>OV884018.1:79193210-84193210 GCA_930367235.1 Sarcophaga rosellei
TCCAAAAATTAAACAGTGTTATTATAAAAAAGTAATAAAAATAATAAAACTTAAAAAATTCATACAAAACAGACTATTTTTATAATTACATATTAATAATTATTTTCTTATATTTGATTAAAAAATTCTTCATCAATATTTGAATGAAGAAAGATTATTTTTCCCACTAAAAGTTCGTTACCACTTAAAGTTGATCTCTTTTCAGATATTAATTGCCGTCCTGCTGAAAAAGCTCTCTCTGAAGCTGCACTACTAGAGGGAATGGCCAATATTCTGCAGCTTAGCCTATATAATAACGGAAATCTTTTTCTGTTAATATTCCACCACTGTAGCACATCAAAATCATCATAAAATATAACATTTTCGTTTTCGTATTCAGATAGTTCTTTTGAAATAATGTCTTGGGGATTTCTTTCAGCTGGTATTAAGTAATCACTCAGTAACTCTGAGTT
Organism: Sarcophaga rosellei; assembly: GCA_930367235.1. Lineage (NCBI taxonomy): Eukaryota > Metazoa > Arthropoda > Insecta > Diptera > Sarcophagidae > Sarcophaga > Sarcophaga rosellei. The sequence continues at coordinate 79,193,663 of OV884018.1, forward strand.
AATAGGCGATAACAACGAATTAGTTTCCGCATGGATATCTGATAAAACATCTTCAGGAAAACTACTCATTAGATTCTTACATTTTTCTTTAGTTTCGAGCTTTTCGTCTTCTGTAAACTGAACTAATTTGTTCGCAGGGGGAAAAAGAAATAGTGCAATACGATGAAATATATTTAAATTATTTAGACTTCAGACTTCTTTTAAATTTTTTAATAATGTCTGAATCATTTACGTCAGCGGCAAGCTTTTTTTTAGACGATTAATATATAAATGGACCAGATGAATAGTGGGATATTTTTCTCCCTCAAGATTTTTAAATGTTTCTTCAAATGGTTCAAGAATTTTGAGAACCGCGCTTATATGAGCAACGTTAATATTACTAATTCGACTAAACTCTCCTCTTGCTTGCAAAATTTTAATAATTTCTGGCCAATTTTTTTCTACAGATACAAATAAATAATAAATAGAGTTCCATCGAGTTGGTGAGAAACTTTTCAATGTAGTTTTTAACGCAGAATTAATACCATTTGTTTTAAAAAATTTGACAAGCTTGGTGCAAGCATTACTCAATTCCTCAATTTCATCAACACTATTCATTGTCTTTTTTACACAATTGTGCAATAAATGTGCAACGCAATTAATGCGATTTTGCTTTTTGAAGGCAGAAAGCATATTTGTGCCCCTATCTGTGACTATATTTAGTTCACCATTAGGACGGCAACTAAATTCGTCTAAAATCTGAAACACCTTCAATTCAATATTTGCACCTAAATAAAATAAAGTCATTCTATATAACGACTATCTTGTTTGACATGGCATTACCTGTGCTCCTCTCATTTTCCATACATTTAAATCCTAAAAGGCGACAAACCAAGCAGCCATTTAATATGTAGTGTATTGTTACAGCAATATATGTTTTGCGTATATAATTATCGGTCCACAAATCTGATGTTAGAGCAAACTCACCGTCTTTAATTAAATTCAGGTCAGTCTTTAGTTTATTGAAGTAGACATCATATAATTCACTAATGTTTCGCGACAAAGTTGTGCGATGGGGCAGCAAACTTTTTAAATTTACTCCTTGACCGTATTTTGCGCCAACAGATATAAAAAATTTAAGAACTTCTTGAAGCCCACTGTCTTCAACTATTTTAAATGGACGACAATTTTGAAGGGTCCATTTTGTAAATAAACGAGCACTTTCTGTTTTATCGTCTCCGAATGCTTCAATTGGTGTATCCGTAAAATCGGTTCGTAATTTTTTTATAGAATAGCACTTGTGTTTCACTAAATTTGAGGTACTGCTTGTATTGTATTTATAAATATTTTTGCATATTTTGCATGACACAATATTAGGAACAATTGTTGCGTGTTCATCTTGTATTTTATGAAATATCTCCCAAATCTTGCTTTTTCCCTTAAAGTCAACTAATTTCAGCTGCCCAATAATAATTTTTTCTTTAATGGCGGCATTATTCAGAGTTTCAGTGGATAACTCTCTACTACCGTTCACACCTATTGATTCCTATAAGAGTTAAAAATAAAAAGGAAGAAATATGAAGTTGAAATATTTACATAAACTTATGTTACGTTTTTCAAAATTTGTTTATTTTTACTTTATGCAGCATTAAATATTTAATCTGATCTGTTCATAAATTATATTAATTTTGTAAAATAAGAATTGATAAGAAAACTTCTTACATCTGTCTCCATTACACAATTTTTTTTTCTATTTTTTGTTTTGCAAATGTAAAATGATTTTTAAATTATTATATTTCAATCAGCCGCGCACTTAAAGTCGTCAACTACTCACAACACTGAACAAGAGAATGTTTTGGTCTCGGGGGCCGATGATCTTCGCCGACGCCAGCGTTGATAAAACTTTTTACAAAAACAATTGCAAAATAACTGTTTCTCATTAGAAATGGAAATATTTTACCAGGCAGAAAATATCATTATGGAAAGATTTACATACATAATAATGTGTGCACATTTTGTAGTGACCAATTTGTGAAACAGAACACCATCAAATATAACCCTCTGAAATATCAGGTACCTGCAATATGAAATCATGACTCTTGCTATGAACCCATAAGAACTTTTCGCAAAATACCCATGTCATTCGTTTGAAAATAATGTACTGCATACATAGAGGATTACAGTTTTAAAAACTCCGGTACCTGAATATTTCAGAGGGTTTTTAAGGTCATCTATTTCACAAATTTGTCAACAAAAGTTTCCATACATTATTATGAATGAAAAGCTCTCCATAATGATATTTTCTGCCTGTTGAAATATTTTTTGAAATTTTTAAGTGAAATATTTCTATTATTCTTAAGAGCAATAATTGGCATCAAAAAACATAATACTTTGCAAACAATATTTGTTTGAACATTGCTTGAAACAATAATTACTAACAATTTTCCTCTGGATTATGCACGTTCTTCTCACAAACACACTCACATATTAGCATGTTCTCTTTGTGCCGACTTCTGATAATTACCCTCAAAGTATTTTTGAAAGTCAGAATCAAATGTAAAAAATTTGCATTTCTCAAAAAAAAAATCTTTTAAATTCCGCAATATACATTATTAAAATAATATACAAAATTTAAAATCTACTGATTAAAACTTTTTACTATCTTTTTCTTTCATAATAAAGAAATAATATTATTTATTCAATGGGCAATTAACAAAAAGAACGAATATTAACATAGCAATTTGAAAAGAGATTGCTGTTGAAAGAGTTTATGGCAAAAGCAAAGAATGTATAGAAACACTTATGTACCCATATTCTTCAACGAATACACTACTGTCATTCATTTGACAATAGTGAAAATTTTGTTTCACTAGTGAAATATGCTCTTACAATACAAAGCATACTTCCGTTACTGCATAGATAAATGAGTGCAGCTGTACACTTTGTATAAGAGAGAAATACACATTTCAGTGTGCTCGTAAAATCAAAAACAACAGAGAAGAGAACAATTCAGTAGTGCATTTAGTGAAGGGACGCTAGCAAAATGTCTTGTGCACACTTTTACTACATACACACACACAATTTAAATAAAAGATTATTATGTTTTTATAACAAAAAAAAGGATCAAACATTTTTCATGTATTTCTATAGGAAAGCGCGTACTGGATTTTATTTCAATGAACATTAAAAACTGCGGTAACCAGAGGCAAATTGAAGTTTTGCGGTTGTCATTGTAGTCATTAATATACAAAAAAATAACAACAACAAAACAAGCAGCACACGCTTGATTGAGTTTCCTGTGGCGGTGTTAATGACAAACTCAACCTTAACGACCATTAAATTGTTTCTATCTCTCTCTCTCTCTATGTCATGACACAGATGACACACAACCACATACAGCTGTATGTTGTATACTGTATATGGTAGAAATAGAAATACCTATACAGATATAAAAAAAAGATAAAAATTAGATAAAAATGTAAAAGATACAGTTAGAGAAGCAAACAACAGAACAGATACGGTTGGAGTCTGATAACGTAGTCAGCAAAATATCAGACAACATGTCGATGTAGTTGTAACGGAAATCAAAGCATTAATTTAAAATACCCGTTACAAATGTCTTGCCATGCCAATCTTTGTCTGATGTCGATAATTGCTAAGGTTTTAGAGAAAGGTTGTGCGTCAGTAACACCCTCCCCGTTTAGATATTCTATTTATTTTCTAATGTATAACGTTTACAACTCTTTTCAAACACTTAATGTTTAAGAAAATGTAAACGAATGATTCCTTTATTTATTCTCTTAATTTCTGAAGGTACAATATCTTCACTTTATTTATTCAGTTCATGAATTAATCCTTTTAAGCAACTGCATCTCCTTGCGCTTTATTATTTTATTTCATTTTATTGTTTTACACTGAGTGTCGGGTTGACTGCTTAATTTTAATGTCACTCTTGTTTCCTGTTAATGTTCTCTAACACCCTTCACTTTTTAATGCCACTCAGTCTACACTCCTTATGGTATTTGTAACAACTTTAAGAACTTAAGGACTTAAGATTTGGAATCTTTCCCTTACAGAGTAGAATAATTAGGAAATCTTTTAAATGTAGAGTAAACACCAATTAATTACAAGTTTCCAGGAACCTGCTGGAATATAGGGTGATAAGAAGAAAAAATAAATTTTTTTACCACAATAAGTAGTTACTTTGCAACAGCACACAGTAAATCTGTAGTCCTAGGTCCTGCTGGAGATACCAATAACTAGCTTTCGAATCCGAAAGAAGACCATAACATTTTAACCATAAGAGCTTTTGAACTTAAAAAATTAACGGGTTTTAGTGCCTTACCATATAATCCATCCACGAAACGTCCTGAAACCCTAGAAAGAAAAGCAAGACGAAAGAACTTTAAAGGAAGCTCAGACAAAGCCGTCTATAGAATAGAAGTAGATGTCAATGAGTAAACCATTCTAATGTTGCACACAGCCTAGTTCCTTGCCAAGGCTGCTGAGGCGCATACGAAATGTCAAAATTGTTCATGGATCTTGTTGAATTTGATCGATGGCATGTGTTGTGTTGACTTTGAGGACAGCTGTGATTTGAGGCCTATTCGCATGCACATGCGACTTAGTAAATCACGCAAGAAAAAGCCTTACGGTGTCAAATTGCACAATTTCGGTGTCCTGTTCACAACACATCCATATGTGGGGAACATTTCCTCAAATAGCTCATGCAGAATATCCAATGTGGCATATGCTGCGTAGCATACAAAGCTTTTCTGTTGAAACCACATGCCGTTGGGATCCAGATCAACCATTTCAAGCCAAAGGAGGTTGGTAGTGATTGACCTTAAGTACTCGAATTTGACAGCGATGCCCTTGTCAACATCGTTGCCAAAGCAATATAAACAGATGATGCCGCCAGCCCACAATCCACACAAAATGATGCATTTTTTAGATGCTCTTGGATCTCATGTAGATTGGTATCTTCCAGCAACGATAATTCTGTCTGTTTACATACCCATTCACCCACAATTGGACCTCGTCGTTGAAGACGAGTTTTTGATGAAAATTAGGGTCAGTTTCTAACTACTTCAGAGCCCATGCAGGGAACACATGAATACTCATTCACTTTCTGCTCCTGGCTTAGCTGAATTTTGTACGGCTGCAAATCCGAATCACAAGGAAAAATTTCCGCATTTGTGGTATGTGATAGAAAGAATTCTAGTGAGCAACTCGAAATCGTCTGGTTCAGGTTCTCCTGCAATCTGTAATGGACAGCTGCGATGATTTCTGCATATTCTACGTTTTGTTGACGTACAAACCAGTGGAGTCGAATTTATCCCCAGCATTGCGAAGAGTTAATCGATTATAGCGTCAGAAAAATGAGCTAAGCGAGCGGTTTTCACCAAACAAGACCTCGAGACTATAATATTTATATTTTCTTTATTGATTATTCGGATTTTTTAAAGAATTATATACATATGTATATACACAATTGGTCATTACAACTCTACAGTCAGGATAACGACCTAGCTTGTTACACCACTTAAGTTGTGTGTGTGTTAATTTTATATATCAGTGGCGGGACCAACAGTATAAAGTCGATAATGAACGACAGATTTTTTGAGAAACTATTCATGGCAATTTTATTTACTCCCAGAATTTTTGCCAGAAATCTGCTGAAACGAAATATTTTTTCATATTTCGTTGAGTTGGAGATGTCTAATCTGGGGTTTGAACTGTGACCTCACGTCTAAAAGGCCAACTTATTATTATATGGCACCTAGAACGATTATTGCGACCGTAAAAATGGGCGGAATGAACGGAATTTTTTCGATTCCATTTTTAATTTTGAAAGGATTCCGCCTTTTTAACTTGTACTTAAAATATTTTATTTGATTTATTATGCCTAAGAACATAGTGTTTTGCTGTAGGGTAAATAAAATTCGCCTTGGCTACTGAAGCAATTTCAATATTTATTCTAAACCAAAGCAGTCGACAAATGTTTCGTTTCATTTTTATTATCATTGCTTTTAATAGTTTTTAATCCTGTCATTAAGACTTATTTTTATAGTGCAGAGCAAAGTTATTCTTATTAAAAGCATCGACTATCGTATTTCAAGTAACAAGCCCTAGGAATTTTTATACAAAATATATGTAATACATGTACATAAATATATACATACATACATACATAACTGGCCATTACAACCCTTCTGCCAGGATTACGGCCTAACTTCTCACACCACTCATGTTGTGTGCCTTAATTTTGTACTTGACTGGCGGGACCTACAGTTTAACGTCGACTCCGAACGACAAATTTTTGAGAGACTATTCATGGCAATTTTATTTACTGCCAGAGTTTTTGCCAGAAATCTGATGAGAGAAAGGCGCCGAAGAAATATTTTTTTTCATATTTCGTTTTGATGCCTTGCCTACCTACTAGACTATGGCTACTACTGGATACATATATAGCATAATTAATAACTATTAGTCATTTCTAAACATTTTTAAACTGCAATCATTTTTCATAATGTTATCATGATATCATCTGCTTAAATTTTCTTATAACTCAACTGTCATTAACATTTTTCCCCACGAGTGTCAATTTTATTTCCGCATTTTTTTCTTTACAAAAAAAGAGGGAGAAACACTAACTTTAATGGTATAATTGTTGTCTTTATTCACACTTTTATCGTTTCTCTTTTTGATTAAATTAAAAAGTTTCCCATTGCGTTGCTCTAACCATCTCCTCCTTTTTATAAACTTTTGCCACATCAGTCAGAGTTTTTCACCTGTGAGCTATTTTCTATTCACTATACTTACTCTCCATTGAACAGCAGCCAACAGCCCTCAACAGATTTATCATTGATGTTATGTTAGATGGAGTGATTGTACTTTCTTCTTCTTCTGTATCCTCAACTCGCAGGCATTGAATGAAGTTGACCGTTGTATTGGTGGTTATTTGGTTTGGTTTGGTTTCGTTGCCATCATCATCGTCATCATCATCTAAACGTCATTAAGTTGAGCTGATTTAATTTTATCCTTTTATCACTTTCATTATTAATGCAATACTTTCACTTGGTTTGTTTTTAATCGGATGCTGTTGCTGCCCCTGCTGCTGCTGATGCTGGTTGTTCTTCTATTCAGTGGTTGTGGTGAGTGAATGTTTTTCTAAAGCCGTCAGTTTGTCCATTTTTTTCTGCTGCCGCCTTTCATTTAGTAACGTATTGTCCTTGCACGGATGTAATTGATTTTTTTTCTTGTCTTATTTTTTAAGTTGAAGTTGATTTTCTTTTTATATGTTAATTCGTTGAAGTTATTTGATCTGAAAGTTATTTGAAGTCATCATTGATTTTGTTTATCTTTCCTCTTTGGTTCAAAGTCATTATGTTTTAAGTACGAATTGATTATTTGAAGTTGAGATTCTTTAATTTTAATTAATATTTTTTTTTTTAATTGTATGATTACATCCGTTGTCCTGTTTATATTTGTTAATCTAAGAAAGAAAATTAATTAATCACTAGATCCTCTGATATTAGCATATGAAGAGTGTTTTCTGAATAACATTCTTTTAAGGTTTTACCAAATCTGTCAAGCAGTTCACTGGCGAACTTAGCCCTGAACATTTAAGAACTTCAACATTTGACAAAAACGAAAAGCAAAAAATTATAGCGTGAGAGAAAAAGGATTTGATTATTGAAATGTTTTAGAAATTAGACATGTGGAAATCACGTACAATAGCTATGGAATGTCTTTCTCGATATATACTTGATTGAAGGTATATAAGACCACTTGGAGACGGTAAGGCAGATTATTAAATTGACAACATAACTATTAGCAGGATCTGGAGTAGAGCAGTCTTGTCTTGTTGGCGTATTATGTTATAAATCCTGACTAGTCGGCAATAAAAAGCCATTTCATCAATCGTATGCGAACCACATATCAGTAAGATTAATGCCAGCTAATTGAGGTACAAAAAAATGACTAATAAGTCGCCGTAGTCTCGCCCTCGGTTCAAACCCCAGGTCAGACATTTCCAACAAAACGTAGATTTCTGAGAAAAACTCTGAGGGTAAATAAAACGGTCATGAAAAGGTTTCTTTCAAAAATCTGTCATTCGGAATCGACTTTTAACTGTAGGTCCCACCACTCATGTATAAAATTAACACACACAGTATAAGTGGTGTAAGAAGCTAGGTTGTAACCAATTATATACCGCTTCCTTTTATTCAGAATGTTTTTTACACACACGAAGTTGCTTTGAAGTCAAAGAAAGGTCTTACAGTAAATAGTATGCCTAAGAAAACTGACCTAACAAACTGTAAGAGAGAGCGGCATTACTTGCAGGCCGACTATAGCAGTAGGTCACTGATATTTGTTAAATATCTACTTAGACACAATAAACCAAAACGCAATGGAGAATTATTGTATGTACAGAGTTCCAATCTGAAAGCGTTATTCTTACTCAAGCTTTGTACCCTGATGATAAATTTATTTGAGACTTTTGATGCCGTTCCAATTACGGCGAAAGTGGTTATGAACTGTCCAACTAAAATCACTCATTAGAGAAAAATAACGTACGTACATACATAATTGGCCGTTACAACCCATCAGTCAGGATTACGGTCTAGCTTCTCATACCACTCATGTTGTGTGCGTTAATTTTTTATACGTGAGTGGCGGGACCTACAGTTTAACGTTGACTCCGAACAACAGATTTTTGAGAAACTTTTCATGGCAATTTTATTTATTCTCTGAGTTTTTGCAAGAAATCTGCTGAGAGGAATCCGCCGAAGAAATATTTTTTTTTCATATTTCGTATTGATGTCTGACCTGGGATGCGAACCCGTGCGTTACGTCTAATAAGCCAACACACTACCTACTAGACTACGGCGAGAAAAATAAAGGTAATACAAATTCGCAACGTAAAGTACATCATTTCATGATCGATTGACCGGTGTATCTCTCAAGACGCCAGCACGAATCCATAGATTTTGCATACTTTTTACATATTTTTATAACTTCTGGTATATAAATAAAACAATCTTGTTTGTTGGTATTTATGGAAACTAAATGTCATGTAGAACAAATCCTCCACTAATCCAAGATGACAGTACTCTTTAAAAATGTACGTAACATCAAATGTAGATATGTATACCAGCGGTCTCAAGTGGTTACATAGAGAATGTACATATTTAGCCGAAATATCCTGGCTTACAGAACACTTTTGCTTATAAATGGATTAAAATCTAAAATCAATAAACAGTACCCCTTTTTTCCTCCATAACGCGCTTTGCTAGTTTCAACACAATCCACTGAATGAATGAGTAGAAGGCATCCCAACATGCAAGATTGGACATTCTGCACGAGCAATTTAAGCGCATGGTCATTCCACATGTCAATGCAAATTGACCACGCTTAGAAAAAGACTTCCTACTTCTCCATCGATCCAATTACAAACTTTTCGCAGAATATGCAGCCATACATCCTCTCTGCTTTATGGACGTAGACAAGGAACTTTACATAGCCACAGAGAAAACAACTCAAATTAGTTGAATCACACGATCAATGACCAATTAATTGGATCATTACCTTAAATTACTCTTTCATCAAAAGTTTCTGTGAGTAAATCAATTGGTTTGGACCAAATGTTAGCAAGTTTAATGCCAGCTAATTGAGGTACGAAAAATTTCTAATAATGTCCCTGATGCACCATTGGCAGAAACATTCTGACCAGAGAAAAGAACAAAGACACATAAGCAAAAAAGACTGAGCAGCAAGCAGAGCAAACACACAACCTTCTAGTGAGTATTTTAGTGTTTGTACGCGAATCATACTTATTTTGTAATTCTTGTAAATGTAAATGAGTCATGGAGAGTCGAAATCAATAATATCATACGTGTTGTTAAGTATGAATATGATGAGTACTTCAAACATTGAATATGAGTAGAAGTTCCATAATATTAAAATAAGTATGAATGCTTTTAAGTATCAGAAATTATGAGTATGATTCGATTCTACTCATCTTTTTGAATACTTATTGCTGATGATTATACATCGTCGTTTCGCCGATGACTCTGCAAGCTTATAAAGCTCACCAAACTGTAATTTTACTTGGATATGGTGATGATTGAACAAATGCTCCGATATTATCTATCTGATTTTTTTCGTACCTATTTAACTGAAATGGTTTTTATAGCTTAACAAAAAGTTGAATAGAAACTCAATATCAATTAGTGCTTCAATCCAGTTTCAATAATTTGCATGTATGGCTCTTGTTTAAATCAGTTGTCAAATAAAGTGATGTTTCCAAATCAAATCTTTGCGACTCTGAAAAGCATCCACACATTATGTTATCAATCTTAGGAACTAAAATTATAAATGCATTGTGTCATATCCTTACCCACTCTCTAAACAGTTAAATAAACTGATTAAAGTTTTCGATGAGTAATGCTTATAGAATACCATTAACAGATTATTTGACTAATTTAGGAAGAAAATCTCTTTCATACAAATCCAATTTTGTTTGTACACATGTCCACTGCAATAACATAATTGGTTTTTTTATCTTTATTTTTTAACTTCATCACTGAACATAAATGCATATTGCAATCAGCTCAACATATCGAAATGAAGAGCGTTTGACTCATTATCATTTCCTCTTAAACGAAAAGTGATTTCGTTTGATCGGATTTATTATGACTGACAAAAGTATTAAAAAAAATCTTTATTTTTATTTCATTTTATTGCGCTCAAGTCGTAAATAAAACGCCAAAAGAAATCTGAACAGACAGTAAAGAAAAACGATAATAAATCGGCAGATTAATTCAGTTGCATTATAAGAATTCAATTCATTTCATTTTGTTGTATAATGCAACACAACTGAGATTCAGTCAGTGTCATTAATGCTTATAAAAAAAAAGAACGAGAAGAAACTATAAAATCGTGAAAAAAGAGAAGAAAAATCTGCAATCATATTAAAAAAGTATTTATTAAACTTAACACATGCAACAACAATAAATTAATGTGTATATCAACAACATAAATATGTAGCGTGTGTTGCATGTTAAAACAAAACAGGAGAAAAGAAAAAAAAAAAGAAAAAATACAGAATCAGTATGAATAAATGGCTAAAATGATTGCCACATTTTATTTTTAACATATACACATACATTCACAGCAGGCTGTCGTCTGCATTTACACATCACATAACACATACATATGTATAGTATACCATGACTACATTCAATCACATGAATAACTTATTTATTCGCATGCCTTTATTTATGCTCAATTTGTAATTTCAATCAATTTTCGTTCATCACAGGAAAATAAAATTTTGGAAATAAATGAATATGCAAAGGAAACATTAATTTTTTCACGCATATTCTTCATTCCTTTTTTTCAAGAGAGTTTTTTTTAGAGAGAAATAATTTTAGTCAGCAGAATACGGTTTTTGTGCTACTGTTTGTAGAGAAAAAATTATGAACGCAAAACAAGCCTGATGATTTGATATCGATTGGCGTGAGACCCTTGGATGGTATCTTTTCCTTCAACCTACCTACCCTACTCTCCAATTAGGTTCCACATACATATAGCAATTTCACATGTACATATAACGCAAGTAGAGAAAAGTCAATATGCAGTGTTATTACTGTATATATTCGTCTTTCGATGAAGGAGTTGATGTCAACTAAAGCACTTCTGTCTTGTGCAAGATATTGCTCCCCAGATATTACATTTTCGATTATATTGTTACGAAAATGAAAAATCTAGAAACTGGATTTTAACCCTTTCGCTACAAGTTTTTATTGGCTGGTTCAAAAAATCTAATTTTTTGAATTTATGCTACTATTGACCCTAGAAACAATAATCAATAAAAAAATTTTAAATATTTTTACCCCAAATGTGTTTTTTAGAATGTATCCATATGGATACAAATTTACTATATGGGAAAGAAAAATGCAAAAATTTTATTAATTTGATATTAAAGTTTTTTTTATTAATTTTTTATTTATAAACATAAAGATACATTTTTAGTACAAAATAAAATAATTCATGCAGTTAAAAAACATAAATACAAATTTAATTAATACAGAAAATATAATTTATTCGATCGATTAATAATGATAATCCTTAAAACAATTTCTGGATCCATTCGGTATACATAGAAGAACATCACATTTGGAACATTTATATCTTGTTTGACCCTTACAGTCCTTATATTTACATCTGCCTTTATCAGTCACATGTTCCGACCAATGTTGGTTTCCGTCATATCGCACAGAATTTGCTGGAGCTACTTTTTGACTTTTACCGGATGTTGAAGGACTTACTGAAATATCATTGGAGTTCGTTTTTGGACGCCCACGTTTACAAGAGCATGCTTGCTGATTGGATCGAGCAATGAGGCCATTTGCAACGTCATTGCGAAAGCTCAATAAATCCATACATTTATTTTTGACATTATTACAGTGTTCGTTGTCCATTTTGTACTCTAACCAAGAGTTACAAATAGCCATATCAATGAAACGATCATACATTTTTAGAGTCCACTTTGTAGATCTAATGGAAATTCTGTACAAAGACAGAAGGAAATCCATTTTCTCTACGCCACCCATATTTTTGTCTTTTTCCAACGAAATTGATCTACTTTTCTCGGTTCAAAACTTTTAGAAGTTGAAAGATTGTTCTCAACTATTCCTGTTGAGCACCCCTGCTCTATTATATCTTTAGATATAGTAGGATGGTTATTATCATTATCTAGACTAATATCTTGAATATTTATTTCATATGGGCCCTGCCCATATGAAAATAAACGTCTAACTGTATCAGCATCTGTATCAGCATCTGAATTCAAATGACAACTTTTGTTTATTTTTTACACCAAAACATTAATTTGTATCCATATGGATACATTCAATTTTTAAAAAATTCCTACGGCTTTCTGAATTTTTAAATCTTATAACTTTTAATGGAATGGATTAAAATGAAGGTTTTTGTATGTGCTGGATATGTTTTCATAAAGAAAAAAACTAATATATGCATATTTTTGGTATAATAAAAAAATCAATTTTTGACCCAAAAAAAAACAATCAAATAATTTTTTTTTTTAAATACATTTTTTTTTTTAATAAAAACTGTAATAAAACTTATAAAAATATTTTAAATAATTAAAAAGGTCTTAAAATAACATAAATTAAAAAATCCCAAACTTATTTCTTGTCCAGGAGAGTGTAAAGTGCTCCTAAAGTTACATGTATCCATATGGATACTATGTAGCGAAAGGGTTAAATCGCTTAACATTAAAATTATAAACAAAAGCTACAAAAACAACTACATTGCTTGTTAACAAATTATTGTATGGTTAATATAAAAACAAACACCAGCATAAAAAATAGTAAACAAGTAAACAAAAATCCACAAACAATACTACAAAATACACAAACAACATTAATGAAAAACGATGTTTACATTACTAGGGATTTCGAGAAGGTGAAGTCATGAACATTCGCCTTCAAGAAAATTCATCAGATTGTTTACTTTGCCATATAAAAGGCAAGGCAAAGCAGGCGAGTGAGTTAGTGAAGTTCAGTCAGTCTTGTGTGAAGATGCGATTCATTTGAATTGAGTAATCGTGGTTTGAGCATCTTTGTTACAAAGATCTGTCGAATAATTGTCTAGTAATTGTTATTTTTATGTAAAGGGCATAAACAGAGGAATAACAAGCAAAACAATTGTTGTTGTTTACGTCAAGTTGTGAAAAGTGTCACACAGAATTGCAGGAATAATAAATAATTTTAATTAAAACTAAACACAAATTTATTTTTATTTTATTTGCAATCTACGAGCTCATATTTTAAACGTTTTTAAAAGGTAAGAACCTAACATTCTTCTCGCTCACTAGCAATCGATAATGACTTTATTTCGTTTGTGTTGATTTGTGCATTCACTTTAGAAGATACTGTTTTCAAATAATTTATTTTCACCTACATAGTCAACATATTTAACTGATTTGAGAAAGAGAATCGATAACAATAGGCATTCTCGCCTAAGCTATTTAGATGTATTATACGGTAGAGTATTCAAATGTTTTATAACTTCTGCTGATGTGTTTCAAATAGTTTTTGCATGAAACGGAGATATTATGTAGAACAGTAAAAATTTTTACAACATGTACTCGTAGTAATCGCAGTTCAAAATCTTACCGTTTGGAAGAAAAGCTGCGGTATTTTGAATCTTGGCTCTATTGGAGTTATTTTATAGGAAAATTTGTGTTCTGATTTCGGTGCTATTCAAAGCAAGATTGAGTGCATTTGCCAATAGTTTGAATTTTCCTGGTTTAAAAAAAAAATCTGTACAAACTTCTTTAATAATGACTTGACCATTCTCCATAATCATTTCATTCCCTTTCTTGCAAGCGAGAATATAAGAAATCCGATGACAAACATTCCTTAACAAAAGCTTTAACTGATAAACGCTTACAGGATATTCAATCACAGGATATGTCATAATAGCCTGTTTTCATCATACACCAACACACACATACGCACACAACATGCTACTTGGACAACAGATAACTACAAGTAAAAAGCAGACCAAAAAATAGTAATCCTTCCCAAAAAAATAAAAAAAAGAAAAATAAAATTAAGTTGAACGACAAAAAAGAAACAAGGCAAGGCAAAAAGACACGAAGAAAAAGTTACAATGAAAATAATAACGATATTCAGGAAATTTATAATGAGCTTTAAAATTATATGCTGAACTGTTGTGGAGTTGATGCTTCTTACTTTGCGTCTTTCTTTTTAGGTATCAATGTGGTAGTAGTAGTAGATGTGGATATGATAATGCAACTTCCAACATACATACATTATCCTTAGCGCTGTGTATGTAGAAAACGTTTTTCGTTGTCATGTTTGTGTGTGTGAGTGTTTTTTGTATGTACATGTGTTGCTAACATCACAATTTGGTATGTTGCATACAAACAGGAGCAGGCAAACATACATCTCCATATATGGTATGTGCATATGTGTATGTGTTTAATAAAAAACAAGTATACGTGTTAACAGTTTTGTTGTTTATTTCATTTACTATAACATGAAACACAGTAAAAACAACAACAACAACAAGAAATGTTTTTAAAAAATTATCTGAGATTTTTTTCTCTCATTTATAGTATATTGACAAAGAAAAAAAAATTTTTATGGTATACATACTCATACACACATACATGCACACATATTTCTACAAATTACAATACAAATGCATTTTATTCCATATACAATTACTATTATTACTCATACACTTTTATACACACACGAAAAAAATATAAAACATGGATGCACTCATCAATATGGTATGTTGCTGTGACTCCAGACTCCAACTCTATATATGTACATATGATCGCATACACACATACATATTGTGTGTGTACATAAAGATAATTTATAATTTGTTCATTAAATGCGATTACAACATGTTGTCGGCAATGTCTGCATGTGTGCGTATGAGTATGTGCATTAAATGTTTGTTGGTGTTAATACAGCAAAACATACACACATGTAATGCTGATTGAAAACAGGTGTGTATGGTTAAGTATCAAATCAAATTATGGCGCAACCCATAAACGTTTAAAAGGGATTCAATTGGGTAAGGCTGGTTGTAATTGAATTTCATGACACTTCTTTCAGATGATGTGAATTCGTAGGTTAGCCTGTTGATTGCTATAATGAATCTGGCTTACACAACAGCCTTAGAATCCTGTTGGTATGTGGTCCAAATATTTTCTTCAATTAACCTCATACAGTCTAACTAGGCTGACAAAGTAAAGTACATTGAAGTTAGCTTCTTGTGCTTGTGTCATACCTTCTACAGACAGTCTTTATTTTGTATAAGCTTTCTTAATATCTTCCAGAGCACTCCTGTGTGACGAGTTAAGTCTGATATAGCGTCATTCCTAAAATATTGAAATCCCAAGTTCAAAAAGGCTGATTAATAACATTCAAAGTGTTCCATCGTTTTGATGTCTTCACAATATATTCCGCATTCATCACCACCGCATTCACCACTCTATTATGGTGCATGTGTTTATATAAGACACACTGTCCGGTGATTACATTCATTAGTATTCACGTCGTCCATTCAGTCTGAAAATTGTCATGGTTATCCCCTCATTGAGAATGGCCCAGAGGATCTTTGTAGTCCGTCCTACTTTGACAATTATCCAGAAAAGTCGATGCGACGTTTTCGCCTACTTTTTCAGCTTGGTCTTTAATGCACTGAAACGGTTATCCAAGCTTATGGTAAACGGACTTTATATTAGCCAAATTAAACGCTTTCCCATTATGAATCACTTCTTGGTGAATAGGTACACAAATAATGTGTACCGCATCATGCCTGGCGTAATTGTTAATCGCTATTTACATTACAGGACATTGTTTGATCCCGTACCCCTGAATGATAGTCGTTGGACTATCAGCGAAGATATTTACATCCTTATTTGAAAAGTTTATCCAATTATTACTAGCCATTATCACATCTAGCTCTGCTAGAACGACCGTATTATGATCCGAGAGCCGGAGGCATAGTTTGGTTTCTGTGGTTTATCTGCATAGAGCCCCAGTTCCTTCCTATCTTAATGCTTAGAGTTATCCGTATAACAACAAGTTCCTACGGACATCCGTTTGACCAAAACAGTCGATCTGCTATTGATCACGTATAATACGTTGGGCAACTTGTCGAATATTTTCGCGTTAAACCATTATACGTCCAGTATCCCTATCATTCTCTGGTGATGCGACACAAAGTTCTAGTTAATCCATAACCCCAAAGCATGGAGACAGTACACTACAAGTGTAGCTCGATATCGAATTCGTACTTCAATAGCATTAATAAAGAGTATCGTTTTCAATGCCGTTGCAGAACACATTTTCGTCGCACCTATTAACTCATCACACTAATTTATTCTTAAATAGAATTTCCTCTCTATCGATATCTGTAACACCACAAAATTAGTGTGAATTTAATTAGAACGAGCATGTTATTTTTACAGCGAACATACAGCTGACCTATGTATGCACTTGCATCTGTGGGCTTTTGCTGGTCTATATTCTCACAAGAGACTGTGAATGAGAAGTAAAAGTAAACCTCTCTCACTCTTCACATTGTCACTAAAAAATTTTAAACTCGTACAACAAATGTAACTTAAAGCTTTCCATCGTACAGTATACACATCCCGTCCCTGGTTTTAATCAACATATGCCACAAAGTTCACTTACACATACACACTGATATTTAAATTTCCTGACGTAATTATTAACGGCGATCTGTGTGTAGTTGTATACTTTTTTAAACAGAATGAATTTTTTCATTATATTTTATTTGCATACATACCAAATTTTTTTTGTTTATATTGTTGTATGGTGTTATTATCTTCATTGTTGTTGTTTTTGTTGTTGTATTTTATCCACATTATATTAAGAGAAATTTTCATCATTATAATACAGGCCAGAGACAGACCAGAGAATATATTTAAGTGTTAAATGTATGTATATTTTATTGTTGTTGTGTAAGTACTTTATTTTGTTGTGGACTTTGTTGGCACTGTTGTTTTTGCTAAAACATAATGTAGTTTATAGTTTTATGTTGTCAAATTTCAGTATATACTCCGCATAAAATATGTATTGTAATTCCTACGAATGTTTTTGTGTAGAAGAATATGCAGAATGCACCCGTAAGTCAAATATTGAATGAAAGTGTACGGGTTACTAAAGTTTTGTAGGCTATCAATGAAGATATTTTTACTATTGTTTATACCTGAATATGACATCCAAACAATCTGAATCTCCTTGATTTTGATTTTTAGTACTCTGGTACACCGAATGATTGGTGATAAGGAATGCTTTGTTATGTAAAGTTTTCCACACGAAAGTAAACCATCTGATCAACGCTTTATATGGCCATGCCGTGTGTAGTGCATTACCCTTCAAAAGTAGAGGAATTTTTTATGGATTACAATTAATATTAAAAGGAAAGCATTACCTAAGGCCTGTAAGTAAAGGAAGCACCATAGTTCTACTGTCTAGACAGTTGCATCGTTTAATAAAGTTCCCACAACTAGTGTGGCTTTCATCAAGCATATCGCTAAGAAGTAATGCAGAATCCTTAATTCTAAATTAAAATCGACTGTGCTATTTCAATTTAAGGCATGATAAGTGGCACTATGTGCTACAAAAAGGTTGCCAATTTAGTAGGTTGGAAGGCAGATTAGCATAAACTGGTAAACGCCAAGTAATGAAAGAGTTAGTAAAGCACAACTAAAACAGAACAATTAGGGCCTAGACTTTTAGCTTCTCACACCACTTATGTTGTGTTGTATACATGAGTGGCGAGACCTACAGTTTAAATTCGAATCCAAACGATCAATTTTTGAGAACTTTTTCATGGCAATTTTATTTTTTACTCTCAGAGTTTATGCCAGAAATCTGCTGAGAGGAAGTTGCCGATGAAATATTTTTTCATATTTCGTTTTGTTGGAAAAGTATGATCTGGGGTTTGAACCGTGGCGTCTACTACTATGGCGTCTTCTGTGGAACGAAACACTCTGTCTTCTTATTGATCGATACAATCTCTTTAATTGCTGACACCATAGGATAGAACACTTTTTCGTACACCCAATATTTTATAATGAATTAAGATGCTATTATTAGGCCCATTGATGTGCTACCGTTTACGCCTGTAAGTGTTGAAACATTAAAATTGTGGAATGTACTAATGATGTTGGCATAAAAGCTTTTTTATGTATTAATGCTGCATATCGATCAATGTGTGAGTTTGTAAGAGAAATTCGAAATATTTATCACACATCGAATTTAAACAGGTATTGAAACATACCCTCGGGCATATACATATGAATATATGTATGTAATTGCATTCACCTAGTTTTGATTGCCTATAAAAATGTACTTTTTTTGTTGTTTTTGCATTTACCTGTACGCTTTTTTTTGGTTTAATTAAAGATGCTATTATAGTATGTGTGTGTGTATGTATTTTCATTTGTCCTCCTCATCTCTTTCTTCTCAATGCAAATCTGGTTTTTTCCTCTGCTACATGCATTTGGTTTGTCAATGTTTTTCATTTTCAGTGTATTGCTTGAGGGCTTTCCAAAGTGCTGCTTGATTCACTTCACATTTTTTTTCGCTTTATTTGTCGTTTTATTGTTGTCTCTCAACTGTTAATAATGGGAACGCATCATTATATTTAAAAGCTAAAAGTTAATTTCGTTGGTATTGTCACTTTTCCTTGTTGTCTACTGATGAAACATGTGAAACCATTTATTTATTTACACGCTCCCATGTAAACTTGCATATATAAGTTAACACATCACTTATTTAAAATACTAAATTACTTTACACGTGCTACTCCAACCTGCGAGAAAGTGTCGAGTCAACAATCCTGGTGCACACCTGCATACCAGACGTAACACAACACTTGTTTTTAATAATTTCATAACAACATAAATGCGCCAACTCGTGGGAAACTGCTTAACAACATAAATGTGCCAACTCGTGGGAAACTGCTGAGACAACAATTTCGGTGTGTAGAATAAGTTAAGCTAAGACAAATATTTTTGTAAAAGTTTAGTTCTAAGTTTGAAGTTGACAATAAAAGAGCTCAAGCTCTAAAAAAATTATTTTTTTAAATAAATTCTATAAACGAATTTATAATTGGCGCCCGAGCAGGGACCAACAGGTCGGTCGTGGAAAAAATCCTGAAAAGCAAAAAGTAAGGATACGCGGTCGGTAAAAGTTAAAAGAAAAAATTAAATAATAATAAACTGAAGCCTGAAAAGTAAAAAGTAAGGCCATACAAATTATCCTGTTGGTCCCTAACCGAACCCCTGTAGCGATAGCTACTATCGTAAAAAAATATAAAGTCTGAAAGAAAAAAAAGTAAGACTACGCGAAAAATATAATAGTGAACAATTTATGATAAAAGTGATCTATTTTAAATAAATTCGAAACATTATAAATAGTTTAATCAGTGCTTGTGTTCTTTTAAAATATAATCATTTGAAAAAAATATGCAATAACAAAAATGTGTTTTAATTACAAAAGAAATTAACAACGCAAAAGAGAAAAAATATTAGAGTGAAAAAAATTGTTTAGGATGCTATTAATAAGAAAATATAATAAAAAAGCAAATCAATAAATTTTTAGCAAAGTGTTTTAACAAAAAGGTGTGGAAACGGAACGACAGAAAGCGAAATTGAAAGTCTGAAAATAAAAAGTAAGGCTTCGCTTCCGTCTACCAAAAATAAATTTTAAAAAAACAAAAACGGGACAGACAGTAAGTGAGATTGTGAGCCTGAAAATAAAAAGTAAGGTTTCGCTTCTGTCTACCAAAAAAAATATAACTAAACAAACAGAAAAAATAGAAAAAAGTGTCTACTCTAGAAACCAGAAAGAAAAAAAACTTCCAGTAACTAAAGAAAGAATATATTAAAAAGATATTTTCCAAAGAAACCTATAAAAAAAAGGAGGAAAAAAAACAGTTTTGTGCCTGTATAAAAAGAAACCTTCAGAAGATAGCAGCTGACTGCCGTGCCCTAGTACGAGAGGAAGAGGACAACACGGAGGGCTCAACAACCCTGAAGAAAGAATGACAGGAATATTTTTAATGTAAGAGGTTTTTAAATTTTTGTATAAATTAAGAGAAATATCATTGCTCTTTCTATTAAATTAAAAAAAATATATATTGATAAATTAAAGAAAGTACTAAATTCGAATTCTGTAAAGAAGAAAATAAAAAGAAAAAGAAAATAATTAAAGAATTGAATAAAAAAGAAATATTAAAGAATTAAAAGATAATTTTAAATTTGAAAGAAAAAGAATTATTGAAAAGAAAATATCAATTTTTGAAATAATTAAAGAATTAAATGAATAAAAAAGAAATATTAAAGAATTAAAAGATAATTTTAAATTTGAAAGAAAAAGAATTATTGAAAAGAAAATATCAATTTTTGAAATAATTAAAGAATTAAATAAATAAAAAAGAAATATTAAAGAATTAAAGATAATTATAAATTTAAAAGAAAAGGATTATTGAAAAGAAAATATTAAATTTTGAATTAATTAAACAATCAAATGGAAAAGAAATATTAAAGAATTAATTCTACTTATAAGGAAAAGAATTATTATTATTATTATATTAATATTATTAAAAGAAAAATATTAGATATTGAATTTAAGAAAATAAAAGGAAAAAGAAATTATATAAAAAATTTAGAGAATTGAAGAAAATTCTAAATTTAAACCTTGTATAAAAGAAAAAGAAATATTGAAAGGAGAAAATACTAAAGAACCAAAGGAAATCTTATAGTGAAAGAAATATTTTTGAGAAAAGAGGAAAAATTTAAAAATAAATTAATCGAATAAAAAGGAAATCCCTTTTCATTAATTTCAATTTCGTGGAAAGAATAGATCACCATGCCAGACGATAATATCGAAGCGATAACAGAAAGATTAAATAGATCTCTCTCGATAGCTGCAAATAGTAGACGATCTGCTACAGCTACAACTAGTACAACAGAGGGATTCTCCCAAACGCAAAAGGACCAAATAAAGGCCATAATTGGTGAATTTTTAGGTCAGGATTCGTTAGAAGAAGACACAGACCAACCGATAGGAGAAGTAAGGGTAGATGAACTGGATAAGATTCCAGATATAGTGAAAACCATTAGGGAATTCTCCGGAAAAGCAGGAGAATTCGGATCATGGAGAAAGTCAGTTGAAAGGGTTTTAGAACTTTATGAAAGCATTAAGGGTACTAGCAAATACTTTGCAATTTTACATACCATTCGTACTAAGATTATAGGAGAAGCAGATACTGCTCTCGATTCATATAGGACTCCTTTAGATTGGGCGAAAATTAAAAAGTGCTTAATGATGCACTACTCCGACAAGCGTGATCTCGGTACGCTCGAATACCAAATGACCACGATGTGTCAAGGTGGTAGGACAATCACCGAATTTTACCAGATGATTTACCAACATCTGTCATTAATTCTTGACAAGGTAACATGTTTGGAGTTGGACGCAGCAAGTCTGTGTGCAATGACAAACTCCTACAGGGAGAAAGCCCTGGACACTTTTATTCGCGGACTCAGGGGCGACCTACCGAGACAGCTGAGTGTAAGAGAGCCTTCTTCACTCCCGCAGGCACTACATATGTGTCTCAAATTGGAAAATATGAATTTCAGGCTCAATTATGCGCAAGACGCAAACAGAGCAAATATCCAATCAAAGCCTCCACGGCAGCGATTTTATCCTGAGTTGGCTCACATGAAACCACATTTTAACAGACATAGTCTACCATCGCCTTTCAAACAAAACTTCGGCGGATACACTCAACCATTTTATCATCAAAATGGGCAATTTCAGTCCCATCAGAATAGGTTTAATCAACCGCATAATTCGTTCACCCAGACAAGACCATTTCATCAACAATTTGCAGGACCTAACCGACCCCAACCAACTCAACAAAATCTTAATAGGTTTGGACACAACACTACGACCTTTTTTCCAAAACCAGTCCCCATGGAGGTAGACAATTCCGCACAATTTAGACAAAACAACAACCATCAAAATTTCAAACGTCCACTGCAAAGCCAAATGGCGCATCCTCCAAATAAAATACAACGCAATTTTCATTTAAAAGCAGAGTATCCTAGCCAATATCATAATGATATTCCTGACTCATTGATAGATTTCTCAGGCAATAATGAAGCTATCCCCAACAATAATACGTCTAGCGAAGACAGAATGTTGGAGGAAACTGACAACATTAATTTTTTAGATTAATGCCTTCTTCTCTTCCATACATGGAATATACCACAAGAAGAGGAGACAAAATTGATTTTCTAATAGATACAGGTTCTAACAAAAATTATATTCAATCTACTCGCATAAGAAATCCACTTAAGAACGAAAAACCATTTAAAGTTAGCTCAGTCGCGGGTGATATAGAAATAACCCACCACACTTATGTTGACATTTTTGGCCCACCAAGGGAAAAGATAAAATTCTACATTTTACCTACTTTAACTTCCTTTCATGGAATCATAGGTAATGATACATTAAAAACCCTAAAAGCAACTATCCATACAGATCGGAATTTCATGACCATATTTCCCAATACAAAAATTCCCCTAAAACAAAAAATATCCCGAGAGGTTAATAAAATAAAAGTACAAGTACCATATCTAGCACAGGACTTACAAATAGAATTAGATAAAATAATAAAGAAATGTCCTAATTTGTTCTCGGATCCAGATGAGAAGTTAACCTTTACTACTTTAGTAAAGGGTGAGATACGTACTACCACAGATACCCCGGTTTACTCAAAGCCATATCCGTATCCGATGGCATTGAAAGGAGAAGTTGAACGACAAATAGAAGAACTTCTCGATAATGGAATTATAAGGAAATCCAAGTCCCCATATAACTCACCAGTCTGGATAGTCGATAAAAAAACGGACAGTTCCGGCGAAAAAAAATACCGCATGGTTATCGATTATCGCAAGCTCAATTCAGTGACCATACCAGACAGGTACCCTATCCCAGAAATAAATGAGGTACTTTCCAACCTCGGGAAGAACAAATTATTCACCGTTATCGACTTGAAAAGTGGCTTTCACCAAATACCCCTTCGCGAATCAGATATAGAAAAAACAGCGTTCTCTGTGAATAATGGGAAGTACGAATTTTTACGTCTTCCTTTTGGACTTAAAAATGCACCATCAACCTTTCAAAGAGCGCTAGATGATATTCTGCGGCAACATATTGGTAAAAGGTGCTATGTTTACATCGACGATGTGATAATTTTCGGTAGAAATGAAGAAGAACATTTACATAATTTAGAAGTAGTATTTAAAACTCTAGAAAGTGCTAACATGAAAGTGCAGATAGATAAATGCACATTTTTAAAAGATGAAGTAGAATTTTTGGGATATGTCGTAGGTGCCGAAGGAATTAAAACAAACCCGCGTAAAGTAGAATCAATAGCAAAAATGCCGGCTCCAAAAAACCTAAAAGAGCTTCGATCATTCCTTGGAATGGCTGGTTATTATCGTAGGTTCATCAAAGACTACGCTAAAATAGCAAAACCACTCACTAGTATGTTAAGAGGTGAATGTGGTAATATTTCTAAAAATGCATCAAGAAATAAATTAATTACTTTAGACCAAGAGGCTCTGGACTCATTCCAAAAAATAAAAAATATCTTAATATCACGGGATATTACGCTTTCCCATCCCAATTTCGAAAAAGACTTTGAACTCACCACTGATGCGTCTGATTTTGCAATCGGTGCCGTACTGTCACAAGATAATAAACCTATTACATTTATATCCAGAACTCTCAATAAAACAGAGGAAGGATATGCAACGAATGAAAAAGAAATGCTCGCCATTATATGGTCTCTTAACACTCTCAGGAATTATCTGTACGGCTCAAAAAAGATTATAATTTACACCGATCACCAACCACTCACTTACGCCCTGAGTTCAAAAAATACAAATTCCAAAATGAAACGATGGAAATCAATCTTGGAAGAATATAACTATGAACTGAAATATAAACCCGGATACTCTAATGTGGTAGCAGACGCGTTATCGAGACTACCACCACAAATAAATACTCTCACATCCACAGTCCATAGTGATGACAGTTCTTCACATGATCTTATACCATGTGCCGAAGTGCCGATTAACGTTTTTAAGAATCAAATATTCCTTCAACAAGCTGACATTTCATCGTATCAGTTTAAAATTGTATTTCCCACAATTCACAGACATATTATTACCGAATCGTCATACGATGAACAAAAGCTTATATCGCTTTTAAAGAGATATCTTAACCCATCCGTAATAAACGGAATACACACAGAGGAAAGGATACTTGGCATGATTCAGAATATTTATCCCCAGCACTTTGGCAATTACAAAAGCCGTTTTACACGGAAAATTGTTGACGACATTGTAAGTGATCAGGAACAAGAAAACATTATTCTGGAAACTCATTTGCGTGCTCATAGGAACCCTACAGAAAATAAGGCTCAAATATTGGAAAAGGCATACTTTCCAGGCATGCTCAGTAAAATTAAGAATCTAGTAGCAAACTGTACAACATGCAAGGAAAATAAATATGAACGTCATCCTAATCGACCAAAATTGAGTGAAACTCCTATGCCAACTTTCCCAGGTCATACAGTCCATATGGACATCTTTCTAACGGAAGGCAAAGCCGTTTTGACAGCCCTAGACAAATTTACAAAATACGCCCAAACTAGGATACTGAAGAGCAGATCGATTGAAGATATTAGGAGACCGCTAAGAGATCTAATATTTAGTTTCGGCGTTCCAAAATTCATAGTTATTGATAACGAACCATCCCTAAACTCAGCTTCAATCAAATTTATGTTAGAAGACGAATTGAGAATAGATATTTTTACAACGCCCCCATACAATAGTCAAGCTAACGGCCAAGTTGAAAGATTCCACTCTACCTTAGTGGAAATAATGAGGTGCATTAAGGAGAATGGAGGACATAGGAACTTTGAAGAATTATTGGAAAGAGCAGTCTCTGAATATAACCACAGCATTCATTCAGTTACAGGAAAAAAACCAGTAGACTTATTTTTTGGCAGGAATGTTAATTTTACACCAGACGATATAGAAAAGACCAGACATGACATTTTAGAAAAACTGACAAGAAAACAACAGAAAGACATCCAGTATCATAATCAGAATAGACATGAATTTAAGTCATATGTACCAGGACAAATAATTTTTGTAAAAAAGAATAAAAGACTAGGAACAAAACTTTCCAAACCTTATTCTAAGGAAATTGTTCGAGAAAATAGAAATAGCACAGTTCTAACAGAAAAGGGACAGACAATACATAAAAGCAGAATACGTAACTAAAACGAGATATAATTTATTTACAGGCTACTCGTAACGCTCTGCAATGCGGACATACAAATTCTGGATTATTCTAATGCTCAACTAATCACAGTTGAAAAAGGAGTTGCCAGAATACAGACAGGAAATTTCAAAATTATCCATGAAATGGACCTCGAAAAATACACCGACATAGTAGACAGCATAGAGCGCTTGGCAAAAACATCAGAAATACAAAATAGTCCTCACTACCCATTCATAACTTTATTAATATCTCAGATTAAAGCCCACTTAGGCAATTTGCAGGTTTATAAAAGGAAAAGATCTTTAGATTTCCTTGGAAGTGCGTGGAAATGGTTAGCGGGCAGCCCCGATCGCCATGACCATGAAATAGTTTTGAATAAATTAAATAATGTTTTGGAGAATAATAATAATCAAATGTTAATTAATAAACTAACAATTGAAAAAGTTAATGAAATTACAAATATAACCAATAAAATTGTAAAAGCTATGGAAAGTGATGAACATAGCAGAAATGACCTAATTTTAAAATTGAAGTTTAAATTAGAAATAATTAAGGACGAAATTGTAAACATAGCATATGCCATACATTGGGCGAAAGCTAATATAATAAATTCCTATATTTTATCTACTGAAGAAATTGAGTTAGCCAAAAACATTGTAAACAGAGAAAATTTGCCATTCATTAACTTAGACGAAGCTTTCGAATTTTCCGAAATAAAAATTGCATCTAACGGAAAATCAATTATTTATATTATAAGCCTACCAACTGTTAAAAATTATATTTGTAAAGTAATAGAAGTACGAGCTGTCAAGCAAAAAGATAGAATTAATAAAATAAATTTTAATGAAATATTAAATTGTGAGAAAGAAATATACGGAATCAAAAGTAAATGTAAAAGTTATAATAATTTAGAAATATGCTTAAGTAATAATATAATAGAGTTAAACAATGATACTTGCATTAGCAATCTACTTAAGAGTCGCTTACCAAACTGCACCGAAATAAATAATCAACACATCCCAACAATAGAGGAGATTACACCCGGTATATTATTCCTGAACAGATTCAATGGAGATATTACAATTAGAAATGAAACATCCTTCCTAAATGGAACATTTTTGGTACATTTCCGGAACACTACGATTGAGATCCAGGGTAAAAGCTATTACAATGAAGAAAAAATAACAAGCAAACCATTACCAGCGATACTTCAGCCATTATCCAAATCTAATACCGTTGAAGAAATACTGTCGTTACAAATGCTACACCAATTGAATACTAATAATACTAAATACATCAATAAAGTAGAAAAAGAGGATAAAATAAAATATGGTATTAGCTTTTCCTTTACCGTATTAGCGATAATCGTTGTCATAGCTGTAGGAAAATTTGTTCTCATCAGAAGAAAAAAGAAATTACCCCAGTTAACACCCACAGCAATAGAAGGGTTAAATCAAGTATTTAATAATCCAAAATCTTCAAACGAGGACGTTCGAAATTTAGGGGGGGAGTAGTTAACACATCACTTATTTAAAATACTAAATTACTTTACACGTGCTACTCCAACCTGCGAGAAAGTGTCGAGTCAACAATCCTGGTGCACACCTGCATACCAGACGTAACACAACACTTGTTTTTAATAATTTCATAACAACATAAATGCGCCAACTCGTGGGAAACTGCTTAACAACATAAATGTGCCAACTCGTGGGAAACTGCTGAGACAACAATTTCGGTGTGTAGAATAAGTTAAGCTAAGACAAATATTTTTGTAAAAGTTTAGTTCTAAGTTTGAAGTTGACAATAAAAGAGCTCAAGCTCTAAAAAAATTATTTTTTTAAATAAATTCTATAAACGAATTTATAATTTATATACACACATACACATGCAAATTCCTTTTGCAATCATTAACCAGCTGTACTTAAGGGAGTCAACTCTCGCTATTTTAGTAAATGAAACAGAATCCCATTCACTGTTACATGCAACAAAATTTACAACATGCAACATATTTACATTGTCAACACATGCCTATTTATGTATATGTATGTATATGGGCTACAATACAATTGCTTTTGTTGTTGCTGCACTTTTGTTTTAATGCCTTTTGTTTCTTGTATGAAATTAAAAACATACCAGAATATATGGAGAATAAAGAAAGCGAGAGAAATTCCCTAAAAAAGCAAAAAAGGGAGCTTAAATAGGTCACATATTTATTGTTGTATTGTTTTATCCTTCTGGTGACATGTGCAATTCATTTGTTGCTGCTGCTCTGCTGTTGCTGTTGCTATCTGTTTTCATTTTTTGTTATTTTCTTTTCTCTTGCTCCTCTTTATATTTGTTTTAAGCTTGGTTTGCTTAATGCTGCATGCAACTTTTCATTTCATTACTCCACAGTGTATAAACGTTGAATGCATTACGAATGGTTAGCTTCGCTTGTTGCCTGGAGTTTCCGCTGTTTGACTAATTACAACATTTTTGGTTTCATTAGCTGGAATTTCTAAGAATTTTTCTTCCCAAATCCCAAATGTAATTAATCAGGTCTACTTTCTTCATCAAATCAAAGAAATCATTGGGGTGCTCCCATGTAAATGTATGTATGTCTTTTTCTATTATGAAATCATAAATTAAGGGGACGAAACTATGTTATGACAACAATGTTGTAGCATAATGCTTGTCTATTCAGCATCTCACATACAGAGAATATTTTTTGATATGCAGGAATTTGATATGTATAAGATAATAGTAATTTTTATTCATCTATACACGTAAAAAGAAATTATCGAAGGGTTTAACATACTTGGTGGTCTATATATGTAAACGATGAGAATCCAAAATTTGAAAAATTTCGGAAAGTAAATTTTTATAACCCATGGAACTAATATTGGCTTCTTCATTGAGAGCTACCTATCATGTCGCCGTAGTCTAGTAGGTAGCAGTGTTGCAAAATTTAAATTTTGAAACGGTACTGAACTATAAGTGAAAGAAGTACTGAAAGCGTTGCGGGGGCACTGAGGTATTTTTGAAATGGAAAAATACTGAAAAAAGTACTAAAGTACTGAATTTTTCAACACTTGTAGGTAGTGTGTTGGCTTATTGGACATGAGACCTCAGCTCAGACAATCTCCAACAAACGAAATATAAGAAAATATTTCTTCGGCGACTTCCTCTCAGCAGATTTCAGGCAAAAACTCGGAGAGCAAATAAAATTGCCATAAAAAGTTTCTCAAAAATCTATTGTTTGAATTCGAATTTAAGCTGTATGTCATTCATGTATGAAATTAACACACGCAACATAAGTGGTACGAGAAGCTAGTTCGTAATCCTGACAGACTGCTTGTTATGACCATATGTGTACAAGATATCATCGGAAATTTTTATTTGCTTGAAAGACTCTTTGATGCCATTACTACACCGCTACGGCTTGCCGGGGTAGATCACATCCGAAATGTTGACTTTTCTACAACTCTGGCGATTAAATCAGGCGTAATTTTGACCGAGTATCGTTGCGATTATTCAATGTTGTACTAACTGGGTGGCATGAGGCGCCATATTGTTGAAACCTCATATCGTTTGTGACCAGATCTTTGAATTTGGTCCTAAAGAAGTTGTCAATTTTTCGACATATAGGTGCTCGACGTTGACAGTGATGACCTTTCCAACGTCAAAAAAGTATGTGTCGATGAAACCATCAACCAAAAATCCAAATCAAACAGTAACTTTTCTGGGATGCATTTAAGGGTCTGGAATCTCATGTGAATTGGTATCGTCCTAAATACACATACCTTTTCATGCAGAAATGGGCCCCATCACTGAAGATGCTGTTGCAATCTGTTTTCGTTTTTGTGAGAAAGCGTGAGGTATGTTGCCTGAATAGAACCTTCATTTTGATGAAATAATTTTATTATTTGCACGTTACATTCATTCGTGTTGAAATGGAAAACACACTGGATAAGTGCTTCAATAATAACATCAACAAAATGCCCGATAGTCCCTGTTGGAAGGACTAAGGACTGAGAAAATCTTTTCCATTAGAAGGCGCACATACTGTATAATATAGACATGCTTTGTGGAAGTCACTTACTTCACAACGGGGTAATGGGGCAGAAATATTGGATCGTTTTATTATTTCTTTAAAGTTTTCATTGCTTATTTGTCTGTCTGTGAATCTATGATTTAATTTGAAAAGTAAAGACGTCTTAAATATCATTGCTTCAAAGTTTTCCAATTATGTTGACACAATATTCCCCTACCTTATGCATATAATGTCCATAATGTACACCACTGCAGCATCATTGCTAACGTGCAGGAATACTCTAAGAGGAATACTCTGTTCCTAATCATTAATACAGCTGTGACCAGCAAACTGAAGAATATAAAACTATAGACCATAAACCATTTTTCTGACCATATTTAATTTAAATTTTCAAATAGGATTTCAACAAATGGTTGTCTTAGCCAACACATAACCTTTCGAAATTTTTATTTCCAAAAATTCTTATTGAAAAGCAATAAAATTTGTAATTTAGACTACAAATAAAACAATTTTCTCATAAATAATGTCTTTATATTTAAACTACTTGGTAGAGTACACCCTGTCTGTAAGCCAGACAATTAATTTTCGCCTTTGAATATTTATAAGATGCCTGACAGCACACAACCTCTCTAAATTGTCGTTTGAAAACTATGAATTTATTAAGCAGCTTCATTGTTTATGGCCATCAAGTTTTTTTTAATATTTTGAGTTTGAAAATCCAAAGACATAAAAATAATTAAATCAATAACATCTATAGAAAACCATATATATTTTAGAGTTTTCTACCATAAAAAATGAGAAATAAAAAACATATGAAGCTTATTTAAAGTTTTAGAAGAATAAAATACTGATGATATAACTTTTACTCAAGTAGGGTAATGATGCTACGCAGAATACTTTAAAGTAATTGACTTTGGCGGTTGCTATATTAAGTTTGTATGAAATTTCATCACCCATTATCGAGGTTTATCTGCACTACTGTATGATTTAGAAATACCATCTACCCTCTCTATCTTTATAATCTTTACATAAGTTATCTTATCCGTTTAGTGTTAGAAATCTAAGCTATTCAACTTTACGTCATATTATTATCGTACATTCCTTTAGGGTACGATGAGCTGCATAGGGTCACATTCTCGTACCGTATTTGTGGAATATGGAGTCCCGCAACGGAGTCTCGCAATGGAGGAAACGAACGTACATTGCTGACAAGAAAATACATTTCTCTGAAGGAAACATTTCGGAGTTCTATAGGATAGCCTATATAGCCAAGAAATCGGGAAGGATACTCGAAATGCTCAGCTGAATAATACCTAATAATACCTGAGGATTAACACAGCTCAAGCGAAAACGATTAATTGAAACCATAAACTTGGTGCTATTTAAAGAACATCAACAAACAACAGAATAAGCCACTATCAATTATAGTGCATAGTTAAACATGGCTTGAATAAAAGCAAGACAACAAAGTGAATAAGGAGCTATTACGAATGGATATTCTAAAGAAATTTACCGAAGAAGTGAAGTAACTTCAAAGGAGGTAGATGGGCAGAGAAAAACTACTGGGAGGAGATAATTGGTACAATAGAAAAAAGGCAGAGGTTAACTACTATATGATCCAAATGCTGTCAGGATAAGGGCTATTTGTGGAAATATCTTTTAAAAGTAGGAAAATTTTAGGATTCAAGCTATGTATACGTTACTGGATATATTGATGATGCTAACACACATTGTTCAATTTGAAACAAAGAGAAAATGGCACAAGAAAATTGGCGATAGAGGTTGTAGTTTAACTACTGAAGGTAAGGTAAGCAAAAATTGGAGACAAAAACGTGTTCAAACAATGTTATCAATATTTGGAACATTGATCTGGAGTTGATGTCGCCGTAGTCTAGTAGGTAAGACCCTAGCTCAGATATTTCAAATAAAACGAAATGGAAGAAATATTTCTTCGTCGACTTCCTCTCAGCTGATTTCTGACAAAAACTCTGAGAGTAAGTGAAATTGCCATGAAAAGTTGCTCAAAAATCCGCCGTTTGGAATCGACTTTAAACCGTAGGTGCCGCCAATCATGTGCAAAATTAACACACAAAACATAAGTGATCTGAAGACATAGGTCGTAATGCTGTGACTGAATGGTTGTAATAACCAATTATGTATGTATGTGTGTATGTATGTATGTATGCATGTATGTATGTATGGATGTATATGTATGTATGTATGTATAGCAGTTGGCAACTGACCCCAAATTTCGTCGAAAAATCGTTTTCAGTCATGAGACTCATTTCCGGATGAATGGGTACGTGACAAACAAAATTTCTGAATTTAAAACGATTAATATACAGAACATAAGCGGTGTGAAAAGCTAGGTCGTATTTATGTATGTAGGTGGTCTGGAATAGCGCACACTAAATCGCCAGGCAACGGTTGACCGTAATTGAAATATTCTGAACTTTCTTCGAAATAATGCGCACATGGTACCGTGTAATCAAATTATCATGAAGAAATAGGTTTTTAGTGAAAACCGGATGTGAATATGTTCGATGATCCGAAGAATTTTTCCTAATAACACGAAAAAGAAAAGTAAATAAAACCTCTGCAAATACTTTTGGGTCTTAAGTTTATTTTGAAAACCTAATAAGCTCTTCTGGAAATGCGGGTGGGACAAATTTGAGTCGCGGAATGCAGTCAACATCATGCAGGACATGGCATGCTTATTTCTATGTAGGTACAGCACGATGCCGCCAACATAAGCCAAATTTAGGTCGTATGAGATATGGAAATAACTTTCCTATCATAAATAATGTTATACATTTGAATTTACAAATTCAAAAATATTGTTTTTCTTTCTAAACGTTAGATTTACATGTAATTTATAAATAATTTTTCTAAGATTTCTACATTCAACTTGTTGACAAGCGATTATATATTGACAAGTGATTGTATGACTAGGAAATAATCTTATATATCCGATTATGCTCTCCTTTTTTGTTTTTGTATATACATACAAGTATTTACATACCATATACATACAATCTACATGTTTTCTTTGCATATTTTTTTAAATTTACTTTTACAAAAAAAAAAAAAATAAGATGAAAATCCATGTTTCTGTAGATATTTCTTGTGACATTGGTAAGTAAAGACAATGAGGAAAACATGAATAATGAAAAATATAATAATTTTTAAAGGTATTTGAAAAATGTTAACAAAAGTATTTTATGACAATATTTTCTTCTATTTTTCTGTTTTTTTTCAAATAAATGGAATTGTGTTCTTAGAGTTATTTTTTATTTTTGTTGCCTATTTGCCTACAAAAATATATAAGTAAAGTATGTGTATCTTAAGTATATTTAAGAAAAAAAAGAAAATGAGCAAACAGAAAAGGAAAACTCTTTTGCTGTAATTTTCCTTTATGTTGTTCATTTCTCTGTAGTTTTGTTTAAGCATCATTGTTTTCCTGTTGTCTACGTAGTTTTGCGTTATTGGAAAAATGTTTGAATGAATTGTTGTTGTTGTTGTTATTGTTATTTGTTATTTATTTCGGTATTTGCATGACTGAATATAAAATATTGAAAATGAATTTGGAAGAGAATGTCTTTTATTTTGTTCTTCTTATTCTTCCACTTTACATAACTTTTTCTTTCTATTTCGAGTAAAATTACCAGAAAAAAAAGCCAGATGTGACCCTAAAAGTAATTTAAAAGGTTGGCAATAGAAAAGGAGAAACATTAGAAGAGACACAATATATTAAAAATTATTGTTTTCTTAAAAGAAATGATAGAATATTGAGGTTGTATAAACATCTTATGCTGCTGTAGGTTTTATAAAGATTTTTTGTTTGTTTTTTGTTGTTTTTTTTTGTGTTTAAATAAAACTTATTGTTTTCCAAATTGGGAGAATTCAAAAACTTTCAAAGCGAATGTTTAAAAGGCTTAGCACAACTATCCGCAAGTAAACATAGAAAACGTAATAAATCATTGATGTTTTGTTTTTTTATATGTACTTACTCCATGCCTTGTTTAAATTGTAGTGTAGAACATTTGCCAAAGTCCAAAACTATAGTCTTTTTTCGCCAACATTGTGGTAAAATCAGTAGTTAAAGCTGTTTTTAATTTCATCTCTAAGCATCTCTTGTTTAATCATTTGGTTAAATCCTGAGATGTGGGTGATAATTCCACTAATGAGAGGGCCTCTTCCAGATATGGTTCAGTAAGACATACTGTATGGTAGTTAATGACTCATGTTGGCTGCATAATAATTGCAATGGACTGTGTTATTGCTTTACGATTACCTCTACTATTTTCTCCTACAAGCTTGAAACCGGTTTAGTCTTGACAGTGACTTACTAAATTGGTAATTTCAACACCTTAGTAAGGACTATAACCTAGTTGCATAGTTCATGCGTGTTTTGTATGTATTATTTTACCCATGAGTGGCGAGACATATAGTTTTACATCGACTTCGAACGACAGATTTGAAAAAGCTTTCATAGAGCTTATATTTACTGAGAAGAGGTTGGCGAAAGAACTATTCACATTTCGTTTTGTTTGAAATGCCTGAGCTGGGAGTTTGAACCACATGCTCTCCTTTAATAAGCCAACACGCTACGTGCTACACTAAAGCGACTTTGAATAAGAATTATTCGATTTATCAAGGAAGTAATACGTTTGTGGCTTAAAGATCAGATCAAATATACAACAAGATAGGTGGACGGAAACTACAAAATATTTTCTTTTAGGTTCGTATCCCTTACAGAGAGAGAGAAGAAGAATCATTTATTTACCGAATTACTAAAGCTGAAACTTTTTAAGTCTTCAGCTTACTTTCAATTGGAATTAGTGTAGGCGTGACTTTAATCCAAGGTCTCATAGTTTGTTTATAAAATTTTGAGCGTAGTTAAAGGGTTAATATAGATGTGAAATAGTACATAAAGGTACGTCGAGAAAGCTGTTAAATTCGGTATTACTCACATTCTATCTAACAGGCAAATAATACTATCGTTAAGAAGTATCTGTCACATAACTTCTATCAAACGTGATCAAGCTGCATCATTTAGTTTGTATTTGACAGCCATGGATAAATGGCTACCAAATAGTATAAGCAGAAATTTTTGAATTTGTCACAAAAATGCTCAAAATGACTACGAATTGCTTTCGCCGCAGTTACGTATCAAGAAGAATCTATGAGAATGTAAACCTTAATGTTCAAATTATCCGTTAAAAAAACAACCAACATAGTTTCAATGGGATATTTAAAATTCATGCGAGTAACTTGGACTTGGAAATTTCTGTTAATATTTTTATTTTCTTTTAGAGAATATACCTCTGCGCATCTTCTGCATCTTCTTACTTACGTACTTAATTCGTCATTATAACCCTTTAGGTAGGATTACAAACGAGTTTCTAACACCATCTACGTTTATCCATGAGTTTCGGAACCTACAGTTTTGAGGTCGACTAAGGACGACAGATTTTTGAGAAACTTTTCATAGCAATTTTTACTTACTCTCAGAGCTTTTTCCATTAGACTGCTTAGGAGAAGCCAAAAGAAATATTTTGCAAATTTTGATCCCGCTTTTGGACCTTTCTATGAAGTATTCGTGGTGAAGATTTATGTATTACTAGCTGTACACTGCGCGTGTTGCTGCGCCATCAACTAAAATAAATTTGCAGGAAAGACATTACACAAATATCCAATTAATTTTGAATCATTTTATTGATTTTGTTCCCGTTGTCCAGGTGATTTAGACGAACAGGCCTGAGTAGTACGCATGCGACCAGTTTCTAATCTCACTTCTCGTTGTTCAAGTAATTCACGCCAACGGGTCTCTGCGGCATGTACTCTAAGATTTTCCAGTCTCAATGCTCATTACCCATCTGATTCTGATGTTCATGATGCTCTTTTCTTCAGTGTTTGCCGCCTTGGATGGATGATTGCACAGGAACGACGTAAAAAATGCGTTTAAACTTATTAGCATCTCACAATGTATCCAATCTAATTGCATAGTTTACGATTCAATTCATTTTTAATAATTCCCAGTGGCGCCATCTATCGGAAATTAAACACACCAACTTAGAAACCTCCTTCGACTTATGCGCAACAACTTTACTAAAGATCATATCATGATTAAATGCACAGTTTACGATTTAATTCATTTTTAGTAATTTTCAGTGGCGACATCGGTCGGAAATTGGTCATACCAACTTAGAAACCTTCCACGACCCATGCACAACAACCTTGCTGAAGATTATAACATGATCAAATGCATAGTTTACGATTCTATAACTTACATACAAACAAACATTAATTTTTATGTATGTACATACATGTATAGATTACATAGAGCTGACGGGGGACGTATACGTAATATTTTCTTAGACAATAACACTCATACGTTTTTTTTATTTATTTTATTTGCCTATTTCAACTAAAAAAGTAGCCTATAACTCCTTCCAGACATACAGGAAGATACTGTGAAAATTTCAAGAAAATCGGTTCAGCCGTTTAGCCGTCTATATATAGACTTCAAACAAACCCACAAACAAATAAACACACATTCATTTTTATATATACCCAAACCTGTTTTTACACGTTTTTTTACGCGAATTTGAAATAACACGGTTTTTTTTTTAACAAATTTACTTTTTATTATTTTTTTTGTTCGCTCCTTTTTATACGGATAAAATCGTTTAATCCCGTTTAACTCCCAGTTTGTGCATAAAAAATAATGTGGCATCATTTTTTACGCTTTAAAAAATAAAACTAGATATGGTAGCTTCCCTCTACGTTTATTATTCGGGGAAATGAAAATAAAAACTGTGTATACTATTGAACTAAATCTGTGCGTTTTTATAAAGTTATTCAATTTTATAGGCATATGCAGGCTGCTGCATCAATCCTATGTATATCTTTTCAGTTTGTTTATACACTTACATACATACATAATATTTGTCTTTTTTACGCGTTTTTTGTTTTACACGGTATCCACTGGAACGTATCTACCATGTAAAAAAAGGTTTGGGTGTATAAGACTATTAAAAAAATTACATATGTGACGTATAAGTGATATCTAATTCCATTAAGTTCATACGTCAAAAAATCATAGATTTTTTATTGCATACTTGTCAGGGATGTGGATGTGGTACCTCGCTCATTTGAAATTTCAACTTAAAAAGTAGCCTATAACTCCTTCTAGACATATCAGGAATATACTGTGAAAATTTCAAGAAAATCGGTTCAGCCGTTTAATCGTCCATAAAGTTCAAATATAGAAACATACAAACAAACACACATTCATTTTTATATATAAGATTTATAGTAATGTTAATATTCATACCCTGCGTAGCTAAAGACTTTAAATTTTATGTTATTGGCATTGCTATTTACCTTGCCGTAGAGCAGAACTAAAATAGTTTATCGATAATTTTTTTCTTTAAAAAGAAAAATTCACTTTTTTTCATTACCACGGCTATTCGCCTCAATAGACTTTTACATATGATAGACTCAAGTATCGATTTCAAACTATGAGACCGTCAAAGCATTAAAGCTTCCTGAAATCGAGCAAGATTTTAACAAATCAGTTTCGAGTATCTGCTAAATGATATTTTACCAAATCAGTGGCTAAAACGAGAAAGGAATTGTTTTTCTCTAATTTTTGCACTGACGATGTAAAATAAAAAATATAAAAAAAAAACTAAAAACAATGATTGTTTTTAATTGACAATACTTCTTGTGTAAATTTAAAAAAAAATTTCAACTGAATGCAAACAAAATTACTTAAAAGTATGCAATTAGCCGCAGTTTAATATAATTTTTAATAAACGTTTGTCTTTTGCAAGTTAAAAAGCTAAAACTGTTGAAAAAATAAAGAAAAAATTACCACAACATTATCATTTTTATTTCCAAAAAAATGCTAAAGTTTCACATTTAAAGTGGCCAACGAAAAGCATGACCGACATGAGTTGGCCAATAGAAAAAAATTTAAAAATAAAACAACAAAACAAAACAAGTAAATGAGTATATCCTGTTATGTACGTACGTACGTACGTGTTTAAAGCCTTTGAGCCTTTTTATATGATCTTATAATTCCCTTTGTTTTTTCGTTTTTGTTTTCGTGTTAATCATGAAAAAAATAGAAGAAAACTTAAACTTTTGTTTGTGAAACAACAATAAAAAGAGGAAGAGGAAAATGGAAAACTTCTTATTGCTACAAAACCAAACTAAAACAAAAAAAAAAACAACAACAACACTTGTTTGAACTTCAGAGGCCATTAAAAATTAGGGTCAAAGCTGGCATTATATACCCTAATGAGAACACAAACAAAACAAAGCAGAATAAAAAATAAAAAAGATCAAATGGCATGAAATGTGAAATGTTCGGAACATAAAAGCAGTACAGTGCTAATATGGAATATTTTCTAAAAATAAACAAAACTAAAGTGACTAAAATTGTTGTTATTTGGCCACAATTTGGAAATTTTTGGAAGTGTCATGAAACTTCGCAGAAGCGTTATAATTAAATTAAATGAAATTTTGTCTTCATTACATTACTTATAAAATAATTGCCACTTTCTTTTTGAGTCTTTAAAAACTCTAGACGTTAAGCAAATTCCGTCAAGTAAATTTCTTTTCTTATTTTCTACCCATTATCTGGGTTTAGTTTCATAAATCAATTTTTTTAGTTAAGCAGGTTACTTTTGTATTTTGTAGTGAGACTAATGATCACAGGTTTTCTCTACGTCGTTACCTAAAAACAAAGAACTCCTTGAAAAGGAGAAGCGAGTACCTTTTTCGATCAAATTTTGCCTTCAGGCACTGCCATAGCATATGATGTTTGCTGATGATGTTACTCTATGTGTTGGCCCAACATAGTGAGCGGAGCTTAATGAATGATTTATTTGAAGCAAATTAAACCTCATGACAAACATACTTTCCTCTTTACCAACAATCGGAAGTTTTCGGGTTTGTGGACTATTAAACACAAGATTTTTTTATGAAAAATTCGCGTATTATACTTTTAGTTAAGAACCAGAAAAGATTTGGAGACTTCCTCTCAGGCAAAAATTATGAGAAAAAAATTTCACAAAAATTTTACGTTTGGAATCAATTTTTATTTCCCGCTCTCATGTATAAACATTGGTGCTAGGAGAAGCTCGGTTGTATTGGCCAATTAAGTACGATTGACTTTTTACAGCACAAGATTACCTCCATTTTTATCTTTTCGATTCAGTTCGCGATATCATGCGAGGAACTACCGGCTTTGGAAAAGTCAGAGCGGAGTATCATCGGTCACCTTTAGTGGTTAGTTGTTCATTCTTGTTGTTTTTACTTTAGAAGTGTTGACTTTAAATCGCATCTTATCTTATCAGCATCTCGGCTGCTATTTTATTGTGCTTAGCTTTTCTAGCATATTGGAGATTATGTAAAGGGAAACATATGTGAACTGGGTAATTAAGCTAACAATGTCATAGTGGTGAATCCAAACAAAGCCTTACCGCTTACCATTCACTATGTCCTACTTGTCATTATCTTATCGAGCTGATAATATCCTAATCGTGATATCCTCTCTCGCGGCAATCATATTACCGACTTGGTACTAGTGTGTTAAGCGACTATTAAGCCTCGGTTATCCAAACGTTCATGGAACGTGTTTCAAAAATTGTCATATTAAAAGTAAATGATTACCGAAAATGCATTACGTTTCGGCAATCGTTCTTATTGCTTTTCATATTTTAAAAACGAACGTACATTCCGATACGTTAAGTGAACGTTTGGCTAATCGGGGCTTTAGCCTCATAGTAACAACTCCTTAAGAAATTTGTTATTTTGCCCGTAAGCGTCTTCCACAATGCAATCTAGAACTATATGCAAAAATGTTAAATAAAGTACTGAATGCCATTTAATAGAATTTTGCATTACCAACCCAAGTCCATTGTTTTGATCTTTTCAGTGAGTTGAGACTGAAACAGCTGTCTGATTTTAGCTT
This sequence comes from Sarcophaga rosellei, assembly GCA_930367235.1. NCBI lineage: Eukaryota > Metazoa > Arthropoda > Insecta > Diptera > Sarcophagidae > Sarcophaga > Sarcophaga rosellei. The sequence continues at coordinate 79,233,648 of OV884018.1, forward strand.
ACACAAAAGCGTGCTGGTAGTTACATACTCAGGATGTTATATGTGGTTTTATACACCATCCTCAGAGTGTTATCCCCCTGTTGTTTTCATGTTTGTTGTGTGTTGAGACAATACCCAGAATACATGTACAGTTTAGAATAATATTTGAGCGGTGATATAGTATTAGGCGTTCCTCGAAACATATCTGATGTTGATTTAGTCGTACCAGGGGCTTATTTCTTCTCGCTTCAAGAGCTAAGAGCATGTTTTATTTCATGGTATGAAGATACCTTACATTTACATTAAAGTGCTGTTGACAACATATTTGTTTTTATCTGCAGGTACTCATCTTTGGAAAGATTGCTGTGACCAACTTCTTACGAAGGATTGCGTAACATAAAGTCACATTTAAAAGTTTTGATTATTTTATACAAAATATTCAAATATTTTATATCAACTTGATTTGAATCTTTTAAAAACTTAAATTCATAAATGAAACCATAAAATATTTAAGTAGGCCTCGTATTATCGAAAACTTTTTTTTTTGACAAATAAATAACTGCAATATTTTTGGTAAGTGGTCTAATTAACATTAATTCGCAAGAATTGTTCTAAGTAAACTTTACTCGTTATCTACATAGAAAAAGAAAACTGTTGTAGAAAAATGGTTTAAGGCCATATACGGCTAGTTGTTGCAATTGAATTGTTGCAGCATTATTGTTGGTTATCTTATGGTATTTACTACAAAGACAATAAATATCATGATTATATATTCGGTGTTTTTTTCTTTCTTTGCTTTTGTTTCTCTTCTTTTCCGAATTTTTTTAAATTTCTTTTTTTAACAAATTTTTTTCTATTTATTTTTCTTTTCGACCATAGCAGCAGCAACTGCAGGTGAAAACTTCTGGTTGCTGGTTAAACTTTATTTTAAAACAAAAGCATGATGATAGTACTTGCTTGTATCGTTTACACAAAGGAACAAATTCTTTGGCATTTTTCTTAGTTGTTTAGCGCTTTTGTGCATTTTTCCTGTACTTCTTTACTCCACTAATAAAGTGGAAATCTGTCTTTTTTTTTGAAGATATTTTATTCTTAATTTTCTTTGCACAGCATGAATAAGTTGTATGAAGAAGAATACAGCAGAATGGCAACAGCAACAACAATAAAATGAAAATCATTTACAAACAAATGTATAAAACCAAGAATTTTGATATGCGGTCAAGATAAGCATCACACGAACAATGCTTGTGTCATTTAAAATGTTTTCTGCAGATTTCTATGCTATTTTATGGGAAAGCCAAATGTAGGCCTTAGGCAAGGCCTTTAATACAATAAGGATAGCTTGTCATTAGACTAGGAAATAGAACTCATTATACGTTCATTCTAAACGTCTGAATCGTATTATCTTGTATGCAAATATTCTATTCTTTAAGGCTTTTAACATGTTTGAAATTACCAGAATGACATTTTAAATGATATTTACCTTGAAATAATTCCCTTTGCAAGGCACCTGAAAGACATTGCAAAAAGTCTTTGGATACATTTTATTCATGCGAAAGACCTATTCATGTACTTACGTTTGGAATATAACATCGTTCTAAACGTCAGCCTTTGCTTTTCTGGGTGAAACCCCTACGACATGAACAATTTTTTATGACTCCGGCCCATAATTCACACTGAATGTGAACAATGATGTGAGTTATGTTGGCTTTGAGCACCGCTGTTGTTTGTGGCTTATTCACACAAATCTGCGATTTAAGAAAATCTCACATGAAAAAGTCTTCCAGGGTCAAATCGTACAATCTTGGTGACCAGTTCAGATCACCTCTATGTGAGATGACTATCCTCTCAAATCACTCATGACAATGTGGCATAAGCTGTGCGGCACAAAGTGTCCTGTGTTGAACCCACATGTTGTTGGTGTCAAGATTATCAGATTCAGCCAAAAGAGCTTAGTAATCTACGACCTAAAGTTCACGCCATTAACAGTGACGATCTGGCCAAAGTTATTCTCTCAAACTGCCGACTGACCAAACTCCACACCAAACAGTAACTTTTGAGAAATTATTTGAACGCTCTGGAACCTTCTTGATTGAATCGTCATAAAGTCGATCATTTTTAATTCACGTATACAGTGGTCGCAGTCTAGTAGATAGTACGAGGGCTTCCTAGACGTGAGGCCACGGTTCAAACCCGAGACAAGATATCCCGAACAAAACAAAACATGTAAAAGTACTTCTTTGGCGACTTTCTCTCAGCATATTTCTGGCAAAAATTCTAAGAGTAATTAAAATTGCTATAAACTGTAGGACCCGCCACAAACATAAATAATGTGAGAAGATAGGTCGTAACCCTGACTGAGGGATTGTAATTACCAATTATGTATGTATTCATTCATTCACAAATAGGCTTATCGTTGGAGATGATTTTTCGATGCAACTTAAACTGAAACTCCAGAGCGCACACATACATACATACGTCCAAACGTTCATGGTGATTCAAAAATCCGTGTAAACTCGGAAGTCGCGACCGATATAAATTAATTATTCTAACCTTCTAGCTCCAGGATCGTCAAAGAATGTTGCCACTGTCTCAACCTTCTTTCTGGGCGATTCAGTGTCACACTTATCTGGGTTCCCGGGCACAGTGACATTCCGGGGAACTGCAGAGCCGACGAGCTTGCCAAGTCTGGTGCACTACTTCCGGAATCCTCTTCAATCGACTTGGGAATACCACTTACCTCTTTCAAGCTGGCCATGGTGCGGAAATTCTTTCGGAATGCCAACCTATCCCAGGTCATTGAGGAGTACTGCTCCACCGCTAGGCTTACTTGGCTCTCAATGGATAGTAGGTACGACCAAGTACTTGCACTTGTCGTAACATCATCTCGATTACAGTGGCCATGCTTACAGGTCACTGTGTTATGAAAAGACAGGAGGAAAGAATACAGCTCCCATTTAACGACTTTTGGCGTGGGTGCAGATCCGCTGAGGAAGAGGAAACTGTTATCCACTTTCTTTGTCAATGCCCATCTCTTGCGAGTTGCAGATATAGGTTATTTGGCTCCCTAATCCTTGTCAGCTGGACGGAGCTATCATCTATTGATGTCAAGTATACAGCTTCGTTTATCAAACTTTCTGGCTGGCTTTCCAGCGTGGGATAGTCGTGCTTTTGATGTGCAGCCCTTGCGCTGGCCAACTTCTTCTTCTTCTTCCCTGGTTTGGAGGAAGGTGGTCAGTGCAGGCACTGAGTTCACCTGTGGTGTCACAACGGTCGGCTATGCATGCTCAAGTGAGCTTTTGGTATCAAAGCTATCACTCTGACCTATCCTAACCTAACCTTCTAGTTTCCAAAAAAAAAAAAAATATATTTAAATGCTGGAGGCCATTAGCGCTCATGCCTCGTAATTTGTTTCCTCGTATAGCTGGGGTTATGCTAGTACTGCTAGTAGTACATGCAGTATCGTACGTTTTATTATACACACAATAAATACCAAAAATATGTGTTTGTATGTTGAATTTTTTAATGCCTGAACTTTTAACCTCACGGGCATCATAGCACATGAAAGTTAAATAAAGTTGAAGTTCCTTTTTTATTTTATTTTAGTTTGCTTTTCTTGTGTTGGTTTCTATGGATATCTTGAAATTAAAGTCTTTTAGAAAATAACTTCTTTTTTTCGCTTGTAAAGTTTTTCAAAAGAAGTGGTAGACATGTTGGTCACAGAGCGGAATTTAAGAAAAAAATATTGTGGTAAAAGCGATATAGAGATTTGGAATGTACCATGCATAACTTATGATATGGTAAAATAATGAGTTTGAACGGCGGCTATGTATATTTGATCATAAGTTCCACTAATTTGATGTTTAAAAAATTTTTTCGGTCTCAAGAGCTATGCACTAGCATGTGACTTAACGAACGATTCTAGTTAATGTATTTTTTTAAAGTCTTACCCATAATAGCATATAAGTCATGGTATTAAGGGCAATTAAACATTTTTTAGTGTAAATTCAACAAGAAAATTTTTAAATTTTCTATTAAAACTCCAAAAGTATGTCTTAAATTGCTTACGTCCATAAAGTATAATTTATTTTCATTTACTCGGTTCTAAAACATCAGTATGCCTGCCATTTATCTTCTATGTTCACTCATATTCCTTGTGCCAGGATATTTATTTCAAGAATAGTACGTAAACATAACATTGGTTCATATCACTCATTACTAGCAATCGTTTCAGTTTCTCTTTTTTTTTCCTACTCGAAATAAAATCTTAATAATTCCAAAACCTTGCAGCAATTTGATAAATGCAACACTCCAATGTTTATAAACAATTACAAATCATTGCATACACATACACATACGTACATACACACTCTTTAGTACACAAATTACTTGGCCATAATTAAAGAAAACCAATGCCAATGGTTACACAAATTTTAAACTCACACATCTAAACGTACATACGAGTTAAATTACATGTACTCGTACTTGTACTTTGTACTTTGAATCAATATATCATGTCCTTCGTATACCAAATGCATATAGAAGAAGAAGAAGAAGAAGCATAAGCCTTTGGTAGAAAATTTGAAGTTGCTGTAAACGTAAGGATAAAAATAGAAGAAAAATAAAGTCATTATTGCCTATTGAAATTGAAATTTGTGTGAGTATTTCCATGAAAAGGAGGGAGAGGAAGCATTTTTATGTTCGAATGTTTGTATGTATATTTAAACACTATTTTCAGGGTTTGAAAAAATGAAACAAAAATAAAAAAATTTGAGAAAAAGAAATAAAAGTGTTTTTGTGGTATGTTGCGTTAGCGAAGAATACTGACATATTTCATAGCACAATGTAAAATGTTTAAAGCGTGGCCTCATGGTTTTAATAACATACATACATACATGATTGACCATTACAAGCCTTCGGCCAGGATTACCGCCTGGCTTCTCAACACCACTCATGTGTGTTAATTTTATACACGAGTGGCGGGACCTACAGTTTAATGTCGACTCCGAACGACAGATTTTTGAGAAACTTTTCATGTGCAATTTTATTTACTCTCAGAGTTTTTTCCAGAAATCTGCGCAGAGGAAGTCGCAGAGAAATATTTTTTCATATTTGGTTTCTGATATCTGACCGGGGATTTAAACAGTGGCTTCGCGTCTAATAAGCCAACGCAGTACCTACTAGACTACGGCGACTTCTAAAAACCCAACACACTGTATCTAGTATACAGTGACCTTATTCCAACACTCTATCAACTCTAAGTGTCTTAAGACCTCCTTCTGTTTTAAATTTTCTGTCGTTTCACTTTTTTTTAAGTGCTTCCAGACATGTTAGTGTATTTTGTTTTATATCGAGAATTTCATTAGGAGCTTCAACAAAGGGGTGTGAGAAACTTGGTCGTAATCATGACTGAAAGGTTGCAATGACCAACTATCTATGTGACGCCAGTGATGGTCTGGCCAATATTGTCCTCAAAGAAATATGGACTAAACGGAGTGCATTGGACGCTTTTAGACAATTCAAATACAACAACTCATGCTCTGGTCACGTACCCATTCATCTAGAAATGGACCTCATCGGTGAAGACGATTTTTCTAATGAAAACTGGGATCAGTCAACTGGATAAGATGGAAATGCTTTGTGAAAGTTACATGCTCCCAAGGGGGGTAATGGAAGAAAAAAGAGACTGCGAACGTTTTAACTGAAAAAAATGTCATACATAAATATTCTGTAATACAACATCATTCGAATACGTACGGGTGTGATCTACAAGAAATGCGAGTACTACATAAAAATAAGTGATTTTCAGAAGCAAGTCCCTTTATTTTGTAGCTATGACATGCGGTTAGCTCAAATTTTTTAGGGTAAGCTCCTTAGGTTCAGTCTTTCATTGATTGCAAACAAAATAATTTGTGTTTAATTTCAATTTAATTCTTTAATGTTTGCACAATTTTGTGTGCCACTGTTTACAACTTGATCTGTCCAACAATAACATGCTTTGTTCGTTATTCTTCTTGGCTCAAAACGCAGATCTGTACAACGGAGATCTTCAAACCACGACTGTACTCTTCACATGCAACACGTCTTCACACAAGACTGCCTGAATTCTTACCACTCGTTACCTGCTTTGTCTTGATTGATTTCTCTGTCCTCTCCGTTCAGTCTTTTATAACACGAAATACTCCCTATAGTGGTGCTATTTTTTGCGAACCAATTTTGATGCGTTCAGGCCTTTGCATTGACATCTTTTTTGCCCATTTTTTTTATTTTTTTGTTACTTTAGAGTTTCCATTTTTTTGTTGTTGTTGTATTCTTATTTATGCTATAAATGCCTTTAGGCCATTATACTATATTGTGAAACTACCATTATTTGTCCTTCTGTACTTTATGGTTTGTTGGTTTAACCCTTAAACATCGCAATAAACAAATCCATGCAGACATGCACACATACACATACAAAATGATGTCCTTTCGTATGCGATTGTATTGTAGTAGTTTTTTATTTATTTATTTTCAGTAGAGTGAATTTTTTATATCTTTATTACTTCGATATGTGGCCCCCTTTTTTTCTGGGGATACTTACTTATTTTTTTTGTTATTGTTGGTGTTGTATTCTTATTTATTCTCCTAGTGTATGTCTGTATAATTTGTTTTTTTCGGTTTTTTTTCTCTCTCTCTCGTTTCGAATGTTGCTTCTTTACCCATATTATTGCTGGCTGTTATTTTAACCGATAGTAACAAATTTCTTTTGTTAACAACAACAATTTCTTTTTACACATCATAACATTTTTTCTCGCTTGTCTCTCTCTCTCTGTCTCTGTCTTTGATTCTTTATATCGTATTTATTCGAATATATTGCAAGTGTTGCGATTTTATGAACGGGGCTTCAATTTTACTACTCCTAGTATTTCCTTTTTTAGTTTTTTTGTGATTCTTTTCTGGTTTTCAGTTTTTCGGAAATTTTGCTGTGTTCGTTTTATTTCTGTTTTGTTTCATTCATTGCCGTGCTGTATGGTGTTGCTGTTATCAGGTTATGAAAATTGTTGACGGCTATATTTTTCGACGAACTGTTGCCAGTAATATTTTGCTGCAATAAAAAAACAAAACAGTCTTTGGACAACAAGAAATACCAAAGATCAACAATATTTTTATCTCTATTAAGAGAAAATAACATTATTAATATCATTAAATTAAGGACTCAATTTTTTTGGGGAAATCTTTTTCAATCGATTTACTCGAAATGGCATAATAATATGGGAAGGATGGACTAATTTACCACATAAAAGTTCAATTTGGAAGCTTAGTCCATTGCTTGCGGATATTTATAGTATAATTAAAAGTGTTGTCCTGGAGGATGTAAATTTTTGGAAATCAAAGCATCTTTGATTTTTATGTTTCTCCAAATATGCTTCACAAAGCATATATATTTTGAGGTATCAGTTTTATAGCGTCCCACCATTTTTCTACAAATCGTTTCCTTTTCTGCTAAAAGTCATCCATTCAATTGCCATTCCTGAATTGTTTACTTTATATAATGATTGAATCATTGTTTTATAGAATACTTGAAGGATTTCACTAGGACTCTGTAGTACTGAGTGCCAGACATTTTATTTTCAACGAAGGCTACTGTTCTAAACAGAATTTTTCATTGGACGGTATTATTCAATAAAGAATCAGCGAAATATTGGGATCTTATACATACGAAAGCTGAGGAATGAGACAGGAAATGTTACATCACTTGGATGTTTTCACCACATGCCCGGCATTCATCCTTTTTCCACCACGCCAATATGGTTCAGATGTACTCGTACATGGATGTGTCCGTGATTACGTTTATTAGCGTGCTCAGGTCTTAAAAAACTCGTGGTTCTCTCCGCATTATGATCGCCGCAAAGTATTTTTGTAATACTTCCTATCGTATTGTTATCCCACAATAGTCGATGTGACATATCCGCTTACTTTCTCAGCTTGGTGTTCGATGAACTGAAAGATAATGGTATGTGAAACTCTGGCTCTATTAGTCAGAATCTTTGCTTTCTCATTTCCAATCACTTTATTGTGACTAAGAATCCCTATAATGCGTACCCTTCCATACCTGGAGTAATTACTAATCGCCGTTTTACACTTCAGGACAGTCATATATCCTGGATTTTATGCCTTAATTGGGATTTGATTTTGATTTTAAATCCAAATATGTACGTCAAGCTTAAAATGATTGTCAGCTTAGATCATACATTTGCTGATCGTGCGTACCATCGTTTGGAAAACCGAATTATTGTCCGGTAGACGGAGGTAAACCTTGGTTTTTGTTCCTTTTATATAGGATTCCAGTCCAACTTCCATGAATAGACCAGCCCGTGTAGCAACTAGTACCCACGGTCATCTATGGCATGGATTGTTTGTTATTAGAGGGTTGCAATTGGTTGTTATTGATCCTATCGATTAATAGCGTGTCAAGTGTACAAATTATATACTGGTATTACTATTTGTAGCTCTAGTCGGTCCATCCTCCCAAAATTTCACGACGATACACTGTAAGAAGCGTCTCATATTGCCCGTATCTGTGTCAGTTGGCTGAAGAGTACTGTTGTCAATGGCTTTGTGCATGATGTTCGCATCACACTATTTATCCCATGAATATCGAAGCAGACTATGGAAATTATTTCTATGCGAATGCCACCCGGATGTTTTACATCGAAGGGTAATAGCATCAAAATAGTAAATTTTGGTCTAAATTTGATTATCTGTAGTTCTCCAAACTCTTACAATTCCTTACGGTTCTGGATGTTGTTTTAAGGTTAACAGTTGACGTAAGAGAAAATAAAGAAATGCAGTGGAAATAAAGCAATATTTCGAAAGTCTGGTATATACAGAAAATATACACTTAATGTCCTGTAGTCAATGCTTTACCCAAGACAAGATCATCATTCCAAATCACAAGTGATTGGCGCTTAAATATTAATGCTAGATACCCTAAGGTATGGAGGATAAATTCACAGGGTTCTGGCAGCAATTTTCAGGCCAACGATGGGATAATTGGAAAATGACAACTCCTAAGTCGTGTAATTTTAGTAGATCGTAGAGCTGCTAGCGATATTGTTGGGAAATGTCTTAAGATCAGTGTGATTTTAATCAATTATGGAGATTATATTTCACAATGGTATGCACAAATATGCGGCTCTAACAGGTGCTTATTAAGTACACTTTCTCTGCTGAAAATTCTTAGAAGTCGATCTCCAAATTTTTCTTCAATAGCATATTTCACATAGAGTATTTAATATGTTCAATCATGTTTTGGTCTTTCGTATGAAAGGCATTATGTGTCCTGTGACAATGGACTAGAAGCACTATGCTGTTTTCTAAATAAAATTCCAACATTACATGTAAAAAAATTGAAACCTATTCCACTGGGTCCTCTTGGTATTTTCGAATGCTTACATTGAAGCCATTCGACAATCAATACCCAGAAAATCTGAAGCATAATCTACTGATGTACAAATGTTCGAGATGCATACTGATGAGAGGATTACATATCACTGATAAGCCGTTCAATGGAGAATGTAATATCGGGTCAATTCACAAATCCACTGAACTAACATTAAATCTTTGAATGCAATGGAGGTTTATATCACTGTGAATGTACCAGTAGCCTTCAAGACTTTTGAGTTTTTGTGTGAAAACATATGATAAATTTTAAAAACTTAGTATTAAAGGCTTTATTCTTGATTGCTCCTAACGATTATCAAGTGTTTTTAAACTTAAACTAAGAAGGCTTAAGTTTAAATTTTTTTTATCCTTGTAGTACAATTATTTTCCTATTATCTATTAAAATTTTCCTATAGGTGTATTTAAATGTAAAGAAAAATGTCATTTCTTTTATATTTTCAATGCAATAAATTTTAAATGTGAAATAATCTACAGCAAGAGCAAAAAATCAAAAAAGAAAAAAAAAACAGACTCAATTTTGTCAATATTCACTCTCGCAAAAAAATAAACACCAGACACAAAAACTGAACAGACCAACAGACTTTGCCCAAAAACACACAAAATCCCTATAAACATGGCAAATATTGTTTTTTGTACCGTGTGGTAGCGGATTAGAATACTACCACAGTGGTTCCCTGCTTGTCGTAAAAGGCGACTAAATGGGAGGGCAAAGGTAGAGGGTGCGGATGAAAAGTCTGGCATATACCCAATGACACTGAAGCTCTAAAGCGAAACAATGCCGCTCAAAGTATTGAACTACCGTGGTAACACGATAGCACCGTGGGAACCACAGACCATCATGCGTGCAAGCGCGCTTCTATCGGATGTGGATGATCGGAGCCTAGTCGTATAGGCATCAGAATTGATACCAGTAAGATTCTGATTATGGTATACTGGACTACTATTTGGATTTGATGACATGGGCTGGCGGATGAGGTATTCTGTTACCAATATGTGCTGGAGTGAAATCTGGTACAGACGGCTTTCAGGCTAATACACCATCTGTCTCCGTCCCGTTAAAACCTGGCAAGCCTTGGAGAACGATCTTGGACTCGTCCCGTTGAGTTGGGGTGTAGGGGCAGTTAAGAATTTCTTCTGTTTAGCTCCCGGTCTGGCTCTGAACACAAGCTCTCATGAGGACTTGTGTCAACCCTCGCATGGCCTCCCTGCATTGCAAAGATAACCATGGGACCACAATAAGGGTAACTACACAACGAACCCAAGATAACGGCTTCAAGTTGGGACCCAATAACATAGAAATGGAAAATAAACTTACTACTTCATCAGGCGTTACTACTCCAGCCGGCACCGAGGGTGCAAAGGAGTCAAGATTGATCAGCCCTATGCGTAATCCTTTCCAGAGGGCTTCGAGGCTGCTTCACTCACCACCTCAGACGCAAAATGTCGAGAGATCCCGCTCGTCACCACCGGAGTTGCAGAGGAGCAAGCCCCCCGAAAAGGATACGGACGACTTTATTAAGCTGGGTGACAAAATAGCGGAACTTGTGGAGATGATGGGCGGAGGAAGAAGGTCCATACACCAGGCGATGCGCGATGTGGTTGCCTCAATATCGTCGCTCTACCAGCAGGCTGCTAAAGACAAGGCTTCGAGACAGGAAGACAAGGTCAGAACCAATGACAGAAGCACCCAGACGATTCAGCAGAGGCAGTTGCCGGGTGCATCTAAGAGACTGAGAGACGAAGTGGAAAAACCTAGAAGAACACCTCCGAAGAAGACCAGACCAATTAGACCGGAGGGACTAATTGACCCAGCTTCAAAAATAGGTGGCAAGGATCTGAAGAAGGGACCAGTAGATACTACTGAAGATGTAACGAAGCGGGATGCGGAAATACCGGGTACCGAAGAAGAAATGAGTAGAGAGCCCAATGATTGGGTTCTCAAGACTAGGAAGCGTAGGAAGCCCCCAAGACCGGATGCAATGATAATAAAACCTACGGAGAAGCTCTCATTTGCAGACATCCTAAGGAAAGTTAGAAGCGCCCCGGAGCTTAAGTCAGTTGGCGAAGATGTTCACCTTGTTAAGAAGACACGGAAGGGCGAAATTCTGCTGGAATTTAAAAGGTCGGCTGAGGTGGCTACAGAAACTCACCAATCCAAATTGAAGACCTTACTGACCGATGATGTTGAGGTCAGGACAATAACTCAGGAGACAACATTTGAATTGCGATACCTGGACGAGGTAACAACAGAAGATGAAATAATAACCGCTTGGAGAGAACAAATTGGAGAATTACACCCATCGGCTATCAGGACGATAAGAAGTGCCCCGGGGGGTACGCGGACGGCAATAATTGCAATACCAACGAAGTTGGCTTACAGGGCCGAGGAAGTGGGCAAACTGCGTGTCGGGTGGACTGTTTGCCGGTTAATGAGGAAAGTTGTCCCAAGGAGATGCTTCAAGTGCCTAGACTTTGGGCACATAGCCGGAAATTGCCGCAGTAGAAGTGATTGGTCAAAACACTGTTTCAAGTGCGGAGAGCAAGACCACCTTGCCAAAACTTGTCGCAGTGACCCTCACTGCCTTCTCTGTAGAGGCGATCGAAATGTGGAAGCGAATCATGTCACGGGGGGACCTAAGTGTCCACAGTACCTGGCAGCTCGACAGAGGATGATGAACGGAGGAAAATGAGAATTTTGCAGCTGAATCTGAATCACTGTGAAGCGGCGCAGGAGCTCCTTAAACAGACTGTCCGGGAGCGGAAAATAGACCTGACGATATTGAGCGAACACTACAGGGCACCCGACAATCAGCGTTGGGCTACCAGTAAATGCAACAAGGCGGCGATATGGACATGCGGTAAATTCCCAATGGGAAATATTGACAACAGGAGAGAGGGCTTTGTGAAATGCACCGTTAATGGGGTACATTTCCTCAGCTGTTATCTCCCCCCCAGCTTATCAATGGAGGAGTACAAACTCAGATTGGATGACATCGTTAACGAGGCTAGAAATCTAAGACCCCTGGTGATTGCCGGGGACTTTAATGCATGGGCTGTGGAATGGGGTTCAGCGTACACGAACCAAAGGGGTGAAAGCCTGCTTGACGCATTTGCAACCTTGGAGGTTGTCTTACTCAACTGTGGGCAGATTGATACATTCTCGAGAAGTGGACGGAGTTCTAAGATTGATTTAACATTCGTCAGCGATACACTGGCAACGACATCGAATTGGACTGTGTCCGATGTCTACACTCATAGCGACCATCGGGCGATCATTTTTGAAATACAGGAACGCCCTGCAGTGAACCCCATTATTGCCGCCCCTCCTAATCCTTTATGGAGGGACTCTACTTTTGATGAGGAAACCTTTGTTCTCGCGATGGGCGACATTCGGTTGGCCGGAAGCGCAAACAACATGGCGATGGAACTTATGCGCTGTATAACGGAAGCCTGCAGCGCGTCTATGTCGAGGAAGTCTCTCCTGCCGGGCAGGAAACACGTGTACTGGTGGAACGCGGAGATAGCTGATTTAAGAAGGAAATGTAATCGAGCGCGGAGGATATTCCAGAGGGCAAGGGGTCGCAATGACTTCATTGTACTTCGGGAAAGATACAAGCTGCTCAGAGCCTGCCTTAATAAGGCCATTGACAGGAGCAAAAGAAGGTGCTATAGAGAAATGTGCGCCGATGTGGATGAAAATCCCTGGGGCACGGGATATAAGGTGGTAATGAGGAAGCTGAACTGCTTTCGACCACCGGCCACGGAAAGTGCGGAGAAGCTGCGATCAATTGTCGAAGGCCTCTTTCCGGAGAGGGCCGAGATCACATATGCTGTGCGAGACAGCATGCCTCACGATGACATTCCTGGGGTTAGCGGCCAGGAATTCGATGCAGTCTGGAGAGGAATGAAACTCAGGAAAGCGCCGGGGATTGATGGGATCCCAAACGTCGCACTTAAGGTGGCTATAGAGAACAATGTTGAGGTGTTTAGGAAGGTATTTGATACATGCATTCAGGAGAGGAAATTCCCAAGGATATGGAAGAGACAGAGGTTGGTTCTCATCCCGAAGGGCAACGGCGCGCAGGATGCATCAGGTTACCGCCCACTTTGTATGATTGATACTGTAGGTAAACTGCTGGAGATGATAATATGTAGAAGACTCGAAACGATTTTGGAGAGAGATGGCCTGTCGGATCGCCAATTCGGCTTCCGAAAAGGGCGCTCCACTGTGGATGCAATGGATGCGGTCATAACCGTAGCGAAGGAAGCCATCAGCGGTGACCGCTGGTTTGAGGGCGATAAGGAGTATTGCGCAATCATCACCCTGGACGTTAAAAACGCATTTAATTCGGCAGATTGGGACGCCACCTTGGCTGCACTGGATGAGAGGGGCGTACCTGGATATTTGATGGAACTCATAATGGACTACTTTAAGGATAGAGTACTTTTGTATGACACAGATCAAGGCAGAAAGTCATACGCTGTAACAGCAGGGGTACCACAGGGATCGGTCCTGGGCCCAGTGCTATGGAATGCGATGTATGATGGCGTACTGAGGCTTAGGCTTCCTACGGGTGCACAAATATTCGGATTTGCGGACGATATAGCCCTCGTGGTGAAAGGTAAACACCTTGATAAATTGGAACGAACGTGCAACGCGGCAGTTAGCAGAGTTAGAAGCTGGATCGCGAGTATAGGTCTGAAACTTGCTGATCATAAAACGGATGTCGTATTGGTAAGCAGTAGGAAGAAAATGGAATACATCACCATAACGGTTGGCGAACAAAGGATAACATCGAAGCAGTCTATCAAGTACTTAGGAGTTATGATTGACAACAGACTCACATTCAAGGAGCACCTGACGTATATTAGTAGGAAGTGCGCGGCGACAACGGGCGCACTCGCGCGGATAATGCCTAACTTGGGAGGTCCGAGACAGGAGAAGAGGCAATTGCTGATGAGAGTGGTTAGATCGATTGCTCTATATGCAGCCCCTATATGGGCCGAGGCCATGGATAAGAAGACATACAGAATAGGAGTTGATGGGGCCTACAGGAGATCTGCCCTCCGAGTAATTTCTGCCTTCCGTACAGTATCTACGGATGCAGCATTGGTGATTGCAGGGATGATGCCGCTACGAATGTTAGTAGAGGTTGAAAGGAGGAAACACTTAACTAGAAGGAGAACGGGGCAAGTGCACCCTGACCAGGCGAATGACGATGCAATGAATAGGTGGCAGCACGAGTGGACTTCTTCCACAAAGGGAAGATGGACTTACAGATTAATATCAAATATAGAAGAATGGACTAGAAGGAAGCACGGCGAGGTAAATTTTTACCTTACACAGTTCTTAACGGGTCACGGTTGCTATAGGACATACCTCTACAAGTATGGGCATGACGTGGATGAAGCGTGTCCATCATGCCTAAATACGGGCGAAACAGCGGAGCATGTATTCTTTACTTGCCCGCGCTACGAATTTCGACGAAATATCCTGGAGAGGACGATCGGATCCCAGGTGACCCCCGATAACGTGGTTAACCTGATGCTAACATCACGCGAAAACTGGAACGCGGTATGTTTATTCGCGAAGGAAGTTCTAGTGCAACAGAGGATAATAGAGAGAGCAAGAACAGCAGAAATGGATAGCAGCACTCGCTGAATCTTTACCTCCCCCGATGTAATACTTGATTGTGGTCCCGGGGGGGGCGACTTAATGGAAGTGTGACGAACTTGGTTGGGTTTAGTACGTATGCGTTTAGCAAGCCGAGAGTAAGTCTTGCGGCGAATCGTGCACATTGTGTAGACCGGGCTACCAATGTCTTTTGAAGATTCCCAACCTTTAGCTCGCATAGCTATAAAAAAAAAAAAAAAAAAAAACACATATGCTTTTAAATATTTCCACAATACTGGCTATAATGCCACATCAATTGCCTACAATGATGCAATAACCAACATAAAAACATATTGCAACATCAATACAACAACAACGACAACAACAAATAATTGCCATTGAAAATAAATTTTCGATAAGATGAATAACAAACAACAACAACAACAACAACAACATATTTGATATATTATATGAGCCTGTATATGTACATATGTATGTAGGCATGCATTTGTGTGGATGTGTGTATCTGTGTGAACATTAATGGGAATGTGTATTGCATAAAAAGAAAAATAATATACTTGTACACTATGTTGCAGGCATATGAAATATGCATCCAAACATCAGCAATAATAGTATGTACTGAGCAATGACAAGTGCACCAACAGCAATAACAACAATACCAATAACTGTTAGCTTATGTATGTATACAACAAAATAAAAAAAAATTAAAAATAGATATACACTTACACATATGTATGTACATACGTGCAACGGCATAAAACGCATTTGCAAAATTGTTTTAACACTCACACAAATGTGGTGACAAGGCACAGTGAAGAGTATAAAGTGAATGTAAGTTAATAGCCTTTAAGAATTCTTTTGTAAGTTTAGGATTTGTTTTCAATTCAATTTCCGAAAAGTGGCCTATTGTTACTACCTTATAATGTGACTTAATGATGATAATACAGTGCCCATTGGGCCTAAGTTTCCGAGATAAACATAATGAAAATTGTGATTATCTGGTGCTCTGTTGTTTTTTTTCTAGCGCATATTCTACATATACATATGTAGCGAAGAGAGGAGCAACTTTTTACCATACGAAATTCCTCCCATGGATGGAAATTGTTTTTGCCCTATAGAGATACAGAGTGATCTAGCGGAATTATTGTCATTCCTTATTAATATATGCCACAGTAGTCTAGCTCTTGGATATATGTACATCAAACAACAAACGAAAAACTTCACGACACACCTAAAATCTTAAATGCTATAGGACAGGCTACTGAATCAAATCTTATACAATTAAAGGGAAAAATTCAAAAGTTTTTGAATATGAAGGAGGTAACCATATGTACCATTCTCAACATAAAGGTGGCATTTGACAATACTGTCCACGAGATCGTTAATAGGCTATTAGATAAAAGGGATATAGAGCCTAAGATATGCAGAGAGATGGCAAAGATTCTATACACTTCAACTGCGGAAACATAACCAGCACACAAAGCAATAAGGGTTTGCAGAACTAGGGAATGCCCTTGAGATGGTGGCCTTTAACCACTAATATGGAGAGTGGTTGTGGATGAAAAGAAGTCACCGTAAACTAGTAGGTAGTGTGTTGGCTTATTAGACGTAATCCACGGTTCAAATCCCACTTCAGACATCAAAACGAAATATGAAAAAATATTTTTTCAGCGACTTGCTCACAGAAGATTTCTGGCAAAAACTCTGAGAGTAAATAAACCTGCCATGAAAAAAGTTTCCTAAAAAGCTGTCGTTCGGAGTCGACGTTAAACTGTACGTCCCGCCACTCACGTATAAAATTAACGCACACAATATGAGTGGTGTGAGAAGCTAGGCTGTAATCCTGACTGAAGGTTTGTAATGGTCAATTATTTAATGAATTACTACTGGTCTGTAGCTGTTTAACGAAAAGGAAAATGAACAATGTTGTAAAGATCGCAAAGATGGGGATTTGCCTTGCGACACCCCTATGTTACCACGACTTCATCCCATATGTTGCTTATTTTAGACTATTACCTTCTATTTAACTTTTACGCTGCACTGTTGACTAAAATTTCCCAAAACATTACCAAAAAATAACGTGATATTTTAATGAAAATATTTCTTCTTCGTACAAAACAAATTTCACACAAAAACTAGCAATACATCAATGTTATGTATGTATGTACATTGTACATATGTTTGGAAGTTTTTCTATTTGTGCAAATGAGCACTTATACTTACGCCACACTGATGCTGATCATCTCAGTACAATATCAAATTCAAATTTGGCTACAAATGCAGTAAATGCAGCCACATTAAATTGTTGCTCTTCTTATTTGCATCACATGTCATTCATCATAGCCATCCATTTAAGTTCCACAGTCAGGTCGTCTGAGCGTCACATGGTTTGGAAACTCGTTGCACTGGTGTTAAGGATGTTGGTGGACATTTAGACATAAAAATGCTTTTAAATTTTGAACAAAAACAATTTCGTTTATATTATATATTCAGAATAGTACTATACGTAGTTACTGTTTTATGCAGTACATGTATTTCGATTTTGGTTTGGTTTTTTTTTTTTTGTTCTCGTTTTGCAATTTTGATAGAAATCAATTCGTTTTTATTTCCTTTTGAGCAATTTATTTAACGAACTACTTGTGGTTCCTACTGTTTACAATTGTCATGAATATTTTTATTTTTTGTTAGTTTTATTGATTTTTTTCTCATGGCTTTTACGGAATTTATGGCCGTTATTTTTTTAAAATATTTTATTTTTTTTGTAAACTGATTTGCATTTATTTAGTTTGGCATGAGAATTAAGCTAAAATGTCAATAGCCTTAGTCAACATGTAACACTTTATTAAATTTTAAGTTTTTGTTAATATTTTTTTCCAAACTCATAAATTTTTTTAGGAAAATATAAAAAATGAACAAGTTGATCCAAGTAAAGCTTGACTGTATGATACTCTACGTTCTTTTCAGATTAATAAATTCTCTTACTGAGGTTATCTACACAAGAATTTTTATAAACTTTAGAAAATATTTTGTGAAATAACTGCTGTAGCAGCTGGGTCAACAATATAGCTAATTAGAGCTTGTACTATACTTGGATATACAAGCTCTGTTTTCGGCTCTATCGAAGAGAAAAGCCGTTGATGCCCATTTTTAAACGCATAAAATACCCTACATTTTAAAAATGAATAATTTGGAGTGTGTTTAACAGTTTCCTCTGTTTGTATCGGGTTATCCATTTCGTGGTTTCAAAAGTAAACGTAAATAAAACACATATAAAATATTTTTTTCATGATATTTCTTTTTTATTGTAAAGTTTGAACGTTGACATTATGTGTGAAACACTACATTATTTAAATGAGCTCCACACGAAGTGTTGCAAGCATTGATTCTTTTGAGGTAATTTTCGACCACTTTTTTAAACACATATTGGGCGGTATCTCAGCCATAACTTGACGAATGTTGGTTTTTAAGTGCTCAAGAGTTGAAGGTTTATCTGCATAAACACGGTCTTTCGCGTAGCCCCACAAAAAAGTCTAATGGTGTCAAATCGCATGATCTTGGTGGCCAGTTGATATCGCCACGAAGAGAAATTACGCGGCCAGGAAATGTCTCTTGCAATAAAACCATATTCGTTCGAGTTGTGTGGCATGTGGCACCGTCTTGTTGAAACCACATATTCTCCAAGTCGTATTCTTCAATAGCAGGCAAAAAAAAGTCGGTTATCATATGACCAAATCGCTCCGAATTGACGGTGACAGTCGTTCCATCGTCGTTTTCGAAGAAGTAAGGTCCAATCACATCTTCGGATCAAAGAGCGCACCAAACAGTGACTTTTTCTGGATGTAAAGGCCTCTCTTCAATTACTTGAGGATTCTTAGAACCCCAAATACGATAATTTTGTTTATCAACATACCCATCGAGTGTGAAAAGTGCTTCATCGCTGAAGAAAATTTTGTTCGAAAAATTGCCGTCCACCGCCTGTTGTTCAAGCACCCATTCCACGTATCTATGACGTTGTGAATGGTCAGCTGGCTTCAGTTGTTGCGTGAGCTGGACTTTATATGAACGTTGGTGTAGATCTAAATGCAAAATACACCATAATGTGCCGTAAGACAGTCCTAATTCCTGAGAACGACGAGGAATTTACACATTCGGGTCTTCGGCAACACTTTCACTTACAATAGCGATATTTTCAGCGGAACGAGCGAAACGATGATGCACAGGCCTTTCAATATTTGTAACCACTCCAGTCTCTTCAAATTTCTTCACAATTTTGCCAATTGCTTGCGTCCTCTTAAAGCACGATACGTGGCTGTGGTGGATCACCATTTTTGTAGTAGGTTTTGATAATTTGTATGCTTTGTGTGATAGTTAAGCGATCCATTTTCGTCAATGTCAGACTTTCAACTGAAAAGAAAAAAAATTGGTTCACAAGTTGGTGTTTGACAGATGTCGAATTCCAGTCCCATACTTTTGAAACCACGAAATGGATAGCCCTTTATTTTACAGACATTAGCTTGATTAACTATGCTCTGATTGCCATAACTTGTGAAATGTTGAACATTGTTGGAGGAAGTAAGAAGAGTAATGAATGACACACAGACTTTTTATAGAATTTAGAAAACTTCATGAGGAATTCACGCTCGTAATGAACACGTCAATAATATAACAATTACTTATTCCGAATCCTCGGTAAGTCAACGCAATGACTTTTCCAGGATTTTCGATCTTAAGTCCTTGTCCGTCATCTGTAAAAAGTTCGAATGCTGTTATATTCCTTTTATTTATAATAAAATTGTGTGCAGTTAAGCAGGTAATTGACCTAAAGTAGCAAGTGCTGGGATGATAGGGTTGCCAAACGCGTATGCTCTTCGAAAATTAATAAGTGAAGTTTGCAGTTAACAATCTCCACCAAAAAAAAAATTGTTTTGCCTAAGGAAAGTCAAATATTTTTCCAATTTACCATCCACATAGGAGCTTTAACACTCAGTTCTTATACCGAGCCCGAGAAATTAACTCTGGTTTTCATTAACCCGAGACTCTGAAAAATAAGGTTAAAATTTTTGAAATCGTTTAGCATTGATTGTATATCTGAAATGTTATGAATTTTCCAATATACCATGGATATTTCGTATGCCTTTAAAATATACTTCGTACACTAAAGAGTGGTTTTTACTTCTTCCTCTGTTATTTGATGATCTCACGATTCATAAGGTAATGTGATTTACTTGATGCCTTCAATAGACTATTCGATTTCTTGCATTGCATTACAAGTCTTAGAGAAGGTCAATTGCAACAGAATCGAAAAGCGTTCTACTATATATCTCGAACTAGGTTTATAGTATCGAATGCCTTCTTAAAATATCCAAATATTGTACAAAGCAGAGATACTTATGCTGTTAACGTTGCTGGTCGTCGTAGTGCACGTTATTTTGGAGGACAACATGAGTTAATAATTCTTTGCTTAGAATTTCTTTTATTAAACCTCCGTAGGAGCGTGTTAGTCTTCTAGAATCCTTGTATTCTAGGCTTCAAATCTCGTGTCTAAGTTATGTGTTTTTAATAGCTTAGTGCTTCTGTCTTGTATTGTATTGTAATTGTATTTGAATTATATTTTGTATTTCAACAGTGTCTGTTAGCGTCTGTGGAATGCTTAATGCAAAAGTTACTCATCTCTGTTATTTGGAGAAGTTGGCTTTTTACGTTATGAGGACGTTCTGATTATTCCTCTGCGTTTTGTCAGAACTTTTTATTGCACAGTGCGTTTAAGATGCTGATTCTTCCATCCAACGATGTTTACATTTGAAAGCACTACAATTCAGTCCTTTTTTAAGTTATTGATTTATATAGTTTTGAATTTTAGCTAACTTCCAGCGTAATAAAGGGTCCGCCATCTAACGTTTCTTTTTTTTCAACTAGTGCTTATTTCGTGAATGGTAACACTTAGCTCATGTCTGATTTGACAGATAATTAGTTTTATCCTTCCGCTGAATGAATATGGTTGTGTATACGCTTGAACAACGCTAGGAAATATTGCGACATTACTTTGAAAATCATGGTAATGTTGCAGAATGTGTGCGAAAATTGCGTACGGATTTTAGAAGAAGAGAAGCACCGTCAGCTCCGTATGTTTGCTATCTTGTGAAAAAAGTGAAAGAAACTGGCATCCTCATCGATAAACCAAAGCGTGAAATGCCAAAAACAGTGCGTACACCCGAGAATATTGCTGCTGTGGCAGAAAGTGTGCGTGAAGGGCCATCAACATCAATTCACCGTCGTTCTCAACAATTGAACATTTCGGAGACATCATAGAGATGAATTTTGCATAAAGACCTTGGTATGACGCCATACAAAGTCCAATTGGTTCAGGAGTTGAAGCCAATTGACCATCCAATGCGTTTTCACTTCGCTAAGTGGGCCTGCGATCGACTTACAGAAGATGCCGATTTTGGCAAAAAAAATCATCTTTTCAGATGAAGCTCATTTTGATCTTGGCGGGTATGTAAACAAGCAAAATTGTCGCATTTGGGGCACAGAAAACCCGCACACATACGTTGAAAAGTCGACGCACCCTAAACGAGTCACTGTTTGGTGCGGATTTTGGTCCAGGTGCATAATTGGGCCATTTTTTCTTCGAAAATGAGCAAGGAGTGGCCGTTACAGTCAATGGCGATCGTTATCGGGCCATGTTGAACGAAATTTTGTTCACAAAAATTGAAGAGGAGGATATTGGCAACATTTGGTTTCAACAGGACGGCGCTACGTGCCACACAGCCGAAGCTACACTCGATGTTTTGCGCCCTGTTTTTGAAGATCGCATTATCAGCCTCAGAGCTGATCTCGTTTGGCCACCTCGGAGCTGCGATTTGACACCGTTGGACTATTATTTGTGGGGTCCCGTCAAAGATAAGTGTTACGCCGACAAGCCAGAGACAATTGACGCTATAAAGGACAATATTCGTGAAGCCATTGGTGAAATACAGCTGCACATAATCAATAATGTGCTTAAAAATTGGACCGATCGTGCATGGCCAACCGAGGCAGCCATTTGAATGAAATTATTTTCCATTATTAACCGGAAGGATTGTACTTTCAAATAAAAAAAAGAAATTTGAGAAAATATTCAGTAGTTTTTCTTTAAACATTTTCAAAAAAAAAAGTTATTTGGCGGACCGTTCAGTATAGTAATTTGTTCCTTTACGATTAATTACCTTCTGAAGAAAATTCTTTTTCTACAAAAAATTTTCTTTCCCATATAATGTGTTGAAGTTTGTACTAAAAAAACATTTTTCCTTTTACAATCTTGAAGACAACGCTTGACCTTTGAAGTTGGAGGCCTATTTATAACTTATATTACTTCTTAGTGTGAAAATTACTGTTTTCTGACCTGTGCTGAACTTTTAATCTGTGCTTGACTTCTGACATCTGATACTTTAAACCCGTCTCAAAAGTTTCACAGAATTTTTAAACACCAACAAAAAAAAGGAAAGAGAATTTTAAAAGTGTTATTACTTAATACTCTCAATTCATGATATAATAGCTGTAGACAAAGCTTATAGAGTTGTTTCCTCCGTTTTTTTTTTTTGTTGTAACCCAAGCTAAATATTTCAGACATTTTTAAGTATACCAAATAAGTTTGAAAAACATTTAAAAACTTTTAAATACTATTACAATACACAATGTATTCTTTATACGATATGTTACTTATACCTACTATAAGTCTGTAATATATGTGTTTTTGGCTTTTTATTTTTATTATTATTGTTGTTGTTGTTGTATTGTTTAAGGGCTATTACATTCCTGGATGGTCTTTTGTGTTGAAATTTTACTTTGTTTTTTGGTTTTCTTTTTTAAATTTTTTGATTTTTCAAAGGCATGACTATGACTACGACTAGTCCTGACGGCCTTAACAGAAAATAAGAAAAAAAAAATCACAAGCAAAGTTTAATAGCTTGTATAATTTTGTATGACAAAGTTGCTGATGGTTTCTATGCATTAAAATATTTTTACAACAAAAGGACTTATTAAGTAGTAGTAGTAGTAGTAGTAGGTTCTTTTCTGTGTGTTGGCGACATATGAAAGCAAAAAAATGTCCAGAATGAAAGAAAAAACAACAACAACAAATGGTTGGTAAAAAACTTTTGTCAAAGCATAATTTGTTAATTTGTTGACATTAATACGTATGGGTATCAACAGTGTCCGTCATACGTACATACATGTACACAATAGAGACTATTTATGGAATTAAAAGGTTTTTGGTTTGATGGGCATTTGTTCTGTTTTCCAAACAAAAAGTCAATGAACTTTTTCCAACCAGGAAAATTACAAATACTATACAAAATGCAATACAATGAGAGGAGAGAAGAATAAGTTTCAACAAAATGCACAAAATGTTTGTGACAGGCCGAACAGGTCCAGCCCTCAGACAGACGAATCTATATGTATACACATACCCACACTAACACCAACACCAACTTACACATGTTACACATATTGGCAGCGGCAAAAAAATGAATGTATGCATTCATTAGTTTGCTGGAAATTTAAATTTTAAAGAAATTGAATTCTACGCAAGATATATAGCACTCGTAGGAGTATCTTAGATTCCAGGACCTGAAATGTCCTTATGATTTAATTCTTTTATATCCTATATATCCTGTTAAATATTCACGTAGAAATGTGTGTGTGTGTGTCAAAATGTGCAATTTATTTCCGTCAAACAACAAAAGGCCAGTAAACCAAAAAAAAGGATCACTGAACTTTTATGAATGGCCACAAAAAAAATTTTGTCGTGTTTTTTTTTTTTTTTTTTGTATAAAATTTCATTTTATTATTTAGTTAGGAATTTTACAGCTGTGAATAAATAAAATAGTTTATTATATTCCTATACAATAACTTAATTAAAATGATAAACATCATTACCATCGTCATCGTCACCGACATCGTCATCGTTGCCGCTGTCGTTGTCGTTGTCTTCATCAACATGCGCCAATGCCAAAAATTCTGGTCATCAACAATAACGCAACAACATTCACATCATCAGTAGCATAATTTATTTTATGAAAATAAATTAAACCGAACGCTCTATAGATGAGTATTACAAAATGAACATTTATTCTTAAATTGGTTAAAAACTCATACATATGTACATACGTGTACATATAAAAATATACACAATCTACTCACTCCATAAAATTTTGTTAACCAATGTTGGCAACATAAATTACACAAACAAAAAAGTTGATTGGACGTATTAAAATTATATTTAGAGGCTTAATTAAAGCCGTATAAAGGCCTTATGTGAACGATCTCTACAGGACAACAGAAATGTACAAAAAGAGAAATTCTCCCATTTTTGTCCAATTACTTGTTTTAGATCAAAGCATACGGTGTAGTATCAGTCTTCATTGATTTATTAGGAATTATATAGCGATGAGTTCGCTACTTACCAGGCATTATAGTTTGTTACACCTAGTAATACACATAGTAATACGATACAGTTCATCAAGAAAGTGAAAATATTATTAAAAATCCATCACCAATGTGCACCAGAGGTCAATAATGAATCGTTTTCTCGTTACTCATAAGTATTCATGAAATTTTGAGTATGAGTAAGTCAACAGTATTGAAATTCAACTACTCTGATTCATACGTACTCACTATAACATTTATTTATAAGTACAGGTTGCAATAACTATGAGTACAACTTTGACATCAAATTCATTACATTCGAAATATGTTTGATTCATACGCCTAATCATTCAGATTCATAAATTTAACAAAAATACTTATAATACTCATAAATGATTCGAATCAATCGAATTTGCAATCTCAGTTGTTGTTGCATTTATAAAAAAAGAAGAAAGAAAAAGACATGGACAGCAATCAAAGCAAACACACAACCTTCTAGTGAGTATTGTAGTGTTCGTACGCGAATCATACATATTTTGTGATTCTTGTAAACCTTGAGTAAAGAAGAGTCGAAATCAACAACATCATTCGTATTGTTAAGTATGAGTACGATGAGTGCTTCATACTTTGAATATGAGCAGAATGAGTATGATATTAGAATAAGTATGAATGCGTGTAACTACATGTGTATAACAACAGAAATTATGAGTATGATTCGAATCTATTCATCCTTTTGAATACTCATTGCTGATCTCTGATGTGCACCACCCCCTTTTTAAATCCTCCTACAGCATATAACATACTTTTGTAATTCTAACCCAATACACTGCCATCCCCTGAGTGTTTGTTTCAGTAACAAAAAGAAGCTGCGTGTAGTTGGAGTTAGCTGGGTTGACCTTAGAGGCATATACCTAAGCCATCTTACATAAATACTTAATTCTTCATTACAACTCTTTAGTTAAGATTACGATCACCCATCTAGTGTGTGTTAATTTTTTACCACGAGTAGCAAGTCTTACTGTTTAAAGTCGATTCCAAACTAAAAATTTTTGAAAAACTTTTCATGGCAATTTTATTTCACTCTCAGATTTATTGCTAACAATTTGCTGAGAGGAAATGCGCTAAAAAATAGTTTTCTAAGTTCGTTTTATTTGAGATGTCTGGGCTGGGGTTTAAACCACAGTGTCTGGTTTCATAAGCCAACACAATACCCACTAGATTACAACGGCTACACATAGATCAATAAAGGACATCATTGCTTGAAATTAATTTAAAACTTTACAACAATTAAGAGCCACTGGCCTTATTACTCTTTTCACTCAATAAATCTGAATGTGTACACATACATAATAAAAGAATTAAACAATAAATAAAAGTGTCCTCCATGTTGAACATAATTTTTTTATTTTAATTATGAATTTTGTATTGTTTTAACAACAATAATAATAATAATTACAATGAAAATAATTATTATCCGTATTGTTTAATGAAATTAATACAATTTTTAAATTGTTTATATTAAACATTACAAATATAAATACAAACATGATGAGAATTTTACGTTTGCTTTAAGGGGGATTTGTATACGAGGTAACCGCAAAAAATAGAATTCTTAAGTTTTATTTTTATAAAAGTGTGGCAGGACTTTAGATTTAAAGTTGCCTCTGAAAAACAGCTTTTGTCAGAAGATTGTTGAGAGAAAATCGCCGAAGAAAAATTTTTTATATTTCGTATTGTCCGAGATGTCTGAGCAAGGTTTTAAAGCGTGGCTTCACAGCTAATAAGGTAACAAACTATTTATTAGACTACGGCGACTTCATACAATTCAGTTCCTCTCTTTTACAAATTGGTTGGTGACCTATCATAATTTCATATTTTTCTCCTCGACTACATATGGGCATTTGGATCCAACAAGATGACAAACCTAGCCATACATGCGTTTAACAATTGATGTATTGAAAAATTAATTTGGGACACTGCGTTTGTGTGGATTTGTTCACTGGAGCCCTCATTCAGGCAATTTAAAGTCTCTGGATTATCTTTTATCGAACTATGTTAACTCATCTGTTCGGTAACACTTTCATCGCCAACCCCTATACGTGTATTGCTGTCATTATTTATTGTGTATGTATACTGATTAAATATTAAAAATTTATTTTAAACAAAAATTTATTTCATATCACATGAATTAAAATGAAAAGTATACAGCTACACATGCAAGGTTTATCATCATAACATGGGCAATTGTCCAGTACTCCAGTCTCTTAGAATTTTAAAAACTCATCTACAAAAATTAATTTTTTCTTTCATTGTTATTCTCTTTTTTATGGCTAAAAAGTCCATGACAATTCTTAGACTTTGTCCTTTTTTTTTGCTTTCTTTCTTCCGAAAACTTGTATATGGAACATTTGTCATCATCTTATTGTAAGACAAACTTCTGCTGTTGAGCCTATTATGCTCATGATATTTTTTTAAATAAACGACAACACAATAGGCAGCAGTGCGACAGACGAGTAGACAGTAACACAACTAATTTGGTTAGAAAAGTCATAAAAATGAACACATCTCTTACTAAATATTTTCATTCATTCATTCATTTGTTCGTACATTTATTCATGCTGTTATCTGACATACATTATTTGCTGTTACAGATTATTGTGATAAAAATTCCTTATAAAGACAACAACAACAAATAAAATAAAATATGGACCATACAATACAATATACCACATGAAGAATTACATGCATCGGTATTTTTCAAAACAGAAAAAAATTAGCAAAACATAATAATGTTGCACATGTGTCTGTTGCATGCCTCAATGACATAATGCTGTAACAATAGTCACATCAAAATGTAGCATAACCAAAGCAAAATATTTTATAATTTATTACAAACAAGTCTACATCGCAATGATAATCATAAACGATAAGAACAGTCAGTTCATTTGACTTGACTGTCCATTTGAGCAACAAATTATTTTATTATATTTTTTTTTAGATTCCTGTGTGCAAAATCGAAAATTAATATTAATTGCAGCAAAAGTTATTAAATATGATGACCAACCATATTTGTTTTCAGATATTTTGATTTAAAATTGTAATTTAATTTAAAAAAATATACATATATAAATTTAAGAAGTGGATATTTTAAATTAAAGAGAGGAAATACGAAGATGTTGTTGGATATAAAATTACGATATATTGTTTCGAAAATGAAAAACCTAGATACTAGAAGAGAGTAATCGTGGTTTGAAGATCTCCGTTACAAAAGATCTGTCAAATAATTGCCTAGTAATTGTTTTTGTTTATGCAAAAGGTATAAACAGAGAAATAACAAAGAAAAGCAATTGTTGTTGTTTACATCAAGTTGTGAACGGTGGCATATAAAATTGTGCGAATAATAAAGAATTTTAATTAAAACTAAACACAAATTTATTTTTGTTTTATTTGCAATCTGCAAGGTTATATTTTAAATGTTTTGAAAAGGTAGAAACGTAACAATATTTATGCACAGTAAATTACTGTCACTACTAACAGATGTTGTCTATGGAAGTAAGCTCAACACAACAAGTATTGGATCTCTATTTATGCAAATCTTGTCTATAAACTTAAATAAAACAGAGTGATCGTGATACATCACCTTATTGATGCCAATATATTTGGAACATAACATCATTCATAAGAGCGCCAAAACCTCTCTAGGTGGAGCACAACATAAATGATAACTTATTCTTTACTCTGGCACAGAAATTTAAACGATGGCGTAGGTCACGTTGGTTTTGTGGACGTTTGAGGTTTGTGGCTCTTATTCGCATACGTAATGTAAAAAAGATCCATAAAAAAGCCAGATCACATCAGCTCCAATTGGAGTGACCATGAACTCAAATCGCTAGTGCAGAATATACACCTACCGTCATCCTGTTGAAGTTACATGTGGTAAGTGTCTAGATCATCCAATTCAGGGAAACATAAGTTGACAATCATCTACCTATAATGCTTGCCTGGCCTAGCCAACGTCGTTCTCTAAGATGTATTTAGGCCTAGGATGCCGCCAGCTTGAAATCTACACCCGACTGTGATATTTTCGGGATTCACTACACTCTCTTGGATCTTATGTGGATTGGCAGCGTTAAAAATTCTCCAATTTCTTCTTGCAAATTATTTTTCGTTTAAAATTGGGGCCAGTTTGCAACTGATCCATTAAGCCCATTGAGCGAATATGATTTGGAAAAGTAGAAGGAATAAATGGCAACTAATTTGACAGATATAGCCCCAACATCATGGCCGTGTACAACTTTCAAAGTTCGGAGGCTCTGCTGGAAGACCCGATATTTTTAGAAATATATATTATAGGAGAGAAAAAGGTCTTCTTTTTCATCTCAATCTATTTCTTTGAATGAAAGCGTGTCAATAACATTGTAAATCGGACTGTTTTAACTGAAAATGTAATACTGCTTCTTTAAGATGCATCACTCAAACTTGAACAACTTGAGTCATCTAGTTTGTGTGCAGTAACAACGGCATGCTTATCAATCGAAGTATATTACAAAATATTTAAGTAAATCCACCCACGAATATATTGGCATTGCATAGAACAACGATACAATGAGAGCAGCTTTAAATTGTTATCCTGAAAACTGAGAACTTTTTAATGACCTTAGCTTGTAAGAGCTTAAATATCTTGTATCGTATAGGATGGAATGGAAAGGGTTCATTGTGGCCCTGTTTTCACTTTCGGAACCGTAGGACATTATAATTGCGAACGGAGATACTATAAATTTTGTAATTGCCTTCAAATGCCAGGTTTGTTTTGATATTTGTGAAGTAAAAATATACAATATTACAGAACTGGTTTCCCGCTCGTACAACACCTATTAGACAAATACTATGCGCTTAGTTGCTCTCCCTAGAAATTATGAGAAAAAGTTGTATTAACAGAACTTGTATCATTAACATGAGGATCTTTTAAGACAAATTTCCTTAAGAATTTAATTTTATAACTGAAAAGTAAAAGAAAAAGTTTTAAATCAATTTTTTTATTTTATTTTTTTATTTGTTTTGTGGATTTATTTGCTGTATTAATACAACTCAGACGTACTACTATCTGCAGTTTTTAATTACATTCCATTTCTAATAGTTGACATTGAACTTACCGCAAATTTATTGTCGACTTTGGTAAAGTTCACACCTTCGGGCGTAAATAAAACTTCGTCGTCGGTCCAAAAAGATTTCTATTAAAACTTCATGCATATGGACTTTCGGTATCACACAGATAAAAACTTTAAGCTTTAGAACTTCAACTAGAAATTAAGCAAAATGTAATTTATAATTCTCTTCTCCTCTCTCTCTCTCTTTCTTCTTTTTTCTATCTTTGTTTTTAATACTCAAACTCTTAGTGAAAAAATGCAAAGAACGATGCGGAAATATTTTTCAAAAAATATTTAAAATTGCCACTAGAATTTTTACTATAAAATAACTGTTTTTCTTCCAGTAAACAAAATGTTGGGAGAAAAAAAGGGAAAGAAAAAGTATCGAAAACGGGAATGTATGTGTGTATGTACATACTTACATGTATTAGCAAATATTTGTATGAGTTTTAAATACGGAATTGAGTTGAATGCGGTAGTCTTCTGGAGTAGTATACCAAAGGTTGAATTTTTGACAAAAGGGGTTGAGTGAGAAGTTCCTATTTTGGTTATTTTTGCAGAAAAAAAATTATTGTTACGTTTTTACCCTCTTCAAAACGTTTAGAACATGAGCGCGTAGGTTGCAAATAAAATAAAAATAAGTTTGTGTTTATTTCTAATTAAAATTCTTTATTATTCGTACAATTCTATGTGCCACAGTTCACAACTTGATGTAAACAACAACAATTGCTCTTCTTTGTTATTCCTCTGTTTATTCCCTTTGCATAAACAATAACAATTACTAGGCAATTATTCGACAGATCTTTGTAACGGAGATCTTCAAACCACACAGCGTCTTCACACAAGACTGACTGAACTTCCAGAAACTCTAGTTGTAGGTTAGAGGACGCGTACTTGTCAACTGTGACAAGTACAGTACCCGGTGGTCGAATTGACCCATTGTACAAATCAGATCTTTGTAACGGAGATCTTCAAAACCACACAGCGTCTTCACACAAGACTGACTGAACTTCCAGAAACTCTAGTCTAGCCAATCTCTTAAGAATTTGTGAATTTTCAAATATATTATCTTTTTATTTGTAGCTCTACACAGCATAGTGTATGGATTTATAAATATTTTCCGGTTTCTAAGCTAAAGTTATATTAAATGAACATAAGCACTGATTTCTGAATAATTTTTATTTCATTGTAATGCAAGGACCTTCGGTTATGTATAAAACACAATATTGTTTATATTGTTGCCTCTGGATCGATACTAATGTGACAGTTTTCGCTCGTTTCTTTGCTCATTTTGGATGGCATCTTGGCAATAACTTGACTAATGTTGATTTTCAATTACTCCAATAGTAGGAAGGCTAATAAAAGTCTGTTAACACAGGTCATAACTCTTTGAAATAAAATGAAAGTTTTCTTCAATAATCTAGCTTCGAACTTTAGTTTCTCTAGCACATTTACGACTTTGTGAATGGTTAGCCAGCTTTAATTTGAACGTTAGTTTGAATCCATTTCATATCATCTATCATATTTCTCTTGAATTTATTAATCCTTCGCAAACAACCCTCTCACTGGCTGTACCGTTATTATATAGACAGAAAACAGGAAACTTCGTAGCAAATGTTCAAACCATTAATTATATCTGTCGCACGCCCATTGCAATAAACTAAAATATTATTTCTTTCCCTTTCTCATTTTTGTTTTTTTTGTTTTCTCTCTTTCCAACTGTTTTATAGTTTTTGTCTTTGTTGCACTCTGTTTTTTTGTTGATTTCTTCAATTTTCGAAATATGTACATGTGTCAGTATATGGAGTTTGAAATAAATTTTCATAAATTTTCATACATGTATACATTATGTGTATGTATGTGTATATCATATGTATATATTGTTATTATATTTCCAATTTTAATAAAAAAGAAAGAACATTTTTTTGTTTAAAATTTATATTATTTTTAACATTTTGCCAGTTCAGTTCAGTTTTTTTGTATGGAGTTCATCATGAATCTCTTTTCAATGTATAATTTTTTCTTAAGAAATAAATAATTTTTTTTTAAAAGTACTTTTGAAAAAGAAAAAAAAAAATATGGAATTATGTATTTTATAAAATACAACAAAATTTAAATAAATACGAAGAATTTTTTTTAACAATTTGTATAAATCTAATTGGGCATTTGCTTAAAAATCTTATACATAGTTTTTCAATTGAGTATAGCATGTCTTCAAATGTACCAGAGTCTTAGACAAAATTATTAATACATTCTTCATTTCATTTCAATTTAAGCTTTACGAAGATATACTGTAAAATAAGAAATAAAATCGATTTTTGAATTCTACTGTCTATACTTCTTGATTTCACTCTCAACTTAAAAGCTGCAAAAGCGCGAGCATTTATTTGAAGGAAATTCTAATTTCTTTTTCTTTCTGGAAGCAATATAAGCGTTGTCAAAAAGCATTAGTTTTTCTAGGTATTCAAGTGATTGGCTTACTATATATAGCAAGTGCTAGAATACTAACTATGCCAGCGGTTTTTGTTTGTAAACACTGCGCCCTACAATTTTGTATTGCGCTGTTCACCTTTGCCACAGTTGAAGCTACCTGGACATCCTATAATAAGATGACAAGTATACCGGCATATGGCCATAATTGCTTTCATAAGCGTTCCAACCAAATTAATAAATTTGTGTGCTCACGTGTTCGATTATATATGGGTTATACAGGATTGACTAACACCATCGTGTAACTTGGTTGCCTTTTATCACCTCTTACGATTTCTGGCAACACTGTAAACTGTTTATAGCGTTAAGCGCCACCTTTCAACCAAACCTAACCTGAATGTTACGTTTTGGCGACAACAATAGACCTCCAAAATTATGCTACTTAATGTAGTTACTCTTCGTTTTCCTACCGTAATTTTGAGTTTTTTTAAAAAGACTTTTCAACAAAAAGTAAGTACAGAAAAATACTGTTCTCATGACGTTGGTTCATCTTCCCTTTCAGCAGACTTTGCGTTTAATGGTTTTTGTTACAGATAGTTGCACTCTGCTAAAACCTTCAGCCGTCGACACCCAAATCACCTACGTAAAGCTAAGCGAATTTCGTTTCATGTTTCTCTAAAAACTGTCGTTTACAATGACTGCTAGGTACGATACGTGGTATGAGTGATATTAAATCAAACGATTTATTTGGTATACGCTCCGTGTGGATAACATTAATATTAACAGTACATGACAACAGCTCATGAATAATGGAAGGGTACAATTCAAATCAGGTGTTCTCAAGGATATGTGAATAGAGTGTTAATCTGTGAGAGTGGGTGTTGTGATTTCCAATCACACTACAGACTCTGGTCTATTTTGTGCTTAATTTAATGTACAGATCAACATCATCATCATCAAGTTTCCGAATTCCGATACAAGCAATTAGTATGCCTTGTATGCCAATTTTAGGTAAAAGAAAAGCTTAAACTGTACTAATTAACTTTAATTTCGGAAATATTCAGTTGAAGATTGGTACTGCTTATTTCTGGTAATAATAATTAGTTAATAGGATACTCTAGACTAATATGTGTTGTTTTAACTATTAAAAAAATTTAGTTGAAGTTATTGCCAAACAAAGTATTCCACTTTGGAAACAAAAATCTCTGGTACTGCGACTCAATTGTAGTTCTCAATGTCTTCTTTGGTTTCGTCAAACAGTAGTTTTACGATACTAATAATGTAGAATGCATTTTACCACGTAAAGTGAGTAATTTTACTACCACTTTTAATAATAATCATCATAACATCATTAGTCATAATATTTTCTACATCATATTTCAGTTAACATGTTCAGCACTTTTGACTTATTTGCTTCGTTTTACACAGTTTTCGATAATTAAACAGTAAATTGTTATTATGTTTTCATTTGTTTTTGTCTATTATTGCAGCAGCGAAAAAACCGAAACAGAAACAAAAATTCATTGAATTGTTTAAATGAACCATTTAACAAGTGACTGAATACCATAGCATGGGCACTTTAAAATCAAATCATATGTTTTTAAAGTGTTTTTTAAATTGTGTGTAAATGTTTGTACTGTTGTGTAATGCTGTGCCAGCCTGCCTGCCTGCCTGCCTGGTAAATGAATTCGTGTGCCCTGTAGCATATCAGAACCATAATTCTAATAATTCGCACTTTACCAAAAGCTTTTGCTAATAATTTTGACCATTAACACCACATCTCCGCCACCATAAGCAATCAAACATGCAATCATATATTTAATAGCTTAACTCATATCATACATACATACGTACGTACATACCATACATACAAATATAGATAAAATATTTGTTGCTGTTTAAAGTCTATTTGGCTATATGGGGCACGCATATACGCGCATACCCTTTAAACTTTTATATTGTGTTTACAGATGTTTAATGTTTGGACACTTGGCACTTATGGTTGTTAAAATTGTACAAATGGCCAGCGTAATAAAATTTTTGAAACCAACACTCAACCCTGATATTGTCTCCTCCAGCATTTTAGGCAGATAATACAATGAAAAACAACCAAATAATTCGAATAATGGGTCAATGGTAAAGAAAAATGAGGGGAAAAAATTAAAAATAAAATAATTGACTTGAAATTAAACAAGTTTATGTTGCACAATGGTTTTAATATCATATCGTATTGTTATGTTTTTACCTTTTAAAAACATCTAAAATATGAGCTCGTATGTATATTACAAATAAAATAAATTGTGTGTGCCACTGTTCACAACTTGATGTAAACAACAACAAGTGCTTTTCTTTGTTATTCCTCTGTTTATACCCTTTGCATAATCAATGAAAATCACCAAACAATTAAGCGACAGATCTTTATAACGCAGATTTTCAAATCACGATTACATAGCTACCTAGCTTTTCACACCACTTATGTTGTGTGTCTTAATTTTATACTTGAGTGGCTGGACCTACAGTTTAACGTCGACTCCGAACAAGAGATTTTTGAGAAACTTTTCTCATGGCAGGTTTTTTTATACTTAGAGTTTTTGCCAGAAATCTGCTGAGAGGAAGTCGCCGAAAAAATATTTTTTTCATATTTCGTTTTGATGTCGGACCTGGGGCTCGAACCCGGGCTTTACGTCTAACACACTACCTACTAGACTACGGCGACCACGATTACTCTCTTCAAACACACCGCGTCTTCACAAAAAACCGACTGAACTTCACTGGCTCATTAGCCTGCTTTGCTTTGTCTTTTATATGGCAGGGTAAATAGTCTGATGAATGTTCTTGGTCTAAATCTCTCTATAAATGTAAACATAGTTGTTTACGATTAGCAAAAAGAGGCACTTATAATAAGATTCCTAAGGAAAGTGGACTCAAATATTATAAGTTAAGTAGAATTGCTCTCCCAACCATGATTTCAGTAAAATATTTGATTACTTTATTACGTGTACTCTGATTTCAGAGAATAAAAATTCTCCACACTTACTTATTTAATTGGCTATTAACAACCCGATTAACGGGTTTCGGCCTGGCTCAACATATCCTTTCAGTCGCCTCTGCTTCGTGCACGCTTACGCCAGTTGGTCACACCAATCGGTGACAGGGCTTCCTTGATTTGGTCCTTCCAAAGCAAAGAAAGGAGTCCTCTTCGCCGACTTCCGCAGATACCGCAGCAAATGCACCCGTCTCGCCGGAGCATCCTCCTCCATTCGAACGACATGACCCAGTCAGCGTAGCTGCTTCACAACATCTATGTCGTTGAGGAGCTCGTACAGCTCACTGTTGGATCAGATATGGAAACCATCGCTAACTCGCAGTCGACCAAAGATCTTTTTCCTCAAATACTCTTAAGGCTGTTGTCTGTGGCTAATAGAGAGCATGCCTATGCGCCATAAAGAAGCACGGAGAGGATGAGCATCTTGTAGAGTATTAGTTTTGTCGTACTATACTACTCTCTGCTACTCAATTGCCTATTGAAACCATAGTAGCTAGATGTTAACTAATGCGTGCAGCGAAGTCAATCCCCTTAAAAATGTTATCCAATAAAAACCAAAAATTTTGTACAGATCACATAAATAGCGAGTAACAGGTGGAATAACCATTTTCCCGTATTATCTTCGTTAAAAGGCTTAATTTTGTGATTATTTGCTTGTTCCCACAATTTCTGAGGCTTTATATGCATATTCTTGAAAGCCAACAGTAATCCCGCACTATAGTCTTCTCTGGCCTATGGCAATAGTTTAATTAATTTTCATCGCATCGTTTCATCGTTTCTTACGATAGTACTATACTAAGGTCGAATAACTTTTTATTGGATCGATTAATTATTTAGTTTATTACTCTGACTGTAGCGTCATATGATTCCAATATTTACATAAACTTAGTACATACTGCTAATACTACAATCGGCCATGTGTGCGGCCTTAGTACGCCCGCTCATAACTCCTAGAGGGGAGATCCACTTCTGTCTACCTAGTACTGCTACTGGTCTGCTTCTACCATTGTATTACTGTAATTTATAAATTTATCCGCTTTCAGACCACTGTGCACGCGTGTTATTAAAGCAATAATAGAAATCAAATGAATTGTTTCTATATTTTTTTATTAAATTTTCAATATCATTTAAATAAAATGTTAATTAATTTTATATGAATACAATTGAAATGTTGTTAAAAAAAAACAAATATACACATGTGCGTAAAAGTGTTTTAATTAGTTGCATAAATCATAATACAATTATTGAATTAATTTTCGCTTACACATGAAAAATCAATTAGAAAATCATTTGAAAATTGAAAGCAAGAAAAAAAACATTTTTTTAAAAAATAGTTCATACGCACATTTTCCAAAATTAAAATCAATTTCCAATAATTCTTTACCATTCGATTTCAATTTTCATTATACGCCATTTAACCCATATAAATCATTAGTTTTTGGCAAATTAGAATTCAATAAGTTCGTATCGATTTGGTTTGTATCACATTCATGAGTGCCTGAGTAATTTTATAATTAAAAATTCTATTTATTAAGAAGAAAAAAGAAACCCATAGAATTTTATATGCGCATCGCTTAGCAGCATAATAACGCATAACAATTTTCAAAAAAGTTGTGATTAAAACCGTGGTCACTTATCGAGCAGAGTGAGGAATTGAGAATATTATTTGAAGAGACAAAAGAGATATAGCCATAGCTGTGCATCATCGCATCCATTACAGAGGTTGAAATCAGGAAATCTGATTTTGTTGATTTACAGCATTCTCAGCTACGAAGTCTATTATTATCTTTATTGTCGTTAAAATGAGTCATAGTATTTGTGACTCCACTATATTTTTTACTGCTCTCAACCTTCGGTATACGATATATTCATGGCAATTATTCAAACCTACTTCAGTATCCTGCTCGATGTCAACATGGGCAATTGCCTGCCCAGCAGCTGCCATACAGGTTATAGGAATATGTTCGAATGATTTATTGTCATCACAAAATATATATGTTTGTCAAAATTCTGTCGTTCGGAGTCGACTTTACACTGTAGGTCTCGCCACTCATGTATAAAATTAACACACACAACGTAAGTGGTGCCTGAGGAGTCAAAAATCTCCTTCCATTGTAATATTCTAACTAAAGTTATGGCAGTCTTAGTCACATTTGGTAAGGAAGGAGACCGTAAGTTTTGTTTTCTTTTTTCGTTGTTTCTACAGAAACAAGATGATCACATCAGCGATATGAAGCTTTCTTCGTTTCAAGAGATATATCAAGTCAGGTAACCATGTTTTCCTTACCAAGCCAATTCAGCTTTATCAGACAAGCTTATACTATCTTCAATGTAACTTCATAAGAGCTGAATCCTTAGATAACATTCCAACTGTTTGATAGTATTTCTATATCATGTTGTTTGGATCTAATATGAAAGTTGAATTTAGCATTTCTTTCGATGGTGTAAGTTCTCCCTTGGAAGATAGCTATGAGTTTCCCCATGGCACGAAATATATCATTCTGGTACCATAAACTCCTACATCCGCCTCTTATACCACGAAATGATCCCTTTTGTTCACTTGTGTTCCTTCGGTAATTGAAGTTTAATCTTTACAAGCTTTAAATGCAACTGATCTGCCCAAATCATTGATGCAGTTAATCTCTAGAACATCAACCACAAATGTTTGGAAATTAAAATAAAAAAAAAATATTCTACACAAAGGGTGCCTACAGATAAAAAAAACAAAAATTTACGTGCTAGAAACACGTTCCCTGAGGTGAAAGAAATGAAGTTAAACGTGAATAATTTGTAATAGAACGTGCATGAAAAGGGGAAAAATTTACGATTTTCGACAAAATTTTTGGTAAAAATATTTTACTTCTGCTCCTTTTGCTGTGTTGGTTTTTCATTTAAAACTTGAAAAAAAGAAGAATTAAAACAAAATGCAAGAAATAAAAAAGAAAAACAACAAAAAAAAAGGTTTATTAACCCTTATAATTTTTGTTTTTGCATTTCTACACATATTTTTTTTAAAGAATTTTTCTTTTTTTTTTAGAATTTTCTGTTGTCTTTTCTTCTTTAGCAATTAAAATTTTTTTTACATTTTTTTTCACATATTTTAAGAGATTATCACACTTTTTGTTTTCAACCCAAAAGATGAGTATTTCGTGAGTATTGTATTGGGGAGAGTATAGGAAACTTTCTTCTTTAGCAGATGAGGTGCATCTCCAAAAACAACAGCAGCATCAACAACAACAGAAAAAAAAAAAAAAAAACCGAAACAGAGATTTTCAAAAGTCTGCAATCTGTCTTTCATAGTTGGTCTCTATCAACCAAATGATGCGGAAATTTTTAATAAACAAACAAATTTTTTATTCTCCCCAATCGCTTGGCTCAAAACGCGCATGCGTTTAAATCTCTCATTTTTAGGGAGAAACTCACCAATAGTGCAACCAACATTATGCTGAGAGGAAAACAAAAATAGTGACCGGTAACTCCGAAATGCACATTTTTTACTCGTATAATGTATGGATTTCGATAGCAGAAGGTTGCCGATTATTGTTGCTTCTGTTTTTGTTGTTGTTGCGTTTCTCTTCATGTCATTTCATGGTATTGTGTAGGTATCCAAAATCTAGAGTTTCTGTGATACTTTTATTAGTGAGTGCATTACACGTATACGCATACGTAATAAGGTGACCAGAGGGTCAAAATATTTTTAAAATTATATTGAAACAGATTTTTCTCGAATGTTGACATTTCCTTCATAAACTTTGGACAACATTTAAAGTGGACTTAACCTTAGTATACCAGTATATTACTGGTGCGACAAATAAGTAATATTTTCTTTGTGACTACTGGTATATTAATATTTTTAGGCGACAACAGATAACTATTTCCTTTGGGAGAAATCAACATTCCAACGCAGAGCGAAGGACATATTTGATGTAGAACTTCCTTCAATACAGGATAGAAGCAACAATAGAATCCCACATGGAATAAATTGTGGGCAAGCCTCTAAAACTGTATATTTTCTTGTCTTATTAAAGATATAACAATAGGAAAAGGAAGAACATTGGTGCAGTGATGGCTCATCCAAATTCAAGAAGTAAAACTAAAAAGGAAAGCTTTAGAGTCTGCAAAATGAAACTGGCAGTATCTCATGGCATGATAATAACACGTATAA
The DNA here is from genome assembly GCA_930367235.1 of Sarcophaga rosellei. Taxonomy (NCBI): domain Eukaryota; kingdom Metazoa; phylum Arthropoda; class Insecta; order Diptera; family Sarcophagidae; genus Sarcophaga; species Sarcophaga rosellei. Next base: position 79,272,905 of record OV884018.1, read on the forward strand.
ATTCAAAGAAAACTTTCCAAGTGTCTTGGTCTTCCCTCATTGGGAATGCTTCACCAAAGGAGCCACAGATTGTTTGACACCGCTCTCTGTGTAAAGAAAAAAAATCATTTGTTGGTTTCTGTTTGCTTATTAGAGAAAAACCATGAAAGTTGCTTTAAAGACAAAAGCGGTTGCATTTATTGACCATTATCTGCCTGGAAAAAGGGTGTAGTCTAAAATGAATGGAGGCGAAGATGTTTATACTGATTCCAAAATCGGATTAGCATTAGGAGAAGTCTAAATCTATCTGAGATTCATCAATCCTAAGACGAAAATAGAAGAGGAAACTTTTGAACATTTATGATGATGGGAGCAATATAAAATCTTCAGAGTCAATGAAATGTCTTGGAATAATAATGGACGATCATCTTAATTTCAAAAGTCACATGAAATATGATTGCATAAAGTAAAGTGAAACACGAAATTTAGGATGGCTTAAGGAGTCATCTTCCTTGGAGACAGCCTAACATTTTACAGCCTTGGTGTTTGGTTCACATATGATTTACACAAACATTCTCAAAAATCTGTCGTTTGGAATCGATTCTAAAATGTAGGTCCTGCCGAACACGTATAAAATTAACACACACTATATATGTGGTGTGAGAAACTAAGTCGTAATCCTGACAGAATGACCAATAATTGTATATGTACAAATCAATAACAATTTCGACTATTTCTTCTTATCTATCGTGTTTTCAGCACATGCTACTAATAGATGCAAGTCCAACTTTCTTAATTGTATTCGATACGATAGGTGCTATTAGTTTGATGCGATCTTCTCTAAAGACATTGTTACTGTGCTAATCTAAAACGCACTTCTTTTTACTCTTCAACGCTAAAGCAAATAAAATAAATTAATATTAAAAATTTTTAAATAAGGCTTCCACATAAATCCTTTCCCTAAGCCTAAAGGCTTTCAGCAGTCTTCTTAGAAAATTCTAATACCTATTCTCATATTATTTTTCTATTCGTTCGTACATAGTATGTCAGTAATATTTTTGGTGACAAAATTGGGAAACCAGTCAGATTAATCAAAGACTGTAATTGATGTAATCCGGATATATACCGAGATCCAACCACTTAGTTCCATTAATGTGAATAACGATGATACGCGTGTAATAATACATCTGGCAAATCGATAAAATCGTTATCTAAAAATTACATGTATTTTAAAATGTTCACCCGGACGTATGATTATTATTTTTAATATTCAGATTCCATACAACATGGTGTTCCTGTTTACAAACTTACATACATTACTTAAATGTTTATGTAACGTAGAAAAACATTTCTTATGAAATAATTTCTTGTTTATATTACGAATTCATTTTTCTTTTTAATTCCTTTTAAAATTTTAACAGTCCGTTAACACTGGTTCTTCTACGAAATGCAAAAGTCGCGTGACATGATAATTTTCATTGTTGTTGTATTTGTTATGGTGAAAGGAAAAAAAAAAAAGGATAAGTTTAACGTCATTTTTAAAGCGTCATTGTTAAGAAAATAGCAAAAAAAATACTTACTATTAATGCTCTCTCTTCCTCTCTCTCTCTGTCTCTCTCTCTTAGTATACAAAAGCTTTCAATTTTGTAGCAACGGAAAGCTTTGTATTCATAACAATAAGCAGCACATGTTAAAAGGAGAGTAAAGGAGTTCTTAAACATAATTTCAGTGAATGTCCCGAGTAGAACTTTTTTTCCTGGGAGCAATTCTATACTATTATTTAAAGTCTCTCGCCTTGTGGCTTTCTCTCTCACCTTTTAATAGGTTATTATACTCTTTTGGAGTAGTTATACTCTACGCTCATTTTATAACTGCATTGTATGCCCTGAAAATCCAGACCTACATCAACATATTTTTCAAAACACATGCGAATGGGGTAGAGAAGCAGCAAAAAAAAAACATAAACGAAAACAACAACAGAAAATTATGCCAAGCTGAAAATTGAGCAGAATAGCAGGATTATATATTCTGGTACTAAAACAGAACTCATACACATACATATGTATGTGTGTATGTAATGATAAAAACCCGTAAAAGTTCCAGGCGCATCTTTTTCGAAATTGTGTCAAATACAAACAAACAATTTTAGCCATAACAGTAGCAGCAGCAGCAACATTAATGACTATGCTTGTTGTTCATACTCACATAGACACACTTATCAAAAGGATAAACAAAGAAAAACTTCAGATGTGAAGTACACATATATTATTTTTTTTTTGTTCGTCTTCTTTGCAGCAAATACAAATTAAAATTAATTTCTCTTTTTTCTTGTTTTTAAAAGAAAATAAATTTTCATTTAATTGTCGTTAACAAGAATTTCGTTTAATTGAAAAGCTTTTTCCGGGGAGGATTTTTGAAATTTGTTTTCTTTTTGTTTGTTTGTTTCTTTGCTTTTCTGCCATGTGTGCGTTTTACGTTTTAACCTGTAAAGAATAATGTCAGTTCATGCTTATGTCGTCTTTAACGTCATCACGATTGCATCATAGTGTAACCTCAAAAATTTTTGCTTTGAATACTATACATCACTGGTTAAAGCGTCAGAGTAAAAACAAAACCAAGAACAAAATAAAATAAAAAAGAGTGAGATATATTCAACAACATCATGATTATCATTTACAAAGCTATGCTATGCTATGTTAACAGACAGTATAAACTACTAACTAATGGCTAACATTATGGCTTTCAAACTGGGGTGAGAATTATTTATTTTTTTGGCTGTAACAAAAAATAAATTATGAACGAAAAAACAAACTCTTTTAACCTTATGCTTAAATTCTCATTTGTTAGATAAAACAAGCGGGTTAAACAATCACAAACTATTTTGGATTGCAAAATTTCTTTATGGCATGTTTTTCTTTCTTGCCTTGCCATACAGACCAAATAACATAAAAGAGCCATTAAATTAAATGAAAATGTCATAATATTTATCTAAAAGCACTGACTCTTAATACTGGCTTACCACCGGGTGGCCTATATAATAAAAAAAAAATTATAATTTGTTTCCCCAAGTATAAAAATGAGCCTATATGAACAGTATATAGGCAAAGATTTGAAATTTCAATTTATACAAGTGTACATCTGTCTGTATGTGTGTTCATTTCATTTACTAATTCATTTATAATCAAAGCTTCAAATTCATTTAAAAATGCATGTGTTTTGAACAACACATATACATAAACATGTATTTATTTATTTTTTTATTTTTTAACCATAAAGAAGATTTTATTATATTTTATCATTTTTATTATACTGAACACATACACACACAAGCATAGAAACAAGCACACATCTGCTGGCTGTGGTATATATTATTAAATTTTATCGTCATAGTTTATGGTGTGAATGCCTTCTGCACAAAAATTTTATATTTTTTGTATTCGTTTTTGCTTCGCATACGCTTAACATCAAGAAGAAGACATAGAAAACACGTTGCACTATTGCCAATTTTTGCAGACAAAACAACGCACACATATACGCTTACACCTAGAAACGCATTCATATTCATGCGTATATGTACATACGTAGGCAAGTATGTGTATGCATAGAAAAATAATAGTTACCGGAAAAATATATTATGCAAGAGATGATTATGTCTATAAACGACCATGTATGTATGTATATGTGAGTATGAGAGTGTGAAAGATAGGAAATAATTGTTACACTAGAGTGTTCTACAACCAGAGAGCTTCAACACATGTATGTATAAAAATTGCTCAGAGAGTCACATAACACGACAGAGAGAGAGAGAGAGAGAGAGTAAAATGTAAAAATAACTAAAGAAGAGAAGATAAATAATTTTACTGTTAATGTTTGGGAGTACATAGTTTATTGTTGTTACATTTATTAACACTGTATATGCAAGAGTAATTGTATTACGCTTCTGTTAATAATTTAATGTGCATAAATGCTAACAAAGAGCATTATTAAGCTAAATGCTATGTTATATTAATTATGTATACTGCTCTAGTGCTATTATTTTGAATGTGAAACAAACATTTTTCATAATTAAAATTTATATTAAATCAGCTTTATTACAGCAATGCAATTAATACACAATTGCAAAAGTTTAGAAATCATATTAGCCTCAAAGATAGCTCCAAAAAAATTTGGTGCTGTAGGATAGTTTAGTTACAACGTCCAGAATGGCGTACAAAAACAAATCCACGCTCTCAGTTGGAGTCAAAATATGCTTACACTGTGCTACCACATGTATCATGTAAGAAGAAAAATTAAATTACACAGTAAGCCTTTTTTATCTTGGGCCGGTGCACAGTGGTTGCACTTGTATGGGAAGGAGCGACAAAAATAATTATATTAGAGATATAGTCCTGAAATTTTCACAGTACATTTCGGATATAATAACCACAAAATTCTAAAAAAATTAGCGCGGTCACTTGCCCCTACCACCCATTTTTTAAATTTTTTCCTGATAAAATATTCAGAATAAATTTTCGGTTTTCCAGAAATCTTTCAAATACGTGTTTTTCTGCAAATTAAATTTAGTACTTTATTGTTTTCAAAACAATTATCAAAATATAATGCAAGAACTTCAGCGGTATTTGATTCCGAACCAGCTTGCTTGGGTTCTGAACATAGACTACGTAAGGCATCCGCTGCAGTCGCATCAGTTTCTGCCAACTTTGCTACTCTTCGTTGTTTTGTTCTTTTTGAAGAACTTGAGAAATCAGATGAAGGGCGACCACGTTTATTCGCTTTTAATACTTATTCTTTAGGTGACACAGAAACTTTTTCTGTTAAAAAAAAACAACCTCTTTTTTAGCTAACCAGTCTGAATGATTTTTTAAAACGTCTGATTTTAAGCGGTGATTATTTTTCCAAATGTCAACAATTCTTTTACATAAATATTGTACACATTTCAATAAATCACAAAACGCACCTTCTTCGCATTCAAAATTAATTAATTTGATTACTTCGTCGTAAACTTGCTGTGATTTCGCCGAATTTGAACCCTTCTTAGAGCACCAAAGCTCGAAAATTGTCATTCCTGAAAATATGCATTGACGGGATGTTTCTATTATGTAGAATAAAAAAAAAACTATCAATAACAACAAAAATGTCAGTATTATTAAATCAAACGAGATACACAACAAATTTTAAAAACACAATAAACACAGAGGTTAAGCCAGTATATTAAATATATAGAAAAAACCTGCAAAAACCTGCACTTGAATTAAACACAATTTGTTACTATAGATGTGTATCAATATTTACAAACCAATTTGGTCATTGGCTTTCATTGGGAAACTAACTAAAACTCTATTTATTTTTTACAAAGAATTTCTGACGGTGTTAATAAAAACACTTCTTAAAAATCAGTACTTTACGAAAACTATAACACAATTTATTAAGTTATTATTTCTTAAAAATAATGTCAATACCATTCACATTAATTTCCATTTTAATTATTTTAATTGGGCACTTTAATTAAATGTATTTTAACAATTTGATATTCACTTTGTTTTCACAGTCGCTTAGTCAACTTTTTTCTTCTATATAAAATCGCACTTTAATTGTTTGCATTTAAAAATTATCGTTAGATATTATCAAAACAAATTCAGAAGAGAGAAATTTGACGACATTAGCGACTATTTAGTTCGCAATAACCCCAATATAGAAAAAAAATTTTTTTATTTTTGTCATATGGGCGCAACCACTGTGCGGTGGTGGAATCTTCGAAAGACACTTTTCTTCCAGCAAAAGAGTGCACCATTCACATCTCTGGTGCTCTACGTACTAAGTCCATCCCCTACATACTTCAACCACTCTCCCCCCGCGGGGTTGCCGTAAGGTATTACTTCGCGGAAGGCTAGTGTGCTTTAAAGCTTTATTACTTTAACTCAAATTTCGCCTTCTTTCCTCCAACCTCCAACCAAAGTTCCAAAGTTGCGAAAAAGCAACAACAGCCAATGTGCACAAAATACACGAACAACAATGAAGTCGCAGTAGAGGTCTCGAGAACGGGAACACGAACATTCGACCTCAAGAAGTTTCATCAGACTGTTTACGCGAGCATATAAAAAAGCAATACCAAGCAGGCAACCAGCAGTAAGTATTCAGTCAGTCTTGTGTGAAGACGGGTTGCGTGTGAAGAGAACAGTTGCGGTTTGAAGATCTCCGCTATACAGATATAATGTACAAGTGTAGTTAGTCACGGTATAGATCTCCGCTGTACAGATATAACGTACAAATGTAGTTGCTTACGCAAAGGGTGTGAGCTGAGACGAATAACGAACAAACAAATTATTGTTGTATATGTCAAGTTGTAAACCGTGGCACACAAAAATAGTGAGAACAATAAAGAATTTAATTGAAACTAAACACCAATTTATTTTTATTTTGTTTGCAATCAACGAACTCATATTGTAAACGTTTTTAAAAAGGTAAAAACGTAACAATATCCGGTTCAACGGCATTATTGTTCTTAAAAATGTCGAAATATAAAAGAACAGGGCTTGTAGCAAGGCACCTTTCGAGGGCACTCATTACCCTAAGTATCATCCAGATTGCCCTAAGTAATGTTATAGCACACAACATAGGTATGCTTTCGCAGCTTAATCGATCATACATATATCGCATGTTAACCGATCACGACAACTCTGCAATTGACAGATTAATGCTACATTTGGCTAGCCCCTCAGCAATTACATCGTGAGGAAGCACATAGGAATAGTAACATTAAAATGTCACGCCATCTCATTTAGAGATGTCCGTCATATACTAAACTGGATGAGTGTCGTGTAAACACCACTAAATTCTTCAGGGTTGCTAAACTATCGTTAAGGACCTGAGTATCATTTCCGAGTATAAGTATGGTAATACCTTAGCCAGTTGACGGACCTTTGAAAATTTCGACCTGAAAAATGGTACATTCGTCGAAAATTCTATGTAAGCTCTCACCAATCCCCTTACCACGATTAACACTTTGAATCTAATATCTGCAATCATAGGTATAAAACACGACCGAAAATTAAAGGGAAAAAATTTTTGATTTTTCCTAACAAATGGCTAACAGTTGCTTATTTTGATTTGAAATTAACAGGAGAAGTATGCGAATATTCTCTGTTTGCCAACGACTTTGCTGACGAAATATAAAAGTAAACTCTAGCATGTAACAGTATTTCAGTGTTCCATTTCCAATTCGTAGCAACAGACCCCAAGTAAAACTACATTAAATGGGAAAAAGCTTTCCTGTAACACAATGAGTTTAACACTGGCACTGCGGCTGTATGTAGCACGTTTTCATATTTGATACCAACATTTGTGTGAAACTCCTACAAGAGAAAATCTCTTTTATAAAGAGACTACGTACTCTCCTAATGTTCTAAATATTGTGTATTTTAAAAGAGCAAAAGCGAGCGAGAGAGAAATAATTGAAAATGCTGTTTTGCTGTATGACGATGGGGTTTGTTTTTTCTGTGTATTTATATGGGGATGCCCTGTTGTCTTGGTATATGTGTGTGCTGTGATTCCGGTAGACTAAAAAAAAGCCAACAGCATAGCACTGGCACTTGGTGTCAGCATTGTCGGTATATCGTACAGCATTCGTGTGCGGTGTTTCACTGCTACTTGTCGTCAAATAGCAAATAGCTCCGTGTGGTAATAATTTTTGTAGGAAAAGAAATAAAAAAAACAAACAAACCAAAAGAAATAAATAAAAAAGGCAAAGTTTTTTCTTACCCATCAAGAAAAAAAGAGAGAATGAGTGTATATGTGTGTGAGAGTGGTTTTGTGTTGTGTTGCGTTTTTTTTTATTTGAATTTCTTTACTTGCATTTGAATTTGTTTTTTCGGTGAAACATAAAGCAGCAGTGAAAAGAATCTAAAGAAGAGGCATAATAATAACATATACATGCATACATACATATTAAAAGAAAATAATGCTTGTTAGTAAAACCGTTATGTTAAAGAGTGTCAGTTTTATGCTTAGATCTACTGCTACATGGGAAAATAAGTACATAGACATATATGGGAGTGTGTGTGTGTGAGAGAGTATGCATGAGAGTGAGTGTCTGTTATAGTTGTGTAAGGAAGAGCAAGTGTTTGTTTGTTTGCTTGTGTGTGTGTGTTTAGGTGTGTGAGAGTGCTGCGATGATGATAAGTTTTTGTGTGAAGGCATTTGAACTGAAAAAAGAAAAAAAAACGAAAGAAAACAGAAGCAAAGAAAAGCAAAACAAATAATAAAAGAAAAATGTTAAAACCCAACCAACCAACACACACACACATACATACTAGCCGTGGTAGTGATGATTATGATAATGATGTACATATAATATAATAATGTTATTGATGATGATAATAATGATGACAATAACGTCGACGACTACAACGACTACGAAGAAGACCAAGTAAGACAACGAGTTCGTTGTGCAGCAATAGAACAGTTTACTTTTGTTTTTCCGCGTGCTCGCACACGCGTTATATTATACGGACAAAACGGATATTAACAAATAAATAAACAAAATAATAATAAAAATAAATAAAAATATTTTCAAATAAATAGAAAACAAAAGAAAATTTTTAAAACATTTAAAATAAATTCTTTTTCAGTTTCATTTTAAAAAAAAAAATTCGTATTTCATATGCAATACTAATATTAAAAGTTAAAAATATAAAAATTAAAAGTGAGCATTACTTATAGAAATAATTAAAAAGAAGAGAAAACAAATTTTTTTAAAATTATTTTCTTAAATAAAAATCAAATTTTTTTTTGTGCTGTTTTAAAACAAGAAATTATACAACACTTCTGCAATATATCAGTAGCAATAGCAACAACAATAACTTTAGTGGCCCATAAATGGAAAACAGGACTTTAACTATACAAGTTGCAACTTTACAACAATAATATTGTAGTATTTAACAAAATTTACTGAGCAAAAGCAAGTAGCAGAGAAAAACCAGCGACCTCTTTTTATTGCTGTGGCGATTGTTTTTTTTCTTGTTTTTCTTGTTTTTGTTTTTTCATTTTATTTATTTCTTTTCATTTATTATTGTCGCTTTGCTTCATTCATTCTTGAACATTAAACAGTTGAACGTAGTTGTGTTTCTTTTTCCACGTTTTTTTTATAAAAATTCATTCAAAGTTTTTCGACTTTCAGTTGCAATGCCAATGCAATACACGATATTCACAACAACTACTTGCCTTTGGCTGTATGCAGTAACAATAACAAAATGTTAATAACACTTAAAGTAGCAGGCTTTACGCGATAGTATTGCAATAACTGCACCAATACCATCATCGTAATCGCCATCGCCATTGCAATTACCATTGTCGTCATTGTCGTTATTCTGTGTCACTGAATGAATTCAATTTTTAAATGAATTTGCCACCGTATTATAGTATGTATGTGTGTATGTGAGTGTTCGTTTGTTCATTGCGAATAAAACAAAGTCCATTAAAAAGTGAATATGAGCGTGTGTTGTGTGTGGTGTGATGTGGTGTGGTGTGTGCGTTAGTGCAAATAGTTCAATAAATAAATACCAGCTTATTTATACAAAAGCAGGCAACAGCTAAAGCATAAGAAAGCCAGACAAGAAGAAAAAAAAGAAAAAATCCAAGTAAAAAAAGAAAAACAATACAAGCAAGCAAGGAAAATAGAATAGAAAGTCTGAATAGAAAAAGAAAAAAGAATGCAAATGCAAAAATTGTGAAGTAAAAAGCGAAAAACAAACAAGTGAAAATTAATTATGCTTAAAACACCCATATAGTGCTGCATACAATAAATTACAACATACATAAATACATACACATATAACAACTGCAACTAAAATATAGAAGGAAAAAGAAAAAAAAGAGTACATGTTGAAAACGGAAGTTATAAAAAACAAACCATAATTCATACTCGTTTTAAAGGAAAGCAAAAAGAAAAAATGGCCAAATTGGTCGTATGAAAATGGCGTACAAAAGTAAAAATTGAAAAATTATTTTTCAAAAATAATTAAATAAATATTCATTTTTTTCTACATAGATAAAGAAAAAAATAAAGAAGTATTCCTTTAAATTCATTGTAAAATGCCAAAATGTTTCAAAAATCCCAAAAAGTTCGTATAAAATCTAAATGCAATTGCATTCAAACTTTAAGGCATTGTTATCGTCATCATCCAGCAACAAATTGCAGCAACATTGAAAGCAGTACCAACAACTCTTGCTGAAATTAGACAAAATTGGTGTGTATTTTTTTCTGTTTTTCTTTTTCTAATTTAATAATACAATTTATAATACTGTCTATTTGCATAAGAACTCCCAAAAGTGTGCTTTAATGAAAATATTTCATGGCTTATAACCGAAAAGTGTGCTACAGAAAGAAAAAACAGAAAAAAAAATAATAATTGTTGTGTTATTTAGGCCAGGGCACAAGAAAAAGCTGTATAACACCAAAGAAACTGGAAAATATTATAAAAACGAGTACACAATACTTTTTTTTTTGCTTCTTTCATATTTAAAGTTTTATAATTTTACAAAAACTTGAAAGGAAAATTGTGAAAAAATTGCATCATGAGTATGGGACAGGAAAAATAATTTAAAAAGAACCCATTTAAAAAATATATATCGATTTATACTGATTAAAACAAATACAGAAACTAAAATTAAATATTATTCATTAATGGCAGTAAAATTTATTGGCAGTGTCAAAGAAGTCTGCATACCAGCATGATTTATAATTGATTTTAAAAGTCCTTTAAAACGAACGAAATATATTAATTTTTTTGTATTCCGTACAAGAGATGAAAGATTGAAAAATTTCTTACAATTCTTGAAATTAATGTACAAAATCCAAGTCCATAGTTTAATCGTTAAAAAAGTTTTTTAAAAAAGAACTTGTAGCAACAAAAATTTGGTCTATTAAATTACTTTTACAGACTCATTTGTAATTTAGTCTTCGGTTTGGAACGAGATACTAATTGTACTGGCTATTAATCCCAGCAAGTGCTTACTAAAATCCGTTTAGAATAGGCAAGACAAAGGATATTAGCAAGCCTTTGCAACGATTCGAGCCCAATACGATTATCATATTTTTCCAAATTTTAAACAAGCCCGAAAGTTTTTAATTTCCTTTACGTTCGGCGATTATGGAGGATCCATTTGTTCAACAGTTTTTGTTTTAACATTTTATAAGTAATAAATAAACGCTTCTATTTTTGAAAATTTATTCGACTATTCTCATTTAGTTTTCTTGCTATCTTAAGAAAATGAATTATTTCAGTGGTTTTTGCTCACTTTTGGCGCTCATTATATGTATTTGAGCCTCTTTTTATCGAACCAAATATAACAAATTTGATTTCATCGGTAAAAATTAATTAAAATCTATTTATATTCGCCTTTGGATAATAAAAAACTTTTAACGTGAAAGGATTCTTTCCCGGAAATCGACCATTTAATCCAGTCTCATTTAACGCTCGTCCTAGGTACTGGCACTTCCACTAACTTCTGACAATGTTCCAATTGCTTCTAATATTTTAAGACTTTTCGATTTCGTTTGAATTTTTTGATATTGGACTTACTTTGAACTCACGCAGTATTTGTCTCGAATTTTGAAAACAACTGAAAGATTTCTTAATTTTCCAAAATCTTTTAATTTTTACGGTATCAATTATTTTTTTTTACTGTACAAGTATTACGATTTCCATAAATTAGCGATTTTATGCCAAATTTTATCTTTAGTGTGGAATTTTTTTAAGTTTTCAAATTCATTTTTTGAAAAGTCCCTTTAAATTAAAATGAATCAAATTTTGAATACTAACTACTAGGTATGAAATATTGAACTATTCTTTTGTGTCAAAGAAATTAATGACTAGGAAATTTGAAATTTATCGGAAAACATTTAAGATATTGAACGTTTTAAGATGAAATATTCTAATTTGAAAATTCTAGAAAGTCTTCTTAGATAAAGAGAATGTTATAATAATTTTTAAGGAAATAGTGCATGTCTTGCAACTAATCACCACTTTTTCACAGAAAATCTCTTTATCGTTAATAGAGTTTTCGTGATTTCTAGTATATCTGTTGCTTTGGAAGTTGTGTGACTAGCAAATTGAAAGACTGTAGAATGAGCCAGTTACTGCATACGTTTCTCTATCTGAAGTGAAGTTGTAATATTCTAAACCATAAATTCTCAATGTTTATAAACTACTCAGGTTGGTTTTTGGAACAATTTAGAAATCCAAATTTGGACAGATATGGCGTAAAGGGCTTTCCTTGCATTAACTAAGCATATAATGTTTTTCGAGCTAATATTTATATTCTTAGGTGTTAGTCTTTGCTTTGGAATCTCGTGGTATTTGACCTGCCTTTTTGAAACATATGGAACATTTCAACACATTTTTATTTATCAAATAGTTTTTCTAAGGAGCTATGGCGTCTATCAATATTAGATCGGATTTCAGTGTGAAATGTTTTAAGTTCCCGAATTCATTTTGAAAAATGTTTTTCTATGTTCCTCAAAAGTCTATACAAAATTAATTCAATAAAAAAAATTTATATAAAACTACATGAAATAAAATATATTACGATACTTTTTAATGTATTTAATTTCTTAAATAATATTTGAAAATAAAAATTATATAGCAACCACTTTAGGTTTTCTGAAAACTGAAATGGATCAACCTGAGTTTATTAAATTCTTTTTTTCATTGAAACTTAAAATTTTTATAAATTTTAAAAAGGCATACGAAGCTGCTATAATGCGTTTGTATTACTCAAAATCGTGGTTATTCATATTTAATAATAATTTTGGTTAGGTTGAAAATATCATATAAATTGTATTTACAATTGATTTTGATCTACAATAGAAACTCGATTTTAGCTCATAATTAAATATAAGCTCTGTACAAATATTTAGGTTGTTGGAAGTACTGAATATAATATTTGTACTACAGTTGTTACGAAATCTCTTGAGTGTTTGTTTATCATAAAATCATCAAACAATAATTATAATTTTTATTAAATTAATCAAATCTTCTAATATATTCACTGTAAATTTTTTTTATCGTCAATGGAGTTTTCTTCATTTAAATATGTTGCACAGAAATTGCGTGAAGGGCTTTTCTTGTACAAACTATGCATATTGTGTCTATCAAGCTAATGTGTAGTAGAGAATCATGTACATGATCGAAGACTTAAAAAGCTTTTCTTGTCGCTGCATGATATGTTTGACTAGATCAATTTGCTAGTTTTCATTGAATATACATTTTATGTCAGTCATGTTTTTAATGTATTTGCAATACAATTCGACATAATAATTGTTTTGAATTCATCATTTGCTTTCAAAAACATAGCTTGACTTCGAACTTGACTTCATAACATACACGAAATACAACATGTCTTGTGTCTGACTAATAGGAGTAAAAGTTACGTTGAGAAACGCTTTGGAAAGTGTGGCAAGTTTTAAGCTAATAATTTTTGAGTTTTGTGCCTACTAAAAGCATAATTTCGAACTACAAGAAATAAGGTGTGTAAGAAAGTGGTGTTATAAGATTTTATTCAATATGACACAATAAAAATAAAAAAATGTGAAAAGAATAAAAAGTTGGAAATTAATTTCAATTGATTTTTCTTTGAGTTTATTAATATCGCATTTTCATTTTTAATCTATCATATATTATTTATTTCATTTTCACTTAGCTTTATATATTTTAAATCTCTGTTTTTGAATAAATAAATAATTTATTTCTTTTTCACATAAAAAAAATCCACGCTCGTTCAAAACTATACATCATTATCAATTGTAAATAATAAATTTATTATTTAGCTGTCAAACATAAATTAGAAAATTTATTGAAAATTGCTAACAACAAATCAATAAATAATGTTCAACATAATTTGTTTTTATTTTCTTTTATTTCAACACTAAATTTATCAATTTAACCTGTCTGTTGCTAGAATTAATCAAATATTCAGCCATTATAAACGAATGGTGTAAAAAATGCAAAAAACATACGCCATGTTTACAACGTTTTATTGACATTTTCTGATTGGGACCAATTTGAAGTCGTACAACTGTAAGAACTTGACCAAGAATAAGGCCATAATAAAAAATGGTTAAAAATGTTTACTATTAAGAATCATTTCTACAGATTTCTATTTTAATTTATTTTATATAAACTTAAAAAATTGAAATAAATACAATAAATTAAAATAAAAATTTTTTAAGCAATTTGTATTAAATATTTTTTCGAAAACATATTCAAAAATTAACGTAAAATAGTATTTATTTTATCAAATACACTGATATTTATTTTTATAAAATGAGACCACAATTTTAGAAATTGTGAAACAAAGGAAGCCAAAGAGACTAAATTTCTGTGGAATACGAAAGGATAAAATTGGTCTTGAAAATAGTGATGAATTACTTTAAAGACTGCGGATATCGTTTTAGAATTTTATTCCATTGATAAAAAAAATTTTAATATAATATTTGCTAGCTAATCGAGAACTGATCGTCGAAGGAAATGGCTTAAAATAAGAATGCGTGATAATTATTGACAAATATATTACGTATTGGTTGGTACCTATCTGTTTTAATGGTAATACACGAACTTTTTGTCTTATTTTTCTTTTTTATTATGCTAAACGAGATGTTTTCTTTTTAACTCTCAAATTAAAAAAGGGTTTATATATAAAAAAATACTTTAAAGTGGCTACAATTATTAAAGTGCAGTGACTATATCCATACGTAAACTAGTTGATTCTGCTTGTAATCGAATTATCGTCAGCGAATCCCTGTGGAGTGTACCAGATCACTTGACTACAAGGAGATTTCAGAAATAATATTTATTTGTATGTATTCTCTTCGATTCTATAAATATGTATTGTCAATTTCAAAATGTGTTTCATAAGGAACGTAAAAAGTAAATGGTCTAGTGTTTAAAAAAATTTAATTATTAACAAATTTTTCTAATACCCGCAATGAAATAAAGTATTAGAATAGCAATTTAAATAATAACATTATGCGTTAAAAAACAAAAAATTAAATTGAATTATTTAATTCAGATGCGAAATAATTTTTCTGTTCGCCTAATAATTTTTCATCGAAGACCTCTATAAAACTTCCACAGTACTCGTAAAACAAAATACAAAAAGTATTCCTTCGGCGACTTCCTCTCAGCAGATTTCTGGCAAATACTCTGAGAGTAAATAAAATTGCTATGAAAAGTTTCTCAAAAATCTGTCGTTCGGAATCGGCTTTATGCTGTAGGTCATGCCATTCATGTGTAAAATTAACACACACAACATTAGTGGTGTGAGAAACTAGGTCGTAATTCTGACTGAAGGGTTGTAATGACCAATTATGTATGTTTATTTGTTGTTACAAATAAATATTAAAAAGTTAAATTTAAAATTACAAAAACGGTCCGAATATTTTTTAAAGATTTTTTACAGAAGAAATTCATAATAAATTATTGTTGATTTTTAGTCAATATAATTGATAATTGTATAATTGATCATTATAACTCTACATTCAGATTTACGATTTAGTTAATTTTATACACTATCTACTCCGAACGACGGATTTTTGAGAATTTTTTTTTTTTGCCAGTCGAGGAAAATATATTTTTCCCTTTTATTTCGTTTTGTATGAGATGCCTAACCTGTGGTTTGAACTGTGCTCTCACATCTAATAAGCCAACACACTACCTATTAGTGTATATATATACTTCTTAAAATTTTATATTTTTTATAGCCGTAGAGTAGGGAGTAGCATATTAGCTTACAAGATAGCTTACTAGATAGATACCGAGAGTTTAAGCATCAGGCCTGGAACTAAGAAAATACATTTGGAAAGAAAAACATGGGTGGTGAGAGAAGCTAAACCGTAATCGTAACTGAAGGGTTCTAATGGTCCATAACATTGTAAATATAAATTTAAAAAATTTTTATTTTTGCAAAATATTTTAAAAGTTTTACTTAAGAAATCATATTGAAAGCGAAATTTAAGAAAAATACATAAAAAGCCTTCAAATTGAAATCTTCCTTAACAATGCATAAAAAAGTTCAAAATTTTCAACTTTTTCTTATTTTTCAAATTTTGTTTTTGAGATAAGGTCCTTTTATTATTACTTTGCTTTGCTTTAGTTTTACAAAAAAAAAAAAAAAAAAATATTTTCAGCGACTTAAGTAGGTGTTTGGTCTACTATGGAAAGTCCTAATATAATGTAAATTCAGATTTCAGAATTTATATATCTCAAGTTTATAAACTCTAGTATACCTACCCCATAATGTAAGCCAAGTTAGAAACATTCTGTAATAAGTGTGCCTTTTTTAAATTTAAAAAATCCTATTTTTTCTAAGATATTGAAATGTGTTATTGACCTTTGACCTCTAAAGGAAAAGTCGATATATATTTTTAAACTTTTACAATGATTGTTTATACATATACAGAGTAATCTTAAACAATTTTATCCAGTTCAATAATTGCTACCAATAACTACTAGAAAATTATGAAAAATTGTTTAATTAAAAAATAAATTTCTTTTCGATTTAAATTACAAAAAAATTCAATTCAAGAAAGATAAGTCTGATAAATGAAAAAAATAATTTGAAATTTATACCATAGATTTCATTTTTATATGTTCTTTAACTTCAACACAATATATGATGCATTACGTACATACATACTGTACGTATGGGTACAATATTATCTTAAATTATGCTAAATTTAATAGAAAGCAAATTATTTGCCAACTGACCTACTATGAAAACAGTACATAAATTATTTTCTATAACAAATAAAGAAACTCTCTTTGCTTTCTCTCTCTCTTTCTTGCTCTCACTTTCAAAAGAAATTTTAACACATCTGCATATACAACTACAACAACAAAGACTGTTTGTTGTGCCCCTAAATATATACTATAAAATACTTTCTTATGATAATTTTTGCTTTTGTTTTTGTTTTCCTTGCTTTGCATGCTTTGATTTGGTTTTGCTTTTAGTTAACTGTTAGTGTGTATGTGCATGTGTGTGTATTTAGAGTGCAAAAGTGTTCCACACAAAAGTGTGCTCTTCCTTGCCATTATTCCAATTTCTTGTTTTGTTTGGTTGTTTTTTTTCGATTTTTGTTCTTCGTTTCTTTGCCTTTTGTTTGAGTATGGCGAACAAAACACCCAAAAACAATAACAACAACTATAATAAGAACACAAAACAAACTGAATTTCACATAGACAAACAAAATGAGTAACTAAAGATAAGCAAATTAAACTTTTATTTATTTTGTTCTTGCTGTTGTTGTTATTGTTTTCTTTCATTTTTTTTACGTATTTAACGTCTTTTTACACAGTGCACAATGGGGTTTAAATGCATAAAAGGGGAAAGTAGAAAAATGATTTTTAGTTGGCCAACTCCGACTATACATGTCATAACAGTACTATACATACTTAATGTCCATATAGAATATCTTATAAATTCTGTTTGAAATTGTCTTCTGTAGCATTTTTAAAATATCAGACTTAGCGGTAAACATTTAAATTTAAGTTGCAGCTCATCATAAAACAACTTTAAATAACTTTTTTGCTTTTTGACGACTAAAATAGTCGATAAATTTGATTGCAGAAAATTGTTAAAATTTTTCATTCAATTATAGTCACTCATAGCTAGAGAAAACTACACATGGTGGACTTTATAACTTTCTGGAACTAACCTTTCTGGAACAAAAGAAAATTTTTCCGTCTTTTTTTTTTTTTTGGTTGCCTGCGATCATTTGTTATTGTCATTAATTGCCGGTATCCAAACAGCTTACAAAAATCGCCATCCTTTTTCTCTTTCTGAGAAACTCATTGTTTCTCATTGCCAGAAGCCAAGCAATAGTTGAAACAATGTGTGGTGGGGTCATATTTCATCCACATTTACGAAACGGATAAATAATTCCTGCATATGTTCGTTAAGCAACTCCAAATATCCTGTAATGTAATTACAAGAATACATTTTTGGTAGGTTGTAATTAAAACGTGACCATCCAATATCCATCGCGTCTAATAAGCCAACACACTACCTACTAGACTACGGCGACTAGCAATACCCAAGTAAGTTTTCAAAATTATGCACTGATTCATATGACATATCGAGGGCTTCTCCAATCTTTTGCAGTTTCCGTCTTTGATCGGCCAATACTATACCACGAATTTGATAAATTTTTTCGGTTGTAGAGGTCACAAGTGGTCGTTCAAAATGTTCGGCATTTGCGTTACTGTTAGGGCCCTTTGAACTTTGAAAAATATTTCTTTAGCATTCAATTTTATGGCTGGAGATTTCTCAGAAATCTTACTCTTGGTTAGAGTGGGGAGGCTTTTGCTGCCAAAAATAAACATTAATAAGCTATATAAAATTCACTTTTTTCAATCTCTCTTCAAATTAGGTGGCAGTCTGCTGCCAGACTTTCTCTAACACAAACTATTTCCCAACAGAAGATTTAATTGTATTTTTTTGCACCCAATTGCACACTTAAGCCGTTTAATTTTTATGTATATGCCTTGAGAGCTCATATAGTATAGTACTGTTTTACTACGGAAAGGGTAAAAATTCTGTTCAAACCAGAAAGAAATTGACAGTACGCCAGTGCCAGGACTGGTTCGTTAAATTTCGATCCGGCAATTTTAATGTCGAAGATGAACCACGTTTGGGAAAGCTGGTTGAAGCTGATAAAGACACTATACCGGCTAATAACAACAGGTGAGATCGGATTGTGGTTAAATTGATCAAATTCAACAGTTTATGACCACTTGAAATTTGTTTATTATACAAAAAGTGTCTTTCATTTTCCCAAAAACAAAAAAAAAAACAAAATTCCGAACAACGCAATAATGGTGGATTTTGTTAAAATTTTGTCTGTTTACGCCATAAGCATTGCCCGTCCTCTCAATTAAAAGGCGAGAATTTTAAAAATCCCGCACTTACTGATCCATATTCGCTATTCATTCATTCTGATTACTTATGCAATGGAATAAATAGTACAACTGCTTCCACCGATCTTTGTACGGTACAGTGAAACTAATTGGAAAAAATTACAGCACTTTTCAGTAGTGACATCAAATTGTGCAAAAACCAAACGATATGGACAGTTGTCCCACAATTTTTTAAAATAAATTTCGGCATATAAATGAAAGGCCTCATACATAATTGGACGTTACAACCCTTCAGTAGGGATTACGGCCTAGCTTCTTAGACCACCCATGTTGTGTGCCTTAATTTTATAATTTAGAGACTGGACCTACAGTTTAAAGTCGAGTCCGAACGACAGATTTTTGAGAAACTTATCATGGCAATTTTATTTACTCTCAGAGTTTTTGCCAGAAATCTGCTGAGAGGAAGTCGCCGAAGAAATATTTTCATATTTTCGTTTTGATGTCTGACCTGGGGTTTGAACCCGGGCCTTACGTCTAATAAGCCAGCACACTACCCACTAGAATACGACGACTTAAATTCACATAAGTTTACATAAATTGGCATAAGTTTTGTTAAATTTATTAACTTGTTGTAATACTTTAGCTTCAAATATTTTCTAATTAGTCCCACTGTTTAGTGTATATGTATGCATTTATTTGTTGTTTCACACACACACATTAGTATATTGACTAAAACAATTTATCAACTTTTTTCCGTATTTCCTCATATTTCCGTGCAAAATAGAAATTCACACAGAACATCTACAAACAACTGAAAGACAGCAGTAGCTGCAGTGCTAACAAAGTCTGACAAAAAAAAAAAAAGAAAAAAAAATATTAAAAAACTGAACCAACTTTACTCTACTAAACTTTGCTCTCCTTTTATATATTTTTTTCACTTATTCTTTTTTTTTAATCACTGGTTTAGAGTGCTTTATAATAATATTAAATGTACACTATTAAACGTAGCAACAGAGTAAAAACAGCAGGAGAAAGAACAGGCCCAGTATGAAAAGTGAAAAATGGAACTCTCTATACAGGAATAATAATGATAGAAAAAAAAATAAGAAAAAAATATATAAAAAAATAAATAAATATACACATTCATTTTGTTAATAAACACTTTACAACTGACACCAGGCTAAAGTTTTGCCTTCCTCCCATTTGGTGGTTCATAAACTGGTAAATTTTTGTTCCATAAAAATAACTTTTTACCTCCTGTTCTTATTCATTTTACTTTTTTTTTCTGTAAGTGTGTGTGTTCTTCTTTTTTTTGTATAATTCTTGTCTATTAGATTTCGTATATGTATGTATAGTAGTTGCCAACACATGTAGGTCAGAGGACGTTACATTTTGCTCTTTTCTATTTACATATTAAAGTATTATGAAATACAAAGACGACAGCAACAACAAAAATGAAAAGGAAAAAATTGAAACGTTAAGAATTCATAATAGTTTATATTCCATTATATTTGTTGTTATTTGAATCTGTATTGCAAACCTTATAACACAAAAAAACATAAAAAAGAAACAGAAATTTTGGAAATGGAAAGATGCGAGAAAGAGAAAAAAGAAAAAAAAAATTATGTGTATTACAAATTCAATTTCATTTGCAAGTTTTCTCTTTCCATGCTCCATAATGATATGTTTTTTGGTAGAATGTTTTTTTTTATTGGAATTGAGTTATTTAAAATGCGTTCTTTCAAATTATGAAAAAATTATGGATTTTATTCTCGAACATAAGAAAACAAAAATTTTTAATTTAAAAAGAAAAACAGAAATTGAAGAATTTGATCGATTTATTTGAGCTCCCTAAGTATTATAAGTTTTAGAAAAATATTTGTCAGATCAACGTGACTACCTTTTGCAGTATATCAAGCTTTGTATCAAAAATGATATATTTAAATTTTTGAGACTATATAGCTTTAATTCTGTAAAAGTAAGATGCTTGATAAAAGAAAGAAATCAAGATAAAAAAGAAGAAATCAAGTAAGATAATGTTTTACTTTCTCTAACACCGACTATCACCGACCAGCGAATATCTGTAAAAAATTTCTAAGAAGGAATTCTCTGGATAGCTGGATATTCCATCATCGTAGAAAAGGGTCTATCTAAATGATTGGACCGTGATTGAATCTCTATTGTATGTCAAGTAATTATGGTACTTTCAAAGTTTTTTAGCAATAAGTTTGGGAAAGATTTCCGAATAAGTCAAAATTAGACCTCAGCTGACTGGAATATCTTTTTGAAATAAAATCAAAAATATTCACGCGAAAGGAAAGTTTTATTCTACAAAAGTGAAAAATTGGTTAGTGAAAGACTAAATCTCTAATTTAGCTTTGGAATATAAAAAATGAGAAGTTTATAAAGCGTCAAACAACTAAATGAAAATGGATATAGATAGGACACATCAAACGAAAATTACCCGATAAAATCGCCAAAATTGCTGGTTTACTGCGGTACTAGACGATCAGATTGTTTTAAATACATATAGTAAAGAATTGTTTTTCTGTAGATAAATCACTTGAACAAATCATGGGATGAAGTTAAAAGGATTTTTAATGATAGAATCGAGTGGAATGAATTGTCTTGTTGAACTGATAAACAGGATTAATGCATACATAACATAATTGGTCATTGCCATCCTTCAGTCAGGATAACGATCTATCCTTTCACACCATTTATGTTGTATGTGTTAATTTTATACATGTGTTTACAGTATGTTTAATGGCGACTCATAACGATAGATTTTTTGAGAAACATTTCATTGCAATTATATTTACTTTCAGAGTTTTTGAGAGAATTCTGCTGCGAAAAGGTTACCTAAAGAAATATTTATTTGATGTTGTTTGATGTTTCAATTCTTTATCTCAGGGTCTAGTAAGTCAACACACTACTAATATGACTAAGGGGACCACGTACGACTTAATTTTTCTTTTTATTAGGTTTATTTATTATTCTACTTTAGCAAATGAACAAAAAAAAAACTCTATCCATCCATCAATGCATTATTAATTTGAATTTAAGAAACTTTTTAACTTAAACAAATACCTCAATCCAAAAAAATTAAAGACATATTTAGTATTCCATATATTTATTCTGTATCAAAAAAGCCTATCAAAGCTATTATTTTCCAACGGACTTGACCGACTTTTATTTCACCGCTTTCCTTTCTTTTATTTTATCATTTAAACAAATCAGGGTTGGTCCACTTTAATTTCCGTTTTCATGAAAATTAAGGAAAAAGCTTCAAATTCTTGCAGTCATTGTTCAAAAAATGAAAAAAAAAGAAAAAAAAAAAAAGAAATGTTTTGTTATTTATTTTATAATGACTATTAAATTAAACTAAAAGAAGAAGAAGCAGAAAATAAAAAAAAAATAGGAATATAATTTAAAGTATTTATTGTGGCAACTTTGTTGCAAATGGCACACAAAATATAGAAACAAAAACAAAACAAAAAAGTCACCTCCATGATTATAGTTGTTGTCATTGTTGCATTCAATTTTAGCACAGAAACGTGCAACAACGAGTGATTTTTTTTTGTAGCACAGTATTTTAGAAAGAAATAAAAACAAATAAAATTGCAAATTATAAAATTGTTGTTATTGTTGTTTTTGTAACTGTTATTGGTATTTTCATTGTATTTTTGTATTTTTTTGCATGTGATGCCAACTATTATATACACAAATACGTTATTTGTATTTGTATTTGAAAATGATTTTAAATAAGAAACAACACCAACACTGTGATATTTAAACATTAAAACATTTTACACGTTTATCTTATTGTTGTTATTTTGTTTTTTGCAAGCGAACGATAGAATGATTTTTTACAGTGTGCCAGTGGTATTTTGTGGCAACACATGACTGGCTGCGGCAGTTATAATGACGTTACCCCGATACACAATACTATGGCAATACTATGGCATACAAAACCACTAATCTAAACGGTGTAAATGCTTGTTGGTCTCTTTGAAAGCTTGTTTGATATTTTTCGTTTCTCCAAATAGTGTCTGTAATGCAATTACAACAAAAACAAAAAAAAAAATCCTGCAAATATTTTGCTTGCTACTGCCAAATTGAAATAATCAGTCGCAAGCAAACCAATGCAATGTAGCAGCCAGACAAACCTATCATGCATGCAACCAAACCCAAACCTTCATTCGTTCATTCATACATTCATGCAAGCCAACCAAACTATGGTGAAGCAGTTTAACAAACTTACGGTTGCACCAAGCAAAACGCCATACAATTAAAAAGTCATTTAAACTGGGACAACCGTTATTTAAATACATGCACACACACACACAACTATATACAGAGTTAAACTTATACATTAACACTTTATTTTATTTGCCTTTTTTTTGCTTTTAATTGAACAACAAAAATAGTGTGACGCTTTTATTATTAAACAGCCAGAAAGTGAGAGAACGACAAGACACGAAAATGTATACAAGAAAATCAGAGAATATGTATACTCAAGTTAGAATATTTAAACGAATTAATTCGTTTGTACCAAAAATATATAGTATTTGTTTAAGGACATAATATTGAACGAATAAAATATGGGGTCGTATATTGCAAATAAAATAAAAATAAATTTGTGTTTAGTTTTAATTAAAATTCTTTATAATTCGCTCAATTCTCTGCGCCACTATTCACAACTTGATGTAAACAACAACAATTGCTTTTCTTTGTTATTCCTCTGTTTATACCCTTTGCATAAACGATAACAATTACTAGACAATTATTTGGCAAACCTTTGTAACGGATATCTTTAAAGCATGACTGCTCTAGTGATCGACTGTTTGAGTTATATCATCGTTGTTTTTATTGGCATTCTAGAACGAACCGTAACAACAATATACAAGCTGTTGCAGACTTCGGTTTGGAATATTACAAGAGCAAGCGATTCGAGTCGTGCATTAGACTATGTCGGAAAAACCTAGGATTAGAAGCTGGTCTTCTAGCAGGAGAGTATAGGTTCTGTTTCAGTATAAAGATCATCTCGAATATGTAAACACTAAAATTTTAAAAATGAAAAATGAGAACATATTCTTGATACCTTTGAAGTATTAATGGATACCAAAAGGAAACACGTGGATGCATATCAAATGCTGCGCAGGGAAGTGTCGTTGTTGGCAAGTTTTTCAGGGTAATGCGCGTATTGGAGAAATTATAGGGATGTCCTATTTGCCATAGATTCAGGGCAGTTCCATAAATAGTAAGGCTTTGTACAATGGAACTTCTACGCTACTACGATAATAATACAGCTTAGTAGTCCTAACTACTTTCGACATTTGGAGCTGCTAGGTTTGCATTGTTATCTTAATATAAAAAACTTCAGCAAATTTGTCATTCTCCAACGACGATAACCTGTAGGATCCTGGATACAATTATACATGGGCGGTGTGATAAGCTAGTTAACACTACTCACGAAACTATTGTAATAAACACCCAGATTATAAAGTTATAGAGTCTTTACATATTTAAAAATTCATTAAAAGGAGGAAGCCTGTCCTTCTTGAAGTTGCCGTAGTCTAGTAGGTAGTGTGTTTTTCTTATTAGACGTACGACCACGGTACAATCCCCAGGTCAGACTTCAAAACGAAAATTTTTTCGTTTTTTTCTTCGGTGACTTCCTCTCGGCAGATTTCTAGCAAGAACTCTGAGAGTAAATAAAATTGCCAAGAAAAGTTTCTCAAAAATCTGTCGATCGGATTCGACTTTAAACTGTAGGTCCCGCCCCTCAAGTATAAAACTAAGGCACACAAAATAAATGATATGAGAAGCTAGGTCATAATCCTGATTTAAGAGTTGTAATGACTAATTACGTATGTATGTGTCCAATCTAAAAAAGCTGAAGACATGAAATGTTTGTTTGCTAACTTTTATAGTACACTGTATATCAGTGCCTTTCAAGCGCTGCTTGGTGGTTGTGTTCGTTTATATGCTTGTATTGATGTATTCAAATATTTTACTGTTATTGTTATTATTGCATTATTTTATTTTCTTCTCTCTTACACATACTATTACATGAGACTCATTTCATTTTTGCAATTATTTTTTCTTTCTTTTCTCTTTCCATGCCTTATATACAATATTCGCCAGCAGACTTTATAAATATTTTTTTTGCTTATTTTCTTATACATTTTCGTTCTTCGTTTTATCGTAATTTTAACTCCTCTTTCTTGTGTCGCTTCAGTTTCGATGGCATTATACAATATAAATTATAAATAAAAATAAAACGAAAAAAAGAGAAAAAAAATTGTAACAATGAGCCAATTTTGATAGGAACATACATACATATATACATAAATTTATGCATGTTGTTAAAATATTTTTCTTATTTTTTATTATTATTATTATTATTATAACGCACACATGCATACATATTTTTACAATGTAAACTCGATATTAAATAGACAATTTTCACTTGCCTCTTATAAATGTGAAAGTAGATGTATGTATGTATGTATATATGTATATATTTTTTATTATTATAAGTACTTATCATTATTTGGGTTATTATAGTCATTATTATTATATACTCGAAAGTGATTTCTCCAGCTTATAGACGATATGTTTTTATACGTAATTATATACAATATATTCATATGTATGTACATATATATATTTATACATGAGTATGTATGTATATGTGAAATAAGATGAATGTATGGATGCATGTACGCTTGTGTTGTATTTTTATTAGCGTAATTATTAGATGAAATTATCTATTTATGGTAACTTAATACGTTATTATTTCATATTTATAGAAAGAGAAAAACGAAAGTGAAACAGAGAGAGATAGAGAGCCAGATAATTTAACATATACAAATAATAATTCGAATTAAAATTTAAGATCTTAAATTTCTTAATAATAATGTGATTAAAACATTTTTAGGCTGGTAATAGGATAAATAGTTCAATACATCTTTAAAAGAACAGTATGTATATTAATTTGTATGTACATTTGGCCTCAAAACAGGGACTTTTGAATTGTGATACATAGACATCTATCAAATTAGTCATCATTTATTCAGTCTATAGCAATTGGCAGTTGAAATCGCCGCAGTCTAGTAGGTAGACGTAAGGTCCCAAGTCAGACTTCTTCAACAAAAAACGAAATTTTTAAAGAAAATATTTCTTCGACGACTTTCTCTTAGCAGATATCTGACAAAAACTCTGAGAATTTATAAAATAATCATGAAAAGTCTCTTAAAAACTCTGTCGTTCGGAGTCGACTTTAAACTGTAGGTCACCACACAGAGCATAAGTGTTGTGAGAAGCTAGGTCGTTATCAGAGATCAACAATGAATCGTTTTTTCGCTACTCATAAGCACTCATGAGGTTTTGAATATCAGCGAGTCAAAAATATTGAAATTTAATTACTCTGATTCAGTCGTACTCCCTACAACGTTGATATATAAGTAAAGTTTGCAATGAGTATGCGTACAACATTGACATCAAATTCATACGATTTGAAATATGTTTGATTCATAAGCCTACTTATTTTGATTCTGAACTTTAGAAAAATAGTTATTATACGTATATATGATTCGAGTGACTCGAATCATTCATCAGAATTTACAGTCTTAGTTATTGTTGCATTTACAAAAAAAGAAGCAAGCGGAGCAACACACACAACCTTCTAGTGAGCATTTTAGTGTTCGTACGCGAATCATACTTATTTTGTGGTTCGTATATATGTTGAGTTATGGAGAGTCGAAATCAATAACGTCATATGTTTTGTTAAATACGAATATGATGAGTACTTCAAACTTTGAATATGAGTAGAGGTTCCACGATATTAAAATAAATTAAATTTATTTTTTAATTTGAAGGGTTGTAATGACCAATTATTTATGTATGTATGTATACACCAATCGGCAACTTAGTCTAAAATTCGTTGAAAAATCATAGTCATTGATGAGGCCCAATTTCGAATGAATGGATATGTGAACAAACAAAATTTATGAATTTGAGACGATTACCAATCCATCAAAGATCCCTTGAAGTTGTCGTAGTCGAGTAGATAGTGTGTTGGCTTATTAGATGTGCCGCCACGGTTCAACCCCCCAGGTGAGATACCAAAACATTTACTTCAACGACTTCCTCTCAGTAGATTTCTTGCAAAAATTTCTCAAAAATCCGTCGTTCGGAGTCGACTTTAAACTTTACGTCCCGCTTTTCGTGTATAAAATTAACACGCACAACGTATGTGGTGCGAAAAGCTAGGTAGTAATCAAGTCTGAAAGTTTGTAATGTTGGCAACTGAACCTACATAAATCGTCTTCAGTCATGAGGCTCATTTCCGGATAAATGAATATGTGACAAAAAAATTTCTGAATTTAAGACGATTACCAAGATCCTAGACTGTTCAATGCATCCGAAAATTGTCACTGTCTGGTGAGGATTTTGTTTGTGTTTGTTGTGTTGTTGTTGTTTTGTGTTATTGTTTTATTTGTTGTGTCGTCGGTCCATATATCTTTCGGACCAGTGTTGGCTAGACCGTCGATATCAACGGCAGGCACTATAAGTCAAAGATTTTTTAGGCTGGCATCATTGATGGCATCACCATCTCAAAAAGAGATGATATCTCCACCGAGATCGTATGATTTCACGTTGTTAGATTTTTTCGTGCGAGTTTTTCGTAAGTCGCAGGGGAGTGCCCCTAAATACGTGATGCCATTGGTCAAGTACTGGCCAATTTGTGCGATTTGATGGCATGGCCATCTCAAATGAAGGTGATATCCCCACTGAAATCCTACGGTTTTACGTTGTTAATTTTCTTTTTTTTTTGTGAGTTTTTTACAAGTCGCAGGGGATTGGCCTTAAAGCCATCATGCTATTATAGGGAAGTACAGGCTAATTTATGCGCTAGAGGCGAAAGAAATTGGACATTTCGACATAAATTTATCTTATTTCGTCTTTTTTTTTTTTCTTAACGAAAAACTATTAAATTTTCTATCTTTTTTTTTCTTTGCAAATATATTTTCAGATTTTTTGGAGCATAAACAATTGCTGGAATTGAATGAACTTTTTATGGGGGAAAATTCATCTACACAAAGAACGAAATAAGAAAGGAAAAAAAAGAAAATAGAAAAAGAAAAACCGAATTTTTTTTTAATAAAAATGGGAATTGCAAGTAAAGGATATACAACAACAACAAAATACAATAAAGACTAGAGAAAAAGAAGAGAAATAAAGGAAAATAGTAATAGAAATAAAGAAAAAAGAAAAATGATCAATATTTCAAAAAGGATTTGAAACCATAACAAGAACAAAGACATAAAAAAAAACTGTAAAAAATCCCAAATACTTTAATAATAATAAAGGAATATTATTATTGGAGAAAGTATTTAATAAATGTAATTAAATAATAATAAAATAAAACAATAGACTGAATTAGAGTCCAAATATTTATAATAAAAATAAAATCTTAATAAAGAAAAAAACCAAAAGAAATACAATTTAAAAATTAATTTAAATAACAATAATAATAATAATAATAATAATAATAAATGCAATTAATTTAAACATATCATAAATTAATTATTAAAAAAAAAATTAACACAATAATTTAAATAACACACACATATATAAATAACAAATAAACAAAACAAAAAATTGCATTTAAATTAAAAGCAATAACAATACAATTAAAACAACAAATAACAAAAAAAAAATTAACAATAAAAAAGTAAATTAAACTGCCCTTTTAAAAACGTATTACAAGAAATAAAATTTATTTAATAAAACAACCAACATTGCCACATACATACATACATATATGTTAATGGGAATTTAATAATAAAAACACAAACAAAAGTTATCAACACTGTTTTAAAGAGAACAAAAACAATAACAAAAAAAACCAGTAACCAGAACATATTATAACAACGAACCGTTAATTACTGAGAAAAACATCAATAATTTCAGTTTTCAGTTTTTTTTTAACAAAACTTAATTAAAATTTAAACAATAAAAACTTTGCAAAAAAAAAATAAAAGAAGCAGAAGAGTTAATCTTTCATAAACATTCAATAGAACAAACAAATAAATAAATAAATAAACATTAACACACTTTCTCTCATATTTATTTGCTAATACAACACATAAACAACAATTAAAATAACACAGTTTCATACAAAAAAAGAGAACAATACAAAACTAGTGAGAGCCAAAAAAGAGAGAGTGAAATATCATCTAAAAACACAACACTACTGCTACTACTACATACAAAATAAAGTGCAAAAAAAAATCAACCACACCTCAAAACAATAAAAACAAACTCATAAAGGACTCATGAAAGAGAGAAGTTTTAAATGTTTGATTATTTCGGGTGTATGTGTATGAGTACGTGTAATTGAAACTATTGAAAGCTAAAAACATTCAAGTGTAAAATAGTCGGTTAAAATCAAGTGTTTCGAAAAAAAAGACAAACAAAAACTCAGCAATTTAAAAATCATTCACTTTTCATTACGTTTATTACATCGTCTATTAAAAAGGTAAGTGGAGCATTTTATTTCTTTTATAAGCCATAACAATAATTTCTAATTACAAAATAAATTAAAAAAAAAGCAAGTTTATGAGTTTAGGTCGGTCTTGCCATATGATATGGTACCCATTTTAAGGTTCTGAATAAGCCAATTTTTACAAAATTTTTCCAAAATATTGCGGCTTACGTATACGGAAACGTTTGCCTGTTTGTTGGACAATGTCAGAAGAAGTCAGTGATAGTATCATCGTCTTCCACGTCTATGTAGTCTCTAGAAAATTCGAGACATAGTCTTCTGACTCGAACAGCTAAAAGGCAGTAAGGTGTAAGCACCCCAACTATTATGTTATGATCACGTCTGTAAATTCTGGTCAAGACCAAAGATCTATTATGATCAGTAAAATAGCCCAATATTCTTTATTATGACACCACAAGTATTGAATTTATTCAATTTGTAGTTTCAAGCCATCGGTCTGACAACCTCTTAAATAAGTCACTTACTTACTTAATTGGCCATTTACAACCCGATAAATGGTTATCGGCTTCCTTTAACACATCCTTCCAGGCGCCTCTGCTTCTTCCGCGCCTACGCCTGTTGGTCACACCAATTGATGACAGAGCTTCCTCGATTTGATCCTTCCAATGCAAACAAGGTCGTGCTCTTAGACGACTTCTGCAAATCTCCGCATCAAATACCTGATTCGCCGGAACATCCTCTTCCATTCGAACAATATTGCCCAGCCAGCATAGATGGGCACTTTGCAGTACCAGTAAAATTTCAGTAAAAATTGATTTTTACTGATTACTGAAAAAAATTTCAGTATTCAGTAAAATTTTACTGTTAATGCAATCTAAATTTGAATGAAATTTAAATAAAATTGAAATGAAAAAAAGTAAAATTTTACTGTTAATGCAATCTAAATTTAAATGACATTTAAATGAAATTTAAATCAAATTTAGATTGCATTACCAGTAAAATTTTACTGAATACTGAAATTTTTTTCAGTAATCAGTAAAAATCAATTTTTACTGAAATTTTACTGGTACTGCAAAGTGCCCATCTATGCCAGCCAGCGCAACCGCTGGAAGTTAATACGCTTCATAACGTCCTTGTAGTTGAGGAGCTCATACAGCTCATTGTTGGATTGGATGCGGAAATAATCGACAACTCGTGCTGAATCGAAGATCTTACGTAGACTTTTCTCCCGAATATACTCAAGACAGCTGCATCAGTGCATAGCAGGGTCCATGCCTCTGCGCCATAGTGAAATACGAGGAGGATGAACGTTCTGTAGAGTATTAGTTTTATCGTACTAGGGATTTCTCTGCTACTCAATTGCCTATTGAGACCACAGTAACATCTGTCGGTAAGAGTGATCATGTGCTTCATCCAGACTGACATCAGTTTTGGTGGTAACGGGCGAGCCAAGATAAATAAATTCCTTGACTCGCCGTAGTCAGTCGTTCACAAAATACGCTCGAAAGAACCTTATATGGAATAAGGGGACGGCTTATAACCTACCAGCTATTTACCTCTGGCCTTAAACAATTCAGCGAGCAGTCCATGAGGCCCTGCAGCTTTATTGTTCTGAAGTCACAAAGTCTTAACTTCGACCTCTTTATGTTGGGGCGATAGAATTTCCACACGGTCATCATCGATTGGGTGCGGTACATCACTATCGTCATTGGCATTTAGGCTGAACATTATAGGAAGGCAAGCATGACAAAATACTCGGACAAAGTAAAAGTAAGTGAATAGCCGTTATCTAGTAGGTAGTGTGTTGGCTTATTAGACGTGAGGCAATGCTTCAAGCCTCAGATCAGTCATCAAAACGAAATATGAAAAAATAATATTTCTTCGTTGACTTCCTTCCAGCAGATGTCTGGCAAAAACTCTGGGAGTAAATAAAATTGCCATGAAAAGATTGTCAAAAAAACCTGTGTTTCGGAGTCGACTTTAAAACTGTAGGTCCCGCCATATTATAATATGTATAATATTAGCACACACAACATTAGTGTTGTGAGAAGCGAGGTCGTAATCCTGACTGAAAAGTTGTAATGACTAATTATGTACATATGTGTGAACAGATACACAGAAATTTTGTTTAAACATATTCGATCTTTTCAGTTCTAGAACATAGATGTGGTAATTGTATAATTAAATGGAAGTTTAGCTTCGATTAATATCTTTTAAAGGAAATTTAAAACATTCAACTTTTTTTCCCAAATGAGATATTAAAACTCTTCAATTACATTACATTTTATTGTACAGCATTCTGTAGAGAATTCCACATTTCTTTTTTAAGATTCGTCACAACTGTTTCACTTCGAATAAAGATATTTTAAAACAATTTTATTATCTCTCTCTCGGTTTTATTAACCCTAAAACATTTTAATTAAAATTTAAAATTTTCTGCAAAACACATACGTACGTACGCTAGCATTCCTGTGCGTTCTACGTTGGCATTGTAAATCATTCGGGTATTTTAAAATGAACGCACAATGAGACACAACACAGGCGTATACGAAAAAAAAATTTCACATAAAATAAGTGAGAGCAAGAGACATCGAAATAAATTCCCTCGGGATAAATAAATCCAGTACAAGTATTGAAAAAACAATGAAGAAAAACAAATAAGGAAAGAACATGCTTTACAATACGAGGCAATAAACAATGGCAAGAAATGTTTCTAAGGAAAACAAATCAAAATTCCTACACCAATAAACGACAACAACAACAACAAACACAACAAGCACAAGAGAAAACAAAATAAACTTGGAAAATATAAATATTCGGAGTGATTGTGTGATAAGGCAGCGAGCAACCACTGCTGGTGCTGCTGTTGCTGTTCCTACATTAAAAGCCAAGATATGTAATAAAAAAAAAAAAACATTGATAAACAGATATGTATACATATGTATGTACGCACATACATATGTGTAATACAAACACAAACAAGCAAAATAAGGAAAATAAACAACAACAACAACATTGCAATGAAAAATAACACTGGGAATGCAACATTATTTAAAACACTGAAAATGTTTGTTGTTATTGCTTGCTGGATGCCAGTATTTTATTGTTGTTTGTTTTGCTAAAAATAAACTAAACATTCCCGTTATAAACATACATAAACATAAACATACGACATGTATCAACAAAACCGAACAAAACAACAAGCAATTGTTGACATCTACTTCCTTTTAGACTAAAACGTCACACAGCTCTTTACCCTCTCTGTGTCTCTGTCTCTCCCACTTGGTTCCCTCTTTAATACTTTTTATTGAATGATAAGTGTTTCAGTGATGACGTTTTAAGTGTAAGCGTGGTGTGTAAAATCAAATGTTCAATAAAACCCATACAAATGCTTTAAAGGGATTGCGATACATGAAAAACTTACTCTCTGCTCTCATCCATACACACTTTTTTATTGCTGGAAAGTGGCGCTCGTGTTTATATCAAAGGAATGCATGAATGAATGAATGAATGAATGAAATGAATGAGTATTTTTGTATTTATTTGTATAAATAAGAGATGACGTTATTGTTGTTAGACTAAATGCCTGAACCGTACAAACAAACATAAAATAAATCCACTGACAGTCGATGTTTAAAAACTGATATGAAATTTTTTTTATTGAAAATTTATTTCGCATAAATATTTACATTTCAAATAGCGGTAAAAAATAATAAATAAATAAATTTATTCGTTGTATTTAGTATAGTGTCTAGCAAACGATTGTGACCCTTTCTTCAGTAGAAATTTGAGTAAATAAGGCGTATCAATGACATTTAGACGCTGTAATTATAATCCTTCAGTTTGCGGTATAAAAAAAAAAAAATTTTAAAGTGAAAATTCAATCCGAATTTTTAGTAACCCCTTTGGCCTTCTGCTATTTAATATTTTCTGCTTTAATTTTCCCCCTCTTTTCCTCATAAATAGTTTTTTTTATGATTTTCTATTAAGGGAATGATATTTTTTTTGATATTTTCA
Organism: Sarcophaga rosellei; assembly: GCA_930367235.1. NCBI lineage: Eukaryota > Metazoa > Arthropoda > Insecta > Diptera > Sarcophagidae > Sarcophaga > Sarcophaga rosellei. Next base: position 79,306,331 of record OV884018.1, read on the forward strand.
GTGAAATTCAAGTTCTTGTCGAATACCATGTGTTTTATAAAATCCGGCATATTTTGTTTTTATTCAAATCTCTTATGGAAATATAATTTTTAAAAATATTTATACACACAAATGTATTCAAAATTATTGAATGAATATCTAATATTTCATTTAAACACCTGTTTCGCTTTAATTAATTTTTTTTTTTCATTTAAAAATAATTTAAAAATATACAAAGAAAAATGCTTCCGGAAAAAATCATCAATCCTGGTGTATATAAAAAAATAAGGCAGCTAAGCAACGATTGTTGTTTACTAATCCATTAAGTGAAGCGAAGAAAAGAAAACTTATATGAAAAGTTTTAATACTCTAATCGGGGGATTCAGTAAATGCGTCTTTGATCAAAGGAACTCAGAAACTCGTTGGCCTTTTTCAGATATTTAACAGATATAGAACCTTTTTATATTTAATTTGGTAAACATCGTTAGGAAGAAAGAGTGAGTAATACAAACACTTAATCCCAGGTCAGACAACTCCAGTAAAATGAAATATAAAAAAATATTTCTTCGGTGACTTCAACTGGCATAAACTCTGAGAGTTAAGGAAATTGAAATGAAAATGTTTTCAAACATCTGTCGTTTTAACTGTAGGTCCTACCACTCTCGTATAAAATTAACAAACATAACATACATATGTGGTGTCAGAAGCAAGATCGTAATCCCGACTGAAGAGTTGTAATGACTAATTATGTATGCATGTATGCATGTAAAATGAAAAAATGAAATATTCCAACTAACGACCCAAAATTGCCTAGAAAAGTATGAGACGCAACAGCCACTGAAAGAAATTTTTAAGAAATTTAAGCGCATAGCTTATGTTCCTAATGGTAGGTAGGTATGTTGAAGTGGTAGACTAAAACTCACTTGAGTACACATAGCAGCCCGTTGTGGCGTCACATGTAATTTAATCCTCTAACAAATAAAATAATGTGGACTATTGATACATTCAAGTCATTCAAATAAGCAAAAGCATCTCAAATATATATATCTACTTAGTTTGCAGCATAATTTTCAAATGAATCCTAAAATGAAAATAAAATCAATGGCAACAATTACCCGATATGAACATGAACAGCAATAACTATTTGAAAATTTATGATGAGGAGTCTTAGTACTACTACCACACGATCTATTGTACGCCCTTCAAACTTTATAGGTTTCAACATCTCCTTCAGTTCTTTTGCTTTGGAAATCTTTAGAATGCTGCTTAGTGTCAATAATGATAGATAAACCACAACTCTGCAAGGAATTACAGACTTATTAGTATGTCGTCATTTTTGCTTGTAATCTGGAGAGGTATGTGCTGTATATAGGACTTGGTTTAGTCATTTAGAAAACAGGATTGAGTTAAACAGATTGGATAGAAATTAATTCGTAACTGGTACTACGTACTAAAGTACTGCAATCATACAATCTATTGTACTTCACATGAATAATTATGTTTTCCTCCATCTAGTTACCCTATCGAAACAGCAATTTGCTATCCTCTCGAGTTATACATTACAGAATTACTTGTAGACTTGATATGGGTTAAAAAGAATGCTGGTGTTATGAGACTACAGACAGATAGTCTGTTATATGATTTAAATCTCTTTACGCTATAATCGAATAGCTGCCACCCACTATCATGAAGCTTACCTTTCTTCTTCCTATTTCATAAAAATGTTCAGTCATCTTCACATGATAAGTTCATCGACTTTTTCATTTATCTGAACTGGGGAAGGTATCCCACAGAGACTGGGCGTTTTACTTCTATTCTTTTCTTCCAATGTAAAATCAATCTCATAGTAGCTAAGTGTACAGTATGATTGTGATGTTCTGTTTCCTGTCCAAATTGATTTGAACACACGTTTTGATGTGCCTTTTCTTGACCTGACTAATGAAATTCAACTAAAAAGTTTACAGAAAATGTTTCCTGAAGCATTTTTTATTATTTAAATTACATTTACTGCCAGCCGGCACCAATCAGTGATTTGTACTTAAATTGAATATGAGTAAGGTATCTACATTATTGGGATGGAGCTACAATTTAATTATTTAGCATTCCAGAAATCCCGTTTAATTTAAAGTTATTTGTAAAACTCTAAATATTGTTATAATAAATTCTTATATGGAGAAAAAAAAACCAAAAAAATGTCCACGTCGCTCTAAGTTCGAATTTCATTCTGTCTCACTCCTATATTCGAAAATATTTAATGTTTGTGTGCTTCTTCCTGCCATCCTACGCACTGACGAGTTTGTAACTTGCCAATAGCATTTGCCCTCGTTGACAAATTAGACCAAGATAAAGTTTTTAACCACATATTTAATAGCGTCACTAATTATGGCAAGAATAATATGTATAAAAAAATATTTAATTTAAATTCATTAAAAAAAATGTTTTATAGTTTGTATGTGTATGTGCGTAATAATAGATAGTGTATGTGTGAGTGAAATATTTCATCTTCTATCATTTCTGGTGTTTAACCTCCTTTAACATTAAAAATAAAAGAAAAAGAAAAAAACCGTTTAACCTCAACTTAAGACATGTGTTACGGAAAGTTTCTCTTCGCTTTTTAATTTTATTTTTGTTTTTGTTTGTTTATAAGTTTCCTATTACGGCTTAACACATACACACATGCGTTTTTAATCTTAAAGGAGCGAAGTTGTTTACTGTTTAAAACTTTTCAAAGTTAAACTTCAAATACTGTTACATTTTTTTTTATACGAGTAAAAACGATTTCAATCTTTGTCTGCCCTGACATATCATATATTCCACCATACATGTATGGGTTTGTAGATGGAACTGAAGCAGTATTTACAAATAGAATATGTTTATAGGCAAGGTTTAATATGTTTATTAAAGAAAAACAAGTTTAAATAGGGAGAGAAAAATCTTTGGTTTAATTGCCTCGTAAATTTTGTAATTTTTTTACTTTAACTTATAATTAAGAAAAGAAAAAAAAGTATTTCAAACTTTTTCCTCCTTTTTTTCAAGTTTCCCTTCAAAGAAAATTAATTTCTTGGTTGCAGACTGAAATTTTTTTCATTTTATTTCGTTTTATTTTTTTATCTATTTAAACTTTATTTTACAAAAATAAAGGTGTTTGCCTGCAAAACGTAAATTTACTAACTTTCAGAAAAAATTTCCTCCTGCGTGTTTTTCCATTTCGTTTCGTTTCGTTGCGTTTCTGCTCTTAACTAAGTAGTTAACAAGCTAATAAATTTTGCTTTGGTTACGGCACCCTCAAAAAACGCAAAACCAAAACAAAACAAGTGTTAATTTAACAAAAACTTTATCTTCATCTTTTGGTTAGAAACTATATTACAAGCCAACAGCCATCCAGCTAACGGCCAGGAGAGTCTGTATTTTAGTTACTTTTCTTTGTAGGGATGGTTACAAAGCAGTTAGTTTTTTAACTGAGGGCTTTTCATTATTAAAGATCCATAGAAGGAAAATTAAATTTTCTTTGTAACACAACATACATACATACATACATATCTAAGATTGCAGTTTCAGAGGAATTAAGTAAGTAATATTAACAAATTTCTTTGAAAATATTTTCGAATATAAATTGCAACGACTAAAAATACATGACATACAATTTTGAAACTGTAAGCTAAGTTTCTAAGACACAAAGTTCAATGAGGAAACTAAGTTCTATGATAACAATACAGGGGAATATTTTTTTAAATTTATGACGGGTATACTCGTCAAGCTGTTAAAAGGAAAAGATTTCTAATTTCAGCGTACCACACAACTAGTTGTTGTAAATAAATATTTGAGAATTATTTCTAGTAATTCATGACACAAATAAAAAGAAAGAAAAGAAAATCTGATAATGAGAGAAATTTTTATACTCATTACAACCTCGTGTACGGGTATGAAGCGAGCGTTGTTTTGTGTATCTTAAACATTAATTTTTAATGGAGATGTAAAAAACATTTGATTCAAAGTATTGACCATTATTGGCTATGCATATTTTCCATTTTTCAGACAATAAAAAATTTGTCTCTCAATATTCGACTTTCGAATCAAAAGGCTACTTTGTCAGTTTGTCTTTCATCGATGCAAATAAAGAGTAGTCCCAAAGAGGCAAGTGAATTGGAAAATTCGATTCGCGACGTAGCAAGTTCCAACCTAATGTATAATCAGATTGCATCCCGATACGATTTTGCATTGTCATGTTGAAAAATTACCTAAAGTGTATACATACATACATGCATACATAATTGGCATTACAACCTTTCAGATAGGACTACGACCTAGCTTCTCACAACAATTATTTTGTGTTTGTTAATTTTACACAGCTGATTGCGAACGATAGATTTTTGAGTATCTTTTCATGGGTATTTTATATTGCTCTCAGAGTTTTTGCCAGAAATCTACTTAAAGAGAGTTGCCGGCGAGATATTTTTTAAATCTTTTTTTTTTGTCGGAGATGTCTGACGCGGTGTTTGTACCGTGATCTCACGTCTAATACGCTACCTATTCTGGTCGTTTTTCTATCATTGCATGGTTCAAATTGATCATTTGTTGCCAGTAGCAATCTGTATTAAAGATTGTACCACGATTGGTCCCACCAGACACACAGCATTGTCTTCCTGCCAAATAGATCTGGATCTGCATTAGAAGTATTTGGTTGTCCTGGATGAATCCGAGATTACTTCCGTTTAGAATTCTGAAAATTAATCCGTTTTTAAACGCCAGTAATAATTCAATGCAACACTGATTTTCTATTGTGTCTTGGAAAAAACGTTCCCCAAAGGGATTTTCGTTTTTCCATCTGTCTGTGATACACCCATTTTCTAGACTTTTTGATCTTCCCATGGCTTTTATAAGATCTAAAATTGTTTCTGGTGTTTCGAACTCAAATTGTCATCTTCATTAAATATTGTTTGTAATTCGGCCTGTTTTTCGTGGTCTTCTACGTTATATTTTTCTCATATCAAAATCGTTATCTCTGGACCGGTCGAAATCATCTTCTGCATGTTACGTCTGATAGAGCATGCTCGTCATATAGCTCGACAAGCATTCGATGTGACTCTCTAGTAATTTACTCCAAATGAAATGCGATGTTGCCGCTGTAGTCTAGTAGATAATGTGTTCGCTTATTAGACTTAAGGCCACGGTTCAAATCCCAGGTCAGACATCAGAAAAGAAATATGAAAAAATATTTCTTCGGCGACTTACTCTCAGCAGATTTCTGGCAAAAACTCTGAGAGTAAATGAAACTGACATAAAACGTTTCTCAAAAATCTGTCGTTCGGAGTTGACTTTAAACTGTAGGTCCCGCCACTCATGTATAAAATTGACACAAAAAATTAACACAACATAAGTGGTGTGAGAAGCTAGACAGTAATCCTGACTGAAGGTTTGTAGTGGCCAATTATGTATGTAAATCGAAAATCGTAATTTTCCGGTAAAAAATTCGCCATCTTTAACGCGCTGAAAGAATATGCTTTTGTTTGTTCACTGATTCGATGTATAGAGAATATGTTTGAAAGATGTCATCATCTACACAGAAAAAATTAAGACTCGTTCCCAATAAGTGTTTCGTATGGAGACATTTGTATCTTGAGGCTCACTTCATACCGGTACAACTGATAACGAGAATGTTATCATCTCCCTATTTATTTATTGTTCTCTGTTTTATTGTAAAACATCAATATTATAGCAGAGTGGCTCTTACATTTGTTTATTTGATCGTTAGTGATGTGTTTTCATTTTTTTTCGTTTGTTTTGCCTTACAGAAATTGCCTGTAATTGCTTGTGAGTGGATTTTTTCTTAAGGGGAATATTGAATATTTTAATTGACGTTCAAAAAAATTTTTCAATGTCTTGTAAATAAACAAATTAACTGGTGAATAATTCATTTAAAAAAAATTTTTAATAATATAAATGTTATATATAAATATTATATTATATTATAAATAATTGGTGCTTATAAATTTAATTAAGAATTAAAAAAAACCAACAGAAGATGAGGAAGAGCAAAGTAAAGTATACAGAACAGAGAAGCACACAGAGAAAACCGTAAAAAGTCAAAGTTGAATGCAAACAACACTTTGTTTTTTTTTAGTATTTATTTTATTTACTTAACGGTGCTTAAAAGTTATTGTTGTTGTTGTGTACCCAATGATTGCAAATATAAAAAAAGGGTCAAGTTTGCTGTTGCTGTAGCTAGGAGTCAGAAATTTCCAAGGGGTAGCTCGCTATGTAAATACTATACAAGGTAAGTTTAAAAAAAAAAGGAAGAAAAACTGAAATTATAAAAAAATAAATCATAACTCTCTCTGTGAGAAAAGCATTTATTTGTGTTTTGTTTTCCTTCTTGTTTTGTTTTTTTTAGTCACAGCGGTAATTATTGCCATTAAAAAGTCAAAATTATAGGAAAATGGAAAACAATTTTCAAATAATTTTGCTTAAACTTTGTGATTTTTCTTCTAAATGAGGGGGAAAAATATTAATTTTCAGAAAAACAAAAGGTTAGAACTGGTAAAATTGTAGAGTTAACAAATAACGGACCATAAGGTCATTTGGGTGGAATAAAGGCAACTATTAGAAGGTTAATAACTTTTTCTTCAACAACTTTAAATAATTGTAAATACAGGGGTTGGCATCTTATTACGTGTAGCTTCGAAATACACATACATACTGTTACGTTTTTACGTTTTAAAAACGTTTAAAACATGAGATCGTAGATTACAAATAAAATAAAAATAATTTGTGTTTAGTTTTAGTTAAAATTCTTTGTTATTCGCACAATTCTGTGTTGCACTGTTCACAACCTGATGTAAACAACAATTTCTTTGTTATTCCTCTGTTTACAGCCTTTACATAAACAACAACAATCGTAATTGTACGACAGATTTTTGTAACGGATATTTTCAAACACTTGCCTGCTTTGCCTTGTCTTCTATATGGCGGAGTAAACAGTCTGACGAATGTTCTTGAAGACGAACTTCATGACTAACTTCGCCTTCTCGAAATCTCATCGTTGTTTACTTAAACATCGTTGTTTACATTTATTCTTGTAGTGTCGTTGGCATATTTTTGTTTACTTGTTTACCATTTTTTTATGATGATGTTTGTTGTTATATTAGGCAGTATGATAATTTGTAAACATATTTGTTTACTACATTGTTTTTTTTTGTAGCTTTTGTTTACAATTTTAATGTTAAGCGATGAAAGTATCCAGATTTTTCAGTTTTGTAACAATGCAATACATTACGACCTAGCTTCTCAATTCACTCATCTTGTGTGTGTTAATTTTATACATGAGTGGCGGAACCTACAGTTTAAATAGACTCCGAATGCCAAATTTTTGAGGAACTTTTTCGTGGCAATAATATTTACTACCAGAGTTTTTGCCAGAAATCTGATGAGAGGAAGTCACCGAAGAAATATTTTAATCGTGAGGTTTAAACCGTGGCTTCACTTCTAATAAGCCAAAGTATTACCTATTAGACTACGGCGACTTCAAAATAAAATGTTAAATTTTAGACTTAAAACAGTCCGAATGGAATTGTGTACCTTTGAGAAGTTTAATTTACTGTCGGTGGCAGATAGCCAGGCTTAAAGCTCTTAAAAATGATTTTCCATTGAACAAGTTTCTTAGAAGTTAGTCAGGCCTTTCTCCCTTGATGGATTACATATTTAAAAGTTCTTTCTTAGACGGAGGATGAGAACAGTTTTTGGTATGAATCGCTTACCAATATTTCCGAACCTCAGAGTCCTTTGTCCTCTTCTGAAAAAGCGAGACCTCATGATATAAGCCAGCTAAGAATTCAAGAACTCTAGTTTTAATTTTTTTATAGTTTATTTACGACACAATCAAAATAAAAACAATTTTACATACTTGAACAATTTTTATTGCCAATGCTTGCACAATCACATAATTTACAATACAATGCAAGTGTAGAGAAATAAATACAACATAAACCAGAGTATAAAAACAGTAAAAAAAATATAAAAAAATTCTTATTACTTTTATTTCCGCTATTAATTTGCATTTATTATGCCCAACGTCAGCAATATTTTGAAAAAATAAAAAAATTAGATTACAAACATAAAACTTTACAACTTTCTTTTACTCCAGGCTCTCCCTCTTTCACTTTCAAATGGTTGATGATTTTTCTCCAACGAAATAATCATCACTTTTCACTCAGTTTTCCACTGTCCTCCTCTGCGTAACTATAACTCCAAAGTGGTTTTTCTTCGTTGAAAATCTCTTTTTTCCCATGTTTGTTTGGTTTTCACAATCTTTCTCTCTCATTTTCTTCACTTTCTTCAATAATATTTACCATTTCAGAGTTTTCTTGCTGCTGTTGTTGTTGCTTTAGGTTTCATTTCAATGGTTTCATTTTTGTATTTTGTTTTTGTTGTTATTATTATTATTATTGTTATTATTTTCATTTGTCATAAACTAAGTCGTTACCCCACAAGCCATTTAAACTGGGGAGCTGTATAGAAACTGGTGTCTGTGGTGTAAGAAATTGTTGTGGGTTGTTTTTATTTCTCAAGAAAATTTTACTTTAAAATATACTTCGAGGCATAGATTATCATGTGACAACAGGAACTTAAAGGAAAATGCAAATCGAAATCTTACCTACGCAGTACTGTGGAACAATATGAATATTTAAACTTAAAATTCTTTTTTTTTTTAATTCTTTGTTTTATAAAACTGAACCTGAAGTGACCATTAAATTCTTGAAAAAAATTACGTTGAATATACGATAGCAGGTTTGCTAGTAGGATATTATCGCCAATACCATACCGTAAGAAAGAAAAGCTCTTGTCGTGTACGTAGTCAATATATTGTCAGTGAGTAAGTCAGGTCAGACATCAAAACGAAATACAAAAAAAGTATTTCTTCGGCGATTCTCTCTCAACAGATTTCTTTCAAAAACTCTGAAGATGTATAAAAATTTGCCATGAAAAGTTTCTCAAGAAATCTGTCGTTTGAAGTCGACTTTAAACTTCATGTATATAATTAAAATACACGCAACAAGTGGTGTGAGAAACTAGGTCGTAATCGTGACTGAAGGGTTGTAATAACCAATTATATATGTATGTATGTACGTATGAGTACATAAATGGTATGGAGCACTTTTGTATTTTCTTTCTTCATGCATAGAGATTATTATTAGAATTCTCTTAAAGATTGTACTTCTACTTATTCAGGATTCGATAGATTAACGAGCCTAATGATGGTAGTCATGTTGGTAAAATGATCAGGTGCCACCTTCTGAAATTCATTACTTCTTTACATATACCAGTCATGTGACAGGGTTGAGATTCTCACTTGTTTTAGTACAAAACTTGACACGTGTTCTTTCCTGTACAAATATTCCGTGCGTTTACGGTATCGTGTCAGAAGACTATTTACTATTCTAAGTTAGCCTAATGCAATACCCTATCGTTTCCTGTTATAAGTAGTAAGAGCAATTTCAGTGCCGTCTGTCTTTGCCTATATTCAAATTCCCATTCTGCGAATACATACTTTCAAACTCCTGTTACATTCCACAGGCACGTTCAACTGCCTCTTTATTTCACTGCATTCCAATCGCACCATGACTCATTATGGCACGATCAACAGCTAAGTGATCAAACACAAATAGATAAAATCAAGGACATATTCTTCCCCACTTTCTTTAGCATCATATTTCACGTACCTCAATACATACTGAGTAAGCTCTAAAAGAATACTGCCTTACTATATACAACCAACACCTAGTTAGCACAATTGTAAACATACGTGAAAGTTTTAAAGTACCCTAACCTACACACATGTCACGAAACACAAAGATTCGAATATATAACGCCAACTTATAACTGCAGATTTTCAAACATTTTATTAGCCGTAGTTTATTAGACACAAGGCCATGGGTTAAACCACAGCTCAGACGTTGAGAAAAATGAATGAATATTATTTCGGCGACTTTCTCTTAGCAGTTTTCTAACAAAAACTCATACTAAAGAAAATTACCATAAAAAGACTCTTAAAAAATCCATTGTTCGTCTCAAAAATCTTTCGTTCAGTGCCGATTTTACACTGTAGGCGACGCCACTTAAGAAAGTGGTTGGTGTGAGAGGCTAGGTTGTAACCCTGACTAAAGGGTTATAGAGACCAATTAAGTAAGAAAGTAAGTTTTAAACATTAATCAATCGATTCTTAAGTTATATTTAGAGCCATTATTGAAGACGCATTGCACAAGGTGTTAAGATTGCACAGGCCGACAAGATTTTAAAATCAGAAATCGAAGTAAAGATTTTTTGATGCACTGAAAACGAATCAGAATTGCTCCATCACCCTAGATTTCCCAGATCTGGCTATATTTGAGTGTATATTACTTCCCGAATTAATTTTTTTTTACTAAATTTCGTTGCTGCATCTGAATATGTTAATTTTGGCATTAAAAATCTTAACAATATAATAATTTTGATTTGGATACTGGTTCCAGTATTATTTATTTGCTGAAATTTTGTCTAATTGTGTTCTCTCTTTCACTCAGCATGAATTTTTTTAAATAAAATTCAATAGTTTAAAAGCATTTTTTTATTTTATAGTCTATTCATGATTAAATAATAAATCTTACTGGACATTTTTAGTATTGTCACGTGTCACGTATACTTTCTTAAAACTGAAAAAACTTTCAGCAGAAAACCCAATTGAACTGATAATTGTAGTTCATATCGAATGTACCTTTGAATTGGTGTTGAATTAAATTTTTTTTTTTCGAATTTCCATTTTCTTTATTTTTTTAATAATTGAGATATTAAAAACATATCCTTACATAATAGAGTCTGTTTATCTTGCAAATACGATTGTTATTCAAATGCAAATTATATTCGGCATATAAACACTGATTTCACAGCCACCGCCACCGAAAATAATTCACCATTTCCGTGTCGAAATCAGAAACGTTAAAACGTTAATTAAATATTAATTTTTCAATACAACAAACATCAACCTTTTTCACTTTGTTCACCATTATTTTCTCTTCATTTTTTTCTTGTTTTTTGGTTGTAATTTATTTTTGCCAATCACCCTTTATGTCTAAAACATTCGAAATTTTTCACACTTGGCCAACATCAAATTCAGGAAGCTTAAATGAGTTTACATCGCCATCGCCATCGCCATCATCAACAGCAATAGCACAGCAGTAGCAACAGCAGCAGCAGGTGTGGTAGAGCCGCCAACCTAAGCTAAAAAAGGATTGAAGTGTAAAGGTATTTGCGTTTTAGACACTGTGAAAAGGGGAAAAAACAGGAGATATTTGCATTGCTTTTTCTGGTCCAAGAATTGAATATTTTATATATTTCGTTTGTATATTTTTTATATTTCATTTAACCAAGCCTCACCACTCTACTCCACTCCACTCAAGCATTATTACAGATTCGAATTCTATTTTCCACTTGTTAGACTGGATCCATAACAGTTAGAAAAACTAAAGAAGAGAGAGAGAGAGAGTTCATAAGTGAGGGAGTGAAAACTTTATATTTTATTTTAAGCAAAATTGACTGACTGATTGAGTGACTGACTGACTGTATGGCTGGCGTTGCTTTTTCATTATATTCTATGCTGTATACAGTAGAGGAGAAGATGAATGGTTTTTCTTAACGTTATACTGATACCCGTTTTCATTTTCTTTTTTTTTACTCAATTTTGTTGCAGTTATTGTTGGTGTTTTTGTTGGTATTTTTGGTTAAGTGTTATTTTATTTTATTCTTGTTTCATTTTTGCCAATTTTCCCTTAGTGCTCCTGATGATGGCAGTAAATTTTTGACTTTATGCCGTTATTTCGGCTGCCACTGCCGCTGCTGATGTTGCTGTCTGTAGTGGTTGATGTTGCTTGGTTTCTCTCCTGGTATATTGTTAATAATTAATTTGCATGATAGTCATACCTGCACCACCACTCACTGTATTCACTATACTCTTCTACCCATTTTTACCCACCTACCATCAGTTCTTAGCATTTTGGTTGGTAAGTGGTAAAAAGAAATATTGTGTATGAAATAAATATTAAATATTCTGAGAGCCAAGCTAAAGTAAATGAGTTTAATATTTTGTGAGTGTGTATGTTTTATAAATTAAATATAATTTTTTAATACAAGCCCAGCATTTGTTTTCATTTATACAGAAGATATAGACTAAAAAATTATTTTTTTGCATATTGAAGCCTTTAAGTGTCTGCTTAGCTGTCTGTCTACTAAAAGATAAAAAATTCAAAAAAAGAATCATCTCCACGAACGTCTTGTTATTTCCCATTTTTTGCTCAAGTATAGGTTAGGTTAGGTCGGATTGGTAGCTCTGATGTCACAAAGCTCACTTGAGCACGCATAGCGGCCCGTTGTGATGCCACGGGTGAACGCAGTCCCTGTACTAACCAAGTTCCACCAAAATCAGGGAAAAGGAGGAAGTTGGTCAGCGCAAGGTCTGCACAACAAAAGCACGACTACCCCGCACTGGAAAACCAGCCAGAAAGTTTGATGAACGAAGCTATATCCTTGATGTCAATAGGTGATAGCTCCGTTAAGCTAACAAGGAATGGGGAGCCAAATAACCTATATCTACACCTAGCAAGACAGGCATAGATGGGCACTTTGCAGTACCAGTAAAATTTCAGTAAAAATTGATTTTTACTGATTACTGAAAAAAATTTCAGTATTCAGTAAAATTTTACTGGTAATGCAATCTAAATTTGATTTAAATTTCATTTAAATGTCATTTAAATTTAGATTGCATTAACAGTAAAATTTTACTTTTTTTCATTTCAATTTTATTTAAATTTCATTCAAATTTAGATTGCATTAACAGTAAAATTTTACTGAATACTGAAATTTTTTTCAGTAATCAGTAAAAATCAATTTTTACTGAAATTTTACTGGTACTGCAAAGTGCCCATCTATGAAGACAGGCACTGGCAGAGAAAGTGAACAACAGTCTCCTCTTCCTCAGTGGACCTGCATCCACGGCAAAAGTCGTTGAAAGGGAGCCTCATTCTTTCCGCGTGTCTACCCATGACGGAATGGTCTGTAAGCACGGCCACTGTAGTCGAGATGACATCACGACCAAGACTAAGTAATTGGTTGGTACGCCTTCTATCCATCCTGGGCCAGGTGAATCTAGCGGTGGAGCAGGACTCCTCATTGACCCAGGATAGGTTGGCGTCCCGAAAGAACCTCCGCGCAATGGTCAACTTGACCGACGCAAGTGGCATACCCAATTCAACAGAAGAGGATTCCGGAAGGAGCTCGTCTGCCCTACAGTTTCCCGGAATTCCACTGTGGCCGGGGACCCACACCAGAGAGACACTGGAGAAGCGCCCAGAAAGAAGGTCAAGACAGCGGCGACATTCCCTAACGATCCTAGAGTTAATCACGGAACCCGATAGAGATCCTATCGCGGCCTGACTATCAGAGAAGATCGAGACGCGAGTGAAAGGAGCATCGTTGACGAGGATCCATTGCGCGGCTCGGTAAATCGCCATCACCTCCGCCTGAAACACACTGCAGTAGTCCGGCAGACGGAGAGAAATATTCAGGTCCAGTTTCCCAGAGTAGACACCGCTCCCAACCCCATTATCGAGTCTAGAGCCGTCGGTATATATATCCAGAACTTCCGGGGGGACGACCGCATTAGGATTCCAGTCATCCCTACTTGGAATCAGAGACTGGAAACATCTGGCAAGACAATATTCAGCGGGGAAATAGTCTATGTTCTTTGGGGCCACTGGATCAGCCTCCAGAATAGTGGAGTGACCAGAGGGCTCAAGTATCATTCCTCAAAATTATATTGAATGTATATGGAAAGTATATGGAATGTATAGCATTTCACCACGTATAGATCAGGAGTACATGGAAATCATTGAATTTTATTATCAAATTTCATACTGAGTGCGAAATTTCTTTCCATCGAGAAATTATCTTCGGCGACAAAGTTCATTTTTGCTTAATGAGTACTTCAACAAATAGTACTGTCGAATTCAGGGACCGTAACTGTTATAACTTTTATCGTAAAAGTCAGAAAATAAAAGTTATGCTTTGACTTTTATTTTTTCGAGCAGAAATAACAGTTATTTTTTGACTTTTATTTTTAATAGCAAATTAACATTTATGTTTTGACTTTTATTTTTCGATCAAATATAACAGTTATTTTTAAAATTTAAAAATGACAGTTATTTAGCAGAAATAAAAGTTATTTTTTAACTTTTTTTTCGAGCAGAAATAAAAGTTATGTTTTGACTTTTATTTTTTCGAAAGTTATTTTGGTTTTTTCAAACCCTATGACACAAAGATTAGTGTTTAATATACCCAAAACTTAATTCTAATAATTTTCTAACATAAATTACTTTAATTGTTTTAAAGAATTTTTTAATAAATATGTATTATGAATTCATCATGAATTAAAACAAAAATAATTTTATTTCTGCTCGAAAAAATAAAAGTCAAAACATAACTTTTATTTCTGCTCGAAGTTATTTTTTAACTTTTATTTCTGCTCGAAAAAATAAAAGTCAAAACATAACTGTTATTTTTTAACTTTTATTTCTGCTCGAAAAAATAAAAGTCAAAAATAACTGTTATTTTTGCTCGAAAAATTAAAAGTCAAAAAATAACTTTTATTTCTGCTCTTAAAAATAAAAGTCAAAAAATAACTTTTATTTCTGCTCTTAAAAATAAAAGTCAAAAATAACTGTTATTTTTGCTCGAAAAAATAAAAGTCAAAAAATAACTGTTATTTTTTCTCGAAAAAATAAAAAACATGGTTTGAAAAAGCATCGAATTTTATAAAAATTTGGTCCAAAACAATCAGAATGGTATACTTGGTTTTGTTTTCCGACATTTCTTTGCGGTTGCTTTTTTTAATCAAAAATTCAAAAATAACAGTTAGGTCCATGGTCGAATTTGATGTTACTGCACCCTAAAAAATTCAGCCTTATTTTAATTTTTTAGTAAACGCAACATAATATTAAATTTACCGAAATATTGTACAATAAACCTATCGAGAGATGAGTTTGAGGAGTGATTATACATATCATTATGTATTGTAAAATTTAAATTTTGAAATCGTACTGGAGTATAACTGAAAGAGTACTTTTTCATAGCAAATGCTATTTTTGTTACAAACATTATTATTTGTATTTAATACGCGTACGAAACGGAACAGAAAAACCAGCGGCATATGTGAAACAAAAAACAGCTGATTCGGGAAGTAATAGAACGTAAAAGACCCGTTTTGTCAAATGTAGAATAAATTATATACTTAGCGAAATTATATCTGTCAAAAGCTCTATGATTAAATAAAATCAGCATGAAAACGCATCGTGACTGAAGGGATTTAATAACCAATTATGTATGTATGGGTATCGGTACCAGTATCTGCTACAGAAGTCCTACTTAACAGACAAACTCGTTGGTGAAGCCGCCAGTCTGCTTAATCTTGAGTTAGAAAATTGAAATTATAAAAATATACTTTTTTGTATTTTCCCTTACTCGAATCTAGATCGGTTGGTCTTCTATTCAATCATATTCAAGAGGATTGAACTCTTTCTTCGTTTTTAATTATAATCCCTACTTTCTACAAACAAATAAAAATTAAACTCAACTACTTTCATTTATATGACGAAGATAAGAAATAAAAATTGATAAATTATAGTGAAATAAATGAGGAAAATAGCACATAATCCCTTTTCCCAACTTTTGATAAAAATCTCATAAATACTTGAACCAGTTCATATATTAACTTTATAGCTGGATCCTTAAGGATGCATTTTCTCAGAAACTCTCTCTCTCTCTTTTTGGCACAACAGAATTAATTTTACTTTAGATACAGGTAAATAGGGCAGATTTCTTTAACCATATTTTTAATTACTTTACCTGCCTTTATTATTTACTTTGGTTTTAGGCCACCAATATACTCGAATATACGAAAGCCGCGTAAGTTTGAAAAATGAAATCGAAACTTTAGGTACAAATACTTTCCATACAACAGTACTTGAATATTGCATATATTTTTAGGGCATTTAAACATGAAAATTAAAATATTTTAAGTGGTTTTGTTGCAATATTCATGATTAAATGTGGCATAAAAATTATTTTTATTGTTGTTATTACTTCCTATGGACACATATTGTTTTGATTTTCTTATTTTATTCGCATTACTTTTAATTATTTGTCTGCATTTTTTTCCCTCTTTTTTTAAATAAAGAAAGAAAAAAGTTAAATAAAACAGCATGCAACATTATTTTCATGCATTGCCGTGGCAGCATAACATACATATATTTTTTTCATTATCGAAATAATCGTACAAACAGCCTGTACAGTCATATTGATGGATTTATGTATGGTTTGTTTTATAGTTTTTATTGCTTTTCTCTGTATATCCTTTATTTTATATCCTTTAGCTCATATCCACACACAGAGATATTGATGTGCACTCAAATAACTTTTAATAATTGTATCAATCATTGAGTGTTAACTGTTGCAATATATACATATATAGTTATGTATGTATGTACATATATGTTTGTTTATATTTGTGTCATATAAATATTGCGTTGAGTTTAATTTTTTCCACTTCTTTCTTTCTCTCTTGTTATTATAGTTCACTCTGTTGTCAGTTTTTATTTTGTTTTGTATACTCCTCTACAATACTTGTTCATCCTCTGCTCCTGATGCTTGTGGTAAGCTTTACCATAAGCAATCTGTAAATATTTTAATTTGTTGCAGACCTTTTATTTATGCTGCTGCATATTTTTTCCTTTATGCAGCTGGCTTTCTCATGTATTTGAAACCACATTTGAAAATAATTTTTTTATTATTATTTTTGTTTTTATTTCTTTTGTAATTCGATCAAAAACATAATATATTACGACTCCCTCAGCCATACGATATTAAAAAAACTTTAGCAGGTGTTACAAGAGAGGATTTAATACACGTAAACTCTTTTGCAGTGTAAAAATATATTTTTACTTTCGACAACTTTAATCCTGATCACATATATCAACGTCAACAAGGAAACAGGATATCATGAAAATTCGCCGTGGTCTAGTACGGAGTATCTTGGCTCGCGCTAGTCCAGAGCTCAGTTATCTGAAACAAAAATAAAATATTTGAAATATTCCTTAGGCGACTTCCTCTCAGAAATCTTGCTAGAGGACTGACAAATAATTTAAAATTTCCATGAAAAGATTCTTAATAATATGTTGCTCGGAGTAGACTTCAAACTGTAGATTCTGCCACTCATAATTAATATACACAACATGAGTGCTATGAGAAGCTAGGTCATATATTAAGTGGCAATGTCCGAGATCTAGAAAATTGTTTCTTCTGGGGAATATGGAAAATACTTGTATTCATTCACTAATTATCTTAACAATAGCGATATGTGTGGTTGCATAAGTTTGAAAATTCCAACTACAAACACTCCCATTTAGAACTGAGAGTTTGATTACTTTGAAAAGGCTGTAGCACTGCTGTTTCAATTGCTGTCAAACCCACTTTTTAATATTCTGTCAAGGTCAAATCTCTTCCTTCCCAGTAACTTCTCACAAAAATTTTGATACACATTTCCAATTATCTTTATCCTGTATCATCTTTCCATGATCTGGTGTTATAGGCCCAATTCTTTCTTCCATGACTTTTCCTTATTTTGATGTCAGTATCACCAAAAGAGGGTTACTTTGCTTCATCAAACCTCGCCTTAGTGTTCTTCTCTTTAATTTTTAGGTACGGTATCTCTGGGATAACCTGACGGACATTGATTTTAAAGTTGTTCGACACACATTTCGCCGTAGTCCAGTAGGTAGTGTGTTCGCTTATTAGACGAAAAGCCTGGGTTCGAGCCCCAGGTCAGACATTAAACCGAAATATGAAAAAAAAAATTTTTTTTCGGCGACTTCCTCTCAGCAGATTGCTTGCAAAAACTCTGAGAGTAAATAAACCTGCCATGAAAAGGTTTCTCAAAATCTGTCGTTCGGAGTCGACGTTAAACTGTAGGTCCCGCCACTCACGTATAAAATTAACGCACACAATATGAGTGATGTTAGAAGCTAGGACATAATCCTGACTGAAGGGTTGTAATGGCCAATTATGTACATATGTATGTATGCATTCCTACAAAAAATCTTATGACTTCAAGTAGGATGATCGTAATACGGATTGACGTCACCGAAACGTAAAATTTTTCTTTCTTCAAACGTCTTATACAATACAACCATAATCGGTCGTGTGGTATTGCTTATGGTATTGTCTTGATGAAGCTAAAATTTCAGACCATAAAAATTAGGTTATAATACGGTCATAGCGCTTTGAATTGATGGTAACGGTTGTTCCATGATCGTTTTAGCAACAAATACGGCCCATTGACACTTCCTGACTATAATTAGCAACAAATAGCAAATTTGAATACATAATCCACCATGATAAGCCAAGAACGCTTTGGTTTACTAATATATTTTATATTTTCGCCATTGCGTTTGTTTGGATTATCCGCAAGCCTGATCATTCATTCTTACATTTTTCTTTTTAAATCTTGCCAATTTACTGCACTGTAGATAGGTTATACCATGATGTTCGTAAAGTAGACACGTTCGAAACAAAACTTTTATGGTAAAAGTTTAATCTATTTTTCGCTACTCTCCCGATACGATAAGTGTCTTACGTATATAAAGTCAGACAGAAAATATTACAGAATTGTTTTCTTAATTTTAAAAATGAGAGTAAAAAGTTTTTTTAAATCTCCTTAGTACTGCGCATGGAATGCTTTAAAATCAATTAAATTATTTCAATATATTCATTTTGGTGTCTTTACAATTTGTAAAAATTATATTGATTTTATATATTTTGGTGTGTGTGTATTTTTTGTAATCGTTTACGATAAAACTTATATCTGCAGTGCTCTAGAAACTCTCCACCCGCAGAAACCCACTTGAGCTGAGTGTTTGTCGTCTCCGCATGAAATTCAATTGATATTGGCAGATTTATTTCCTTTTTACACAATTTTTATTCATTACTTTTTGGTTTTTTGTTTGTTTTTTATTTACATAAGTATGGTATGTATATACGCAAACATAAAATGTATGTAAATGAAAATTTAATGTAACATGCATACATACATCATACATTCATATGCAATATTCTGAAATAAATTGATGTTAAATGCAATAGTTTTTATATACTTTTGTTAAATTATTACAAGAACTCCTACTCCTGTCTGTCTCAGTCTGCGATTACTATTTAAACATATAACAAATCATTCTTTCAGCAATTTCACTGACAAAAATTTATTTTCTTTTAATTTTTTGTTTTATTTTTTGTTGCTTTATTATTGTAAAATTATATTTAATTTATATACGTATTCATATTACTGTGTATGCATTATGTGTGCATTATGATTGAATTGCATCCTGTGTATTTTAAATCAATCTGATAATCATGAGCGAATTACATACGAATCTATTTACATACCATAGACGGCGAATTTTTCATTGTAATGCAATGGAATTCTTTTAAAAAATTTTTTTTTAATTTCCATTACTAAAAGTGAGAGGAAAAGCGTTTGAGAACTTATTTACAACTGGATTTAAATTATTTAAAATATCTCCACCCTCCCCGTCAAACAAAAGAAATAGTTTTTGTTTGTAAATAATTCCGATGCTGGAATTTCAATTGAAATTGTATTGATTGGAGGGGCGTAGTGATGGCATTTTTAATTATTTAAAACACGCTTATAACTGTGAGTACACAAATCGTCTGAATTAATTAAAATTTATATATTTATAAATAAAATAAATAAATTTGTTACATTATGTTTGTATTGTAATTAAATACTGGCATTTGTACTTATTACAGAATATTACAGAGATTTTATTCTTAATAAAATTTACTGAAACTTTACTTCATGAATTACCAGCATAGTGGCACTAATTATGGCACCATTACGCAGTAAAATTCTTAAAAAAGTAAAAATTGGTTTGATTTCAAAGAGATATACTTGGACACAGGGTATTTCAAGTTCAAGTTTTTAGTAGCGTTTTATTTGTCAATAGATTGGAAAGTGAACAATATTCTAAAATGAATTCCACATTATACGTATAATTTGAAGTCGCCGTAGTCTAGTTGGTAGCGCAAGGCACAAGGCACAAGGCAAATGATTGCTTCAGGAGCTGCAGAGATGAAAATGAAAACGAAACTGTTCTTCACCTATAGTCAAAGAAGAAATCGGCACATCGGTGTCTACTACGTGGACAATTTAATTTAAGTCTAATATATATCAGATAAGAGACGCTTCAACAGAAGCTCTGAATGATTCAATGACTTGGTGGAATGTTAAACTGTAGTATCAAAATATGCTTTATGTGGCCTAGGGAAGTTGTATCCGCCTATTTACCCATCTACGAGTAAGACAAAGTGTCTTGTAAGCGCGGACATTAATTTACTCAAGTCGTCTTTATTCATTCAAAATATACTCACATTTTTTCTTCAACCAGGATTACTTCGAAGTATCGTTCCAATTCTTCCTGATTGTCAATTTCTACATCCACGTTGTAGGATAATTAAATATCGAGTCTTACTAGATGGATTATTTGAAGAGGGTTTGAAGCCTCTGCTTTATATTTTTCTATATTTTTTTCCCTGAAATTCTAAGTACATACCTCAGCTTTTTTCGTCATGATATCTAATTCTATATACACCTTTTTTGCACAGAATATTTTGCTCAATGTTATTCATTCAAATCTCAGATAGTCTCTTTCACCCCCTCAGATTCACAGCTCCTCCAATCGAAATGCCAAGCCTTTTGGCATAGCCTGCAATAATCGTTATTTGCGATATGTTGCCGCGCGATTTAAGAACAGAAGTAAGTCGGTTCTGCAGGCTCTAGATACATATTGATTGATTGAGCTTTCCTTTAAAACAAGTGGACATTATTCAAATTAACTAAGGCAATCGGAATATCTATATCAAAGATGGTGAGCTCCGTACCCACTCTGATTAGCTCAACAGCAATGCAGTTTCCAACAGTGTCTCTATAAACCCCTATAAGAGATTCCTTTGAACGATACAAAATTTCTCTGGAAAATCTTCGGTATTCATGGACAAGGACTGGCATTGAAACTACTTTTATTATGGGCTTAATCGCACCCTGGCTGTCTTAGAAAATGACGCATCCTTGAACCATCAGTGTAAATATCAACGGTCCCATTGCGAATCTACGGACTTTTAGACTAGAAGTTGGAATTAAAAAATCGAATGTTTTATTCAGAAAGTTTCAAGGTACCATATAATCAACCCTTATATGCCTATGTCTTCCCTAAATGGCAATCTGTCCATAGTGCAGACTGAGCCAGGATTTGATTGCATAGAGTTTTACTGCCATCAACTCAGAGAGTAGCCAATTGAGTAAAGCAAATAATGCCTTGGTCGAAATGCACGGGCACTGCTCATCAAAACAGCAGATTGCCTGTGTAATCATTGCGTCTATCATTCGTAGTGGTGTTTACATACCGTTTACCAGATATGTGACACCTAGCTCTAGGTTGGCTCCACCTCAGTCTGAAAGGATGTGTTTCTAAATGAATAAAATGATATTCTCTTATTGTACTATAGTTACCAACTTAATACAAAATTAAGAGTTTTTATTTATTCACAACAAAATTTAAAAAAAAAAATTGAATTCGGTACGAATATAACATTTTATTCGAAACATAGAGAAAATAGCTCTTTTGCAATATTTATAGATAAACCTTGTATTTCATTGCAAAATATGCAATTTTAAGTAAATAAATAGAGAATAAGGAAAATTGACAGCTTAATAGACAGAAATAAAGTTGATAACTGCTAATGCTAATGGGAATTTTCAAACATTTTTTAAACTTTATTTTTTTTTTATAAATTTTTAAATTCATTTCTTGTGTTGTCTGTCTCTGTGTAATATAACTTTCCGTTTGACTGACTCTTAACTGGAATATTGATTTTCATTCAATTATTGAATTCGTTTGCTCTAAATTTGCTGATATTTTTCACTTTCTCTACTTTTCTTGATGTCTTCTTAATTAATATTCATAAAAATCATCAGTTTTTCTTGCATATTTTTCGCTTTTCAATCGAGAGTAACGCAATACTATTAACAAAAAAGAAAAACAAAAAAAAAGAAACCCTAAACACTATTACAGTCTACTGTATACCATACTAACCCCAAGAATATTTTCCATTCATTTTTTTTATTTCAATTTCAATTTTCTTAGTTTTCTTGAATCATGTGCAAGTGAGTATGTGTGTGTGCGTGTTTTTTTTCTATTTTCATTTAATCGATTTTTATTTTATTATCGTTCGTTCTTTTATTATTTGTTTGTTTTTTTTTTTTTTGTTACCATCCATCTATTCATTCATTCATTCATTCATTTAGTAATTCAGTCATTCGTTTCGTTTAATTGTGTTTTTTCAAGCAAATAATACTTTTTACATCAAAAATTACTGTCAACAACTCGATGTGAAGAACAACAGGGGAAAATTTTCTAAAAAAAAAAAAAAGAACAAGAAACAGAAAATGGAAATTGAAATACAAGAAGAAAAGTTGGTACAATATTTTTGCTTATTTCATTTCAGTTTTCGTATTTTCCATTTTCCATTATTTTTTTTTCATTATTTTTTCTTCATCTGCTCCATTTTTAACTACAAATTGCCACTGGAGTCGACAAGCTCTTGAATACAGGTTGTTAATTAAAAAAAATCGGGTTAACAAAAGTGGCACAGAAATTGAGGCAATGACAAGTACAAGAAACTACATAAAAAGAGAAGAGGAATGAAACATAAAAGGGCTTGAAAATTATAATTTTCTTTGAATTGACAAAAATATAAAGGAAAAATAAAGGAAAAGCATACGAAGAAAAAATCTTAAAATAGTGCCAACTGAAGGAGAACAAATTAAATAACTTGAGTGACTTAAACATGTTTCAAATGAAAGAAAAAAAAAAAAAAGGATATACATATAAAGAAAGAAGTAAAGGAAAAAAGAAAACTTGTTCAATATTTTTTGGATAAAACTTTAGGTACAGAAAACTTTTGAAGAAATCATTTTGAAGTCATCGTAAATGTAATCAATCATAAAATTTTTGAATTACAAAACAAAAATCAAATCAAAATCCTATTTGAAATGCTCATAGCAACTGATTTTTATTGCATTTTTCCAAAAAAAAAACTCATTGAATCCATGAATTCAAATGCAGTTCATGATGAAAATTTTAATTTGAAACGTTAAATTTTGATAATCTCTTTATTTACGCGAATAGCCAGGTTGCGATTAAATCCTAACGAAAATTCTTTCGAAGTCCCTACTTGTCTATGAATGCTAAGGGTTACTACGAGAAATATTGGATCATTCACAAGTAACTCCTACATGAGTTCCGGGTGACAGAGATATCGTTGGAAATTGCATTGCTGATGAGCTGGCCAGGGCCGGTACGCAGTTGGCAAACGACATGTTAATTTGGATATTGTCCTTTCGTTCTACGAGAAGGCTCATTCTCGTTGGCAACAGTAGAGTACATGGGATATTGCCAGACTCTGCTGGATACGTATGGATAGGAAGAGGACTGACTCAGTTCTGACCTTCGCACGATGGCTATTCTTAAGGGCTATTGTCTTTTTGGTAGGTATGCCGAATGACTCGGCATTCAAACTAATTACTTCTTCAGGAGCTGTGGGCCTTTCACCCCACGTGTCAGTCCCCTGTTCTTGTCATAAAGAGACTGCGGATTCTAACCTCTAACTTCCTGATATCGTTGACCGAGCTCTCTATTATAAAGATAGCTGCAATAGCAAGATTTATTTAGGACTTGGGAGGGTTTTCTGAAGGGAATGGTTGACCCCCCGGCTGGAAATCAGTTAAAACAGAACGCATTACAAAGAAAATTCGTTCTTTAGACGAAAAAGTTAATATAAAACTTGATTATGTAAGCTATGTCCCTGATATTAAGCTGCAATCGTCCCTTGAAACAAATTAAAAAAACTAAGATTATATGCCACGTTTTTTTTCAAGAAGTTATTAATAAGAAATACTGCTGGAAGCTATAAATCTAGAATAGGTGTGCGGCAGTAGTATTGTTTCAACAATTGTTGACTTTGCTTTAATTTTTAAAAAAGCTACCGACTTTTATCAAATGATAGTTTTTGTATTTTTAAAACTGAGAGAACACCGTAAGGATGGCAGATTTAACATAATTTGTCGACTGACTACTGTGACGACTTAGTTAGAATGCTTGACTATAAATCTGAGTTGTACAGATCCAAGCCTGAGTGAAGTCAAGAAGTGATTTACCATGGTTTTCAAATTTTAAAATTTAACAGACTTATAAATAAAATAAGTTTTTCGTTTAAAATATGAGTTCGTAGATCGCAAATAAAATAAAAGTAAATTTGTGTTTAGTTTTAATAAGATTCTTTATTATTCGTACAATTCTGTCTGTTCGCAACTTGATGTAAACAACAACAATTGCTTGTTTGTTATTCCGCTTTACACTCTTTTGCGCAAGCAATAACAATTGTTCGATAAATCTTTGTAACGGAAATCTTCAAACCACAATTATTCTCTTCACACGCAACACGTCTTCTCGCGTTCTCGAAGTCGAATGTTCGTGGCTTCGCCTTCTCGAAATCACCATAATTGTAAACATCGTTGTTTCATTGTTTGTATATTTTGTTTACATTGTTTGTTGTTGCATTTTTATTTACTTGTTTATCATGTATACAAGTTCATTATTTTTGTTTTTGTAGCTTTTGTGTACCACTTTAGTGTTAAACGATGAAACACCATTTCCATTTTCGTAACAGTATTATAATCCCAGATTTTCCCTGCTTCGATGGGATTAGCGCTAATAAAAATTCAATAAAGAGCCTGCTGTTAAGCCCTTAACATTTATCTTCTTGGTCTCCAAAGATTCTAGTATTTTCAAAACTTAAATAGAAAATTATTAAATAACTTAGGCTAAGGCGGGTTAAGTCACTTTGTTAACAAATCCATTATTTTTGATTTTAATTAGCTGATGTTTGAACGTAGCAACACTTAAGATTTTTTTTTTCGCAACACCCTACCCTCATCATCTGGTGGGTCGTTTTCGAACAATTTTGAAACTTAATTTATTTTATTTCATATAATAGAAATCGATTTTTGTGTGACAAACAACCCTTTTGTATCCTAAATATACAAAAAACAAAAAAAAACAATCCAAACAAAAGAAAAAAGGGGCTTAAAAAGAGAGAGAGAGAAAAGAAAAACATAAACTGTGATCTACTAATTTTCATTTATCTTGAAAAGAATTTTTTTTGCCAAGTTTATCAAAAGACAACAAATTGTTAAGAAAATAGAAATTTAAAAAAAAACAACAGCAACGACAACTATAATAACATCAATGACAACAAAAACAAAAAAACTGATTCTTTTATACTAAAATACAATATTTATGAATGACTGAATACCTTAGAAAAAAAACAAACAAAAAAAAACAAAGACTGAAGGGGAAACTACCCGGCAAACCCGAAAAAAAAATGTAAAAATATTGGCACTACCAAGAGACTGTATAACAACTTGAATTGTTTTTCATCTATACCCCCCCCCCCCCCCCCAACCCTTTTCATTCTT
Source organism: Sarcophaga rosellei (assembly GCA_930367235.1). Taxonomy (NCBI): domain Eukaryota; kingdom Metazoa; phylum Arthropoda; class Insecta; order Diptera; family Sarcophagidae; genus Sarcophaga; species Sarcophaga rosellei. Next base: position 79,331,994 of record OV884018.1, read on the forward strand.
CGCAGGAAACATTGTTAATAGAATCAAAAAAACCAAAAAAAGATGACAAATTTCCAAAAGTTGGCTAACGAATGCTAAAGAGACTTTAAGTTTTTCAATATCTTTTTTACTTGTTCGCACACAGGACTACACGTACAGTTTTTGTGCAAAAGTTTCGATTTAAATCTTCTGTAGATTTCAATGCAAGTTGTCATCAAAAATCCTTAATATTTGAAACACTCGGAAATATGACAACACAATATAAGATGTAATATTGTATTTCCAGTAGCATAGTTTGAGATATTTATGTCCAATAATAGACAAATATATTGCCTTCTAGAGGTACAAACAAGCATTCTAACAATTACATGGCTTGTCGTTTAGGGTCATAAATAAATGTGATTTTCTTGGCTTCTACTTGAAAAATGTACCGTTGGTGAGATAGTAATGAAGTTTTCGTAGTCTGTGTAGGCTTATTAGACGCCAGGTCACGGCTAAAACCCCCAGATCAGACATCTCCAACAAATCAAAATATTAAAAATAGTTCCTCGGCAACTTCCTCTCAGCAAAATCTCGGAGAGAAAATAAAATTGCCATGAGAAGTTTGTCAAAAATCGCTCACAAGCCTCATGGGCGTTTTAAATGGAAACTGCTACGCCAGATATGAATAAATGTCGTATATGTGTTGCAGAAGAGGAGGCATCCATCAGTTGAACACAACTTTTGTAATTGGCCTGCAATTGTTCAAGACATCTCGGAGATATCGTACAAAGAATTGAATTACATCCTAAAGTTTCCTTTCAAGTGAAAAAGATATATTGCTGGTCTCATTTCTAATGACAAAAATTATGCCTTAAACGTTGAATTTTATTCTTTAAAAAAGGAATGCAAATCCAATGAAAAATCTTGAAGCAATAAAAATGATCTAAGTAAGGACATTTCTTATAATATCTTGCCAAAAAAAAAATATGAAAACATTCTTAAGTAATGATTAAATCCTTACCCTGACTTCTATGACACTTTTTAAAAGTGTATCCTAATGATTCACTCGTTAGTTCGTCCATTCTTGTATTCGTTTTATCATTTCACTTTGTGCTCATAACTTGACGTCAATGACATTAGTGAAGGGGTTTATGTATGATGGAATTTTGGACTTTTCTCCATTAAATTTGTGTAACGGAAAATCTTCTTTAGTGTTGTTCGCTACCGAACCAAAAACAAATCGTACTGACTTTTTAAAAGGAAATTACCAAAAGTAACTGTACTCTTCAAAGTGTTGTCAATACATTGAAAGTAAATGTGCGCGTGTGTCTGTGTCCTTTTCTCTCCTCTCAAGTATTAGTTTCTGTAACAAAAATTTTCTTCTTTTTTTCATTCTTCGCCATTGCCTTTAATAGTTTATATAGCTGAGCAGTTTTTGATAATATTTGGTAGGACGACACAGTTGAAAAGGACGAACAGTGAAGATGTATGCCTTATTTGCTGATATTAAAGACAAACAAAAGCTTATTTTTAACCATTTTTTCTCTCTTTCCCTCCCTTTCACTCTTCGTTTCTTCATCTCTTATGCGCTGTCTTTTTAAGTAAAAAGTAAAACAACAACTTTTTCTTTTTATTTTTAGTTTTTATTGTAGTTTTTGTTTTTTTTTCTTTTAGTTTAGTTTTGTTTACATTTTTCATTCTTTTATTTTTATTTTCTCTTACTCCATTGCCGATGATGTCCATATTTTCTTTGTGAAAAAATAGTATCGAAAAACTTGTCTTCTTCTTTCCATTTTTATAGAAAATTTTGTGTTCTAAATTGTTACAATCTATTGAATGTTAAAAAATATGCTTCGTACTCTTTCTATAGGTTTCTTGGTATTCTTTTCGGCTAAAATGCCCGTCGTACGTATATATCTATCAAAGACAGCCATATAATGGTTACTTTTTTCATTATTTTGGTTGTCTTCTTGGCCATCAATATTAAGGAAAAAATTATACCGTTCGTTTGCTTTTCGAAAAATTGTGTCGCTTAAAAGACGAACAAAATGAACACCGTGGCTTATAAAAAACAGTGGGCAAATCAAGAGTGTATGTAAACACAATTCCTTTAACTCCTATTCGAGAATAATATGCCGATTTCTGGTTGGATATTCCGTAGCAGTTATTCTTTCAATCGCTCGGGTTATTGGCTAAATTTATATCTCAAATTATTCAAATAAGGTCAAGCTTTTGCAGATACTATTGTAAGTCCATCTAAGCTAAAAACCTAGTATAGGTTTACCCTTTAGCTAGGCAAAAATCTAGTATTCCGAATGCAGAGGGCTACTTGTACAGCTGTCGCAATAATAAAATTGTTTTTATAAAAATTAATGTTTTGTTCGGCCAAAATATTGCTCTCTTTGCCCCTTTTACGATCACCATAATCGTCTTACGAGGAAGACTATTCGCAGATGGTGGATACGTTCGAGTTCACTGGTTAAGTAAACGTATATCGATTAAACGTATGATCTGCTGATAATATTGCTGTGAGAGTGTGCAGGAAACTCCGAGGCTATGATTTCGTATCTCTCATAAGATCTGGCGAATTTTGGACCTCTTGGGCCTTTACAAAATTCAACTGAAGGTAAACCGCTATGGACAAAAACTTGTATTCGCTCTGGAGCAGTTGAGTACTGATCCTTATTTTCATTATATTATATTCAGCTATCAGGACAATTTCTTGAGAATTTGGACCGATTTGGACACCAACGGCCTGTAGTTTTAACGAGACGCAGATACTATTGTAAGTGCACCTAAGCTTAGAACTTAGGATAGGTTTACACTTTAGGCTATATCATCAGAGAGCTTGCTTGTGCGGCTGTCGCAATAATAAATGTTTTTTAATAAAAGCTAATATTCTGTTCGGCGAAAAAATATTGCTCTCTTCGCTTGTTTTACGATCGCCATAATCGACCTACCGAGAAGACTATTCGTAGATGGTGGTTCATCGTCGTGAGAGTATGCAGGAGACTCCAAGGCGATTTCTTATCTCTCATAAGATCTGGTCGTTGTGCAGACCACAACTTGGCGAATTTTGCACCTCTTGGGTCTTTACAAAATTCAACTGAAGATAAACGACTATCTACAACGACTTGTATTCACTCTGGAGCAGTTGAGTACGGATCCTTACTTTCACCGAAAATCATATTCAGTGATTAGAACTATTTCTTGGGAAGTTAGAATGATTTGGACACCAACGGCCTGTGGCTTTAACGAGACGGCGTTACGTGTCACGTAGTTCATACCATTGGAATATTTTTCACCATCAATTTGGGGGCGTATATGCGCCGTGAATTGCTATTTAACCCCGTTAGACTTTTTCTTGTGGAGTTTCTTTAAACGTTTGACTGCTACGAGGCGCAAAAGCGCTACGTTCATTTGTTATGAAAATTTCGAGTTTCAGTGTAAAACTATGTCAGTGTCAAAATAGGTCGCGCAGTTTTCGCACGTTCTCACCAAAATCGCATACCAGTCAAACGGTTAAGACGCAGGTGAATGAGAGTAACTCTCAAACCATAGCAGTCCTCGAATCTAACATAACACATACCTTGCGTTAGATCAGGTTGAGTTATGGAAAATTTGATATTTCGTATACGTTTCACTCGCCTTCATTTGTACGATATTATACGCTACACATAATGGCATCATAAGGTCATATAAACGAGGCATGATTTGCTATAAGTCTACCTTTAATTACTTAGACGTACAACCTCAAACTTTGGAAACAATTTGAAACACATTCTGGAGTAGATATAATATAGAGGAATGAGACGTAGTAGGTTTTAGTCACTCTGAATTTATCGACACACATTTTGTAAATACAGACGACTTACAATTGAGTCAGCTTTGCTTAAGATGACTGAAAATTGAACTTAAGTGAACCTAACTACCCCGAATTTTTTTCTTCTTAATTTTACTCTCTTTCGACCTACTGTTTCACCAAACCCGGTGGTTTTGAAATTTTTATTATAATTTTTTATTTTTTTTTTTCTGCTTCTTTTTGTCTTCAGCATATACATTTTTTTCATTCTATAAATTTTTCTTTTGAAAAGTAGTAAATTTTGCTCGATGTTTATGGTTATATTTTACCCTTGTCTGTATATCTTTCTATTTGGTCCAGGGTTATCTTGAAAGTAATACATAAAGAACATATACAAATACAATAACAACACGAACAACAACAACTAAAGTTATGTTATAGTTTTTGGCGGCTTTTTCTATAAATTTTCTTTTATTTTGTTATTTTTTCGACGTCTTATTGACGCCATATTTTCACTCTATTCAAGAGGTTGTGGTTCTCAGGATATTTTTAAGACTATTTCGCATGGGGGTTTGTTTGTCTTTCTTTAAACTTAAGAGTGGCCTAAGTGTGAGGTTTAATGTGTAGGAATTTTTTGGTTTGAATTTCTAGCTTTCTTTTATAGCAAAGTTATAGTTTAAGGCAGAAGAGTAGTATGATTAAAGGATGAATAGAAAAAAAAAAAAGAGAATCAAATTTCTTTATAACAGCTCTTTGTAAAGTATTTTATTCATATTTTATACTTCATTTATTTATTTTAAGTTTTTCCTTTTTATTTTATGAAAATAATGGCCAAAACTAAACATTGTTACTTATACTTTACAGACATTAAAATGGTAAATCAAAGAAGATGGTCAGATGTATCCTTATATATTACGTTGGGGACATAAAGTTTATATAATTTTAAAATAAAGATAGTTATTGAAAAAAATTCAAATAAGGGCTTGTGGAATACTTTCGTAACATTAAAAAATGTTTTTTCAAGGTTAAATTATTATTTATAATGCCTTATAATTGAAAACCATAACCACAGATGAGTAATATGCGACAGCCTATTTCAATGAGCAACTTCGAAAAATTGCTACGTTGCAGCAGTTTAGTGCTAAGCGCTTGAGTTTGTGCTTACATCTCTTAAAACTAACATTATAATCAGAAGCTACAAAAACAAAACAATGCAGAAAACAAACCTGTTTGCAAATTATCGTACTGCTTAATATAACATCAAACACCAACATAAAAAAATGGTAAACAAGTAAACAAAAATACACAAACAACACTACAAGAATAAATGTAAACAAAATACATAAGCAGCACTACAATAATAAACGTAACCAACGATATTTACATTTATAGGGATTTCGAGAAGGCGAAGTCCTCAACATTCACCTTCAAGAACATCGTCAGACTGTTTATCCTGCCATATAAAAGGCAAGGCATAACAGGTGAGGGAGTTAGTGAAGTTCAGTCAGTTTTGTGTGAAGACGCTGTGCGTTTAAAGAGAGTAATCGTGGTTTGAACATCTCCGTTACAAAGATCTGTCGAATAATTTTCTAGAAATTGTTATTGTTTATGCAAAGGGTATAAATAGAGGAATAACAAAGGAAAGTAATTGCTGTTTTTTACATAAAGTTGTGAACAGTGGCACACAGAATTGTGCGAATAATAAAGAATTTTAGTTAAAACTAAACACTCATTTATTTTTATTTTATTTACAATATACGAACTCATATTTTAAAAGTTTTAAAAGGTAAAAACGTAACAGTATATACGTTTTGATTAAAAATATGCTTGATAATCAGAATTTATTTTTAGGACATTTTATAAATGATATATATTTGGAGTCTTAAATACTTTTAAATACTGCGGCTAAGCTTTCCGAAAATAAAAATAAAATTTAATTTGATTTATATTTTTAAACAATTTCATTATTTTATAGTTTCTGTTTACATTTTCTTAATTTTCCATTGGGATAAAGTTTATTCACCACTTTTTGATTTTATTTTTCATTAAATATTTTCAATATCTTTTGGATTTTCTCCACACAATTTTCTTTTTTTTCCTTAACAGAAAATGCTTTTAAATTTTCTTTTTTTCATTCACTCATATTTATTTATTAAATTTTCTGCGCCGCCGCCTTAATTGTTTATTTAATATTGCCATTAATAATGAGTGGCCAGCCAGCAAACAGTCAGTCAGTACCCTAAAATTGTGATAAAAATTCTTAACAATTTGCCAGAAACAATTATTAGATATTTATTGTTGCCGTTGCTATTAATTTTAATAACATGTGGTTTATTTTTGTTTATTTAAAATATTTTAAAATTCTTTTTATTTTGAAATAAAATTTTTAAATGAAATACATATATTTATTCTTCCTAGAAATTTAAAATATATTAATGGTTGGCTAATAGCTTAAGTAGTGATTTTGATTTGCTATGAAATTAAGTCATAAAATGGATTTTTCTAATAAAATTTATTTTGCATTTAATTGTATAATATTTGTAATTAATTCTATAATTTATGTCTAAATTTGTATAAAAAATAAATAAAAAGATATAAAATTAAAATAAATCGCATAACAAGCATAGTTAAAACTCTTAGAAGAATTCCACCCAAACTTAACAATATACAATATGCAGTTGTAAGTCAAACTCATTAAATCAGAAATATTGTGTCTTTTAAAAACGTTTAAAATATGAGCTCGTAGATTGCAAATACAATAAAAATAAATTCGTGTTTAACTTTAAGTAAAATTCTCTATTATTCGCACAATTCTGTATGTCACTTTTCACAACTTAATGTAAACAACAACAATTGCTTTGTTTGTTACTCCTCTGTTTATACAGATCTTTGTAACGGAGATCTTTAAACCACGATTACTCTCTTCAAACGCACCACGTCTTCACACAAGGTTGACTGAACTTCACTAACTCATTCGCCTGCTTTGCCTTGCCTTTTATATGTCATGGTAAACAGTCTGATGAATGTTCTAAAAAGCGAACGTTTATGGCTTCGCCTTTTCGAAATCTCCATAAATGTAAACATCGTTGGTTACGTTTATTATTGTAGTGTTGTTGGTATACTTTTGTTTACTTGTTTACCATTTTTTTTGCTGGTGTTTGTTGTTGTATTGTTGTTTACTTGTTCAACATTTTGTGTATGCTGGTGTTTGTTGTTGCAGTACGATAATTAGTAAACAGGTGGGTTTACTACATTGTTTTGGTTTTGTAACTTTTGTTTATGATTTTAACATTAAACGATGTAAAAGCAAAACACCAGTATCTAGATTTTTTCATTTTCGTAACAATATATCCACTTATACAACACATGAAGCAAACCATTATTCCTTATGTTTTAAAAAACGATTTAAAAAAATATTTCTTTTTACTACATTTTTTAAGAATATTTTGTGAACTAATCCGGTTAAAGAAAAATCTTACAAAAGCCAAAACAGCCGATTAAACAGACCACCTAACCATATATTTCTTCACTTCCTTCACATTTAGCAATACAATTAAATACACACGTACTGTGAGACTGACTCAAACGATAATTTTGGCTTTAAGTAAATATGACACCACTATCATTATCAAAAACAACGACAAGTGAAGTTTGCTGGTAGGAGGAGGACAAGCGGCAAGACAAGCAATAGCAATTGTATATTCCAGATTTTGAGCAAATTAACTCTCAATATACATACAAATCTATACACACGCATACATATGTACGTCGCATAAAAAGCATCACTATTTCAGTTAGTACTTTGCACAAGACTGGAGTATAGATTTTTTTTTTGGTAATAATCATTTGCCATACAATTCTCATGCTTACTCTTACGCGTGGCAGCTCGTTATACTTAGGGGGTGGATAATATACAATACATGCGCCCGCCTAAATTTATAACCATCATAAGCAGAAGCCATGAATTGGTTCAATTTATCTTTTCCTTTTGAATTTACTGGTAATTTATAAAATTCTGTATGGCATGGAATGACACTGGAGGCATGGCTGTGTAGATGATTAAAAATGTTATTCGATATGTTCTGTATATCACAGCAGGATGCTCTGTATCTTTGCAAACGTACATACATCATTTACATCTGAAAATAATTATTTAGTGGAGTTAATTTTCCAAGGGGAAGGTTTGGGAAAATGTTGCGAACGAAATCGATGATAAAATTTAATGTGTTTTCTTAATTACTACGAATAAGTCGCATGAGGAAAACAATTGAGGCTGAGAGAGTTTGAGGCGAATTTGTTTTGTCGGATTTCGAATTGATTTTGTGTAAAAGCGAGATTTGCAATTAAAAAGAATTTTTTGCTAACAAAAAATACTCGGAATAGTTTGCTAAGGTAATCTAGTATTGCTTCAGCTTAAATGGGTTAAGAAAAATTTGTATTTTTTTTAGGTTTATCGCAGATGACATACTGCGTACACTCTTCTAGCAGTAGCTAGGCAATACAACTTTGTAATAAAATCTAGATTTTAAGTCTCTGTTCATACTTAAATCATTTTAAAATAACTTGCCTCACTGTCCATTTTATGACTCGATAGGAGCATGTGCAATCCTTTTTTACTACGAATTTACACTTTTCACTTATCCTCTTATCAAATTACCCTCTTTAAGGCATTTATTTGCCATCATTGCAATCGTTATGAAATTCTCTGCACATGAATATTGTCAATGTCATTACGAACACATTGACAAACATAATGATAATACGTTTACATTGGCAGATACTGTGTGGATATAATATTCCAACTCCTCTTCCCTTACTATGCCACAGAAAGGGTTAATGACTTGTACAAACAGATGGACATCTACAGATTTATGCAATCGGAAAATATTGATAATTTTTTTTATTTTTTATTAATGATTTGGTCAATATTCTCATAAATATTGACCATTTTCCAATTTGTTTTTTACTGCAGTTTTCTTTGCATTCAGTTTTCTATAAGCATAGCATGCACTGAAAATGTATTTTGAAAAAGGGGATGAAAATTTAAACTGTAACAGTCAGTATTGTTATAAATTCATATAAAACTGTTTAAAATTGTTATGTTTTTACGTTTTAAAAACGTTTAAAATATAAGCTCGTAGGTTGCAAATAAAATAAAAATAAATTTGTGTTTAATTTTAATTAAAATTCTTATTTATTCGCACAATTCTGTGTAACACTGTTCACAACTTGATGTAAACAACAATAATTGCATAAAAAAAAACAAGTACTAGACAATTATTCCACAGATCTTTGTAAAGGAGGACTTCAAACCACACAAGTCTGACTGCACTTCACTAACTCACTTGCCTGCTTTTATATGGCAGGGTGTTTACCCTGGATCGGAATGTTTTCCGATGAATGTTCTTGAAGGCGAATGTTCATATATATAGTAATATATATGTAAACATCGTTGTTTTTGTTCAATATTGTTCACATTCTTGTAGTGTTGTTCGTGCATTTTTGTTTACTTAATTACCACTTATTATGCTAGTGTTTGTTGTTTATTTGTTTACTATTTTTTATGCTGGTGTTTGTTGTTGTATTTTTGTTTATTTGTTTACTATTTTTATGCTGGAGTTTGTCGATACATTTTTGTTTACTTGTTTAGCATTTTGTGTGCTGGTTTTTGTTGTTACATAAACCAGTACGATAATTTGTAAACAGGTTTTCTTACTGTATTGTTTTGTTTTTAATGTTGTTTTTAAACAATGTCTTAAAGTTTTTTCTGTTTTTTTGCTTAATTATGGATGTAGCATGCGAAATAACATCCCCTTTGACGATACCCTTTATTCTATATAATAAATCCACATATTCATTCCTTTGTTGTAACGCAATGTTGTAACATGTCTGCCATTGTCGCATAACCGTTTAATTGCTTTCAATAAGTGCAAATCAAATTGTGGCATCTGTGACCGTTATAACCTCTCTCCAACTCCATCGATAGCACATTCATAGACAAAAGTCGATATGTTGATCATTTATTACTACGTCTAGTTCCATTGCTTTTGCTATTGCCACTGCTATTGTTCTAATAGTGTTTTAAATGTCTAATAAAGCTCTAATTGATGATAAACAACAATTCTGTTAATATGGCAAGGCAACAGTGAAATTTTGTTTGTAATGGAGAATCATAAAAAACAGTTGCCTGTTCTACACGTACACGCAGACTGACAACTTGTTATACACGCCATATGCATTAATTTAATGTTGAAAAAAAAATATTTTGTCTCATGTACGACATTTACTGCGTGTATATTTTATATATGTAATGTATATGTATTGTACATGTTGTTGTATTTTATTACTTGCCATTGACAGCCATGGCCATTAAATGGTGACCAGTTTAAACAAAAATTATTTATTAACATCTCTCTACATTAAATATGTATACGTCTGTATATAAGGATGTTAAATAAAATGTAAGTGTGATTTAAAAAGAAACACAGTTTTGTAAAAGAAAAACCAATAGTTTTTTTTTCAAAAAGGTTCTTTTACATGAAAATGTTCAAGTAACGTATAACTGTACGTATGAGTAATGTGATGAAAAAAAAAAAAAATGTAAACATATTAAGTATACGACATGTAGTTTTTGCAACATTGAAAACATCTTATTTAAATACCATGAATACTCGCATGTACATATATTAGTTTTTAAATTAAATCACTACAAGTAATTTTATTGCGGTTTTTATTGAAGAATTTTCAATTTTATTTAAGTTTTATATATAAAGGCGCAAAAAATAATTCAATTTTGATTATTGTTGAAATCAAAATGAAAATATTTTTGTAAAATTTATTTACTCACACTTTCTAATAAAATCAGAACAGCAAAGTACCGATTTGGAATTAAAAATCTATTTTAGAAATATTAAGAGAAACCTAAAGCAAAAGACTTCATTAAATTTCCCGTGAATACGTTTTTAAAACAGTTTTCCTATCACACCTATTACACACAAAATTGAATTTTTTTTGTAATATGAGAACCAATAAGTCCGAAGATTTCTTGCCTCTTAACTGACTGAGAAATACTGCTTCTGTCAACAGTTTATCGTCAGATAGCTTTTAACAAAAGTGACAAAGTCATTTATTTTGGTTTTGATAGCCCATGTAAGCAGACAATGCGGTAGTCTGTAGTATGAAGAGAACCTGTACCCAGAAATCATTATTTTGTGGAGTTAAATACTGCGGGAATCAGCATTCTAAATTGTTTTATTATTTTAATTTTTTTATTTTTTTTTCTAATTGGTGTTAATAATTTTCTGAATTGGGCGTGTCATAAGTTGTACCTTTGATTTCAGTGAATAAAACCCTGATTTGCGTTTTTATTGTACAAATATGTCGGAGTTCTGGAAAACTATTTAAGGTCTCTGCATTCGAAGCAAATCAAACAAATTCACGAGTTGGCGTTGGTCAATCTTAGATTGATTAAACGAGAAATTGAAGTCTCCGTAGTCTAGTAAGTAGTGTGTTGGCTTCTTGGACCAAAACCCGTAGATAAACCGAGACTCAGATGTTTCGAAAGAATTAAAATGTAAAAAATCATCATTGAACTAGTATTCTGGCGAAAAATGTGAGATGAGAATAAATAAAATTGGTATAAAATGTTTCTACATAAAGCTGTCGTTCGGAGTCGTCTCGGTTCTTATACATTTTGAGTGGTGTGAGAAGCTTGGTTGTAATCCCGACTAAACCGGTGTGAGTGCGAGAAGTAGCTTCTTCTTACACTGTTTTCTACATGGATTCATGCATCGTACTAGTTCTTGGAGAATCATGCGTTAGTAAACATTACATACATACATAATTGGCCATTAGAACCCTTCAGTCAAGATTACGGCCTAGCTTCTCACACCAGCCCTACAGTTTAAAGTCAATTCAGAACGACAGATTTTTGAGAAACTTTTCAAACTTTCTCAAAACTTTTCAACTTTCTCAAAAAAAACCTGTCATTCGGAGTCGAGATTAAACTGTTGGTCCCGCCACTTATGAATCAAATTAAAACACACAACATTAGTGGTGTAAGAGACTAAATTGGTACCCTAAATAAAGGGTTGGGCTGGACAATTTTGTATATATTTATGTCCTGTATTAAACTACACACACATTTTTCAAAATTCCAATTTTTTAAGCAAACTTTAGAGCCTGGGTTAAGATTAATATTTCCAAACATATTATTAACTTGTTATATCGCATTTCGCTAAAATATTTTACAAACAAGCAATTTATAATTTTTTTATAAAATATATTAAAAACAATTTCATTTTCTATCTCCATCACTTACTTTTCTTCATACACTTGTTTCTTTGCTGACTAGTTATTACTTTGTTATTTTTTTTTTCTTTTCTTTTTTGCAAGTTTATGTAAATATGTATTCTAGCGTGTCAAAATTAAATTCAATACTTTGTTATAATCTTTCTAATTTAAAGACTTAGGAAAAACAGCCACAACAAAATATCTTTAAACATGAAATAATATTCCGACTTTTGCTGCTGATTTTCATTTTATCAACATTTTTTATAACCATAACCAGTGAAATATTTTTTTTTGGTATCATGTTGCGTTTCTATAGTAGAACAGAAGCTTAACGTTAACTGATAACAAGAGGGTTGATAGGTGGTGGTTTTTATAAGGATTGAACAAATTACATGGTATCCAACAGAAAATTTCAAATAAACAAGCAACTGAGGGGGGTACGTAAAGTACGATGGAGAATGAAATGTAAGAAAATGTAACATCATGTAAGAAAATCCTACATTAACCATATTTAAGTAATCTCTTTAAGTACTTATTAGTATTGCAAAAAATAGGAAAGAAATCTTTTTATTTATTTTTTTTTTTATAAATATTATGAGCATACTTGGCTTACAACGAATGGGGAATACACTAACTCTTTGCTAATTACAAAAATATAGGTTTGATAATATTATTTTGACATACAATATCTAATCCACACAGTATCTCATACTTCCCAGATGAAAAATTTTTTAGAGATAACACCACAAATGGAAAAAGAAATTCTTATTGTAAACCAAGACAGTGTCTTGCTATTGATTTTATCTATCTCTAACCTTATTTTGTAATGAGTTTCTTGTTATATAAATGATAGCAAAACACTAGGCATATCAACTACAGAAGGAAATCCTCTCGCAACGTTGCCCAAATTTGGCGTGAAGACAGATTTTAAACAGTAATCAAATAATTTACATATCAAAGCATTCTTGTATACATCCACCGTAGGTGTTCCACAAAGTAGGTTTCAATATAACCCACCTTTCCATATTCCTAGTTACTCCCCACAATAAGCAGTTTAGCTTTGATGTACTGTCAAATAATTCCAAATATTTTGTAAAACATATAGTATTTCAAGATTCTGAGAGTTCTGTCTTCCTTCTTTTTCTTAAGTGGGCATTAAAACCTTTTTTTAGTCATGATTACAACTTAGCTTCTCACAACACCAATCATGTGTTGTGTGTGTTAATTTTATACATGAGTGGCAGAACCTACAGTAGTTTAAAGTCGACTCCGAACAACAGAGTGTCTCAACACATTTAATTTGCCAAAAATCTGCCAGAAATTGAGGGGAGTACAATGGATCATATGGTTGCAGCACTTCGGAACGACAATAACAAGCAGTTGCTGTAATTGGTAGACGATTAGTGAATTAGTGATGGAGATGTGGCATTCAAAGTACACATGGCGAAGAAAAATGTGCTACTAAGGATACGACAATTGGTAGATTAATCTACCATTATTTCCTGAAGCCTTATGCTCTTTAAAGGAGCGAGAGGGTGATATATATTGTTACTTTTTTACCTTTTAAAAAGGTTTAAAATATGAGCTTGTAGATTGCAAATAAAATAAAAATAAATATGTGTTTCGTTTTAATGAAAATTATTTATTATTCGCACAATTGTGAGTGCCACTGTTCACAACTTTGTGAAAACAACAACAATTGCTTTTCCTTGTTATTCCTCTGTTTCTACGCTTTGCATAAGCAATACCAATACTAGGCAATTATTCCACAGATCTTTGTAACGGAGATCTTCAAACCACGATTACTCTCTTCAAACGCATCGCGCCTTCACACAAGATTGGCTGATCTTTACTCACTCAGCCGCCTGCTTTGCCTTGCCTTTTATATGGCTCAGTAAGCAGTCTGATGAATGTTCTTGAAGACGAATGTTTATGACTCTGCCTTCTCGAAATCTTTATAATTGTATATATCGTTGTTTACATTTCTTATTGTAGTGTTTGTGTATTTTATATACATTTATTCTTACACTGTTGTTTGTGTATTTTTGTTTACCATTTTTTATGCTGGTATTTGTTGTAATATTAATATTAGCAGTACGATAATTTGTAAACAGGTTTGCTTACTGCATTGTTTTGTTTCTGTAGCTGGATTTTTCAGTATCTAGATTTTTCAGTTTTGTAACAATATAAATGTATTAAATACAATTTATATCTCTATTTTAAAACACACATAGTATACTGCATACCATATGCCATTCGTTAAGTAGGGTGCAATAAGAGACAAGTTTGTCAAATCATGAAGAACGTAATTTTAGCTTTTTCCCCTTTTTTCAGATTTTTTTTCACTTTTTGTATATTTTTTCTATTTCTATTTTTAGCATATTCTTTTATGTTTCATTTTTCTTCTTTTATTTGTCATATATATACATATGTACATACATGGATATTCTAGTCATTTATATATTTGCTTTAGTTGTCATTTTTTGAGAATTTCTTCATTAATATTACTTTGTGATGGTTTTGTTTCTGATTTTTTTTTTATTTTTGCTGTTGCTGTCTATGATTTCTTCCCTTTTTTTATTGTTTTGCAACTGTTCTAGTTTACTAATGTTTTTGTGTGAAAGTATATGTAAGTATGTTTGTAATTGTAATTTTTTAAAAAATAATTTCATTTGCAAGTTTTCCTTTTCATTCTTTGTTTTTTCACTTTATATGTCTGACTTTTTCATTTTGCCATTAGTTTTGCAGACATTTTTTCCTATGAAAAAAAAACTGTGTGCCTTTAAGTTTTAAGCAAAACTGACTTGAATATGTGAATAAAGCCTACAGTTTTCGTTTTTTTTTCTTCTTCTTACCTCGCACTTATGATTTGTTGCACTGGAAACTTAAAATCCTGAATAGATGGATGGATGATGGCTAGATGTTAAGATTACAGCACTTGTGGTTTTTTGGGATGCGAGGGTATGAGTAGAAGAAGTATGGATTGTATGGATGGATGAAGCTTTTCTGTGTACGCATAAGCATAATCGTTATGTGATGTAAAAGTCATAATTTTTGTTTTTATGACATGTCATAAAAACTGTGTATAGCAGCCATAAAATACTATAAAAAAAGAAAGAAATACAAAGGAAAAAAAAGAAGAATGCGTAAAAGATATATAAAACAATAAGTAAAAGTAAATGAAATATTTATTGCACTCAGAGTAGAAAAAAGAAACGAAAAAAAGAAAATTTCTTAAGAAAAAAAATTTCCTCGATTTCTAACAAAATTATGGCCTTAATATCTAACTGCGTTTGTTATAATACAAGCGAAAGTTCTATTGTTGTTCTCTTTGGCCATTAACTTTATTTGATGAGTTTTTATGACATTTTACGTTTATTTTTTGGTTCTTAAAGTATACGACTAAGATTTTATCTTATGCTACGAATTGAATTAAATGATTTAATTTTATGGCAGTATTTATTTTTTTTTTTTGTATTTCTAAAGATAGATTTTTTATTAGCATGAAATGAATGCTTATTTTGTATAAATAATGAAAATTGTTGCATATAAAACGTGTTTTTTTCTTTCGCTGCGTAACAATAAATTTAGAAATATGTTTGTATTGTTATTTCTGTAGCATTAAAAGAAGATAAATGTCATGCTTTCTATTGAATATCTTAATATTAAATGAAACGTACATTAAAATTTCACGAAATATATCAACTGATGATTTGTTGATGAATATGGTCGAATGGTCTCCATGAAGCCTTTAGAAGTCTAACATGAAATTTATAAGAAGTTTTCGGAACCTAGGAAATCGATTAACTGGCAGCTGTCTTCTTAATTGTCCTCTGGATATAACCAGTAGAGTCTATTATTTTAGAAAAATGTTCCCAACAAGACTTAGTAATGAGAATGAATAGAGTAATATGAAAACTGCATTCAGTTTGTGGTGTACAGACAGGTTAAGTAGAGATCTTGCAACAGAAACAGAAGCTTTCGGTCCCAGAATAAAAATTTGCGAGTGCATGGGGAAACTCACGAGTATCATTCAAGCGATATACAATGCTATCGAAAGATGTGCTCAATTTAACTTGTGGATAGGCTGGTCAAAAGACAATAGCAATAACAGGCAGCCCGCCTTTCGAGCATGTCTAGAGAAGCTAAGTCGGTTAGGTAGGAAAAATAGTGTTGATCTGGGTACCAGGTAACTGATGTGACCAAAACACTTCCGTGGAGTAAGAGCGAATGTTCGGAAAGGTTTGCTCAAAAAAAAGGGAAGATAAAGCAAACTCTCTTCTTATTAAATCAAGCGGGTTTGAGGCCATCGAAACTTTTGTTGGGAAACTACAATAAAAAGAGTCCTGAATTATATATACATAAAATTAGCCAGGAATAACCTGAATTCGGTAGCCGGTCTTTTGACAGTGTACTCTAGACTCAGAGTACGCTTATTCAGAATGGAGCTTGGCTCGATCTTTACAATTAAATTCTGTGATGATGGGAATGAATTATGGAATCACATTCTTGGAATACGTAAGATATTAGTGCATCCCAAAAGAAAACACTTAGGCACAGAACAAGAGCTAAGCAGGTCTTAACACCGATTAGTATTTTAATTTAGGAATCCCCTATAAATTTTGATAGGAATACAAAGATCGTATGGTCGAGATACGGAGGTACTCTTTTACAACAATAATAATAATAAACACTCTCATATTAGCGATAACTTAAGTCGTTTAAAATCTTTTATGAAGAGATTCTGTTTTCTGCGAAACGAATAATTTTTTTAACGGGCAATGATTGAATATCTTGATAATTGGTCCATTCGTAAGTTTCAATTATGGTATACATTTAGCTCGCCAATAGCAGCTGTAATTTTAAAGTGCCGAATACGTTGCTGCCTTCTTCTTGAACAAGTGTGATTTCACGTATCTCCGCAAAAGGCAGAGGGGCCAGGGTATAATCAGTTTGCTTTCGAAGGTATATGAGCTTTTTTTTATAAATTCTGTGTACCCTTGCCAATGATATGAAATGCTCAATACGTAGCGATCTAATGATCGCATTTTAATCAGCATATGTGTATATCTCGCTATTCAGTATGCTGTTCCACTCAATTTTTTCAGTCGCCGTGTAGATAATCATTATTTCGCCGTGAAGAATACTACATTAATGGAATAATTTAAAACACAATCAAATCCATTATCGCAACAGGATCCTTCTGATATTCTTCTTATGAAACCAAAAAACGAAAGTGGGTTCAGGTACTATAGAGTCTACAGGGATAACTAAATCGACCATAGTTTCTCATAAAACCTGCGAACTAAGCAATCGAACAGTTTATTTAACACTATATTTTAGACACAAACAACCCTCTTTTACAGTTGTATATAGTAGTATCGAAAGTTATGCGCTTGTACTACAGCATTATAAAGGGAATAACTGGCTAACTGATATCATGCACTTTTTAAAATTACTAATGTTATATGTGGATTTCTGTACTGGATATAACAGCAAACAGAGTGATATCTGTATCCATTTTCGAATATAATTTATGGGTAGAGTACCCTGGTAATGGGTAGAGTCCTAGCTTATTAGTCTTATGTGCTGGTAATAATTGGATACAATTTATTTAGGTATTGTGATGAATAAATGAATAATCTATGTTCATAAGCAATAACAGCCTAAGACGACTTAAGGCAATTAGAGTTATCTATACATATTATGTATGAATTCATATGCTACTAACAAAACTTAATATCTACGTGAAATCCCTGTTTCGCTAACACGTATTGAAGTCTCTATACATTTATATAAAAAGTGATTTTTCTCGACTTAGGCTGTTATTACTTGGAACCACAGAAATAATTTGTCATTCATTTACAAATTCGATCATGACCTTTATTAAGCCTTCTTATTAGAAAAGAAATATTTCTATTTAATAATATTAAATTTAACCTTTCCATTGCTTTTGTGAAGCATTTGCTGTAATAAATAAAACAACTTTGAACCATAAAAATATATAAAATCAATCAAAAACTATACCCTTTTTATGAGTTTCATTTGACAAAACATCGTATTTGTATTTGTATTTGTTTCTTTCGAATATTTATGCCATATTTTTTTGATTAATTTATGCCAGCCGGAATATTTTACTCGCATTTGATTTATTATGTTTAATCACAAAACTTAACTTTGGTTTATTCATTGGCATGTCCTCGCACCCACTGCCATCCAATTTAATGATGTTTCTTGTTACAGTTACTTTAACATATAATTACCCGTGTTAATGCTTCTTGGCGTTAAGGGAAAGAAGTCTTCCACAGCCTAATTGGTTTTGTTAACTTTTATAGTCGAAACTTCTCAGTTGCCATATAAAATGATTGTTGTTTCTGCTTTTCTATTTAACTACACATGACTAAAGATATAAAATAAAGGAACAGCAACAACAACAACAAAACAGTAATAAAAAAAAATTATAAAGCAAGAAGCAAGTAAGAATCCAGGGATGGTAACGGTATGGAACAGGCGTATATTAATCATAAAAATCTTGGCAAATTAATTATCAGCCATAAAGAGTGTCCTGAGTACTTTCAAGCATTAATAGATGTGCGTGGTAGGAGAGGGAGCTGAGATGGTATATATAAAAAATATGTAAAACAACAGCACTGAATAACAACAATAAACCCCTTCGGTAGTAATATAGAATGAAACAAAAAGAAACTACAATAACAACAACGACAACAACAACAACAATTTGTATTTATAAATGCATAAGGAAACGCAAAGAGAAACACTATGGATTTTCAAAGTTATTTTAAGTTGCCATGGTTTGTTACAAAAATTTTTTCGTTCGTTATTCGCACATCTATACGCTACGTTTATACGTTTACGTTCTACGAATAACAAAAAGAAAAGAAAAAGAAAAAGCATGTTGAAAAGAAAAACAACAACATCTAAGAAGAATTTTATATGAGTTCAGTGTCCTTTAAAAAGGACAACTGACAAGAAATATTGCAAAAAAAAAAAAGAAAACAAAACAAAAAAACTGTTAAAAGAGCTAACGAAGAAGGCTGGATTTTTCTTCTTTAAAGTTGTTATATATGCTGCTACTGTTGTTTTGTTGCAGCTGCTGCTCACTTGATCGTGCAATGTACCTTTGATATATCAAAGCACTTAACACGTTCGCAACAAATTTATAAAATGCAATAATAACAATAGCAACAACAACTGCACTTTTGCAAAAATAACAACAACAATAACAGCAGCAACTACAGCTACAGAAATTCAGTGTTTTAGGGGCATAACTTTGATCAGCTTGTATAGCAAATTTGAAAGAAGGAAGTAGGGATGCTAGAAATCAGAATATAATGGGAAAGAATAAAGTTTTCAAGTTAGAATTTAACGAAGTTTAACTGAATTGCATACCTACTAGGTAAGAGAGAAAACTATATCGCTAGCGAGACTAGCAAACGGAATCGAACCAATAGGCTAACAAACGGACAGTGAGTATAGTATGTACATACTAACGCTAATTAATTACAGAGCTGTTCAAGTAACACTGAACTAAACTACATACATGCATAATTAGTCATTGCAATCACTCAGTTAGGAATACGACCTAGTTCTGACACCACTCATGTTGTGTGTGTGTAAATCTTTTATACATGAGTGGCGGGACCTCCAATTTAAAGTCGACTCCGAACAAGAGATTTTTGAGGAACTTTTCGTAGCAATTTTATTTACTGTCAGAAAAGTGTACTGAGAAGAAGAATATTTTCTCATATTTCGTTTTTTTGTTGTCGTACCTGGAGTTTGATATGTCACCTACGACTTCAGGTTGTAGGTTGTAGTCGGTAGTCTGTAGCCATGGATGTGTTAACTGGATTTTTATTGGATTTTGGTCAGCCTTAGCTCATCCTTCCAAGCGTCTGTTTCTTGCGCGCCTTTGCCAGTTGGTCATACCAATCAATAACAGGGCTTTCCCGATTTGTTTCATCCAACGTAGACTAGGTTGTGCTCTATGCTGACTCCCGCTAATACTCGCATCAAAGACCCGTCTCATTGGAGCATCCTCCTACATTCAAACAACATGGCCGAATTAATGTTAATGCGCTGCCAAACGTCTTCGTTCAGGAGCTCATACAGTTCATTCTTGGGTCGAATGCGGAACTTGTATGCCAATCATATTTAAGACTTTTTTGCGAATACTCTCAAGGCTGCTGCATCAGTACTCAATGGTATTCATGCCCCAGCGCCATAGAGAAGCATAGGAAAGATGAAAGACTTGTTGTGTAGTAGTTTCGTGGTAAGAGAGAGGTCTCTGCTGCTCAATTACCTAATGAGACCATATTGGCACCTGTTGGCAAGAGTGATGTAATGCTGGTAATGGCATCGAAAGTGTAGTTATAGGACGTAATCTGGAAGGAAGTCGCCGTAGTTTAGTAGGTAGTGTGTTTGCTTATTAGACGTAAGGCCACGGTTCAAACCGTGATCTGAAACGAAAATCTGAAAAAATATTTCTTCAGCGACTTCCTCTCAGCAGATTTCTTGCAAAAACTCTGACAGTAAATAAACCTGCCATGAAAAGTTTCTCAAAAATCTGTCGTTTGAAGTCGACTTTAAACTGTAGGGCCCGCCACTCATGTATAAAAATTATCACACACAACATGAATGGTACTTACGCCTTATGTTCCTACCTGTCCATACAATATACTACATTTTGCCCTCATTGACTGGCCAGATGCATGAAAATAATTTTTTAAGAGTCCCTATGCCAATATTAAAGAAATATTTGCAGTGGTTTTGACTCATTTTAATTAAGAATAAAAATGCTTTTAAATACACGGCAAATGTGTATTTCTCTTGAAGAGAAGATATGTAAACTTTTTTGCCCTACAAAAGTAAGCTGTGCTAACTTATTGTTCTACAGTAGAAAAGTAATTGAAAAAGGAAACTTAATTTGATTTATAAATGCTTTGCTGTTCCGAAATTTCTGATCAATAAAAATCTTTGTAAAAATTACAAAAAAAATTCCAAAAAATTCATCGTTAAAATTTATTTCAGTTTTATTTCATTTTAATTTACACAAGTCATCAACATTAACCTGTCCCTGTTACCATTTTATTTACATTATATTTTTACTTTTTTTCGTTTTTATTATTTAATAAGATCAAAAAGTTTTAATGTTTTTCTGTTTTCATTTTTATTGTTGCTGTTGTTTGCTGTGATTCATCATGTTCACAGAGATTTCTTGCCTTCTACCGACTCTATTACTGCCACTGCCATTGCTGCTGTGGCTGTGGCAATGGTTGTTTCTGCTGATATTTTGATTTGAAAATTAGCATTTTATTTGATTTTTATTAACTTCCTTTTAAGTAAAACGAAACCGGAGAAGAAATAGAAGAAAAAAGAAAATGAAATAGGCAATAGGCAAGGCAATATAGCAATGAAATGAATATATTAAGGATATCCTTATGGCTAGAATTGCCATTGTAGGCGTAAAAGCAACAGCCAAAAGGAAGATTTTTTTCTTTCTTTGCCTGTCTAAGGTTAAAGTTATAAAATATGTTACGAAGTCAGCATGCTTTTAAAAAATTAAGAAGTTCATCGAATTGTATTGATTTTCTTTTCGTCTTGTATTTAAAAATATTTTCAAAACATATATTATTTGACTTTAAAACATTATTTAAAGCAACAATAAGTTTATTTGTACGATATTTACTAAAACATTTTCCCCCTTTTATTTTCTGTTTCATTGTAGGTACGTTGAACTTTTGCTGGAAATCATGGCATTGTTGTCTTGCATGGCAGTTGCAAGTAAAATTATTTTAAAAATTTATTTGTTTTTTTGTTGTATTATTTTTGCGGTTTTTATGGCTCTGACTCTGTGTCTTTAGGAGTGTCACAGTAAGTTCTAATCTTTGCATTTAAATAAAATTTTATTCTACTTTTTTTTTATTGTCGGTTTATTGTGGGGTTTTTCAAATTAAACAACAATTTATTTGAGTCTAAATTTTGTGAAAATGCCATTTATCAAATTCAAAATATAAATTCAATTTTTCTCTTCTTTTTTCTACTTCTGATACTTATTTTTGGTTTTGGTAGAAAGTGTATGCGAGAGTGAATGTTTTAATGATTGTGTGAGCAAGTATTTATGCACTTATAGCCTTATCTCTGTAACGAAGTTGAATTCTAATGGCATACACAGTGGGATGCAAAATAAGTGGAAGAAAATTTTGAATTAAAAAATTAAGAAGCATAATTGGAATAAAAGTTGGATTAAAAACTCTGTTCCTCTGGTTTTGGAATAAAAACTCTGAGAGTGCAATAAAATTGCCATGAAATTTTTCTCAAAAATCTGTCGTTCGGAGTCGACATTAAACTGTAGGTCTCACCACTTAAGTATAAAATTTAGGCACGCAACATGAGTGGTATTAAGAAGCTAGGCCGTAATCTTGACTAAAGGGTTGTAATCACCAAATATGTATAGTATGTATGTATGTAATTGGAATAAAATATTGAAGGATTAATAAGTTGTCTGATTAATAAAGAATATTTAGAAATCATTTTATCATTTTAATATGATAAAATATTATTCCTATCTCACTTCGTAATTGCACTCACAGTCGACTCTATTTTTAAACAGCAGCTGAATGTCCATTATGAATACCATTTAAAGCGACAGTAGATAAAATATTATGTTAAAATAGAAATTTATAACAAATGTGAAGACGAAAGACGAGGGGAAATGAAAACGAATGTTCAAAAAGAAGTATGAGATTTGGCTCACCAGCTAGTCAGACTTCGAAATTAAAATCCTCAATTCAATAATCCTAGCAGGCGTAATACCAATAAAATCAATTAATCTGAGTCTGAACCTCTGAATTTGCGTTTGTCTTGTTTTAATCACCATATATTCGTCCGCATTTCAACAAAGTAGTCATATGCTTTAGATTATAGCGTTAGAAATGCTATTAAGACACTAACAGAGCTTACGCCCAGGCTCATAAGAACTTCCGTTTAAAAATGGTAAAGCTTGGGATTTATTATCCAGTCTGTTTGATCCCGATATCGATCAGCTCCCATTAGATGTTTTGCAGGCCAGTCTGCGAGCCACACCCTCTGACTCTCTTGCTTTTTCTTTGTCTCGCTTGCTAGAGCACTTCACATACGAATCTATTACAGTTTAGTACAGCAAAATTTAAGGGTTTTCTGCAAGATGCAAATAGCTTCGGATTGACATTACACTCATTCAGGCCCCTCAACTCAGGCCACTCTTATGGCCACGTATTGTCCACGTATATATACTTTCATACGTTAAATTTTGGTTTTATATCAGCTCTATTGAGTGTGCAATATAGTCTGGGCGACAATGTACTCTTCAGAAAATCTATGGGATTGCCTTAGCCTATGCCTTCATAATCGAGCTGTACTAGAAGATATCTTGGCCGTCTGGTAACTTTTTGTCCTCTTCTATCATCTAGTCGACGATCTCTCTCTCTCAGAAAATTCCGTTAAAGGCAATTATGAAATTATGAATTATGAAAAAATTTTAGGATATATCCTTGAAGATATCCTGCAGCGTTTAATTAATAAGAATATATTGATTTCTAAGCTGGTGTTGTCAGCAAGAATTCTACTTCAAGATTGTTAGCGATTGGTGTCGTACTAACAAGGTGAGCAAACCTGCCATCTTATTTTTAACTCAACTGGAAATCCTAGAAGTGGCTTAAGGATACAAACACGGAAATAAAAATGATGATTTTTAACTTCACTTATACATAGTTTAAGAGAATTGATTTCCAATGAGAAATGTGGACGTCTGTTTTTGTTACAGCAACCAGTCCAGAGGTGATAAGTTGCCTATGGACAATGTTCCTTTAATATATATCGAGTATAGTGGTGAGGAAAATTTTGGTGATTGATGTGGAGTCAAGTTTATTTCTGAAAGAGTTATTTGTTGACAACTGAAGCCTCTTAATTATTAAAATTCAATAAATTTTATTACAGACAAAAGGTCGTCAATGATTTTCTCTCTACTGTTCTTTCAAATATTACTGAAAATTATTCATTCATATCTGTATAACGGCATGCATACATACACATGTTGTTATAAATGGATGTGTGTATAGCTAAACAATATTTCCGTTTTCCTATATATAATTTTTGTGTGTGTCCTTAATAGCATTTATTTAATTTGCTAGTCATATTAGTTCTATTATAAAGATGTAAACACATATTCACACTTTACACAAATACAATTACATGCAGATTTAAATTCATATATACATATGTATGTACAGGATTGTGTTGAAATTCCTTTATTTAAAGTAACTTCCTGTCATGTGTGTGTGTGTGAATGTGTGCTATTCATTCAATTGGCTTTAATTAATTTCATTATAATGAAAATATTTCAATAGAATTGCAGCCAACTGTCATTGGTCAAAACAGACTAACAAGTTTTGCCTTTTTTTGCTTCCAATTTTAAAAATATTTTTACTTGGTTTTCTATTTTTTTTTTTTTTTTTTTTGTGGAAATAAAACCGAAAACCAAAAAGTTTATTTAAAACACAAATACAATGTGAAGTTGAAAGTATTTATCAGTATAACAATAATTAAAGTAAATGAATAACTCTGGAAAATTGTGTCAGTGAAGAGAGATTGTTTTGTGTTTTTTACATAAAAATTTTATTTAAAATGTTTTTAAAACAAAATAATATTTTTTTTAAATTTATTTATAAAAATAATTTGTGAACAGAATAATTGTTTACATTTTTTTTTATATTTTTTGTTTTACAAAATAATTGAAAAAAGTTAAGCCCTTACTTAAATCCACTTGTAGTTTTGAAAATTCACAGTAACTTTGTTCTCTAATGCAAACTTTATATTCATGTTTGCATTATTTAGTACTTAATGGTGGTTTTAAGTACTTTCCCACTGGTTACAGTTGATGGCTTTAAATAAAAAAAATAAGAAAAACGAGAAATTGAAATAAAATAAATTAAATTATATTTTTGAAGTTGAATTTTTTAAATTAAAAACTATTTATTCAATATTTGCATTGCATTTCTATTTTAATGCATTCTACTAGGTCATCATCTTTATAATTTAAAAATAAATATACATTATTGTATACTTTGTAGCACAATGTAATAAATTGACCTTCAAAACTTTTGATTAAGTGATGTTTTATTAGAAATACTTGTAATATTTCCTCTATTTTATCGATTTTTACTAGCTTAAGGTGTATTATTCACCACTTAGCACTTGGGCCCTATTATCAAGTGTTAGTATAACGACAATACAATATTCGAAGCCAGATGTTATCATAAGCGATCAATTTTTCACTTTAGACATCAGTTGAAACGTATTGAGTGTTGCTTTTTGCAAATAAAGGAAAGAAAAAAGTCTGCCAATAACACTGAGAAGTTATTGAAAGTTCCACAAAAGTCTATTGTTCGGAGTCGACTTTAAACTGTAGGTCTCGCCACTCATGTGTAAAACTTAACATACACAACATAAGTGGTGTGAGAAGCTGATCGTGGCCCTGGTTGAAGGGTTATAAAATGTATGAATGTATATACATATGTAAAAACAAATCAAACAATGCATTTTTCTGTATATCACGTTTGGGCAACCAAATTAATTAAAGTGCCTTGGATCTGAACTGTAAAGGCAATATTGCTCTTGTCTACTGACCACCACTAGTATACTTCTGTCAGAATTTAAGCAAGACGCGTCCTTATGTTTGATAATCATTGACAGCAGACTATTAAATGCAACGAATCTATGAATTAGGCAGCAAATTGCTCTCGCATTCTGTCTATAATTCGAACCGATTGGTTGACCTAACCTCGTACCTACTTCCAGTTTTTATAGACTTTTTTGTAACCAAGATTTTGTCCAGAGACTGGTTGTATGAGTCCGAATTTATCAATAAAATATTGCGAATGATCACAGCAGCACCTTGATATATCAGTAACTCAAACATGTATAAAAATCTCGAGGTGCCAGCAGTCATAACATAGATGGAAAAATATTCCAAAAAATACTTGAAGTAGCTTGTGTTCCCGGCAACTCCCTTGGGTTAAAACATGTTGGACGTTTTGAGTCTCATTTATTAAGAAGTCAGGAATACTACATACATATATAATTGGTCCTTACAACCCTTCAATGCGTTTTACGATCTAGATTCTCATATCACTTATGTTGTGTGCGTTAATTTTTATACTTGAGAGGTGGGAACTAAAGTTTAAAGTCGACTCTGAATGACAGATTTTTGTAAAACTTTTTCATGATAATTTTATTTACTCCCAGATTTTTTGCCAGAAATCTACCCAGAGGAAGTCACCGAAGAATTATTTTTTTATTGTCCATTTTGTTGGAGACGTCTGGTCAGGGGTTGGAACCATATCATCACGTCCAATAAGTCAACACACTACGGCGACAATACTGTGTGTGGTATACTGCGGCATTTATTTCCACGTAAATAGTAACTATTCTTATAAATTCAGTTAAACATAGAAGCTAAGTTTATGTCTGGGTACAGGGATGTTACTAAGAACCTTGCCCATCTTCGTATTATTTCTTTGGTTTGTTTCGGTTCAATTATTTGGGGATTTTTATCTAATCAAATATTTTATGGGTCTATTTCTAAACTTAACACAGAATGATATTAGATTGTCTTACCACACCCACAAGGGGCAATTGATTACTCTAAGGGCCATAAGATTGCTCAGACGGGGACGCCGATAGAAACATTTTTTGTCTTATATTCTTCTCGCAAGATATCAGAATAGAGATTTGAAATTAGAGATATCAACACACTATACACTATATAATGGCGAATGAAACCACTTACTTGAGTAAAAACAGACAAATATGCTAAGGAGTTAAGTAGGTCGTCTTTGAAACATAACCAAAAGGTAATTATTATGAAACCCTGCTGTGTTACTATATACTGCTGGTATGTGGTACTTGCACCTAACACATCGATTTACAAGTTTTTTATGCCTTTACAAGCTAATGTACTATATAACTCACTTTAATACGTACATACACCATGACACGACATTATTGAAAAATAATTTTTTATTACTGAAAACTATTCCCTCATGTTATGGCACTGATATCAACACAAACATACCTATTAAAGTCTCAGATGATATAAAACAATAGTTTTTTAACAAAATAATAAAAAATAAATTAAATGTAGAAGAAGAAAAAATAAGAGTCATAATAAGTTTTAAAAGTAATACACAAAACGTACAAGCACGTTTGTTTTTTAGGTCCGATACAAGAGGGAAACTCTTAAATAAACCATCCATGAATTAGAAAGAAACACATTCGTTTTATTTGCTTTAGGGCTTTAAATTAAATTAGAAAATGGAATTTTATTCCAACAACAACAGCTACAACCAGAAATAGTCTGTCACGTTTTCCTAAATAAACAATTATTTGACTGTTTAGGAAATAAACAATTTGTCTAATTTTAACAGGATTAAAATTACTCACGCACACTCACACACACACTCAGCCGCACAAACATACTTCACTGTGACAATGACAGTAAAAACCCGTAAAAACTCTTATATTTATATGTATGTATGTACAGTGGTGGCCACGAATTTAAGACACGACATATGACTGACTTATTTGTGATAATTTTGACAACCCTGTAATATCAAATAAGGTATTCTTTATTTTTCTATGTACCCTGTAATGTTAAGAAAAAGTACCGTTATATTCCCTTTTTTTCTTTTTACATTTTGTTGCTTTTTAATCATATTAATGTAAAAACGAGTATTTGAAACTGGCCACGAATTTAAGACATTTCAGAATTTTCTGATTTTTAAGCGATTTTTTTGTGTTTTTTGAAGCTAAACGGTGAGTAACGAATGTTTTTATTATTTTATGTTGAAATACATCGAAATATTTAATTAGAAATGGCCACAGGTACTTGGAGTTCCGATGCCGAGCGAAAACTGATCCAACAACTAAAATCTGCTGGAAAAACAGTAATAGAGATATCCATGCTGCTTAAATGTTCTAGATGGAAGATCTACAACGCGATGGAACACATCAAGCAACATGGTACCACCAAAAATATCAAACAGCAACCTAGAGCCCGAAAAACTACACCCAGGGAGGATATTTTAATTTATAGAGTAGCTGCTAGTAATCCTTTCACGAGCTCAACTAAAATAAAAAATAACATTGCATCGGATTTTGGCATTAATATTTCGTCTAGGACAATAAGAAGACGATTAAATGAAAAAAACTTGCGTGGGTGTATTGCACAACGTAAACCACTTGTGTCAAAAAAAATATCAAAGCCCGACTAGCGTTTTCGAGAGAACATCTCAAGAAACCCATGATTTTTTGGAAAAATATTCTTTGGAGAGACGAGTCGAAGTTTTGCCGCTTCGGCTCTGATGGAAAGCGGTACGTATGGCGCCCTCCAAACCTGGAGCATCATCCAAAGTACACCCTAAAAACGGTCAGACATGGTGGTGGAAATGTGATGGTGTGGGCAGCATTTTCCTGGCATGGTGTAGGTCCCATTTACAAGATAGATTCTAAAATGGACCAGCATGTTTACAAAAACTTTATAACAGACACTATGATACCATTCGCTGAAGACAACATGCCTCTAATATGGAAATTTATGCATGATAATGACCCTAAGCACACTTCACGTCTAGTGAAGAGTTGCTTGGAGGAAAAGGATATCGTTGTTCTTTAGTGGCCAGCTCAATCCCCGGACCTCAATCCAATTGAGAACTTGTGGAATGATGTTGAGAAACATGTACAAACAGTTAAACCAAGAAATTCCAGCGATTTGTGGGAAGAAATCCAAAAGGCTTGGTATGCGATTCCAAAGCAACGTTATGTGGCATTAGTCGAAAGTTTACCCAGGAGATGTGCTGCTGTGATCAAAAATAAAGGATTTCCCACTAAATATTAGAATTTTTTTTATGAAGCTGAGCTTAATTTAGAGAATAGTGCTATATTATGCCTATGTCTTAAATTCGTGACCAGGATAAAATTTGTGTTTATGTATATAATATGTAAATACAAATTCTTAACCGAATATAGGTAAGAAAATATTATTATTTTTTCTTGATAACATTACTAAAATCTTAAGAAAAATATCATGGACCCAAAACTTTTTCGATAAAATGTAAAAATTATCACAAATAAGTCAGTCATATGTCGTGTCTTAAATTCGTGGCCACCACTGTATATGTATATGTAGTTGTAATTTCATGGGAAATAAGCACGCACTTTTCATACGTAAGAGTAAGAGTAAGAGTAGTAGTGTTGGTAATAAAAATAAAAGTGCTTACAATTGTTTTAGTACGAATAGTTGTTTGTAAAAGTAGTGAAGAATTAATAAATACGAGCATACAAGCATGAGTGTGGTTTTACAAGAAGCAGGATTAGAAAGTTACGACAGTAGTACGGCACTAGTGGAAGTGGTTGCAGTGGTAAAAATTCCAAAACCATAGTTTATATACATACATACACATGTTTGCGAAACCATAAGTAATTTAACTTAAGGTTTTTGGTTACAACACCACAACTACAAAAGAAAGTTTTCGCTGTAGATGCAAGCAAATTTGACAAAAAATTAAAAAAGAGGTTTTTTACAAATTATTTGAGAGATTCATAGGGCATACATATGTATGTTCATACATATATCTGTATGGATTTTATAAGGGCCATGATTTAAGTAAATTAACTGTGATCGATTTAAAATTTCATTTTTATTTTCGGTAATTATATTTGCTTGAAGAACCAATACATCTGCATCTTTATGCGTCCTCTCCACTTGAATAATTTGCATATCTCCTTCAACGTCATCTTTCTACCTTTTTCTTGGCAATCTCTTCTTTTAAAACCCTTCAGTTAATGATCAGAAATTGTTGTGGTTGTAGTGGAATCGTAATTACGCCTTTATAGAACGTCATGTATTCTGATTTTCAGCAAGAAGTTGCTGCTTATGATTGTACCAGGAGCTCAGTAGTCCTTTTACAGTTTCATTTGGGAAAAATATATTACGTAGCAATTTTCTTTTTTCTTTTACAGCAAAGCAACACCTTTAAGTATAACTGACGAATTTAGTAGCCAGACGTTACATTCTTACCACATGGCTGGTCTTTTTACGGTCCCATTAAGGCACAGATTTAGATTCATAGATATTTATTACTTGTCGTTACTTCAGGGGTTATGAACGAAGAAACAGAGTTGTACTCGCAGATTATAATAGATATTGTATTGCTCCATACTCTCATTTGATAACCTGATATTTATGGTAAATAATTGAAAATATTCGGAGATTATAATTGCAGTCTGTCTTATCTTTTTTTTTTTTTGGAATGTACCCAGCGTGAGGTATTTAATGCGGAAAATTCATTTAAAGCTTTGGACAATATTTATTCCTGTATCTGCCTTCTTTAACAGTTTTGTCTTACAAAAATAAATTATAGCTCATCTTATGACTTTGACAGCAGCGTTTCAGTTATTTTGTCTTCGCAGTATTCTAAATATTCGGTTAAATCAAGTTCGATGAAAATGGTACTGAACATTGCGACAAATTCTTTCATTACACTGACTGATATCTCAAAACGTTACTCAACTAATGAACTATTTGATATCAATAAACTTAACCGCTATCATCGCAATTGTATTCTCCTGTTTAAAGTCATTCTAACGTCTATAGAAGTCTTTATATGAAGGGTTCATGCTCATGCGTTATGACAACAGTGACAACATACTTTGAAAATTGTTGTGGTATGCTCTTCCACTAATTCCTTTTTCTTTTTAATAGAAAGTCGCTGTAGTCTAGTAGGTAGTATGTTGGCTTATTAAACTTGAGAGCACAGTTTGAACTTCAGATCAGGATGAAAAATTCTGTTAAAAACTCTTGGAGTCAAATAAGATTGACATGAAATAGTTTCTTAAGAAAATCAAGTTTAAATTTCGAATATAAACAAGAAATTATTCCATAAGAAACGTTTTTGTACGTTATATGAACATACTGCATGTAACGCATGTAATTAGGAACATCACGTTGTATGGAATTTGAATGTTAAAAATAATAATTATACGACCCGGTGCACAGTTTAATATACATTTAACGTTTAGATGCAGCTGCCGTAGGTAGTGTGTTCAAACCAGAGGTGAAACATCTTCAACAAAATGAAATCTGGATCAATATTTCTTCATCAACTGCCTCTCAGAAGATTTCTGGCTAAAACTCTGATAGTAAAATAAAATTGATATGAAATAGTGTTTCAAAAATCTGCCGTTTATAGTCGACTTTCAACTGTAGGCTCCGCCAATCATGTATAAAATTAACACACACAACATAAGTGCTGTGAGTAGCTAGGTTGTAATCCTGACTAATGGGTTATAATGACCAATTATGTATGTATGTACATAAGTAAGTACTATACATCCTATCTAGACACGTATCCAAAGCCAAAATCGTGGATATTGCTGTAGCTTTCAGCATTTTCCTTCAAATAGATGATTTATAAGTAAAAACAAAACCACCAGCAAAGTATGAACTTTTTCTTACTCTAAATACGAATGTGTGTCTAAAATGTATGTTTTTGGAAAATACTATCGTATTGCTCTCAGGATGGCTCAATTTAAAACATGACAAAATAATTCTATTGCTTTGAAATTATCCATATATAGATACATGTTTTCAAATAGAATTAAACAAATTTAATTTGGAGTTTCAACACACAGCAGAATAACAATTAAGTCCATGGGACTATTTAGTATGGCACATCTACCAACTGGACATAAACACCTCTCGTTTAGGATTAGCCATGAGATATGAAAATTGCCCCTTTTTCATGGCATTACAAGGTCCATTGAAGCCTTTAAATACGATTTAAAGTGTTTAAATACGTTTATAAAATAACAAATTAATGCCTTCCAAACATTCCCAGTGAGTATGGGAAACCTTTTAATTTGACGTCATTGTTGTTGTGAGTTTGGTATCATAATAAACAGGAAAAGTTTAATAAGACGCTTTGGTATCAACATGTCGTGAGTTAAAGTGTCACCAAAGTAAAAACCCAAAAACAACAGCTGTTAACAAAACTAGAACATGTTCGACATACATTTATTCATTTCAAATGCTACATACCATATAATGTATACATTCATCTGTATGTATGGTAGGTATATTGCAAGGATGTTTTCAACAAAGGTAGAGGTGTAGCATAACAAGAGGCATAATGATTATATTCCCCATTTCCCATAGTAATCACCATCCTGGTATTGTAACACTATTTTAGAAGACAAATGTGACGCATTCAATTTATTATTATTCAAACAGGAAAATGCCAAAAGAGTTTTAGAAAAAGACTAATAGTTTGCGAAAAAAACAGAAAAAAAATTTAACTACAGCCACATATACACACACAACTAAAGATATAAAACAGATGAAAGAATGGTTGAATGAATGGTAACATTATCGTTTGTCTATTTGCCACTCGAATATGTTTTTCGTTTCGTCCTTACATTTCTTGCCACACACATACACACACAGTCAATACCATATAACTGCCAATTCACTCCATAGCCTCCCTTTCTGCTAAGTGTCACAATGAGTATCATCCTCGTCAGCAAAAGCAAAAGCACTACTGTTGACTTGCGACAACGGCAACGACAACGTTTTGAATAAATAAGTATTAAAATGTAAGACTCTGAACCCAATGAAAAAGATAGTGAGAGAGACAGAGAGAGAGGAAAAGAGCAAGAGCGACAAAGAGAAAAATGTAAAATGTCATCATATGACGGGAATCAATCTAAAGTCATTTTGTAACCCGTAAAGTCATAAATCTAACTTTAATACTAAATACGTGACTGCGTCAAGAAGCGAACACAAAAACAAATATTCTATGAAGGCATGAACACAGAGAGAGAGAGTCAGCAATAGTAAATGACACTAAACTTTACGATAACAACAATAGCAACGGCAACAGCAACCATATGAAATGGACAAATAAATGAATGAACGAATGATTGAATAAATGAATGAGTGAATGAATGAATGAAATACAAAAGAGAAGAGAAATAGAAACTAATATTTTCTAGGCTTAACAAAAGATAAATGCTAAATAATGTTGGAATATTAAAAGCCAGATACTAGACGACTGACTTAGAAAATGAATTGTTTTAAATTATAGAAAATAAAGACGGACATTATTTAAATGTGTTACAACTTTATTTCAATTTAAAGCAATTATTGCCAGTAAATTTATATTAAAAAGAACTACGTACTTCCTTGCATTCAGGAAAGAGTGACTTGGCTAACCGAAACAATTTTTTTTTGGCCTTTAATTGAAGACCATGAACTATACGGTATGTGTTTTCAACAAAATAGTGCAACTATCCACACTGCACCTACTTTGACTTAATTGCTACAGAAGTTTCCAGTGGTGGAATTTAAGTAAGTGGAATTTAAAGTAAAATTGTACACAGCTTGTAAAAGATAGAGGCAATTTTACAGTAAAAAAAAGCTATGAACAGCAGGCTAATATTCTATGTATTATTTTCCGCTCATCTATTGTTCATTGGCGGCCTGCAAACTGCGAGGCGTACAACAAAAAATTATTCGAATTATTAGTGTTCACCAATGAGTTGGATTGAATCATGGCGTATTGCTATTCACAGAAAAAGAAGAAATTCTAACCATGGGAAAAGTCTACAAATCGTAGAAAATTCCAGACGGGTGTGAAGTTAACTCTGTTGTATACTTTTAAATACATATATACATACATAATTGGTCATTACAGCTCTTCAGTCAGCATTATGGCCTAGCTTCTCAGCACCACTTATGTTGTGTGTGTTAGTTTTTATACGTGAGTGGCGCTACGTACAGTTTAAAGTCGATTTTGAAAGACAGATTTTAGAGAAACTGGCTTTGCGTCTAATAAGCCAACACACTACCTACTAGACTACGGCGACTTTGAAAGTCATGAAAAAACCACAGCTACATACATAACATAATTGGTCATTACAACCCTACAATCAGAATTTTTTTCCGCTGAGGATGTGTCCCCCGTGTGTGGTGTCCTCATCCACTAAATCTCCCCCTTTTCTTTTGGACTGTTTGTACACACTCCAGAACTACTGTAGTTTTACTTCGAAGTGGGGTCCCTTTGGCTATTTGAACCCTTATCGTATATCCGGCTTCGGATTAAGCAAAGACATCTGAAAAGGTGTTTAAACATCCATTCCATCCAAT
This sequence comes from Sarcophaga rosellei, assembly GCA_930367235.1. NCBI lineage: Eukaryota > Metazoa > Arthropoda > Insecta > Diptera > Sarcophagidae > Sarcophaga > Sarcophaga rosellei. The sequence goes on from OV884018.1 coordinate 79,366,307, forward strand.
CCGCTCATTCAAATCAATTTTTTTTGTAGACTTCAGCAAGGCTTCAGTATAACTGGCTATGCTATTCCAATTTTCTTCCCTGTCCAGATGTATATCGCAGATGTTTTCGACAATACAGACGCCGACTTTGCCCTCAAGATTGGTTGTTTCTAACCTCCATTTTTCACAATGAAAGAAAGTTTTTTTCGCGTCATAAATCGACTCATCATTATAAATACAATTTGGTCGTGTGTGTTATCTTATCTTAAAATCGACTCCAAACGACAGTTTTTTGACAAACTTTTTCATGGCAATTTTATTTGCAATCAGAATTCTGCTAAGAGGCAGAAGGCCGAAGAAATATTTTTAAAATTTTTCGTTTAGTTGAAGATGTCTGACCTACGGCTTGAAACGAGGTCTCACTATCTACTTGACTATGGCGACTAAATTTTTATAATGAGCACAGTTTTAAATACTTCATGATTCCTAAAAGGATTAGGAAACACTTTCATTTGTGGTTCAAATTATTCTTCGATTACTTTTCAAGGTTCGGGCCACTTTGGTCTTGTGTAGCGCCACGAATTTCACTCTGAGGCGAATTTTGCTATATCAGTTTGAGGTATTGATAGAATTTACACAAATCGAGTCCTTTGACTGCATATTATTTGCTCACTGATTTGAATGGAATTTGACAGCTCATTTGTTACCAAAACTCGCCAGTACTTCTCGAAGACTTCTCTTAGGAGCTGATTAACGCGCCTTTTTTGTTGTAGCATTTTAACCTACATATTAAGTAAGCGATTTCCAAACTTGCAATCTAACATGACTTCGCTTAAAGCGACTCATAGATTTTACTATACTATTTACTATACCATACTGTTCTCATAGAAAATACTACCAACTTTTTAAAATGAAAACATTTGCTAAAAAATCAATTTTTCTAATCAAATTGCAAATGATACAAAGTAACTTGAAGAGAACAATTGAGTATTGAGAGAGAAGATAACATTGTTGCCAAAATTATAAAAACGCATTAGGAGAATTACGAATTGCGTTTCTCCTGTGTTTGTTTTTTTCGCAAAAAGTCTTATTTATACACCAATGCCCTAAAACGCAGTTGCATGCAGCAGAGAGCAACATCAATACCATCAGGCACAAATGTACATGTGCTACACCACTCAATACAAGTTGTTGCAAAAGTTGTTTTGTTTTGTTTGAATAGAAATAGTTGCAGTATTTTTCTTGTTTTTTCTTTTTCATCTAATTTTTGTTGCAGCAAACATTTGTTCAAGTATTTCGTTATTTACTACAGCAATGGTGGCCCCCATTCCATTACCAATTCCTTCACAGCTACTGCTCATATTGTAAGGATTTCTTTTTCTTTTTCTTTTTCCGGTGATATAAATTCTCAAACAATAGCAAATAGCAAGTAGCAAATCATTTAAGTGGAGTAAAACTTTCCTTAGATAAAATGTAGTTACAAAGTTGGGCAACAACAAAAAAGTTTAAGTTTTAAGAAACAAAAAAAAAAAAACAGAACAAACTACAAACATTCTTCTTTAAAGTTATAAAAAAAGGATATAAATTTTATAAATAATGAGGTTTAAGATAAAAATTATAACAGTTTGTAATGAAATATACATATATTCTTCAATTTTTACAGTATTTCCTGAGAATTGCAAACATTTTGGATAATTTGATGGAATTTAAAACATTTTATTGTTTGCAAATATAACGAGAAATCTATCTACGGAAAGGAAAATTAAGAATTTTATTTAAAGATATATTCATAACACTATAACACTGCTCCCCCACAACTTCAAATTTGGATATGCTACATCAAATAGTATATGTTTGATAAAAGACTAATGCCTCATTGGAGGGTTATGAATTATCTTAGGAATCGTTTATTGATCTGCCCAGTTCTTCCGATATTTTTCTAACGAAATATATAACTTTTATTTTAAAGGTTCAGAACTAATTAAATTTTACATATTTTTATCAATTGTCATTGATTAAGCACGACCGATTGTGTAAAGATTATTGACTCAAATGAAATGACATAGGAATCCATCAGAATGTTGTGAATGCTATAATCAATAATGGCTATTAGGACTCTAAATATAGGCTCCTCGTCTGGTAAGATCGTGATACTGTTCTTCACAATTCTAGACCACCTACTGGAGATTACTGTCAGTTCTACCAAACAACGTACTATAACTTGGGGTCTCAAGGAATGCCTTTAAGATCTTATAGACGTTGATAATACTATTTTGCTTTTGCACACTTATCTGCGAACATGTAACGTATTGTAATGAAGTTGTCATCAGGCTTAAGATTTTCTTTTGGAATTTCCGTTACTATACACACTTGGTGGCCGTGTACATAAAGAACTCCTCTTCCGCAAAGCAGGTTCATTAGAATATGCTATCGCAGCTTGATGAATTGCAAACCTAAAGGTTAATCTTAGTACAACGAAAGGAAACAACTGTAAATTAAATTCCCTAACAATGTGGTCTTTGTTATAGGTCAACAGCTTTACATGTTTAACAATGTGGGCAGTAGGCAAAATATTCTATACAGCACTTAAAAGCTTGTTTTGCATTTGTCAAGCAACTTAATGACAAATTTTATATTCCTGCATAATGTCTGTGCATCTCTATGTCTCGAAAACATAGGTTGTGATTGAGGAAATATGAAGGTAAAACTGCATTCGAAATTTATTCGAGATTTATTCTAATAATAAATACTTACTGAATTGGTCATTCAGTCAGGATTACAACCTAGTTTCTCATATCCATCAAGACGTGTGTATTCATTTTATCCATGAGCAGTGGAACCTACTGTTTAATGTCGACTACGAGCGACAGATTTGAAAGAATTTTCATGCCAATTTTTTTACTCTCTCGGAGATTTTGTCAGAAGAGCTCTCTGGCTGTCGTCTAATAGCCTAATACACTACCTACTAGACTACGCCAACATCATAATGGCTAAACTTTAAAAACACTACAATGAATGTTTTCATACAACTCTGATCAGCAACACGCAGCAAGTGCAGTGTCATGGAAGGATACCAAACAACGTACTGTAAAACTGTTTTGAGAAATCGTTGGATGAATTAAAACTACTGGCACTGAGAACCGTTTGTAGAGAACTTAAGATTCAGGTATGCGGTACGGACTTCAATACAAAGATAATAGTAATAGTAATAATGTAATAACAATGAGAGTAATTAATCGCCTTGACTTAGGCTTTCAGCAATTCTTTTTCAATTCCAGTAATATTCTACAAATTTTTTCGGCATAAATATGTTAAGTTAATCGTGAGTGAAATTAATAGAGTAAGTTTATGTATATCACAGAAATAAATTTTGGAAATGGGTCTACACTTAAATGCTTCAAATGTATTTAATAATTTTTCTACTTTTTTTTTTGTATTTTTTGTCTACGAGATAATTGCAAGATTTCATTTTTATTTCGTTATTAAATAACGCTTTAATTCTACTGCATATGCATAATTATTATAAATGCTTTAACGCTTCATAATTAATTTTGCAAACTCCCACAGAATATTTTTAATTTTTTCCACACATTTATGCATTGATTACAACTGCACTTGATCCATAAAGTGATGGGATTTCTGCCATCAAATCGTTAATTTTAACTCATTTGCCATGTGCCATTTCTATAATGGCATCTCTAACACTATATGTTACTCGTATGCAATTGTTATTTGACTGCTGTTACTGATTAAGAGCTGGTGCTTTGGGAGGGTGGGTATATGATACGAGTATAATGAATTAGTGAGTATAGAGAGTAGAAATGAAAGAAAAAAAATATGGTTCATTTGCAGCCAAAAGTACTCGTTGTCGACATTTTTATCATAAATTATAACAACGAAAAACAAAAATGAAAAAATTTTTTTGTAATTTATTTTCATTTCTGTTTTTTAATCTTCATGTCGAAATGGATATTTCTTTATACAATTTCATTCATTTTTTAACTCTTTTTTTGAAATTTATGTATGTGGTAGTAACTTCATATACTAAAAAAATATTGTATTTTCCACACTCTAAAGCAGATTTGATTTGAAATGTATGAAATTTTCGTTTCGATTTGGTCAAAATAAAAAAAAAATTAAATATCGTGTATGAATGAATGTAAATATGTAATGTATGTACACATGGATATGTATGGCACATGAGTTTATTTTGTTGAAATATAATACAAGCTCACACTGTATGAAATTTACAAATCAATTGCATTGCTACTCTACTTTTTTAAGATATATTTTTATTATTACACTTCTGTTACATTTATTGCTAACACTATGGGTTATTTCATATCGAAATTTGTTAAAGAAAAAAAAACAAAAAAAATTATTTGAATTCTGTAACGTTACCATATTTATATGAAAATTGCCTTTCATTCATTTCTGTCTCTCAAAGTAACATCGCTGTGGTGTTGAAATTTGGCATCATTCAGCCGTTCATCAACCATTGCTGTGGCATTATATTTTAGAGTGCTGAATGGTGTTGTATTATTGCTTATTTAACAATTTGATTAATGAATTTTTACGGTAACCACCCCCAAACCAGTATAGCTACCAGTGACTGCTCCTTGCTTCCATACTCATTGCAGCATTATTTACAATGCAGTTGCTTTCATTTTCGATGTGCTACTATGCTATGTAATGGAATATGTGTGATTTTTTCGAGTATTTTTTTTCTTCATTTCTAATTCAAATGAATGAAATATATTTTCACTATGTTTAATCAAAAATATTTGATTTTATACTCCTTTTTTTTTGATTTCTTTTTGGCAAATAGTAGTGGAGCAAGAAATAAATAAATACAATTTTTTTTTGAAATATTGCAAACTGATGCTGATGTCAAATACTTGTGCATTTCAGCAAATAAATTCACAGCAGAAGTTAGGAAAGTTTCAAAGAAGGCAAGTGAAAATAATCAAAAAAAAAACGAAATAGTTCAAATAGAGAAAGGAGTTTCCAATTAAAAAAAATATATATATATTCAAGGAAGCTAAACTTACTGACAATAATTAACTGAGTGCCCTAGCACTAATGTACAGTATCAACATACATGCAATATGGATAGTGTGAGAAGCTAGATTGTAATTTTGCTAAAGAATTGTCAGTCAATTAAGTAAGTAAGTAAAACTGACTGATTTATAACAACATAGCTGAAATGATTTGGGTTAAGAAGGCATATTAAAACTCAAATCCAAAAAGTGGTAATTTAAGGAAATCTTGAATCTGTCGAAATACTGATTACCCGGTTAGTCCTCTTGATTCTTCTCTTATCGTAATTTCCCAACAAAAGTTTTGATTGTATCAATTCTATATGGTTTGAGAAAGTTTTGGCCTCTCCTTATCTTCATTTTCTTTCAGCATACCCGTCCAAATATCTGTACACAGAATGTATTGTATTAACGGCGCATAAGCTCCCCCACTCGCAGACTTGTCAGGTGCTCATTGCCAAAAATTTCCATAAGGACCCAACAGAAAGTAACCTTATTTTGTCTACCTAGCTGATTCAGCTTCAGATATTCCCATACAATCTTCGATATTCCCTCAAAAGGGTCGAGTCCTTGAATGACGGACTGACTGTCAGATAGTATTGCTATGGTATGGGGCACATCTTTTGATGTCATAGACTTCCGCTCGGAAAATACCCGTTACAATATTTCATTCTGGGACTCAAAACTACCACAAAATTGTTCCACTTTTGAAGAAGTAATTTTCCAAAATGATAAAGTCTACTGGTTCCATCAACTTCAAAGCCTTATACGCTGTTCAGATGATGCACTTTTATTGCATAAATCGCAATGAAAGCCATTATTGAGCTCAACACTTCATATAAAAAATATCATTTAATTATTGCACAATAAATACGCAAATTGTTATAAGATTGAGTAAAACTTAAAATGCAGCACTGTCATAAGTACATATGTAGAAAAAAGTAAAAAAAAATCATTCAACCAGCTGTTTTGCTTTCCAGCTGTCAAATGAATATTGAATAAGCATATGTTGTTGTTATGTCTGAACACTTAAAATATTGTACTTAAGAAACCGAAGATTGATTCAATAAAAGTGCATATCTGAACATAGTATTCGTCTTCACCATTATATGCAGCGAACTTAAGTCCAACAGGGTCTCCAGTAGTATGACAGGTTCTCATTGCCCCTATTATACCAATATAAATTAAGAACTATTCTTTAAATGGTTTCACATAGCTTGACGAAAACGAGGCATTTGACAACCTATATCGTTGAAATATATAGCAGGCTCTCGTGTCCAGGAGAATTTCTGAAATGCTTATAACACCAATACCGCCCATAACTGACAAGTTTCTTGGACTTGAGTGCTAGGTTAATATAGTCATAAGGGAGTTTATCTAAAATAAACATTTAAACACATACAAAAGCATGTAAAATTTATAATTTATAAACGGGGTAAAATACTCCTTAAAAAACGTATTCATTTCATTCTGAAATTTACAGAATATTTATAAAAAAAAAGGGATTATTATTGCTAACAACCTCTTATTTCCTGGATTGCCTTTTTCTTCTCATTTTATACACACCAAAACTATACAACATTTTACGAGGCCAAGAATTAATAAGAAATTCTAAATGAATGGGGGAAAAAAGTACCAATATAAGCATAGATTTACAAGGAAAATGAATGAAGGGAAAAAGACGAAATGCATCAATTTGTAACTGATGCTGCTACTAACGATTCAGATGTTGATGATGATGGCTTTTGATGATGACGTTATAAAGAAAATGAAAGAAAAAAAGAGAAAAGAAATTAGAAAAACTGCAAAAAGGGGTCAAATGTTAAAGAAAAAATGGGAACAAAATGAACTCCCTGACAACTTGAAGTAAAATTCATATGGGGCAAGCAAAAAAAAAAAAAAAAGGCAACATGGGGACAGCAGCAGCATAGAATATGGTGTGGCATATAATGTATAGACAACACAAAGAGAAAGGTAAAGAAGAATAAGAAGAAGAAGAATATGACTTGGTTATAATTGTATGCGCTGTATAATATTATGCTTGCAATTAATGGCAAACTATCCTTAGGCATTCATCAAATTGCAGTAACTGTTGCTGCCGACTCCTCAGTTAACTTTCATGCTGCAATATGGAAACATGTTATAACATGTTGTTTCGATAAAGAAAGACACGTACTTTACATATATAAAAATGTTTTTCTCTCTTTTTATTTCGGTACCGCCGAACTCTTTATTTATTTAGTTTTTTTTTCTCTCAAGCTTAGCTGTCGTGTAATTTTTCTATTTGTAGTTCGTTTTGTTTTTTTTTAGAAAATTTCTTTCATTTGCTCGTTTATTTGCAGCAAAAAGAAAAAAAAATTGAGAAGAAATATAAGAATTATAAGAGAATAGTAAAGTATTTTTCTACTCATTTCCACTTGAAATGTCGGTCACTAGCGAAACAAGAGTCCTGGATGAAAGCCTAGATGGATGGATGGCTGGATGGTTGGAAGAATGGTTGGTTGATTATTCAGCTGAATGTATAGATGAATAGTGTAAAGTTCGTTGTGTTGTTGTTGTTGTGAGATGTAGCAATTTAAATGCGTCTTTATTTATGCTCCACAAATCAGCGCATAACTTCATTGTACACAAGAGGCTGGTTTCAATTTTATACTCCCATCATCACCATCATCATCATCATCGCCTTCTTCACTATCACTGTCATTATCCTCATTCTTGCCTCTGTTATTCATTTATTTTCCTATTTGTCCTTTTTTTTCTTTGCATTATTCCATCTGTTCTTTTCGTATTTGTTCAGGCCTACCATATACTCCGTCCTTTTTTCTAAAATTTCTGCTGATGCTGTTATTTTTATGTTGTAATAGCACTTGGCATTTCTTGTTGTTGTTGCGTGTTTATTTCTTATTAAAATGTACGTTGATAGGTGGTTAAAACTGCAACAGAAAAATAACAACAACATTTACGTTACCAATGTTACATACGAGTATACAGAGATGACATTATTATAATTTTTTTTAGAAACAAGTCCTATTTTTATTTAAACCAAAACGAAGAGCCCCTTGTCTACATATCCTTTATTTAAGATTGTTGTTTTCTTCATTTTCATTGTTTTAATTTTTCCTTAGATTTTAAGAAGTTTTTAATTGTACCAAACAACTTCAGTTTTGTCATTATCTCGTCTGCCAAAGGAGTACAGTGGTTATTTCGTTTAAAATATCTGAATACAGTTTAGGAAGCATTATCATTACTACAGTAGTAAGATTTATGAATAAGGTATGGTAAATGGGTTTCCATTGCTTTATTCGTTACAGAATTATATGAGTGATTTTATTCGACCAGTTGTTGTTGTGTATTTAAAACTATTGAATTTCATTTTGATGTTTTGGTTAGACATCCGGTTATGTTAAGGTCGTATTGTAGTAAAGGGTCCGCCAAATAACTTTTTTTGTAAATGCTTAAAAAAAAACTACTGAATATTTTCTCAAATTTCTTTTTTTATTTGAAAGTACAATCCTTCCGGTTAATAATGGAAAATAATTTCATTCAAATGGCTGCCTCGGCTGGCTATGCAGTAGCCTGCACGATCAGTTCAATTTTTAAGCACATTATTGATTGTGTGCAGCTGTATTTCACCAATGGCTTCACGAATATTGTCCTTTAAATTGTCAATTGTCTCTGGCTAGTCGGCGTAACACGTATCTTTGACGGCACCCCACAAATAATAGACCAACGGTGTCAAATCGCAGCTCCGAGGTGGCCAAACGACATCAGCTCTGCGGCTGATAATGCGATCTTCAAAAACAGGGCGCAAAACATCGAGTGCAGCTTCGGCTGTGTGGCACGTAGCGCCATCCTGTTGAAACCAAATGTTGCCAATATCCTCCTCTTGAATTTTTGTGAACAAAAATTTGTTCAACATGGCCCGATAACGATCGCCATTGACTGTAACGGAAAATCCTTGACACAGTGACTCGTTTTGGGTGCGTCGGCTTTTCAATGTATTCGTGCGGGTTTTCTGTGCCCCAAATGGTACCATTTTGCTTGTTTACATACCCGCCAAGATCAAAATGAGCTTCATCTGAAAAGATGATTTTTTTTGTCAAAATCGGCATCTTCTGTAAGTCGATCGCAGGCCCACTTTCCCAGCGTTGTGCAAGCGTATACACAACCATATTCGTTCAGCGGAAGGATAAAACTAATTATCTGTCAAATCAGACATGAGCTAAGTGTTACCATTCACGAAATAAGCACTAGTTGGAAAAAAAACGTTAGATGGCGGACCCGATATAAGATTGCTGAAGTGAACTATTTTTATCACATACATACGGAATTGGGCATTACAACCACTCAGTCAAGTCTACAAGCTACCTTGTGTGTGGTCAATTTTACACATGAGTGCCGGGATCTACAGTTTAAAGTCGACTCCGAAAGACAGATTTTTGAGTAACTTTTTCATAGCAATTTTGTTTTACTCTCAGAGTTTTTGCCAGAAATCTACTGAGAGTAACTCGTGGAAGTAATATTTTTTTTGTCTTACCAGGGATTTGAACCTTAACTTCACGTCTAATAAGTCAACACACTATCTACTACTAGAATGCGGTGACTTAAACACACTTTTCAAGACGCTAATATAACCCGATCAAGAGAGATATACTTCGTGTATGGAGAATAAAATTGACTTGGAACACATAATGAGTTGTATGCACTTTACGACGCCATTGACGTAGTTAGATAGATTAATTTACAAAGAGGGCTAGCGAGAAGAAAAACTGTTGTAAATCTGATGGAAAAATTTAGATTTAGAGGATTTCTGAAAACTTGATGCAAGTAGGATGAAGATGACAGGAAAGAAACGTGTATAATCGCTGAGTTCAGAGTACGATTCTAATTTAAGTTGAAGGCCAACACATTTATGAATATCAAGCTTAATAAGAAAAAAAACTGATTAAATTCTTATATCGTATAATAACTTAATTGTTGCAAAAGTTTCAGGTTACGAATTTCTGCTCTAAAAGAAAATCTTTATCACAATTTTTCATAATATGTATTGTCTTTAATAATTAAAAATATCACTCATACGCCTTAATGGATCAAACCAAAAATCCATATAATAATATAAATATAATTTCATTCGTTTTGATATTAAAATCAATTTTTCATTCATTCGTTCATCCATTTTTTCTGAATGTTCTTCTCTTAACGATGTTTAGTCACCTTTAATTTATTTCAAGTCCTTTGGGGCTTGATAGTTAGGTATGTATGCATGTATATGTACGCATGAATAAAACCGTTGCCAATGCGATAGGATTTGCAAAAGACTTTGAAGAAAAACACCAGCTAAACAAAAACAACACATGACTAACGACCGTAATTTGTATAGTTTTTCTCCTCCTCTTCCAATCCGCAATTTTATCATTTCGTGGAACAATTTGCAAAGAAGACAAGTCGCAAAAATGTGTTGCCAGGTTAAGGCGAAAAATGTACGCAAGTGAAAGGTATTAAAAGGTTATCTTTTTTTTCCAAATTTTTCATTTAAAATAATTTTAAAAAATGATTCCATCATTATTCTACAATATTTTACATACTTATTGCAAACAATTTTAAATATTTTGTTATTTTCAAAACATGTGGCATCCCTGTATTGTAAAACGAAAAACTTTTATTGGTAGTTTCTTTCGTATTGTCAATGGTTTTGTTTCCGCTTCTTTTGCTAAATTGTGTTTAGATTCGAGTTCACGCTAATTACATGGTCATTAATTGAGCCAATTATTTTCTATTATCTTGTGGATACAGAGAGAGAGAGAGAGCGACAAGATAGACAATTTTCCAAAGCAAAGCCATTTACAATATCATAAAATTAAAGAAACAGATTTAAGAAAATAATTTCACTTACGTCGAACAAATTGTATACGAGTAACATGGGTATCTGGGAGTTTGGAAAATTCAAAAAGAAATGAAATTCAATAAATTTCTGCCAAATGCTTTTGATGTGTATTTAATTATTAAGTGGTTTATGCTTAACTTAGTCTTGAAAAACTCCAAAGAAAATGTCAGTAACTGTTACATTAATTTTTTTCATTGTTACTAGATCTGCAATTCAGCCTAGGCCTTAGACACAATATTTCTTCATTCATATTGTTTTTTATCAATTTTTCTGCTGTGATCAGTACATGTATTTAAACTTTTAAAATTTGATTGATTTTACTGCTTTATTCGCCTGGTTATGGAACTCTCATATAGTCGCGCTATACATGTCTATCTGCGTAGGAATCAAATCCCGGCCCAGACATCTTCAACAGAACGATATGTGAAAAAATATTTCTTAGGCAGTTTCCTGTCAGCAATCAACTTGGAAAAAACTCTGAGAGAAATATAAAATTGCTATAAAATAATTTCTCAAATCTAGCGTTCGGAGTCGACTCTAAACTGTAGGTCACACAAAACATGAGTGCAGTGAGAAGCTATATTCTAACCCTGGTTAAACGCTTGTAATGACCAACTAAAATGGAACTTTAGCAGTTTAATTCTTTGTTACTCTTCAATCTTATTATCGTACATCTGATATTATCATGCATTTTAATACAAATGTACAGAAGAAATCTTTTTTTTTTACACATTTTTAAATATTCCGATGACTAGTGCATCTCTACGAATGCAATGCCTGAGTGGTTCACAGAGTAGTAAGAAGCATAGCTAAACGAAGTTCTTTTTAAAGTTTATTCCTAAAAATTTTCTTTTTCTTTTTGCAATACAAACTCAGTGATGCAGCTAATGTCAGGTTAGCTTTCTAAAGTGAATAAAAAAAACAGAAATTGAAACATTTTAAAGAATTCTTCTTTTCAGTTGCAAAGTTTTTCCCCATCTTACGTATGTATGTAGCTGTTCAAAAAAGATGAGTTGAGTTAAGAAATGATGACAACGCTGGAGATACATTTTGTATTTCATATGAATGCATGTGTGTTCTCAAATCTTTTGCTTTCGTTACGCTTTTCCTCTTTAGTATTTTTTTTCTTAAATACCGGAATTATATACTTACTTAGCATATATAGAAATGTAGGAAAACTAGGCAAAGCAGGTAACAACTAAGAAGGCACATACTGGAAATCCTTACTTTTCCTTTCCTTGCAACCATTTTCAAAACTGTAGTTATACGTATAGAAAACTAAAGCAATTATAAAATACAGAAGAACTTAAAAAAATGTTTTCCCAAAAATATTATGTAAGAAAAGTAGAAGAACTTTAGTTTAGTTTCTACGAAAATTTCCAGTTCTTTCAGGCGGTTTTTTTTTGTAGTTTTTTGCAGTTTTTTTTTTCTTCTTTAAGATTTACGACTTAATTTTAATACTGAAGAACTTAAAATGAAATCAGAGCGTGAATATGAACGAAATGGCACGAGTATTCTCTTAATGGTTTAGTTTTAATAAATTTTTGCGTAAGAGTTTGAATACGGAGCGACGAGTGTGTGTGAAAGTAAAACGAAAAAGATAACAAATGCATTTTACACCACTAAACGGGGTTAAATAAGCAGCCATTAACTGAGAAACTTTTTCTTCTTTTTTTTCCTCCAATTTTTTTTGTTTGTTTTTTTCTTATTACGTTAAGAGGCTTGCGCAAAAAAGCAATTAAGATAAATTACACTTTTACTTGCTCAAAAATTTTCTTCTTTTTTTATATATTTTTACGTATGTAATTGAAAGGTTATTATGTTTTAATGGTTAGCTGCCATATAATGTGAGTAGATAAAAAGGTTAAAAATACTTATTACATTAGAGTTGCTAAGATAAATTCGAAAGATATTTTTTCTAATGACTTATTAGAATCCAAGATTTATGAAAATAAATAAAATTTTTATCGTTTACAAATAAAATTGATTTTTACACACAAATGCATTATAGGGTTTATGCTTTACATATTTGTGTTCATCTTTTAAAAACCAACGTTAGGGAAGGTGTGCTACAGTGGCTAAACTAACAAACATGAGCAATCCAGTTTACGATCTGTGAGACGTTGAATAAATTTTGAATCTGGATTTTGAATATTTGAAAATTTTAATTTTTTCTCGCGTTAAGCTTGTAGATATTTTTATTGGCTTACTAGATGAGAGCTCGATAGTACAAACGGCAGCTCTGATATATCAGGAAAAAATAAAAAAAATAAAAAATGAACAGAAATATTTTTATGGGCGATATCCTGTCAGTAAGTTAGTCTTTTTCCAAAACTTCTTAGAAAAAGCTTCTCAAATCTGTTGCCCGAAATCAACTTTAAACTGCCAGTACCGTCACTCATGGATAAAATTAACACAAAATATAGGTGATTTGAGAAGCTTGGTTGTCTTCTAAGTCGAAAGGAATGTAATGTCTAATTAACTGTGTACGTCAATTCTTTAATTCTCCTTCAAAATAACTATCAAAAAAGCCTCTTGACATAATTCCAACAGGGAATAACATCAACAACCAAAATTACCAGAAAATGTCCAGGGAAATATTACATCTTGACAACGAGTATGATAACAGAAGCTTAAGAAAGAAACTATTCGTTACAGTACTGGTACTCGTCAGTATGTTACAAGTGAACGTTTTTGCCTTCATAAGAATATTCTATTCAACTTGGACAGCACATTCGACTTTTGTGAAATGATCAGTCCACCCTCTGAGCTTTTAACTTGGACTTCGAGTTAGTATGGGTTCGATCAGGTTAACTTAACTAATCAGGAGAAATATTGTGACCTTTTCTTTCTAATATACATACATATATACATAATTAGCATAGATGGGCACTTTGCAGTACCAGTAAAATTTCAGTAAAAATTGATTTTTACTGATTACTGAAAAAAATTTCAGTATTCAGTAAAATTTTACTGTTAATGCAATCTAAATTTGAATGAAATTTAAATAAAATTTAAATGAAAAAAAGTAAAATTTTACTGTTAATGCAATCTAAATTTAAATGACATTTAAATGAAATTTAAATGAAATTTAGATTGCATTACCAGTAAAATTTTACTGAATACTGAAATTTTTTTCAGTAATCAGTAAAAATCAATTTTTACTGAAATTTTACTGGTACTGCAAAGTGCCCATCTATGATAATTAGTCATTACAACCGTCCTAGTTCCTCACACCACTTATGTTGTGTGCTTTAATTTGTATACATGAGTTGCGGGATCTACAGTTTAAAGTCGACTCCACACCACAGATTTTTTTGGGAAACTTTTCATGGCAATTTTTATTTTACTCTCAGAGTTTTTTTTTGACAGAAATCTGCTGAGAGTAAGTGGCCGAAGAAATATTTCTTTCTTATTTAGTTTTACTGGAGATGTTTGACTTGCGGTGTGAACCAATAAGCCAACACACTACCTATTAGACCACGGCGACTTCTTCTTTCAAACACTCAAGATAAAGACGAAAACTGCTATGAATCCGAGCGGTTTTAAGCCTGGAATGGCTCAATTTAAAACCCAATGTGTAGATTTTTTGATAAGAAGAAGGGATCGGATCAGTAGTACAGATTCTGTTCGGTGGCAATGTAAGATGGTGGTGGCAAGAAAACACTTGATTGAGATATCCTCACTGATATTGAACATAATCCTTAGGCTCGTCATGACAATTACATTGTGAAAGACATTATAAGGATAACGGCAACTCAAGGACTTAAGTGTAAAATAGGTCTCTGTATAGTTTGAATCTTATAGTTAAGATCTAGTATGAGTTTTTGTTGCTGTCCTTGGCCTTGAAAACCTAGGATCAATAGGTTTCTATTCAAGTGATTTAAGATTTTGATTCCCAGTGATTTACCCCCTGAAAGTATTAGACTTACAATGCTGAATAAAGTCATAAATTATAGTGTGGTTAAATTCCTTAAGTAAATTCTTCGTATAAACTTGCTTAGGACGATAGCACATGTTAAGTTTTGGGCAGAGAGTAAGCAAAAGCCGGAGCATGTTAAAATCTGAACAAGCATATTTATTTGGAACTGCATCATATTATTGAACAAAAACTGACCGATATCGCAAAACAACCCACCTATTGATATTTTCTAGACAGACGGCGAAGAGGTCGACTATAATACGCGTGGAAACCTTAAAAGGAATTAGAATTATTCAAAATTCATTTTCAAGCAGTGGAGCTGAATGATGAGAAGGAGAATAGTCTTAATTGAATACCGAGAACGTTCCCCTTTAAAGTTGTCAATTAATTTCACTATCAGCTGATAAAAGTTCGAAAATGTATATTAAATGGCAGCTTTAGATGAACAAAGCGACTAAAGAATAATTGAAAAATGAAAAAGAAAACTTAAAAATCGAGATTGTAACGTATTTCCTAGATACACAATGTATTTAGGAAAATCATCTTTAAATTTGTATGAAGCAATACAACTGCTTTTAAACTGTAGTTTTTATAGTTGCAACAACGTTGCGAACATAGTATCGTTCAGACAGTTATCCAGCCATTTAAAACTTTTTGTGTGTGAATACATGTACATATATGTGAGTGTGTGTTGAATTTGTATTTCTCAGTTTTTTTCTCGTTTCCAAATGCCTGCTGTGTTTGAGGATGTGTTAGAGTTGTTCCTTTTTCCTTGCCTTCCATTTTGGTAGTTCCTGTATTTGTTTCATATAAAAATTCATGCTGTTTTTAGTAGTGTTATTGTTGTTGTTGTTGTTTTTGTCTTTATCATTCTCCTATTTTTAAATATATTTTATTGTACGAAATGTATATTTATAAGTATTTATGTATATGTAGAATATAAAGAAAAGATAAAGAAAGAAAAAGCTAGAAATTTGTTCCTTTTCTTAGCACATTTGCAACTTTCGGTCGTTCTTTTCTTTTCTTTTCATCTGAAGAGTATTATTCGGCTGCTGCTGCTGCTCTAAGTCGTTTTGTATTTTATTATCATTTCCTGTATATTTTCCATTTTATTTATTTTCATTTTCCTTTAACATTTTCTGTATTTTCTTAACAATCACGAGATGATTTTGTTGAATAAAAATATAAAAAAAATATCTTTTTCAAAAAAGGAACTAAAAAACCAGAAACGAACCATCTAATGTTCTTAAATATTTTAAATTGAAAAGATAAATACTTGCAAAGACAACAACAACAACAACAACAAAAAATGCATTCATTTTCTTATTGTAGCAAATCAGATAAAAAACATTGCAAAAAAAAAAACCAAAAAAAGTAAAATAGAAATAAATGCTAGGAATTTAGCATATAAAGAAATCAGGAAATGAAAATGTTGAAACTATTCTGGTATTTTATGCCATTATTCTGCACGCTACATTATATTTTATTGGCATTATACTTGTGCTTAAAACCATTATGCATTTCCTGCATAACGCTCTCTGTCTTTAATGTCTAACGCACGCAGATTAAAGGCTGTCTGCCGCCGACTTCAAGTGTGGTATGGGGCGTATGAAAGTGCGTAATGCTGGAAAATATGAAATAAAAGTTATTGTATTTTATTGTTTAAATAGAGACGCAAATATTAATTGTTTTTCGGCTTTGCGTATATTGAGAAGTGTTTTCGCACATAAAAGTTTTCTGTAAAAGCATTCTTAAATTTAATACGTGGAAATTGACAAGAATTCCTCCATAAGTAGAAAAATTGGACGTGCTTTTCTGTTCGTCCTTATAGTCGTAGTAGAAAAATACATTTCTTGATTCAATTCAATTACTTTCAAACACCTTTATTTTCGAAATTATGGCTGATACAGAATATCATTGCTTTCGTTACAATTGGTATATTTTGGCGTGAGTGACGGAACAAAACAGGAATTATTTACGATCTCAATTTTAATTGTATCGGTTCTGCTACGAGGAGAAGATAAATGATTTCTTTAGGGACTAAGGTTACACACTTTAATTTCATATAATACTAGAAAGAAGTCACCGTAGTCTAGTAGGCAGTGTGTTGCTTTATTAGACGTAAGGCCACGGCTGAAACACCAGGTCAGACATCAAAATGAAAATATACGGAAAAATATCACTTCGGCGATTTCCTCTCAGCAGATTTCTGTCAAAAATTCTGAGAGTAAATAAACTGCAGGTCCAGATTATCCATTCATTTATTTATTTTTGATTTCAAACTTCTGTCCTTCAAAAGTGTTTCATGCTTTTTAGGATTGTGTTTTTAAATGACCTGTCCATACATCTCAACTTTCATATGCCACTCTCTTTTTCCTTTAGAATTTAGCCAGTTTTGGCCAGAGCTGTACATTGGTGATCAGGATTGGCAAGTAGGTTTTAACGAAGCCATCGGTTAATTAAAAATTGAAATGCTCTCAAATCAGAACGAGCTGCATACCATAATTCAAATCCGCATAGGACAACTAACTGCCAGCTCTTAAATAACTTTAACCTGATGTGCCCAGAATTAAATTACGACCTCCAAACTTGTTTTAGTTGAGCATACGCTTAATTGACTTCATTAATACGTTTTAGTTAGAAGTCACCGTAGTATAGTAGGTAGTGTGTCCCCAGCTCAGACCTGACTTCCTCTCAGCAGATTTCTAGGAAAAGTTCTGAGAGTAACTAAAATTGCCATGAAAAAGTTTCTCTTGCATCCTAGAGAACAAAATAACTGGATGATTTCGATTTATTGTTTTTGCAGTGTAGAAGTGCTTGAGTTTGTTATATTATTTCATATTGCCCTAGTCTTGGACATTGTAACTTTAGACTGCACATTGCTTCTGTATTCATTTCACTCAGTTTTAACTGTCTATATTAAATTTGTTATCTTCAACAACAGTCATATGTCGAGCACATAATCTGTATCTTTGAGACGACACTGCAAAGTCTTATGTATATATTCATTAGCAGCTTGTGACATCCTTATGTCGCCCGTAGCATTCGTGTATAGGGCTACACAGTGACCCAGTAATGGATGGTACTAAATACCTTTTAAAAGTCCACGATAAAGGGTCGATATCTGTCGATTGTTCCGTGATTATTCTCTAACTTTAATACGATTCAAGTACCGTTATGGAACCATCTTCCCAAAAATGTTAGAACTGAATTCTCTTGAAAACATACGTATTGCGCTATTATGCTATCGAATGTAGGTGGCGTAGCTTACACCACTGCCATATCGACTTAACATTGCTAATGAACATACAGTCATTTCTAGTGATATCCTTCTGACTGGTAGGTAATGTGTTGGGTTATTAGACGGGAAGCCGCGGTTCGAACCCCAGCAGCAGATTTCTAGCAAAAACTCTGAGAGAAAATAAAATTGCTATGAAAAATTTCTCAAAGATCTGTCGTTCGGAATCGACTTTTAACTGTAGGTTCCGCCACTGATATATAAAATTAACACATATAACATTAGTGAAGTGAAAAGCTAGTTCACAAGCCTGACTAGATTGCAATGACCAATTATATATGTATGTATCCTTCTGACTTTGCTGAACACTTTCAGTCCAACTTTTTATATTTTAATTCAATTTCATTTCAATCTTCGATGTCAACTGTTTAATATCAGACATGCCAACTGAATAGAATGAAAAGTCACACAGCAAAAGTGCTGTATGTGTGGTATAGTGCTCCGCCATTTTTTTTTAATTGTTTTGTTCTTAAATTTAATGTCTGAGTATCTCTGTGCTACAAAAACATTATTTTAAATTTTCATTTCAATAAACATATTTTTTTTTTGTTCTTTCCAACATATACATACATATAAAATTTTAATACATCATTTCTGGATTCCTTATGTCCAAGTCAAGTCATGTCTTCCTTTTATTTATTTTCTTGTCCGGCATTAGTGGTCTAACCAGAAAACGTATAAAAACAATCAATAACAATTGCTTTTTGTTCCACTTATTTTCTACTCAATATTTTCCATTTTCTTCTTTTTTCGTTAAGATTTCCTTCTTGGTCTTACTAGTAGTAACCGAAGGAAAAAAGGAAAGAAAATCCTTATTGTCTTGTCGGTATCTCCTCAATACAATTTCTTTGTATTTATTTTTCTATTATTTACGATAATATTTAAGAGAAAGAAATACAAATAAATCGCTTAAAGCAAAACTATCCGATTGTAGAGCAGCTGTCTGCAGATCAGAATTGTTTTTTCTTTTGTAATAAGACGGAGAACATGCTGGTGGTCTAAAGTGTTTTTATCAAAATAAATTCAGATTATATTATGGCTCATAGAGAAAATTGAAAATATTGAAGGTTGGGGGATAGGGGGTTATATAATTCTTGCAGTGATTTTTCGCTTGGAATGGTCAAACAGTCAATTTAACTGTGTGGAAATTGTTTTATGATATTTGCTTATGCAACAGCAGTGGTTAACTAGTGTTGCAAAGTATAATCTAGAAGTGGTAAATATGCATACCAGTTCGCTAAAGGATTTTATGAGGCGAAAAAGTTGAATTGTAGTGATTTTATCGTTTTGGTGTTAAGATACATCTTGCTCTACTTAATCTATCACTAAAAATGTTTAAGGAATCTTGCAAAGAAGTGGGAAAGACTAGCAAAATACAAGATGCTCTGAGTTATACATTCATCATCAAATAGTTGGCAACCTCTTCTAGAAAAATTGATACAAAAATTTCCAAGTGATTTAACAATGACAGACTTAATGAATCGAACTTAATTTCAATTGTTAAAATGTAACGAAATCCAAGATGAGGAAAATTGTATCACGTTAGATAACACTTTGCAAAAACTTAATGTGGTTGCAAACTGTTGCAAAGCTAGAATTGATACAAAAAAGTGTAATGTTGTTTGATCAGAAGTAAATATTACATTATGACTTGGTATAATTTGATCAAACGATTGATTCTGATCCCTAGAATCGAGAATTAATAAGATTGATGCAATCAATTAATTTTGAACGTCGAGATTCGAAAAAGAAAATGTTATATTCAATGATGACCACACAAAACCACATTAATCTTCTTGGATGGTTCGCCGAAAACTGACAAAATTTGGTTGGGAACCCCTATAAATTCCAAGATGTCATTTCAATTTTCATTTCGATCGATGCAAAATTCTATTAATGACGTAAATTCAGAAACTATAGAGGCCATAAAACTGATGTCAACATAATTTGCATTATTATGTGAGCTTAGAATGGAATTATGAATGATTCAATTTTAAAGTGAACGCTCGAAATGAAACTTCTATAAAAATCGTCGTACTCTTGTAGGTAGTGTGTTGGCTTATTAGACATGAGGCCACGGTTCTAAATCCAGATTAGACATTCTGCGGCGAATACCACTCATCAGATTTCTGGCAAAAATTCTGAGAGTAAATAAAACTGACATGAAAGGTTTCTCAAAAATCTGTCGTTAGGAGTCGACTTTAAACTGTAGGTCCCGGCAATGGTGGATAAAATTAACACACACAACATAAGTGGTAAACCTAGATCGTAATCCCGACTGACCAGTTATGTTGGTTTTTTGTTTTCTTTTTTTTGTTTTTTCTTGGCCTGGAGTTTGGAATCTTCGAAAGACACTTCTGTTCCAACAAAAGAGTGCATTCTCCAACCACTCTCCCTCGAGGGGCTGCCGTAAGGTATTACTTCTCGGAGTGCTGGTTATCTTCAAAGCTTTATCTCTTTACCTCGAATTTCGCCTTTGTTTTTCCAACCTTCGGAGTTCCGTCATTACTTCTGCCATTTTCTGACTGTATTTGCTCCATAGAATCCTAGAATTCAACACTTCTTTCATAAGCCGGTTTGGTATCTTTCTCGCATCTTCCTCCTCATCTACACAATTTGGGAATACCTTGACAATACCAGTACAGCTTCATCAAAGACTGTCTAATAGCACTTAGACGATACACCGAGGACAGTTTCCTTCTTGTCGTCCCTACGAAGAGTGCCTCCGCCCATATTGGGCAAACATGTAATATTATTGACACAAAAGTGAATTATCTGTTCAACATTGTTTTAGTCATCTGTCTCGTAAGAACTCAAATACAATATTTCTTGGAATTGTAAATTAAAAAATTAGTGGGCTGGAAAGGCATTTAGTTTCATTAATTATACACGAATATAATTTACATGCTTATAATTCTGTAGTCTCAGAACTGCATTAATTGTTTTTCAAGATTAAATAAAATTCAGAGGCTTTTATATTTATTTCAGTGGATAGAGAAACAACAATATTACATATGTAATGTATAATTGTATAATTGATTTAAATTTTTCTTTCTTTGATTCTTAAATTTCTCTTTAAAATTTTGTATACTTTTAGTTGACAGTTGCTGTAACTCTCCGTAAGGCTTATACTCACTTGTACATTATGAAATAGTAGTCTAGGAAGCCAGCAGTCATTCAGCTAGCCAAGTAGTAAATAATACTCTAGACATTTAGTCTTCTTACATTCTATATATACAAACATATACACCGTTATGTAATATATAAAATACTTTCTTGTGTCTGTCTGTCTGCTTTACTACAGGCACTGCAATCAGTTGTCAAATGTTTCATACTCAATAATTGTGGTTCACTAAACTAACAAAAGGAGAGAAAGGAACATTGTTGAAGCTGTGTAATACTTAGTGTAGTATTCGTGCTAGTGAAAATACGAGTAGTAGTGGTAGTAGTAGTTGGTTTGTATTACAACAAACAATTGCTATAAGATGTATTATTTTAAGCAATTGTATTTGTTAGATTTGATATGATAACAGTACTGCCAAGTACCCACTACTAAACCGAACCTTCTTCAGTGGTGTTTGTAAATAGTGTTGTTGACGCAATGCGTTCGTCTTGTTTTCGTCTATGTATTCCTATGTATTTGGGTTTATCTATCATTCTTCTTTGAAGCTTTATCCCTTTAAAGGATTACAACTTCTACGTTACAAGCGTCATAGTCTATTGTTTATTTTCATGTTGTTGTTAAACTTCTCTTGTGTTATGGCTGTAGTTCTACTTTCATATACTGGGATACCCGTAATTTATTGTATTTATTTTTCATCAAATGCTAGTAGTTTAGCCAAATAAATGTCTTTTGTATTCAATTGTTTTTCTTTCATTCAGTTTTTGTGTGTTCTTTGTATTTTTCGGTTGTATTTGTTGTTTGTTTCTATTGCAAACCATTTACTGGATATTGTTTAGGTGAAAAATTACTTGAAAAGAAAATAAATTATTTCGAATATTGGCAGCCATATATTCAAACATTTGATTGTACACAGCCAGCTAGCTATTGAGAAAGTCTATTAGATTAGCAGATTACAGCAATAAAAAGCAGACAGAAGACGGCAAAAGGAAAAGGAAAAGGAGTAATGTAATGGCTACTAGTAGATATAGAGAAGACATTTACGAAAAATAGGTTACTAAGGAGACTTACATAATCTTAAAGTCCTCTTAAAAATTACTTCGTAAAATATGCAGTACATGTTTGATAGGTTTGAGTATAAAACGAACAGAAAATTTATTGTTATTCATTACATTCGTTCGGGGAATTCATATGGTAATATTTTAAATCATATTTCAATGTAAATAAGAAATTTAATTTATTGTTAGAAAATTTATTATTATCAGCCTGTTAAATGAAGCGAAATTTGCAAAAAAAGAGCAAAGGAAACGTTTCAAAAAATTACGAATTTTTTGAAATTGATTTTTTTTCTAAACTAAGCAAACTATTGTTTAATAATAGTCGGAAGGAGAAAAAAAACATTTAAGTTCTCTTTCGAAAGAACGTATAGATTAAGAAGAATTAAGTTAAGGTCATGGAATGAATTGACTTAAATTGGAACCCAAAAGATAGCCAATCAAAGCAGAACTTCCTATATGAAACGGCTTAAATCTGGTGCAAAGCACACACATACTGGGAAGTGGATAATAAAAATGTTCACATATTTCAATAACTGCGTACGTAATGAACTTTTATTTGTTTGTTTGATGTACTTGTGAATTTTTTTTAAAACTCTGCGTTTTTTTCACATCACTACTGTATTTAAATTTATACCATAGAGTCCTGCATTTATCGAATAAAAATGCTAACCTGAGAGTGCAATGATCGTATATAAAAACTTTCCAGCAGAACTCTTTAGTTTTTACCGGATCATCAAAACAAAGTATGCGATCTGATCATCTCAAATCAGGCCGTTTAAAATGAATTGCTTGCTTCAATCTCATTAATTGACTGACTTGACTACAGGCATCAGAATCAAGCGTTTGATCAACTTATACCAACTCATAACGAAATATTCAATTCTACTCTTATCTTCTTCTTCTTATATATAAAAATGAATGTGTGTTTATTTGTTTGTGGGTTTCTTTGAAGTCTACAGACGGTTAAACGTCTGAACCGATTTTCTTGAAATTTTCACAGTTTCATCCTGTATGTCTGGAAGGAGTTATAGGCTACCTTTTACGTTGAAATAGGCAAATATAATAAAATAAAATAAAATAAAATAAATAAAAAAGTATGAGTGTTATTGTCTAACAAAATATTACGTATACGTCACCCGTCAGCTCTATGTAATCTATATCTATGTATATACATATATAAAAATGAATGTTTGTTTGTATGTAATTAATAAAATCGTAAACTAAGCATTTGATCATGTTATGATCTTCAGCAAAGTTGTTGCGCATGGGCCCGGGAAGGTTTCTAAATTGGTATGACCAATATCCGACAGATGGCACCACTGAAAATTATTAAAAATGAATTAAATCGTAAACTGTGTATTTGATCATGTTATGATCTTTAGCAAAGTTGTTGCGCATGAGCCGCCGAAGGTTTCTAAGTTGATATGATCAATTTCCGACAGGTGGCGACATTGAAAATTATTCAAAATGAATGACTAGACATTGGTCGACCAATACCTTAAGCACGGAAGAAAAGAGCATTACGAGCCTCAGAATCAGACGAGCAACGAGCATTGAGACCTGAAAATCTTCGAGTACATGCCGCTGAGACCCGTTCGCATGAATCACTTGAACTGAACAACGAGAAGTGAGATTAGAAACTAATCGCATGCTTACTACTCAGGCATGTTCGCCTGAATTATCTGGACAACGGGAAACAAAGTCAATATTATGATTAAAAATTAATTGGATATTTGTATAATGTCTTTCCTCCAAATTTATTTTAGTTGGTGGCGCAACAACGCGCGCAGGATACAGCTAGTCAGACGTAAAACGTTACTTTTCTTTGTGGCAATACAGGATTTGTTATCGTGTGCGAAATTCCATCTTGTTTAGTACACGTGATTTTTTTCGCAAATTTATTGCATCAGAGCATTCAATTGCAAATTAAAATCGTTGCATTAAATTTTTCATTGCTACATTCGACTATGCTTGTATCTACAAGTGGTTGATAACTGCTTGATGATGAATATCTAGCTCTATGCCTACCCTGTATTATGCTAGTCTTTTGAAATTTTTTTCATGATAATTTTTTGTCACTAACAGACTCCAAGTTTTCATTTAAGAATCATAACCAGCGATTAGGCCAGTTTCTGCAGAAACAGAATTGTTGAGCTTGGGACGATACCAATCGACATTGGGTCCAAGAGTGTCCAATTCATCTCGAAAGATACATTGTTTGTTATGGTTAAAAGACTAATGATTGTGTATCTGTTTGTTACAGGAAACTATTTAGGAAGTGATAAAATGCTCATTTAAAGTTTCTGAACTGGTTTTGTATTATGGCACAAAAAGACTCATGTGCTACTTTATATTGCAGTCTGAACATCTTTATAATTTATATTTCAATTTAATTAATAATTTATAATAATAAATTTCAGTTATTAAATTTATTTATTTATTTTTTATATTTTCAGGTAAGATGGTGTCGATATATTATTAAAAAAATAACCAGAGATGTATAAGGTAAATTTCTTACCATAAATATATAATCGAAAAATAATTAAATTACCCTCAAGAAAAAGATATGTTAACGACATATATGTATGTACATATATGGTCGGCTTATTATACGTGAGGCCACGGTTCAAAACCCTAGGTCAGACTTCACCAACAAAACGAAGTATGAATAAATATTTCTACGGCAATTTCCTCTCAGCAGATTTCTGGTAAAAGCTCTGAGAATAAAAAATAGAATTGCCAAGAAAAGCCTCTCAAAAATCTGTCGTTCGTAGTCGACTTTAATTTCTAGGTTCTGCCGTTCATATATAAAATAGCACGCACATTATAAGTATCGTGAGAAGTTTAGTGATAATATTGACTGGCGTATAAAAATAAAATCAATTACGGCAAGATGACTTTACATTACGGTAATAACAATTATTGTGTATTCTATTTTTTATTCTGTTGTTTTTTCATACACAATCAAATACTTCAAAAAAATACATTTTTTTTATTATTCTCCTAAAAACAACCACAAAAGAACATATAAATTTTAATATTAAAAACAATCTCTTCTTCTTTAAAAAAGAAAAACAAAAACTATTTTTCTAAACAAGTATATTCGTAATGCTGCATCTTTAATGCATTTTATATGATTTTATTTATTCAAAAAAAAAGACTGTATCCTGTGCCAAGAATTACAAGATTACATTCTACAACAATTGGCAATGGCTTTTATTTACTTTTTTATTATTTATTCGTGTTGTTGATAAATATTTTAAAGTGTATTTTTTGTAGCGGTAAGATTGTGTAATTTTTAATTTGTTTCCCTTTTTTATAAGGGGATTCTAAGAAGGGCCAAAATTAAAGGTCATTGCTCCCGGTATTTACAGGCAAGCCAAGATGATTCGCAAAATTTTTTTCGACTCAAAAAAAAAAGAAAAAAAAAACAATTAAAAATAAAGAAAAGTTTTATGAAATAAAAGTCAATTAAAGTAATTTAAATTTCATAAAAAGGAAACCAAATACAATTTTATTTGAACATTAAACGCATATCAAAATAAAGATCTTCAGTAGCTTAAGGCTTTCACTGCTCCTCTGAAATCTATGCTGCAATTTTCCCTAGAAAATCTTCAAAATTTGCATTTCTCGAAGTGTATTTAAATCTCTGGTCAGTTTAAGGTCTACTTGGGTTAAAAACTTTCAAAAGAAACCTCAAAGTTATGCTATTTTCCATACCTTTGTATTCTCTCTAAGCGTTAACTAGGCAAGGCATAGCTTTATCGTTGCAACATGGCTGGCAGTGTAAATGGCTATTATATGTTGGGGGGTATTTTAGTTGCTTTTATACAGTTTTTTTTGTTCTCCACCTATTCTTTTATTTGGAATTTCTGTTCTATTTGTTCAAAACTTGTGTTTGTAAAAGCATTTCGTTTTCTTTTTCCTTTACTTTTGTATTCCCCTCATTTCCATTATTATCAATGCATATAGCCTGACTACTGGCAGTTTTAAAGGTTATGGAACTCTTATGTAAGTGCTGGCGTATTTTTCGTTTATTTTCTTCCTTTTCCAACCATTTTCATCATCATTTCATGTTGTTACTCAATTTCAATGGACGACGAGGTTCGACTAACTGCTTAAACAAATAAAAAAACACACAGAAAAAATTGAAATGAGATGAGGACGTATGTATGTATGGAGGTGCTGGTGAGTAGTAAAGAAGTTGGCTCGAGCTGGCATTTTGTAAAGAAAAATTATATTTACAGACACTTTGATATTAGTTTTACGGGTGTGTTTTTTCTCATTTCATTTCGTTTCCATTTTTTTTTTGTATTTCTTTTCATCTTGCATTCTATATTTTTCATCTCATTTAAATTTTTTTTTCTTCCTATTTTTCACATTACCGTACATGGCATTCGTTCGTTAGATTTTCTTTTTTAATTTTCCAATGCAAGTTGAAATAGAGAGAAAAACGAAAAGAACTGCAAATAAATAAATTGCAGTAAAATTGTTATTGTAACTGCTGCTGCCACTACTGCCAGAGCTGACAGTGCTAGTGCTGCTGCTGCTGCTAGACAACTTGGTATGAAAAATTATTTTAATATCATTCATTTTATTTTGACATTTTTAAGTATTTGTGCAGATAAACGACGAATACTTTATTTCAACAGTTAGACAAGGAGCCATTGGTTTAGGAGATAAAATACATACATACATAAAATGGGAGTTATAGTGATAAATTATTTAAAGTATCCATCCACTTGTAAAAAGGTGGTAAAAGATTCTTTCGGTCTTCCCTTTTTTTCTATTTTTTTGTTTTGCTCGTTTCTATTTTAAGCCTTTAGTTGCTTGAATACTAATGCTTTTTCTCTCCCTTATAGCAGCTTGTCTAGTAAATTATTTTTTTTTTCTATTCTACTTCCAATTTGTTAAGTAGTTCTTTGTCAAAAAATCTTACAAATAAGCTGAATTAGTTGTGAAAAAACGAAAAATACTGGCAACGAAGTTTAGAAACGATATTTAACAATTTATTTCGGGATTCAAATTAAATAATTTCAATTGAAAAATGGATTTTGTTTACATCTACAAGCTAGAGATTTGAATAAATTTCCAAAGACTATCAAATTAATTTATACCGGCACCCACAACAAAATGAAATATGAAAAATATTTCTTCGGCGACTGCCTCTTAACTGATTTCTGGCAAAAACTCTGAGAGTAAATAAAGTTTTAGTGAAAAGTTTATCAAAAATATACTTTTCGGAATCGACTTAAAACCGAAGGTTTAACACATCCTAAGCGGTATGAAAAGCTAGATGAGAAGATAGGTCGTAATCCTGACTGAAAGGTTGTACTGATCAGTTATACATACATGTAATTAAAAACATTAATTTAAATTGATGACTTTTATATGCAATTTTTTATTTCAAACTTGCCACATTTCTCTATATCTATAATATCTCTCAAAGTTTTGTATTGTTCCCTATAAACAGTAGAGAGGCCATAGTCAATCTTCTCTTTAACCTTTGACTGCACCAGGCTATTAGAAAGCACACAGAATATAGAAGTGTATTCAATCAGGCGAAATTGGTAACTGCTAACGTTGATACCAATACGATTTTATTTGATTCTGCCAGAAAACACAAAAAAATAGGGCGATAGCGATACAGGCGACTGAAGGTGTGGACAAGTTTATTATTTGAGCATACTGAGAGACCTGTCGTATAATTGCTTAGTAATTGTTATTGTTTATGCAAAGGGTGGAAACAGAGGAATAACACAGAATATCAATTGTTGTTGTTTACATCAAGTTGTGAACAGTGGCACACAGAATTGTGCGAATAATAAAGAATTTTAATTAAAACTCAACATGAATTTATTTTTATTTTATTTGCAATCTAAGAGCTCATATTTTAAACGTTTTTAAAAGGCAAAACCGTAACAATATTATATTTCTTCTAATTGTTTTCCCATATTGCCTCTCTTATCTTGTTTCCCTAAAGAATTTCAAATTGATATTTGCTTTCAATAAAAATAACTCCCAGATTAGTCCTTCTAAATTATGTTAACACCTCACAGATTCCAAGTATGTGATTAGATGATTGGTTTTCTCTTCATATTATACTTGAATCGATCCCTATTCTGTACCAATGTTTTGTCAGCACTACAACCATCAGTTAAAAAGCGTCAGTTTACTCCTGAAAACTCTAATACAAGAGTCAATTCTCGTCACAGTGTAATTAACTAATAAAAGTATAGATTGTCTAAAGCGAGTGGCTTGAGGAAGGTCTCAGTCTCCATAATTTCCCTTCTGCAAAGGATACTTCTGCAAACTTCTTTTCCCACAGGAAGAATCTGGCCGCAGCAGTGGTGTGAAAATGTACCTCCTCTTGCTCATTGCTCAGTTTTTTGCGGAACTTTTAATGGCAATTTTATTTACTCTTAGAGTTCTTGCCAGAAATCTGCTGACAGACAGTTAATGAAGAAATATTTTTTAATATTTCGTTTTTGTTCGAGATTTGTGATCTGCGGTTTGAACCGTGGCCACTCTCACATAATACAGAACTGTCCCTTCCTAGCTTATCCAATTTTTTTTTCAAACAGTCCTATAACAATTTCGACTCAACCTCATAAGTTTTCCGATAGTGGTCTGACTATCAGATAGTAGTGCAGTGTCCCATTACCTGTACTTCCTGTCTACTTTGAATTGAACGCATTTTTCTATGATGTAAACTTCTGTTAGGAATATACCCGTCAGTTTCCCTATAGACTCCGCAACTGCACTCTGGAGTTGATGGTGGGAAAGGATCACATCATAAAAGAGTCCAATAGCTAGAAATAACTTTATTTTCTGTATGGGAAGCATTTCTCAAAATTATAGCTTTTGCAGCTTCTATTCAGGGAGCATTTAAGTACCAAGCTAGAATTGTCTGTTTACGATGCCCTCTGATGAATCTAGATAAATCCAATTATCCTAAACAGGCTCTGATCTTTATTACTATATGCAATCATGCTTTTCACATAATAAAATTCACAACCCACAAATTTCGTGGTATATGCGCCGAATTAACAACATTTATGATGATACGAGGCCAAAGAGTGCTGACGATTATTTTCATTATAATCTTTAAATTTCTACAGTCTTCCTGATATATTTATGCATTGAGGATTTTTTAAAGAATATTCAAATATTTTCAAACCGAATATCAAAACAGTATAACGATGGAGCATAAAATAAAGTGGCAATTAAATAAACGTTTAAGAAACTATCTTAAGAAATTCTTTTTTACACTTTCCTTAGGCCAATTCCAAGAATTATGACATCATATCGTAAACACATGCACACCCGCATATACATATGACTTTGAATTTTTTTTACAGGCCTTAAGTAATTTTATCTGTTATCAGTTTCAAGCAAACATTTATGAAAGAAAGCAAAAAAAGAAGAAGACGTTAACATGAAGGGCAAACTATTAAAGTTCTGTCTTTCTTAGCACATTTTTTTTATTTATTTTTCATAAAAAACATTATTTGAAGCATTTTATGGGAATTTTTGCTAAACACTCATAATTTCATAAGGTGTTGGAAAATGGAAGGTCAGCACAAGGAAAAAAAAATGTTCTGACATTTAAAAGATATTTACACACACATACAGTCATAAAAATAAAACTTATTTAAGAAGAAAAACTATAATTTCTTACAAAGAAATATGCTTGTCATACATTTTAGTATCCAAAAGGAAAACTCACTTACAAAGCTGAAAGTTCTGGGAACATTTTTCATGAACAAATTCTTTAATGTTATAATTTCTTAGATTTTTAAAAAATTAATACACATATATTGACGTATCATATACATATATAACTAAATACAAAAAGAATGGTAATAAAAATAATAATAAAAATTACTGCGTGGTTGGCAATGTGTTGACTTGAATATATTCATAGTCTTTTACACGAATGTTGTGTAAGTGATATTTGATTTCAATAAATTGATTGCAATTCATTTGGTTCCCTAGTGATTTGCAAGAAAGAAAAATTCCATAAAAAATTTCCCATGATAATTTATATGCACGTGTGAATGTGTATGAGAATTTAATACATATTTGGTAAAGGATTATTTATTTATTTATTTCTCACACTGTATAATGTACGAACAGCACAGGGTGGAAAGTTGTAAATCGAGCGAGTAAAATTATACAAGAGATTTGTTCGACCTCTTTGACTTTACTTCGTTTACTTAATTATGAAAATCCTAGTAAAAGAGACGTATAATAGTATTGCAGAATAATTAAAATGCTTTTACAAAAAGTGCTTCTCAGAAGTCCTTTAAGAATTTAATAAGCCTTACTATTAGCTCAGCTCAGATTACAACCAAAGGTAGTGTGTTTCCTTATTACACTAGAATCCTTTTTAACAAATCGAAATGTGAGAAATATATTTCTTTCATTTCTTTTGGCAAAGGCTCTGGGAGTAAATAAAGTTGTCATGAAAAGCTTTTTCAAAAATCTATTGTTCGGTATGGACCTTAAAATTTAGGCCCCTACGCTTATGGATAAAGTTAACACACGCAACATAGGTGGTGTGAGAAGCTAGGTTGTAATCCTAACTAATGGATTGTAATAACCAATTTAAGAAAGTCGCAGTAAGTATAGTGTGTATTGTTGTAGTGTTATGACGGTTCAAACCCCAAATCAGACATCTCTAGCAAATCGAAATATGAAAATATATTTCTTCAGCGATTTTCTCTCAGTAGATTTCTTGCAAAAGCTCTAAGAGTAAACAAAATTGCCATGAAATGTTCTTCAAAAATCTGTCGCTCGGAGTCGATTTTAAACTGTAGGTCACGCCAATCATGTATAAAATGAACACACACAATAACATAAGTATTGTGAGAAGATAGGTCATAATCCTGACTGAAGGGCTGTAATGACCAATTATGTATGTAATGAACAATTAAGTTAAGCAATAAGGGATATCCATTTGAAGACCAATCTGGCACCGCTGTCAACTGTTAAATATCTTTCATCTGAGTAATAATTTATTGTGTAGAAGATATGCAGTTTGCGCATATGCATTGTTCAGCAACCAAAGACCGCCCTTAAGTTGTTAGAACTCCTGTACGTGGCGATATAATAAGTATTTCGGGGTGATTATGAAATTGGCAAGATTATAAAGATATTTTTGTTACAGCAAACCAATCACCGGCTTAGCTGGAACAACAAAAATATATTAAAGAAACGGAAACAAGACAGAAATTCTTCGTGGAAGTCATATGCTGCCAAGAGGGTTGCTTGAAAAAGAAATAAAGACATTTTGAAGAAACTATTTGAAAAAGTCTGGCGGATTCCATAACGTCTTAAGCAATTGGTCCTATTATGTAGCATTTTGCACTTGGAATTCCACCTCTATTGACACAAAGACCAATGGACTCAATAATTAAACCAGGGACTCCATTCACAATGCCGTACATAGTATGCTAATACAGTCCGAAAGCAACAAGCTATCAATGCACAGATGGAACAGATTCAAAGGTCTATTTCTTAATGGGTGGATACGTCAACAAGCAAAGGTGTTGTCTGTTGACCTCGAACAAACCAAAGGTGATTATTGAAAAAGCCTTGAATTTGCATGAAATATACGTTTGGTGAGCTTAAAGGTCTGGCGATATCATTTAGCTGTAGATTACAGAAAATGAATCCTTTTTTTTGAAAATTAAAGATTGGGAACTGATTGTTTCAACAAATAAGTGGCATGAGATACACAGCAGTAGATCTTAGATTTATTGCATGAAAACTTTCCTGTAAGAATTATTTCATGCTCTGGCAACCTCAATTGGCCACCACGGACAAGCAATTTGTTAGCATTAAATATGATTAACTATGTCAAAGACCGTTTCGAAAACTACCTCAAAATGACCAACTGCTGCAAAACAATCCACAGGTTTATCCGTATAATCCTCTCGTGTACGCATTTTTTTAATCAAATCGAATTAAGGATGCTTTAAACTTTCTCAACTTGTGAACTGGCAACTGAACATCTCGAAATGTTACACGACTATTGACACACTTAAATGCCAACACCAACAACTCACTCCAAAAACCAAAGTAGTATTGAAGGATGTACTGAAGGGAAATGTCTTTTCTTTTTTTCTTGTTTCTTTCATTGATTCGTGCTGGTGCGTTTTTGTGGTATCCTAAGGGATCGTAAATGCCATACGGTTATTTGGGTGTAAAAGTAAATTTAAGTATCAATGTGTGTACACACACACACACAAATATGTGTAGGTCGTAATGTTATGTTACACGCACCCACACATACTTACACACCCAGAGAAATATAAACTAAACCACTTAGGCTACAGGGCAGGCATACTTGTGTACGCATTTACAAGAAATAAAAAGAAAGAAAGGAATTCTTTGTATATGGAATATGGAGGCAATGTATGTGTATGTGCATGTAAGTGTTTCCTGTTTTACGGTACGTGCGTGTTTAATAGTTTTAAGTGTATATGTGATTTTCCTGTTGTTTTTCTTTTATTTTTTTTTTTTTTTTTGGTAGCGCATGTAATGAATTTTAGATTTCATTTATCAATGAAGCAGCAAAAAAAAAAGAATGAGGCATTTGAACAGAAGAAATTTTATTTTGTTATACGCCAAGAGAAGTGAAGTAAAAACTGCTGATATTTCGTTTTATTTCTTAATGTTTTATTTATACGTTTAGTATATAAAAATATGCCTTTCATCTACACTCACCAAAATATCGCTGTATTCATATTAAGACATGTTGCTGCAGGATGTGATTGTTGTTGTTGTTGTTATTGTCATATGCCTTATGTTGTTACCGCTTTTTTAAAGTCTGCAATATCTTGTTATTTAAATTGCGAATTTCTTTTAATTTTATTTCATTGAAGTTTTCTTTCTTACGGATTTCTTTTGGCAATATTGAATACAATGAACCTATTTAGCATTAGTGTCTTAAACAGTCAACATTATTTCGCATTTTATTTTTCCTTCCATTCATTGGCTTTATTTAAGAGTTTGCAAACAGCCAAGTTTTTTAAAACCCATACAGTGATATTTTTTTTAAAAATAATTCCGTTGTTGCTCTTGTTGTGTTCCCGTTTTCAAGTTTTCGCTTTTTTGTTCTTTATTTTCGTTTCTTTATTTGTAGCCAAAGCCAAAACTTTGTTTTATTCAACTTCATTTCAGTTCTTTTTTTTTTAAGTTTCTGGTTGCATCATTGCCTGTTTCCATAGCTTTGTAGTTTTTGTTTTTATTTTATTTCTTCATCTCTTTTTGGAGTTTTTTTGATAACGTTCCAGCAGATTAACCATAACTGCGGCATGTTGCGGCTCAATTTGTTGAGCTCATAAACCACGCCTTAATAACCACACCATCAAATATCAAAAGTGAATAACAAAAAAATCATGGAAATGGAACTGAAATTCGCTAAAGATTTAAAAAGCGCCAGGATTTTTATCCCCTATAAATAAACCTAATACTAAAAAGTATGTTTCTGTCATTTTCTTTTTTTAAAAAAGTTTTACTTTTTTTTTAATTTTCTTATGCTAGTTTGGTTTTAAAATTACGATTCTTTTGAACTTTATATTTATTTAACATTCGAAATGTTCGTTTGTAGTTTCTGTTTCTTAATCTGTTTGCTTTTCTACGAAACTTGACATTAAATTAACACTCAACTAAAAGGCAATATGCTCGTCAAAAATTTACGGCGGATGTGGCGCTATTCATAGACATTTTTTACAACTTTTTTTGTTGGTAAATAAAGTGATTGAAGAACATAAAAATTGAAATATTTTTTAATAAATTTTTATTATACAACTATAACGAAAGCTAGGCAATATTTTTTAAAGAATACCATGCTATCTTATGCGGTGTTCAGATATGCAACTTTATTGCGAAAATCGCAATAAACGCCATTATTCAATATTTCATATAAAGTTTCAATTAATTTCTGCTCAATAAATACGCAAATTGTTATAATATTCATTAAAATTTAAAATGCAGCACTGTCATTAGTATGTTCAGTGTGCATATTGTAATTATCCAAACACTTTCGGTTGATATTTGACTACTCAAATGTCAGCAACGACAAAAAAAAAAACAAATAAACAACAAAAGAATAAAGCTATTCAAGCTATCGAATGAATATTGAATAAGCAGCTCAACTGCGTGTATTGTTTGAACAGTTAAAATATTGTACTCAATAAAACGAATATTGGGTCAATAAAAGTGCATATCTGCATATAAACCTGTAGACTAGTCGGTAGTAAGCTAGTCTATCTGTATGAGGGTTCGGTTTCCACATTCTATTACAAGCCTTATCAGAATGTTTGACAGGAGTGTGTTTATCCACATGTATAGCCAAATAAGTGAAAATTTTGGATGGTACAAATCGAAGTCCTGATAGAGATACATCAATCACCTGGTAAGCTAAAATTTAGCAAATAGCTAATAATAGCTAAAGATTTGAGAATATGCTATACTCTCACTCCAAAAGCATGATTAACAGCTACAGAAATATAAACAAGATTATTTCAGATACAGAAGAAGGT
The DNA here is from genome assembly GCA_930367235.1 of Sarcophaga rosellei. Lineage (NCBI taxonomy): Eukaryota > Metazoa > Arthropoda > Insecta > Diptera > Sarcophagidae > Sarcophaga > Sarcophaga rosellei. Next base: position 79,401,162 of record OV884018.1, read on the forward strand.
TGGTTCTGTAGTACAACCATTGTCCAAACATTAGATGACGTATTAAATGCGAGTTAACACGTTTTCAAGTCTGTAAGGAGCGTAGGCCCTCAAGGAATGCTTTCTATTTTCCTTTATTTAATGCGACAAACTTTAGCGCATTAAATGTTGAATGTAGAGGCCAACCAGGTCTATTTATTATCTTTCGGTAATTTTCGCATGATCCATGCTTCAGAGTGCATTGACAGCTCTGTATCTGCCTCTGGCTGTTCTTCACACCAAATTTTCCGTTTCTATTTGAAAACAATTTTTTTCAACTTTGAAAAACAAAATCCAATGAATTGCAAGCGTGGTTTGTTTCTGAGTCTATTCATTATGAAATGGCAGACTTTACTTTACATAATCATATGCCAACGTAGTGATTATGCTCTTTCAAACAACACTTTCGTGTGAGGCAATCGGCTTTCAAATGAGAATGCGTAGTAGTAGGCTGGACCATCTTATGACTGATACGTTTGTTACGCTTTTGCCTTTTAAAAATGTTTAAAATATGAGTTCGTAGATTGCAAATAAAATAAAAATATATGTGTGTTTAGTTTTAATTAAAATTCTATATTGCTCGCTCAATTCTGTGTGCCACTGTTCACAACTTGATGAAAACAACACACACTTTTGCGTAAACAATAACAATTATTCGACAGACCTTTATAACGGACATCTTCAAACCACGATTATTCTCTTCAAACACCGCGCGTTTTCACACAAGACTTACTGAATTTTTACTGAATATGTTGCCTGCTTTGCTTTTACTTTTATATGGCAACGTAAACAGCCTTATGAATGATCTTGCAGTCGAGTGTTCGTGGTTTTGTCTTCTCGAGATTTCTATAAATGTAAACATAGTTGTTTCATTATTGTTGTTTGTGTATTTTTGTTTACATTTATTCTAGCAGTGTTTGTTGTTGCATATTTTGTTTGCTGGTTCATCACTTTTTATTACACTGGTGTTTGTTGGTATATTTTTGTTTACTTGTTTGTCATGTAAACAAGTTCATTGTCTTGTTTACAATTTAAACGATGTGAGAGCAAAATACCATTTACATATACATACATATTTTCGTAACAATATTTCGAAAATTCTGCTAAGAAAACGATTAAATAAATGTATCGATCAAAGCGGAGAGAAATCATACGTTTTCGAATGAAAGAGTCGAGGGTCACAAGACATCTTCGAAATTTGCTCTTTGCTTTTGCATTACCTTTTAATTTTTTTTTTACAATTGTCTTCAAATCAAATTTTTATTGTTTGCTTACGATTAAAAATATAATTTATTTATTTCAACCTAGTCTCTGTTCAGTGTACACCCAATATTCCATGAAATTAATAGAAATTTCGAAATATTTTCTTCATTCATTTTTAACATTTCAATAACTTTTAATTACTTTCACAAAAGTTTCGTTATTTATTTCCTTGCCAGTAATTTTATGAATATTTGAAAATTTCTATTCTTTGTAAAGTTAATTTTAAGAGATGTGCGAGTATTTAACACAAGACAAGCGAATATCTTATGCTTACCAGCGCATTATCTCTTGCGTATCAAGAGTCAACAAATTTTTTTTTTCTTTTCCTTACGTATCCTGAAAAATTATTTGAAAGCAAACAAAAAAAAAACGAAAAACACACCAAAAATATCGCATAATCAGATTTCCTCCTATTTCTGCTACATGATCATGTTTAAATTAAGCTAATGAACTACATACGATGGCAATGACGATGACATCGACAAAAATCCCAGGAAGACAAAGAACACTTCCTCTCTCCCTAAACAAAAAAAACAAAAAAGGGATACACATGACTGGATTCCAAAACTTAGTTATGTGCGGTATGTGTGTGTGTGTAGCTTCCCTTTTTTTTGGGGTGTTTAAATAGATGCAAGTGGGCGTTGGGAAAATACTGTAAATGTAAAAATAAGAAAACATGTCTTTTGCATGTAACAAATCTGCCAAAAGAATACGTTTAGAAAATACCGGTAACAATTCAACTGTTTAACTTCAAAATCAACTGTGGAAGGGGGGAGGGAGAGAGAGGGTGTTGAAAGAACAAACAAGCCTAATAGCAAGTAAAACAAATAACACACACCCAACAACAACAACAAGGACTAAGGAAAGCAGTTAAGACATCCTCAGTAACATAACAAACGAACACCATAAGCATCTAATTGAACCGAACTCCAGTATGAAATAACAAATCAAAGAAAACTTTACGGCAGTTTTTCTCTTCTTTTCTTTTCTTTTCTTCCTTTTTGCCGAAATATAAATTTCAACAGACAACAGCTGATGTTAAACAGAATAAAAAGAGAATTTTAAAATTAAAAAGAACAAAAACAATTTTTTTTTCGTTTAAGTAAATAAGCGACAAAGATTGTAGGGAATACATACCATGTGTGGGTATATGCATACATCCATACGTTTTATATAAAGTTTTTATATAATTCGAGAAAATTTTTCCTTTTATTTTGTGAATTACAATAACTTGCATAACCAACATCATGTGTCTTAGGCCATTAAAAAGTTTTTGGAAAAATCCTTTTCATCCTTTTTCTTTCTCTCTCACCAATACACTCATGTGGTAGTCAATGTAGTATCTATTGTATTCACAACAGTAAAAAACATGCAAAGAAATAAAATAAAAAGAAAGCACAAATAAAGTTGAATTTAATTCCAAAAATTCAAAAAAAAAGTACTCGAGGTCTTCAAATCTTTCTATCAATATTGTAAAAGTAAAGCTTGTAAGGATAATCGAATCCTCATAATCAATACCTTTAAAATCCCTTTTAATATGTCTGCCTTTAAATATCTTTTTAATACGACTCCGTAGGCTCAAAAAATGAGGTGAATTATAAAATTTCGCAGGTTATGTACATTAGACTCTTAGGTTAGGTTAGATTAGCGGGTAGCTTGCCGCTCACAGACAAGTTCACTCTGTGGTCCATATGACCCCTTGTGGTACGCAGTGAGATAAGCACCCTTGTTATGATGCGTTTGTGCTGGATTTGAACCACACCGAGCTCTGGATGAAACTGGTCAGTTCGTCCTGTAGCACATTCGACACAATGCCTAGATCTTTAAACGTTTTGTCATCCAAAAACCGATGATGTCTGTCCTGAAGTGCAGTGCACTTGAATTAAAGGTGCCGATTTCGTTTCCTCCACATCATGACAGATTTTCCAGTAATCCCGGTGGAGTAGACCGTGTCTGTCAGCGAAACTGCCTTCAGTCAGTATTACATCCTAGCTTCTCGCACCTTTCATGTTGTGTGTGTTAATTTTATACATGCATGGCGGGGCATACCCGAACAACAGATTTTTGAGGAACTTTTCATGGTAATTTTTAATTTAATCTCAGAGTTTTTGCCAGAAATCTACTGAGAGGAAGTCGCCGAAGAAATTTCATATTTTCGTTTTGATCTCTGACCTGGAGTTTGAACCGTGGCCTTGCGTCTAATAAGCCAACAGGGCGACTCCACTGTCTCTTTAGTATATTAGAATGCGAATCGTTCCCTTGTCTAACTCAAGTAGTCCTCCTGTTTTCCTGGTATCCACTGTTGGATACAGTAGTTTTGAAATTCAGCAATCAGGTTTGTTGGACCACACAGGGTTTGTTTAATTCCATGCTGCTTTTTTCCAATTTAGAACAGTATCGCTGTAGAGGCGCATATATCCCATTTGTTCTCTCCTCCACAGACATCACCGATCCCTTCCGTGCGAGTTCGTTCGCCTTTTCGTTTCCCTCTATGCCGCAGTGGCTCGGAACCCAGTAGAGCCGGGTGTTTTGTTGATGTATACTATGTGAAGAATCCATGCTACTCCTGACGCCCTTTGATTTTACAAAATGGAATTCCCGCCCTTTGATTGATGGTTGATCAAATTCAAGGGAGGTAGGTCACCGATTTCAGCCATATGTAAAGCTTGTTCAAAAGCAAAAATCTTCGCCTTAAATACGTTAGCCTTGTTAGGTAATCTGTACGACCCGTTCAGAGCCAGTTTATCGGAAAAGACCTCAGATCCAGTTCCACATTCCACTTTCGAGCTTTCGTTACAAATCGTTACATCACCATTGCCGATGACAGCTTCAGCAATCCATTATTCACGTGTGGGAATGTTAGTTTCGTATGTTCGTCCGAACACAGTATCTGCTACCATGAAATCATATCTAAAACCCGGCTGTTCCAGTTCTACTTCAATTTTTATTTTTTATTTTTGTCTGTAACGTATGTTTTAGTTTTAGCTGTATAGCAAGCTTAGCTTGTTTGTGAAAGGCATAAATAAAGCAATGGTTCTGTGTTTTTGGCGTTTTTCTGCTATCGAAGAAATTGATTAAAGAAGTTGCAGGAATTTTGGAATTAAGTGCTCAATAATATTTAAAATGTTGAAGTCATTCAACAACTCCTGAGCGATGGTCAATGCAACGTTAATATTTTTCAACATTAAAGTGAAGTCCAGGTGCCCCTGGCGCATTAGTCCAATACTTTCATAAACAAAGTTGATGCCAAGAACCAACCCTGCTTTTCACCGCTTGCAGCGCTAGACTCTGTAAACAGCATCTTATAAATAATAAGATATATATATATATGTAATATACAAAAACATGTTCCCAAGTTGCACTCCAGCTACTGCCTTATAATAATTCGCACATTCTCGATCATTTCGGCAACAGCCCAGCTTGTGTTAATATTTAATTGGATTTAAGATATTACATACTATTTGCACTACACATTGGCCAGACTAAATGAATACATTACATAAAATATACGTATACTTTTAGAAATCCATCTATTTTTACGTGATTTATTTTCAAAAAACAAAATGCAAAAAACACTCTGCACAGCCTGCACTCTTATAAAAGTAAGTTTATTTATACGTAGCATTGTAGCGTTATTGTATTTCCTATAAATAAACCCCAGACTTGCACTTACGTTGTATGTATTTAACATAAATAAATATTTTTATATTGTTGTTGCTGCTGATGGCTTTGTCTCAAAATAATGTCCTTGTATTGGGTCACCCAACCTCAACATTTAAACATTATAAACACCTGAACATGTCGTCATCATATATTTTTTTTTCCTTATTTTCTATTCGTAGTATAAAATTGTGGTTTTTTTATTTTCATTTTGTTTCATATTTTTCTTCATCACTTTGAAACCGAAAAATAAAAAAAAAACATAGAAACAGAGAAGTAAGAGGGGAAATAGGAGGAGGCAATAGTAAAAGATGTGGGTGTAGATTTTTTAAACGCCCATATTTAAAATCTTTAAGTACTGGGTATGAACGTGTACAAATACTAATACATTTAACATTACGTGTATAATGTAGGAGGCATACACGTACACACACGTGCAGACACATATGTTTGCACACCAATACGCATTCATGCTTTAATGTTTCATAAAATATTTTGAAATTGTATCGCTTAAAATTTATACGTAAGTGTATGCTTAAGTTCTTGTCATTCTGACTTCCAGATTAGTTTCATTAGATTTAGTTAAAGGTTAGCAACGATATAATCATGGTTTAAAGGGTTCTAACTAACTGATGCCTTCGAGAGCTCTTTAGTATTTGTGAGTCTTAATTGGGAATCTAAAAAAGAAATTAAAAATTCAGGACCTATCCAATAACAATATCTTTCCATTAAATAATAATAACACAACAGCGCACACACAAACTCTAGCACTGTTTTATACCATACGTTAGACTAATGTCCAAGTAACTTTTCACCAATAATTGTTCCCAAATGCAGAGGCAAATATCTATTAAAGGTTACAGAAGTACAAGAAGTAAACTTCGAAATACTTAGGCATTTAAGGTATTGATTAACCACGCAGTAGGCAAAATTGAGAACATGCGCTGAGGCGATTGAGATATGGAAAAAACTATGAGCCTGTAAATAAGATCATGACGGCTAGTACAGGGTACTCCACTTAACTGCAGTATGCGTGCAGAGAAAAACAGCGAATCTAGGCTATGCAGGTTCCAGTATTTTATGGGTAATGTTATATAAAATTTTACTTTTCTAAGAATGTGGAAGTCGCCGTAGTCTAGTAGGTAGTGTGTTGGCTCATTAGACGTAAAGCCCGAGTTTAAAATCCCGGTCAGACATCAAAATGAAATTTGAAAATAAATATGTTTCTTCGGCGACTTCCTCTCAGCAGATTTCAGGCGAAAAATCTGGAAATGAACCTGACATGAAAAAGTTTCTCAAAAATCTGTCGTTCGGAGTCGATGTTAAACTGTAGGTCCCGCCACTCATGTATAAAATTAACACACATAACATGAGTAGTATGAGAAGGTAGACCGTAATCCTGACTAAATAGTTGTAATGGCGAATTATATATGTATGTGAGATGTGGATTGGAAAGGAAGAAGAAGATATGCATGGAATATAAAATTCCTTTATATTTGATTATCAATGAACATGAGTAGATTCCAATCATACTCATAATTTCTGATACTTATGTACACGCATTCATAGTTATTTTAACAACATACTCATACCACTCATATTCAAAGTATGAACTACTCATCGTACTCATACTTAACAATACGTATGATGTGGTTAATTTAAACTCTCCACTAGAAGGTTGTGTGTTTGCTTTGCTTGCTGTCTCTGTCTTGTACTGTAAATTTTGTAAGACTGTAAATTTTGATGTATAATTCGAATTACTCGAATCATTTATGAGTATTATAAGTATTTTTCTATATTTATGAATCTAAATGACTAGACGTATGAATCAAACTTATTTCGAATGTTATGAGTTTGATGTGAACGTTGTACTCGAACTTATTGCAACCTGTACTTATAAATCGATGTTGTAGTGAGTACGAATGAATCAAAGTAGTTGAATTTCAATACTGTTGACTCAGTCATACTTAAAATTCCTTGAGTGTTTATGAGTAGAGAGCAAACGATTCATTACTGATCTCTGGTTCCAATCATACCGTAAAATCTTCAAAAACAAATGAACAAACAGTTGCTAAGATTCTAAAGAAACGTTTCGAAATAAAACAGCTGAGTTAAATTTTTATTTGCTCATGAGTGTCTACAGAAAATTGGTCCAAAGAAGAAATCGAGGCGAGAATTAAATAGAATAAGTTTTTATGACCCGCCTGAAACAGTACAGCTTCATCAACAAGTAATTAGCAAAGCAAGCGGATTACAACTGCTAACAACCTCATATAGTTGTCAAACTGCATATGTGTAACTTTTCACGCCTACCACGTACAGTGAAGTATATATATTTCTGCAGCATATGTGAATGTGTTTTTTGTGTTTTATTTTTATTTTACGTTTTAAGAAGCAGAATAAAAAGTTATTCAGGTGTATGAGCGTTAATGTTAGCCGGTATATGTATGTGTGTGTGTGAACACTAAGTACGTACTTCTCTTACTCTTCTACTCTCTTTCTAAAACTTTGTTACTCGGTTTGTGTAATACAATCAAAATGTATGTTAGAGTAACTATTTTTGCAAAGTACACATGTACAGAGAGTAGGCATAGGCATCATGACTAGCCGGCTGGATGGGCCGATGACTGACTTGTTTTATTTTTTTATTTTTTTATTTTCTTCTTTTAAATTACGAATGTGTTTAAATAGGTGTGTGTGTGAGAGTGTGTATAATGTAATCGTTAGAGTATAGGTGAATGGCTGGCTGGCTAGATGGATGGATGGTTGGCTTCTTGTGTTGTTGAGTGGTTGATGGTGCAGTATGTTAAAGGTGTTTGACATTATAAAATACCTTAGGCACTCTTGCATACACACATACACATGCACATACATATTTAAGTGCGTACGGTTTTATGAAATAGAAGAAACGAGAGAGAGAGAAAGAAAGTATACGACTTAAGAGCTGTATAATATACGGTAGTATAGAGTAGAGTACATTGCACGTTTTTTAGAAGTAAACACCAGTAGCACGATTTTGCTGTTGACAACATTAATAACAATGTTGGTTTGATTATGGATTTTACGTATAGAAGAAGAGTAAAAAATGCATGTGTAGAAATTAGAGGAGGTAACAGGGGTTTTATTAGGTGATTTGTTAGTGTAAGTCTAAGTCAGTATGGCATATTAAATATTTTTTTTGATTTTTTATTTTTCTCTCTCATCTCTCTATTGTTGTTGCTGTTGTTTTATTTTTATTGTTTTCTACTATTCTGAAAAATATTTATAAAGAAATATGTACTCGTAAGTCTTGTTATTCTCCATCTTTCTAGTTTTACATAGGAACAACCTACATAGTATGTGCATACGACATACATACATGTAAAGTATTTTATGTTGTTTACTTTTATTTCATTGTTTGTTTACAACAAATACTCGTAGTCATAAAAAAAGCTTTAAAAAGATTATTGTTTTTTATTTTTATTTTTATAACCGGCAAATTTTTATTTTCTTCAAGTCTGTCACGTGCTCTCAGAATATTTTTTGAGCAGAAAAAAAATTTAAATAAATTGTCTAGAAACATGTTTAAGTTATAAAAAACAAAAAAAAACATATAACAACTGTTGTTGCTACTAGGTTAGGTAACAGTCCTTAAAAATATGCTAAAAGGGTGCGTTGCTAAATTGAGAGAGTGTGTATAAGATATGTACGTCTATGTGCCTGTGTATAGAACAGGAAATGTTTTATAGAAAATAAATTAATTTGTACGAATTGCTCTTATACACTTCTATACACCCCTCTTCTACTCTATACATACATACATAGTACATACTTGCCTTAAGTACATACACATAAAGAGGACTGCTTTGTTTTTATTAACGTGTAATAAAGTGGTCATTTAAAGGAGTAAAAAGGTTTGTGCGAAACGGTAATAAATTGTTTGAAATCTAATGAAAATTTTAAATATTTACCTCAGTATGTCACAGCCTGTAATGAAACTCATTTTTCATTTTATTGTGCATACACAACATAGGAAGAGAAATTTAAGGGATCTGTTGTCGTAGAAAAACTTAATTAAGCCAAGAATTTATTACGGGCTTAATTAAATAAGAAATTATGTTTTTGTTAGAAAGAAGTAATATGGATGTGGCATTTACAGGCCATATAAATAATATACAACAGAATATGTATCAAAGTCATGTGAAGTTATTTATACTTGTGGGTTCAGTGAGTGTTTGAAAAGTATACGTAAAAAATATCTGAAATTGTTAGCGTGCACTAGTGGCTAAAGTAACCGAGTAATCAAAGCTTGGAATTCTGGATAAGACAAAAAAGATATTAAAAATAGTTTTCATATTTTAGAATTTGAGAGGCTTCAATTCCCTTTTAACTAGCCCACAGCGAAAACCTTTCGATCCCGGAATTCTAGAAAGGACAACATCTAAGACAAATATTGTAGTAATGCCAGGAAGCATCTGACATCTCCAACGAAACGAAATATGAGAAAATATTTCTTAGGCGTCTTCCTCTCAGTAGATTTCTGGCAAAAACTTGGAGAGTAAATAAAAAGTTTCTCAAAAATCTGTCGTTCGGAATCGACTATAAACTGTAGATACCGCCACTCATGTATAAAATTAACACACACAACATAAGTGTTGTGAGAAGCTAGGTCGTAATGCTGGCTAAAGGGTTGTAATGGCCAATTATGATGTATGTATTGCAGTAGTTGCAAAATTAGTTAACTTGGAAGAAGTGCAAGCATATGCCAACGGTGTAATAAGGCTCTGTATGTAGCGATAGAGTGTAAGTCGGAGGGTGAGGCATCTTACCCCGTAGATTTGATATAGCTTAGAACTCTACTTCTTACCTAGAAGTTCGCAAATCCCAAGAAGTCAGAAAATTGACGCACAATGTTTGGGAATGGAGTACATACATGATTGGGGTAATCTTTATCTATACAATGGAATGGAGGTGAGGCCACTGCCCAAGAAGAACTAGAACGATGAGTAGTAGCCAAAAAACAGTAAAGCAGCAAACAGCAGAGGAAATCCCCAAGGCGTATATAACAATACAGCTCGTAGAAGAACGTAAAGTAAGAGCAGTCAGGACAGTAATCACAGATTCAAATTTTAGGAGAGGTTAGGTTTGATCAGAGTAATAGTTTTGCTACCAAAAGCTCACTTAAGCACGCATAGCGGCCCGTTGTGACGCCACATGGGAACGCAGTCCCTGTACTGCCCAAGAAAGTGGTTGGTGTGCCTTCTATCCATTGAGTGCCAAGTGAGTCTAACGGTGGAGCAGGAATCCTCATTGATCCAGAATAGGTTGGCGTCTCGAAAGAATTTCCGCGCGATGGCGAGCTTGAAAGAAGTAAGTGGCATTCCTAAGCCGATTGAAGAGTATTCCGGAAGTAGTGCACTAGCCCTGGCAAGCTCGTCGGCTCTACAGAAAGAAGGTTGAGACAGCGGCGACATTCCCTGACGATCCTGGAGTTATTCACAACGTTCGACAGAGATCTTATCGCAGCCTGACTGTCAGAAAAGATCGAGATGCGGGTGAAAGGAACACCGTGGTAGAGGATCCATTGAGCAGCCCGGAAACACGGTGCAATAGTCCGGCAAAATTAAAAAAAAAATTTAGGAGAATATAGGCAGATAGAAGCAGATGCTAGCCTTTTAGTTGACGAATTGGACATCCAAAAATGCATGGTCTTAAGAAAATGCCAACTTTACGCTTTAAAAACCTGAGGTCCTGTATCGTAGATATAAATCTGTCAATGTATCTGTTCCTGTGGGTCATTAGGAAATTGGCACGTACGTGTGGAACGACCCTTTACATGTTGTTAACTTCAGCAGATGTTGTAGATCATTATACCCAATGTTCGTCGATAGTTCGATGCCGATTTCTCAGACTAGATTTACATTTCTTCAATAGTCTGATCCAGTTATTTAATTTATAAAATCAATCACTAGACTTATTAAACTTTCGGGCTGGCCTGTAGCTGGATTTTACGGTAGTCATAGATTATAGTCATAGACAGCGGTTAATCGGGATTTGTTGGGTAATTTTGGATCATCGCTTCATGTTGTAAAGTAAAAAGGGTCCTTATACGTGCTCAACTGAAATTTAACATTAACGAAGCCACTGTCACTCCCTCTAATGCAATCGTAAACCTGAGATCAAATTGTTCGCTAACGTTTGGGTTCCAACAGAGAATTATGCCTACAATGCTGAGATACATTAGACAATTTGGTTCGTATTTTCATTGGAAATTAATCCTTTTATATGTACATTTATGTTGCCTAAGTGTGCTAATAATCCATTCTCTGCCTACCAAAGGCCTTGAAATGTTTACCCGCCAGCAATTTCACTTTATTGTCCTGCTAAACACGTAAAAATTCGATATGTTTACTTTAAACATGTAAATTTTCTTGTTGACAGTCCATCTTTTTGGTTTCTTTTTTGCTTTTCATCCTTGATGATTTCAATTGTACCGTCACAGCTATCTTTAGTCGCACAACTCAAGTGACAATATTGACGAAGTGCTGTCATTATGTATTCACTTGAAGTGAATTGTCATTACAACCGAAAAACATACATTAACACACAAACACACACATAACGGGAAAAGATACATAGACTTTCAGCAAATAAAAGAAAAAAGAAACACAACAACAAAAATGAAAAAAAATTCATTGTAAACTTTAAAGATGCCTCTTGATGCTGGTATATGTATGTATGAGAAAGTGATGAAAAGGCGTCAGGTATTTATTGAGTGACAAACATGCCACGAACACAACCTATACAACCTGCTATGAAAAGAGACATACGCACACACACAAACACCATAAAAAATTTACGAAAGACGTGTTTCACATTTAAGAAAAACAAATATACACTTACATACACGGGTTATTGTGTTTTAAAAGTGTTTTTGAAACGTTTATTGCTTTAAGGAAAAGATAACAATGGAATCCAGACAATCCTTTGAGTATTTTTCTTGGAATAATTCAAAGCAATTAAATTTTTTTGTAATAAATTGGTGTTGATTTTACATGTTTTTTAATTGATTTTGTGATGTTAATGGTAGACATCTTAGTGGAGACACTTAATCGTAACGGCCTACTCAGCGTATGAGTATTAAAATATTAATCATACGACATGGACAACATTAAAGCAAACAAAGTAATTTTGCAGTTTTTTTTTTCTCGTATTTTCTTATTAAATTTAAAAAACATATATGTATTCCTTTTATTAAATTTCATATTATATTCTTGGTATATAATAATAATTTTTTCTTCCAATAAAAACCATAAAACGTCTTTAATTTGTTTTTGTATGCCCGGCAATAACTGCCATTAGATTTTATGTTTCTCTGAAATGAAATGAATTCGTTCGGCCATTAATAAAGTTATAAATAATAAAAATAATAATAAAATATCAATGAAGCAGAAGACCCATGAACACTGCTAGCTATATACTTAATATTAAATATAAAAACAGTTCGTTAGTTTGTAATAAACATAAGGAAAGTTAAGCTAAGGAGAGGAGATATATGCCACTCACATAAATAAATCGTATATAATGAGTTTGTTAGACCAATTATTAATAAGTCTTTATGTATTCTTCTATGTAAAAAGCTAGGCCACATACTGAAGTATTGTAATGGCCAATTATGTATGTACATATGTATGTATTCTAAAATAAAATATAGACAGATCTATCCCAATTCTAATGCAATATGCTAATAAACAGGGGAGAACACCGTTTTTAACTCTACGTTTTTGATTATTGGCAAATTTATTTATTTATCGTGCAGTTAATTAAATCGTGGGCGATTTGGAAGTGTAGTGGGTAGTGTTTTAGACTATTAGGGCGAGGGTTGTTGATTCTAATACCACAAGCGGGTCTGGTATGTTGCACTACACCGAGCATAAGATATATGTTACTCGGCTCGGCATTGCACTATTGACAGTTTCGCTGACGATCTCTATCTGTCCCACCAGGATTACTGCAGAAGCTGCCAGGTTGTGGAGGAAACGAAGTCGCTGCAACAACTTTTACGCCAATGACCTGCACTTCTGAACAGATATCAACGTATTTTGGGTGACTGAATGTTTAAAGATTTGGACATGGTGGCGAACGAGCCACTAAGGGAACTGGCCAGTTACATCCGGATCTCGAGGCGGTTCAAATTCACCACTAACGGATTATGACAAGGGGTCTTGCCTCACACTGGATAATATAATGAGGCATTTGGCCACCGAGTGAACTTGCCTGTGAACGACATGCTACCCGCTAGCCTAATCTAACCTATAAGATCATCACGCATTTATGTGGATTTGGGAACGGTTAAAGAATAACAAAAAAGACTGCCATAAAATGTTACAGAACAAAAGAGATTTGTTTTCTGTTTGCCAATGTAAATGGATACTATTTAGGCATAACTATAACCACTTAGTTGCAATCAAATTCACTACAGCAGTAGTTTCAAAGCTGATTTTATACTCTTTTATAGATTTTATAACTTTAATGCGGCTTTTGTCATTTTCATTCTTTACTTCATACATTTTTCGCTTCAACTACAATGTGTTTGTAGTGCAAATATTTGCCTTAAATGGTAATATTTGCGTCTACTTCAATACGTTACAAATTGTTTATGTCGATATTATGAAAACCAATTTTGTTTTTAGTTTACATATGTCTTTTTTACTATTTTCTTTAATCAAATAACACTTACAACAGATAATAACTAGGAATGCGATAATTTCTCTAAAAAAATTATGATCGTAGCACAAAAATTAAATCAAATTTCAAGTGTGTTATTTCCTAAAAACCATTTTTTTTCTAATTTGCAAAAGCTCTTCAACTGTGTAATTGTTATATTTGTCAGATTTGTCATATTTGTCGTAGTTATTCCCTAATATATGCCGTATACATACATGTTACGATATGCCTTTAACAATAGCTTTAATATTTGTCGGATCACCATGCAAGCACATACATTTTCTCCAACTTTACCACTTTTTCTCTCACTATTTTTGTCACATAAATGACACACACTAGAAACTGCTTAGATCGCCGACAATACCATCAAAAACTACAATGATGATGATGGTGATGTTCATGTCAATGATTAACATCCTGCATGCAATTTCACTAATACATGAACACATATTCACACTCACATCTATAAGATATTTATTATTTTTGTATTTTAGTTGCTCTTCTCCTGGCATACATTCCACCATGTTAATAGATTGTTGACATTTTTTGTATTCCTGTTATACACTCAACGTATCACTTTGCTGTGTAACATCTATGCATGCATGTATGCAGAGGTGACATCTCTTTTAATATGTGTACAAAAGTGTTAGTATGCGTTAGTTAGTTTATCTTGTTTTTATTTTTCTTTGTTTTTATTCAGCTCATTTACAAAATTGTCTCTCTTTTATGACAGTGTGTTGTTAATTTGTTGTTTTTTTTTTTGCGACAACAATATGGTGTTATACCGTTGGATGAGTCTGTGACTATCTATCTATGTATGAAAAGACTAACAAACACAATTTTAACTACAGTGCATACAAACTGGAAAATTTCTTGCTTGTAATATAAAAACAAATAAATGTCTTCTGTGGTAGTGTAGTCAGCAAAATTTTGAGTTAGCTTACAGGATCAAGAAGTCGCCGTAGTCTAGTAGGTAGTGTTTTGGCTTATTAGAAGTAAGGCCACGTTTCAAACCCCAGAAAATATGAAAAAAAATATTTTTTTGCTGACTTCCTTTCAGCAAATTTCTGACAAAAACTATGAGAGCAAATAAACCTGTCATGAAAAAGTTTCTCAAAATCTGTCGTTCGGAGTCCACGTTAAACTGTAGGTCCCGCCACTCAAGTATAAAATTAACACACACAACATAAGTGGTGTGAGAAACTACGTCCATACTCCTGATTGTAGGGTTATAATGACCAATTATGTACTCGTATGTATGTGCAGCCCTTGCGCTGACCAACTTCTTCCTTTTCGCTGATTTTGGTGGAACTTGGTTAGTACAGGGACTGCGTTCACCCGTGGCATCACAACGGGCCGCTATGCGTGCCCAAGTGAGCTTTGTGATATTAGAGCTACCACTCCGACCTAACCAAACCTATTTATATTACTGTACCAACTCTCGAGAGTTCAAAGCTTAGTTTTGAAATCTTGAAAAAGAAATCTGATAGTAAATTAATTGTAATAAAAAAGCTTCACAGATTTGTCGTTCAGATTTCATATTAAAGTCTAGGTTCCACCACTCTTAGCCATAATGCAGGCACATACATAATTGATACAACGCTTTCGTCTGTCTGGGTTTCAACCTAGCATCTCGCAGCACTTATTATTGCGTGCGTTAATCTTACGTACGGGGGACTCTGTACGATAGATTTTAAGACGCTGTTTAATGGTAATTTTTTTTTACTCTCAGAGTTTTTGCCAGAAATCTGCTGAGAGGAAGTCGCCGAACAAAATTTTCATATTTATTTTATATTTATTGGAGATACTGGAACTGGGGTTTGTACCGCAGTCTCACTAGACTATAGCGACTTGACTAAAATATATTCAGTAGAAGAGAATCCTGGCAATTACTGAAGGCATTCAGTTCATAAGTAATGCCTATAAGATTTTATTTTAGTAAAGATTATCGGACTTCTCCCATATATGTCAGGCCTAAAAAATGGCAACGAATTATTTACAAATCCTAGTGCTTTTTGCAATAGAATTATGATCTGGAAGTAGTGATATCGAAGCTGCTATAGGTGCTGCTATTTAACGACTATAACATTCCTATATACGATGTACGTATAATTGTTTATGATTTAGAAATCAATTTTACAACAAAATATAGTTCTAAGCTGAAATCATTCTGTTCTTTGTACTAAGAATTACGTTCATTATTGCTCTTCTCTCTTTGTAATTTTTTTTTTTTTGTTCTAAAATCTCTAACAATTTAGTCTTTATGTATGTATTTAATGTCACTTATATGTATGTTAGAAGAAGAAAAAAAATTATTATACACAGACACACGTACACAGACGTAATACACTCTTAAAATATGTAACTGTTTCAAACTCATTTATTGAGAAAAATAAATTGGTTGTGAGCGTAACACAGCGCTATTTTATTATAATTTTATATGAGAAAAATTTAATAATACATACTCACTTAAGCACACATACACACTCACGCATACAACTGCAAATGTACTTCAACATACACATGTACATACACACACTCACTTTGTTACGAAGTGGCAAATTTGTGTTAAGGATGAGTTTTGTATTTATGTATGTATTTATATATGAGTGTTAATGTATGTGTACGTATTTATTATTGTCCTATTTTGTTAGAGTATTTGTAAGAAAATTAATATTTGTGTCATTTTGTGGGTTAATAAGACAACATTAACAACATGTTATTTGCAGTGTGTTTATAAATCTCAGTTGTTTAACTGTACATACATACATACATACATGCATATATGTATACATATGTATACCGTGCCAATCTCATGCATTCATGTATACACATTAATGCGATGACTACTACTGCTTAAATATACAAGTGTATGTACATATATACGTATCTACATAGATATAAGGGGCTCTATAAAAAATACTCTTTATTATGGATATAAACATAAAAGAGTGCGTATATCTACATATGTGCACTCGTGTGTGTAATAATGTAATGTACTCTTTGACTTAATTATGTTTAAATTTATTGACTTTTTATGGTGACAGTTGCCGTCATAATTTGTTTTATTTTTTTTTGGATTCCTTTGCGTTCACCTTCTGCTCCCTTTTTTTGTTTTTTGCTTTTATTTGGTGAAGCTGAGACTTTTAATAAAGTTTTGTTTTTTGAAGAGATTTTTTGTTCAACCATAATTCCAGTTATTAATTTAATTAATTTTTTTAATTGAAACATTTAACTTTAACACTAAAAAATGTTGTACAGATTTAACGAAATTCCATATATTGTGAGGTTTAAGTCAATTACATCACATTGAGCTGTCTGCAGAAAAAGGGGAAGAATGACAACTTTGTGCACCCAAAAGTGATTACTCTAAGGATCGAAGCACAGCGCCACTTTAGCGTTTTATTTATTTAGCTAGAAGTCCTTATCTTAATTGTTATCATTTTGGAACTTGCAAAAGATTTAAGATTTTATTGTTGAGAATCGCAAAATTTTTTTGCTTCGTGAAACATTATTTTCTCATAACCTCCTATCCTCAAGTTAAATTCCTAAAAACTTTTGTGTGTAACCCCGTGCCCGTCATTCAAAATTCATGTCTTTTAAATATCTTTTTCATTCATTTTATGGCAAATAGCACAATTATAAGCATCTTCCCAATATAATTCTTGTTTGTTTGCTCTGTTTAAATTCCTTTAATAAAGTTTTTCCAGGTCAGCTGGTGATTGATTAATTGTAGGATGTCTTTGTGTAATAAAACTTTCATCTGTAGTTTCCTAAAAAAATTTTCATAGAGGATTAATCTGGGACTGAATAGATTTTTTATTGGGATTACTTTCCCTCTATTTTTGTTATTAAAAAGAAATATGAAATATGTTCTCCTTCAAACAGATTCAAATTTGAATTGCTCGGAGTTGTAGCAAAAAGCTTAAATTACTACATCACGCAAATGTATGCCTACTCCTCAGGAAATTGTATCAAAAATGATCGATTTAAACGACACAAACCACAGGTCAGACATCTTCAACAAAACGAAATCTTCGGCGGCTTCCTTTCAACAGTTTTCTGGCGAAAACTTTCGTTCAGAGTTGACTTTAAATTGTAGGCCCCGCTACTTATGAAGAAAATTGGTCGTAATCATAACTGAAAGGTTTGTAATGACCAATTAAGTAAGTTGTTTACCAAAAAATGCTGACGAGTTTTTACAGTTTTTCGTAATTGCGAACAAAACAAGGATCCAACACAAGTCATAAGAAACTAAACAACAGTTATAAAGGGGAGAGAATTAAATGGACAAGTTATAGTTTTTATCCTATAAGTCATAGCTATGCAACTCCATTGACTATGAAAAATATTATGTGAACTTTGAAGATTTAATAAGGATGTGAAAATAAAATGGACTATATTTGGCCATCAATTCCAGGAGTATGAAACAGTACTCATACGTGCAGTTTTCATGAAAAAATTCATAAATTGGGCTACAAAGTGCTGCCATATTCACACTAGGTACAGAGCTACTATTAGCAATTAGAATCTATTTTAGAAAACAGACTTTAAAGCTAGACATACAACCTTAAAATTTACACGAAGTCAAGCTTAAGGTTCAACTTAAAATTGTTGAGAACATCATTGCTTTAAAATTGAACACATTTTGAATACAAAGTGATAAACCCATTAGCTGTATCTGTTTTTGCAAATTCTTGGTTTTTATTTTTTATCCTTCTTGTGTTTCTTTCTACTATTCAATTAAATTTTCTGTTTTTTTTGATATATCCTTTTTGCCGTTAACCAGAATTGAAAATGTAAACCAATGTATTAAAAGAAGAATGAAATATCAAGACAAAGTTGTGGAGAGTTCATTAATCGGAAAAGTAAGCAAGTCATTTAGACAGCTTGTCAGTGCATCAGTATGAACAAACAAAAAAAAAAAAAAATACACACGAAATAATCTCGAGTTGAAACAATTCGTAGTTAGTTGCACATGAATGGCAACAGGGTATACAATGGATTTTTCCTTTTCTTCTTTTTAATGGATGTGTATGTGTGTGGCCAGATATGTGATAAATTCTTCGATGAATAAAAGACAAAACGAAGACAATTAACAAAATTGTGGGGTTCAGTTTAATGGGTCTTAAGCGTTTAAATTTGTGGAAATTAAAAATCAAATGGTTTGTTGAAAACTTTTAAGGGAGGTAAATATTCTTAAAATAGAACTAGAATTTTAAAAGGATTTAATTTCTAATTTTCCAGGAATTTTTTTTCATATTGTTAAAGCTTTTAAGAAGCAAACACAAGCAACAAAAAAAATTATAAAAAACAGTTCCGAAGAAGTTCGTTTTTCTATAAAATCGTCAGATCCTTAGACATTTTTGCTTCCTTTGAAAATTGAAAGACATGTTTATCTTATTTGAATTTATAAGATATTTAGCGTAGAGTTATCTTTACTGATCTTCGCAAGGACAGCAGGTTTTAAGAATTATAAATTAGAATGATAGCAGCATAATAATATTATATATTATTATATATTAATAATAATTGAATTGTTACTCCCAGAGTCTAGGGAAGATCTAATTCACCAATATTTGTACTGTTTATAGTCACAGTTGACTGACTATCATACGTAATTGGTCATTACATCCATTCAGTCAGGATTACGACCTAGCTTCTTATCTAGCTGCTTATTTTATACAAGAGTGACGAGACTTACAGTTTAAAGTCCGCTCCGAACCTCAGTTTTTTTTTAGAAACTTTTCATGGAAATATTATTTACTTCCAGAGTTTTTACCATAAGACTCCTGAGAGTAGTAGAAATATTTTTTCTTTTTATTGAAAATGTCTGAAATGGGATTTGTCTCGCTTATAATAAGCCAACACACTACCCACTAGACTGCGGAGACTTCTCCAAACACTCCTGTGAAATTGCCAAGCGTGTAACTAGAGTGTAACTAAACACGGCTTCTATCTGAAAAAAGGCTTACGTATACCTCAATGATCATTCAATATCGCAATCAAAATTTTGAAATTTTTATTTGAAGATAATTTTCTAGTTTCTTTAATCAAAAGTGTAAACAAAACTTTAAATGGCAACTAATTAAATTGTATGTAAACCAAACTCTTTTTGAAAATTTTAAACATTGCTTTAAAACATCTAATCCTTATACTATTGGGTTACCATTACAACACATACCATTCACATAAAGCAGACACACTGTCATTTGTTGAAATGTATATGCATGTATGTACCCGTCTAACTCGTAAAATAACTGACAGTTTTCCAGTTTCTCATAACGAATACTGAGAGAGCGAGAGAAAAGGGAAAAATGAAAAGAGGAAAAAAACAGTATATCACTTGATATTTGTCATTACATTAAAATTTCATCCGGAAAAATCCTTTTGACTTCCTGATCTACTTTTGCCAGCAACAACTACAACTTCAACTCTTTTATACAAAGAATTTTTTCACAAAAAACGAAACGAAAAAAAAACCAAGAGAGGGAGAGAGAGGAAAAAAGTTAGAAAACTGCTTTTTACACATTTACCTTCTTTTGCACTAATGAAACAAATCAGGATGGGTTTGCTGATGACGACGATGATGAAATGGGACCATTCAGAGGATTGAGATTTCATATTGCTACGCATCTCATGACATTTTCCCTGGCGTAAAAGTCATGTTTTTCTTTTCCTTATTTTTTATGTTTTTGCAATCCCTTTTCATGACACATATACTACTCGCACACACACATGTCAGAGTTGGAATCTTTCTCTTTTATTTTTTACCAGTGAAATGAAAATCAAACAATACAATCGTACAACACAATACAAACAAACAAACAAACAAGCAAGCTAAAAAGGAATAAGTCAACAACAACACCAAATAATCATACACCTACACTCGCACACACACATGTATATACGTCTATACATATATAAACATGTTATTGTTTTGTCATTTTACACACACAACGTCTCACACACAAACACAAATAAAAAACATGGATTTCTTTATTTTTGTTTTTTTTTGTTTCTGTTTTTGGATTTTGTTGTTTAAAATATGTTGACATAGTTTGTTCTTTTCATCTCGTTCCACCTCTCTTGTACCCTCTGTCTCTCTCTCTCTCTCTCTCTCATTCGCTTTGTATAATTTAAGGAATATTCACAGGTACTGGGAATAAATGCTGTATGCTGCACGAATGCTTTATAGAATGAGAGCGGCAGGAGAATAACATACAACATATTCTTATTATGTAGTGAAGTGAAGAAACCGGAAATCATATACAACTCGTAGATAAAATACGAAAATTATATATACGCGCACAGGGTAATTTCACTTGCTAGTAGACATTACATGTGAAAAGATTTTAAAAAATTTGTGAATTTTAACGCCTGATTTTCTGTTGAAATTATTATCTTAGCGAAGCCAGTCAATTTTAAAATATTTCGAGCTGTAACACATTTTTTTTGTATGTGAAATGTCTAACACATACACTATTAATGCATCACGGAATTTGAAGGAGAGCGTGTAAGACAATGGGTTTTTTTAAGTGTACGAGTATATATATGTACATGTATACGTACATATATCTAAGTATTTGTTTTTGTTATTAAGACACACGACTGTATATGAACGTTTCTTCAAATGATTTCTGGGAATTTATCTCTCCAAGTACATACCGAAATGTAATCATAGTTGTTGTACATGTACAATGATGCTGCAATAGAAGGAAGGGTACGAAAAGAGAGGAGCAACAGACCAATGCAAATATGTTTTATTGTTTGGTTGCCAATTTACGTTTTTTCTCCCTTGCGGTTAAGTTCTTTTCGATTCCAACTTTTTCTTTTTTTGTCTCCTTTCTTTGCCAACTCTATCCAGTACCATCTAATAATCATTAAATATCCTGTGAGTGCAACCACAATGTAGTGAAACCAACTCGTTGAGAAATTTTTCGCAAGGAAAATTTCCAAGTTATTAAATGGATTTGGTTTTTTAGTTGTTGTTATTTTTTTTGCCTTTTGTTTGTTGCTAATGTTGTTGTTAATTTTAAAACCAGACACATTAATCATGTTGTGCTGCAACAAAAAAATTTTGTTTTGTGCCTTCCATACCATTCATGCTTCTTGTTGCAGCGGTGCATTTTGTACTCGGCTCGAAGGTAAAGTAGTAATAAAAATTAGTTAAAAAAGTTTAAGCTTAGGGCTGTAAAAAAAAAATTATAAAACTTTGACTCTGACTCTCATTTACTCAATCCCTAGACAACTCAACCAGACAATCAGAAAGTCTTTCATTTACAATTGGGAAATCAAGTAGAAAAGTGCCAGCATATTTCCGTAATTTGCCGTAGACTGCTAATGGCTTACATTCCATAGAGTCAGAGGAATTAAGGCGCGGGAAACAAAGATGCTCTTAGAGTCATGGTTTATTTCAGTTGATAAATAAATTTTGCAATAAATTGGTAATAAATATAAAAATGTAAAACTATCAAATTAATTTAGTAAATATTTATTCTAGTAGGTAGTGTGTAGCAGGTTGGCTTATTAGACGTAAGGTTAAGCTTCATACTCAGGTCAGATATCTCGATAAAAGCAAAAATATGAAAAACATTTCTTCGAAGACTTCGTCTCAACAGATTTGTGGAAAAAATCTAAGAGTAATTAAAAATGCCATGAAAAATTTCTTAAAAGTATGTCGTTCAGAGTTGACTTTAAACTGTACTTTCCGGCACTCATGTATAAAATTAACACACACAACATGGATGGTGAAGGAAGCTAGATTTCTGAATATATAAAATATATATAATAAATATATCGTTAGTTTCGAGATATCTGAGCCAGGGATTGTACCACGGTCTCTCGTCTAATAAGCCAACACACTACCTACTAGACTACGGCGACTTCGATAGCTCATTAATGCTTTAATCAAAACATTTTTTTATTAACGTCCTACGGAGACAATAAATAACGCGGCATACTGTTATAAAAATTTCGATTACATATGTATAGTATAACGATATATATCGATATATTATCAACTATGATTAATTATCATTACACTCTTCCATAGAGTTCATAACGTTCGTACGTGTTCTGCTATCGAAATAATCTCTACAATTAAAGCCTTTAAATATTGTTTGATTACATTTCACAAAAATTTCTTTAAAATTTTTTTATTTTAAAGTCATTGCACTTTATTTGAAAGAAAAAAAATTGAAAAAACAAAATTTCAATTTATTCTTTATGTTGTTTTTTGGTTTCGGCGCGTCAGTGTGGCGTTATACAATGTTGGCATTGTTAATATTTTCTAATAAAAATGTTTCATTTTTTTGGAGGGGAATTTCAACATTTCCATTTTTTTCCCTGTGCTTTTTCTGCCATGTAACAAGCTTACATACATTGAAATGTAATTTTACATAGACTTAATGAATGTACCCCATTGTATAAGTTGTAGTTTCTTCGCTGTGTTTTTTAATGTATTATTGTGCAATATTTTACAAGGTTTTTGAGTGAAATTTTTTCCTGTTTTTTTTTTGTTTGTTACATTCGGAGGTTTTCTCTTATTTAAGCTGAAAATGTTTAAAAGTTACTTTTTTTTTTGTGGTCTAGTCATGCTTGTCATGATCTAGTCATGGTTGTTTATGTGTTTTCTGTTCTCTTTTTTACACATTTAAACTAAAAGGGAAATGCAGACATTTTTGGAGATGCAGTAATATTTTGTGGAGATTAGTCTGCCTGTGTTGTATGTTTTTGGTTTACATATGAATACCACAGTGCATTAACATACTAAGTATACGACAACATTAACACACTTATATACATGTGCATATGTGTGCGAGTATGAAAAGAAAACCCGTTATGAGAAACTAAGTCAATTGTATAACTGATTTAAAATGCCTTTTTTGGTTGTGTAGTGCATTTCTAGCTCTTTTTTAATTCTTCTTCATCACAGATTACTCAGCTATGAGATACAAATGTGATAAAATGCGGAATGAAAAGCAGAAAGAAATTTTTGGTTACGTTTTATTTTCAGTTAATCTGTCTTGTTTTGGGTTTTAACCCTATGTGCTTAAATTATCATCAGTTGGAACTTATAAACTGGACTAAAAGGTTATGAAACAGTTGCGTTTTCCAACGAGTAGCAGAGTTATGCATTAATTATATATTCACAGTCTAAGCAGATGTTTCAAATTATTGCTGCGTGATAAATTGCATTATTTACCCGGTTCCTAAGTAGAAGCTGTTTCGGATAAAAGGAAAAACTGATGACAGGTAAACTCATTAGTCACACGAATAACAATTTCGGGTAAAATTGGGCACATGATTTGTGTATACAGCGATCATAAAAATCTTGTGCTTAATTTCACTACGAATTACGGAGAGATCTGTCGGTGTAAAATATTGGCGAATGAATTGTGTGACTTCATCACACATATGAATAACTTCTATGTAAGGCGCTACTATCCGGTCTGGGATTAATTGGGGGCCCTTAAGGCGCTCAACTGCTCGATATTTACCTTCGGAGCATTGCTAGATTATGACAATGCTCTCAAAAATCTGGGTACTTAGGTTCCAGGGCATGAAGAAATGATAGTCCAAATAAGTGAGCTGAGAAGACTTTTGCTGGGCCCATTATGCTCTTTGAATCTTCCATTCCAAACACTTTTAGATTATTTCAATGACTTTAAAAAGCACATAGACTTGATGATACTTGTACTTGCAAATTTTATAGTGTGAAAAAGGATACTTCGAACACGAACACCAATTGTTTAGATCAGTACAATGCCTTCAACTTTTTGTTGTGCAAAATGGAATCATTTAGAAGACGATCACAAACTATGTAACACGGGAGCATACTACACGTATATGTCGATGAACAGGATCGGACCTGCTTGACATACAAAGTTGGTTATTGGACTCAGAATAAGCAGTCTGGCAGAGCAAAAAAATTTAACTAAGAACGTGCGATTACTCGATAACAATTGAGTAAAATAATTAAATGAAGTCATGCTCTAATTCATTGAGGTTTTTTAGACTTTAGTCTATTTAGACTTTCAACGTTCATAGATGCTATCTCAGATAAGCTGTTCAGAAAGTACCCGTCGAGGACCTTTTACGCTGGACAATGACAGAGTAAGTTAATAAGGGTACCATCTACATAGTTAGAATCCTTGTAAAACTCATTACATAATAAACCTGGTCTTCCCACGTGAGCACGAGCGATCAGCAGACCTCGATTGTGAATTATTATCAAACAGCCGTCACTTCTGACAGAGCATAAAGATGCATTCAAATTTCATTTTTAAGTGATGATGGTGAGAACAGAAATTAAGAGCTTAGTGCCTCGGCAAGCGACCAGACAGAGGCAACATAGGAGTGTCTCGCTGTTTCATAAACAGCGACCCTAAGCTTATTAATTAGAAACCATTAATTTTATTCAGGCGTGCTTGTTCATCTTCTTCACATACCTCCTCTGTGTCCTCAGTAAATATGTTACACAATATGCTAAGAAGAGTAAGATAAAACAAATTCAATATGTTTAGATTCATAGAAAGTTCTTTTTAAAAAATTATACTAAAATTAAGAAAATTTATTTCGAATTTAACAGCCTTCTTCTGTATCATTTAGGGCTATTAGAACCTATTTAACGATTTAGTGAAAGTACAATGGACTTCAAATAGGCTAGGCCCTATAAAATAAAATTGACTGATATTTAAACCTCATTATATTAATCTATCAGAATATATTCTAAAATTAGAATCAACTTTCTCTTCTACGATATCTTAATATTGACATTTTGCTGAATTCATGCTTACTGGGTTACTTTTATCTTTCGCTCTTATTTTTACACTTTCCTGAAGTTGAGTAGTCGTTTATTCTGTGTTTTCTATTTTTTTCGGCTACCGTTTGTTATTGTTTTATTGTCGTCCATTCATCCTTGTTATTTAGAGAAAATTACATACTCATACATATTTATCCAGCAATAATATAAACATGAATAAAACATAAACGTATATTGTTTTTGTACAAAAAAAAAAAGTTATATGAGTGGATAGGTAGTTGTTGTCGTTGTTTTGCCTCTGGGTATGTATTGTATACATATATATATACTATACATATATCCATACGTATTTGTTAAAATGTATGTAACAGTTATGTTAGGTTGTTTTTTGTTTGTATTTATCATTGTTGTTGTTTTTAGCTTTGTTATGCTACTCAACAACAAACCATGCAACTTTGTTTTCTCCCTTTTATAACTCCTTTATTGTTTTGCTTTCAACTGCACTCCATTGTTTTGTTTGGTTTGTTTTGTTGTGTTGTGTTGTGTTTTTGCTTTGTTTAGTATTATTTTGTTTTGTATTGTTGTACATAGGGAAAGTTAGAGAGAAAGTACAAGAGAAAAAAGAGAAAGGGAGAGAGAGATAAAATGTAATTAATACAATGTGACACTTTGTGGTAATTTTTTACTCCTATTTTTTTTTCTTTGGTTTTGCTTTGTATTCTATGCTGTTATTTTTTTCTTGTTTTGTTTTGTGTTGCTTTGTTGTTTTTGTTTTTTGTTATTTTGTGCTGATGACGGTAATACGGAAGTGTTATGTTTACTGTAATTTTAAATGTTAAGTATGTATGACAACTTGTTGTTGATGTAGTTGTGAGCTACTGACGCTGTTACTGAAGTTATGTCGGTTGATATTGTATTTTTTATTCTTCTTTTTTTCACATTAAAAAAAAATATTAATTTATTTTCTCTCTCTCTCTGGTATTTAATTACGTTTTTTTTTTATTTATAATAAAATTATAATTTATTATTCGCTAATTAATTATAAATTATGCAGTTGTTGTTAAGCATAAAACACTCTAAAGTGGTATCATTTTTTTCTGTTCTATCTCCATACCTCACTCACTCTTAGGAATTGTGGTGTATGTTTGATGCTGCATTACTCATACGCCGTGGGATTTCAACAGGGATGGTAAAGCGAATATTTTTACAAGTTTTTTAGTATATTTTCTAAAAAAAAGGGGAAACAATTTCAGCAGTACAGTCTTAATAGTTGCATTAGTTTCTTGTTTTAACGAAATTTTTTTATTCGGATTACGATTTAATACAACTAACAGTTTAATAATTATTGTTCATCTTTAAATTCATCGTTAATTGGACCAAATTTCAAATTTGAAATAATTTTGTGTATTTGTCTTCGGTCATTGTGAATAAGTTGCCGTTGATTATAGAAGTGTAAAATGGGTTCAAATAAATGCCTTAAAAAACTGTGAACTTGATTCGTGAAAAATCAAAATTTGTGATACAAAATCAGTATATTACTGGGTGTGGTGTAAAGCTTGAATAAAACTCGACTAATTTATTTTCGAATCTGTGTGAAAGAAAAAATTGTTCATCATAGTGTTTGAATGTTAAAAATATTATAGGAGAACATCTACATCAAACACCTCAAGAAGATCAGGCAACGCCACCTCTTAAAAAAGGATATTAGTCGTTGAGTTGTGTTTCTTAATACTGATGTATTGATAACAATAGAGCTATGTTCTTGTCTTTAGAACACTAGACCCTCTTCTTAACCGAAAAATTTATTTTATTGAGTACGTAATGGAATCAAATTCTTATACATATTTGGGCATTGAAAAATTCATCTTCTTTACAGTTTGACTATAATTTTTGTTTGATAGTATCACAGGAAATTTTTTCTCCGAAAATGCAACTCCACACAATATTTAACGCCTTTGGCATTTTGACGATCGTAGTCTCCGTAGCCTACCTACTAGAAACACAGTACACATGCACAAAATTTCGGGCAGAAATCGTTGCACAGAATGAGTATATGAAGTCATATCTGTTACCGAATGGCTGTTCAAAACTGTAAACTGTTATAGTAGGTCTGAATAAATATAGGCATAGCAGCTTACCAGTCATAGTCGCCGCGGCTTAGTAGATAGTAAGTTGGCTTATTAGACGTGAGGCCACGGTTCCAAGCCAGGTCAGAGATCTCCAACCAAATGAAATACAAAAAAATATTTCTTCGGCGACTTCGTCTCAGTAGATTTCTGGCTAAAATTCTGAGAGTAAATAAAAGTAGTAACTGTAGTTACCGCCTCTCAGGTATAAAATAACACACACAAAATAAGTGGTGTAAGAAACCAGGTCGTCTTCCTGGTTGAAGTGTTGTATGTATGTTAATGATCTATGGTAGTAAAGAATTTCTTGTAAACGATGACTAATTTTGCCAACAAACTTATAAAATTTATAAAATTTTATAACTATTATCTGTTTGGCGCTCTATACACTTGAAAATTATTAGTTTTCCATCTCTGGCATTTCACATATAAATGCGTTATACTTTGCGGATATGGGCGCATAATGGGTGATTTTAAGTGTGTGTCTGTGTGTGTGTATGTGGCAATTATAATTTTATTTCCGACATTATTGTGTTGACATTTTATTAAATCACAGTTTATTAAAATATTGTGAAATATTTAATAATTTCAAGAATAATACAATAAAAAAAACGAATACCGTTCAGTCTGATATAATTATGAGTTTTCATAAAAATTAAGAAAAAAATTACAATATTTTTTGAAAATAATTTAAGTTTTCTTGATTTAAGATTCATATATAAAATAGGAATTGATTAACAGATATTAATTTAATATTTAATCATTAAAACATAAATTGTTTCACTTTTCCGTAATGAAATCCTTCATAGGCTTATATCTTCCAAGATGAAAATATTATTAGTTTTATGTATAAACACGAATTTAGTTTGTTGTAAGTGATACAACAACATAAAAGTTGTCTTTTATATAAATATTCTTTATTCTTTATAAAGAACCGAACTATTTTAGCCTCAATTCTATAGTTGTTGGTGCGCTTTTGAAATTTTTCTTTTTAGCCTAAATTCATATAATTATGCGAGACATAATGTATAGACACGTTTAATGGTTAAATAAAAAGGGTTTAAAGGTGTTATTAGAACACTTTTTAGTTATCCTGCAGTTTGTTTTGTTTAATAACAAATAAAACCAGTAATTAGTAAAGAAAAATGGAATGAAAAACGAATCCATTGTTTAGGGGTTCTTTTTATCAGAATTTCTTTCTGCCGACTTTTATAATTCATAACATTTGCTTAAGAAACCATTTTGTGAACATTATTGACACTGATATTTTCAAATAATCTTAGATATTTGACGAAACAATGACAAATGAAACAGTTGGATTGCCATAAAAATGCACAGATCTGAGTTCTAAGATTCGAATTTACATATTGCTCAGTTTTTACCTTTTAAAAACGTTTAAAATATGAGTCCACAGATTGCAAATAAAATAAAAATCAGTTTGTGTTTAGTTTTAATTAAAATTCTGTGTTGCACTGTTCACAACTTGATGTAAACAACAATTTACAATTGGTTTTCCATACCTCTGTTGACACCCTGTGCATAAACAATAACAATCGCTAAGCAATTATACGACAGATCTTTGTAACGGAGATCTTCAAACCACGATTACTCTCTTCAAACGCACTGTGTCTTCGTACAGGACAGACTTAACTTCACTAACTCAATCGCCTGCTTTGCCTTGCCTTTTATATGGCATAGTAAACAATCTGATGAATGTTCGTGAAGGTGAATGTTAGTGTCTTCGCCTTCTCGAAATCTTTGTAAATGTAAACATTGTTGTTTCATTGTTATATTTTGTGTATTTTGTTTACATTTCTTCTTGTAGTGTTTGTTGATGTATTTTTTGTTTACTTATTTATCATGGCTGTTTGTTGTTGTATTCTTGTTTACTTGTTTACCATTTTTAATGCTGGTGTTTGTTGTTACATTAAGCAGTGCGATAATTTGTAAAAAAGTTCTTTGTTTCGTTTTTTGTAGCTTTTCTTTATACTTGTAACGTTAAACGATGTAAAAGCAAAAAACCAGAATCTAGATTTTTTTTGTAACAGTATAATACATAAGTAAACTAAAGGCCTACAATATTTTTACATTCCTTCCCTTTTTTTATACCTTCAAATTAAGCCTCCTCCAAATTAAATACTAAACATACCCTGAATAAAGTAGAAACGAAAAAAAAAAGATTTTCTTCTCCAAAACTCAGAAATGAACTCAAATGAACTTAAAAATTTTGAGCGCCACAAAAAAAGCCACACAATTTTCCACGCAGTTTCTTCTAGAGTAGCAGCAGCACATAAATTTTTTAATTTAAATAAATAATTAAAATATTCCATAATAAAAACGGATGCCACCACCACCACTACTACTACATACCTTTTTGCCGGTTTAATTTTATATTCATAGTCGCATTAATTTAAATAATTAAAAACCTTTATTAGCTGTTTGAGGCAGTTTTTATAGTGGCAAACGTAACATAAAATTCATCTCTGTGTCTGTGTGCAAATGTATACAACATTTTCAGTAACATTGATGGAATCATGTTGTGAAATGAAAACTAAAAATAAAACATGAAAATTACTTGAATTGTTGTTAAGAAAAAACTGAAAAACTTTTTAATAAATAAAAGTCACGTGCGTTAAATAACATAAATTGCCATAAACACACACACACACACTTACACACACTCTTTTACCAAAACAGAGCTGGTCTGCTTGCTACTTAAAACAAACGTAATGCGGTAGGTCGTTCTGTATGAATGGCAAACGACTTGAAAAATTAAAATTGTGGAAAAACGGGGGGCCAGTTCACAGAATTAAACAGACAACATTCATCCAACTCAGCTCAACTCAACTTAACTCAACGCAATTAACGCTTGTTGTTGTTTCTCATTTTTTTTATTTTATTTTTTTTCATACCAAAATTAAAGTGTAAAGTTTAAGTGTTTATTTCTAATGTTTTGCCTTCTGTGAGATTTTTTTCTTTATTTCTTTTCCTTAATATTGTACATTTTGCTACATAAAACTGGGGGAAGAAAAACGAGAAGAGGATGAAAAGCGGTAGCAATGAAATCTTCTTCTTTGCTTAAACTGTTGTCACATTTTAACAAATGAATTTCCACTTATTTCCCTAGACAGTTTATCTTTGCCTTCCTTTTAAACATATTTCGTTTTTTTTCTTTTTCTTGGCTTAGTTCTCAAGATCCAATGATTCCATTTCCTGGTCCCTTCTTTATTATTTCTCACACTTTTTATTTAATTTCTTTTTGAACACTTAATTTTTTTTTCATTGTCGACGATGTCTTCGCCTTCTTCAAGGGCTTTAGATTATAAGACATTAGGCGAGATAAATCTTAACTTCTGCAAATGCTGTCGAAATTTTGTTTTTCTAGCACTTTTCTAGACCTTTTTTTGCTTAAATATTAAATTTTCTTTCTTTTTTTGTTTGAAATATTTACGCTGTATACTTGAAAGGGTAAAAAAATTGCAACCTACACTTTTCTTCTGTTACTTTTTGCAGCATTTCTTTTTCTTAAGCTTTAAACATCGACTGCGATTATATTTGCTTAATGTGACCAACTATTTCTATTAATTAGGGAATGAGCATTGTGAAGCTATTTCAAACATTTTTATCCCATTTTTATACTACGTGTTTACAATAATTTGCATTAGAATTTGCAGAGAGGATGGCGGAGAATCAGATGGAAATATTGTGGTGAATAAGACTATCGAAGTATGGCTCGTCTAAATACGCTACAAAAATGTTTAAAACTGGGAAGAATGAAGGTGAATGGAGTAAAAGATTAAAACTAAAATGTTTACGATAAAAATAACAAAGGAACTAACCCATTGGTGTCCAATTCAGTGGCCAATTCCGTGAAACTAGAACACGTTTTAGCAACTTGAATGCCACCTAATTGAGGTATGATCTTTGAAGAGGCTTGTGTCTTGGTTTCATTGGATATTATCTTACGCGGTGGGTTCATAGCCCTAGGTACAAGACGAATTTAAAATCCAGGGTATTCAACTACACTGCACTTATTAGTTTAAAATCTAGCGGTCGTTAGTATACCACCCAGGAGAGGCTACGTGGAGAATGCACTTTAATTCGAATATAGCAAGACAAGGATCATAATGGAGGTCGCCATTTCTTAAAATCTAATAAGGCTATGCAGAATGGCATTGACCCAGTCAAGGTAGAAATGAACCTCTCCGCAACTTTGTATTCCATTCGAAGTTTCAGACAAGTCCATCCCTTAATATTCGAGCACTTCAACTTTATCATGAAGAGTATTCTGCGAAAGGCTGAAGTGTATCGCAATAGCGCTATTTTCTGCAAAAGTGTCGTGTTGCTTACTTCTGCTGATGACACTGATATTATAGGGCGCTATTGAACGGGCGTCTATCAAGATGGGTCGGTCGGCAAATGACGGCAAAACGAAGTGTTTGCTGTCGACAAGTAGGGAAATTCGGCGTATTGGATACCAGATTATGATCGATAACTATACTTGCTTTCTATATAAAGTATTTGTTTTTCTTGGCTCCGCAGTTACCAGCAAAAATAATGTCAGAATGGAGACCAAGCGTAATGTCGCTCTTGCCAAAAGGTCGATAGGCAATTGACAAGCAGGACTTGTAGGACGAAACTAATACTCTACAAATCGCTTATCCGTTCCGTGCTAAAGTTCTACGTTAAATTTTCGGTACAGTCCCAGTTGGTGGTGATTTCGGCATCCGATGCAACAATAAGCATCATGAGTTCCTCTACAACATAGAAGTTGTTCAGCGCATTAACATCCAGCAGTTGCGCTGGCTCTGTCATGCCGCAAGAAGGTTTAGAATATTAACGGTAGTCAGCGTAGAGGACGACCTTGTCCGCATTGGAAGGACCAAATTGAGGAAGCTCTTTCACCAATTGACGAATGCTCGCAAGCAGCAGAGGAGCCTGGATGCATGTATTAAGCCAGGCCAAAATCAGATAAAAAAGTTTTTAATTGAGCAAGCATGTAAGTAATTATGGTATGAAAATATTTTAATTCATGTCCCTATACATAGTCATTACTGACAGTTGCTTGGCTTAAATTTCTGCTCACGTTAAATCTTAAAAGATTTTTCCCCCCTTTAAGTAAATCGTTTTGTGGTTGGTCATCATGTGTATTCTCTTTGGTCGCTAAATTTAAAATTCACAAACGTTCAAGTGCATTCGGCGGTGTATGTGTGGGTGAGTAAAAAATCTTTGTGGGTGTGTAGGTGATTATCAAAATGTCGTGTTAGATAATATTGGCTATCGTTTACCAAAAGTATACGTTTTCTTTTTTGTGGAACTCTTTTTTCAAATTTGTTTTTGTTGGGGGGTTATTTTAATATAAAAAAAATCTCATCTTTGTTTTTGTATCAGTATTCTGCTCTTTAATTCTCTTCTCGTGTGCCTGAAACTGATACTTTTTTGTTTTTGTTACTTTCATGTGGTTTATTTGGTCTTGGTTTTGAAGTTTATTTCCTTTTTTTGCGTTTTTGAAAGAGAAAAACTTTTTATAGTTTTGTCTGTAAAAATAAATTACCAATGAGTCTAATGCACTCTGGAGAAATACAAAAACACACATTCATAAACATATATGTACGTCTATATAGTATTTATAGGAACTATATAAAAACCTTATTCTATAATTTCAAACACTATGCACTACTCTACATGAGGATATCTATTTACAAACCATATACATATGTATGTACGTATATGGTACGTACACTACAAGGGAGGGATCATAATTTGTGAATGCAACAGAAATTTTGGACAAATTTGTCGTGTTCACCAAAATATATTTTCGTTGTTGGAATGATTCCCATGTTTGAAAATCAGAAATGGCCACGCTGTTGAATAATTTAATAATTTAGAGATTTAACTAGGAAGCTTGAGCCATCGAAACTGTAAGTGCGTGCATTCTTACATCATCCTTGTGTAAAGGAACTTCCTTCTTAACCAACGCTCAAGCATTTTCCCTCAAATCGTTGTTTAGCAGACCCAACTAGTTGGAGAAATGGTTGACATTGTTAGCTTTACCCTTTTAAAGGGGTGGATTCTTATTATTGTCATAAAGGCGTGAAATAGTACAGAGAACATATGATCTATTGTACTCCCTTCGTACTTTAGAGGGTATTCCTGTATTGTTTCTTTTATGGCTATTGCCGTGACAAACTTTAGGATGCTGCTTGGTGTCAACAAGGACAATTCCCTATCCAGCACCTGATATGCCCCTGATAAATAGTGTAAATTCCAAAATGCGGATGTCACGGGTTAATGCTTGTTGATCACAGGCAACTTCACTCTGTGTCTTATATGGCTCATTATGTTACCCAGTGTGAGGTAATCCCCTTTGTCATGATTAGTTAGTAATGGATTTGAACAATCCCGATGAGACCATTAAGTCCCTTTAGAGACGTTCGCCAGCATTACCAGACCTTCAAACGTCCTGTCATCTAAAAACTGGTGATATCTGTAATGAATGCCAATCTTGTACGAAAAACTTGGAACAGAGCTCTGTCCTTTTAGAATTCCTGCTCGAATGTGAACCGTTCACATGGGTTAATACCATTGGTTCCTACAGAATTTATTGGGCTTCACCCTGCTTGAAGTAATTGTTTCTAACTAGAAACAAAAAAAAAATGCTAAAGGAGTACAGGAAATCCATTCCATATCCCTTTTTCTCCTCAAATAATTTCGTAGTCTATTAGTCGTAACTACCAAACATATACTAG
The DNA here is from genome assembly GCA_930367235.1 of Sarcophaga rosellei. Lineage (NCBI taxonomy): Eukaryota > Metazoa > Arthropoda > Insecta > Diptera > Sarcophagidae > Sarcophaga > Sarcophaga rosellei. The sequence continues at coordinate 79,435,451 of OV884018.1, forward strand.
TAAATACAGTTTATTGAGTTAATTGGCTTACGAAGTCTTGCTTTCTCCTTTCAGAGCTAAGAAATTCAGAAAATAATCTCATTGAGCTACCCTCGTATATTTTATGTTTTTGTTTAAAGATTTCATGTTCATTGAGTCCATTTTTTGTTTTAAAACATTTCACTTACAACATTGACTAGCCATTTTGGCTACTTTTACAAAGTGATTCTCTACGTTTTTTTGAATTCTTTTCTTTTTTATTTTAATTTTCAAGTTTATATAGAATGTGTGCATGTATGGCACAGACATATTCATGTATGTCTGGCATATACATATACATAAGTGTATGTGTGGATATATGTTATGTCTGTGTATCTAAATTTATTTGCTTTGTCGTAATCTAAACTTAAGTTTAAGGAAACACTTACGATTGAGCGGTAAACCGCAATTAACACAAAACTTTATTACTCTGCCAACTATTATAGATTTTTTTATTCTTTCTAATTTAAATTCATATACATATACTTGGCTTTGTAAAGTAATTTTTGTTTAAAATTAAAAAATTTAAAGAAAACTTGGATATTTTAATGATTTTTCTTTGTTTTTTCTTATACTTTCAGGTGAGTGTTGAAATGTCTAAAATTTTCCCGGTGGTCTTATATTTGTTTGCTGTATTCAGGTTTGTTTGTATTATTATAATTGTAAAGAATTTAATGTTTAATATTATTAATTATTAGAAAATTTAATAAATTACACTATGCGACAAAATAAAAATAAAAAAAAAATTAAAATGAAATACACCCAGCTAATGTTGAGTTTTGTTCAGTTGAACTCAAAAATATTTTTTTTTATATTTCTTGAACCCTTCAACCTTGTTTTATTTGACAAAAACTGTTTTTTTTTTTTTACTTTACGAACAAATTTTTTGATTACACAAACATTTCTGCACCGATGTCCAAAATTTAATCCTTATTAGAAAGGAGAGGAATGTGCCATTAAAACAATGTACATACATACATATATATGTTATTTGACTTAATATGCTATGGGGTTTGATGAGATGAACTTGACTAATGTGATTTTTTTATGTTTTTCAAGTTTATCCGTTCATTGTAGCAAACTTTAATTAATAAATATGAAATAAATGATGATATTCTGAAAGTGCTTTATCTTGTGAAATGATTGAGACTTCGTTTGATCAAATCCGACAAAAATTATTTTTTAATTAAATTTTGCAATTAGGAATAGCTTAATTTGAACGAATAAAAAAAATCATATTTTCCAAGTTCACTCGATCAACACTCATAACATGTAAGTTTGAATCATATTTTTATGTATACCATTTTAAAGGCTCATCTCTTCCCTTTTTAAAAGCTAATCTTTGGATTTTGAAAATAGGTTAAAAAATATTTGTGCAATCAATAATTTTCTGTGAAAAGATTAAAAATACGGGTTTTGTCAAATAAAACAAGTTTGCAAGGTTCGAGATATGCATATAAAAAAAAATATTTTTGTGTTCTACTTAACAAAACTCACAACCTGCACTATGTAAGTCATTAGCTGGGTATATTTTGACGGTCGCACCGTGTTATTCATGACTCATATATAAGTACATATAGGCGAATACATCTTTAAATCTGATTTCTTCACTGTCAAACAAAATCAGTCCTTCAATCACAAAGAAAAATAATTCCACAAAACAAAAAAAAAAGCAAAATAAAATATAGAAGAGCAATCGCAAAAAATTGCCAGTAATTGAAACAGGAACTTAGGAAAGCATGACCAGAAATACATTTTTTTCTTTGATTAAATTTTATTTGTTTTTATACTCGTTTTTTTTTCTTTTCATCCCTACATTTCATTACACAAAACAAACAAGAAAAACAAGCGGAAATAAATAAAAAGAAAATCAAATAATATTAAACAAATGTATGCAGATTGATATTTTTTGTTCCCCAATTGTTGAAAGAAAAAGGTTTTCAAAAAAAAAAAGGATAATTTAAGGGACTCAAAATAAATTGTTTGGAAACTTTTTAAAAAATCCTAAAACAAATAAAACTTATACAAATCAAATAATTCAAAAAGAAACGTGGAAAAAAGTTGTAGAAAAAATTGTATAACCAAATTTTATTATAAAAATTAATTAAACAATTTCTATTTTACATAAAAGGGTTGAAAAGAAAAAACAAAATTATTTATTTAGTTTTTGACAGTCAAATGATTTGTTATTAACATGTAAACATTTAGGATAAAATAGGATAGAATAGGATAGGATAGGTCGAAGTGCTAGCTTTGATTACCAAAGCTCACTTGAGCACGCATTAAGGCCCGTTGTGACGGAAGAAGTTGTCACAGCAACCGCTGCACATTTAAAGCACGTCTGCCCTACGCTGGAAATCCAGCCTGAAATGTAAATATTTAGTCTTAAACAAATTTGTCTTATATACGCTTCAATTCTAGCTACTTCGCAACCGATATACTTTCTCCTGAACTGAAAGTTCTCTTATGCGGCTTCTTTATAGTTTTATCGTATACCTGCCTTCGTTATATTATTATTTACCGACTGCCATTCCACATTTTGCATACATAATTGGTCATTGCAACCTTTCAGTCAGGATTACGATCTAGCTTCCGACACCACTTACGTTGTGTGTGTTAATTTAATAAATTAGTGGCTAGATCTAGAGCATAGATGGGCACTTTGCAGTACCAGTAAAATTTCAGTAAAAATTGAGTTTTACTGATTACTGAAAGAAATTTCAGTATTCAGTAAAATTTTACTGTTAATGCAATCTAAATTTGAACGAAATTTAAATAAAATTTAAATGAAAAAAGTAAAATTTTACTGTTAATGCAATCTAAATTTAAATGACATTTAAATGAAATTTAAATGAAATTTAGATTGCAATCTAAATTTAAATGACATTTAAATGAAATTTAAATGAAATTTAGATTGCATTACCAGTAAAATTTTACTGAGTACTGAAATTTTTTCAGTAATCAGTAAAAATCAATTTTTACTGAAATTTTACTGGTACTGCAAAGTGCCCATCTATGATCTAGAGTCAACTCCGAATGCTAGATTTTCATGACGATTTTATTTTACTGTCAGAGTTTCTGCCAGAAATCTGCTTTAAGAGAGTAAGTAAGTTTATTAGTTTTCGCTCATGACAATGCAATGGTTTCTCCCGATTATTTTTGGTATAATTTTTCCATTTTTCCATATAAAGTAATAAAGTTCTAGAAACGTGTCTGACAACGCATTCTTTCGTCAGCCTTAACTTTTTGAGCGTTGACTCAAGCTTCCTTCTTGTCATGCAATCGAGCTCCATCCAGACAGTGTGGTGTTGCAATGTATCCATTTTCTAAAGTCTACGAAGCCGATTTGATGGTGTTATTGTTTCCGTCATTTTCTTCCAAAGTATCCACTTTTTAATTCTGTACAATAAAATTTACTACATTTGTGTATAAGTTTTCTAAGTTTGTTTCGTCAGAATATTATTAAGTCCTTATCTGCTAGTGTTTATTCAATATTTGAGATCCTGTGAGGGAATACACAATTATTTTTTAAGTTGGCGACGGAGCCTCTATATAAGTCGTCACTTCTTTGAATAGAATCTGTTGATGATAACACAACGCCTTTTGATAAGAGAATTTCCCTGTTTCACTCCTATAACGTTGAAATGGTTGACTAACGCTTCTGACGTGTATAAGAAAAAGTGTTGCATACGCGCACAAAATTAGTTCAAACGATTAAAATTATTTTCTGTGACAGGGGTTCCTTTTAAATAGTGGTCTAAATAGTAGTCCGTCTAATAGAAATCAATGATTAGTAGATACAAGGGAGTACGACTATCATTTTCTCAGTCATCTTGAAATAGGACAGTCTTAGAGTACGAAACAGGTCATTGGGCATCAAACAAATTTTTTCTGCCATTAAGAAAATTTATATAAAAATTTCGTTGGATAACTATTTAACATTGTAATATGAAGAAAGCAGCCAACTTTGTAATTTAATAATAATTTTTGTTAAAAGCCCTTCTCATTATATTTTTTAGGGCCAAAATTGCAACTTGCCTTTAAAGTTGGGTTTAGTTAAAGATAACTTTAGTTAAAGTGAACTTTAAAGTCACCTTTAATTTCTTTTCGTTATTATCACCTAATGATAAAATAAAGTTAACTTTTTCAACAATATGGCAGTGGCGGAGCAATGTCGACAACATTGTCAAAATAAAACAAGTTTTTTTAAAACGCAGTGACAACGAAGACGGTGATTTTGTTGTGATTGCCCATTTTGTTTATATTTGAAGTTGCCATACTGAAAATAATATATAATATGGCAAGTTCAAACATAAACTTAACTTTAAAAGTTACTGGTATGATGATCTTCCCTTTAGCTTAACGCTGACCTCTACGTCATTGTCCATTTATAGGAATAAAAACAATTTATATGCCCGTTAAAATTCTACATTAATTAATGGCAAGCTGTAATAATGGCTCTTAGTTTATTTACAGTATTTAATTAGAAATTATTAAATTGCCATTTTTCATATATTTTTTACTTTTCTTTACATATTTTTCAACAATTATTAAATTATTGTTATAAAGCATTTCCGTTTTAAATAAGTTTCCGTTTTCCTATTTACAAACCTTCCATCAAATTATTATCATAATAAAATTTATTTGCGCACAACGAATGTGAATATTTAAAAACTATTTCTTTATTTAAATCAATAAATAAAATAGTCATTAATATTTAATAACATACAAAATTAAACAAAAATGATTTCCTTTAAAAAAATAAAATAAAAAAATGTGTAAATGTGAATAAAAAAATAAAATTATTAATGATATAATCAACACCATTGTTAGTTTTACGGGACATTGCCTCATTAAATTGACATATAGAATTAAAAATTAAAAAAAAAAAAACATTTAAATAAAAATGATTTTAAAGCAGTATAGTAAAGGGCCCTATTCCACTAAGCTACAAGTTCACAAATACAAGTGTTTTTGCCTGTAAAATTGTGAAATTGTAAATCATTGTGTTTCATCAAAATACAATTACAAATTTGTGGCTACAAGTGATTTTCACAATTTACAAGTCTACAAGTCATATTTCTACAAGTCGTTATGTTTCACTAAAATAAATTTTCACTTGTACACTTGTAGAATTGTAGAAAAAAAGCTTAGGGTCGACAAAGACTCTCAAAAAAATTTTACAAGTTACAAGTGAATGATAAATTGAATTAGAATTTGATTTTTAACTATTTTTTATAAAAATTACTTCAAATAAACACAAAATCAAACAATTTAAATATTATTTAGCATTTATTTATTTATTTTGTTCGTTTTTATTTATTTATTTTTTTGTGTGAATATAATAAAACAAACTATATCACAAACAATATCATTGCAGTCCTCTAAAGTGATACTCACTAACTTCTGCAATGACACTTGCTCACCATTAGGCTCCTGTGGTCGGATGCCATCACATGTTGGATACTACTTTCCAATAACCTCAAGACCAGGGTGTCCAGCTCCGTGAGCTTTTTGGCCTTTCCACCAGCCGCCCCTGTTTTTCGGGAGTTATCTCTCTTGGCCTTAATTAAAAAAATATTATAATATAATGTTATCACTTTATAAAGCCAACTTACCAGTGTCGTCCTTTTGATGTTTGCCCAAAAAACATCACGCACGTATTTGGCGTCTTTTCCACTTGGCACCAGTCCAAGTGCAAGACACCTCATACGCACGTTTTCCCACTCTTCCATTTTTATCTCTTTGGTAAGTTATCGCTAAACTTACCAAAAAAACATCTTTGGCAGCTAAAGTCTGACACACCACTCTAACTTTATTGTGTGGATTTGCCATTACAAAATAATAATTTTCAATTTTTTAAACACAAACTATATATATTTTGATTGATTAGTGGTGTGATAACAATCAAAACAAATTATCGATATACATTAGAGTACCCATAATGGCAAAAGTATTTAAAATAATTTTTGAAATTTTCATATATTTCATTAGTACTCTAATATACATATATTCACACATATATTTCATTTATCAAAATATCTTTGAAAAAATATTTTATTTTATTGTGATTGTAATTGTAGAAATTGTAATTGTAGGAATTGTATTTTACAAGTACAAAAAGCTACAAGTATTGTGAAAATTTTCATGAAACACAATTCATTATCACTTGTAAGAATTAGAATTGTGATTGTAACTTGTAAACTTGTAGAATTGTAGTTTAGTGAAACAGGCCCAAGGTATAACAAACGCCAATGCCACACACCAGTTGTCATAATTGATTATAACTGCAGACCATAAGTATATAATATAATTTAATAGAATACAAAAAAGTAGTAGTAACTAGCCTTTTAAAAAATCTTCTAATTGGCAAAAACATGGGATATAAGTTTCTTCTCAGTTGAAAATATAACCAATAAGATTATGCCTCTTAGATTAGAACATGGGTAACATGGTTAAAAACAGAATTATAGACAAAAGCGTACATAAGGTCATTACAACCCTTCAGTCAGGATTACGACCTAGCTTCTCTCTCCACTCATGTTGAGTGCGTGTTAGTTTTTATACATAAGAAAGATAGATTTTTAGAAACCTTCTCTCTGCTGAAAGAAAATCGCCAAAGAAATATTTTTTCAGATTTCGTTTTGTTGAAGATGTCTGACCTGGTGTTTGAACCGTAGCCTCATGTCTAATAAGCCAACACACTGCCTACTAGACTACAGTGACTTCAGTGCAGAATTATATCTTATATAAGAATCTCTCAAGCTTTCGAAGATTTTGTGAAATCACTATCGATATGCATGCTATAGCATTACCTTGGTCAAAAACACAAACATAAGAAAGACAGACCTTTTAGAAACTTTTCATGGAAATTTTATGAGAAAAGTCGTCAAAGAAAACTCTTTCGTTTTATTCGAGATATCCGACCTGGTATTTGAACCGTGGCCTCATGTTTCATAAGCCAACACACTGCCTACTAGACTAAGGCGGCTTCAGAGCAGAATTATATACAAGAATCTCCCTAGTTTTGAAATCACTATCAATATGCGTACAATAGCAAAAACACAATTTTTTTATATTTGCCGGGCCAACTGATTATAGAATTAATTCACTAAACTATGTATGACATCACATTATTCAGTGATAGAAATTCCGTTCATCAGATTGCTTTGTTAATAGCCTGGCATCTATAGATGAAACTTTTTTCATTTTTATTTTGTTCATCTTAATCCTGTTCGTCCTAATTGTTTGTCCTAATCTTGCAATCTGTCACCTCTATGAACACAATGAGACTCAGGACCATCGGGTTGAAATGTTAGCTTTTATAGACATACACGACTCCCTACCTTCGGTCCTATAAACTTTGATTCAATACCTTCGCAATGGGACAAGGAGCCATAATTAGGTCTCTCCATAATGGTCTTTGGCATATCTCTTTGTTTCTTAAACTACTGGGGGGAAATGTTTCCTACTAACACTTCCTTGGATCTTCCCTTCGAGGGCAATGGCATCATTATTTGTTTGGAGCTAGCTATACAACTCTATTTCGTTTTTGTTATTTCTGTTCGGTTGTTTGTTTTTGATATGGAACTCTTGACTAAGCAACAAGTCAGATCACAGATTATATAAAAGCGCTCTCAACTTTGTTTTCAACTATTAAGCATTTCCTAATTCAATGTTCGATATCTTGCCCAGCGTTGCTAATAGAAACTTGTATGTGGCATACATAGGAAGGGACTAGATATTTTAAAGAACCTCTTTGTTTATCACGTTGCTGTCATCGTTATTTTTCGTTCGTCCAAAACACTGGCTGACGGCATAAGCAGCGATGTGAGGTTTTTAGTTTGTTCATATATCCTCTTAATTATAGGTTAGGGGTTATTTTAAACCAGTGCCATTTCGAACTTCTCTATAAGCTAAATTTTGATCAATTATCTGCATCTATGTTTTCGCGCCATGATATGTTATTCATATCATACGATTACCGGATCAAGGAATTCCAACAATCTCAAACATTTGAATACAGGGACTTTAAAAATATAGATTACAATTCCCTTGCTGTTGACATATCGTCCTTAAATTGGAGTCAAGTGTTTTTGAATTGTTCTGTTGATGAACAATTAAGCTATCTTGACAATAGCTTAAAATATCTTTATGAGAAGCATGTTCGTGTAAGAACAAAACTACTCAGGACTGATAGACCGTGGTTCACTTCTGAGATTAAGGATCTGATTGACATTCGGAATCTTGAATATGCTAGGTGGAAACGCTTTAGGACTTCTGAACTTTACGAAGTTTTTAGAGCTGCGAGGGCTGCCGTTAATGTGAAGATTAGAAGATCCAAATCAGTATTCTATGGCAATCATTTTAGAAATTGTATATCCTCACAGAAAAAGTGGAGGGAAATTCGTAATTTAGGTTTGGTGAATCGTGTCAGTGATGATCCCGGAGAGATTAATGTTGACCAGGTAAACCATCGGTTTGCAAGTATACCATTGCCACCTATAAACATGAGCTTTTATGAAAGCTTTGGATTAAGTCAACGTCAAACGCATGAGTTCAATTTCATACATTTTAGTCAGGAGGAAGTACTGAAGTCATTTATTGGCGTTAAATCTAATGCTATTGGCTATGATGGTGTGCACCCAAAATTTATTAGGCTAACGCTCCCTTATACACTTATTTATTTCACCCATTTCTTCAACACAATTGTCACCACCTCTACGTACCCATCTTCATGGAAACATGCAAAAATCGTTCCAATTTTAAAGAAGGATAAAAGTTTTCGGCCTATTGCTATATTGCCTTACTTGTCGAAGGTTTTTGAGAAATTAGTTCATATACAAATTAGTAATTATCTATATACTAACAACTTAATGACGAAAAGGCAATCTGGTTTTAGACCACAACACAGCTGTCTTAGTGCGTTGATTGATGTAACCGAGGAAATTAGGTGTCAAATTGATAAACGTCACACTATTTCTTTTCTTGTGCTACTGGATCATTCTAAGGCATTTGATACTGTCCATCATTCTATCTTGGAACTTAAACTAAAATATATGTGCAATTTTTCCTCAACTGCATTAAAACTAATCTCCTCATATCTAACTGACAGAAGTCAAAGTGTTAGCCATAATTCGGTTTTATCCAAAAGCTGTGCAATGCCAAGAGGTGTGCCACAGGGCTCTATACTTGGGCCATTGTTATACTCAATTTATGCTAATGACCTACCGTTGCAAGTAAAACATTGCCAAATACACATGTATGCTGATGACGTGCAGTTATACATAAGTTGTAATGCTAGTGATGCCCCCTACTGCATAGGTTTGATAAACCAGGATTTGAATCAGATTTATTTATGGGCATCTGCAAACGGACTGAGTATAAATCCCGACAAATCAATGGCGTTACTGATAGGAGCACCTGAGAACTTGATCGCATATCTACCACCGATTCAAATTAATGGATCAAATATAGGATTTGTTGGAACAGCTAAAAATATCGGTGTGACTCTGAATAAGGAACTAAATTGGTCGGATCACGTCAAAATGAACTGTGGAAAAACTTTTGCGATGCTTCGAAATCTCTGGATGTCACAGTATTTTACACCAACTAATATTCGAATGCTATTGGCGAAGACATATTTACTACCGACTCTTATGTACGGATGTGAGCTGTTTGCTAGCTGCGATGCAGTTAGTAGACGAAGACTTAACGTTACTTACAACGCTATAGCACGATATATCTTTGGCATTAGGAGAAATAGGAGTATATCGCATTTCGCCCGACTAATTTATAATGTCACATTTGACAACTTAATGAATTGCCGAACTCTGCTGTTCCTGCACAAATTAGTATATAGTCGACAGCCACCTTATTTATATGAGAGACTAGTATTTTCTAGGTCAAATAGAGGGAACAAGATAAATTCTATGAAATATAGCAAGGCCATTTCTCAACAACACTTTTTCATTCACTCTATCCGTCTTTGGAGCCAACTTCCCCCTCAAATACAAAAAATCAATAATGCAACCCATTTTAAAAATGCCATTTTCAAGCACTTTGCATAAATAATTTTTCTCTAACTTTGTAAATGTTTTTTTTTTCCCCTTAGACTTATTATAACTGTGCATCACAGTCTGTGATATTCTTGTTATTTTTATTTTTAACATTATTATGATATTTTCCCTTTCCTTACTTAAATTTTGTTTTATTTTCTTAGATATTAAGTTTCTTTTTTTAATTCATTTTTTTTTTTAAATTAATTTTTTAATGTAATTTGTTAAATTAGTTAAAAATAGATTATTCCAATTAAATGTTAATAACAATTGCTAAGCAATACTGTAATATAAGATTTATTCTTGTTGTATTGTTTTGAACAAATAAATAAATAAATAAATAAAATAAATAAGCAATGATTAGTTGCTTAGGTGACAAACGAATCCAACTATTTGTATTAATTATTATGTTAACATTTTTGTCAACTCGTTTACCCCGAAAATACCTCCATGTTATCAGAATGATATTAATGATACTTGAGCGTAAAGACTCTTCAAATTTTCAATCACGTGTTTTTCGTTTTCGCCTTTATTGAAGAAGAACTTGTAAAATCTCCGAGCACAACAGCAATGTCGAGTTAAACAATCATTAAAGTATTTAAAGCCTTTGAGCACACAATCGTAGCACTCTAACTACACTTATCGTTATACAATTTCATTAATGAAACGCAAGTTACGGATTAAATACTTCTTTTGGAAAAATTTCTTGTAAAAATTTTACATTAAAGTTCCAGAACAGCAAACAATGATATTTACTTGTACCAAATGGTTGAAATACTTGACACTTCTCTACTTAACAAAATCGATAACATGTTGATATTTAAAAGGTGTTGATAAATCGATTATAATTTATGTTTCAATTTCTTTGATTTCCACTAAATCTTATGCGGCAAATGAACGTTTAAATGTATGTGTGTATGCTGCATATGTATGTGTTTTTCCAACAGTTAAAGAGCATTTAGTGTGTGTGTGCGTACGTGCGTTCGTATATTGATGGTTGCGTGTATCGTATTTCTGTTTCACATCGATGGCAATTAAGATAAAGTCTTCATTTTATGCCAACACGTAACAAAAGATGTCTTATTTACGAATAAAACAACAAAAACAACAACAACCAGAAAGTAGACAGTATTCAAGAGATATCAATTCAACAGGAAAATCAAATACATGCGTTTAAATGCTGCTGTACTCTACCAATGTAAAAGCAATCAATATATAGTAAAGGCAAGGGAGTGTTAACCAAAAATACCGACTATTTATACGTTTTTTATCAAAAGAAAAAAAGCAAACCATAGATTAACATCATTATTGAAAACAGGTTTCTGCCACATTAACGCTTTTGTTAAAGCTCTAATGATCTTTGAACAGCGTTTAAATCTAAAATACAATATTAAAGGCAAACTTTATTCCCCGTTTGCAAGTTTTCGTTGTAATTCCTGTTTGTTTTTCACACACAGTTCGCATCTTTTTCAATCGATAATACAATATTCGTTTGCCTTTTTTCCCTTTTCTCCTTCCTTTTTTCAGTCACAAGTTTAAAGTTCACGCAGACTCTGAATATTACGTTAATGAAGGGTAGAAAGTTTGAAATGGGAGTTTTTCTTTATTTATTTGCCTTTTAAATTATTTTTATTTATTTTTTTTTTTTTGAACAAAAGTTGTTGAAATTAATAAAGTTTTTTGTTGTTGTTGTTTTTTTTGCAAACACTTTGTCTGCCATGATTTCAGGCAATAGTTTTTAAAATAATAAAGCTTTTCAAATACATTTTCTATTGAAAATTTATTACAAAAGGCGTATATTGTTTCGCAAACAAAAAAAAAAAAAAAGAGTTGAAATTTTTTCTTCTTTTCACTTCATAGCAGGTGGAAATCGTTAACAAAAGTTGTTTCGCGTTAAACGCGTTATAATTATTAATAAACTTTGTAATTAAATAAGGCAGCAAACAACGCCTGTTAATTGTAGCTGAAGTTTATTTAAAATAAAATTGGAGTTCATTGTTGTTTTGACTTCATTTTACAGATCCTCTAGCAGGTACTCATTCTTCTGGACAAAGGCAAGCAAAAAGAGAGAATTTATGCAAAAATTTATTTACAAAGGATGAGGAATTTTTTTTGTTAAATTTAAGAAAATCGAAATGCCAATGGCCACATAACTCGTTGAGTATAAATATATTGGAATTTTTATTGCAACAGAGCTTTATTTTGTTCATTTGATTTGAAAAAATTTTTTAATACAAGTGTTGAAAATTATATTAATTAATTATACTTTATTTGTACGAACATGCATAATTTTTGTCGGATAAGTTAGGATATGTTAACCGATATGTTTGTAGAAGTGCACCTAGAGGCAAAGAAAAAGGCAGACTTACAAAAGAACAGCCGCTAAATTATATCAAGTCGCCCGAGACCTATGTATATCAAGCAGCTAAAAAATTGGTAAATAATCATCGACCAGCCAGAAGAAAATTCTTATAAAAATAATATCAGATAGCTTTAATGTGCAGCCCTTGCGCTAGCCAATTTCTTCTCTAGTTTGGTGAGATTTGGTCAGTATAGGGAATGCACTTACCTATGGTTTTAGAACAGGTCGCTATGAGTGGCCAAGTGAGTTTTGGTAATCAAAGCTATCACTTCGTCCTGATATGAGACGGGCCTTTTACAAAGAGGAACCAACAACTCCTATTGTGGCCCAAATTAAATGAATCCATGATATTATCAATAATTCTAAAGTTCTAAATATCGATCTGTTGTCATATGCCTATCAAAAATGTTTATATACCTACTGAGCATATCAAATATCCAGGACCTAACAATACATATATCAGGGCACTCCATTTGAAAGCTTAACTGTTTCTGGCGAATATCAGAAAATTTTAGTACGACGAAACAAAGCCGCCTAACAAAATTAACAGAAATGAAGTACAACACTGTTATGAGTGAACAGCGAGTATAGTGAACAATTTGATTCATTCCATACCGCGTAGAAAATTCTTCAAGACTGAACTATCGGATCTCAGAGAGGAATAATACCACTCTTAGCAAAGACTAACAATAGTAAAGTAGTCAGTTGAATGGGAGTCAGTTTCAAAAGGTGTTTGATATTCTAATTAAAGAGCAAATGCTAGTAAAGATGCCCGCAAACAAGTATCTGATGTCATAGTGGCAATATGCCACAATTATATCTCTTATTCCTTACTAGTATCAACTCAGTTAAAAAATTATGAAGTGTACACAATATAGTAGTTATTCGTAAAGATACTGATCACAAAAAGGAGTTTACGTGGTACCTTACAAAATATATTACAAATGTCTCCCCAGCCATATACTGCAGGACGTTAAAGCAAACCTGATGAAAGCTCACGAAATGAGAATATGGGTCGTACTTAAATTTTAGAAAATAAAAAAACGAAAACGATGCATATAAATGACGGAAAACTAATCGTCTGGGTACACTGTTCAAGTACGTCGAAAAATTCGACATATTCTACCACTTGACCAGAATAATCGAAAGTTCAAGAAGTAACATATCCAACCGAAACGGAGGCCTTGTCGGAAAGAATATATGTATACTGGATAAGAAATGCTTGACAATGCACAGTTCTAAGATCCATTGGCAATCTTTTCAATACCGCTTAGGAATAAAGAAAGAAAAATATAAATGCATTCTTTTATTACGATAACCTTATTGCAACTGAAGTTAAGTTTAAAAATATTGCTGGTGAATGATGAAGGTAGTCCATCAATAAGTTTACTTTTATGCATACTTTTTCCAGAATTTCGATCGCTCTGTTTGTTCGATCCTAACAGGATTAAAGAGATTACATTGGTCTTCAATATATTTAAGTTCATTGAACGCCATCAAGTGTGCTGAATGGAAAATAGATGTTTTCTGTGGGTGAAATTGTATATGGTTTGCTCCTGTGTATGGAAGACTCTGTGAGCTCAAACCGACTGCGCTCAATCAACTCCTCACCGAATTCTTTTTTTAAAAGGGTCAATCTATCGAGCATTTGGCAAAGTTTTCTTATTACCACATGGCGTTACATTTTTTGCAAACAAAAAATGAAGAATTACACGGTATCGTACTCCGTTGACTGGAACGATACATTAGCAACTCTCATACTGACTTTGGATAATCTTCACACCAAACTCGATAATTCTGTTTCTTAAGGTACCTGTAGAGCCAAACACCATGAAATACACTTCTCGCATAGCACGAATTTTGTTAATAATATTCAATGATTTGCAATTCATTCATGCCGAAATTTTAAATCATACCGAGTATTTTAGGCATTCACAAATTTAAATGCCTTCAGAAGTATTGAATAAGTATTTATAAAAATGTTTTATAAAGCACTTGTAAAAGTCATGTTTTTTTTAAGTAGAAATTTTTCTTAAATTAAATGTAAACAGATTTAAAGTTTAATTTTCTAATAAAATTATTTTCTCTCATAATTTAAACACGTAAATGCAATTATTAAAATCCTACATAAGTTGCACTACAATGTCTATTAAGATTTTCAATTTTATTTTTCTAAGTCCTCTACATTATATATACATAAGCCTCATAATTTGTATATATGTGTGTTTGTGTATTGTTATTATAAAGATATTCCATCATATTTTGTCATACAACACTGTCAGGATGAAATGAAAAACAAAAAAAAAAAAACAAACAAAAAAATTATTCGTATCAACATTTATAAAACTAGAAAAAGAAAAGACGGAAAACGATTTGAAGAACTGGTATTAAATATGAAATACAACTAATAACTACTAAAGCTCTATTATGAGCATGAAGAAGAAGACCATTACACCAGCCATAAACTTTCAGCAGCCGTACGTACCGTATGTACGCTGATTAAGAAACTCCAATTTACTCCACTTGCAATAGAGAATAGAGTAGAGTATTAGCAGTCAAACAAACACAATATGTTGCATTATACTGAAAACTTTCAACCAGATCAACGTCTCTAACGTGATGAGATGACGGGCAAAAGACATTTTACAATTCATACATTCATCCAGCCAGCCAGCTATAGATTCCATATAGACTTTAAGGAGGTATAAGGAGTAACCAAGATGTAGGAGAAGTTAAAAAACAAAAAAAAAAAAAAAAACAAGAGAAGAGAAGTCAAAGCCAGTGGAGTATGAGATCAGTGCAGGAGCAACTAAAGTTGAGTACACGTTTAATGTAAAATGAGAGTTCATTAGTAAAAGTGTAGTGTTCATAACAGCAGGAATTGGAAGTAGCATTTAGTGGAAGGAAAGAACGTGAAACGAAATTAAAAAAGGCGTTCCATAAGAGAGCATGAAAAAGGGCATTTAAAATGCAATTTCATAAAATGAAGATGAGTATACGAGTACGAGTGCGAGTGCGAGTATAATACTTAATTTTAGTTCATTTTCCTTTTTTATTTTTTTTATATTTTTCTCATCGTTCGCATATTTTTCCTTTTCTTCACTTTATTTCGTGACGATGTTGTTTTTCCTAATGGCTTTAAATAATTCTTATTTTGTTTTCAACGATTTATTTTTATTTCCTCTATTTTTCTCCCAAACTAATGAGTTTAAGCATTAATTTTTTATGCATGTATCCTTATGGTATATGCAAGTATTTTGCAGTAGCATTGTTTTTGGCTTTTAATTGTTCAAGTCAAACTAATAAAAATAATTATGCCGTATAAATTTAAATGTTCAGCCAACAAATATTTAGCATTTCCTTTATGCCATATGGAAATTGTGAAACTGAATTTATAGAAAACAACCATTTTTTAAAAAATGTTTGTTAAATTTTTAAGATTTTGTTGCTTAAATAATTTCATATTTTTTGTATTCGAATGAAAATATAAAATTGTCTAACACATCATGTAACATATCATACCATAATGTATTCAACTAAATGCATGTCGTTCATCTTATGTACTCAAAAGATATTAAACTTCGTTTCATCACCTCCATCTTCAACTCCAACTCTATAGAGTTTTAATAGCAGATTAACTAGTAATACGTTAGATTATGTCTTACACTACAAGGGCTGGCTGTATGTTTCTGGCTGTTCGTAAATTTCAAATGTTTGCTCATCTTAAGACACACTATTTTGTTTGATTATTTTGTTCGTTTCTTCGCTCCTTAAGACATAGTGATAATCATTACACTGTATTACAAAATATAATGAAGAAATATTACAGAGGTATGCATAAAGAAAAAAAAGCGTTTTTTGCTATACGACTTAATTACTATGAATTTCGTTTACTATGGTTGTAGAGTGGAAAAAATGCAGAGAACAATTTTCTTAAATGAAGAATATTTCATTAGCTTTACTTCTGCCCAGATCCTTTCCATCATGCCATATGCATTGTGTAATTTGTCTTATACAGAAGTTAGCGATAAGGCTTCCATTTAATCGCCTTCTTAACTTATGAGTCCGTCTTCAAACATGGGCAGTATAACTTCAACTTTCTTCTTTTAGGAATTTAACATGAATCTTTCTGTAGCTTTTTCCCACAGAGAGAACTATATACATATAGAGAACGGTTGATAAATAAATACAACTATTGAAGGTATTTTAATACACACCCATACAACAGCAAGGCATACTCGTCCGAAAAGCAAAAGTGAAAAAAGGTTGGTTCTTAACAGAATTCTTGGATATTCATATCTTTCATATCTTTATGGTTTCCATATCTTTATGGAATTCTCTCATGATCTGTTTAATTAGGTCACGACGCTTCCCAACTACAGAAAAAGAAAAATTGGAATAATTTTCACCGTCCATCGTAACTACTATAATGCCTTTACCTACATACATACATACATACATAATTGGCCAATTGGCAACCCTTTAGTCAGGATTACGGTCTAGCTTCTCACACCACTCATGTTGTGTGCCTTAATTTTATACTTGAGTGTCGGGACCTACACTTAAACGTCAGCTCCGAACAACAGATTTTGAGAAACTTTTTCATGGCAGGTTTATTTACTCTCAGAGTTTTTGCCAGAAATCCAGAAATCTGCTGAGAGGAAGTCACCGAAGTAATATTTTTTTTTCATATTTCGTTTTGATGTCTGGCCTGGGTCTCGAACCCGGGCATTACGTCTAATAAGCCAACACACTACCTACTAGGCTACGGCGACTATAATGTGTAGTAAATAGAAAACCATTATCATTTAAACCAGCTCGTGCCGTGTAAGAGCTAGTAGGTGGCTAAAGAGACAGAGCGCCGGCAATGAAATCTTTTTATAATAGCTCCCAAGGTTCTTGATCAGAAAAACTCAAAAAATATCCTTTCGTCGATTCTATTCCGCAGGCAAAGTATGCTTACAGTTCTGTATGGCAAAAAAAAAAATTCAAAAAAATATAATAAAATAAGTCAAGAAAACCAAATCACTTAAATATATATAAATAAATATATATATAAAGGAAGTTCGATTTTTCGATTCCATAACGAGTCCAACTTTCTTTCTCGCAAAACTGATGATTTCTGGAATATAGAAGATTTCAGAATCGTATGTTCACTTGTAACGATAAGAATTGACAATTAAGTAGGTTATCATATCGTTAGTATAATTCGCAAATGTGTTAAGTCCCTTTTTTCAAATTGTACAGGAGACACAAAAAACATTGTAGCTTTTTCAGTTTTTAAAATTTTTAAACTTTTTAAAGGCAATTATTTTTACAAAATAGCTCTCTTTAAACGACTTAGATCAAAAATTAATAATAATTAATAATTAATATTCGTGAAATTAGCACGTGATTTTATTATTTTTCGAATTTTGTGGACTTAGCGTTTTTGCTAACCACAAAATTACAACAACTTTAAACTACATACTGACATTTTTGTTGTCGTAAAATATGTATTTTGTATAGTGCTACCGTTTTGCATTAAAATCTCAAGTTTGGAAAAAAGTGGACTTAGCGTCTTTGCGAATTATACTAACGATATGTGTTTGATCAGCAATTGATAGAATTCTTTTGTCAAGCCAAAAGGCCAAGCTCACAAAGGAATTGCATACCATTAGGACAATGCCAGGCATATCTTTTAGTAATGACTAGAAAACACTAACCAGACACTTACTATGCGTATAATGAAGTTTTTGAAAAATTCTTCGAATAGGAGACGTGACGTCATGCGGTTGTCGTCGTAGATAAATTTACCATTCGCTTCGTATTTATCAATTCTTATTCAAAACAAATCCTTATGTGTGATCAAATCGATATTGCCATACATTTTCGAACTGATCGAGAAAGACTGTTAGTCTGTTATCCTAAGACTTACATATACATATGTAAAGTCCTATGTATTTTATGTGTTGCATAGTGTTGTTATCACAGTTATTATATGTGAAAGAATTTTTATATATACTTTTTCTTTAAATCTATACTTTACATCATTTAGTTTCTTATTTTTTATTTATTATTCATGTACATATACACACATTAAATTATTTTGGGTAGATTCCCAAATGCATACCAAAATAAGTTTCAATTTTTCTTTTTTCTTTTGGCCCCTTAGTTTTTTTGAAAATAAACGTTTTTGTTCTTTTAAGCACGTTTTTACTGCAACCTGTTAAAATTGTGTAACACGATGTCAGGAATGGAATTGGATGGATAAATGGTGTTGGCAAAAGTGCTAATGGCATACAGTATTTTAAAACTAATGTGAAACCATAAAAAAAAAGCTTTAAACTATTGAGTTTGTAAAGAATTTCTGGGAAATTGAAAAAGAAAAAAAGAAATGTTCAACAAATTCATGTCTCTTGAGAGTTATATAATAAAAGAAATTATTTCCATTTTTTCTCTTCTTGGGTATTGGCAGTGTAAGAATATTTTTTTCTGTTTGGGGAAGAACATGTCACATTACCTGATTTTACAATAAATTCAATTTTAAATTCTTTTAAAGTACGATTATAAAACTTTTTATAATTTGTTGTAAAATGATAAATTTAACTTGAATTAAAATTTGATTCATTATTAAAAACTTTAAATATTATTAAAATTTTGGGAAGGACAACGATTTCCGAACTTTGGAAGTTGATAGCGGCCAATTTACTGAAACTTCATCTGTAAAATTATTGCTATTTAGTGGACTATGTACTGGCGCATCTATTTGCCTAAGAGTACTTGTTCTCAAATAAGTAATGTCTGGTTCAATTTAAGCATACCATACCCATTTCGATTTGCCATGGAAAGTTTCTCAAAAACCTGTCGTTCGGAGTCGTCTTTAAACTGTAGGACCCACCAAACATGTATAAAATTAACACATAAAACATAAGCGATGGCGAGAAGCTAGATTGTAATCCTTTAAACTGTAGAATCAAAGCGTTGGTACGAAATCTAGCACTCTGCTAAAGAAATGCTTCTCTACTTAGCTTTCTGTGACTTCGGAAAGTTTGTTGGTTTTCCCAAATTTGAGAAGATGAGACTATATGATGTTGTTTTTTTCAGCTTTACCGTACTCAAACAAATATTATCGTGCCACCAATAACTATTTATTTTATTTCTATATAGAAATGTATTGAAAAAAATTCAATTAATTTAAAGTTAACAAAAAATCAATGAATTTAAGTTTATTTTTTAGTATTTGATTTCATTTCGAAAATCTATTATTAAACCAACAATATTGACGTCCTTATGCTAACACTACTCAATAATTAAAAAATAAAACACAGAGACGGCAAAGCATTGGGCAAAAATAAAGCAAAATTATTTGATAACAAAAATTTTTTTCTCAACTTTAGTTGCTTGATTGCAAAAGGTCAGCGAACTTAACAAAATTGTATACAACAATCCAGGAAGGAATTGCATATAAAAGAAAACAAATTAGCACAACTGCACTATTGTATTACAATATGACATCTAAGAAAACTTAATGCTGACAAATGAAAATAAATACTATTTATGAATATAACTTTCTTTTTAGATAATTAGTTGATTCTTATTTAAAACGATACGACTAGACTTCGGCACAACAGCAAAGAAAATTAAACAAAAACACCGTCTACCTTTGTACTTATTTTCCAAGTATTTTCTCTGTTTAATTTGTAAAAGCACACGACGAGTTCATTGACAAAAGTTCATCAAACGTCTCAAGGTGTTGGCAAATACTTAAAAATTTTTAAAGATAAAGCTGTGTTAGACGGTATTATCTATGAAACGCTTTGAACTATAATGTGAATAGTTTTATTTTCTATGTAGTAGACATGTGTGTGTGTGTTAGTTAGATGGTATAAAGAAGAAGTGCTACAAATCTTTCCTTCATACAATTCGGAAAAAAGTGATTATAAGCAATCGAAATAATTCTGTACAAACATGAGTAATTGTAATACAATATCTGTTGTATGCATACGGAGCAGAATAAAATGCAACCACAAGTTAATAAATAAAATTAAACAAAAATGACCATGAAAAGCTTCTCAAAAAATCTGTCGTTCAGAGTCGACTTTAAACTGTAGGTCCCGCAACTCATGTATAAAATTAACGCACACAACATGAGTGGTTTTGAGAAGCTAGGCCGTAATCCTGACTGAAGGGTTGTAATGGCCAATTATGTATGTATGTATGAAGGTTTGTAATGACCAATTACGTAATTAAGTTATGAGTCAGTCTAATAGAAGATATGTTTCCTTTTTAATTCTGTTGCGTATCAGTTAAATGTTGATTCTCTGGACAGTGTTTTCGTGGGATTAACTTCCTTGGAAAAATCTCCTTTTAATTCAAGGAAGTCGATTAATTTATTGTTTGTCAAATTTGCTGAGTTTTTAAGAAGCTTGTTGTTTGGTAGCACATACATTTGCTTAACCTCATTATTATCATATAATTTGAACAAATTTTTGCTATACAATCTATGATTTACAAAAAATTCTTGCAAGTACTCTAAGTCGAGCTTTTTAAAGGAGTATCAGGACATAACTAATATATCATAACTATTCATTCAACTGTGCTGACTTCAAGGGCTGAATATCAGAAATCTATTAACGATTTAATAGCTTCCTTTATGCCGTCCGTAATAGGGTGATTATATGCAATCTGAACGAAAAACATGCGTAATTTAATTACAAAATCTTTTGTATTTTTTTTTTAATTTTTAAAATTCGTTAAAAACTTTACATACGCTGTCAAATACAAAACTGACATATCTTTGTAAATATTTACTTTCTATTTCTTTCTTTTTATTGCTTCTTCTGTTCTTTGTTTGATTTCTGTAATTTGTAAATCATACTTAAATTAATTTTTTAATTTCTTTTCTGAAGCATTTAACAACAAATTATAAAGGAATTGAAACAAACTTAGAATGTATAGAGACAGATAGAGAGAGATAAACTTTTTAATTTCAAGTTTCTTGTTAAAAGATTTTGTCTGGAAAGAAAAACGGCAAATTATACATGCAAATAAGATCAAAAAGATGCAACACTCACACACAGATGCACACACAAGATAAAGAAATAGAAACTCTAAGAAAAACACAGAGAAACTATAACAACTTTGCAACAAAGTATGAAGAAAAGCAAGGAAAAATAGTCTTTCTTCATATGTAGTTTTTAGCAACAACAACAACAAGCATACTTTCAAATACAAATTCATCTGCTACACAGAAAAAAAGAGAAGAAAATTTTAAAGTTTGTATATGAAACAAACAAAAAAACTCCAGCAACAATAAAAGAAGCAAACAAAAAATTAGAAAAAAATAAAAAAATAACCGGAGAAAAAACTTAAAAGTACTTTGGCTACTTTGGACTAACGTATGTATATTACTGCTCTCGACACAATATGACATTCTGTTGAACAGGAGAAGAGTATTTGTGTTGCATAAATAAAACATGTTGCAAAAATACTTCCTTAAAAGCTTGAATTGTTTTGTTTACAGTTGCTGCCTCTTGCTACATTTGCATGATATACTTATACACCTGTGTTGTAATATTTTTTTTTTTGGACCAGCTCTATCCAACTTTACAACAAAAACTAACATAACTATTGTCATTGTTTAAGCATATGCAACATTAGAATATGATATACATATGTACGTTCGTATACCCTATATGCTGCAACTAGCATGTATAATATAAACCAAATATTTTTATTTTTTATTTATCCATATATTAGAAAACTATATAAAAAAAATAGAATTACAAACTTCAGTATACATATGCATGTATCCAGCATATAAGCAAGTCTATATTGTTTATATTGTAGCACATATGTACATGTTCAGCAGGGAAATCCTTTCTAAACGCTCATTGTTATTTATATAGAGGGAAGTTATTTTTCTTTTCCAACTCATTTTAAATAAAATATTTATTTAAACATGCAACTAAATTTACACATACATACATACATAGGTACACCCTTATGTACTCACTAACACCCTTCATTGCGCCACTCAACTTTAAAAAGAAAACAAAAAGTCTGCGTTAAAACTACCGGAAGCAAAAGAAGAGAAACTATATCCAATTGTATGGTGAACATACATACGAATATATTGTGTGTTAACAAATGCAAATAATTTTTGTGTGTGGGGGAACTTTTGTCCTGGAAATAGCAGTCGCCGCTTTAAAATGTTTCTCTTTAGCACAAGCAGGGAGAGATACAAATACATATTTCCTTAAAAGTTTCACCTGAAAAAATTAAAGACTGTTTCAATACATACATATGTATGTAGGTTATTAATAGAAATTCAGCTTGAAAGTTATAAAAAAAATTAAAATAAAATGTACAATTATTTCAAAATTATCTACAGTACCCAACGTATTATTTCCAAAAATGATGGCTTCATAGCAATATAAACTGATTTCAACACGAAGCTATAGCAGAGAAGATTTTAACTGAATCCTTACCATATACACACAAGAGATCAGCAATGAGTATTTAGATGCGAATCGTACTCATAATTTGTAATACTTATACGCATTCATACTTATTTTAAAATCGTACGTGGGCAATCTATTTACGATTTAGTAGTCAATATTCCAATTTGTTAAGGTGATTAACAGACCTTCTAAACCGAGGTCAGCCTTTGCATTTGTTCGAAAATGTCTACAATGCGATCCTTACATGTTTGATAGAATAATAATAATACTTTTGGTAGTCAATCTTGTTTGAACATCATATAAAATGCCTTGTCTTGTATTTAAATTTCTTATGTAACCAAAGGTTATGTAAATATATATGTATATACTTTTAATAATTTAAAATTGTTTACTGATAATACCCTTTAACAATTCTGCTTAGTTTTGACCTTTAGACAAACGCACAAAATTGCTTTGATGCGCTTCTAGTTTCGCTTTTGTTTAGATGGTAAACATTTATTTTATTTGAAACAAATATCTTCTCCCTTTGCACATAATATTTGCATATTTTTTCTTCTTTTCTTTTGCTTATAAAATATGTATATGCGGTATGCGGTATAATGATTTTAACTTTTAACGCTCGTCAATTTTCCAACCAACTTTTGCGTTCAATGTCCTTTTTACCCCCTCTAAACAAAAAGCAAAAAAAAAAACATCAGCTGGTTAAAACTAAATATAAACCAGCAACTGGAACACATATGTATGTACATGCCTACAAGAGTACAAAGTAAGTACTGTTTGAGATGAAAACAAACAAAAAAAAAATATTTCTTTCCTAGAAAAGCATTTTTTGTTTCTTAAAATATATTCAGACGTTTTATACTTAGGCCAACAGACGCAAACAGACAGTCAGTCGTCGCAGCCTATCAGCCAACCAACCAACCAACCAGCCAGCCATACATAAACTTCTTATTATAAATGTTTTAAGTTAAGTTTTATGATTTTCATCCTTAAAAAAGGAAAAGAAAAAAAAATTATGAAATGAAACAAAAACTTAAAAGAGAGGAAAAAAACAAAATCTGAAACATTAATGGTAGGTTAAGCAGTTTTTGTATTTTTCCATGTCTTTAGGTTAGTGTAAACATTTTCAAATACATATATACATATGTACACATATACATACATGCATATATACAGTCTCCAACAGACATATATATTCATTTATACAATATTTATGCATAAATGCTTTAAATTGCATATTTTATTTACCACCACCACAATGCCGTAGACAAAATCCATTAATGCTGCTGTTTTTCTTCTTCTGCTTTTCTTTCTTATGTTTTTTTTCTGCATCAGACTGCTGTTGCAGTTGTTCTTGAAGCCTTTAGAAAGCCACCCTCCTACCATTTTACCCTGATATTGGTAGTAGCGTTAAAAAATACTGATACTCTATATTTCTATATTTATTTTCGTATAAGTTTTGTTTGTTTTAAACCCTTGATGCCCCTAAAATTATGTTACAGATTTACGTTAAGTGCACACACACACAGTAGCAATGCAAGCATGCATGCATGCATGTGTAAGAAAGTTGTTAATGGCGGTGAAACAAAACAAGAGAAATGCTTATATAAGAGAAAAATTTAGAGAGAGAGATAGAGCGAGTGCGAGAGTAAGAAATGAAACCACGTCTCAATCATATAACTACAGTGAGAGCATTTAATAAAAAATTGACTTTAGTTATTATCGGAACAGAATTTTGAATTTTAATAAAAAAAAAATCGTGTTTAATTATGTGCTTCTGTTACAGGAAAACCTTTACTTTGCAATAAAGTGGAAATAAATTATTATCTCTGAGACCAACGTCTG
This sequence comes from Sarcophaga rosellei, assembly GCA_930367235.1. Classification (NCBI taxonomy): domain Eukaryota; kingdom Metazoa; phylum Arthropoda; class Insecta; order Diptera; family Sarcophagidae; genus Sarcophaga; species Sarcophaga rosellei. The sequence goes on from OV884018.1 coordinate 79,460,179, forward strand.
TTTGAGTACAGTCTTTGAGTGTATTTTAAACCGGGTACTTTGCGAGGAGGCTGAAGAACACCTACTTATTTACTAACTTGATTGGCCATTAACAACCCGAATTGCCTTAAAACATCCTTCCACGCACCTCTGCTTCTTGCGCGCCTACGCCAGTTGATCACACCAATCGATGAGAGGGCTTCCTCGATCTGATCCTTCCAACGCAAACGTGGTCGTCCACTTCGTCGACTGCCGCATATCTCCGCATCAAATACCCGTCCCGCCTGAACATCCTTCTCCATTCGAACGACATGGCCGAGCCATAGCAACCGCTCATTAATACGCTGCACAACGTCCATGTCGTTAAGGAGCTCTTATAGCTAGCTCACTGTTGGATCGGATGCGGAAATCATCGTCCACTCTCAATGGACCGAAGATCTTACGTTGGACCTTTCTCTTCCATACTCTCAAAGCTGCTGTATCAGTGCTTAATAGTGTCCATGCCTCTGCGCCATAAAGAAGCACGGGGAGGATGAGCGTCTTGTAGACTATGAAGAAGAACATTTGAATAAAATTGGTGACCTGTGGTACACAAATCAACACATAGTGCTTGAGTTCTTAAAAGGCCAAGTATTGGAAGCTGAAATAAAGATCTTCTTTGCTTACAGTGACAAAACAACTCCATAAGAAAAAGTCGAAGTCGCAGTCAAATCGCACGATCTCGTTAACACGTGAGATGTTCAAGCCTCAAATCTATCGTTCAGAATAGACAAATTGGCAGACATTGTGTGACTCTTAGCTCCGTCCACAGATCCTTAATGTACACTTTACGCAGATCGGGCGAAAATAAGTCAACAATCACCGACCTATAATGATCTCCGTTAGCAGTGATGACCTGGCTAACATAATGACATCGATAGCGAAATATCCACACTGTTTCGGGGATACATTGGATGCTTTTGGGAACCCATGCAGGTTGATGTCTTTCCAAGTTCATTAATTTCCTTTGTTCACGTATCCATTTAGGAAGTTGCCTTAGTCTAGCAGGTAGTGTGTTGGCTTATTAGATATGAGCCCCCAGTTCAAACCCCAGGTCAGACATCAAAACTAAAATATGAAAATATTTCTTCGGTGACTTCCTCTCATCAGATTTCTGGCAAAAATTTTGAGAGGAAATGAAAAGTTTCTAAAAATCTGTCGTTTGGAGTCGAATTTAAACTGTAGGTCCCGCCACTCATGTATAAAATTAACGCACACAACATAAGTGGTGTGAGTAGCTAGGTCGTAATCCTGACTGACCAATTATGTATGTAAGCGCACATTTATCTCCTAATTAGCCTCATCGCTGAAGAGGACTTTTTGATAAAAATCAGGGTCAGTTGCCAACTGCTCCAGAGCCTATTCAGCGAACAAATGACCTGGTCTGTGGTCGTTTGCCTTCAGATCTTGGTTAAGTTGAAACTTAGGTGGATACAGGGTGATATCATGAGTTCCATTGACGTACAGGTACTGATCAATACTTTACTCAACCGATAAGTTATCCTCCAGATTGCGAATAGTCATCTCGGTAGGATGATTATGGCGACTGTACGTTAGGCAATATACACGGTATGTTGCGCGAACAGAACACTCAATATGATGAAACATTTAAATTATTTGCAAGTATTGCTGAATTCGATATCTCTCCATGGCGATTTGGCAAAATAGTCTGAATAAATGACCACTAATTAGATGGATGTAGCTTCAGCATAATAGTCTTATCAAATGTCAAAGGTCGGATGTCTCTGTTAAAACCTACGATATTATTTCTTAGTTAGAGATTTCTGGACAGAAAAGAAATTGCAAAACCCTCTTACCATTCCAGCGAAAAAAAGCCTACAACTATGATAATCTAGCTGTAACAGAGGCATGTAACTTCAAAAGACGCTGTACACTATAATTAAGCTAAAAGAAACCACGTAATGACAGCACTGTTAACCACTGTGCTGCAAAAGTTTAAATTTCGCTATTAAACAAATAAAGTTTTAATGAAAGTGTGTGTGTGTGTCTGTTTTTGTGTGCCAAAAGTCTACCAACTGCCTTGTACATACACTCTGATAAGCTATTCAGTAAAGAGATGTACAAAATAATAATAACAACAACAAAAAATATTCCCTTATAGCCATTGGCTATTTTTACAAGAACATGACCAAGAACTTTTATATTTTAAAACTGTAGACTTTGGCTGGAAAAAATAAAATAAAAGAAAGAAAAAAGAAAACAACAATACCAACAAGAAAGTGCATGTGTTTATTTGCTGGCCGTTAAAGTATCTGGTGGATACGTGCTCATGTATGTGGTTTTTTTTCATCTTATTTTGAACTGCATTTCATGTATTATGTTTCTTTTCATTCGTTTTATTTTTTTTTTGGTGTCCAGTCAGTTATTGCGTTTAAAACAAATAGTACATTCGTATGCTGACTGACTTTGCTAAAAGTTTAATGACTTTAAGTCAGTTTTTTTTATTATTTTTTTTTATTTATTCCTTCACAAATAGGGTTGATTGGCTATATTTTGCTGATTGTCTGTCGCTTGGCCTATTTCGCATCACAAAACTTTACATGAAACCTTAAACACTTGTCTTATAACACATTTTAAAGAATTGAATGTTTTTAAAATCGATCACAATCATTTCATAAGATTGTTAAACAATTCCAGCTGTGGGTTAATTTTTTCTTTTGTCTGATATTTTACAAACTAGGCCTGAAAGCTCAGATTTACAGTTTGAGTTTTATAAAGCTTCAGTTTAAAAAAATAATTTGAAATGGAATTACAAGATTCTCCAGCCTATACAACAGAAAATTTAATGTGACATACTTTGATCTGTAATTGTAACTTAGAATAAAAGGTTTATCATCTGTTATTACCTAGAAACAACACATTCTGTGAAATTGTATTGGATGAAATGAAGTTGTGAAGGTAAGACAAATGAGGTTATCTTCTGCTGGGTTCCAGGTAGAGATCAGCAAGCAGTATTGAAAACGATGAGTAGAATCGAACCATACTTTTATGTTTAATACTTGTACATTACAAACCTTCAGTCAGGATTACGGCCTAGCTTCTCAAACCACTCATGTTGTGCGCCTTAATTTTATACTTGAGTGGCGGAACCAACGTCGACCCCGAACGACAGACTTTTGAGAAACTTTTTCATGGCTGGTTTATTTACTCTTAGAGTTTTTGATCGAAATCTACTGAGAGAAAGTCGCCGAGGAAATATCTTTTCAGATATCGTTTTGATGGAGTCTGATCCAAAACCTTATTTCTAATAAGCCAACACACTACCTACTACGCTACAATGACTTCAACCTGAATTTATCAGTAAAAAATTTAATGACATTTCCTGGGAGGTATAAACCAGTGTCATTAAAAGACCCATCGGGTATCTAAGGCGCAAAACAGGAATTGAAAGCACTTTCAAATATCGGGTGGTCGGTAGGTACATATGTATATTCAGACCAATTATACCTAAAATTTGGCATGATCATACCTTCTGCACTTCCATGCTCTTATAGTGCTCGGTCTCATTACCGGATTCACAGTCACTTGTTTTGCAAACATGCCTGATGCTAGCCAGTTAAATATAGTCGAAAATGGCTTTGTACTATTAACGTTTTCAAAAATAACTTTTGATACCCTGGGAAAAATTATTTGGATAGTATCCACTGGCATTAAATGATTATTTTAGTAAAACCAAAGGGTCATGGGAAGCTTGTTTCCATTTCAAATTATAAGGACTGGAGAACTTACATTTTATTGCAACGCCAGTCAATATCGAATAGAAAGAAAAAAATTCCACAGGCCTTAATCAAAATTAAATCGTGAACGGCTTTGAATTCCATCAAAATATCAACGCATTGATAAATTATTCTCTCATGTCGACTGCAACAACTAACAGTTGATAACATGCCGTTTTGATTTTAATCAACAAGAAGTAATTATTAAACTGTCATATTAAAAGCAAAAACAAAAAAATAAAACCAACAACAAAAATAAAACGAAATGCCATAATTAAAAGCAAACATTGCCTCTGTAATGTGGCATGCAACAGAGGCATACAGCGTTTAGCAATAAAATGTAGCAACAATGTCCTTGAGTTAAGCAAAAATGTAAATGTAAGTGTGTGTGTTTATACGATTAAATATACATTACGAAAGTCATTTGTTAATTAGTTTGTTTACGACATTTAAATTAAAATAAAAAAAAAGCAGCAAATGAAAAACAACAACCACAAATAAAATAAAAATCCAAATGAAAGATAACGAGAAAGAGAGCGAGTGAGAGAGAGAGAGAGAGAGGAGAGTGAAAGAGGCTCTTGTCTATTACCGCAGTATTATCTGAGATTAAAAAATGTGAAGGCGAATGTAATGAATTGCAGAACAAAAAAAAAGTAAAAAAAAATTTAAAAAAAATGAACAGAATACGACAAAGAAATCAAAGTCAACAGGATTTGTTGTCAAGGATTTAAATAAAAAAATTATTTATATATGTATTTAAGTAAAGAAATGCGTTTAAAAATATTTATAATTAAAATATAATTAAGCTTTTCACAATTTGATTGCATTTAAATAATAATTTTAAATCATTAAATAATCAAAAGTTATTTTATAACATGTGAATAGCGGCCATTAAATCGAAAATTAATTTCAATTTAGAAATGTTTGTAAATTACCCAAGAAAAAATATAACACATGCTTTTGTTGTTTTATTTATTCTTTCTCTTTTAATTTTTTGCAATTTTCTTTTTTTATTTTGGCATATTTATTTATTTATTTTTACCAATTAAACAATTAATTTTAATTGAAATCTATGCTATAGAATGCCAAGCCACAAAACGCTGCAATAATAGTAGCAGATACAACAACAACAACCATGCAACAACAAAAATTTCAATTTCGTACGCAAACTAACTAAAGGATTTAATTAAAATAAATTTCATTAATAACAATTGCAAAACTATGAGAAATAAAAATAAAAACAACAAAAAAAAAGAAAAAACGTAAAAGAACAATCAACTCTGCATTGTATGTACATAGCGATACTATTGTAATATAATTTCACATGTGGCTCATTTCACTTTGGTATCAGGGTAGTTAGTATTTAACAATTTAGGAAAACCTTTTTAATTTTTTACTCAACATATCAGCAATGAATCGTTTTCGTTTCGCTACTCATAAGTACTCATGAAATTTTGAGTATGAGTGAGTCAACAGTATTGAAATTCGACTAATTTGATTCATTCGTACTCACTACAACATTGATTTATTAGTACAGATTGCAATGAGTATGCGTACAACGTTGACATCAAACTCATACCATTTTCGAGAAGGAAAAAGACAAAGACAGGAATCAAAACAAACACACAACCTTCTAGTGAGTATTGTAGTGTGCGTAAGCGAATCATACTTATTTTGTAATTCTTGTAAATGTTGAGTAACAGTGATTCGAAATCAACAACATCATACGTGTCGTTAAGTATGAATGTGATGAGTACTTCAAACTTTGAATATGAGTAGTATGAGTAGTATATTAAAATAAGTATGAATGCGTATAAGTATCAGAAATTATGAGTCTGATTCGAATCTTTTTGAATACTTATTGTTCATCTCTGTTCTAGACCTTTTAAGCCCATAAAAACTTTAAAGCCCCTGATAAATATATATGACGAAATGACATCATTCTAGAAAATAAATGTAATATTATGCCTGACTAAATGATCAGGGAAACTGAATTGGTTAGGTAAGAAAAATAAGGTTATCTTCTTCTGGGGTTCGTCAGTCGAAGTCGAGTATACGAGAGGAAAAGCTTCCATGTCGTTGATGAAACCAGAACCCTTCTGTGAATATTCTCAACGAAAGTGAGGCAAAGACTTTTAAAACCAAGTGGGTCAGAGGCAATCAAAATGTTTGTTGGGAAATTATAATAACAAGAGAGTTGAGTCATGCATCAGCGTCAGTTGGCTCCAGTCAAAATTTAAACAAATTGTGCTGTATTCCGGCAATGTTTCTCAGATAATGACCAACACTGCCTCTTGATTTGCATATAAAAAGGAAGAAAGTAAATTTCGAGTGTTCATTAAACATTATCGTTTTGCCAAAAGAAGCCTCATTCCAATCAAATCTCAAGCATTGTGAGATCAATGCAAAGCATTGACAATTTCAATGGTAAATAAGGGATTTAATGAATTGATCACAATAGGCCACAAATTCACTCATTGCAAACTTTACGGGACTTTTAAATTACAATATGGACAAATTTTTAAGCCCTGGGAAGCGGAATCAACAGTTTAACTTTGACTCCGAACGACAGAGATTTGAGAAAATTTTCATGGCAATTTTGTTTACTCTCAGCTTTTGTGGCCAAAAGTCTTCCAAAGAAGTCTTTTTGTATTTCGTTTTGATCGAGATATCTGAGCTGGAGTTCGAAACATGGGCTCTCGTCTTTATATTTTGGGAAAATGCATATAAAAAAAATTGAAGAAAAGTCGAGAGACTATCATGAAAAATGTGATTATTCTTCAAGCAGATGCTTTAACTTAATGCGTAAAATTTTCCGTATAATTAAAAAAAAAATATGCGAAAAATATTTTAAATTTTGATCTACAAATCTTATAACATTTTTACTCAGTTTTCTATTCAACGATGAACTGGTCCGTATTGCATAATCGTATACTATTTATAGGAATTGCATTTAAACATTCCCCCATATATATACAGCCTGCATATGAATGTTTATTTCGCAAGGATGACTAGTGTATTTTACAGCATAGAAACCTCAAAATTACAAACATTTCTGCTTTCGTTCTTTTTTGGAACATTTCATTGCACGTTTGTTTTCTTTTCTTTTTTTTTTTAATCTTTTTCTAACACTCTCTAACAAAATTCTACATCATCATCATCATAGTCAACGTCATGCCATCATGATCCTAGTGTGGTGTTGAATGTACAAAAAAAGATAATAATTCGAAATGCTGTATACAAAACCAGTAAAGGAGCACACAAAAACTCTGTATTTCGAACAACAAATTCATCCCATAAGGATGAGGTTAACGAAATATTTTGTAACACAGTAAACCTAAAAAAACCCGAGAGGAGATGCAAAAACTAAAGGGAAAAAATGTAGGAAAACTGAAAGGAAAGGAATTGTAATATTTAACACGACTAACGAAACCAATTTAAATATTCTAATGCAAGGAAAAAAAGGCGAATGTAAGAGCATATGTTGGTATGTTTAAGAACGGCGTTTGTTACACAAATTGCAGTATTTGCAATTAACTGGTTATTCCTTTTTCACTCTCTCTCTCTTTATCCCTCTCACTCTGACTCTCAGTTTTCATGCATGCCTGACTCCCTTTTATTTCCGGTTTATAGTTTTCTCCCACATACCACATTCGGCTCGTTTTGAAAGACTTAAATTTCATGGAAAATTCAAATCTCTCTCAAAAATATTCCATGAAATTTCTTTTCTCTGCATATGCTTTTTTATACTTTTGCCTTTTGGCCTCTTCTGACTTCGTTTTCTTTGCCGTGACTTTCGTTTAACAATTTTAATTTCAATTTTGCAATTTTCGTAAAGATTTTTTTTGTTGTAGTGTTGTATCATCTGCTTTACTTTGCCATGTTGTTTTATTTTCTAATATTTGTCGTTGTTGTTGTTGTTGTTATTGGTGTTGTTTTTCATTTTCCTTTCAATTTTCTTCATTTAATCATTATTTGTTAGGCAATTGTTACGAATTTTTTTTTCCATACATAACTCGTTGTTTTTTTTTTCTTTGCTTCCCTCTCTTTATATAGTATGTGTGTGCTGGCATAACATGATTTGGTGCAACCAATCGACCCATAAACCCAGTTATAAAGTTCTGTATGTAAAATCGTATTAAATGCAATAACAGTGGCAAATGATAAAAACAACAAAACAAATATGTGCTACAAAACCTACAACAACAACATATACAATAATAACAAGACATAAACTATGCCAATAAAAAAAAAACATCGTTTATTACAGACAGAGATGGGAAAATATAACAAAATTGTAATCATTTTAATACATATTATAGAAGATATTTAAAAGTGTTTAAATATTGTTAAAAATGTATACCAGTAAAGTATAAAAACTAGATTCAATATAATTTTGAGAATATTAGCAAATTCCATTACATTATCATGAGCCATTAAATAGAAACCAGAGATCAGCAATGAGTATTCAAAAAGATGAGTGGATTCGAATGATACTCATAATTTCTGATACCATTACGCATTCATATTTATTTTAATATCAAAGTTAGAAGTACTCATCGTACTCATACTTAACTATACGCATGATGTTGTTGATGTCGCCTCTCCTTTACTCAACATTTACAGCAATCACAAAATAAGTATGATTCGCGTACGAAAACCTCAATACTCACCAGTGGGTTGTGTATTTGCTTTACTTGCTGCCTTTGTCTTTCTTCTTTGTTTGTTAATGCAACACCAACTGAAGTGTAAATTTTGATGAATGATTCCAATCACTCGTATACTCATTTATGAGTATTATAAGTATTTTTCTAAATTTATAAATCTGAATGAGTAGGCGTATGAATCAAACATATTTCGAATGTTATGAGTTTGATATCAACGTTGTACTCATACTCATTGCAACCTGTACTTATAATTCAATGTTGTAGTCAGTACGAATGAATCAGAGTAGTTGAATTTTAATACTGTCGACTCACTCATACTCAAAATTTCATGAGTACTTATGAGTAGCGAAACGAAAACGATGATCTCTGATAAAAATATAATATTTGAGTGAAGCTTTAAAGGCATCTAAAGGCTAAAATACTAAATTAAAGTTTGAAAGAGCATATTTTCTTTGTTAGTTTGATAGATATATTCGTAACTTTAATAAAAAATTGAAAAATAATAATAAAAAACAAATAAAATAAATAATGGTCTCTCGAGTCTCTTATTAGTTAAATTGGTTTGGCTTGGCTAGCGCATATTCATTCTAGTGAATAAATTTTTCTTTATTCACTCTTATTACCCGTATCATCTCAATCAGATTGAGGACCTCCACTTCAAACAAAGAGATTTGGAAAATAAATTGCACTTCACCTCATAATCTGCACTGACTGCTCCAAATTAAACGGATCTATTAGTGGCGGCTATCAAAGCGCTAAATTTTAACACACTAAACTCCAAGATGGCATATAGCTGTCGCTATGATATGATGTCCATATTACATAGGAACCATGGCACAGTAACATTCAAGGTAATTGTAAAGCAGATGAACTGAGCAGCTATGGCACGACCATCGAACTCTTCAATGGGTTCTCGACTTTAAAACACCTGCAAGTTTATAATTGATTATAGAGTCATGAATTCCCCCAATACCAAATGGGCAAGTGTGAACACTGGCAAAAACTGGTTGGAGGATGCACTGTACTTACTTACTGAATTGATCATTACAATCGTTTAGTCAGGATTATGGACCTAGTTTCTTACACTACTCATGTTGTGTGTGTTCAAATTCTTCATGTTTAAGTTGACACTGAATGACAGATTCTTGGGAAACGTTTCATAGCAATTTTATTTTATTCTTTGAGTTTTTGCCAGAAGGCTAATGAGTCGTCGAAGGAATACTTTTTTGTTCAAAATTTTTAAACTGATGTTTGATGCACTACATACCTACTAAACTACGTCGACTTCACGATAAGTCTGCTTAAGCAAGCACTCTCAGGATTATTAAAGAGCATTACATTAAGGACACGCATACGAGAAGTATTACTCTTGAATACGCACGTTTTAAACGATTTCTGTAGAAGTTACAGGGATAAGGAAAAAGAGCAGACTGTTCTTCAACCATTGGCTGCGCGCTCAGTACTATGTTGGAGTAGAAAAATGTATCTTGGTGTACATATCGACGCCTCCATTCTATAACGTTCTAAGTGTACTGAGAACGTTTTTAATGTTTTTGCATTTTTTTTCTACGTTCTCTAACTTAAATACTCTTAAAATTTGGTTAAGATGCGCCGATCCGTTCGGAAGTTATAGGGAAAAATCTACTTAGAAAACACATATAGTCGTATGGCGCGTGAAAACTTTGAGAGCTCATAACTCAAAACACACTTTTTCGACTTAGAATATTATAGAACGGAGGCGTCGATATGTATATGATCTAGAAGAACTGATACACATTAACATTGGCAGTCTGAGTTGCTTCATCAGAAGCTCCGAACAGTTCGAAACTAGGGGATGGCGGAAAACTGTGGTATCACAATGGGCCCAATTTAGCTTAAGTGAGAAAATGAGACCAAGCAGGCTCCCCCATACTAAACAAAATCTATTTCGTTACTATATTTTGACGAATTTACTTGATGCAACTTTGGTTTATTTAAATAAATTTTTTTTTTGTTTACAATTCGTCCTTAAATTATTCATAAATAATACAAGTTTTTCAATTACTCTTCTTGAAAGTTAAAAACAGATGGTCACGTTTCTCACATATTATATGCACTTTTACATACATACATACAAACCTATGCATTCTATTTCGTTACTTTAGAGGAGTATACGGTTGTCACAAACCATTTTCTAGTGGTATTACCATCATTTTGTTTTCCTTTTAGGTTATAAATTAATAAATAAATATGTGATTGACGTATTGTAACAGGGTCAAGGATAATAGGTTTGTCATCTGTCTACTGATTTTTCCAAGGGGTTTTAATGTTGGATTTAAAGATCGAAAAACAATTATCAAAAATTTGTTGTCTGTATTGCTTGTGCTTGCAGTCTAGTATTATACATAATAATAGGGTCAGGGACTTCTGAAATTCAATAATAATATATTGTTATATATATCTGTCAAAATAGTTGTCTTTTTTTTAATCTGTTTATCCATATCACCTTTGGCGACCAGTCGCCGCTGTTTAGTAGCTAACGTGTTGGCTTATTAGACGTGCGGCCTCAGTTCAAACCACAGGTCAGACATCAAAACGAAAATATGAAAAAATATTTCTTCGGCGACTTTCTCTCACACAGTAAAAAGCTCTGAGAGTAAATAAAATTGCCATGAAAAGTTTCTCTAAAAAAAACTGTCCTTCGGAATCGACTTTAAACTGTATGTCCCACCACTAATGTATAAAATAAACGCACACAACATCAGTGGTGTGAGAAGCTAGGTCGTAATCCTGACTGAAGCGTTTTAATGACCAATTATGTTATGTATACATGGACGATCATAGGCAACAACGTGTGTTCACTGAATAGCCTCTGGATAAGTTGATATTAGCTGGTGATGAGGCCAATTTCTTAATAAATGCGACGATATCAACCCTCTTGAGATCCAAGAGTATCCATTGCATCCCGAGAAAGGCAATGTTTGATGTGGTTTTTAGGCTGGTGGCGTTATTGGTAGAAATTTAATTTGTTGGCCAGGCAAGCACTATGGGATCATGATCGTTTGATGTGAATTATATGATCTGCACTACAACGACGTGTAGTTTCATAAGTACAGCTCTGTATACCACACAGCTTAAGCCATGAAAACTCAGAATAATTCATACGTGTTGCAGTTAGACTAACTCAGATTTATCCATGACCCAACAACAACAACTAACATCAATACTCTTTTGCCTCTTGTTACGAATATTTCTTGTGTATATTATTGTTAAACTTAAATTGTATCATAACGTTATTCCAATTTCAACTGGCATGAATGATAAGGCTCATGAGGTTTAAGTACCTCACATTTTTTTTATACTTTTATTTGTGTTTAGGGAATTTCGGAATAGAAGAAAAAAAAAGAAAAACAATTTTTTTTATTAAAAAACAATAAAACAGAGAAAATATTTCAAATCAAAGTGTTGCCAATACAGATATTTTATTATTAAAAAATGCTTAACAATTTTCAAATAATTGAACACACATTCAAACACATATATACACATGCACAGTTTTACCGCTATGGTACATACATGCAATTAAAAGAAAAATCCTCAAAGCTGTACTCGACTCAAATTCCTAAAAATCTCCTTTAATTTCTCTCTGGCATAAACAACAGAAGCAAAAATCTAAAAAACAAAAAGAAGAAACATTGTTGTATGTGTATGCGTTTTAGAAAATTAGTAAAATTCACAATAACAACAACAACAAATAATACAACACTTGCATTTGCGATAATCATACAACATATTAGTAATGAAATTTTCTCTAATTTAATACTCTCACTCTCTCTCTCTCTCTCTTTCTCCCTGTCTTTCTCGTTTAGTGCGTTGTTAGTATGTATTTGTTTATGTGTTGGTTGGTGGCAACTAATTGTTACAGATATTTTATAACACACTACAACTGCCTAATGCCAGTACGTACTCACTTTGCTTTTTATCACATCATCATCATCATCATATTTAAACTCAATAAATGAGAAAGAGATGGAAATAGAAAAAGGGAGACAGAAGAAAAAAAAACAAAAACAAACACTGTGGAAAAAGAGGTCATTGTGCGCTCTAATAGTATAACAAGAGGGCGAATTGGCAAAATGAAAAACAAAGCTACACTACTTCCGCTTCATTGCGCCTACCGTCTATGCTAACAACAAAAGATTGTGAAACAACAATAACAACAACGACAATAATAGCAAATAATACTGTTCTAAAACAAAAACAAAAACAAAACAAAAATTGCTAAAAGCATAAAAACTAAATAAAATTTTTTATTTTGCATTTAACATGTTGCCACTCTGCAAACGAGTTACATGTAGAATGGGGCACGTATACCATACCATAAGTGGATATATTCATTTGCGAATGTATGTACATATGTATGTATGCCAATAGACTGACACTTGTTTCTACAATTGTTTTCGTTATCTACTCGTTATAATTTATTATTGATAGTGTTGTTGTTGTTATTTTTATTTTTTCTCTTCATTCTAATGTTGCATGTTGTAATTCCTCACAACACACACACACACATACATATACACATTGAAATACATGTGTAATTGTATCCGTGTCAGACGCACGTGTATGCTTATGTATCGTTTTGATGCGGGTCAATTTCCGTTTTATTCGTTTTGTTTTTCTGCTGCCGCTTATTCCTATTCAACATTCTATCACCGAAAGCATCAAACAATTCCAAATGAAATTTTGTGGTTTACAGCCAATATTAGTGGAAATGTTTTTAGAAATGTAAGCGAACGGATCTAAACTTTGAATGCTTTTAATAAATTACACGCAAAGTTTCTGGGGATAAAACTCATAACGAATTAAGAATTGATTTTATAAACTTCTTTCTTTAAAAGATTCACAGTTTAATAATTGAAATTAAAAGACAGTCATGATCAAGTGTACACATTTAATACACACCGCTAAAGGCAAGCGCAATTTTTATTTCATGCAGATATTAATGACCCTAATACCTTCGTTTGAATATATGTAGTTTCAAATTTTCCAATAAACTAGCAGAACAGTTACATTCTTTTCATGAATTCAAACAAATAGTTTTAAATCGAACAAACAGTCTCAAATCAAACAAACAGTCCTACATATTCAGATTTGGTTTCAGGGTAATCGTCTGTAGATTGTTGGCAGTGCTTTATAATCTACAATGCGGGAACAAAAACCAATGATTTTCTCTTTAGTCATGTAAATATGCTCTGGCAGGTTCTTCAATATTAAAGAATATTATTGCTCGAAAAGGTCAGTATTCTAAACGCTCTGAAATGAGGTGAGTAAATAGTTTCAGAGGAAAATTTGTTATAAAGCCCCAATATATATATATTAGAAACATAGGTCTGTATCGAAAAAGGCTTTTACGAAGTTATTATAATAACAGAAAACGTTCAAAAAGGCCTGATAGTATTATCGTCATAAATCAATTAGTTTGGTTTTCTATTCACTCCTTCCGAATTATATAAGATACTAGCTGTACCCAGTGCGTCTTGCTGCACCACCAACTGAAATAAATTTGAAGGAAAGTCATTAAACAATATCCAATTAATTTTGAATCATTTTATTGATTTTGTTTCCCAGTGTTCAGATGATTCAGACGAACAGGCCTGAGTAGTACGCATTCGATCAGTTTCTAATCTCACTTGTCGTTGTTCAAGTGGTTCATGCGAACGGGTCTCAGCGGCTTGTACTCGAAGATTTTCCAGTCTCAATGTTCGTTGCTCGTCTGATTCTGAGGCTCGTAATGCTCTTTTCTTCCGTGCTTGAGGTGTAGGTCGACCAATGACTTGTCGCTTTGGAGACATTATTGCACGGGAACGACGTGAAAAATGCATTTAAATTTATTAGAATCTAAAAATTTACCAAATTGCGTTCAATTGAACGCAACAGCATTTTTAAAAATTTGCCAAAATTAAAATGTTTCAAATTTGTAATTGATATTTTACGGGAATGAGTTATACCACATGTTATTAAAATCATAAATGATGAATCCTAAAATGTCTGGTATTTGTCCGATCAAAACATGATCAAATGCACAGTTTACGATTTAATTCATTTTGAGTAATTTTCAGTGGCGCCACCTGTCGGAAATTGGTCATACCAACTTAGAAACCTTCCCCGGCTCATGCGCAATAACTTTGCTAAAGATCATAACAGGATCGTATGCATAGTTTACAATTCTATAAGTTACATACAAACAAACATTAATTTTTATATACTTACATACATATAAAATATAACATGGAGCCGACGGGTGACGTATACGTAATATTTTATTAGACAATAACACTCATACCTTTTTTTTATTTAATTTATTTTATTTCATTTTATTTGTCTATTTCAACTTCAAAAGTAGCCTATAACTCCTTTCAGACATACAGGAAGATACTGTGAAAATTTCAAGAAAATCGGTTCAGCCGCTTAGCCGTCTATAGACTACAAACATACCCACAAACAAATAAACACACATTCATTTTTATATATAAGGAGAAGATTCATATAATGTGTCCTCCAAGGCTATTAACGCAACAAACTTCAGATTGCTGCTGCTACCAACAATAAACAATTTTTGTCTGAAACCACACCCACTGTCTTGGGTTAGGTTAGGCTTGACGAAGTGAAATTGCCATCGGAACTAG
This sequence comes from Sarcophaga rosellei, assembly GCA_930367235.1. Taxonomy (NCBI): domain Eukaryota; kingdom Metazoa; phylum Arthropoda; class Insecta; order Diptera; family Sarcophagidae; genus Sarcophaga; species Sarcophaga rosellei. The sequence goes on from OV884018.1 coordinate 79,475,269, forward strand.
TACAATTACCCAGAGGTCAAAATGACCGATTGTAATACGTCCTAAAGGAGAGAGAGAGAGAATAGTAAAGGAGAATTGGAGAAAGAGAACAGGTAGTAAAGGTAGGATAAGGAGACGGAGAAAAAACAAGCCACAAACACACAAGAGAGCGCGAATACAACCTTGAAGGCCTAGCACTTCTCAACTAGCTCAACCTATTTATGAATCCATGGTGAGCCTTAATGTCGGCTCTCAACAGAGCGTCCATACTAACGGAGAAGTATGGCTAGGGTCCTCAACCTAAGGCCTCGACAGTTGCTGGGAAGGTGTTTGATAGTTTCCAACATTAGTCCGGCTGAGATCTATTCCAGATTCTAATCTAATCTAAGGCCTCACAATGACCTCATCTCAGCCCAGCAGTAAACCTGTTCTATCACAGGCCATAGACACCTAGACACATAACATACCGATTCAATCCCCCAACGTCTCTGCTCTTCGTGTCTTTATATTCCTTTTTTTTTTGAGCATACCTTTAAAAAATGGGCCTCATTTCACAGAAGGACGACTTCAAAAGCCAGCACGCTTTCCTACCTGTAAGCTTGCCTGCTTACTCAATGCCTAGAATTCTCACTTAACCTGGGATTCAGCAGATGATAACCTTATTTTTCCTACCTCGCCTTCTATTTCAATTTAACCTCATATGAGCCAAGCATATCTGCCAGATAAATGAGGCATCAAATCTTCAAATATTCGAGAAAATATCTTCAAAATCGTCAGAAAAAATATATAAATAAATTAAAAGTTTTTAAAAACCAAAATTATTTCTATTGTATAAAACATATAAAGTCAATGTATGTACATTGTACATATCTCAGTACAAAAATAAAACATTAAAAAAAAATTTTTAGAAATTAAAAGCTAGCGTCCTTCATCCTTATTTATTAATTTTTTTCCAAAAATGAAGAAATTTTATATCATTTTCAAAAAAAAAATTGTTAAGGGTTTAAACAGTCTTCCCCAGCGTTGTTTATTAATACATAAGCGCAGCAATAATATTGCATCATCTCAATCTATGGGTGGTAAATATTAGGTAGTCAGAAGCTTTTGACATATTGAGCATAAAAATTCAGTGTAATGTTGGTTGCAAGAAGCCGTAGTAGCTCGTTAATGACGGTAGTGTATCAAACTCCATTGAATCATTGGAGCATCGTTGCAATGTGGCTTGTGTTTCACTGTTCTACCGCTACTACAAAAGGATTTTCGCTCTTGTTCCCGAAAATCATATACTATTCCTACGTATCGCTTGTCTTTCTTGGCCAGCACACGCGTATGAGGTCCACTGGCCAGTGGATCGCACACTGCATTACAGAAAAAATACGTTTTTTAGTCGGACTATTCGTATGTGGAACACAATTCCTGCAGAGGTCTTTCCTCTTACTTATAGTATAATAATATACAAGCCTAGTGTCCATAAACACTGTACTCTCTTTCCTACTTCCCATAACATATTTTCACAGTTCCAAACACAATGCCGTCCATCCCCTGAGTGTTGGTCGTACGAAGAAAAATAATGGCGCTTGCCTTTGCCCTTCCGATGGTAATATTAGAAGCTATTTATAATCGAATTTTTAAAATTGTCTGCAACGACAAGTGATAAATTATTCTCAACTGCGAGGTCTTTAAGGAGTTGTAATTTTTTGGCTTTTAAGGTATTAAAAAGGTATAAAATACAAAAAAATCATCACAGGTATTCGAAAGTAAGTTAAAAATATAATACTTTGCTCCTTGTTTTTACGAACATAAATTTTCAATAGTAATAATTGTAAAGTAAATACGAAGCTTAAAGCGGCTTTTAATGTACTAAAGTAAAGAATATGATGTAAATTTTTAATTTTTTTAAAATCGTCAAATCTGGCAGCTATTGTTGTATGGATATAGCATTCAATTTCTTATTGTTAATTAACTTAACTTGCAGATTAGATCAAGAAAATAAATTTTCCTTTCGTATTAACACTTGATGAGCATTCAAAAAAAAAATGTTTAATCAACACAAGCTCATCTTCTTTATAGGTATATTGTATAAAATTATTGATTGATTTTTATACAATGATTGATATCGATATTTCAATATTTCAAATGATTGAAGTATTTCAAAACGATGCTCAATTTTATTGTCAGACAACATTTGTACATGACGTCTATCTTCAGATTGATAAGCAGTAGTTAATCAAAAATGCGAAATTTATGAAATCTTTTACAAGCAATTCTAACAAAACATAATTCATTGAGTTTGAACAATACATATTTCAATTTTAAATTTATTATTATGTTTTTAAAATCTTGAAGCTTATTTCCTAACAGAAAAAAAGATGAATATATGAATTGTATTTTTTTTTCATATTGTTAGGAATTATATGATGCTTGTGAAATTTATTTATGCCTTATTAAGCATTTAAAATGCTTTTATATTTTTGTAACAAAGTTGCTCACTCTGCCTCTGTCTCTGTTTCTGTCTCTGTTCGACGTTAAATTTTTATTATAGTTAGAGGCCATATTACAAATTGCCTAATTCTATTCATACAATCAATTAAGCAGCAATAATTAATTCAATTTTCTACAATTGACTCTCTAACTGCCATTACACACATACATACATATATACATTTGTGTGGTAGAATGAGTAAGCTTGTGGCTGGCCCGTCTGCGTGCTTTTATGTCTGGGCTGTCTTAAACCTCATCAGCAGTATACAGGCAGCTACCTTAACAACCGTGCTCACTGCCACTGCCACTTGTACTGTCAGTGGCACTACCCACAATATCAATGACTTGAAAATTTATGTCTTAACCAAAGTAGAAAGTCTGTCGGCCTAGTTAATGTATGGAATGGAAAGAGAGTAGATGGAATTATTAATGTATCCACGAATTTCTTTCTCTTTTTTTTTTTTTTTGTGTAAAAAGTTAAAGCTGTAGTAGAAATTTTTAAAGTATTACTTTCATTTAATTTTCATTTTAATTGTAAGTGGCATTTAGAAGAAAATTTATTTTTCTAACAGCCAAACATTCATTCTTCATTTATTTCACTCAGCAGCCGGTGGGAGAGGCGGTATAGAGAGCATAAGATAAATATTATTACATTTAATTTCATAATGTTGGAAAATTTGCATATTTCATCTGAAGCGTATAAATGTTGATGCTGATGATGATGACGACGATTATTTTGGCAGGTGTAATTGAAATGCTAACATGAAGTTGAAATTTAAGATTGTGTGTGCTTACGAAAGGCCTTAAAAAAAAATTTTTTTTTTGGTGGGTAACAGTGAATAAAAGTTTTTAGACTTAATTAAGCCAATCGTTAATGGAAAAGGTTAAATGGGTTAAATGAGAAAATTGTCTACAGTAAATGACAGAATGATTTAGATGAGCGTAAAAGATGCCTTACCATGTTCACTTTGTCTCAATTGTAAGTTCATTTGAAACGTTTATTGCCGATTCGTATATTTTATTTTAAATTTGTAAATTAAACCATTTTTAAAGAATAAATTGCTGAACACTAGGCTACTATAATAGTTATTTGATGTTAACAATCCTGTCGAAAAGCAATCAGCTTAATTTTTTTGGTTTTAAATGTGAATCCTTTCTGGAATTATTCCACAAAAATTTTCACTTGGGATTGCTACAGGAATACATTACATTTTGGCAAGAGTTTAGAGGAATCATAATTGAGCTGAGATAATTTATTAATCCAACTTGCCTTCAGATCAGTTAAAAAAAAATATAAATTAAAAGACATGAATGTTTTGCTCTAAGAACTCTCTTTTCAAACAGAAAACCTACCTCTTTCGAGAATGTCGCTTTTCGCTGACTGCAACTTGGCGTCATGACCTGGACCTTACAACCGTACAGCATTCAAATGGTCTAGGAACTGAAGGTGAACGACCATAAATAACCACGTGTGGTTGGTGGATGGGCTTTGGTGTAGTTGGCAACTGATCCTAATTTTCATCGAAAAATCATCTTCAGCGACAACGCTCATTTCTGTATTTTTAACTTTAATAATCCACATAAGATCAAAGAGCATCCAATGCATCTCAAAAACATCACTGCTTTATGTGGATTTTCGGCAGACGAGGTCAATGATCCATATTTCTTTAAAAACGATATTAACCAGGCCTTCACTGTTAATGGCGAGCATTTTCGGCCAATGATTATCCACTTCTTTCAGTGTGAATTGGATAATATGAACACCAATGATATGTGGTTTCAAAGGGACGGTGCTACGCATGCCACTTTGCATATTCTTTGCCAACGTCATCTCAAGCCATCTCTAGCCAAGGATCTCTTGCTGTTTGAGTTTATCTCATGAAGTTTTCTCAAATAATTGCGAGTAATCTACAAATCACTGTGGCGCCCAAAGCCAACATAATCCTTGTAGTTGCAGTAAGGGAGACAAGATTAAGTTTATGTTGGAGAAGATGTAGCAACTATCATGCTGGTAAATTTACTACTCGGATCAATTTCATTGTGGTCATACTCTCAATCTATTTGGCGTTCTAGCTACGCTTACCAGACGTAAAGAAAATGGAATCCATTCGGATGTTCTATATACACATTGCACTAAAGTTTATTTGCCTTCCAAAAAAAAATGTCGGTCTTTCTAAAACTTTTCATTTAAAAATCAGAAATGGAGCTATAAAGTCTTCCGTATTGTTCTACTTCAAGAACAAATCATGAAAATTTCCGAATACCACAATAAGTAGGTAGTTAGTAAGTGCGCAAAAAAAATTCTTTTATTTCTGAGGATTAAAGCTTCTTAGGCAAGTTTTAGCCTACTAAGTACATGAAAGGTCATGTCTGCATATAAGGTCATGTCAGTATGCATTAACCTGCATATACATATAAAACTTTAGAGTTTACATACATACATAATTGGCAACTACAACCCTTCAATAAGAATTACGGCCTAGCTTCTTAAAAATTATGGATTTAAAAAAACCGATTGCAAGGATGATGTATTCGTTGATATGCATACACAAGCATTTATTATATTTTAATTCATATGCAAACAACAGCAAATATCGTGTGGTTTTATGTATTGTGTATATACATATAATGCATTTAACTACATACAAAGATAAATACATATACAATGATATTATGTTTATGTATTGCAGTCATATCTTGCGGCTCATAAAATTGATTTCTCTCTTCTCTTTTTTTCTGAAAATATTTAACAGAATATAAAGTTTAAATAATTTTAACCAATACATATATGCTGAGATAAAATGAAACATTTGAACAGATTAAATACGTATACTTAGGAATGCATTATTAACGTGTTTGAAATTGTATTTAAAAATTTTATTAAAGTTTCATATTTTCGAAATTAGGAGTTTTCACTCTTAAATTTGTATTGTATTTACCTGGCATTGTATTTGCATTGTCTTAATTTATAGATTTTTGTTTAACGAAAACATAGAGAAGTATAAACTTTGCACATTTACCTCCAAAAAATTTAGGTGAATTTTATATTTCTATAATATACATACACATACATATATCCGCTCATATCCGTACAAACATAACTACAAACTGAACTACTCTATAAGTCTATATAACTACTCGTAAATGTATGTAAATATTATAGAGTCATAGAGCAAGTGAGAGAGAGAAAGAAAGTTTTGAAAATAAAATGGAGAAACAAACCAAAAATGAAATGATTTCAAAACTGGCTTAAATGTAGGTCAATACAAAAAAAGGTACAATTGCCTTGTCTTGCTTTGCCGTTATGTAGGCAGTGTATGATGCATAATACAGTGGTAGTAGTATATGAGATATAATACATGTATTGATACCTTGGCTTCGTTATGTATGTATGTACATATACATAGTAAACTTAAATGTTATATAGTACTTCTATATAGACTATACACATACATACACACATATATATATTCCACATTTACCGTATATAACCAATGTTGCCATTTGAATGTTTGTTTGGTTGTGTGTGTATGCATTTACAGTATACACATACATATATGGCATGGAATGCATGGCAATCCTTTTTTCTTTCGATTTTTCGGTGTTACTAGGACACTATGACAGCAGTGTGCAGACATAAATTAAAAAATATACATGGAAATGCAGTATTTTCATGACTCTCTATATAGTATGTATTGTTTGTGTTATTGTTGTTGTTATTTTTTGTTTTAAGAACATCGAAATAAAAACAAAAACAGTTAAAAACCAACCAATAATGAAAAAGAAAACAAAAAATACTAAAACTAAAACAAAAACAAAACAAAAGTTGACATTTAAATATTTTAAAGGATTTTCTTTAGAACCGGCAAATATTTTTGTAAATCTTTTCTTTTTTTTTATTCAACAAATGGAAGAAAATGGAAACAAAATGTAAAAACATTACTTTGCACACGCAATACTGAGTTTTCTCGCATTTTCAAGATTAAATTCAATTTATGGCCCACAATTGGTCATTCTATACTCATATTTGAAAGAATTTCCTTTTTTTTCGCGAGATTATACAAAACTTATGCTCATTTTTTGTTAATACGTGCTTGAACTTAAGCTGAAGGGTTTAAATTTTATTAGAAAAAAATGTTTTATATATGCGAGGCTTTGAAATTATGCCTTCAAGGATATATGTTGAGTACAAACTTTTATCGGAATTTTATATCGATATGTTTAAGGAATACTTATACTTAAAATGCTAGGTCAGAAACAGAATTCTGATTGAGGGACCTGGTGACTCTACGTGCATATAAAATCGACCTTTATAACCCTTTAGTCTGGACTATTTGCCAACAGGTTTCACGCCTGACGGGATCTGCAATTCAACGTCCACTCATGTATCAAATTAACATACACAACATAAGTGGTGTGAGAAGCTAGATTGTAATCCTGACTGAAGAATTGTAATGACTGATTATGTACATATGTACAATGTACATTTGTAACTGAAATCGCCGTAGTCTAGTAGGCAGTGTGTTGGCTAATTAGACGTAAAGCCCGGGTTCGTATCCCCGGTCAAACATCAAAACGAAATATTAAAAAAAAATTTTTCTTCGACGACTTCCTCTAGAGAGATTTTTTTAATAAGATCCTCAAAGTCAATACTATAAGGATAAACACTTTTGAGTAATCCGTACATACTTCAGGAATGTATTAAAATAAAACGATGTGCATATAGTAAAGTAGTAGTAGTACAATTGCATTTGTAGGCCAATATGGCCTATGATACAGTAATGAATATATCAGCCTAGAATTACGAAATCCACAACAAAGTCATTTCCGTCTTTCAGTTGTCTCTGTAACGTCAGCAGAAGCTAATTGCAAAATGACCAAGTTTCGAATGAAAGTCCAGCATAAAATATCCAATAATGACTCCAACTATGACAATGAGTGTGTATCTTTAGGGTCTGAATATTGAAATTTTTGAATAGAATAATCTATTGAACTTTTCCTGCAGACTCTCAAAGAATGCCTCCATATCCAGTTTCAAATCATCTATATATATTGTTACATTTGTACCTTTTAAAAACATATCAAATATGAGTTCGCAGATTGCAAATTAATTAAAAATATATTTGTGTTTAGTTTTAATTAAAATTCTTTATTATTCGCACAATTCCATGTGCCACTTTTCACAATTTGATGTAAACAACAACAATTGCTTGTTTGTTATTCCTCTATACACTTTTCTGCGTAAATAATAACAATTGTTCCATAGATCTTTGTAACGGAGATTTTCAAACCACGATTATTCTCTTCACACGCAACGCGTCTTCACATAAGACTGACTGACTGACTCTCTCGTTGCGTGTTTTGTCTTACCTTTTATATGCCACAATAAAAAGTCTGATGAATGTTCTTAAAGTTGAATGTTCGTGGCTTCGCCTTCTCGAGAACTCCTTAAATGTAAACATCGTTGTTTCATTTTTTTGTGTATTTTCTTTACATTGTTTGTTGTTACATTCTTGTTTACTTGTTTGTCATGTAAACAAGTTCATTGTTTTTGTAGCTTTTGTTCATCATTTTAGTGTCAAACTATGGAATTTGTAATTTTGCAAATTTCATTTCACTTTTGCAATATATTTGAAGTCGCCGCACACTGTCGCGATTTCATATAACGAGTGGCCAAAAATAGAAGGAGTAATAGTAGAGTAATGAAATTTGGCACACCTATATTAATTGGTAAAACATAATCATACTTCAAATTTGGTCATTTAAAGTCAAAGGATTCGTGTCCTTCCCATATATCCTGAAATTAAAAATTGCTATAACTTGGAGGAAAAAAAAGATATGTTAATAAAATTTAGTACACATATTAGTTTTAACATGCTTAACACTTCCTCCAAAATTTCGTTCAATTTGGAGCAAGGATACGCCTACCTTAAAAATGTCCTTTTTCAAACAAGTATATATCATAAAGACATAAAAAATTGAATGTATACTTTTTTTGAATCGCATATTATGATTTAAATTTTTTACTAACTCATTAAAATTAAATTTTCTCACATTCCGTATATCCTTAGAAAATTTTAAGGATAAATTTTTACCATAGCTGAAATACTAATTAAATAATATTTTATTAAACAATTTAAAATTTGTTTATATATATTAAAATATTTAAATTTATACATATAAGTGAAAAGACACATGTAGTTGGTTCCTAATTGAATTTATTTATGTTTAAATAGAAAAACTTACATCACAAATATCTTTACAAAATAGCTTATTATCTACCCAGGTACTCAACTCCAATAATTACTAATTTTTAAAAGAATGAATTTTAGTTCGTCCTTCTCTATATCTGTTAGAAGTATTTGAATACGACTTTCTACAAATTGTACAATATGATGCTACACATTTGTTGTATTATTTTTCTTAAGCTGAATCCATTGCCCAAAAATATCACGAATCTGCAATGATATTGACACTAAAAAACATGTATAACGCCCACAAAAGCAGTCAGAAGCAGCTGAAATTTATATATGTTAAAGTACATACTTGTGGCAATAAAATATCAAAAAATTTCAAAAGTGATATTGGGTGTTTTTTTTTAATTCACTACTGAAGTTAATAAATGTATGAAAATCTCAATTTTTTGAAGACCTGCACTTTGGCTAAGGATATTTCACATATGATTAATATTTGTAAACAATTATAGCATTGTAATTACAATTACATACCTGGCTTACAATTCTATTACAAATAATTTAGTCATTACTAAAAGAATTTTTGAATTTTAACTATGATAAAAATATGTCAAATTTCAAGTTTTCGCACAAATTTTCTATATTGAATAAGAATTCTTAACTTTGAGATACAATAACTAAAAAACTACGCAAAAGTTTTTAAAAAAATTTTATATATCAACTAATAGAAGTGTTTTCTATAAGATAAAATTAAAAAAATAATGAATTTCCCACATTGATTTTAACCATTTTTGGCCACGCTCGCTAGGTAGTGTGTTGGCTTATTAGACGAAAGGCCCGAGTTCGAATCCCAGGTCAGACATCAAAACGAAAATATGAAAATATTTCTCCGGCGACTTCCTCTCAGCAGATTCCTGGCAAAAACTTGCAATGAAAAGGTTCTCAAAAAAAATCTGTCGTTCGAAGTCGACATTAACGCACACAACACGAGTGGTGTGAGTAGCTAGGACGTTGTACAATGGGTCTTTGACCTCCGTGTACTGTACTTATCACGTCCTCTAACCTAACCTAACTTAAACTTTGCAATATATTTCGATTAATCAATGAATGCATAGTTTAATTGAAGCAAAAATACGAAATAAGAACGCATGGAATATAAAATTTCTAAAATGATATTCTTGTTTAAAAGAACATATTTCAGAAAACATTTGAAAGTTCTTAAATATAACACGAATTTTACAAAGACCTATTGACCTTTAAAGCAAACATATTCTTGAAATACACAACAATCAACAACTAAGTGGGTGGGTAACATTTTGCTCATGACCATTTCCATGGAAACATTTTAGTTTTACATATACCCCACCACACCAGATAATAAAGTGTCTTATATTATGGGCTCCACACTTGTAATAATATTGTGTTACTTTACTGCCATTGTGTTGCACATTCATTTGAATGTAGAAGAAATGAAAATGTTACGAATACAAATATTATTGCTGCAGTATTTCTGTTCAACATTCACATGGTCACAGCTAAACAAGTATGACCATGTGTCATACGTATGTTGTAAGTATTTTTTATGAATGTCCTTTTAAAGTCGAGATTGTCCTTTTAAAGTACAGAAGAATGATGGAAAGAGAGGAATATGTATGATATGTATATATAAGGAGTGTATGCCTTATTGATTTATTACGCATTTTTAATGCTCAAAAGAAGACAGATTCCTATATACTATATAAGCTAAGTAAAGTGAATGCAAGTAAATACGTTTTCACACTTTAAATTTCATAGTCAATACACATAAGACAGGGCTTAAGACGACAATGCTATTGTCATTTGAAAATTACATTTGTATTGTTATGCCTCTTACTAGCCTTGACCTCAATCGAAGCATATGTTAAGTGTGCCGTCGGCTTTCAATAAAAAATTCCTTTCCTTAACACAAATATTTCTTAATAATATTTTAAAATGTGGTTTTTGTTGTTACGAGTTTTTTCTTATTTTTTTTTTATTTCACTTTAGACATTCATTTTACTTTCTTGGTTTTTGTTGATATTGTTGTATGCGTAATATGGTTTCTTTTGTAAAATTTTCCTTTTCAAAATATTTTTACATGGAAATAATTTAATCCTTTTCAGTTTTTGCAAAAATATGAAGAAACCCACAAGAAATGTATGAAAATTGGGTTACAATTCTCTTTTCAAAATTTCAACTATTTGCAGAGTCTTAAAAGGAGGAAATCACTTACATATTTTTATAAGTACTATATAACATAAAATTTGCTTTCTATAATTTATAAATTTCCTTTTAATTTCGTTTACTATACATGAATACATATGTTTAAATTTGTACATAAAAATGAGTTTAAGTTACGGTTAATAACAAAAAAGAGTTAAAAATATTTCTGTTTTTTGTTTTACCAGGAAGGTTAACTATGTTTCTAAACATCCACAGTTCTACAAATAGATTTTGATTGACTCGGCGATATGTAGGCAACGGTTGTCATAATTGAAAATTACGTCCTCATGTCTGGTTGCATATTCTGGATGTTTGTCGGCCGATAAATTATTGTGTGTACATTATTCTTGTCTGTCTCCCGTGATTCTCTGGTTGCATTTTAGCAGCTCATAATGGATCACATCCTGCTAATCAAATCAAATGCAGAGCATTAACTTGGTGCAATGGATAATCTGATTGAAAGTAGATATTGCTGGTTGCCTGCGCTTCACACATGATTTCTTACGCTTTGGTTTGTCGCAATAAATCCATTTTTAGTAATAATTCGATTCAAAATCGATTTCTATTTAAAGCAATCACACAGAATGTCAGACATGCAAAACCATCTTTCAACGTCTTTCAGTTTCTGTTCATGTGGCATCCATTTTCCTTTCTTTTGAACGAATGCTGCTGCTTGTAAAAGCTTTCAAATGGCTCTTCTTGCGTCTTACGTAAATCCTAATCTACTAAGGTTTCCAATTAATAATCATCAAAATTAGTAGGTAGTAACTTATTAGACATAAGGCCTTGGTTCAAACCCCAGGTCAGATAACTCCAGCAAAACGAAATATGAAAAAATATTTCCAAGGCGACTTCCACTCGACAGTTTTCTAGTAAAAACTCTGAGAATAAGTAAAAAACCATGAAAAAGATTTTCAAAAATCTTTCGTTCGAAATCGACTTTAACCTGCAGCTCTCGGCACTCACGTATAAAAATAAACCACACAATTTAACTGTTTTCTTTCCGGTTATTAAAAAGTGCAAGGCTGACAAATACATTAAAATATGGCTGACGTTGATGTAGATGTACCCTCAGCTGCCCCCGCTGTTGGTGGAACTATGGATATTAACTAAGCTTTGCAAGAAGTCTTGAAGAAAAGTTTGAGGCTTTGAGCAAACGTCAAGCTGTTTTGTGTACAAGAAGCTCGTTACTGCCCTCTGTCATGAACATCAAATCTCCTTGATCTGCGTCGATTCCCACAAGAAGCTCGGTGAACGGTCTGGTTTGTGCAAAATCGACAAAGAAGGCAAGTGGGTGTTCAGTTGTTGTCATCAAGAACTTCGGTGAGGAAACCCAAGCTTTGGATATCGTCAAATAGCACCTCAGACAAAACAGTTAAACTTCTAATTCTACTTGTAGTCTAATATGTAAATGGGGTTCATCATTTTGGATGATAACGATGCATCTTATTTTTGTTTTTATCAAAAACATACCAAAATAACAATAAATATGGCTTGAAACATAGATGTATAAAAACAAACAAAAACAAAGTGATTTAGGAAGTTAGGTTGTACTCCTGGCTGAAGGATTGTAATGACCAATTATGTATGTATGTATGCAAGTATGAAAAAGAATAACAGTCAGTAGAATTAATTGAAAGGTCTCTTGAGTTCGCTGGATTTTATTCCGAACAAAATTTGGGAACTTATTGATAGCAATTCCAGTATGTCAATTTGGATAGAAAAATCATGTTGTCCTTCAGATAAAAAATTTGATTCCTAGAGTCTAGACTGCTGCCGTAATATTCAAACCATGACTTCAATAGCATCGTAACTCGGCTTGAATCTTCATGTTAAATTATTTGGAGAGAATAACTTCAATATTACTTAACGGTCTTGTTTTACTTCATAAATAACAATTCGATTTTTAACCTTTCGCCTCCATTTAAATAAACAAGGAACTCCTTTGATGTACTGTTTGCCATAAACCTTGTAAATTTTATTAAGACATGAATACATAATACTTTTTTTTACTATTTTTTTACTATTTTTAGTATCATAACAAAAAATTTTGTTATAAAAAAAATAATACATCAAAGACGTTTATATAATTTATTTTCCTTTTTTATAAGATTTTCTTTTTTAAATAATCTTATTATAATAATCTTTAATTTTCGTAGTGTAATAAACCTTCAGTAAAGTATTATTAATTTCATTATTATTTCATAATTTATTTTTTGTTCATGTTGTCTTGTATGTGTCGTTCACAAAATTTTCGATATCAAAGGCTTATAGAGTTTATTGTAATATCCATGCATACATACATACATACATACATACCTACATAATTAGATAATGGTTCATAAAGATAGTGATGGCAACGACAACAACAACAACAACAACAACAGCGATAATAATAATTAAATCAGCCATAAGGACATAATGAAGACATCCTTTATTGTTTCTCATTAAAGCAGCATCGATGATAGTCAGTCTAACAAGTTAATGAAAAAGTGTGTCAATTACTAAAGCAGTGTTGTTGGCTTAATGATAGAAATAGAAAAAGAATAACACTTTTATAGCTATGTATGCTTTAAAAATTAAATTTTTAATGAACAAAAAAAAAACCAAAAAATATTTTTTTCCTTGTAATTAATTTGTAAAGAATTCCATTGTAGTTGCAATACTTTCAAGGATTCTTTCAAAAAAGAATTTAAATTAAATAAATTCATTTTCATATTATTTTTATTAAAAGAGAAGAGAATTAAATGAAATATTTTTTTTTATTAAATTTTCTAAATATTCTTTGCAACATATTGTTACGAAAATGAAAAATCTAGATACTGGTGTTTTGCTTTTACATCACTTAACCTTAAAATTATAAACAAAGGCTACAAAAACAAAACAATGCAATAAACAAACCTATTTACAAATTATCTTACGGCTGAATATAATAACAAACACCAGCATAAAAAAATGGTAAACAAGTAAACAAAAATCCGCAAACAACACTACAAGAATAAATGTAAACAAAATACACAAACAGCAATGTTTACATTTATAGAGATTTCGAGAAGGTGAAGTCACGAACATTTGACTTCAAGAACATTCATCAGACTGTTTACTCTGGCATGTAAAAGGTAAGGCAAAGCAGGTGAGAAAGTTAGAAAAGTTCAGTCTGTCTTGTGTGAACACGCGGAGTGTTTGAAGATCCCCGTTACAAAGATTATAAACAGAGGAATAACAAAGAAAAGCAATTGTTGTTGTTTACTTCAAGTTGTGAATAGTGGCACACAGCATTGTGCTAATAATAAAGAATTTTAATTCAAACTAAACAGAAATTTACTTTTATTTTATTTGCAATCTACAAGCTCATATTTATTATATATTAATATATTTTATTTTCATATACATAACTAATTATTATTTTGTTTTTATATATTTGCAGGTATGTGCTACACTAATTTATAGATATTATACGAGCAAAGGTAATTTAATACACATCTACTTTTAATTCTGCATATTTAAAGCTAAGAAACCCTTTAAGTCTGTCTATTGCACTCATTTGATAAGTAACTGACAAAGAAAGGAAATAACGCAGAATCCAAATTTTTCCATTTTTATTAGTTGTTAGATTTGTTCCTCTTTCTTCTACGTTCTTTTATAATACCTACTATACTTTGGCAACTTTGATCGCTTAACTTTATTTTTATTACTAAAATTTATAAGAAATGTTGTACTGTCAAAGCATTGCCTTGAGAGATGAAGATCATATTTGGCTCAATTGGTACACCAAAAACAGATTGGCCGGATTTGGTGTAACAACCAGCCTGAGACAGTACATGGACTGCAACTTGAAAGTAGAACTGTTTGAAGTGCTTCATTTGGAACAACTAAAACAGTAATGTTACATTCAATGGAGTAAGTTGCCGTACAATGACTTCCGCTTTTTTCCAAAATGGAAAAGTTAAACTTGTTTAACAAGTGATTTCAACAAGATGGTGCTACATGCCACACTGCACACTATATTATAAGCATATTGAGAGGAAAGTGTGTTAAACAATTAAACTTACATTTTGTAGAATTTCATTGGCTGTCATGATCATGTGATTTAGTCTCATTAGACCATTTTCTGTACAGAGTCAAGTCCGCCATAATTCCAACCCCAGAAGAGATATTACAATTATCATTGCCAAAATTAAAGTTCTCGTATGGACCACCTCCGGTAACATTTACAATAGTTAGTGCCATTATTACAACTTACCGTTACAGTTAATTTTAGTTAAAGGTAACTTTAGCTAAAGTGAACTTTAAAGTCACCTTTATCTCCTTTGCGTTATTACACCCCAATGATAAAATACAGTTAACTTTTTCAAAAATATGGCAGTGCCTGAGCAATGTCGATATCACTGCTCAATTAAACAAGTTTTTTAAACGCAGTGGCAACGACGGGCTTCTTTTTTGTTGTTGTATTTGCAAATTTTTTTATATTTGAAGTTGCCTTATTAAAAAAAATATATAGTACGCCAAGTTCAAACATAAACTTAACTTTAAAAGTTATATGTAGGATATCCTCCCTTTAGCTTAACGCTCACTTCTACCTTACCATCCACTTATAATAATGGAAAATAATTTATCTCCCTTTTAAAATCCTCCCTTGTAATAATGGCCCTTAGTCTTTATAAAGTAAATGGCAGGCATTCACTTATGCCACTAATCTTTGTTGAAACTTTTCTGTGTTTTTCAAAACCAATATTATTGCAGTTCCATCGTTCGCAAATCCCCAACTCACATGCACACTGCTCTATTGACTTTACAAAAGCATTTAATGTTTTTATTTTCTTAATGATATGGAATGTTCTCCATATATTATCGCAATCTACGGATCTGACTATACACTGTATATCGTAATTAGGATACTTAGATTAGCAAAATGAAACTACAATCCGAATTAGAATGTCTTAAACAGTGCATGCCGTTTGTGTTTAATGAGTGCCGCCAAACTTTTCTTTTCTTTCAACATTTAGTTAACATCTGTATGAGTATATTCAGTACTGAGATTACCTTGTAGTCACTTAAGTTAATTGTTAGATTTTATTCTGTTCAATGCTAGCTTTATAACTACCCAAGTTAAACAATAGGGTTAACAGAACTGATTGACGAACTGCTTGAAGCACTGCTTGACGAACTGCTTGATACACTGCTTGACGAACTTTTTCGCTCATCTGTTATTTAGGATGAATGCCTTAAGTAGCATCACATATCCTTCCTTTAACGGATGTGTGCTCTATTGTGCTCCAGATAATGTTGGGGTGCAACATATCAAAAGATTTTTCAGTGTCGATAAATTTTAAATATAACCACATACGACACATACAACCAACTGATTAACAATTTTGCGCAATGCGAGAGTAAAGTATTCGATATTCAAAATTTGATATTTTTTCATCTCCAGGTTAGATAAGAGAAAGCTATTAATTCCTGTCCTTGTGAGTCACCGGACAATCAAATTCGCAAATTTTATCGCACATTGCTGTGCTGTTGCGACCATTCTGCGTAGCCTTTTGCAGAAACCCAAGTGTCTCAACCTTCCTAAAATTAATTTTTGAATTGAATGAGTATTTACATATTGGTAAGGATATTCATTAAAAGTACTATTAAATTAAAATTATTGACATAATATTGTATTTTTTTAAAAAATGTAAGAATCCGTCTTACTTACTGATTCCATTATTTACTGCATTATATTTGATAATACCTGCCTCAAAACAATTTTTATTGTTTTAATATGAAATCAATTATGATTAATAATACAATATTTTAATATATTCTAATAAAATTTACAACAAAATATCATTTAATGGACACACATTTTACGTTATGCCCGAAAACAATAGTATCCACTCTTTACGGTACTCATTTAATTTCTGTTCACATTATGAATCACTTGGCAAAATTCATATCAGATATGTATGTTTTCATGCCCAACTAATTGGGACAATTTTAGATGAATATTTTAAAGTTTTTAATTTAATGACATACACAATGCAAAATGAAAGACAAAAGCCAACAATCATCATATAAATACTGGGTTCGAAATTACTTGTAATTGTAGTATTCATTAGTGGAGATACAAATATTGCCAAGGGAATATGGTACCAACTACTGAGAATATTTTTTTTTTATTTTTAAATTACAATAACAAAAAATATTCTTCGTTAATAATTACATAGTACAATAGGGCAAAGTAATTCGAAATTATTGAATTTGTAGTTTTATTTTTGATAGACTTCCGCAATGTCAAAGTAAAGATTCATTTCATTCCTTTAAGGAATATAAAGCTAATCCCTTGAAGATAAATTAAGTAAGATTTGAATGATGAAAGTAAACTACTCCATTTCATCTCGATCAGCCATTATTTTAAATTTCTCTTGGGAGATCTGTAATCTGTAAATAAAGTGGTCGTAGTCTAGTAAGTAGTATATTGGCTTATTAGACGTTTCATTGACGTGTATTGGCTTATTGGTTCAATTTCCTGGGCCAAACATCTCGACCATAACGAAATGAGAAAAAAATTATTTTTTTCTGCGATTTCCTCTCAGGAGTCCGCTGGCAAAAACTCTGAGAGTAAATAAAATGATCATGAATAGTTTCTCATAAATCCGTCGTTTGGAGTCGACTTTAAAATCTAGGTCTCGCCTATTATGTATAAAATTGCTACACAAAATGTGGATAGTGTGAGAAGCAAGCTCGTAATCCTGTATAAAGGATGCCATTTTCACTGTTAAACACAGTTTTATACATTCGTTGAATATATAAAAACATGAAAACTTGAGTGTCTCAGTAGTCAAATGTACGTAAATTTTAATATTCAATCTACCAGATATTCATGATTTTCTGCCTGAAAATCGAGACAATTTTTGGGTATGCTGTATTGCGTTATTGGAAGAATATAAATGAATTGAATGATAGAATGACTCCATGTGCAAATCACTAAAGTGGCTTTCCGTTCAGATCGACTATACACATCACGTCGATCTGAATTTTAACAACAACTTGACTAGTATAAGGGTGCAGAGTTGCAGTATCTGTAGATAAGCCTGTAAGCAAAAATAATGTTAGACTTTTATTTCTATTTAAGATAGAGACCTCCTTGACAAAAAATCTCCATACATCAGTACATACATAATTGGTCATTACAACTCTTCAGTCAAGATTACGAGCTAGCTTCTTACAACACTTGTCTTGTGTGTGTTTTATACATGAGTGACGAGACCTGCAGTTTAAAGTCGACTCCGAACGACAGATTTTTGAGAAACTTTTCATGATAATTTTATTTACACCCAGAGTTTTTGCCAGAAATGTACTGAGAGGAAGTCGACGAAGAAATATTTTTCATAATTCATTTTGACCTGTGGTTTGAACCGTGGCCTTACGTCTAATAAGCCAACACACTACCTTCTAGACTACAGCGACTGCATACTCGTACATCAAGTACAGAATACAGAAAATTTGGAGATTCGTTCATTAACCAATTATTCTTCTACATTTTCATTTAAATTCCATTTTATGTAAAGGTATCAACGTAATGCCATCCATCAAACCTCGGTCGTCAAGCTTTTGGAAATTTGATTCATTTACATTTAATTTCTTTGCCTTGGCTCAGGTCAGGAGCTCCTGTAACACATATCTAAGCCTATTGCAAACAGAACAATTACATATTCATAACTTTCACTCAGTCTGAATAAAATACAAAATTCTGCAGCAGAAATGGTATTGCACCCGTTGAAATTTTCAGACAAACTACAGGAATAAAAGCAATTTTTACACGTGGCTTTATACCACACGTTAAGAACTTCGGCGTACTATGTTTTCTATGAGCAATAATAATTTATTGTTAGGAACTACCCTAGTTATACTCCTCTTGCAATTCACAACAAGAATACTTATGATTTTAAATTATTAAATATTTATAATTAGTAAATGATGAAAAGTTGAATCCTAATCTTAATTGTAGGTATGTATGTGTACATGTACTATATACATATATGGTATGTTAAGTATGTCTTAGGTAAAATCCGTAATAAGTGACAGCATCATAAAGCAATTTTCATAATTATAACAAATATTAATTCTTAAGTGTACAACAACCACCAGCACCACCAACAATACACAAGCATTTGATGATAAAATGATAAGAAGATTTGAGGGGACTTAAAATGAAATTTGTATTCATGATACAAATACAGACAACAGACAGATACAGTAATGTCAACTCTAAATAATATTCCATGATATTGTTGGATGATAACAAAATTTGTTCATTTTAGCACACACAATTAACTCAAATGTTTTCAAAATTTAAATTTTAATTATAAATTTGTTCCAAATTTTCAATTCATGTAAACCTCTTCTAAAGACTGTAAGTATTTTATAAGGCTTTGCTTTAGTTTACCATAAGAGTTCGTAGATAGCATTTTAATATTGATTTTATTATTTTTTGTATTTTTCGTTTTTAGTTTTTCTACTAAAATACCGTAAAAATCTGTATCGAAACTTATGCAAAAAGTCAAAAAAGTTTTCATGCATAAATTTTGTGCTACAAAGTAAAAGTTTTTACTGCCTTCTTACTTTGAACATATTTTTAACCCGGTTTATTTGGAATTTTATCCATGATTGGGAAAATAGTTTCAAATCTATAAATCTTTAAAGAAAATCTATTTTCTGTTTGGAATTTCTAAGCACACTTGTTATCATAAAATCAAAATTAATTTAAATTTTGCAAAGCCTCGGGGTGAATAGAACTATTTCTGTAGCAAGGAAGGAAGGATGTGTAATCGATAATTAAATAATTCATTAATCCAAATATATATTTTTTTATTTATTTGATATCTTCTATTAAAAACATGCTTAAAAGCTGTAACCCAAATTAATTGAAAGCTCATGGTTATTGAAAACATTTCATATTTCTGACTAAATACCCTCTGATTAAATTATTTCTAAGCTTCTAAAATAAAGCTATGAATTCCTATTGAAATGCTATTATTTGTAAAACAATGAAGGGCGGCAATGGTTATGATAGAAATTTCTTATTTTTGTTACTCGATTCCAGCAGAGAACAACAATAACTTGATCAACAGAAATCCATCAGATCCATGACATCCATTGATAGCAAACTACCATGTTATTTATTCGTGCTACGTTGCAAAAAACCAAGAACCGTTATGGTCGTAAATGCACGGAAGACACCTCTACACTTGAAACAATTGAATATATTCATGGTATAGTATTTATCGTTGAAGTAGGTAGGGTGTTGGCTTATTAGAATGGGGCCACGGTTCAAAACCCAGGTCAGACATCTCCAGCCAAATTAAATACGAAAAGTTATTATTTCGGTGGCTTCCTCTCTGCAGATTTCTGGTAAAAACTCTGAGAGTAAATAAAAATTGCATTAAAGAGTTTTTAGAAAATCTATCGTTCGGAGACGACTTTAAACTGTAGGGCCCGCCACTCATGTAAATTTAACGCACACAAAGTGGTGTGAGAAATGGGGTCGTAATCCTGACTGAACTGTTGTAATGACCAAACGTATATATGTGTGGATAGTATTGGCCGATCGATAATAAAATTCTACAGAGATCACATGGCTACTAAGTAACACGTTTAACCACAAACGGTCACAAGCATAATCGAAACTAAGCTGGATTGCGACAGGTTGTTCTACTTCTATTTAGAGGAGTTTTTTCATCGTTTCGTAAAAATGGTTAAAAGGTAGACCTGCAACCAGACACTAAAGACCAAAGATAACAGCGAATTGCTCGGTGCTAAACGGTTCCACATAAAGCCAAAGACCGTTTGTCAGCCGATACAGTGAAGGCGAGGATTTCTGAGGAGCATACTATATAATAAGCATTACGGTAGTCAATGTGAATAACACAAAATGGTGAAATAATTAATGAAGACTGTTATGTTAACTTATTCCAGCAATCTAGTCAGGATTTAAAAAGTGCGCATTATAGAAAAAATCGCTTTGATCTACGTCAATCCACTAAGGGACTGAAGTGTATTCGCTAAATGGACAGTGGAGAATTTGGCAACTGATCTTAATTTTAATTTAGAAATTATCTCATCAAACAGAATTGTCGAGTTTGAGACGATAACAATCCACATAAGAATCAAGAGCATCCAATACATTCCGAAAATGATATTGTTTGATATGGATTTTGAGCTAGCGGCGTCATCGGTGCATATTTCCTTGAGATCGACATTGGCGAAGGATACTCTCAAAGGCGAGGGCTATTGGTCAATGATTACCAACTTTTTTAGGCTTGAATTGGATAATCTGGATATCAACGACATGTGGTTTCAACAGTACAGCACAACGTGCCACACAGCGCATGCCACACTGGATATTCGGCATGAGCGAATTGGGGGCATGGTCATCGCACATGATCATGCGATTTGAAATTCTTCTTGTGAGGTTTTTTAAGTCGTATGTATGTGCGAATACAACACAATTCACAGGGGCCCTGAAAGCCTATAACGGTCAATTTTAGCCTGATTTATATGTCAAAGATATGTAAAATAGATATTTCGAAAGCCTTCCACCCAAAGAAGCCAAGGTAGACTTTTGAACGATTTTATGTTCCCCACATAATAGCATAATATGTGTATAAAAATTTCGATCATGTCTCACATAATAGAAAGCTCTTAACAAAAGACCTGATAGAAGGAATACAAATAAAATATGTATTTACCAATACTTCTTTGTAATTTCAAGAATAAAACATGTTCAATTTTAATACACTGTTGCCATATTGTGGTCCCTGCTGCATGCTATGCTGCATAAAGTCACCCGTATATAACAGAGAAGAAGAAAATCTAAAGAACAACGAAAACTTTTTACCAAATAATACTTGCTTTCAAAACAACAACAAAAAAAAAGAACAGAGCAAAAGAATAGAAGCAGAAATTTAAAATAAAAAGTAGGTCTCTACCCTTTTTTCTCTCTACTAAAACAAGTTTTTGGCTTGATTGTGGAAACTAGAGTTTTTGGAATTTAAGTTTTTTTAGTTTTTAGTTTTTTTGCAACAGAATTTATTCCTTTTTTTATATGAGAATAAGAAGAACATGCATGGCAGCTGAATATAAAAACAAAGTTTTCGTTGATGTACAGCAATAAGACAAAAAAAAATGTCTCTTCGTAGTTTCTTGTTGGGAATGTTGGTTGGTTGCAATTGTAAAACTATTTTTGTTTTTTTTTTTTTTTTGTTCTTGGGTTTAAAGTTTCGTTTTCTTTTTTCACTTTATTTGAGCAAGAAATTACTTTTAGCCTAGTTTTACAAGTTCTACTTCATTGACTATTACAATAATGATAAATTATCTTGCCTCTCTTTGTGTAAAACTTTGCATTTCACAAGAATGACACACTCACAAAAAACAAGAGAGAAATTTTTCCAAGTTACTACAACATACCCTTATTAATTCTTCATTAAGATTATAAATTAAAAATTTATAATGTTTTGTCATAGTGAATGCGATTTATCAAGGCTTTTTTAGTGTCGTTTCAGTTGAGTTTTAGTTTTAATTTTTCAAAATTTATAAAATTGACATTCACTACGGAGACAATATTGCCTGCTGCGGCTTAGTTTTTAAAAATTTTAGTCTAGTTACGTGGTATGTGCACATAGTTTTTTATTTTCCCTTTAATTTATTCACATAAAATTGTTTTTTTGCCCACTATTTCACTGTCATTTTTTTAAAGTGACATTTGCCTCGATTTTGTGCAGTAAAAGTTTTTTTATCTTAAAAAAACAACACAAAGAATTAGAACGGAATAGTATATGTTTCTAGGGTAGAAGGCCTATTGTTTTAATTTCTATTCTAATAGAACTGTTCTGTTCGTTTTTTCATTGCTTTCATTTTCATTTTTGCCTTCTGCATTATTTATTTAGATATTGTAGTTTGAAATTGGCTCACTTTCGCGGCTTTTCATTGTCAGTCATCATTGTAATAAATATATTCATAAAAAAAAACAAGCATACATACATAAATAATTTTTTTTCCACTGTGCTCATTTGATTTTGAAACGGCAACAAAAAAAAAAACTTATGCAGCTCATAAAGAAATGTATTTAATTTCTTTTCATTTATATATACATACATACATACAAACATATATATTTCTCTCATTTTTTTATAATAATACGCCACATTGTATTTGTGTTTATGGCAGTTACATTTCAAAGTTTTTTTTTATTTAAATGTATTTGTATGTACATTGTATGAAACCTTGAATTTGTTTAAGGGTAAATTATAACAGTTTCATTTCAAAATTTGACAAATAAACAAAATTGAAAAGGACAACAACAACAAAAACATATAGCTAAAAATGCTCAAAAACGAACGAACAAAAAAAAACGGTTGATTTTAACAAGGAATTGTATTAAATAATGCTCATACGCCATCGTGTATTTGAGCGAGCACACTGCACAGATATATTTTTTTTTTTTTGGAAATTTTGAAAGCAAATCTCGGTTGAGCCTAATGTTTTATATATGTATTTTTGCTTAAAATGCTGTATAAGAAAAACCGACAGTTATGTGTCAATCATAAAATACCCTAAGGTATTTCGATTAAAGCATCTGACATCATTGAATATCCATATTTTTTGATTAAAAAATAAAGACCTGCAAGGGGGACAGACAATTCATTACAAATTTTTTTAAATGAGTATTAAAAATCAAACAATTTACAATTGAATGCAAAATAGAAAGTCTTTAAATATGTTTAAACTAATTTTATAATTTTATTAAAGTCAGGTTTAACAAATATTTTTAAAGACAATTGTTTTGTCCTAAATTGATACGTTTTCTCCAAAGTTTGAGCGTCTCACTTTTCCTCCATCTCTTATTCTGCCTTTTCTAACTTTTCTCCTTTTTCAATTTCCGTATATCCTTCACTACTCTCTTTTCTCTCTCTTGTAGGAGGTATTTACAATCAGTTATTTTGAGCCATGATTTCTTTTACGCCAGCAAGGGGATTTGGACAAAGTCGCCGTGGTCTAGCAGGTAGTGTGTTGGCTTATTAGACATGTGGCCTCGGTTCAATCACCAGGTCAAACGTTAAAAGCGAAAATATGAAAAATATTGCTTCGGCGACTTCCTCTCAGCACATATCTGGCAAAAACTCTAAGAGTAATTAAAATTGCCATGAAAAGTTTCCCAAAAATCTGTAATTCGGAGTCGACTTTAAACTGTAGATCCCGCCACCCATGTATAAAATAACACACGCAACATAAGTGGTATGAGAAACTAGGTCCATAATCCTGACTAAAAGATTGTAATGACCAATTATGTATGTATATATGTATTTATTTTGACCTCTCAAAAACTTAACCTAATCGATTTTTAAACTTAAATAAAATATGTATGTAACATCATTTAATCTTCTTATTAGCTTTAAAGAACTACTAATGCCTGTAAGTCTGCCAGGATTTCTCTGTATGGAGCATATCTAAAATTTCAAATTTATATGGCATATAAATCAGATTGAATTTAACCGATGGCATGGTTTATTTCAGCTTTTAGGACCACTGTGACTTATGGCATATTCGCATACACTTGCTACTTAAGAAAACCTCACAAGAAAAAGTCTAACGAAGCCAAAGCGCATGATCTCGGTGGCTAGTAAGCAACTCCTCTAAGTGAGAGAACCATGCACTTTAATTGCTCGTGCAGAATATACATATCATGTCATGTGCTGTCCTGTCAAAACCACTTACTGTTCGTATCCAGATCATCCAATTGAGTCCCAAAAGATTTTGGTAATCACCGACCTATCGTAGTCGACGTTGACAGTGATGGCCTGGCTAAATATGAACAAATGGCGCCGTTTACCCAAGATGTACAATAAACAGTTTCTTTTCAGGATGCATTAGACGAATTTGGTATCGTTTCAAATTCGAGAATTTGATTTATATAGAAATGGTCCTATTTTTTTTTTTTTTTTATAAAAATTAAGGTCAGATGCCAACACATGTTATCTATGGTTGTCCACAGTGATTTTGCAAAACCGAATGACTAAATGACAACTAATCTGGCAGTTGTAGATTCAACAAGATGACTTTTATCAACTCTTAAAGTCTGAAAGTCCCTGTTGGAAGCTCTTGTCAGTGAATCCTGTTGGTAGATGTGAACCAAACATAGTTGTCCAAATGCCACTCACTCTCGTTTTGAGCTTTTTTTATGCAAAGCCATACTTTGTCAGTATACCACTACTGTAGGCCAGCTATATAGCTGGCTCAAACTGAATCAAGGCAAAGAAATAAAACGATGTTAGAGGTGGAAATAATTTGTGATACTCCCATATTATTTAAAGGAATGAGAAGAAATCAATATTCTGCCCATATGTCAGACACCGTATGCATACAAAAATAAATGGCATTATCCAAAGTCCTCTGCTGGTGTAATGAAACTTCTTCTCTATAAACAGACTGTACTTGTGTTACCACCCAACCCGGTGGTAATAGTTCAAGTGGTAGATTGATTACCTACATAAAGGGGAACTGAAAATCTTGCAATTTCAAACATTCCAATCATTCAAATTACCTTTTCGGTAACGTTTTCCCTTCTGAATGCTCTCCGTATAGAGTTGTGCTTATAGTATCGATTGCTTTTTTCGAAACTTATGGATAGTAGCCGTGGTCTTGTAGGTAGTGTGTCGACTTATTAGACGAAAGGCCCGAGTTCGAATCCCAGGTCAGACATCAAAACGAAAATATGAAAATATTTCTTCGGCGACTTCCTCTCAGCAGATTTCTGGCAAAAACTCTGAGAGTAAAAATTGCCATGAAAAGCTTCTAAAAATCTGTCGTTCGGATTCGACTTCAAACTGTAGGTCCCACTACTCATGTATAAAATTAACGCACACAACACGAGTGGTGTGAGAAGCTTGACAATGGGTCAATTCGACCTCCGGGTACTGTACTTGTCACAGATAACAAGTACACGTCCTCTAACCTAACCTAACCTAACCTATGGATAGTAAAATCAGAAGAGTAGACTGTTGAAGAGTATTAAACTGATCTACTTAGCTTATATAGTATTTGCCTGAAAAATTGCTTGTTTATCTTGTAAATTGTTCTCTGCATTATGACAGTCAGTATCTTGTGTATTACATTTTGCCATAACGTTAAGTTATTCAAAATGAAATCTGCCTTCTTATATCTATGTATGTCGATGAAAGTCTACTGAATTTCACATAACTATACTCATTGCTTAGAATTTCAATACGAAGAAACTAAGAAAAGAACAAAAGAAGAAAAAGGATAAAAGGAATCATTCCTAAATGTATATGATGCATTTCGAAAACATGGAATTCAATTAACTTAAAATAAATTTTTCAGATACGAAAATTCAAAAATTTCTTCATTTTGCATATACAGTATACCTGTAGGGTATGTTTTTAAAATTAATAAGATTCATTTCAATATTACGTTGGCTGTATTGTTTGTTGATAACATTTTATTTAACTATTCAAAATCATGGTCAATAAAGAACAAAACGCAAAAGCAAAAAGTAAATTCTATACAAATTCCAGTCATTGTTAAATAAAACAAATGATGTTGCTTAAGTTCTTCTTTTTTTTAATTTTTATTTTTGTACAGTTGTTTGAAGACAATAATGTAGTTGTAGTTGTTGCTGTACGCTATTTTCAATCACCGCATTGTGTTTGTTGTCATTTTCTATTTTAATATCCTTGGCAACATTGAAAACAATTTCAAAACAATTGATTTTCGATTTTTTTGTATGTTTTTGTATGTTTTATAAAATAAACTAAGATACCTTAAGAAATATATACAAATGTATGTATATATGTATGTATATATGTATATATTTATGTATATGGTATGATATTTACATGAAACAATTTTGCATGCATACTCTCGTTAGTTACACATTACCTCTGTCTTAATGAAGGAACATTTTTTGGTTGGAAAATTTTATAAAACTTACTGTAACAAAAACAAAACAATTCGTTAAACACAGCGTATGCAAACTTGCGTTGTGTAAATGCGATAACAGTTGGATGTGTCTATTGTTGTTTTCCTATGTACACTCGTGTATACGATATTTATACACCGATTTACAGTAGCAGTTGTAGCCCCAATACACATGCAGTTTCATCCATTCATTCACTTATTTATTCATCTGTAACAATATATTGTTTTCTAAACAATAACAACAATACCAGAAAAAAAATTACAATATCAACGACAACAACTGTTACTGCCATCGCTACCTCAATATTTATTGTAGTTTTCAATAATGTTGCTGGTTGTTATTGTCGTTTGCATGGCTTGATGGTTGACTGATTGTTTTCAAATGTGTCCCAGTATTTTTAGTTTCAATAGAATAGTTTTATTCGAAACATAAGAAAATGATTTATTCACTTCTATTGCAGAGAACACGATTAAATTATGTTACAACGCATTCAAAACTTTAAAGTTTTCATAAACCGCGTATACTTGGCAACTGTTAAGGGAGTAAGAGATAAGTTTTCTAAGCGAAATACAATGAAACAAGAGATTTTAAATACAATTAATTTTGAATCATTTTATTGATTTTGTTTCCCGTTGCCCAGATGATTCAAATGAACGGGCCTAAGTAGTACGCATTCGATCAGTTTCTAATCTCACTTCTCGTTGTTCAAGTGATGTACTCGAAGATTTTCAAGTCTCAATGCTCGTCTGATTCTGAGGGTTGTAATGCTCCTTTCTTCCGTGTTTGAAGTGTAGGTCGACCAATTGTTTGCCGCTTTGGAGGGATGATTGCATGGGAACGACGTGAAAAATGCGTTTAAATTTAATAGAATCTCACAAGGTACCCAATCTAATTTAACCCAACAGCATTTTTAAAAATTTTTGAAAATTAAAATGTTTCAAATTTGTGATTGACATTTTACGGCAATGAGTTATACTAAATGTTATTAAAATCATATATAATGAATCTTAAAATGTCTGGCATTTGTCCGATCAACACATGATCAAATGCATAGTTTACGATTCAATTCATTTTGAATAATTCCCAGTGGCGCCATCTATCGGAAATTAAACGCATCAACTTAGAAACCTCCGTCGACATATGCGCAAAAACTTTGCTAAAGATCATAACATAATAAGACATAAACAGTTTACGATTTAATTAATTTTTAGTCATTTTAAATGGCGCCACCCATCGGAAATATGTCATACCAACTTAGAAACCTTCCCCGGCCCATGCGCAACAACTTTGCTGAAGATCATAACATAATCAAATGCATAGTTTACGATTCTATAACTTACATACAAATGAACATTCATTTTTATATACATACATACTTATATATGGATTACATAGAGTTGACGGGTGACGTATACATAATATTTTGTTAGACCATAACACTCATACTTTTTTTATTCATTTTATTTTTATATCTACAACATTAATAAGAAGGCGTGGTACGATGTGAGGCTATATCAGCTGGTAGCTTGGCAAACTGAGCTTCGGATGAAGCCAATTCTCTTACTGGCACAAACCAGATCTTTAAACGTTGTGTCATCCAAAAACCGATAACGTCTGTTCTGAAGTGCAGGATACTCGCATAAAAGGTGTTGTACCGATTCGGATGGAACAGACCAGTTGCCCTACTGTTGCGATCTTCAAACGTTCTATCACCCAAAAACCGATGACGTCTGCTCTGAAGTGCGGGATACTCGCATAAAAGGTGTTGCACCAATTCAGATGAAACCGGCCAGTTCCCTTAGTGGGACGATCCCGAAAAGCCGATGACGTCTACCTTGAAATGCAGGATATTCGCATAAAATGTGTTACATCGATTCCGTTCCTTCCACATCACGGCAGCTTCTGCAGTAATCCTAATGTATCAGACCGAGCTTGCAAACCAAATTGCCAATAGTGCAGTGTCCCCTTAGAATTTCTCGTCGAACTCAAGTAGTTTCTTAGTTTTCCTACTGTCGACTGGAAATTCAGCAAACAGGTTTTTGGACCGCTCACGATTTGTTGTCCGTGCCGACACATAAATCCCTTCTATTGTCTCCTTCTCGGACATCTGCAATCCCTTCTGTACTAGTTTGTTTGCCTTTTCATTCCCTTTTATGTCACAGTGTCCCAGAACCCAGTAGAGGCTAGTGTTGTATGGACGAATATGGTGATTTGACGAGATGGGATCCCAAGCGATTTAATTGCTACATGATTGTCCACACTTATGATCTAGTTCAAAGGAGGTGGGGCCTCGGTTTCAACCATGAGTGCAGTTTGTTCAATAGCAAAATACTCTCCCTGTATTAGGATGTAAAAAGTTAATAAAAAATTAAAAAAACTTGGGACGATTTACTTAGAATCACTCCAAATGTAGCCTAAGCACCTTGTTAAAGCCAAGGATGAAGTCTGTCTTAATACACTGAAATTCATTGTAATCCATTCTTTTTACAAACTACACAAACAAGTGTAAGACTACAAAGTAGATCATCCATTTCGCGATTAGTTGGCCTCTTTTTCGAAATTAAATTGAAATCAATTTGTATCTTTAAATATATCAATCCGTAATACCAAAATTTCTTTTCTTTCAGTACATCAATTAAATTCGATTTTCGCTTGTAATCGATTTGACTTTTTTGAATATCTTTCAATACCCTCAAATACAATACCACATGGGATTTCCCATTGTCTTTCATTGTATGCGTGTGTATGTTACTTGTGTATATGCCCTCAATTTTATGAATTCCTGTTATTCCTTTATGTTCTCTACGTATATCTAATACATGTATCTACACAGACTGACAGACATTTTTTCTTTGTTACTTGTCTATGAAATCGAATTGAATTTGGATACAATATGTGCGTGTATCTGTCTATCTACTCTAACTCTTCTAATGCTTCTATTTAACCCAAAGTACATGTTCTTGTTTTATCGCCATTTGTTATTATTATTGTTGTTATTGTTGTTGTTATTATTGTTGCTATTGTTTTTGTTGTAACATTATGTTATAACGTACGTTGCCAATAAATTGACAATAAAAATCAGCCATACGTGAAAGTAAACGCACTGAGAATAATATTAGTTTGTGATTTGTTGTTTTACTTCAGGCATTGACATCCTTTACCGTTATTCCTGTTTCATTTATAGACAATTTAATGTCTTTAAATCGAATACATAACGTACATGCAGTACATGTCTTTTACACAGTGTCTTTTACATCTTGGTTTTTTTTTTTTTTTGTTTCATAATCTCTTCTCTAAGGATAGAAATTCCATTTGAAGAGATTTAAAAGTATAGGGATTTTAAGGAACGTGTTGAAAATGTTAGAGAACGTAAGGCAAATATGATTTCCTATTTTGGAAAAAGAAATTCAAGTTTCTGTAATTACAGAAAAAAGAAAATTTCCTGCTTAAGTGCTAATTTTTAAAAATTCTTAGTAGTTCTTTATTATGATTTCAATTGAAAAAGATCAGGTGCACTAAAATAATTAAAATTTTGAAAAACAATACGTAGTGCACAGTCTAAAGTAATATAAAAAAATAAATAAAAAAAATTCTAAATTATTTGATCAACGAAACAGCGAAAAGTCTACTTAAAATGCAAAGGAGTGCGGTATGGTTATCGGAGTCCTTAGGTGACATTGCATTATGACAGTGATACAAAACTCAATAGTCTCGATTTCTTTAGAAGCTATAGAGGTAAGAAAGAAGAGGAAATTGTTCTTAATTTGATCTGGAGGAACTGGCTAACTAAACTTTGATTTCCTGAACCTTAATATTTTCGTGATATGACCATGCTTCTTAGTCTTAATATTGCCGATACACCTCCAATTTCTAAGTTTAGTTTATTTCAGGATATGCTCCTCGTTAGCAATGTTCCAGAGAATTGTATAGCTAATGGTCTTAGGATATATTATGCTGGTTTTTATATGTTTTTTAGGTTTAGGTCGGAGTGGTAGCTTTGATATCACAAAGCTCACTTGAGCACGCTTAGCGGCCCGTTGTGATGCCACGGGTGAACGCAGTCCCTGTACTAAGTTCCACCAAAATCAGGGAAAAGGAAGAAGTTGGTCAGCGCAAGGGCTGCACAACAGAAGCACGACTACCCGGCACTGGAAAACCAGCCAGAAAGTTTGATGATTTTTATATGACTGTTTTATAAACTGGTAATCCCTGTAGTCTAGTAGGCAGTGTTTACTCGTATTAGATGTGAGACCATGGTTTTAAACCCCAGGTCAGTCATCTTCAACGAAATATGAAAGAATAGTTTCCCGGCGACTTACCCTCAGCAGATTTCTGGCAAAAACTCTGACAGTAAATGAAATTGCCATGAAAAGTTTCTTAAAAAATCTGCCGTTCGGACTCGACTTTAAATTGTAGGTCCCGCCACTCATATATAAAACTTAACACACACAACATAAGTGATGTGAGAAGCTAGGACGTAAGCCTGACTAGAGTGTTGTAATGACCAATTATGTATGTATGTATTACAAACTAGTCAGTTTTCATTTCCGTGCAACACTGTCGCTTTATTCTTTGAATATTCTATGCATAGTTTATCTGAATATTTTTAAGTTTCCCAATAGCCATAGTAATCAAATGTTTCTGTTTGTTTGTTTCGTCTTGTAATATCAGATTCTCATTGGTTTTTTTTTGAATTCTTAAGTCTCACATTAAATGCTAAACCCTCCAAATATCATAAACAGTTTGCAAGTCCTATTAATTATGCTGATTTCTTGACTAATGACATCACCCAGCATATTGGTGAATATTTCAGGTGATCGAAAGCATCCTTAGCTTATTTCAGCATTGTTATGAAATGATTTACGCGGTAGCACCAGTTGTGTAGTACTAAGTATTTTGAATTATCGGATATAATTTTAATTATTTTCTGGGATTCGCCTAGGCCTCTTATACTTTTCAATATAGCAGTGAAACTAATAGTATTGGAAGTATTCTAATAGTATTCTACATTTCTGGTTTCTTTGTTCACAATAAATTATTGAGAAAGCAAACAATTTTAAACGTAATTATCCTAGACTAAATCTTGAGGATGTAGCTACTGACTGAAATTTTCTGAGTTATCCTCTTCGTTCTTTTGAGTCCTAACATTAGATTTTAAAATTCGAGCTTAGTGTTATGGCTCTAACAACATTTTTATTTACTCACAATTTGTATTTTCAGTGAATTTAATTATTCTTAAAGCAGTTGAAAGAGGAAATTTTAAATAAGTAAACAACTTTTAAAGATTTCCCTGACTGGTTACACAGCACATTAGTGTTTAAGGTGATAGACAGCAATCATATTTTGCTTTAGCACTGGTATGAAATGAATTATTGAGAGCACTAGTCGTGAGGCATTGAGTATTTTAAATCATCCTAAATAGACCTAATAACTCGAATTATATTATGGCGTATGTCTTATCACAACTCTTTCGATTGGAAGCTTTCACCAACAATGTTAGATGAATGTTACAATCTACAGCACTCGGAGACTACATATTATACAAAAGAGTATTTAGCAGCCTTACACACAAACAAAATGGAGAAAACGGAAAGTGATAAACGATCGTGTGGCATAAGTATCATGGACCAAGCCTTGAAAATATATGGTAGAACTGGTAGTTAATTAACAGTAGATTCTAGAACTCGAGGGTCTAAAAATAGTTTTGTTTCCTTATAGTTTTTATTGTTAGTAATTTTAAGCATTCTTAAAGCAGTTGGAAGAGGAAAATTTGAATTATGTTAACAAATTTAAAATATTTCAAAGAAGCAGTTTTTAACGACTTTATGAACACTTATATACATCTCAAAATTCTTAAGAAAAATTGCATTGAATACCTTCTATTACTTGCAGTAAATATCGTTTTTTTCAGAATTTTTTGCTTGTTGTCATTCTCAAGCCGTCTTTTTATTGATTTTTGGCTCATTGTCTTATTGCAAGCCTATGCAGGTGCATCTCTCGCATGTGAGTATATAACCAATTAAGTGCATCACCTTGATAATGATATTCAGGCATACATACATTCTAATGCATTTTGATTTTTTACTTACAAAGATAAGACATTACAGCAAAGGTCATTTTCATTGTAAATGTAAGTGTATGTGTATGTGAGTATTGGAAATAATTAAGAAAATATTTTCCCAAAGTGCACAATACTTTATCATTTCCGAAAGATCAATTTTTAATTAACCTGACATTGCATTTCAATTATGCGTTAAAGGGCTTCTAAAGCTTCTGAAGGTAAAAGTAAATTGTATACATATTGTATTGTTTAAACAATTTCCATTGATTGGTATTGAGTTGAATGGGGAAGGTAAGAATTGCTACATGCTATAGGCTTCTGCAGCTACTGAAGGCAAAAGTCAATATATTGTATGGTTTAAACAATTTTCATTGATTAGTATTGAGTTGAATAATAGGGCATGGTTTAGGGAAAAGAAAATTTAATTAATTATTCGAGGGAAAATTATTACTTTTGCAAAAAAACTGCTAAAATTCTTGAAGTTCTCTAAAATATTTTTGAAACATAAAATCTTTTTAACTATTTATTATAATAACATACATACATAAAAACTGTTTTAAAGTTATTATCAGGATGTTTATGCATCACAATAAGGAAGAAATAAATTTTGACTCATAAAACCTAAACACAAGTGCTTTCAATCAATTTTACGTTTTTACTGGCACTTAAACTTTGTTTAAGAAATTGTTTCTTTAAGACTAATAAAAATAAAGTAACAACAACAAGAGCAATAAAAGTAACACAAAAAAAAATATTCTAAACCGACGGACGGACAACAATATAAAATTGGAATGAATGTATGGCTAGATGAGCATATGGCTGCATGTATGTATATCGCTGGTTGGTGTCCTATAATGACAATCATTTCTATGGTACTCCATTCAAAATACCAAACATTCTTTTAGGAGTATCTCTATTTTATATAACCACACAGATTCCTTATGACATATATTTACATTTAAAATAAAAAAGAGGAAAACTTATACAAGAGGACACGTAAAAGACACAAAAGTATTCAGCATATTACAATAAGAATAAAAGCAAATACAAATACAAATACAAACATGCTCATAAAATCCAATCAATAAAAGAAAACTAATGTTTTATACTAATGTAAGTGGGTGTGTTTGCAAGTGTTAGTATCTACATATGTACATACATTCATATAAGAATGTATGCAATAAAAATTGTTTGTTAACTTTGTATACACCATGGGCATAAAACCTATACGTACACACACATTCACAGAAATTTTATTTGTTAAAAAATACAAAAAAATAAAAAATATGAGAACAAGCACTACAATACCAATAAGTGTGTGTTATTTCATACACATATAAATGTTCTCATTACACAAAGCAATGCCCATTACAATTTGTTAAAGTAATTCGTTAAATTTATTCGAATTTTTTGTTCACTTTTTCCTCTCTAAAAAGCATTTCCTCTTGCTGTTTTTACTCTACCCACTGTTGTGATATTTATTGAAAATATATAAACTTGCACAACATTGTCATTAAAATTCCTCGTACGTATTGGCATGTGTATTGTGTGTCCAAAAATATACCATACCTTCCAGCATCATCGTCCACTATTATCGATAAAAATCACATTATGTAAATTATTTAATCTTGTAAATAACATTATTTATAATTATTGAACACTTACATACATATATGGGCACAATATGTGCATAAATATGTCGTAAATACAATCATATTAACCATGGCTTATATGTATGTATATTGTATTTATATACACCTTCATTGTCACATATCCCACACATATGAGCACGTTTTCCGTGTATTGCTTGCTGACTTTTTACAGCATTCAGTCACCAGGCACGTATATTCTCAGTGTTCATTACGTTTGAACTTGAATGTGAAAAAAATCAAGAAAATTGATCACATATATACATACATATCGTCACATATCATCATGAATTCCAAATAAAAGTTAATCAAAATTAATTGGAATTGTTTTAAAGTGTTGAAAAAAGAAAACAACAAGCATTTGCATTAAGATTATAAGAATATACAAAAATTATCACATTGGAACTTATATGATAACTTTAAAAATATATTTTCTAACCGAAATTTCTGTTTCAGTTTACTATTACAGTGTAGTGAACTAAAACCTTCCAGTTTACCAAACTAACTCTCAGTAACCAACTGAGAAAAATTTTCGATGTCTACAACTTTCATCGTACAGTTAATATATAGGGTTATCCATTTCGTGGTTTCAAAAGTAAACGTAAACGTAAAAATATTTTTTTCATGATATTTCTTTTTTATTGTAAAGTTTGAACGTTGACATTATGTGTGAAACACTACATCATTTAAATGACCTCCACGCGAAGTGTTGCAAGCATTGATTCTTTTGAGGTAATTTTCGACCACTTTTTGACACATATTGGGCGGTATCTCAGCCATAACTTGAAGAATGTTAGTTTTTAAGTTCTGAAGAGTTGAAGGTTTATCTGCATGAACACGGTCTTTCGCGTAGCCCCACACAAAAAAGTCTAATGGTGTGAAATCGCATGATCTTGGTGGCCAGTTTATATCGCCACGACGAGAAATTACTGGCCAGGAAATGTCTCTTGCAATAAAGCCCTATTCGCTCAAGTTGTGTGGCATGTGGCACCGTCTTGTTGAAACCACATATTCTCCAAGTCGTATTTTTCAATAGCAGACATCATAACAATATCATATGACCATAACACTCCGAATTGACGGTGACAGTCGTTCCGTCGTCGTTTTCGAAGAAGTAAAGTCCAATCACACGTTCGCACCAAAGAGCGCACCAAACAGTGACTTTTTCTGGATGTAATGGCCTCTCTTCAATTACTTGAGGATTCTCAGAACCCCAAATACGACAATTTTGTTTATTAACATACCCACCGAGCGTGTAATGTGCTTCATCGCTGAAGAAAATTTTGTTCGAAAAATTGTCGATACGTGGCTGTGGCAGAATCACCATTTTTGTAGTAGGTTTTGATAATTTTTATGCGTTGTGTGATAATTAAGCGATCCATTTTCGTCAATGTCAGACTCTCAACTGAAAAGAAAAAAATTGGTTTCACAACTTAGTTTGACAGATGTCGAATTCCAGTACCATACTTTTGAAGCCACGAAATGGATAGCCCTTTACATACATATGTATAACCATGCGTGATTCACGGTAACTTCTACAACTAATTGTCGCACATGTTCAAAGTGAAAATCGTTCATTCTGGGAAATAAATTAGGGAAATCAAAGTCATAAGGAAAGCTTGTTCACTTTTATCTTAAGCGCATGAATGCATTTATGTTTGAGTTGACGGGTCGTGTAGAATTTCGTGGTTTACTTGACCCAAATAAGCACTCTAGTTTGTTTATAGATTACAGTAGAGCGAATAAGATATACAGACTAGTCATTATGCGATCTGCATCTGATTGTACTACAGTTTAATGTAACCCCACAGAGACGAAGAGGATACTTGGGCACGTAATTTGCAGCTGTCCAGTGCCGACGTCGAAAGATCTTTAAACGTCGTCTTCAAGATATCATATATTAATTCAAATGATCTTTACGAGAAGCTAGGCCGTAAACCTGACTGAAGGGTTGTAATGGCCAATTATGTATGTATGTGTGATCTTTACGAACCTCAATCTTGTGATACGAATTACACAAGTATTGTGGGAAGAATACAAAAATATTGTCCAATAACACTACTTGACGTTAGTAGCACTCAAATGCGAACATGTAAAGCACGCAATAAAATGTAAAGCACGCAAATAAATGAAGGTTGAATGCATGAATTAGTGAAAAAAAGTTTGCAAACTTATAAGTTACTGTTTTTAGGATACCATAAAGGATTGTAAAAACTTAAGGAACAGTACTGGAAGAAATTTAGAATTATAAAGCCCTCGTTTAAAAAAAAATATCAAACCTTTCATAAGAAAATAAATTCGCATAGGTTTGCTTAACTAATCCAGCTGATTAATATAGATCAACAATACTATATACCAATAAACGCAATAAAACTAAATCTATTTGCCTGAAGAACATTATCATTCATTAAAGCATTACATCTTGTATCTCTTGCTGTAATGAAAATATCTGACGTAATAACATCATGCAGCTTAATTTATATGGTCATATACTATAGTTAGAGCTTTAAGAATGCAAGAACAACATCAAGTTTAATTTACTAACTCACGTATACATGTGTATATTTCAGCACATGTAATCAACATCATGAAAAATTGATAAAAAAAAATAAATTCTGAAAATACAGAAAAAAATTCTGAAAATCTACTCAACTGTATATGGATGAGTAGATTTATTAAATCATGACTAGCATATGAAATTAGTTCAGATTATTATGGAGTAATAAAAATAATAATAACAACAATATCTTCATGTTTGGCATGTTCATTGATATGTACATATGTGTGGAATATCTTTTTAAATATTTTTATTCTTGATGTTTTTTTTTGGCATAAACTTTAAGACTTCATTTACTGATGGTGGCGGTAGTAGCAGCACATACTGTATTAAGTGGTAATTGTGTACATGATATTTATTACATTCGTATGCGTGTGAATAGTTTTTTTTTATTGTTTATTTCTACCTCTTTTACTCTTAGGGTTTTATATCATAAACTTTATGCAGGATACATAATAAACAGCACACACACACAGATAAAGAAGTGATTAAATTTCACTTGTATTGTTTTTATGTGTATATGTGTGAATAGTATACATGTGTGCGTGCATGCGTTTTCAATCAAATACGTGTATGTATGTGTGAGTATTTTCTTTACATCTGTAATTATCGTCTTCTTATATATGGATTATCAAAAACGTAAAATGAATTTAAGAATCCATAAGAATGCTGAGTATGAATACGAAAAGCAATTATTAAGAAGATTTATTTGTACATTGATGTTAGCTTCGTAATCTTTTATATAATATTGGTAATATCTCCTTGCCGGAGTGCTTTCTTTAAGTTGCTTGCAATAAAACTCGTTATTTTTTTCGTGTTAATTAATGCAATTGTGAAGTCATACGTGAAACTAAGTGTATAAATAATGGTTTATTTATTTAAAATTGATAAATTGCTGACATTAACAAAACTAATGCCTTTAATTATTGTTTAATATTAATTTAATTTTGAAAATATATTACGATTAATTATGCAGGTTACACTGTACATTTTAAATGCATTTAAAACACTTTAAAATGATGGCATTTCGTTTGTTTTGTTCTACTGTTTTTAAGGAGCGGTCCAGCCAATACAAGAAAATAAAATAGAAAGTTTCCAGAGAATTGCGTTAATTATTTTTACTACAAATATCTAATCTAATATCTACCTAAATGTTCGCCACGAGATCGTCAGCATACCTTTATCCGATGGTCCATATTTTCAAAGACTCTGAGACATAATTGCGCTTTAATATCATCTACATATATGCCGTATGATCTTACCCTTTAGCTCTTTAATTGTTCTTGGCTTATTCACACATATTTTTCTTTTAAATAACACCAAAGAATTATTCCTTACGGTCTCAAATCACATAATCATGGCCGCCATTAAATTTCCGTACAAAACAAAACTGGCTGTGGGATCGTCTTATTGAAACCACATACCGTCCA
Organism: Sarcophaga rosellei; assembly: GCA_930367235.1. NCBI lineage: Eukaryota > Metazoa > Arthropoda > Insecta > Diptera > Sarcophagidae > Sarcophaga > Sarcophaga rosellei. The sequence continues at coordinate 79,513,843 of OV884018.1, forward strand.
GGTTTATATCCTTAATTTCTGGCCTCAAGTAGTCCGTTAGCATCTCACAATAACGAATCCCATTCACCCCAACTGTTAGGCCGATCACATTTTCGGAGAAGTCCGGCCTGATGATTCCGACAGCCCATTAACAACACCAAACAGTCACTCTTTATGGATATATCGGCTTTTCAATAATAGCTCGCGGATTTTCATTTACCCGAATGCGGCAATTTTGCTTGTTAACGATTCCACTGAAGTGAAAGCGTGCCTCGCCGTTGAATATGATTTTCTTTGTAAATTTGCCATTCACTTCTTTCTGTACAAGCAAGCATACGGCGTATTAAAGACATTTCTAATGGTCATACATACATAATTGGCCATTACAACCCTTCAGTCAGGATTACGGCCTAGCTTCTCAACACCACTCATGTTGTGTGTGTTTTCGTGAGATGTTCAATTGTTAGGTGCGATGACGAGTCGAGGTTGCCAACTCTGCTGCCACACTATCGCTAACAACAGCAAAGTTTTCCGGAGAATGAATTGAGTGAAAATGTGTAGGTGTTTTTACATTTCTTATAGGCCCGCTGTGCAGAAATTTGTGCATAACTCTCCTGATTGTGGATACATTTGGCCGATAATGCTGATCAAAAATATGACTTCTTTAAAATTTTTCTAATTGATTGGCCCAAAACATGTTTCAAGCGTAGGTTTTTCTTATTTTGCCAAAACTTAAAATACTGATCACTTGATCACTGATCTAAGCAATTGATCAAGTTTACCAGTAATGCTCTATCATATCCCAGAACACAGTGCCAACATCGTTGGTAACAAAAATGCTGATAATCTAAGACGTGAATCGTAGACGTAAAATTAAAAATCTGACGATTTTTCTGTAACAGGGCACAGAGCAGATGGAGTTGTATGTTCCCTTATCAAGGCTCTCTGGTCTCAATACGCCCCTATCATATGATCATATGATTCGCTGCCACTCTCTTTTATATTTCCTATGCAGATGGTTGACAATTCTTATGTTGGCTGTAGAAATAGGTTCACTTAAGTGTAAGTGCAGAAGCTGTAGAAATACATTTTATTCCCTCTACTAATGTTAAGGTCTACTAGTCAAATGATTAAGATTTTTTATTTAACAGAATTCTCTCAATCTTATCTGTTTCGTAAATAGTTTAAAATGGCTGTAATTTCTGTATTTCTTCTTTATTTGAATTTTCCATCCGACCAAAAAAAAAATATAGTTTGTAATTTAAGATACAAAATAAGCAAATATTTTCTTTAAATCGTAAATTTCCTACTTTACGTCTCCTTTCCTTTTACTGCTTAAATATTTATATAACACCGAAACCATTTAAATATTTTTCAATATCAAATCCACAATAAAGAGAAGAAGAGAAAGAGAGGTCATTAAGTAAAGATTTAAATATTAAATATATTGCCAAATAAATATGGCTATTCAAGCGTAACAAGAGAATGACCAAACCCATACACCCAAAAACCTCTTTAAATGGGAGAAACAATACAAATAAATTTGTATAAACAAAAACTACGACTATGTATGTATGTACAACTCAAAATATACAAATAAATAGATGGATACGTACTATGGTTAAATAATATTGACAGACACAACAGAAACCAAGCTCCACCTTAAATAAATAACCAAAAATTTAAACAGAAATCAACGTTTTTGCTGCTGATGTTGTCATGATGTCCATTAAAGATAAAAACCTTGGACTTACAGCCTACACCAGCCTACACTTGAATTGTTTGCTACGTTAATTCATACAACCGTACGTACTATGTATGTATATGAGATATAGTAAGTAAATGAATAAATGTACATATACATACAAGTGATATTGTATTAATATTTACCACTTTAGGGGTTAAATTTTTAAACAAACAAAATGACAATCACAATCATCGACCACCATCTCCAAACACTTGAATACGAACTGTACAAATACTACGAATAAGCGAAAGGAAATGAAAAGAAAAATATTTCCCTTGACAGAGGAAGGTGAGATTATAAAATGGCCAAAGATTTGCTCAAGAAGATTAAGTTCAAGTATACTTTTGTTTTGTTTTGTTTGGTTATTGTTGTTGTTGTATTTTAAATAAGGTAAAAATAAATTGTTTTTCTTTCGAAGATTTTGTTAATTGCTGTGCTTAATTATTTTATCAAAATAATTTTTTACAAGAGTATTGTTTAAGATCAACAAGGTAATTAAAATTTTGATTGCCGAGTGAGTCATAGATTAGAAAATTAAGAATGAAATGTATTACCTTGGTTTGCCTAATTTTAAGTAAACTTTAGTATTCTAAACGCATTTCGTTGAAATAATACTTAAAATACTAATTCTATATTGTTTATTTAAATCTTATTCAAATTAAACACCAACCCCATCTACATAACTTAGAGTGCCAGGAGAAAATTATGTTATCAAAACAAAATCAATTTTTAAAAACTTTCTGTAAAAACTTGTATGATTTTCCCTCATCGTATTTATTTTACATTCAGTTTTGGTATTTTACAGCAGAAGAAACAATATTGCAGACTTCCACAAAATTTCAGAAATCATCGTTCCAGATAGCACTGCTCTTACGATTAAATTAAGTGCATGGTGTTCTTGCCATTAGTAAAAACGCTCATAGGTTTGTGACCCATTGTGTGACCAGATTATTCAGGAACAGTTTAACAAAAAATATGTTCCTGAGTTGAAGATTGCAACCCATGCAGTTCTTGACGAAGAGACGATACTTTTGCCCAAATTGAACAAAAAATTTACAATAATATTGTGACGTTTTTACCTTTTAAACATATTTAAAATATGAGCTCTTAGATTGCAAATCAAATACATCTGTGTTTAGTTTTAATTAAAATTCTTTAGTATTCGCAAAATTCTGTGTGCCACTGTTCACAACTTTATGTAAACAACAACAATTGCTTTGTTTGTTATTCCTCTGTTTACACCCTTTGCATAAACAATAACTAGTAATTGTTCGACTGATCTTTATAATGATTACTCTCTTCAAACACACCGCGTCCTCACACAAGACTGACTGAATTTCACTAACTCACTCGCCTGTTCGTGGCTTCGACTTCTCGAGACCTCTATATGTAAATGTAAACATCATTGTTTTGTAAGTTGTAACTTCATTGTTTTGTTTTGGTAGCTTTTGTTTATAATGTTAAGAAGACGCTGAATCGATTCCTGTTTACCATAACTTTGATTTCTTTTATATTAACTATAAAATAGATAAACCATAGCTTGGGATATATACTTGTTCAACCATATAGTGTCAAGTAATTATTTCCCTTAAAAGCACAGTCTTGCATGAAAGTTTAAAAGAAGTTTTGTCGTTTAAGCAGAATCAAAAAAACGCAAATTGAACATAATTGTTCAGCAGCAAGAGCCTCTACATCTAACACGCTTTCCCAATTTTGCATTTTTTCTGACATGCATTTTTATGGAGTATCGCACATTACTGTATTAAGCATTAAAAAGTTGTCAAAGATCTTTTTCTTCTGACATGCTTACCAAAGGAGGAGAGGACCAAAGGACCTCATAATTTTTATTTGATGCAGTAGTCATGATTTCTTCTACACTTATTCCGTTTTTGTAATTTCAGTGCCGTTCTTCGTTCCTCCTTTCTTTCTGGTTTTAGGTAATAGTATTGCGAGTAGGGATTTTAGGGCGAGACTAATCTATCTTTATATTCACTTCTGCATTTTACAATCGATCGAGATTTGACAAGCTTAAAGTCCGGCATTCTTGGATTCTTTGAAAGCTTGATTAACATTAATATCCTTAGGTGCCATAGATTTGATGATGATTTTCACACGGTATTTAGTAGCTCGAATGTTTGATGTGCTCTTTTAGTGTGTCTTAAAATAACTTTCGAAGATCCTCTAGTCATAGTTGTTGTACCACTCAAGAAATGTAAATTGGTAAAATTTTGGAGATCAGTAGTTTTGGCAACATTTATGGTAAATCGGTTTTTCTTTTTCCAATTATTCAAGAGCTTTTGTCACATCCATAAGTCGATTTGGCAGGTTTAGGATATATGTATAAGCTGTTTAAATTGTGGCTATAGGAATTCTATCTTCTAAAACAGGCTGGTTTTGTTGAGAAATTATCTGTCTAGAAAGGCATTGAGTTTATGGTTATAATCAAATTTAGGATTGCAATATTCCTCAAGATTCTTAATTATTGCGTTTTATTACAATATTCTGTGCAGACTCCGTTAATATTTAAGTGTTTTGGAGCATTTCTAACCTCATATTTTACAAAAACAAAAAAATGTATAATTTTGTTGCTTATTTTATATTCTTTAGATCTACCCTATTAAGATTGCCTTAAAAATTAAATTTGTTTTTCAATTATTGCTGGATGTCATTCTAATATAATTAACAGACATAAATTGTTGTCACTTAAAAAAAAAATTAATGAATGAAACCCTTTTTCGGGTTGTGTTCCTTTTACTACACAACAGTCCAGAGAATAGCAAAAAAAAAAAAAGGCAAATTATTTGAAACCGCAATATAAATTACAATCAAACTAATTGCCTTTAATTGACTTTCCTTTTAAAAACTTTTCATAGGCAACACTCAACAGAATAGAAAAGAAAAGAAAACACAAGGGGAAAGAGGAAACACATTTCTATAACTTTTATTACCAAAAATATCCGTTTTTAAATTGGCATTTTAACAACATTTGCCGCAATATGTTGTTGTTAATAGTATAAAGATAGAAGAAGAAGAAACCACCAACAGAAATCTAAAACTTTCTTAATACTTCCCTTTAAACCGATTTAGAAGACCCTTTTTGGCTGTCGTCTTACCATTCTCTGGCAAAAGTTTCAATGGCTACAATATTATCTTTTTTTTTGTTGTTGTTGTTATCCTAAATCTTAATAGGGCACATTAAAACATGTTCTTGGATTTGTTTGCAAATATTTTCTTAAGAGTAGATTTCATTACAAAAAAAAACAGAAAATAAAAGAAATGGTCATAAAATTAAATTTCCCTCTCTTCCAATCTTTTTCTTCTTCTTAAAATCTTTTAAACCCTTTCATTTAATGGCGAAAAGAAATCTGTTTTCTTTAAGTATGTTTAAATAAGCACAGTGTAAAGTGTGTGTATTTTATTGGAATCTCCTTAAAAGTCTTGAGTATGGTCTGCGACAGAATATCCTTTTTGGAAACTTCTGCTTTCAATGGCCATTTTTCCTTTGTTGTAAATTTATTTTATCCCCCCCTCCTTATTTTTACTTTCTTTTTAGATTCTATTTTGGCTTTTTAGGTATTTCTCCTTATTGTTATTAAGTGTTATGAGTCCTCTTTTCAAAGAAAAATCCTTTTTTTATAAAAAAAACGTTTTTTTCTAATGAATTGCATGTGTATAGAAGGCAAAAAGGATTTGCGATTTTTTCTTTTACAAACCTTTGAGGTTTTTCTCTTATCTTTGATCGATAGTTAGAAAAAGAAAATGATAAAAAGAAAAGAAATAATAATACGAAGAGGTGTTGTTTCGTGTTGAATACGTGTTTGCGGTTAGAAAAGGGTTAAGGAAAGCTTAAAGAAATAAGGTATGTTTTGTCAAGTAAAAGTATTCACCACAGATTATTATCTTAAACGTAAGGCAATGGAATTTAAGATATTTTTTATTTTATATCATTTTTATATATAAGATTTAACATTTGAATACAGAAATCAAACGTAAGTTACGAAATTGTTGTAAGGAATAATATAAATTTATTGGAATTTGATTTTTTTTTTCTTTAATAAGAGTAAATATTTTCTCAAAATTTATTCTCTTTTGCTTACAGAAATATAAATTTAAACTAAAAACTAGTCGTTGGTAGTTCACTATTACACCAGTAATAAATAAATTGTTCAACTAAAAAGGCAAGAATTCTACGTAATAATAAACGAACAGGCACAGTCTTCAATATGCTATTATTATCAATTATTGTGGCATTTAGTGCATATTATAACTAAACTTTAATCGAAGCTCTCAAAAACACAAAGCAATATAATGAAGTTTGGAATACTCCTAAGATAGCTTTGACAGAAATTACGGCTACTCTCGGCTTATAGTGCATGCCCTTGTGAATCTTAATACGTTAACGTACCAGAACATATCCTTAAATAATAATTTCCTAAATCACAATGCTACACAAGTGACCCATCCATCTACACAGCAGAATGAGCAGATTTCGAATGCTACACAATTGGCCGTGAAGTACCCCATCGACAGCTCTTCTTCACAACAGTATCTGCAGATTTCGTATATTTTTATCCTGTAAACATGTTCAAATACCAAACAGTATATTTGCTTAGATTTAGAGCAAAGCAATCGTGAATTCTGAAAAAATTTTTGCAATGGTGAAGCCTAATAATATGATTGCGATATCAATTGAAGACAAAAGACGTAGTGGATAGATGACCTTACTATTATAATTTGATTCTGAGTGGACAGATTGTTGAGCTCGTTGTGACACTCTAACAAAATCCTGGTCGTAAAGGTACAAGTGCCAAAAACCGACTATGTGTAGTTTTATCCTTCTTCTTCACATTCCACACAGTATTCTCACTATTTCCAGTATTACTTAGCATTTCGCCTAGAAGATTATACTATATATGCTATACTTACTCATACCTCCACAGCATGGCGAATACTGGATTCATAGAAATAATATTTTGTCATTGCATGATTATCTTTGATTCCCGCCTCCGTCTTGCCTAGTCGAAAATATAACTCTATTTCTCCGCATGAAACTGGGCATAGAACCTCTATGTGTACTATTATCTAAGACGAAGAGCATCCATTATTTAATTGCCCTCGTTATACAAAGCTATGCCCTGTACTCTAAGAAGAATCGAGATAGCAATTATTGCTCTAGTGATTCCTCAAAATGCTACAGTGTAAAGCGTTTTATTCTTCGCCATTCCTGGAGACCGCCAAGTACATAGTTGTGTCGTACCCTAAAGGCATACAAATTTGTGTGTTTGTAGCAAACTTCAAAGTGTGCTTACCCATGACAACAGAAATTATTGTCTGAAGGCAATGTAAGCAGCGGTTAATAAAAGTCTGAATCGTATTGATATCCTTAGTTGCAGGATTCGACAGTCACAGAGAATAGTAAACTATATAAAATAATATAATTTTTGTTCTCATTTCGCCGTAATCTAGTAGGAGTGTCTTGTCTTATTAGAAGTGAGACCACGGTCGAACATGGGCAAAATTTATTTTGAATCATCAATAAGAGTTGGTGGAAGTGAGAATTCTACATACATTGCTACTAAATGGCATAGATGGGCACTTTGCAGTACCAGTAAAATTTCAGTAAAAATTGATTTTTACTGATTACTGAAAAAAATTTCAGTATTCAGTAAAATTTTACTGGTAATGCAATCTAAATTTCATTTAAATTTCATTTAAATGTCATTTAAATTTAGATTGCATTAACAGTAAAATTTTACTTTTTTTCATTTAAATTTTATTTAAATTTCATTCAAATTTAGATTGCATTAACAGTAAGATTTTACTGAATACTGAAATTTTTTTCAGTAATCAGTAAAAATCAATTTTTACTGAAATTTTACTGGTACTGCAAAGTGCCCATCTATGCTAAATGGTTTCAATTAAGAAATGCTTATGAGCCTTTTTAAAAGGGTGGCAAACAAAATTACTTTATCGAAAAATTTAAATTGAAAAACGACCATTTCAAAATAAAATTGATATATTGAATTTGTTATTTAATTTTTTGCTATTTTTAATAAAAAAAAATATTGTAGTAAACATAATGAACTTGTAAATTTAAATGAATTCATATTCATATTCATGCCTTAAAAAATAAATTTCTAACGTTCAATTTTATTCGTATTTTTTTTACCAAACTTACCCCTAAAGGATGCCAAATACTATCCCCATGTTTTTTGAATGTTTTTTTTTTTTTGTTTTTTTTTTTATCGATTTAAACTAAAAGCAGGAAATGCATTCGTATTTCAGAATTTATTAAAATGTGAATATTTCTTATACAATAAATACTTACCTTAGCATATGAATATTTGTGTATTCGGAATAAAATATTTTTTTTCATATTTTTTTACATGCTAAAAATATTTTTATTTATAACAACGATTATGTGAATTTCTGTTTCCTTCATTCATTCATTCTAAGGTCCTTAGAATACAAAAAATACTAAAATAAAAAATAAAACCAGAAAGAAAACTCAGGCATATTTTATGTTTTCTTAGGCATGCGAAATGGAAAAATAAAAAAAATTTTGTTATGATTTTAAAAGGTAGGTGACGGTAAAGAATATATTGTGTATGGTATGTATGTATGTATGAGAAATTAATGTGTATATAGAATAGAAATTCATTGCAAGATACTACTATTGCGACTACTAAATGCATAATGTATTTTAATATTTTCCTATTGAAGAATAAATAAACTTAGAAAACATATACATACAAACATACACACACACAGACAGAGATACTCTGCACCTGTTCTTTATTGTTTATAAGGCAATGTGAGTGGATTTTGCCATGGATACCCAGCATTTATTATTTTTTTGTTTGTATTTAGAGATACATTTCTTATGCATATATTTATGCGATTGTAAATGCATAAATAAATTGAAAATGAAAATAGAAATGAAAATGAAAAAACTGAAAAATAAAAATATTTTAATGTATTTTCTATAACAAACAGCATTTATATATACAATACACAATCATAAATCCATTTATTTATTTGTGACAAACACACACATTTCGAAAACTAGTTGAATTTCATTGCAACTGGTAATCTCCGGGATTTTAATGGCGACAATCTATTTTAGTTTTCAAATGGTAATGAAAAAATTATTGCATTGAGTGTATATTTTTAGCCGGCATGATATTGGAAATGTCAGCGGAGGTGAATAAAACATAATTGTCTTAAAAATATAAAAATAATTTAGATTTTCAAACTAGGTCGTGCAGTAAGTGCTGCAATATGACAATTATTATTCGAATATTCAATATTGAATTTGTGTTATAAAATATTTTTAAGATGAATGAAAGCCAAAGCCAAAAACAAAACTTGAGAAAACTCGCGTGTATCTACATACATACATAATTGGTCATTACAACCCTTTAGTCAGGATCACGACCTAGTTTCTTACGCCACTTACGTTGTGTGCATTAATTTTTATACATGAGTGGGAGGGCGGACCTATAATTTAAAGTCGACTTCGAACGACAGATTTTTGAGAAACTTTTCATGGTAATTTTATTTACTCTCAGAGTTTTTGCCAGAAATCTGCTGAGAGGAAGTCACCGAAAAGTGTTTAGTTCATAGCTCGTTTCGTTGGAAATGCTTGAACTGGGGTGTATCTACAAAGCGAAAACTTTTACCATCGAAAGTTGTACTCACTTAGTAAGGATTACAACCAAGTTTCTCACACCGCTTATGTTTCGTGTTTAATTTTATCCACGAGAATCGATAATCGATAATCGACTCCGAAACTTTTATTGCCAAATTTAATTTCTCCTGGAGTTTTTGCCAGAAGACTACTAACAGAAATGACGCCTCCGACTGACAGAAAATTATATAAATTTTTATCGGAATTTTATTTTACTCTCCGAGTTTTTGGCAGAAGACTTCTGAGAGGAAGTCGCCGAAGAAATATATTTTTTGTATTTCGTTTTGTTCAAGATGTCTGAGCTAGGGGTCTAATAAGACAATACACTTCCTAATAGTCTACAGCAACTTCTGCCGAAAGTTGTACTCAATTCAACTTGGACTGGAAGTACAAAGTACAGGATAGAGCTATATTATTTGACAGTCAGGACACCATCTGAGCACTAAATTTCTATTAGGTTAATTCGTAATTATTTGTCTCGAGTTCACGGCAATAAATAGAAAGGAGGCAAACGTCGGTAGAGATGGTTCGCTTGTAACGTGAAGACAATCTAACGTGATAAGACATGCATTAGAGTATCAGGGTGGATAGTAGCCGGTCTTCCAACCTAACACTGTACTATCAAATAGAAATTGCTTTAAGCCCGAGTGGCGGTATTGCATCCTCATTGTTTAGTATTTGGAAGGGTGTATGGTCGTTTGTGTGGGAGGGTTCGTTCTCATTTCGAAACACCACACCAACGCCATTCAATAAATCCAATTATGCCTATGTTTTGTGTACAGTTATTGTATTTAAAGAGTAGTACTATAGCTAGATAGGACGTATTGGTCATTACAACCCATCAGTCAGAATTACAATCAAGCTTCTTGCACCACTTATGTTGTGTGTGTTAATTTTATACATGAGAGGCGGGACCGGAACTACAGCTTAAAAGGCAATATTTATTTTCTCTCAGAGTTTTCGCCAGAAATCTGCTTAGAGGAAGTCGTTGAAGAAATATTTTTCTGTCTGGCCTGGGGTTTGAACCGTGGCCTCATGACTAATCATACTATCTACTAGGCTACGGTGATCTCAATGATGTATAGCTGGTCATTTTAATGGGAAACTTGTTTTCTGTAGTATAAAAAAATCATTGATGTTATTAGAAATTACATACTCTTACCATGAAAATGTGTTTAATTTTTAACACAGTAGTGTTGGCTGTCTAGTGATATGTATTTCGTCTTCAGCCATTTGCTAGTACTAAATGTTCTCTTCTGAACGTTGAAATTAAACAAGAGAGCGGACATTTTATAATGCCTCTGAAAATTGTAACACACTCTGTTAGTTTACTGTTGAAGTCAATCGGTAATATATGGTGCCAATTATATACCAATTTCTCCAAAAGATTGACAGCCATAATAATAAAGTGCTCAAAAGCTGTTGAAGATAATTTAATATATAATAATAACTTAATTTTTTTGTCGCAGAAAAAATGAGAAAATATTATGAAAACTTGTTTCAATAATTTAAAATATATTTAGAAAGTTATTTAATTCCTCTAGCTTACTTTTATTAGATTTTATTATAATTAAATACTCTGAAAAAGAAAGGGTTTAACAAGAATAAAATAAAAATAATAAAAAATATAAATTTTTTTTATAAAGCTGGAGAATTTTAACCCTAAAATATGAAAAAAAAGGAAGAAAGCAAAAGAATACCCAAATGACTAATAAAGCATAATTTAATGAAGCCTTTATGTGCACACACACACATAAACCACTACAAAATAAAATATAATAAAAGAAGCTACAGAAAGAAAATGCAGTCTTACAGAAAAAATAGAAAAAAGAAATGAAAACTCAAGCTCAAACAATTTATAACAACTAAAGCGGCGGCAGTAGCAATGAAAAAATATATACAAAAAAAATACTCTTCCGGTTTTAAATAAACAATAGTTTATTATGCACACACTTACACATACCACACAGGCTCATAAACATGGCCCGCTCTACAAATTAATAAGGGCCGCATTCTCTTTCATATACACTCATACAGGCGCAAAATAAAAGTAAACACTTTCGTACACTTGAAACTAAATACGTTTATGGGTACGTGTTGGCTTTAAAAGAATTTAAATTAACCAAAGAGAAAAACAACATGTATACACATACATATATATACATACATGCATTAGCCTATACACACATACATACATATAAATAGCGTAGGTTCCGAGCTATAAACACACCATATCATTATAAACCTTCAAAGGATTTTTTATGGTCATGTCCGGAATCTATAATAAAACAACATGAAAAGCAAGAATAACAACACCAAACACAACAGATAGTAAGTGAGATAGAGAGAGATTAAAACAAGTAAAGGAGAATTTATCATGCATTCATATGCATATACGGTAAATATTTCATTTTTTATTGCCTTACCCTTACACACTCTTATGCTGCTCCTGCACATTAACACTGCTCCACAGAAGGTAAAAGTAATTGTGTTTTGTTTTCTGTAAATAATCATATATACTCGCATGTACATAAGTATTCTTTCTATTTGCGGTATAAATCTGTTTTGGCAGCCCTTTACTTATATGGCTCACTGATGTTGTCTTTGTTGTTAATCAGATAAGAGTAATTTTTTTATATATTTTTTTGTTTTATCAAGATGCCCAGAATGATGTATGTACATACGTACGTAGATGTGTACATAATTCAAGTACTTACACATGTTGTAGTTCCAGAGGTTGAGATTTTAATTTATTGTACATGGTTGGTTGCCTTACCATTTTGAAAAAGGGCGTCATACCAAACAAAAAAAGGAAATGTGGCATATTTCACAGATGAAATCTTTAGCCCACGTTGTTGTCGTTGTTTTTTCTTATTTTTTTCTTTTTATCATATTTTTAATTAGATGGTCTTTTGCAATGAAAATTTTTAGTATAATTAAAACAACATAATAATGAAAATTTATATTTAAAATTCCAACAGTATTCGATTGAAATTACCAAGGCAATGGGGACGTGCCATTTCACTGATTCGTCGTCTCGTACATTTCACTCAAATTTTACGCTATGCTCAGCTAACTTTCCGGCAAATTGTTTTATATCAGAGGCAGCCTTAAGAATGTAACTATTTTCACTCTTTATTTCTAAGACCTGTCGCTATCGTGGTGTACACACTATTAATTTGCTTACAATATCATACACAATATGAGCTTTAACCGTAGACAACCAGCTAAAACTGAAATTTCGGGGCATTGGTAACAAATCCATAGGTTTTCTGGTATTATGGAATTGCTCGTAAAAGTGTATAAAATTTTAAAGAATTAAATAAAATTAATTAAGAGGACTCGGGCATTTACAAATTTCAATGGTTGTTGCGTAAGCATCATCGTCAGGTCTGCTTCTTCATCTGTAAGAATCTAAATCTCTTTCCGTATGCACCATAATATGTATATGTTGACATATTATACTAGGGCTCGAAATTTCAAACCTCATCTCCGATACATTTATATATCAGCACTCCTTTGGTGAAAGCTATAAGAGTAACCTAATTGCATTGAAATATCTATTCAAATTCTTTCTTCAGAATCGGCGGTAAATACAAAATAAAGGTGGTGTGAGAAACCAGGATGTCCTCCTGGCTAAAAAGTTGTAAGGACTAGAAATGTGTACTCATTAGCGCTACATTCATCCCTTATCTTAAATCTAAATTTCTCTCTTGAAACGCCCAACAACTCTCAAACTCGATAGACTCTGGCAAAGAATTATTGCAAGAGGCTTAACGACAATGATAACAATCAAGATCTCACACTCTCCTCCCATAAAGGCCAAAGACAAATGAAACGCCCATTAACGCTCAAACTCGATTTATATAAAATCTGATGGAGAACTATCGCATTAGGGAAAGAGAGGCTAGTAGTCTATATTATTAAAAGTCTGATGGCAATGTTAACAATCAAAATCTCACAATCTCATCGTATGAAAACATTTTGAAAACAAAAGTCAAGTGAATTAAGCAGTGTGTCTCTCACTTACAAGTATCATTAAAATCGACGCAACAAGGATAGATCAAGTTATATGGAAAGGGTCACGCCGCACTGTACTAACAGTTTCTCGCCTTCGCCCAGACAGTTAATGGTCCATTTGCGACTCTTTGAAGAAAAAAAAAGAAAAATCGTAATGGAGGAAGAGAAGAGATATGAGAAGAGGGAGAAATGTCGAAGATAGAATGGAAAAAATTAAAGTTAAAGATTAAACTTCATGGAACTTCTAGCTTTAAAGTATCCCCTCAGCAGGATAATCCTGGTTCTTAAACCTATATATCCTCAAGTGTATAGTCTTTCAGATCTACCAGGTCATGAACCAATCGCCTATTTAGCAATCTTTGCTTAAACCTCTGTAAAAAAGGACAGTGGCATACAAAATTATTCATTGTTTCCTCCGTTTCTTCTCATAGTCTACAGAAATCTGTGATATCCTTATTATATCTACTGATCATATACCTTAAGGAGCATATACGATTGAATTTTGGCTAACGCAACCTCACCTACATACATAATTGGCCATTACAACCCTTCAGTCATGATTACGGCCTAGCTTCTCACACCATTAATGTTGTGTGTGTTAATTTTATACTTGAGTGGCTAGACCTACAGTTTAACGTCGACTCCGAACGACAAATTTTTTTGAGAAACTTTTTTTTACTCTCCGAGTTTTTGCCAGAAATCTGCTGAGTGGAAGTCGCCGAAGAAATATTTTTTTCATATTTCATTTTTATGTGTGGCCTACTACACTACTCGAACACACTACATACCAGACTACAGCGACTACAGTCTTACAGTCCTTTCTATATCCTCATGCGCGGTTTACGAATGATTGAAACTTTGTCTCAAAAATCGCAAGAAAGAAAGCCGACTTCTCTTCTGTTATAGTTTACAAAGCTGATCCAGATTTTTTCATCCACAACTTCGTTACCTAAAATGCTGCAATAACTAGGAAAGCAACATAATCTAAGCTATTAATATGGTATAAGGCGGCTTAGCAGCCTTTTCCAAAACCAGGCCAGATGTGATCTAAAAACATGGCTTCTGAAAGCCTTTAGAGTTGTCTGACTATTCATATAAATTGTAAGTCTTGAATCGACGCAACAAGAGATGCAAAAACTTTTATATATGGGACATCGGCAATTTCTTTCCAAGTCCATTTCAGTCCTAATTGTATACGGTGGCATAACTACATCCATAATCAATTAAAAACTAATACTCCTATTAAACATTTCATTAACTGTTAATGTTGAATGATATGTGCTGGGTATTCGTATTAAACACTTATTGTTAAATATTTCTTTTTCTTATTCTTAAATCAACGTTTTTAACCCGTAGTTGTGCACTTTTTTGCTATAAATATTCCTTAAAGAAAATTATTTGCCTCCCTTTAAACACAAAAAAAATAAAAAAAATAAGAAGAGCCTTTATAGTCATAAATGGTAGAATACTTCGTTGCGTTCAAGGCTTTTTAAGCCGTTATTATCCATGACAAATATAGTTTAATGGCATTAACACCAAATCACTACACAGACCAAACACATTTGCACAATACCGAACACATAGTACTAACCACTTCGTTAGACTTGTTCATTGGTGAAGTATCGCAGTTGACGCACTAGAAAGAAGCACTAACCACCAAGAGGATATAAAACAAAGCTAAAGGATTTACCACGAAATAACAAGGCGGCCATTTAAACATTCATCCAGTCATTCATCTATCTATTCATCTAAAACCCTGGTATGTACTCGTACATATATGCAGCCAGTCAACCAGTCAGCCAACCATTTTATTTGTGTACGTTTGGTCGTACACTTAGAAATTCAGAAATGATGACGTCTTGTCGCTTAAAATATATTGATGGTATTTAAAAAGCATTTTAACATAAAATTGTCACAAAATTGCCCCCAAGTTACGGAACACGACAGAGTGTAGTCGAAGATGAAACAAAGACAAGGATAAATAGGGGGAAAAAAATTGAAAAGGAATGTATCAACAACATAAAATCCATTTACATTATAACAGTATTTATCTCTTTCATTTTTTCATACATACAAACACACACACACACATTCCCATATATACATACTTCAATATAATATAAAGCAAAAAGAATTCCTTACACTTGAAGCCTATTTATGTAAACAACAGGCCTATCCTAAGGCTTGATGTTACTGTGTAATTCATCCATCTTTTTATACATCCATTAAGCCAGTCTGTTTGTCTATCTGTTTGTCCACCGTTCATCAGACTGTCTGTCTGTCTACAATCCATTCATTGAGTTTTCCATTCATTTATTCGTTTATGTCATCAACGTCCATATCCACTTATTCACTCATTCACCCACTTTTTGCTGAGACATACAAAAAACATCTGTTGGCTGTAGTTTTGGAATTAAGAAAAATAAAATCTTCTTCAAGTCTTTTGGCCATAAACGACCTGCCAATGATTGTCACTTAAACTATAAAGAGAAGCATGATGAAAAACAAAAAGACTGAAAAAATCCTTTTGTTTCAAGCAGTAAAATAGACACCCTCATCTTCTATACAATTTCAAGCCCTTTTCATTTGTTCACTGAAATATTTTTGCTTTCTTCGAGTGTATATGGATGGTAGGGGTGTGCGTTCATTTTGTCTATTCATTTCTTAAGTATTTAAGCTGTTATTTAACTGCTTAAACAGAATTTATTTCTTCAACATATTTGGGTATCTTTATTTACTCACACTATTTCCATTTTTATAAAATAAAATAAAAAATCGTAAAATGAAAATATGTTTACAGCATGAGCTCGTAGATTGCAAATAAAATAAAAATACATCGGTGTTTAGTTTTAATTAAAATTCTTTATTATTCCCACAATTGTGTATGCCATTGTTCACAACTTGATGTAAAGAACAACAATTACTTTGTTTGTTATTCCTCTGTTTACACCCTGTGCATAAACAATAGCAATTACTAGACAATTGTTCGACTGATTTTTGTAACGGAGATCTTCAAACACATCGCATATTCACACAAGACTGATTTAACGTTCACTAATTCATTAACCTGATTTGCTTTACTTTTTATATGTCAGGGTAAACAGTCTGATGAATGTTCTTGAAGGCCAATGTTCGTGGCACCGCCTTCTCTATAAATCTCTACAAATGTTAACATCTTTATTTCATTATTGTTGTTTGTGTATCTTGTTTACACTTATCCTTATAGTGTTTGTTGTTGTATTATTGTTTACTTGTTTACCATTTTTTATGCTGAGGTTTGTTGGTACATTTTTGTTTACATGTTTACCATCTTCTTTTCTGGTATTTGTTGTTATATTACGCAGTACGATAATGTGTAAATAAGTTCTTTGTTTTGTTTTTGTTACTTTTGTTTATAATTTTAATGTTAAATGATGTAAAAGCAAAACACCAGTATCTAGATTTATTAATTTTCATAACAATATTTCTGAAAATGAAAAATTTTTCATACTTTATTAATATTGCTAATGATGCTGAATAACATTGAATATTAACATTTACACACAATACAACAGTGAAATAAAAATGGCAAGCATTACTGTTTGCGCTAACTTCTAAAGTCGTTAAATTGTAAAATAAAATAAAAAAGTTTTACATTGGAAATGGTGTTGTATCATTAGCACATCTTTAACTTTTCGCCATATTAAATGGCCCAATAACTTTTGTGATTTTGATTTGATTTCGTAAAGCCTGTTGGTTATATAAACATAAATAGCAACAACATCATATATAATAAACACATATAAACACATCAACACCAGCAAAGCTACAGTCTCCGTCTTTCACATAGAGAAAAAACTCACGCATAAACAATTCAGCAAATTCGCACCGTTTTCAAAATGTTTATTTGGATTAGACTTTCTAAAACACATTCTTTTTTTTTATTATCTAGCATTCTCTTCTATTATACTACTTTATCACTTCGTTATTGTGGTTGTTGTTGTTTTTATTGTATTTGTTATTGTTGTTTGAATGTATTTAATACATTATTGGTTTTAGGGATTTCATTTTGTTGTTATTATTGTTATTTGTTTTTGGTTTGTTGTTTTCTATAAAGTCTTAAAACAATAAAAACAAAAAGAACAACAACAATAAAATGGAAAAAGAAAAAAAATTATTAATTTCGAAAGTATTTGTTTATACGAGGTCTGTTGTATAAGTTCTAAGACTTTTAGAATGCCACACAAAAGATTTTTAATAAGAATTTGTTTTCTATTTCCACATGATGGAAGTGGATAGGGTAGTTTGTTAGCTTGGTAAACTAGTGCTTTGAGTTCAAACGGCGGCTTTGATTTTTTGAAGAAAAGAAATCTTTCTCTTAACGATCTCTCTTCTGTTGTTCGAGGCAAGAATTTTCAATTGAAAAGCCTACCACTCATGGTTGATATATACACAAAAAACAGGGATGATGTGAGAAACTAAGCCGTCATAATGACAAAAAGTCATAATGATCAGTAATGTAAGTATATATCTTCCAATAATACCCCATTCTTCTTGTCCCCTTAATAAAATATGCTCTATTCAGGACATTTAACGAGGAATTGGTTAGAAAAATGATTTCATTTTTAGTATTACATCTCTTTCCTGCGAGGCTTTGCTTAAGGTTTAGAAACAAAAAAAGGTCACTCAGGGCAAACTTCAAAAAATAAGGTGAATGAGGGCCATATGTAGCCGAATTCATGATTATATGTACAAATTCGCATTACTCTGTTGCAAAGAAGCTCTTTTCTTAGGCAAATACAATTAAAATAAAATTGGTTTTTGTTCATTTTTGCCAATTCCTGAATGATTATTTGCCGCTGATTATTTTGCCATTTTATATCGCGTCTCTTGACCTTGCGGTTAAACTACGTAAAAAGCTCCTGTAAGGCAGTCACTCGAATTCGTTTAAATGGATTACACCAAGTGAGATTAACAGTGCTTCCAAAATTTTTTATAATTTCAACCTCTCATAAATTTATTCGATTATTAACCCTCCGTGACACACACTTTTCCTTTGTCACATTAGTACCACACTGGGTCTGGCCAGACCCCATATAAATGTTAGTGTATTTGCATAAGTTAACATTATTTTTTTATGTAGATAGTTTAAAAACGGTTTAAATTGCATCAAATTGTAACTAAAAATTCAGGTGGTTTATTAATTTCATTTCTTATTTTAATTTTATAAAGTTTTTAATTGATAAGAAATTGATAAAGAATAGAATAATTTAATTGATAAAGAATAGAATAAAGTGTACACTGAGTAAAAATTTGTCATGTTATCAATCTAAGCAACTAAGACATATATTCTACTTTGGAATGTTTCTGACACACAGCATTTGATCATTTTGAACAAAAGAATTTAGTTTTCCTGCGAATTTTTTCACTTACCGTTGCGCATCCTACACAGGATGCAGTGGACAGAAAATTGACGCATCTATTCTTTTTTGGAACATAACTGCAAAGAGAAACCAAATGATCGCGAAAGCCAAAAACAGATGAATGAACAGGTCGTGAAGGACTTTATTTCATTTCAATAGCAATGCATTTCTTGTTAGACCGGATGGTGCCAACGATTGCTAGACCAAGATTAGCCAGACGTTTTGCTTCTTCTATAGATGTTAAAAAATTGTCAGCGACAATTGTGCGACCACTTTTATCGTACGGCTTTGCAAGTTGCAGCATAACGTTTCCCCTTGATTTATTTCACGTTGTTCACCTTTCTTTCGGCCTGTGTATAATTTTCCTTGTAACGGATACTTTGTTTTCGAATCACAGGCCCACCAAATTTTTATATGTACCATATTTTGAAGGTTTTGTTTGTATTTATTGTGTAAATTTAGTTTTTCCCCGGTATAGTAACAAGTGCTCGTCGACATTACCGCGTTCTTCCGTCGTCAAACCGAATGTATCTGGTCACGGACATAAATCGATGAAGAGACATTGCGGCCCTGAATATGGGTAAATTATCAGTACGCCACAAAACCCGTGGATTTTTATGTTATTATGGGAAAATCCCATTGCTAGAAGAATGCCGATGAAAGCGTATAATTCATCTTCTGTTAGACCCTTCCAAACCCTTGGTTTTTTATTTACATTTAGAGCATTCCATTTATTGACTGCGTCTCTTCCATACCGATTTGTCTGAAATATAATGATGTCTGTAATATTTGGAATACAAATTTTTTTGAAAACTTCAAGTGGAGTAAAGATTTGCTTTTTAGGCCCAGCTTGAAAACATTATGTTGACGAGTACGTACACCACTGGTCAGCTGGTTTCTATTCCATATGGTACCGTCCTTTCCAATAAAACTATTATTATTCTCTTCACCTGTTTCAGAACCAGTCTTCCTCCTGTTCATCACTGTCGTCTTCTACATTTGGCTCGATTACCAAATCATTTTTAACGTCCGATGCGTGATCTTCGATGGAAAATAATCTTCATCATTTTCATCCAAAAATTCATAATCTTCTTCATGCTGTCCGGCTTCCTCATTAGCTCTTTCACGCTCCAAGTCATTTGCTGAAGCCTCGGCAATTCTGGTGTAAAAATCCGTATCGAAGTTACCAGAATGTCGCGTATTGAAAATAAATTCTAATTCATCATTCATTTTCCAAAAATTTTGCAATTTTACCACATTTTTGGAATAAATTTCTCATAAACACTTTGAAAGTTCGTGGCAAACTAAAACAAAACACTCAAAGACTGCTTCCGTGAAAAAATATAACGATTAAAAAGTGGGTCTGGCCAGACCCACTGTGGTACTAATATGACATAGGTTTCAAAATATCCTTCTAACTCCTTTTCTGTTTACTTTTTTCGTACCATTTTTTCACCACTAGAAAGCCAAGAAAATTTCAGGAGGGTACCTGAAAATTCAAATCTCTAGCCATATTGCAAACACGTTTAAAATGTAAAATAAATTGGAAAAGGTCTGGCCAGACCCTTGACTGTGACGAAGGGTTAAGTGTACGAAGACCTCAGTTGGGAGTCTAGAACGTTCGATATGTTTTGTTCCTGTACGGCGTTAGAGAGACCATCAGTAAACACCTACTTGATATTTAGTTTGAGAATACAGAGTTCTAATAGAATTACTCAATTGGTGGTGATGTGAACTCGCCATCGAGATCGTGCGATTTGACCCCTTTGTACTTTTTCTTGTGGACTTTTTTAAGTCGCAGGTGTATAAAAATAGTTCACAAACCACAGCAGTCCTCAAAGCCAACATACACACGCGGGCAAATTCAACCTGATTTATGTTTCAGAATCAGGGAAAACTTGACATTTCCGATGCTTACTATCTTGAGAAGCTGTGACTTACATTTGAACGATGATATAATACACATAATGGCATCAAAAGATCTTTCAAACGAATAAAAAATGTCCATGTTTATGAGCTTTTTTCCATCTCGCCTCAATTCTCGTGTTAGTTTGCGTGTCCGATTTATAACAAATAAAATGACAGAGGCTTGTTGACACAAGTAGTTAAAAGGCGAACCCGCCCTCGTTCAATGGAACAGTATATATATAGCATTGAGACAGGCCTTATTTCTTCTTTATTTCTTTGTTTTTTTTGTGTTTTTGCTTTTCACATTTCTTAGCCACTTTTGGAGAAATTTTTTTTTAAATTTTGTGGCATTTCAAGCATTACCAATATGAAGTTAAAAGTCATGATTTCTTTTATTGTAAGAACAAGAACAAAACAGTTGAATAACTTTAGAAATTTAACTGGCATTTAATGGAATTGATTTTTGTTCTTTCTTTCTTTTTGTTGTTCGATTTTATATTCTGTGTATTTATTATGGTACTGATGATTATTTTATTACGGTTTTAGTTTCCTAGAGTGTTAATTATGATATCCTAATTGTTGTAATTGTTATTGTCTACTTAACTAAATGGCTTGCACGGCAAGATATAGAAAATTCATATTAAATAGTAGCATGTTATCGTCTTATACTCTTCTAGAATAGAATCAGCCATCTTAAGCCATCATAATAGTACCCAGTGTTTCTGGTCTACTTAAAAGGTTCCTTATTATTGTATATATAAACAATCGAAAGTTTTAAAACTTTAAGATTTTTTTTCCAATGGAACTACAAGAAATCCTGGCAATTTATATATTTTTTTTTGCTTTCTTATTTTATTTTAATAGGGATGTACAAACTAATTTAAAGTGAAAATTTAACAGAGCATATCTGTTGTGTATGAACCATGTGTAACAATGAGAAATAAAATGGAATTGTTTTCTTGTTGTTGTTGTTTTAACGGTCTTGCCTCTATGAATATACAATCTCAGTTTCTTCCTTTTTATATGCGCTTCTTTTAATTTCGTTACTTTTATAACAAAAATAACATGCAGATGCAAAGGCAACCAGCATACTGCACACTCTTTAAGCCACAAACATATAAAATTGGGCTTATGCATGCGGCAGCATACACTGAGGACACAAACACTCACACACAAATACATGACCATAAGAAGAAGAGAAATGCTAACATATGTGCAATCCTTAGCGTAATTTATAGTTTTGACATCGAAAGAGTTTTAGTCCTTTTTTTCAAGTTTTTGCTTTCGGTACTTTCATTTCTTCATTTTTTTCCTTCTTCTCTTTTCTACACTTAGTTTATGGCTGTTGGTGTTGTTCGAGTTGATGTTTTCTGGCTGTTTCTTCATTTTTGCTTAGTAAAGCAAATACTTTTATTATTTAACTGACGGCTAAACGAAAATTATGTTGACTACAACATAAATACATACATACATACAGTATGTATGATATATATTCACAAAGGCCCAACATTTTAATTTGAAGTGCAAAAAGGATCAAAAGCTATTTCATTTTCTTTTTAATTTATAATTTAAGTTTTTTCTTTTTACCAAGGAACTCTAATATTTTCAAAATTACAAATGTATAGAGAGTGATATATACAGCCAGTTAAGTGTGGGTCATTCCACACTTGAAATATAATTGCTTAAAAAAAAAAAACTTTAATCATGAAATGTACTCAAGAGCAAAAAGGCATTTTATTTTATTGATTATATGATTCCTTTGAACTCTCTGAATAGAATATTTAACTTAAGAATTCTGAGTAGGGAATTCTGGTCTAAAAATCTGGAGGTTCCTAATGATTCCGATGACACTAAGATTTGTGACATGGTAGACTGTAATTTATTTATTAAGTGATTTGATATTGAACTTTTTATAGGCTGCCTAACCACTGCAGTTAATGCCGTTAGGACAGCAACGCAAATTTTATTGGGTGGCAGAATTTCCCTGAAATTCTCCTAATTTACTCGGATAGCCAGGCTGCGATTAAGTGCCCAACGAATGCAGTCTCAGTTATATCGTTGGAAATTGTATCGCTGATAAGCTGGTGGGTACGAAGCACGCATGTTACAGACCGGAGATATACCGATTATCTTAGTTATATTGGATATTATCGACTTGTTTTACAGGGAATTCAATGGTTTGCAGCAATAGGTTACGTGCAATACTATTAGACTCTGCGGGACCCCTATGGATTAAATCCATTTATACGGTCACTATTCTTTTGGTAGATTCGACATTCCGGCAAATGATTTCTGGAGAATCTAATCAATGGGTCTGAGAAAGAAAAGGAGACTGTTCTTCACCTCGCGCGTCAGCACCCTGCTCTTGCCGTAAAAAAGACGTTATTCTCAGCTCTCACTATCTCTTATCCTTTACCGAGAATATAAAGATTGATGTGATATGTACATACATACATACATACATAATTGACCATTAATTTTACACGTAAGTGGCGGGACCTACAGCTTGAAGTCAACTCCGAACGACAGATTTTGAGAAACTTTTTCATGGCAATTTTGTTTGCTCTCAACGTTTTCGCCAAAAATCTGATGAAAGGAAGTCGCCGAAGAAATATTTTTTTTTTTCATATTTCGTTTCGATGTCTGGCCTGGGCCTCGAACACGGGCTTTACGTCTAATAAGCGAACACACCACCTACTAGGCTACGGCGACTTCTCATTGATGTGATAGCAAGATTATTTGTATACTTGGGTTTGTTTCCTCTATGGAAGGGTTGATTCCCGCGTTGAATATTGATTGTGGGCCTAAATGATGGCCTAAGAGTTATTTCCTCCTTCAAGTAGGGTCTGCCACCCTCACTAAAGTTCGCATATCTTAAACTAATTTTATATATCCAAAACAGAAATTAGTACAGCTATCATATAAATATGTTCTCAATAACTTTCAAATTTAAATAAAAATCGCTCATACGTCCACTGTGTGGGGATATATTGTACATGAATATGACTCTAACGAATATCTAAAAAAACTCAAATTAAAGTTTTATTTTGAGTCTGTATAAGAGTACTGTATATTTTTAAGCATCAAAACTGAATATAAGAAAAAAATATAAATATACATACACAAACTACACACATATATTACAAAACCTTACAACATGGCATCTAGTATTTTGGTACCATGTGACTGAGTCGGAATGTTTTCCTTTTTGACAAAAATGTAGAGCATATGGAGCACTATGGTTTGAGGACACCTTGTAAGAGGTTAAACAGATTTAATATGAAAATATGATTATGAGAGATATTAAAACAAAACATGTGATAATAAAAATGTGTAATTTTTTAAACTCCTCTTGCACAACAACAATTATTTAAAATTGGAAAAAGTAATAGTTGAGACATCATAAAAAGGTTTCACAAAATTGTACCTAAAATGTTAAAGTTATTTTATTAGAACAGTTTGTTAACATAGAGTAAATGCAGAGAAGGAGTTTGTAAAAGAAATGTTAATTTAAACAGCAATACCGTGTGATGTAAAAATCGTAAACTGTGTGATTTTATCAGAATTATGTGCAAAAAAGGAAGGAAAAAGTATTTCTATTTCTTCAAAATCTTGTGGCTGAAGTTGTGCTATAGTCGTTTTAGTTGACAAATACGATGACCTTAAAATAGCCTGACTTAGAAAATAGGATACCAATTTCATACATTAAATTATGTTTTCATCGTGGTGTTACAAGCATTCATAAAGGCAAACTTTGATTCAACGCATTCCTTTCATCTGATTCATGATCGCCTTCTTGATCTAGAGTATACGAATTTGCTTACCACAGGCTGCTGTTATAAATGCAAAGTCCCAATCACAACGTTTTCAAAAATTGATTGTTTGTATTGAACGAGGTAGACGAAGATTTAGATGGAGAGAGTGGAAAATATCGTCAGGGTGTGAAAATCGTTATTGAAAAAGTGGATTAGGGACTTTTATATCTCTAATTTGCTCAGTTTTTCTGGACAGTGATTCTGTGATTTGAACCCTGGCCTCACGTCTAATAAGCCAAAACACTACATACTAGACCACGACGACTTCAATAGAGTTGAATAAATTATCGGTTTCTTACTTATAAAATAAGTTTTAGTTTGACACCATCTCCAACTGATAGTAAAGCAACAACTTATAAGGTTGACTTTAACATACTTTAACGTGTGTTGAACTGAGAAAAACACATAATAAAACATGTCAAAGTCAAAGTTAATCTCATGACGGATTTTATGTGACCTTACTTACTTAATTGGTCCTTATAATACTTAAGACAGGTTTACGACCTAGTTTCTCACACCATTCATGTTCAGTGTGTTAATTTTATCCATGAGTGGTGTGATAGATTGCTGAGAAACTTTTCATGGCAATTTCATTTATTCTTAGAGTTTTGGCAGAAAACTTGTGAGAGGAACTCGACGAAAGATATATTTCGTCATATTTAGTTTTGTTCTACATCGGACGCTGAAACACTGGCTCTCATAGTAAACCAACACACCACCTACTAGACTACAGCAATTTCATCTAAAGCAACTTCGTCCTTGATTTACAAACTAAGTGAAGAATGGGATGCCTAGGACACACAGAACGTAGACAGCTATGGTCAGGAAATAGTGTAACAAATATAAGGTGCAGATACCGCAAATAAACCGTTTAGACTTATATTCATTATAGCATACCTTTTCTGATGCTAGTTTGAGTACATAAAAAATATCGCTTAATTAATTGCATAACGAGAGGAGATTTTTCGGCATAGAAAAGTTTAACTGCAGTCGTGAAAACAGAAAATATTTAAATTAACCAATTTCATCGGTTTATATATCTTAACCAGAACTCTAACAACAATAATAATCCCCATTATCCCGTATGTTTATTATTGTTACAGTAGGTTATCCATAACACAAAATTTTGCCTCATTTTTACTGATAATGTCGTTGTGTTATTGTCAACCCAATTATAATTTCTATATTCTTTGCTTCTTAACTGTCAACACAATTAAAATAATATTATAGTGTTTAATACAAATTTTTTCTTTGTTTCTCATTTATCACAAGCAATTTGGAATAATATTTTATAGGGCAGTAGTCCAACAAACCGATCTGTAGTAAATTCTAAGTTCAATACTTCATGTACTTCGTGAATAAATCATTTTTAATTGCAAATGTTTAAGCAAAATGTCAAATGCCTGCTAGCCCTGGTTGGTTTGCTTCTCATGTGTCACGCTTGCAAAGGATATACAATAAATTTTTGCTCATTTTTCCCATAAAGTCAGACCATAGTGTTCCATTTAAAATAAATGCGTTGCACAGTGTACAGGCGAATGCGAATCCCTGATTAAAGATATGACACGTTTAACTTTTGTTCCATATTTCTTTGCTTTATTTTTTCATTTCTCTTTAAAAATAAACAAAAAAAAAAAAAAAATAACAAAAACTGAGTAGAGTAAAAGGAAAAAGCGAATATACTCGTGTAATAAGAACATGAACCGCCGTATGTGATATGTACGCTCTCCCTTTCTAGCTGAGTGTGAGTGCATATGCATGAATGTGTGTTGATGTGCTTGTACATGTGTGCTCCATATTTGTTTGATTTAAGCGTATGAGTTCATGACACAATTACCAATGCATTCCCTACACATGAAGTGTGCATGTATGTATGTCTATGTGTATTGTATCCTTTGGTCCTGGTGTTTTACAAATTGGATGTGTTCTTTGGTTTTATATTATAGACAAGTAAATATATTAAAAAAGTGCACACATACATACACACACGTATGCATACTCATTCGCTTTCTCATACATTTCCACTTATAAACTTGTAATCTCTTGCGTAGTTGTTATTTTATTTTATTACAGGAATAAAAATGAGAAACATTTCCCTTTTTCTTGTCATATTTATTATGTTGAATGGAAAAAAAAATTTTTTTTCTATATTTAGTTTTTCTTTTTTCTGTTGTGAAAATTAAAAGTTGTTCCCTTTTTTTTTGCTCCGCATAATCATATGTTGCGTTATTTTATGTGATTGCATACTGCATTGAGTTGATAATTAAACTTCAAATTAAATTATGAGAAAAATAAAATGAAATACGATGTTATCAACAATTAAAATTGTACTGTAAAATAAATGAATTTTTAATTAAAGCTTATATGGCGTGTGTATGCGTCTGTATATATGTATTTTGAAACAAGTTTTACTAATTTAATTTTAAAGCTAATTTCCGCTTTAATTTTTATCAAACAGAAGGTCAATATACTAAAAACATGTTTTGCTGTCCATTTAACTAAATGTCACCATAAAATTAACGTGTGGATACATATTTTTTGTCACATTTAAATGTCAGTTGACATTTGTTACTACAAAATATATTCGAAAAGAATAAAATTAAAAAAAAAAATCCATTCATGAATAAAGCATTTATGTTACAGCTCATACGCAAGTGCATTCACATAAATTTAATTAATTTAAATCTGTCTAATTAGGCTGGCAATTGTTTGGTATTTAAATTTTTTTCTCAAACCAATTATTGTTTGCAACAAAATATTCAAAAATAGCCATGTACACCAGGTGTCTGTCTCTTTTGCATCACATTTAAATTTCATTTTAATTTAGCATTTAGAAAATGATTTATTTTGTTTTAGTTTTTTTGTTGTTTCATTACTCTCATAGTAATCAATTGTAAATTGCCATGTTTTGTGGTTGACAAATAACCAATATTAGCATTAATTTTTTCCCTCTCGGTAACTACTTTTTTGCATTTCATTCTCTTCAAATATAAAACTAATTTGTGTGGTAAATAATTTCATTATTTATTGCATTACATTTCATTTGCAATTTATTTTAATTTTTTTTTTTTTTATATAACAATAAAATTTCTAATTTTAAAAATTTCTTTATTTGTTTTTTGTTTACCAACAAACTACAAACACAATTTTTTGTTTAAAATAATTTAAATTATAATATCTTTACCACCTAAAAGTAATCATGGATTTAATTGAAATTAAGTTCAAAAACTACTGAAGCTACTACTCAATACCGGTAGTATATGAATAATAAAAGGCTTATTGTAAAAATCTTTATTTAAATAAAATGAATAAAATTTTAAAACAATTAAATTTTATTATAACGGCAAATTAACTAGAAATTATAGAAATATAAAGAAATAATAAATAAAATTTAAATTGTTTATTAACTGCTGAAAAAAGACTCAATTGTTTTTTCATTTTAAAACGATTATTAGAAAGCCTGGATATTAATGTAATATTCATTCCAGTTATTATTAACATAAGAGACATTTATTCTCATGAAATTTTCATTACCTTCGAAGGAAAATTTGCTGTCGTGAATCTTTCATGAAATTTATGTTTCCTTTTCACATCCAAAATTTTTGGATTTTTATTGATTAATACAACTCAACTATTACGGACAATGTAAAGAATGGGACACCCCTGGGGGCATACTTTCGTTTCTCATGTGGACCACCAGACTACTCATTGTCTCTTGACGATATGTACTGACGAAGAACTTGAATCAGTATGCTAAGCGAAGAATGTGTTAATACATCTAAGCGGTAAGAATCCAAACCATCTACACAGCGGAACCCGCTCTGAATGTGCCATATAACTGGGCACAACCAAGGGGTACAAATGTGAGCCCCGATAATACCGAAAGATGTTCACTTAAAAGAGAGGCGAAGATCGCCCATTAAGATTAAGAGATAAGGATATCAAAAAAAATGAAATACTAGGGTATTATTATATAAATTGCAATGGAGACAGCCTCTGGAAAGTAGAGCGTCAAAAGCCCATATTTTCTGGTCCATGTGTAGGAGAGCCATAGGTTCTAAATTTGACCTCAACCCAGAATGACACACTATCTGTACAGTAACGCAATTAGACCCATACTACATTTTGCTTTAGTAGTATGGTGGAAATCGATGGCTAGAAATTGATGTATACTTATTTTAATAATGCAAAGGATTCAAAGAATATTTATTTAAGGGATAAATAATGCGGTGAGGACACCACCTACGGGACCATTGCAAAAAATGCGACAGATCCAACCATTTAAGTCAGCAAGTTCGATTATAGCTGACATTTGTGGCGTGTCGTCTATGGATTATAGGGGAGCGCTCAGTCAAAGCCACCAATCGTTTCGCAAAGATGCCCAAGTGGACTTTTTGCTCCACAGACGGCTCGAAATATAGAGTTGAGACGGGATTGAATGTCTATATAGATGTACTAGCAACCAAACTATGGCTCAATCTACCGGCCCAAAAGTTTATTTATTTGAATGGCCTTTCAAATGAAGATATGTGCGATCACGGAATGACCTGGGCGAGTAATAATTTAGTGAACTTCACATGTAGTGACTTAAGTACCTTAACTTATAGTCAAATGATAATTACGACAATCAGTGGGATGAAAAAGGACGATTAACAATTACTGCAGCCATGGAACTTTATCGATTATATTCGCGTCTATCAAGAAGCAATACGAAATGAGGAAGACGATATTGTGGCTAATAGTGCAAAAGAATGAACGTGAACACATTGAAACTATGGAACACTTCTTATGACATTGCACAGATTTGGTGTGCTCGAGATTCCAATATTTTAGGAGCATACATTACTCATCTCAGAGAACTAGATTGAAAGAAAATATGGTCGGTATGTCTTAATAGAGAGCGCATATCAAGCATAGTTGAAGGTTTAGAAGGATTCCTTCTCTTCATCCTACATGCATTATTTGAAATTTGATGTATAATTGGTGGAAAAGTTTGGGAATAATATAGTTTCTATATTGCTGCTCCTTTGGCAAGCGAATGAGCTCTTACTAATTTGTCTAACATGCTTTATTCTCTCTGGTATCCCGTTTAAATTCAGAGGTTTTATACATTTAAAAAGCAATTTTAATGCACAAGTTTTAGACCTTTTAAAAGAGTTTAACTGTTGATTTTCGGTTTCTTAACCACAACTGATTTACATCGAACAGACACCCAATTCTAATTATGTTGTTCGTAAGACCTACATATGCTCAAGCCAAGAACAAAAAAATTCCTAAAATAGAGGATGAAATTTAACACTAAGTATGCCTAATTTTTTCCGCCTTATTTTGCCAATGATTGATTGATTGATTGATTTTGTTTGTTGAGACGGCAAAAACCCAAAAAATTCCAGATCATATTTCAAGCAAAAAGAAATGGGAAAAAAAATATATTTGTTCACTGTTGCTTATGTACAAACACCAAAAAAAAAGGAAATAAAATATTTTAAAGCCTTAAGCATAAAAATAGCAAAATTCCTTTAAGAATTACACTTCAAGGATATTGACGTGATGTTCGAAGCGGTCATGTATTTAATGTCAAACGCAAAAGGATTGTGGTCAACAGGGTGTTTGAAGAAAAAAGTACGGAAACAAAAATTTTAAATTCTTTGATTTTAACCATTTATTTAATTCATTTTGTTTGTGTTAGTGACACATTTTTTGTTTGTATTTTCCTTCCAACAAACAAGACAAATGTGAAAAATATTCAACTCACATTCGGGTTATGTATGCTATGAGCTGATAAAAATAGTTGCAAAACCGCAATAATACCTTTTGTTAAATTGGAAAATATATCCTTCTTTAGCTTCTACTCTTTTCTTTTCTGTTTTTTTTTTTCTTTTGGTTTCTTCTTTCCAACAATTCTAAAGAAACCATCAATGCAAACACGCACTCACATATTTATTTTTAATTTTATATACAAAGAACTTTTGCCACTGTTTTATGGTAAAGTGGGTTACTGTATAAATTTGCGTGTGTGTATTTGTGTTTGTGGGAACAATTGAAAAAATGATTACAGTTTTCCAAGGATTTTTTTCACATTTTGTCCTTCAAACAATTTAAAGTTAAATGTTAAGAACTAAACTTAAATTGTAAAATTTAAGTGACATGAGGCAATGAAAACAGCTAAAATATGTTGAAGGTATTCGCACAACTAAAAATAGATTAGTTTTCATAGCAAGGAAGTCTTAATAAAAATTTTGAAGGATTTGTTATTACGTTTTTAGCTCATTAAAGGTTATGTAGAACAATATATAACTGTGTGAAAGATCCTACTCAAGTCGTATCTTTAATTGGGTGTGTATATAACGTAGAAAAGTATAACGTCAATATATCGCATGCTTTCATATTTGAATCGAAACGAATCGAATTCTTTCTAAATTCATTGATTGTTTAAATTTCAATGTAACTTTCTTACTCTAGTGCAATAGCATTGTATTAAATTCATTAAATGTTAACTTCATTAAAATGTTTTGTATCTTTCAGAATACAATAAATTTAAAAAAGTTTTTAAATAAAAATTCTCGGCACTCCTTACCGTATGTGAATAGATAACATGTCCTTTGGAATTAAACTATATTGGAGACTTACATACAAGTCCCAATAACATATGACAATCAAATTACGAAAGTTGATCAAATTGATAGTAAATATTGATATTCCAACATAGAGCAGAAGATGATTACCACAAACGCATTTTCCCTCTAATGTAATGATATCTGGAGATATCCGCTGAATAGTAAACCATGCGCAGACTATTGGTAGAAGTATAGCGGTTGTGTTCACAGTTCAGCCTATCATAATGTCCCATGTGCAGCAGTCCTTGAAGTTGGAGAGACACCCATCGATATACTATCGCTTGAGGTAATGCCAGCAAGACAGACAAAGTGCAGAAATGAGCGGCCGATGGAATTTCTAACTTATCCTCAAATTACTTACTTTCCGACCCACCTGGTTTGAGGTCAAAGTTACTTTTAAAAATCTATGTACCACGTGCGCCAGCTAAAAAGCAATGATGCTGAGCATTGCTTTTTCTGCTTCCATAGATCGCATGCTAAACGAAATATACTGAGAGATCAGATTGGACCACAATATAAATGTTATAAGTTTTGCGAATCAAATGTGTTAGAAGCAACAGAGTGAAAACTGGCGGATAAAGTAGGAAAATTAAATGTAAATAAACATTTATTTTGTGTTAAAAAAAAGGGAAAACAACAAAACAGACAGACAATCAGAGAGAGAGGAAATATATGCTCTCCCTTTCAACTTACAGGGTTAACTGGCAAATCCCGTTTCGTCTCTGTATACTTTGTGGTTTAGACTCACAACATAGTGAGATTTTATGTCACATTTTGTGAAAGTATTTTAAACGTACACTACAGACTACAAATGCACGCAAGTTAACATGTCGAAGCAACGCCTAGGAAAACGAACTGATAAAACGAGGCTGTCTTTAAAAATTTCAAGACACGGATGATAACGGAATGTTTAAGGATATCTATCTACATGAAAGAGCAGGAAGCATAGGTTCTGAGTATCCGTCACACAATACAGATAACGACGATTACTATACGTTCGAACGCACTTAAGAGTTTAATAAAGAACAATAGTACCAACTGTCGAAGCACTTCAAACACTTTTTTTGCACTCTTAAACTCTGCCATATAGTCGAAGATTTCCACTGGAAAATTTAAGTACTCTACTGTACCAACTGCATATAGATCTTAGATTCGAATAAGTCGTGAACGATTCAGTTACTGAAGGATGCCTTTAAGTCAAATTAACTAATTGGGCAGAAGTTTCCGTAGGTAGTGTATTAGTTTATTAGACATGAAGCCTCGGTTCACACCTGGGGTTCAGACATCTCCAACAAAATACGAAAAATGAAACAAAAAAAGAGAGAAAATAAAATTTCCATGAAAAGTTTCTCAAAAATTTGTCATTCGGAGTCGACTTTAAACTGTAGATTCTGCCATTCATGTATAAAATTAAAAAACTCAACATAAGTGGTGTAGCTAGGTTGGAAGTCCTGACTATATTATGTATGTATATATGTAACTATATACAGATTTATATATATTTAGGAATAATTACGATTTTATGCAATATTTGTGTGCAACAGTATCCTTTATTAAATATTTCCAGAT
This sequence comes from Sarcophaga rosellei, assembly GCA_930367235.1. Taxonomy (NCBI): domain Eukaryota; kingdom Metazoa; phylum Arthropoda; class Insecta; order Diptera; family Sarcophagidae; genus Sarcophaga; species Sarcophaga rosellei. The sequence continues at coordinate 79,546,590 of OV884018.1, forward strand.
TTTGATATTATTTATTACGTGACTAACTTGTTCTATTACAATGCAGAGAAGTATTTCTCTTAATTTTTGGAAATAAAAATATTTTCTTTAAAATCATATATTTAACAGTTGTTATAGGTACATATACATGATAGCCTGCTATTAATTATTATCTCAATAATATAAAATCTTTAATAACACTTAATTTATCCCTTACTAAGCATTTGCTAATGATATTTTGTTTTTTTTATTTCTCTTTATAATTACAGATCAAGCAATGATGGACAGCTGAAACAGGAAATATAACAGAAAGAAAAGCACCAACTACGGCTATTTCAATTATCAGCCATTGTTGCGCTAAAACATTAACGTAAAAGCAGGAATTAAATATTAAAAAAAAACAAATAATCTTCAATCCATATAACACTCTATAAACTAAACAGCAACAGTAATAATATAATAGAATTATAACAACCGTACTCATCTATCATCATTATTAACTTGTGTTGTTGTCGATTATTTTTTCTGTTTTTCATAGTGTGTTTCCATTATTATACTTCTATGCCAAAATGGATTGGACTCGTTGGCAAAATACATTTCTGTGGATTGTATTCAAGTCTGGGAGCATAATGTGGCTGCCCATATGATTCTCACTGCATTAAATTATAAACACATAGAAGAATTTATTTAAAAAGTGAAAAATAAATACAAAAGGAAAGCACCGTATCAAAACAATATTCAATATATATACTCACTGAATTACATTTTCAAAAAAAAAGTCATTTTTGGTTTTCAATTCAAAAAGAAAAATAGAAAAAAACTATAGCAAATGAGTAACAACGTTTGCCGAAACCATAATTCATTTGACAAGCCTAGAAAGCAAGTGTGTTTGTCTTACTGTGCTCATTACACTCATCACTGTAACCTACTCACTGTCTGTAGTCGTCATTAGTAGTTGTGAGACAAACAACGCAAAATATAACAGCGAACTCAAAAGAGAAAAACACACAAGTAACGAATCGAATTAATAATAAATTAAGTTAAAAGAAAACAACATATAAACAGCAACGATCTTCCCAAAAAAAAACAAAACTTTTTTATACTCTCTCAATAAATTATCATAGAAAAATTATCATCATCTCTCCTCTCAAGACTGTTTTAAGACACAGAAGAAGAAAGAACACATTCAGCATTTTATAAATAAATTCATTTTGCATTAATTGCACCAGTAGTAGTGAACAAAAAAACAGACAGGAGTACGAAAATTCTCAAAAACTGAGAAGAAACAAATACAAGAAATACTCGTTAGTAAAGATAATATCAAGCACAATATTAAATCACTCACATACTACTACAACTACAACTACAACCGAAAACAAATAGAAACTTATCGTCATGATTTTAAGAATATTGTGAGTAACGTGTCAAGTTATTGGAATAAGAGAGCTGAGAGGACGGACGTTGTGTTAAGAGACGGAGAGAGAGAGACAGAGAGAGATCGAGGGGAAGTGCTGAAGCTATAGCAAAGAAGCAGAGTAGCAAGGAAGTAAAGGAAGACAAAGAAAAGTTTTATCATTTTAACTTAACTCAATAATCATCGAAACGCACAACACAATAGTGATTGCATTCAAAGAAGAGCAAGAAAAAATTAACATAAAGGAACGAAAACAAGCTACCAAGCAAATACCAGGCAAAAACAACAACAAAACTAAGGACATCTAGAAGACGTAGAGGACGTATCATCTCTATAGCTATATAAACCGGAGTTGTTGTTTTTTTACATGATCAAATAGTTACTACAAAAGGAAAACACCTCACAAGTATGTAGTTTATTCTCTCTCTTATAATTTTTAACTGTAAATATAACATTGCATTTTATCACACATTAACCACCTAATGGTGGTCCCTTCGCTCTCAAATACTATTACAAAATTATGTGCCATAAATATTTAGATCTTGTATATATTTATCATAATCTAGATATGTATGTATATACGTACGTTCAAATGAGCAATTGTATTCTCTAAAACATCTCTTTTATAACGATTTGGTATGTTACATGGTGCGTATGATTAATGTAAGCAATTTACTTTCTTGATAAACGAAATATTTATTATACGACACAGGCAACCCTTTCTTCTGAGTTGAAATATTGACTGACTTAGTTGACTGCAAAATATTCTTTTTAACTTTATGATGCTTAGTGAAAATCCAAATGAAATATGTTTTGAAAAATGTAAATAAAATGCTAGATAATGCAAAATGTTACAAATTTTTATATTTATTAAAACATTAATAATTTATTATTTTTTTTTTTAACAAATAGAGTAAATGATTTGCTCTCAGGGAGTAAGTAATAATAAAAGTTATTTTAAAATTGTTCATATAATTAGCTTTCATCACAAATGTTTGCATTTTTTGTCATTTGCTGCAAATTGTAGGTCCCTCTATAAAAATCGAATATATTTTTAGAGGGTTTGTGGATTAGTGCACATAAATTACGGAGCTAAAGAGTAAATATTTTTCAGGTGACCTATGTTACGTATATTTTCTCTAAATTGATAACTTAACTACACTTTTGAAATCGATTTTGTTGATTAAGCGTGAACTGCAGAGTTAGGTTTGGTTAGATTATACGGGTGACTGAAAGACCTATTGATGCCTTTGAAGAAAAAAAGAAAAGGGAAATGAAAAGATGGGGAACAAAATCAAAAAAACTAAAAGAAAGGCAAAAATAGCAGCCAGCCGTTATGACATCCATTGATAAATTATTCTACTAAAATATCCTCCTAGCCATTCAAATCGGTTTGTGAACCCTATTTGATCCTCAAAATTGCAGTTCTTAATATCTACCAACTCCTTTAACAAATCGCCTACCTAGCCATATCGGCCTACGTGCCTGGCATAAACAATGATACACTGTTGCGTATGCTTCCTAGCATATACTACAGAAATCAAAGACATCTCTACTCCATCTGTTACACCAAAGTCTTAGGTGGCTGTGTTCCGTTAGTACACTTATAATATCTTGCATCTCCCATCTATCTACTGAGGCTTAGGATTATTTTTTTTTCATTTTACATCTCTATTCAAGGGTTATAAATGAAGCCAACCTTTCGCTAATAATTCTATTGGTGGTCTTATCGACTTCTCCTCTCTGTTATAGCTTACAAAGCTAAATCTGCCAGTTCATCCACAACTTTATTGCCAATAACACTGCAATGACCATCTAACAAGCATAATCTAATCTGATAATCTGACATTATTTTGCATAGCAGCCTTTCATACTTCCCGACCCCATGTGACCTAAAAATATGTCCTCTTAAAGCCTTTTAGTATTGACGGATAAACTGAATAAATAGTATTTCTGGAGCTCTTTAGTACATATATGTTTTCTGACTATTTGGTAGCAGTAATGATTTCCAGAACCTCTGTGTGAATTATTGTCTGACGTTTCATAATATTTCCTTCAAAAATAAAAACTATCCCGTTTTGGATCTATCAGGGAAAACAGGCCAGTTCTTAAGGAATTTATGCAAATTTCCTTTAAGGTATTAGAATTTTTGCAAAGTTATTCTGTATAAAATTATATGAAATTGAATTTCAACTCTCTTCTTTTAGTGTAAAACTGATACTGAGAGTACAACAGCTTATTAAACTATGCTGTATTCTCATTGTCGCCGAAGTTCATTAATTATATTCTCATTGTCGCCGAAGTTGACATAGTTTAGTATGTAGTGTTGGTGTGGTTCAAGCTCCAATTTGCCGTTAAAGACATCTTAATCAAATCAAAATGTAAACAAATATTTCTTCGATGACTGCCTCTCAGCAGTCTTTTGGCAAGAACTCAAAGAGTAATAAAAAATTGCCCTAAAAAAATGTCCTGCCACTAATAGATAAAATTAAGACACAGCTAACATGGGTGGTGTGAGAATATACGACGTAATCTTGACAAAATGTTATATTAATTAATTAAAAGCAAATATTCTAACTTAATAACATCGACAACACACTGTTTAAAATACATTTACTCTGATATTATTTTCAATCTATAAATGTCTAGTCCCTACGTTGTAATAATTATTACATATTAAACCGTAATATATCAAAGCAATTTATGGGTGTTATGGAATAAATTATTTTTTAACGACTGTGATATGTATAATAATAAATTAAATTACAAATTTATAAGGCTTTTATTATTACAATTTTATCAATTAAGTAAATTGTCAAAGGAGTAACTCATAATGTAAATATTTGTGATAAATAATGAGAATTATAACATAGTGATGATTGTAGGTATATGTAAATATATGTATATATACGTACATAGTTTTATTCAAAATATCATAAACAATTTTTAAATAAACTATAAAAAGTTTAAAACAACAACTTGGCCTAATACCGTCTCAGTTTTAGTAGAAATATTTTAGAAATCATTCAAATCAGAAACACAAATTGATTACACAACCACAACAAAAAAAAAGGAATTTTTATTTGAAAAGCAATTTGAAAACTTTTGCCCAAAAATAAAAACCTTTTAAACTCATATAAAAATCATAAATGTATGCATATGTACATATGCATACATATTCATGTGCAAATAGTTTATGAATATTTGGGCAATTCACACAAGCAATTGTATCGTTGTATTTATTGTATTTTTGGACGAATATTCAACTGTGTAAACTTGTTGTTGATAATTTTCATATAAAAATCCGATACACTTATATTTTTTTCATATGTTTTTGGAAGTTGTATTGGTTTCGTGCTATCAGTTTATGCCAGTAATCAAGAAGAAGAATAAAAGTACAAAATATATGCGACTTGAGTCAACAATTAACATTTCAAAACTATAATTGTTCGCATTGATAATTAATTAATTTATTTTTTTCGTAATATTTTTCATTTTATTGCTTGAAAATCAAATTATGAATACAGGTGTTCTTCTGCTTCTTCTTATCGTTTTTTTGACGTTTGAAATACGAAATACACAATACAGCATAGCATTGAGCTTTCACAAACAAAAAATGTATTCAATACAACATACACGATACAAAGTCGTGTGAATTGGCCAATTGTTTTATGTTTTAGACTAATATATAAACAACAACAACAACAATAATAATGAATATTCTAATTATGACACACTTTACTTGAATAATTTTCGTATGATTACCAACTAAATCTGGAAATTTATCAAAAGATATTAAAAACTTTTCACAGAAGACTACACACAATATGAATAAAACTATCAACTGCATACCATGAAATACGATAATTAAATTAAAAGAAAAACATGTATCAAACAATAATCCTTTAGCTAGATTACATATATAAATGTTTATATAACAAAATAATAATAACAACAAAATAATTATAGTCTGTCATGTGATTAACGTTTTGTCATTTTGATTAACTCAACAACAAAGTCAAATTAACAAATAAAACTGCTCGCCGCAATAAAATATTCAAGTGACAAATTGTTTATGTACATATGTATGTATGTATGTAATGATACATTAACATTTAGAAACATTGTAATTAGAGGCAAGTGTTGACGATTGTAAAAACATCGCGTGCTTTAACCGTTGTGTTTAACAAAACGCTCATTTTTGCAACAATTTCTGTGATAAAGATCAGTTAATTGGCCATAATATTACAGCCCCATAACAGAAGTGACCGTAACGTAAAAAATACATTTTTAAATATAATTTAACACACAGCACAAAAACAATGAAATGTTAACCGGAAAACCGTATGTCAGAAATATTCATAATACAGTGGGTTAAAAGTGCTGACATGCATTGGAGTTGTGTATAACTCATAAGTTAGGAAATATCATTAGACGTTTTAAACGTCATAATTATTGTAATTGAATTCTGCTTGAATTGAATAATTTTTTCGTTATCAATTTAAGAAATTAAACATTAAACCATGTCAGTTCTAATTTAAATTAAATTCAAAGAATTGAGCACAAAAAAATGTTGGCATACATTCTTCTTTATAAAAACTTAATAAAGTCAAGTCCCTTACAATAAAAGACATACGCCTAGAAGTAAACCGAAATTCTTCAATTTAGATAGCCTAGCAACTGCATTGATTTTCAGACAGAGTACTATTATATCACTGTACACAGGACTCTTTTGATCAATGCTCTCAATTCCAACATAGTAAATTCCCAGTTCATTCTTATATACATACATTCGCTTGGTGACCCAGATGGTTCGATGTTTTGTCAAGTTACAAGCCATTCTTTCATCCAAGAGAATAATATTTCTTATGAATGCACTACTAAGGGGATATACCTTGGTGTAGTAACCCGCATTGCACATTCTTCCTTAGTTGTGCTTTCGAGCTTAATAGATTAATTTCCATTAAAGAAGTTTAATCTCAGGAGAGTGTCTATTAGATTTCAAACCTGTATATTTACAGGGACTTGTATGGGTGAACGCATATCGCATTGTACAGTGAACCCAGTGGCTATTGTGTGAGTTGTAAACATAAGATAGAGGAGAAAGCGGCTCTTCGCTGGAATAAACTTAAACGCCTTAGTGCATGTCTCTACCATTATCTGGAATAATGTTTTGTGTATAATAGATTTGAATCTATGAATATTAGTCCCAGTAAGATCTTTTGAAAGCAGAGAGTTCGGCTAAAGCACAAATTCACCCTGTAATGCATTGTGGGTTCCACAGGCCAATCGACCACAAACGAATGTACTTTCCTCGATCACATTCCGAAAAACAAGTCACATTCCGACTGTGTTCTAAAAAATAGAGCTGGAAAAGTTTGATCTTGAGAAGCCTGAATATCGATTTCGAGGTACCAACCATTACATCCTTTTTTAAGAAATCGAGGAACTCGAATGCTTATTTCGATAATTGAAAAATATGCAGGTTCCAGCAAGCATAACATTTTTATACCTAGAGCGTCTGAATGCCCAAAATGTATACCATCCGCGGTTTACAGCTGATGGAATTTTATTGTTACACTTATGTGTTATTGAACAACATTAGGTCTTTTGCGAATTAAAATCGCTACCCCATTAGAGATTGACTATAGGTCGGATATGAGTAAGGAACACTTTTCTCCTCAGTCTCGAAAGGGCTCGATCGAAGAAATATAAGTGATAAATATTACTGCGATCTGCAAAAGATCAGGTACAATCAGAGGAAACTCATTAATAAAAATAATAAAATAAAACAATGGGTCAATTCGACCTCCGGGTACTGTACTTGTCTTAATTGACAAGTACGCGTCCTCTAACCTAACCTAAGCAATAAAGTCTGGGAGCGATGTGAACTTTGTAGTTCCCCTGACTTTAGCCTGAACTCATCTGATGGAGTCCCATCTATTGCAAGCCCTATAGTATGATCTTTTAGAAGGCTCAAAAAGTTTACTTCGTGCATGTAATACATTAATAACAAGATTAAGACGAATGCGTATCTAAAAATTCATCTGAGATTCTTTATTTAAAAAACTCACTATGGTACAGGCTGTGTGTATGATAATTTTGTGATTTCACGTAGTGCTTGAAGATATATTCTCCAACATTTTCAATGACCCACTGTAGTAAAGGAATATTTTTACATTTCGTTCGTAATAATAATGAAAAACACCAACAAGAAAAATTATAAAATAAAGCGTTAATTTCATAATAACACGCGTACAACAACACAACCAGCAGTTAAAGCAATAAGAGCCGTGGTAATAAAAAAACACAAAACTTTATAATTATAAACAAAAGGCTCAAAATAATTTAACAAAACTGTAAAGAGAAGAAAGGAAGAAGAAGTGGAACATTTTAAAACACAATAAAATCAGAGTCCACGCAATATAACGTGACGTGTTAAAAAAAAAATTGAAAAATATATTAAAAAAAAAATACATTTTACTTGAGTGTTATTGTTTGATTACAAATGTATAAACAGGAACCATTTAGTAGACGGGGCAGTTTAAGATCCTTACGCAGCGCCCCCATACTTAGCACTGTCTTAGAGAGTACTCTGTCATTATCTCGTATACATCCGATTACCTCATTGGAATTACCCGGTCTCGATTACATTCACACGGTACAATCACAGTCAGCCTTACAGCAGCATCACAGTGATTTGGGGGCATCGTTGCGTAGTAGCATTGCAGCAGTAACCGCAGCGGCAGCTGTTCCACAACCACAAACATCATTAAAGACACGCCTGGGCTCGCAGGCCTCTGTAAGGGAAACAAAACGTATTAAACCACCACAACGGTATGTAAATGATTGACTAAAAACAAAAACAAAATATACAAGCAAAAACGAACAAATTTTAAAAATAATAAAAAAATAAAAATACCAAAAAATTATGCAAATTAAATAAAATAAAAAAATAAAACAGGAGACCCCAATAATAATGAAAAGAAAAAAACTGTTTGTTTTAAATATGCATAGAGTATATGGTCAATTATGTGATATTAACGCGAGAGCGAGAAGGCAAAAAGGTAGCAAAAGTTTGACTATAATAATATTATTAAATCACTTTGACATGTGAAACGTTTTGCTACACGAGAAAACGAGAAAAGAGGAAAAACAACATGTATTTGCATAATACAGTATGAAAGAAAAATTTTTTTAAATTTGAATAAATCATAACGTTGTAGTATTTTATGTCAGATTTTTTCCCTGTATCGATATTGTATTTTAAACGAATATTTATCATAATCACACAATTTACAATTCAAATGTCATAAAGTGCTATTTTTTTTTTAATTTTAATAAAAATGTATAATATCCTCTTTAAAACGCTTAATTGAATTAAAGTTTTATTAGTATGTGTTAAAGCTTAACCTGTTTGTGAAAATAATTTTTTTTTTTTTTTGGAATTTTTTAATTTAAATTTATAAAACAATCATGAAATTATGATGATGATTTTCTATTCTGAATCCTTAAAGAATGATTACAACTGCTCATTTGTTTCACTCCAAAAATATAGAAAAATCGGTTTATTGGTATGTAGTGGGTTGATATATTTTACTTACTTTATTGACCATTACAAACCTTTAGTCAACACTAGGACCTAGTTTTTGACACCACCCATCATAATGTGTGTGTCTATAAATCACATATTTGGGGCATTCCGGATATGTCACTCACAAATCTGCATCAAATTTGTAGGGTTAGCCGATTATTTTTTTTTTAATTTTCTCGAATTCTGCCTGTAATGCATTGTGCGATCTGCTGGTCAATCGACCACAAACGAATGTGCTCTACACGACCGTCGTACTTTACGTAAAAATAAACTATTTTTGGAGACATGATTCCTGTCTTTCTGTCTGTCTTTGGCTTTGTCTGTCTTGCCCTCCATCACATTTCATTGACGTAGCGGTAGAACAGCGAAAAAAGTCACATTGCGCCAGTATTCTAAAAAATGAATAGAGCTGTATACTTTCGGCCTCGAGGAGCTGTTTGTATAAAATCCACATATTTGGTGGGCCTACAGTTTAAAGTCTACTCCGAAGAACAGATTTTTTAAAAAACTTTTCATTGCAATTTTATTTACTTTTGGAAAATTTTGGCAAATGGCTACTGAGCGGTCGTCGCCGAAGTATTTCATATCTCGTTGGTGTCAGCCAACACGCTGCCTACTAGACTACGGCGACTTTAGTTTAATTTCTGTTGGTATAACGGTAGTAATGAGAACCTCTCCTTGAACTATACTGCCTGCTCTGTTGGTTTTAGACCTATTAAAAAGATAATGAGGACTAGAGCCGTGGAGACTATAGAGCCGTGGAGACTATAGAGCCGTACAGATCAGAGTATTTATTTATAGAACATGTGGAAACATTCGATTTGTTTATAGCAATACTATCTGACAGTCTGGTCATGAGTCAGCCTAGGAGTTTGGCCGAAATTATAATGGATAGCTGAATTAGCTAGACTAAAGTGGATTCCAAACACATAAAACTTATCAGTAATCAGCAGGCATATCAGTTCTCGGGAAAAGTAGTTTCGAAGATCAAAATATTTCCGTGCAATAGATAGAGGGACTTTTAATATTATGCTGCGCAAAATTAAAGGTGAATACTAGCCAGATGTTCTTCTTAACGGATTTAAGACAATCTCCACTTTTGTCGGGCATTTATAATGAGAATTGGAGTAGGTTGTGCATTAGAATATCGCAATGTAGCCTAAGGATTATAACTGGGCATAGTAGGCTCAGTAATAGAACCGTTGTTTAAGGATACGGATCGATAGAATCCAAATATGTAGGCCCAGTGATGAGAAGAATGAATCGCCATACATTAGAACTAAGGGTTTATCGAGTAACTAGCAAGCAGATATTCTTACTGTCAACATGTAGAAGTACAACAAATCGAGAGTACAATAAATCGACACACCAGTACATTCTGCTTTTTATTTACCTCCATTTTATTAAAAAATGAATCTGTATGTAAGATTAATTATACAATTTCTTTTCTCTAAATTATGTATCGCTAAAGTGGCCTTAGTTTCATAAGTACTATGTCGACTTATCAGACGAGAGATTATGGTTCAAACTGCTAGCTCAGACATCTCGAAGAAAACGAAATATAAAAAAAAACATTTCTTTCTGCTATCTCCTCTCAGCAATCGTTTTCCAAAAACTCTGAAAATAAAATTGCCATAAAAAGTTCACAAATCTATCGTTCGGAGTCGTCATTAAAAAGTAGGTCCCCAACACATCGATGATATTAACATACCCAACATGTGTAGTGTAACAAGCTAAATGGTTATCCTTACTAAGGTATTATAATGACCAAATAAGTGAGAGAGTGAGCGTAATATTCCTGAGTTCACTGCACGTTAGTGGCATTTTGCTGACATCTATTCGGATATGCCTTTTGCCGCGTGTGACTTGGCCTACCTCATCTGCGACATCCCAACGAATGCCATTTAATAACATTTTTAGGAATATTAAATGATTCTTTATGAATAAGCTCTGGAATAGCGTGAAAAATACAGGCAGCGACGTGTCCCTAATACGGTGCCTAGTGGTTATGCCGTTTAGCAGCTTAATTGAAGAAAAGGCAAAATAATTGTAGATTTACAGCAAGTAGTGATATTGGATCAAGTGACTACCGTTTTCCTCAAAGTCCACTAATTTATGATAGTGTTGTTTACAACAGAAATAAAGTAATTACCATTAGCAGCGCAATTTATATGATGTTCAGAAACATTAGAATTGAGAAAAGTAAAGATTTCCAACAAAGTGCCACTTTACATATATTGTATATGCACATATTCATGTACAATATATAAAAAATGAATTTAAATCTCGTTTAAAACTTGCTTCGAATAGCTAATAGAATACTTTTTAAATCAGTTAAGGAACAGTATTGTTTGCCACCAAAATTTTTTTTTTTATAATTTTTCTCGATTACTTTAAATAAATAACAAATAATTTATTCCCTACTACTGTTTAAATTAAAATTACATTAAGGCCATGGCCGTATTTATATATCTCAGGAGTCTTAAGTAAATTATCTTCCATTTTATGTTAATAATACACAGTTAAAATGCATGTAATCTACTACAACGACATCTAAAATGAATAAAAAAAAAAGAAAATCACTAGAGCCTAAATAACAAGATACAATTTTTAAAATACAGAATTTAAATGAGAACACTTAGCTGTTACAAAAAGATTTAAATGAAATCAGTTTTCGAATTTAAAAGAAGCCGAAGTCATATTTTCTTTTTGCTTAAACTGAGCATTTAAAGTTCAATATTTTAGGCACTTCATTTCATTTTCTTTTTTTTTTTTCACCGAAAAATGTGTCACGTAAACCATTAAATCTGTTACGGTAGCCCGAAGCTGATAACAGACAGTTTTAATGCCTGTTGTAGCATTAATGATTTACTTTTTCAATAGAATCGCTAGAGGAAAAACAGTCAAAATCACAGAAATCACTACCATGCGAAACATGAAACGCAATATTATTGGCAATAAGGCGCGTAAATACATAGAAGTATTTGTTTTTCCTCACTTTTTGGATTCATCAATTTGCCAGCCAAGGCAACCAGCCGCCACCACCACCTTATTGAACATTACCTTAGCCAAAGGCAACTAGGAAACGTGTTCCTACTTTGTTGTTGTAGTTGTTGTTGTTGCTGTTGTTTTACTTATTGATGGTGCCGATGAAGCGGAAACACTTTGCTTATCCATTTACGAACGCGAAAAAGAAAAACAAGCAAAAAAATCACAGAAATTCAAATCAAAAATGATTAACAATAAATGTACCACCAGTTAATACGCTTTAAGAAACACGTTGCCTTGGAGAGGTTGTTGTAGTTTTTTTGGTGTAGAATTTAAATTTGTTTAAAGAGTATGTATTTAAATTGTTGCATAACTATTTGGAATGCCGTTTTGATAAGTGGGGAAGACATAAAAAATTTCAGCTTGTCATCGACCACAAGCTTTTCAAATGCTCGTGAATATAAATGTGTTTTCATAGAATGATTGGAATTTTCCTTGGCAAACTATCTCATACTAAAAACGTAATTCGACAAGTTCCAATGATACGAAAGTGAAATTAAATTCTCTGAAGAATATTTCCCACCACAAAATTCATCAGAATTTGTGTCACCTCTTTGCTCATCCCTTGGATTCTAATGTTAGTGGTAACACAACGTCGAAGTCGCCGTAGTCTAGTAGGTAGTGCGTTGGCTTATGAGATGTGTGTGTGCAAACACCAGGCCAGACATCTCCAACAAAACGAAATGCGAAAAAATATTTCTTCTATATATTGCCTTGTAGTCGCCGTAGTCTAGTAGGTAGTGTGTTCGCTTATTAGACGTAAAGGCTGGGTTCGAGCCCCAGGCCAGACATTGAAAACACAATATAAAAAAAAATATTTCTTCGGCAGCAGCTGACTTCTAGCAAGTCAATTTTAAACTATAGGTCCCGCTACTCATGTATAAAATTAACATAAACAACATAGGTGGTGTGAGAAATTAGGTTGTAGTCCTGACTGGAGAGTTGTAATGACCAATTATGTATGTATGTAACACAACATGCCACAAAATCTCTTAGTGTACTCGTTAACAACGGCAGACACAGGCAAACTAACCTTCCATAAAATAATTTATTGTACGAGTATTTACTACATGTTTTAAAAGACAAAAATCATAAACTCCCTATGGTGTTCTCATTTCCTGATTCTAATGCTCTGCATCCACTCAGATGGAATATATAATTAAAAACTTTACAATTGTCTTGGTTTGTAAAGAGATATCTTTCAACATTTCTTATAGCATTCATAAGTGCTCCTAACTGTTTATGAGTGAAATGAATCAATAATATTTTTTCAGATTTCTTTTTTTTATGTATATAAGCTTGTGAATTACATTTCTCTATTTTTTTATTTTTTTATTTGTATGCGTTTATTTACATTGTAGATTTATTTTATATTTAAATGCAAATATTAACTTATCACTTAAGATTTTATAGCTCAGGTGTATTATTGTGACACCAGTTACCACAAATATTGCCAGAGGCCAACCATGCGTATATATTTTATGCATTTTATATTCATCTCCATGGACATACATATACCACTCACATAATGATATTATCTACTACACATACATATATAAATAACATTAAATACACATAAACAAAAGAATACACATACATAAATACAATAAATGATGCTGCAATGAGAAAAGAAAGAAAATAACAGACATACAGAGAGAATGAAAGATAAAATAAGCAAAAATTGAGAAAAATTTATTTATTTATGAGTACATGTCTGTATGTATGTATATACATGTCTATGTAAGTGTATGTGAGTATGTATACATATTTTCATAATATATTATAGTGGTTATGGCCTGACATGAATATTTTATAATATCGTATCGCATCGTATGTAGACATAAATAAAAAAGAAAACTTTTCATTTCATTTGTGGTTTTGAATGAAATACAAAAACAGAAGGAAAAAGAAATTATTAAATTAAAAATTATTTTCATTTTGCCCATAGTGTGGCAAAGCGAATAGAGTCACAGGGAGAGAGAGAGTTGCTTTCTTTTTTTTTTTTTTTTTTTTTTTTTTTTTTATTTCTTTTATTTGCAATCTATTTTACATTTTAAAATAATGAGCAAATTTAATAACTTTTAAATGTAACATATATTGAGTTTCTATTAAACTCAAAAGAAAAGAGTAAATACAAAAAGAGATTTTACTTTTTTAATTTTAATACAATATAAAATCAATCAATCAATAAATGTTAAAAATTAAATAAAATTTTCTATTTTCTGAAGGGTAGATCAAGTACATGTAGTCTTTTAAGTCTTTTGATTTCATCACTATCATCTAGCAGATTTATTGCTAACACATTGGAATGATTACTTAGCCTATTCAGGTATCTATCACTAAACTTATGAATTTCATCTTTGACCATTAAAATTCTAAGATCTTTATGTATGTTTTTGTTGGTGATAAACCATGGCGCATTTGTTAATAGTCTGAGAGTTTTAGACTGGAATCTCTGTAAAATCTCCAAATTGGAATTACTTGCTGTTCCCCAAAGTTGTATACCATAAGTCCATACTGGTTTTAGTATTACTTTATATAGTAGAATCTTGTTTTCTAAGCTTAAGCTTGATCTTGGTCCCAATAACCAATACATTTTTCTTGTTTTAATTTTAAGTTGTTCAAGCTTCTTTTTAATATGATGTTTCCAGGTAAGTCTCCGGTCTAGATTTAGGCCTAAGTACTTAACAGTATTACTGCTTGGAATAATCGTGCCATTTAGATATACTGGCGCGCAATCATTTTTCCTTAGGGTAAATGTGACGTGAACAGATTTTGTATTATTTACTTTTATGTTCCATTTTTGAAGCCAATCTTGAATAAGATTTAATTGATTTTGCAGCATGTTAGAAGCTATGATTGGCGATTCATCTGAAGCTAGTATTGCAGTATCATCTGCATAGGTAGCAATGGTGATATTTTCAATTGTTGGCATATCAGCTGTGAAGATGGTATACAGTACTGGACCCAAAACACTACCTTGTGGAATACCCGCGTTGATGCTACCAAAGTTTGAGTCGTTTTCATTAACGCTTACAAAAAAATATCTATCTTGAATATATGTCTTTAACAGCAAGTAAAATGGAGCAGGGATAAGGGTTTTCAGCTTATATAAAAGTCCACTATGCCAAACCTTGTCAAAAGCCTGTTGAACATCTAAAAATACGGCAGAACAATATTGTTTTCTCTCTAAGGCATTCGAAATATTATTGACAATCCTATGACACTGCTCTGGTGTACCATGTTTGTGCCTAAATCCGAACTGATATTCAGGTATAATATTTTGTCTTTCTAAAATTGGCATTAATCTCTCCAAAAAGAGCCTTTCAAATATCTTCGAGAAACTGCACAACAAACTAATTGGCCTATAGGATGCAACGTTATTTTCAGGTTTGTTGGGTTTTAATACCATTATTATTTTTGCATATTTCCATTGCGATGGGAAATGGTTTAACCTTAGTATTGAATTGTATATTCCTGTTAGAAAAACAATTCCCTTTCTTGGTAAAGATTTTAAAACCTTGGCATCAATATTGTCATAGCCCGGAGTTTTCGCATTGTTCAATTTATCAATCGCTTTTTGCACTTCAGAAAAGGATATTGGTTTTATTGGGCGGTCCATTTGACAGGGAACATCTAAAAAGTTTACAATATCAGCCATAATGGTGGGGCTGTTTAAATTAAATGGATTAAATGTTGATGATAAGTGTTCCTTAAAAGCATTAGCTTTGCTGATATCTGATCTACACCATTCACCATTTATATTCTTGACTGGAACATTCCTTTTAGTAGGTCGTTTTAAATATTTGGTAGCGTTCCATAGTTTATGTTCGCCGTTATTAGTTACAGCATCCAAATTTTGTAAATAATCATTTAATAAAAAGTTTTTATAATTTTTAATGCTTGTTTTTAGTTGTTGTGATGCTCTGTTAAAATTTGTTTTGTCTAATATACTTCTAGTGGTTTGGTATATTCTCCTTAATCTTCTCCTATTTGCAACAAGCTCCCTAATTTCAGCCGATAATCGAACATTATTACCGTTATTACTATTCATTTGTCGCTGATGTGGAGTTGCTATAAATGCTGCTTCATGTATTAAGTTTGTAAATGTCTCAATTGTATCCTCCAAATGACAGGAATCTTCGATATGTAAGTTCAAGTTTACATGTTCTTCTATCCAGGATTCAAACTGTTGCATATTTGTTCTGGGAGTTAGTACTTTAAAAAGTTTTGTAATGGTTTGGATAACTGTGTTAAAAGTTAAAATTACAGGACTGTGATCAGAGCCTAAGTCAGCACTGTCTATTATATCAAAGGAAGACCTTGGAATATTTTTATATACAAAGAAGTCCAGTAAATCGGGAATTTTATTTGGATCGCTGGGCCAATAAGTAGGACTGCCTGTGGACAAAGTGGCATAATTATTTTTAGAAATGCATTTATATAACTCCCTTCCCTTGGGATTCGTCAAACGAGATCCCCACCAGGGATGTTTTGCATTATAATCGCCTCCAACAATAAATTTCGAGCTTAGTTGATTAAAAAAGTCTTCATATTGTGTGCACGTAACACTATGTCTTGGGGGGAAATAAATAGAATAAATACTAATGTGATTATTATCGCATGTTATTTTAACACCTGCTGCTTGCAAAAAAGGTTCTACAACTGGGGTAAGTATTTCATGTTTAATGTTGGATTTTATCAAAATTGCGGCACCAGCGTGGGCTCTATTATCAGGGTGGTTAGCAGTAATTAAATCATAATCCTTAATCTTGAAGAAAGTTCTATTCGTAAAATGAGTTTCTGAGATTAAAAAGATATCAATGTAATTAGTTTTAATGAAGATCTCTATTTCATTTGTATGATTATGCATTCCATTTGCATTCCATATTGCTATTCTTAAGTTCATTTGCATATTTTGGCCATTAACATAGACATCATATTCATTAGATTTTCCATCATTTTTTCAAGTCTGTCCAAGCGACTGTTTTCATTTACATTAGATGCTTTTACAGCCTCTGCAAATGACATTTTAAATGTACTATTATAGGGCTCATTGGTAGCAACATTACTTAACTGCGGGTATTCAATATGATTCATGTTCACAGAATTTTGTTGCTTGTTTGAATATAGTTTTTGTCTATTAGTTCTATTAGAGACCAAATTTTGATAAACGCTGCAACCTTTATAATTAGCAGTGTGATTTGACATACAATGAACACAACGAGGTGGAGTATCAGCAGATTTTTTGCACTCTGCGGTAGGGTGATCCATGCCGCACTTAACACATCTATACGGTTTTTTACAGAACGCTTTTGTATGTCCAAATTGTTGACATCGATAACACTGTACCAGGTCATTAGTTCTCTGAGGTGGTTCAATTTTGACGACAGCATGATTAATGTATTTAATTTCAAAAATAGTTTTATTATTGGGTTCTGGATCCAAGTCGACAAAAAACATTGATAGAGGCTCTTTTGTTACGCGACTTTTAACATTTGTTACAGATCTAACTGAGTGGCCTAAACCTATTAGTTCAGCTTTTATATCTTCAGTGGGTGTTGAAGGGTGAAGTCCTTTTATAGTTACTCTATACGATCTTTCTTGTTTTAATTGATAAGTGTGATAATAAATGTTAGACTTGTCTAAATATTTAATAACTTTCCTATATGAATCTACAGATTTGATCATCAATCTAATTTGACCTTCCTTCAAAGATTTATAACTAAAATCCTTATTAGAAATAATTTGACTTAATTTGGTTACCATAATATTTATGTTTTGTACATTAGGAATATAGATGGGTGGAGGTTTTGGTATTATAGCCGGGATATCATTTTCTTCATCGTCTTGAGTATCAAGCACAGCAAATTTGTTGCTATTAGTTGATGTAGTTGGAGTATCATGCACATTTATCTTTTTTATTTTTTTTGGTGATTCAATTCGTTTACGCTTACTACCGGTTATACATTGCCAAGCTGGTTCAACACTGTTGTTGTTTTTTTCACTTCTATTATTTTCTTCTGTAATATCTTCGCTATCATCGCTTAAACTATCCATTGTTATTTTTTAGTAAAAGTTGTAGTTTTATAAAAGAATGCAGTTCCGTGCGCTTTTGCACTTAATTGTTTTTGAATATTTGAATTGTTTTTTCTTTATTTTTAATTAATTTTTTGCCACAGAAATTTTTTGTTTATATTGATTACAGAATAGTATTTTGCGAAATTGTTTATTTCACGGTCAAAAAAGACACAATTGAATTAATTTTTATATTTTATTTTTTATTTTTTTTATTTTTGGAAAATAAAAAATTTTCGAATAAAATGTTCTGTTACTCTTGACAGTTAAATCGAAAAGTGAGAGTTGCTTTCTGAAAAAGAATTTTTTATTTGAATTTAAACTATCAAACTTTGCTTGAAGTTTATTTTTTTTTTATTGAATTAAAATATCAAAAATTCTTGGTATTTTATTCGTTTAATAACATCATATTCCATACATATACATATGTATTCTTTCTTTATTATTTCAACATTTCAAATGGAAAATTAAAGTAACAGTAACATTTCGAAAATTTTCTTTTGAGCCATTACTAGTACTTGATTAAATGATGATTAATGAATCGATTACCTATTAATAAGCCATTGCATCGTATTTGATTACTGCTTCATTCTTTTAAATGATGTGACCATGTAAGACAACGGTTTAAATGTAGTCTGAAATATTTTCAGATATCTCTTTGTGCACTAGAGGGCTGATTTGCCTTGCCTTTTATATGACATCGTAAACAGTCTAATGAATGTTCTTGAAGCGAACGGCCATGACTTTGCCTTCTCGAAATCCCTATAAACGTAAACAAGAATGAATTAGCGCTTGTTGTTGTATTTTTCACCATTTTGTTTACCATTTTTATGCTAGTGTTTGTTGTTGTATTTTTGTTTACTTGTTTACCATTTTTTTTGTTGGTGTTAAGCAGTATGATAATTTGTAGACAGGTTTGTTTACTGCATTGTTTTGCAGCCACCATTTTCGTAACAAAATGTTTCACTTCGGAATGCAAAATGACGTGGACGCATTTTCCGCGTTGACTACAAAATCTTATTTTTGCATCCATTTCTTTGTCTTACTAATAAATGTCTGTATATACCTGTTGTTTCTAAGTCAAAAATTATATTTTTTATATATGTATAGTGGTTCACAGCTTGAATCGTGTGCCCAATTCTCTACAGCAAATTAGTGGTTATTATTATTTCTTTATAGTGACAGACAGGAAGCAAATGTTTATTCATTTTTAAAATTAGATTAGGTGTAATGGACTCTAATGAATTCATGAATACATTGATTATAAATGATTGATTATGAAGCCACTGTAAATGTGGAATGAACTAAATGCACGATTTAGCTCAACATGTCTTTATTAATAACTTTTTAAAAAACCTTGTTAGGACATGATAGCAAGTTTACTCAGGCTGTTATTACCTGGAACCACAGATATAATGCAATAGCGCTGTCATAATATTAGCTAACATGGTTGTATTATTTCCGAAAATTTCAGCAGTGCAAATAATATATATGTATTAGGGGACATAAAATGATTCATAGATGAAATTATTGAGGATGTTACGGGAACTAGATTTTTTATTTTCATCTGCATTTAGTCTTTCATTGTAGCCAATCGTACTAATTTACCAGTGTAATCAGCAACATTGAACGATGAATGGTTAAAGCAGCTTATCCTTTGCGTTAAGTGCGATATGGTACTGATTTTCTTCCATTCAGATGGATTGCTGCAAATGACTTCTAGGAAGCCATGAAAGACATACAAACAGTTGTATGAAATTTATTACCCTACTCGACAATTACATGAAAGTTGGCCAAGGTTCAAACCACTGGCACAGACATCTCGCACAAAACGAATTGCGATAAAATATTTCTTTCAGTGACTTCTTCTCAGCAAATTTCTGGTAAAAACTATGAGAATAAATAAAATTGTTAAGTGAAATCTGTCGTTTGAACTCAATTTTGATCTGTTGTTGGTCCTGCCGCTAATGTACAAAATTAACATACAAAACATAAGTGGTGTGAGAAGCTAGGTTGTAATCCTGGCTGGAGGGATGTTATGACCAATTATGTATGTATGTTATGTATGTTAATCTGATTGAGTTTGCAACATATGGCGCAAAACATGATTGCTTCTTACTGAACTGACCATTAAAACGATTCATAAGGATAGCATAGGAAATTATACACACAATTGATATTAATCCCTCTCAAACGGCTTCAAATCACACGAATGTAACAAAAAATCCTACAATTGGTTGAAATTGAATGCCAAATTTTAATTCAAAGTCTGAAAGGAAGTATAAACCAATAATAAATTGAACTTCCGATTCTTTACGTTATACTTGCTTGCCTTCAAACGTAATACACTTTGGCTTTTAATAAGCAAAAAAATAATATAAACTGCACTTTGTCCTCCATTTCTTTGCATACAACGAATGGAAATTCTTGCTATTCTTCTCTGAACTTCAAGAACTTGAGAAGAAAAAATAACACATGTGTGCCCAATATTTGAATATAAGATTCGCTCCTTTTGTAAATCGATATACATACATACGAGAAAACTTTGCATACAAACACGTATTTTAAGAATATCTAAGAAATACGTTATAATGGGATTTTAATCCAATAAATTCCCAAAGATACACAACAAGCCATACAAACAGTTGTATATATGCGGGAGTACCTGTACCACTAACTACAACAACGAAATGTTCAATTTATTTTTATCTTCCTTTTTTTGTCTCTTATTTGAGTCTTCAACACATTTGTGCCTTTCATAACATCAAACAATATTTGATTAAAAAAAAAAACAAATGCACATACGGTTGTGGTGATCATAACATAAAGTTTTATGAGAATGTTGTCATCGCAATAAGTTGGAGAATACATGGAATAAAAAATTATAAAAGAAGTGAAAAGAGGAAGTGAAAAAAGAAACTTGAAATGAAATTATAACCCAATCCAATTAAAGAATGCATTCCCCAAATACTTACCCATGACACTTACACAACTGCATCAAATTATGTGTTTTTGTGTTTAACCAACAACTCGTTGCATAAATTTGTCAAGACCACTGACAAGAAGCATAATAAAAATTGTGTTGCGCAAACACCAGTGTTGTCAATTAGGTGGTTTTTAGTACACTATCTTTTGGAATAACATTCTGAATTTAGTAGTATACAGTGCCTTTTGATAAAACTTCTACTTGCTGTATCATTAGATGATTTGAAGTGATGCTGTATTATACGTTTGTATAAAAAGATTATTCATTAAAAAAATAAGAGTAAATGCAGAATTATTCGAAAATAATTTTTACGTAGCAGTATATAAACTAGTCTTCTAACTTCAGTGACCTGAGTACGCACTTCTCCTACGTTAACTCGCTTCTGACACACAGCGGTCCCCAATTTGAAAATCTCTGAACAGAATCGCCGTGGTCTAGTAGGTAGTGTGTTGCCTTATTAAACGTGAGACCTCGGTTTAAACCCCAGGCTCAGACATCAACATGAAAATATAAAAAAAAAAAATATTTCTTCGGCGACTTCCTCTCAGCAGATTTCTGGCAAAAACCCCGAGGGTAAATAAAATTGCCATGAAAAGTTTCTCAAAAATCGTTCGTTCGGAATAGACTCAGGTATTAAATGAGCACACACAACATTAGTGGTGTGAGAAGCTAGTTCGTAATCCTGACTAATATGTCCACAAGGCTAGATTAGGTTTTAAGGCGTGTATTTGTGATTGGAGAAGATGTAGAAAGGTAAGAGACGGAGGTAGGAAAAAAATTTATCACAAAAACACAAAAGAGCGGGACTACAACCTTGATGCCTTGGCACTTCCCAACTAGCTCAACTTACTTATAAATCTATGAAGACCCGTATTGTCGGCTTTCAACAGAGATTCCAAACCTTCGAAGAAGTCCCTGCCCAGCGTGCTCAACCTGAACTAAGAGCTGGACAGTGGCATAGGCGGTGATCGATAGTTTCCAACTTCTCCTCATCGCAACATAAACTGCAGTAGTTCTGCTGTCGGCGATATAATCGTGCAGTGTCCTCTAATAAAACCAATAACTAAACTCAGGCTGGCTTTATCCAAGGCTAGCAGGAAACCTGCTCCAGCACTGTCTATAGCAGGCCATAGACTATTAGACGAATAACATCATCCAACGCCTCTATTCTTCCTTCCTAAACTATTCAGTGATGAGGCCGTAGAGATGGGGATCGGGATTAACTATCAAATCGTCCTCACAAAGTGAGCCTAATCTAGCGAGAACATTCCGCCGTCTCACTACCGAGTATACTATAATGTCCACTAATATCGGAATATTTTTTAGATGCCACGAAAATCGTCAGGTATTTCCTTTTCCTGAACCATTCAGTTTCGCCTTTTCGCAATCTGTTTATAGTCGAAAGCTTTTGTTATCTGTGTTGCGGATAAAGTGGGGGGTAGCCTTACTTAGTTTTTTTGTAAGATTTGTTTCATTAAATTGAAAAAAAAAATTTAATAAAAACAACGCATAAATTTTTTATATTTACAATCAAACTTGTTTTCATATTGGCATCTCTCAAACGGATTATTTCCGTCGTGTGAAAAATAAGAAAATTAAGGTTTTCCTCTTTTATATGTACTTTTCTTTCTCCCTATTTTCAACTTTATAAAGACAAATAAACGAAATTATGTATACTATGTATACTTATATTATATATACATATATTCGTAATAATCTTTAATAAATTAATTTCACTTCTTAGTAATTTATGATCTAAAATTATATTCGTCTATTAATAGTTTTATTTGCTGCTTTAGCACATCACTCTTAATCTTCATTATATTGTATATGTTGTTGTTGAAATGATTTTCTTCTCTAACAATTTGCCAAGTTAACTCACCAAATGTGCAGTAATTACTGTTTGTTAAGTTGCTGATTTCCTTTCTATGTCAAAGACAGTGGGGAAGGTTAAACAAAATAAAATGATTGTAAAAATATTTGTTTTTCAAATTGAAATAAAATTAAGAGTTTTAATAGAAATTAATTAAGTTTGTTAAGATGTTGCTGCGTATGTTGGCCTGCTGCCTTTAACTATCAAAAGTTTCAAGTAGTTTCGTTGCACATCGTTTTGAGTGTTTATCACTCAAACTGCATACAGCTATGTTGAAATCTATTTTGCATTATATTTCATCAACCCTTTACTACATCATCCATCAATCTAGATACCTTCCTACAATTTGTGCTAATGACATGGCTGACAATATTTGCTTTTAGAAAACATATTAAAAGCCTTATGGGATTACTGGCCAAAGTATAGGCCTAAGAATTTTACAATTTCTGATCGATAAACAATATCTAGCACCCTGTGCTCAAGATTATTTATTTCGTCACAATTCTGGTCCTATCGTGGTAATTTTACACTATTACTTTCCTTCCTTTAGATTCATTATACATAGCAGGTGATTAGTCTTTTGTAGCAGGTGCCAGATACGTTTGCTATCTGTCGCCTGTCGCGACGAAACACACGAAATTAAGCCCTAATCTTTCTCAAAAGGTGACATTCCTTCATCTTTCCTGATGTTTGTTGCTGTAGTCTAATAGATATTGTGTTGGGTTATTAGACGAGAGACCCTGGTTCAAACCCCGACTCAGACATCTCGAACAAAACAAAATGTGAAAAAATATTTCTTTCGGTAACTTCCTCTCAGCAGTCTTCTGGCTAAAAATTCTAGAGAAAAAAATTTTCAAATCCGGCTTTAAGAATACACGTTAAAAAGAAAACCTCGCTGCTCATCTATTAAGCCTCCGCAATAATCTAGGTTGCAATTCTGACTTAATAGTTGCAATAACCAATGGAATGCCAGAGATCCAGGGTTACCATTATTATATGTTAATTCATATTTTCAGGGATAGAAAGAACTTAAAGTTCTGCATTTAAAATTCGTTTGTAGTGTTAATTTGCTACGTAACTGTTAAAGCTTTCCAAAGTAACCACCAGTAGAGCTATATACCTACGGTGACCAGACGTTCTGTATTATACAGAACAGTACTGTATTTTAGAGCCCTGTTCTGTGTAAATTATTCCTTGCTAAAAAACGTGAAAATGTTCTGTATTTTATTTAGTGTTCTGTATTTGTTCAGTATTGAGTTATTTTTTCAGTTTTACATAAGAAACGCAGAGAAAAATATATAAATATTAAAAAATTCTGACACAAATGTAGGTAATACATTTTTTTCAACTATAAACATTTACCAAAACTGATAAGTAGTGTCGATATTTTTGATTATTCAAATCATAACAACATAAAAATATATCCAATACTTGTTCGTTTTTTTATACCACAGAAAGGTGTGCAAGTAAAAATACTAAAGAGTCCGTCATCTAACGTTTTTTTTTTTCAACTAGAGCTTATTTCGTGAATGGTAACACTTAGCTCATGTCTGATTTGACAGATAATTAGTTTTATCCGTCCGCTGAACGAATATGGTTGTGTATACGCTTGAACAACGCTGGGAAAGTGGGTCCGCGATCGACTTACAGAAGATGCCGATTTTGGCAAAAAAATTATCTTTTCAGATGAAGCTCATTTTGATCTTGGCGGGTATGTAAACAAGCAAAATTATCGCATTTGGGGCACAGAAAATCTGCACGCATACATTGAAAAGCCGACGCAACCAAAACTAGTCACTGTTTGGTGCGGCATTTGGTTCAGAGGCATAATTGGGCCATTTTTCTTCGAAAATAAGCAAGGAGTGGCCGTTACAGTCAATGGCGATCGTTATCGGGCCATGTTGAACGAATTTTTGTTCACAAAAATTGAAGAGGAGGCTATTGGCAACATTTGGTTTCAACAGGACGGCGCTACGTGCCACACAGCCGAAGCTATACTCAATGTTTTGCGCCCTGTTTTTGAAGATCGCATTATCAGCCGCAGAGCTTTGAAGTCATTTGTGGGGTGCCGTCAAAGATAAGTATTACGCCGAAAAGCTAGAGATAATTAACGTTTTAAGGGAAAATATTCGTGAAGCCATTGGTGAAATACAGCTGCACACAATCGATAATGTGCTTAAAATTGGACCGATCGTGTAGGCTATTGCGTGGCCAGCCAAGGTAGCCATTTGAATGAAATTATTTTCTACTATTAACCGGAACGATTGTACTTTCAAATAAATAAAGAAATTTGAGAAAATATTCAGTAGTTTTTTTAAAACAATTTCAAAAAAAAAGTTATTTGGCGGACCCTTTATGTATTATTTGCTTTCTTTTTGTACTTTATTAAATTGAATTAATAAATTTTTATTTTTCTAACAATCAATATAATAATGTTTAAAACTTTATTGACAATTGAAATTTTGACGGTTAAAAATAACCTGATTTAGAAAATGGTAGTTAGTGTATTTTATTTTCTCCTGTTCTGTATTTTGCTGAAAAAAATATGGTCACCGTATATATACCTATACAGAAATGTAGAAAATAGTAGCATAAGCTTATGTAGGATATTGTAATATCGTGTATGTATGCTTAGCATATGTAGACTTTTACAATAAATTGTAAAATTGGTCTTATGTGTGAGTAGTTTATTGTTTAAAAGTAATGAATTTTTTTTAGAGTACAAGTTATTTAATAAAAATTTTCTTTTGCAATTAATTCCATTTCGTCCTACTGTAATTGTGTTGATCTTTGGCCTTTAATATTCCTTCTATCATTTATTTAATATCTTTCAACGAGTGTGATTATAAACGAGAAGGAAGAAATTGTTTTCGTATATAGTATAAGTGGGAAGAGTATACTTTTTTTAATTAAAACATGGCTATCAATTAAGAATTTTCTTCAATTTTTATTTTGTTTTTTTTTTCTTTTTCATTTTCTTACTCATCACCCTAACAACTTAATTTGTGCCAGTTTTTCCATTTAACATCTCCTACTTGAATGCTGCTACCACTTGTACTGCTAATGGGCTTTTACTTTTTTTTCTCGTAACATCTAGAGAAAAGTGAAAAAGAAGGTTTTTTTCTTCAGCGTTATCTTTGGTAGGCACATGTGATTATTGTTGAAGTGTAGACGTTGAAATGTGGCATGTTTTGTTGGCAACATTTCAGATAGAGATGTATCATTGCTTTAAGAAGGAAAGACAAAAAAAAAAAAAAAACAAGAAGTGTAGAAGTCAGAAGATGATTGAAACCAAAAAGAGTTTGAGTTTAATTTGATAAATTTGTTATGATGTTTAATGGTTTATACTTATTTTTTCTGACACCATCATGCCATTTAAGTCTAGAGAGAGAGAGAGAGAGCGATGATTAAGAAAAGCAAAAAGTTGGTTTGTTTGTTTTAATGTTATAAATAAGTTTGTTTTAATCTTATGATACATTTCTTTATTTTATTTAATTTTTCTTTTTCTTCTTGGATTCCATATTTTTGTATTTTTTTTTTTATATGGTAGAGGATTTGCTTCTTTAACATTAACGATGTTAATCAACATTAATTCCTGTAATTTTTTCTGTGACTTATTAATGTACTTCTATTTTATTCCTTCACATATTTTGTTTTTCCTGTATTGGTATTTATTTTTATAAGACTCCTTTTTCCTCCTTGTTTTTTTGTTTTTCTTCTACAAGACGATTATTATAAATGTTTCGATGTAAGTAAGTAAGTAAAATTATGACGTTATGTATGCGTTATTAAATAAAATGTTTTACATTTAATTTTCTTAGTTTTTTCTCTCTCTCTCTTTGTTTTTGTTAAAACATGTGTTTCATTAATTAATCAAGTATATTTCTTTAGGGTTATTTTATGAATTGATGGTAATTTCTCATAATAAAGCCTGCATATGTAATATTGTTGATGAACGTACATACGTATGTTGTATATGAGATTTAAATAGACAAATTGAAAGCCTTTTGATGTTATTGTATTAATGGGCTTTATTAACTAAATTAATATAAACAATAAATATATTTGATTAAATAGAGAAAAAACAATTTGAGTATGTTATTGCAATAGGATTTCCCACAATGAATGGTGTTTCACACCCGAGTTAATCTTCACTGTATTTGACAATATACTTAGTAATGCGATATCAGGAAATATTGATCTGTAGTGCATAATAGATAACATAGATTATACTAACTACTTTTGCATTTTGCATTAGACATTGAAGGTTTTTCGCGCAGCCGAGTGAGGTTTAATGGGGAGGTCGAACAAACGCAAACAATAAGTATTAATACGCGAATGAACCGGCTTCTCTGTCTGTATGATGGTATGATGTATGTATGATGGATGACAATCAGAGTTTTCCCCAATGTATATAGAGAGCATTATCTTCATCAGTTAGGGTTGAAATTTTTCTCCAGTAGTTTCATTCAGAAGCATTGGATTATAACGGTTAAATTATCTTCTATACTGCTACAATTGCTTTATATTTTACCAGCTTTTCACAATTCTGTTTTGCTAAGATTCGGCAAATTTTCTCCATGTGTTAGCTTATCTACAAGAGAACGGTTCGCATTTTAACACGAATTCTAATGGGACACTGCGTAATTAGCAATTCCACTGACAGGCTCGGTCTGCCCCACCAGGATTACTGCTGAAGCTGCTTTGATGCGAAGGAAACTGAATCGATACGAAACTTTTAAAAGAGTACCCTGCACTTCAGAACTGGTCAGTTTCATCCGCAACTCGGGGTAGTTCCTACCCACCACTAACAGATCACGACAAAGAAGATTCATCTTTTACTGTCATCTACCTTCGCGTTTACTGCTTTGAAGTTTTCTATTCAACGCATTTCATATCTTGTTATTTGGTGATGTGTGTCCAAATTAAAGAAGTCGACGTTTTTTCGGAACTCAATTTCAATTTGTTTCAGTATATTCCTTGATTTTGTTAGTAGGTTCTTTGTGTTATTGCTGTCAAATATCGACAACGCTCTGCGTTTTTAACATTGTTAGCATTTTTTGCTAGTTCAGGCCTTATAAGCTAGGCCGTAGTCCAGACTGAAGTGCTGCAATGACCAATTACGTATGCTTTTTATGTATGTATCGTTTATTCACCTGATAATAGTTCTTTTAGTAAGATTATCGGTAACAATAAAGAAGTGGGGATAAATCCACCCTTGTTTTACTCCACTAGGTGAGGCATCGCTTTGCATACTCTCATATTCCACTCTGTAAACTTAGCTATATTTTCTGTAATGTTTATAATTCTAATTCTTCCTCCTATAATTGTGTTGAACTTTGACCTTTAATATAATTTTTTTATTTATTTAATATCTTTCCACGTCATAAGAACTCCTTTAGCCGCTGGTGTGTTTTATGTACGTATGTATGTACTTTGTCCTTGGAAAAAATTATGTGCCTTTCCGAAATCGTTCAGCATTAGTTATTTGATCAGTCATTTGATTAAATACGGATTGAATTGTATATCCTTTGCAACTTTTTTCACACGGTTTGAAGAGTTAGCTCCTCATTTATCTAGGAATGGGTTTATAAATATTTCTGGTCACAAGTTTCCATCGCTTATTAGTTTTTATTATAATTATATACACCATTTTTTTGTCTTTTCTTTTTTGTACAACCAGAAATATTATTGGAAATAAAAAAATAACCTGCGTACTAAATTTTTCACAATTGTAAAACTTGTACAATTATTGTGCAATGTCAAGCCGTCTTATGCCAAGGCAAATACGACCGTGTATTATTTTTGACATTTAAAATAAATTTAACAAAAGTGTTAGCATCCAACACCTGATGGTCCATTAAAAAGCATAACATTAGTGTCATTTAATTCTGCCCTTTTCTCTTTAACGTTTACAATAATGTGCCCCCTTTTTCTTGTTTTAATTTTGGTCATTATGAAAAGGTTGCGTTTATAAGTATATATTAAACGTGCTTACGTTTCATTCTGTGTTTTTTTATTTTATTCCTTGTGTATACAATATATATAAATATTAATTACAATAATGATAAACAAAAAAATAAAAAAGGAAAATCTTAAATGATCCTAAGTGTAATGTAAAGTATACAAAATCTAAATTTAATTAAAATTTATTTTTCAAGAGTTTTTGTATATAGAGAGACAGAGAGAACATACTCTTATATTCGTCGTCGGCATTTATTTGGTGTGGCCCTGTGTGCTGGCGGCACTCGACATGAACAAGTGTTTTAAGCAAATAAATTTTGCACAAAAGCCAAGCCATTGGCCTACTTACTTTACCGCCCCTAACGACAACAACAATAACAATAACAACAATAGCAAGAAACAACAATATTAAAAATTTATATTCTTGTATACGAGCAAAACAACATTAAACTTAAGCAAAACAACAAGAACAACAACAAAATTCTATATAAACAGGGTAAACATTAGCATTTAACTGGGTAAACATAGTTTTTAGATGTAGCAGAGAGGGGGAGGGTTAGGGGGTATGGTTTACAAAAGGAAGGGTTAAAACATTTTCTAAAGAACAGTACTTGAACTCTATGCGGCAAGATGTGGTTAAAAAGTTTTGCATTTTACAACAATTTAGGTTACCTTTATTAAATTGATTTTTTTCCGTTCTTTTTTTTGCCTTTTTCGGCGGTGTTAAGCAGTTGACACAACTGACTTGGAAGTTAAAAAAAATTTTTTTTTCTCAAATCAACAAAATTAACTTAAATTTAAAAAAATATATAAAAAAGAATCTTAAATAAATAAGGGGAAAGGAAATGCCAAAAATTACAACAAAAAAAAAATTAAATCCTAAAGCATAATTTAAAACCATTTTTGTTTTTTAATTTATAATTCTGTTTAATATCGTTTTATTTCATTTTATTTCGTTTCATTATTTTGTTAAGTTCAATGCCCTTTTTAAATTATAATTTATTTGTAACTATTCTGACAGAGCCGGTTGTAAATATTTACAAAAAACAAACAAAAAAGAAATAATAATAAATAAATAAATTTCCCCCAAAAATATATATTTTAAATGCAAACAATAAAGTATACGCACAAACATACATACATACACAGTAAATATTATTCCTTTCCATTCCTTTTTTATTATTCATAAACCGTTACAGAGGCTAAGTAATACAAATAATTTTGGAGGGGGTAATTGAAATATGATTTAAAATACACACAAAAATATTTTTCTTAAATTAAATTAAATTCAATTCAATTTCGATAGAATTTTAGCAGATATTTATAAATAAAAAATTGCTTAAAAAAAAAGAAACTTATTTACTTCAGCTTTATGTCAGACTAGATAAGGCCAGCATTAAAGCCCATTGTCTTTCTACCCGGAGATCAAACTTTTCCTACAGGAAACCAATGCGAGTCCAGTGAGTTGGCTTATGAGACCTAAGGACTCGGTTCAAACCACAGGTCAGACATCAAATCGAAATTTAAAAAAACGTATTTCTTCGGCGACTTCCTCTCAGCAGATTTCTGGCAAAAACTCTGAGAGTAAATAAACTTGCCATGAAAAAAGTTTCTCAAAAACCTGTCGTTAGGAGTCGATGTTAAACTGTAGGTCCCGCCACTCCCATATAAAATTAACGCACACAACATGAGTGGTGTGAGAAGCTAGGGGTAATCATGACTGAAGGGTTGTAATGACCAATTATGTATGTATGAATGTGTAACCACACCACTTATGGTGTGATGGCAAATTTTTTATTTACTACCAGAGTTCTTGCCAAAAATCTACTGAGAGGAAATTGCCGAAGAAATATTTTATTCACATTTCGTTATGTTGTAAATGCCTGACCTGGGGTTTGAACAGTGGCCTCATGTCTTATAAGCCACCAAGACTACTGCGACATCATCTTGAGCGTTCGGTCAAGGATGCCACAAAGAGAGAAGTCAAGAACCTGCTTCTTCTCATGACAAGAGCAGTGCACTGGCACCTTCCTCCTCCTCCTAACCATAGCCCCGCTAGAGTTCATTTGCCGTAATGTCAAATCTTTCACCATGGCTATCAAAACGACAGAGGCACGTAAGAATCGCCATGCGATTTTAAGACAGAATTGAATAGGTTAACTTCTTATTCATACGTGTCCAGCAGAGTCTAGCAATATTGCAGGGAATCTACAATACTGATGAAAAGCTCATCAGCAATACACTTAAGATTTACCTTTAAATGAACCGAAATTTACAGGAGAAATTCTAAGCAATAATGGACAAGGACGGACGTCGAGACTTCTTTCGTTAGCCTAGCAGTCCGAGAAAATTAAGGGAGTTTCAGGCAAAATTCAGACACCCAAAATACATTGCGTCGTGACTGAGGCATTGCCGCTGCCTATAAAAAATTGTTATATCAGAACCCTAAATAAATAAATAAATCACAGTCTACCTTGTCCCTCATTTCTGAATCAAAATTATCCAATTCAGGCCGAAAGAAGTTGATAATCATCTTCCTATAATGCTCGTCGTTGACAGGGATTGCCTAAGCAACATTGTTCTCGAAAAAGTATGAACCGTTTAAGACCAAAATTCTTGTACTTATTTGCAGTGAGCAAAAACAATATTTTTTTTTGTATATTTCGAGAACTGAATTTCGTTTGGACGTATCCTTCTTTTTAGAACGTCCTTACAATTTACTGCAATTCATTTGTACACTCATTATACAGTTACTGAGATTTCAATGCTCTATGATTCTGTATAAACAGCAAACGAAATGGTCTTCTGTTCTTTTGCATTTAATACACAAAGCACAGGAGTGGTTTGCTATTGCAAATGCTCCGACTGCAGAGCAAACGGCCAGCTAAACAACAGTAACAACAACAACAAAATCATCATCATCACAGGCAGCCGTTGCAAAGACAACAGCAATAACAACATTATGGTTAAAAAAAAAACACAAAATTCTAACGAAAAATAAAACAGAATCATTTGTTGGTGGTGGTGGTATATGACGAGGGCTATAATATTATATTTCTTAGTATTGTTCAGTATGTATATATAGGCGTGTATGTGTGTGTGTGTGTGTTTATTTTAATATTTATTTCATTTTATTTTGTTTTTTTTGTTTTTTTTTGTTCATTTGTGCTGTCGATTGTATTGTAAGGCAACAAAATGCAGTAATTTTTTTATTCAGCCCGAATTTTTCGTATATTGAGGCATAATGTGCCTTTGTGAGGCCTTTAAAATGCCAAATTACATTTGAACACACACTTTCGTATATATATATACCAAAAATATTATAAAAAAAAATACATTTACACAAGGAAATAAAGTAAAAGGAAACAAAAACCACCATAAAATACTACTACCGCTACTACTACCCCTACCATTACAGTAGTGTTACTACAATGGCAATTGCAATTGTTTGTGAGTGAATGAATGTTTTATTTTATGTTTTTACTTCCACAGAGAGAAAATGCATTGAAAAATATAATGCCTGACAGAGTAATAAATTTTGTTAAACATTTGTATGCAGTTTAACTACCAAAAACCGTATACACATCCATACATACATACATATGTTTGTACACAAATAACTTTAATACATTTTAAATTTCATTTGTGTTTTAAGCATTACATATAAAAAATAATAAAACAAACACACACACACAACAAAAACAAAGTAAAACTAAGCCAAACACTTAGAATTGAGTTTCTTTTTGTTCCATACGAACTAAAAATTTAAGTTTTTCAACGTTTTTCGCTTGTGTTCTTACGTTTTTTTCTTTCTTTTTTAACTTTATTTTAATCCCTTTTAAAGAAATCAAACTCTCAAGTCATTTAAAACTTTTCAAATAATTTCCTTTCAGCAAAAATAAAAAAAAAACAAATTTTATTGATTTTGTTTTAAAGGAATCTAAAGAGGATATTTAAGTTAGCATATAGAGATTATACGAATTACATGTCTGTGGTCGAACAGAGTGTTAAAAATGTATTTTATTTGGAAAATAATAGCAGTTAGAATGTTAGAAACGTAATACTATAAAGATTGTGGGTTTAAATTGCAATGAATTTTTAACTTGAAGTTTAAACATTTCATTTTATTGTTTTAGAGTAGTTTCATATGGTGTTGATGCTGCTTTCATTAACTTGAGTATACATTTTAGTTTTATTTATAGTTTTCGAAATGACATGCATTCGCAAAGCAAACTTGAATAGTTTTTTATTTAACCTCCAAGTATCTTATACCATAGTATGCCATGTAGGGGTATTTAAAATAAAATGGCTATAAATTTTAAAAGCATTATTTAGGGATTTTATACGAGAGATATAATCATTGAGATACCGAAAAGTACTAGCAAAAATGTGAAAAAGTGTTATGTTGAAATAAATAAAATTTAAGTTTTTAGTAAATAAAATAGGAGATTAAAAATTAATTTAAATTTGTTATTAAAAAACGCCAATAAATTCATATTTTAATTACCTTAAAATTGATTTATAAATATTTCGATTATTTTTGTTTTTGATTCATTTTGGACCACATGAATTCATAGATTTTTGGTTTCGTCATACTCCAATAGCAACAGTTCTGCTTATTTACATTAACATTAAAAGAGCAATAAAATCACTTTTTTTGTGAAACTCTCGAAAGCATTACGCATTGCAACACTGCGAGGAATGCCTAATTCGACTTGCTTTGCTAGAGGCACTCTACCAATTCACATTTCCCAAGTCGTTGCGTTTGTTCAATAAGCTGAACATACATACATATATCTGATCATATTTTATCTCTTTGAAAGATGTAATTATGTGTGGCATAATTCAAATATCTACCAAGGCTTCTCTGTATGGAGTCCCTCCAAAATACCCCCATTTTTCATGTCCATCGCATAAATCAGGCTAAGGTTTGCCAGACAGCAAGAGTTATGTTGGCTTTGAAGACAACCGTGATTTGTGGCTTATTCGGATGCACTTGTACATACATATACATAATTGGCCATTACAACCCTTTCGTCAGGATTACGGGCTAGCTTCTCAACACCACTCATGTTGTGTGCGTTAATTTTTATACATGAGTGGCGGGACGTACAGTTTAAAGTCGACTCCGAACGACAGATTTTTTGAGAAGCTTTTTCTTGGCAATTTTTACTCTCAGAGTTTTTGCCAGAAATCTGCTGGGAGGAAGTAGCCGAAGAAATATTTTTTCGTATTTCATTTTAATGTCTGACCTGGGATTCGAACTCGGGCCTTTCGTCTAATAAGCCAACACACTACCTACTAGACCTCGGCGACTTCAGATGCACCTTCGGATGCACTTGTAGCTTAAGCAAACCCCGCAAGAAAAAGTCTGACGTGATAAAAAAGCAAGATCAAGAGGGCCAGTGCACTTTATCTCCACATAAAATACCTATGCCTTCCAATCGTTAGTGCTATATATCCAAAGTGGCATGACCTGAGTGCCACGCAACTGCTTTCTGTTGAAATCATATGTGTTTGGTGTTCATATAATTTATTTGTATGGAAAACACAATTAAAACTGAGTGTTTTTGTTTTCATGCAAACATACGAACGTGTGAAAGCATTTGTTTTACAGAAACAGCACCAATCTTTTCCAATCAATCGAGTGCTACAAAATCAAACGGGTTTGATATCACAAAAAATGGCAAGCAAGTGATTTAAAGACAAATCTAGTGAAACTCAAAGTGATACCAGCGACTGGGCATATTCTGGAAATTTTTCCTGTCAATAGATCAGTAAGTTCACTCTCCATGCTAGACGACATCAAAATCTATTCTAGGTTACGTTAGCGGGTAGCTTGCCGTTCACTGACAAGCTCTCTAAATGTAAGGTAAGAGCTCTTTTCATGATTCGCTTGCGAAATCCATTCTAGCTATCGTATCACATAATACTCGACCTCAAGGTAAAAGAGGAAGAAGTATCCAACACGTATGCCTGACGGTGTAGTTTCCTACTACCAGGGAGCATATAATCCTTAGAAATCCTAATTGTTGTAGATGAATAAATGGATGATATTGGAAAGTGTTTGCAAAAGCTTTAAATACAGATATCAGTGACTTGTAAGTAATTTTCAAACAGGTCGCACTATATAAATGACTTTTCCTTCTTGATTTTATTACAATAGATGAAACTATTCCTGGAATGAAACAATTTATTGGTTGTAGCTTCAAGGCGACTGTAATAAATACTAGGGATTTCATGCTTAGGATGGCATGTACATTTTCTGTCATGTCCAGGCAACTGTCATCAGCATAATCAAAGCCGCGAACGTTTTCTTTTAACCGCCAATATATTCTCAGGAATTTCTTATTCCATTGTTCTCTATTACGTCCAAAAATGATACTGAAAAGCACTGGTAAGAATGCTGAACCCAGTCTTGCAAGAATACTATAATTTTTTCACAAAGTTGTGCTTCATGCAGAGGTATTAAAAAAAAACTAAATTTGTGTTGAATTTTTATTACAATGTATTCCCATAAAATCGCAATCCTTTACATTCGTCTTGTTTTACCATACAGTAAAAACATTAAATATTTAAAATTAAATAATAAAATAGAACAGCCCGCCTTTTCTTTCTCAATAGACATCATTTGTCGTAGGTTGAGATTTCGTTAGAAGGTCACTATCGTTTATTGAAAATCAAATTTCCTTTGAATTAAAATATGCTTCATCAGCAAAACTAAATATCGTCTATTGAATGCAAAAGTGCGTGGTGGCACCATTGACATAAAAATAATACTGACATTGCTACAATAGCAACAACTACGTTTTACTAAACTAAAAACACATCCCATTTGTCATTTAGAACAAATTTACATAAACTGTACCACCCAAAAATAACACATTCATTGTCTTAGCATTTCTTTTTGCTCACTTTGTTTTCCCCTTTTGGTTCCTTCATTACATTTTTACAACATGAAAATTATATACAACAACAAGACAGAAATAAAAAATAGCATGACGTGTAACTAAGGAATTAAAAAACAAAAACAAAATGAAAAACGAAAAACGAAAAAAACTAAGTGAACAGAAAGATTGAATAGGGAAAATGTAGTTGAAACAAAACCAACGACCCAACAAACATACAATAATGATAACAGTAGTAGCGAACTTTACAATGACAAGTGAACAACAACGAGAAGAACAACATTTGCAAAAACAAGAAGAAAAAAATCACAACAAATGGAAAAATTTTGTATTCGTAGAGGAGAAGAGAGAGGAAGAGATATAGAAAGAAAGTAATACAAAAGCAATATCAGCCCAAATAGGAAATGACACAGAAATGTAACACTCAGGCCACAACACCATTAACTTTGTATTTTTTTTTCTTTCTTTCTTTTTTAATTCTACGATTTCTTTAGCTTTTTTATTCATTTAAATATTTTTTTTGTTATTGTACAGAGAGTTAAACTTTATTTCTACTCAACACAGAGACAGACCCATACGCTCCACTCCAAACTGTATATGCAAAATATTTTTTTCTGCTGCAGCATACAGTGCAAAATCTTATATTAAGATCAGGGACATTAATTAAAAGCTTTGGATTATGTCTTCCATAAAATCTAAGGTATTGTAAGAAGATTTATTTTTAAAAACTTCCGAGTTTTTCACTGATTACTCAGATCCGGATTATAAAATGAATTCAAAAAAATCTTTAGGGTCTAGCAGGTAGTGTGCTGGCTTGTTAGACGGGAGGCCAGCAAAACAAAATATGGAAAATTTGTTTGGTGCCTTCCTCTCAGCAGATTTCTGGCAAAAGCTCTGGGAGTAAATAAAATTTACACTCAAAGTTTTATAAAAATTTTGTTAGTCTCGCCAGTTATAGATAAAAAGGAACTCATACAACATGAATGGTGTGAGAATCTAGGCCGTAATCCTGAGAAAATGCGTTGCAAGGACGATTAAGTAAGCAAAGAAAATTTTTTTGCCGATAGAGCTAATCGCTGCTAATGCCATCAAGCACTCTGTAAGAATCTTTGTGGTCATCAATACTGGATTCATCTCTTGTTACGCCGTCATACCACTATAGTCCACAATCGCTTTATTCTACGAGTACTGCAGGGTAGCCCATATTTAATAGAGGACTACTTATTAAAAATAAATTTATTTCTCAAAATAGCATCCCTTGAACCTCCTATACCTATTATACAACGGATATGAAAGGGTTACATGGAATTGTTTGTAGGATAATTTCCATCATGAAAATTCTTCAATTAAGAAGAAAGAATAGCATGGATGAAAAAGCAATTCGTAGCCTAATTCATGCACTTTTGTCTTCTACTACTACGTAAGTTTCATTCTTCCATTTCCTTCTCAATTCCGGCGGTTTTCTGCTTGTCAAAAACACATACTAAGTGACACAGCCTGTTCAAATATTGACAGAAATCTTCTCACAGATGGCTTACATACATAATACATCCATAATTGGCCATTACAACCCTTCAATCAGGTTAGTGTGTTCGTTTTATACATGAGTTGGGGGACCTACAGTTTAAAGTCGGCTCGGAACGACAGATTTTTGAGAAACTTTTCATTGCAATTCACTCACAGAGTTTCTGCTGAGAGGAACCCGACGAAGAAATATTTTTTTATAATCTTGTTTTGATGTCTTACCTGGGGTTTGAACCCGGGCCTTACGTCTAATAAGCCAACACACTACCTACTAGACTACAGCGACTTCAAATGACTTGATTTACTTACTTACTTAATTAGCCATTTACAACACGAATAACGGATTTCGGCCTGCAGCAACACATCCTTCCAGACGAATCTGCATCTTGTGCGGATGCCAGGACAGGACTTCCATGATTTGATCCTTCCAACGCAGACAAGATGGCCCTCTCCGCCAACTTCCGCAGATCCCTGCATCAAATACCCGTCTCGCCTGGAACATCCTCCTCCATTCGAACGACATGGCCTAGCCAGCACAGCCGCTGGCTATTAATACTTGTACGTTGCACAAAGTGTATGTCGTTGAGGAGCTTGTACAGCTCACTGTTGGATCGAATGCGGAAATCATCGTCAAACTCGCACGGGACCGAAGATCTTACGTAGGACTTTTCTCTCGAATACTCTCAAGACTGATACATCACTGCTTAGTAGGGTCCATGCCGGATAGGATGACCCTATACTCTTATAGAGTATTAGTTTTGTCGTACGAGAGAGGTCTCTGCTACTCAATTGCCTATTGAGACCACAGTAGCACCTGTTGGCAACGCCAACCAAGATGTATAAATTACTTGATTATATCAAAGGTGTAGTTATTCGGCCGTAATCTGAGAATCAATACGCCAATTGTAAAAGAAAAATTTTATTAAAACTTTGTATTTTAATAGACACTATATTCGCTGCTGACCATCTGAAATTATTCGAATTTCTGTGAATGTAGCCAAACTTAAATACTTACACTCAAACTTTAAG
Organism: Sarcophaga rosellei; assembly: GCA_930367235.1. NCBI lineage: Eukaryota > Metazoa > Arthropoda > Insecta > Diptera > Sarcophagidae > Sarcophaga > Sarcophaga rosellei. The sequence goes on from OV884018.1 coordinate 79,584,987, forward strand.
TACACATACATATGTATGTACAATATTTGTAATACAACTGATTCATGTAGCTGTCATCCTTCTTTTTGTTTTCTTTATTTAAAATGGTTTTTTTATGAGACCTGCCTCCTTTAGTTGTTTTCTACTTCAATATACGAGTGCCATACCAACTCATGTACAATATGTATTTTTATTTTATGTTTCGTTTCGAGTTGTTTTAAATATTCTACGTAACTGTGTCTATGCGTCTCCTGTTTCTGTGTCTGTGTTCTCATACTTTGTATTTTAAATAACGACAAACAAAGTCAATGTATAGAGAAAGAGAGAGAGAGAGAGGAGTTTTCGTATTGTTATAAAAGTTGCGCCAGTTAATGCGACATAAACCCAAACGCGCAACAAAATGATAAAAACGATGCAAAATTCGAATGAAAGAAAACCACGTTGGAGACTGAAAAAAAAATTAAAACAATTTTAACAGCATAAAAATCACAAGAAAAACAACAAAAAAATTTTAAGAAAGTAATCTTTGTAATATTTGTTGCAAGAGCATAGAGAGTTGGTTGATATTTTTATTTTTTTAGAACAACCAACCAACCAACCACTGAACCATCAAGTCATAGAGAACAATAGGAAGTTTGTCCTCGAGCTGTAAAACCTTTAAACAAAATAATAATAATGGTGACCAACTTTGACTCGAACAAAAGAAACAATAATGAAACAACTACAATGGTTTTGAAAATAAGTATCTATGTATGTGTGTATATGCATGGCTAGGTGTGTATGCAAAAAAAAATTTCACAGTTACTCAACAGTGTCAAAGTGGACATGATGGCAGAATATCTTTTTTTTTTTCTTTTGCCATTTTTTCACTTAACAACTTGGCTTTTGTTTTTCAGGATTGTAGACATTTTTTTCTATTAAAAATAATTTTTATTTCCAAATTAGAAATAAATTAAGCTAGTTTAAGTAAGTGGTTGGGGAAAAGAAGTATATTTTGTGGCACAACTGGAGTGCTAAATTGTTTTGAATGAAGTTCAACTAAAATAAGTGATTTCAGACACGAATTTATTTTAAACTATTAAATATATATGGAGTTTTATACAGTTAAAGTATGTATTCGTATGGATATAGAAAATATAGAAAATATGATTGGACCTTATCAGTGCGATTTTAGACCTGGCAAGTCCATCACTGACCAGATATTCACACTACGTCAGATCCTCGAAAAGACCCACGAAAATCAAGTCGACACACGCCATCTTTTTGTCGGCTATAAGGCAGCCTTCGAAAACTACATAAGGAATCGTGTTTGTGCCGCAATGTCTGGGCTCGATATACCTGCGAAGCTGATAAGGCTATGCAGAATGACGTTGAGCGATTCCGGCAGCACCGTCAAGATAGGAATAGACCTCTCCGAACCTTTTGATACTGTGCGGGGTTTCATCCCTTATCGTGCGGCCTCTTCAACTTCGCATTGGAGAGTTGTTATGTATTTGAAAAACTAAATTTATTTTATTTATTCAATATGAAGAATAATTACAAAGCTTACTGAGAATAACTTAAAAGCTAATAATAACAAGTGTTTAGTTTATGTTCTATGCAAAGTATATAAATGTAAATATAACTTAAATTATTTACACAACATCTTCCTTTTCAATTACATATGTATGTACATATAATAATTTCAATCCAATTTATTTTCAAATATTTAATTATTTAAATCACAAAGTTTATACATAGATATAAATTAATAATAATATTATTTGTTAAGATGCAAGTGCATGTTTTTGATGGTTTAGAAATTAGTGTGTGTAAATCTAGTTGGTGGGTTAATTTTTCTTCCATGACGAGTTCTGTAGGCACTATCAGATTCAGTATCAGTAGTTTTAACTGGTAAATTCGGGTCGGAAGTATTCACTGTATTACTACCATTTTCATTATTAGAGTTCTCAGACTTTTTGAATGTGTTTTCATTTGTATCATCAGAGTTTGATGAGTTTTTAGGATTTTTGAATATGTGTTGTTCATTTCTTCTAAACAAAGAACCTTCTTTATCTCTAATTACAAATGATCTGGGCTCCGTACTTTTACTCACTATTTCTCCTGGAAACCAAAAAGAACTAGGACTTCTTTTAAACATTACTTTATCACCTGTGTTAATAGATTTGTATTCTTTTGTATTGGAGTTATAATGATTTGATGACTTTTGAATTTTACTATTAACTTCTTTTTGATATTTATCCGTATCAACTAGTTTTGGTTTTAAGTTTAATGAAAGTGTTGGAAGTCTTGTATTCAACTTTCTAGACATTAGTAATTCAGATGGACTTGGCAAATTTCCTTTAGGTGTAGTGCGGTAGTTTAATAACGCGATATATGGATCAGTAGCACTTTCAAGACATTTATATAAAAGTTTCTTCACTGTCTGAATAGAGCGTTCCGCAAGACCATTTGATCTTGGTAAATATGGACTCGAAGTTTTGTGATCTATACCCCAATCAATAAGAAATTCTTTAAATTCTTTTGAATTAAAAGGCGGACCATTATCAGATATGAAAATGTTTGGGATGCCATGTCTAGCGAAAATGGATTTTAGTCTCAAAATCACATGTCCACTCGAATAACCAGAGTTTAACAACTCTATTTCAATAAATTTTGAAAAATAGTCAACTACTAGTATATAGTATTTTTTATTGAACTCAAAGAGATCACAACCGACTTTAAACCATGGTATATTATAAACATCATGGGTCAAAATTTCTTGTTTAGATTTTGAGTTTTTGTATTTCATACAAATTTCACAATCTGATATTTTATTAAATATATCATTATACATGTTTGGCCAATATACAGATTGTCTAGCAAGACTTTGACATCTCTGTATTCCCATGTGGCTTTCATGGATTCTGTCCAAAATCAAACTTTGAAGACTTTTTGGGACTAAAACTTGGTTATTTTTAAGAAGAATATCATCAATGATATGAATTTCATCTTTTATCTTGTAATAGGGCATGACCTCTTTATCAACAAATTTTTTATGTTTAGGCCAACCATTTAGTATATACATTTTAATTTTTTCAAAAACTTTCATTATTACTATGATATCTTATATCATTTATATTTGCAAATGGAACTTCAAGATGCGACTTAATAAAATTACAATGAAGTGTGATGTCATTATGAATTTCAGCTAAGGCGTTTGCTTTTAATGGACATCTTGACAAGGTATCAGCTATATATAAATATTTACCGGGCTTGTAGGTAACTGTCAGATCATATGACTGAAGACGAAGCATAAACCGTTGAAGTCTAGCAGGAATTTTGTATAAAGGTTTATTAAACAAAGAAACCAATGGTTTGTGATCAGTTTCTACTAACACTTTGTTACCATACGTATATTGGTGAAATCTAGTGCAACCAAAAAGAATAGCAAATAACTCTTTTTCTATTTGGGCATAATTCTCTTGTGCAGTTGTGAGGGAGGCAGAAGCATATGCTATTGGTTGGTTATTGTGCAAAATGGCAGCTCCGACGGCAAATTTGGAGGCATCTGCACTCAAAATCAATTGTTTGTTTGGATCAAAATAAGTTAAGACGGGACTTTTTGTAATTTCAGCTTTTAAATTAGTAAACTCATCCTCTTGAGATTTATCCCAATGCCACTGAATATCTTTCTTTAGCAATTCTCTTAAATGTTTATTCTTTGATGATAAATTCGGAATAAAATTTCCTAAATAGTTAATCATTCCGAGAAAGCGTTGCAGCTCAGAAACGTTTTTAGGAGCAGACATATCTAAAATTGCTTTAATTTTGTTTTCATCTGGCTTAATACCATATTCATTAAAAATGTGTCCAAGGAACTTAATTTCATTTAGTAGGAATTTGCATTTATCTTTGTTAAATTTAAGACCAATTTCTTCTGCACGTTGCAGAACTTTCTATAATGTTCTATTATGTTCTTCTATTGTTTTTGCATAGATTAGAAAATCATCAATATATATCACTAACCCTTCAATGTCGCCAAAAGATTTAACTATTTCAGAATGAAATATCTCTGGGGCAGCATTTATGCCAAATGGTAGCCTTAAAAATCGATACCTGCCAAATGGTGTATTGAATGTACACAATTTGGATGAAGCTTCATCTAATGGAATCATCCAAAAACCACTATTGGCATCTAAAGTGCTGAAATATTTTGAGCCACTAAGTCTTGCTTTACAGTCATCTATATTGGGAAAAGGATAGTGAGGGCGAAGTATGGCTTTATTTAAGTTACGGGGGTCTAAGCAAATTCTCAACTGTCCATTAGGCTTAGTAACAAGTACGATAGAACTGACCCATTCTGTTGGTTCCCTTTCTGGCTGTATTACATTAAGCTTCACCATTCTATCTAACTCAGCTTTTAACTTGTCATGAAGGCTAAAGGGAATCTTCCTTGGAGCATCTACTATACGTGCTATATTAGGTTTGAGCTTGAAACTACATTTTGTTTTCATGTGACCTAAACCATTAAATACATGCGCATAATTATCGATAATTTTATCAGATGTTAATGAATTTACAGTCTTAATTAGATTCATTTGTTTGGCTAATTCTAATCCAATTATATTTTTACATTTTAAATTTAATACAAAAAATTTACTCAAATAAGTATTGTTATTAAAAGAAAATTTTAAATCAATATTTCCCATTAAAGGTAACTTTTCACCACTAAAGGTTAAAATTTTTGTATCAGTAGGTCTTAACATATGGCTTAAGTTTAACATATTTGACGTATCCTTTGATAATATGTTTACTTGTGCTCCGGTATCTATTTGAAGAGTAATTGCCATATTATTTATAAATACCTGAACATTCCACTCATTATTTGCTACGACACTGCAACTGGAGTTTAATAGGGTACCAATAAAAAATTCTTTAACGTCTTCATTATTGCTATCAACCTGGCTTTCTATTTGTTTCACAAATTTTTTGGTTTGATGTTGCGGTAATTTCGCGAAACACATTTTTGCAAAGTGACCTTTCTTACTGCAAATATGACAATTGATGTTTTCAGCTGGACATTTTTTCCTGTGAGTTTGACCACATCTGCTACATTGTTGCTGTTGGATATTCGATGAAGTGGGTCTTCTAACTGATGAATGTTGCTTTGACGAATAAGTTGAGTGACGTTGATTAACATATGCTGGCTGATTTATTTGTTTCTTGTAAATATTCGACTTATTTAAAGCGCCAACAAAATTTGTTTCTTGTTGCAACTGACTGGTGTTTTCTTTTGCGGAGTTTATATTTTTAGCTATTTCCAAAGCTTTCTCAAGGGTAATTTTACTTTCGCTTAACAATCTTTCTTTGATCTGGGAATAGTTCGGAAGTAAACCACAGACAAAAATATCTTTAACTAACTCCTCACGCAAATCTCCAAACTCACACAATAGGCTTTGGTTTTTTAACACCGTTACATATTCTTCAATAGATTCATTCAGACCTTGTTTTCTTGAAAAGAAAGTATGACGTTCCATCGCTATGTTGACTTTGGGAATGAAATATGCGTCCAATTTTAAAAGCAATTCATCATATTTGACCGTATCTATGTCCTCATTGAATGAATTAAAAATTTGTAAGCAATCTGGTCCTAAATGATGTAACAATAACGCTACTTTTCGTTGTTCAGTTTGCTGTTCCAGATTTGATGCTCTCATAAATATCTTGAACTGGTTTTTCCACGACTTCCATGTGGCACACATGTTACTTTCTTTGAGGTTAAGAGGAGCAATTGTTGTTGCAACCGACATTACATGTGGTGTAGACATTTCAGAATATGTAATTTTTTGTTCACTTGCCTTAGACTGCATCGAATTTTATTAAATATTTAATTCTTTCTTTTTGTATTTTATAAATACGACGTCTTTATTTAAATAGACTTTTGACTTTTTTTTTTTTAAAAAAAAATTTTTTTTTTAAATTTTTAATTTTTCTCTTTGACACCTGACACCATGTTATGTATTTGAAAAACTAAATTTATTTTATTTATTCAATATGAAGAATAATTACAAAGCTTACTGAGAATAACTTAAAAGCTAATAATAACAAGTGTTTAGTTTATGTTCTATGCAAAGTATATAAATGTAAATATAACTTAAATTATTTACATCCCAAGAGCACTATTTTTCAAAAAAGCGTCCAGTTGCTTGCGTACGCTAACGACATTGACATCATAGGGCATACCAAACGAAATGTTACTTCTGCCTTTAGTGCTATTCAACAGGAGTCTACTAAGATGGGTCTGGCAGTAGATGAGGGCAAAACTAAGTATATGTTACCAACAAGTAGAGAAGTGCAACGTATTGGATCTCAGATTACGGCCGATAACTGTACTTTTGATATAGTCAAAGAATTTATTTATCATGGCTCCGCCGTTATTACCAAAAATGATGTCAGTCTGGAGATTAATCGCAGTATTACTCTTGCCAACAAATGCTACTATGGCCTCTATAGGCAACTAGTACTTTACAAGAGGGTCATCCTCCCCATGCTTCTTTATGGCGCAGAGGCATGGACCACTGATGCAGCAGCCTTAAGAGTATTCGAGAGAAAAGTCGTACGTAAGATCTTCGGTCCAGTGCGAGTTGGCGGTGATTTCCGCATCCGATCCAACAGTGAGCTGTACGAGCTCCTGAATGACATAGACATTGTGCAGCGTATTAACATCCAGCGGCTACGCTGGTTCGGTCATGTCATTCGAATAAAGGAGGATGCTCCGGCAAGGAGGGTATTTGATGCGTGAGTCTGCGGAAGTCGGCGAAGAGGACGACATTGTCTACGTTGAAAGGATCAAATCGATTAAGACCTCGATTTTTTTTTTTATTTAGTTATATTGCAGACGTTTGAACCGTGGCCTCGCGTCTAATAAATCAACACACTACCTACAAGACTGCGACGACTACTATATATACTGCTCCCTATAAATCTTCGTTTCTTTTTATGAATCTTGAATTTTATGAGTTTTAATATCATTAAAGCCAAGCAGTTTTTGCAATAATTTTTTTCCTTTATTCAGCTTTTTTTTCGGACAATTCTTTTCATTTTATTAACCATTAAATCATAATGCGCATAAAAATGCAACAGTGATAGCTATAGCAACAATAACAACAATAAATAACACAGTATGAAAAAAAGATTATTAAACATTTAACAGTGTCGCCATTATCGTATACATTATTAATTCATAAAAATTGTTATATCCTTGAAATTAAAATAGCCTGGGTATCATAAGGGTCATTTAATTTATGTCAAGAATAATATATTATTCATAATAAGTCTGTGCTATTCAATAAAAGCTTTCATTGTGTTATTTACCTCGTCCTGTCTCTTCTACTTGCTGGCTGGTTGACTGGCTGGCTGGCTGTATTTTAGCAATTTCTTATGTACTATGTGTTTGTATGTTAATAAATTTTGGTTTGTAAGTTTGAATAAACTGTATATAAACATCTTGAAATAAATACATGAAACTCATACAAACAAATGCTTCAAAGCAAACACAATACATATACATACACAAGACTGTACTTATCATCAATCAAATTTTTTTGTGAATAATTTTTGTAGGACACTGCAAAATTTTATTACTCCATGTGGCATGATAATTACACAAGTTGCAAATATTCTTTGGCTCTCCTTAAAGTTATTATTTGTTTTAACCATTTATTTATTTATTTTTTGTTTTAATTAAATTAATTAATGGATTTTAATTAAGAATGTATTATAGTATTTATATTACGTCAATGCAATTAATATGTTAAAATTTTTATGGAATATATTGTATTTCCACACATGTTATATTTCATTTGTATTTTATTGTTTGTTTTTTTTTTAATAATTAAAATGACTGGGATATTAAAGTAATAAAGTAACATAAAACGACTGCAAAATAAAATAAATTTTACTACAAATTATAAACCGATTCATTATTTATAATTATTTAATATTACACATGATTTCTTTGGCTAGAATCAGGCTTGTTGGTGTCTCAGCTTCATCATTACTTTTTCAGATAGTTAGTCGGTTTTATATATGAATCACCAGAAAAATTCGATTAAAAATTGCCGGTAGATGGCTCTAGAATGTTGTAAGTCTGATTATCAGACAAATAAATGTAATATTTTAAGCTTTACATTGTTAGAAGACATTATTGAAATCGTATTACATACAGAAATGATCATTACAACACTTCAGTCAGGATTATGGTCTAGCTTCTCAACACCACTCATGTTGTGTGTCTTCATTTTATACATGAGTGGCAAGACTTACAGTTTTAAGTCGACTCCGAACGACAGATTTTACTCTTAGATTTTTTTCAGAAATCTGCTGAGAGGAAGTCATCGAATAATTTTTTTTTTTGTCATATTTCGTTTTGTTGGCGATGTCATACATGTGATTTGAAGCGTGGCCTCCCGTGTTATAAGCCAACACACTTCCTACTGGGCTACGGCGGCTCTAAATAGCATTATTTTATGAAAAGTTATCTCATCTTAAAAAGTAGTACAAATGATCAATACTGCCATCCTATTTCTTTTTTTATTATAAAAAAGTAAAGAAGCGTCGTAGACCACTTAAAATTTAGGTTGCTCTATCACTTAAGAAAAGTCATAGAAAAATTTGATTAAGACTAGCAAATAAACAACGTGGACATTGCTAGGGAACTCGACATTCATCAGTAGTTATGAACCAGTTGAATAATACTGGATACTCAAAACGGCTCTCGGCTTGTTGTTTTGTAGAGTGGCATAAATATAACCGACAACGTGGAAGTGTTGGTAAATATATTGACATTGATGACATGAATTCGAAATGTTCAGCTCGCGATGTAATAAATCTTTTTATTTATGTGTGACCTTCTTTGTCTACAGTTGAGTAATTGAGTAATTGGAGAGTAGTGTTGTTTTTTTCTAGACACTTGATCTTGAAAGGAAAACACTATTTAAAATAATTAACAAAACGCTGATCAGATTTTTATACAATCAAACTTTATATTTGAATATAACAAATTGAAATAAATACTCACTAAGTTAATGTTAAAGTCTCTGTAGTCTAGTAGGTAGTATGTTTCTTGCTAGACGAACGTCCTGGCTCCGACATATCGAACAAAGCGAAATATAAAGAAATATTTCTTTCATCGACTTCCTCCCAGCAGTCTTCATGCAAAAACTCTGAGAGTAAAATGAATTTTAAATTAAAAATGTTCTCAAATCCATCGTTTGAAGTTGATGTTAAATTGTCATTGTAGTTACTCACACTTATGCATAAAATTAACACACACAACATGAATGGTTTGAGAAACTAGGTTATAATCTTGGCTAAAGTTTTTAATAACTGAATTAGGTTATTAAGTAAATCTATTATCGTACAGATGGGCCTTAGTATTGCTACCCTTCGATACATTGTACTCCCCTCATACTTTATAGGATGTCCCTGTAATGTCTCCTTCAAGCCTATTGTCCTGACCAATTTTAGAATGCTGCTTGGTGTCAATAAATTCTTACACAGCAACTGGAATGCATCCCGGCATTTCGCACTGGCCCACAGTTTACAAGAATGTTAAGATTGTTTAAACATGAACAGAATGCCTAGCACTTAGTATATACTCAGATGTTTCCTTTCAGGATCCATAAATGTCTTCAAGGTTTCAAGAATATATTCTAATGATTCATTCTCATCGACACATAATTTACATATTAGATTCGACACAACATCCATGAATGTTCCATTCTGTGTAAGTGTACTCTCAGGTTATTTCATGATAGTCTGATACATGACTCAGGTCTGTTAATATTTTAGTTTCCCAACAGAGGGTTTGAGATAAGCTTGCCCTCTCGTTAAATTCCCTTTCGTTGAGCATACCCCATCAAACAACCGTCCTCACTCCATAGGAGATTTCTGGCTACATCAACGGCGTGGAAGCTTCTCTTATGGCAAGCACAGTGTACTCTTATTTGATTTAATAATAATACAAACATCGTCTAATTTACCAAAAATATTTAATTATTTTTAATATTCTGATTTCGGTGAAAGAAATAAAAGGATTTCAAACAATGGGTGGATTCTTAAATTCATTTCATTTGAATTTATTATTTGTAATTACATTTTAATATTTTCTTTGATATTTGAATTTGCGTTTCTTTATGGCAAACTACAATAGTTTTACTACAAATTATTAAAGTCCATCAGCAGCAACAAAAATAAACTTAATTATGCAAAATGTTACAGAGCAGATCATAATTTATGAAATGGTTCTTTGTCAGTACCATTTAAAACATACATACATATCTATGCCTCAATGACCATTTAAGTCACATCCTATATACTTGAATTTAAATGATTTCCATTTTTCTTCTTTATCTTTTTTTTTTATACGTTTTCTTTGTATTTTTTTTTTTTTTTCTTTTGCATTCCTTCTTTACATACTGATTTTGATGAGAATGATAATGATAATGATGACGATGACGATGATAATAATAAGAGCATAAAACTCTTCTAAACACTTACACTTGGTATATTATAAGGGGAGGTACGTTAAAGAGTTTTGAAAGAGGTATAACTGTTCCATGAACGGAATAACTGTTCAGGTTGTTATCAACTTCAAATTACAATAATTTCCATATGTCTTTAACAACAATACATTTAAATGCTCTCATGTACACACACTCACACACACACAGTAGTATACCACACACATTCATATATTGTAGGTACAATACGTGTATGTATGTAAACTATTTTAATGATAATACGGCCACTATTGCTATAGCAACAACAACTAAAAATACGTCATTATATTACAATACAAAAACAACCAGTATTTAACATATGAACTATGCTTAGTAGCAGTAGTAGTATAATAAGAACAACAACAACAATAACAACTAAGAGAATAACTGTTAAATACACTACACTCCATATATGACAAACAATAGAAATGAACAATACAAAAGCACTCATATGGAATTGAGTGCGAGAGCGATGTCCTTATTTCACAAAAATACTGACACACGCACGTAAGTGAGTGTGTGTGTGTGTGTAAATCAGCAGTTGTATATAAGAAATGAAAAGGAAGAATAATAAAAGAAAACGCATTGCATAGTATGTTATGGTAGAGCATAAAATAGGGTTCAACTTAACTGTGTGAACTCATCTTTTGTTGCGTTAAACAACAATACAACAACAAATATAATAACCATGGAGAAATATGAAAAATAAACTATGCTTTAAAAACTATGATAACTCATTGTTTGAAGTTGTTTATCAGAAATATTTAAGATTCCTTTTGCCTTACCTGTTACATGTAGATCATGAATGTACTCACATTGGCATTTACAGAGAAATTATTTTTATTACTCCGTATAAGAAAGATCTATTGTGTAAGCCTATTACATTGCCTATCCAATCCAAGACCTTTAAGGAATTCAACTACAATTGAAGCGGAGTCCGGGCAAAGGTGTTGGAGCCTTTGTCTGCCGAGTGCTGGTGAATGATTTTGGCAAAAGCTGTACTTAGCAAAAGCCGCTTATCCATCATTCTCCTAATAGGGAATACAAATCGTTTTGCTTTGCTTATTGATGGCATTCATATTATGGCAGTCAGCAGTAAATTAAATCTCCTTTCAGTTTCTAAGTATTTCGTTCGTATAGTTTTTTGTAAGTCAAATTACCATACGTGGCCATAGTGGCCTGGAACGCAACGTGGCCTGTGGTCAATTGATAACAGCTTAACTATACAAAAGTATACAAGGCAGGAACCTCTCATTCTTCTACGAAAACCCATTATAATCGACTTTCTAAACCTGGGTCCTTTAGGCAGAATAACTAGCCTGACTGGATCTATCGATATACCATACCCAAGACCGCAGCTCGAAGTTAATGGAGTGGGTTCTGTCCTGTGGAACCGTGAGTCTGAGCAATAGTTATGCAAACGTTGATGACAATTATTGAAGTTGTCATACATACATACATAATTGGCCATTACAACCCTTCAGTCAGGATTACGGCCTAGCTTCTCAACACCACTCATGTTGTGTGTGTTCATTTCATACATGAGTGGCGGGACCTACAGTTTAAAGTCGAATCCGAAAGACATATTTGAAAGAAATATCAAGACAATATGAAGAAAAATTCTTTTTTCAGTTTCTCAGTTTTTCTTTTCTTTTAAATAATAATTTCTAACAAACAAAAATTTTCATTAATTACGATTTTCCCGAAATGAAATTTCAACAAATTGGAAAACAGTATTAAATTAACAACAGAAAGAACCTTAAAAACTTCATGTTGTTTTAGTTAAACACCTGCTGCGATGCACTTCATACAACATATGACAATAAAACATTTCAAAAACAGTACCAGCTTCAGTTATATGTTTTCTTTTTATAACTCTTAAGCCGATATTTAAATGGAAAATTTCATATACACGAGAATTCCACCTGCCAAGGTTCCCCTTGGGCGTTAGATTGAGAAAGCTTCTGTTCAAATATTCTTTGTTGAACGGCACATACATATGTACATAAATACATGTATTTTTTTGGGTAAAAAGTATAATTAAGAATATGCTTTTATTTTCATATGACAATAAATTTATAATTTATGATTTCTCTTTCACATACACATACTTATTTGCATGTTTATGTAGGTACATATATGCATGCAGAGCAAGCATTCAATAAGATTATGATGGTATACATACATACTTTTGCCAAATAATGCATATGAAGTTTTCATTATTGTGATGCTATACACGCTCTATAAATGTATAGACTCGATAGGTATATTGAAAATGTGCTGAGTTTCAAACTTCTGTTAAACATTGATGGTTGTTATTGAAATATTTAATAAAATTAATATCTCTTTACCAGAGTATTACAATATAATTCTTGATACTATAAATGCTGTTTGTAAATATAAGAAGAAAGAGTTAAAAGACAAACTAATCCCAACTAAATGTCACAAATAATAAAGACTTAAGTCGGAGATACAAATACTTAAAATTATGTCTTTTTTTTCTTATGTCACTCACAAAAACAAGGGGTTTTAAATTCATAAAAGATTTTAAAAAATAAAAGACAAAACAAAAAAAAACCTACAAGATAATGTAAAAACAATAGCTGAAGTAGTAGTAGAACAACAGATATTTGCTCCTGCTTTTTTCTAACGAACTTAATGCTTAAACTCGAAATGCGAGCACAGGAAAATAAAAGAGAGATAATGATTTCCTAAATATTTAACACAACAACAGCAAGAGTAAGGGAAAACAGTTCAAAAATAAAATAAAATATGGGAGGTATTGGGTAAAGATATGTATTTCTCATGCTGGCATTTATTCATGTTGTAGTTTTGAAACAGAACAAAAACTTACACTCAGGTGATATATAAAAAAAAACAAAAAAAAAACCCATACACACAAAAACATATACAGGGAGATGACAATGCACACACAAAAAACACCGAAACGAGAGTGCAATCGGAGCACTGTGCTCAGCATGTGCACTTGGTAACCTATTTCCTTATTTTGAATTGAAAAGTTTTTCTTGTTTTCCTTTTTTTTTTTGTTATTTAATGGTAGTTGTTGTTATTTTTATTTATGAAAATAACAAGAAGACAAATAACAGTAGTATTGTATGAAAATTGTACAAGCCTGTGTGTAGGTGTATATTTTGTGTGTGTTAGTGTATGGTAACAATAATGACAATGCCAGAAAATTTCACTTTAATATTGAGGTTAAATTATGAAAAAAAATACGAATAAATTGTTAAAATATAAAAATAAAACCCACTTTTGAATACAAAAGGAAATTGTAAATACAAGTGCTGTTGCTATTCGTTTATAAGGGCAAAGTGTTTTCAAGAAAAGTACGTGTTGCATATGGTATTTATTTTTAACGTTCTTTCAATACATAGTTTTTAAATTTGAGAGAATATTTAATTTACAGGATTTTTTTTTTTTTAATAATTATGAAAAACGGACGAAAAGAGTTTAAAATTAAATATTTTGATTCATTCAAAATTTGGAAATTGCGTATGAGAACGTATTAAGAGCAGGATTCGCAACATTATGTTATTTCTACGTGTATATGCATTAGTTCTGTTATCTTAAGTATTTCATTTAATTCTTGTTCTTGCTGAATTATCGTGTGATGTTGATAGAACGTGATCAATCCAGGTCCACCCATCATTTACTTATCAAAAACATTTTGATAATTATTCCATTTTGGGCTATAACTCTTGGTTTAATAGATAGCTATGCCTTTGGGTTTGTGTAGAATTTCGTACCTTTTGCAATACTCTGTGGTAACACTGTGTAATGCCTTGCCTTGAGTTCATGAAAGAATGGATTTTGAAATGTTGATGGTGTTGGATGGTGCCGGACCGATTTACGAAAAATTTTTAGAGCAGTTTTGCTACATTACGACATTAATTTGAGCAGATAGATATCGTCAACAACGTCTTCAAGAAGTCCATTTATTCATTTCCATTTTATGCCCCTTCTAACGATAGTTAGAATTATTGTCGTTAAGAAGTGCCTTACCACTACGATCATACGATATATTGAGTATCTATATAATGACCTATTGCCTCGAACAATTTCAGGTTGCTGCTCCTGCCTACCATTTGATACGCAACTAGGTGTTTCTCCCACTTATGTCGGTCAAGTTACAAGAATGTGTTCCGATGATTCATTCTCTTCGCCACAGAATTCACGTATTAATTGCGAGCCAACCACCATTCTGTATAAGTGTACCTTGAGTCTATAGTGCCCTGTCAAAAGACAGATTTTTCTCCTCCGGTTATTTCTAGATGATTTAATGCATGAATCTTCTTATATAACTCCGAATACCTTAAATCCCTTTGAGAAAGTCTTCGCCTCTATGTAACTCCCATTTTCTTGAGCATACCTTTACAAATATCGGCTCCCACTCGACAGAAGGATTCTGATACCACCAGTGGCATGAAAACTGTCCTCTGCTTGCCCATTGTTAAGAATTTATACAATTTCAGAGAGCCAGTAGAGACTAGCCTATTTTGTCTACCCAGTAATCAAATTGCAGGACTTTGCACTTATTATTTCTAAATTTTTTTAACTGCTTGGCAAGAACGTGAATGCTAAACGTTCAATATAAATGTGAACGGTTCAATATTATCTATGCGAGAGCAGTAAGCCACATGCCAAATAATGACAAAAGGCTGTGCTTAAATGAATTTTTAAAATTAACAGGCTTCCTACAAAATAATTCATTCATCAGCACCCTGAACCGAGTCCCAAAAAGTATTCCATATGATGACACATACATATCAGCCAGAGAGAACAAAGTAGAACGAAACTAATTAAATAAATAATAAGAAGATGAAGCGGACCTTTAAAAAATGTTTTACTAAAAAAAATAAAAATAACACTCTCCTGAACGATGTTGACCGGCATAATTATATCAAGCTTTTTTATCCTGAATTAAAATTAAAGTCAAATTAGAAATCGACGCCTCCATTCTATAACGTTCTAAGTGTACTTAGAACATTTTTAATGTTCTTGCGTTTTTAAATTCTACGTTCTCTAACCTAAATACTGTCAAAATTTGGTTAAGATGCGTCGATCCGTTCCGAAGTTATAGGAAAAAATCTACTTAGAATACACATATAGTCGTATGGCGCGTGAAAACTTTGAGAGCTCATAACTCAAAACACACTTTTTCGACTTAGAATGTTATAGAACGGAGGCGTCGAAATGTTAACACGCATTATTAATGTCATGGAAAAATTTATATTTTCTTATTACGTACGTGTTATAATCTGAATATATTTTATTAGAATCGTTTTAAATTTCCAATTCATATTAAAATTCTAAACTTCTACTTTGTCATAGTAAAAAATTTGCATTTGATTGTACGAAACTATAATAACGATAAGCAACAATAAAGGAAACAAAAATGATTACAAAATAAGGAGGACAATAAAAACAAAATAAAAATGAAAAAAAGAAAATGAATATAATGATTACAATCAGAATGAATAAACGAACCAGTCAGTCAGCCAAGCAAAAGTAGACTTGACTTAAATAGAATGATAAGCATGATAAACCGACAACACAAATCGCAAATAAAATCGAGCCAAAGTAAAAGTAAATAGTAAAATATAATAGGAAAAGAAAAAAAGAAAATAATAACTCAAATAAATAAAAATGGAAGCAAAACCACAGAAAGGAAAATCACGGAAATACTGTCATTGTCAACTATTGTTTAAACAATAAGTTGAAGTTGAAAAAAAAAATAAAATAAAGTAAAACAATAAAATAGGAGAAACAAAAATTGCAACATTTTTTTTTTTAATATTTTCAGTTTGTATACGTTTTTTTATATTTTTTTTTTATTATTTTTCATTATTATTGTGATAGAAAAAAAAGAAAATCAAGCAACTGCAATACCGTTAAACACTACTGACCAAGACCTATTTTTCTATTACCGCTTTTTTGTTTGTATGGATTTCCAATTTTATATTTTTTTGTATTTAAATGTACGTATGTAAGTATGCATGTGCATTTTTGCAAAGGAAAACCTTATGATTACTATCAATTATTGCTGAATTTTCATTCGTTTTGCTTTATAATTATGTGGGTTAAAGAATTTATTTATTTTCTTTCCTACTTTCCTTTTTGTTTCTTTTTTTTTTTTTTTTTTTTTTTTGTATTCACCAATACAATGAAAAATTATTGTTGTAGAATTTCCGGTTGTTAAATTCGCAATGGCTTAGTAAACTGTAATTATTAAATGAAAAAAAAATACACTCTGAAGCTAAGAAAACAATAGACAAAGGGGTCTAAAAGAGAAAAGAAATTGTTACAATACATAACGAAAACATTGACAGTATTTTTTTTAGCTAAAATGAAGGTACACACTGCTATATTATTTTCCATGCTTACCTATTGGTTGAGTGAAGAAATACATTCGAAGAGAATATTTGTTATTTTTTGATATCGGAAGAGAATAAACACATACAAATTTTTTGTATGTAATTACATACATATTTAATTGATCATTACAACCCTTCAGTCAGGATTACGACCTAGCTTCTCATAACACCTATGTTTTATTAATTTTAATCACGAGTGATGGAACCTTCGAAGTCGCCTCTGAACGATGGATTTTTGGGCAAGTTTTTAATTGGGCAATTTGTTACACTCTTCGAATGTTTTCCGAAATACTGCCCAAAAGCATATCGGCGAAGAAATATTTTTCATATTTTGTTTTGTTCGAGATGTCTGACCTGCTGTTTGAATCACGGCCCTGAATCCAATAAGCCAACACACCACTTACTAGGCTACGGATAAGTCTTAAAGTTTCGATGTGCATTGGAAAACATCATCATCAAGACTTTTGAATTTACAAAATCAAGAGGCATTAAGTTTCTTCACATAATCCATCTAAAGAAGTTAATAATGTCTACCCATATAACGAAAGAGTAACATCAAAATCCCACATTCAACAGAGGGGAGACAGCACCTCTTCTTAAAAAAGAGTACGTCTGAGTAAGCCTTAGCAGAGGCGTTATTTCTTGGAAAAACCAAATGGCTTGCATTGAAAATTTTGTGGAGTAAATTAAAGCTGTAATATAATAGTTGTAATATAATAGTGTTGGCGAATTAGACGTGAGGTCACGGTTCAATCCCCGGGTTAGACATTTCCAACAAAATGAATTGACTTCCTCTCAGTAGATTTATGGCAAAACTTTGAGAGTAAATAAAATAGCAATGAAAAGTTTTTCAAAAGTTTTACGGAGTCAACTTAAAACAACATAAGTGGTGTGAGAAGATAGGTCGTAATCCTGACTGAAGGGTTGTAAAGATCAATAATGCATGTATGTGAATTAAAGCATAGAAATAATAAAAAGATAGACAGAGTAGAATTTTTCGGCTCACATATGTATATTGTGTAAAGCAATGTAATACCATTCCTGTTATGCTGCCTCTCAATAGTACCTCAATAGTACCTCTAGTTCAAGGTTCAAAAATCAGCCAAGAACCAGAATGAAGAGGATGTACGTTTATAACAGGGCCATAAAGCATTATTAACATTTCCGGCCGCTTGAATTAACACACGTTATTTCAAACTTAATTTTTTTTTTTCGGACAAAAAAAACTAAAATGTAAATCCTGGTGCAATTCAATTAATAGGCAGTCACTTTACCTTATGTGTTACTGCTCTGCTCTTTATATTATGATTGCTGCTCAGGTTAGTTCCTCTAGGCAATATTTGGTCACCGGGTGGAACTGACTTTAGTATCGCAATGGGCCTGAATGCTTGCCTAAGTGTGATCTCTTCCATTAAGGAGGATCGCAAAACTTTTTTACAAAGCTTTTCTATGTTATGTACGTTACGAAAAAAAAAACTATTTTTTTACTACACCTTATAAATTTATATAGAAACGATGTGAATACGTTAAAACACAGTATTAAGAATATAAGATTTTCTCATACCTTTCAAATTTGTACAGGATGTAACGTTTTAACAATGACTTCGTCTAATATGCATACCTTGTCCTACATTTGTCATGTGGTAGTCAAGTAGTTGGTTATATTTTAACTAAATATTGTTGTAACAAAAAAAAAAAAAACAATAAGAAAAAGCAAACCGAATATGCAACAACACATAATCTAACATGTGTGTGTATGCATGTGTGTGTTGAGCTTGTTAAATTGTACCGTATGGCAAATATGTACATACAAAATTTATAAACGATAAAAGCCGTTATGTTGTTATTATTGTGTGTTTCTTTCATATATGTGCACTTTGGTGTATGTATGTGAAAATGAATGAATGAATGAATATGTATGTATATTACTTGAACAATTTGTGCTTCTTTTGGTTTTTGTACTTTAAACGCGAATGTCCGGTCGTCCTTTAATTTTTTTTTTTTTTCGTTTTTTCTTTTCTGTACAATTTTCTCGTTTATTGTCCTTGTTATAGTCCGTTCGTTTGGAAATGTTTTGTTAATTTCTTCTCTTTCTTACTCCCAATATCTGCTGGTTTGCATAGAATATTTCTAAGGTATTCGTTTCTTTTATGCAGTTGTTGTTTTTCCACCGTTAGCTCGTATTGAGTTCAAAATTGTTTTCGATTTGTAGTTGTTATTAAACTCTTAACCTACTGACTTTACATCCGTTTTTTTCCACATACATATACATACATACGTCTATACCTTCTTTTACTTTTTTGTTCTTCCGAGTCTTTTGCTTGAATCAATCTATTATTCAATTATTTATTTGTTTCTTGTTTTTTGCTTTCATACACTTTAAAGGGATTGGTTTTGTTTCTGCTACGTGGCTTAGATATCATGTCATTTCCTTTTATAATTTGCTTAAAAGTTTTTTTTATATTATTTTTTATTTTTTGTTTTTCTTTTTTCCAGTTTTTTTTATTTGTATTTTCAAATTTGTTAGGTCAAGTTATTGCAGTATCATAAAATATTGAATAACACATACATCCTAAGGTTATTTATGAATATCAAGAGAATGGGGTCATAAATAATTTTTAACAATTTTTTTATTTGGTCGTTGGGTTTCTTTTTTTTGTTTTTGTTTAATTAACAATCATTGAACAACTTTGTGTGAAATATGCACTCGTTTTACTGGTAGGAATTGAATGTAGAGATTCAATTCAATGAAATTGTTTAATTGCTTTATACTACATACGCATACTCTATAGTAATTATAAATAAACAATTACAATTACAATTACATTGTGTAAACATTTTCAGTAAAACTAAGGGGAAATTATTAATTGCTGATGATAATAGAATAGCAATTAACCATCAACTATTAAAGTCATATTTAATGTTAATTTGTTAAATGGTACATGCTGCTCAGGTCTTTCAGATTTTTGCTAATCGGTATAGTCCGCTCATGTTAAACCTTCTATGTATAGAGGCTTAAATTCGAGCTCAAAATTGCATTCTTTCTATGGCTTACGTACACTCATTGAATATTTACAATGTATAAAAAAGAACTGATGAAGTCGCCGTTGTCTAGTAGTGGGTTGTATTGGCTTATTAGAGGAAAGCCCGTGGTTCAATCCCCGGCTCACTCATCTCGAACAAAATGAAACATAAAATATATTTAATTTTGCAATTTTCTCTCAGTACATATGTATATATGTAAATATTAAAAACGTAAATAAAATTAAAGGTTAATAAATAATTGATTTCATTAAATAAATGATAAATCAATCTAAAGCATATCCTTCGTTCAAATAGTAAATAACCCCTCGATTCTTTAGTAAAAGGCAGTTCTACTGGCGTTTTCGTATATTTTTCTATTCCAATTTTCCCTATTTTTTTCAAAGTCGACTCCGAACAACGGATTTTTAAAAAGGTTTTTATGGCAATTTTATTACCTCACACAGTTTTTGCCGAACATCGTTGAGGGTAAGATGCCGAAGAAAT
Source organism: Sarcophaga rosellei (assembly GCA_930367235.1). NCBI lineage: Eukaryota > Metazoa > Arthropoda > Insecta > Diptera > Sarcophagidae > Sarcophaga > Sarcophaga rosellei. Next base: position 79,605,433 of record OV884018.1, read on the forward strand.
ACTTTTTCGTATTTCGTTTATTGTGCTGGGGTTTGAACCGTGTCCTCACGTCTAAAAAGCCAACACACTACCAACTAGACTACGGCTACATACAGTATGGATTACGAAACATTAGTCAGGTCACTATCAATGAGGGTGACTTAGCGTCATTCAAATCGAAGACAATTTCTCATTAAATAACTGTTGCCAGTAACTTGTGAATGATTATGACCTTCAGATAATTCATTTATTAACAATAGACGTCCTGGATGACTATAAGCATGCACACGCTATTCTAAAAAATTTACTTTTTGATGATTTTTCATAAAGTCGTAAAAAAGGATATATGACCAACTTTTTAGTGTGTAGACCTACAAAAATATAATTTGGCACACGGATAAAGGACTAAGGAATACGAGTTGTAATGTAATAATCTTAAGGTTTTTTTTGGAAAATTTGAAAATTTTACCGTATAATTTTCCTATTTTACTTATTAAATTTTTTTTTTTAATTTTTTTAAAAAAACGTTTTTGAGTGTTAAAATCAATCTGCTTAATTCACTTAACATATGCGTAATGATAGTTTCTGAACACTAAAGATTTCAGGCAAAAAATCTGGGAAAGAAATTGTCATGAAAATTTATGAAATCTGTCGTTCGCAGTCATTGGAACACATTATTGACACATGTAAGGTATTAATGCATACGAAACATAAACACCTGAGTGCATACATGCATTAGTGGTCATTACAATCCTTCAGTCAGGATTACGGGATCGCTCCTAGTCACTTATTATATGGACTCTGCAGAAGTAAAATAGTTGCTGATAATGAATGTTGTATTCATTAAATTTCTAACAGTAATAATTCTAGCAATACTACTCTTAATGCAACTGTTTCTGTATGAAAGAAAAAAATAATTCATTGCACTATCATAAAATGTGTGCTTGAAATACAACTGACGTTAGTAGAGCTTAAATAATAATTAAAATCCACAAGTGCAATGGCACATTGTCTACCTCCATGTACAATACAAGCAAGTATCTGCTGCAAAAGCAGAGAGCAGCAGCAATTGCTTAAACCCATAAACTTTTAATTCACATATCATTGTCAAAAATAAATACAATCAAGAGAAAGAAAAAAATAAACGAAAATAGAGAAAAGTATTGCGGTTGTGTAGGTAGGTAGTATCTGTGGTATCACAGCATTAACCTCAAATAGGCGTACACAGTTGTAGCTAACATTAAATACAGTACTTATAATTGGACTAAAAACAATCAAAATAAAATAAATGTATTGTTACCACGAATTAAAATTTCAACGTAGTGGAATAAGAAATCTGTTGAACATTTAAACTATGTATGCGCATCTGTTCGATTGATGGGCAGTATAGCATAAATTTTGCTGCACATTTATATAATTTTAAGTTATTTATTAAAATTTGTTTCTTTCTGTTTTGTTCGTTTTTTTTTCATTCAATTTGTGTTTTTATATTGTATTTCGTTTTTATGGGTTTGTAACCACGATTTTATGAGTGTATGTATGTATTTTTTTAATATTACATTTGTTTGCATACTTTTTGTCTCTCAATTTTTATTTTCAGTTTTAGCAATTTGTATACTCTCTCTTTAGTATTCGTTTGCCATAAAACCAAGTTTATTATCATCAGCTTAAAGTACGTCCTTTTTTGGTTAAAATTGTTAACCACATAAAACATATATAGTCAGGCTGTATACATTATATCTACTATACTGTACTTTTATTTGTTTATTTATTTCTACGAAATTGTTGTTAATAATACAGAGAAAAAAGAAATCAAATCAAATTGTTAATTTCATAAGTGAGTGGCAGCTGCTTTTTTGTGCTACATTTTAATATGCAAATTATTGTATAAAAAATTAAAAAAAAAGAACTGAAACAAAAAGTAAACAAAATAAAAAATAATGTGCAAACATTGTGTGCCAATCTATTAGAGAATAAATATGAGGTTTTTTATGTAAATAGTGGTAACAAGGTAAATAAAAAAATGTATACAAAAAAATTTATTTAAAAATTTGTAAATAAAAGAAATGAATTAATTTTATAAATTAACAAAAGACAGTATAAATTGACGTCAAATATGTGTAAAATATTTTTTTAAATTGAATTTTGAATAAAAGATAATAAAATAATAACGACAAAATAAAAAAATTAAATACACCCAGCTAATGACATAGTATAAGTTGTGAGTTTTGTTGAGTAGAACTCAAAAATATTTTTTTTTTTATTTCTTGAACTTTCCAAATTTGTTTTATTTGACAAAAACTGTTTTTTGGATAAGGCAGGTAATAGAATTCAAATCAATTTTTTTATATCTAAAAAATATTTCATCAAGTTTAGCTTTAACAGTGTCATTTTCTACTCAATATGATTAAATATCTTTATTAAATATTGTTAAATCCATATAATAAATAATTTCAAAATATTCACTTAAATGCCTAAATGTCTAAAGCCAAAATTTGTTAAATTGTTGAAATTTGTTGAAATATCACAGTATGTCTGTGTAAAATCGATAAGTTAACCTTAAATTTAAATTTATTACAAAATCCTTTGAGCTTTTAACAAACATATAAAGATGTTTAGATGTGGTTTCATAGCAAATCTCTGTCGTTGAATTACTGTTTGTTAGAAATCTTGAAATTTTCGTTCTTGTTTGTTCCTCTGAATTTTCTGTTTGCACCCTAAAGATGTGCGTTTAAATATCTATTTATAGGATTTATTTCCTGTGTATATATTAGCGTAGGATTTAATTGAATCCTTTGAGTGTTAAAGCTTAGATACTTATATATTATAAACTGAAAAAAAGTTGTATGGAAGAGTGATTTTTTTTTGTTTTTCTTGTGGTGGTAGATTTAATAATGAAATTCTATGTCAGTTAGTCTGCTTATCATATAATGGTAAATTGAGGAGATAAAAGCTTACATTACTTACTTAACTGGTCATTACAATCCTTTAATCTAGATTGCAATATAGCTTTTCACACCACTCATTTTGTATGTGTTAATTTTACCTAAAGTGGGCGGGAGCTACAGTTTAAAGTCGACTCCGTTTGTTTAAAGTCACCTACAGTGTGAGAAGCTTTTCATCGCAATTTTATCTACTCTCAGGCAGAAGCCTCCTGGGAGAAAATCACCGAAAGAAATATTTTTTTTATCAAAATGTCTGCGCCAGAGGTTGAATCACGGGCTCTTGTCTAATATGCCAACAAACTGCCTACTAGGCTATGTCGACTTTACAACCTTAAATTATCTAATTTAATTGCTCATCTGGTTATTAAGTAGTATTGCTTTAAAATTTTAGACAACAAAGTTTCTTGCATTTGGCAGAGCACTGTAGACTCAGAGTACTTACACTGATTAAGAAAGGGGTTTGTTTCGATCGTAACATGTAGATTCTGTGATGATGAGAATAAGTCATGGGAGCACTTGCTCATAACCTGTGCAATTTATTGCATCCCACAAGAAACGCTTGATTGCATACCAAGTGCTAGGTTGGCAGTTTTGATTGTTGACATCGAGCAGAATCCTTAGTTTTTTAGGTCAATAGCCCTAGGGCAAAATTTTAGGAATATTCTTTTGCTAAGGCACCTACATACATGTATACATAATACATACATAATTGCCCATTACAAACCTTCAGTCAGGATTACAGCCTAGCTTCTCAACACCACTCCTGTTGTGTCTGTTAATTTCATACATGAGTGGCGGCACCTACAGTTTAAAGTTGACTCCGAACGACAGATTTTTGAGAAATTTTTAATGGCAATTTTATTTACTCTCAGAGTTTTTGCCAGAAATCCGCGGAGAGGAGGACTTCGAAGAAATATTTTTTCATATTTCGTTTAGTTGGAGATACCTGACCTGGAGTTTGAACCGAGGCCTCACGTCTAATAAGCCAACACACTACCTACTTTCCACAATACTAGTAGTACGTCTACTTTTCTAAAATAAGTCTTTGTACTACAAAAAATGAATGAGGTTCGATTAAGAATACATTGGGAATTAAAAGGAAAATTGAATGAATCAGCTTATGTCGCCTGCTTATACAGAAGGAATAAAGAATAAATTGGGAAAAACATGTTAGTGCTTGCAGTTTCGTAACGTCAATCGCTGATACACATCACAAGCCCCAAAGGTTCAGCAAAGTTTTGAAATCTGATCCGATGATTTTGAAATCTTTTTCGTACCCTAGAACAAGTTAGCATTGCAGTCCTTGACGGTTTCAATTTTATTAGTTGATAAATTATAAATTAAATACCCCATACATAAATTATCACACAAACTTTTACTTATTTTCAGACACAATTAGTTGCTATGGTATATGCAAGTAATAAAATTCAAGAATAAGTCGTGTTCTAGTCGTTAGCCTTTAGTAACAGATCGTATATGTGAAACGTGTTCAGTCACAAGAACATATGGGTGGAAAAGTAAAAATCGTATTTTTTTAGTTTTAAACCATCTTCTAGGAAGTTTATCTGAGTGTGATTGCCATTGCCTCGTTGTGTGTTGGCGGGCATAACAGATACGAGGTACTAAAATATTTTTCTTTATCGTTATGCTGTTTTGACTTGCTTTTTCTTTTGCCTTTTTTTACAATTTCTCTTTCTTTTAATGTTTTCTGACTTTCAACCTTTACCATCCATACATACATACACATGAATTCAAACCCTTACAAATAACATATACACCATCGTGTGGAGTTTGCCATTAGTTAAAGTCACGTGTATTTACTGCATTAACCTCAGTTAAAATTACTGCCACAGCCTAAGGTATACGTATGAGTATGTGAACAGATATGAGTGTATATATCATGTGTGTGTTAGAAATTTAATTTCATGTTTTATTGCCTCACTGAACTTATCGTTGTTTTCCGTTACACTCATACCACCTTTGTTTAACGACGTTTAAACTGTCAGAGGGTATATGGTAGGTGTTTGAGTCATTTGCCAACAACATTTGAAATGAAATTTATGTGTTGACTGCATTTTATTCTTTTGGTTCTGCTCAAACACTTGCCTTGGTGGTTACAAATAAAATTTCTTAAAAAATTAAAGTGAATGTGTGACTTCTGCTAAACTTTCTAATATTTACACCTTCGCACATACCATATGTTGGCTATCATTATAATTGTAATCACATTTGTTTGTACAGAAATAAGTTTTTAATTTTAGCACCATAGAAACTCATAAAGGTTTTAAATTTCTTTGGAATTCTGTTTCAGAGAATGTGAATTTAAATACAATTTTTTATTGAACTTTAAATTATTTCATGTTTGAAATCAACGTTAACCAAAATTGTATAAGGTTTAGGGTATTGCTGTGGAACAAAAAAAATTACCCACAATTGAAATTGAAAATTGATATTTTTATTGAAAATTTGTTAGAAATCCTACATTCATCCTTATTTAGAAAATCTCTTATGCTATACTACATCGACTATACCAGGCGTACCAGTATGAAATGAGCGTTTTTTAGTGAAATTAAAACGCTAATTTTTAATGGGAAAGTGAAAGATATTTTATTCAAAGTGTTGCCCATTGCTGATCACACATTTTTTCCATCTCTCTGGTAATTTGTGAATTCCACGTTTTGAATCAAACCAATTAATCATTTTGTTTTTGACTTCGAATAGTCCCAAAGCATATTCATCGATGAAAGGAAATAGTATTCGGAAATAGCCTAGTCTGGTGCATGCGGACTAAGGAGCAGCAGCTCCCAGTCAAATGTTTTATTTGTATCCTGAACCGGTTTAGCTTTCTGTGCAGCTGCATTGTCATGTTGTAAGCTTAATTTGCGGTGTCTTGTGGCACTTGTTGTCGGTAGCGATTTGTATTAACGTTTTGACCATGTTTCACCTTTCTAGTGCCACCAGACACCTGCGCTGTCATTGTCTTAGTGACGAATCGATCTGATTTTTCAGCCGAAGTTGCTGGTTTTTCCGGACAATTCTTTGAGTCAGAAACAAATGGCAGAAATGTTAAATGTTGCACAACAAACAATTTGTGAAATACTAAGGAAAATTAATGCCACATAAATAGAATGACAATAAGAGGGAAAGCCGAAAAACCACAAATTTTGCCACAATAGCAATACATACATACATACATAATTGGCCATTACAACCCTTCAGTCAGGATTAGGGCATAGCTTCTCACACCACTCATGTTTTGTGGGTAAATTTTTGTACTTGAGTGGCGGGAGCTGCAGTTTAACGTCGACACCATACGACAGATTTTTGAGAAACTTTTTCATGGCAGATTAATTTACTCTCAGAGTTTTTACTAGAAACTACATATTAGGCTACGGCGATTTACAACATTTATATCCTGAGTGTTAATTTTATTAATGATTAGCGCTACCTAAAGTCGAATGTAAGAAGCAGGATTGTAATCCTGACTAAAGGGTTGTAATGAATACCAGCCTCCAATGATGAAACAATCTACAAAGTGTGTGCAGCTCAAACAAAAATCTATTGAAAAACAAAATTATTTTATTTTCTTTTAGATTCGAATCTTTTATCATTCATTATTTATCATTTATCTTAAGCGATTTCTCTTTTATTCCGATATTTTTGTGTTAATCTTTCTTTTAGAGAAGGAGACTTGTTTCGAAATTTGAATCTTAATTTGATTGAGTGAATGATTTTTTAAATGATATTTAAACGCTTGCCTTAAGCTCTTCAATACATATATTTTCGAAAATTGTCAAAATAATATTGTATATGGTAATTACCACTTTTAAACAAAAGCGAGAGTACTAGACTGCTTTCCCCCTTATTTCGTTTTTTTTTTCTTTTTTTTTTTTTTTTGTTCCAAGGATAGTGAAAATAAAAAAAATTAAAAGAGAATATACCGTATTTAAGTTAAATTTTGTATTAAAACGTTTACCCCTAAACTAAAAAACCACAATGTATGTACATTTTTTTATATGAATATAATCGTATATAATATATGCAGCATAAAGAAGACATTCAGTTACAACAAACAAAAACAAAAAAAAAATAGCTGAGAGATGACTAAAAAATTACAAAGCATTTCCGTTTGCACTTTAGAAAAGAACAAAAAAAAAACACATAGCAAAAGAGAAACCAAAGTGGCAATTTGGTGCTTAAGTTGTATATTCTCTTCTGTAATAATAACAACAACAATAACGACGAAAAATGCTACTTGCATTGCATTGTAAATGTGTATAAGCTTGGCTTGGTATAAATGTTATTGTTGGTTGTTGCTGTTATGGTTGTAGTAGCAGTTTAAATAAACACCAAGAACAACTACAGCAGCAGCAACAAAAAAAACCAAACAAATTCAAAATAATATATCCATACATGTGTATGATTGCGTATGTTTATGTGTATATAATATGCATGGCTACACAGCTATGAGTATGCGTTTAAAACGGGGTGATGTAAGGGCATCAACACATTCATATAAACATAGATATGTACAGCATACATATGTATATGTATGTATGTTTGGTATGGTAAAAGATGTGTGAAGGTTTTCCTGCACTTTTTTTTGTTCTTTCTTATGCGGTTTTTCATACGTTGTTATAGATAAGTGAATGTATGAGTGTGTGTTAGGGAGAGAGAGAGAGACAGAGAGACACTAAGTGCATAAGTAGGTGTGATGCACGTTTTTTTCGCTTGTTTTAAAGGGCATAAGTAGGATTGTGCTTGTGTGTGTTTGGTGTGAGTGTATGTGTAATATATGTAAATTTGAGTAGACTTTTTTTCCATTTCATTGTTTTCATTGCTTTGAGAGTTGTCGGCTAAGAGCACTAAAAAAGGCAGTTAAGGTAAATTAAGAACAATACAATTGTTTTAAGCCATATATGGTATTCATTGCAAACAACAACAACAAGAGCAATAACAACAACATAAGAAAGGCGTTTATTGTAAGCACCAGATAAATTTTAAATACCAACTAAATGACAAGTATACTCAGAAAATCAGAAAAAAATTTAAAATAAATTAAAGCTTTTTAACTGAAGTACATACATAAGTATATATGTACATATACAGTACATATAAATTATTAAATATTTTATTTATAAACAATATATTCTTAAATAACATTTTATTAATTCATAAAAATTCTCTTTCATTTACAGAGCATTATCACGTAAACTAAAACCAAATTTAGTTGCCGACACCGTTAAACAGTATATCAGTCGTGCGCAACGCCCTGCTAAAGGATCACAAGATCAGCAGCCTAACATGGAGTTTTTACGTGGTGTTTATGCGTTTATGCAAGTGAGTAGATCATCGGTAAGTGTCGCTTATACCATTCTAACAAACTTACTAATCTTTACATATATTTCTTCTACTCTTTTTGTGTGTGTGTGTGTTAATGTGTTTCTTAATTAATTTTGGTTGGAAACTATAATCATATTAACAATAAACAAAACAACTCTCTTCCAATTGATATGTTTGAGCAAAAAAATATAAAAAATCCTTATTTAACCTTATAACACTTACTATACAAATTTAAATTAAAACCAAGCAAAAAATAATAAATCAAATAAAATTGATTGAATTCGCATTTCTCTATGACTCATGTCAAATCGCAATTAATTTTTGTTTAAGTAATTATTTTATAAGTCATAATTAAATAAAAAAAATTTGTATTTCTTTTGTGTTTTTGTTTTTATAATATTTATTTATTAAAAACAATAATTTATTTGTGTGATTAAATACAGATATAACAAGAATACAACAGCATCTGATCATTAAGAAATTTTATATGAAAAACAAAAAAAATTTGTTACAAAGCATGACTACTTTAAAGCTTTATAGAAAACAGAATATAAAGCTGTGGTTTGTGGATTTAAAAAGAAATATCAAAGATTTTATTTCATTAAAGAAAAGTGTAAATTCCACCATATCAAGAGCAAAAGATTTTTGGAATTTAAAGTAAGCATAATGGCGTCAATTCCATTAAAAGTAGTATGATATTGGACCTGTCGATGTTTAGAAAATAAATTTTTTATTTAAGAATTTGAGCATATGATTTCAAATTTTAATACAATTCTTTTCAATGTAGCTGCCTTTAGCACCTATCCTTTTCATTAATGATGTAGAAGATTGCTCTCACTAGGTAATCTTCTGATTTTGAATGCAAACTTTATCTTTCAAATTTATGTGTTATTATTTTTAAGAAGTTTGGCTTCAATTTTTCTAAGACGGTCTTCAGTTCTCGAATCATCATTCACAACGTTGATGGTTCTGGCTATTCAAAACCAATTTTACATTTATTGGTCTTGTACACAAACACTTTATTATCGCGTAAATATCATTGGTCGTTAAAAATGGATGCTTAGCCTTTTGCCAGTAAATTCAAAGCATTAATAATGTAGATCTAAGCTTGTGTCTAGCAGATATTGTTTTATTGGACGTGAGGCCATAGTTCAAACCCTAGGTCAGATATCTCTTAACTGATTTCTGGCAAAAAATCTGCGACTAAATATAATTGCCATGAAAACTTTCTCAAAAAATCTCTCGTTCGGATCCGCCTTTAAAATGTAGGTCATGCCACTCATGCATAAAATTAGCCACACAACATATGTAAGTGGTGTAAGAATCTAGATCCTGACTGAAGAGTTGTAATGACCAATTATGTATGTATGTAAGGTTGTGTATTTCCACGTTGTGAACGTTAACACTAATTGTTGAGAGAAAAAGCTTTGGTAACGCCAAAATGGTTATTATAGTTGATCTGGGCAATGCTACTTAGTACTCTATACCCGTTAGATCTTGATTTTATGACAAAAATTCCAGAAATATCCTTTTCTGACAATGGTCGTCACCTCCTAGCGACAAAGTCGAGTGTGAAATCTTTGAAAAGCCCCTGGTCCTGGGTTTATTTCTTAAACTTCCCAATTTCGGTTCAAGCCGAAATAATGGCAATACAAATGTCCCCGGTACTAATTCCATTCATATGGGATGTATACATATTTTTTGACAGCAATTCTTCCGCTCTGAATCGTACATTGTACATTTGAGTACATTTAAGACCGATATTCTATCATTAGCTAAGGAAATATGTTCAACTAAATACACTCCAGATAAATCTACATCGTTTTGAATAGCAACTTAGCTATCGAGTATATAACACTAAGGTTTGTATGTTTTGTACAACGAGTTCTGCAGATGTTTTACTTACGAGGAAACCTCAAGCCATATTCTCCGTCATTTTTCTGCACTTGGCGATTAAATCTGTAAATTTCTAGTCACTTTCAAAATTAAAGTTTCTTTTTAAATCCACTTACAAAAGTAATAAAAATTATTCATGCTTTAAAACAATATCGATAATGAATATATTTCTCATGCCAAATTATAATAAAAGTCATGCATAATATTTTAATAAAAAGTAGAAAAAAATTATGAAAAACGTTAACAAAAAAAAAAAAAAAAAACTGAGCGAGTGAGCGAGCGAACGAAAATTAATGAAATAAATTCGGACTTTAATTCAACTCATTTAAAGACGGCGTTAAATGGAAAAAAATTATAAATACAAAAATTTTCCATAACTGTACATTTAACATAAGCGGAAACAAAACATAACTAATAATCAACAAAATGGGGCAAAAAAAATTTATAACATCAAAAGCATCATTTCGTACCAATGCATTCTGTTATAAATTTGTGGAAAACAATTTGAAAGATTTTACTATTCTCTCATACATTCTATCCGATTTTCTTATTCTCTATTACTACTATACGCTATTATAACTTTCTCTCTTTCCTTTAACCTCAAACTCAAACTCACTCATTTAACAAAAAAAATCAAAGTAAAAATGCAAACATTAATCATACAACAGAGTTTAACAAAATATGGCAGAAAGATTTTTATGAAAGTAACCGAAAACCTTTACCAAGCAAAAAATAAATAAAAAGAATTTTTAAAGAATACTCAATTTGCAACACAAAACAACTACATGTATAAAAAATACAACAAGAACAGTATTTTTTTAAAAAAATATGTAAAATGAAGGTAAATTACAGATTTTTGACTGCCCACAATAACTCAACGGGGTTGATGAGAAATGTAAAACAATATGCTGTGTATTTCTATATAAATAAATAATTATTTTTTATGCCGTTGCTGTCGCTTATTTCATATTACCACAGCTCATTAACAATTCGAATCTTATGATTCGCTTTGGTTAATGCAATCTAGGGTGATAGTATCATTTTATTCGAAAGAAGAAAGAAAAAGAATCCTAATGAAAGAAAGAAAAAAAAAACGATAATGTTATCACTTTAATTGAAAGGGACTGTTTTTTTTTTAAAATATTTCTTAATTTTCCTTTTAGCTTCATTATGTTATTCATTTTTCATTTTATTTTTTTGATTAAGGGCTTTAGTGTGCATATTTCTTTTTAAACATAAACCCTGTTTATCCTTTTTCATTTAAGTGTTACGTTTCCATATAAATGGTTTCAAATTCAAATGGTTTTCAAAAACAAATGCAGCAGCGGTTTTTTTTCTTGATTTTAACTTTTTCCTCAAAAAATTATAAGAATTTTTAAATTCATTAGCGGTTTGTATTACAAAGTTAAACATAAATTGGATAACTATAGTAACGTGTTATTAGTGACAGTTTTAAATTGTCATCTGCTTGAGCTCCGGAATGTTTGTTTGTATTTGGCTTAAAAAGGACTCGTGGGTATTTTGATGAGACCGAATTAGTTAATGTCGCTACATTTATTATGTTGCAATATTAATTCGTGTCCTTGTATTCATCTAAATTTGTAGTTATTACTATAGCAATGAACTTCAGAAAAATAAAAAGATTAAATTCATGCAACTTCTCTGACTAGTTTCCATCATATTCCCAAAGAATTAAATGAAAAAATTCTCTTAAAAAAATTATTTGGTTATATACATACTGTTCCATACATACTGTTCCATAAGACCTCAACAACAACAGTCGGGCGCCTCAACTATTCTGTTCATGGCTTTAGTTTTAATACGCCTCCATAGAGCATTTGCAACTGGGAATTGTTTTATTTCGATCCTTAACTAGCTGGATAGCTCATTTCAATGTAGCTTTTAGAGCTCCCAATCTCTATTGATAGCAACTTTTTCCATAATATGTTTGTTGTCTCGGAATACTTCGATAATGTTTATTTGCAATCCAGTCTTTACTAGATATCTTGCTGTGCTGTACACCTTTCAATTTTGTTCTTAGAGCTCCCCGTCTCTGTTGATAGCATCCTTTTCCATGATGTGTTTGTTGTCTCGTTCGCCGTAGTCTAGTAGGTAGTGTGTTGGCTTATTAGACGTAATGCCGCGATTCAAACCACAGGTCAGACATCAAAACGAAATATGCAAAAAAATATTCCTTCGTTAACTTCCTCTCAGCAGATTTCTGGCAAAAACTCTGAAATTAAATAAAATTGCCATGAAAAGTTTCTCAAAAATCTGTCGACTTTAAACTATAGGTCCCGCAACTCACTTATAAAATTAACGCACACAACATGAGTGGTGTGAGAAGCTAGCCCGTAATCCTGACTGAAGAGTTGTAATGGCCAATTATGTATGTACATATGTATAACTCATTTCAATACCCATTCGATAGCACATTTTTTATGATGTGTTTGCTGTCTGTGAATACTTAAATATTTTTATTTGAAATCTAGCTTTTTCTGCTTACTAGATGGATATCTTGTGGTGCTGTACACATTTCGATGTCCTTTTTAAAGCTCCCAGTTTCTGTTGATAACAGTTTTTTCCATTATATGTTTGTTGACTTTAATATTTTCATTTGCAATCCAATCTTTACTTGACTGACATAATTTCGACACGTCTACCATACTGCATTGTTCTAATATAATTAAAAATTATAATGAAAGTGCACGTCTTTGCGTGAGGTTTCTTACTTCATTTATCTTCATGCAAGGTTCCGCAGAGTGTAGTAGCTTCGTATCCAAGTAACTCTTTTCATCAGTATATATCAGAGCACTCCATCTGACATTTTGGAAGCCAATAAAGCTTGATTTTGTCTCCTCAACTACTGACATAATTAACTTTGCTCTTATGGAGCCTAGTTGTCTGTTAGTTGAACATTTCTGGAATAACTACGTCCACCATTTTTTGGGATTTCACAAAGCCATGTGTTCGGCATTTTATTTAAAATTCTTGAATAATTTACAAAAAAAAAAAATAGTTTAAAAAATACTCCAAAAAAACAAGAAGTTCTTACAATTATAGAGTTCGCCCTAAGTGACAATTTGTATAATCAATCCACATTGTGGATCACATTTCCTTGTAATAGCCATTATTCCTGTCCTCTTGATTATATGTATCAGTATTGAAACTGAAAGTGCTTAACAATTACAAAGTTTTACATGATATTCCTTTAGAATATTGGGGTAGCAAATAAATACAATAATTTATTCATAAAATTCCTAAAACCACAGCAACAAAATTCATTGAAATTAATTTAAAATTTTAATTTCTTAAACTTTCAAACGCCAATTTAATACTCCACTAAACTCTTACGTTTCCATAGGTAAAAATCTTAAATTATTTAAGATCTTTATTGCGTTATATAGCGTTTCTTTAGCTTACTGGTTTCTAATGAATTGAAACTGAGAGACCAGTAAGGCAGTAGGAAAAGCTATTTATTTGTTTACATTTCAATGAAGCAATGTATCACTTTTACGGTTCAATTATATTTTTCTTTCTTTTTTCTATCATTTTCGATTTTCTCTTTCATTTTCCTGTAACTAATTATCTTGCAAATAAAGCGACAGCAAAGAAAAAATAACGAAAGGCAAAGAAACAGCATTTCTTTTGCTTTTGAATTATGGTTTGCATTTGCTTCTCTGTTTTTTTTTTTTAATTCCTTTACTCTGTGAAACTTAAATTTGTTTAAGGAAATGAAAGCAGAGACCATAGAGTAGAGTGTTTTTAGGTGAAATATAAGATGAGGAAATATATAAGGCAGTCAAGAGCCATTCTAAGAGAGTGAATACTACAACAAACATTAAAACCAAGTTGATGAAAACAATAACAACAACATCAGACAACAACAAAAATATATAACAAAAGAAGCAAAAATAAAACGTAAATAATGAAAGTGTTAATTTAGAAATGAATAAGTACAACGTGTTTAATTTCCTACAGCATATTTCTTTTTTTCTCATCCGTTTCCTGTTGTGTTTCCTTTTTCTGCGTCTACTTCTGTTCGTTTTTTGTTCTTTTATCTCTGTCTCATTCTCAGTGTATTTAATCTTTATTTATTTGTGTTTTTTTTATTCTTTTTCTTAATTATATATAAATACATACGTACATATATATTTGTTGATTTTTGTGCTCTTATTTTTCTTCGTTTTAAAAAATATGTCCTGTTATCCTTTTTTCTGTATTTCTGTGTTAATGTCTGTGATTTATGTTAGTTATTATTGTATGCTCCTTGATTTTATATTTTTCCCCCTTTTTATGTTGTTCTATATATTTACTGTTATTTGATTTAAGTCTGTAGGTATTTTTCTTTATTTTAATTAAGGTTAAAATTATTCTGGATTCTGTTCCATACTCTCCGTAAATTATGTTATTTTATTAACTTTTCTGTGTGGTAAAATACCCTTCAAACCACTTTTTATTCAGAGTCTTATGTTGTATTTAATATTGTTATTTGTTGTAAAATGCTTTAATATCTAATGAATTCAAAGCTACTCAATGTAAGCATAGATACAAATGAATGTCTTAAACTTTGTATGTCTAGGCCAGTAAAACATATTAAAAGAAGGAAAGATCTTTACCCGCAAAAGGTACGTGAAACCTTAAAAAGTGCTCTTACATACATATATATGTCATCAAAAATATATATGTTAATATGTCTGTAGAAAGACAAATAATATTTTTATCTCAATAAATATACGAGTCGGCTTAGTCTAGTAGATAGTATTAAGACCCAGGTCAAGAAAAAAAATATTTCTTCGGCGACTTCCTCTCAGCAGATTTCTGGCAAAAACCCTGAGAGCAAATACAATTGCCATGAAAAAGTTTCTCAAAGCTGTCGATCGGAGTCGACGTTAAACTGTAGGTCCAGTCACTCAAGTAAAAAATTAACACACACAACATGAGTGGTGGTGAGAAGCTAGGGCGTTATCCTGACTGAAGTGTTGTAATGGCCAATTATGTATGAATGTAAATATACGAGGATGTAAATTCAAATGGTCTTGGTAAAATTATTCTCCTTTGTGTTAATCATACTCAGACACACAAAAATAAATTTCGAGTATTCACGAAGTCGTGCATATTAACAAAAATCATTATGGTGGCATGCGTTGTTAACATATTGGAACACTTCAATAGAACAGTGAAACAGCAGGCATATCACACTGAAGCGCCGATAAACAGAAGCTCCAACCAATATGTCGTCAAAATTCGAAAATTTAATCATTTAAAAGACATATTAATACCCAAATGTCTGCTACATAGCATCAATCAAATGCCAAATTTTCCATGACTTTGGGTCATAAATCAGGCTGAATTTGATCATAGGCTTTAAGAATACCTGTAGTGTGTGGCTAATCCAACGTGGTCAAATTCACCGATCTCGGTTGCCAGTTTACCTCCTCTACATGTGAGATATCCATGCCTTCAATCTGTACATACAGAATACCCAATGAGGCATGAGCTGTATGATACGTAGCGCCACATGTCGTTGGTAATTACCGACATAAAGTGCTTATCGTTGACAGGGTCAGCCTAGCTCAAAGAAATTTGGACAGATAACGCCGCCAGCCAAAATACACAATAAACGGTTAGTTTCCAGTTGTTTCATAGTTCATACAGTGAACGTTTACGTTCGGTTTCTAGGCCAGTTGAATTTTGATAACTCACATAGCGAAATTGTCCATGTTGTGGTCTAAGAAAGCCGACGTTCATATGAACAACACGAAATCTACTGCTTCAAGTTAGACTGTGTACTCCCACAGATTTTTTCGACACATCACTCAGGCAGGAGATACAACTGTTAGTCGATCGCTTAATGAACCATATTTAACCATAGCTTTGTGAATAGTACGTATGGGTATCGTAAACTGGACGAAGTGATCAGAAGTCGCCGTAGTCTAGTACGTAGTGTGTTGACTTATCAGACCTAAGGCCGCGATTCAAACCACAGGTCAGACATCAAAACGAAATATGCAAAAAAATATTTCTACGGCGACTTCCTCTCAGCAAAATTCTGGGCAAAACTCTGTGAGTAGATAAAATTGCCATGAAAAGTTTCTCAAAAAAATCTGTCGTTCGGAGTGAACGTTAAACTGTTGGTCCCGCCAATCATGTATAAAATTAACACAGGCCGTAATCCTGACTGAAGGGTTGTAATGACCAATTATGTATGATCAGTATGTTGTCCGAACAAAACATCCATTTTAATCAAATAATTTTATTATTAGCACGTGATTGTAGCTTCAATAAGAAGGCCGTTATCAACAGTCAAAGTTCAAAAGACCCTTCATTTTTATTTAATTATTCAAGGAATTAATTTTCAATTAAATCAATACCAAAGGAATGCTTCAAGTTTTTAATTAAGACAACAGTCAAGGGATTACATGAGGCATAACCAATATTTAATACAACAAAAAAAATACTTCTAGTAAATATGTTTGAAACTTGCATAGGAAAAATAGAAATCATTTTACAAAAAATTATAAAATACGGAAAACTAAATTTTAATTTATATTTTTCCTTTAAGAGATTTTATTTCTTGTTTTATATTAACATATAATATAACCAACAACAACTACAGCAGCAGATAAGTATATCTATGTATGCATATTTAGCAGAATAATAAAAAAACGAAAACAGACTTCAAGAAATTTTTTTTTTACCAGATATTTGGTATATTAAAGAGAATTAAATATTATCAACAACAAACAAAATTGAAGAGAAAAAATAAGCATACAACAACAGATAATTTTTTTTTTTGTAAATAAAACAAAGCAAATTAAAAAATAAATATTTAATGCTAAAGGAAGTTTAGACCTCAACACATACATACACTCCCTATATACTTACATACTGAATACATACGAAATATAATTTTTTACACTTTATACACACACACGTATACAAATGCTTGTATACGAACGAGGTTAACCAATAACAATAAACCTGACCCCTGTGTTCTTCTTTAATCAAATTTAGTAAAACAACACTTACAAACTTTTACATACAATAAACACAAAACACTTTTAAGAACAAATGCAACAACAAACACAACTACAACTACAACAATCATAATAATGTGGAAAATTAATTTTCCAAACACTGTGTATAACTTTACATTTACAAATAACACATATACACATATACATACATAAATATTAAATTATTATGTACAGTTAACTTCTACTTACTCCCAATACAATTTACTTCCTTTCTCAGTTATAAAGCGCGCACTAATACTGTAACACAGCCGTAACACTATTGACGTGGGTGTGTATTTTTTAGATAGCCTCGTTTTGAACAAAAATTATTGTATATGTAAATACATACATACATGTAGTACATACATATATACCATTAAAAAATATATGAAATATTTTATTTAAACTCCCTCTCTATATTTTTATTACTGGTAACTTCCAAAACTGTATGATGAAGGTCTCCTAAGGTGTTTCAAAAAATTAAATATGAAATGTTGATGAAGTAATAGAACTTAAAGTTTTCTTGCGTTTAATATAAGTTATGGCTTACAAAAATGAAGAAAAATGCAGAATCTTTGCATTGAAATTATATTTTAAACTTAAATAATATAGTATTTAGCTTTGGTAGAATGATCCTTTCCACCAAGTTCTAATTGGAAAAATAATTTGTGAATGAAACGAAAAAAGGGTATTAGATTCGAATAGAAGCGACAGGAAAAACTTCTGCAGAAAAGTCCTTCCATGTACGAATAGAAAACGAATTCTATAATACATTGTGCAGCAAATTCATTCCGGTGAGTAGCAAAAAAGCAGTGAAACGCGCGCTACCTTGCAATAGTCGTTCATAAATTCAGAGAGTTGAATATCCTAATGTTATTAATAAGTATCCTATCCTGTTGTTTTAGGTTAGGTTAGATTTGAGGAAGTGTACTTATGATTACGACAAGTAAAAGAATGCAATTACATAGAATAGTCTGGAAAGGTTATTATATCCGGAGTTTGAAGTGAATCACTAGGAATTTCTGGCCTGCAGCAGTCTTGATGGAACGTAATTTTTTTTCTATTACTCAGTGTACGTTATTCACAGTCAACGTTTAGTATGTGGTTGATTTTTGGCATGAATTGTAACAGGACCATAAATATACAGTGTGCAATTCAAAAATACTGACACACACGATCATAAAACTGGTATATAAAAAATTAATTAAAAATATCTTTATAACGCCACTCAGTGATTCAAGCGCACCTAACCGATGTTTTCTTTATAAACTTGGGTTTCGTACGAACGAAATATTGAAAAAATATTCATTTGGCAACTTTCTCTCAGTAGCCCTCTGGCGAAAACTCTGAAAGTATATAAAATTGCCATTCAAAATTTTTCAAAAAATTGTCGTTTGGAGTAGACTTTTAACTGTCCTGCCACTCACGGATATCATTTACTCACACAGTATAGGTGGTGGGAGAAGTTAATCTGTAATCCCTACCCCAAGTGTTGTAATGAATAATTTAGAAAAGTAAGTAATATATCCGACAATTTACTTTTTAAGTGCTTCACTAAGAATTCGCAGAGAATAGGAGAGGTTATGCATTTATCTACAGCAGCATGTTGTTTACAAATTGTACTACGAAATAGATTTGTCTCACTCGTAAATTTTGAAGGTTTTTTTTTATCCCACTGTAATGGGAGGAGTGTGATCATAATATCTATTGAAAAATCATATTTCAGGTTATGGTAGAATTCCTGGTGATAGCAAAGTCCACAATCGATAACAGTTAGTAAGATTTTCTCAAAGAATAAAGAAAATGTATAATAATATATTAAGAAAATATTTACACTAACCAAAATAAAGTTTGCTCAATTTACACCTCTGGATACCTTCTTTTTGCAGTTAAACTTGAATGAATTTATTATAGAAAATTACAAAATGAATTATAAATATACATAAATTTTAATATTAGAAATTTTTTTTCTTAAAAAATCTTTTTTCTTGGGTAAACAATTTTGAAATAAAAAATTTTAAATAAACATAATAACAAAAAAAAACCATAAAAAAATAAACAAAAATTACTATGAAACCAACACAAGAATGTGAACTATCAGCATCAAGGATATAATAATGAAACTGCTATACAACAACATCAAGAGCAACAACAAGATCAAGAACAAGAACAACGGCGTGCAACAAGAAAACAAAATACTGATTTAAAAACAACAACAACTTGTACTTCAACTGCTACTAGTACTACTTCGACTACTGCTTCGACTACTAAGCCAAACAGATATTTTATGGATAAAGAAAATGCAGCACTACAAGAAGAATTAAAACAGAAGCTTGCCAAGAAAAATTTTAAAAATATCCAAGAAGAAAATGAAACTAATCAAATGGAATATAAAAAAAGGCAACAACAATAACAACATGATTTTTATAGATACAATGCAATGAAATTCCCGCAAAAAAATCATGATTAAATGATAGAGAAAAATAAAACTATAAATATAAAAATATTATAAAATCAAATACATGCATATATAATGTGATCACTAAGATTAAGAAAGCAATATCTTCTATATAATTGATATATAATTCTATACAACATACGTAAGAATATATATAAATATTGTATAATATCTACATACATATATATTGTTTATCTACTTAAAAAAAAACAAATCAAAATCATACAAAAATCAAACACGTTATTGAAGAATCTTCATCGTATATATACATAAATATATGTAGTATATAACAAATACTTACCAAAATATTCATATAAGAAACGAGTGAGATCTGTACATTTCAACGTATAAACATAAATTTAAATCCATTGAGTTGCATACCACACAGCCGGATTCTTATTACAAGTGGATATACACGAGTTACCGCTGTTACAATAGCACTAAGAAAGTGTCTTAAATAAGCATACAACCGATTCCATACATAACTTTGATTTTTATGTATAAATTTTTATAAATAAACAATTTCATTTACTGCATTACTTAATTGTACATATCGATAACAAAACCAAACAAAAAAAAGCAACAATAAACTCTCCATAATCTCCAAAGGATTGAAATTCAAAGAAATTCCATTATTATTAAATAAAAACACCCATATACATATATACATACATATATATATAGGATACATATATATATTTGTAACCGATAAAACCAAAAGAAAACCGTTAAAATAAAATAAAAAATTTCAGTCAGCCGTGCCTTTTTATAATATTATCGTGCTTTTTGTATATTTTGTAAATCTTCATCATTGTTGTCGTCGACATCGTCATTTTTATCGCCATCATCGCCGTCGTCGTCATTCTGTATATACAAATCTAATACTCTATAACTTAAAACTCAGTGAACTTCAAAGTGGTTTCGTCCGTTGTGAAACGCAAAAACCACAAACCGATTTTCGTACGCATAGTAAAAGAAGATGGTAAATAATATTTTCAAAATTTACTTCTTAACTTATTAATACTTTTTTTATTTTTTAATATTATTTAAAAAACCTTAAATATTTTCTATCTTACACTTTTTGTTTTCTTGAAATTTTTTTTAATAACTTTTCATATGTTAATCAAATTATGTTTTAGTTTCCATTAAATATTTTAGAACAATTTTTATGTTTTATATGACTGCAGAAAGAAAGAAATTATAAAATATATACAATAGAGTTATAGATACCAAAAAAATAGGTACATTTTTGGTTTCCAATTTCAAATATCAAAAACTATTTAATATATTCCCTAAAGAATGATTTCATAATAGTATATATTTAAAAAAATTATTATTTTAAAAATAATTTGATTTAAACAAAAGACTTGTAACTTAAATTTGTACCAACTATTTCAAAGGTCCTCAATTTAAAAAAGTTTTCCAAAAGAACACATGTGCAAAGAATCCTCTAGAAAAAGATTAATCGCTTCTATTTGGAAGGTAAACATTAAAAAGACATGGTGGTTGTCCGTCGAGGTGGCTTATGCACTTTCGGTTGCAATTAGTATTCGGGTCAATTTTCTAAAGGGGTTTTAACTTATTTCTACAGCGCTGCCCCATTAATCTCCATTTGCATTCGACTCCTGCGTGAATGATCGAAGCACGTTGCATGTTTAATAAGTCTTTGTGTTTTGAGATACAGTAATCCTCCGTTATAATTGAGATCTAACAGTTCGACGTTTTTCTTCATTCTGTATTTTTTTTCTTTTCTTTTTTTGCTCAAATCTCTGTTTAAGATATTCTTGAGAAAATGGGGAGTAACTCTTCACAGAATTCGTCAGGGTATATTCGTCTGATCCATAAGTAACTTCAGAACTTATAATACAATAATACACAGTATACAGCTGCTTATAATGATAAAGTTGCTTATCAGTAGTGACGGGCATTCATCACAAATATCGATATTTTTTTCGATGCAATGCATGACAAAGTATCATGTATGTATACAACAATGTTTTCTGTGCTTCGATTGATTTTTGTAACATAATGATTTTGTAACATTAATCTACATTGCTTATCCTTATAATTTCTAATCTAATTCTATTGCAATGACAAACTTCAGCAGGCTCTTCGACGTCAGTTCGCTGCCTATTGCTTGAGTGTCTTCATCTTTCCTTTCGACCGGGTAGACCCGTCTGAGTCCGACTTCCTACTCCATAGAATGGTCCTGACTTCATCATCTGCTAAGGATAACACCATTTCACCAGTCAGCCATCATATAGTTTTGCTATGCCCCTTCCTCTGTCTGTATTACTCTGTTAAATTTTTGTTGAGCACATTCTTCGATGGCCTAAGCTTTCGCTTAAAAAATCTCGTGACTTTAATAATGGGCTCTCAAATATTTTACTCTGGAGCCGAACACCCTTGCTCATGTACCACTATATATTCTTAACATATTCGCCCCCACCTAAATAACCAACCAAATTGTTTCTTTTTTCTCATTCAGATTTCCCCTGATAAATCTCGCGTTATCATAAACATAGTCCTTATGGCGATCTCCGTACCGTATTGTTGTGTATTTACGAAATCTTTTGTTACATTTCTGTATGTAGCCTTATATTATGTTTTTAACTCTGATGCATTGAGCAAAAAAAGCATCAATAATTTATCAAATATTGCAACGAGTGTTATTAAAATCAGCCAGCAATATAGTATTAGTTTGATTCACACTATCGAGTAAAGTTCTTCTTTAAAGCACTCTCTGTCTGGTGCCTCCACAAGCGGGCTTTTTATTCCATCTTAGCTTTGCCTATGAACGGAGTATGTGTTTGTTTACCTTTCTGAAATGCTTCAATTTCGGGGTTCCACGACCAGGGCTTAACCTTACCCCTTGCTACTCACTCTCTGCAAGTTTTGCTATTTTGTAGGTGTTTGCCAGATAGTCTGTCCATTGATTTATCCAGTCTGATTACGTCCTGAAAAATAGGTAAATCCTCAACCTAGTAGAATTATGTGACCATTTGTTTACCTTTCTGTGGAGGAACGTTAATCTCAATTATTTCTAGAATTAAAAAAAAAATGTTTAAATTCTAGTATTCAAATTGAGAAACTTTTTTAACACAAAACTGGAAATTAAAATGGACTTTTAATAAAAAAAAACCATTTTTCCTATTGTAATATTTTGAAAATTCTCAAACAAAGTTTTTGATATTTGAACTTTTTTTTCAATTAACTTTTCCAGTCTTTTTTTTTCTAAACTCTATTATTTTGAATTTTTGATTTATTATTTTATGTTTACAAATAGCAATTATATTATGAAATGATTATTTTTCTTAAACAACAGCACCTACTGAGGGGATGCAAATATAATAATAAAAAAGAAATGAGCAACGAAACGAAAATCGATATTTTATTAAAGAACCGAATGAAAGTATAAAAAAGCGCCAAAATAACGTTCGCTTCGCCTCTGAAATGAGAAAGTAAAACAAACTGACAAAAATAAATTTTTTAATAATAATACAAATACTGTATTAAAGAAAAAAAATAGTAACCTTAAAACTTAATAATAAATTTCAATTGCTCGGATGCTGCTAAAAAAAATATGCTGTCTTAAATAAATAAAATCAAACTGTTCTTAATACATTTATTAACTGATATATACAAATAAGTTTTACACAATTCTTTTGTAAAGACCAATAACAAAAAATATAGTAAAGATGGGTGGTGTTTTCTAAACATATTTGCTATTATTAAACAAAACTCTAAGGAGAATGATTATTACAATACCTAAAATGTATATATAAAAACAAAATTTATTTATTTATAAAAAAAAAAACAAAAATTAAAATAATTAAAACCATTTAAACCGTCTCCTTTGAAGAATCAATAACGATGACTATTTTTTTGTTGTTTTTATATCAAATAAAATTGAAGAGAATATCTAAAATAGCTCTATTGCCGCGTATATGTATGTCTGTTTTTTTGACAAAAAAAAAAAAAAAAAAAAAGAAAAAGAATCACCATTTATTTATTATTTTTTAAGATGAATAGATGGAAAAGAACTTTTGAAAATATTTCGTATCTTTTTCATATGCCACGAAATTAATAACAATAACTTGTATTGTAGAAATTATTATTTCGAACAAAAAAAAGAAAAACAATTTACACAGCAGCCGAAGCAATTTTGCAAATAATTTGCACAAAACAAATTAACATTTTTTTTGTATTGTATACGTGTTACAAACTAATCCAAACTAATATGTTGTTGTATAATTACAGAATATTATTATATTTGAAATTATTTACTACTACTACTACATATGCGCCTAATACAATAAATAATATCAATTCAATTTATAATCTTAACTAATATACTACTACTACTACATATACAAAATATTATAATACTACTACAAATAATAACCATATCTATATGTGTGTGTGTGTTCGTATATAATAATAATCGTATGTGGAGATATTTATATATAAAATCATATATAATGGAACAAAAATCTTAATCAAACAAAACAAAAATTCGTAGTATATTTGTGCACGTAAATTGCAGCCTATTTTTACAATATGATTGGTTAAACAAAAGTATTTATTTTTTTTTTTAATATACGTTTTACGTACATATTTCTGTTTCTGTCTTATTTTTGTCTAAAAATTTTAATTTTTTTTTTAATATTTTTTTTGTTTTTGTTTTTGTATGTAGTTAAAACAAAGCAAATTATCTGTATAAAAATTTCTAATCGTATGATCATCCTCTAATAATCAATAATGTAAAGAAATGTGTGCATGTCTGCTATAATCGTCTGCGTGATCTTAAATGAAAACAATATTTTGTTTGACAATTTTCTACAACAAAATATTATTTATATGTTTATGTACCATACCTTATGTTTCGAAAATTTCCCGAATTAAATTAATTTCCATTTGCAGCCGCAGTACATCAGATATTTGCAGTAACGTGTTGTTTAAAAAACGAAATTTACAATTTTTTTAATCCATAGTACTTTAACTTCGACAAATTTTCTTTTTGAATATCTACTAAAAATATATATGAAATATATAACGATTACTATTTTAAATTTTTTAAGGAAAATAGTAGAAAAAATTCTTTTGTAAAATTTGATAGTGAAATGCAATGATTTTTTGCTAATAATATTTTACAATTGTTAGTTTCGAAGAGTTTATACTATTTTCATTGTTCATAGTATTCATTGATCATGAAGCAAAATTATTGTCTTTCAATTAGAAATGAAGTTTTCTAAGAATTTTAAAATGATTAAGGTTTCTATATCATTTTTTAGAAATAAATCGGAAAAACAGCTTTAATTTTGAAATACAGCAGCTTTATATGAAACTATGTATAGAAATTTTTAAAAACAAATGTTTGGAACTACCCATAAAGTTTGTAATTTCTCTCGTCATATCGACGCCTCCATTCTATAACTTAGAACGTTTTTAATGTTCTTGCATTTTTAAATTCTACGTTCTCTAACTTAAATACTGTCAAAATTTGGTTAAGATACGCGTGAAAACTTTGAGAGCTCATAACTCAAAACACACTTTTTCGACTTAGAATGTTATAGAACGGAGGAGTCGATATTACTTCAATTTTCGAGTTTTGATTTCTGTCATTTCATTCTATGTTAGCGTCTACTCTCAAATTTATGTATCAAGAAGTACTTTAACAGTCTCCCCATTCGATATAATCCAGATATTACTACCCGACCTGAACAACCTCTTACAATGCTGCAATGCTTCAATTTCGGGGTTCCATCACTAGGACCTTAGCCTTACCCCTTGCTACTCACTCTCTGCAGGTTTCGCTATTTTGTAGGTGTTTGTCAAACAGTCTGTCCATCGATTTATGCAGTCTGACTACGTCCTGAACAATAGATAAATCTTCAACCTAGCAGAAAACACTGAACTATACACGCCTTTTCTTACAAGGTCGCCTTGTCTTCTGCGGGACCCATTAAAGACATAAGTTATGTATACATGATCTGGCAATCGTTGGAGACTCATCAATCCGTAAAGTGCTCTTACTAGATTAAATCTCTACGCACCGAATTAAAGATTATTATATTTAAGATTGACAATTTAATTTCCACAAGAAATTCAAAGATTGATTTCTAAGTTTGATGGCTGTGTCAACTTTCTCGATTTTCGATAAATATAAGTTTCTAGGGAGTTGTTTTATTAAACAGTATATTTCATACTCTACTATACTCTAAGAACTGAAAAAAACTGACGAGTAGTAAATTGAAATATTAAATACATTTTTAATTTTAATTTTTGACAAGAAGAAAAACACAGAAAATTCTTGTAGAAGATGTTAAGGTTGATTTTTATACAACAAATCAAGTCTTTTCATTATTTCATGAAATTATGGGGAAACTGATTTGAGTATTTCATTAAAAATTAAAACCAAAATTATTGCCTATGTTTAGAATACAGATTTGAGACTTTCTAATACAAATTATTCATATTTTTTAAATAAAACAAATAAAAAATATTCAATTTTTTAATAATACAGGTATGTATATTTAACATATAATTATAAAATGTGTTAATAATAAACGACAAATTATTACTAATATTATTATTACCAGCTACAAATGCCACTATAATTTCATATACATACTATATATAATATAAACGAAATATTTACAGAAATTAAAATAATAAAAGATAACAAGAAGTAGTTGTCGTTGTTGATGTTGTTTAATAAATGTGCAATAATCCTTTATTTAAAAAATCAAAAAAATAATTGAACAGAAACTAATAATCTCCAATAAATATCTACATATATTTATAATCTTATATATACTCTTTATATATATATATACCAAAACAAAAAAAAACTTATTCAAAACCGTTTTAACAAACAGAGAGTGTTGTGTAAACTTTTTGTATATTTTATGTTTGATTTTTGAACAAAAAAATATAAATTTTATATAAAATAATAAACCAAACGCTAAATTTTCAAACAAATTAAACGGACAGCATATATGTTGGCAATCGAGCAACTGTTTTTTTTACGAAACTTTTAAAAAAATTGTAATTTTTTTATTAAAACTTTGAAAAATAAAAGAAAACTAAATTAAATATACATATTTTTCGATTGAAATTTCGATAATCTTTTTTTTCCAAACCATATAAGCTCTACAAAGTATCCCAATAGTTTTTCTATAAAATTAATTTATTTTTCTAATTTTTTTTTCAATTTTTTTTTAATTTATAATGCTATACTAACCAACAGCAAATTCTCAAAACTAACTATTTAAACACATAAAAACACACTTAATTTAAATCCTTTAATAAATATTTTATATACCATACATAAATATATATTTAAACAATAACAAATTTAAACACCAAAACACTAAAACACTTAAAAACTTAAAAAAAAGGAAACGAACACAAAACTCTTAAAAAATCTCCGTTTGCTACACTTTAACAAACAATAAAAGCAAATGAAACAATCACTAACACTTAAAAAAAAATTATGATAAAAAATTTTTATTAAACCAATACTTACTATTTTAATACTACAACTACTAATACTATATAACCACGAAAACAACTGCTACTAATAGTATGTACTCTTAATCTCACACTTTATATACTACTCGTACAATTATTATGTTTAATTAAAAAAAAAAGTAAATAAAAACAAATTTGCTATTTACTAACATAAAAGACTTTTTTGGTTTTTTCTTTGTGTTTGTTTTTTAAGTTTTCTTTGGCTTAAAGATATTTTGTTATTTAAATTGTAATTATGTTATGTGTGTGTGTGTGTGCGTGTTGGTGAAGTAATAATATTATTTAGTTTTTTACTCTCAATTGTATGATCTGGTGCTTTTGTAAGTGTGTGTGTGCGTAAATGCTATTATATATATGATTTGATATTTGCCTTACTTTTGTTTCCTTTTCCGTATTTTTTTCACTTTTAATTTTTATAATCAATAAAGTCTTAATAATTTCTGTCTATCTACTATCTTCATATCTATATTCTGTATTCACATATTGAATTCTTTAACCAATACAATATATATATATGTGAACAATAACCTACAATATATATATACAATATACTATTATAATCTTGTACATGATATTTATTTCTTTGTTGTAATTATACTTACTTATTCTATATACCATACTTATATACATAAATAGCAAGTGTATGTGCACTTTATATGGCATTGTTATATAAACTCAATATTATGATGAGTTTTATTTAATTATGATCGGCTTTTTCTGTAAATTGCTACTCGTATTGTTAACAAAGATTTGAAATTATTATTTCTTGGTGTCTTTGTCTGATAAACACTTAATATACCTACACTATTGGAAACACACTTTATTTTTACGAATATTGAATAAAATTATATGTGGTAAATAAAATTATCTTAAGCTTTTTAGATGTTTTAACAACAGTTTAAAAAAAGAAAAAAAATTTATGATTTTAGCTAAATTTCTAGGTTTTTAGCAATAGTTTGAATTTGTATGAAAGTTTAAATAAAATAAAAATGAGGCTAAAAATCCAAACAATTAAGGCGCTTGTTGTCCAAAAGTAAAACTTTTACTCACCCAGGCATATAGATAGGTAAACGTCCCCAGCATTTATGTTATGTTATGTTATGTATCCAGTTAACTGAGTGTATGTCTACACGAATAATTCAACAGCAGAATACATGTATTTATTTGAGTACATGTATTTTATTTACTCCATAGTGATAAGTCCCAATTCAGTCATTGCATTGGGCACTGTATTCTAGTCTAGCGCAGACGAAATTACTGATGTTACCATAAACCTGGAATAAAGAGTTGGGTCAGTATACGGAAATTTATTAGTTTTTAGTTTTTAATAGTTCACTACGAAACACTTATGTGAAACGACGCTGCATTGTTGCATATTCGAAGTTAATGGATGTTGAAGGTCCTTCATATAAAAGTTTGAAAGTATTCTTCTGGAAATCCTACCTTATACGGGTTTTAAAACTAAAACTGGGGAAATATTCACCCGTCCGTTCTTGTGTAGAGGTATGTGGGTTAGGTTAGATTAATTTGCCACCTCCATGGGCACTGCCTACTTCAGTTGTATAACAACGATGTTGTAACAATGATGTTGTCTATTCCACCATATAATTATAGCTCCTGGTTGTCATCTCTTATGAAGGTGTGAATTTTCTCAAATCGCTTAAGATTTTGTCATTAAATTCCGGGTGTTCTACTTCTCAGGTACCCAACTTACTCAGGTAGACAACTTATACAGAAGTCGTTATACCCAAGCTCCTGCCGTGAACGCCAAGAGGAAAATGTCCTGTTTCCTTAGATTTCTTGGATGTTCTCAGGTTCCTTAGTTGAAATCTTGTTAGGATTAATGCAAATTCTGTCCCACATATATCCATGTTGGGTCAGACCTGTTTGTTGTCTATACAAGTGGATTCATTTTTCCATCTTACATTTGCCAATGAATGAATATTTTATGAGACTATCCGCTTGCCTCCCTGCAGAGGAACTCATATAGAAATCATATGAATTTTCTGTGGAGCATTATTTAGCAAGTACATAAGTGAACCTAAATGCTGATAACTGTCGAATGTCGCACCATCTTCTCCAGAGACCTCCGTCATCTTCAATGTGGTGTACACATTCTCTAGGGGTCTAATGGCCGCTTTACTGTCGGTAAATACATGTGTATTACCATACGATATACTCTGAAATGGAATTCGTACGGCCTAGATGGGGTCTATGTAAGATTGTATGGATATTCCGAGTGATTTTCATTAATTGCGGCCTTTATATCCAGTTATTTTATTTCGATCTATTCAATCTTAATAATAATAATAATAATAATAATAATATTAATTCTGATATATTGCGAAGTTAATAAAAGAAGAAACAGAAATCTCAGATCTTTACCTGTACTATACCTTAATATGGTCGTACACACTTTAATCTGAATACCAAAATATTTGGTTTCAGACAGTATACTAAATGAGGTCTCTCCTGCAAGGATCCACTTATTATTCTTGCTATGTTTGTAGCATCCCTTTACGTCAACCTAGTATCATAGACTAAAAGTCTTCAATTTGCAAACTTACAATAGATATTGCATTAGCCTTAGTAATACGCAAATGGAAAAATTTATTTTCTGCGAATATACTCAACAATTTAGTACAATTAATTATTGTGAATATATAGTCAATTATTGAATATTATTCACTTTTTTTATCTAAGGATATGTTCAATACATAAAACATTTATGATTAACGAAAAAAAAGAAAAAAAAAAGATTTAGAAACGTAATAATATAGCTTTCCTTATAGACAATTTACACTTTATATTACACTTTTAAACACTGAGCTTACACTTTAAATGAAAACACTTGACACTGTTAAACACTTTTAATGATACTCTACAAATATACTATATACTAAAAATGCAAATGTTAATTCAACATAAAAATATTATATAAAAATGGGTTTAAAATTAAAAATTTTGAAACCTTAACGTATAATAAATAATCTTATGATTTAAAAAATTTTTAATGTTCATGTGCTTTTCATGTTTATAATTTCCAAAATTTCAAAATAAAGAAAATAAAAATATAACAAAATAAAGCTGCATCGACGTTCTTGTGCTTTATTTGGTAATGAAGTTCCTATTACCCTACTTAACTACCCCTTTAAAACTAAGAACCCCTTCTTCTTCTTGTTACAAGTTTTGTATATATGATAACCTAATGTAGTCGTTGTGTAAATTTCAAAGTTTTAATTTCGTTGTTTTTATTTTATTTCTCTTGTGTTTTTGTTATTATTTTTAAGTTTGTATTTTTTAATTTTCATTTCTTTTCAAGTCATTTTCATGGTTGTGAATTTTTGCTTTTTGCATCCAATGTATTGTATGTATACGTAATGTGTAAAAATGTCAAAACTGCTGCTTTATTTTCCTATACTATATATGCATATACATAAATACTATCCTATCATCTAAATAAGCTTAAACAAAAAACTCTAAACTCTTAATATAAAAACTTTTAATCGTACATACTACTTATAGCTTTGCTTTTAACTTTTAAATAGTTAGTAAACCCCCCAGGTTTTTGAATATTAATTTGTTTAAATTTTTATTTTGTTTTATGCCAAAAATGAAAAACAAATTATTTTTGTTAATAATTTTCACCTGCCAAAAATTAAATACAAAATCAAATTAAAAATAAAAATTAAAAAAAAACCACTAAAAGGAATTAGTGTCATCCCCCCAAGTAACTGTTGGTATTAATATTTCAATTATTTGTTTTAAAAATTTTTCTTTTTCTTTAACTTCTTTATTTTTTCGTTTAAAACATCTTTATTAAATCACCTTAACTTCATTTTAGATTAACTCATAAGAAATAATAACTCATAAGAAAAATAAGTCAAAAAATGTTGCCATGTTACCTGGTAAATTTCATTGTTGCTTAATGTTGTCACCAACGAACACCAACTCTACCATTTTTGTAAGAAAACTTTTGCTGTGTTTTTTGTTCTTTTTTTCAGCATTAAAATCCTCTTTTAATACAGAATTCCATTCTGCTACTTTGACAGATGAAACTTTACAAATTTTATTCATTAAAAACTTCATTTTCAATTGAAAATCACAATAAATACGATGCTCAACTTTAGATGACAACTCATTTAGAGCGATTACGATTGTCCTGTGCAAAATTTCTGAGGGCATTAAGAAATTTCGTATTGTGTTTATAATTTCCAAGAGACAAATTTTAACTGAGTAAATGCATAGTCTTAGCAACAGACTTAAAATACAATTCAAATATAATCTTAGCAATGTATTATATGAAAGCCATTATTTTAGAATATTAACAATGGCAAGAAAAGCAATGGAAGTGACACTCTAAAAATCGTATAAATCTTATACATATAAAAATAATTTAAAATTGAAATAATATGTGTTTGATATTCAGTATTTAACTATGCAAACGCGAAATTGATACATTTTGCTAGAAACAGTCAAGATCCATAAAAAATTCTGAAAATTTTTGAACTAAAAGTTCATTTGATAAGATGACATATATAAAAAATATAACTCGACTGTTAGGCTCTCTATATAATAACTACGGTAAGTTTCAATCAATTTGAGCACACAAAGCGTCAATCTCTTCACAAGATAATGCACTTTCAGAATGTCGTCAATTATTTCATATTTTTTAATTAAAGTTTGCTACTATGAAGGGACAAACTTCCAAAAATATGAAAAAAATTCGCATTTGTCAAGTTTACCTCATCAAACCTAATAGAATATTAAGTTAAATAATATACATATGTATACCGTTTTAAAGGACCAGCCCTGTCCTTTCTAATGTATGTTTGTGTATTCAATAAATTGGTGTGTAAAAAAACAGATTTTGTCAAATAAAACAAGTTTGGAGGGTTCAAAAAATTTAAAAAAAATATTTTTGAGTTCTACTCAACAAAACTCACAAGATACAATATATTATTAGCTGGGTGTATTTAATTTTTTCTATTTTGTCGCATAGTATAATCAATACAAATATGACAGTAAGTTAATTGTATTCTCCTTAATTCTTTAAAGAGATTGTCAGAAATCGTTAGGTCTCTATTTAACATTTTACGGAATATTAATATCTTTAATAAAATTCATAAGATATACATAGATTAGAGTTCGAGGCACCGCCCCATACCTTCCCTTTTTTTCCTTATTAAGTCAGCTGATGTAGGTATATATTAGGAAGAAGAATTTTCCTTGGACTTAATGATAAATCAGTCTAAAATCGTCCGATAGCATGGGTTGTGCTAATTTTGACATCGTTGTGGTTTGTGGTTTATTCACATGCAACTGCTATTTAAGAAAATGTTTAAAGGGGTCAAATCGAATGATCTCGGTGATCAATTCACATCACCTCCACGTGAGATGATCATGACCTATATCGCTCGTCAAGTAAAGCTGTCCTGTTGAAACCACATGTAGTGAGTGTCTAGATCATCAAAAATCCACAGCAAACAGAAGTCTTATGATATTTCGATGAAAATTAGGACCAGTTGCCAACTATTCCCGAACCCATTCTGCAAACATACGTCATTGTCTAAGGTCGTCCATTGTGATTTGGCTAAAAAGTCTGTTTAATGACACCTAATGTGACAGATAAAGCTTAAACAATCTAGTTTGAATGTCTCTGTCCTTAATTAATTGATCACAAACCTTTGACGCAACATTGGACAAAACGTTACTTTCGCTTCTTTCTGCTTAATGTTGCTTTTAAAAAGAAAATTTTTTTAATTCTGACTTTTCGACGTATCGCGGTACATTATTAGGTGAAAGCTCAAGACACAAGGTCAAATTTGCAAAGGTAACAAAAACTTCCAAATATCTATCAGTTTATTCCCTAAATATTGTATAAATTTATTGATTGTTGTATTGACAAATAACAATATTTAACGTTTATAAAGGAACATTTCTGTTTCAATATTTTTCTTCCGTTTTTAACAGAGGACCATATTTCTTCACTATTTAAATGTGTGCAATGCAACAAGTATTCCAACCACCTAGACATTATATGTGTGGATACCATCCAATCCCAAAAAAAAAAAAAAATTATCCAAATAATGAAAAACCAAAACAAAACTCACATTGTTTTATTGCGACAGTCAGTATATTTTTAACCTACTTTTGATCTTGTCGTTTCTTTTACAAAGGCAAGAAATATAAACGAAGTAAAAAGGAGTTAAGAAATAATAATAGATTTCTTCATATTTATACAACATGTTTTATTACTTAACATACAAACAACAAAAGAAAATTTTATTTTCAAACTATTTTTGTAATTACGGCAAGGGTTGTAGGCAATATTGTTATACAAATATTTGCATGAAGGGTGTGAGTACTTTTGGGCACAACTACGTATTATACAACATAAATAAGCATAAATCCATAAAAACAAACAGCAAAGGGGAAAGCAGGAGTAGTGGTAGAGGCGGTAGTGGTGGCAACATTTAATGAAGTATAAGTAACAAGAAAAAAAAAAACAAAACCGAAAAAGAAAAAGGAAGGAGCTCCAAAATGTACGGGTACGACATTGTAACGAAAACAGAATACAAAAGAGTATTACAGAACTAACGTAGTAAATGCGACAAGTTCGTAAGCAAATATTGACGAATAATTGTACAATACATAATGAAAATCACTGGGACAGTAGGGACATAAAGAATTTCCGTTAAAAAATTGTTCAAATATCGAATTATAAAAACAGCGAGCATTGTCGTTCAAATATTCTATTTATTCACTTTCCTTTTTATTAGCTGCCAAACTGTTTCATTTAAAATATATCGCGGTTGTTACCCGGCCAATCTAACAGAGCGAGTGTTAAGTTTTCTCTATTTTATACACGGACATATTAAATGAATGAGTTGTTATAAAATTATATCAACCTACTGAGCTCTAGTAATCCATATGAAACAGTACAAACGCTTTGTGTGCTTTTGTTGAAAAAAATGTCCAATGCGTCAAATAAATTGGACAGAGACAATAAATAGTTATGTCTGTCCCATGCTTAAAGATATATTATCTGCTAACAAATTAATTAATCGCGAAATTCCGGTGATATACTTTAATACCAATCCTTCTAACCTTCTACATATCGATAGACTCGTTTTTGATAAAATGAAAGAAAACAAAATAATAAATCGGGAGCCTAACTACAGGATCAATTAATTAATTACCCCAACTCAGACATCTCCAGCAAAACGAAATACGAAAAATATTTCTTCGGTGACTTTCTCTCACCCGATTTTTGGCAAGAATTCTGAGAATTAATAAAATTGCCATGAAAAGTTTCTCAAAGATGTCAAATTTTTGATATTTTTTATTTTGATAATATCAAATTTCATGTATAAAATTAACACACACAACATAAGTGGACGAAAAGCTAGCTCGTAATCCTGACTGAAGGGTTGCGACCTTCCAATTATGCCTATGTAACTACAGGACTCGTGTTCGAGTTTTTTGTTTGTCGTCGCCGTAGTCTAGTCGGTGGTGTGTGCATTTATTATACATAAAGCTCGGGTTCGAGCCCCGGGCCAGACAACAAAACAAATATAAACAAAATATTTCTTCGGCCACTTCCTCTCAGCAGATTTCTGGCAAAAACGCTGAGAGTAAATAAACCCTCCATGATAAAGTTTCTCAAAAATCCGTCGTTCGGAGTCGACGTTAAACTGTAGGTCCCGCCCTTCAAGTATAAAATTAAACCACACAATATGAGTGGTTTGAGAAGCTAGGCCATAATCCTCACTGAAGGGTTGTAATGGCCAATTATGTATATACATACGTATGTAAAAAATTAAAAAAAGATTGTCTTAATCGACACTAAAAATTATTGCTCGAGTGACGGAATTCCAAAAGTAAAAACAATCTTAACTTCGTGTAAATCTCTCATGAGATCAACTACGAGAATTACTTCCCAGTAGTTTAAAAACAATATTGGATTTCTGGTCTATTTTATAACAACTTTTTAATTCAAGTTCTTTATGTCAGTTTCGGAAATTGAACGAAGAAAAGTTCTAGAACATTTACTATGAAATTGTTTTAAATCGCTTACCATAACTTATGTTATACTCTGGATAGCATCTAACACTTATTTAAATTAAAACACTAATGAAGCGTATACATATGTAGGCTATTTGACTGACAACTTTAACAAACAACTTACGCCTAACATAAGAAGTGTAAATAAAATGTTGCCAAAATGAACAAAAAAAAAACTTACAAAATTTTCTTTCTTTAACTTCTTTTCATTATTTCTCTTTTTTTTTTTTTTGGTTTTCTATTTTTCATAATTCTTTGACTTTGTCTCCTTTATAGTTTCAGTTTTAGTTTTAGGTTTTATTTTTATGCATTATTACATTTTATTACCCAAAAGAAACGAAAAAAAACTATAGTTTTTTTGTTGTTTTCTTTTATTTGTGTTTAAGAAAGAATCTCAAAGAATATATAAAGGAAAACTTAACAAAAAAAAAAGAAAAGAAAATGAAAAACTTCTTTAATAATGTCTATGTTACAGGCTTACGGCCTTATAACATGAAACAAACGAAAACTGTTATTGTGAATTAAAGCTACACATACTATCTGCTAAGCATACATAGCAAAGGAAAAAACTTCTTCTCATGCTACTAAGCTTACAAGTACGTGTAATTGTTTCGTTAATAAACGAATGTTTTTTTGTCACAAAAATCTAAAGGCAAATCATAAAGTTAATGACAATGACAATATCAATAATATACATTTCAAAAGAAAAATTAATTACTTGCTAAATTTGAAAAACAAAAATAATTTTGCAGTTTTGTTTGTATTTTCCTATTTATTTTGTATATACTATTTAAATAAGTTTTGTTAAGTTTAAATTACTATTCTCTTCAATTCCTTTATAAGTTTGTTTCGTTAATATTATTTCAACATATCACAGCTAAATCGTATTCACCTGTATTTTCAATGATTTTCTTTCTTACATTTACAATAAAACCAAACCTCGGAACGATTGTCAATAATAATAATTACAATCAAACTCCCACCTTTAGCACTAAAACAATCAATCAATCAACTAAACAACTCAAAAAAAAAGAATGAAATGTTTTACCTTGAATCGATCACTTATTAAAATTTCAATTTTGATGTGGTAAAGAAAGAAAAAAAAAGAGTTTTTACAAATAATTTTATGATACATTTTGTTTTAAATGCATTTGCAAATTCAAAAGTAAACAAGCGTAACAATCAATTCATCTCAACATTTCATCAAATCAAATATCACCAAAATCACAACAATAACAGAAACAACAGTAAAAATAATTCAAACCAAATCAAATCAATAATAAAAATCATTATTTATCACCACCAGCTGATCAGGAATAAAATATAAAACAACAAAATAATCACTAATTATGTATGTATATCTCCTCTCAAAATAACACAAAACCAACAACAAATATGATATTAAAACAAACATAAAAGAAGAAAAGGAAATGAAAGGGAAGAAAATAGAGATATATCACTAGACATCAGCAAAAAAAAAAAATTTACAAATTCAACTCATCTCTAAACAAAATTAATAAGAAAGTGAAAAATATTACAAATACGTCGCTATAAGAACACGATCCAAAAACGTCAATTCAGTTAATAATAATCATTGACAAGGATATTGCATTATTTAATATCAAAATTGTAACAATTTAATTTAATTTAAATCAATTGATAAGAGATTATACCAGCATTCCTACATTTCTCTTAGAGTTATTTACTTGGAAACACTAAACTGTACTACAAAATTCAAAGAAATAGCAATATATTTATAAATTTTACTGCTCCATTTCAAATATTATGAAAATACTAAAGTTTTTATCATTTTTGTACAAATCTGGGCACGTTAGGGCAGAAATTTTTTCACTTTTTTTTCCCTTTATGTTCCATGCCAACTTATTTGTGAAACATTTGGGAAAACCTATTAGTATCTTCATGATGTGTGGACTCCATCAAAATGTATTTATTGTACTCTTATGTATCACAGCATTATTTTCAAGAAATTTTAAGTTTCATGTTTACAAAAGCTATTCGTATAAACAATGTCAACCAAATCTACAACAAACATTACGTATAAATATTTAACACAATGAAAAATTATCACAACCTTTCTAACTAAACCATCACAAGATCAATGAACAACTTATACCAACCACAACGTCTAAACTCATAAAATCATAAAAATTTCATAAAAAAATTATCATTATCACTGCTTTTGGAAAAAAACCTCTTAATAAACGAATTTTGTTGTTTCAAGCATAAACAAAAATTTCATTAAAACATCATCATTGTTAACATTTTGCTGCATTTTCGTAAATTAAACGCTGCTTATCAAAATTCAGCTTTTTGTCATATAAAAATATAAAATTAATAAATAATACACTCGTTTTGGGAATGATAATTTTTTTAAATAAATTAACCAGCAATAATAAATTTGAAAGCTCGTTTCACGCGTTCAAAAAGTGTTAATGAAAATTTTAAAAGAAACATAATTTTTATGGAAAAAAAATATATAACACACATCTTATTTAAATGCTAAATAAATCAAAATAGACACTACAACCAACAACACCTGTTGGATGACCCGTAAACCATTTATTTCTAACAACTAACACTACTTAACAATCACACTCTTGAAAACACTTATTTTTCCGAGAGAAAAAATGATCAAAATTAGTTGCAAAAATTAATTTTATACACTTTTTTTTTTTAAATTTTATTTTATATACTTCTTTTCCACCTTGTCACTCACTCACTCACCCACTAAAAAATACACTACAAAACAATAGTTGAAATGAACAAGCTAAGGCTAAAAAAAATAAATCAATCAAATGTCACATAATTTTGTTAGTTAGTAACATTTAGTTTTAATTTCATTTCAAAAACACCATTTTAAAACGCCTCAAAATTATTAAAATCTAAAATAAAAAGAAATGTATTACTATCACACAAATCCTTATTAAACAAAAACAAATTTTAAATCAATCAAACTTAAGCTAAATTCTCTCTTAAACCGTATATTAATAAAAAAAATTAACACTAAAATATCAATCTAAACTAACTTTGACTGTATTGCTTTCAATTTCCCTGTTTTCTAATTTAAAACAAAAAAACCAAACCTTTATGTGTCTTTTCTCTAAATTAATGTATTTTTAAGTATTTATTTAATTAAAAAAAAAACTTACAAGCAAATTGAATTATTATTAGTATGTATGTATTTATTTATTTCAACCAAAATGTATGTAAGTGAAACGTTTATGCTTTGGATGTATTTTTTTTCATTATAAACATTTTAGGTATTTTATAAAAAATACAAAAATTTCAAAAATAAAATTTACTGTTTTAAAATCTAAACAAAATCTATATGTTACCTTATCTATGTTTTATCTCCTTGTTGTTATTATATTTTTATTTTATTTTTTATTTTTTTTTTTTATTCAAAAATAATTATTTTTCACCTTAGAGAGTACGTTTCTTCTTTTTTCAACCAATAAAAAAAAATGTTTCACCTTCACCACTAAAAACTGAAATCACTAAAGTGACTTCAAAATCACTTAAAAATTTCTTTCACCTTTAAAAACAGTAGAAAATCACAAATTTCACCTCACTTTTCAGCTACTTTTCAACATCAACTAACAAAACAAAAAAATTTGTTTTTCTCACTTCACATACTCAGTCCACAATTCAAAGTAAAATTTTAATTGATTAATTAATTAACCATTGAATTACAATACTCACCATATAATTCAATTCTCACCACTTAAATCATAAAAGAAATGAAATTTAACTACTAGACAAATTACTGCTAACTTAGCGCTCACCACCTCTCGTTACCACCAAAAAAAAAAAATCATATATTTTAAGGCAACTGTACTAAAAAAAAATACCCACCATACTTCACTATCACAAAAATAATTCACTACTACAACCGCTACTTAAAAAAACTTCAAATTACCAACCAACGCAAGAAAATTCAATTCACTTCACTTCACTTTCAATTCTCACCATTGAAATTCAAAAATACAACTCTCAGAGATTCTCAACAAATTTTATTAAATGTTCACATTCACTTCAAAATAATAATTTAAATCACCAACTCTTTTTTCACCACAAAGATAATATACAGTATCACCACCAGTATCACTGCAAAATTCAAATTTGTTTCTCTCAAAACTAATTGATGCTCTATTTCGTTCACCACTTTTTCACTACTACTACTACCAAATCACTAAAATCCACAACAAAATTTCTCTTTAAAATTTACATAAAAATTTTTGAAATTAGCAGAAATTAATTTTACCAATTATACAAAAACAAAAAGAATATAAAATGTAGTATTAAAAGAAAAAACAAACCAATATTATCGAAATTTCATAAAAAAAAAGATCAACAAACATCAATCCAATCTCTTTCTATCTGTCGTCTAACTCGTATCAACAATTTCATATCACTAATTATGAAATATTGAAACAAAACCTATAAAATATCGATTCAGTGGTCATCGTTATTAAACCAAAAAAAGAAAAAAAATCGAAACAAAATTTCGACAAAATAAAATTCAAAAAAAATTATCATTTTCGTTACAAAATTTGAAGTCATTCAAATGACATTTTTTTACAAACATTTTTATGTTTTTCTCTCTTGTAGAAGATCATGTTATCGTTATTAACATTAAAAGAAACATTTTTTACTTAAAAATTCGGGAAAAATTTGGATGCATTAGATTCCATGTAATTAAATGTAATCAGTACTAAATTTATAGTACAATTGAAACATTTTTACCCTATTTGATGAAACAAAAATTGTGAGATTTTTAACACAAGCTACATATGTTTAAATCGAATTTAACCCCAATGAAAAGCTGAAAAAATTAATCCTTAGAAGGACTTATCAATGCGATGATACTAAAATATTTTTTACTATGACTTCATAGATAAATATTTTTAATCAATGTTTTACAGGGCACACCCTATTTGAACTTATTCGCTTTAAAAGAAAGAAATCAGTTAGAACTATACATATTAATTTTATCATATAATATAATATAATTCCTCTAGACCTTTTAGGTCCAATATTTGACTAAACATTAAATTAGAAATATATAAGAAGAATAAATACATAAGTTATAAGTCATGACACAAATGTATACATGGAAACAGTGTACTGTACTGGTCAAGTACACGTCCCTTACAACGGGCCTCTATGCGTGCTCGAGTGAGCTTTGTGATATCAGAGCTACCAGATCAGATATCAGATGTGTACTTCCTCTAACCTACAATAATTATTCAATGTACATATGGTCCTCTTCGCCTTAAATAGTTTAGTTCAAATCGGCCTATTGGACCGTCTAACTCCCATAAAAGCATATAGAAAACAGTAAATTTCACTTGTAGTCCATTGAAACTAGGATTTATTTAATCAGAATTGATTTCATATGCCTGACTTGCATGGGTTCCGAATTTTCACGGAGTTTTAGTCAAAGTCTGAAGATCATGCGATTCTTTGAATACTGATGCATTTCGGACAACTGCAAATAAGTAATATTAAACTGGTTACCTGTTGTTCTAATTATTAATAAAATAATTTAGAGATACTGCTTTGAGCACTACGAGGCTGTGGTCTGGTAGTCCATCTCCGATTATGTGATATTAAACTGGCTAACTGTTGTTCTAACTATTGAGAAGTTGTCTAAGGTTGCTGCTTTTAACACTACGCGAATGTGTTCTTGTAGGCCATTTCCATCTTCTACTTTTTACAGACCACAGTCCAGACCCTTGCAGTAAAGACTAACGCCTTCAATATCATTACTCCCTCATTCAATTATAATTTCTCTGTGAGAATTTAGGATGAATTGTTATATTCACAGACAGATGTAAATCATGATTTGAGCCAATGGACTTTTCTTTGAGTCTAAAGTACGAATATAATATTGTCCTGGTCATAGCTTTCGCATTTTACAGCGTAGTTAGCTGGCTAAGGTATAATCGGGTATATAGAAGGTATATTCGGATTTGTATGAATTGTCAAGCAGCTCTGAAAAACTTGGTTGTATTTAAAAGACATGCATTATGCAAGTCGATTGTGATAATTTCTTATATTGACCTAGGTATGGTTATCCCCTAAGCTGACAATCATGAATGTTGATCATATGACTTAGACAAGAGCTAAAACTGACTAGATGGGACCATAACAAATCTATGATCATATTTGATTTAACCAGAATTTACATATGCTACTCATAAATATTTGTCACATTTTTGTAGGGGCTACAATGACTTAGGGAAGGGAAAATATCACGCTATGTATATTTTTTAAAATCTCTGTAATTTTCAAGCGTTTCTGTAAACAGGAAAAAATTCTTAGATAGGTTTCCCAAGTATATATTTAACTTAACTGACTTGGTTTTTGAAAATATTGGAAGGTTTCATAAGAACTTCAAAATAATTTCAGCGTGACTTTGTCTGAAAAAGAAAAGTTATCGGCTTCTTCCAGAAGATTCTTTTGAGGAGCCGTCTCTATGGAAAGCTATAGTTTCAATATATAGTATCAATAGATATTATTTAACACTCTATTGGTTAACACAGCCTTGCTGTTTAATTCAGAGTTGGATCATGTTTTCTAATATTTATGACTCACATAACGATTCTCGCCTAACCTAGTAACTTCAGTTTAAAAAGCTACACTCTTAAATATTTAAATATGTATTTGTGTTTTTCCAAAATTTCTTCATATTCAAATAAAAAATCTCAAAATCATAAAAAGGGTATTG
Source organism: Sarcophaga rosellei (assembly GCA_930367235.1). NCBI lineage: Eukaryota > Metazoa > Arthropoda > Insecta > Diptera > Sarcophagidae > Sarcophaga > Sarcophaga rosellei. The sequence continues at coordinate 79,647,430 of OV884018.1, forward strand.
CGAAAGAATATTCAAAATTTTAAATTAGAAATTCTATTTAATAAATGAAAACTCGTAAAGAAAATCTTGTATGGGAGAAATGCAATTAAAATGTTTCTTTTATCGTCCATAACATTAAGTATATTTGTTTTTAATTGAAATTTAATTTTTAACTTTTTAATAACAACAAATGAAAATTTGCATTCCTATCAAAAAATAAAAATTCAATATAATTTTTATAGTTTAATTTTGGTTATTTCTTTAAAAAATATTTAAACAAATATATTTTTAGGTTAAGTATGTATTAATAAACCAAACCAAAAAAAAAAAAATGGAATTATAAATAAAAAAAAAATTATGAATAAATTTTGTTTTTATCTATTTAAAAATATAAATAAACAAAAAAATTTTTGAAACAAAATTATTAAAACTTACATACATACCTACGTACATAAATACAATAATAAAAATTCATAATAATGTACATATACTCGTACTTTTCGAAAACAATTATTAATCGTATGCCAAAAAAAAAAATTACTACTACAACAACACTTTACTATATTTTTAAATTAATTTCATATCCACAATAGATTTATGTACACAATTTAAAATGTTATTTAAAATTTAATGAATAAAAATAATTTAAAAAAAATGATAAATATGAGACCAAATCAATTACAAAAAAAGTGGAAACGATAGAATTTAATTAAACAAATAAATTGAAAAAAAAAACATTTTTTTTTCAAAATTAAACAAATTATGTAGAAATCAATGGGAAAACGTTAGAAAATACTCGAATTAAATAAATACTTTATAGCGGGAGTTTTACAATAATCCATACGTACCGTATCGTCCGTTGACTTATTTATTTAACACAGAAAAATATTATTTAAATATTAATTATGAAATAACCGGAAATTTAAATGTTAATACTAATTATTTATTTAGTATAGCATACATATATGTATTTACAAACAACCAATAAATTGCAAGCCAAAGTAAGAACGAAAAAAAATATTCAAAGTCCAACAAATAAAACAATATTAATTTATATTGGCTTAGTATATTGCTATTATCTAACTAAATAGCTCAATTCTATTGTAAACATAGAAAGAAAAAATTACAAAAAAAAAAATTGCCATAAAATAAACAATAATTGCAAATCTATTTATTTGTTTAATTAATATTATCATGAATACATACCTCTGCTTCTACTACCACTACTGACACTACAAATTTTTTTATTACAAAAAATAATAAAAAAAATATGATACAAATGAATAGCTAAAAACAAATTTTATTGTACGTATTTAGTATTTAAATTATAATTTAAAGCAAAAAAAAAATACTTTATATAGTTTTAAATTTTATTATCTATTTAAACAAATAAAAAAAAATAAAATATTTCTATAACAGAAAAAATTTTAAACCAGAAAATATATACAATATTTATTCTTATATTAATAATACATTTCAATTTGTGTATCTATAATTATTAATAATAGTAACATAAAAAATTTAATTATTTAAAAAAAATTTCACACATCATTAAGAATTTTACTAATACATGTTTATTTTTATATATTTCCCTTTCCCAAATAAAAAACCAAACAACTAATATGCTGCATACACAACGATCGATTCAATTATAATAGGTGTCTCATGTTAAAATCGATTCACCTGTATTTCGCCTACACACAAATGCAACCGTTATATTATTAATAACATTTTCAATTGCTGTTACAACGCGTCAATACGTAGGAAATCCAATAGACTGTGTACATACAAGGTGAGTATTCGTCGTATACACAATAAATTTAATAATATAAAAATTTGTTTACTCTTTTCATTACACAAAAAAAATGCATAAATCTTGTCACATTGTAAATCGCAGAGACATTCCGGAAGATGTACTTAATACGTACTGTTGGATACATTCAACATATACAGTGGTGGATGCTTTTATGAAAAAGCAAGGTTCCGAGGTGCCTTTTCCCGGGGTTCATAATTCACAGGGACGTGGACCTCTAACAATAAAACACACAAAATATTATCAATGGGTGGCGTTTACGCTATTTTTTCAGGTGAGTACATTATTACACACATATTCTTTCTATCAAACTAAAAACTAAATGTATTGGTTTTAAAAGCAAAGGCATATTAGATTGCCTTCTGTTAGTATAAGAACATCATTTCAGTACTCGAAAATCTAAAAATATTTTTAATATTTATTTTGAAATCTTAGTTATAAAATTTAAAATTATAATAAATTTTCAAATTTAAAATTTCATAAAAAAAATATATATATGTATGTCCGCTCTAGCCCTGCAATAAAAAAAATCAATTGTATGTTGAATTTGCTTAAGGATAAGAACTGCAATGCCCCCCTCATTTTAGGAGAATGTATAATAAATTTCGAGTCAGTTATTTAGACATCTGCGATTATTTCTCATACTAGTTTCAAATCGGTGTTTGAACACTTAGCATACTGTGATCAAATAATGTAGGATTTTGTTATGTCCTGGTTTCGATGCCTTTGAATTTTTTCTATGTGAAAATCAGATGCAGTTTCTTTCCCTCGCTGGGTGTTCCAAAATGCCTTCTTGTTGAAACTACATCAGACAAATTAGTTGTCATTAATTTAGTCTGCTTTGAACAACCATAAACAACAACATATGTTCACTAAATGAGTTCTGGATTTTCGAATTTAGGACGGAGCAAATCCACAAAAAACCCAAAAGAGTCTCCAATGCATTCCAAAAAAAAAAACACTTTTCGTCGATTTTTAGCTAGCGCTGTCAGCGGTCCGTATTTCCTTGACAACAATATGGGCCAGCTCAACACTGTCAACCCCGAGCACTATTTATTCACGATTATAAACTTCTTCCGATCTGAATTGACCCCAAAGACATTGTGGCATATATAAGTATATCTCATGCCACATTGAATATTCTGCATGACCGATTTGAAGCCATGGTCTTCTTACGTAGAGGTGTTGCGAACTGGCCATCGAGATCATTCGTTTTGACGCCATTAAGCTTTTGTCTATCCCTTACGACTGATTTTGTATTAAGATTTTATATGTGCTGCTTTCACTGTCTTCGATGTCTTCTTTAGTCAGATGCTATTATTTCCAAGTTACCGGAGAAAATTTTATTAAATCTGATCAGCTATTGGAATTTCGTTTCGTTTTTTAGTACATAGCGAATCTAATAGCAATTTACTTAGCTGTTTATTATGAGTGCCCTAAAATAATAAACAGCAAGTTGTATTGGCTGCCGTGTATGTGTATACTTAGTAAATTCCATTAAATCCAATTTAAAATTTAATTTTTTTATTTTCGGAAGTGTGGTAAATTTTGTTGCGGTTAGTTTCTAGTGTGGTGAGTTTTAGCAAAACGCGGTGAATTTATTCGTTGTGGTGAATAAAATTTAAACTCATCAAAGTGTCGCTATTCGAAATGATACTGAAATATTCTATTTTACTTTAATGTACTTAAAACACATCAGTGGAACAATTTACCAAAACAAATTTTCATTCACAATAAATTATAAAGTAGATCTCATGTTCTTTTGGTTGTGCAGTACTACTTTACCCTTGTGCCATAAACATCTAAAAATTATAAATTAAATACACCAAATGTGGAATATAATATTTCATATTTGACACGAACCATTAACGTGGGAATTATACTCAAAGACGATAATGGTGTTATTGAGTACTAGAGTACGTACCACTAGTGAAGACAAACGAGGCAGTCAAACGTTAGCAGATTCAGACACCACAACTTGTATGGGGATGTGGTATGAAAATGTCCTTATACAAAGTGGTATTTTAATATGGTACAAAACCTCCAATTTCATAGAGTTGAATTACACAAAAATTTCACCTTAGCAGTGGTTGTTACATTTACTAATATAATCATCCTGTATTTGCAGCATAGATTAACACCACTTTTTAGTGGATTTTTCAACTTTTAACCGGTTCATTGTTATTATTTATAAGTGTTATAAAGTCATAAAATAAGTGTAATACATGGAACATATAATTGGTATATAATTCTTACAGTCCACCTATAATGACGCCTGTTGTCCGGCAACAGATTTCTCGATATTTAATGCAATTCAATTATTAATTCAAACACAACTGTTTAAAAGTATGTGCTTTCTATTGAATTTTTTGTTTAGAGTAGTGCATATGGGTGTGTTGTGCGACAAACAAAATTCGACTCCATTTTTATAATGGGTGTATGTGTATGTAAATTAAGACATTTTTAACTTTCAAATAATCTAAATAAGTTATGAAGACCTTTGTAATTGTAAATTGTGACTATTAGAGAAAGTTTTTTTTTGGGAATAAAAATGAAAATTTTAAAAATCTAATTGAAATCAACAAACATAGAAAATACTATATTTACACATCAATTCAATCAATTGTACCATTTTTAGCATCAAGTATCTAAACTCTTTCAATTTATTATTGATACACCACATGTGTATGTGTAAACTAAATAAACAATAGTATAGAAGGGCTAAACTAGAGCACAGCAACAGCTAAAACGTGCAGCTTTCTTACAGCTGCTAATGAGGAAGAGAAAAGAAACTCATTTCTTTATTATTATTTTTTTCTACCACAATGAAAACAAATGTTGTTTTGGATAAATAAAGTTTTATAAAGCAACAAGTCTGAACAATTGGAAGAGCAATGAATACGAAGAACTACTTATTTATTGTACTAAATTTAAACTAAATATTTTATAATGAAGATACAACATTTCATAGCTACATAGCTTAGCTGTTAGTGTATAGGAAATCAAAAAAGAAATTTTAACACTTAAATTTGAAAATGAAAAAATAAGTAAAAATTGGCAATAAACGACAAAAAATATATGAAAAGAAATTGATAATGGTAAAAATAAAGTAAAAACAAAAAAAGGATTGGAGAAAATTTATTACGGAAAAAAAAGAAAATGTCCATTTAGACGTCTATACCGGAAATGTAAGAAACTATTGTTTATAATTGTATCTTAGATAAGCCTGAGGCATCAATCAAAATTAACCCTTTATGTATAATGGTATGGTGAACTAGTTTTTTTTATCGATGAGCTTTTTGGTTAATTGGAAAAACAATAACGTAAAACGTCCATAGTATTATTAAACAATTACAAGTGTAGACCGAAAACATTGTTTATGAGCAAAAATTTTTCTAAAAATCACCATAAGCCTCGTTCTAGAAAATCACTATTCAGACCACATTCATTCTTCTGGAAATTAAGTTATAAAACCTCAAACAGAAAATTCTAGATTTATTCACGATTTTACGAACTTGGAGTTTAAATTTCAAGTATCCTTCCTGATCCTTCTGCTGGGAGAAAAATGAAATAAATGAGTTCCCATTAATCTCGCATCTGCGAGTGTAAGGATTAAAGGTTCGATACTCATTAAGGTTGATGTTAAATTATGTTGACTACTATTTGTCGTTTTTTTCTTCAAGTCATTCATTTACCCCCTCTTCCCTTATATTATTGTTTCGTAAAATTTAAATCAATAAATCCTTTTCAATCCCTAGGCATTCCAATTTAATTCAATGCGACAACCGTTGCTAATCATAAATACATACTACCGAACTGGGTTTCTCTTTTAATACCAATCAGAGATCAGCAATGAATCGTTTATTTTTTTCGCTACTCATAAGTACTCATGAAATTTTGAGTATGAATGAGTCAACTGCAAATGTCATAACATTTGAAATATGTTTGATTCATACGGCTACGCATTCAGATTCATAAATTTCGAAAAATATTTATAATACTTATAAATGATTCGAATTCGAGTCTTAGTTGTTGTCGCTTTTCCAAAAAAAAAAAAAAAAGAAGAAAGAAAAAGACGAAGACGAAGACAGAAAGCAAAGCAAACATACAACCTTCTAGTGAGTATTATATTGTTCGTACGGGAATCATACTTATTTTGTGATTCTTGTAAATGTTGAGTCATGGAAAGTCGAAATCAACAACAGCAATACGGGTTGTTAAGTATGAATATGATGAGTACTTCAAACTTTGAATATGAGTAGTATGAGTACGATATTAAAATATATATGCATAAGTAGCAGAAAGTATTGAGAAGCTAGGCCGTAATCCTGACTGAAGGGTTGTAATGGCCAATTATGTATGTATGTAAGCATCAGAAATTATGAGTATGATTCTATTCTATTCATCTTTTTGAATACTCTTTGCTCATCTCTGATACCAATCCATGCCCAATTTCCCTTCAGATTTGGTAAAGAAGACTTACTTATGACAGAACTTTTACGATTTTTAATTGCATATTGTAATAAAGTACCAGCTCTAGTTGCTCCCTTAGTTAATTTATACATTCGCGTGATCTCTTTCTTAGTAGAGGGGTTCCATAGCAGTTGCTTCTTCCAAAGCTTTTCGTTTCAGAGAAAACTCGTTCGATAACCGTAGATTAATTTATTAACCCTGTTGTGAGACTAAAAAACATGTTGCCGTAGTCTTTTTTGGTAATGTATTGGCTGGCTAGACGAGACCTTTCGATAAAATGCATTATAAAAGAAACGTTCATTTTTCGGCGTCTACCCCTAAGCAGCCTTCAGACAAGAGCTATAAAATAATTATCATGAAAAAGGTTCTCTAATCTACTGTACGCTGTCGATATTAAACTGTAAGACCTGTCGCTCGTGGATAAAATAGTAATAAAAAAATACGCAACGTAGGTGGTGTGAGAAAGTAGGTTGTAATGGGTAAAAAGGATTATATTTACGAATTAAGTAGGATGGAAATATCTTAAGGGGACTCTAGTAGAATAAATTATTAGATGTATTAAAAATTTTGTTTTCAAATATTTAAATTTAATTTCTAATGCCACAGAGTGTTAATATGGATGTATGAAAGAATCAACCTAATTTATAGGTTCGAAAATAAAATATGTATGTATGTATCTCCCATTGTTTTGAATTGGCGTAATTTTCAGTAGCATTATGCACTTTTTAATAGATGTACGAAAGTATGTTTAAAAAAGTTGTAAAATTTTCTTAATGTTTGTGGAAACGAACATAAGAAGGAATCAAAAGAAATAAATGAAGAAAAGAAAAAGAAAGATAAACAAACTTAAAATATTTTTTGCATCATCATTAAAAAGTAGACTTATTGCAATTGTTGATAGTTGCTGTAGCATCAGTATCCGAAACAGCATCAGCTTGATGTATTTGGGCAACAATCCAAATGCATTTCATTATAAACACGGAGCAACAATAATACAGACACAGACACTAGCATCATGTGGGGAAAATTATAAAACAAAGTAAAGTAAACGAAAAAAAAAATTAAAATAGAAAAATAAGAAAAGAAAGTATGGAAATAAATTATAACTAAGGAAAAAAGGGAAAAAGTATTGTTAAGAAATTAATACAGATTTCTATTTGTGTTTTCATTAGTATCATAAAATTTCCTTGCAAGAAAACATATGTCATTTGTCTATACGGCCACATGTGGCCGTATGCAATAACAAAGTTGTAGGGAAGAAAATAAAGTAGACAGATAGACATGTACGCGAGACAAAACCATGGACGTGATATGTTATAAAAATCTTAACACGACATTGAAGTTTAGCATCGACCGACGACTACTAATGCAGTAAAAGTAAGATGCATTCAACAAACAAGCAAAAAAGAACCATACAGAATTGAAAATGAGAATGACTACATATAATAATCTTGATAATAATAATGCTAACGAGTAGCAGGCAAATATTTCAACAGATAACAATAATTCAAGTGCAAGAGCAATAATGCATTAAATTTTAAATATAGATTTTTTTTAAGTATTTTTTTTTTTATTTATTATCGTATACATATAAGTATAAAGAACAAATACGTCCTTCTTATGTACATATGTATGTCTTTTATATTCATATTGTTCATTCAAACAAACGACTGAAACGAACAACATCAATACTGCATCTACGAATGCTTTATATTTGATTGTATTTCATCTTAAAAATTTTAAATTAAAATTATGTTTTCGTCATAAAACATTTTGACTAAATAGGTCAACCGTCAATGAAATTTTCTTCCTTCAGTTTCAAATGTTGCATCGCTCAGCCACAATTGAGACATTTATTGACAGCAAGTTCGTTACGTTTCGCCCATATGAATACGTTTCCCTACACCTCTAACCGATAAATCAAGTGTGTTGTTGTCGCCATTGTTTTTATAAGGAATATCATTTTATTGGTTTTTTATTGTTTTAGTTTTAATTTTAAATTGTTAAAATGATTAACAAAATTATATACGAGCAGTTTGATGGGACGAACATTTAAACTTTAAAGTTATATTTTGTATCAAGTTTAAATTTTGAATCAATATTGAATTGGTGTTTATGATAAAAAGTGTACCCTACTAGTTTTTTAATATTTCATCACAATGAAGACCAGAAGGTTTTGTATAGGACCCTCAATAATTTGATGATGAGTCTAAGACACTTAGATTTCAGATTCTTTTATATACCCTTAATTATGAATGGAGTTTGATTGTTTGAGTTTATTGTATTAAATACAATATACAGTTTATGGTGTATGTAGATTTTTTTCATTGACTGTGTATACGTTCTTCCAACATCGAGTTTCCAGCTTTGGCAGTTGATAGCGGCCATTTTGTTAAAGTTTTATCCCTCAATTTAATTACAATTTATTCAGCCTGTTTTACAAAATTATAATCTGCAATCACAGAGGATACCGTTTGTTCGCTGAATGGACTCCGAAGCAGTTTGCATTTGACACTGCGTTTCATCGAAAAATCATGTTCAGCTTTGGGGCCCATTTCTAGATGAAAGAGTACGTGAGCAAACCAAATTATCGAATTTAGCATAATACCAATTCGTATGAGATGCGAGAGCATCCAATGAATCCCAAACAAAAATTTCAGTTTAGTGTGGCTGAGGCCGTCATCGGTCCATATTTTCTTGAGAACAACGTTGGTCAGGGCATCACTGTCAATGAAGAACACTACAGGTCGATGATAACAAATATCTTTTAGTCTGAATTAGATGAGCTGAAAATCAACGACATGGAGTTTCAATACAACGGCGTTACGTAACATACAGCTCTTTCCGCATTGGGCATTCTGCACAGGAGATTTAAGGACATGCTTATCTCACGTAATGGTGATGTGACTTATCGCCAAGACCGTGGAATTTGGTCTCGTTAGATTTTTTCTTGTAGGGTTTTCATAAGTCGTAGGTGTAGGCGAATAAGCACAAGCTATAGCGATCGTCAAACACAATATAATCAATGCAATCGTTCAAATTCTGTCTGATTTATGCGCCAGAGAAGTAGTAGATGGTAAATTCATTCAGCCGAGTAGACCACAAGAAACTCACTATTTTGGTTAGAGTTTAATGTCTCGTGTATTGAATCGAAATTAAGTTTGCGGTTACGAAACTTGAAGTCGCCGTAGTCTAGTAGGTAGGGTGTTGTCTCATTAGACGTAAGGTCACGGTTCAAACCCCAGTTCAGACATCAAAACGAAATATGAAAAAGCAAAAACTTTGATACTAAACAAAATTGCCATGAAAAGTTTCTCAAAAATATGTCGTTCGGAGTCGACTTTAAAAACTGTAGATCCCGCCACTCATGTATAAAATTAACACACACAATATGAGTGGTGTGAGAAGCTAGGCCGAAATCCTGACTGAAGGGTTGTAATGGCTAATTATGTATGTATGTATGGTTACGAAACTTTGCAAAAAGTTATCCGTAAAGTTTACTCATTTTCAAATGATCATTCAAAATTGAAGCTACTGGACCATGAGCGATACTTATGGTTGCCATAATCCATCTAACTTATAACCTCTAAATCGCTCATACATCATCGCAAATTGTTTCATTTGTAACAGTTGTATATTCCTCAACTGGGTGTCCAGAATGTTGGTGAAACAACAACACCATTGAAATTGATGGTGCGAACTTCTCTTAGTACTTTTAAACCTTTGTCTTGGTATGGGTTTTAGTACTTTCTCACCACAAATAGTACTTGATGCGCATATGAATACACTTTCTTTCTTTTTTAAATTAAATCAAGCAGTTGTTGACAGTAGCAGTATCACAATTTTCGTTAAGAGTTCATGATTTCTAAAAGCCACTGGGAGATTGATCCTCCCTATTCTATTATTTTCAACTCTGACGTTCTAGTAACTTCAATAAAGTCACTTGTACTTCGATATTATTCTGTTATTCGGTTATAGATTAATTTAAAATAAAATCTGTTAAATGCACGTACATACATACGTGCTTTATGTACAATGTATTTAGTAAATTTAAAATGAAAATGTACTTGTTATTATTATTTTGCAGCGTAATAGTAGTAGGTTTTGTCTAGTCTCCATTTCTTCCTCTATTTAAGCCTTCCGCTTTGAAAAAATTTACCAAAAACAATGTGTGACCCTTTCGAAACTTAAAAAAATTACTTTATTTGTTGTTGTTGCCTTTTACATGGCCATGCGGTCAAGTTATATTGTATCTTTGAATCTTTTTACATGCCCGCTTAATGTTTTGCAGTAAAAGTTCATTGTCAACCTCTGAAGTTTAAGGGCCACAAATATTTTGTTTCTGTTTGCTCCCCCCAGGGAATTCCTTTCCTTTTTGTTTAAATATTGTTTTGTACACAACACTATTGTAATATTTTTAGTAGGCTTCGTTCGTTCGCACTCTACAGCAAATGCGGTATAAATGCGTTCATTGACCAAACAATTTTTCTCTTGTCTTTAAATGCTTGTATGGAAGGCATGGTATGGTAGTTTTTATATTTTTTTATTATCAGGATGTTGTATGAAAGATTTTTCTAAAGAACGCATAAAAAATTACGCATATGTTTGGTACAGCAGTCATCGACTAATCGGTTCAATACCTAGAAAAATGTAAAAAAAATTATTTCCCTATTAACGCACTTGTAGTTTTTGTAAAATGCTGAAGTTTTGTTGTTATTTTATTTATTTTTATTTACTCATAAATATTCATGAAATTTTGAGTATCAGTGAGTCAACAATATTGAAATTCAACTACTCTGATTCATTCGTACTTACTACAACATTAATTTATAAGTACAAACTGCAATGAGTATGAGTTCAACATTGACTTCAAACTCATAACATTCAAAATATGTTTGATTCATAAGGATACTCATTCAGATTCTTAACTTTCGAAAAATACTTATTATACTCATAAATGATTCAAATGATTCGAATCGTTCATCAAAATTTACAGAAATAGTTGTTGTTGCTTTTACAAAAAAAGAAGTAAGAAAAAGACAAAGACAACAAGCAAAGCAAGCACACAACCTTATAGTGAGTATTGTAGTGTTCGTACGCGAATCATACTTATTTTATGACTCCTGTAAATGTTGAGTAAAGGAGAGTCGAAATCAACAACATCATGATGAGTACTTCAAACTTAGAATATGAGTAGTATGAGTATAATATTAAAATAAGTATGAATGCGTATAAGTATCAGAAATTATGAGTATGATTCGATTCTACCCATCTTTCTGAATATTCATTGCTGATCTCTGGTTCCTATAGCAGGAGTTGGTCAATATATCCATGATTTCTTAAATTCATTTTTACTTCGCCAATTTTCTATTGATAACTTATTATATCGTGTTAGAGAGAAAAACCGATTTAAAAAAACATTGTGTTTTATTCAATTCATGGTATACATATATTTAAAAGAGAAAATAAAAATTAAAAAGAATTCATTATATTATCGTCCGCGCACGTCTGTTCTGTTCGTTGGCTCTCTCTAGACTGAATTCATGTCGTCGTCATTCCATGTTCTTACAGTCGGCCATCCTGTCAGTCAAGCGCCCTCGATTGGCACTCGCCTCGTCATCGCCGAACTCGTTGAATGCATCGCTGTAATCGTCCTCGTCTGTTGGTAGAAGTCTGCACCACGGCTTGATCTTATCTGATGCATACACCGATTTGTAATGACGCTGGGTGCGGGCAGAATATGGTAGATCTTCAACCACGTAGCGGTCTTTATTAAGCACTTCGGTAATAACAAAAGGACCTTTGTAGCGAGGCTCTAACTTCCTCGACGTACCAGTGGCTAATGGTTCATTCTCCACTAGGATCAGGTCGCCTTTGACATATTTCTTCGGATGACTGTGCTTTGAGTCATACCTTTGTTTGGCTAGTTCACGCTGTTGATCAATTCGCTTCGCTGTATCGATACGCAGTTTTTCCAGGTCTTCTTCGCCAATAACGTCGCAGCTATGTAAGGCAAGGACCAGTTTATTCTGCAGTATGTCGCGCGGCTTGAAACCATATAACAATTCCTGAGGTGTCTTCGCTGTGGTTTTATTCACCGTAGAATTGAGCGTCCACTGGATTCGTCGCAGTTGTTCGTCCCAACGCTTGTCTTCCGTAGTTGATGGCAAGAGCATACTTAAAATGGTCCTATTTGCTCGTTCAGCGTGTCCGTTTGCTCGTGGTGTTCTTACGGCATTAAGTATATGTTTTATGTCATTATCCTTACAATATTGCTCGAACGTACGGGATGTGAAAGCTGTTCCTCGATCGCTGACTATCCGGGCTGGCATGCCAAAGTATTCACTTAACTCGTTAAGTACATCTATAACGTGCTTTGTTGCGGTACTTTTTACTGCTCTAATGATAGAAAATTTGGTGAATGCGTCAATGACTACTAGGATGTGCTCGTTACGTCGGCTGCTTTTAGGGAACGGGCCCAAATGGTCCATATGTATTGTATGGAACGGCACTGGGCTTATTTTATCCGTATGGTACTCACCCTCGTGTTTACCTCCTTTGTTTTTGTTATAGGCACATTCTATACATGAATTGACATGAGACTTAACAGCATTGCGCATCCGCGGAAACCAAAAATGCTTCTGAAGATTGGATAATGTTTTTTCCACACCAAGGTGGCCAGCATTATCATGTTGTCCCTGGATTACTCGACTTCGTATAGCTTTTGGCACCACCCATAGGTATTTATCGTTGGTTTTTCGGAATAGTCTGTCGTTTTTCATCGCGTATTCGTTGCAAAAGTTTCTGTCTCCAGCCTTTACCCTTTCAATTATCCTCTGTATTTTTTCATCCTGGAGTTGCATGGAGAATAACAGATCGTCTTGGTTGATGGTTGTCTTTGCTATTCGCAATGATGCCGTATCTGAGTCTTTCGGTGCTTCGTACGGAGCGCGGCTAAGTGCATCTACGTGTTGCATTCGCTGACCGGACCGGTGCTCTATTTTTACATCGAAGTCTTGTACTCGCAGCCACCATCTAGCTACTCGTGGTATTAAATCCTTTTTCTGCATAGTTGTCTGGAGAGCGCTGCAATCGGTGACGACAGTAACATTTTTACCATACACATAATGACGGAATCGCTCAAGCGTCTCAACTACGGCCAAAGTCTCTAGCTCATAACTATGGTAATTTCGTTCATCAGTTGTCGTCGACCTGCTAAAGAATGCTACCGGTTTCCATCCATTGTCTGCACTTTGCATTAAAACACCCGCTAGACCAATTGAACTTGCGTCTGTATGTATTTGGTGTTCTGCATTAGGATTGTAACCCACTAAAACGGGAATTTTCGTCAGACTATCTTTAAGCAACTGAAAAGATCTATTCTGTTCGTCTCCCCAATGAAATTTGGTATCCTTTTTCAATAAAACGCGAATTGATTCCGATATTACTGCGTATCCCGGTACAAATTTACGAAAATAACCACTTAAGCCCAAGAATTGACGCACTTCCTTAACATTGGTTGGTGTTGGGAATACCGCAATTGCATTAGTTTTTGCTCCACCTGGACTAATACCACCACTATGTATCTTATGACCAAGGAATTCGACAGTTTGCTTTAGAAACTCGCATTTTTCCATGTTTATCGTAAGATTAAGCTCACGCAACACACTGAAGACACGCCGCATTTTTTTAAACATTTCCGTTACGCTGTTACTGCCAATCACGATATCATCCATGTAGTGGATAATATCACCGTCCTGAGTTCTCTCCTTTATCAAAGCCATTAAACGCTGAAAAACGGCTGGGGCATTTTTCAACCCAAAAGGCATACGTTTGAACTCATACAGCCCGTCTGGTGTTATAAAAGCTGTATATTTTCGGCTACTTTTCGTGATCGGTATTTGATAATAACCGCTGTTAAGGTCTAAGACAGTAAAAATTTTAAATTTCAGCACCTCTTGCAACCGCTCCTCGATATTCGGTGTTGGGAATACTTCCTTAACCATATGTTGATTCAGCCGACGATAGTCCACGCATAAACGATCACTGCCATTTTTCTTTTTAACAATTACGATTGGGCTAGCATACTCTGACATGGACTTTGCTATAATATTGTTTGCCAAAAGTTCGTCGATCATCTGTTTCACCGCTGCCTTTTTCAGTTCAGGTAGCCGATATGGTTTCGATGTCACTGGTTCGCTTGTCGACAGTTTAATTTCCATCTCGATTGCGTTGGTCAAACCGATTTCATTTAGCGCGCTACCGAAAACTTCACGATATTCATGGACAAGTTTACATAAGTCTGAGCGAGTATTTTCGTCCATCGCGCCATGTTTGATATTCGACAATTCTTCGCTCGCCCGACGCGCGATAATTGTTTTTGATACTGTATGGTTTTCGAACCTCAGCCCGTCGTCGTTGCAGACTAAACTTACTGCATTATTCGCGAATACGTCATTACCGATTATAACTTCGGGTGAGAAAATATCGTCGTCTGCAATATATAAATCTATGGACAGTTGAACATCATCGATTATTAATGTGGTCGTAATCATTTCCTTCAAGACCCGAGTGCCTCCACAAACACCGCTTATACGTACGTAGCATGGTTTTATTCCACCGGATAACGACGTTGCCTTCGACTTCTTTATCATACTGCACTCACTACCCGTATCGATTAGCGCAAGCATATCTATTCCATTTATTGTGATTCGTTTCTCGGTGGAGTGTTTTTTAACAGAATTTGAGATTTTAGCGTTCGGCTTGCCGCAATTTTCGGGCGTTCCTCTTGGGTGAACTCGTTGACAGTCTTTGCATCGCGCTCGCCTCTGTGGCTTGGGGCAAGCGCTAGATATGTGGCCCGCTTCGGAGCAATTAAAGCAAACGATCGGTTTACGTTCCATTCCCGTCTTAATTGCATTTTCATTAGGCTTGTGGGCAGCTTTACCACCATATTCGTTACGCTTAAACATTGTCGATGTTTTGCCGCCTGAGGAGCAGCTCGCTATATTAGCAAAATATTCCTCGACTGCCTCTCGCATTTCCTTCATGGTCTTAAAACGTACGGTAGCGATTGCGAGTTGTAATTCTCGGTGTTTTAAACCTTCTCGAGTGTATTTTATAGTTGCCGACTCACTCAGGTTATGCCGTTTGCCCAAAGCACTCATCCTAAAGCAATATTCACTCACTGGCTCACCAGTTTTCCGCGTAGTGTTGGCCATTTTGAAATGTATATCTGCTTCATCTGGTACCGTACTGAATTCTTCCTTTAGCGCCACCGACAACGCTTGCCAGGTGACATAAAGTTCTGCCGACGCATCAAGCCATAGCTTAGCTGGACCTTTTAATTTGGCGTAAACCGCTAGCAGCAAGCATCTTTCGTCCCATTGGTAAGCTGCCATAACCTTGCCCACGCGATCAATGAATTGCTCCACACTGAAAATTGCATCTTTCGTTGGGTCATATTCTGGAAGGGTATCCGCGATTTCTCGAACGCTGCACATATTACGCTGACGCGGCTCCTCATTTGCTAATATGACTTGAGGTCTTTGCGTATGTTCTTCGCGCACTGTATTAGACGGTTGCACGCTAGCAGACATTTGGCGCTGTATCAAAGCCGTTAAGTTCTCCACCATACCGCGTAAGCTATCGATTTCTGACCGTAAATCATCATCGTCAGGCGACACGTCAAATTCAATTTCCCCGGAACCGACGAACTCAGTCAGGCGTTGCACCAATTCGGCCTTTGTTCCGGCCGTTACTAAATTTCTTTCGCGGAGTAGTCGTTTAAGATCGACAACCCTTAAAGACGATATCGCTGGCATTATGTCGCTTTATATATCTGTCGTTTTTATCTTAACTTCACTAAACACTTCCGTTTTTCCCGTTAATCGTTAAATTTCTCGTTAGGTATTTAAATTATTGTTCTTTCTTTAATTTGCCTATTTTTATATTTCTCTGTGTACCGTTTCGTCGGCCGTTACAACTCTTTCAACAAACAGTTTATCGTTTCAATAGTTATTTTCCGATTATCACAAAAATAGCTTATTTAATGTCGTTTCGTTAGCCGCTACTTTTTCACAAAAACAATTTTATTTATTGCTGTTTCAGTAGTTTTTTATTTTTCATAACGTTTCTTGTTCTATTACGTATTTTTCGTTTCGTTACGTTTTATTTCGTTTCGTCTTTTATTTCGTATTATTTATTTCGTATTGTCATCTCTTTTTATTGTTCTCATTAGCCGTTATTATATTTTTCCATCACCACATAAATGTATACATATTTTTTCATATCGTATACGCTTAAATTACTGCGCAGTATCTTTTGTTTTCATATGCGCCATATATGATCGTACATATACATCGTGCCACACACTACACACAAGTATACATATGTTTAATTTTTTTATTCAGGTTCTTCCCCAAATTTTTGTTGCTAACACTTATAGACACTATACACCATTCATTTTTTCCAGTCACAACCGTTTTCATTTTCTTTGTTCTTTATTATTATTTATTTCTTTGTTCTTATGTATGCGCTTGCTTGTGTCTGTTTTCTCTGCGTTCACGCGAAAAGTCTCTCTCTTAAAGAGCGAAAGAAAAATGTTTGTTTTGTTACCGCCGTTACGCATACGCACAAAAAAAAATCTCTTAAAAACGTTTTCTTTGTTCTTGATCGCACACTATGGATATTTATCCCACTTCTGAACTGTTAGAGAGAAAAACCGATTTAAAAAAACATTGTGTTTTATTCAATTCATGGTATACATATATTTAAAAGAGAAAATAAAAATTAAAAAGAATTCATTATATTATCGTCCGCGCACGTCTGTTCTGTTCGTTGGCTCTCTCTAGACTGAATTCATGTCGTCGTCATTCCATGTTCTTACAATCGTAATAGATGCAGTGTCATATTCGAATATAGTCCTGCTTAATATACCCTTATTGGTAAATTGGTAGATACATGTTATGGCCACACACATTAATCTCAATGAAAGTGTATTGGAGACCCAGACTAAAAGGAATTTGAATTCATTCGAAACATTTGAATTTGTCGAAGAGCTCACTAGATGATGTTATAGTTGAAGGTTGTTTTTTATGCAATGCTTTGATATGATCACTTCGGATGTATTATAGAGTGCATCATGTCAGGATTAGACCTAGGTTCTCACGCCACTTATGTTGTATGTATTAATTTTATACGTGAGTGGCCAGATCTACAGTTTTTAAAGTCGACGACAGATTTTTGAGATTTAATATTATTATGATAATATTCAATATTAGTTTCTAATTTCTTGAACACAGCTGTACATATTTTCTCAACACACCAATGCATATGTGTAAACAGATATGGTAGCATATCGTGTTTTATAGATTTTAAAAATCTTTGTCATTTCCGGTAATAAGCAAAGATTGCAATATTTTATATTGGCAAGCATGCATATGTGTGAATATAATTATATGCATTGTTGTTGGCAATATGTTAAAAGAATAACTTCCATTTCCTATGAGCCTATGGTGGTGATGATACATTTTGCATCATTTTTCCTCCTTTTTTTTTTGTAAACAAAATTGTAGTTTGCTGAAGCTTTGCATGTATTTAAACTCAGCATTCTACGCAAAAAATGTTGTAAAAAATAAATTTTGTTTTAACATTTGAATTTAAACAACACCATTACAATATATTTGATTTCTTTCTTCAAATTTAATCTATTCATTCGTATTGATTTGTTCTCGAAACGTATGTGGTGTACAATTAGAAATTTTTTACGCCTAATAATAATAAAAAAGAAAACTTATTATTAATTGGTATTCAGTACACGTCCCCTTTTTTTACTCAATAATAGTCTGCGCATTTAAATTCATTTTGCCATTCAGTTTTTTTCTCTCTAAATTGACAAAACATATGTCACATATCAATTTCTTGATATCTGCGTTGGTGATGTTGATGATGAAGTTGATGACGATAGCGAACGCAATGCTGGTTGGTTATGTTGCTGATAGATGTGATGATGAAGATGTCTATTCTATACTTAACAGACAACATCAACAATGATAATAGTTTGTCATAACAAATAAACTTACACAAGTCGGTATTAGAAACCATCAACATATGTATGTTTGTATGTTATTAATATGTCATTTCGTTATGGAATGTAGTGTCGTGATTTTTCAGCCAGCTTTTGAGCGAATTTTTGTTGTTATGCCTGGCTATGAAAGAGAAGAAAGGATGCAATTTGTTTTTACTTATATTTATTTTTTATTACTTTTCTCTTTTCTTGCCACTTGGAAATCTTAATGTGAGTTTTAAATCGACTAGGCATGACCAAAAGTAAATGAGGAGCGTAGCTAGAATTTTTTTTAAAAAGGCGACCTTTCTTGAGAGGTGTAATGAAAGAGAAATCAAGAATTCATTTAATACAACGTGTGAATAAAATTAGCAAATGATATTTGTAAGATTTTTCTGATATGCGACGTCTTTTGATGACTACTGATAGGTAGAGGCGAATGTCAATCTAAGAGAGTTGAATGGCCGGACTTAGGCTAAATGAGGCTTAATACTTTATAAAAATTTTTTAATATTTTACTTAAGGCATACCCATCATTTGTAAAACTTTAATATTTAGAATTTATTTGAACATCTTAATGAACATGGACGATTACTTAATTACAAACAAATGGCCGACTTCTTTACGTGCCTAATACTGATATTACTTGCCCAACAGACGAACTTCTCAAAACAAATAAAAAAACGCGATCGAAGAGATCAAAAAAGGTCCTTTTTACCTCAATGGGTCATTACAATTCTTTAGTCAGGATTACAACCTATTTTCTCCCATCATCATATTTACTCTCACAGTTTCTGCCAGAAGACTGCTGAGTGGAAGTTGGCCAAAAAAATTGTTTTTGATATTTCGGTTTGTTAGCGATGATCACACCAAGGGTTGAACCATGAGCTCTTGTCTAATAAGCCAATACACTAATTACTAGACTACGGCGACTTAAACGATCATCGATTTGATTTTGTATACTTAGTCTACGATCTCTGGAAATAGAGAACAAAGTGTTGAGGTAACATAGGAATAAAGCAATCCCGTTACATTGAATGCAGATATTAAGTTTGGATGACCATATCGAAAGCAATGTGATTGTAATACGGTCAACCAGGATACTCCAAAAAACCTCATTTTTGAAAATATACCTCAAAATGTCCATTTTAATGGCCGCACCTGTACATCCTTTTATTTTTTTCTTCACGTTATTTTTCCCACTTTACAACATACGTTTACAACACTTTTGTTTTGGTATTGGTTGTATATAAATCCGCTGTATGCGACAGTGTTGGAATCTTGTCACACGTACCAGACACACATTGAATACTGTCATCGGTAATAGAATCACTAATACCAATACAGACTAAAACAAAACAAATGATAAATGCTAACAACAACTGCAACAAATTGAAATGAAACAAAACAAAACAATACAGCATACAACAGAGTATAACAAACAACAAAACAACTGTAAGGGAACTATGTATATTGGCAGCAGCAGTGGCCGAAAACAAACACTTTCTTAGCCACAAAAGTGTTAAAATGTTGTATAAACTTTAGCAGACAAAAAAAACATAAAAACAACAACAAAGAAGAAGGCAAGAAGTAGATAGAATGTTATAAAATGTTACAACAATACCAGACTCTACTCACTCTGACCAAAGAAACAAACATATTTGGGCAGGCATAAGACGCATATCAACATCATTTACATGATAAACGCATAACAAACCGGAAGTTAAATCGTGTGCATTTCCCAAAGAGCAACTGACGGTTTAAGGAAAGAACAAAATATTGAGAAAATGTGCTGCCAAGTTAAGAAACATATTTTATAAAAAAAAATTAAGAGATCATCGCAAAGAGTTGCCTCAAAAAAATACAAGCAATATTCCCATCGAAGAAGTGAGCAGGAACTAATTATTATTTAGAAAACAACCGTCAATAACGAAAAGAGGAAAAACTCATTTTTCCAACACATTTCATAGCGAAAAGCCGAAAACTGAGAGATTTTCATATGATGTTTTAGCCATAAGCACAGCAAGAGGTTGAAATGCTGCAGCCGAATATTCAGCGGTGATAGTCTTTGTTTTGGCGGCATAGTGAACGGGCGTCTGGTCTCCATATATAAAGTATAGAAATAGAACGGTTATGATATTCTATTTGAGATTCATTGCTCCGAATTCATTTTTTGTCTTCTGTTTATTTTCTGTTCTGTTCTGTTTTTATTTTTTTGGTCTTTCGACTAAAGCTTCATGAAGTAAAAGTGGACCAAATTTCAAAAATAAAATTTCAAAAATTAAAAAAATTGTTTGAAAATTAAAACAAAAAACAAAAAAAAAAACAACGAAAACTTTATACTCAAGATTGCGTGTGTTGGCGTATATGGTGATTTCTTTTTATTGAAAAATTAACAAAAAAAAAAAAAAATTATAAAATAATGAAAAAGTCTTGCATACGTTCTTACGTATTTACGTGAAATTAACAACACCAAGTAAATAGAAACAAAAAAAAAAAACATTCAAAAATTTTAATAGAAACATACTACAACTACAAGACCAGACGCAAAGGGATAGATTGAGCGATTCGGGCATATGTGAATGATTTTGTGTATGAATACGACGTATACGTTACATACAGAGTTGATCGTGAAATTTTCTTTTTCATTGATGTGTATATATGTATGCACCTATGAATGTGTATCGGTGTTTATATAGTGCGTGCCTTTGTCGAGTTCAATATGCGGTCGTATAGTTTTCAATTGAATTTTCAATCAAATTTTTATGAAATTATCAATAATTTAAGAAAATATATGAAAGTATTTAAAAATATAACGTAAAAATCGTTTGAAAACCTCTACTCGTTGAAATGAAATTGTGTAAGGAGTTTATGAATACATATATTAAAAAAAAAAATAGAAACGAAAATGCAACTGCCACGATAATAAAAAAAATAAAAGAAAATTTAATGTTTTGTTAACAAATTGATAATTTTTGTTAAATCTCTAAAATATAATCATAAACATATAAATGTTTAATTAATTGTGATATTTTGGTCTTTTCTGTATTTGGATACACTTTTCTTTTCTTCTTGTGCCCAAAAAATATATGAGATTTTTTCACTGAGGCGTATGGTACACAATATCTGTAAATCAAAAACAGTTTATAACAAGAATTGTAGAAATTGTGAAGACTTATCTGTAATATTAATTGTTGAGGAAATTTATAAGCTTCTGAACCGTAAGAGTAATAGTTTAATACATATAAATATAACATAATGTTAGAACTGTGTAGTCGCCGTAGTCTAATAGGTAGTGTAAACGTTAGACGTAAAGCCCGGGTTTGAGCCCCTAGCCAAACATCAAAACGAAATATGAAAAAAAAATATTTTTTCGGCGGCTTCCTCTCAGCAGATTTCTGACAAAAACTCTGAGAGTAAATAAACCTGCCATGAAAAAGTTTCTTAAAATCTGTCGTTCGGAGTCGACGTTAAACTGTACGTCCCGCCACTCATAAAATTAAGGCATACAACATGAGTGCTGTGAGAAGCTAGGCCGTAATCCAGACTGAAGGGTTGTAATGGCCAATTATATATGTATGTTAGAACTGAATTGATTTAATTTTTAAAAAGCATACTCTATGTTTATGTAGCCGCTGCTGGCTTATTAGGCATGAAGCCGTTGTTTAACCCACAGGTCGGCCAACACCAACAAAATGTAATAAGAAAAAACATTTCTTCGGTAACTTCCTCTCATGAGATTTCTAATAAAAACTCTGACGGGAAATAAAATTGACATGAAAAGTTTCTCAAAAATTTGTGGTACGGAATCGACTTTTAACTGTAGGTCCCGCCATTCATGAATAAAATTGAATTGTAATTCAGACCGAGTGATTGTAATGAATAATTATGTATGTATGCTGTGAACTGAAGTCGTTGTTAGCAGTGGGCTTAGTCGATTGTATAAGAAATTGGAGAAATTTTAATCGAATCCGACATTGCCTTTTCAGTCTCAATGTAATGACCAAGCATTACTAGTCTTCTGTATAATGACTAGGCATTGAACTGAAATCATAACAATTCTTTAGTCAGAATTACAGCCTAGCTGCGCACACCACTTATATCGTGTGTGTTAATTTTATCCATATGTGATGGGCCCTACGATCTAACAACACACAATAGAAGTTTTTTTTTATTATAACCAGAAGAGTGCGGAGAGAATAATAATTTTTCAATACCTTTTTTTTTTATCAATATATCAGAGCTGAGCTTAGAAACTTTTAGTTTAATAAGCTACCAACTTGTGTTATATATATATCAGGGATCAGCAATGAGTGTTCTAAAAGATAAGTAGATTCGAATCATACTCATAATTTCTGATACATATATGCATTCATACTTATTTTAATATCATACTCATACTACTCATATTCATATTTGAAGTACTCATCGTAATCATACTTAACAATATGCATGATCGTATTAACAATATTTACAAGAATGACAAAATAAATATAATTAGTATACGAACATTACAATACTCACTAAAAGGTTGTGTGTTTGCGTTGCTTCCTGTCTTTTTCTTTCTTCTTTTTTTTTGTAAATGCAAGAACAACTAAGACAGTAAATTTTGATGAAAGACCCGAATCACTCGAATCATTTATGAGTATTATAAGTATTTTGCTAAATTTATGAATCTGAATGAGTAGGAGTATGAATCTAACATATTGCGAATGGTATGAGTTTGATGTCAACGTTATATGCATACTCATTGCAACCTGTACTTATAAATCAATGTTGTAATGAGTACGAAAAAGTCAGAGTAGTTAAATTTCAATAATGTTGACTCACTCATACTGAAAATTTCATTAGTACTTATGAGTAGCGAAAACCCCATTCATTGCTGATCTCTGATATACATATATTATACAGTTTATGTTTTAAAATGATTCTTGGACGAATAGTCTTTTAGATAAAATTATTTAGGCTCATAACAAACAGCACTGAACATGCGATTCATAACGAAAAACTCCGAATGAAAAAATCTTATTTATAGTCTTTTGTATTGTATTTCAATATTAATGCTTATTTGGAGCACTGAATTCCATTTAATACCAAAAAAAAGATGGGCGTTCTTTAGTTTGTATTTTTCGACAGCAGAAAACCAGAATCTTTCGTTGTGGCGTCTTTTAAAACTAATAAATTTTTTAAAAATGTTGTATAATTATTATTAAAACACTGACAACTTCTTCATTGTCTACAGACCATTTTTTATTTAATGCTTTAATGATTCTTCCCAGGAATTAATTGCTGCAATCGTTTTAACTGCTGGAAAAGATGGTAGCATACTTGTAAATGATGTCTCCAGTTGATTTTTCGACTAATTCTTGAACTGAAGATCCCTAGTTAGCAAATAATCTAATCTTTTTGGCTACTAAAATCATGCAATTTGGTCCCAATACACTATTTCTTGTGGGGTTACTTGAAGTTGCTATTGTACTTGCATAACCAAGTCACAATTACAATCCTGAAAAACAGGATCAATCCTGCGATTGGTATGATGATGAGAGAACTAGGGAAAAAATATGTCAAAATAAAAGCTGGCACTAGGACGTTCGAGGGATCAGACACCCTTTTGCATAATTAGGCTACCTTCCAAATCCAAAGGTTTAAAATATCATCAGTTCGCTATCTGTTTCAGACCAAGATTCGACTTTGCAGAACTTGTTGTTTCAATTCAAAATACTATTTACCCGAGTAAGCAACTAAGAAACGAACAAAAAATTCAAATTTCTTTTATTTTAATCGAGTTTGCCCATTTGGCATTGATATACATATATTTTTATGGTTATTATATCATATTTACAGACAAAAGATATTTTAAGTGAAATTCACTTAAAAATTTAAACTGCAACAAACAAATGCAGATGCTATTGTATTTTCCATAATCAACTATAAAAACTTATCGAAATATTTAAATTGTTTGTGTTCTGTTTAATAACAATTTACAATTGTAATTTTGGTATAAAAAACCAAAAAAAAACCGAATTTTCCGAACAGAATTCAAAAGAAAAAAATTTTAATTTTTGTTACAAAATACAAGACTTTCAAAAATTCAACGTGCAAAGAAAACAATCAAAAGAAACTTTATGTATATATTTCAAGTCAACCGAAAAAAATGTGGTTAAAATGACTTGAAAACACAATTCACAAATGCAAAAAAACCAGCATAATATTCTGGCCATACATATAAGGGGTGATTTTTTAAGAGCTATAGGAAAATTTAAAAAAAAAACATAAAATTCAGAAAAATGCATGAAATCTTTATTTGAATCGATAGTACGGTCCATATAATTTAATGTTTGAAGATTATTTCATGCAAATGTTGACCGCGACTACGCCTCAAATGGTCCATCCGCTTAGTCCAATTTTGGCATTCTCTTTTCAACATTTCGGCCGGTATCTCACGAATAAATGCTTCAATGTTGTCTTCCAATGCGTCAATTGAAGCGGGCTTGTCTGTATAGACATGAGCTTTAACATAGGCCCACAAAAAATAGTCTAAAAGCGTTAAAACGCACGATCTAGGCGGCCAATTGACCGGTCCCGAACGTGAAATAAAATGTTCACCGAACTCGCCTCTCAATAAGTCGATTGTTACGCGTGCTGTGTGGCATGTGGCACCGTCTTGTTGAAACCACATGTCATGAGAGTCAAGCTCTTGCATTTTGGACAAAAAAAAAGTTGGATATCATCTAACTGTGAAACTGTGACTTTTTCTGGATGCATTGGTAGCTTTTGCAATGCTTCTGGCTGATCTTCACTCCAAAATCGACAATGCTGCTTATTTACGTATCCCGAATAGCCGCTTCAGTGAGTCGATTAAACTGACCATAAACTGGAAGAAGCGCGCGATGAACTTTCTTAACAGAGCACGCATTTTGATAATAAAATTCAATTATTTGCAAGCGTTGTTCGTTTGTAAGACGATTCATGGTTAAATTATAGACCAAACTGAAGATGTTTGACAGTGAAACAAAACACGAAACGTGCGTGAGCTGTTTAAACTAGTGTTGCCAAAAAGATAATAGCTAAAAAGTCACCCTTTATATGTAGATTATATTATAAAAATAAGATTTTTGAACTAATAAATGCGTTTTGCTCTTGCTGCAGCCGACTAATGGTTAATTCCTGAAATTTTTTAGAATGGAAAAAGTATCATGACATGCTATCCATTGCATAGGCAAACGTTCGTGGAAATTTATTTTTACTTTTTGTTATTTAAAACATGAAATATTTTATCAACAAATTTTTATTAATAAACCTGATTATTAAGTGGGTTGAAGTCATAAAAAATTAATAATTAAATTTTGTTAATAAATTCGTGTATTCACACCTTTTTTTGTATAAATAAACAAAGTTCTTATAAAAACATATGGAAGTACCACAGAAGTTATTGTACTTCTTAAAAATACTCGTAATGCATTGCGGCCATTGGCTCATAACATCAAAAAATAATGTTTTGATTATTCAAAAAACACAATTTATAAAAAAGTAAAAACCTATATGAGTAAATTTATATAATTTCGGTTGCTGATGTATGAATCAAGGAAACCTATGCAATAGTTTGAATCAGAGATCAGCAATAAGTATTCAAAAAGATGAGTAGATTCGAATCATACTCACAATTTCTGATATTTATACGCATTCATACTTATTTTAATATCATACTCATACCACTCATATTCAAAGTTTGAAGTACTCATCATACTCATACTTAACAATACACATGATTACTCAACATTTACAAGAATCACAAAATAATTATGATTCGAGTACGAACACTACAATATTCACTAGAAGGTTGAGTGTTTGCTTTGCTTTCTGTCTCCGTCTTTTTCTTTCTTCTTTTTTTTGTAAATGTAACAACAACTAAGACTGTAAATTTTTATGAATGATTCGAATTATTCAAATCATTTATGAGTATTATAAGTACATACATACATACATACATACATAATTGGCCATTACAACCCTTCAGTCAGGATTACGGCCTAGCTTCTCACTCCACTCATGTTGTGTGCGTTAATTTTATACTTGAGGACCTACAGTTTAACGTCGACTTTGAACGTCAGATTTTGAGAAACTTTTTCATGGCAGGTTTCTTTACTCTCACAGTTTTTACCAGAAAACAGCTGAGAGGATGTCGCCGAAGAAATACTTTTTTTTCATATTTCGTTTTGATGTCTGGCATGGAGCTCGAATCCGGGCTTGACGTCTAATAAGCCAACACACTACCTACTAGACTACGGCGACTACATAAGTATTATAAGTATTTTTCTAAATTCATGAATCTAAATAAGTAGGCTTATGAATCAAACATATTTCGAATGTTATGAGTTTGATGTCAAAGTTGTACTCATACTCGTTGCAACCTGTACTTACAAATCAATGTTGTAGTAAGTAGAAATAAATCAGAGTAGTTAAAATTCCAATACTGCTGACCCACTGATACTCAAAATATCCTGAGTACTTATGAGTAGCGAAAAAACGATTCATTGCTGATCTCAGGTTTGAATGAAATACAGTATTATGATTATGATAGCGAGTTTACCAAAGATGGTTAAAGCTTACTGACCCTTTAACTGAAAACCTTTCTCTGCCTGCTTAATTATTTTCCAGCGAAGACGAGTATACTCGACATAAACAGTTTCTGCTTGTAAAAGTACACAATTATGAGTAAAAATTAAACCTTGACTGTTGGTTTTTTAGAAAATATATAATTTTTAGCCTTACTTCCCAGAATTTGTTATTTCAGCTTAATACAAGCTATTGCTGCCAAAATAACGAGTGTTCTGAAAAATAAATATTTTAAAAGTCCTTTATTTGACTTTTTTCAGGGAAAAAAATTCAGTAGATTCGTTAAATAATAATACGCAAGCGATATTTTTTCTTCAAGATCAAGTAACTCGAAATTATGTGAGGAAAATTTTATTCCATTTGACGAGTATACTCGACATCAACCATTAAACTGTTTATAAGATGAATTTTAAACATGATTTCCTTTCACATATATGTATTTAAAATATATCTCCTACAAACCATATTTTTTTAATAAATACTTGTATTTAAAAATATAATACAATTCTATATTTGATTGTTATTGATTACAGTTAAATCAATTTGAAATTAAAATTGTTCATTCAATATTTTCAGCATTCTCAGCGGCCACATTTCTAATTCAAAATTCTATTCAATATTTTAAATAATTTATTGCTACACAGGCATTTGATTATCAAAAAAAAAAAAAACCTGGAGTGTAGAAAAACACCTGTTGTATACAACTAAATAAATTGGGCAAACGTTTTTATATACTAAAAATTATTTTCATATGCCCATATAGTATATAAACTCTGATATCTTCTCAGTTAGATTTTCAATTCGATTTGTTTTTCTTTGCTATTGTCTGTCCGTCTGTCTAAGCGAAAATCGATTGCATGTGGGTGAGTGTATTTTAATTTAAACAACAATTTAATTGAAAGCATTGACTTTAGACTTTGAAAAAATGTTTTAATTTTGTATACGAACTATAAAGATAAATTTATTTATAAATACCATATCGGCTGGTGATCATTATGATGCGAAACAATCTTCTTTTTATTTTCTGCAAGTGTATTTACATAAAGAAAATGGACATTAGTTCCACGATTTGTGGTAAATAGCAAAACAATGCTTAAAATCGTGTTGTAGTTCAAGGAGATCAGTGAATCATGGTAAATTCAATAATTCTGTTTCAATATATGTAGATATTCTAAATACTTATTCTTAAATAAGTATGCACGTATGTAAGTAGCGATCGTTATTTATAGATGATCCCCCATAGTAAATCGTTCATTCACTGGTATATATTTGTATACATATATGCATTATAATATGAAATTATTTCACTTATCCAAAGGGAAAGAGTATTAATAGTTTAGTTTATTTGGTTTTTTTTTTACTTTGTTTATTGAAAATTTAATTTTTCTTCTTTCTTCTTCTATTTCTGTTTTCTAAAAAGTTTGTTAGAAAGCGTTTTTCCATTTTGTAATTGAAAATGAAAAACTGTATTTTTAGAAGTTCTATTTTTAGTAACTCCCGCTGTTACTGTATGTTTTCATTATTTTGTATGTTTTTCAAATAAAAAAGATTTTTAAAAAGTTCAGAATAATTTAAAAAATGAAAGGGGTTACCAAACGGAAGTTGTTTTATTTATCTGTTTGTGTCGAGTATACACGTCATAGCGAAACCCAAATTTTATGGATAACTTCGAATATACTTGTCTTGAAAAAAAAAATTACTTTCGTATTTATCTAATCGAATCTGTAATCTACAGGATTTTCCCTGAGAGAGACCAAAGAGGGTCTTTTGAAGAATTTATATTCGTTAGAAGTCGCCATAGTCTAGTCGGTAGTGTTTTGGCTTACTAGACGTGAGCCCAGGGTTCAAACCTCTAGTCAGACTTCCCCAACAAAATTAAATACGAAAAAATATTTCTGCGGCGAGTTCCTCTCAGATTTCTGGCAAAAACTCTGAGAGTAAATAAAATTGTCACGAAAAAGTTTTCCAAAAATGTCGTTCGGAGTGGAGTTTAAGCTGTAGGTCCCGCCTATGATGTATAAAATTAACACACACAATATAAGTGGTATGATAAACTAGGTCGTGATCCTGACTGAAAGTGTTGACAAAAACAGCTTGTATTAAGCTGAAATAAAAAAAAATTTGGGGAAGTACCTTTACAAAATGTATTTTTTATAAAAACGTTAAAAATGTATACATATGTATACAAAAATATGTTATCTATAAAATCAACATGCAACGTTTAATATTAAGTTATAATTGCCTACTTTTGCAGGCAGAAACATTTTACAAACAGATGTCAAGTATACTCGTCTTCGCTGGAAAATAATTAAGCAGACAGAAATATTTCTTTTTAAACCCAATTAAATAGTTAAAGAATTAAATGTTAAATATTTTAAGAAGAAGAAAAGAAGAAAAATCATGTTTTTATAGACAATTTTTAATAAATTCAAAATAATTACACAGGTTAACACAATAAAGTGTATGCATATGTCTCAGAGGTCAGCAATGAATCGTTTCTTAGATACTCATAAGAACTTATGAAATTTTGTATATGAGTGAGTCAACATTATTGAAATTCAACTACTCTGATTCATTCGTACTAACTAAAACATTGATTTATAAGTACAATGAGTATGAGTACAACGTTGATAACAAACTCATAACATACGAAATATGTTTGATTCATACTCCTACTCATTCAGATTCATAAGTTTAGACAAATTCTTATAATACTCATACATGATTCGACTCATCAAAACTTACAGTCTTAGTTGTTGTTACATTTACAAAAAAAGAGGAAAGAAACAGACAAAGACAGCAAGCAAAGCAAATACACAAACTTCTAGTAAGTATTGTAGTGTTCGTATACGAATCATACTTACTTTGTGATTTTTGTGAATGTTGAGTAAAGGAGGGTCGAAATCAACAACATTATGCGTATTGTTAAGTATGAGTACGATAAGTACCTTAAACTTTGAATATGAGCAGTATGAGTATGATATTAACATAAGTATGAATGCGTATGAGTATCAGAAATTATGAATATGATTCGAATCTACTTATCTTTTTCAATACTCATTGCTGATCTCTGATATGTACATGTGTACTGAAAACGGCTTTACATAAATCTATTCTCAGCTGCTTCAGAATATTACAAACATGCATACGTTGTCCACTTAGTCCGTAGGGGATTTTCAAGTTTATTAAAAAAGAAATCCTATATTAAATCTAATAGTAGAACATCTGAAATATATATGTATGTATATACATATATGCCCTAATTTATGATAAGTTCTGACATAAATTCATATTATAAATCATGAAGAAAATTCATCAATTCGATTGAAATAAAATGTATTTTAAAAATGGAAGTCATTCCAATAAATCAATAAATTTCTAAAGGCATCTTTATAACAAACATGGCACAACAAAACATTAAATTTTCCCTATTAAAATGAAAATAGAAAAAGAAAAATTATCCCCCCCATTAATAAATGAAAATTCAATAAAAATTTTATAGAAAGTGAAATTAAAAAAATTTAATTGAAAACAAAAGTGACATCAATTTAATTTATAGCGATCCATGTGGAAAATATAATTGAATAATAAAATTGAAATCATGTGATGGTAAAATATTTCGAAAAAAAATTAAAGAAATGAGGAGGGGCAGACATTTCCAACTTTCGATACTAAAAATCAAACAAAGCGAACAACGAAATTTAATACAAAAGTTTTAAAGACAAACGAAAAAAATAAAAAGAAATTGTTAAAGTAGTTCAGAAAAGAAATATTAAATGTTTGAAAATATTTTAAAATGCAAAATTTTATAAAAAATAAAGAAAGTTTTTACTACATACTCAACATAACAACGAAATTGAATTTCAAGTGTTTGTGTTCACAAAATTATACGACAACTACAAAGAAACGAAAATGCCACAAAGTTGCATTTTATTTCGAAAATCATAAAAACGAACGCAAAAGTGATGTAAAACAGCAAAATGATGATCAACAACAACGATTAGCAATGGAAGTGCCTAGAAAAAGAAAGTATCAAAAATTATCAAAAACAATACGATAATAATTTAGGACAATCTCCTACATACATATTTACTTAGATTATTAAACTTTAACTATAAAACTCAACAACTCAACTGTTTTCAAAACAAAGACTTTTACTCACCTTTAATTCGATAATTAAGTAAGGACTTTAAAATCCAAACAACATCTAACATTGTTACCACTGCTTTGTGCCACGCATCTTCACACTTTTCATTTGGTGAAGTGAAGTTAATGTTGGCTTCCAATTGTTAGCGCGAACAATGTTAGATATATTCCGTGGATTGAAAAACCTTATAAAGGTCAGTCATGTTAAAACCGATTCGGCAGTATTTCGTTTGCATTATTCTATAACTGTGATGATATTGATGTCATTTTCCCTAATCATAACCACACGTCAATATGTTGGTAACCCAATCGATTGTGTTCATACTAAAGATATTCCAGAAGATGTTCTCAATACATATTGTTGGATACATTCGACATATGCGCTCAAAAGTTATTTTCTCAAAAAGCAAGGAGTTTCCGTACCGTATCCAGGTATTGGCAACTCTGATGGTGATTTACATGAAAAGAAACACTATAAATATTATCAATGGGTGTGTTTTTGCCTATTTTTTCAGGTGGGTTTTTTTCACAATTATTTTTTAACTAATTTTGTTGTTAATTATATCTTTTTTGTTTAGAATAATAATGATCTTGTAACCTGTTTTTATATATGTTCCTAATTTACTCTCAAACTTACAGCAATTACTTACATATGTATATCAGATTGAGTAATAATCGTCTTAGCTGTTGTATCTTATATTGGCCAAAATCGTTAAGGCCAATCTTATGCATTTATAAATCCTATTTATAGTTTTTGATGTTCTTTAATGTTTGAAAATATAGAAACACCAGAAGTCTAAGACTCTTCTTGGCCAATACTGGGCACTCAGTAGATGAGCTATTGATTTTTCAGTTCTGTCTCCTTCGCAGATACATATATTGCGGTGGCTATTGATACTTATGTCAGTATAAACTGTAAGCGCTTTAATGACATATACTTTTCCCTGATTGACTCATATTTTTTGTTAATGAGCTGCAGAAACATTTTTCCAATACAACAACATAACACATCACAACATAACTTCTAAATAATATTCAAGATGGTCTGTAAAACGTATATCTACTGATGGCACCAAATTGTAACAAACTTTGGGTGGCGGAATTTTTCCTAAATTCATTGGAATAGCTCAGTAGCATCGCTGGAAGTAAAGAAATGCAGACTGCGGCGAAATTTATTAGAGATAGCAATATTATCAGGCGAGATATCGCCATACTTTCTGATAGTCAGGCGGTTATCAAAGTGCTACATTCTAATGTACTGAATGCCAAGACGGTGAATAGCTTTCGCTAATACCATAGTTTTCGCTATGGTAGCGGAATGATATGATGTACATATTATGTGGGTACAAGGACAAAGTTACATTCCTGGCAACAAACATTCCAGGTCTTGACGTCTAGCAAAGTATTTTTTCAGAAACTACAGATGACAATAAAGGCTAATAAAGGCTTTAATCTGTTGGGTATATTACAACACATGTCAAAGGAGTAAATGGTACCATATATAATATGGTGGGACTCTTACGCTTTTCGATTAACAATATAAGTCCCTTCATCAGAAGATCCGACTGGTTCTGAGGCTAGCGGATAACATAAAAATTGTGGTATGACAATGGACAGTATGTGGCCTAAGCATGTGCTTCTGTCTTCTTAGAACAAGTTCAAGTTGTTAAACGTTTTCATCTGCTATTGGCCTTTTATAAGAAAGTGTACCATAATCTCCGCACGATGGTTTATCTGCTTTTTTTATTCCATCGATATTACTTTGTCCTGGAATGCAAAATTGCATAACTGTGGGGGTGAACGGGGAAAATAAATAACATAAAATAAAGAAGAAAAAAAAACAACAATAAATATACATATAAATATTAGTGCAGTGTGTCTCAGTATAGCCAGATTACAGACACATGAATTTCTCTTTGTATTGCCTGACTAATTGGGGAATGAATTATACCATTATATAGCTTGTATCATTGCCTGTAATATCTGCAACCTTTTCTATTGCGGTCATCCTGAAAAGCACTGGCATAATCCGAAATGTACTGTTTACCTGTTCTATAGCTGTTTTGCTATATAACTTGTAATTCCGTACCAATATTTATATATAGTAGTCAACTGTAACTGTCATTTGCTATATTTATTTTATATACACATGTTTTCTGTTCAAATAATTCAACTTTTTTTAAATTTATGCGTAAACATTTTTTTTTGATTAGACAATAGAAAAATTTAAACAATTTCTGTATAGCTATTGAACCGAAAAAAAATCATAAAAACATACAAACAAGTAATGAATAAAAAAGTATACATGCCATGACAAATGAGTAAATTGATCGCATTTAGTTGGCATCCATAAATACTACCTGACGTGCCTCGCTATTAGTCTTTCCATCTGTCATCCGAGTATTTTTAAATGTGTGACAATTATTTACTACATGAATGTATGGATGTATATTTTCATTTCACAAATATTATTACCGTAATTTCCAGTAGTTTGTATAATTTTCAGTTAAATGAAACATTAATTCATCTGTTTTAAAATTTGTTCGTTCGTATTTCGATTTGTTTGTTCTTGACGATGATGATGATGATGATGACGTTAAACGAAATGGATATTTGTTTTTCGATTTTTTGTCTTTCCACATGATCGGTTCAGTTGCGTTTTCTTATTTTGTTTAAATCATTATGATTTGACAGGTTTCAATTTCAAAATTTGTTTTTACGATTTGATGGCATTTGTCAAGCTTAAGAATTTTTGCAATATTTCGTTGTCATTTTGTATTTTTTGCTTCTTTGGTTATTACGACCATTACGATAATCACAATGGAGACCAACGAAAACCATAAATGAGGAGGTGTTTAATATATATTGAAAGATATTGTAGTTTGTTGTTTTTAGCATAACCTAATACAAAAAGAAAATAAGAAACGTTTAGAAAAACAATTGGATTTTGTGGTTTATATTAGTTTTGTTATTTTAACCGTGAACATATTAATGCATAATTATTAGTTTACAAATTAAAACATGTGTCCGACTATGTATGAAAGGGACCTTGGATTTAAAATTATACGATAATTTTAAAATATTATGCGATTAATTATTATAACAAATAATTGTTTAAATTTTGTTTAAAAAATTTGTTGAACAAAAAATTAATCAGTAACTTTAGATGATTAACAAAAAAAAAACATAAATCTAGAAATGTTTACAAAATTTTTGTTAATATTAATATTTATTAAACTATCAACGATAATTCCTATATTAAAAGTTTTATATTTTGTTACGATAAATTTTTTTAATTTTAATGACTACGTTGATAGACGTCGAAATTCAACAAAAAAATTTTTATTTAAGGACCAATATGTCAGGCTGAGCTTTTGTATATTTATTAGGAATTCTGTATTAAACTTTTCTAAAGGCTCCCAAACCACTGAGTTTCTTAGGGTGGATGTGATGACGGCAAAATACTTCTTAGTTAGAGAGATTTCCCTTCCTTTCTTTTCTCAATTTACTCTTGCAGCCAAACTGCAATTAAGTTCCTGACGAACTCCCAAACTATGATAAGTATTAATAATAAAAAATATAATACATAAACAAACTGTTGATGACAATTTGGTAATAAACATTTGGCCAATTCACACGACTTTGTATCGCGTATGTTGTATTGAATACACTTGGTTGTTTGTGAACGCTCAATACTAGGCTGTATTGTGTATTTCGTATTGCAAATGTCTTCTTCTTATTCTTCTTCATAATTTTTTTTCATTCACACAGTTTGATAGCATGAAACCAACACAATTTTTTAAAAACATATGAAAACATGTACACATTTTTTTCATTCACACAATTTAAAAGCATGAAACCAATACAACTTTTAAAAACATATGAAAAAACTGCGTATAAGTTGTATTGGATTGTATATTCGCCCAACAATACACTCAATACAATGATACAACGGATTGTGTGAATTGACCAATTAAAAAGATAAATGTCTAATACTTGTATTAAAAATTAAAATCACTACATTCTAAAGAATCCAGAGAGTCGTCCTTGACTGTATTTAAATCCATAAGATGTGTTGATCTACGATCTAAAAATAATAAAACAAATAAACCTCTGTCGAATTGCATGCGCCTCTCAAGGGAATCTCCCACTCAGTGTAAGCAATTATTTTTCTAGTTCAAAATGTCACAATTTTTGATTTGGAGAAGTGAGGCGGGGTGAAATTACACAATAAATGAATTTTGTATGAGTCTCCAACAACCATGCCAAATAGACGAGTAGGCAATTCAGAAAAACAGAAAAAAAGCAACAGCCAAAAAAAAAAAACATAATGTTGACAAACTAAATTTGAAATATCCACTTTCTAGTAGTTAGCAGTTTCTTAGACGGCAATATTCACAGTTCTGCTTCGATAAGTATCATCACAAATTTTTAATAGTCATCGACGCATGAGACTCACTATAAATAAATTCTATAATCATGTGAATATTTAACGCTTAAATGACTTGTCACAGACATTTCACATTCACATATTAGATAAAAGCTATTTTTTCTTTGAATTTAAATAAAAAAAATAATAAAATAAAATAAAATAAAATAAAATAAACTTGTACGTTAGTCTACTTGCAGTTATCAAATTTTTAACGATATTGTTGACAGAAAAATTCTAGTTTAAAACAAAAATAAAAATTGTTCGCCTTATACTGAAATGTTTTTAGATCTTTTTCGATATTGTTAGCAAAAATTTTATTTTGTATAATAAATTTCGAACATAATTTATGAGGTGATAAAATATACTTTTATTATAAACTAAGATGTCGTCTTTTAAATACTTAAAAAGTGTTATTTAAAAAAGGAATATTTGAAAATATTCCATACACGTTTAATATACCTTCTATTTTGAAAATACGTGTTTTATGTATGCATTCTATGTAGGACTCTAAGATTTTTAATAATGAATAAATAATTCTGTTTAGGAAAATCTCATAAATCATCACCATTCAATGTTGGACTCATCATTATCGTCATTATATTCTTGTTCATGATTGCTGATTTCGATTAAAAAATTTATTTGTGAATTATATTTAAATACAATTATTGATAGATTTATATGTTTCATGTGAAATCTGTTATCTTTATGTATTCTTAAAAAATTTTAAATTAAAAACAATAATTTTAAAAAGTAATAATAATATTTCACATATAAAATTTACACTAATCGAGGAGCATTGAAAACATTTTTAGCCATAATTTCTCAAATTATTAATGAGGAAATGTTACATGCTGATTGAAAATAACCATGGATGTAATTGGACATCGCAGTCGTTTACTAGGTAGTTTATTAGACGCGAGGCCACAGTTCAAACCCTAGGTCAGACATCTACAACAAAACAAAATATGAAAAAAAATATCTCTTCTGCGAGTTCCTCCCAGCAGATTTCTGGCAAAAACTGTGGGAGTAACTAAAATTGCCATGAAGAGTTACTCAAAACACTGTCGTTCGGGGTCGACGGTAAAACTGTAGGTCCCGCCACTCATATATAAATTTAACACAAACAACATGGGTGGTGTGAGAATCTAGGCCTTAATTCTAACTGAAGGGTTGTAATAGCCAAATGTATGTATGGATGTTATAGCTTCCATAGCTTAGACAAGGCATCTTGAACCTCAAATATTCTAAATAAAATAGAAATTCCGTTGAGATTACACCATCTACAGCTAACAGCAGTACTAAGACAGTACTGCAATATAATTTGACAAAAAAAGTCTCCACAGGCTTAATACTCTTGCACAAAGTCCCGATAGGACTTCAAGTGAGTATTTAGGAGATCATTTGAAAGAACGGTTACGTAATCGCTAAACCTCAAACAAAAGTCAACCGAAAAAATTGCTCGTGGTGCCACCAGAAAGCTTTGAACAAAACTTGTACATTCAATTCCAAATGGATTAAATGGAGTGCTTGACCTTAAGGGATATTCTACTAAATACAGGGGATAACGTTTTCATATATTACGCCTTTGAATTTTAAATTTCCTCAGGGTTCTCATTGGGGGTACCTATGGAGTCATTTTAACCTTTTCCTTATTTTTCTCTTGTTTTATGAAAAACATTAAAATATTGTTTGTTTTTTAATAAAACAGAAATAAATTAATAAAATAAATATATAAACTATAAATTTTTACACAAAACTTTGGCTAAAATTCATGAAATTGCTAAAATATATTGCCGTACTAAGACTTTTGCTGTACACAGTAGGTAGTTGCAGGAGCTGAGATATTCAATCGAATCAAATGCCATCGCCTATGTGGTATGTCTATAATTGTAAGGTTAACCGAAATTATTTTCAAAGTCTGAACGTTGCCGGTCGTATTAATATTAGCTAATTATTTAAAATTTTTGATTCACACAATCTCTATAATCCAGTGAAATAAATGATCACACCATTTATCTATATTGTAACCTTTACATTTTTTTGTTTTAATTTTTCTTCGCTTACAATTATGGGGCATTTAATAGTTTGAAGTGTTAATTAGAAATTCTGGACAAAGATTAAATTGAAACAATTCATTTAACCATAATTATTGTGTGAGCAATTTATCACAAAATATCGCGATTTGTTTAGAGTAAAGCCCACCCAAAGTAAATAATTGTAACCACAGAATAGAACCGTGAATACAGCCTCTTGTTAAGAGAAATTAGAGAAAAAATGATTAACCGCCAGATCAACCGCCAGAAAATACGGAAGCAGACAATATATGTATGTATGGTATATGGCTTTGGTTTTTTGGCCT
This sequence comes from Sarcophaga rosellei, assembly GCA_930367235.1. Classification (NCBI taxonomy): domain Eukaryota; kingdom Metazoa; phylum Arthropoda; class Insecta; order Diptera; family Sarcophagidae; genus Sarcophaga; species Sarcophaga rosellei. The sequence goes on from OV884018.1 coordinate 79,685,318, forward strand.
GCTGCCAATAATAAATTTCCAATAAAGAGTGTTGTGGAAGAATTAAGAGAATTTTCAAAATACTCTTTTGAAGTTCTCTTGACTCAGTTGTTTTGGTTTGTAATATTGCCTGTATTTATTTATTTATTTATTATTATTTTTTTAATTACAATTATGATGGCATGCGTCTGAAAACAAAATGCACTCTCTGGTCAATTTTAGCATAAAACAAAATTCTAAACGGAGAAAAAAGTTTGAAATTATGCCAAAAATATTAAAATTTTGTTTTGTTTTTTCTTACGCTTTTCATATTTGTTTTAATACATTTCAGCAAAAAAAATAAAATAATAGAAAAAATAAAAAAGAACAATAAGGCAAAAACAAAACAAAATAAAAGTGCAAAATGCAATTTGTGAAATGTGTTTGTTTGAAATGTTAAACAAACATTGAATTTGAAGTAATATTATTTTCAATTTTCTCAGGAAATTAACAGAAACAAAAAAAAAAAATAACAACAACAACTCGAACAAAAATTCTAATGTGATCGACGTAATGAAAATGAATAATTTTTGTTTAGATTCACGCACAATTTCATTCAAATATTTCAACTTTGTATCGATTGATCATTGTACGCTTGGCGTGTGCTGTACGTTTGCAGAACGATGCGTTTTAATGGCCCCCAGATGTTGTTTAAAAGATAAGGCTGATCATCATCATCATTATGTGTCTGTCTTGTTTTTTTCTATGGCATCGTCTTACATTGAATGAAATATAGTGTGTTACACACACAAAAAACGATTCTATTAAGAAAAGTAAAATTCCGCACAAAGGAGTTGGCTTGTAATAGTTTCAAGATTTAATTGTGAAAATTGCGAAACATGTTGTAGAAACGAACAACTCTGTGAGTATATTACATTTGATTTATACCGACTATAAGATACTCTACATCAAAATATGATATTTTTGGGAGAGAAATCTTTTCCTTCTTTTAAGTGCTATTTACATTGGATAGAAGTCGTGCGTAGACGACTTTAAACTGTAGGTCTAGCCACTAATGTATAAAATTAACACACGCAATATAAATGGTGTGAGAAGCTAAATCGTAATTCTGACTGACATACATCCTATGATGTATGTACGTATCAGAGATCAGCAATGAGTATTCAAAAAGATGAGTAGATTCGTAACATACTCATAATTTCTGATACTTGTACACATGCGTACTTATTTTAATACCATGCTCATACTACTCATATTCAAAGTTTGAAGTACTCATCATACTCATACTTAACAATACGCATGATGTTGTTGATTTCGACTCTCCTTTACTCAACATTTACTAGAATCACAAAATAAGTATGATTTGCGTACGAACACTACAATACTCACTAGAAGATTGTGTGTTTGTTTTGCTTGCTATCTTTGTCTTTTTCTTTCCTCTTTTTTTGTAAATGCAACAACAACCAAGGCAGTAAATTTTGATGAATAATTCGAATCACTCTAATCATTTATGAGTATTATAAATAACTTTCTCAATTTATGAATCTGAATAAGTAGGCGTATGAATCAAACATATTTCGAATGGTATGAGTTTAATGTCAACGTTGTACTCATACTCATTGGAATTTGTACTTATAAATCAATGTTGTAGTGAGTACGAATGTATCAGAGTGGTTGAATTTCAATATTGTTGACTCACTCTTGCTCAAAATTTCATGAGATCTTATGAGTAGCGAAAAAACAATTCATTTCTGATCTCTAGTATGTATGTTTCTTGCATACGATATCGCCAATTAATTACCAAATTAAATCTTATGTGCCATATTTTACTTTCTACGTAGAACAGAAAGACAAAAAAACATTTAAAATAAAATTAAAAAAAAAAACAAACAACCTACAAAATGAACAAGTATTAGCAGGCATAATATAAACATATTGCTGTCATAAATCAGATGAACTTCTAACCCCAGACATATATTTTAAATAGAAGAATTAAAAATTATCTCCTACGTACGTACGTACGTTCAGTTTCTTAATTAGTAGCCAATGCCAAAAGTATTAACCGCATTAGATAAAATTATTAAGAAAATATGAATAATAATATCTGGCTTATAATAGCAAAAACAAAATAAAAAATAATAATAATAATATATATATAAAAAAAGTAATGAAAATTTGTCCATTAAGATATAAATAATATTTTTTAATGCCGTATTTTAAACTGAGATAATAAATTATTTTTTTTATTTTATTATTTTTAATTATTTTTTTTTGTTACCAAAAAAATATTGTAGAAAAATCATGTCATAATCAAAAAAAAAATCATATTTATTTTTACTAATCCGTCAAAATTTATTTCTATAATAAACAAAACTGTTATAATAACTTTTAGTCTAGAACTAGCAATGTTAGGCAAGAACATTTTATTTACGATACAAGTAATCATTAATTTGTCAAAATTGCAGACAATAAGAACTTTAAAATTTATAACTATAATATCTACATTTTAGTCATCAAACTTAATTATAAAATAAATACTCGTGTTCGTTTTGAATATTTTGTTAGAGTTTCTGTTGTAATATTGGCCTATCAGGTTTGATAGTTTATAACGGCCATCTTGTTGAATCTGCATCTAAGAAAATCGCTTAACATTTATTCAGTTTGTTTTTCCAAATAATTACGAACAGATATTACATGCAACATCATATGAAAATATTAAAATTGTTTCATGGTTTCTGCCCGAGGAGGCACTGCACGGTTCGCCCAATTTACGATCGCTATTATTGTCCTACCAAGAAGACTTTCGTAATATGGTAGACAAAACGAGTTCACTGTTTCAGTAAAAGATCGATCAAGCCTCATACATTGCCGAAACGTAAGATCTTCAACATGTATTCGCTGAATCTGCTCTGGTGCTATTGCTAATTGACCCTAAAGTTCTTCGAAAAATCATCTTGAGCCTCTAAAACCAATTCTGGGTAAACAGATACGGAACAAATCAAATTGTCGAATTTTTAACGATGCCGATACACATGATATCTAAAAGTGTCCAATGCCTTCCGAAAAAGTATTTGCTTGGTGTGGATTTAGGCTTTGAGTAAGACTTCGGCAAGGGCATTATTGTCCACGACGAGTAAATTTTTTTGGCCTGATTTGGATGAGCTGGAGTCCAATAGCAATAGTGGGTTCAACAAAACAGAGTTATGTGCTGTACAAATTAGTTATTCTGCACGACCGATTTGATTTGGTCATCTCTGTTCTGTACTCTACATTAAATCCAGAAACTAATTCAGTTTCCCCTTCTGCAAAATCAATAGGAGTTTGATTAGTTTCGACATAACATTCGAAATATGTTTGATTCATACGCCTTCTCATTCAGATTCACAAATTTAAAAAAATACTTATAATACTCATAAATGATCTGAATGATTCGAATCATTTATCAAAAATTTACAGTCTTAGTTGTTGTTGTATTTACAATAAAAGAGATAAAAGACAAAGACAGCAAGCAAAGCAAACGCACAACCTTCTAGTGAGTATTGCAGTGTTCGTACGCGAATCATACTTATTTTGTGAATCTTGTAAATGTTCAGTAAAGGAGAGTCGAAATCAACAACATCATTCGTATTTTTAAGTAAGAGTACGATGATTACTTCAAACTTTGAATATGAGTAGTAAGAGTATGATATTAAAATTAGTATGAATGCGTATAAGTATCAGAAATTATGAGTATGATTCGAAACTATTCATCTTTTTGAATACTCATTGCAGATCGCTGATCGACATATATCGCATTTATTTTTGCTGTCATTCTGAAGAAAAGCTAAGTAATGATATTCAAAAATGTTCATGTGTTTGGAAATATATAGTTTTCCGACCTATAAGGTATCCAGGGGAACATTTGCTAGTGCACCATAATTGTTGGGTTTTACACAGTTTTGCTAATAAATTTTTAAATGTAGAAAAGAAGCTTTGTACATATCTATTTTGGACCAAGTTCGATCTTAACGTATGATTTATTAAAATTCAATTTAAATAGTTATTAATTACTTTAAATTAGTTTTTATATTGATATTAAATTCACAAGTAATAAAACATTTTTTTGTGTTTTTGTACATTTCCAGGCAATTTTATTTTATACACCAAGATGGCTGTGGAAGTCTTGGGAAGGTGGCAAAATTCATGCACTCATCATGGACTTAGATATAGGAATCTGTTCCGAAGCCGAGAAAAAACAAAAAAAGAAATTACTTTTAGATTATTTATGGGAAAATCTAAGGTATACTTCTTCCTCATACTACGACTACTACTACTATATCTGTACATATATAACCAGACAACCACTCATCATTTGTGGGATTATTTTTTTATTCATCTTTTCCTATTTGGTTTTTTTTTTTGTTTGTAATTTTCTAAAAAAAATGTCATTTCCGTTTAATATGAATTTAAATTTTATTAAAATGATTTCGATTTAAAATTTCATTCTTTTTCGGCAGATATCACAACTGGTGGGCGTACAGATACTATGTGTGCGAGTTATTAGCACTCATAAATGTGATAGGTGAGTGAGTAATAAGTTTTTTCACCGAAAATCCGAAACAAAAGCAATTATTTGAATATTTATCATTTTGGGTAAATTAAAACGAAAAGTAAAGACAAATAAATATAAATAAATAAAATATGTAGCAAAAAAAAAAAAATACAATGAAATAGAATTAGACTAAAGGACAGATAGACAAACAGTCCAAATAGAATGGATGGAATGGTAAGACAGACACAATAAGGAAAATAGCCAAATAGATTGACAAATGTTTTCTCAAATAAATACAACAAAATCTTTTAAAGTAATTTATGTGAGTGAGTTTGAAATTTTTGTTTTTTTTTAGTTTCATACATACATACCATACAATAGATATGCTATTTTATTCACTGGCTATCCATATGTTTTCATAGGCTACAATACAAGTATTTGTGCAGAATTTGTTTACTTGTATGGCAGGAGGCAAAATTTCGTAGATTTTTGTTGTTCTTTTGAAAACCAAACAAAATCCATAACAACGTAACGTAAAGTAATTTTTTTTTGTTTTCGCACCGAAAATTCTGTTGTTTGATTAACAAAATAAACAAATCACGATTAAATTTAATGTTAAAATTTTCTTCAACTGACCACTGAACTGTATATGAAACAAGCCAATATGTAAATAAACACAATTAACCCAAGAACATTTATACATTTTTTGTTGCTGTTTTTTTTTTGCCAAAGTTGACCATAAATTTTGTTTTTCATTTTTTTATTTTCTTATGAAATATTACAGAAAGTTTTTTAACTATTCGGGGTTGAATATAAATCGTAAGCTTACCTTGAATTTATCAAGTAGATCTAGTAACGCCAAAAGGACATTTGTATAAAAATGTGTGCGTAGCTTTGGTGAATTTCCTGCCATTTAACTGAAAGCGCAACACTTCTCTTGCCAACCCTTCAGTCAGGACTACGGCTTAGTTTCTCATAGCACACATGTTCCATGTGTTAAATTTATCCATAAGTGGCGGGATCTACAGTTTAAAGTTAGAGATTTTTTGAGACATATATCAGGCAATTTTATTTAATTCTCATAATTTTTGCCAAGAGCCTACAGAAAGGAAGTCGCCAGCAGATACCTGCTGGTTTCCTTAATAGATTCTGAGTACATCATCCTGCGACCTAACACTCCTGGTCTTGCTTCAGGAATCATTTTTGGCACATCTATATAGCACAAAGTGGTTAAACACAGCTAGTAGGTAGTGTGTTTGGCTTATAAGGAGAGCCCCGTTCAACTTCTGGTTCAGACATCTCGAAAATAACGAAATTGAAGTCGCCGTAGTCTGGTAGGTAGTGTGTTCGCTTGCTAGACGTAAAGCCCGGGTTGAGTCGAACCAGCCAGCCAGCCTCGAACCTAGCCAGCCTAGGGTTCCTATCACAGGTCAGACATCAAAACGAAATATGAGAAAAAAAAATTTCTTCGGCGACTTCCTCTCAGCAGATTTCTGGCAAAAACTCTGAGAGCAAATAAACCTGCCATGAAAAAGTTTCTCAAAATCTGTCGTTCGCAGTCGACGTTAAACTGTAGGTGACGCCACTCAAGTATAAAATTAAGGCACATATCATGAGTGGTGTGAGAAGCTAGGCCGTTATCCTGACTGAAAGGTTGTAATGGCCAATTATGTATGTATGTATGTATTTTACAACCGAATCTAAAGAGAGAACATTAAATCACTACATTTTCATTATATTTCAACATGAGTAGGCTGCCAAAAAAAAAAAAAACAGTGGAATATTTGTAATTTTTTGCTAAAATTGTTGGCATGTGTAAACATTTCCCTTAAAACATATTTTAAGAAGAAAGATAAATTCTCGAAGCACGCACTGATGTATTAGAGTGCTGAAATTTTATTTGCACCTCATCACTATTTGAGTCTTTTGAATTGTTTATTGATTGTAAATTATTGCAAAAATTGTGGGATACTAATGATCAACTGATAATTTCTTTTGTATTTATTTTAAATTTCGTTGTACATTTAAATTACGTGTTTTTTTTTGTTCTTTGAATTTACACATATTTATGGGTAATTAATATAATTGTTGTTAATATTTAAAACATCGCGGGGGTTATTTCATAGAATTCTCTGTTTAAGAATAATTTATAGGGGACTAATAAAAGAAAGGCCCATTAGATTCATTCAGATTGAAGACATGAATTAAATTGAGGAAAAAAAAGACAAGAATGCTTACAGTAGCGTAGTAAATATAAATGAAATTAAATTTGTATTTATTTTTCGTTTTGAATATTTTAAGGTCAAATGTTTCTTATGAATCGATTTTTCGATGGCGAATTTATGACATTTGGCTTAGAGGTGATAAAGTATATGGAAGACGATCAGGAAGATCGAATGGATCCCATGATTTATATATTCCCTAGAATGACCAAGTGTACATTTTTTAAATATGGTTCAAGTGGGGAGGTGAGTTTATCTCCATTTAATTTCTTTTTTATTTAATTGAAATTCTTATTCATTTTTATTTATTTTTTTTCATTTTATTTATTAAAGGTGGAAAAACATGATGCCATATGCATATTGCCATTAAATGTTGTTAATGAGAAAATCTATATTTTCCTTTGGTTTTGGTTCATATTATTAACACTATTAACTTTATTAACACTAATATACAGGGTGGTTATTATATTTTCACCACGTATGAGGGTGTACTTATTTCGTATGCGATTTAGGTAAGTAATATTTAAAACAATATTTTTCACAACTAAACCACGTTCCTTTTGGCATTCCATTTAAAACAGGTTAGTGCGTCGAGACGCTATAGAAATAATTGTTCGTCGTTCAAAGATGGGCGATTGGTTTTTATTGTATTTATTAGGCGAAAACATAGATACGGTTATATTTCGAGATGTTGTACAGGATTTAGCCAATCGTTTAGGACATAACCAACACCACAGGGTGCCTGGACTAAAGGGCGAAATTCAAGATGCATGATATTGGGAGTATTAGAAACCTTACAAAATGCAAAACGTTGTCTCCATCTAAAAAAACAGTAAAACTTCAAAGAAACTACCAAAAAAACAAATAAAAACTCCAAAAACATACAAAAAAAATACAAAAAAAAAATATTTAAAAAAAAAATAAAAGAAAAAACAACATGCTGCCAAGTTTGCTTTTTATTAGCAATTTATATTAATGCCAATATCACAACCACAACCACAACCAACAAAAAAAGAAATCATCAAACATGATATAATAAAACATTAAAACAATATGGAAATAAAGTCCGCAACAAATCCTTGACAGCAATTTTATTAAAAAGGGAAAAGGATTTAACATGCAAAAAACAAAAACAGAACAAGGACTATAACCAAAAATTATTGCAAACGCACAATTATATCATCAAATTCAACATCATTAAGATATGTAGATCATCAACACCACAAACCATCACCAGTTTTGCCCGTACCAATGTATGAAGATAAGGAAGTTTTTGTTTTTGTGTTTTTTTTAAGTCATTAAGCTAAGGATTGATAATAAGCAAGTGTCTTGAATTTTTTACAAGACCAATATGTAAAATAATATAACAGAGAAACAACCAAACAAACAAACAAACAAACAAATAGTTATAAGATCAACCAATCAATCGAAGAAATAAATTTTAAACATCATCACCATTATAACCGTCATGACTCAAATAGTTGTAAAGTTTAGACCTCAATTTTGTATAAGGGTTTAGAACCATTTTTAAATTGGATTGAATTCATCATCAACAACAACAACATCAAAATTTTTTCAAAAACACTGGCTCTCGCTGCTTTGTGTAGTTTAACACGTTTTATAAAATCATGATAGAACCTTAAGCTTAAATGGAATGTAACTTAAAAAAAATCGAAAAAAAATTTGGAGACAACAACCGGTGTATAATTGCATTTTTGTACTGGCCCCCAACCCCAACACCCCCTTCAAGACCAGAACAAAAGAGAAATGACAAAACAATAACAACAAGTAAAACATAAGAGTAACAACAACAACAAAGTGTTCATTTATTTAACTAAATTTAGACAAAAACTAATTCTTTTTATATAAAACTGTTAAGAAAAAAATCTACAAAAAAAAAAATAAATACAAAGAAAACTAAATTCATTAACTAATCAGGCAAACAAAAAAACGAATAAAGAACACAGCGATCATGTTTATTGAAGTCAACATCTGAAACTACGCCCCCGTTAAAAACAAAACGAACAAAATAAAACCTTTAGTTAATAATACAAACAGAAAAAAAAACGAAAAGAAAATCCTCAAAATATAATATCAATGACATCCTTTAAAGTTATAAATTTTATTATTACAAGAACAAGAAACATATTTAAAGAAAAAATAAAAACAAAAAATAATAATAAAACTAAATAGCGCGCATCATCTAATAACCATACAGAAAAAGTCGAGAACTAGGAATTAAAAAAAAAAAAAAATTATTACTAAAGAAAAGTAATTTTTTTTTTAAATTAAAATTAAAACAATATCAACAAACATACTGTCGAAAAACATTCACTCGAAAAGAATTAACCATTAAACATAGTATTAAACAACATTTTTATTTCAAATAAGAAACGAGAAAACCGAACAAACAAAAATTAAATTAAATTCATTAGAATCATTTACTAACTTATCAATAGTTATTAATATACACAAACAAGCAACATTATTGAAAAAAAAAAAATTAAAGAAAATTTCCAATTTTAAAATAAAAAAAAAAATAAAAAAATCATACAAAAATCAACAATAATCTCATTATTATTAAAACGAGAAACAGAAGTAAGGGAAGAGAAAAGAGAAAAAAAATCGAAAATAATTGTACAGGATTTTTTTTTTTTGATAAAAATAAATAAATTAGTTACAAATTAAGAAACATTGAAAACAAAATTAAGAACATAAGCAATTATTTGTAGTTGTATTACTTTTTCTTCAAAAACAAAAAATTCTTCACCAGCCTTTGCAAATAAGGAGCCACAATTTTATTTTATCATAAACCAAATATAAATTGCAAAAGAAAAGAAACGACATACATACATAATAAATAAATATTATATATTTAATATCCGTCCAAAAAAATGCATACACACTTTTAGCGAATTAATAAACAACCAAACAATTAAAAAAGAATTTAAATAAATCCTATTCATCATCAAATCAAAACCAAACAGCAACCATTTTCAAAGACCAAACCCATTTAAAAAAAAATTAAAAACATCCGAACAACAACAATACCGCAAATAATAATAGTCACATACTTTGACCACATACATACATACCGTACATAGAGTTCCTATATGTGGAACGTAAAGAAATCGGAAAGAGCCCTTTAATATTTTAATTTAATTTTTTTTTTTGGATGAGTTCCACAACAATAAAACACTTCTCAAAGTCAAATTATATTTATTAGATTATATATATTTTAAAAATTGTATATAAAATAATTATTTTATTTTTCTGCTTTACCAAGAGCATTTCAAATTCCCTAAATCAGTAACCTTCACATAAAAAGCAAAGACAGAGGATAGGCTTATCGTAAGACAAGCAACAGACGTTCATATCAAATTATGTGTAAATTTCCAAAAACATGTTTTTTTCATACAAAACAATTTAGTTTGATAGTAAAGTAAATTAGGTGGGTTGGAAAAGGAGAACCCTCAACCAAACGAATCGCTTAATGCTATTCCTCATAAATATTTCTGAAATATGGGGATCTCATGGCATGGAAAGTGTTTCATCTTTTCAATGTCCTTCCAACATGTATTACATTGCATGTTGCATAGATGCATATCTTTGTATCATAGCGTTCTATGTAGTTCTTAAGACAATTCTTTTAATTCCTTCTTCCATGCTTAATTTTCCATGTGAATCTCTGGATTTGTAAGATTTGCTTCTTCATTTCCGACTACTCACCACTTTAGTAAGTAGGTACCTAACAGAGATCAGCAATGAATCGTTTTTTCGGTACTCATAAGTACTCATAAAATTTTGAGTATGAGTGAGTCAACAGTATTGAAATTTAACTACTCTAATTCATTCGTCTCACTACAACATTGATTTATAAGTACAGGTTGCAATGAGTATGAGTACAACTTCAAACTTTTAATATGATATTAAAATAAGTATGAATGCGTATAAGTATCAGAAATTATAAGTATGATTCGAATCTACTCATATTATTGAGTACTCATTGGTGATAACTGGCACCTAAACAATATTGTACTATATAGTATATGGAGGAATCGCTAAACGCTTCCTTATGATTTAAAACAGTCCTAGAGGCTTCGGTTTTTATTGCCATTTAACTGTCAGTAAAAATAGGCGACTAGTAATAAGTTGTATCCATTCCTGTCCTATGTCCATGTCTAGAGCCATCAGCATAGCAGAGTTAGGTTTCGATCTTGTATCAGTTTAATACATTCAATACTATACTAAGTTCCATAGGTCGTCAAACCTACCTAGTTGCCGAACTACAGGAAAACCAGGAAACAACTTAAGTTCGGCGAGAGAACGTTTCACACTCTAACAGGAATTCTAATAAGAGTTTCGCTGTCAAACTCGGTCTGGCCCCCACCAGGAGTACTGAAGAAGCTGCCAGGATGTGGAAGAAGTGGAATCTGTTCAACACTTTTTATAATGAAAAAGACGGCAACGTTTAAAGATCTGGGCAAGGCGCCACTAAGGAAACTGGCCGGTTTCATGCGGAGCTCGGTTTATGACAAGAGGACTTACCTCACATTAAGTAACACAATGGGCGATATAGGCCATCGGGTGAACTTGTCTCGCTAACCTAACCTAATCTATACTACTTTCCATTCGGGACCTATGCGTCTTAGAACCGTGCGAAATGCAATTATAAATGTTTTGCTGGTGGTTACTACCATTATATTCTATTCACATATTTTACAAAATATCATGGACAAAGTGTGCTATATTAGTACACTAAGAAGCATACAAATCTAATAGGGTGGAGGTCGTAAGATTCGATTCCAAGTATGATTCGATTCAATAGCTAGAAAACTGAATTTTGAAATAAGTGTTGAGGTTTAAGCAGCAACTTTTTAAATGGTTTCCTTCCAAAAACTTATAACGTATATTCTTTTTTTAAACAACTCCAACAAAAGTTACATCCATTAATTATTATTATTTTTCTATAGTTTATAAACAAGGACGATGTTAATGTAAATTCCATAGTTAGATTACATAAAATAATATCAAACAAATACCAAAACACTGCCAAAATTACTGTAGAATAATATGAGAAATTCAAATTCAAATACAAATAAATTAACCTTAACAGCCACATTCAAATGTCATACACAGAAACTAAGTAAACAAGTATTTGTAAAAACACTGAAGAAGAAAAAGTAATATAACAACAAATAAAAGCAAAGGTGCTAATAAAATAAAATAAAAATGAACAAAAAAAAACAAAATAAATAATTAATAATTAATTACAGTAAATAAATAGTATATTTAATAAAATATTGAAAAAAAAAACAAACAAAAATAGTTCTATAATCTCAAAATATCATAAAATTAGGTGATCGTTTAAATAAAAGTATATACATAATAAATATATATAATTAAATTTAAAAATTAAATGATTTCCGTTTTTTTTTATTTTTATTTTAATAAATAAAATAAAATAAAATAAAATATTGTATAAAGTCTAATTAACAAAATAGGTTTGATTAAAGAAAAACGAAAGAAAAAAAATGAAAACGAAACATAGATTTGTTCCTGAAACAACATTTTTCACTTTATAAGTAAATTAAAGTAGATATATAAAGAAATTTTTAATTTAAAATTTTTTATTAGAATTTTAATACTAAATAAACAAAATAAAAAAAAGAAAAACTTTAATATGCAAATTTAAATTTTAGGTACTTAAAGACGCATTAGTTTTAGTAGGTTATTTATAAATTATTAAGAAAAAATACTTTTATTTTTAATTAATTATATTTTGGACTTAAAAATTTAATTAAAACAAATTTAATTAATTTAAACGGTTTTTTTAATATAGGAAGAATTAGGAAACTTTTAAACCAAAAAAAAAAATTATAACGCCAGTAGTATTTATAAAATTTAAAATATATTTCTAAACGAACTAAAATAATTATAATTTTTCTTTTGCAAATTAGTATTAATTCTTATTATAAATACTCCTTTTTTAAAAATCAAAAAAAAAACCCACATGTCCTTTTCAACTTTATTTTCTTGTTAGTTTATTCCGTTTGGAAAACAAAAATTTGATCATTATCTAGTAAACTTGAGCAATAAATAGTAAACAACGAAATATCATCAATCATTTTAATATATTTTTAATACTAATAGATTTATGGTAAAATGAAAACTATATTTTAGTTATTAAATTCTTTAGTTTTATAAATATAAAGTTTTTTTAGGTAACCATACATACGATAAATAATTTTTTTTATTTTTTATGTTATTATTATTATGTGTAAATTATTCGAAATAAAACAAACAAACAAAAAAAAATACAAAAAATTCAAAATGTTCCAAAATAAAACATGTTATTTTATTTGTTTCCTTTTATTTTTTTTAATTTTATTTCTTACAGTTTTTTGTTAAAGAAAAAAAGCACTATCGTTCATTGAATTACTTTAACTAATCGAACAACTGAAGATCAATGCCAGTTTATGGCAGCTGCTAACAGAGCAACAGTAAAAGTTTGTCGTCTTTGCCGTCTAAATATTCTAGAAGTCATGACTTTTCCGGCTAGTATAGTTTCTTAATGCGATCTGCAAATAGTTTAAAATGAAAATAAAAATTATTAATTGTAATGAAAATCTAAAATTTTGATTTGAAATTATAAACTTCAAATGTATTTTACAATATTAAAAAAAAAAAAAAAAACTTTAAGGTTTCTTATTATCAATGTAACATTTACAACTTGCCGTTAATTAAAGAGAGGATTTTAACTGGCAGATAAATTGTTTTTCATTATTATAAGTGGCCAATGAGGTAGAAATGATCGTTAAGCTAAAGGGAGGATCATCCAACCGGTAAATTTTCAAGTTAAGTTTATGTCTGAACTTGCCATATTATATATCATTTTCAATATGGCAACTTTAAATATAACAAAATGATCGAATACAACAAAAAAAGCAGCCAGTAGTTGCTACTGCGTTAAAAAAAAAAAACGTGTGTAAGTCAGCAGTTTTAGCGACATTGCTCAGACACTCCCATATTTTTGAGGAAGTTAACTCTGTATTATCTGTAGGTAGTAATAACGAAAAGAAGTTAAAGATGATTTTCAAGTTCACTTTAGCTAAAGTTACCTTTAACTAAACCCAACTTTAACAGCAAGTTGTAATGAAGTTGTAAAATAATATTACAAAAGAAATTTATGTTACGAATTACATATATATATGTATAAAAAAAATATGTTTTTAAATTTTTAAAACAATTCCTTTAACAGATTCACTAAAATTTCGATCTTTAGGTTAGCATGACCCATTCACACAATATGAAAAAAAAATATTACATTACAATAATTATAGAATACTCAGCAGAAATTTAATTCTTATTGGGTTATCTGAATTCAAACTCTCTCAATTTAAATACCTAATCTCCATATGGGTAATAGTAATCCATTTTAAAAATAATTACTGGTCTGCAAAATTTTATGGCACTATTATCATAAGATCTAGATAACCTAAACTCACTATGACGTTTTCTTTAGAAAGTTAATGTTTTTCTAATGCATTGGCAAAGTTAAGCGTCATGTATCAAGCTGCTCAGATCAACTTTCTTTTGACTTGACATTATCATAGTCTTCCCCATATTAGGATATGCCCAAAATTTTGTTGTTTAATCGCACACTTCAGTGTGTTCCTAAATTTTTTAGAGGAAATGTAAAAGCACTACGCTTTATATTTCCTGAGATACATATTTATAGAGTACTCATTTCGATAGCCTGTAAAAGAGGAATCTCCCTTTATATTACATTAGGTTAGGTATGGTCAGAATGGTAGCTGTGATACCAAAAGCTCACTTGAGCACGTATGGCGGCCCGTTGTGACTCCACAGGTTAACGCAATCCCTGTACTAATCAAGTTCCTCTAAACCAGGAAGAAGCTGATCAGCGCGAGGACTTCACATTTATATTACAATAAACATATGAGAATTTCTTCAGAATTTTATTGTTTCATAGTGTTCTATGAATTGTTGCACCTCAATTTAATGCCCCAAAAGATGTAGGATTTTACAAGCTTACCTTGGCCTTTTGTCTCTTTAGTTGCGACTACTCCTAAACAACTAGGTTACCAAATAATGTATACCGTAACATGCCTGCAGCCACCTTCAGTAGATTCCTTGCAATTTAAAACAGTTCTAGAGTTTGTGTCTGTGGACTCAACTGCTTTTTGGCGGTCAGTATACAAAAGTGTATAGAAACATTTCTGGATGACACTATTTAAATTTTTATTTATAGCTGACATAGGAAGAGGTGTTGGCACAATGGGTCAATTTGACCTTGTCTCATTTGACAACTGCACGTCCTCTAACCTAGGAAGAGCTGTTAAAGTGAAAATGAACGCTAGATAAGAAATCAATTCAAAACGTTTAAAACTTTTGCATTTCATAAGATACATATTTAGAGAGAAATGATTTTAAAATTTTGAAAGTTAGTATACACGTACTAAACATATTTGTTAGTATTAATATTTAAATTATTTAACTCATGTGTGACATGATAGTGCTGTATGTATATTCTTAAGTTATTGTAGTAAATTTTTATTACTATTTTTTTTTTTTTTTTTGGAATATTAAGAAATTTGTTTTATTATTCTATTGCCCATTTCCATAACACTTTTAACAAGAGAACACAGAAGTCAATTTTAAAAATAAAATAAATTAAAAATTTTTAATGCAAAAACATTTCAAATCTATCACTTTACATAGAGACATTTTAGTAAAAATCGTTTTTTAGAAGCCTTATTATTAAAAGAAATACAAAATATTATAATAAAGTGTGTAAATAATGGTTTAAAAATTTTATTTTTTAAATTTTTTTCCCATTTAATAAGTAAAACAGAAATTATTTCCAAATTATAAAACAAAAATTCTCTTACATAACAAAACAAAATTAAAGAAAATTGTAAAAAATGTTAAAAATATAAAACTCAACATATTTTAACTGCCAATAAAAATAAATAAATAAATATTAAACAAATATAGATAGAAAATCATATTACAAGACAAAAATAATAAAACAATTTGCTGAATATCATAATTTCTTAAAACTAATTAAAAAGGCAAAACAGGATAAATAAATTTAATTACCAAAAATAAAAAAAAAAATAAAAATGTGGAGCAGAAATTATGGAAGAGTATTAAAAAATAATTAAAAAAAAAGCTTAAATGATTTCGTTACAATATATAATTAATTTTTCTAAATACAAATTAAAACCAAAAATCGGTACAATATCGGCGAGAAAAGTTAGACAATTTGTTTTCTGTTATATTTATGATGAAAAAAAAACATTCTAATTAGTTTATATGAAAGTAAAAATATGAAATTTAGAAGACAATAATTAGAAGAAAAAAAGAGAAACAGAAAATTAAAAAAAAATACTTAAAAAATTCACAAAATAAGAAAAATAATATTATTTAAGTTTTATATGAGAATCTTTTTATTTTAGGCAGTTTCAATTAAAAAGTATTTTAAATTATTTGTTTGTTTGTTTTTTTGTTTTAATTTTTAATGCTTCTAGCAGTCTTCCATAATATTAGAATTTTACTAAAATTTATTTATTCTTTTTCATTTTTCATTTATGATATGCACCTAATTATATAAAGAACTTCCAAATAAATTAAGTAACTCCACAATATTATTCTATAAAGAAATTCAATAACAATGAACTGGCTTGTTCAATCAATCATAAGAAAAGATAATATGGAATCTTCTGCAACTACCAAAAAATTTTAATTTTTATAAACATAGTTTGGAAAAGCAAAAATTGTCAACTTAAAGAAAAATTTTAATAATTTCCAGATGCCAGGCTATATTCTTAGCAATTGTTTGTTAACAATTGTAAGCTTCAAAGCTGATTTTATAGCTGATCAAATACATTTCCAACTCTTTAATAGTTTTGTAACTCGTTAATGAAAAAGTTTGTACAGAAGTATTTATAATTAGATTTCTTCTCAATGGGCACAACTTCTTTGGGTCCTATAAGATCCGTTGTAATATCCATATTGCCTATTATGTCATATAATTATAGATCCTGTCTGGCATATCTCATCCAACCCGAGAGTCTTATGAAGATGTGTAAAATCCCCTTTGAGTAGACATGCTTTATCACTAAATTCTAGCTGTACAAGAATTCTTCTTCTCATCTACCCAAGAGTCGGACGATGACAGAGACGATGTGCTGTGATTTGCTCTTCTTTGTCATTGTGCTAACTTATGCAGATATCGTCATTAAGTATTCCCAGTCTACTGGCGTGAAGAATAAGAGGTCAGTGTTCTGTTATCATTGCTATGAGATTCTTTTGATAGAATCTTATGCTCAATGCAAATTCTGTTGCATCCATATGTCACCATATCTGTTTCCTGCCTTTGCAATTGGGTTCATTAAACCACCTTACCTTTCCCATGAATGGATTTTTAGTGTGACCATTGATTTTCCTCTCTACAGAGAAGCTATAATATAGAGACTAATTTGAATTTTTCGTAGTGCTAGTTTTAAAAACTAAATTGGCCCTGTCGTTAATTTCGATGTAATCGTATCCAGGATACCAACTGAGGGTACCCGCCTAATGTCTTGCTATACCCGTACGAGTTACCCATCATTCTTGGACAAAATTAGATGTGTTGTACATATTCTCTAAGGGTCTAATAGCCACTTTATTGTTGGTGAATATACTCTGATACCGAATTCTATATCTAAATAATCTTCCTAAAGTGAGTGTTTAATTCGTTCAAATGTTTTTCAAAAAATAAAATAAAATTTTAAATCTATTTAATAATTTTGGAATTTTAATATTAATTAAATTAATACCAATAATACATTATCGAAAACTGCATTGACAAACTTTTTATTTTCACTTATTTAGTCCTATATATTATCACTTCCTGAAAGCTAAAAAATAAGTCAGTTCAAGCAACTAAAATCTTTTGAAAAATTATGTTTTTTCAAATTCAACAATTTATAATAACACATTCTTGTATAAATAAAATAGCACCAGCTTTTTTTAGAACTAAAATTTTACAAAAAAAAAAACTAAAATATTAACAAAAAACGACTGCACTTATTTTCAATTATATTTTTAATAAAATCACTTCAAAATTTAATGCACTTATTTCAAAATAAAAAAAATTGGTTTTTATTTAATAATTAAATTTTAATAAAAAAAAAAAATAAAAACTGCCTTAAAATATCAAGTTTAGTTATAAAAAAAACAAATAATTGTAAATAGCATTTTAAAAACAACATTTCAAGCAATAACTGTAATGAAAGAAGATAACAATAATTGTATATAAATAAATAATTTATATATCAAAAACAAAACAAAAAAAAAATACAGTAAAAATACAATAAATAAATTCAATAATTTTAACATAATTTTTCTTATTTTTTAGTAAACTAATAAATACATATATATATATATATATACATACATATACATATATAGTATATATGGTATATAAAATAATCTTGTAAAAAATTTAATTAAATTAATTAATAATATTAAAAATTTAATGAAAACTGCATAATAATATGAAATTCAAAATAAATTCGCCGATTGCCTTCAATTAGAAGAATTTTTTATTTAATTTTATTTTTAAATTAATAGCAAAAGACAAAATAATAACTATAAAATGAAATAAATAAATAAATTAAAAATCATATACAATAAAATGAAAATGAAAAAGAAGGGAAATGAAATTCTCAATATACAACAACTTATACAATATCATTAATTTAAATTAAAACAACATGTCCCCCCTAACCCAGAAAAAACAAAATTATCCGGAAATGAATTCAAAAATTTATAACAACAAAACAAGAGAACTGAATAATTGAAATAATGATTTTATTCTAACCAAAAAAACATTTGTCTAAATAATATAAATATTAAAAAAAATAATTTAATAAATAGTTTAATAATAATAAAAACAAAATAATTAATTATAAATATATACTACATATATATATAATCTTTAAAAAACAAACTACCACATGATTACAGTTTAATTAAATATAAAATAAATTATATTATAAATATACATACACATACATATATATTGAAAAGAAGAAAAACGAAAATCCCCAATTAAGTAAACTAAACGAAGGAATTTAAATAGCATTAACGTAATATAATTAAAAATGAATTCATTTATTTACAGAACACAATTAAATAAAATCAGTGGATTCATATATACAGACAGACAGATACATACATTTATACATTCACCAATCATAAACCCCAAAATTCGTTTAAAATGGAAAGATTGATGTTAAAAGCAGAACATTAAATAATAGGACAAAGCAAATAAATTAAGCCTACAAGTAAAACAAAAAAGGAAGGAATAGTTAATCATTTTAAGAGAATTTTAAATTTAAAATTTAATTTAATTAATTTTTTAATTTTTCTTCCAAATTTGGCTTCTTTACAGCACAGCCTTTATAAATTATTAGAATTTTAATTCTCTTTCCTTTTTTTTTTGTTTCATTTCATTGCCTGTTCCAGTGATGTAATTAATTTTCATTCATTAGATATTCAATTAATTGGGACCAATTTATTCATATCTGAATCGATTGGAGTAATATAACAAGACACACTATTCTCACAAACACATTTATGGTACCTTCATTTTGTTTTTGTTAATTGTTATCGTTTTTTCATTTTGGTTATCGATTAAAATTTGAAAGTCTAGCTATGCTTTAAAGTATGCTTTGGATTTTTTCCAAAAAGTTTGCGAGTGTTCGACGGAGGGAGAGATTCGGTTGGACATGTAGTCACGTTGGATACCCACTGAGGCCTTTCTTTTTTGGCAGTAGTGTCTCTTTCTATGAAAATTTTACATCAAAAAGTTCGTTCATTGTTTCAGTGCGTCAGATTGTTTCTGGACGTCCATGAGGTCGAGAATTCTAAAGGATGTTTAAAACATTTAAGATACTCTTTGTATTTCGTTTGAAGTACGTATATGTATTGTTGTAGCTGTCAAGTGGAACTTTTTAATGATTTTCTTGAAATCATTTGAAAAACATATGATAATTTATTTATTTATTTATTTAAATATACCTTATAAATAAATTTATAAAATACATGTACAGAAGATAACTGCATAATCTCTATTGCATACTTTAAGGCTGTAAAAAATTTGTTGATTGTTACGTTATCGTATTTACCGCCATTTTCAAAATTTATTTGCCATCTTATTAAACTTTATTAAAAACGTTTTATATGAAATTAAATAAATTAACTTAATCGAAAATAAAATAATAAATTATATAAAGTTTTATTAACAAAACACTGTGTAAATTAAATTAAATTTAAGTAAAAAAAGGAGATAACTCAAATTTTATAGAAATTTGTTAAAAAAAACAAAAACAACAACAATTTTAGTATAAATTTTTAAAATTATGATTTTGTTTATATGTATTTGAATAACAAAGCGAGCATGGTTAATAAAGCTTTAATTTGAAGAAGCTATAAATAGTAAAATAAATAAATAAATAAAAAATGAATTTTAAATAAATAAACGTGTCCTCAGTTATATAAATTTTTCAAAATGAGTGACAACAAAATTTAAAATATTAAGTATAAAAAGAAAACAAAATATATAGTTAAATATAATTATGATAAAAAATTTTATTATTACTAGAAAAAGAAAAACGAAAAATCACGTTGACATCAATATTTCCATTAAACATTAAAAAAAAAATTTAACAATTTAAAATAGAAAATTTATATAAAAATATTTTAATTTAAGACAAAATAAATTCAAGAAAATTCATGAAAATCATGATCATAAATATGTTATATATACATGCATATATGTATATGAAATATTTTACCACTTAATAAAAAAAAAAAAAGAAAAAAAAACAAACAAAAAATAAAACTAAAAAATTTAAATTAATCTAGAACGTATATATAGGTTTTAAGTTAAAAAGTAATACTTAAAATTAAAATAAATTTTAATAATGAAAATAAGACGGAAACATCATTTTCAGGATTGTATAACATATTATTAAATTGTAGTATTTATTATTAATAATAATAATTATTTATATACAGTACTATAATAAAACTAAAATCTAAAAAAAAAACAATTTAAAATAATTTTAAATTCAAGACAAATAAAAATAAAATAACAACAAAAACGAATTAGTTTTTAAACCAAACAAATACAATTAAATTATACAAAATTCAAATCAATAATTAAACTTAATAAGAAAATTTCCATAAAAGAAGAACGACATCAACAACAACAACAATATCAATACGAAATTTTTCAAATTTTAGGATTATAAATATTATATAAGAACAAAAACAATGCAAAAGAAATTTTCTTATTACGTTTAATTTAAAGAAAAAGAAAAGGAAAATAAGAAAACTATATAAGAATACATGTTTAAAAATAATAAATTTAATTAAATTAATTAACATTATTATTATTTAAAGAATGAAACAAGCATTTTGTAAATATTATTTAATACAAAAACAATGCACACATACAACAACACTTATACAATTAGTTGATTTACTATTAACAAACAATGAAAAAGGAAAAAAACAAACAAACAAAATTATTAAATAAAAACAACAACAACAAGAAAATTATTATTAAACTTATAAACAAAATATACAAACTATTATTAACAAATGGAAAAAAATGGAAAAAAATACAAGAACAACAAAATAAAAAAATAATGGTTCATAAGGTAACGATAAAACAAGTAAATTAATTAAACAACAACAACAAAAACATAAAAAGAAATAATAAAAAAGCAAATAAAATTATATTATTACATTACATTATAAATTATTATAATTATAAAATTAAAAAAACAACAACAAAAATATTATTATATAATAATGCGTAACAAAATGATTAAAAACGTATTGACAACGTTGTATGATTTTGATCAAGAAAACAAAAACAAAAAAACAACAAAAAAAAAATAAAAAAAAAACAATTTTTCGATTTGTTAAAAAATATACATAAAAAAATAAATGAATGTTTGTTTTTATTTCTCTCAAACAAAGATATTTTCAAAAGATAACGTAAGTATAAGCATCTTAAACGATTTACACGAAACTTTACAGAATGAAATTTAACATTTTCGTATATTTGACCATGGTGTGATCACACATCTTTCAAATTGCCGTAGCAAATTAATTTTCTACTGAAATTCATTTTTACATAAAAATTATTACGAATGCGAACAATGCATTAAAAAATACAAACATAGACCTTATCTATGTCTACAAAGAATCAGAAAATTATGAAAAAGTGAAATAAATTGAAACACAATTGTTTGAAACATTTTTAAGCTGCGGACACGTGTTCTCGAAAATTTTTAGTGCATCCATCAACTTTAAATTTAGAGATCAGCAATGAATCGATTTTTTCGCTACTCATAAGCACTCCTGAAATCTTGAATATAAACGAGTCAACAATATTGAAATTTGCCTACTCTTATTCATTCGTACTCACTACAACGTTGATTTATAAATACAGTTTGCAATGAGCATGAGTACAACGTTGACATCAAACTCATAATATTCGAAATATGTATGCTTAATTTATACGCCTACTCATTTAGATTCATAAATTTAGAAAAATACTTATAATACTCATATGTGAATCGAGTGAGTCTTATCGTCTATGGGCTCAGAACCTGAGTCGAATCGTAAAACAATGACCGGTGGCTACAAATATTTTCCAACCCATGACTACGGGTAACAATATATTGATTTAGGCTAAAAACTATAAATTATATTGAATTGCTTCGTATAGTTAACCAAAGAAAATCCAGTAGAACATTCTAAAAAGATAGTTTACATAGATAGAATATACGGTAAGACCAAAAATGGTTCAAACGTTCTGCGTTACCTACGAATTGCAAAACCCATGAACTGGTCGTTGTCTGGTTATCATGGGACGAAGCAATAAGAATAGTTGTATTTTATGCTACTGCGTTTGTTGATGCACTGATAACGTCAAGGAAAAGCACGATAAAACATACTCCTGGTGTATACCCACATTAAGCCATCCATACATAGTCCAAATATCGTATTTTGAAATAGTGTCAAACGCTTTCATGAAACCCATGAAATGTGTTCAATTATTGGTGGTCTATGTATTAGGATATCCCTTTTTGGAAGCAAATTTCATGTTGTGTAATGTTACCATGAAGAAGGTACAGTCTTTCTGCATGGTGTTCAGAAATATTTCGCACCAGTTTTCCAGTAGAGCTATAATAAAACCTTCCGTTCGCTATTGCTATATTAGATAGAGATTCTAGCCAGAGATTCTAGCCTCTGAAAGTTATTATATTTCGTTGTGAAATAGTAGTGGTAGTTTTAAAAGACGCTACTGATGAAATAGTCTTAAAGGTCCCTCGATCATCGCACAATTGTGCTGGTTTTGCGTTTATAAGATCTTTGGGTATGAAAATCCTTTTACCCGTACTCCTTGTTTTGATGGTCAATGTTGGCATACTGCAGTTGAAAATGGTAATAATGAAGGGAAGTACTGTCTTTCCAACACGCTGCAACCAAAGCCGCTAAAGTCACCTTCTTACTTAGTAAGCTTATGGGCAATATTGGTGGTCCTGTGTAGAGGAGACGGCAATTACGGACTCTATTCTGATTTACGGCAGTGAGACCTGGACAGAAGCATTAAAGATCGACTATAGAATGAAAATTTTATCATCGGTACAACGAACCGCTGCAGTCAGGGTGGTCTAAGTCAGCAGTACTGGTAATCAGTGGTATAATACCTATAAGTTTACAGGCAAGCGAGCGGAATAGGGTGTGGGAAACTAAAAGCGTGCACCGAGAGACAGTAAATGTCGATGATGCCAGAAAGCGAACCATACAATAGTCGCAAGAGAAATGGAACATTGAAACAAGTGGTAGATGGACGGCAAAACTTCTCTCAGATATTAACCGCTGGATTGAGAAGAAATTTGGTGAGGTTAATTACTATTTAACACAACTATTATCCGCACACGGTTCTTTTTGAAAAATATCTGTTTAAAATAGGGAAAATGATACGACCAAATTGCATTTATGATGATGCGTCCATTGATCACACTTAACACACTTTCTTTCATTGTGAGAGATGGCGTTTACAAAGAACGAATCTTTAGACCAAAATCGGCGTCTGTACTCGAAAACTTCTGCGATGTACTGCTGACCAGCGAAAAAAATTGAAATAGCATAGCCAGTTACACGGAAGCCTTACTGAAATCAAAGAAACTTGACTTGGATGGGAGGATTAGAATCAGCGTTGCCATAATTTTTTTTTCAAAAACTGCAAATTTAGAGAAAAAAAACTGATTTTCAACTGAAAAAACTGCACATCCAAAAAATTTATAATTCAGTTCATATATTTTTTTATTAAAACATAACAAAAGAAATTAAATTAAATGCATATAATAAAAAATATAAATATAATTCAGTTTTATAAAAAGTATTTGAAATAACATGCATTTTCGTAAATTGAGTTAATTTCTCCTGGCACTTAATAGTAATTAGATTTGTACATTTCTTTGGTAAATTTGATTGCCATTTCTTTTGATTGCACGAAATTGCTGCAATTACTGTTATTTTTTTTAAGAAAATCTTTAGTTCTTAAAGTGCCACACAGTGTTGGCACTTCTAATCTGTTCCTAGTTTTATTTTTATTAATATTAATTTGTGAAAAAATTCTTTCAACATTAGCAGTTGCAACAGGTACTGACAAAATTGCATATACCAGTTTTTTTAAATTAGAAAAAGCTTTAGTTCCGTCGCCACGTTTTGTTTTTAATATGACTTCCCAAAAAGTTTCAATATTTTCTACTTCTAATAAACCCAAGTCTTCAAAATTAATATGCAGTAGTTCACGCCACTCATCATATGTTTCTTGAATGTAGTTCATTTCTACTACATTTGGCACAAAACGACGTAATTAAAAATACTTTTATTGTTATTTTTCACAATTATGGCTTTAGAAATTGGAATTAAAATAACAAAATTGAATTTAAAAAATTTAAGTGTAAAAACTGCAAAATCTGCATAATCTACAGAAAAACTTACTTTTTTAAACAAAAAACTTCAAAACTGCTCAATGCTCAGAAAAACTGCAAAATGCAGATAAATCTGCACATTTGGCAACGCTGATTAGAATGGATGTTTAAACAATTTTTCAGATCTCGTTGCGCAAACGCGGATGTGGATATAAAGAGGCCAAATGGCCAGAGGGATTGCACTTCGAAGTAATACTACTGAAGTTCCGGAGTGGGCATAATGAGTCCAAAAGAGAAGGAGGAAGGCCCAACACACGGGGGCTAGGGACGACGGTAATTGGCTGTTACGTACATTTACTCCCCCTTAGCGAAAAAAAATGGTGGCTTAAAGCATAAAATGAAAGACAATTTCAAAGGATGAACAGTTTTTATTTATACGAGTATTTTATTGTTTTTTTATCTCTTTTAATTTTTTCATAAAATATTTGAACATTTTATACGCTAACGAAAGTGTAGTGTATGAAGTACGTTATTAATTATACAAATTATTATTTGTTTATTTGTCTTTATAAATATTGTATTCATAAGTTCATTGTGAGGTTATTTACCAAAATGTTGAAGTGGATTTTTAAGAAAAACACGAAAAAGTTGAAAACAAAAATTTACCAAAATACTTAAGAAATAAAAAAAATTCGTTTCCACTTCTATTTACTTATTTATTAAAGCTGACTCATCTTTGCTAATGCATTACAGGCTTAAAGAGATTGGTAAGAAAAAATTTTATAATTAACATAAGTTCTAACGCCTTATTATTTAAAGCAACGAAGCATTACGTAGATCATATGTTCAAATTGAAAAAGAAAAACTACAAAATCTTGAATGGCCTAAATTCTTTCCGTTCAATATTCGCTGTTTGGAACATCAAAAACAAGTGTTTTGACTAACAGCATGACCTTAAGTACTGTAACAAAAGATCATCTTGAAATAAAATGCATCAAATTAAAGAGAAAGCTACTTAAGATAAAATTAAATGAAACTATTAATCATTTATTTGATTAGTAATTGCTTAAGCATTGATTTTCCATCAAACGCTATAGCTTTGGTTCAATAGGAAACAGAAACCAATACCATATGCATTCGTTGGTATTTCTTCTTATTCTATTGATTTCAGTTCCTACAGATATAAATACCAATTTTTGTTTCTCTAAGAAACGATATACAAACCCAAGTATAACAAAGAAAAGAATCATTATAAAAAAAATTTTACCTGCTGTGTGAGACTGTGTTATGGCCAATATGCCTTCTGTAGGCCACAATACATTTATTTGGATGGTATGTATATGTGTGGGTACCATCGTTATTTGTTATCATTTAAGATTCAAGTGGCTTTTGACTTTGTTACCTTTTTTCTGTAAGAAACTCTTTGGCCCCGTATTTTATTTCAATTACTGCTTTAGAAAAAGTTCTGTTTTTATTTTTATGCGTTTCAAATAAAAAAAAAAACTTAAAACTTTATTTTTCGAAATTCAATCACAGTTTCTTAAATATTTTCAAGTCAAAATTTGTTTTTGCCAATTATTTTGTTACCAACAGGTTTTGTTACTTTATTTAACATTTTTTACAGATCAAATTGACAAAAAACAAATTAAAAAAAAAAACGATGAAAAAAATTATGACAAAAAAATAAGAATTTTGCTTCAAAGCAAAAACAGTAAAATAATTTACTTTTATGGCTACCCAAACAATTAATATTAATGAAGTTTTTTGTGACCCTCAATTACTCTTTTGAAAATATATATTCAAAGATCAATTTAAAAATTATACACTACACAGACCTTATTGATCATATTCGAGATTCTACAATTTACTGAGACAATTTTATTTATTTGCTACTATAGGGTAGGGTATTTTGAAATCGGTATTCTGCAAATACACATATGTATGTATTCTTACCTGTTTGACTTTATGAGACTAAAAGGTGGTCGATCAAGATTTATGTTAGAAATTCATGCAGCACGCATAAGCACAATGACGTCATATAAAACATTTTAAAGCCACAGAAATTAAATTTTGACAGAGAAAAAAAATATATGTGTTGGTGTGATTTAAAGCATTTATGTAGTTGCTTCTGTACCAAGATGTTATTATAGTGTAAATGTACAGTTCAAGTTTTAAAAGAGATATTAAAAATTATATATTGTACAACAGAAATGTATTTATGTGCTATTCTATAGAAGGCGAGGTAAGATTGCTATTTCCACTACATAGGCTACCTTCTATCAATGTACTTCAGCTAGGGGTTAATCGTTACGGTGCTTGCTTTCTTACTTAATAGGCGATTACAACCCTTTAGTCAGGATTTCGATCTAGCTTCCCAAACCACCCATGTTGTATGTGTTAATTTTATACACGATTGGCAAAACCTCCTGTTTAAAGTCGAATCCAAACGTCAGATTTTTGAGAAACCTTTAATGGAAATTTTTTATTTACTCTCAGAGTTTTTGCCAGTGCACTTCTGAAAGGAAGTTGCTGAAGAAATGTTTTTTCATATTTCGTTTTGTTCGAGTTTTCTGGCCTGGGGTTTGAACCATGGCTTTACGTCTAATAAGCCAACACTCTACCTACTAGACTACGTCAGCTGTATTATGGGGCAATGTCAGCGTATATACAGTTCCATTGGAATTTTCTAACTGACCTCAGGATTGAAATCCTATTTAGAATTATGTTATGCCAGAAAAATTTTAGAATTCTCCGCAGCCATCCATTAATACATACCCGTATTGTCTTAAGGTAACGTGGTGTAATATTCCAGTATAGACAACGACGTGCTTTTGCTAAATGTGTTGTAAAGCAGTTAGAAACTAACGCTAATGTACATCGAAAAATCGTCTTCAGCGATTAGGCTCAATTTTGAATAAATATTTACGTGAACAAACAAAATTGACTACCAAGAGCGTCCAATGCATTCCGAAAAAGTCACTCAATGATGTGTATGTAAGGCTGGTTGCGTCAAAGCTCTAAATTTCTTTAAGAACAAACATCTACAGGTCGTTGATTATTTACATCTTTAAGCCTGAATTGAATGATTTGGACACCAATCCAAACTAGAGCCTGAACATGTCAACAAGACAGTGTTCACACATCTCTTGCCACATTGGATATTTTGCACAAGCGATTTAATGTCACAGTTATCTTACGTGTAGCTGATGTGAAGTGACTATCGAATTCGTTCTATTTGCCCCGTTAGACCATATCTTGTAGGGTCTTCCTAAGTTGCAAGTGTATGCGAAAAAGCCACGAAGCACAGCGGGCTTTAAGACCAACCTAACCCATGGCATTGGTCAAACTCAGCCTGATTTATGCGCCAGACTCATGAAACATTTTACATTTCAGATGCGCCCTACCTAGAGAAATCGCTGCTGTCAGCTTAATGATGTTATATTCCATGCGTAATGACATAATGGCATCAATAGGTTATTCCAACAAATAAAAAATTTCGATAATAGCTTACAAACACTTTGTTTAAATAAAATTTAAAGATTGTAAGCGCTTAATGAAGCTACGGTTCAAATCCCCGGTCAGACATCAAAACGAAATATCAAAAAAATATTTCTTCGGCGACTTCCTCCCAGCAGATTTCTGGCAAAAATTCTGAGAGCAAATACAAATTGCCATAAAAAGTTTCTCAAAAATCTGTCATGCGGGGTCGACTTTAAACTGTAGGTCCCGCATGTTTAAAATTAAGACATACAACATGAGCACTGTTGAAAAGCTAGGCCGTAATCCTGACTGAAGGATTGTTATGGCCAATTATGTATGTATGTAAGCGCTTAATGAAAGAGCAATTTTAATTTTTCCAACATTAATTCTTAATTAATAGCTACGAGACAACAGTCCAATGTCAGCTGTACTCTACTACCAGGTTTGCCTAGACCCCACACTTACTATTTGGACCTTTGAGAGAGTTTCCTTCTTAATTAGGCCATAAGCGGTTAAGTTTATTCGCATGTAGGATGCAACAATTTGCTACTTTATATTGAATAAATCTGGCTAGATTCTGAGGATTGATACGATGAAAGCCTAATAAAAATGGTTACAAATCCAGCTATACAGTAAGGCGGGGAATAGACGACCTAATTTACAACAGCATGAGATTTTAGTAATATGAATAAATGAGACATCTATTTTTGTATATAAATGTAGTTTAAAATATTTCAAATATATATATAATATTCCTCTCTTCCTTCTATCACTTTCTAGATTTTTTAATTGTAATAAATTTTCACCTTATACGTGTTGCAACCAATCATTTCTTCAAGTGTATAATTAATATTAAATTACAATTCAAATTATCAAGCTCGTAGTATACATTTTCAATACTACTAACACTTGTGTATACAGTCAAAGCGATGCAAAAATAAAACACTTCACTTAACAATAAATTGAATGTTAGAAGTTCTTGTTAAGATATGTACAATATATAGAAGAACAGGTTTGTTGCTTAAGTCTTTTGTTTACCAAGTACAAATTGCAAGTGAACAAAAAATGTATATGAAATCATGTGTAACATTGAAAAGTAATTAAATGATATAAAATCAAAATTTATAAACGATTCACTTGGGAAAATAAAATATAATTATTTTTAATTTTTTCAAATAGCGGAAAAATGTTTAAAATTTTTCAGTTGGATGCAGAAATATTATTTCATTGTTTTGTTTGTAATTTTTTTTTCGAATTAGAAGTCATGAAAATGACATCAGTTTGTTGAATATTAATGAACATAAATTGGCAGTCTGTTGAGAAATGTTGGGTTGTTAGAAAAAAAGTAATAAATCTTATTTGTTTAAGTTAAATATGGCATATACTTCAAGAAAATAATTGCAAATTTTATAGTAATGCTGTAATTGTTTTATTCCTAATGACAACTTTTATTACCCATTAGAGCTGGGAAGTTGTATGGATATATTTAAAATTTGACAGACAGTTAGTTAGATATTTCAATGCACTTGCAGCCACAGTTAATGGTGTCACATATAGAAAATGAAATACAGTTTGTTTACGAAATAATAAAACAATCAGGTGACAAACATAAACCAACTGAAGCGCCTAAATCATTGGATTTGGAGGAACATTAGTCACCAAGCACTTTCAGTATACCCCAGTCATCAACATCCACTACTTCTACTGGACGATGTGGAAATTGCATGTTAGAAATGAAAGAATAACAAATCAGGAGGATAACAACCCTCCTAAAGAAGTAAGGGTGATTATTTTACTCGCTTTCAGAATATTTGGTGGAAAGAAAAATTAGGCGACGACTGACTCCAAGGTAAATTGATAAAAGGGTGCCAAAAAAGGGGGATCTTTTCCAATGTAAAAATATTCACTGCATTTTCTCTATACCATCTAAGATTCTTATAAGAACCCTACATAAAATAATGAAAGTTGCAGGGAAATGTATCTCTCTAAAGTTTCTGGGCAAATATTAAGAAATGTGTTGATCACATAAATACCCTGCAATTTTTTAATGAGCATATGGGAGAATAGTAAAGCGATATAGAAGGGTTATAGACTTGCAACATTTCTTAAAAGATCAAGTATTAGACGGATATTTTTTCTGCTGAAGTCGCTGTAGTTTAGTAGATAGTGTGTTAGCTTCTTAGGCGTGAACCTGTGGTTCAACACTTTGCTCAGACATCGTCACTAAATCCGAAAAAATATTTCTTCTGGCAAAAACTCTGGAAGTAAATTAAAATTGTCAAATCTGTCGCTCGGAGTCGACATTAAACAGTAGGTCCCGCCACTTATGGATAAAATCGAGTATGTTGATTTTCACGGTTGATCTGAGAAGCTAGATTGCTCTCCTGAATAAAGGTTTGCAATGGCCACTAACGTCAGTAAGTCAGTAATATTTAAGGCGGTCAGGTGACCATAAGACAAAGTTTCAGTGGATCCTTATGGGATCATAAGAAGACTTACAGCATCCGGCAGCTGGTAATGTAATGTTCCTTAGAATCCCTCTCATTATCCTAAAACTGGAGGACTGTATCGCGGTGTCAAGGACCAGTCTGGCTAGAGACATGCTTCAGAAATCTTTTTTCGAGAACAGATCTTCACCGATACCTGGTCAACTCGGTAAATATTTATTGACTTTTCCAGTTTAATGACCGCTTAAAGGCGACATAGTAATGACTGTCATGTGCATAGTACGGAATTCAATGGATCCTAACTAGTCACCTTGCATATTTACTCTAGACTAGATTCTTATTTATATTTTTTCTTTAATTGCTTTTCCGATTGTTTTTAATAAATCAACAATTTTTTTTATAAAACCTGTTGTTTAATTTCAAAAATCGTGATTCTAAAATACATATGTACGTCAGAAGGAACGTTTAAAAATTAAATAATTAACTACTTCCACTATTAATATAATTTTGTTTTAAAATAAATTATCAAGTTAACATACTGACGTTGAAAAACGGGTTAAGCTTTTATTTTCTTTAAGAATCAAAACTTCAAACTAAAACAAAACACTACCAAAACATATAAATTCTAACAGCACCCAAAAATCAGCGAAGCCGAAAATAAACACAATAATATTTCTGTATTTTTTTATTTTTATTTTTTTTTTTCATTTTAAAACAGCACAGCACACATATTACAACTCAGAGCAATGTTAGAGATCTGCTTAAAGTAAAAATAATAAAAAATATAAAAACAATTAAAAATAAACTATTTATTGTGAGAGTAATAAAGCAAACTTTTACCTATACAACGACTGAATTAGACATAGACAGTGTGAATAGATGCAGTAATTTACCTTGAAACTAACTAACCAAGTGAATAGAAACTCACCATGAATTAAAGTTAATAAAAGCGTTAGTTAAAAAAAAAACACCAACAAACGTTAGAGTTCAAAATGAGGTGAGTTCTCCAAAGGGGCAACAAAAACAAAAACAATACCAAATAAAAAACTTAAAGTCTCCACGTCTGCTCAACAAGCAAAACACCAACTATTTAATGCTATTTAAAGCTGAGCGAGCGTATTGAATGATTTAACTGAGTGAGTATTTGTATGGAGCATTATTACGTTCAGCAGATAAAGCTAAGCTTTATAACGTTTTTTAACTGTGTGGTAGAAAAAAATAACAAAAACAAAAACAACATATAAATTTTATTCAATCTTAAATACAACACTCTAACTATACAGGTAGGTAGGTAGGTAGGCACAGCGTCAAAACGACAGACGTTAGCACGGCTGGCCAGAAAGACAGGCGGCTGGCTATAGCTAAACACAAAACAGGCAACAGATTGCAAACGTATGGATGTGGTGTGGCTAAAATAAGCAAAACTTTTTGTTGTCAGTCGTGAGGTGGTAACTGAATAGAACGGGTTAACGTTACGGAAAGGTAATTTGAAAAAAAAATCGCTTTAACAAATTCTAGTACGAAGTTGACGAATAAAATAAACCATATAATCTATGTGTTAATAATCAGTTAAATGATGTAAAAGTGGGAAAAAATTTAGTGAAAGATTATTGAAAGAAATCAAACAAATTTAATATTTTAATAAAATGATGCAGAAGAAAATATTCATATTTATATAATATTTTGTATTTTAAACAAAAACTAGTTTAAAAAAATATAAAAAGAAAAAGAAAAAATATTTCGCAAAAAAGCTGATCTAATGCTCTAAGCTTTTGTTTGTTAACTGTAGTGGTAGTGGTCTAATACACATGATGATGATGATCATTACAAATACATTTGAAAGTAACAAACAACTGCTTGAATACACTCTATGACGTTAAATAAAAAATAAAAAAATAAAAAATAAAAAACAATTAACATAAAACAACAAGCTAAATAATAAAGAAAAATATGTTAAAATAAAAACAAAATAATATTAAACAAGAAAAAGAATTAAATTATAATTATACCAAAAAAAAAAAGCTTTAAATTGGTTTAAAAATTGAATATCTAAATAGCAAAAATCTCTTTAAGCAAAAAGCATAAAAAAAAATAAAAAATTTTGTTTCAATATTGAAATATAAGAATACTAGAAAAAAATCAATTAAACAACTTTAATTTGTTACAGTGTTTCAAAGCTATGAAGGTCAAAAAACCAACGCAAATTTTAATGAATTTCATATAAAAGACAAGATAACAAAATACACACATCATCGTTATATTTAAAGAAATAACAAGAAAAAAACCCACATAAAAAAAAGAAATAAATAATTAAGAAAAAGATGAAGTTAACTAATATATAATTAGTGGTTTTAAGATAATAATTTGTTTAACACAATACCAATGATGTGTTAAAATATATTAAGAAATTAAAAAAAAAAAAAAATTTATTTTAAATTCATTTTTAATAATAAAAATAAACACTGGCCACCATAGTTAACATATATACATACATAGATTTTAAAAAACAATTAAGTTTTCATATTAAAAATACGATATGAATGGGTGAAGGTAGCCAGTAATAAGGGTAGTAATGTATGCGAGTATGCAATTCTTCATATGTACATACAGTACCGAGCAAAAAAAAAAAAATGCAACGCTAAGCCGATTGATCTTTATGTACTCAACTTCACCTCACACTATTAGTGAACCTCCGCCATGTTTTACTGTTGGTAGCTGATATCTGGGAGTATATCTCTGTTTAGGTGGTTTTCGAATATATTTTATCCCATCAGAACCAAAAAGATTAAATTTACTCTCATCACTTCACAGCACTTTTGCCCACTGTCCACTTGACCAATTTTGATACCGTTTCGCCAAATCAAGGAGCTTGATTTTATTGCCTTTAGTTATTAGCGGTTTCTTTGCGGGATATCTGGCAAATAAATTGGCATGGCTTAATCTGTGGCGAACAGCATGCACTCCAATGGAAATACTCATTTGTTCATTAGATTGATTGATTGATTGATCTTAGCGATGGGTAGATTTTCTTGGGCAACCGCTGCCAGAATTTCTTGCCACGCTATTTGTTATTCGAAATTTTGACGCAATTCGGGACACCGTTGATTTGTTTACGCCGAATATTTGCCCAATTCCTCACATGTTTTACCCTCCTCCAGAGCCTTAATAATGGCTACCTTGCTATCAGTTGTTAACTGTTTCTAATGGTTAATAAATATTGTAAAAATGATTAACGAAAATTTTGTAGAAATAAATTTTATCTACTTACTTTCACTAATAATTCACTGCGTTGCCTTTTTTTGCTCGCTGAAAATTGTAAATTTTTTTTTAAGGTAAATATTTACCTATTTGTCAAACAAACAAACCCAGATATCACTAAATTTTCTGAATAAACAGCGAATAAACAGACAAAAAGAGAAACGAATTTGGGTACCTCTGGGTTCTTTAGATACATTTGTGGCCAAAGATCATATGTTATATGTTGCATTTTTTTTGCTCGGTACTGTACATGCATAATTGGTCGTTACAAGTTTTTAGTTAAGATTACAACCTATATTCTCACATCCCTTATGTTGTGTGTGTTAATTTTATACATGAATGGTGGGACCAATAGTTTAAAGTCGATTCCGATTGATAGATTTTTAGAAAAAAATTTTGTTTATGGCAATTTTATTTACTCTCAGAGTTTTTGCCAGAAATCTGCTGAGAGATTGTTGGAGATCTCTGACCAGCGGATTGAACCGTATCCTCCAGTCTAATAAGCCAACATACCACCTACTAGATTACGGTGACACTTCATATCATTATAAATTTGTTATAAACAATTAGGTTATGCTCTCAATGTTTATTGCTTATTATGTTTATTTTTTAATGAATTACTTTTTGTATTTTTATAAAAAAATTAAAATAGGAAATATACATACATATACGGATTTTATTGAAAATATATTGTATTGTATAATTTATTTAAGCCTGAAACCTGAAATGCATTCACTTAAAACATATTTTATCAGAGGCAATATAAAAAAAATAATACATTGAAATGAAAATATAAACAAAAATTCATCTCCCAAGGTAATCTAGGTTGCGTGCTTTTCTTTTGGTTTTATTTTTTATAATTTTTTTATTTTTATTTTTTATTTTTTTAACTCCGTTTTATTCACTTATTTTTTTTTTGATTTTTGTTAAACTGTGTTAATTTTATGTGCAATATATCTACACATACATATGCATTTTAACATACAAAATAAATGTTATTATTTGAACAAGTACTTGAAACTACTTACACTTCTATAAAAGCGCCTGCGTAAATCGACAAAAAAGCAATGAAAGTTATAAAAAAAATGAAAACAAGTAGTTGTTGTCAGACCAGACCTTAAAAGTCATATTATAACAACGACAATTTAGTGTACAACAACAAAACAATAACAAAATAATATAATTAACATCTTCAAAAGAAAACAAAATAAGAGATGTAAAGTGAAGACCTTTCATTGCAACAAAACACAACACGTTGTTATTTTTGTTTGTTTCTTTCTGTTTAAATCTTTGAGCCAAAAAAGCAACGTTTTGCTTGGCTTTGCTCCGAATTTTAGTTTATTTTGTATTTATTTTTATTTTTTTGCTTTTATTTCTTTATGGTGTTGATTCAAGCCAAACTATTGGAAAGGCAAATTGTAAGAAAAAATTAAAAAAAAAAATTCTGCTTTTTGGGAAAGTATATAATTTTGTAGACTTTTGAAAGAGAAACAAACACAATAAGAAGAAAAGTTCAAAAGAAAAGTAACCAACAAGTAAAGTTTGCAATTTAAGTTAAGAACCTGCCAGCAACTTTAGTAAAAAAAAATAATAAACGGCAACATTACTTATAAACAACAACAAAGCCAATATATGTATGATTTTCAAATTTAATTTTGGTAAGTAAAAAAAACATTAATTTATATATGCATTATGAAAATATCAAATTAATTTTTATTTACTACTGAAATTTAAGGAATTTTTAAGTACCATAAATGTCCACGTGTCAGATTACAGATTTTATTGGGCTGTCAAAGCCTTAGGCCAAGATTAATTTTGTTATGGTTGTCTAAAAAGTTTTTATGATTATTTTTTAATCAAAAAGGAAAAAAAGGTATTTTTTTTACAATTAATGCCTTGAATTTAGAACTTAATGTGGTATTAATGTGTAGGCAATGATCTTATAAATTTTATATGTCAGATTACATTATTTTTTATTTTCATAAAATTTCCTGGCATTAACAAAATGAGATAAAAATCTGAAATCTTCAAAATAATATTAATTTTATGCTTCTAATAATACTGTAATACGTCGTACTGTGCGGTATGATGCTGTCTTTGCAAAATTAGTGAACCTAGTTTAACTCATATACCTATACTTGTTTTCTCTTTGCCTATGCATTAATACATCGCAGGATTAACAAAGTTAAAGGTATCATTTTAAGCTTATAAACAAGAATTAAAAAGATAACATATAATTGACAGTCAAAGGCCGTTTTTTTTGAAGCTACCACTGTCAAATTAGTTTGTTCCCTGAATGGCCTCTGCAGCTGTTGGAAATTGACTCTAAGTTTTGCTCGAAAAATCATTTTGAGCGAAGAGGCCCATTTGTCGAATTTGGTACGATATAAATCCACATGTGTTCTAAGAGCATGCGCGCAATGCATCCCAAGAAAGTCACTGTTTGGTGGCGAATTTTTGGTAGCGGAACCAGCGGTGTACATTTTTTAGGACGACGTTGGCCAGGCTACCACTGTGTCGAATTTGGTCCGATACAAATCCACATGAGTTCTAAGACCATGCGTGCATTGCATCCCAAGAAAGTCACTGTTTAGTAAGGAATTTTGGAAAGCGGCAACAGCGATAACAGCGGTCTACATTTTTTAGAACGACGTTGGCCAGCTCAATAGCGAGCACTATAGCTGGGTGATTACCATTTTCAACCACACATATAATGCCACA
Organism: Sarcophaga rosellei; assembly: GCA_930367235.1. NCBI lineage: Eukaryota > Metazoa > Arthropoda > Insecta > Diptera > Sarcophagidae > Sarcophaga > Sarcophaga rosellei. Next base: position 79,721,994 of record OV884018.1, read on the forward strand.
TTTGTTATTCTGCACGAGCGTACGATCCTCTCATATGGAGGTGATGTGAACTGGCCGCCGAGACTGTGCGATTTAACCCAGTTAGATTATTTCTAAAATTTCCAATTCAGCCTGATTTACGTGCCAGATACTTAGAAAGTTGAATATTTCCGATGCTTGTCACTCAAAAAAAAGCCTTGACAGCAATCAAACGGTATTATATTACACACATAACGACATCAATTGGTCTTCCAAATGAATTACAAATTTCGATTATGCCTCACATATATTTTGTTATATTTATATTAAAATATAGAAAGCGCTTAATGGAAAGTCCGATAAAGTTTTTTCTTTTTGTTCCTTTAAGAAACACCTTTCCTATCTTATTAATATTTTTTTGCACCTTTTGTGATTAATTAGAATTTTCTAGCCGAACAGTTAATTGGTGAACTTTAGTAGTTTTAAGGTGATAGGGTTACCATCCGATGATGTCTGTTGATAATGTTCTCAACTCTGGGTAGTCAGAAGACATAGATGAATTATTGTAAGATAGATTGAAGTCCTTTAATTTTAAAATTTTTAAAATTGTAATCAATACAACCTTTTGGACATAACATTAATTATATACATACTGTGTGATTAGTTGCTTCAATATCAGGACCAATGGAAAAAGTCAACGACTTTCTGACTTGACATTGGACACTCAAAGAAAATTTTTTCTAAATATGAATCACTTCAAGCCCAATATATGGATTTTGTGATGAGGACAGCACAAATTACTAGAACTCATATTTAGTATCCGTGATTTAGCTTAACTGAACCTGAACAGCATCGTTAAATGCCATTATTATAACTTGCCGCTAAACTTGGGTTTAGTTAAAGATACCTTTAGTTAAAGAGAACTGTAAAGTTACCTTTAACTTAATTTCGTTATTACAACTCACAGATAAAGTTAACTGTTTTCAAAATTATGGCATTGCCGAAGCAATGTTGCTAAAACTGCTCAATTAACCAAGTTTTTTTTAAACGCAGTGGCAACGAAGAGCCTCTTTTTTTGTTGTTATATTTGCTCATTTTGTTCATATTTGAATTTGCCATATTGAAAATAATGTATAATATGGCATAACATAAAGTTAACTTTAAAAGTTAAAGCTTTAGCTTAACGCTCACTTCTATCTTATTGGGTACTCATAATAATGAAAAACAATTTATCTGCCCGTTAAAATCCTTCCTTTAGTTAACACCAAGTTGTAATAATGGCCCTATGCCATGCAAATAGCATCAACACTGTATAGGTTAAGCACAGCAGTGCAATAGATCGTCTGATAGCTGTACTTTAGTACCCCTATCACATATACGTTTGCTTTTACAATGCAGATCTTAGAAAAATAAAAACAATTAAAACAAAATTCTATCTTCTTAACGCCACCTATAGTGATAGAAACGAATTTAAAAAACGTACATCCTACTAGTCTCATCCAAGGCAATGTCGTGAATATCTTTTACTGCGTAATTTAATATGAAATATCTTTAAAAATAAATAAATAAATTAAAATAGAAATACAAGTTCACTCGAAATTTAATATCAGCATACCGTTAATTTTAATCTTTAGATTGCGAATCAAGTAACCTTTTCGTTCGTTAGCACACTTTATTTGTTCTTGAGTTTTTGATTCTAACAGTATAAAGTTTTCTTAACTTTAATGAGACTTTAGCTTAAAGACAAAGTGTGTTTAAACTGTCATTTCAAGTTTCTAAATGTGGTAATAGCATGAAATCAAACCAAGACAATTACAAGACGCCTACATTTCGTAATATTTTGCAAAATAATTTAAATGAATTTATAATAAAAGAAAATCAAAAATATAAAAAAACAAACAACAACAAATAATGATTTGATATAAAGCCAGTATTTATTGTTAATAATGATGGATTTACCATAAATGGCAGTGAGTCACCTTGTACCATTCTTGATTGAGTTAAAACCATTATAGACACATTCATTCAACCGTTAACACATATGCAACCAAACGAGTATATTGTTTTGTCGTACAAAATCAGGTATAATAAAAATGTTAAATAAGAAGAGACAAAAAAAAATTTATTTTTTGATTAAATAACTAGCATTGGAACAACCAGAAAAAAACAGAAACTCGGAGAAGCTAAGTTTAAAAGCTTTTAGTGCGTTGATGCAATAATTTCTCAATGAAACTTGCATTCTATTTTTTTTAACTTTTCTTCTCGTTTTCCTTTTCTTACATATTTTTTTGTTTTGCTTGAAATGTTTGTTTACACACCCTGTTGTCTTGTTAATAAACTTAAGAGTCTCTTTAGCAGACAACTGTTGCCATTTTTTTTTGCTCTGTGGTCTTACACTTTTTCCAACGTCTGTCTACTTATGGTGAGTAGTGTGCAATTATAACACGCGGGTTGAGTACGTATCAGTTTTTTTGTTGTTCCCATATATTTATTTTTTTCTAGTTTTTTATTCTTTTGGGTTTTTTGCTGAAAGGCGTTGAATGTCGACGTCAAATCTATCTTGATTTGTTTTACATTTTTATGAATGTGTGTACGTTACTTTAAGACAACTACTACTTGTACTGGTTCTTACGTACATATGTTATACATTTGTGGTCTTGTCTGTAAATGTTCATAGACATTCTTTTGTTTTTCCTTTTTTATGAGTATCTGTTTAATACACATTTAAATAAACGTCTATACATTTATGTACATTTCAATCTAAGTAATATTACTTTTAAGCCAACCCAATATTAACAAAAATCTTGATTGTTGTTTGCATATTTAAAGTAAAAACAAATACAGAAGAATTAGATTTCTGTGTATGGAACTTGAAATTATAAGCAAATCGAGTTGATTTCGATAAAGGGCCAGTAGGAAAAGTTTGCATAAAAGCTTCCCACCGATGTTGTTTGCTGTAACGTATTATTATTAATTGTATATACATACATATGTAAAGTACATGTAGGAAGTTGTACTTAAGAAATAGGCAACAGTAGGCTACTTACTTACTTACTTGCTTAGTCAAAAGGCTGCTAATATGGTGTTTGTTTTTGATGAAATATCTAATGAATTAGAATTTTACTAATATGTAAGATATTTTTGATTTTATGTTTGATGAACAACAGTCAACAAATGAAGCATCTTTGCCATTTTAACCCGTATATGTTCAACTTTTTTTTCTCGTAAAAAAAAGTTATTTTTTATCTGATTAAAAATATCATTTTACCTTTTTAAAAATAGGTCGATAAGCGCATATTTCTTTTTAAAAATATTCTTTTCAAAAATTTGTTTAAAAATTCGAAATGCTGCTGTAGTAAGCAGAGTGTCTAGTATGATGCAGTTGGTTAAATTTTTTATATATTATAATTATAATAACTATGACAATTTTTGTCCGATTTGATCAAACGAAGTGTGAATCACTTCACAAGATAATGAGCTTTCATTATGTCATCACTTCTTTCATAGTTTTTAATTAAAGTTTGCTACTATGAACGGACAAACCTGCAAATATATAAATAAAAAAATTTTCATTTGTCAAGTTTACCTCATCAAAGCCCATAGTATATTAAGTCAAATTATATACATATGCATATGATTTTAAAGGCTCATCCCTCTACTTTCTAATAAGATATAAATTTTGTACATCGGTTCAGAAATGTTTGTGTGTAAAGTAAAAAAAAATAGTTTTTGTCAAATAAAACAAGTTTGGAGGATTCAAGAAATATAAAAAAAATATTTGTGAGTTCTACTCAACAAAACTCACAACTTACACTATGTCATTAGCTGGTTGAATTTCATTTTTCTATTTGTGAAGTGATTATCGTTAGAAACAAATTTTATCCCTTTGAGGCATTTCTTTAAGTTTGAGAATATAAAATCATAACTCAAGTTTAAATCTTGGTTTGTTAAAATTTTGATAGGAGTCGTCTATCTAATACTTGTTGGAATTAGTAGGGTTGTCCTTTTAATTTGTAGGTGGGAAATTGAAAAGAATTCAATTCACGTAACATTATTTTAGGAAAATAACTTCTAAAGCTCTCTACTTGTCGAAAAATAAACCGAGACAATTATTATTTGTAATCAAACCAATTCATGTCGACAGACCTTGTCATGATGGCAGTGTAAATATATATATATATATATAATACATATTTGGTCTTTACAACCCTTGAGTTGTGATGCGTGTGTTAATTTTATACAAGTGTAGCTGGACCTACGTGAAGTCGCTGTAGTCTAGTAGGTAGTGTGTTGGCTTATGAGACGTAAGGCTAAAATATTTATTCAACGACTTCCTCTCAGCAGATTTCTGGCAAAAACTTTGAGAGTAAAAATAAAACTGCCATGAGTGGTTTCTCAAAGGTCTGTCATTCGGAGTCGATTTTAAACTGTAGGTACCGCCACTCATATATAAAATCAACACACACAACATGAGTGGTTTGAAAAGCTAGGCCGTAATCCTGACTGAAGGGTTATAATGGCCAACTATGAATGTATGTATGTATGTAGCTGGACCTACATTTTAAAGTCGACTCCGAACGACAGAGTTTTTGCCAGAAATCTGCTGAGAGGCGGTCGCGGAAGAAATATTTTGTCATATTTTGTTTTGTTGGGCATATCTGCGGCTTGACCGTTTCCTCAGGTCTCATAAGCCAACACACTACGTAGTAGACTACATGAAGGCTGTATAATATAATTAATACAAAACTTGGTTTAATACACACAAAGGATCTTTCTTTATCCAAAATGCTTTTCCTAATTCCATTATAATCATAGATTTATTTATATGCTTACGTACTTACTTAATTGGCCATTAACAACACGTTTATCAGCTTTCGGCCTACCTTAACACATCCCTCTATGAACCTCTGCCTCTGAGCACCTTCGTCAGCTGGTCAAGTTGGTTTCTTCGATTTGTTCCTTCCTACACAGACTGTTTCGTACTCTATGCAGCCTATTATTAATCCCCGCATCGAATATCCGCCTAGAAAGCATCCTCTTCCATCCGCACTGCATGGCAGAGCCATCGCAGCCGTACAATGTTCATGCTTCTGAGAAACTTTATATGGCAATTTTTGTTAGAAGTCTAATACTGAGGAAGTCGCAGAAAGAAATATTTTTTTTCTTATATCGGTTTGATCGAGATATGTGAGCTATTGTTTGAACTACGCCCTTCAATACTGTTACATTTCTTAAATATTGAGGAATTTTTTAACACTTTCTTTGCACCTTAAATAAAGTAGCATACCCTATTAAGGCGTTACTATACAATTTTAAAATTTCTATGGCCCCCAAACATGAAAAATTGCCATTGGGTATGAGTAAACAATCTGGACTTAAGCGACATCTACGGCATTTTATTTATTTAATACAAATACAGCACTTAGTCCGTATACGTAAGTTGTGCGGTTTTTTTTTTAGACAAGAGCCGCCTTTGCATTATTAAGCAAATTGTGAAAAAAATAAGAAAAACGAAAACAAAAACAAACATAAAAACAAATAACGCGTAGGTTGTTTCTGACCAATTCATTTCATATTTTATGACTTTTCTTTAAAAAAATTTTTTTTTTCCATTTGCTGTCTTAGCCAATCTACGCAATTTTGACTCAATTCACTTTATATAGCAAAGACAACTTTTTAGGAGTAGTAAATGAACAAAAACAATAACGAACAACAACCAAATTTCCTTTAAAATTAGTCTCACATGAAAGAGTTTTTATAAGCGATTCTTTTTTTTTCTTCTTTTTTATTTTATTTTATTAGATTTCATAAGAAAATTATTATTTAATGTTTATGAATACAAAAACTACAAAAACAACGAAAAATATCATAAAAACCTCAACCATTTTTGTAGACGTAGTATACGAGTATAAATTAAATACCAATGTTGTATGCATGTGGCTATTAATATAGACTATGATTGTTTCACCATCTCGATTTCCGTAAAGGGAAGTGGATAATTTATCATAGACGAAATACCAGCAACAACAAACACAACACTTATTAGTGTGTTTTACTCTAATGATTTTGATTACTCTACTAAATAGGTGAAGTCATTGACCTGCAATATTTCATTTACATTCATTTGTGGCTGCGATGTGTCGCCTACAGATGTCGATTGTTCATTACTATTTCTAAAGTACTGGGGTCATTTGTGAGTTCATTTAAATTATTATTGCTATTATATTTTGATTGTGCTATTTGGCTTCTCTGCTTGCCATGTTGGTTGTGGTGACTGTAATTGTTTTTATATCAACAATTTTTTTTTTTTTTAATTTGTTGTTAAATTTACAAGCGTCGAAGGTTAAAATATTTTAAAGTGAGGTTAAGTTAAAGCGTATAAAATATTAACAATTTTTTTTTTTATTTTTTAAATTCTATGAGGGTTTTTAAGCGCTTCCCATGTTTAAAGTCGAATAAAGCAAATAGTGATTATCTCACATTATTGTTAATTTTTCTTTATTTTAAAGACCTATTGATATTATTGTGTGTGGAGTATAAATATTTTTGAAAAGTTCGTCTTCTCTGGGTGGAGAGCATTCGAAATGTCCAATCTTACCTAACTCTGGTTCATGAATCAAATGATATTATCTTAATGATTTTATTACTCTTCAAATGTGATTGGTTTTGTGTGTTTCTCATTCTAGCAGTCTTTGTCAAGTACTTTCTTCTATTTTCTTATAGCTTTCAATCTAATATTGCTGTGACTCTGGTTTTCATTTCCATTTTCGGTGTCTTATTCTCCATTATTTGGATTTATCACCATATAGAAACATTGATATCACTTGCTAAAAATTTAACCATTGATATATATACTTTATTTATCGATTAGTTATTCTATGCTTATATTAACAACTTCTAAATAGATGTACCGAATCATAAATTATATCAGTATTCCTTTGCACACTTTAACTAGATACAAGATATGTAATGGCTTACAGATTATAAAGTCGATATTCAAGACAAACGTAATAAGGCATTGACAAGTATTCTTCTTAATTTAATGATATGTGTGTATATCTTATCTTAATTATCCTAGACGACACACCTCTATCTATACCAGGAATTCTTAAATAAATAAATCAATGAAAACACAAAGGAAACTTGTTTAACGTACAACATATAGCTTTCTGTACGTATGTACGTACATAACATATCTTTTCGCTCTCATGGCTTATATTGATATGCTGTCCGGATAATTTTAAATATTTAAATAAAATCAATAAACGGCACTGTATTGAATGATATTTTTTTTTTAATTTTTATGAGGATATTATTTATTTATTTAATTTTTTTTAATATTTGTGTATAACTTTTTATTGAACGTGTGTAAAATTATTTATTGATTATCTTTAAAATCTTTAAACGTACATTACAAACATAACGACATTCTTATCTACTTGAAAAAAAAAGTTAAGTTGTCACTAGACAAACAGCGGAATATTATATTTCTTTACATTTTTTTTATTAATAAACACAGTGTAGCCCCTATGCAAGGGATTCATAATTAAATTATTTTAAAAATATGAATAATAATGGCTTAAAATCCATTTCTACTTTGTGTTACTGTTAGTTTTAAATGGCTTTAAATTATTTCTTATTGGCTTAATAATCAAACGCTTTAAGCTGGAGTTGTTAATCGTTTTATTTGTCACATTGCATTTAAGAATTTTTAAATATTTTTGAAATCAATAAACATTGGTTTCTTATCTTTATTAAGCAATCAATATGCAAGCCATGTGAGGTATTTATGAAATATTTTGTGCGTAATAAAAACCCTTAAAATATGAATTAATATTCAAAACAGCATTAATATTTAAGAAACTAAGGAATATTTTAAATTTATTGTTTTTTTTTAATGAATTGAAAAATAAAATTAACAAACAACCTTTAATATGAAAATAAAAAATTAAAAAAAAAAAGAAAATTGGGGTGGTCTAGTTGGTTGTGGGCTAAATTTCAAGTGCCGAGGCCGTGGTTACGATTCTTAACAGAGACCCTGGGAGTTTTGCGATTGTCTGATTGTTGACATTATATGTTTAAACGCAATTAGAAAAAAAAGTGAGAATTACTACAGAACAACTCTCGAGAAACGATAAAAACAGGGACTAAGGTTTTAAGCCGGTCGTTTAAAAAAATTGTCACATACTACCACTCTTTTCTTTCTCGTATAAATACGTACATACATCATACATACATAATTGGCCATTACAACCCTTCAGTCAGGATTACGGCCTAGCTTCTCAACATCAGTCATGTTGCGTGTGTTAGTATTATACATGAGTGGCGGGCCTACAGTTTAAATTCGACTCCGAACGACAGATTTTTGAGAAACTTTTCGTGACAATTTTATTTACTCTCAGAGCCTTTGCCAGAAATCTTCTGAGAGGAAGTCGTCGAAGAAATATTTTTTCATATTTCGTTTTAATGTCTGACCTGGGGTTCGAACCCGGCGACTAGATAAATACCTTTCTGTTACTTCATTAGAGATTGAAAAAAAGCTCCCCTGATGCTGTGTAGTAGTTGCTGTAAGATGCTGTAAGCAGCTGCCGCAGTCTAGAAGGTCAGACATCTCCAACAAAACGAAATATAAAAAAATATTCTTTCGGTGACTGCCTCCCAGCAGATTTCTGGTAAAAACTGAGAGAAAATAAAATTGTTATGAAAAAGTGTTTCCAAAATCTGCCGTACGGAGTAGACTTTGAACTGTAGGTCCCGCCGCTCATATATACAATTAACACACACAACATAATTAGTGTGAGAAGCTAGCTCGTAATCCTGACGAAAGCGTTCTAATGATCAATTATGTATATATGTATGTATGTATGTGTGTGTATGTAAGTATATGATTAAAGGTAATAGGAAAAAGAAAGTGAGAATTATTACAAAACAATTCTCGAGAAAAAATAAAAACCGTGAAAACTCTTTCCTTTTTCTTATAAATATCTCTCTGTTATTCCACCACAATGCACGCACTGCATAAGTAGGAGTCCTTCCCTGAGTGACGGCCTTAAAAGAATTACTTCATGAGAGCTTGAAATAAGTAGTTTCCTACTACAATGTTCAGATATGCACTTCTATTGAGTCAATATTCGGTTTATTGAGTACAATATTTTAGGTGTTCAAACATAATAATTAACGCAGTTCAGCTGTTTATTCAATATTAATTTGACAGCTGGTAAACAAAACAGCTGGTTGTTTCAACAACATTGTTTTTTGTTTTTCTTTTTTGTTTGTCGTTGTTGACATTTGAGTTGTCAAATAACAACAGAAAGTGTTCGGATAATTATAATATGCGCACTGAACGTACTTATGACAGTGCTGTATTTTAAGTTTTACTCAATATTATAACAATTTGCGTATTTATTGCGCAATAATTAATTGAAACTTTATATAAAATATTGAGCTCAATAATGGCGTCTAATGCGATTTACGCAATAAAGGTGAATATCTGAACAGCGTATAAATGCTGTGTAGAATAATTTTCCCCTCTCTCAAGGCATCTTCTTATATGCCTGAAGAAGAAATAACCGGGATGAACTTCGGAAATTAGAACAAGAAACCGAATTTTATAATTTCATTATAATAAATTGTGCTCAAATGAAACTAAAGCCTGGCATAATGAGTTTTTCGAGCTATTTTGCTATAAATTTTCTTAAATTCTTTTTCTAAAACTCCTCTAACAAACGTTACAGTTTATGGTACACCAACCAGACTCCTTTCCATATGATTAATGTGACATATTTATTAAGTGTTAAATTTTTTTTTCAATTCTCCCTTTTAATGAGCACAGAAGTAAGCAATTTAAAAAAAAAAAGTGAAAAACTGTTCTACACTGTTATTATTAATTTAATTAATTTGTATGCTAACTTAACCTTGGCAACCTTAACATCTTTTAAATACAAAGGAAGAAAAAGTAAAAAAAAAATGAAAGAAAAATCTGTTAATCACTATGCCGGACCATAGTAATTTCGAAAAGGGGCAATTTTCTTTGAAAAATATAATAAAACTTTACAACGCTTAAACTTTATAACTATTATTACTAAAAGGCACAACTAAAAAATGTTAATCATTCATTTAAAATTTTAAAATAATGACTGCATCATCAATCTAACAATATTATCACAGCATGATTAGGAGGTACACACACACACTCCCTTAAACAAATACAATCGCGATAGATAGATAATCAAGCAAGGAAAATTTAAGGACAGCCTACAACAAGCAAAGCCTAAACATAAGTCTTATAAAAGTGTCATAAAATTTACATAATTATGGTTAAGATAGTATGAAAGAAAAAAGCAAACAATCGACCATAAAAAGAAACAGAACAGAACCCAACAGACAGTTTTACATGGTGCTGGCGCATTCACAAAGCACACAGCACAGAGCACAGTGTAACAAACCATTGCCAAGCCAAGCCAAGCTTAGCAAACAATATACAACAATCTCTGATTACTATAATTTATAAGCTACTCAAAACTGATGACCGACCGCACAAAGATAAATAATGATGAACACAAGTCTCAAACATGTACGTATATGTATGCAACAGCTAAACAATAAACGATGACTACAACACTGTACACGGCTATATGTATGTATGCTGAAAATGCACCTGCTGAGGCGAGCAACTACTACAATAAAAGAGGCGAATGAAGAGAAACAAGCATCTAAAGAGACTAAAAAAAAATACATTTCAATGTAAATGGAGTTGCGATGATTACAACGACAAGTAAGAGTATAAAATAGGCATCTTTAATGATCCTCCAACACCTATGGCTAGAAATTCCTTTAAGCCAAATTGAAATGGGAACAAATAAAGGAACAACAAAACAGCAAGCAAATCAAATCACTTTAGTTCTTAGCCTTAGTCATTGCGCCTTACACTGCTTGCTTTTCTGCTGGACTGTCATACGTTCAGTCAGATTCAATTAGTTAAGCCTACAAAATGCAACATCATTTCGTATGCAACTCATGTTTTATTATTATTGCTCATATTGTGGCATTAAAAAAATAAACACTCACGAAAATAATGTTCGTATTTCCTTCAGAAATGTGAAAGAGTAACAAAAAAAAACCTTATTTTTCATACTTTTCTACTCGACTTCCTCTCAGCAGAAATCTGAGTAAATAAAATTGCCATGAAAAGTTCCTCAAAAAATCTGTCGTTCGGAATCGACTTTAAACTGTAGGTCCCACCACTCAAGTGTAAAATTAACACACACACCATTAGTGGCGTGAGGAACTAGGTCGTAATCCTGACTGAAGGGTTGTAATTACAAATTATGTATGTATGTGTAGGTACCGATAGTTTAACGTCAACTCAGAACGATAGTTTTGAGAGGCTTTTCTCGAGATTTCAATTTACTCTAATATCTTATGCGGGAAGACTGCTAAGAGAGGACGTCCGCGAAATAAAGTTTTGTTTCATATTTCGTTTTGAGCTAGGGTTTCGACCATCTCTCACTCTCGTCTGATAAGCTAATACATTACGTATGGCTACTTGCTGTGCTTTGAGAGGATGATAATAAATTCTCCTGCAGAAAGTTAATGCAATATAATTAGCATAGGTTCGATTGCATGAGTCTTTCGAAAATAGCATGTGCACTCGGAGTTCTTGTGTTACCCATTAAATAACAATTTTATAAAAAACCCAACATCAGATGGTTCAGCGGAGATCCCTTCCAATAATTTAGTTTTATAGGGCCTACCGGAATTCATAGTAGGCAGTCTGATATTCGTTTGGTCCGATAAATTCTCGTACATCGCTGCCCTAACCAATGCATAAGTATTCTTACTCGATGGCACCTGTCACTCGAGAGTAGCGAGTGCACTCAGACGCCCTGTGATATCCATTACATAACAAGTTTATGAGAAACCCAACAACGAATGGTTCAGCTACAGAACAACGATATGCAGTAATGGCCTCAAAACTGAATGAGGAGTAGAAATCATGGATGCCATTACAGTCCTTCAGTCAGGCTTACGGCCATATTGTTGGTGTTAATGTTGTTCATGAGTGGCGGTGGATAACGGTTTAATGTCGAATTATTTTCATATTTTTTTCCGAGGCATCAGAGCTGTGATTTGAATTCAAGAATTGTACTACCACGGCGACCTCCACTGTAAAATCGCAAATATTGTTGAAAACGTTAGACTATAATCGAATTACTTATTTAAACTAAATCTATTGTGTTTAATATTAAGGGTCATTATTACAACTTGACGTTAAAGTTGGCTTTAGTTAAAGGTAACTTTAGCTAAAGTGAACTTTGAAGTCATCGTTAACTTCTTTTCGTTATTACAGCCTCGAGATAAAATAAAGTTAACTTTTTCAAAAATATGGCAATGCTGGAGCAATGTTGATAACACTGCTCAATTAAACAAGTACTTTTTAAACGCAGTGCTAACTGGGGGCTTTTTTGTGTTGTATTTGTTTATTTTGTTTATATTTGAAGTTGCCATATTGAAAATAATACAATAACATAAACTTAACTTTAAAAGTTAGAGGTAGGATGATTCTCCCTTTAGCTTAATGCTTACTTCTACCTTATTGTCCACTTATAGTAATGAAAAACAATTTATCTGCCCATTAAAATTCTCCATTTAGTTAAAGGCAAGTTGTAATAATGGCCCTAAATTTTTTAAATCATTTTAAATAAACGATTCTTATATTTTTTTGTTTTCTTTTTAGGTACATATGTTATGAATCCATAACTGTGATTTCGAGGTAACTTTTTAAAGTTTTACTATTATTATTATATACAATATTATCTAAGCTGTAATACATTGTATTTATAGTACACGAACGTGTATAGAAAACAATTCATATTTATTTAAATGACGCATATTTTTTCTCGAGTGTATTTTTACTCACTTCATATATTTTAAATATTTTTGTATTATTTTCCTATTCTTAGCGCGTACATCTTCAAGTTTAATGATAGTGACGTTAACTATGCTGGCGTTTTTTCCTATTCTACTGCTTTATAGAAACATTTTTTTTATTATTATTATTTTCCTGTACTGTACAGATTTACATAGATTTGATTATATACATATAAAATATTTGTTATATTGTGTGTGTGCGTGTGTTTCTTTATTTTATTGCTATTGTTTCCAATGCAGCTAGGCGTACTGATGTGATGACGACAGCCTTTATTAAGTTAATCCCTTTGCTGTATTTTGATGCGTATGCATTTCGTGTTCATAGGATGTTATTGTAAGTTCTTCTAGCAACCAAAGAACAAACTCTAGCTCCTTATTTTAATCATAAATTTTTTAAGCCATTTTTTTGTGGTCAATAGAGAGAGCGCGAGAGAATGCCTGCCAGTTGCTGTGATGACGATGATGATAAGGTGGATACAGGCAAATAATAACTTTAGATTTAAACATCCAATTAAAATTTACTGCCGATATAACCTGTAAAGTTCAAGTTTAATCACAGCTTAATCGGAGCATACATGATTAGGTGGCATATAAAGAATGATATTAAATCTTAATTTATGTACTTCAAGAACATTCTTCTGTATGCCTATATGTACTCCAATGCAATCCTGTTTATTCTAGAACATCTCTAAGGTTTAATTTGAACTTTAGGAGAGTTTCTTAAGCACAGTTAGTTGTTTTACAATTTAAGGAGTGTAAAAAATGCATTTAATATGTCCCACATGCTAGTTTTAGTTCACCGCTATTAAGTGGTGGTTTTAAATGCCTATGAAAACGTTTAAGTGTGAGTAAAAAATATGTATTAAAATTATTATGTACATGTAGTTTTAGTATTCATGTGTGAGTATAGAATCTAAAAAGGAATAAAAGGATACGTAATCTGTGTGATTATGGAAGCCAGGGTAATTCATATGGCTGAGTGGTTCTAAATTTTGAATGATTGAATGAATTTGAAAGCACTTTCTACACATCTTTTGCACAGCAGAATGGATGAGAATTTTTTCTTTGATCCATTTGTGTATATACATACATACATACATAATTGGCCATTACAACCCTTCAGTCCTTCAGTTACGGCCTAGGTCCTCAACACCACTCATGTTGTGAGCGTTAATTTTATACATGAGTGGCGGGACCTACAGTTTAAAGTCGACTCCGAACGACAGATTTTTTGAGAAGCTTTTCATGGCAATTTTTACTCTCAGAGTTTTTGCCAGAAATCTGCTGAGAGGAAGTCGCCGAAGAAATACTTTTTGTATTTTGTTTTTGATGTCTGGCCTGGGATTCGAACTCGGGCCTTTCGTCTAATAAGCCAACACACTACCTACTAGACCACGGCGACTTCCCATTTGTGTATATAGAAAGATACAAATGTAGCTATTGAAACAGATTATCACGTGTTTTGAAAAGAAAGTGAAAATAAACTATTAATGGAGAATACATATGTACATACATACATAATTGGCCATTACAGCCCTTCAGCCTAGCTTCTCACACCACTCACCACACACCTTAAATTCATATTTGAGTGGCGGGACCTACAGTTTAATGTTGACTCCAAACGGTAGATTTTTTGAGAAAATTTGCAATGCAATTTTATTTACTCTCAGAGTTTTTGAAAGAAATCTGCTGAGAGGAAATCGGCGAAAAAACATTTTTTTTTTATTTTGTTTTGATGTCTGACCTGGGATACAAACCCTGACTTTACGTCTAATAAGCGAACACACTACTAGACTACGGCGACTTAAATTAATGTTTCGGTTAATATTTCAGGTTAATTTATTGAAGATGTGAAAATGCATACCATGGAATAAAAAAAGATGAGATATTTTTTCATGGGTATGCTATTTACTCTCAGAGATTTTGTGGAAAGAAAATTTTTTTCATATTTCATCATGTTAGACATGTCTGAGGCAGATGGGACGCCATGGTTCAAACTCCTGGTCAGATATCTCGATCGAAAGAAAATATTAAAAATTATTTCTTAAGCGACTTTTCTCAGCAGTCTTCTGGCAAAAACTCTCAAAATTGCCATGAACAGTTTCTCAAAAAAAACCGTTGTTCGGAGTCGACTTTAACACGTTCACGCCGGCACTTAAATTCACGGTTCGCTCTATCGGACGGTAGCTGTTTAGTAACAATACAATGGTATCGTTTAAAGTTTTGTGTATTTTTTCGGGAATTCGTCCCACCCTCATTAAATCTTTTGAATTTTTACGGTGAAATAGAACAGCGTGACTCTCAGGTATTTTTTTTTTTTCGACAGTCGAACTGTTAAAGATCTAAATATTTAGTATTACGTGTGTTCTAATAGCATGCTTAAGTGCGGGCCACCGGTGGTACACGCCGCCCGATGAGGCAGTCTAGTGTGCGTACCACCGGTGGTACGCGCCGGCGTGAACGTGTTAAACTGTAGGTCGTGCCACTTATTGTAGATTGACAACACACACAACATAAGTGGTGTGAGAAACTAGATCGTAATCTGACTGACTAATTATGTTTTGTATACACGATTTGAACAATGGGTTCTCGACTAACGAGGGAGCACTCTACCTATTAGACTATGCCTAATAAATTTATATTGATTACGTTGGAGAGTGTAATTTTATTAGAAAAGATAAACAAATGCAAATATATACAAAACTTAAAACTAAAATAAAATTTAATTGCTTTATAAAGTTATAGACTTATTGATACAGCCTATAATATTCATATGTAGATATATGTATATCATATACTGTAATTTTATCACATAAAGTAAAATCTTAATACTAAAAAGCATACATAGTATACGTGTATAGAATATGTATCAGTCAATAAGTTTTTCGATAAAAAATATTTGTTTTATTTTCTACCTGCCAATACAATGTCTACAATAAGAAAATTAGACATATATTTCCATGTGAGTATGCCAGATGAATCATACATCTTTTTTGTTAGAATTTGCCATATATATTATAAATTCCGTTTAAAATACATATAAGATTACAAATAATTTTTATTATTATTTTTTTTTTAATATTTTTCTAAAACAATGATGACAAATGGATAAAACACGGTGAGCGAGAGAGACTGACATACAAACATACATTTTTATATTGAGTTGTGTCATAATAATACATTGGCTTTGGCATATAATTGTTAACCGTAGATTCAGTCACTGCAGTGAACAGTAAAGTGGCAAAAAAACAATTTCAATTTAACAAGCCATTTCCGTTTTGCATTAAAATAAAGAAGAAGAAATATAATAATGAAAAAAAAAAAAAAATATGAACAATGATACAACCCAGCAACATCATCATTTTCAGTGTTCATGTGATACCAATGAAAATGGAAAACTGATAAGAAGATGGAAAATAAAAGAGTATCCGTACCCGTACCCGTACAATAAACGCCATTGCAGTAGTGTGTTAAATTGAAAGATTTATTTAATAAAGATCGAGATAATGCTATAAAATGCTATAAAATAAAATAAGGTAGTAAAAGATTAAAACAAATGCGGATAAAAACTTTCTCTCTTGAACATCAAATAGATATAAAAAATAGTTGAGGCATTGTTTGCTAAACAATACAAAAACATAAATGAAGAAAAAAAGAACAACTTATTATCTGTAATTAAATTCTGTTTTATTCATCATGTCTTCCTCTTAACACTTACACTTTTTGAATCGTCTGATATGATCGCATCTATTAAAAACTTCTTTGAAATTCAAGTGCGTTTTTTAGTTGTACAATTAAACAAAAGGTGTTGAATTATTTAAAGAGTTTAATTGCAATTTAAACAAATTTTACATTGAAACCGAGTTTAGATTAAATGATTAAAAATAAAATCTTTTCTATTTTCTTATGCACTTAATTTATATAAACATTTCCTTTTATATAAATACATACCAATCAACAACGACTCTTAATATAAGTGGTTATACAATTTTTATTTAATTTCGAATTTCGCTGCTTTTTTGAAATTTTTGTTGTCACGCAATGTTTTGGTTTGCATACTCTCCATTCTTTTCTGGGATTTCCCAGATATGCAGAAACTGTATCATTTCAGCTTTTACATACAGACCAATATTGTGGTCATTACAACACTTCAGTCGGTATTACGACCACGCTATTCAGTCCACTTATGTTGTGTGTATGTATTGATTGTATACATGAGTGGCGGTTTAAATTCGACTCCGAACGACAGATTTTTGAAAACTTTTTCATGGCAATTTATTGTTTATTTGCTCTCTAAGTTTTTGCCAGAAATCTGCTGAGATGCAGTCGCTCAACAGATATTTTTTCATATTTCGCTTTGTTCGAGATGTCTGAACTGGATTTTGAGGCCGGAAACATGGCCTCACGTCTAATAAGCTAACAGACGTTTTCGCAAGTAATCAGATAGCCGCAGCACTTCTGTTGTTGGTCCATGTTTTACGAAGTAACTTTACATTCCTCAGAAAAACTTTTCAACTGTTCCACTATTAAACTTCATTGAAGATTATATCGTTAATAAGGAAAGTTGCTCTGTGTAAATCTGTTCAATTTGTAAAACACATAACTTCGATGTTTTTTGTGCAGCCAATAGTATATTCTGAAATTGCCGTAGGCTAGTACGTAGTGTGTTGGCTTATTAGACCTAAGGCCGCGTTTCAAACCCCAGGTCAAACATCGAAATGAAATATGAAAAAATATTTCTTCGGCGACTTCCTCTCAGCAGATTTCTGACAAAAGATCTGAGAAAAAATTAACTTGCCATGAAAAGTTTCTCAAAAATCTGTCGTTCGGAGTCGACTTTAAACTGTAGGTCCCGCCACTCATATATAAAAATTAACGCTCTCAACATAAGTGGTGTGAGAAGCTAAGTCGTAATCTTGACTGAAGGGTTGCAATGACCAATTATGTATGTAATAGTATATTACGTCTATTTTGCATTTCGGGTCGTTGTCGTATTGAAGCATTGATCTTTTGTTGTCTATTAAGAAATTTCGCTTGAGTATGTTAATTTGCCATTAGTCTGCTGTACCACTTCGATTGATATTTTAGATTTCCTAGCTGTATTGTTTTTTTTTATGGTTAAATATAAGCCCAGTATTAAAACTGATTTATAAGTATTTTAGCATACTAATCGAAATCCATCTACGGTAATGTGGTAATAAGGGCAGTATCTTACTACGAAACAAAGAAAAAATTTCTTTACCTAAGTTGCTGTAGTCTGGTAGGTAGCGTGTTAGCTTATTAAACGCGAACCCGACTCAGACAGCTCGACCAAAAACGAAACATTAAAATATATTTCTTAAGCCCCTTTCCCCAGCAGTCTTCTGGCAAAAACTCTGAAATTAAATAAAATTGCCATGAAAATTTTTTTCCATAATCGGTCGTTCGAAAACGACTTTAAACTGTAGGTCCCGCCACTCATGGGTGATTTTAGAAACTCAGTCGTAACCCTAGCTAAAGAGTTGTAATGGCCAATTGTGTATGTAGGTCTTCACCTAGAAAATACATCAAAAAAAAAAAAAAAGATTTAATAATTAAAAGGCCACCGCTTTAAATTAACATGTTCGTTAAACCAAATAAATAAATTTAATTTCGTTTTTAAGGCTTATAAATAAAACCACTAATAAAATTTACAGTTAAACTTCATATTTAAAATATAATTCGAATGGAAAAACGAGTTAAATTCAAGCAAAAGTGAATTTTTTTTAAATAAAATTTAAAAAAAACAACGAATGAGTCATTTGAACTGCTGATAAAAATAACAATAAAATCAAAAATGACCAAAACAATTAAATACAGGTTTCTTTGTTTAAAGTAAAATACAATATTTATTTTATTTAATTTTTTTTTCAATTCAAAACGTGTATGTCGTCTCTATCAAGGTCAAAAAAATTCACAGAAAATAAATTTATTAAAATGTATGCGATTTAAAACATTCACTTTAAGCCGAAAAAAAAAACACACACAAATGCAAAGAAGACACCGTTTTTGTTGATCTCCAAAAAAGTACAATACAAGTCATACCGAAAACCAAAAAGGAACCAAAAAAAAGGTCCATAAACCTGAAAAATGAAAATGAAATTTTAAACAAGAAATCAAAAGGTGACATTGTATTTTAAAATTCAGTGACTTAAAGGAATCCAACATTTAACCTTACCACCATACTCAACAGGATAACACAATGAAATGTTTTCTTTACGTGTCTGTCTATGTGTCAAACGTACGTACGTATGTGCGTATCTTCCAAGTAAAATCACATTTCTGAAAATGGCATAACATCAGAAAAACAAGCAAAAAATAAACAAAAAAAGATGAATAAAACTTTTGCTTTTTAATAAGCTAAATCACAACTACAAGCAAGAAACAACTCAAACAGAGTTCCTTAATCTGTTCAAACGAACTGCATGGTATAACAAATCAGGCAAGAAATCAAACAAACATTTACCAAAAAATAATACAATTATTGTCTTTGAAACTTTGAAAAACAAAAAAAAAAAATAAAAAAAGTTTTCTTTCTTGGCTTAAAGGAAATTAATTTATTTCTTTGCAATTTATTCTCGTCAGAGAAAAGCCACAAAACTTAATTATTTTCTTTTTTCAGGCTATTGAACTCATACATACAAAAATCTCTGTAATCCTTTGCAGTATTGTGTTTGTGTGTGTTTGGTTGGACATAAAACAAAATGCGGCAAATAATAATTTAACTCTCCGCCTGGCCAGAAATAGAAATAAAACTATAAAACGCAACTGGCAAAAGGTTTAAAGAGAACAGAAAAAATAAAAAGCAACAACATATGTACATTGATTCAAGCGCATTTGATATGAATGTGTGTACAAATTTAAACGGTTTTGTAGATTCAAGTACAGATGTAAGAGTAAAAAAAAAAAAATAATACGTATGTTATAGACAGGGTTGTGACACCTTAAGAGAGTTAAGTGCATGAGCCATTTCAGAAGGACCTACATTGTTGTGTACTTTACTTAAAAAACCATTGCAGCCTAAGAGCTAAATTGAATCAAATATCGAAAGGGAAGCTGAAAGAGATGCACAGAACATTCAGCGAAAGTTAGTCGAAGTAAGAATACTTTGGCATTGATGTTGTTGTTCCTTGTCACAGGCAAGAAGTTAGGCAGTAATCCTAATTAAAGGGCTGTAATAGCATCCATAGTTTCTACTCCTCATGAAAATTTGAGGTCATTTCTGCATATATTTTTTCTGTATATGTTTGTCAAATGTGGATCAGCGAAATTGACCCTGAGGTTCAGAAAATCAGTCCTGCGTCCAGGGTTTAACGTGAGTAACGCCACGATGACGCATCACATGGGGCTCTAAGCACGGTTGAAAACAATGCGTCTATCAGCGCCCCCACGTACAGTGCTGCAACCATATGATGTGTATAAACATATCATTGATTGCGCCATTGTATGTATGTATACATAATTAGCCATTACAACCCTTCAGTCAGGATTACGGCCTAGCTTCTTGCATCACCATACGTGAGTACCAATTCGAAGCTATGCATTTGGACATGACTTCTCTCTTGGTAAGGAGTTGGAGACTATCTAAACTCCTCTGAGAAAGTGGTGAAGAGTGTAATCTACACCGAGCTTGCGCTCTCTTCGCGATTTGGCTATAAACCAAAGTCACCACGTTGCTCCCACTAGGGGGCCGCACCACTGTCGGACAGAGAAAAGCCTCTGAGGCTCCCGACACTCGTGGTACCAGAATTAGGCCTCCGGTGAGGCTTCGCAGTCCAATCTGCTACCAGTTTAACCCCAAACGTTTCGGGACTGGTGACCCTTTGGCTGTGTCGTACAATAATGTTTCGGTTCAAACGGAGAATGCGTTGCCTTCTGTGAACTTCAGTAGGCCCTGTAAAAATAAAGGTTGGAAGGGGTTTTCGCTGAACCTCCACGTGCAGTGTTTTTTAAAAAATTGTTATGTAATGGATAACACAAGACCTCCGATATTTTCGAACGATTCATGCCATGGAACATTACATAATTATAATGTATTACGTAGTACATACATATATACATACATTACAACCCTTCATTCAGGATTACGACTTAGGTTCTGACACCACTTACGTTGCGTATTTTAAAGCCGAATCCGAACGACAGATTTCTTAGAAAATTTTTCATGGCAATTTGATTTACTCTCAGAGAAATCTGCAAAGAGGAAAACGCCGACGAAATATTTTTTCATATTTCGTTTTGTTGGAGATGTCTGATCTGGGCTTTGAACCATAGTGTCACGTCTAATAAGCCAACACTCTGTCTACTAGACTACGGCGATTACAATTCTTTTGGTATGAGTACAGAAAAGAGAAGAAAACTTACTTAACCTACTTCACACGCTGAGCACAATAAAAATTTTATCATAAAAGAGCATTTTCTCGTCCCTTTTTATAAGCTTTCATAATTCTGTCTGCACATCCCTGCAGTTTTCACTTAAATCTACCCAGTTTTTATAGACGCTTTGCAAATGTACAATATTTGTTTGTATGTTGTTAGCTCGATGTTGTTGGTTGCCATGTAATGAACGTTTAAGTAAAATAACTTTGGTTTGAAAACAATTTTGCAGCTTTATTAAACGCATTGCATATTTCCGCCATTCAACATGTGGACGGACACAGATAAATTTATATAAAGTTGTGAAAAACATTTTTTTGCCGTCTTCTTCTTGTACTGTTGCTACTGTTATTGCATAGTGGGCTAGAATTATTAAGATTGAATTCTTTATAGAAAAACAAATTTCATTGAACATGTAAAATGATTAAAATTTTCTCTTTGAAACAATATAGTACCCGGTGAATTTTTCTAAAATTAAAATTAAAATGTTATGAAATATGCCATCTTCCAATAAGTATTATTTCCTTTGTAACCACTGTAAGATACGATATCATAAAAACTATGGAAAAACTTTTAGACAATAAAAGTAAAAACGAGAAAAACAACAAACATTTTATGAATTCAAATAATTTTTCATTTTTTTTTTTTGCTGAAATTTTTATTGAAAAAAAAAAAGGAAAAAGGAAAAAGATCTGAAGTGTTGCTGATGTAGTTGTAGCTAAGCACTATCAGTTGAAAAAATCAACGAGCTATGGAGCATAAATTGGATACAACGAACACAGTTAAACGTTAAATGTATGAAAACTAAACGTATTAAAGACTTTGTAATCTTAAATAAAATTGTATGTTTAAATGCCGGCAGCTAAATTAGTACAGTGGCTAACATGGTTGAAAAAAGGAAGCCATTATACACTTATACTTATTAAGAAATAAATTCTGTTTAACGGAACCTAGTCGACATAAATTAAATTTGAATATGAAATTTATTGTAATTCCATTAGTGCGTAATCGGTCATTACAACTTTTCAATTAGGATTACAACCCATGTTGTATGCATTAATTTTATCCGTGTGTGACGATCCCTTTTAAAGTTGACTCCGAATGACAGATTATTGAGAAACTAAATATTTCTGGCAATTTTATTTATATACCCAGTGGTATTGTCAGGAAACTACTGAGAGGAAGTGGTCGAAGAAATTGTTTTTTTTTGGATTTCCGTTTCTTCGAGATGCTTGAACTGAGGCTTTAATGACGGCTTCACGTCTAATAAGCCAATACACTACGTACTAGGCTATCTGCATTTATTATCTTAACGTCTTAATGGAATGCTGTTCTACGACTTTATTCCACCTTTCGAAAGCTTGTACCATAAGCTTATTAAATATCATCAACTTAGATGTGATTGGATGAATAGATCAGAGCTAGTAGGCAGTGTGTTGGCTTATTAGACGTAAACCCTTGGTTCCAACCCCAGTCATCTCGAAAAAAGCAGGGGAAGTCGACACATAGAATAGTTTGACCGTCAAGTGAAAATTTGTTACACATGAGAGGCGGGACCTACAATTTAAAGTCGACTCCGAACGACAAATTTTTTTGAGAAACTTTTCATGGCAATTTTATTTGCTCTCCGAGTTTTTGCCAAAAATCTGCTGAGCGGAAGTCGCAGAAGAAATATTTATTCAGATTTCCTGTTGTCTGGGCATGTCTGGGCTGGAGTTTGAACCGTGGTCTCACCTCTAATAAGCCAACACACTACCTACTAGACTACGGCGACTTACTATACATATGGCTTTCCCAACATCTATCTCTAATCGTACTTTTTTTTTTCGTAGTATAACAGTTTAACAACAAGTAATTTAACAAACTTAACTTCTAGTATAATACACTTAAAATTCGTATATCAATTGTAACCATAAACAGACACATTCAACTGGCATGCTTATAAGCTCTTACTGACAGCCCACTGTGTTTTATGCACAAGATCTGGGATCTGGATTTGGATTTAACGATACGATATAGGAAGCTTTAGCGTATTGGCTACAGCACTAACTCGAGTACATACTACCCTTGTGAACATCATCATTAACTTTAGCATAATCATCAGCAATATCATCATTATTGTTGGTATGTACGAGTATTGTTATTATTATTACGATCATCTTCCTCGATTTAAACTGCGGCACGTTTATATTTAAAAATCATGTTTTGTTGTTGGTTTGTTGTCATGTTAATGCAATGTATTCACATGTATACAAAACAAAACAATACAAAACAATACAATAACAACAAAACACAAATATATTTGAAGTTTTAAAGAAAACAAAATATCTGAGGTTACTATGCTTTTGGCTCAGTAAGTTACATCGCCGCATTGTCTGTCCACAAATAAATAAATAAACAAACAAACATTTTTCCTCCGCTGGTACATTTTTCTCAACGTCTTTTTCGTCTGTTTTAGTGTAAAAGAGATTTTCCAACAACAACAACAACAACCAAAAAACAAGTACAACTACTACAACTTTGTATGTCTTGTGACTTATTCTCTGGCTCTGACTGAGATTTTAACCGAATTATTAAGCTTCTGTGTAAAAACAAACAACACCAACAACAACAAAAGCGTTTACATACCGACAACAGTACATCTTGTATCATTTTTAGATATTTTTTCCTACGATTTTATTTTCAGACAAATGTCGGAGCGTAACTATACTGCATATGAATGAGTATTTGTGTGTCTGTATGTGTGTATGTGTATGGGTATGTGTATATATTTTATAACAATGTAAATTCACTGAACTTTTTCAAAACTTACAGCATGTAAAAGAATAAATAAAAAATATTAAGAAAATCACAAAAGACGACTATACAGAGAAAATGCAAAGGAAAAACATTTCCATACCAAGAGAGAAAAAAGAAGCGAAAACCCGACAAACAACAACAGTAACATCAGACAATGAGTGATGTCGTAATGGGAAAATAATTTGTGCCCTGTATTATTTTCTTGTATTTTTTCTTCTGTATTTATTTATTTGTTTTGCCATTTAGTTTGTCTTTCTTTGAGTAGAGTTTTGTGATATTTTAACGTGTTTTTCTTTTTGTTTGTATTTTTCTTATGCTTAGAGCCACACCAAATTTTTACACTTGACTTCTTTGTTTTGTTGCTATTGTTGTTGTTGTTGTTGTATATTTTCCATCTGCTTCTGAAATGTATCTGGCAAGTTCGTGTACCAGAAACTAATACAGACAGACAGTGAAAGAGATTTTTGTTAGATAGTCATGCTATAGAAACAAAACTTTAATTCATTTGACTTCCGCAATAGGTTTTTAAGGTCATTAAAAATTCCTACAAAACGTTAGAGGAACAAAAGAAAAGAAAAGAAAAACAAAAACTGGATATAAAAATAACAACTGAAGAAATAATAACAATTAATAGCAATTGCCTCAAGTGGTATTCGATTAATTTGCTGAGGTTATATTTGCAAAATTATAGGCCTTGTTGTAAGAAATGTACTTCTATCCTGTGGTAAATGAAAATAAAAACCAATATCGAATTGGAGGCATGAACAGAATGAGTAGAAATTTCGGTAAACAATTGGAAAATGGTTATTACCCACAAGAAGTTTGATACTCCTTGGTAAACTCGACAAAAGTCAAATAAACTCTGTTAAGTGAATTCGTAAATCTTATACACAGTCATATTATATTGCTTAATTATATTTGATACATTACCTACAATAGTAGAGCGTTCATCTTCTTGTTAGTGGGTGGAAATGTAACCCAGCAAATTGTACCACGCATGAATGGACAAAAATATAACTCTTGGGTATCTTTTAAGTGTTTCTCCTCTTTTAATTAAAAAAAAACCAAATGTATGTGAAATATAATTGCAATTTTGTATCCGTTTCCATTGATGCCATTATGTGTATCTTTGGGTAGAGCATATCCGAATTTAAATTGAAATTGAGGACCACTGTGATCTGTAGCTTATCTGCTTACACCTGCGACTTGGCCAATTCAACTCACTTTCACGTGAGATGCCATGACTTCAAATCGCTAGTGCAGAATATTGAATGCCTCATCAGAATGCCAGATCAGAACAAGAGAAGTTCCTAAGCATCGACACACCATTGAGAGTGGTTGCTTGGCAAACGTCGTTCATAAAGAAATAAGGACATATGACTTCGTCAGTCCAAAATTCACACCAAATACTGGCTTTTTGGAATGCATTGAAAGCTCTTAGATGTCAATTTTGATTGTTCAAGCACCTATTCATGCAGAAATAGGCCTCATCGAATGAGATGAGGCCAACTGCTCCAGAGCCTATTCAGCGAACACACGTCCATGTCGATACGGGCATGGGGATTTGGCAAAACGATGTTATTAACTATGAAAGTACAAGCTGAAAAACAGCCCAAGTTTCGGGAATCTAGAGCTCACGCGAAACATTTACATTCCAAAGTGTAATAAGAAAACTTGTAAAATATACTGAGCTTTACCATACATAGGTATGATAACCTAAAGGAGTGTAAAAACTGTAGGGGCATCTCATTTTCAGTCAACAGAAGATCTGATGATATCGTCTATAAAGAGTTTTGTTTACGAAAAGGCTCGTACTCCTCCTCATTTGAATTTAACATGGGCATCTCCACTTCAATAAATAAACATCACATGCATTTATGAAGCATTTTATTGACCCAAAAGGTTGCCAGTTGCACATTTTTGGCTAGCTTCTCACACCACTCATGTTGTGTGTGTCTTAATTTTATAAATGAGTGGCTAGACCTACAGTTTTTAGTCGACTTCGAATGACAGATTTTTGAGAAACTTTTCATGGCAGAAATCTGCTGAGTGGAAGTCGGCGAAGAAATATTTTTTCATATTTCGTTTTTATGTCGTTTTGAACCGTGGCCTTATGTCTAATAAGCCAACACACTACCTACTAGACTACGGCGGGTATTACGACAACCACACAGTAAAGTTACGTGCAATGCGCTAACATTTAAGAGAATGGCCGGGGAAGACAGCCGGAAATATGTAGAAACTTTGGAAGCAAGCAAATGAAAACAAAAAAAATTAATGATTTGATGTGGTCCTTGCAGCGACTTAAGTAAGATATTATGTGTATTTCTGAATGAGCTGATGAAATTATTAGTAACAAAAATTTATTTACTTTAACTAATTGAGACTTGAATTCAGTGATTGTACAGCGACTGTAAATAAATGTTCTTAAAAATCTTTGTCATTTAAAATGCTTTTTATTAAGTATTTAACTTTTATATACAATAAGCAGAAATATTACACATTTTTTTACAATAATCTTCAACATAGTTGTTTTTATTTTTATTAGGAAATTTGCTGCTGCTAGTTATCGAATCAATGTATGTATAACCCATGTAAGCAAAATAAAATACCACTTAGCGTTTATCCGTATAAAAACATGTTTTTTTTTAAGATTCTAGAATATTTTAGATCCGACTGAATGAAAATTGCAAGCTCTGTTAATTTTTTTTTTCTGTAACAAGCTTAATAAATTGTTAATTTGCAATAAATCTGTAATTGCATATTCTCTATGTGCAATAAAAATGTATACAAGTATTTAATACCACCTCATAAATTCAAAAAAAAATATAGTTTGCCGATATTCATTAGAAAATGTAAAACGTCCATAACATTTTTTTGTTTTTCTTAATAAAAAGAGATTTCTGTTTTACCGCCAAGCGATATGATAAAATGGTAAAATGTTTCTGGTTATTAAAATATCACACATGCTAAACACAATTTTTACATGATTGATTGTTTTAATAACACTTTTTTGTTATCTTTTACTAGAAAGAAAAAAAAAAAACAAAGAAATTAAACGTACAACCAGTCAGTCAGCCATCTGTCAGTGGATGAATATGGATGTATGAATGAATAGAAAAAAATTTTGAACGTTAGAAATATAAGTGGCCAGCCACTAAACACGCAACTATTTATTATCGACTTGTGCTTTTATATCCAACAGCTAACAACAAATGCTAACATAGTATTTCTTCTTCTTTTTTAAGCTAATAAATCTACGTAATATTTTACTAACAATGGAATACCTAAACGTATTACAAAAGTGTTAAAACAAATACGAAAAAAACGAAAAATATTCAAAAGAGATTATGAATAAAAAACAAAAAGTAATATTAAGTAATAGAAATGGCTAGAGAAACAATACAATACTATCATACTTACTATCTTTAGCAAAGTAAAATTATAGAAAAAAAGAAAAAAAAAAATTATGATAATTATCGTAATAAATATGAATACAACGATAAATAACAAAATAGCTAAACAAAAACAATAACAATTTTAATTAAACTGCATGTGTATAAATACAACAAAAAAAATTAATTTTATAAAAACTATACGATATAAATAATATTAACCTAGAAACGAATAGCATACAGCAAGAGTAGTAGAAGTAACAGCAATTTTACCTTTAACGTGTTGTTTTTGTAGTCATAGTTTTTATGTTAAAACATAACAACTGTTTATGCCATATAATGGGTAAAAGTTTATTGACCTTTTCGCAAAAAAAAAAAAAACAGAAAAGAAATATAAAAACATGGTAAAAGTCTTTCTTTTGATTGTTTGTTTTATTTTTCACAAATAATTTGACTTGTTGGCTGTGGTGTGAAATACGCAAAGAATACAGCAAACATCAGCTTCATCATCATCATCTACAGTAGACGTTCTTAGAAGCATCTTTTCAAAAAAAAAAAAAATAAAAAAATTATTCAAGTTGAACACACATAAAAAGTAGAAAATTAAGAAAGCATTGCAAATCTATTGTTTAAATCGATCAAAATAAAAAGATAGCAAAGAAATAATAAAATTTAATTAAAATATTTTCAAAGAATAATTAAAAGCCATGTTTCGACATTGTGGCCAATAAAACAATTCAATAGAAAAAGATTTTAAGACTATAATATTTTGATAAAGTTTTTATTATGATTGAATGTAGAATAAAAATCACACGTTTTCTACTCAGCTCAGAAAAAACAATTATTTAATTAAAAAAGAAGAAACATTGGCTGCTATTGTTGTAAACGCCATAGTCTAGTAGTTTGTGTTTTGGCTTATTAGATGTGAGGACTCGGTTCAAGCCCCAGGTTAGACATTAAAACGAAATGAGAGTAAAAATAAAATTGCCGTGAAAAGTTTCTCAAAAATCTGTAGTGCAAATTCGCCTTTAAGCTGTAGGTTCTTCCACCTCTCCACACAACATAGATTAGAGGACGTTTACTTGTTAAAAGAGATAAGTACAGTACAGCACAGTACGGAGGTCAAGTTGGCCCATTGTACAACATAAGTGGTGTGAGAAATTAGGTCGTAATCCTGACTAAAGGGTTGCAGAGACCAATTATGTTATGTATGTATGTTTAGCTGAGTGATATGGGACTCGAAAGACCTCCCTAACAGATCTATTCCGAGATATTTGATGAAAAAAAAATTGAGAAAAATGTCTACGAAATATACAGAACTGCCTTAAAAAAAAAAACTTTTGTTATGCGTAAATGGTTAACAAAGCCACTGAAATGTGTGTACATGTCTTCTGTGATTAAAAAAACTATTTGATTCAAAAAAGTGGATTTCATTAAAGTAATGGCATGTCACATTTAATATTAGAACAAATCCAATATAATACTACACATACAAAATCTTTTGAAAGTTTTTATTATTGCAGACTTTATTATTTACCACAATATGAACCTTTAAAAACAAATAACGCCTACAATACAGAAAACACTTCAGTCAGTCAATCACCCTCAATATTCGACAATAAGTTTGGTTTGTAATATTATTTACTTTTTTTTTTAAGAGGCTTTAAATGTTGTGTGTATATGTGTAGGTATAAATGTTTAATGTTGTGTTAACATAAATTTACCGCTTTACACAGGCATTGTTAATGTTCGTAAATGGCGTTCACAAAAATATTCTTTTTATGGTCAACAGTTTTTGAAAAAAAAAAAAAATTGTCATTGACACGACAATTGTTTATAGGAACGATCGACCTTGTGTCTGTAAAACTGAAATTAAAAAAAGCACACACTATCTCATGTACAATATTTTTTGAAAAAGTTTCAGTTTTTCGTTTGTTTGTTTATTTGCTGTTCATATTGTTTCATTATTTGTTGAATGCAAAACAGTATTAATTTTAATTCGTTTTTTGTTTTTTGTTATTTGTTTCAATAAAAACAAAAACAAATTTACTTGTCACACTCAATCATTTGCCGAAAAAGAACTGAAAATAATACTTTAACAAAGCCAACAACTTGACAAACCTTAAAACACTTAAAAACGTTAATTTTCTTTGGCCTAATGAGATTTGCGTGTTTGAAGTATGTACATACGTATGTATGTAAGAAAGAAAAATAATAATAAATTTAATACTTCTTTTATGTGTACGAGTATATGTATATGTATATGGAGTGTGTTAGTTGGTTGGTTGGCTGGTTTGTTAGCTCTTTGGTTGGCTTAGCTTCTTTGGTAATAATTATGAAGCGTTAATTTACTTTTGCGGTCCAAGTGATGTATTGTTTTTTATTTTTATTTTTTATATAATAAACGAGTATTATATTTTATTGTATTTTATCTTAACTATTGATGCTTCCTTGAATTCATTTAAAAAAAAATCTATACAGACCTAAAGTGTAATTGATACAGTGCATTGTAACCACTTATTTGTCATACAATAAATGACTAACACTCTATTCAGTTATAACGTCTTATAGGCCTATTTTATTATAGGTTAAATTCAAAAGGATAGAGAAGAGTAACTTTGCTGAAATCTTATAAAAGAATGTGAAGTAAAGCTCCAAAAGTAGCTAGTGTAGCTTAAGGGGTCAGAAGTCACCATAGTCTGGTAGGTAGGATTAGACGAGAGAGCGCGTTTCTCCTAAACTCCAAGTCCTTATTGCAATTTTTTCTTTTAACTTTCATGTGATTATTCTTATCAAAGCAAAGTAGTTTTGGAATAAATTAAAATGAATTAAAGTACATGCGTATTGACGTCATCATTTGCAACTTCTCTAATGATGATTCCTTCTTCTATTGTTATATCACTTTATGCTTCCACTTGCCTTTTTTTTTTGTTTGTTTTTACATACAACATTCCACTTAATGTTCTTTAAGACACTTATTAAAAGTACTATCTTAGTGGATTATAAACTTCAGTTAAAACGACACCAACCCTTCAGATATAAAAACGATTTTCATGTTTAACAATAGTTCTTCAAATAAATTTTTCAAAATGTTAGCATATCTTCCATGGCTTCCATGGAGTTGTAGTGAAGTTTTAGAAAAGTTAATTAAAGAAATCTATGCAAAGGAATCTGTATACATATTAAAGGTGTTTAAGCAACATTGTGTCGGCCCAAACTGCATTGTTGCAGCACTCAACAGCTAACAGCAACACACCTTATTTTATGGCCATCATATATCCCTAAGATCTTATAAAAATTTATTGTGTTTTCGTTGTTGCTGTTGTATAGCTCTTTCTTATGGCTTTTCTGTATCATTTGTATCTTTTTATTTTCTTTTCTTATGTCTTTAAGATACAAACGATTACATCACAAACATTTCATACACAATTAACAGTTTGTTTCATTTTTTGTTGTCATGTTTTTTTTTGTTGTTATTTTTGTGGTGCTGTCGTTGCACTCTTCTTGGTCGATAATAATAATAAAGTTGTATTGTATTACAAAGATGATCATTCTTCTCCATATCATCACATTCACTTTAAGAAATACTTCTCTTGATGTTTTTTTTTATGATCGTTTATAATACTCTGTCATTCATAATTATCGATGTTTTATTCATTTAAACTTATATTTGTATTGACTTTTATTGTCTGTTTGATTATGGTATCTGCTTTGTTTGTATTCAATTTGACATCAATATGATTTCAACAACATATTATGGTCTGATATGTAAATGAAAAGAGGCTACAATGAATGTTAATGGCCTTATAAAAAAATTTTTTTTTTTAATTTTCCTTTCATTCTTATATCCTTTTTGTTTTTTTCCGTTTGTTAAGTGTCCAACCCTTTTAATGCCATCAACTAGGCATAAAAGGGAGAGACTTATCTAACAAATGGTACAAATTAACACCCATGATAATTTGTTCAATTTTTATGCCTCCGGTTCGTAACAAGATTGACAAGCTGACGATCAACTTTGGTCATTTCAAAAAAAAAGAAACGAAGGAAAAAAGTAACGCAACAAATTAGCTGCCACAAAGCTGTTGGAGAAAGACGAGAGAAAAACAAAAAATTAACAAATTAGATGTAACACTTGAGGCAGAACATTACAAATTTTTATGTTTTACTATTTTTAAAACCGACTTTTATGAAAAAAAAATTGTTCTGCTTGAGTAAAATGAAAAACTATATAAGGCTGTTCAGCTAATATTTCATATGAAATACACCGTTTCCGTTGAAAGCAAGTTACAGAAAATCTTGACTGTATTATAAACAAAAAGTCGCAGTAGTCTAGTAAGTAGTGCGTTGGCTTATTAGACATGCAGCCTCGATTGAAACCTCAGGACAGACATCTCCAATAAAACGAAATATAAGAAAATATTTCGTAGGCGACTTCCTCTTAACAGATTTCTGGCAAAAACTCTGAGAGTAAATAAAATTACTATGAAAAAGTTTTTCAAAAATCATTCGTTTAGAATCGACTTTAAAACTGTAAATTCCGGCACTCATGTATAAAATTAACACACACACCACATAACTGGTGTGAGAAGTTAGGTTGTAATCTTGACTGAATGACAAATTATGTATGTATGTATGTATTACAGCAAAGTATAATATATTTTATAAAACACAGTCAGTTAAAATAAGTATGTTTGAGTTGTTTTCATACAAATTTTCAATTGTCTGAACCGTTTTTTAAATAAGGTTTGAATTTAATCAAGATTTGAATTTTTTTCTACTCCTTGCTGTCATCACAAAGATTTTTCTCTACATTCTATTAAGCTGAGTGTATATGACTCATAAACATAACTTGAAGTTCCTTGGCACTAACCGGTTCTAATTATCTTTTTGAATACTCATTGCTCATCTCTGCTGCATATAACAACTAGTATGATATTGTTATTTCATTCGGAAACAGTGTAAATGTTTTTTTTTCGTTATCTACAAGATATAAATTGCTACCTGCTTTACAAGACTTTAGCATTGTGATTTTCTTATGTTTCTTCATAAACGTATGTATCTTCTTCTCCTGCTGTGTGTCCATATCATTTCTTAATGTCAATGCAAGTATGTGTGAGTGGCATTGTTTGAAGCGTAAAAAATTTGTTCTGTTCAACAATAATCGAACAGAAACACACACATCACCGACTCTAACACTATCTAACAATAAGGCTATGTTATGCTGCTATGCTTACTTCTTCACCGACATAAAGACAATCACTTATTAAAAGCAGGAACGCTTCGAATGTTAATATTTGGGGGGTTAATAAAAGAATTATTTTTAATTATTTATTTGGAATCTTAAGACTTTTGAAAAAAGTCATTTAAATTTTCAAAACAAACATAGTCTTCCTAGAGCTCAATATACCTTGTCCAACAGAGTCAAATCTGTAGAGATATTTATTCAGGTTTGGAGAAATATTCACTCGGGGCTAAATATCGATCATGAAAACTGCATATTTTTGAAGTGTGACTAACACACACTGGAGGTACCCTACTCATGCAATGCATTATTTGGTAATACCGGAACATACTCGTATAGGAGGAAAGATAGGTCATTTGATTTACCCTTATGAACTTAGCCTTTGTGAATTAAGCTATGTGGATTCAAAAAAACCCGTTCTCATGACTTTGTATGTTTATAAGCGACCAAAGTTTTCTTAGCATCATTTCGCCAGAGAAAGCCACTGCCTTGACCAACCACTTTGCGATTGAGCACACAGGATTATCCTTTTCAATTTTCTGATGTGCAGCCTGGCTTTTAAACACAACCTTACTTTGTGTACGATATCTCACACAGGACTCAATTGGCAGATTCTTATCGACAGGAACTGATATTTAAAAATTCACGATTTTTGTGAGCTGAAATATTTCCCCACTCTCTGACTCCGCCCCTGTCAGAAGGAGCTTAGGTTTCGTAAAAGTTACAAACACACACGCTTTGATGGGCATGCAGTCAGTCATTCAGTTAAAGTAACCAGAAAATGACTTGAGAGGTTGTTGCTTTTGAAGGCACAATCTAACGCCTTCCAACCGTCCATCAACAAAGTGCCACAACCGACAGAGAGAGAGAAATGTGTTTTCGTATCTATTTAATATTGAATGAAAACTTTGTTTTTTATTTTACAACATGAAAAATGTTATAAAAACAACACCAACAGCAGCTCTGAAGCAATGCAAAAAGTTAAAGACTGAGAATTACTTACTACCTATGATACAACTACAGCAACGACAAGACAGACACAACAGTGGAGACAAGACATGTCTTGACAAGGTACATAATTAAGTTAAACGCTTGATTAGACCATTGATAACAATCAATCAATCGTGTGCTGGAGGTGATACAATAAAAGTGACATAAATATTCTTAAGGGCATATGATTAACGATTAAAAAATTGTTTGAAAAGAACAAAAACTAAAAATTACACATAATTTTAGAGAATAACTTTGTTTTGACAATTAAAGTGTGATATAGAATGTAACCTTATATTAAGAATTTACGATTCAAATTTGTCTCTCTAAAGAAAGTTTAATAAGTGAACTAAAATTAGCATATAATTGCAATAATTTGATATGAAGAAATTATTAATCAAATCATCTTTCTTTTATTGCAGAATGAAACAGTAAGTATTAGTTTCTCTTGATTGATATAACAGTTAAGTATCATCCGAAAATATACTGGGAGCCTCAACTAAAGTGTACAACGCTATATTCTATAATTATGTATTCATTTCAGTTTTTGAAAATAAAATAAAATTTAATATTTAATCGTTTACAAACTTATTAAGGAACAAGAAAAAGGTCAAGAAACTGCACAGGATGTCGGTGTAGCATATTTAAAATGTCATACGATATAAAATTTCTTTACAGTTTGCTATTTTCAACAGTTTTGTGTTAGAGAAGTCCTTCTAAACTATTTATTTCTTTATGACGAGTATACTCGTCATGTTGAAATGAAAATTTTTCTCAAATGTCGAGAATACTCGTCATGAATGGTAAAAAAAAACATTTGTAATATTATTATTGACAATGAATCTACTGGGAACGTTTTACCAAAAAAATAGCAACAATATCCCGTATTAAATTGAAGGAAGAAAGAATTGTTACAAAACGAGTTTTTTAAATACAAAAATTTGCTTTCTAATAACGAAAAAATATATATTTTCTAAAAAAATCAACACGCAACGTTTCATATTTAGACATAATCGTATACTTGTACATAAAGAAACATTTTACTCTGTCGTCTTCTCAATAGATTTCTGGCAAAAACTCTGAAAGTAAATAAAATTGTCATGAAAAATCTATCGTTCGTATTTAACTTTAAATTTGGGTTCCACCAGACATAATTGGCCATTACAACCCTGCAGTCAGAATTACGGCCTAACTCCTCACACCACTCATGTTGCGTGTCTGTTAATTTTATACATGAGTGGAGGGACCTACAGTTTTAAAGTATACTCCGAACGACAGATTTTTGAGAAAATATTTCATAGCAGGCTAATTTACTCTCAGAGTTTTTGCCAGAAATCTGCTGAGAGGAAGTCACCGAAAAAACTTTCTTTTTTCATATTTCGTTTAGTTGGAGATGCCTAACCTGGGGTTTGAACCGAGGTCTCACGTCTAATAAGCCAATACACTACCTACTAGACCACGGCGACTTAAAAAAATCGTATTCGTAATGTTATTATTCGACAAGCCTACTGGAACCTTTTTCCCTGGAATATAACTTTTAATAAGCAAAAAAAAATTCAGGGGAAATAAGCTTATAAAACTAGTTTTCCAAACAAAAAAATTTTTGATTTTAAAAATGATTATAAATCTATATTTTCCAATAGAAACCAACATTTGATTTTTAGTCGTAATTGCAAAGTTTTACGGGAAGAATCATTTTATTATATCTATGATGAGTATAGTCGTCTTCGAAACAAATTAAACAATTAATGGCTTCATAATTAAATCTCTTCAAAAACTTAATTTGCCAAATGGTTTTACGATAGGCTTGAATATTCAATTTTATTTATGGTTTTCCTTTATATAATGTTGTATATATATGTATATATGTGTGCATGTATATATACATAAATCTCTTAATTCCCAAATTCTCATTGTACGATAAAACAGAAGAATCCTCTTTAATCATCTGACATAAAAATTTTGTTGATGCCTTTAATGCTAATAAGAATTCATCAGCACTATGCTACATCAGTGCTCAAAGTCATTTACTCCCCTGTAGAATCTCATCGTTAATAATTATTTCAGTATTTAAAAGTTCCTGTTACTCTCTGTAAAAAAAAAACAAACTACACAGTTGTTCTTTATGATATAAAATGTGAAGTTTGAGGGTAATGACGGTGATGATTATATTCATCAAGAACTATCATTAACATTTACACAAAAACCCATTATGTCTGTACTTCAACTTAAGATAGACTGACTCTTAGACTTAATATAGGTCATACTGATACACCAAAGAAATGAAGAATTCCAACAAAAACAAATGCTCATAGATAAGCTAAACACGTAGTAGCTGGTTAAAAAGTATTTTGCAAGCAAGAAGAACAACAACCACAACATTAGGACCAAAAAAAAAACGAACAAAGTTTTATAACTTTTTTGCATGCAAAACCACAAAATGCTATTAAAAAAGAAAGGAATGAAAGAAAAAAAATATATTCTTTATAATACCTTCTAAACGAATTCGTGAAATTTCCAAATACAGAACAGAGAAATACTGCTTGGACTGCCTTTTTTGGGTTTAAGTTTATTTAAATCAATTTTTTTTTCAAGATTTCTCAGTAGATGAGAGGAAAAGAATGGTGAGGGAACAGTACACAAAAAAAAAAGAATTTATCATGTCATGACATCACCATCACTACTATCATCATCATCAATGGCAACAGTCTTAGCATCATCATTATCATGGTTTTGTTTTTTAATGTATAGGTATTTAATATGTCAGTGCCATTGCCAACTACTACTACAGCCACTACTAATACCACTACCAAGCGCTATTAGTACATCTTTGGATTTAGTTAAGAGTATTATCTTAACTTTAAACTGGCCTTTACAGATACAAATGTTACTAATACTGTTGTATTGTCTAAACCCATAAGAACGTCATCAACATTTTCAACAATTTCTACAGTTTTGCACTCACAGACATACAACGACAATAATGTAGCTGACTAATGACATATAATTGCTGGTATATATTTTATACCATATATACGCTTTATATTTTCAAAATTATTAATTTTATAAACAGAAGAGTAAAATAATTAAATTTAAAAATAAAACAACATCTTAATTAACTTAAATGAATTTTAAAAATAAATTTTCAGTTTTACAATTACTCTACCACATGTATTGTATTGAAAGAATAGCTAAAAGACATTAGATTTGAATCTAATATCCTTGATTAGATTCAAAAAGCGATAGGTTTTGTAATGTTTTATTAATGAAATGTTTATTTGTTTTATTCACTTCTTAATTACAATAGAATTACAAATTTTATTTAGTTATTTACGAGCTGAGTAACTTCGACCATATGCTCGGTGTTGTATAACAGACCATGGTCTCTGGTGGGTATCGAACCAACAACCCTCACACAAATAGTCTACCAAACTACATAGTTTTTGATGTAATGCAATGAGGAGATCAGACTTAGTGAAAAATTCTTTCTTTACGTCAAAAAGAAGGATACGAGTTCCTCCATTATATGTATAACATTATATAAAACGTTTGAAGAGGGACTTTTATCAAATTAGTTGTCATTTATGCAGTTTGTGTGTGACGTGTGTTCACTGTGGGCTTTGGAGCTGTCGGCAACAGATTGAAATTTTAATCGAAAAATATACTTCTGCGAGGAGGCCTATACATATATTGTTGAACTGGTACGTGAACAACCAAAAAAAGGGCGTCTAATATGTATATTACGATAATGACAATGATTTTTGCTCTTACCACATTGGATTTCGTGTAATTTGACCCCTTTATACATTTTTGTGGGGTGCTCTTTAATCGCAGGTTTATGCGAATAAATCACACACCACAGCGGTTTCCAACAACCGATATAACCCATGCCAACGATAAAATTCATCCCGATTTATGCGCCAGAATCAAGGAAAATTAGACATTTGGAATTTCGTTCATCCAGAGTAGTCTAAACGAGCATTTGAATGATATTATATGGAACTTATAATGGCATCAAGAGATCTTTCAAACGAATTAAAAATTGCTCATAAATAGCTTTCCAAACCACCAATGGTATGCGTGTTAATTTTATGCATGAGTGGCGGACCTAAAGTCGATTCTGAACGACATATTATTGAGAAACTTTTTCATGGCAATTTTTATTTCTCTCAGAGTTTTTGCCAAAAACTAATAAGACCCATTAGAGATTTTTGCACCAGTTGTGGTTTGGGACTCTCCAGCGAGTTCTTCTGAATGTGTTATTTTTTTGCCACCTTTTGAAGCTTAAAGGCGATATTTCTATATGCTTACCCATAAACACCATTAGTCCACAGTAATATTTTAAGTTGATTCTCGTATTCGATCACGTTCCACGTACACCTCCGATATTTCTTTCTATGATTCTTACCCTAAAATACGTATCTCTGTTTTGCAGTTCTGCATTACTGATTTCATTATTCCAAACATTCCATTATTTAGTTCTTATGTCAGTTTGTTTCTGTTTTATGCATTTATAAAATATTGAGGACCATTATTGTCTTTAAACAATTTATACTTTTACAGTTCTGTCCTTAGATCATATAGAATAATGCGTTTAAAAATAAACACCTTCACATACAGTATTGTACACTTTAAAAATTTAAAAAACTGGTAGAAAAGAATAAGAGCAAACGAGTTATGACCAAATTGCACGTAAAGTTCTTTACATTTTTATCTTTAATTACCATAATGCAGACTTTTAAAATTACCACATAATATACATTAAAATAATCTGAAATCATATGGAGTCATCTCATAATAAAAACGTTATAATTCTCATGATAAAATTTTATTAAATTCTAAGAATTTTTGTTAGAGACCTGACTTTAATTATGAATGAATATTTTTTTGTTTAAATCAAGGTCTCATATTTATGGCCAGGTAGAAAAACAATTTTTCTACGTCAAAATAATAATTTATAATTGCACCAGTATAACACCAAATGGAGAATTAATTTAAAGAACTAAAATGTTAGAAATCTTCACCACTTCCATACTACTCAAACTTCTTGTGAAATGAAAAATGATTTCAAGGTTTTTATCTTTATTAATGACATTATCGATATTTGCTAAAATTCTTAAAAGAAATCTAAATTATTTAGAAATTCATAATTCATATGAACATAAAGATATACAATATGTAGAAATGTTTTAAGTTTATTTGGACTTTTAATGAATATATTTACCAAGTGTACCGGTAGGAAGTGAGCGTTAAGATACAAACTTATCCATAAGGAACACTTATTGTGAATATGTCTTATTTTTTACGTTGGCGATGACATCTTTCAAACATATTCAGTGTACATCAAGTCAGTATACACAAACATCATATTTTTTCATTGTGTTAAAGATGACGAATTTTATAAAAGAAAATGATGATTTGCTAAAAGCATTAATTTTTTGACTTCATTTGAAGAAAAGTGCTAAGAGTCTTATTGAATTCTTGCCTTATCTACATATATCTATATGATAATCATACTCTATTACAAGCAACAAGTATGCTTTCGAATGGGGTTTCGAATGTTAAAGTCCACCAAAAAAGTATTAAGTATCAAGCCAAATTACAATATTGGTTGAAGACCATAAGGCAGAAAAGTCAATCTTGCACAATAACCAATTTCTGAGCATTTAAAAGCTTTAAAAAATATCATGAAATTTGGAAAATAGATGCTACATGGATTGAATGACAGACAGAGGGGAAACCTAAAAACCACTTGCGAAATTTTGTCTCAAAGACACAATAGAAAATCAATGTTAAATTGAATTGCTAATGGCAATGAAAAATCGATTTAGATTTATAATCCTCATCCGAATAAAATCATGGGTTAATTCGGAAAAACCATAAAGTTCGGTTGCCAAATCATATCGATTTGACAGGTAGACAATGGTAAATGTCTGGTGGAACCAAAAAATTACTTTCAAAACCGTGTGGAATCATTAATACAGATCGCTACCGACAACAAATAATCAATTTGAACGAGGAACTTAATTGAAAAAACAAGAATTTGTAACAAGACACGGCAATGTAATTTTGCAACATGACAATGTACCCCCACATAAAACAGAATCTGCTGAAAATACAATGATAGCATTAGGCAGATAGCTGATACTGCACCCAACGTATTCACTTGGCTCCTTTTGAATACTATTTATTTTCATCGATGGAACACTCATTGGCTGAGCAGCATTTCGATTCCTATGCATCTAACACATACATAATTGGCCATTACAACCCTTAAGCCAGGATTACGGCCTAGCTTCTCAACACCACTCATGTTGTGTGTGTTAATTTTATACATGAGTGGCGGGGACCTACAGTATAAAGTCCACTCCGAACGACAGATTGTTTTAAAAACTTTTTCATGGCAGGTTTATTTACTCTCAGAGCTTTTGCCAGAAATCTGCTGAGAGGAAGTCACCACAGAAATATTTTTCTTTCATATTTCGTTTTGATGTCTGACATTAGATTTGAACCATGGCTTCGCGTCTAATAAGCTAACACACTACCTACTAGACTACGGCAACATTTCTATGAGGAAGTCGTAAATTCTGTGACTAATTATTTTGCTTCAAAAGACAAACAGGTTTTATTGGCTCATAATCCACTAATTGCCTGAAATATGTGTGACCAGTAATTGCCAATATTTTGTGGAAAATGTTCTTTACTTTCCTATTAAAATTTAATGTTTTATTTTCACAAAAAATCGTTAATTTCTTGCCAGTGCAACCGGTAAATTATAATGAATACTAGATAGCATACAAACATTTGAAAATTTACTTAAGCCTTAGTAAAAGAAAATGTAATACATTTTTTTTAGGATCTTCACATAGAGTTCCTAAGATATGGAAAATGCAAACAAAACAAAAATAGTTTTAAAAATATTTTTCATGCTGCAAAATTTTTGTCTAAAGAAATCCTTTTGCCAATACTCTATTAGACAGTAATTAAAAGTACAAGGTTTAATTACTTAACCAAACAAGAATAAAAATGATAATAAAATCTTCAACATTTGTTTGATATTATACCGCGAGACTTTTGTAGATATTACAATAAAAACAACAACACAACTTTGTAATCATTCAATTTTAATTATGATGACGAAAAGAATCAAAGCACCA
The DNA here is from genome assembly GCA_930367235.1 of Sarcophaga rosellei. Taxonomy (NCBI): domain Eukaryota; kingdom Metazoa; phylum Arthropoda; class Insecta; order Diptera; family Sarcophagidae; genus Sarcophaga; species Sarcophaga rosellei. Next base: position 79,762,859 of record OV884018.1, read on the forward strand.
TAAAAGTCTACTAAAAGAAAATATAAAAATAAAGCATGTGAGTTAAGAGAACCTGAGAGCCTTTAGAACTTGTAACAGAAATGTCAAATATTTTGCCAATTAATGCCAAAAACCATGAAAGTCTCAACAGCACACATTACAAGCAATTATTGGTACAAAAAAAAAAAAAAAAAAAAGAGAAGAATACTTAAATTCAAAGCAAGAAAGAATAAAAAGCGTCAGAGAAATAATCGATATTAAACTGAACTAAAATAGTAAAGTAAACTTGACCACTACTCATAGTAGGGATAGCAGCAGCAAATAAGGCAAACACAGGCAGGCGGCTTGGCAGCAATGAAGATAAAACAATTTGAAAAATGAAACAGAAAAACTACAACATCATCACGATTGTCCTACAAAAAAAAAAAGGAAAAAAAATGTCTTTAAATTTGTAACAGCATAGGAATGCAACAGGATAACAAGCAAAAATAGACAAAAAAAAACCATTGAACATAAATTGGTGTGATTTTAGCCATATTTCTTGGTAACATAACTTTCGCCAAGATTAAGCTACATTATGAGAATGTTCCTTAAAAAAAATTGGAAAAATATTTCAACATTTTAGTTAAATTGTAGATAAAAAGTAAATAAAAAACGTATCTGCACTTAGCAACAAAAAGAAAAACGTATTATGGTGGGTTTAAGGCCCCTCTCGCCTTCAAGAATAAAAACCATAAATATTTTGTAAACATGTTTACAAGCACAAAACATTGGTTGTACTTAACACAATAAAATATAGACCTACATAAATATCGAAACTGAACATTAAATGAAAATAAAAAATTGAAATGGAGCTAGGCGTTTGGACAGACATGAGCAGCCTACTACTACTATTTCTACTACTGACTGCTGTTGTGCTGAGACGCCGATCAACTGATGTTGGTGTTGCTGACATTACTGGCAATGTTAATGTAAAACCCGTGAGCCAGTCACATTAACCATCATCAGCCATCCATCCATCTTACATCGTTGCTAGGCTGTTGTGATCACCTTATAGTGTTCCTAGTCACAGCAAGCAATTTCTGCTCTACAAAAAAACAAAAAAAAAACAAAGAATCGCTTTATATTTCGCACATATATTTTTGTTGTTTTTGTTTTAAGTTTTATGTTGTTACATTTCTAAAGAACGCGGTCAAAGTGAAGTCTTTACGCCGAAGATGAATGACCATCTAAAAATGACACAAAACTCTGGCCAAAAAACGGAGCAGTAACAATTTGCCCAGCCAAGCAGGCAGTCTCAACAGATAGACAAACAAACAGACAGACAGATGGGCAGACGGGCAGATACGAACCTTTACTATCAACACCAATCAAAATGAAAAACAATGTAGCAGAGGGGAATTCGCGAAAAATACTGCCCAGATCTCTAGACATTTATCTTACGAATGTATTTATGTAAACCTGATTGTAGATTTTTTGCTTTTGGTTTTGTGCTATTGCTTGGCTAGTTGCTTTCTTACAAATGTAATGATCTACTCAAACATTGTAACAACAACAACATCAATTTTAATACCAACATTTTTCGAAACACTTATTTTGGGGTAAATTTTTTTTGTATTTCTGTTTCAAGTGCACGCTACAGGCGGTGTTAAGCTATGTACCATAGCCAAGATTCTAAATTGATTGGAACTGTTGAACTGGGGAATTTTTGAGGTATCTATTGGAATAGCTTAAAAAAGGGTGCCTCTTTCAAGCGGAATTATCGGCAGTATAGGATGAGGCGAAAATTATTAAGAACACAAATATCCCAAGGCGAGATATTACCATGCTCTCCCAGAGCTAGAATCTATCAAATCGTTAAATACCAATGAGTAATAACTTGCAGCTCAATGAGTTTACAGAGCGCTATGATGTCCATATCACTTGGGTATCAGGATGCCATGATATTCCAGCTAACTGTAGAGCGAAGGAAATGACCCCATGTAGCTCTACCATTGAATTCTTAGATGAATACCCTTTAAGAATTTGTGGAGCTTATAATTGACAATCATGGATTCAGTCGACACCAGATTAGGCGGCTCCGGATACAGTCGATACGGCTCAGGGTACCAAGGCAATGACACTCTAGGTTACTATAGAGCGGATGAAACGACCCGATGCAGCTCAACACTATATGAATTTCTTTTAACGATCTACGAGCTTATAATTGACAATGCAATCATGGATTCCGTCGACACCAGATTAGGCGGCTCCGGATACAGGAATGAAATCACCCGATGTGGCAAAACCATCGAACTCTCAGATGAATTCCCTCTAACGATCTGTGAGCCTATAATTGACACTGGAGGTATGGATTCTGTCAACACCAGGCTTAGAAAATCTGGTTAAAACTGGATAGAGGAGGAATGATAATTTAAGTTTAAGCACAAAAAAAAAGCATTCAGAGTCTGGGTGTCAGAGTCATTGCGTGGCACTGCTTTATGGGCGCGTATACGAAGCAACTTGGTCTTGGAAATCTTAAAAAGGACATCCACAGACCGTTGTCCACCTATTAAGTACATGCCCAGTACTATTTCGGAGGAGAAAAAGGCAGCTTGGTGCATCTTACATAAATGATTCAGAGGATCTATCACGTATTGTCATTGAATGTATGGGTCGCTACATCAGTAGCTCCAAGGGATTGCGGAACTAAGGGACAACTGTGGTATTATAATGGATCATAAGTAGTCTAAGTGTGTTCGTCCAATGCCTTTACGATCTTATTTGCCTAGTCAATACGAATGTCACCGAATCTATGAAGTGTAGTTTTTTATAATTTTGCTCTTAATAAAACTGTTTTCAAAGTCTGTAGAAGTCGTCGTAGTTTAGCATGTAGTCCGTTGGCTTATAAGACGCGAAGCCACGGTTTAAATCTCCGGTCAGACATCAAAATAAAATATGAAAAATTATTTGTAATATAAGTTGTAATGGTCAATTATGTATGTTTTCAAAGACATGAGGAAAAAAAGGTGAAAGCAATAGGATTTTAACTACACTATCTCGTATAAAAGCATTTCATTATCTGAGCGTGTAGAGCCCCAATGCAATTCGTTTATTATCCATGCATGTGATTTCTCCAATATTTGCTTTGATTTCAGCCTAAAGAGTTTCTTCCTACATAAAGCCAAAACAAAAGAGAAAAAAAAAACAAACAAAAATTGTAATTCCTTTGGGAATGACATGCTTCTTCAATTTTCAACAGTCTACATACACTACAGTCTGTATGTTTGTATATATGAATGTACATAAGTGCATATGTTTTCGGTTTGATTTTACATTTTGACCATATTTGGTGAGAATCTTATGGGTTACATTAAGAAGCAATAACGCGTGCCAATCTTGTAAATATGTTGTTGTATTTATGTTACAATGTCGGCATAAATTATGCATATTTATTAACAAATAAATTCTGAATGTAAACGGAGAAAAAAAAAGACACAGAAATACAATAATAAAACCGCTTATATGATAATTGGCTAGCTAGTGATGCATAGGAAATGCAAAATTTATGAAAAGTGATATTCTTCAATAATATCACTGAAAACAGCGACAACGAGTCACACAACATAATATTACTACCGATAAACAATTCGAACAAGATATTGATGAAGTTGGAATGCAAGAAGAAATTGTATTCTAGGAAATATAAATTCACTTGATTTTTACATTGAAGAGGAGAATCTTTCTAAAGAGGAAATTTAAAAATAGACTGGAGTGTAAGTAATACAATGTATTTTATAGATAACAGGTTTAAGATTTATTTGAAATTTTTATGGAGTATATGTAGTTTTGTAAGCTGAATTTCTAAATTAATGAACATTTCTCGTGGGGACATGTTTTCTGTGAAACATAAGAAAAGTGTTTTAATACAAAAATTAGCGCTTCTAACTATTTTGTGTACACATCAGAGATCAGCAATGAATCTTTTTTTCGCTACTCATAAGTACTCGTGAAATTGGAGTATGAATGAGTCAATAGTATTGAAATTCAACTACTCTGATTCATTCGTACTCACTACAACACTGATTTATAAGTACAGGTTGCAATGAGTATGAATACAACGTTGACGTCAAACTTATAGCATTCGAAATATGTTTGATTCATACGTCTACTCATTCAGATTAATAAATTTAGAAAAATTACTTATAATACTCATAAATGATTCGAGTGATACGAATCGTTCATCAAAATTTACAGTCTTAGTTGTTGTTGCATTTACAGAAAAAGAAGAAAGAAAAAGGCAAAGACAGCAAGCAAAGCAAAGACACAACCTTATAGTGAGTATTGTAGTGTTCGTACGCAAATCATACTTACTTTGTGATTTTAGTAAATGTTGAGTAAAGGAGAGTCGAGGAGGTATGAGTACGATGAGTACTTCAAACATTGATTATGAGTAGTATGAGTATGATATTAAAATAAGTATGAATGCGTATAAGTATCAGAAATTATGAGTATGATTCGAATCTACTCATTATTTTGAATACTCATTGCTGAATTCTGGTACACATACATGCATAATTGGTCGTTACAACCCTTCAGTCAGGATTACGAACTAGCCTCTCACGATACATATGTATGTATGTTATTTGTTTTAATTTTATACATGAGTGGCGGGACATCCTGTTTAATTTCGACTCCGAATGACAGATTTTTGAGACACTTTTCAAAGCAAATTTTATTTACTCTCAGAAGTCTTGCTAGACAACAATTGAGAAGAATACACATACATACATAATTGGTCATTACAACCCTTCAGTTAGGATTACGGCCCAGCTTCTCGCACCACTTCATTTTGTGTGTGTTAATAATACATATGAGTGATGGGACCTACAGTTTAATGTCGACTCCGAACGAGAAACTTTTCGTAGCAATTTTATTTACTCTTAGAATTTTTGCCAGAAATCTGCTGAGAGGAAGTCGCCGAAGAAATATTTATTTTTCATATTTCGTTTTGTTGTCTGATCTGGGGTTTGAACCGTGGCCTCACGTCTAACAAGCTAACCTACTACCTACTAGACTACAGCGACGGCTACGACTATAATGTGTGGAATGTACCAAAAATTCAAACATAAATTGAAACAATTTCTTGATATGGTAAATTAATTACCTACGCGGTATAATAAAACCACTGTGAATACAATTTATTCTCATTTTCTTTATTTGTTATCTTTGTATTGAAATCAAATCCTATTGTTAATTTATGCATAAAAATCAACTCAACTTTAAAACCTACACGATCTACAAGAACAAGTCTGTAACAATAAAAATATTTTAACAAAATAAGAAAAAAATATGGAAACACCACCCCTTAAACACACAATTAACAATTTTTTCAAGATAAATATTTTATAACATAATTAACCTTGAAATGTCAGACAATTTATATAAATTAGTAGTTGATAAAAATTATAATAAAAATATGTAAAAAAATAAAATAAACACGTTCAAGAAAAATATAATACAGCATCAAAAACCACCATTAAAATAAAAATTCATTTAAGAATTTCAAAAAATAAACTAAAATTTTAAATATTTCTTATATTTAATAAGGATGTGATTACTAAATAATTAGCTTATCACTGTTATAAACAAGCAGGATACACTGACGTTCATAATAACACAATTCTTGTCCCTTTTACTGGCCATAAAGTTAGTAGAGGTAGTTTTCATGTGTCTTTACTCACTGCCATACACTATATTTCTCATAGCAGTAGCTGTTGTATGCAATCTACTTAATGATGGTAAGCAAGTTAGTTATAAAAAGTTAACATAATAATTTATTACATAAATTAATTAACAACAAAAAGAGAACAAAAAAATATAAATATATATTACATTTATTAACAATAGTTTACTGGTGAGTGTATGTACATACTATATATGAATGTAAGTGCCACAGCACTGGGTCGACAACTAAAAAAATTATACGAAAAATTGAAAAAAAAACGAAAAAAAAACATTTTTATTGCAAATAAAGCGCAAATGTGCAACAAACAGTACGCAAAACGAAAATATTTTTTCTTCGTACAGAAAATAAAAGAAAAACAAATTTAACCCACATTCAAAATAGTATAAAATTAATGGTTTGTGTTGTTGATCACTTTAAAACGTAGACATAGGGAGGAGCTAATATTAAAATCGGCAAATATTCTAACACCTATTATACACTGTAGAGTGTATAATTTGTACAACCCTATGTGGGACAAAGTTGAAGTTATTATAAAAATCAACATCAGATGATATTAGGAAATAAACTAATAAACGCAGCAAAAAGAGTGAATATATCATAAAATTCGCCCTAAGCGAAGAAAACAGAAAAACAAAAATTAAAAAGGAATCTTGGCAATTAGGAGAAGAATGTGAACAGCAATGCGAATTTCTAAAACTATTTTATTATAAATCAAGTATCAGGAAATTTAACACATGCAGACGCTGCACTGCGGTTTTAATCTTTATATTCTGAAAATAATGAATCTGCATCAACTCTGTGCGGAAAAAATTATTGCAACAGGAATGTGTATCAAAGCGGTTCGTTTTTATAGGCCAGGAACACCTGTAACTAAACCAAAAAGCAATGAGTCTAGATGAAATCCCATCAGAATTATTAAAATAAATGAACACTAGCGTTGTACTCTCAGCAATATTGTTTAATTACCTTTGCGATAGATACGACCGCATCTCAGAAGGAGGTTTCTTCAAAATTTCTGAAAGTAACTAATTGCTATACAAATTTTTAATTTCAAGTCAATGTTAGACTCTGCCACTTAAGAAGCTAAGCCGTAATCGGGTTATGACCCCTATAACTCGTACTGTATACTTACTTACTTAATTGGCCATTAACAACCCGATTAACGGATTTCGGCCTGCCTTAACATATATTTCCAGCCGCCTCTGTTTCTTGGCGCCTATGACAGTTGGTCACGCCAATCTATGACAGAGCTTCCTCGATTTGGTACTTCCACCGCATAAAAAGTCGTCCTCTTCGCCGACTTTCGCAGATCCTCGCATCAAATACCCGTCTCGCTGAAGCATCCTCCTCCATTCGAACGACATGGCCGTGCCAGCACAGCCGCTGGATTTTAATATGCTGCACAATGTCTATGTCGTTCATGAGCTCATACAGCTCACTGCTGGATCAGATGCGGAAATCATCGCCAACTCGCATTGGACCGAAGATCTTACGTAGGACTTTTCTCTCGAATATTCTGACGGCTGCCGCATCAGTACTTAATAGAGTCCATGCCTCTGCGCCATAAAGAAGCACGGGTAGGATAAGCGTCTTGTAGAGTACTAGTTTTGTCGTACGAGAGAGGTCTCTGCTACTCAATTGCCTATTGAGACCATAGTAGCACCTGTTGGCAAGAGTGATCCTGCGCTTGATCTCCAGGCTGACGTCATTTTTGGTGGTAACGGCGGGGCCTGCATTTTAAACTCAATTCCGGCAATTGAGTCTATAAATTTTTGACCGAAGACTGCTTTCTTTCATATTTCGTTTCGATCTCTGAGCTATTAATTGAACCACGGGCTTTCGTCTAATAAGCCAACATACTACTAGACTACGGCGACTTTTAGTCCGTTTCCATATTGATAACTGATACCATGGAACAAGTAATTGTAAAAATTTTTTGATAACTGATACCATGGAACAAGTAATTGCAAAAAATTGTTTGAATACTTTCAAAGAAATTATCTGACGAAATCTAGTAATTATGAACCGTATACGTGTTGTTCGTACAAACTCAATTTGAAATATATATATATATTTATATATATATATATATATATAACTCTATTATAGGTGGGCTTCCTTTCAGTTTCACATTTTCGACATTCGAATTTTATAAAATTTATGACATTTTAGAATTCATAGGGTTTTGAACGAAAGGATCTGGAAATAAGTGAACTATAATGACAATCACTGGAATATTGGATTTATATTATACAATTACAAATTATATTTAATTATTTACAAACTAAGTAACTTCAACGATTTGCCCGATGTAGTGTAACAGACCAGAATCCTCAAGATAGTAGTCTAGCTCACTACCCACTAGACTACCAGGTCATCTATTTGATTTATTATTTTAAATAACCGATCAAGTGTTGAACTCAACTTCTTGACAGTTATGTTGAGTAAGTTATTACCAATTAATCGAAAGCTAGGGAACCTTTCAAAAAATAATTTTATTGCCACCTCTGACTTAGAGCTGCATATGGTATAATTTTTTTTTTTTGCAAAAAATCAAACTTTAAAATTTAACACAGAGTAAACATTTGTGGCTACAACATTTTCTTTTTGTTTTTTTCAACACAGCACTGTTTAAAATAGTTATTAATGTAATAAATTCATGTACATGTGTCCATAAAAGTTTGCGTTCATACAGTAAGACTTATGTGTGTTGCTAGAATGACTTCATAAAAAATAAGTCTATTTTCAATTGTACTCGGAGCCACTATTTGACTCAGTATACAGCATGGAGTCCATAAAGAGACATACAAAGCTGCCTCTAACTCTAACTCTAAATATTTTCAAAACACATCAAAATGCTTTTTTCTATTTGGAATATTTTTGAACATTTTTCATTATTAACTTTTGCAAATGGGGAAAAAATAAAAAGGAAAAAAAATTTAAATGAAAAACGTACTTATAGAGACACAAACAAAATTGTTTACTTCAAGGTATTTGCAAAAATGTTGCTTTGTTTTTGCTTTGTTTTCTATACAAACAATAATGGCCTATTTTAGAAAACCTTTGGCCAACAGCAATGTATAAACACAGCTGTGGTTGGTTTGCTGTTTGTAGTTCGAGCTGCAGCCGTATAGTGTATATTAGAAACAATCAAACGTAAAAATGTTTAAGCATTTGAGCAAACAAATCGACTTTAAGACTGCTGAGCCCAATATAGCACAACTCAGTGTAAATGTGTGTGAATAGTTGTTGTATAATGTTTTGGGGGGACATTTGTAACTGTATAACAAAGAAATATAATTTTGACTGTCTCTCAAACAGGCTAGATGGTTGGATGGTTGAATGGCTGGCTGCATTTACCGATTGTGACTTTAAGCTAAAAAAAAAGGAAAACATTTCAAAGGCATTGTAGATGTAGTAGTAGTAGTTCAGTTGATTATTCTTTTTGATCAAAGCACGCTTCAATAAGCCTTGGGTTTAATTTTTGCTTTAGTTATTATTGCCATTATTGTTGGTGTTTTTTTTTTTTTGTAGACAATCTCTCGACCCAGAGATTGACCATTTTTGATCCGTTTTTTGTTTTTTGTACATATCGATTGGGATTGCATTTGCGTGCATTTCCATTTCGCTTACCTTTAAAATACGAGCAATGTTTAGAAGCTAAAATATAATTTGTATACAATGATTTTGTGAATTTGTTTAAATTTGTTGTGGTTTTTGCCAATGCCATACTCATGTACAATAATGTACGAGTAATAAAAACAAGACAAAAAACATGGGATTTTAAAAATGCACATAATTTTGAATAAAACATGATATTTGCTTGTCATGACTATTTGTTTTATTAGATTTTTTTTTTGGTAAACTATCGGAATGATTTCTCTTAAATTATTTTGCGTCAAAATAAATGCCATAAAATCACTGGATTTTTCCAATGAACAACGTTTTATTGGAGATTTTAGAATTTCATTAGCCATTTAAACACAACAAAGGTTGGTTTTTGGTTTCTAAGGCTTTAATATCTATCATATGACCTGGAAAGAACTCTGTTGTACTGCGTGTGCATATGTAATCAACAATAAAAATGTATACCAATAAACCCATGAGTCTCAGGTTTACAAAGTAATAAGATTGAATTTATTTTTAAGTGTAATGGATTTGCATACAATTGAGGCTACTCGGAAGTCGCCACAGTGTAGTAGGTAGTGTGTTGGCTTATTAGATATAAGGCCACGGTTCATATCCAGCAAAGACATCAAAATGAAAATGTAAAATAATATTTCTTTGGCGACTTTCAGCAGATTTCTGGCAAAAACTCTGAGAGCAAATAAAATTGCCATGAAAAGTTTCTCAAAAAATCTGTCGTTCGGAGTTGACTTTTAACTGTAGGTCCCGCCACCCATGTATACAATTAACGCACACAATATAAAATGGTGTGAGAACCAGGTCGCAATCCTGACTGAAGGGTTGGAATGACCAGTTATGTACATATGTATGTATGTTAGGCTACACGGGTTGTAAATGTTATAAAGAAATGGTTTAAAATTTTCCAAAATTAATTTTTTTGATGTGAAGTACAGTTTTTCTATTTAGAAATGGAATATTATTTCATATATATGGGCCTCCACGGTTGGCCTCAACAGTGCCTCATTTGATCGAAATAATTTTCACGCACTTTTTTGAGTGCATGGAGTCGTATGTCCGCAATGACATATCGAATGTTGGCCATCAAATTTTCAATTGTCTCTGGTTTGTCGGCATAACAGTTTTCTTTAACAGAAAATAGTTCAACGGTGTCAAATCTCAGCTTCTTGACGGCCAATTGATATCACCATTTCGGATCATTAAATTAAATTTCGGCCATCAAATGTTTGATGCAATAAATCGATTGTGGCATGAGCTGTGTGGCAATTTGGACCATCCTATTGAAACCAAACATCGTTCACATCGATACCTTGAACGTAGGGCACAAAAAAGAAAATCATTTATCATGGTGCGATAGGTGTTTCATTTTCAAAGAAATAAGGCAAATAATGCCTGCGCTCCACAAGCCGCACCAAACAGTAACTCGTAATGGGTGCATTGGCTTCGGTAAGATTACGTCTGGGTTTTTTGAGCCCCAAATATTTTTTGACAAAATCTACATCATCCTGCAGTTTCTCGTTGTACCGTCCTGACCTGTCCTGTCCTGTCCTGTCAATTTGAAATTGTGGTTGGAACATGACGGTAGGTAGGTAGGAGTGGCTGTCCTCTCGATGGAGTCATAAGCGGACACCCTCAGGCCGCATACAAGGACCATTGTGATACCACTGTTTTACATCCTCCCCTATTCTAGAAACCACTCGAAGCTTCCGTTGAAGCGACTCATTCTGTCAATATCCATGCATGACAGTTCATCTAGATCCTCCACGTAGTGGGCACCTAGGTACCTCTTTCTCCTCCGACCAAGTGCCGAGTATGTGCACAGTAGATGAAGAATAGTCTCATCCCCTTCATCATCTCCACAGCTTCTGCGGAAATCATTCGCAAGGTATCCAAGACCGATACGCCTCGCACGCGTTGCTATAATACAATAACAGTGCTGAGCCGACTTCTTTGGAGTTTAAGCAGAGTCGTCGTGTGCCTCCTATCCAGCCTTGACCAGATTTTTTGCGTCCTTCTGCCCTTGTCCGAAGCTGACCACCTAATGTTGACAAGATCTACGATTGCAATTATAAGCTTGCATGTATCCAAAGTGTCCCCAATGTAGAGAATTAATCAGAGATTTTGATGGTCGTGCCCCTTCTGGCCAGTTCATCCGCTCTGCAGTTGCCGGGAATATATCATGTATAACATGGCGGTAATAACCGTAGTATCTATCAATGAAAACCATTTGTAATACAATTTTATTCTTAACTTTCATAATTGAGCTTGAATTCTGGTTGAAAAATCCTCTTAAAATTCGAACTTTCAATTTACACATACATACATAATTGGCCATTACAACCCTTCGTCAGGATTACGGCCTAGCTTCTCAACACCACTCATGTTGTGTGCGTTAATTTTATACATGAGTGGCGGGACCTACAGTTTAAAGTCGACTCCGAACGACAGATTTTTTTGAGAAGCTTTTCATGGCAATTTTTACTCTCAGAGTTTTTGCCAGAAATCTGCTGAGAGGAAGTCGCCGAAGAAATACTTTTTGTATTTTGTTTTTGATGTCTGGCCTGGGATTCGAACTCGGGCCTTTCGTCTAATAAGCCAACACACTACCTACTAGACCACGGCGACTTCAATGACATTCAATTTAAGTCTCACAAATAGAAGCAGCGAAAACCAGCTATTCATGAAAAGTAAAAATTTTATTCGAAAGGAATAAAAAAATAATCAACTAAGCATTGTGGTGGTACTAAAACTGAAAATATTACACTCAATGAAAGTGTGTCCAATAAATATACAACCGAGAAAAAGCAAAAATAAAAAAACTACGAAAATTTGAAAAAGAAAAGATGAACTGAATGAAGTAAATTATGTCAATTTAATTGAACCAAAAACAACCAAACCATAACGCCATATAACTTCATTCGCGTCCATTCAATACGTATGCTTTGAATTCAATGAAAAAAGCCTTCTATTCACTATTATCTAGTAGACTCTCTACTATTCTGCTATTCTATTTTACCCATTTATAGATAATAAAACAAAAACATAGAAAAACAAAAAAAAACAAAGAATATGGAACATTAATCAATAGTCAGTTTGAAAAGCTTCACTCGGTTGTTGTGAACTGGGTGATGTGGTTGTAACAACGATTATAATTGAAATTTTGCTTTCTGCTGAAGTTTACACATCGAAATAGTATTTAACGAGAACAGCATTAATTTTGGAAAGGCTAACACTTTAACTGAATTATTTGCAAGAAATTCATGCCTGCTGAAAAGCATTAAAAAACTGGGCTATCAGTAAATATATTCTTTCAAGCAAACGCAGTTAGCTTGTTTCTTACGGTCTCAACATAAACATGTCGTTTGGGCCCGTTTGGTTCGACCGTTGTACTGGTCGTGAAGCAATGCTCTTCAACACTTTCTTGTGCATTAGCTAAACTTTTCTATGATTCATATAATGCCGGCATTTATCCACATTGCTGGAAGGTTGCGAATGTAACGTCAATTTCCAAAATGGGTGAGACCAACAACACTCAATATACCGCCCAATAGAAATTTGTTTCTCGTAATTAATCATCAGTTTGTTAAATATTTTGAATCAAATAATTTGATAAGCGACACACATTGTGGTTTCTGTAAGGCCACAACTCTTGGTGACCTGTTGGTGTTACTCCTTAAAAGATGTAGGCACTTTATCCAACTATTTAATGAGGCATGGCTGTAGCTCTAGACGGCAATACCTCTTGCATTTGGAGTTGGTATTCTCCACGCCATAGCCTAGTAGGTAGTGTGTTGTTTTATTAGACGTGAGGCCTCGGTTCAAATCTCAGGTCAGACATCTCGATCAAATCGAAACATGAAAAAATATTACCTCCGGCGAATTCCTCTCTGCAGATTTCTGGCAAAAACTTTGAGAGTGAATATAAATTTCCATGGAAACTTTCTCAAAAACTCTGTCGTCGTTCGGATTCGAGTTTAAACTGTAGATCTCGCCACTTATGGCTAAATTAATACGCACATCATAAGTGATGTGTGAAGCTAGATCATAATCCTGATTGTAAGCATCAATTATGTGTGTATTCTCCACGCTCGATTGATGGAGATTTTTTTCTGGAGATATTTTTATGCAGATTTTTATGGGTGGGATTCCATCTGAAGAGATCATATGAATCTAGGGTTATCACAAAGCTCTGTTCTATCTCCAAGTCTATTTCTTTTTAACTTCAAATACAATTTACTATTTGGCACATGACAGTAGTGTATGTTGCTCATATTGTTTTGATACTGGTTCGAGCAGTTTGAAAACTAAGTAGCAAAGGCATTCGACCGATAGATAATTTCCAAATGATATCGTGAGAGTAGAGCCAATTTTATTTATTAACTTTGAATACCGTACACAAGATTTTTTTTTTACATTCCGAAATCGTTAGTCGACCACTACCATACCATCAAACGAGTCAACAAAATCATCAATTTCTATCAAATGTGATTCTTAACACTTCAATGATTTTTAAAGTGAGCACTCTTAAAGCTTGCCTTGCCATTCATACACTCTGTGACTCACTCACTCACTCACTTACTGTGTATTACTCTCTCTTTTACAATGGAATGAATTTTTCAATCAAATGATTCTTCTTCTTTAGAGATGCTGATGATGATACCAAAAAAAAAAAAAAAATAAAAACGTATAGAAAATCGTAATGTTCACAACTATTTTTCGTTTTGAAATGCCTCTTTTTGCCATGTTCACATATCACATGGTGTATCATATATAGGCAAGCGGCTGGGGTAAAAACGGAAACTATAACAATCCGCGCCTGTCATCACATGGCAGCGTTTACGAGCACATGAGCACAGCATGCCACAGTGTGGCGGTGTTTTGGTAAATGAGTGTTTGTTTGTTCATTTGCTTGTTGCTGTTGACTTTGTCGTGGTTATTTTCTTTTATTTTTTTCTTTTTCTATGTTTGCTGAATCTGTCTAATATTGGCTATAAAATTCTTGGCAATTTATCTACATTGCTTGGCGTTTGCTTTTAGCCATGATGTCTGTAATTTTTTGTTTCTGTTCTTTTTCTATTTTTTGCCTTCATCAAACAGTAAAAAAAGAACATGTCACGTTGGAAAGCAAAATAAAAAACGAGTAAAAAAATTGTATTAGAAAAAATTCTATATCTGCAGCTGTAGTTTTTGTTTGTTTGTTATCTTATTCGTTAGAAAAATTGCAGCTGTGCTTTGAAACACAAAGGAAAAAAAAAGAAATCAAAAAATATTGTAAACGTTGAGAAAATATAGCTTAGAAGCAAAACTAGGCAAATAAGATTTAACTTTGTGGTCAAGTTTCATTCTTATGCTTTAAGCCACAGATGATAATGACAGTTAAGTGAATGGAAGTTTTACCATAATTTTTATTATAAATTTTATTTCTATCCGAAGGATACCAACGATTTTTATCTTTAAAATTGGTGGTATTTTCTGTCTTAAATGCATTTTAATCTTTGTAATTAGAATTGTGGTTTTAAATAGTGTGAAAAGTAGCATTGTAATCGTATGAATTTTTGTGACCCCCACCCTTTTATGCAGAAGTAAAAGAACTTAAATTTGCAAATCTTATAGTGTTATCAAGACCACCAAAGTAAGTGGTTAGAATGTAAATATTTTAATGCAGTAACCTTCGATTAAATTGTCTACTACTTTTATGGCAATATGAATATCTCAACCGCTTTTTGTTTTCAAAAAAAAAAAAAATATTGCCAATTGCATTAAATATCAACACAATGCATGTCAATGACATATTGGATGATGTTAAACCCTATTATGTATTTGGAAACTGAAACTTTAAAAAAAGTATGAAAATGTAATCAAATACATTAAACACAACTACTTATGCGTAAAAAAAATAACGAAGAAAATATTAATATTGTTGGTTTGCATCAGAGATCAGCTATGAGTATTCAAAAAGATGAGTAGATTCGAATCATATTCATAATTTCTGATACTTATTTTAATATCATAGAACCTCTATTCATATTCAAAGTTTGAAGTACTCATCATATTCATACTTAACAATACGCATGATGTTGCTGACTCTCCTTTACTCAACATTTACAAGAATCACAAAATAAATATGATTCGGGTAGGAACACTACAATACTTACTAGAAAGTTTTGGTGTCTGCTTTGCTTGCTGTCTTTGTATTTTTCTTTCTTCTTTTTTTTTAATGTAACAACAACTGTGATAATGAATAACAACTTTGGTGAATGATTCGAATAACTCGAATCATTTA
The DNA here is from genome assembly GCA_930367235.1 of Sarcophaga rosellei. Classification (NCBI taxonomy): domain Eukaryota; kingdom Metazoa; phylum Arthropoda; class Insecta; order Diptera; family Sarcophagidae; genus Sarcophaga; species Sarcophaga rosellei. The sequence goes on from OV884018.1 coordinate 79,778,494, forward strand.
TGAGTAGGTACTATAAGTATCTTTCTAAATTTATGAGACTGAACGAGTAGGCGTATGAATCAAACATATGTTGAATGTTATGAATTTGATGTCAACGTTTTACTCATACTCATTGAAACCTGTACTTATAAATTAATGTTGTAGTTAGTACGAAGGAATCGGAGTAGGTGAATTTCATACTCAAAATTTCATGAGTACTTATTTATTATTTGTTATGAGTTTGATGTCAACGTTGTACTCATACTCATTGCAACCTGTATTTATAAATCAATGTTGTAGTGAGTACAAATGAATCCGAGTAGGTGAATTTCAATACTGTTGACTCAGTCATTCTCAAAATTTCATGAGTACTTATGAGTAGCGAAAAAACGATTCATTGCTGGTTTTGCCTAATGGCAAAAGTAGTAGGGAGTAGGTCCCAGAAAGAAATTTTTAATTTTTCATTTTGTCAGAGTTGTGATATGAAGTATAGAGTTATGATCTTGTGCGCCAACATACTAGGCTTACTACTAATAGGCCCACACCTACAGGACAGGGTAAAATTGCTTCTTAATGATAGGATATGTAATTAATTCTTTCGATCAACTGGAAGTAGTGGAACTACGCTGCTTATTTCAGATACTTTTCTATAATATAACTGAATTGTTTTCTTTTTAAAGTACTTCTAAAATACCTTTCGTAATCAGTAGCTGAGTTGCTTATTTAGTCTTTCTATTAGTATGTGAAAGATTTTCTATGTGTAAGTATTTTTTGACTCCTTAAATACTCGTATAAGGTCTTAGTAGGCAATACATTGTGTTTCCAACAAAATAAAAAAAAAATCTGTTTTTCTAGTATCCATTCATCCTTGAACTATTAGTCCTAATAACATCACATTTCTAAGAAAAATGGCAAAACTACAAAAAAATCCTTCTTACAAAAAGTTGCATGCCTTAGGTAAAATGAAATAATCATACATAACGAAATGAAATATATTTATGTATGTATGTATTATAAAAGATAAATATTTCATTTCCCATGAGGAAAAAAAAAACAACAGACAGATATGTAAGTTCTATAATTGCTGATTTCATTTTCCTTACCTCAGGTTAAATTAAATAATCATACAAAATTTAATATTTTTCACCAGAAACGTAATCCTGCAGCCACTTCAAATGAATTATTTTATTTTATAATTTACTGGGAAAAATAAAAAAAAAAAATTTTTATTTGTGTTAGTAAGTTCTGTACTAAATATATAGGTAGTCAAATTGAATTTAAATATAATTTTCAATTTTATTATTTAGTCAACAGCATTTTAAATTAAGTTACCAAATTTGCTATTTTTACAACATTGAAAAGGATACAGTTGGGGTTGTTCTTCTTCATAATTATTGGTTTACAAAAGTATTGCTTCAACACTATTGCTATAGTATTTTAACTAGGGTTGCCAGCCTGGCTGGACTTGGCTGGATTGTCCAGCTTTTTTGATGCTTTCAAGCTAAAATTTAATTTGTCCAGCTAAATAGAAATTTTTTAGTACACTGCAATAACATGGGCAATAATTTTGATGTTATCTTTGTCAAATCATGTTAGCCAACACTGATTGAATATTTGTTATACAACTAAGTTATGATTTCCTTTTTCTATCATCACTGACAAAATGCCTCAACACTTGAACAGCTGATGTCTTTACATACATACAATGGATATTTTAATAAAAATTACTAACACAAAACCAAAATTAACATTTTCTCAGTATTTTTTTTATGTCCAGTTTTTTTTTGCTTTGTCCAGCTTTTTAAAACCCAATGTCCAGCATTTTGCGAATCGGAATCTGGCAACCCTAATTTTAACTCTTTCACGACCATAAGTTTATGAGAGGCAAAGTTATCATTTCGTCTATTCATTAGATATCTAAAAGACATATTTTACAACCAAATCACTAAAATCAACAGTGGCTTGTCCTTTTTATGGGACATGTGGGTATGTCCCTGTGGTCATTAATACACCCCGGGAAAGTATACATAACATAAATGGCCATTACAATCCTTCACTCAGGATTGCGGCCTAGCCACCTACCTACCACTCATGTTGTGTGTTTTAATTTTATACACGAGTGGCGGGACCTACAGTTTTGAAGTCGACTCTGAACGTCAGATTTTTGAGAACTTTTTATGGCAATTTTATTTGCTCTCAGAATTTTTGCTAGAAATCTGCTGAAAGGATGTCGCCTAAGAAATATTATTTCATATTTTCGTTTTGATGTCTGACCTGGGATACGAACCCGGGCTTTACGTCTAATAAGACAACACACTATCTACTACACAACGGCGACTTCTTTCCGGGAATATATAGGAAACTTAAATTCGCATATTTTGAATTCAATAAAAAAATAAAACATCCACACGGTTTAAATTATTCAAATTTTTGAAATTTTCAGTTTGGGGCATATGTACCTCTGTAGTCGGTAAAGAGTTAAAAACATTACGATACTTCATAGATCACAATAAAGCTTTCTACATTAATTTTCTTCCTTTAAAACATAAGGACAGCATATGAAATAAGGACTGCGTGAAGAATTTCATCATTCAAGAATTTTCTTCAAAAGCAGGCAATTAAAGGCAGGTGCTTGGATGATAAGTTTCAATCAGTAGTTGTTTAGAAAACTCTTTCTGTAAACGTATATAGGCTGTAGTAATGACTGACTTTTGTTGATTGGGTCCAACTCTTTTCCAAGAAGTTGCTGCTTTATGCTTCATTGTTGATGGAGTGTTTTGGGAGAGAATTTCTCAGGAGTTTTGTGTAGGATTGGTCGGTTTGGTAGTTAAGGCCTTCACGAAATAGAAGTATTAAATAAATTGGTCATGACAACCCTTTCGTATTACGATCTAGCTTCCCACATTGGATCATTATTCTCATGTGCTAGGTTTTTAAAAATTTACAAAAACGAAAAAAAAAAAATAGTTCTTTTGCAAAACAAAACACATAAGCGAACGTGGATTTTTTTTAGTCCTTACGATTTTTTCTATAAAAATTTATATTTTTAGAACCAAGAATTTGCCACTTTTAATGATTTTCTTTTACATGTACTCGCATCATAATAATAACCCAACGCCACGGCTTTAAAAACATCAAAAAGATAAGTCTTTATTTTAATCAGCGATAACACTTTAAATACCAATAAAAACAAAACATTCTCAACTTTTATTTCTTTTACTTCTACATTCTACAGGTTTTTGTCTATAAATCTTTATACGTACTTTGTTTTTTATGGTTCTTTATTATTTTTTCCCCTTTCCTTTCCTTTGAAATAGTTGCGTGCATAAAAAATGCATTAATACCCTCTGATATTGGCCGTAACAAATCGTAAACAAGGCGTGCACTTAAAGGTCGTTCATTGATTCCCTACTAAATACAGTCAAAAGCAACAACAACAATATTCGCTTTAACTAAATAAAAGGCCCCGTAAAGAATTTATTTTCAGTTAAGCAAGTTGTTCTTTTCATTGTATTTTCAGTAATAAACTGAACAAAATAGTCTTACAAATGCAACAACATGACTGGAACATGCATAAATATATTGTAAGTTTACGCCTTTTTTTTGTAAGTAGAAATAATAACAACAACAACAAGAATACAAGTATTCGTATATGTATGGCATATAAAAACAAAATAGTTATGGTTTCATATTCCAAAAAACGTATAAAGTTTGGTAAAACATTTTCGACATACAATTCGACATACAATTCAATACTTCTTCAATATTGGCTACACATAGACGACTTAGTAGTCTGCATCTATGTCTATGACGAAGTAGACATCATAGTCATCGTTGTCTTATCGTTTATTGAACATTAAATCTGATACTGTAGTTTGTTGTTGTTAGTTTTTATTGTTGAAAAGTTAAATTTTCTAAACACTGACATGGCCAGCAGACAGACAGACTTACCATACACTACATACATAGTATTCTCATAGAAATCCGTAAATTTTTATGTTTCCATAACAATATTTTCATGGTCTTGCATTATCTCTCTAAAAGCTAAAGAGTTTTATGAAAATCTTTACATTGAAAATTTTTGCTTTTAAGCACTTTATTCCTAAAAGGATGTATGTATGTGCATACGTTAGCCAGTTGCGGTGGTTAGTTAGGTTCAGAGATGCAGTAATAAAAATTGAAAATATTTTTTTTGTCCTCCTTTTCCTTTCTTACATACATACATGTATGTATGCATACTTGTTGCTTATTACTCGTATCCATAAACTTGTTAACATCGTGGTATTGTTGTATTAAATTTGTTGTTGTTGTTGCTCTTATGTTACTTATGATATAATGTTGTTAAGGGGAAGTGAAGATATATTCATTGTTCAGTATTTGTGCCATACATTTTATTGGCATGGATAAAAGGTTATAAAAGCCATATCGGAATGATTAAGGATTTGTAATGCCAATTGGAATATTTCAATACAATTTCTATTCATTTTGGAAACAATCTAAATTTAGGTTAAATTATAACAACTTGTTGTTAAAGTTGAGTTTAGTTAAAGGTAACTTTAGTTAAAGTGAACTTTAGATTCATCTTCAACTTATTTTCGTTATTACAACTTACAGGCAAAATAAAGTAAACTTTTTATGGCAGCGCTGGAGCAATGTCGATAACATTACCTAAATAATACAAGTTTTTTTTAGACGCAGCATCAACGACGTGCTCCTTTTTCTTTGGTTTATATTTGAAGTTGCAGTATTGAAAATAATATATAATATGGCAAGTTCAAATATAAACTTAACTTTTACCGATAGGATGATCCATCCTTTAGCTTAACGCTCACTTCTATCGTATTGTCTACTTATAATAATAAATTATAATTTATCTGCCCGTTAAAGTCCTGCCTTTAGTTAACAGCAAGTTGTAATAATGACCCTTAGTCTTATAAGATACACGTGAATTGATGTGATAACAAATGTTCTTGTTGGAATTTTTAGCATAACTTAACCAATTTTTCCGGAATCGCAGAACTAAGGCAGAAAAAGATTTTATATGAACAAGGGATTGACTTGTTTTTTAGGATAAGAAACGTCAGATGACTATTAAAGGGTTATAAAGGGTCCGCCAAATAACTTTTTTTTTTTAAATGCTTTAAAAAAGCTACTGAATATTTTCTCAAATTTCGTTTTTTATTTGAAAGTACAATCCTCCCGGTTAATAATGGAAAATAATTTCATTCAAATGGCTGCCTCGGCTGGCCATGCAGTAGCCTACACGAGTAGCCTACAGAAGATGCCGATTTTGGCAAAAAAATCAAATTGTCCTTTTGTCATCTATTATCCTTATTATGTTTGATATCATTTCTGGAAACTCTTGAAACAAGCAGAAAGGAATATGATTAAGCTTATATCAGATGAAAAGCAATTTGCGAGTGTTACTTACAAAACTATTTATTATGTACCTTTAATCAGAATTAAAACGTAGCTTCTTTCACCTCCTATGTTATGTTTATTACTATGAGTGGCGGGACCTACAGTTTAGTGTCGTTTGCGTGGGGCAGATTATTTTGAGAAACTTTTCATCGCACTTTCATTTACTCTCAGAGTTTTTCCCAGAAAATATTTTGTATTTTGATGTGCTTAGGCTGGAGATTGAACCACGGTCTCTTGTCTAATAAGCCAATATACTATCTAATAGTCTACGAGTGTGATTAATTTTTTTCTCTCAGTTTCATCGACCAATACATACTTTGTTTCAAACCCAATTATAGTGCCATTGATTATTGTTCAGTTTGCTTTGCTTTTTTTCCAGCTAGTTTCAAGCACTCTTTTACACAACACATATTGAAAATTTGGCATTTTGCTTTCTACTGTAGGAAATGACGTTGATTTATTTATTAATTCATTAGAATACAATTATAAGTTATATTATAATTATTACGAGTTGAGTAACTCAGACCTTATGTTCGGTGTAGTGTAACACATCAAAATCTGAGATGGGAATCGAACGCAGGACCCTCACTTTAATAGTCCACTAGAATACCAAGACATCGAACTTACGATTAAATTAGGTTTTGTTCATTTCATTTTCTTATGAAATCTTGGTATTCTAACTTCTATTACTTCCAATCGCTTGTTTGATTTTATTTGAAATACTAAAATTAAGTCCGAAAAATAGGACACCGAAATTTAAGTTGAATGTCATACTAGAATTCTAAAAACACTAACGATGATTACAGTTTCTTCCAAATCTTTTGTAAAGGTTTGTAGCTAATTCCCTGCGAATTTTAAGGACATTCAAGATTACAATCATAAATCATAATCGTAAAATTTTCTACTGGCATATCATATCAATTTTTCTTTTTATGCTTTGATTAGTTTTCGTTTATTTTAATTTTTTTTCTTTTCTTATATAAATAATCAGCAAATATTTATGTTATGCCATGTTTTTCGAACATGAACATGGATACGATTTTAATAAAGTATACAAAAAAAAAGAAAAAAAATTTAAATACAATTATTCGTATAAGTTTCATTTTAAGCTTAAGGAATAACTTTATTAACTTTATTATTAAATCCATAGAAAAATATAATTTGATTTTGTACAATCAAATAAGATTTTATCATTATTTTCGTTCTTTTTGTCAAACAAAATGCCAAGCATTGATAATATCAAAATAAGGAGACAAATTTCGTTGCTAGTTACAACTTACATATATGTTTCGTGATACCCCTAAGTAGCATGAATGACAACTTGACTTATTCAAATAAAATGAAATCTGAAAAAATATATATTCGGCTACGTTTTCTCAGCAGTCTTCTGGCAAAAACTCTGAGAATAAATGAAAATTGTTATGAAAAGTATATCAAAAAAATCTGTTATTCAGAGTGGACTTTAAATTGTAGGTCCCTCTACTCATGTATAAAATTAATACACACAACATTTGTGGCGTGAGAAACTAGGCTGTAATCCTGACTAAAGGGCTGAAATGACCAATTAAATAAATAAGTAAGTAAATAACAAATCTTCTAATACGCATTATGTGTTTCAGAGATCAACAATGAATCGTTTTTTCGCTACTCATAAGTACTCATGAAATTTCGAGTAGGAATGAGTCAACAGTATTGAAATTCAACTACTCTGATTCATTCGTACTCACTAGAACATTGATTTATAAGTACTGGGTGCAATGAGTATGAGTACAACGTTGACATCAAACTCATACCATTCGAAATATGTATGTTTGATTCATACGCCTACTCATTCAGATTCATAAATTTAGAAAAATATTTATAATACCCATAAATGATTCGAATGATTCGAATCATTCATTAAAATTTGTTGTTGCATTTACACAAAAGACAAAGACAGCAAGCAAAGCAAACACACAACCTTCTAGTGATTACGCGAATCATACTTATTTTGTGATTCATGTACGCGTTGAGTAAAGGAGAGTCGAAACATCATGCGCTTTGTTAATAATAAGTACGATGAGTACTTCAAACTTTGAATATGAGTAGTATGAGTAAGATATTAAAATAGGTATGAATGCATATAAATATCAGCATTTATGAGTATGATTCGAATCTACTCTTCTTTTTGAATACTCATTGCTGATCACTGATGTGTATACAACAATATGAAAATTATAGTTTTTCTTAAGCTGATTTAAAAATTGTTAAACAGATCTGTACTCATTTTGTAACAATTCATTTATTAAATTCATTTTGCTCTTGTTAACCCATAAGGAATTTACTCAGCATGATAATTAAATAAATTATTCCCATTTCACAATAAATAATTACATGATGTCTTACATGTTTTTTTCATTTCTTTCCTCTTGTTATTATTGTGGCTTCTCTCAATTGGATAGTATGATTCTGTAACATTCATTTGCTTTAACACTGTATTGTTTGCTACTCTTGCAATTACAATATTTCAACGTAAAATTGTAAAATGCAAATGCGCTTAAGTAGACAACCAAACTCTAATTAAGTTCATTTATTTGTATGTGTAGGTTGGCCGTTTTGTTGGCTTAGAGAACAAGAACGAACAAAACCAATCCAATTGAGACCAGCAGACTACACATTTCATTAATACAAATACATTTTATGCAACGGATGTCATTACAAATGTCGTGGCATGTTTGGTAAATTTTTATTAATGGCCTTCGATGCAAATTAATGAATTGATACGCTTGTGTACAATCATTAAAATGTTTCGTTTAGTTAATACGATGCTTTTGGAGGCTGGTTACCAGAAAATTAATTATTGAAGTTATTAAATTGATGAAGGCTATTTATTGGTAAAAACAGAATACAGTTGTAAGATTCAAACGCAATGTTTTACATTTAAGGAAATGTTAGGGAACTTTCAGCACATTGCTCTTTAATATTTTAGCGAAAATATATGTAGTCAACTTAATGAATCGCATTAGTTTCTCTATAACACATCCGTCCACCTGGATATATTTGATGAAAACTACATCAATCGTAGAGAATTTTCCGGAGGGCACTTTATCACCTGACACCTTTATTTAGACAACCCTATTTTAATTGACAAATGAACTCAAATACTATCAATTTCATCAAGGATTGGCTTTAAACAGTCGTCAGCCTGCCACGTTGCTGATATCAGTTGACGGCAATTGCATTAACCTCCGAATTTTTGAAGAAAAATTACCAATGACACCATCAGACTGAAATGTCTACCAAACAGCAAAATGAGAGCAAAATATGAATTTGGCCATACGTTTGTAATACCTTTCAATTTCATTTGTTCACTTCCTACTTGTGAGTTTGAATGCCTACCATTTGGAAAATGTTGTGCAACATATACCTGAAGTTTATGCCTGAGTTTTTTTGAGTAAGCAGGTCTTGTGGCAAAATTAGTAAATATTGTGGCTTTTGATTGTGCTCATCATAATATTTTTTTGCAATGAAATATATTTTACTGTTGAAAAAAGCCAAAAAGCATTCGAAATATTGCAAACAGTTTGAAGACCATAAATTTAGTAACATTATTTGATCAAGATTCGTGTCATTGGGCGTAACTCAGGCAGTTATTTCAAAGCATTAAAAAACAAAAGGATTAATTTGAATGCAAGTAAATAGGGTGTCACATGATTTGAATCCCTTCAAAATGAAATAATTTTTGCATTGAATTACGGAAAGGATTCATTACGACAACGCCAAGCGTTAGATATCATATGTAAGGTACGATTGCATTCGAACCAGGTTATCTCAGTAGAACTGTACAGACAACAATAAATTCGAATAAAACGCTCATTTCATTACGACAACGCTAAGCATCATATGTATCATATATGAAGCAAGGGCAACGATCAAGATCTATATACTCATAACATTCGATATGCCTAGATTCATTAATTTAGAAATATACTTATAAAAATATGAGTATTATAAATATGAGTATTTTGTAAAATACTTATAATACTCATAGTGCAATGGATCAACTTGACCTCCGGGTAATTTACTTGTCAAGTACACGTCCTCTAACCTAACCTAACCTATAATACTCATAAATGATTCGAGTGATTCGAAACATTCATCAAACACACAACCTTCTAGTGAGAATGAAGTGTTCGTACGCTAATCACACTTATTTTGTGATTCTTGTAAATCTTGAGTAAAGGAGAGTCGAAATCAATAACATTATGCGTATTGTTAAGTACGACTACGATGAATACTTCAAACTTTGAATATGAATAGTATGAGTATAATATTAAAATAAGTATGAATGCGTATAAGTATCTGAAATTATGAGTATAATTCTACTCATCTTTTTGGGTACTCATTTCTGATCTCTAGTCTAAAGCTTGATTTGATAGCAATAAGCCCTGTATATGAAAAGCAGACTGTACTTTTCCATCATGACAATGCTTGCGTTATAATGTGATGGCGGTCAAAAACTAGTGGAAAATAGTGAATTTGTAGTTTGCCTCAACCGCTATATAGCCCAGATATTGTCCCTGTGGACTGTTAAATGGAAAATGCTCTTATTAGAATACTTACACTGGGTACCCAAAGTTGGCGTGATTAATTCCTGACTTCAAAAGATGAGCGTTTATTAGTAGCAAATCCATAAATTGTCAAGTTCTTTAAACAAAACTACTAATAAATTATTTTTTCCCATTAAAAGTGGCCGGCTTAGAAGTTATCTACCAATAATTTCTATGAATTCTTTGATTGATATTGAGCACTTAATTTGTAGCAACAGCTTTAAAATAAGACCAACTAATAATCGCTCAAAAGTAATAAAATATTATTAAGAAAAGAAAAATAAAATTTAATTAAAATTGAAATTGAAATACCCTGTTGCTAATACACATATGATTGGTATTTGAGTTGAAGTACAAATATCTACTTTCAATAAAATACAAAAAATTCATTGTTTAAATGAATAAAATTCCCAGACATTTTCTAATTATTAACTGAAAAAAACGAAATTAATAAAATTCTTTTACAACTAATTACTTGCATCGTTCACATCTATGAGAACAGTCTTAATAGAAATATATACTAAAGAGTCTAGTAAAATTTGTGATCATGTGTGAATGCAACAGAAAAACAATGAAGGCATTTAACAAACTCCCTTTTTGTGCCATGAAACTTCTTCTTCTCCTATCAGAAGAATAAGCATAAAAACTATTTAAAAATTCCTCGAGCTGAACATACAGATATTAAACGATTTTTACAAGAGTATAGGACGGGGCGGGGGAAAGACAGTAGTTTGCCTAGAGGTTATGGTAGAAACCTTTACATTTATTATGACTTAGAAAAAGGCAAACCGCAGCGATGGTTATACACTCAAATGCGAATATATGTAGTAGTGACAAAAGAAGCATAGACATTCAAGTTTCTCTTTTTAATTTTGCCGACTTATAATACTTTTTTTTAATTGCCATAATTAACAACCGTCCAGGACACATTTCTATGCCACTATTCTAGCAAAGTTACCCATTAAAACCACCAACATCATCAACAGACAACCAAACAGAATCAGCGAATACTCGTACACGATGAACCAAAGAATAGGCTCTGCAGCGAACAACCACAGCATCTCATATGTTGTCAATTAACCTTTAAGCCATTTAGTAGCAACATTTGTGGTGAACATTGTGGTCCTGTTGATAGTAATGGCGATGGGAATGATGATGATGATGTTCGTGTTCATGTTGATCTTGTTGGTGGTTGGATGCTATAGCTGAACAGTGACTACTGCCATTGGTGTTACTGTAGTTTATATGGTGTTTACCTTTATGTGTATGCAAATGTGTTTCTTTCTTCTTCTTTATCTATATCTGTTTAAGTATGTTTTCATATTTAGACTTAAGCTTTAATGTCAATTTGAATATTTATCACCTTAACGTTATGCTCTTTTCGGCGCTTTCTGCCGTCTGTCTATCTGCTGTTGTCTTGCGGCTTTATACGAAGTCAACATTAAAGTTAAGTTTGCTGAGATAAAACAAGGCTCATCGAAATGATTGAGTGAGTGACTGAAAGGCTTAACAAGACTTAGAAATGGTCCCACGATGTATTCCCTAGTTTTTGTTTTACGACGTCCTTATAAAAAAATTAATGTATTAGCATTTGTTTCCCAGGTTCTTAAGCTCATGTTATTTTAAGTGGAACTTAATTAAACAAATAAAAAATATTACAGCCCAGGCGACATAACGCGCGAATGTTTCATTACATAAAGTATTTTAAATATAACAACCACACTAATTACTATTTTCTCTTTGTTTTCTTTTGCAGATGTTGAAATGACTATAATTTGCTTATAATTATCATTAAGAACTCAACATTAAATTATAATTCGTACAACCCAAAAAACCAAGTAATAGCAACCAACAACACAGGAAATCTACATATAAAAACCTTCCCCAACCAATCCCATCCAAAAGTTTTAGAAGAAATCTCCAGTAACCGTAAATAACCGAGAAATTTGTATAAAAATACTAGCGCAACCTAAAAATGAAGGAAATGTTTTCAATAAAACTGTTGCCGTTGGCGGCTCTACTAGTCATGAGTTGTCTGCAATTTGTTAATGTAACAGCACAATCGAATTATGTGCAACATGGTGACAGTGGAAACTATACAACAAATGGTCTACCCGAAGAAGCTACACTCGATGGAAAGGTAAGTTTCGTATTCCTATAAAAAGAAAACCAATAGTGTATGAATAGAAACCCCAAAGACAGACATTCAACAATAAAGAATTGAATGTGAATGTGATCATATTTTCATATTCTAACAGCAAACATGACATGTTGTCAGTTTATATGGAAATATATCAACAACAATAGAATGAACAGCAACCACAACAATACTTTACAACATTAGCAACAACAATATTATGCTCTTTTGACAATTGCATAAATCTGCTAATGTTGGCTTAGCTTATCTAGTTGGGCTCTTGTCTAGAGAGTTTTTATATTTTTTCTTTTCATTTCTAAGCTTTCAACCATAATTTCTTTGAATGTCACCACATTTTCTGATGGCATATTCAAATTTATGTTAAAATGTCTATCAAATAAGCTGAGAGAAATTTTGTTGCAATACATGTTGGAATTAACATCAGAGATCAGCAATGAGCTTTCAAAAAGACTCATCATTTCTGATACTTATACGCATTCATAGTTAATTTAATATCATACTCATACTACTCATATTCACAGTTTGAAGTACTCATCATACTCATACTTAACAATACGCATAATTTTGTTGATTACGACTCTCCTTTACTCAATATTTACAAGAATCACAAAATAAGTGTGATTCGCATACGAACACTACAATACTCAGTAGAAGGTCGTGTGTTTGCTTTGCTTCCTGTCTTTGTTCTTTTTTTCTTTCTTCTTGGCCATTACAACCCTTCAGTCAGGATTGCGGCCTAGCTTCTCAACACCACTCATGTTGTGTTCGTTAATTTTATACATGAATGGCGGGACCTACAGTTTAAAGTCGACTCCGAACTACAGTTTTTTTGAGAAACAACATGCATGCAACAACAACTAAGACTGTAAATTTTGATGAATGATTCGAATTATTTGAATCATTAATGAGTATTATAAGTATTTTTCTAAATTTATTAATCTGAATGAGAAGGCGTATGAATCAAACATATTTCGAATGTTATGAGTTTGATGTCAACGTTGTACTCATAATCATTGCAAACTGTACTTATAAATCAATGTTATAATGAGTAGGAATGAATCAAAGTAGTTGAGTCTCAATACTGTTGATTCACTCATACTCAAAATTTCATGAGTACTTATGAGTAGCGAAAAAACGAAACGACATGCTTACAGCAATCAACAAAATTAAAGTTTTCAGTAAACGTCCAGACCACTGCATTCTATTTTAATTATTCATGAACATTTCAGATGAATTCCAAATAATTTCTCCGTGTATTGTATGCATCGAAATGTATGGCATATGCATACACATACATAAATTGCATATTGTATGCCATATAATATAGTACTCTTAACCAAGCCTATAATTTGATTCCAATTTTTTTTTTTCGTTTACTTTAATTTTTTTTCAACATTTTTATCCTGTCTACACGTTCATAAAGTTCATAGACAGGCTATAAAATCAAATGCAAAGAACGCAAAACAAAACCATCACACATGCATACATACGCATTCTGTAGAACATTCTCAAACGTACACATTAGGCCACAAAACGGATTGTGTGTATGTGTGTGTGTGTATTAAAATAATAATTTTATTAAATTATAAAATTTTATTGCAAACCATGCTGTTAATTTTGTTTTTTTTGCAAAAAACAAAGAAAAATAATGGAAAACAATAACGTTGAAATAAATTATATTTGTATATGTACACTTGGGGTATTTTAATGTCTCATTTCAAACCAACCATGTACGTGAACGTGTTAATACCTTGGATTAGAAGTGAAGTTAAAATATATATATTTTTTTTATTATCACTTTACTTAAGAATTTACTAATGTATGTGGGAGTGGATTTTTAGTTGGAATTTAAAGCATGATTTTTATGTTCACTGGCTTTTATATACAGATTGTGTAAAGTGATATTAATTTATATACGTAAAGTCTAAATTATGGCCAATATATTAACGATTTAATTTTTGTTGTTGGTAATTCAATTGAATGGAAAAATTTTATTTTAGAATTTTTCTTTTTATTACGAACTTTAGACTTTGCCAGAGAGTTTTGTTAAAGCGCTTCTTATTTTATTATTTCGTATAAATTTTACACATTTTGGACATCGGATTAAAGACTTTGCATGAAAAAATTTTGACACACTTCTACACTTTTAGCTTTGATTGTGATTGGAAAGAAAAGTTATTATCGTTACTATTAAGATTTAAGTATGGTATTAACACATTCGCATCAGATTATTCACACGTAAACTTTCCTATAAATCCGGGTTTTCCTTATAATTCTTTACCTTAGAGGCGTAGATTTCTGAATAGTTTAACGAAACGGATTTAATTTCGAATACAGGATTTGATTATTTTCAATGACAGTAAAATTAGGCCAATAACATCTAGATATACGGGATCAAGGACAATCTTGTAAAAGGCATTTAACAATTACCCTAGATACGAAACGGTATGCATTATTTGTGTGCCTTGTCTTCAAAGTGTATTTGAAAATGAGGAAGCAAATATTCGGGCTACATACATACATACATACATAATTGGTCATTACAACCCTTTTGTCAGGATTACGATCTAGTTCTTCAAACCGCTTATGTTGTGTGTGTTACTTTTTTATACATCAGTGGCCTACAGTTTAAAGTCGACTCCAAAAGACAGATTTTTGAGAAACTGACTTTCCTGACTTTTCTGGTTTTTGCCAGAAATCTGCTGAGAGGAAATCACCGAAGAAATATTTTTTTTTATATTTCATTTTGATGTCTGGCCTGGAGTTGAACTCGGGCCTTACGTCCAATAAGCCAGCACTCTATCTTCTAGACTAAGGCGACATAACATATATACTTGGTCACTACAACCGCTTAGTAAGGATTACGACCTTGCTGCTCACACCAATTATGCTGTGTATATTAATTTTATACAAGAGTGGCGGCACCTACAGTTTTAAAACTTTTTTTTATTTACTGTCAGAATTTTTGCCAGAAATCTGTTGCGAAGCAGTCGCCGAAAAAAAATATTTCTTTCATATTTTCGTGTTGTTGGATTTATCTGACCTGGGGTATGAACCCTCCTACGCTCAAGCCTAATAAGCCAGGACAGTACTTACTAGATTACGACGACCTGGTGCTAATAGAGTACTATATATCATAGGCTTGGATAACCCCATGCCTACTACAATGAAAACCAAGCGAAGGAAGAAGGCAAAAGCGTCACATCAATTATTGCAAAGAAGTATACAAATATGGAAAGTTTTATGAACATGTTCTAAAATGATCGCAATGACCGAACACGCATTGCTCAGCATTCGTAAGCTCGATATTCCAAAATTTTGGAATTATAACAGACATAAGTCACTTCGAAGGATTAAACTGTAAGAACTTAAGAAAGTTTGTACAAGATACAGACTTCCTATAGAAATCATGGTTAGTATCCCATAAAGGCGAGCCTTATTGTGCGCTGTTTGATGGCTTAGGGGCCTGCTAATAGGTTTTCTCTTCTGTAACCTATCTGCTAGACGGATTGTAGGATCTAAACTTAGACTTCCTCTCTAAGGATTCGTAACTTCATTGCAGAATTTCACGCTTTAGTGTAAAAATTATATACATTTTGAGGGAAACTTGTTTAAAAGTGGTGAAATTTTTAATAGTTTACTCGAATAATTTGTATGAGGATGAATTTATATAAAAATTAGAAATTAACAACAAACTACTCTTATAAAAACCCTCGCTTCCCCAAGGTATATTTTTTTTCGGAATTTTGTGATACCATATTGTCGTACCTAGTAACCCAATCCCCTATATTTCCCAGAACTCCGTCCATTCGAAGGGACTTCAGCATCTCAAAACAAATTTTTTTTTTAATTAATTGCACAAAATTATTAAAATTACTAAACATTAGAAATTTTCATTAAAATAAAAGAACGTGTCCTAAAAATATCCGTCAACAATTCTGCCATATACGATTTGTTTTCATTAAAGTGTTTCATAATTGCGAAATTATTTTTCTCAATTATATGTTCTTCGAAAAACTCAGTACACCAAACCAAAAAAAAAATATCATTTCAAGTGTAATTTCCCAACAAACCTCAACAAGCTAAAATACTTAAGAGTATCGTACTTTTCCATTCAAGAATATGGAAAAAGAGGAAAAAGTACAACTTTTTTCTTTCTTTCAAATTAAATAGAAATTTCCTATAAAATCCCATCACTTTAATTTAAGCATGTAATTATAATTCCCGCAATACTGAAATGTTAAGTAATTACTACGTACAATACGGGTATGAAATGGCACACACACAACGCAATACACAGTGCAGCTGAGCCAACGTCAAAGCAGCACATCACTGAAGAAGGCGCATAATGCGGTATAGTGCCTAAAGTACAGTGGGAGTGATAATGATTAGTTGCCACAAAACACTCCACTTAAATAGTTTTTCACATGAAATTAACAAAAGAAGTTTTTTGAAGAAAGAGAGCCTGAGGAGAAATTTAATTTCAATAATTCATGTAGGAAATAATGCAGAAATGTAGGGGTGTAGTAGACGACATAATAAAATTAATTGAATAAATATGACAATTAAGAGACAATATGTCTTTTGTTCTAATAAAATATTCATTTGATTTAATTTATGCTTAGAATGAAGAAGAAGAAAATTATAATTCATACATTACAAAATAAAATAAATTTTTTTTTATTGGATAACAAAATACATAAAAAGACAAATTAAGATTTGATGATTGCATAAAATCGTAGATTAGTGTCTAAAAATATCTATAGATGTTAAGGATTACTTGTTTACCAGCTAGATTATATGCCAGAATACATACATGCTCTTGTCGCTATGCGATTTATTATCCTGTTAAGCTCTCACAGTTTGATTCTTTTAGATAGTTCTCTATACAACATGAGAGTATCCAGGCTATAAGTGGAATTTAGTATATTACCTAGTAGGATTTATCTAGAATTCTAAGCTGGTAGGGCTGATTCTCCCATATGATCATTACTGGTGGATTTGATGAAAGTTTCCACAGTTCTAAAATTGAAGTCCTGGCTACTGGTTCCTGAGTAATTGAGCTCATTTTCTCTGACAGCCAAGGAGGATACAGAACTCTTTTGAAACCAAAAAATAAATCTATACAGATTGCGACTTCTTTGATTGAGTCTCGTATGAGTTTTGTACAAATCTCATGTGGGTTTCTGACTCCAGCCACATTTTGGATCAGCTTTGAATCGTTTTTTCGCTACTCATAAGTACTCATGAAATTTTGCGTATGAGTGAGTCAACAGTATTGAATTTCAACTTCTCTGATTTATTCCTACTCACTATAAAATTGATTTCTAAGTATGGTTGTATTGAGTATGAGTACAACGTTGACAGATTCATACATTTAGAAAAATACTTATAATATGTACTTATAATTGATTCGAGTGATTCGAATCATTCATCAAAATTTACAGTCTTAGTTGTTGTTGCATTTACAAAGAAAAAAAAAGAAAGAACAAGACAAAGACAGCAAGCAAAGCAAACACACAACCTTCTAGTGAGTATTGTAGTGTTCGTACGCGAATCATACTTATTTTGTGATTCTTGTAAATGTTGAGTTATGGAGAGTCGAACTCAAAACAACATCATGCTTATTGATAAGTATGAGTACGTTGAGAACTTCAAACTTTGAATACGAGTAGTATGAGTATGATATTAAAATAAGTATGAATGCGTATAGACATCAAAAATTTTGAGTATGATTTGAATCTACTCATCTTTTTGAATACTCATAGCTGATCTCTGTTACACACCTAATACATATCTAATACCAATTTTCTGATGAGATGATAAGTTCGCCTACTACTTCTATTCAATTGTGGATAAGTTAGAATACGTTGTAATTTGATTAGACAATGGAATTAGACAAGGAAAAATCCTTATGAGTCAATAGGCATGCTAAGACATTTCGCTTATTTGATAATACCATACAGAGAGGTTGAACATCAGTCAGTCAAGGCGTTATAAATCGGTCGAAGAAGAAGAAAAAGAAAATATTGGCCTACATTTTCCAATATTCATTTCATATTTTTACTTTGTTACTTGGCCTCACATCGATCATTAATTTTTCAAAATGGTTTTCAGTTTGATTTTAAAGGCACCATGCTATAGTGCGAAGCACAGACTTGCTGGTTACTTCTGCTACAAAACTTCCTGTGGTAACACAACGAACGAATGTATCTGCTTCTGTGAGCTCTGATGTCAGCACAGCTGCCATTCCTTCCGATTTAACCTAGCCTATGTAAAGATTCAGTTCTGTTTAAAATGTTAAAAAGCATAGAGTACAAGGCTTCCTAACTACTTGTCCCTTCTTAATATGGTAGTACCTCTTGGAAAACCGAAATCAAGTTTTACTAACAAGGGTAGTCGTGGGAAATATTTGCTCTCTTTCCAGTAGATGGCTTTGTTTGACTTTTTTACGAAGTTCGTTGTTAAAGTTAGGCTCTGCGTTGATTATGGGTCTAGACGCATCTTGGATGAGTTATTCGATTTCAGAATAAGGATTATTTACTTTAAAAATTAAAAAAAACGAGGACGAAAACTTTTTCGTCTGCTTAAAGAGTTTAACTTTTATTGCTTGGTTTTCTAGTCAAGCGTTTTAACCACTCGTTATGCTACCATTTAATAGAGAAATAGAAAATATAAAAATTAGAGCATAATTTGTAAAGATTTTACTTTTTCTGAAAAAGTTCATTTTGGTCACAAAGTATCCTATTTTATTGCAAGTAGACAGACACACAAAAATAAATAATGTGTGCTTGCACTTTTACTCTGGACTGTAAATGTTTATAGTCTATAGTATTCTATTGTGTAATATCTTCCACTGTTGTTATTGTTATTTCCCAACACATTTCTTTTCTTTTTTCTTTCTTCATTCATTCATTTGCATTGGTTCACTTAGTATTCCATTGACTTAATCTATTACTCTTTCCACCCCGGACTATACCAGCATGCTTATACATCTACAGATGCCAGTCTTTTATTAACTGGTGCAAAATGTTTAGTATGTATACGATGCTAATTAAAATAAATTACTATCAAAACAATTGTTATTTGTTGTTGTTGCTGAAGTTGCCAGGAAAATTAAAGAAACATTAAAAAAGGAAAATATGTATATATACACAGTGAATAAAGAAGATATACGTAATAAAAAAAGGATAATTATTTATGTGGAGGACAGTGAAATGGCATTCATTTATTTTTTTTCAAAACATTTTTTATTCGTTTTTTTTTTCCTCAAAATTTTTTTAAGTTGAAAATTTTTTCTTTGAAAATATTTGTAAACAAAAAAAAAATTATCTGCCGCATAAATTATAATCTAATATTGATTGTTGGAATTTCATTATTTTTTTTTTTATTTTTTTTTTTCATTTGCTCCCCACACACTTACTTGGCTTAAGCCTTTGGCAAACATCTGCATCTCTTTAAGCAGATTGTGGGTATATGTACACATATTTGTTTTTACTTTGACTTTTAAAAATTTACATACCAGACACGTACTTTAAACATACATTTCAAATTTTTAAGCTTTTTTTTCTCTCTCTCTCTCTCTTTTTACTCGGGTAAAATTGAGTTGAAAAGATATTTCGTATTCATACATTGATTTTAGCAGGAAAACAATGCGAATTTCAATACAAATACAAATATACCCAGAAAAAACTGTACAAGTTAATGAATATTTGTAATTACATTTCATACACCCTACTTTATGTCATTAATTTATAAATCTAGCCAAGAGATTATTTCATTATCATTTGCTTTGTTTTGCAAAACTTTGAATGTCACTCTGTAGCTTTCATCTAAGCGCTGATTGTACACTTGAGTTGTATTCACTTGAATTTAAATTCCTTAATGAGGAAACCAGATTTTTTTGTTTTTGTGTTACATTTGTAATGTTGAATCATTTGTTTCATAATTAATTAGTTTATAATGACTCAAACACTTGTTGAGAATATTTTAATTTGCATCAGAAAAAAAAAGTATAAGTACTCATTAGGTATTTGATTGAAAAGGAAGAAAAAAAACTTTAATTATAAGCAAAGAGTTCATATGGGGAATAATTAATTATAAAGAGATGATAATAGCAAAAAACCGATTTAAATGATATTTGCTATGGTTAAAAGAAAAAAGTTAATTAATTGTTGGCATATAAACTGCCGAATATCGTTGAAAAATAATCTTTTATAGGCGACAACATCATTAATTTTTTTAAAATTTCTAAGCCAAGCTAAATTATTTCTTTTGAATAGAAATTTTTTTATGTCTATTGTGGACTGATTTAAAAATGGAATCAATAAGTATCGGTATATCTATATATATATGTAAATTGCAGCTATATTAGACATGTGTACTATACTGTTCTCGCTTTACGTTTAAAACTAAAGAAGAAGAAGTCTTAAAGGTTCATATATAATTGGTCATTACAAGCCTTAAGCCAGAGTTACGACCTAGTTCTCCCACCACTTATATTGTGTGTGCTAATTTTATACATGAATGGCAGGATCAAAAGCTTAAAGTCGACTCCGACCGACAGGTTTTGGGAAACTCTCCACCTTCTAGTCATCGTAGTCTAATAGGTAATGTATTGGCGTATTGGACACGAGTCCATAAATATACGAAATACGAAAATTTATTTCATCGGTGACCTCCTCTCGTCAGTCTTCTGGCAAAAAGTCTGTGATTAACTAAAATGAAAAATCTAGCGCTCGTAGTCGATTTCAAACTGTAGGTCCCGCCACTCATCTATAATATTAACACACACAACAGGAATGGTGTGAAAATCTAGGTTGTAATCCTGACTAAAGGGTTGTACTTATAATCGATTAAGTATGTAAGCATTAAATCGTCTGCAATTAGAACTCCTTTGACCGATGCAGTAGATGTGCTATTAATTATCTCATACTTCGGAACATGGTTGTAAAATAGAATTGTTTCAATGACTTAAGCTAGTTTTGAAATCTTGGAGCAGTATTTCATTAACGAGAAACCGGAATTGTAACTTTAAGTAGTCGTGACTCAAATCAAATTCAAGCCAGGCTCTCAGGTATGGTATACTGATGTAAGAAATCGATTACGATACAATTTTTCGATTTTCAATCATTTTTCAAGTATGAATTCTTTACAATTCGGATTATGTGTAGAAGAATAGTGAGAATCCTTATTCTTTCGGATAATGAAGTAGTAGTGAGAAGTTAGGCCGTAATCCTGACTGAAGGGGTGTAATGACCAATTATATATGTATGTATGTGAAGTAGCTCCTGAGCGCTTTAAACGATTATAATCACCTCTTGCTTGGGACGACTTCCGGGTAACAACGTTTACAAGGGTAATTCTATTTAGTGAAATGAGGTTCAAATTTGATTCTTCCTGTCCTATGTAATGATACAATTTACTTTCATATGTTAAGATTATAGAGCATTCGACTTCTATGCCAATTATTCCTACTTAATATGGTTCAATTGCGGTACCTGGAAAGTAAAGGGATTCCACAAATTGAGTCACCCGTTTAAAAACCCAAATCGGCCTTTACTAACAAGGAAAGTCGAGGTCCTGAAGTAAATAATTGTACTGTGAAAGTGATTCAGAACCCCTTATAAATTCTTCTACTGTAGAAGGCTTAGGATAATAGGGTTGCATTTTGTCCTTGACAAGAACTAACGTATGAAAATGCATTGGGTGTGGTGGTGAAAGTCATTGCTCTTGGAGTAGCATTCTTTCCAGTAATAAGGGTTATAACGGTTATTCTATTTAGTGATATAAGGTTCTAATTTGACTTTATTTATGCCACGAATCATTGTGTGAATCAGAAAAATATAATCAATAAGGCAGTATAGAAATTTCTATGCTCAACTGCGTAATTATGCCGGCCAGTCGGGCCAATGTGATTTCCAGTAAATGGCTTGTATGCCGAACAAATAATTTTTTGAAAATTTACATATTCCGACACTTAAAGTGTCTATAAATTCGTTGATCATTCCCAAACACTTTACAATTTTTTTAATATATTTTTTTTAATTTTTGGCTCTTACGAATCCATCGTTTGTCAATTAGTATTCACGAAAAATATTCTCATATCGAACTAATGCATGACCAAATATATACAGGCTATTTAAGAATCTACATAACTTGCCTGAAGTTCATTAAATAAACTTCTCCTACCGTTAACGTAGCATGTGTTCATTCAACATTTCGTACCGCGATAGTGATACAATCGAATGTAAATTAAAAATCGCATATGCTGGAGGAAAGTGAATATTCCCATATATTTTAGTATGACCAATAAAAATAACAAAAAAAAGAGAGAAAGATTTTTTTTGTGTATTTTGCCTAACCGAAAGCAATGAAATACACAACACAGTAATTTTAGATTTTATTGATTAAACCAAGTGGGTCTACTAAGAGTGAAAGAGATGGTATTTTGTATGTCGCACGTTAACTTTTACGTATTGAACTGCAATTGTCAATATATAAAATATTTTTTTTTTCACTTTTTTTATTTGTTCTCCCTTTTCTTTTTTGGCTTTCACAAGCAAATAACAATTTTAAAAATTATTGTTTTGTTTTGTCACAATTTGCATTTGTTTATGGGATTTAATACCACGCGTATGTATACGCAAAAATTTTTGAACTTTGTTACTGTACATAACAATACATACGTGTATATAGCCATTGTAAATGTGGGTCTGCTTGGTATCTACATTTATTTCCCATATTCTACAGCCAAAAAATATTTTTTTTCTTTTTGTGAACTACAAAATAAAAATTCATATTTAAAGCCGGAAATTTTACACAAAAATTAGTTGTTTAGGAAATGACAGAATAATAAATATTGGACTTTTATTTCTTGTAACATTTTAATGGAAATTATATCGTTGGCAATACTGCCAAAAAAAAAAAAAATTAAACAAAAATGCGAAATATTGAGTGGATGTTGGCTAACGACGTGATTTTGAGCAAAGTCTACATTAAAGTGTGGCATGTTTTTTTAAAAACCATCTTAAGTGCTTATACGCATAAAATATCTTTTTTAATAGAGAAAAGTCATTTTTTTGTTGGTTAAAGTACAACAAAGATTTTATTTAACTGTATAAATTGAAGTTAATTTCGAAGTTTGACGTTACGCATTACTTCCATTAGAGCTTAAGCGCCATTATTACAACTTTCCCTTAAAGTTGGGTTTAGTAAAAGGTAACTTTAGCTAAAGTGAACTTTAAGGTCACCTTTAACTTCTTTTCGTTATTACAACCTACAGATAATATAAAGTTAACTTTTTCAAAAATAAGGCAGGCTGGAGCAATGCCGATAACACTGCTCAATTAAACAATTTTTTTTTTATACGCAGGGGCGTTTCTCATTTTGTTTATATTTAAAGTTGCCGTATTGAAATAATATATAGTATGGCAAGTTCAGACATAAACTTAACTTTAAAAGTTAAAGGTATGATGATCCTCCATTTTGCTTAAAGCTCACTTCTACCTTATCGTCCACTTATAATAATGAAAAACTATTTATCTGCCCTTTAATAACCTCCATTTAGTTAACGGCAAGTTGTAATAATGGCCAAAAGTGGACAATAAGATAGAAGTGAGCGTTAAGCTAAAGGGAGGATCATTCTACCGGTAACTTTTAAAGTTAAGTTTATATTAGAACTTGCCATATTATATATTATTTTCAATATGGCAACAAAACAACAAAATGAGCAACTATAAAAAAAATTAAGACCGTCGTTGCCACCGCGTTAGAAAAAATGCTTTTTAATTGAGTAGCGTTATCGACATTGCTCCGGCACTGCCATATTTTTTGAAAAAGTTAACTTTATTTTATCTGTAAGTTGTAATAACGAAAGTAAGTTAAAGGTAACTTTAGCTAAAGTGAACTTTAACGGCAAGTTGTAATAAAGGCCCTAAATATTTGGCAACGTACTAGCTATCACTTTGTTTTATTCCACAGAAGTTAGTGATTTATTTAAGAAAATGGAGGCTAAAAAGGAGTCAAATAGAAATTTGTTTAGTTTTCAATCAGTTTAAAAATTATAATATTACCCTTTATAATTTTTTCTTTTACTCTATTTCTAGGTTACCAAACTAGACGATATTAGTCCCTTGATATTTTTAAATCGTACAAAAGCAGCCCTTAATTGTGCAGCCGGTTCTATGCAGGTTGGTATACAAATTTTATTCCACTTAAAGCGTATTTAAAATAAAAATAACACCTGTTTTATTAGGTTGATATGAAGTTCAATGAACCCTTTCATGGCATCATACAAGCTGATTATGACCGCAGTAGCGCTTGTCGTGTTAATGGCAAAGGTGCATTAACATATAGATTGGAATTGCCATTGAAAGGATGTGGCACAATACAGGTACATTGTATTTAAAATGCTGTTAAAACAATTAATTTTTGAATATTGGGTTACTTTTTGAATTCTCAGAATCCAACACGTGTCTTTACCAATAATATTATTGTACGTTTCCATGCCAATTTGGAAATGGATGGCGATGAAATTATTACCATAGTATGTCGTTATCCACCGCCCATACCATCACTGCCACCAGCTTTACCAGCTCCTATGTAAGTGCAAATAACAACTAAAAAAATTCATAATTAATGTACGTTTCCTTCCCTTTTTAAAGTCTTAACCCTATTGCCGCTGGTACAGTGATCCAGCCTCCTTTAAAGGGCATCCAAATACTGATGATTATCTGTGCTATTATGTTCTTGACTTTATTACTGTTGGGTCTGGCTGTTTCGTACTATTGCCTGCGTAGTCGTCCCATACCAGTGGTTCGTCGTCTTCCCATGTCGATGGGAAGTGGTTCCGAGATTACAAAACTTAGCGGCAGTAGCATGGGTGGTATCGGTGACTTTGAGGGTGTTAAAATACCACGTGCTCATGCTGCTTTAACTACGGTTCACAGTTCGTCAGGTAGCGAGGGTGCTTTGATACCTTCCGACTATCCAAGCGAATCTCATTCCGAAATTGAAGAAATCGATACGAGGTATGCTAGTAATTTTAAGGAATATAAAAGGGAAATTTTAATTTTACCAATTTTTTTTTACAGATCCTTACCTTTCAGCTCGGCTGGAAGTTTCGAAAATCGTGCTTTCGTCCAAGAGACTTCAAGCATTTATAGCGATCATTACGGTCATACACAAGAGGTGCAAGCCGCTAATGCAGTGGCCACTGCCATACCTCGTCATCCTATTGCCATTAAAGAATCCTCTTCGCCGAAATTCGATGTTCATGTACGTGTTAAGAAATCACCACCCCCACCACCTTCCCCACAGACGTCTGATACTGAAAGTGTGTCAACCTTGCGTCCCGATCGTAACAATCTCTCTACCATTATGGAAACACATGAAGATCGTGAAAGTATTATGACAATGGAATCACTGCCCGGCCATGAGGAAACTATTCATACACAATTTGTCTACACACCGGATATACACTCTGTACCACAACATTCTGAAATTACAGTGCCTGCTCCACCACAACCTGTGTTCTCTGTTTATACACGTACCCATCATGAAATGGTAGATGGACGTCCTGAAACCTGGTCGGATTATACCGATGGCCCTGCTTTAAGTGAAATTACCGATGTAACATCTAGAGCTCCCGATTTGCATTCAGTTGCAGAGATGGTCGATACCAGCCATTTTGTTGAAACCGAATATATACCTCCAGAGCCACCAATTGTAATTAAGAAACCTCAGATCACTTCACACACGGTAGACGATGTATATTTGCGTACCATAACTGAAAAGAAGACCATAGAAGACATTGAATCTCATAAACGTAAGATAACGGAATATAAGCCAAAAGCTAAGCCACTGCCACCACCAATACCAGATCCTACCTTTGATGTTAAGATACGTAATTATCCTACGGAACGTGAGCAACAACAATGGGAAAATTTCTCAGATATTTCAAGTGTTTCTGGTCTTACTTTAACGCCTAAAATGGAAAGATCCAATTTGTCCTTACCACCCAGAAAGCATACGGAACTGCCACAACAAATTTACGACAATAAGGAACAATTGACCAGTCCCCAATTGGTAGGCAATATGAAACCTATTGAAATACCACCAGCCGATAAGGCCGTACCTAACTGGGATGTGTTGATAAGAATCTTGGAAGAGCCAGAAATGTCCGAAGCAGATGATGTCAGTTCTGTGCATTCAAGTGTTCATCCCTTAACTCGTTATCTTAGCTATGATGACAAAACCAAATGGAAGGAAATCATAACCACCGAATCCTCATTGCGGACCATGTTGACCGAGGCCGTTGTCAAGGAAGACTTTGAACGCATACGCTCTGATACCAGATATGAGCGTATATTTGAGCCTCAGGCCTGGGATGTTATTATACGAATTTTGGCTCCACCCTCGGATGATGAAGGAGATGTCGAACTCAGAGCTCCTAAGCGGGGCAAGAAGACCCAACCTTGGGATACACGTTCCAGACGCAGTTCTTTACCCACTCTGTATGAGTATGATAGTGATGGTGGTTCTAGTGTACGCACCATACGTATGGATCCCTCAATGCCTATAAATTCCAATGCTTTCAATGCACAACGTTCTAGAAGATCATCCAGAACATCTTACCACACCGATCACAATGATTTCCGTTCCATGTCAGAGGTTACGGTAGATTTTGGACGTTTAGATAACATGTCTAATGCTAGTTCATATTATCCCATGCAATATGATGATGATGATATGTCCGAAAGACGTTCATTCCATAGATCAGTCAGTCATCCATCATTGGCGAGATCCGCTAGTGAATTTACAGAACATTGGGCAGCTCCGGAAGACATGAGCTCACCCGAAGTTACACCAACACCAAGGAGATCGGAAAAGATGGTAAATAGAAATCCAAATGAAAGGAAAATAAGGATAGAAAATAAAATTTACTTTATTTTTAGACCACAATCCAACTTAGAGGAGTGCCAGCACCACCACCACCACCACGTGCCGGACGTATGGTGGCACAAACACAAAGTCAATATGTGGAAACCAGACGTACGTCAGCCTATCGCACGGAGGGTGAAACCAGACCAAGAGAATGGTAAACGCAGTGATATTGACTAAGACATGAAAAGAAAAAAGACGTTGTAACACAGTAGGCGGCAGGAACCGCTTAATTATGAAAAAATTAACACAATTTTCCACCTTTTACCGTGTGTTTCCTTTTAACGGGTCTTTTTTTAAATGCTCTAGTTCTTACACTGGTCTTTTGAATATTCCCCCTTTTTTATCTCTTACTCCCCTTATTTTATATTTTTCTAACGCTTTCTCTTGCTTTTTTTGTCTTATAATCTATGCTACGCTTTTTAATGCTACTCATACACTGAGAGAAAATTTATAAACTCTATATACATACATTATAAATAATTTTTAACACAAGTGCCAATTGACTCAAATATTAAAATAAAAACAAAAACAAACTAATAATAATAATTTTATAAATTAATTTAATTAAAATACAAAAAATTCCCTTTCTTAATTTTTTTTCCCCCAATAATTTTTGTAAGTGTAATTTATCGAAATTTATCTACAGCTCAGCAAATATTTTAAACATTAATTTGTAAAAAATTAAAACACAAGATTTAATGATTTTCATAGAATTTTAAGTATACATACATACATAGTTAAATAATAAATTTGGAATATATTTGTAGAAAATCTTTGTCATAATTTTTCTTAGTCAAACTATAAAGAAAAATGACTAAACTTAGTATGAAAATGCTGGAAAAGAAAACACACACACACAGAAAATTTTTAAAATTATAAAAAACAAAACAAAATATATGTAGAAAAAATATTTTTTCCATAGAATAGGCCTTAACACATTATACTATACACTACAGAACTATACACCGTTTCCTATACCGCAACAAATTCAGTAAAAAAATGGCGTACAGGGCTTAGCTACACTCAATGCTTGCCAGAACAAATGGTTTTGAATAACTTTAGTAACAAACCAATAAGAAATACAGTGCGTTCTAGAAAAACCTCTGGCTTTTTTTTAAAGAATTTTGATATAAAGTCTTGGTTTTGCAGTTGTCGATGTACTTTAGTGTTTAATCTATTTATTGCAATGAACTATTAACTGCCATAATCTATCCTTATCCTCTATCACTAAGTCCTGTATAATTTCTACTCTTTAAGCCAATATACGGTGTTCAGATATGCATCTTTATTGCGTAAATCGCATTAAACGCCATTATTGAGCTCAATTTTTCATATAAAGCTTCAATTAATTATTGCGCAATAAATACGCAAATTATTATAATATTGAATAAAACTTACAATGCAGCACTGTATGTTCAGTGCGCATATTAGAATTATCTGAACACTTTCTGTTGATATTTTACAACTCAAATGGCAACAACGACAAACAAAATAAAAACAATGTTGTTGAAACAACCAGCTGTTTTGTTTACCAGTCAAATGAATATTGAATAAGCAGCGTATATTGTTATGTCTGAACACTTAAAATATTGTGATCAATAAACCAAATATTGACGCAATAAAAGTGCATATCTGAACATAGTATTATACAGTGAAAGAAGAAAGTCTACATACACAGCTATATGTAAACTTTTTGCCGGCGAATTTTTTCAAATTAAAGAAAGAACGCTATAAATTTCTCTAAGGCAATCAAAACTAAAAATGTTTGAAGACAAATTTGAATACAAAAAATATAACCTAGAAATTATAAAAATAAACAAAAAAAAATATAGCTACACTGTTGTGTGTAGACTTTTTTCTGTGACTGTATATAAGTACACATAAGAGTGCAGATTTTGTTCAAAATTTCTGAACTGCTTTGTAACTTAGTTAAATGGACACGTGAGCAGTGCCGTAGATGTAGATATATATCGATGTAAACGACTGCATAGTAAATACTATTAAATACTATTAAATCATTTTAATTAATTTTTTAATTACATTTTTGTTGCTAAATTTGTGTCCCCTGCAAATAGTATTTACAAGCGTGCCTTGATTAGCAATACCGAAATAGCTAATACATTAAAATGATACCGGATAATTTGAAGCCAGGATAACTGTTTTCCTTCCATTCCCCTTTAATTTAATTAATTTTTAGTTTGCCTTGCAGAATAAGTTCTTTTAATAACATGCCCTAGATATGTTAGTTTTCTTTCTGCTGCCTTAACGGTTCATGTCTCCACAAAATATATAAAAACTAGTAAGACATAATGCCTTTTGATACGTGTTTTGAGCCTACATTTGCCAGATATGAGAGTTTTCTGTCTGCTGCCTTAAGTTTTCATGCCTTCTAAAAGTAGTTGTAGACTTGTGGGACATAATGCCTTTCGATACGTGTTTTGAGCCTACATTCGCAAAATATGAGAGTTTTCTGTCTGCTGCCTTAAGGGTTCATGTCCCCACTATGTAGTTAAAAACTAGTGGTATCTTATGCCTGTTTTAAGCCGTTATATCTTATTCCCGATTTGTCAGAAGATTCCTGTATGTAAGAAGAAATGCTAATCTTGTAGTTTCTATACGGAATTTGATTTCTTTAGAGGGCCACTAATTTAGATAAAAATCAGTCATATAAGGCTTACGATACTTGTTTTCAGAGGCTAAGAAAACAAAGCCTTAACAAAAAGGCTGTCAAAAAGAGGAAATACGACATTCTCGATTAGGTCTCAAAATAGTATAGAATTATGCTACTTATTAAAGCACTATTTTGCATTATTTCGATTATACGCCATGAAGGCAACCCTACCATCATATCTTTTTTATTTAGAAAAATTTTTTTCGTAAATCTCTTTCCATTTTTATGTTGACTACAATGGTTTTCAACATAACAGGCAATAAAAATGAAAACATTTCTTAAACTGAAATAAAATAAAAGCAAAAATTACTGAGAATTTTAAATACATACCTTTTACCTCATAAAGACGTATGATTGATATAAACTGTCTGTCATTAACTTCTTACAAACTGTCATCATAATGTTTTTCTTAATTTCACTTCCGAGTTTACATTTTATGTGGAACTAAAAAGAAATTTTTACGCAATTAAATTTAAAGCTAAATATGTAACTTAAATTTTTTAAAAATCCTTTGAAAAAAAACTTCTTTTTTTCTAAAATATTTCTTGGAAAAACACGGAATTGAAAAGAAACCTTTTTATGTAAATGTTGCCAATAATAAAGTTAATGAAGGGGATATCTCAACAGCCATTAAGAAAATTTTTCATTCCTTTATGTTAGAATCTTCGCTTCGATTTACAGAAAACCAAGAGTAACAAGAGTGAAAAGTTTAAAGGCTAAAAGCCCTGGCAGAAAATCGAAAAAAAATTTTTTTTCCCTGCAGAACCTACTCTGTGAAGTAAACATAAGAAAAAATAAAATATTATGGTTAAATGAACTCATGTGATGGACAATATAAGCTTGCAGAAAAATAAGAAACAACAACAAAAAGGGGATAAAAATAAGGGTTAAGGCCTTAGGAAACTTTTCAAAGTTGTTAAAAATTTTTTTTTTTTTTACGGCTTGAATTGTATGCCGTAGGGACAAATAAATGAGTGTTGTGTTCTTAAGCAACAACACACCTTAAATCCAAATAAAAAAAGGAAAGAGAGTAAAGGAAGACGTTACACTTGTTGAAATGTTGGCATTTAAATAATTTATTATCCTCTATTAAAACCATGTTTATTTAAGCATAACAGAAAATACTAAAGAAAAGGTAAAAAAGAACCTAAGAAAGTGGAAAAAGTATTCTATTTCTGCAATATTTAAACATTTTTGAAGTCACAAAAAAGCAAAAAAAAATCTTCAAAAAACTTTTCAAAAAACATAAACAATCTTTGAGAATCTTGCCATAAGTATTTTGATAACTTAATTCAACACAGCATTTTCATATTAAGTTTAAATTTATATTATTTTTTATTTTTTATTTTATTTTAACCAATTCGGCTCTTTTCAATATATTCATACCATAAACTATAAAAGTATACCCTATGAATTCTTGAAAACAGCTGAATTAAAAAAATTTTTTTTAAAAACTTTATAAAAAAAAACTAGAATTTACCAGTTGGTGGTGGGGACCGTAATGCAATTTTAAGCGACTTTCTTTTTTAATAAAATTTTATAAATATTTTCTTTTTTTGTAAACTCTTAGTTTTAATGTATATTAATAAACAAAATCTACACAAATAAACAAAGTATTAAATACTACCTTAAATAATATTAAAAAAAGAAAAAAAAAGTAAAAAAAAATTATAAATAAAATAATAATAAAATTAATAAATAAAATAGGATTAAAGCAGACCTATAAATGTGTTCTTTAATTAGTGATTAAAAGAAATTCAAATTTTTATTATACAAATCTTATATACAATAAACAAATCACAAATACTTTAAAAGAGCGAAAATATATAGTAGAACCCTAATAAATATAAAAAATAATATTTAAAAAATTTTTATTTACTTTAAACAAAAATTTTATGAACTAAAATTAATAAAATGGAAATTTACTAACGAATATGCGGAAGTGTCTTTCATTTCTTTTGTTTGGTCTTTTTATAAATACATACTTACATACATAATTGGTTATTACAACCCGTCAATCAATATTACGACCTAGCTTGTTAATTTTATACATGAGTGGCCGGAACTACAGTTTGAAGTCGATTCCGAACGACAGGTTTTTTTGAGAAAGAATTCATGGCAATTTTATTTTCGTTCAGAGTTTTTACCAAAATAATTCTAAGGGGAAGCAGCCAAAGAAATATTTTTCATATTTCGTTTCGTTCGAGATGTCCTAGGTGGGGTTTGAACCGTGGCCTCACATCTAATAAGCCAACACACATCAAAAAATATTCAAAATTTTAAATTATTGAGCACTTGAAACTAATTACTTTGTCTTCTGAAATTTAAGCTCTTTTTTACCATTGGTTAATTGTGTACATAGCCAAGAGCACTTAGAAGTTTCTTGATATATCGTTTAGAAAAGGATCTCATAACAGGAAACTACACGTCCTTTACGTTCATCATACCGTTCGTTCTTATAGAGACTTCAAAGCGTAGGAAGTCAAATAATAATCGATATAGACCGGAAACAAAAGATGTTTAATTTACTTTTCCATTTCCTTACAAACTGGTATGTAATTGCATATGACGCAGTAGCAACGAAGGTAGCCTGGCTACATACATATATACTGCTGTTGAGCGCCATATGAAAAGCGTAATGTGCCACCTCTTATAAGTAAGTCTAAAGTCGCTGTAGTCTAGTAGGTAGTGTGTTGGCTTATTGGACATAAAGCCCGGGTTCATATCCCAAGTCAGATATCAAAACGAAATATGAAAAAATATTTCTTCGGCGACTTCCTCTCAGCAGATTTCTGGCAAAAACTCTGAGAGTAAATAAGCCTGCCATGAAAAAGTTTCTCAAAAATCTGTCGTTCGGAGTCGACTTTAAACTGTAGGACCCGCCACTCATGTATAAACTTGAATGGTGTGAGAAGCTAGGCCGTAATCCTGACTAAAGGGTTGTAATGACCAATTGTGCATGTTTGTATGTAAGTCTGAAGACTTAGTAGTGAAATTCGGTTATCTTTCCATATGGAAACAACAACTCCAACAGTGCAGTAAACCTTTACATCAAAAGTGTATAGGTTTATATCAAAGTCGAGATTGTCACAACAGTTGTCGGAAGAAATATATATTAATCCAGAAGTGCATCAGGAATTCGATTAAGAGCATACGCTCTAGTCTTCTGTGTATCTGAAGATGTTAACCTCACTAAGCTACATTTCATAGTAAAAAGAACAGATACGAGGGCCTCATTTATCATACTTAGAAAAATTGCAATTGCAAGCAAAATATCCGCAGTTTTAATTTAAGGTCCTCCACATTCTCTTATTATACCATGGTTTTATTAAATCAGATAGTAAGCACTTGATGCCAAGGTCCTTTTAAAACTTGGGTGGTTAAGAATCCCTCAAGTAAGCTTAAGGTTAGGCACCAAAAGGTAAAACATGCATCTGGAAAACTTGACTGAGATCTGTTGTTAGTCATACAATTACAGCTGTATGCAGTTCATGTCATGGGAATGAACCATCAAATGTATATTAATTTTCATACCTATATTGGTAGCATAAGGAGTACTGATTTCGGAGTAGTAAAAAATTTAGGAGAAACAGATCACCGTTAGGCCATCTAAATACGATCTTTCTAATCTCGAGAAAGATGAGCATTAAAATCTAGACGATTGCTTAAAGTCAGATCTGCTCTGTTGAAGAGAGACGGGCCGTAAACTACGGCTATTACACATTACTCAACTACGAAAATAAATGCCCCTGAAATATAATGTCTTCAGCAAACGAAGGGCATCAAGACACATAAGTCATTATACAATAAATTTTTACTTGAACTTACACTGGAATGAAACAGCGAAATCTGCGATACTCCAGCTGACCGGAAAATATGTGGCGAAGCACAATGCTAAGAGAAGAGGATAGATTATGCTGGAATAATCTTATGAAAGTTTAATGGTCCAAAGTGTAATAAAGGAGCGAAAAATTTTTCGTTTTTCGCGTTTTTAAACGACAATTATTAGAGTTTTTGCAGGAGAAATCACAGTGAAAGAAGAATCTGCTATCCAACTTGTATGGTTGTCCATCAGTTTAATAAACTTTGTGTCGGTTTGTATAACAAATACAAAGAATTATTAAAATAGTACAACATAAATCTAACAAGAAGCATTCAACATATTTTTTTAGAGAAGTTTTCGACATGAAATTGTTAAAAAAATTATGTACAAAATTTTAAATTTTAAAATTGATTGATGTTGGAGCTTAACTTGTTACCCTTGAAAGTCTTTCAGGCTTGAAATAATTTTAAAAGTAAGAAGTTAAACAGTAAAAAAGTTAAGAAAACGAACAAATCGATTGATTGTTCATATTTGTTGAATAACTTGCTGCGTATGAATACTAAAACAGCCTGTTGAATGTCCCTGGATGTCTATGGAATGTAAAGCAATTTATTTTCTGCGTAATTTTAAGCATCTCGATTCTTTTTTTCGTGTTTTGCTGTATGTTTTTTTGCAAAATGGAAAAGTTATTTCGCTATTTTCCAACAATTTATGCTGAACGTTCTTGCATACTCGCACATTATGAGGTACATATTTGTATTTCACATTATAATTCCTTTGAGGCCCTACACATACAACAGATATTTGTGCAAATAAATAAATATTTTTACACAACCCACACTCTAGCAATTTTATATATTGTTTACACACCGGAATACACACATACAAAATAAAAAATGGTAGGATATTAAAATTGTTTGTATTTCTCTCTGTTTTTTTAAATAAAATAATAAAAATGTATATGAATTGAAGAATTTTTAATGATACGTAAAAAAATCGTTTAAAAGAAAAATAAACGATATTAAAGCCTCTAAATACGAATGATTACTGATGTAGGTGGGTATCTTCTAACAGGTGGGTATCTTCTAATAGAAATAAAAACCTCAGAGTGGTATTATATTTTTGTTTAATAAAAAACAAAATAAATAGATAAATTATGTATTTATATATTGTAAATAAACGCTTTAACATGTTTTTTTTTTATCATACAATTTAATTTAATTTTTTGTAGATACATACATACATACATACATTCATATATGCAAGCCTTCTTGTGTTTTTCCTTTTACTCTGTAATTTACGTGTTAGCCTGCATAGGTATTAATTATTCATTCAAGTCAAAAGGTAAGTACTTTATATAGCAGTGTATTATGTTTTGTTATGCCTAAGGACTTTAGCAGCAGCAGCACATTATTAACATTTAATGGCCGGGCAATAAAATTTAACTTAGCAAAGGACGGGTGGGGTGGGTTAGCAAATATATAAATAGTTTACTTGTTAACTGACAGCAAATTCCTGGAAATTGTGATAGACATGGGTTAGTATATGTGGTTGCTATTGATGTCTCTAAGATAATAAAAGATTCTAATGATTTAATATTGTTAATCTGATAATGATATATTTGCCATTGGAGTAAGAGTACATTATGGAAATGTCATGCTTTTTTCAAATATCCGATTATTTTCTAATGCGATTTACAAACTGGAATATCAATCCAAAGTATTTGATTAAGATGCATATTTTAAATTTATTAAATAATGAAGTGGAGAAGAAAGACCCCGTGTGTCTTCTGAAAAACAGACTTCTGAAATTTAACAATTGTTAGCGCTCGTCTGATTGAAGCTACAGCGGTTGAATTGGTTTTCATTTATTTATTCCGTTTTGCAAAATAATCAAGGATGGATAGACATGGACGATAGAAAACGCGTGTGTTCGCTGAAATTGTTCTGTAACAGTTGGCGCCTGACCCTAGTTTTCATCAAAAAATCATCTTCAGCGATGATGCTCATTTGTGGATGAATAGGTACGTGAACAAACAAAATTTCCAAATGATATTTACTTACTTACTTAATTGGACATAACAACCCGTTTAACGGATTTCGGCCTGCCGCAACACATCCTTCCAGGCGCCTCTGCTTCTTGCGCGCCTACGCTAGTTGGTCACACGAATCGATGACATGGCTTCCTCGATTTGGTCCTTCCAACGGATACAAGGTCGTCCTCTTCGCCGACTTCCGCAGATACCCGCATCAAATACTCGTCTCGCCGGAGCATCCTCATCCATTCGAACGACATGGTCGAGCCAGTGCAGCCGCTGGATGTTAAGATGCTGTACAACGTCAATGTCGTTGAGGAGCTCATACAGCTCACTGTTGAATCGGATACGGAAATCATCGCCAACACGCACTGGACCGAAGATCTTACGTAGGACTTTTCTCTCGAACACTCTCAAGGCCGCTGCATCAGTACTTAATTGGGTCCATGCCTCAGCGCCATAAAGAAGCACGGGTAGGATGAGTGTCTTGTAAAGTGTTAGTTTTGTCGCACGAGAGAGGTCTCTGCTACTCAATTGCCTATTGAGACCATAGTAGCACCTGTTGGCAAGAGTGATCCTACGCTTGATCTCCAGACTGACATCATTTTTGGTGGTAACGGCGGAGCCAAGATAAATAAATTCCTTGACTGTTTCAAAAGTATAGTTATCGGCCGTAATCGGAGAATGATACATCCAAATAAAATCCAAAAGAATCAAATGTATGCCGAAAATGTCACTGTTTGTTATGGGCTTTGGTCTGGCGGCAACATCTGTCCATATATCTTGGAGAGCGATTCTGTCAAAGTTATCACTGTCAATGCCGAAGAGAGTAGGTCGATGATTATCAACATCTTTTCAACTAAATTCAACAATCTGGGCCTCAAAGACATGTGATTTAAAGAGGATAACACAACGTGTAACACAACTCATTGTAATATTGGATTTTCACATGAGCGATTTGAGAGCATGGTTACTTCACGTGGAGGTGTTGTGAACTGATTACACAGACTATGCGATTTGACCCATAAAATTTTTTCCTGTTAAGTTTTCTTAAGTCGTAGGTCTATCCGAATAAGCCTAGAACCACAGGAGTTTTCAAAACCAATATAATCCATGCTATCTGTAAAATTCGGCCTGATTTATGTGTCAGTGTTGGAACTCCACTCAGAGAATCCGTGGTGGGCATTTGAACAATGTTCTATTTCACATATAAGAGCATTAATAGTTCTTTCAAATGAATCAAAAATGTCGATGATGTCATACACACTTCGCTTTATTTAAGATGGAAAGTACTTAAAAAAGATTCTATGCAGAGGGTTGGGTCTGTTTGATCTGTCATAACGCTGTTTTCTCAATTATTTTACAATGTTAGACTCTGTTATACTTAAGCATTAATAACACCTAACCTTATTACTCTATCATGAATCTGAAATTTTCTACAAGCACATGCTGCATTCGAAAAAAAAGCATTAACCGAGTAAGACCTGAAATTTTTGGTTTGAAATACATTTCGGTTGACAGAGAATCTTCTTCTTTATGGTTACACAACAATATCTGCAAATACTGCAAACAAATATTCTCATCAAATATCAATAGTATTTACTTTTTCTCTTTACCAACTGCTTCTACAACAAATCTGAAATCTTACGTACAAAACAGTCCTAAACAGGACATACATTGTGCAGACAACACTCGAATGAAATTATCAAACACATTGCCGTTAAGATCCGCTACGCTAAACATGGATTAAAATGTATAGAACCAAAGAATAATGTAACAATTTGTCTTGAAACTAAATGAAAGCCTTAGCTATACACCATATTAAATGGAGACAATTTGTACCGTGTCTTATGGACATATTCAACGTTTGCAATGTAATAGACTGCTCTGTTTGATATTTAATTTCCTTGTTTATAATTTCAGGAAATATATACCATATGTTTGTGATCATCCTACTAACAAATCAGTTGGGATGTACCCGACAAATTTCATTTTCTAGAATTATTGTATAAATTTCATAGGAAACTATGTTGAAAAATAAGATAAAAAAACCTGTGTTTCGCTTAAAAAAGTCACGTACTTATTGCTCCACCTTAATTTTCTCAATGTTTTTCTTAAATCATATTTTATGCTGTATTGTTAACGTTTTATCAGTATGACTCATACATACTTAATAAAAAGGCATCGTGAGATATCTTCATGTGACAAAGTTATGAAAATTGTTTTTGAGGTAAAAACATTTCAAAAACAATTGGAATTAATAACTGCATGCAATACCAACAGCCGATGTTTCTTAACTGAAGTAATATTAAGGAAAAGAAAAGTAAATAAATGAGTTTTAAAAAGGATTTACCAATGTAATGGTAAATGTACCATTAAAATACTCATCTCACACTTATCTCACACTTATCTCTATTGAAAGTCTCTTTAATCCCATTTTCACTCTTTTGTTGTCGAAACATTTAACCATTATTGTAATACCGAAAGCAACAATACCAAAATAATGTCTTCTTAAGCATATAACTTAAGGTATATATTGCTGTTAACCATCGTATATTCCAAACATCAAATCCAATGACAAAGGAATGTACGAATGACATCTTAGTAATTTGATTTATAATATAATTTTCTACTTTTTATTGCAAATACTTTGTACGTGTCAAAAGTCTATATTTGCAATCAAAGTCGTAATAGTAACACAAGCACAGCAAAAGCAAAAAAAATACTTTAAAGGAAAGAGAAGTTGTGCAAATAAGATTTATTTGCAAGAGACAACATGTTGCAGTAGAGACAATATGAACGACCATAATGATAAATTATATGGACGTCAGTATGCAAAGAAGTAAAAAATAATCAATAATTCTTCTGTTTTATTACAGCAAAAAGAAATAGTTAAAGCATATCATAAAGGACTTAAATATCAATATTAGGTATGAATGTATGTTTTGAAAATGTGCCATAATAGTAAAAAAACAATTCAATTGATAATTCATATAATGACAACATATACTTATGTATATACATAATTGGCCATTACCATCGTTCAGTCAGGATTACGACCTAGCTTCTCATCAATTATATTGTGTGTGTTAATTTTATATATGTATGAGTGGCGGGACCAGTTTAAAGTCGATTCCGAATGACAAATTTTTGAGAAACTTTTGATGGACATTTTATTTACTCAGAGTGTTTGCCAGAAATCTGCTGGTAGTCGCAGAAGAAATATTTTTTCATATTTTCGTTTTGTTGGAGATGTCTGACCAGAGGTTTAAGCCGAGCCTTCTTGCCTATGTACATATTTTTTTTTTTTTTTTTTTTTTTTTGTGAATACCCTTACAATTTTGGTTATGTGCTATTCACCACAATGTATGTGCGTGCAAAAATTGTAATATTTTGAGTTTTGCTTAGTATGACTAATTTTTAATTCTGACAACACTCATACGCCCCATATAACAAATAAAACGCGCAAAATTTTTTAAATCAAAATAATTTTTTTTCTCTTTCAAAAATATATTAAAACATTAAAAAAAACGCATCTCTCTCATTCAGCTAATGCAAAGAAACTGTTTATCGGCGATTAACTGGATATATAAAATTGGAAATTTATGTAATATTTTCACATTATATTTAAAATTAAAACCGCTCACAGTTATACTTTGGAAATGTTATGGGCGTTACGCTAATATTCAGTTCTCATAACCTTATGCATGTATAGCTATTCCAGATGATAAAAACTCCTAGCAAATATTGCAAGGATTATTGGAAGATTTGCAACCCTATGACATTTTTTCTGTCATTGTCCGGCGCTTGGAAAGAACAGAACTATTGGAATTTATATGCCATTCAGTCAGACAGTTTGAATAGAATGCACTCTTTTACAAAGCTTTTGGTATGCCTAAGCGATGGCAACCAGAAGTTATCATTTTGTGAAAATATTGTTATTACATTAGGAGCTAGTAGAGCTCAAGTATTGTGTGCGTTTTAAGGCTGCTAACTTAACTTTACCTAATCTTAAAGAGGTGAAGATTTTTAGAAGACATTTAAAGAGAACAAGTTTTAAGAAGAATTTGTGGTGACTTTTTAGGCATTTCATAGTATTTGACTATTATGGGCTTTTTTTTTTAATAATATCCTTAAGTATACAAAATGTTGGAAACCTTAGGACTGTTACCTGTTGTTATATGTTTGCACCTACTGTAGTTGATTGTAAACAGTTGCAGCATACATATTAGGGAAAGTTTCTCATACCCAAATAATTTTTCAAAAATGTGTTAAATAAGTCATGCATTGTACATGTGGCTTTTACTATATACAGCAGCCAGCAAAAGTCTTAGTATCCCAATACATTTTGGCAAATTTCATGAATTTGAAGCAAAAATTTGTATAAGAAATTGAAGAATTTATACTTATTTTATTAATTAACTTACTTACTTACTTTTATTTAACTTTTAATTAACTTACTTACTTACTTACTTAATTGGCCATTAACAACCCGATTAACGGATTTCAACATGCCGGAATACATCCTTCTAGGTGCCTCTGCTTCTTGCGTGCCTACGCCAGTTGGTCACACCAATCGATGACACAGCTTTGATTTGGTCCTTCCAAAGCAAACAAGGTCGTCCTCTTCACCGACTTCCGCAGACCACCGCATTAAATACCATTGGAGTAATAACCATTCGGTAACATAGTCGCTAAACTTCAAACAAAAGTAAATCGAAAAATTTGCTCATCAGTGCATGGCGACAAATATCACCAGAAAACGCAAGAAAAAATTGATACATTCAATGTTAAATAGATTAAATGGAGTGCTTGACCTCAAAGGATATCTTATTAAATATAAGGGATAACATTTTCATTTATTGGGCCTTTGAATTTAAATTTGCTCTGAGTTCTTCCTGTTTTTGTATTACAATAAAAGAGAAATAAATTAATAAAATAAATATGAAAACTTTAATTTTGTATACAAACTTTTGGTTAAAATGTAAGAAATTGCTTAAATATATTGGGGTACTAAGACTTTTGCTGTCCACTGTATATTACGCATATTCAAACTCCGATCGATTAAAGCCATGCCGTAAATTTTGGAGTTGTTTTGGGAGCAGAAGCTATAACTGCGACTCTTAAGTCTTCTTATCATCTACGGGCATTATTTATTTATTGTACTTCTTAGAATAGAACAAAAATTATAGAAAAATCCATCAAAATGTAAGTAATATGTAAGTAATATGTTTCACTAAATCAATTGATAAGGTTGCAATGTTAAACACTGTTTACTTTTGTTACAAGCTTCAAAAATTTACCGTTTAAATGAAATTTTCATCATGTCTAAAAACTTTGTATACCCCAGAGTATGCTCGACTAAGTAACAAAAATTTCGTGAATCAAATTGTTTTACGCAAAAAGTTGAGAAATATGTACTAAGTGGCTGTAAAAAGCTGATAAAATGAAATGCCTTGATGTTATTGGCACGCAACACAAGTTTCATGGTTGTTGAAATATGGCAACAGCAACAGTATAAAAAATGTATTTGTTGTACGATAAAATTGTGATAAAACCAAAAGAATTTTAAAGTAACTAGGTCGACGACAACGTTAGATTCGATAATCAGTGAAACGTGCGTGTGTTATTGAAATAACAGCAACAACGGCAAAAATATTGCAAATGTAGGGCAGGATAACATACATTTACCATAAAAAAAAAGAAGAAAAACAACAAAAAATGAAAAGGCAATACATATTATATTTCTCAGTCAATAGAGCAACAGTGTTGTATTTGTTTTTCGTTTTTCTTCTTTTCCTTCTTTTTTTGTTTTGTTGTTTTTTTTTCCTGTTTTGTTTATGTTGCAACAGTTGTTTCACGTTCAATTTCAAGGCAACTTAAAGGCTTAGAGAGTAACCTTGAAAGCTTTCTACTCTCATTTACTCTCTCTCTTTAGCTGTTTTACCTTAGAAAAAAGCTTTTTATTTTAGCATATTCGAATTGTATTTGTAACAGTTCTTTTTTAAAGGCAATCACATGTAAAAATCTGTTTAGTTTTGATTAGACCAACGCAATGTCAGGATGAAAATTCAAAAGGAATAAAATCTCTCATAAAGGATAAATAACTATGAAATTATTTTGAAAATATTGTTTATAAAATAAAAATTAATAAGTGTTGTTTACAGCAGAAAATATAAAAAAAAATATTGTGAAATCCTTTATAATATTAAAAAAAAAATATTTAAGTGTGCTTTCGTTAAAAAACCTAAAAAATAAAAATATTTTGGTAGTTTACTTGTACCATTCAATGTGTCATTATTTTAGTGTCTGTGTGTATTTAAGCATATTTATATAAATTTAACAAATGGAAAAAAATTAATTTGCATATTGTGCTACTTGCTTCATTTACTACAGTGTTTGAAAATAATTAAAAAAAAAATTATAAAAATTATAATATTTTCATATATAAATAGCAAAAATAGTAAAGTAGCGTAATTGTAGTATAGTAGTATTTGTATTCAAATAAATTATTTAACCACAAATTTTATAACAAAAAAAAAAAAAATAAAACTTTTAATTACTTTAATAGTCAGTTAAAAACAAAACAAAATAATAAAAATTTAATTATCACAACTACACCTTCTACTACTATAAGAGAAGATATATTGTCGCTGTAGTATGCCAAAAAGGTAAATTTGTAAAAAATAATGTTTAATCAACGTCTATTTTAAATATTTTCCCAACAACTGACGTACATACAGTGGTGGTCAAAGTTAACCGAACGAAAACTAATATAGACTTTTAGTAAATATGTCTGTCGTTCTAATAACAACAAAACATATTGTTACGTTTTTACCTTTTAAAATATGAGTTCGTAGAAAAATTCTTTATTATTCGCACAATTCTGTGTACCACTGCTCACAACTCTATGTAAACAACAACAATTGCCTTTTTTTCTGCTACTCCTCTGTTCATACCCTTTGAATACGCAATAACAATTACTAGACATTTATTCGACAGATCTTTGAAAGGGAGATTTTCAAACCACGAATGCTCTCTTCAAACACACCGCATCTTCACACAAGCCTAACAGAACTTCACTAGCTCACTGTCGCCTGCTTTGGTTTGCCTTTTATATGGCAGAGTAAACAGTCTGATGAATCTTCTTGAAGGCGAATGTTCATGAGTTTGCCTCCTCGAAATCTCTATAAATGTAAACTTAGTTGTTTATATTTATTATTGTAGTGTTGTTTGTGGATTTTGTTAACATTTTTTCTTGTAGTGTTGTTTGTGTATTTTTGTTTAATTGTTTACCATTTATTTATGCTGGTGTTTGTTGTTGTATTAAGCAGTACGATAATTTGTAAACAGGTTTGTTTACTGCATTGTTTTGCTTTTGTCGCTTCTGTTTATAATTTTAATGTTGGGCGATGTAAAAGCAAAACACCAGTATTTAGATTTTTCATTTTCGTAACAATACCTTATAACAAAACATAAGGAAATATGGTCTTTCTACACTTTTTTTTTTATTATTTTATAACATAAAAAAAATTCTTTGGCAAACAATTTTTAACAAAGAATTGAATTACATATTTAGAGGGAAAAGCGCTTGTTTTGAAATATATTTTCACATGTTTATGGCCTTAAAATGATAAGATTATTGATAATTTGGACTCTTTCTGCGTGTCTCATATACATATTTTTATGAGATTAAGGTAGGTTATGATAATGTCTTCTTGTTGTGATAACCAAGTTTTTATCAGCTTTGAAATGTAGTTTTAGGTCGTAATCCATTTTAAATATTCTAGTAAATGCTGTAAACAAGAATGCTACCAAAAACACAAAACGTCAATTCAGGATGATTCTCAACAAATTTTACGAATCATTATACAGAGAATTTTGACATTTGTGCGTACAAAATTCACCTTACTCCGGTGATCAAACCAACAGACCATGGAAAGCGCTGGCAATTCGTTGAATGGATAATAAAGCGAAGTCAATAACAATTTAAAAAAGAAACATTCTCTGAATGGCTTAATAAACACACTCAATTATCCGATTTGGGACTCAGAAAATCCTCAAGCCATCTATGAAAACAAGGAGCAATTGTTTTCTGAAGATACGACCAAAATTTTAGCGACTGTGAACAGCATTCGAAACAGGAGTATTATAACGAGGAATATTATAACGAGGTTCTTGTCGCCTCAATTAGATGGCAAAGGGTCTAAACGACATTTAGTTTCAGTAAGACAACTCCACCTGCCACTCCATGAGTTCAATAAACGATTTATTACAGAGACAATTACGATACTACAGTTTCCCGTTATCACGCTACTGATGAAGCCTTCCAAGATGTGTTCTTTGTCGGGCATATACCCAGTACATCCTCGTCTATATAACTTCTACAGAAATCGTTTGTTAGGTGTTTGAGATCAATGCAATGAATAATAATAAATCGTAATAAACGCGACAAGCATACTAAGCGAGCTTTTTTTGAGCTTAAGCGGACTTAGTGCCCGCCCTCCATACATATTTTGCCAGATCTTCTGCGCCTTTCTGTGACGTACTGCCCGAGTCCTACTTATTGTTGGTGGAATTGACGTTCGCATTAAATGTATACTCAAACCATGCAATTCATACGTAGTGTTTGATCAC
The DNA here is from genome assembly GCA_930367235.1 of Sarcophaga rosellei. NCBI lineage: Eukaryota > Metazoa > Arthropoda > Insecta > Diptera > Sarcophagidae > Sarcophaga > Sarcophaga rosellei. The sequence goes on from OV884018.1 coordinate 79,822,753, forward strand.
GCCAAGTTCGGCTATGTCATATGCTTTTTAGTTCACAGAAATGTTACTGTATACTGGTTATAAACATTCATTTTTACTCTATTCCTTGCACGACAAATTGGAGTTGTTGGTCCTTTTTTTTCTACTCAAGTAGTGTTCAACTGTGAATATTTTATAAATCAATATACTGTGTATTGCTTGAATATTTTACGTTTGAAAATAAAACATAACAATTTTACAATTTATAAAGCTTTCGCAAGGTTAAGATGACATACAGCAAGTAATATTGTTTTTAATTTGATTTTGACATTTCGTTTATTTTTTCATGATTTTCTTTTTTTTTTTTGGTAAAAGGCAAACACTTCTAATTTAAACTGGAAATTGCTTTGGGTCAATAAAACAACAAAAATTTAAACTGTCAACATGTGAGCAAAGAATTCTAAGGTATTCATAAGGTCAAACTCGTTAGAACTTGGCAATGTTTTAAAATTTAAAGGAAAAAACTGTTCTTGTGTATATAATGTAGAAAGTCCAAATGGCCAAAACTGCCATCCGTAATTTATACAAATCAAGGAAAATGTGCCTAATGAAGTGTGTATGATTATATCTTAATAATTTAGCATAACATTATATGATATCAATAATTTGAGTCAGGAATGAGGTCAAGATATTACAAAGAATTTACTTTCCAACCTGTATCATGTAAAAGTTCGAGACAACCTGTCATACATCAATTTGTAGGTTTCAAAATTCACATATCAAAAGAGTAAGTTTATTGAAATGAAACTATATTGTGTTGTTAGAATTTTCTGCAGTCAATGGAAAGCAAGAAAAAATGTGTGCCATCTTTTCTGGAAAAGAATGTGAATACGTTCTTTATATGCTGTTCGTAGCAATGAAATGTTTAAATATGCTCATACAGCATTACCTTAAGGAAGAAAGCAACGCTCGCATTTTCTTGTTATTTCCTTATTTTGTATCTTACTTACAGTGTTAAACATTACAGCCTTTTATGGTAATTTTATTTACTCTCAGAGTTTTTTGCCAAAAGACTGGGGACAGGAAATTGCGGAAAGAAATATTTTTGACAGTTTTTTTTTTTTTTTAATTTTTCTTGTCCAGTAACACAACACACTACCTACTACGCTTTCATTAATTGTTTTGCTTCAGTTTTATTACTTTTGTTAGCTAAGCAAGTTATTGGTCTACTATAAAAGTGTATACGATAATGGTGTTCGTTAGAAACAATGCACTTAATGAAAATATTTTGGCCTGGTAGCACTGGTTACTGGACTACTATTAAACTTTGAAAAGCCTGTTTCAATTGCTTTGTATTAGGTGACTTTAGCGTATTTTCCCATAAAAATTAAAAAATTTAAATTTCATCTCCTCCTTAAGAGTTATTTTTTGCTACGCAAACCTACGCCCAGATCAAGTTAAATAGAACATGAGTTATGCGCCATTAATTGAAAAAGAAGTTCAATGAATTAACTTGTAGCCGTAATCTCACTGAAGAGAGAAAACATTCAGGACTCTCACTTGAGCACTCTACTTCCGAAATCATTAAAAATGAGAGATATGGTGGTGTTGACAATAGGAATGGTACATTGCTCAGAAATTTCTTAATGATATTTGATATTTACTCACCATCGATTACAAACGCAATCGTGTGCAAGCTTATGTGGAGTATGGATGGTCTTCGAACCGTTTCGTAATCGTGAAGGAAACGTGGATACAGCATATTGGCACTAACGCAAATGCAGCGTATTGCCACTGACGAACAACAGTTAGAAAATGAGATCGTTTGAGTATAACAGACAATTAACTAAAGGCGATCGGTTTATGGGGTGCACCGTAGCCACTTTAAAAAGAGCAAAAAAATAATAATTTCGTAACAGGAAAATACAAGTACTTTAAAAATCCATAAATTTGTCTATGAAATACTCCCCCATTTGTTCCTAAAAATTACGTCATGGTTCCAAACCTAAAGCAATGGATCTGACCTCAATTTGATAAACTCGACAAAGGCTATTTATTTGAGAAATATTATATAGTAGGTAGTGTATTGGCTTTAAAGCTGCGGTTCAAACCCCAGGCCAGACATCCTCAACAAAACGAAAGGTGAACTAATATCAGCAGATTTCTGGCAAAAACTGTGACTAAATAAAATTGCCATGAAAAGCGTCCTTCGGAATCGATTTTAAGCTGTAGCTCGGTTCACTCATGTAGAAAATTAACACACGCAGCATTAGTGGTGTGAGATACTTGGTCATAATCCTCAGTGAAGGGTTGTAATGTGTAATTATGTTATGGTATGCTTAGAACTCAAAGGATATTCTGTTTATTGATAAAAATAATTTTTATCCAAACAAATTGGCTTTAATTTGAAAAGCCTCGGAGATATTGTTCCTGTTCCTGTGCAGTAATGATTGAGAAGACATGTTAAGTTGAAATTATTTGAATACAAGCAAAGGAAAATCGGAATCACTTGTCCCAGACTAGATGATGGCGACCAAAATATAAGACTTTTTAAGACATCCAAAGGCTGTCCTTTAAAGTTGGTGTGCTGGTTTAGAATAGGAAATTAGAGCGACCGGTACTCTAGCATAAGAAATAGTTGGCCTTTAGGTGTAATCGATATTAATCGATTACTCTGTAATTGATATTTTTTTGCGGTATTTGAAATTGAACAAAATTTCAAGTATTTAATGTAACACTTAAAGCCAAACTACCACTCAATCACAGAGATATACAAAAATGCTCATTTTGTATTCTTATTATTGTTAACAATTTTTCTTTCTGTTGTTGTTTAGATTGTTTATTGTTTTATAACTTGAATTGAATTTATACAATACAAATTAGTTAGAATATCTAATGGTTGGCTATGTTAAACACAAACATTTCTGAGAAGTTATTAAAAATTCAGGAGTGAAAAATGAAAAATTATTACAGATGGGGGGGGAGGTCAAAGAAGCTTAAAGAAGATAAGCAAACCATACCATAAGCATTAAAATTCTTTTCCAAAAACTAAACCACAACGAAAGAGGGAAAAACAAAACCTTTTAACCAACACTCTTATGCTTGTAAATCATTTCAGCAGAGTGTTTTATGCTACTCGTACTTCTGCACCTTCTGCTTCCTTTTTGGGGTAATCGTTTAGAAAAATCAACATATTTTTTATGCTTTTCCCTCTGTTTTCTTTTAACCACACTTAAGCAAAAAAGCAATTTGTTATTTAAAGATTCCAACATACGTGCCATGTGAAGTTTGTAGTTAGTAAACCCTTATGTATACATCAGGCGTAGATATATAGGGAAAGGGTAGTGAAATGTTCCCCTAACAAAAGGATAATAAAATAAAAAATAATTTTCAGCCTTAAATTACTCTTGAAAATGTTTTAATTCAATTAAAATTCTTTTGTATGCCATCATGTAAATCGTGTTATTGGCAATTGAAAAAAAAATTAAATTATAATTACTTAATATAAAGGAAATCTTTTTAACCCCTCTCAAATCTAAAGCTGGCTACGCAACTGCCATGAATATGATTGTGTTTATAGATTAAAGACGTTAAAAACTCTGTCACATATGTGTATAAACACTTGCACCCACTAGTTCGGGTACGACGTGCCTTTTTGTAGGTACTTAAAAGGAAAAATAAATTTTATCCTTTCGCCTCAAACTGTGTCGCATGAGCTTTGGTATTAGTTGCCATAGCATGTAAATATTTTTATTGACAGTTTTCTTTACGTTATAACATCTTTAGGAATTTTTTTTTTACTTATTTTGGGACTATTTTTTAGTGTATGAGATTTTTAAGAAAAATACTCTTATTTGTTGGGTAAACATTTCAAGTGAAGAAAAAAAAAATGCAAAAAAAAAAAATAAATAAAAATACTCAACAGTTTAGAGAGAAACTGTTGTTAGGAAAATAAAGGAAAAATAAAAACCATAAATATCTCATAACTCATCCCTATATTTCTTTCCATTTTCCAAAATTTTTAAAACCTTTTAAAATCGATGAAAATGTCTTCCTTTTTTAATACGAATATTGGCCTTATAAAAGATAAGATGTTTACACGTGCTATTGGTAAAAAAAACATTTCATATTTATCATTTTTGTCAACTCATAAATTTCAGTACAACAATATATACATACAACAACATATAAAATTTTTATTATTTTCTTTTAAGAATGATTAAATGCCTCATCAGCAAGTGGTTAGAGAATAGTAGAGGAATACAAAAAATTGTTTACTTAAAGTATTTGCTTTACACTTTACTTATGAGATTACTTATACTTTAACAAAGCCTCTGTATAACAATTATAAAACAACTTAATGCTGAATCTATTTTTAATATAAGTTTTGTGAGTAAGGTTATGCGGATTTGAAGCCAGTGTATAGTCATATGAAAAGTTAATCGATCAAGACCGTTTCCGCTTTTTAATTATCGTTTGCATTAGTATTCCAGAACTCTGTAAAAAGAAAATAAATCGAATCCTGGCAAATTCTTGTTAATTGAGCCTGCTAAACTCCAGACCCTCTACTTATAATAAATTTTAAAGTGTAAAAAAGTGACTTGATAAAGTCTCTCTTTGTACCTTCTTCTATAATTATCATATTGTTATGAAAATGGAAATGGTGTTACATTGTTTAACACTAAAATGATAAACAAAAGCCACACTAACAAAAACAATGTACTTGTTTACATGATCAACGAATAAACAAAAATATACCAACAACATCAGTATGTAAAAAAAGGGATAAACAAGTAGACAAACAGGCAACAACAACACTACAAGGACAAACGTAAACAAATTACACAAACAACAATAACTTAAACAATATGTTTACATTTATAGAGATTTAGCGAAGGCAAAGTCATTCTCATTCAAGAGCATTCATCAGACAAAAACAGAAGGCAAGACAAAACAGGCAACGGGATCAGTAAAAATTCAGTCAAAGTCATTCTCATTCAAGAACATTCATTAAACAGAAACAGAAAGCAAGACAAAGCAGGCTACAAGATCAGTAAAAATTCAGTCTGTCTTGTGTGCACACGCGTTGCGTGTGAAAAGAATAATCGTGGTTTGAAGATCACCGTTGTAAAGATCTAACGAACAATTGTTGGTGTGTATGCGGAAGAGTGTAAAGAAGAATAACAAACAAAGCAAATTGTTGTTGGTAAATCAATTTGCGAACAGTGGCACACGGAATTGTGTGAACAATAAAGAATTTCTGTGAAACTAAGCACAAATTTATTTTTTTTATTTTTTTGTAATCTACGAACTCATATTTTAAACGTTTTTAATAGGGTAAAAACGTAACAATATCTTGACGAATTTCCATTGCTCTTTATTTATGGATTTCGGATGACAGTTTTGCATACTTATTATTTATAACATGTCCAAATGCATGGCTTCGAATTGGTACTCACTGGTACTGGTATGCTAATGCAACTAATGCTATACTTATGCATATCATGTGCGTGGGGGCGCTGGTAGACACATTGTTTCCACCCGTGCTTTGAGCACTGTGGGGTATGCCGACATGGCGAAACTTACGTTAAACTCTGGACTAATGTAGATACCGCCAATCACGTATAAAATTAATACACACAACATGGGTGGCGTTAGAAGCTAGGCTGTAATCCTTGATAAAGTTCTGTGCTGATCAGTATTAAGTAAGTCTATTTCTCCTATCTGGAGATATATTGGCACTTATTCTTGCCCTCTATTTTCATTCGCATACATTTTCAAGTATTTTTTATTTTTTACTTTACTCCATATTCAATAATCATAATAGCTCTACTAAGTAAGCTGCGGGGTTTATCGTGGCTTTTAAGTGCCTTGGTTTTTAAGTCAATTGTCCTTGTTTTACTCTACTATGTATTTACATGGAAGATGTCTGCTAGCTTCTGTTGAGCTACGATCGTGGGTTATGGTGTCTATTCATGTTTTCTATGTAAGTATCGTAAGCGAAAAGGATATTTCGAATTGAAGAAATGTTGGACTATTTTCTACACGGTTTGTAGAAAACTGTGTTCTGTTTCGTTTTCTTAAAATTTTTATGTGTATGAAGTGCTTGTACTTAAGAAGAGAAATTCATCGAAATTATGATTTAAAATAATAATGACGTTAGTCAAAGTTTATATAACATGGTATTGATTTCTATTAATTCACAGTTTTTCTTGAAGCACTATTCCGTTTCAAACAATACCTCTAGCTAATTGGCTTGATATTGAATTTTGCAAGATGTTTATGGTACAACAGTGATTAAAACATTTTAATGCCGTTTTTCTATATTAAAACCATTATTAAATGGAACATTAGAACAAATTTCACAAGAGAAAACAAATACAACACTTATAAGAAATTGGAAAACATACCTCAGGTTTACGAATACATACATACATCTATGTTCATGCAGCATTTAAAGCAGCAGCTTAAAAGAATGTATTTTTAAATGATTTCGACCTGTTTTAAAATTTTCTGAAATAATACAAAATTTCTCTTCTTTAAAGTTCTGTCAAAGAGCGTATGCATGTATATATGTACATGTACAATAACCACCAAAAACGAAATATATGCTAAACAAACATAAATGGGAAAAATATTTACAATAGTTGGTCGTTCGTTTGGTATACTTTAGGAAAATTAAAAAAAAAAAAATTCTGTTTTCTTAAGTTCACAAGCGTGATGTGTTTGAAAACGGAAAACTATATTTCCGCAATTGGTGTGCACAGTAAACGCACATTCTATAGCGAGTCGCACGTCCTTTAAATATTATGAAAATGCATGCGTATGTGAGAAAAATGGTATATGTATTGTACAATATGAATTGTTCTTATCAATTTTCAAGAGAAGTAGGCCTGCAGGTGAATTTGAAGAAACACTAGCAATATGACTTAACAATTGATTTAAGGGCTTCATTCAGATCGAAGACCAAATAAGTATTAGGCTATGTAAACAGTTTGTAAGATCTCGTTAATATATTTATATAAGGCGATGGAGCTTACGATGTTGTCAACAATACTCTTATGAAATCTAAATATGGAAGTCTATCTGGAAAGAGAAAAATTAGAGTTTTGATGACTACGTCAAATCAACAATCTTATATGGAAGTGGAATCTGCTTAACTAATGGCAAAATATCACAGATATTGCAAGTATTTGCAGCGGTTTATTTACAGCAAATTCTGGCCAGCCTCCATCCAAAACGAAATCCTATGGAAGATATCAATTCAAGTAACTATACGTGTAGATATTGGCTTAAACAATACATTCGGTTACACACTACTTAAACATTTCGGAAATATTTCTAGAGCAGATCTCGAATAGAATTCCAATGGCAGCCGTTGTCGTGCTGATCCCATAGAATATGGAAATGATCCAGTCTGGATAACTACCTAACAACTAATAATAATTGGCCATTAAAACCCTTCCGTCAGGATTACGATCTAGCTTCTCACACCGCTTATATTGGTTATGTTAAGTTTAAAGTCGAGTGCAAACAACAGATTTTTGGGAAAGTTTTCGTGGCAATATTATTTACTCTCAGTGTTCTTATTTGACGCGGGGCTTAAACCATGGCCATATGTCTAATAAACTAACACACTACCTACTAGACTACAGTGACATAACTACTCATACGTGGTTCGTATTAATTCATTGGCTGTATAAAGTTTTGTTGAAACTAGAGATCAACTCATAAGTACTCATGAAGTTTTGAGTATGAGTGTGTCAACAGTATTGAAATTCAACTACTCTGATTCATTCGTACTCACCACAACATTGATTTAGAGTATAGGTTGCAATGAGTATAAGTACAACGTTGACCTCAAACTCATAACATTCGAAATATGTTTGATTCATACGCCTACTCATTTAGATTCATAAATTCAGAAAAATACTTACATATAATACTCATAAATGAATCGAGTGAGCTCGAATCATTCATCAAAATTTAGTCTTAGTTGTTGTTGCATTTAGAAAAAAAAGAAAAAAGTCTCATAAGCAAAAAAGACAGAGCCGCAAGTAGAGCAAACACACAACTTTTTAGTGTTCGCACGCGAATCATACTTATTTTGTGATTCTTGTAACTGTTGAGTTATGGAGTGTCGAAATCAACAACATCATACGTGCTGTTAAGTATGAGTACGATGAGTACTTCAAATTTTGAATTATTATGATATTAAAATAAGTATGAATACGTATAGGTATCAGAAAGTATGAGTTTGATTCGATTCTACTCATCTTTTTGAATACTCATTGCTGATCTCTGATGTGAATACGTATATTAGAATACAATAGAAATTTTGCCACTTAATGCCTTTTTTGCCTTACTTTGAAAAAATAGTTGTCATACCCAAAACACAATAAGAATTTTTCTTCTTTTTGAACATAGCACAACCAACATCCATTTAACGTCTGTTTAATGTTAAAAAAATTAAAAAAAAAAATACATAAAAATAAATAAAGAAGAAAAATATACAAAATTGATCGAAAAAATTGTTGAAAGAAATAAAATTATTAACAATACATACATATGTATATACATAAATATATTTTTGCAGTTTAAATTTTATTTCACAAATTTAAGCAGAGGCCAAAAAAATAATATTCAAGAATATATATTTTTTAATCTTTGCATAACCGCAGGGAATATGTGCGCAACTTCGCCAAACCTCCAGCCAAAGTTAATCATGTTTAATTTGTGTATAAAAAATAAAAAAAAACAATTTTTACGTTGTACACCATTATGACAGCTTGTTTTTCTTTCCTTTTTTAAATGATTCTCTTATTTTTCGTCTTTTTTACTTCCTTTAATTGTTTGTTTTCCTTTTTGAGCGAAAACCGTTTTTAAAAAAATAAACCTTATTCCGGTACTTAAAGCTTAAATACCTTAATTTTCGAGGAAATTTTTATTACTCACTTATCAGACAGATACTGTGCTGGGAGCATTAAAAATTGAGAAAAACAGTCAAAGGAAAAAGGAAAAGAAAATAATTGGACAAACGGGAAAAATTTAAATGATTTAAAGTCATTCATTCTACTTGCCTAGCAACCTGCCTATGTATTAAAATCTTATGTTTTAAATTTTTATGATAAAAAGTTTTACAGAAAATTTAACAAAAAAAAACAAAAAAAATTATTTAAAGTGATTAATTTTTATTCCGTAGAATACTCAATATGTTTCGGAAAAAAAAAATTGAATATTAAACTGTCACGTTTCAGGTGAAATTAATATTCGTTTTTAATATATCACTTTACATGGAGGCGGTATGCTTTTTCTGTGAAAAATTTCTTGTAATTTGTCACTCAATCATGATGTCTTTGAAATATTTAACGGCATTATACATATATTGCAATTCCAATGATAAATTCTTTAAATGTTCCGAGAAAATGGCATCTAAAGACGATTAGTGAAATGTAAATTAAATTATTGTATGAATTAAGTTCGGTTTTTATTGTTCAAGATAGAAAAATTATATGTAAAGCGTTGTTTGTAAGACAGAAGTGCTCAATATTAATATTCATAGGAATAGTTGTACTATCTTTGCATACAAAACTGGAAGTATAAAAATATCACACTGAAAAAAAGAGCAAATGGGGTAAAGATACATAATTTATATGTAAATACATACAAACAAAATTAGTGATTACAACCCTTCAACCAGGATTATAACCTAGCTTCTGACACCACTCATGTGTGTATTAATTTCATAAATAAGTGACGAGATCTACACGATTTTTTTTAGACACTTTTCATGGCAATTTTATTTATTCTAAAAGATTTTGACAAAAGACTAAGGAGAGAAAGTCACCGTAGAAATATTTTTCAGAATTCTCTTTGCTCGATCTCAAACAAGACCAGTGGTTGAACCATGGCCACACGTCTAATAAGTCAACACACTATCTACTAGATTACGGCGACTGTATAAAATTCAATTTACCCAGCAACTGAAGTTAAACGACTATTGACAATGATGTTTGTTCGCTGATTCCATCGATAAATCATCTTCAGAAATGAGACTCATTTCTGCATAAATATGTACGAAAGCCAGCAAAATTCTCGAATTTGGGACGATACTATTCCACAAGGACATCTCACGTAGGGGTGGTGCAATCAGATCATTAAGATCGCACGTACATTCAACTAACCCAGCAACGACCATTTTCAACGAAATGTATTCGTTGTTTCCATTTAAAAATTATCTTCAACAATGAGACTGGTTGTTGGATAAATGGACACGAAGACGAAAAAAAATTTTGGAATTTAGAACGACACTAATTAAAATGGTTATCTCTCGCGAGGTCAGACTATCAAGATCGCATGAGCCACAACTCACGGCTGCCCATGTAGCCAACATATGCCATGACATCGGTCAAATTTCGTCTGATTTATTAGCCAGAATTATGGAAAATTAGACATTTCGAATGCCCTCCACTTAGAAAAGACATGGCGGACATTTAAAGGATGTTATATTTCACATGTAGTTGTCTTACTCTTCTAGTAGGTAGTGTGCTGGCTCAGATGAAAAATATCCGACAAAATGAAATATGAACAAATATTTCTTTGGTGTCTGCCCCTCATGGATTTTTTCCATGAAAAGTTTCTCAAAAAAACTGTCCTTCGGAGTCGACTTTAAACTGTAGGCCCAGCCATTCATTTATAAAATTATCACACCCTATGCAAGTGGCGTAAGAAGCTAGGTAGTAATCCTGTATGAATTGTTGTAATGACCAATTCTGTATGTGTATATCAGAGATCAGCAAAGAATCGCTTTTTCACTGCCCATAAGCGCTCATGAGTTTTTGAATATAGCTTTAGGTTAGGGGACGTGTACTTGTCAATTGAGACAAGTACAGTACCCGGAGGTGTCGATTGGACCCATTGTACGTAACGGCCTTAAGATAGGAAGGATAAAAGAGGGGATAAGAAAAAGGAGAGGAAGTAGGAAGAGAGAAATTTTGAATATTAATGAGTCAACAATATTTAAATTTAACAACATACTCGGATTCATTCGTAATCACTACAACGTTGATTTATAAGTACAGGTTGAAATGAATATAAGTACAGCGTTGACATCAACCTCATAACATTCGAAATATGTTTGATTCATAAGCCTACTCATTCAGATTCATAACTTTAGAAAAATACTTATATCGTTTGTCAAAATTTATAGTCATAGTTGTTCTTGCATTTACAAAAATGAAAAAGTCTTATAAGCAAAAAAGACAGAGCAACAAGCAGAGCAAACACACAACCATTAAGTGAGTATTTTAGCGTTCGTAAGCAAATCATACTTATTTTGTGATTCTTGTAAATATTGAATTATGGAGAGTCGAAATCTACAACATCATACGTATTGTTGAGTATGAATATGATGAGTACTTAAAACTTTGAATATGAGTAGAGATTCCATGATATTAAAATAAGTATGAATGCGTATAAGTATCAGAAATTATGAGTATGATTCGATTCTACTCATCTTTTTGAATACTTATTGCTGGTATGTATGCATATTCCACATTTAATGGCTTCAAACGAATAAAAAATTGGGATGATATCTTACATACACTTTTTTATTGTAATTTTAAAACATCAGGCGCTTAATAAAAGTCCCAATAGAATATATAATACATACAGTAAGTAATAGTATTCTTTTTAACTTTTTAGAATATTTTAAAGTTTCCAAATTTTTATCACGAAAATAATATAAGTTATTCGCAACATGTCTACTAAATTTTTGAAAGAAAACTAAAGAAATAAAAAAAAACTTTTCCATTAGAGTTACCAAATCGAATAGTAACTCTATTAGAAAAAAAAACATTAATTATAAAATTGTTTTTGTTTTCTTCTACTTTTACACAAACTTGACAATCTTGTTAACAGCGCTTTTTGATAGTCATTAAACGAAAATTGTAAAAGAAAAACAACAGGAATAAAAAAAATAAAGAATATGAAAATAATGAAAATGTGGAAAATTCGCTGTAGGAAACCAAAATATGGTGTGTTATTTGTTGTAACTTTTTATGAGTTTTTGCACAGAGAGAATCTACTTCAAGGCCAACATTCCTATACTCCTTACTATCTGTTCAAAGAAGGAGTGGACGAAGTCTTATTTTTTTTTTCATAAAAACGAGAGAAAAAAATATTTAAATTGTAAAGAATAAAAGTGAACGTTATTGAATCATTTTAAGCGATTCATTTATATTGATGAAAATATAAAATATTGAGAAGGTTCAATAAAAACAATGAGAGAAACTGTATTAAATAGGGAAAATCATACACAATGAAAAGAAAGGCGAACATAAAATGCGAGAAAAGGAAACGCATTACAGCGCGCAAAAAAGGTTGTGATGTGATATTTCACAGCGCTTGAATTGTGACAATTTTAATCTTACAAAATCTGTCTTGCAATGATAAAAACAAATAATAAAAAAGGCGAAAAAAGTTGTTTTATTTGCTATTATTTCCTCCATTATTTATAGGGGGTTTAAGCAAAAGTGGTGTGAAGCGTAAGGAAATCAATAAGACAACAACATTTGATATTGTTTGTAGAGCATGTAAAATGAAATCCTCGAAACGTGCATGTTGCCTAAGTCTGTATTTTACTTTTTTAATATTTTGTTTTATTTTATCTGTTTTCATACTGTTTATAAAGATACATAACTATATACGTACATAACTTGTCTCTGGAGATACATATGCTCTTCTAAACTTGGCACAAGTCTATAAAATTAGCCAAAATAAACATGGTATACCGCATGGCTAATAATAATTTAAACAACACAAACACACACTTATGGCACACACACATGCCCAGTAAATGGCCTAATGCAGATAAAACAGTTGTGGAGTATACCATAGATGTACAAGGATATGTATTGAAGTGAATTTTACCACAAACACCAAATGAAAAACGTAATAAACTAAATTAACACTACGGTACAGTGAACAAAAATGAATTATTATTCGCATAACACATATGTAAAATAAAGTTGACAGTGCTCATGAACAAAAGTTATTCAATGTATATATCAAAACTTAAATGGACAATGAGAAGTAAAGAAAGAACCTAAATTCTATTAAATGAATAAAAATTAGAATCGAACCGACATAAATTTTTAATTTTCATGCAAAACATATTTTTTTTATTCTTGTAGAGCTCTCTTGAGAGTATGAGTATGGGATGAGTAGAATCGCATTCATACTTATTTTAATAATACGTCTTTACAAGACCCACCCTCCGTGCTTCTTTATGGCGCAGAGGCATGAAAAGTCCTACGTAAGATCTTCGGTTCAGTGCGAGTTAACGATGATTTCCGTATCCAATCCAACAGTGAACTGTATGAGCTCCTAACCGACATAGACGTTGTTCAGCGTATTAACATCCAGCGGCAGCGTTGGCTAGGCCATGTCGTTAGAATGGATGAGGATGCTCTTGCAAGACGGGTATTTGATGCGGGGAAACCCTGTCATCGATTGGTGCGACAACTGAAGTTGACGCGCGAGAAACGGAGGCGAAATTCAATAATCGGGTTGTTAATGGCCAATTAAGTAAGTTAAGTACTTATTTTAATATCATGGAACCTCTACTCATATTCCAAGTTTGAAGTAGTCATCATATTCATACTTAACAACACGTATGATGTTGTTGATCTCGGCTCTCCTCTAATCAACATTTACAAGGATGTTTGTTTGCTCTGCTCGTTGCTCTGTCTTTTTTTACTCATGTGTCTTTTTTCTTTTTTTGTAAATTCAACAACAATTAAGACTGTAAATTTTGACTAATGATTCGAATCACATGAATCATTTATGAGTACAATTATAAGTATTTTTCTAAAGTTATGAAATTGAATGAGTAAGCTTATGAATAAAACATATTTCGAATGGTATGAGTTTGATGTCAACGTTATACGCATACTCATTGCAACCATATGTACATAATTGGTCATTACAGCCCTTCAGTGGGGATTACAACCTAGCTTCTCACACCACTTATGTTGTATGCTTTAATTTCATGCATGAGTGGCGGGAATTACAGTTTAAAATCGATCCGAACAACAAATTTTTGAGATGCTTTTCATGGCAATTTTATTTACTTTCAGAGTTTTTGCCAGAAATCTGCTGAGAGGAAGTCTTTAAAGAAATATTTTTTTAAAATTTCGTTTTGATGTCTTACCTGGGGTTTGAATCGTGGCCTTACGTCTAACAAGCCAACTCACTACCTACTTCAATAAATCAACGCAGTAGTGAGTACGAATGAATCAGACTGTAGTTAAATTTCAATATTGTTGACTCACTTATATTCAAAATTTCATGAGTACTTATGAGTAGCGGAAAAATGATTCATTGCTGATCTCTGGTACCGACTACCAAGCACGGTTTTTTTCCTATTCTGAAATATTGTCCACCTCATGACCGTTCAAGATGTCTTCTCATTGGCAATACATGGTATTGGTCTGCATTTAGAACCTCGATTTCTTTCATGACTATGTCTGATCTGTTACCCTCGAATTGGGGCTTATTCACAAAGAATCCTACCATGGTCTTCTAGGTCTCAGTAGCCCATTTAGATTCTCTAGATCTTAATGGTGTTTGACCAAGGGCAACACTTGAAGGAAATATACTCGGCGTCTTTTCCATAATTGTGTAGAATTTTTAAGAGAAATTAATGATAGAAACGATTCAATCCAAAACATTTTCTGTTCTGCTTTTTTTCCTTGGACTACTCCAAAATCAATTAAAACCACTGTTTTGTCCTTTAGTATTGTAATTAACATCATGTCTAACAATATAAACAATTAACACAGACTGGACACACTAATAAATACAAATAATCGCACACTTATACAATTCAAGGATCATGTTAAATTATGCGCTTATCAGGTTTTATCAAACGGCAAACGGTAAATGTTTAAATACAAAAAAACAAAAATAAATCTCCAATACAAACATATAGACATGTATTGTATGTGCATAATTTACATACGAAAGCCATTGAGTCTGATATAAACACTACGGCAGACAAATTTCCACGAAAATCTATGTGAATGACCTTAATCTTGTTATAAGCACTACATACGTACGATAAAATAATAGTTACAACAACAAGACAAAACTACAGATACAAATACACCTGTGGCACGTAGTACGCATTCAAATGGATATAATAGTTCGTTGGAAATAAGTGGTAAAAAACAAAGTTTGCATATATAATTATTATTTTGTATGTACAGATATTTAAATTATATTTAATTGGTATACATTGAGGGGAAAGTATGATTCTGTGTGGTTATGGAATTACTCAAGTGGTTAAATTGTGAAATAAACAGAAACGTAATTATAGATTTACATTAAGTTTGTATGATTTTATACACTTTTTAAACAAATTCATTTCAATTGGATATTTTTAATATTTTCATTCATTCCATTTTAATAGCTTCCGGTATGGTTAGGCATACTTCTTCTACGGCCACATTCAATTCATGCGCCTGTCTCACGAATTAGGTTTCTCATGGCCTCTCCTTTAGATATGCACTTTCGTTTAATTATTTTCTAACTAACTGGTTTCTGTTCTGTTTCATTCCATAATATTGTATTCGGTATTACATATCGCAATCAATTCAGCCAATGCAGAGCTTCTGCCTCTCAGAGGTATGAAGTATATCGAACTTAACGTACCAGTTAAATATCCTTTATTTTGTCTGGCTTCAGATGTCTTATGTAAGACCGTTACATATAACCCAAAGCTCCATCGAACTTATATTCTCAATTACTTTTCCATTTATATGTAGATAGTGTAGGTGCACGAATAATTTTATTAACCAAGGTCGAGCAATTTTTCTTTTTCAAATTTCAATACATGCAGCAGGAATTTTTCCTGGAATTGTTCATTGTAAAGAAACGCAAAGAAAAGAGTATTCAGTCCAAGCCAAATAAGCCGGATCACTTGGGCTTTAAATATGACTACATGGTATCACATACTGTTTTCGGGCGAACATACAAAAGTCACACTTCCACACAGGAAGAGTGGATTGCTGAAGTTGTCATCGGTGACTGTGACATAACGATCTTCATTGTTGGCTAAAAAACAGAATGTGGAAAAGGATCTGTGGTTCATTTCGACAAAATTGCTCTGAACGGGTTATACATACATATTACTTAAACAGGCCAGCATAATTAGGAAGCTGCACGTATGTACGAACCTGAACATATATATGGGGACAGTCGAGCAGCAATCAAAGCGCTGGGATCCCATCTCAATAAATTAAAGAGTGTCAGTAGTTGCATAGACTACACCACCGTATACATCGACATAATGCCCGACTCTACTGGATTACGGGCAACTGTGGCATACGAAACGAAAGGGCGGACGAACTGGCATGGAAGATGCCTTTTGGCACACTGGATTTAAGGGTGTTATATGGTGTGTAATGCTCTTTTGAAGTCAATTATTTCCAAAAAAATTTTTGGTGTTCAAATTAAGTGATTATGACGTATAGTCGACTAGAATTTAGAGATCTTTCCAATAGCAACTAGCATGAACTCACTCCACGCAATTTTTCAATTTCAACCAAATTAAATTGGCTTCCAAAAAAAAAAACGCCGTTAAATTTTGATGCCGAAATACAATCGTCCTCAAAAAAATCAGAATTGGTTAGCCCATAGAATAATATATTGTTACGAAAATGAAAATGATGTAACATCGTTTAACATTAAAATGATAAACAAAAGCTACAAAAACAAAAGCCATGAACTGGTTTACATGATAAACAAGTAAATAAAAAAATATAGCAACAACATTAGTATGAAAGAAAAGGGCACAGATAAGTAAGCAGAAATGCAACAACACATAACGTAAACAAAATACATAAACAACAATGAAACAACGATGTTTACATTTGTGGAAATCTCGAGAAGGCGAAGACACGAACATTCGACTTCGTGATCATTCATCAGTCTCTATAGGTTGGCATATAAAATGCAAGACAAAGCAGGCAACGAGTGAGTAAGAATTCAGTCAGTCTTGTACGTTTCGTGTGTGGTTTGAAGATCTCTGTTATACAGCTCTATCGAACTATTGTTGTTTACGCAAAGCGTGTAAGCAAAGAAGAATAACAAACAAAGCAATTATTGTTGTTACATTAAGTTGTGAACAGTGGCACACAGAATTGTGTGAACAATAAAGAATTTAATTGAAATTATTCACAAATTTATTTTAATTTTTTTCTCTACTGCCAACACATCTCAGTACTTTTTTCTTGAACACTTGGCTTACTGTAGCCCTTTTCCTCTGCATAATTGAAAATACCATGTGTTAAATTTATTATTTATTTAATAATTAATTACAAAACAATTACAAATTGTATACCAATTATCCTCACAGTAATGAACTAGAAATCTAACCACTAGACTACCACGGCCTTCTACTAAATTTATTGCCTTCATAAACTCATATGATACTGGCATAGCGCCGTTTATCGTGGCTTCGCTAAGCTATTAAATTTTTATGCTTGTCTGATTTTACATGCACAGACTGGGTTGGAATGTATTCATACGTAATAAATCGGTTGTGCGATAAAATGTGCTATTTGCTTGGTATTTTCGTAGAAAATCTTTTACAGTTTTGCCACGTGTTTTATTTCATTACGTACGAAACGTTTTAGTTATTATGACTAAAAGCACATTTAATATCAAATACGCTTACCCGGCGTTCACATAATTTTTTATGCTTTTATGTTCGTCTATAATTTTTATAATTACAAATAATATACAGCAGCAGTAATTGAATTTCAATATAAGGTATATACATACATGTATACATACCAGAGATCAGCAATGAGTCGTTTTTTCGCTACTCATAAGTACTCATGAAATTTTGAGTATGAGTGAGTCAACACTATTGAAATTCAACAAGTCTGATTCATTCGTACTCACTACAACGTTGATTTATAAGTACAGGTTGCAAAGAGTGTGAGTACAGCGTTGACATCAAACTCATAACATTCGAAATATGTTTGATTCATACGCCTACTCAATCAGATTCATAAATTAAGAAAATTACTTATAATACTCATAAATGCTCATTCATAAAAATTTACAGCGTTATGTAGTTGTTGCATTAAAAAAAAAACGAAGCAAGAAAACGACAAAAACAGCAAGCAACGCAAACACACAACCTTCTATTGAGTATTGTAGTGTTCGTAAGCGAATCATACTTATTTTGTGATTCGTGTAAATGTTGAGCAAAGGTGAGTCGAAATCAACAACATCATGCGTATTGTTTAGTATGAGTACGATGAGTACTTTAAACTTTGAATATGAGTAGCATGAGTATAATATTAAAATAAGTATGAATGCGTATAAGTATCATAAATTAAGAGTATGATTCGAATCTACTCATCTTTTCGAATACTCATTGCTGATCTCTGATACATACATATATAACACGATACATAACTATAGTCATGTAAAAGTCTACTAATATAGGATTTAATTCTTTGGCAGAATTATTTAAAAAAATCTTTCATTTTCCAAATATTTTTAAAATATTTCATTGTGAAAAATAGTACGTTGGTGTTATAAGACTTGTTAGGGAAACCAAAATAAAATTATATTTAAAAACAAAATTTTACCAAATTATTGAACTTTTCGACCAACGTATAGTTTTGCAATAAATCTTTACTTGTTTAAATATTATATTCTACAAACCATAATCACATGAAAATCTTTTCAAATTCCCAATAACAATGAAATTTCGCATCAATCATTTGCATGTAGACAGCTCAACTAATTTATTTTATTTCGTTATGGTTTGATGCCAAAAATAAATTGAAATTGTTACCACAACAACAATGGAATTAGTGCGTACATCTATCTGTATTTGTAGGCTTAATTGGTTTACATAAAAAAATGTTTTTTTTCCGTTCGTTTTCTGAAAATGGTTGCAAATTGAAAGGTTAAGAGTTTTTATTGTAATGGATTTGTTTTTATTTGATTGACATTTTTAATCAAAATTGTGATTGTTTTATTATGTATGTAAAAAATTATTGTACAATCGTGTATCAAACAGTTGTTGGTATACCATATAGACTGTTGCGCGGACAAATGCAAACTAAACAAAAATAAGCAAACAAGACAAACAGACAGCAAAAAAATATACATACCATATGGTAAACGGAATTGCTCAAAGAAATACGTAGGAATTTGAGACAAGAGAATAAAGCAAAGATCGAAAATCCAATACTAAAAATTTTATAGAAATATAGAGAAGTTAGAAGACATAGAATACAAAATAAATGAGTATAAATAAAACAATAAGCAATGCTAGCAGTCAGTACTGAAGAGTTAGTAAGTAATAAATATTCAGTTAGTGACAAGGAGTTATATTAAAAAGCCCACTGGCATTGAACAGCGACATATTTGACCTTTTTAAAAGGCATAGTGAACAGGATACATTTAATTACAGGATACTACACTTATTTGTTTAACCGATCAGGATTACGATCTAGCGTCTAATACTACCTATACATATATACATACATACATATATACATAATTGGCCATTACAACCCTTCAGTAAGGATTACGACCTAGCTTCTCAACACCACTCATGCTGTGTGTGTTAATTTTATACATGAGTGGCGGGATCTACAGTTTAATGTAGACTCCGAACGACAGATTTTAAAAAACTTTTCATGGCAATTTTATTTACTCTCTGAGATTTTGCCAGAAATCTGCTGAGAGGAAGTCGCCGAAGAAATATTTTTTCATATTTCGTTTTGATGTCTGACAGGATATTTGAACCGTGGCTTCGCGTCTAATAAGCAATCACACTATCTACTAGACTATGGCGATTTCCATATTGTGTGTTAATTTAATTTAATTGACATCGATTCCGAACGATACATTTTTGAAAAATGTTTCATGGAATTGTAGTTACTCTCAGTGTTTTTTCAAGATGTAAGTGCTGAGGTGTGAACTCGGTGGTTTCATCTTGTTATCCAACACATTATCCACTGGAATACATTGGAAAATCGGATTTGATCATCGCACGATATGGAGTGTTCGAAAACAGATAAAAATGAGAGCTAGAGAGCTCTTAGTTGCTATAAGTTACGTCAGGCCTAACGCCAGGAAATTGTTTGATTTTGAATCGTCATAAATTCAATTTTTTTCCCCAAATGCACGTTGCTTTCAACACCACATCGAGCTTGGGCTTTATAATCTAGTGCAGTTCTTGGTGCTTTTCTTAAACTGTCCTCAGTCATACGTTAATTATCATAGTAAGTTCTGTGGATTTTCATTGACGTTGTTATAAATAAGTTCGATTCTCTCAAGAACTAGAATCGAATGTATTCGCACAGAGTGCATTCTTTTTGAAGTCAACTGTAACTCAATAACTTTATGAGTTAACCTTGTAAAGAATAATTCCTAAGGCTTCAATAATTTAGTTTATAACATGACTTTAATGTTTTTCTTTTCTATTTTCTCTACAGAAATTATTTTCTTTTGAAAGTTAAACATTATTTAAATTAATGCAATAATTTATAACACAAGTGAGTTTCATTACATTCAAATTCAACACATAATTTCAACTTTAATCAAACTCATGAAAATCGAAATCAGATTCAAATAACAAATAATGTTCGTATTTGTTTTAATTTTCTGAAATGTGTTCATTCGATTTAAAAGTTTTTTCCAATTTGTATCAAAAAGTTGCGCGTATGATAAACAAACAAATTCCAATCTTTTTTTTTTTTTTGTTTACTGAAGCGAAAATGTATTGCTTTGTCTAAATGTCTGTCTGTCTATTTGGATGGCTAGTTCGTAACTGAACATTTTCATTACAGTTTAATGAAAGTATTCATGTTGTTAGCTTCTTATTATGAAAATGATGGGTATGTATATCAGTGTTATATCTGTTAGAACATATGTACGTATTTTTATGAAAATGAAAAATCTAGAACATTAAAAATCGCTTAACATTAAAATTGTAAACAAAAGCTACCAAAACAAGGAACTTCTTTACAAAGTATCGCACTGCATAATATAACAACAAAAAAAAAAAGAATAAAAAATGGTAAACAAGTAAAAAAATACAACAACAAAATACACAAACAACAATAATGAAACCATGATTTGTACATTTATAAAGATATCGTGAAGGCTAAGCCACGAATATTCGCCTTCAAGAACATTCGTCAGACTGTTTACTATGCCATATAAAAGGCAAGGTAGAGCAGTCAACTGAGTTAGTGTACATAGTTCAGTCAGTCTTGTGTGAAGACGCGGTGTGTTTGAAGAGAGTAATCGTGGTTTGGAGATTATTGTTTAGGCAAAGGGTACAAACATAAGAATAATAAAGAATAGCAATTGTTGTTGTTTACATAATGTTGTGAACAGTGGGACACAGAATTATGCGAACAATAATGAATTTTAATTAAAACTAAACATAAATTTATTTTTATTTTATTTGCAATCTACGAGCTCATATTTTAAACGTTTTTAAAAGGTAAAAACGTAACAATATGTACATTTGATAGATATTTACTGTCTGTTCCGTTTTGTTTCATTTCATTATATATTTTCTTAAAAAACAACAAATAATATGAATATTGTATAGGAATACAAGAAATAATTTCGAGCTTATTTTCATATGCAACAACAACTAACAATTATAGCTATAATCAAGAGGAAAAACACAAATTTTTGCAATTTATGTAACACTCTCTACAAATACTAAAACATTACATGGATGAACTGACGTGATGAATTTACATGGAATTACAATTATTTTCTTTACACAAACAACTTACAGTATTACAATTAATATTATATGAAACTTTCTCATTTTAAGCCTGGGGGATTAATTTCTTATTATTTCAATAAACGCTAATACGATACTCTCGTTAAAGAATTTAGTTGTAAACTTGTTTAGCTCTACTAAATTCTACTCGATTTTAATTTAAGTTAGTTACTTAGAATTTTCGTGAATTTACATACATATACTATATATTAGAGTCGCTGAATTAGTACCTGAAAATTTTCGTCTCTTCACATCACAATGCACTTGTCAGCACACGTTTTTTAGTTGACTCTCGCCATAAAGTAAAATACCTTTTTCCTTAATACTATCCATACATCTCAAAATTACTGCTCATCTCCATGCCGAGTAGTATCTTGCCAAATGGATATCTGAGAACGACGTTTAAAAGGCCTTCACTGTCGATGTTGGGC
Organism: Sarcophaga rosellei; assembly: GCA_930367235.1. NCBI lineage: Eukaryota > Metazoa > Arthropoda > Insecta > Diptera > Sarcophagidae > Sarcophaga > Sarcophaga rosellei. Next base: position 79,844,983 of record OV884018.1, read on the forward strand.
ATTATAGGCTAATGTGTGGTTTCAACAGGGTACACAGCTCATGCCACATTGGATATTTTGCACGATCACTTAGAGTGCATGATTATCTCACATGCAGGTGATGTGCGCTTGCCACCGAAATCACTTTATTTAACTTCGTTAGACTTTTTCCTGTGGGGTGTAGATATATGCGAATAAGCCACAAACCATAGCTATCCGCAAAGTTAACATGACACATGTCATCTGCCAAATTCAGCATGATTTATGCATCAGATTCATTGGTTATGGATATTCACACCTGGAAATTTGAATACTTCATAACGTCTTTTGCAGAAACTGCAACGAGGAGAAAGAAGAAGAGACCACAGAACATCTTCTCTGTCATTGTCTGGTAGTTGCGAACCTAAAAAGAAGAATTCTGAGACATCCAGACTTTAGCAACAAAACATGTCTAGTCAAAGGCAATTTGAGATGGTTGAGAGATGCCAACCAGGGAGCTATAATTATGTGAGAGAATAGGGAATGTTGACGTGAGGCCAAGGTTCGAACCCCAGGTCAGACATATCGATCAAATTGTAATATGAAAAATATTTCTTCTGCGACTTTCTCTCAGCAGATTTCTGGCAAAAACTTTGAGAGTAAATATAAATTGCCATAAAAGGTTTCTCAAAAATCTGTCGTTCGGAGTCGACTCTAAACTGTAGGTTCCGCCACTCATGTATAAAATTAACACACACGACATGAGTGATACTGAGAAGCTAGGCCGCAATCCTGACTGAAGGGTTGTAATGGCCAATTATGTATGTGTGTGTATGTACTAGGTAATATTGCTGTTAATATGGGAGCTTGTAAGAAACCCAAGTAAGATGTGACCATTGAGGTGGCCCTTTAACCTAATCTAACTTAATTCTCACGCATAATGGCAACAAGAGCACTATCACACAAATAAAAAATGTCGATACTATCTCACACACAATTTGGCTTATTTAAATACAAATACAGAAAGCATTTATTGATAGACCCTGTACAACCATGCAGTGCTGTTTCACATCCAGGGTAGCAAATATGTATTTTAAATGTAAATGTAAAGTGTTCATATGTATGTATGTACATGTATGTATATGGTGTAAGTAAAAAAAGAAAAACATTTACATTTGAAAACAAAAATATAAAATAAATTTATTTGTATATGCAAATATCTATGTGTCTGTGTGAAGATTATTGTGGTTTTTCAACAATTTTAATGCCTTTACAATCTGATATTTATCTTTATTGTTAAATAGAAAAGTTGTATCTTATTTTATATTTTTCTGTTGAGTTTTTTTTTTACATTTAAAAATATTTTTCAAAAGATTTTTTTTTGTTAGAATTTTTTATTAAAACCCTTTTCATTTCTTTGTGTTTTAAATATTTAAAAAAGCTTTTATACATATGCTTTTGAATATATTTGAGATTGTTTTTCTGTATGAACAAAAAAAAATTTAAAATATGTATCTCTTTATTATTTATTTAAAAAATCTGTCAATATATGTTCAATATATAAAATGTTTTAATAAATAACAGAATGTTGACAAAAAGAAAATACTTGGAACCAAGAGTAACTTTTGCTATTAACAAACTATTTCATTGAAATTAGTTTAAAGACTCGTGTACATATGCATAAATGAACAATCTTTATATTCGAACAGAGAATTAAATTTTTTCCCTGAATTTAATTTTCATACATTTCATGTATGTATACGTATACTCACTTGGGAATATAAATTTTTTTGTAATTCAAATTCCATAAAGGTAAAAAGTTTTTCTTTTTCTCAAAATTATATGCAAATTCGTTTTGTTGAAAAGTTGAGCATGAAAATGATCTTAAAACTTAATATGAAAGCATCTGTAAAATTGTTTCCAAAAGAACAGACAAAAAACAGCAACAAAATATAGACAAATAAAAAACAAGAATATAATATAGTTCTTATATTTTAATACCTTAAGTCTCACACATGTGAGAGATACATGTGTAACAAAAAAGAAAAAGAAAAACTTTATTTGTAATACAAGTAACATGAATAACATAAAACGAAATGAAAATCCGTCTAAATATTTTCAAAGAACAGAATACCAAGTTACGAAATTAAAACGGAAGTCATTAAAAATGTAAAATAAATCATTTATTTGTTTTTTTGTTTTCTGTTTTTAATATTTATTAAGAAACTGTTTCTTCTGTTCCTTTGAGTTAATCTTTCCTCAATAACTTTGATATTAAAATGCGCTTAATTAGTAGAAAGTAATATAGAATATTAATTAAACTTAGAGAAGTTTAATAAGGAAATATTGAATAGTAACTATTTTTTTAGTAGAGATATAAATACCAGTACAGACAACCCTCCTATAAAGCGGTTCTCTCAGAACGCGATTTCCATATTAAGTGGTTTTCACATAACTCGGAGCTGAAATTGCGGCAGCTCTCCTATAACGCGGTACTCGTACAGCGCGGTTTCCGTTCAACAAATATGCCATAAGTTCCTTCCATACAGCATCTAAATAACTCTAGTAAGTAGATACTGTAAGAGGGTTTAATATCAGTTTTATTTTCAACGCAAAAGCACAGCCGATATGTACAAACAATATTTTTATATAAAAAGGCCAGCTTATCTCATAGCCGTCTACTATATTCTATAAATTTTTCTGCTACTCATATCTGACAGTAAGGATGAATGTTGAAAAATTACATAATTTTACAAGTCTTTCTTATTTTTGTTGGAAAACAGTCTTTTAGTTTAGTTTTTGTTCTTTTGTCGCCGTGGTCTGGTAGGTAGTGTGTTGGCTTATTAGACGAAAGGCCCGAGTTCGAATCCCAGGTCAGACATCGAAATGAAATATGAAAAAATATTTCTTCGGCGACTTCCTCTCAGCAGATTTCTGGCAAAAACTCAGAGAGTAAAAATTGCCATGAAAAAGCTTCTCAAAAAATCTGTCGTTCGGCGTCGACTTTAAACTGTAGGTCCCGCCACTCATGTATAAAATTAACGCAAACAACATGAGTGGTGTTGCGAAGCTAGGCCGTAATCCTGACTGAAGGGTTGTTGTAATGGCCAATTATGTATGTATGTATGTTTTGTTCTATTTGTTATCAATTCTTATATGAACTCTTTAATTCAAAAAAAATAATTTATCTTGTCTTCATCTCCAAATAATGCGGTATGAATTATGGGATTTGTAAGAATTCAGAGTTTCTTATAGCGCGGTTTCAATAGAACGCGCTATGAATTTGCCTGGTTTGTACCGTTAAATCCGAGTTTCTTATAGCGCGGTTTCCATAGAACGCGGTAGGCACTCACTGCCTTATATGAGGGTTGACTGTATTTATTTTCATCGTTAACAAACAATTAATTCCTGTAAACGTACATTTATAAGATGAAAAAATGAAATGAAAATCGAATAATTTAATAAATAGAAAGGCGTTTGCCGCAGTCTAGTGAAGTCAAGATACAAACACCAGGTCAGGCATTGCGAACGAAATGGAATATTAAAACAACATTTTTGCAGCAACTTCCTCTCAGCTATCTTCTGACAAAAACTTTGCCATGAAAAATTTTTTAAAAATCTCCTGTTACTCATGATTAAAAAAAATTCTCTCACACAACATGTGTGAGAGTACGTTGTAATCCTGGCTAAAGAGTTGTAATTGGCAATTACATAAGTAAGTAAGTAAGTATGAATAGAAAGGCAATATAGATTGCGAATCAGGATAAGCGTCTTGCTCCAGGCGAGCAGTAAGTACCCAAGACCTACAGAAGCAAACATTCAAAGCTAATGAAATGATATTTTACAGGAAACAAGTCGTTGCAGCAAAAAGTTTAAAATGTTAAAACAAGGCTTGGCCTGTTTATTGCATGAAATTTCTAAATGCCAACTTAGCATTGAATGCACTCATGTTTCAATATATGCACGAGGTATTGAGACAAAGTGGTTCGCTGGCAATCTAACTCTCTTTCAAATTGAACAGACGATCATTAACCTTCAAAGCAATAAAGAATCTAGGCTTGATAACATACATCTCTTGCTCAAAGCAGATCCTTCCGCGAATGCAAAAGTCATATAAATTTTACAGCCCCAACAGCCCTAAGCTACAGGCTGAAAGAATAATAACAATCAAGATCCCAAAGTGGAGACCTTACTTGTTCATTCTTCTACTTGTTCACTCTGGTATTAGCTCTCTCTGCTGCTTGTTCACTCCGATTGGAAGATAAGAATATCAATGTCAGAGACTGGACCAGATCCAAATCCAATAGAGAATTTGTGGAATATATGGTAGTAGAAGTTGCCATAGTGTAGAAGGCAGTGTGTTGGCTTAGCCGTCAAAGCAAAGTATGAAAAATAAATATTTCTTCGGCGACTTCCTCTCAGCAGATTTCTGGCAAAAATTCTAAGAGTAAATAAAATTGCCATGAATAGTTTCTCAAAAATCTGTCGTTCAGAATCGACTTTAAACTGGGCCTACAGTTATAAACCTCTCATGTATAAAATTAACACACACACAACTTCGGTGGTAATCCTGACTAATGGGTTGTAATGACCAATGAGAAGGTCGCAATTCGACAAAGAATCTCAACAGACTGGAAATTACAAAACAGTCGCTAATATTCCAGCCTAGATTTCCTGGGATGTTAAATACAGAAGCAGCAAGCCATCGCTGGCCCCTATGCTCTTTATAAGTTAGGCAGGAATTTATATATTAAAAAATATGGCAGAGTTGTCTACAAAATATATGAAAAATATTTTTCATTATTTTACTTTAAAGCCTTAAATTTTTTTCTTTTGTGCATTTATATTATTAACGTGGGCTTATAAATGCCTTTGTATTAAATTATTGAAGCAAGTAATTCTAAAACGATTATTTGTTGTGGGGTTTTCCATAAAAACTTTATATGGTTACACGCTTAGCAGTTTTATTTAATTTTTATTTTTTTTTTTTTTTGATCACAACATTTAATGCGATTTTAAGATCATACTTAAATATTAGCATGTATGGGAAACAGCAACTGCCATTCAGAATTTTTTTAAGTATTTTCCAGGAATTTTAAAAGCTTAGCATGTGCAAATATATGTATATGTAGAGCATGCAAGTATTATACGGAAACATCTGTAGAGTTTACGTTTTCAAATTCAGATTCAGATTTAATAACAACAATTCTCAATTACATTTGTGCTCTTAACCCCAAAGTGAATAAAAAAAAAAAATAAGAAAAACACTTGCATTATATGATGTACGCAAGCAAACAAACAACACAGTAATAAGCTTCAATGGCTGAGTACAATGCTTTAAATTATTTATTCAATTCAAATCACTTACAATTTTTTTTTTTTTAATTTAATTTTTTTTTTTTTTTTTTTGTATGGAAAAAGGATAATCAATTATATTTTTAATAAATAAAAATACACACACATACACATACATACTAAATTTTGCTATGAATTGTTAATATTTTATTTAAAATTTTATTATTTATCATATTTCGTACATATCTACCCCCAAATGCCCTAAAAGCCTCAGAAACATTTGAAAAAATCCAAATAAAAACGTATAACTTTGAGTTGTAAAACGACACAGAAAGTAAAAATTAGCCTGATGATGAAGAAGAATATTATTTACAGCCATTCTTAACACGACACCATAAAATATATGCTTAAAATATGTTTTTTTTTTTTTGAAGAGAAAGCTCGTGCAAGAAGCTCAAACAAGAAAAAGGGAAAATGGATTTCGGTAATTTGTTTGTATTTATTAACATCTGTATAGGATGAACGAATACAGATACAATTTCAAATAAAAAGAGAGAAAAAAGAGCAAAAAACATTCAACAGTGAGGGGATACACGCATACAAACCCCCAAAAGGACAGACAGAAATACTTGCACATTTCCCATGGCTGTAGAAGCAACAGTAAAAACGAATAAGTATGACAGAATCGTAAATTTTAATTTAATACTAAACAGAACTAAGTAAACATAGCCAGCATACAGCAACAGTGCTGCCAAATGGGGAATTCTTAACAAAAAAAAAACTTGATCTAATGTTTCTTAAGTACATTAGAAAGCCGTTGATATTTGTAGTCTTTTTTCCAAGCAGTCTTCTTTTTGAAATACTGTCTTGGAACGTAAAATTTGTGTTATTCATAATTTAAGGAAAGTTTAATTGATTTTCTTTTATGGGAAGTAAAGAAAAAATCTTTGAGGAAACCTACTGTCTTTTGATTAAAATTTATGATTATAGTCTCTAAGATGCAATATCCCATGTAAACTTAAGGTTGAGCAATATTTTTTCTCTTACGTGTAGTTTGATAAAAGATTTTAATAATCCGGGTATTTATTGTTCTTAGAAGTATGGCCACATGGCCCTTGTTTATGGATATCTCCGTACTTGACATGTGTAGTTTATACGCAGTCAAACTTGTTAGGTTTAAGGCTACCCCAACCACTTAAGTTTACATATTGGCTGTCCAATGAATTTCATTCTTATTTAGTTCGTCCGAAAGGATTCCAATTCTTTAATATCTTTCTTTCTTTCTCCACAGAGTAGTACAAAAAGATGTGACTCAAATTCTTTTTAGGAAAGCTTGATGGCAGACTGAATGATATTTCAAACCTTTACATACATACATACATAATTGGTCAATACAAAGCTGCAGTCAGGTTTACTACCTAGCTTCTCACACTACTCATGTCCTGTGTGTTATTTTTTATACATATATGAGTGGAGGGACCTACAATTTAAAACCGACTCCGAACTATAAATTTTTGAGAAACTTTTCATCACAATTTCAATTACTCTCAGAGTCTGCCCAGAAATCTGCCGCGAGGAAGTCGCCGAAGAAATATTTTTTCATATTTTCGATTTCATGTCTGACCTGAGGTTTGAAGCGTGACCTTACATCTAATAAGCCAACACACTACCTACTAGATTAAGGCGACTCCGAACATCGACTTAAACCTTTAGTTGCGACCAACTCTACCGTCTGTTCAAAATTCGGTTAAAATACGTTTCTTATGTGTTTTTATTCTGGTATATAGCCTAAAGACAGTAGAGTTTAGTAGATATCGTTTTGGTTCATTAGATGCGAGCTTGTGGTTAAAAATTCAGCTCAGACATCTCGATCATCGATATATGCAAAAATATTTATTTAATATAGTTAAACATTCTTTTGGTTAAAATTACAACTCAACTGCTCACTGTATCCATATGCTGCAGGATGAACAGCTTAATTACAACACCGAACAAGTTTCGGTCTCCAAAAGAACTGCTTAGACGAACTCTTTTAAAAACTGACTCGAAAATATGAACTAATAAGTCAAAATACGCAATATTATCTAGGCAAGGATATTGAATCCACAAATAATCACAATGATGGAGAAGAGTTGCTCTAAGGACGATTATTATACACGAGAATTTTTAACACACTTCAAATGAAATGAGGAAAAAGCAAAATATTTCAAAATTTTAACCTGTGTGCTAATTTAAATTCACTCTTATCCAGAAAATCTTGATAGATTTAAAGGTTTGATTTGAAGTCAATAACCTTTTAAGCACATCTAAAAAATTGTTTTTCGTGAACTTCGGTATGTCATGCCGTTATATAATGCTCCACCAAATTGGTATTACTTGTTGGTATTTTGTAACAAGTATTTACATACATACATATGTATGTATATATGGGAGGGGCATAAATATTTGTAAATTGACATAAATGAACGCAAGTCATGCCTACTTAAGGACTTCCTTCCATTTATCAACTCATTCCAAACAGGCAAGTTAAACTCTACTCTCTTGAACTTTAGAATGTTAAATATGATGTTATTTATACGATATACATACATACTTACAATGGAAAACAATTTTTAAGTGAAAACAAAACTAAAAACAACAACAGTAAAACAATAAGGATGATAATAAGGATATACTAATAAGCAAATCTGTATACATTCGTTGGTATGCTCAGTTATTTACTGCTGCTGCTGCTGTCTTTCTAACAATAAGAGAAACGAAAAGAAGAAAAACAATTACAAGTAAATATTGTTTCTTTCGGTCTTCTATGCTTAATTGGTTATTCCAAATAAATAATAAATATTATATTGCTTTATGAATACATATACAAACATTTTTTAACAAATTTGCATTTGTTTTCTCTTGTTTTATAAGAGGGTGAATATTAAAGTATTTGTTAATTTAATATTTACATTTTAGAAATATATTTTAAAAATATTAAATTAAGGAAACAATTTTATTTGGCGTGAAATCATAAAATACTCTCCGTTTCTCTTGATATAAAATTCGTTCAATCTCAGGTCAATTCGGTCAATCTCTAAATCGTCTCCATAAATACACTTAAGCCATCCAGTACATTCTCTTATACTCATCAATAGGGGTAGCAGCTTTAATTTCCAAAGGCAGTCTGTATTTTCTACAAACATCATTGTTTTCTTCTAATCCACTCTTCAGAGATAGGTTATGACTAGTACACCACAATGTGCTTTCCAAAATGTTGGAATCTCGAGCTTACAAAAGTTGGACAATAACATAGAACCTGTACCACCATTTCAATGCATTCCTTTTATATGGTCTGTATTGCTTATAATCCACTGTGTTAACTGGTTTAGATGTATAAGTAGTGCGGGGCACCCGGCTAGGATTCTCATCACTGCATTCCCATCGACTTTATTTGATCTCAATGTACAAATTCAGAAGTCGCCGTAGTCTAGTAGGTAGTGTGTTGACATATTAGACTTAAAGCCAGGGTTCGTGTCCTAGCTCAGACATCAAAACGAAATATGAAAAAATATTTCTTCGGCGACTTCCTCTCAACAGATTTCTGGCGAAAACTCTGGGAGTAAATAAACCTGACATGAAAAAGTTTCTCAAAAATCTGTCGTTCGGAGTCGAGTTTAACTGTAGGTCCCGACACTCACGTATAAAATTAATGCACACAGCATGAGTGGTGTGAGAAGCTAGAACATAATTGTGGCTAAAGGGTTGTAATGTCCAATTATGTATACTCATTGAACCCAATCACGAATATTACCTAGGAATTTCTTTCTCACGGAAATTGCTTTTTTCCAGAAAAAATTCCTTCAATTCTAATACAAAAGCGAAAGTTTAAATGGGAAATCTTTACTCATGATAGATATTCGTAATTGGGTTAATTGATTTCCTTCCATTGGAATCACTACAGATTAGCTTTACAGTTCTTTCTATTGTATTGTTGTGCCAATATATATATATGTGTGGAATCTTTAAATTCATTACTCTTATGGGAATCCATAAGTTCAGAAATGCACCTTGAATTCTGAAAATCGTATAAAATAATTGATCATAGAAGATTGAAAATGTTTTATATATTTTCCCCCAAGAACCAAGTGAAATTAATTTGTAAACTTTGCAAAGATAGCTTCATGTAACAGTTTCACTGGGTGATATTACGAGTTCCTGTAAAAATTAATTGAATTACTTTTAGCTGATAAAATGACAAACGCAAAGTCAACCCCAAAAACTTATGGTCTGTAATGAAGGAGTGTTAGTTATAGCACAATCAATCACACTGTCAAATGGGGGTATGATGGAGTAGTTGATATACATATGTACTGACTTAAGTAAGCTATGTCCATTTAGGCAGCTGCCAATTCAACATAACCTAAATTTAAGCGTGCAGCTGTGAGGTAAATGCATGATAAACCGACAGCTTTTAATAGTCGAAGTAGTCTTGTAGGTAGTATGTTGGCTTATTAGACTTAAGGCAGCGTTTCAAACCCCCGGTCAGACATCTCAAACAAACCTTCCTTCCAGCAGGTTTATGGCAAACACTAAGAGAGTAAATAAAATTGCCATGAAAAGGTTCTCACAAATCAGTCGTTCGGAATCGACTTTAACTGTAGGACCTGACACTCATGCATAAAATTAATACACACAGTATGAGTGGTGTGAGAAGTTCGACCGTAATCCTGTCTGAAGGATTGTGATGATCAAATTTTTTTATTTTCAATATTGAGATATTCCTTGAAATCTTGATATAAAATTAAATTCCTTTTTTAAAATCAGAAATATTAAAAAAATGTTTATTGTGTTATAATTTAATTAATATTTCTGGCATCATTAAACATTTAATTAAATACCATAAGTGTTTAATATAGATGTAAAAAAAGTAATAAATACTTGATTATTATGTATAACCAACCACTTGACAATAAAATTGAAAATTTACAGACAAATATGGAATATTGTAATTAAAATACAACAACATAATATAAAAATAATGAAAATATTCATATTGTTGAACAATAACTGCGACAACAAAACAAATTCCTGTATAATAATGGAAACAAAGGGATATTCAGTGAAATTTTTAACAACTCACATGATGCATGAACAATACTATGTACTACAAACGCAACAATATTAGAGGAAAATCGTTAAATAAAACTCAACACACAATAAAGGAAAACTCTGCATAAAAAAAAGAGAAACACACACGAAAGTGTAATGAAAACCTCACTCACAACAATACCAAGTTAAGTCTTCCATATTATTTTCAATATCAAGTTCAGGTACGAGTACAAAGGACACAGGCTCGCAAAAAACCAAAACAAACACACACATACAGACACACAAATAAACAAAACATGTTGTGGCCATCAACAGCATGTATCAAAAAGCAAGGATGCGTATTTAATTCCTTTACTGCAGGTCACACTCATACATATGCATATCATGCCATGGTAACGAGAAACATAGCATATATTGCAAGTAAATTTCACTCTCCGTTTTCGAATTCTCTCATTTTCGAAATTGAAAAGCTTTTTTCCACTCTTCGCCTTGAGAGCAAGCGTATGCGCACTGTGTGTATGTTATAGGCATTCACAATTCAACTAGTGTGTGTCTTGTATACGTGCCGTAAGAGTATTTAACATTTTTCCCTCCATGTGTACGAATTTAATTATTTACATTATTAAACCACAGAGCTCAGAGCACAGTGTTTACTTTGCTGAAGTTAGAAAAGAAAACACACACACACATGAAATCATAATGAGAAACTAAAGAGGACTATCACAACACATGTAGGGGATGTCTGTAATTATGATGGACATTGTTGTTTATACAACATGCAACACGAGCACTTTGTGTTTATATTTACTTTAAACAACTATTATAGCCAATTAAAGCCAAAAGCAAAAAAGGCACTTGGGTAATAAGGTGGCCATATTGAAGTTTTTACAAATCAATTAACCATTAAAGTTGTCGTTAATAAAATTAAATTTTAATTGAATTAATTATTTAATTTGATTTATATGGTATATTAAAGGGAGATTTTTTTGGTATAAAAAAAGATTCATGATAGTCAGGACTACCATTTAATCATGGACATACAACCACTGTTTTCAAACCATTGTATTTTAATATCAAAATTCATGCTGTATTGGAAATGAGATTCGTGAACCGAAAAATGGAAGAGGATTTTTGACGACGCAGCTTTTAATATTTGATCCTTAACGCACGGAATTGGCGAATATGATGAGCAGAGCAGCGACATCAAAAGCTACTCTACATACATACATATTACAACCCTTCAGTCAGCATTACGACCTAGCTTCCCACCCCACTTATGTTGTATGCATTAATTTTATATATGAGTGGTGGGACCTACAGTTTAAAGTCGAATCCGAACGACAATTCTTTGGGAAACTCTTCATGGCAATTCTATTTCCTCTCAGAGTCTTTGCAAGAAATCTGCTGAGAGGCAGTCGCCGAAAAAATATTTTTTTTTCATATTTTCGTTTTGATGTCTGACCTGGGGTTTAAACCGCGGCCTTACGTCTAATAAGCCGACACACTAGCTAAATTAAATCATTCAAATTAACAAAAGCTATCCAAAATATAATTTTTTTTCTTCAATTATTTTCCAAGAAAATTTCAACTACAGCTACGGTATATACACCATGACGTATGATGAATATTTTTATGTTGTCCCCATAACTTATACGTCTTTGCTGATGTTTTCAATATTCATTACAGTGTTCCTATATTATGATTTTACTGTTTGAACGTTTCCTTTTATTTCTTTTGTTAACTATTGCAATCACCTTTCCCCTCACATTTTTTTGCTCCTTGTTTCTCAATTGTTATTTTAGCCACGGTTCAAACCCCAGATCAGACATCGCCAACAAATATTTATTCGGCGACTTTCTCTCTGACAAAAACTCTGAGATAGTCAATAAAATTGCCATGAAATGTTTCTTAAAAAATCTGTCGTTCAGAGTCGACTTTACACTGTAGGTCCCGACACTCATGTTTAAAATTAACAACCCAATGTAACTGGTGTGAGAAGCTAGGTTGTATTCCTGACTGGAGGGTTGTAGTTGTAGGTTATGTTACTGCGCATCAAGATGAAAGATAACCCCTTCAATAACGACAAAGATCTTTAGAAAATCTTTGGAATGATATATTTAACATGCAATTTCCTATAATTATTCTTCTCATACAATTACTGTATTGTACATTGCATCATATTGATAAACTTAAAATCATATTTCTTATGTATGTATGTATGTAGAATAAATGCAACAAAATTAAAATCTGGTATTCTTAAGAAAATATCTCAATTCTTAAGAACTTTTTTTCAATTTCTAGTCCATAAATTAAATCGTAAAAAAAGTCTTTGTATTTCACAATAAAAACTGAAGGACTACAAAGAAGAAAAAAAGTATGGTAGATATTGTTGTTGTATTGGAAATTAATTCAACTTTAATATCTCTATTCAAGAAAAACTTTAAATGGAATTTCTATGAAATTCTAGCATTCACAGCACTAAGGTAAGGTAGTGTTGTGGAGGACAAGGTCCCATAAATGAATGCATAAAATATTCAAGGCTTTCTTCTCATCACTTTAATGATTTGCCTGGAAACAAACAAGAAGAAAAAAACTATTCCTAAAGAAATTTTTCAAACATATACATACACATACAAACAACTGCCTTTAAGGCCAGACAAGAGACAACAGACATCAATGGCTGTAACGGCTGATGTTTCCTAACAGGTGAATTAATTGCAATGCAGTTTTATTATACATTTTATAGCAAGCCAGCCATTCGCTTTGTAATTCATTCAATTTTATCCTACCGAGAATTTTACAATCTCAGCTTTCTTACTGCATTGTGCTATTGACAGATGTTTTGCTTACTTTTCTGTCGTTTATAATTTTCCTTTTTTTTTGTTTTTGTTTCTTGTCTTCGTATTTAGTTGCAAGTTTTGTTTAACGTTGTAATTGTAATTCATAGTGAAGTAGTATTCATTTTATTACATTGTTTTATTCGCATTGTTTGCAGGTCCAAGCTAAATAAGCTAAACAGGACGAAGAGAACGTAATGAAATATACAACCCTGATTGAAAGGCATAATCCTATTGTTTTTGTGTGTGGCTGTGTGTGTATCTATAGAAAAAATACAAATTGTATCGAGTTAAAGACTTACTTCAAAACTTGTTGAGGCAGTCAGATATAAATCCGGCAATTTAAGTTTTAAGTACAACAACAAAAAAAGAAAATTTTTTTGAATTTCAAAGTAAAGGAAACAGATTTCTTTGAAAGCTTAATATTACACAAACGGTGAAAACAAGAGAATCTATATTGAAGTAGATTTTAATTTAAAAAATGTCCATTTACATATTCATTAAGGCAGAATTAAATTATCATTAAGATAAATAGTAAACCATACCACGTTTATTCAAAACCAGAGCATTCTGGTTTTTCAAGTCCCGTGTGTAATAAAGCAAACTTTATCAAAAGTCTTAATATCTCATACATATGTACATACATAATTGGCCATTATACCCTTCAGTTAGGATTACGGTCTAACTCCTCAACACCATTCATGTTGTGTGCGTTAATTTTATACATGAGTGGCGGGACCTACAGTTTAAAGTCGACTCCGAACGACAGATTTTGAGAAACTTTTTCATAACAGGTTTATTTACTGTCAGAGTTTTTGCCAGAAATCTGCTGAGAGGAAGTCGCCGAAGAAATATTTTTTCACATTTCTGTTTTAATGTCTGACCTCGGATTCGAACTCGGTCTTTACGTCTAATAAGCCAACACACTATCTACTAGACTACGGCGACTTAATTATTTTCTTTTAAGCCCACTTGTGGTCTTCCTATTGCGCAGAAGCATGCACTCTATTAAGCATCGATTATGAAGCCTAGAGTGTATTCGACAGAAAAGTCGTACGCAAGATCTTCCATCTTATTATGAGTTGTATCAGCTCCTCACCGACATACTCGGTGTAAAGCACATTAACATCCACTAGCTGGGATGGCTCTTCCATGTCTTTCGAATGGAATAAACGGGTATTTGATTCAGGTATTACTAGAAGTCGTCATAGAGGACAGCTCTGTCTGCGTTAGCAGGACCAAATAGAAGATGCTCTATCATCGATTGGTGTGACCAACTGGTGAAGGAAGTCAAGAAGCAAAGAGATCCTAAAGGATGTGTAAAGACAAGCGGAAATCCGATGCACGGGTTGTTAGTGGCCAATTAAGTAAGCAGCATACAAGTTAGGCATCAAGTCACCATTAAGCTGACGATCACTGCCCGAGAATTTTTTGTATTGGTTTATTTCACAGAAAGCGAATATTATTAATCATCACGTTACCCACTATACATATATAATCCGATGCTTTTAATCAATCTTTAAAGATAACATTAAAAGACAATGTCTGAGAGTTACACCACAGTCGATAAAGGACTTGAATATCTTACAAGGACGATTTTGCAACACTATTGGGCGATATTGGAAAAATAATTTATAATAATTTAGCAAGAAGAGCAGAATATGGTCTGAAAACAGCACAAATATGTACAACTCCAAGAGAAATTTAAGTGAACCCAATTGAGATCTATACGCCTTTTCAAAAGTCACTGCAGTGTAGTAGCTAGTGTATTGGCTTATTAAACAAGAGCCCATTGCTCAGACATCTCGATCAAAACGAAATATAAAATAAAATATTTCTTTCGGAGTCTTCTCTTCTGTGAGAGTAACCATGAAAAATTTCTCAAAAATCTGTTGTTCGAAGTCGACTTTAAATTGTAGGTCACGCCACTCGTGCATAAAATTAATACACACAATATGGATAGTGTGAGCAGCTAGGCTGTAATCCTAACCAATTATGTAAGGAAGTAATATGCCTGTTTTTCGTTGTTATCATGAAAAGATCGAACTGATCTTGCAATAAATTTTTGCAGTATTGTGATTGACCTAGGTTGTCTTCAAAAATAAAATTTAAACTTATATTCCCTCTACTGCACAGGAACGAATACCAGTTACATACTGTGAATAACAATTATCCCTTTCAAGAGGTTCTGATCTAATGCCAAATTAACGATTTGATTTGACCAAATATGTTAACTTTTTCTTCTGTATTATGCAATTTACTCTTCTGCAACATAAACCAGTAACCCAATTGTATCTCTTTCAATACAAGTCACATAGGCCATAATTAAAATTTTTTTATGATCTTATATATGTATTCAAATTGTTAAGTATCCATCTTAAATACTTAACTTTTCACTTTATACAACATTTTGTCTGTTTAATTATGAAAACTATTTGCAACAACTTTGCTTTGAAATACATTATACGTCCGTACTATTTGAAAACCATAAAAACGTTCTTAATGACAAAAGAATGATATTCTGCACAGCAGTTGATTTTCAATTATTTCTGTGATGATGATGATGATGGACAATGAATGAATGGTTGGAATGATTGTTATAAAATGGATACTTTGTTTCAACAAAAATCTACTCAAATTTGCATAATCAATTTACTGAACTGAATATACATGCTGGTTTTAAAACAAATCATTTCTTCATTTAAAACAGTTGTGGAGCAATTAAAAAATATTTCTTTATAAGAAAGTTACAGGGTGTCCACATACATACGTATATATAGTGTAACTTAGTATTTAGAGTTTCCTTTTCTATGTAACAATTAAATTTGTAATTACATACATAATTGGTCATTACAACCCTTTAGTCAGGATTGCGACCCAGTTTCTCACACCACTTATGTTATGTGCGTTCATTTTTTATACATGAGGCTGGTGGGACCTACAGTTTGAAGTCGACAAATTTTTTGAGAAACTTTTCATGGCAATTTTTATTTACTATCAGATTTTTTCCAGAAATCTGCTGAGAGGAAGATTCCGATCCCACGTGTTGTTATTCGCCGGTTCGCATCAACTAATGCCTTTATCGCGTCTTTATCATCTCAACCCGAACGTGGTGTATTTTCAACATCAAAATTACCAGATCGAAATTTAGTGAACCAGTTCTGTCACTGATACACCTTCTCCATACACAGCGGCCAATAACATTTTTTCAACATACCTCTATGCTATCCTATGTCTTACACGGAAAATCCTTCTAGATTTCAGCAAAGTAATGACTATCGTATTAACTTATCTTTTGTTTTAAAGTTCATCTTACTCAGAATAGGCCAAAATACCATCAGGCCATATTCGTTCAGTGGAATAAATTCTTCTCTATTCACCCTAAAAGTGACTATATTGTGTAATAAAAAAGTCTTCACAAACTAAAGCACTTTGTCTGTCAAGCCTATCTATCATACATTAGCCAACATGTGAGTCACATCATATTAAATTTTCTTTGAGAAATTCCTTCTGGTTTACAAATGAAAAAATGGGAAGGAAAATATTTCCATCTATAATAGCATCAAATGAAAGATTTTTTCTCAATATTAGCATTTTTTTCTGTTACCATTTATTCTAATCATCAGTTTCCAAACAAATCCTTTGTGTGTGTAGTTTGGCAATATAATGTTGAAAAGTCAATATCATGAAAATTTTTGTGGAAAATCGTTTATATGAATAATGACATGACAAAATCATCACAATAATAGTACAAGCATTAGAAATCTGTAACAATTATGTTGAAAAATATCTTCATATAATACTTTTAATATACATACACACGTACGTACATACATGCGAACACTTACTCATTTTCTTTTTCATTTTAGAAATTTATTCAATTGTCATATTTTGCCATGATTTTTGATTCAATTTATGTAGCAATTAATGAATATTTCAACAGAAAAATATTTTGAAATATGCTATAAGCATTGAAAACTTACATATATTTTTATACATTATGCTATTTCATCCTACTTAGAAATTCTAAGAAATTAGATCATTACGAAGTTTTTATAGATATAGGATAAGTTACATATGACGGAAAGGAATTTGAAAAAATCTCCAATACTTGAGTCCAAGGACATGAAACATTTAAAAGAAAAAATCAAAAGCAATGCATTGCTAAGAAGCATCTTCATTATATCGATTTTTCGTAAAATATATCCACTTATGCCATTAATCCTTGAACAAAATGGAGAAAAAGCAATACTTATTGGTGCATAGGATACCCCTTCAATATCTCCCCCAATCTAGTTGCCTTGAAAAATTTAGATATGCGAAATCAGTAAGGATGCCTTCATGCCCCCTTTAAAATATTCAAGTGTTTCCATTTGAGATGTACTAATGCCGCACAGATTCTAAGTATGTGCTCTTATTATTTGGTTTCCCCATTACATACATACATAATTGGCCATTACAACCCTTCGTCAGGATTACGGCCTAGCTTCTCAATACCACTCATGTTGTGTGCGTTAATTTTATACATGAGTGGCGGGACCTACAGTTTAAAGTCGACTCCGAACGACAGATTTTTTGAGAAGCTTTTCATGGCAATTTTTACTCTCAGAGTTTTTGCCAGAAATCTGCTGAGAGGAAGTCGCCGAAGAAATACTTTTTGTATTTTGTTTTTGAAGTCCGGCCTAGGATTCGAACTCGGGCCTTTCGCCTAATAAGTCAACACACTACCTACTAGACCACGGCGACTTGGTTTCCCCATTACAGAGTCTATATTGGACTTGAATTAATTCCTATTATAAAAAAATACTTCCCTAAGGTTTCAATGCCTGGTCACAGGTTTGTTGCCATTTCTTTCGGATAGTTTGATGTACCCAACTCAAACTTCCTCAATCTATAATTAAGCAACAAAAGCTTAGAATATCTCAAACCCATTTGACTGAGTAAATCTTGCCTTTCCTCATGTGTGTGCTCTTTCAAACACCTCTTCGAGCTCTGCAGAGAAATTCTGGTGTTATTAGCGCTAAATTCTCACATGACCTGGGTGGATAACCCTATTTCTATACGCAATCCGATAGTTATCTGACTATCAGATCGTATCAGATATTATTGCTATATCCCATCCTCTGTACTTCCTATTCAAGTTGACTTCGACGAAGTTATTATAAGGATATCCAAAATTTTCCGCTTCTGCTCCACTAAACCTCCTTTAGTCATCTGTAAGTCATCTTATGACACATTCTCGAAGGGTATTTCGAGAAGCATTTCAGAAATTCATAGCGTTTAGTAGTTTACCTACACAATGTCTCCTGATGAATTTGGAGTTAGAATTTTCTTTATCGTAACCATATTCTCCTACCTATCTAACAAACTTTCCCAGTTTAGGTACAAAGCTTAATTATGACAGTGGAAGTAAGAGATAGTGCCACTGCCTTAACTTTCATGAGTTTATATGAATATGGTTAGAGTTTAAATCACTTTTAGGAAAACAAATTGAACCAAGCAGGTAATAATGTGGATTTTTTTTCAGCTGAGTCATAATAAGCAATCGCAATAAACCCCATTATTGAGCTCAATATTTCATATAAAGTTTTAATTAATTATTGTGCAATAACTACGCAAATTGTTATAATATTGAATAAAACTTAAAGTGCAGCATTGTCATAAGTATGTTCAATGTGGGTGTTACAATTATCCGTACACTTTCTGTTGATATTTGACAACCCAAATGTCAACAACGACAAATAAAAAAAATTAAAACAATGTTGTTGAAACAACCAGCTGTCATATGAATATTGAATAAGCAGCTGAACTGCGTATATTGGTATGTCTGAACAATTAAAGTATTGTACTCAATAAACCGAATATTGACTCAGTAAAACATCTGAGCATAGTATAATCAAATTTTAAATAAAAAGTAGAAGTTCTGAAATACATCTTCATTATAACAGGGAGACATTTAAATGATATCTAAAGGGGCCCATACACTACACCAGCATGCTGGCGCAATCCTTTGATTGTGCCATGAAGCTCGACCATATATTACACAAGCATGATTGTACAATATTCATTTAGTTCCAAAAAAATTCCGAAACAAGTCGTTATGAATAATGAGTCAGTTTGTGCCGCAATAATTATTGCTCTTATTAAAAAGAAACAAAAACATAATGGAAGAAAAAAGCGTATTTGGATAACACAATGGCTAAAAGATAATGCTTTTTAATTCACGATTGCAATAATCAGAACTTTTTATTTTCCATAGACATGGCATTGATTCGTACAAGTCGAGAAATTCATCCAAAAAATTTTTATCTTTCAGATTCTTTACCACACAATAATTATTTTTGGCACAATAGTTACAACATGAAAAATTATATTGTAAAAATTTTTTTTTTTTTTTACAATACACTATACAAGCTTGCTTGCACAAACATAAAAATATCAAAATCATTTTGATATCACACAATCAGCTTGTACAATCGCACCACAAGCCCATATACGTTCAATCGGCTTGCACAACTCAGAATGTGAGGTTTACTTTTAATTTTTTTTTTTTTTTTCATTTTATGTTTTTTATCCTCTTAATTATAATATTGACTATTAATAAAAGTCAATCATACCATTTCGATTTTTGATTAATGGAGTGTGTTAAAAACTTTATAGAAATGTCGTGATAAGAATAAATTAAATGAGGATAAGCTAAGGGAAAGAAAAACTTTTAATAAAAAACACACCGAGCTTTCGAAAATGCCTTAGGAAAGGGTAAACAAAGGTCACTGGCCTAAACTTGCCTCAAATATAACACGTGCGCTCGACATTTCTAAAGAATTGTAAATAAATTGACAAAAACAAGAAAAAAAATTTTTTTTGAACATTTGTCAGTTTCCTTTACAGAAATAAATTATTTCAGTTATGATGAATGTTTCTGTATTTCATTCGTATGAAGAAGCATTTACCACAACTTTTAGATTTCATTTACTGCAATAACACAATCGTGGTACTTATAACAGATTAAAATTTTTAATTTCTTTATTTTCTTCCTAGAAATATATTCCAGGCATTAAAACATTTGAAGAATATTAAGAAAGTATTAAACAAACAACATTGAAGAAATTAAGCCGGCCAGCAGAATCTTGTTACAAAAAAAAAAAGTCTTTTAAGTTCTTTACAATAAGTAAAGAAAACTTAATTTTTGAAAATAAAACTACGACATTAAAATACTTGCATTCCAAGAAGTAAGATATGCTAAACAAAAGATGAAAGAAAAAGTTTAAAAACAAAGGGGAAAAAACTAAGAATTTAAATTAGCGAAGTTATAAATTTTAATACAAATAGAAACCTAAAAGAGAAAAAACTTTGTTTGTGTCATAAAACACTTATTAAAGAACGAACAAAACTTTAATTGAATTACTATAAAGCAACAACAGAAGTGGACAAGCAGTCAATGTGCACGCAGACTTTAATTTAAATTCAAACAACCAACCCATCTCTGGCGAAAATACAAGTATAAAATTTCCCATTTACAACTTGCACCATTGTCTCGGGTAAATTACCCTTTAAACAACACTTACACTAACAAATATGGATAATGAAGATAACCTACCGCAGCCGGATAATGTGCCATTACCATCGCCATCACCATCACCATCACCATCAACTGCAGCATCAATTACTTCTGCTACAACGCGTCTAGTGCGCACACCATCACCATCAACTGCAACCAGTCCACACACACCACCACTACAGCCACTGGTGCAAACATTTACGGCACCATTACATCGCAAAAAAGGTCGTTTACAACGTTCGGAACGTTTGCAAACAGTTGATAGTGGCGGTTCGAATTCATCCAGTGGAAACAATTCAACGTCAACGCCAACTTCCTATTCAGCATGGGAGGCATTGGTCAAAGAGAGTTTCGGTCAAATAGCCTGGCCAATTAAAATAACATCATGGGAGTTGGTTGATGATCGTGTCAAAGTTGTGCCAAATAGGTAAGTGCACTATGATATCATATATTCGTAATGAATATTATAGAAATTTAGATCATTTCACTTAAAACTTTTAGTTTATTGAAGTTTAAGAAAATTAAATAAAAAATTAATTTAATACTTGTCAAAGTCACGAAAAATATTAACGAATATAAGATTTAAATTTTATATATGAGTTGAAAAATAAAAATGAAAATCTATAAACAGCTTAATTAACCAAATTAAAATTCGATTTAAATTCATCAAATTAGATAAACGTATAGCGTAAGTCAAGAATTAATTCCAACTAAAATTTACTAAAAAAGAATTAAAGTCAACAGTATACATACAGTTATAGCTATTAACTTACGTACACTTTAATATTCCGATTTTTTAATGACTTGAAATAGAAATAAAATTATACATCTTAACATTAAATAAAATATTGGAACCAAAAAGGCAACATTTACGCTATTAATACCCATACGGAGATGCTGTTAAAAGCTATAGATTTGTTTTAAATACAACTTAATTACTTACACATCCTTCCAAGCGCCTCTGCTTCTTGCTCGCCTACGTCAAATGTTGTCCTCTTCGCCGACTTAACCAAATTTCCGTATCAAATACCAGTCTTTTATATAGAACACCGTCATTAATGTTGAGAGCAACAGGCCATGTCGACTGAATACCAAGACCACATAAGTTTTAATCGTCGAATTACCCTGCTAATGCTAGCTTTTCTTAATTAATTTTCCTTCTTTGGCTAGTAGGTTCTTAGTGAACACATCGATATTGCAACTGATTCGAAATTTAGTCTGTAGACTTTCAAATATTTCATAAAAGGAAAGCGGCACCAACATTTCCGTCTGCTGCTTTTATATTCGTTATATATTGAACTTTGATTACAATATTATGTTAACTTTTATGTTGGTATTGATTATGTCGGTATTGGTATGTTGGTATTGATATGTTGGTATTGGTAATCGCCGGTAATCTACTAGGTAGTGTGTTCGCTTATTAGACGTAAAGCACGGGTTCGAGCGCCAGGCCAGACATTAAAACGAAATATGAAAATAAAAAGATTTCTTCGGCGACTTCCACTCAGCAGATTTCTGGCAAAAACTCATGAAAAAGATTCTCAAAAATCGACGTTAAACTGTAGGTTCCGCCACTCAAGTACAAAAATTAAGGCACAAAACATGAGTGCTGTGAGAAGCTAGGCCGTAATCCTGACTGAAGAGTTGTAATGGCCAATTATGTATGTATGTATGTATTGGTAATTCAGAATGGTTCGTAAATATAACTCTTAGCTATACTAATGAGGGAAGACTGCATATACCATGTCCTATGCTTCTAAGCCAAGATAAGTATGCATGAATAAGTCCGTGATTTTTGAGTGCACTATAGGTTTTAGGATAAAAAACCATATTGTATCTCACCATAACGCATGTGATTTCATTTTTATACAAATCTCTCTTTTTTTTCATTTATTCGCAAAAATATACGTTGTTCTGCAGTCATTAGTCTCACAAGAGTCAACTGACAGACGACAGATGAGTACCTTTCCTTTATGAACTAAATGGCAAGAATTTCATAAAGTCGTAAACTTTCTATACACAATTGTTATAGATAAAGCATCTGCTCCATTTAAAATCATAATAACATTTTGATTAAAAATAAAAAAAATGATAATTAATTTAACGAGTACGAATATTAATGGCAACAATGCCCATATTAACTGATTTAGCCAGACATATTATCTTTTTAATACATATTCATAAAATTACAATCATTTTATGGACATAAATATTGTGTATGTGAACAATAGTGTCTGCATTAAATTTTATTATCAATTTATTATCAATATATAAATATTTATTGAAGAGTGTTATTTTTGATAATGCATTTTAACACATACATTGTATTAACAGTTATTAAATTTTAACGAATATACTTTCCAAATAAATTAAAATTGAATACTAAAAGAAGTTTACATTTTAAGCCAAGTTTTCATTGTAAAAAAAAAAGAAGAAAAATGGGAGAAATATTATCAAAAATAAAATTTCCGGTACTGAAGACAAAACATGATAAAACAAAAAAATTAAAATAGTTCAGCTCACTTTGGTCCAATGATGCATGATAAAGACATCACTTCACATTGAACTTATAAAACCTGTTTCTGTTTTGAGGGTAAAATAAAAAAAAAAAAGAAATAAATTTTAAAAATTATCAAAACTTAATATTTTTTATTGATTAATCTTAATTAATTACTATAAATATTACTGGCTTATTTCTTAATTAAAACATTATTTATTTAAAAGCAATAAAACGATTAAATTATTATAATAAATAAAAACAACACAATTTCTAGACAAAACAAAATCACTTCTTTAAGAAACCGCCTCCAAGACCATCGGCAAAACCACCGCCATAACCACTGCCAAAACCACCGCCATAACCACTGCCAAAACCACCGCCATAACCACTGCCGAAACCACCGCCATAACCACTGCCAAAACCACCGCCATAGCCGCCACCAAAACCTGAGGAGACGCTTGAACTGGACGAATAACTAGAGGAATAGCCACCACCGTAGCCACCACCGAAGCCACCACCATAACCACCTCCATAGCCACCACCACCATATCCACCATGCCAACCAAGACCGGGCTTATGCCAACCACCACCAACAGGTACACCAACTGGTATACCTACGGGTACACCAACTGGATAAGGCACTGGGGTATGGACTGGTACAGGCACTGGTAGTGGTTTAGGTACTGCTACGGGTACATGTATAGGAACTGGCACAGGTACGGGTTGTTGTACAGGAATTGGTACACCAACTGGATATGGCACACCAAAACCACCGAATTTTTTTTTACCAAATGCATTTAGGTTGGTAAAACACAATAAAAATGTTACAACGCCAAACGATAACTTAAAATTCATCTAAAAATATACACATAAAAATCTCAATAAATAACACACATTTTCAAGGTGATAACAGCTTTTGTTATTATTTTTTTTTTTTTAAGTTGACTATTTTATTGTCTTTGATTTTTTCATTTATTTTAGTTTTGTTTTCACTTTTCAATCGTACCATGATTTGTTATCGTTCTCTTCCCGTTTAGCTATAAAACTTAACTAAAATTGAAATAAATCTATGAAGACTTTAAATAGATAATATCGTATTAACACTTTGACCGTTGAAAGTATAAACAAAGTATAAGTATATATTGTATAAGGGAAAAAGTTATTTCGTACCACTATTTATTACATGCAACGCTCATAATTGGTAAACTAAATATTGTATTATACAACCAAAGGTAACGAATTAATTTGAGATATCAGTGGGTATGTTTTAGAGTGCACATGTCAATGTTATTGCGCTGTTAATAGTTAAGAACATTGTCATTATATTTTATAATAAGCAAATATTATGACACCCACTCAAGACTAAAAAGACATATCAATAATATTTAAGACTTCGATATAATATAATGCAATTTTGCAATTTAAAGGTAGATCCATCAGAACAAGAAGTCGCCATAGACTAGCAGGTAGTGTGTTGGCTTATTAGACGTGAGGCCACGTTTGAAACCCCAAGTCATCTCCAACAAAACGAAAATGAATATGAAATATGAACAAATATTTTTTCGTCTACTTCCTCTCAGTAGTTTTCTGGCTAAAACTGTGACAGTAAATATAATGAAAATTTTCTCAAAGTTGGTCGTTTCTAGCCACTCATGTGTAAAATTAACGCACACAATGTAAGAGGTGTGAGATGCTAGGTCGTAATCCTGGCTGAAGGGTTGTGATGACCAATTATGTATGTCTATTTGTAGGCTTCAATCAAATTACGTGTGTAAAAATTTGAACAAATTTCATCATTGATTTTATGTTTGCCAATCATTTCTTGAAGATTTCGGCGTGGTTTAAGACTAAAGTGGAAAAAAAATTAATTTATTGCGAAAAAAACTAAAAATCCATGAATAAAGTCCTACGGATTTAGCTCTGATTTAATTCAAACCTTAACTAATCAACACATTTTTTGGAAGAAATCCAGACCTAGAGTTTGCAGTTCGTAGGAAAATATTGGAAAATAAAATGGTTTTTTTATCCAAAAATCTGTGTGTCAGCCCAGTTACTTCAATATTTTGTGAATTTAAATTTGTCAGACTAAGTTTAGTAGGAGCACAGAACACAGAAGCCCTGACAAAATCCTACACATATAAAAAATCCAATATATTTATTATATATTATTTACAATACAATTACAAATTAATTTAATTATATACGAGCTGAGTAACTTTGACCATATGCTCGGGGCAGTGTTACAGACCAGAGTCTCTGGTGGGAATCGAACCCACGACCCTCACACTAATTGTCTAGCACACTACCAACTAAACTACACGGGCACCCCTATCCAATATACAATTTTTACGTGTAAAAGGATTCTCCAAACCATCATTCCTATATAATGCATAAAATATATCTTTAGTAGTGTGACCCCGTAAGCGTACATAAATAACAGTGGAAGTACTGAATGTCTTCGTTTATGTGTTAATAATATTAGATGCGTACATAATTGTTTATTACAGCCCTTCAGTTAGGATTACGACCTAGTATCTTACATCACTTATGTTGTGTATGTTAGTTTTATAAATGAGTGGCGGGACGTTGATTTACTCTCAGAGTTTTTGCCAGAAATCTGCTGAGAGGAAATCGCCGAAGAAATATTTTTTCACATTTGGTTTTTGGTGGAGATGTCTAACTAGGAGTTTGAACCGTCGTATCCCGTCTAATAAGCCAAGACGCTATCTACTATACTACGGTGACAATGTTACAAACAAATTATTTCCATCAAAACTAAACATCTCTCGATTTGTAATCATAACGTACTTCAAAATTCATTTTTAGAAATGATTAAGACCAGCAAAACGTTAGTTTGAACAAATTAATTCAATTTATTTATTTTATTCCAGTACTTTAACTGGTATTTACAAAAAATTCGAATTCCCTTTTACTGAACCATAATTTATTCTACGCATTAGTGTAACCATATGAAAAGAACCTTCAAGAAAACCAAAACCTCTCTAAACTGATTAAATTATAAAGAAAATTTCTTTTGCCCTCAACCAATATACGCATAAAAATTAATTTGGGGAAAATTTCAATAACATGGTAAAACCCCAAAAACATGAAGCATATGTACATACAAGTCGGTTAAAAGGTTCACAGTTTTAAAAAAAAGAATGACTAAAAACAGAAAAACAAAAGCACGAGCCAAGGTTCATGCAGTTGAGAAGATCTCAAATGGTCGCTTCTATGATTAGACAAATAACAAAAATGCTAACAAAGATTATTAACATCATGAGAGCAACGTCATAATATTCATGATAATGGTGTTACAGACGGTGACGTTTACATTTGAGATGATCAGTATGATCAAACTGATCACACTTAAACAAACTGGTTTTTATAAAAAAAAGAGTATTCTTTGGCTCATGCGTATGACAAATTTGTTTTATATTAACTTGTGTTGTTTATAAAAATACAAAATTAACATAATTTTATTAACTTTTTTTTTTCTAGTTTCTATGATGTTTGCCTAGTTTTTGGTTGATATTTATGATTTCAACACAAGAAAAAAAAATAAAAATAAAGAACAAAACAAATCGTGGGAAAATCATTGAGAGAGTTCAGTTCGGAGTTGAGGGTCAATAGAACGCAAAATTTCATTTTCGTATGATATTTTTTTTTTTGGCAAATTGGCAATAAACCTCTTTTTCAAATTATTTCCGCAAAATGCTGTTTTTGGCATAAACATTAATATTCTATAGAATTAGAATGACATATAAATTAAAGCGTGGGAGTTTTTGAAAATTCAACTTTTTAGTATATAAACTAAGAGTTGAACTTTGGATAAGGCATAACTTTTGTAAAACCACTTTAAGTAACAAGTGAAAATACTTTTATACGGAAGCAATCGAAAGAGAATATTTAAAATTGTAATAATGTTAACAAAGGTTAGTCTAAAGTTTTAAAATAAAAGCCTTTTTCCTACAGAAATTGTATTCAAAATGTATATACAGATATCAACAATAGCAATCATCTTGGGTATGAGCTTGGGTATAGCCTTAGCACAATACCAATACCCTGGCTCAACTGGCAGTTATCCAAGCTCATTAGGTCAATATCCAGGCCAATATACTGGTTCAACAGGTCAATATACTGGTCAATATCCCACATCTACTGGACAGTACGGCAGTCGACCCATTTCCACCATTTCCCAATATCCAACTTCTACTACAGCTGCTGGCAGTTATCCTGCAACCGCCTCTACATCTGCTGTTAATCCAAATAGTCGCTTTATAGGTTTGCTTGGTGGTGGCAATAGAGGCGGCGGTCTTTTAGGCGGTGGTCTTCTGGGTGGACTTTTGGGAGGTGGTCGCGGTGGCGGCGGTGGCGGTCTGCTTGGTAATCTCTTTGGTCTTGGTGGTGGCAATAGAGTGCCACCCGTAAATTATCCTGCACCCGGCTATGGTGGCTATCCTGGTGGTGGTTTCGGCGTTGGCTACCCCGGTGGTTATGGCGGTTATCCTGGTTATGGCGGTGTTGGTGGTTTTTATGGTTAAATGCTTAGCCAATCTATCTAAGTATTAAATATTCTTCTTGTTTTAGTTTTAAGAATTGTTTCTTGTTGAATAAAATCTATTTTAAAAAAATCACAATAATTTCACTTTACATTGAAGATATTCAATGCCTGTACGATGTCACCGTAGTCTAGTAGGTAGCGTGTTGGCTTATAAGATATAAGGCCATGCTTCAAACCCTAAGTCAGGCCTCTCAAACAAAACGATATATGAAAAAAATATTTCGTCGGCGTCTTCTTCTCAGCAGATTTCTGGCAAAAACTCGGAGAGCAAATAAAAGTGCCATAAAAATTGTTTCTAAAAATCTGTCGATCACAGTCGGCTTTACTCTATACTCCCTGCCACTCATGTTTAAAATTAATACACACAACATGAGTCTTGTGAAAAAGGTCGCAATCCTAACTAAAGGGTTGTAATGAACAATTATGTATATGTATCAGAGATCAGCAATGAATCGTTTTTTCGCTATGAGTCATCAGTATTGAAATTTAACTACTCTGATTTATTCGTACTCACTACAACATTGATTTGTAACAACAGGTTGCAATGAGTATGAGTACAACGTTGTCATCAAACTCATAACATTCGAAATATGTTTGATTCATACGCCCACTCATTCAGATTAATAAATTTCGAAAAATGCTTATAATACTCATAAATGATTCGAATCATTCATAACAATTTGCAGTCTTACTTGTTGTTGTATTTACAAAAAAGAAAAAAGAAAAAGACAAAGACAGCAAGCAAAGCAAACACATAACCTTCTAGTGAGTATTGTAATATTCGTACGCGAATCATACTTATTTTGTGATTCTTGTAAATGTCGAGTAAGTTAAGTATTAGTACGATGAGTACTTCAAACTTTGAATATGAGTAGTATGAGAATGATATTAAAATAAGTATGAATGCGTATAAGTATCATAAATTATGAGTACGATTCGAATCCACTCATCTTTTTGAATGCTCATTGCTGATCTCTGGTATGTATGTACATTGTACATATATATTTTCGTTCACCATTACTTTAAGTTTAATATAAAATTTGTTAAAAAGCCAAAGCATGCTGTTTTCTATAATATAGGAGGGCTTATTTAAATGCCCACGCCTGTTGATGAATTAAATTTCACGTTTTCCAAAATTAAATTATAAATAATCAGCCTTCTTCCTTTTTATTTCCTAATCAGCAAACGTACACTTTCATCATAAAATGGATGCGCAACAGGCCTTTTATTGAAATTTGCCCCGGAGGCATTCACCACAATATGATTAACTTTAACTGCGTGCTGCAGATTTTCAAACATTGTGGAAAAACTAAAATTGCGTATGTTTTTAAAAAGAATTTCGCCTTAAATTTTTTGCCACAAGTTTCTAACACACACACTTTCAATTGCGGTGAACGCAAGTCATGTACAACCGCAAGCTATCGTTTTAATAGCTTTTCTTTGTTTTAAATTTTCAAAACAATTAAAGCGATGCTTGAAAATTGACTCAATTTAAAAATTTATTACGTATATTAGATTAACTTGAAAATTTAAATTTGTTTATATACATATTTTTAATAAGTAGAAGGAGTTGTGTTTGTTTAATAATTTATATTTTCTCTGGACTATGTTTACTTTTTTCTTTTTATAAAATTAAATGCACAACAATAAACAAATTAAGGATATTAAATTTATTTTAATTAAACTTTATCAGCTTCTTGGACAATTGTTTTTACAGAAATTAACATTAAAGAAAATATCATAAAAATGTATTCATTTCATTTCCTTTGAATCACATTTAGATTCGATTATTTGAACTGAAAAGTTAAAAAATAGATGCCATTTTTAAAATATCACCGCATTGTTGTATTTCAAGAACATCAAACAATAAGTTAAAGATGTATAGTAAGGGATTCTTAAAATGAAAAGAAGTACCGATGAAGTGCGATTTCATGCTTCGTTAGTTTCAACACAAGCGATGATTGCCGGCCAAGGTCTCATTGATACCCCTACTTATATAGCTTTATCGAAGACCTTTCTTTAATAGGTAGTTAATATAATAGGCCTTAAGGTACTTTTTACAAACAGCCGCTCCCCAAAAGCAACCTTTTCTATTAAAATTATTAATCGAAAAGAGGAGATAGAGCTGAATCGGTTAGTATTCAGACCATAACATAAATATATACATACATTCATACATAATTGGTCATTACAAGACTTCAGTCAGGAAGTGTTATTTTTATAAGGGATGATTTTTTAAGAGCTATAGGAAAATTAAAAAAAAAAACACATAAAATCCAGAAAAATTCATGAAACCTTTATTTGAATCGATAGTACGATCCATATAATTTAATGTTTGAAGATTATTTCTGCGCCTCAAATCGTCCATCCGCTTAGTCCAATTTTGGCATACTCTTTCCAACATTTCGGCCGGAATCTCACGAATAAATGTTTCAATGTTGTCTTCCAATGCGTCAATTGAAGCGGGCTTGTCTGTATAGACATGAGCTTTAACATAGCCCCACAAAAAATAGTCTAAAGGCGTTAAATCGCACGATCTAGACGGCCAATTGACCGGTCCCGAACGTGAAAAAAAATGTTCACCGAACTCGCCTCTCAATAAGTCCATTGTTACGCTCTGTGGCATATGGCACCGTCTTGTTGAAACCACATGTCATGCAAGTCAAGCACTTGCATTTTTGGCAAAAAAAAGTTGGATATCATCTCACGGTAGCGCTCACCATTCACAGTTACGTTACGATTCGCAGCATCTTTGAAGAAGTACGGTCCAATGATGCCACCAGCTCATAAACCGCACCAAACTGTGACTTTTTCTGGATGCATTGGTAGCTTTTGCAATGCTTCTGCTTGACATTCACCCCCAAATCGACAAATCTGCTTATTTACGTATCCATTTAGCCACAAATGAGCTTCGTCGCTGAACACAATTTTTCGATAAAGAAGTGGATCTTCGGAGCACGCATTTTGATAATAAAATTCAATGATTTGCAAGCGTTGTTCGTTTACAAGACGATTCATGGTTAAATTATAGACCAAACTGAAGATGTTTGACAGTGAAACAAAACACGAAACGTGCGTGAGCTGTTTAAACCAGTGTTGCTAAAAAGATAATAGCTAAAAAATCACCTTTTACATAGCGAGCGACTGAGGAAATTTTCTTTGCAAATTTTATTTGCTTTTAGAGTTTTTGCCGGAAATCAAAGAAATATATCTTCATATTTTGATTTGATGGAGATGTGTGATCTGGGATTTGAATCGTGGCCAATACACTACCTACTAGACTACGACGAGGACCATATATGAGCATATACATTTATCGGAATTGTATCGACTGTGCCTGGAAAAATTTGTTAGAACTCAATGTTCGTAAAATTGTATATTCTTTGGGATAAGAATACTGAAAACTCAAGACAAATTGATGTTGTCATTTGCTACCACCTGGGATAATATTAAAATATATAAACGATATCAATAAGTCCGTGACTTTTGAAATGTCCTTCTTCTCAACTCTGAGAGGCCTCCTGAGAGGAAATTGAAATAAGTGAATTGCATGCAAAAATACCAAAACAATCATAAATTAGGTTAGGAATTGTTACCTCAACCGCTTCATTTTCCATGTTTAACATATAAGGACCAATTGTTGTCATTTGTGAAATGAGCCAGCGGAAAGAGATTTAATTTTCCGAGATTTAAGTCATCTCGGAAGAAATCAAAATCCAAATCCAAAACATATCATACGAGTAATTGGATCTACCTTGAGTTTACGATAAGTTGCAGGATCTTACAACAAGGACCTCCGAACTTTGACAGTTAATAGTGGCCACTTTGGCAGGCATTGGCTGGCAATAGCATCCACTTTCGTTGAATGATTAGCAAGTACTTTTGATAATTTATTCCAACAGGACAATGATACGTGCCACAAATGATCTTGCGATTTTACTCCGTTAAACTTTTCTTTTTTTAAGGCGCAGGTCACAAACCACAGCTGCCATCAAAGTCAAAATAACACATGCCATCAGTCAACCTTATTTATACGCCAGAGTCATAGAAAATTAAACATTTCGGAAGGGCTGTACTTATAGATTAAGTGATATTTAAACGATGTTCTATTCTATTCCATTACAGGTAAAAAAAATTTAATGCTATCTCACATAGACTTCGTTTTATTGAAATTTAACGATGGAAAGGGGCTAGAAAAAGATTACATGTAACTTCTTTCCTTTTTTATTACGTCCGTGAAACCTCGTGAAAGAATTCATTAACATTCTTAGTTCCAGCAGCGTAGCTTACACATGTCGAGTAACGATAGAGATTTTTAAGTAAATAGTACCAGACAAAGTTGTTTACATTTCCTATTATTAAACTATTTCTTTTAGTGGTCATTGTAACTCCTGCAATACATACCATAGAATGGATTAAAAAAAAATTTTATATTATTGTCCTGTGTTTTATGTCTTCAGAAAATTTAATTTACCACATTTTTTATTCTATTTATTATTCATTCGAAGAAACAAGTATTCGTTGTTCATATTATTCTACAGCTGACAACCCTAGCTACAACTGAATGAGTAACTGTTGCATCTTTCTTTCATTCATCATCCTTTACTTTCTTTATAAATTCAATAGAAAAGATTCAAACTAATGATAAAAAAAAAGAAAAAACTTTATTGTTAAAAAGATACTAAGGATTGTTTTTATGTGTGTGTGTGTATACGTCTGACTATAATGAAAAAGTGAATACATATTGTATGTGTATTGAATTAGACTATGGCACACATGCAGGCCTATGTATAACAAACTCAACCAATACGTACACAAATACATACATATTCATTCATAAACAGTTTCTAAAAAGAATAGTTACAGCAGGAGATAAGTAATTATTATTAGAAAAATAATTTAAAACTGAATTATTTTTAATTAATTCCTAGGGACATAAATATATTACGTAAGTAGCAGGAAAGTATTTTTAAATAAACATGAAAAGGGAAAAGGTCATGAAAAGGCAATATTATGTGGGTGATTAAGACTACTTGACAAAGATGTTGCCAGGAACTTTATTAATCGCCATCAAATGGATTTATTTTTGATATGATTTCAAGTTGTCATTTCTTCAGGTTTGGAAACAAGTGAACAACGAGAAAAACGAGAAAAGATCCTTGAAATTTGACAGAAGAGAGAATTAATCCTGGCCTAATATATGAATTTTGTAATTTTTGTATTTTTGGTGTTTTCATTCTCTCCTCAAATTATAAAATCTAATATAAGTGACCTTCGTCTTGTCATGATATCGGTAGGGCACTGATAACCGAGGGAAAATGCAATATCATCCTCCTCCTCAGAATCAGAGCTGCTGAACAAGTCATTTGGCATGTCTTTCGACACGCCCAAGTAAGAATCGCTTTTATGTGATGGATGGCCATGCGATTAAAGGCAGTAGTGAGTCAGTTTTCTTCTTATCAATATATGTCCAGCATAGTCTAGCAATATTCAACGTACTCTATAGCTGCCAACGAGTTTGAGCTCATTAACTAAAGCAATCGGAGTTCCATGCAACATTTTGGAAATTGCGAGACTCCGTACTGACTCCGGTTAGCTCATAAGCAATGCAATTTCTAACGATATCTGTATGTCCCGGAACCCATATAAAGGGTCCGCCATCTAACGTTTTTTTTCAACTGGTGCTTATTTCGTGAATGATAACACGTAGCTCATGTCTGATTTGACAGATAATTAGTTTTATCCTTCCGCTGAACGAATATGGTTGTGTATACGCTTGAACAACGCTGGGAAATGGGCCTGCGATCGACTTACAGATCTTTTCAGATGAAGCTGATCTTGGCGGGTATGTAAACAAGCAAAATTGTCGCATTTGGAGCACAGAAAACACGCACGCATACATTGAAAAGCCGACGCACCCAAAACGAGTCACTGTTTGGTGCGGATTTTGGTCCAGAGGCATAATTGGGCCATTTTTCATCGAAAATGAGCAAGGAGCGGCCGTTACAGTCAATGGTGATCGTTATCAGGCCATGTTGAACGAATTTTTGTTCACAAAAATTGAAGAGGAGGATATTGGTAACATTTAGTTTCAACAGGACGGCGCTACGTGCCACACAGCCGAAGCTACACTCAATGTTTTGCGCCCTGTTTTTGAAGATCGCATTATCAGCCGCAAAGCTGATGTCGTTTGGCCACCTCGGAGCTGCGATTTGACACCGTTGAACTATTATTTGTGGGGTGCAGTCCACGATAAGTGTTACGCCGACAAGCCAGAGGCAACTGACGCTTTAAAGAACAATATTCGTGAAGCCATTGGTGAAATACAGCTGCACACAATCGATAAGGTGCTTAAAGATTGGACCGATCGTGTAGGCTACTGCATGGGCAGCCGAGGCAGCCATTTGAATGAAATTATTTTCCATTATTAACCGGAAGGATTGTACTTTCAAATAAAAAAAGAAATTTGAGGAAATATTTGTATTTTTTTTTAAAGCATTTTCAAAAAAAAAAGTTATTTGGCGGACTCTTTAGATGTTAACTTTGAATGATTCGAAATTTTCCTCATAAATCCTTGGCACTCATGGATACGGTTGGACGTTGAAACTACTTTAATTAAGGAGTTAATGGCTGTAGAAATTAATGAAGAGATTTTCAGAAAAAATCCAGTCACTTAACAATCATTGTTCCGCTTTCAAAACTGGCATGACCTCTGACCTTACAGAGGTCAGACATACATACATAATTGGCCATTACAGCCCTTCAGTCACGACTACGACCTAACTTCTCATACCACTAATGTTGTGCGCGTTTATTTTATACATGATCATGGCGGTACCCTACAGTCTAAAGTCGGCTCCGAATGACAGATTTTTGAGTAACTTTTCATGGCAATTTTATTTTACTCACAAAATTTTTGCTAGAAATCTGCTGAGAGGCAGTTGCCGAAGAAATATTTTCAAATATTTCGTTTTGTTGGAGATGTCTGACTTGGAGTTTGAACTGTGGCCTCACGTCTAATAAGCCAACACACTACCTATTAGACTACGTCCATGGATAATATTCACGGAAATTTCATGTTCCGCACCGCAATGCTATTTCCAACGATATCTCTATGCCGCGGAACCCATATAGGAGTTACCTCTAAATTATCCGAAATTTTCCTGAGAAATCCTAGGCATTCAAAGACAAGGATGGGCGTTGAAACTACGTTCGTTAAGGACTTAATGGATGTTCAAGAAAATGAAGAGATTTTCAATAAAAATCCTACAACTCAACAAGCATTGTGCCGCTTTCAATATTAGCATGGCCTCTGTTAGAAAAACACTGCAGTGGTCAAGGCGGTCTATTAGAAATTAAAAAAAAACTGGAATTCTTAATATTGAACTCAATTGCATCTAATTTCTTATTCATGTGGATTTAATTGTCGATTACTGTACTTAAATACACTGCCACCAGCATCATTGTATTATAAAAAGTAACCCGCATAAAGTTCATATTATTTTAGACGTTTGCAACTGTATTGAAAAGAAAGAAAAAAAAGTTGAAAATTTTCTATTTGATACAGTTTCTAACTGTGATTAAATAACGTTGATTAAGTTTCTTATCATGTGTTCGTGTTTGTTGTTTTTCTACTAACACATACTTACATACTAAGAGTTGGATTGTGGGTCTACAATGTGTACGAGGATGTTTGTTAGTAAATATACCAGGTATTGTTTAAATAAATGAAAAAAAACATATGTGTGAGTATGTGTGAATATGCAATACATATGCAAGTTAATAAATTTATGTATGAAAAGTAAATACATTGGCAGTTACTGACGATGAAGTTCACCGACATACAAATCAACATTGAAAAGTACAAAATAGATGGATGATGACGGTATTGAAAAGCGTAATGGGGTACATACACTGTGAAAAAAAAGTAAAATAATAAAATTAAAGGCAATAAAACATTATCTCGACTGACTAGATTTTTAGCACAATTAAAAAAAATTGTTTTGCAAATAAAAGATTAAAAGTCTTACTTACATCAATAATTTGTACTTTCTGAGTAAAAATTTCTTTGAGTGTAAATATATTTTCTATAAATTATTTTCCATTCATCTTTATATTTTATAAAGCTACTCTGGTTGTGAGCTATTCAATCATCAGATTGCAAGAACCCATTTAGTTCACTGCAGGTAACCAAAGTGTCAATTTCAAAGCGAAAAAGTGATAAAAACAAATCGAACAAATTATAACAGTGCATTCTAAATATATATTTTAAGAAAAACAAATTAAAATAAAAATCTGTATAAAAGCAAACTAAAGCAGCAGGATTTCTTTTTTTTTTTAATATACATTGATACACAATGAGAGAAGATCAATTTTAATATTAATTTGAAACACCAAAATGTCCTATACAAACTATAAGTCCAATGACAATAAAAATCACTTGGATAAACGATATTCGAAATCATTTTCCAATGAATCAAAATCTCTAAACGTAACACCAACACGTAATACCTTAAAAACAGCGAGCCAAAAATTCGGCCACAAACATTTGCCTTCTTTTTTCGGTACAGATGCATATGCCACATCGTCTGCCTCGTTGGATGCGTGTAAAATCAATACTACACCCATACGGGTAAATTCAGTGTTTGAGAGAAAGTCCACGTCATTCGATATAACGCGTAGTAATATTTTTTGTCGTCGCTATAAAAGTAGTTATTACGAAACAACAACAGCAGCAACATCTGCCTCTAATGGCCATAGAGCTATTGCTAGAAATTGTCCATCGTCAAACCATTCACCTACGAGACGACGTCAACATGAGCCACAATATAATACACAGAAATACAAGAATCCTTTAGCATTCAATGAATTGGAAATTAGGTCTGCGGTAAGCAAGAGTAACACTACTTCATCATCATCGTCAAAGACACCAATACCATCAGCCGCAAGAATAGTAACAGAGGGGACCAATAAATATCGTACAACGGGCATTGTTGCAACCAAACCATCTGTTGATTTATTGCAACAAAAACGTCAACAATTCAGTTCAAAGCCAAAAGTATTTTTTAAATTTGCTCTGCCAGATGAGTTCACACAGTCAAGAAGGTAAGTTAGCAAGTGGGTGGGAGGAAATGTGCAAGTGCAAGTGAAAATGAATGTGAGTAGTTTAGTCTACTTGACTGACTGACGGACTGACTAAGTGCATGCATAAGTTAGTGAATTATTTGAATACATTAATAATATCACACAAAGAAAATATGTTGGTTACCAGAATAATTTACTATTAAAGGAGGACGGAAATAAATGTTCCCACATATATCATAAGAAATGCTTTCTTTATAAAAAACTAAAAAATATTTGAAGTCTTAAATATTCTGAAAATGTCAAAATGAAATGATTTAACATTTTTCTTCATCCATTTCATCATGATATTTTGAAACTCTGCAACATTTTTCGTATAAAGTCAAGTTGCAATATGTTGCAAATGGTAGAGTTTTTAAAGTTGCTACCAAAGAGATATATTAAAACGTTTATTAAGATGCTTAAAAGTTTAATACCGCTATTAAAACTTTTTTGATTAAACTGTCAACTACTTTCTAAAATTAGCAAAACATAAAAACATAAAAAGTAAAAGCGTATGTAAAACTTTAATTGGAAAATTTGTTTCATGAAAAAAAAATAAAAAAAAGAAAAAATGTACAAAAGTTTTTCAAGCCTGAAACGAAGATGACAGAAATTCCGTTTGCCTTACTTTTTAACATTCAAAATAAAAACAAAAATTAAAAATAAAACTTATTTCGTTTGAATCAAGAAATGGCTTCAAATTCGATAATTGCTCGCCTCAGGGTACTGTGTCATATTTTATGGTTAATTAACTAATACGCCAGCCCAAACTGGCTTCAAATTCTGAATGGAGTTTATGCTGCTGATACTGCAACAGATAATCTTACAAGGTTTTAATTTTATTGATTCAATTTTAATAATTTCTATGTGAAATGTGCACCAGACATGAAATAATGAAAAGCATTCTGTTGAACTGCATTTAAACTAAACATTGTATAAGATATCACTTAAGTAATACTATGTACAAATATGCACTTTCATTGAGTCAATATTTTGTTTATTGAGTACAATATTTTAAGTGTTCAGACATAACAATATACGTAGTTCAGCTGCTTATTCAATATTATTTTGACAGCTGGTTGTTTGAACAACATTGTTTATATTTTGATTTTTTGTTGTTTTGTTTTTTGTCGTTGTTGACATTTGAGTTGCCAAATATCAACAAAAAATGTTCGGTTAATTGTAATATGCGCACTGAACATACTCATGATAGTGCTGCGTTTTAAGTTTTACTCAATATTATAACAATTTGCGTATTTATTGCGCAATATTTAATTGAAACTTTATATGAATATTGAGCTCAATAATGACGTTTATTGCGATTTACGCAATAAAGGTGTATATCTGAACACTGTAGAAGGCTTGACACGAAAGGAATCACGATATGTTGCTTTCGTACAAGTTAACATAGAAATCTTTGTGAATTAAATTTGAATCAGAAATTCGCTGATGAATCATAAATCTGAGACTGATGGTGGTTAAATATGAAAAGTGAGTTACAAACTTAAAAACGTTAGCCAAGCCAAGAATACAAAATCGTTTTATCAAGTGTGGCGAAAATTGTCAGTGAAAAATTAGTTTTAGGGGAAATGATATCATTACGGATCATTTCTTCAGAATTTTAAACAAGAAATATTCATTGGAGAATACATTTTAAGACAAAATCTGATGGAAGATAACACAACGAAACCTTTACATATTGTTCTCGTATAGAATAATATTTTTATTGACCTAATGTGCTTCGCTTTGTTGTGGTTTCAAGTCGGCATTAATTCAATGCAAGAAGTTGTCGTAGTATAGTAGGTAGACTTGAGGCCACCGTTCAAACCCCAGGTCAGACATCTCGATCAAATCGAAATATGAAAAATATTTCTCGGCGACTTCTTCTCAGCAGATTTCTGGCAAAAACTCTGACTGTTAGTAGTTTCAAAGCCCATCCTTGTACATGAATGCCGAGGATTTCTCAGGAAAATTTCGGATAATTCAGAGATAACTGCTATATGGGTTCCATGACATAGAGGTATAGTTGGAAATAGCATTGGGTTTCGTAATTTCCGTGAATATTAGCCGTCGCCGTAGTCTAGTAGGTAGTGTATTAGCTTATGAGAAGATAAACTCTCGCGTACACTAAAAATGTTAGTGTACTTAAAAAAGTTCACAAAAACCCAATTTTTTTCGTTATATACTGATCTTTCTAGTGTACTTTGTACACAAACACTAAGAAATAGTCCTTGTGAACTCTGTTCACTACGTTATATTAGCGTTTGCGTTCATTTGTTGTGTACATGTTGTGTTCACAAGCACTTAAATGAAAGTTAAAAGTATTTCATCAGTTACGTACACAATGGTTAGTGTACAGTATTTTTTCGAGCACTGATAATGTTTCCCATTGTTACACATTTTCAAGTATAGTTAATATGCTTTTAAAAGCTTGCTCCCCAAAAACCCATCACTTTATTTAGATAATTAACAACCTTGTTATTCTTTGACGGACATTTGCGACAAGAGACCCTCTGGTTAACTGCTGAGTTTTGGTGTATCTCTCTCTGTATCTTCTTCGGTAATAAAATGGTGCATTTACTGGTCCTTAGGTATCTCATGATTACATTTGTTTTGAAACGTTATTTGAAGCCCATGAGAAATGGATTAGTACTAAAGTTTTCACAATCTATAGCACTTTCTGTTTTATCAATTGTTTTAATTGTCGACAATTTAACCAGGCTTCCAGAAAGTTCAATTTCTTCCGCGTTTGTGCGGCCACAGCAATATGGCATACATCACTATTTTACCATTAAAATTGTTCTCATTCACTAAATAGGACGGGTCGAGGAGTCTGCTGCCTAACCTAAGCTCTTAGGTTTCTTAGTAGCCACCGTTGATTAATAAAGACAAAAGAAATTAAGAAAAATTTGTGTAATATAACTGACCATCTTATAATTAAGTCAGTTAGCAACAACGGTTAGCAACGAAGGCCTTTGGGTATTAAATAATTTTTAATCTTCTTAAACGTTAACTACCACTACCACCGTTATCAGTTATTTTGTCAAATGACTTCTAGCAACCGTAGATGGCATGTATCCTGTTTCAGTTTTACATAACGTCCTTTTGTCATTATCCTTATAAGCTTCTTTAGTTTCTGCAAAATCCAATATATCGTTTTCCTTGAAATGTTTACATAATAAACTAAATGTCAATATTGCTTATAAATAATTATTTACTACAGGAAACAGATGCAATAAGAATAATAAATACAATAGTAACAGTTACGAACATACCATACATACATACATACACGACATATATATATTGCTGAAGAGAAGATTTTTAAATATTTATAAGATTAATTATAAGAATTTGGTTAATTACAGTTAAAACATTGCCAAGGATAAATTACCAAAACAAATGAGAAAATACTCTGACAATAAATACGGAAAGTAACTTCCGTTCTCACACAGACACACACATACTGTTAGAATTTTTTGTTTTATATTTCTTTCACATTTTTCTGGTCTCGTTGTAATTCTTGTTTTTCTGTCATATTTGAAATAATAACAAATCAAATACACTCACATGGTCGCATACACTCACACACTTACACAATCAAACAGACTTTTAATTAATTCGAACACCGTGAATTTCACTTGTTACACACACAGAAAAAAATTATCACAACGACAACAATAAACTTTTATTTTTAACAAAAAAAATAAAAAATCAAGGATCAAATAAATAAGAAAAGAAAGAGAGGAGGAAGAGAGAGCGAGAGTAGGTAATATACTGCAGCACAATGTATTCATATTTTAAAGACAGCATAAGCGTATGTATGCTTAAGGGTGTGTGTTTAGCAAAATACAAACAAAATAAAAAAACAAACAAAAAAATCTGATAAGACTAAATAAATCCTGATATATACAGCCATAATAGATGAATTAAATTAAGCTTAAAAATTTAATTTTTAAGCGCTTTTTGTAAAGAGGTTTAAAATATAAAAAAATTAAATTAAATAAGCAAATAACAATCTATACATTATAGAGTTTAAAAATACATAAATATATACCTGCATACATATATGTATAAATATTTAAATGCAATCCATATAAAAAAAAATAAAATTTGTATCATAAAAATTAATTTTTCCTATAACACATATAGCATCTAAGCGAAATGATTATTTAATTTATCAACTTATGAATTAACGGTATTTATGTATATCTAGTTACGGCACACACCAGAAAGCTTAAAAGCTTTGTAATAAAAATAATGAAAGAGAAATTCTGTCATCCACTGCTAATATATTAACAGTAAAGTTAAAACTGTTAGAAAATAACAGATAAAATTGAAAGCTTTTCAAAGTTAAACATTTTCCTATGAATATACATAGGGTCTTTCTTTAAGGGCTTCCTATCTTTAAATTTAAATAAAATAATGTTACCGAAAATTTTGTCGAAAAAATTGGATTCTGGTGCTTAAATGGGACTCTGATGCCTAAATCAGGCTGAATTTGACCGATGTTATGTTGACTTTGAAGAGGTTTATGGTTTGTGGCTTGTTAGTGGACACCTCCGACTTAAAAAAACCCGGAAAAGAAAAAGTCTAACGGGCAAAATCTCATGATATTGGCGGCCAGTTTATATTACCTTAACATAAGATGATGAGATGTCCTCAAATCGCTCGTGCAAAAAATCCAATGTGGTATGAGCTCTGTGGTACGTAGCGCTGTTCTATTGAAACTACACGTCGTTGGTAAAACTAAATTTGGTAATCACCAAACTATAGTGCTCTCCGTTGACAGCGATGTG
The DNA here is from genome assembly GCA_930367235.1 of Sarcophaga rosellei. Taxonomy (NCBI): domain Eukaryota; kingdom Metazoa; phylum Arthropoda; class Insecta; order Diptera; family Sarcophagidae; genus Sarcophaga; species Sarcophaga rosellei. The sequence goes on from OV884018.1 coordinate 79,886,711, forward strand.
TTGACCAACGTGTTTTTTAAAGAAATATTGACCGAAGACACCACCAGCCATAAATCCACACCAAATAGTGAATTTTTTCGGAATGCATTGGAAGCTTTTGGATCTCATGTGAATTGGTTTATGCCAAATTCTACAATTTTTTTTGTTCACATATCCACTCATCCAAATAGGTAGCTTTGTATTCAATGAAAATTAGGGTCAGCTGCAAACTACTCCAAAATCCATTGAGGGAACATTCATTCCTTAGAGGGTCTCTTGGAAAACCTTAACTCCTTTAACTCCTACAACGCAATCTAGAAAAAGGAATAAAAATTGTTCATATCACTTTGTAGTCGCCGTAGTATAGTAGGGAGTGTATTGTCTTATTAGATGTAAAGCCCGGGGTCGTATCCCAGGTCAAGAAACAAAACATCGATGTTAAAAAACATCGGTGATAAAATATATATATCGATGTTTTTCGAATGTTTTATTTTCCTATCATTAAATAAATATATATAAAGCCTACAGCATTTTAACACATCTAAAAACCTGGAAAAGTTTCTCAAAACTGTGTCGTTCGGAGTAGACTTTAAACTGTAGGTTTTGCCACTCCTTTATAAATAAACAGACACAAGAGGACTGATGTGAAAAGGCCGTAAATCTGACTGACGGATTGTAATGGATTACGGCCTAGCTTCTCAACACTCTCATGTTGTGTGTCTTAATTTTATGCTTGAGTGGCGGGACTTACAGTTTAATGTCGACTCCGAATGACAGATTTTTTTTGAGATTTTGAGGTTTATTACTCTTTGAGTTTTTGTCAGACATCTGCTGAGAGGAAGTCGCCGAAGAAATATTTTTTCATATTTCGTTTTGAGGTCTGACCGAGGATTTTAACCGTGGCTTCGCGTTTAATAAGCTAACCCACTACCTACTAGACTACGGTGACTTCGTTTTATGATGAACCATTTATCGTCCATCAAATGCCAATGCATTTCCAATATTTCGTTCATCAAAACATCGATGTTGAACTTTCGGTTATGAGTAAAACATCAATGTATCGTTTGTATCAAGGGTTAATGTTAAAAAAGAGCATTCATCTTAGATACCGCTACAACAAACCATTTACTGTGTGTAAACAAAGGCATGCGCAAACAAGAATAATATCCACCATGCGGAATTCATTTTACGTTTCTTCTTTTTTTCTTGGCATCTATACCAACAACAAAATGTGAAGAGATGTAAACAAATAATAAAATGTGACATACTTTTAAGCAACAACAGTAACAAAAACAATGCTCGAAAGAAAATGCAGAAAACAATACAATCACATAGAACTAATGACGTCACATTGGCATCCACTTAAGGTAGTGAATGCTATACTAAGCAAAAGTGCATGTATTTGACTGTGTGAGTGTGTTCTAAATAGATAACGTACGTATAATATTTACAGCCGCATTGGACTAGGTTGGATTGTAACATTTGTCCTGTTGCCGTTGTGTGAGTGAGACGTTGTGACAAGTTATTGAAAAGCGAAATTCAGTTGCAAATGGAACGTGATACGATTAACACGAGATAAAATAGTAAAACACGATGTCGTTATAAATAAAAACAAAAAGAAAACAAAAATAAAAAAATAAAAATAAATTTAATTAAAAATAATTTGAAATTATTTAAATTAGGAATACAAAAAAGTGATCACTTCAAAAGAAAATCAATCAACAAAGTGGGTGTCACAATAAAGAAAATAAAATAAATTAAATAAAGAAAAATAAAAGAAAAATAGCAATATTCTAAAAAGCAAATGAGAATAAATTTTACTTTTATATGTAAATTAAGTACTAAATTTAAAATTAATACGAATGTGATTCACTAAAAGTAAATATTTAGTGCAATTTGCAAACAAACTCTAAAAGGATTATTTAAGGATTATAATATATACTCTGTCACCATCGTTCTCTACTTTCAGTTGGTTTTTATTGTCAACCGAAAAAGAAAACACTTGACAAATTGTAAATATTTACGCATACACATACTCACTTACACCTCACACACACACACACACATAATCACATTCATAAACAACACTTGCTTTTAAATGTGGTTGATTATAGTAGCATTGGTATTGTTGTGAACTAACAATTGTTGTCTACAGCTTTAAGAAACGTATACCATTTAATATTCCATTGCTCAGTAAAATATGGCACAATAAAAGTTTGCTTTGTTTTTGTCGCTCTCTTTCTCTCTCTCTCGTTTCTATATCATTTATTTAGAAGAAATTGAAAGTTTTTAGTGTGAATTTCAAAGAGGTAAACAAATGAGACAGTTTACCGTAAGATTAAAACAATTTAAAAAACAAACAATATATTCATACCATAGAATATAAGGCAGCTAAAAGGATTGCATTTTAATATTAAAAATTTATGAGAATTTTAAGGAAGAGTTATCGTAAATAATAAATTGAGTATATAAGTTGTTTTTATTTCCACCAGAAATCTGAAGATATATTTGAGAGAAAAACATTTCTTAGATTAAAAAACGTAATTTTGATTTCCTCGTGATATTACTTAGTTTGCCGTCAAAGAGGCACCATGCTCTAAGGACTGAACCCATTTCCTTAAAGGTAAGCACCGCATAAATAGTGGGTTTCATTGTAGAATGTATCCAACCAAAATGCATTGGATTTGTATTTCTCATACGATTTCGCAATCGGTTTGGTCACTGTCAAGTTTATGCTGATCCAATAAGACAAGGCATTGACAACATAACGTGTGTGGAGCAACACGACATACATACATACATACGTACATACATAATTGGCCATTACAACTCTTCAGTCAGGATTACGGCCTAGCTTTTCACACCACTCATGTTGTGTGCGTTAATTTTATACGTGAGTGGCAGATACCGAGATCATCCTATTACTTTCGACAATGATGCTTTAAAATTTGGGTTTTTGATGGTTGGTGTGTATCATATGGAACAATGGATGGTTGTTATGTAAGCGGGTGTAGTTATGGACTTATTTACATTTGTTGTTTTGAAAGTAAGTGATTAGAGAAAATTGTAAGTGTTTAGAGGAAAAATGAGTCATCTGGGACGAATTTTCATCTGAGAATTATTTCTAAATTGCAAACAAACTCATCCCTTCTCTGGGCCAAATATCTGTTGGCATAGAGAGCGTTTCTTAAGACAATCTCACACAAAACTGTGATTCAATTCAAATTCAATCTAATCCAAAGTTTTGCTACTCAGGAAGGTCTTGCAGGAGAAAAATTCTGCTTTTATATGACAATCCATGAATCAAAGAGCGGCTATGATCAGGCGTATGCTCCAGAACGAATAGAGATAGTTCTTATACATCAATTTTATAGTCTAGCTCGGGTAAAAAATAATTTTTAGCTTGCAACTGCTCGAGGGAATAATTTTGTTTGAGGAATTTCTAGATAGTCATTGTCATAGGTTTTGGCCAGTAAAAGTATGATTTCAAAGAAAAAGACAAAGAGATTTAAAATAAGTAAAATTCACTTATTTAACCTGAACAAGAACATGTCAATAATATGAAACAATGTCATTTATGTCATTTGAAAATAAAGCATTTATCTGTACTATATCTTATATATGTACATACATGCATTCAAAAGTACTTCTTGCATCAGTAATTGATATCCCTACTTACTTGAAAACGCGATAATATATTTCTGCAACTAAAGATATTCTAACCAAATTTCAACGAACAATATGCAAAATTCTAAACACTTTTCTTAAGCAGCATACGGGTGGTATGAGGAATATTTATTTCCTTTGTCCGTTTAGAATATGTTAAAAGCAAGCAGTACCTCAAACTAAATATGGATTGAAATGTATGGATTTAAATGTAATTTACTTGTACAATGTAGTAATGTAATGTGTGTTTAAGTAAAAATATTGGCTTTTAAAAATATTTTAATTACTTTAATTATTATGATTAAATAGAATACTTTACTGACCTTTACTGCCATTGCAGGTTATACGACTACATCTTTTTTAGTGTCAGTAAATTCGCGGAAGTGTTATTTGAAAACACATTCATTTTGATTCCAAATTTATTTAAAGGCAATAATTTGTGTTGTATTATTATAGAATTTTAATTAAAGTGCAGGTGACTAATAACCTGCTAGCTAGAAAAACTTGATTAGTGAAACTAAAAAAATGCAAAAGAAGATAGGGGCGTGGTGTCATTTTAATATCAAAATTTGTTTAAATTTGGGGATAGTAATTTGAAATTAAAATAAATTGTAAATTTGTTAAAATAAATTGTTGTTGATGGTGTGTTGGGTTATTAGAAGTGAGTTCAGACATCTCCAACGAAACGAAATATGAAAAAACAAAAAAATATTTCTGCGACGACTTCCACTCAGTAGATTTCTGGCAAAAACTATAAAATTGTCATGAAAAGATTCTCAAAAATCTGTCTTTCGGAATTGACATTAAACTGTGGGCTCTGCGACTGTTGTATAAAATTAACACACACACACAACATAATTTACTTCGACTGAACGATCCAACTTAATCGCAATAAAACTTAAAAGTCTATATTGGAGTGTACAAAATTAGCAGTGAACTGAATGAAAGTGTTCGTATCTGCTCAACATTCATTAATTTGTTGGTTTTGCCATGCATTCATCCAACATCTATTTCTACTGATAACCCTACGTTCACATTTGCAATTTTTGCATACTCTTTTTTCTATAAAACCATGGCAATCGTTAGCTTAAGCTAGTATTGAGTGCTTTTCAAAAATTCATATTTCGACATTACTTACTCACTTAGTTCATAGATACATACCGGAGATCAGCAATGAGTTTTCAAAAAGATGAGTAGATTCGAATCTAACTTATAATTTCTGGTACTTATAAGCACTCATACTTATTTTAATATTATACTCATACTACTCATATTTAAAGATTGAAGTAATCATCGTACTCATAATTAACAATACGCATGTTGTTGTTGGTTTCGATTCTCCTCTATTCAACATTTACAAGAATCACTGAATAAGTATGAATCGCATACGAACACTACAATACTCACTAGAAGGTTGCGTGGTTGCCTTGCTTGCTGTCTTTCTTCTTTTTTTTATAAATGAGGCAACAGCTAAGACTGTAAATTTTGATGAATGATTCGAATTACTCGAATCATTTATTAGTATTATAAGTATTTCGCTAAATATATGAATCTGAATGAGTAGGCGTGTGAGTCAAACATATTTGAGTTGCACTCATGCTTATTGCACCCTGTCCTTATAAATCAGTGGTGTGCTGAGTACGAATGAATCAGAGTAGTAAAATTTCAATATTGTTGACGCGCTCATACTCAAAATTTCAAGAGTACTTATGAGTAGCGAAAAAAGATTCATTGCTGATCTCTGATACATACATACATAATTAGTCATTACGGCCAGAGATTTGAGTAACTTTTCATAGCAATTTTATTTGCTCTCAATGGATTTGTCGGAAAACTGCTGAGAGTAAGCTGCCGAAGAAATGTTTTTTCATATTTCCGTTTTGATGTCTGGTCTGGGGTTTAAATCGTGGCCTTACGTCTAATAAGCCAACACACTACCCACTAAAATACGGCGACTTCACTTAATTGGTCGCGATAATGCTTCAGTCAGGATTACGAGCTAGTTTCTAACACCACCCATGTTGCATTGTATGCTCAGAAAGGAAACAATTTAAAATTAATAAACATGTGAAATCTAATAAGTTATTGTGTAAAAAATATAGGAAATAAGAAAAATTATTCTACAGAATAAAATTCTCCCAAAAATTATGATTTTACGCAGTTATTCCGTATAAAATACTTGTACTGCATTAGCAAGATAAAAGCAGGAATTTTTTTTAAATTTAATTTCTTCCTTTTTTTTGCCTTGTAAGGAATAGCGGCAGTGTTTTAAGTGTATTAAGAGTGTTTTGTTAGATTTGAGGAAGAAGCCTTAAGGCTTTGAAACCGCTCTTTTTATGTCTTAATAACATGCTTTGTTAGATTAGCACAATTAAAAGGGTTCGGCAAGCTGATAAGATGCTCTTGTAAAGTTTTATATAGAAAAACCAAAACTTAACAATATTGTTTTGAGGAAAACATTATCTTTTCTAGTTTTTGTTTTTTCTTTTACTTCATTTTCATTAATCTTTTGCACAATGTTTTGTTAATTAAATTATAAAAAGGGTATCACTCGTACCACAGTTAAAACTTTTAATGTGATTTATACGCTAAAAGTGACTTCTGCGAGAGTTCTGCTTATTGCCCCAGAAAGTTGTATCTTCTTGGATAAATTATTTGTATATTTAACTTTTAATATACGGGAACTAAAAGCAAAAAATTTTAAGGATTTTTACTAATATTAAATACTCACGATTTTGGATTTTTTCTTAAGAGTTTTCCAGAGTCAATGAGTGAATCGATTTAAACTTTACAAAATTTTCTTCTTAACACGGGGCCGATGAGGTCGTTATGATCTGTAAAAATGGGTTCCTTGAAAGGTAGGATCTTTCTTCGATAGCTTCCTATTTTTAAATGTAAGTAGAACAAAGTGTGTATTAGACATAAACAAATTTTTTTTATTCAATTATTATTTTTATAATTATTGGTGTCATCATGTGGGGAATATTATTCATCGTTCAATGACTTGTCAAGAATGTTTTTTCTTTAGTACTTCCAAAAGTATCCAATTTACAAAGACTGTGGTGTTATGTTAGGCTTTATTTGTACAATGACATGTGTTGTGTTGGGTTATTCGTACAATAAGCGAAGAAGAAAAAATCGAGCAGCATCAAATCGCCCGATTTCTGTAGCCAGTTCATATCATATTCATATATCATAACCATAACTTCAAGTCACTCACTTCAGCATGCAGCTGTTTGATATGACTCGTCGTCCTGTTGAAATTCTATGACTCAACTCAAACCAGAAGAAGTTGGTAGTTATCAAACTATAGTACTGGCGGTGGACAGTTATGACCTGCTTAACGTCGCAACTTTCTCGGAATGCGTTCTTAGATCTCTTGTGAATTGCTATCATTTCAAATTCAATAATTTTGTTTGTTCGCTTACCCATCCATCAAGAAATTGCTGATTTTTCAATTCAAATTAGGGTCAGCTACCCATACAGACTAAGAAAAAAAAAACAAAATTGTTCCCTCACTAAAATGGATATGTGAGTAGACTATAGACTATATATAGACAGTCTGAAAGTAGTAGGAAAACAGTCAGTCCAAACATCGTTTTACAAATTCGGGTAATCAAAATCAATTAACAAGAGCAAACTATAGGTATTAGGTATTAACATACGTGCAAGGGATCCATGTTGAAATAAGAGGGATTAAATAGAAATGGTAGTTGCTTGCAGTAGGCTAGTAGGTAGTGTATTGGCTTATTAGACATGAGACCTCGCTTCAAAGCCCAAGTCAGAAATGTCCAACAAAACGAAGAATAAAAATTTTTTTTCGACGACTTCCTCTCAGCACTCTTCTGACAAAAACTCTGAGAGTAAATAAAATTGCCATGAAAAGTTTCTCAAAAATCTGTTGTTCGGAATCAAACTGTAAGTCCCATGACTCATATATAAAATTAACACACACAATATAAGTGCTGTGAGAAGCGAGCTCGTAATCCTGACTGAGGAGTTGTAATGACCAATTATGTATAATGTATGTATGTATAGGCCATAATCTTCATTCCAAAACACGACAGGAAACTAAAGAGCTGTCAAGTAATGAATCGGCCATCATGCACAAGGAAACGATGCCCACATATGGGTATGAGGAAAGGATTACTCTTTCTATAAATTTATTTCTATTTCTTTGTTTCTATTTGTCGTTTAATTTGGTAATAAGTGAAGTAACTTTGACTTGTCACATTTGTGGCCCCAAGGTGGAAAATTATTCAATAAATTGTATTAATTCAGGACATCAAAAGAATTGTCATATGAAAAATAAAAATTTGAGTAAAATTTAATTAAAGTCCATTTCGGTTTGAATAACATAACAATACTTAAATAAATGTATTCTCTTTAAATTACACAATCAATATAAGATATATGACTCCAGTATTGAAAAACACTGTGGGGCATTTATTTATGCTTTCATAGCAATTTTCTTTAATTTCCCCATTTCCGCCCACAGCTGGTTTTTTTTTCAACAAATCACTTCAAGCGCACTCAACAGGATTTATTGAAAAAATTAAAAATATTTATTTTCTTTTTTGTTTAATTTTAATCTTTTTTTTATAATTTTTGTTTTTGTTATTTATTATATAGAGATGCCAGAATAAATTAAACTTTTAATTAGTATTCCTACGAAGCATTCACTTATTGTCCTTTCTGGTCATGTATTATTTGTTGGTTTTTGTTTTCATTTTCTTTCACTAGTAATTATTTGTTCATTTTTTTTTAAACAACGTCATTTTGTTGTTCCTATTGTTGTTTTTGTTGTAATTAAATTCCACTTAGTCGGGAGAGAGAAGAGTGAAATCCTTTTTGTTCACATTTTATATACTTGTGCCATATTTTTTTGTTTCTCATCCTTTTTCTTTTAACTCTCCTGTTTTTGTTGTTGTAATATAAAAAGGAAAAATATTTTTGTTTATTTTTTCGTGTTTAGCGAACTAGGTGAACTTTAGTAGTTCAAAATTTCATAGCACGTAGGGAAATTGTGTCAACAACACGAATAGTGTAGGCGTGCTATCATGACAGCAAACGTCAAAAGCTTAGATTACAATTCCGACTTGTCGAAGTATGTGAAATTGGTGTATTAGGTATTGTTGTTATTTTTAGCAACTAAACGAGAATATTTCATCAGTTCAATTGAATAAGTTTTAGAACCATTTTACTCTTAATATATTGAATTTCAACTAGGTAATGTTTCATAGTTCAGTCGTAATCCTGACTGAATGGATGTAATGACCAACTATGTATGAGGATATATGTGTAACCAGAACTATTGAAAACATAGCTAATCAGTACTCATAAACAAGGGAAAAGTAGAATATTGTAGTACAGGAGTTGGATTGATAGAAAAGCTCATATCAATTATTGGTAGTTTGATGACGCAAATTCTTACAAGCAATAGCCTAAATTAGCAGATTACCAACCAAATAAACAAATAAACTTCTTTATACCTATAAGCTTCTAGGCCTACTGTTAATATTGTTAACCATTTCAAAACGTTTAAAATATGAGCTCGTAGATTACAAACAAAAAAATAGTAATTTTTTGTGTTTAGTTTTAATTAAAATTCTTTATTATTCGCACAATTCTGTGTGCCACTATTCACAACTTGATGTAAACAACAACAATTGCTTTTCTTTGTTATTCCTCTGTTTATACCCTTTGCATAAACAATAACAATTACTAGACAATTATTCGACAGATTGTCAAGAACAGTCTGATGAATGTTCTTGAAGTCGAACGTTAATGACTTCGCCTTCTCAAAATCTCTTTAAATGTAAATGTTATTGTACTGATTGATGTTGTAATTCATTTAATCTCAAAGTTTTTGCCAGAAATTTGTTGAGAGGAAGTCGGCGAAGAAATATTTCGTTTTGATGTCTGACCTGGGATTTGAACCCGGGTCTTATGTCTAATAAACCAACACACTACCAACTAGACTACGACGACTTCAATTACCATACTTAGCTTGCCTTTTTAGAATTTAAGAGAGAATTCAATGCAGAGGTAAGATGACCAGTTCATTCGCTCTACATTTACTTGGAATATGGTTTGGGCGTCATTCCGATGCAATACATCCATCATACAGGTATTCCCAGTAGATATATACTGTCAGAAGCCAGTGCTTTGACAGAAAGCACTTGACTATCAGAAAGTATGATAATTGGGCAATTCACACAAGCCCTTGTATCGTTGTATTGAGTGTATTGTTGTACGAATATACAACAGTGTATGCTTGTTGTTGATAATTATCATATAAGAATTCGAAATTTGATTAAAAAATCAAAACATCAACTCTAATTTGAAGAAAGAAGAATGTAAACAGAAAAAGTTACATAGAAAATATTTTATATTTCTATTCTTCTTCTTGATTACTGGCATTTACATGAACTGATAGCACCAAACCAATACAACTTCCAAAAACCTATGAAAATAATGTGTATGAGTGTATCGGATTTTTATATCAACAACAAGCATACACTTTTATAGGTATAGTCGTTGTTGTGTGTATATTCGTCCAACAACGATACAAGGGCTTGTGGGAATTGCCCAAATAACTTTTCCTGAATTGTCGACACTTCTCCTGGAAGACACAGCAATGAAGCGATAAAAATAAATAAAAATTCCATGACAAGTTTATAAAATACAGTAGCGAGCACAAAAAATGCAACGCTAAGCCGATTGATCTTTATGTGCGCCTCTTTCAAAAACAAAGTACGGAAATTAAAAACTTTTTTTTTATTTTTATGCTCCACAAACTTAGTTAACAAATGCAGGTTACAATATCAAAATTTTTCTATCCACTTATTTTTATTTTAACATTTAAGAAAAAAAGTGCCAAATTTCAGCGAGCAAAAAAAATGCAACGCTTTGTTATTCATAACTTTATTTAAATTAAATGTAAATTCTTACAAAATGTTGGTTAAAAATATACTTAGAACTAATAATTGGTTGCGTAGCCTTTGTTTTCTATTACCGCTCGCAGTCTGGAGGGCATAGAATCCACTAGGGGCACGATGGTATGTAGGGGTATTTTTTCCCATTCTGACTTTAAAATTTTTTCTAATTCCGCCAAATTTTAAGGATTTTTCTTCTTAGCTTCCCGATCTAAAGTCTCCCATAGGTTTTCTAAGGGGAGATTGTGGCGGCTAATCCAAAACTTGCACATCATGGTCGCTTAGGTAGTTACGAACCAAGCGACTAGAGTGCTTCAGGTCATTGTCTTGTCGGAATATGCTGTTTGGGGGCATTTTTTCCAGAAGATGTGGGAGCATATTTTCTTCTAGGATCTCACAGTACTTAGTGGCATTCAAAATATCATCGATTTTCACCAACGGACCAACTCCGTCATGAGAAAACGAACCTACCAATAAATTCCTTAAAATAAAGAATTTCGGTGAAAAACAAAGGTAACTTACCCCACACCATTAGCCATGTTTTACTGTTGGTAGCTGATATCTGAGAGAATATCTCTGCTTAGGTGGTCTTTTAATATATTTTATCCCATCAGAACCAGAAAGATTAAATTTACTTTCACTACTAATGGTGTGGGGTAAGTTACTTTTGTTTTTCACCGAAATTCTTTATTTTAAGGAATTTATTGGTAGGTTCGTTTTCTCATGACGGAGTTGGTCCGTTGGTGAAAATCGATGATATTTTGAATGCCACTAAGTACTGTGAGATCCTAGAAGAAAATATGCTCCCACATCTTCTGGAAAAAATGCCCCCAAACAGCATATTCCGACAAGACAATGACCTGAAGCACTCTAGTCGCTTGGTACGTAACTACCTAAGCGACCATGATGTGCAAGTTTTGGATTAGCCGCCACAATCTCCCCTTAGAAAACCTATGGGAGACTTTAGATCGGGAAGCTAAGAAGAAAAATCCTTAAAATTTGGCGGAATTAGAAAAAATTTTAAAGTCAGAATGGGAAAAAATACCCCTACATACCATCGTGCCCCTAGTGGATTCTATGCCCTCCAGACTGCGAGCGGTAATAGAAAACAAAGGCTACGCAACCAATTATTAGTTCTAAGTATATTTTTAACCAACATTTTGTAAGAATTTACATTTAATTTAAATAAAGTTATGAATAACAAAGCGTTGCATTTTTTTTGCTCGCTGAAATTTGGCACTTTTTTTCTTAAATGTTAAAATAAAAATAGGTGGATAGAAAAATTTTGATATTGTAACCTGCATTTGTTAACTAAGTTTGTGGAGCATAAAAATAAAAAAAAAATTTTTAATTTCCGTACTTTGTTTTTGAAAGAGGCGCACATAAAGATCAATCAGCTTAGCGTTGCATTTTTTGTGCTCGCTACTGTATGTCGTTTGAAGCCGACGTTATACTGTATTAACTGAAATTAATACAGACAGCATGGGTGCTATGAGAAGTTTGATTGTAAGTCAGACTAAAGCAATCTAATTACCAAAACTGAAAGATATATTTGCCTATAGCGAAGAAATCATATCGCAAACTAATTTATTTCGATGGTATCGAGAATTTTTTTATAACCTTTAACACTGTAAGCAAAGCTTAAATACTGTTTAAAATTAAAATAATTAAGAAATAATTATTTTTTATTTTATTATTTTAAGTTCTCTTTTATTATTCAGATCCTTTAAATAATATTCCATTCAGTTATTTCAAACAAATCGTATAATGCATATAGAAAAATCAATTATTTTCAAAATAAAATTGAAACAATAAAATGCTTTTCAAGTGTTCCTCTTTTTTTTTTTTTTTTTTTGAAAAGATTTAAAACATTGTTTCCTATAAATCCTTAAAGTGGTAAAACTTTTTGTTTCTGAGTATTTTTAGTTTCTAGGAAATGAAAGAGTATTAAGGGTATTTGTATACAAACTAAATATTACAACAACTAACAATATATCGTAGTATTTTCACTATACATGGGCACTTCCTAGTTGAGCAATATTTTATTGTAAAAGTAAAGTTGGTCTGGCTTATTAATAGTTGAGGTTAGTAAGAGAGCACTTAAAATTTTATAAATTAATGTTCAGGCAACAAAGTTTATATACATTTTGTTGTTACAAACATTTTACTAATTACAGCTGTGGTTTAGCAATAGCCAGCAGGTTTGGAAATAATTAAAACAGGCCAAATTGAAAAGGGAATTTTAATATGATGACCAGTGTGTTGTAAAGCGGAAGTTGGGAGGCGAATAATAAATTCCACGAATTAATAATAAAATTACATACAATAGTTTGTCGAATTCTATTTAATCCTTTACTTATTCAATGCTTATAAAAACCATATCCTGTGCTCTTAATCGCAAGTGTACATAATGTTGTCAATATAACATCCTTCACGAGCGTAAATAATGTGTCATCATAATTTGAAAACTAATTGTTGTTACTGTCTTACATTTACTGCTTGTTGTTCTTTCTATTTGCTTAATTCTATTGTTGGCATTGTGTCGTTCAGGAGGTTTATCTATTTTTAACGATTTAATGACTTAATAAAACTGCAACTGTGCACATAATTAATGCATGCGATGCCACAGCTCCTGCTTCTGGCCACACTCATGCCATCAAGCAAGCAAGCAAATACATTAAATGGCGTTGTTAGTTTCCTTATTCTTCTTTAGTTTTGTCCTGTTTTTTTGTTCAATAATTTGACGGGTTGGTTTCATAATTAAACTGCTTAGGTTGTTGTTGTTATTATAATTACAATTATTATCATTGTTATGCCACTTTTATAGTGGAATGAATATACTTTTTTCTCTTTTTAAACTGTCATTGTTTATATCAGCGATATCAGAAATAGTTATTGCCACAAATGGTTATAAGCTCAAATAATGATAACAAGAATAATAATGTAAATATTTATTGGTTATAATCATTAACGAATGCAAGAAGAATTTGCAATATTTGTGTAAAAACTGCATTGAAGATATGTGTTTTTATGTGCAGAAAATTTTGTTCTTTGCCATTTTGGATTACATTATGAAATTTAAGTCGAAGGCATAAACTTCGTATTAACATGCTCAAGAATTTTTAGTCCTTGGATTGATAGTCTATAACACAGCCTTCCAAGTTGAATTATAAAACACGATATTAATTTATATCAAATTTTAAACTCTGGAACCTTACATACATCATTTGCTCACTACAACCCCTCAGTCAGGATTATGACCTAACTTCTCACGCTACTTATGTTGTGTGGTTTAATATTATACATGAGTGGCGATGCCACACAGTTAAATGCCACAGAGCGACGGATTTTTTGCGAAACATTTCATGACAATTTTATTTTACTCTCAGAGTTTTTGTCAGAAATCTGCTGAGAGAAAGTCGCCGAATAAATTAGTTTTCATATTTCGTTTTGTTAGAGATGTTTAACCTGGATTTTGAACCGCGGCCTTACGTCTAATAAGCCGAGACACTACCTACTTGAGTACGGCGAATTTCATTATGTTGTTGATTTCGACCTTTACTCAACATTTACAAGAATCGCAAAATAAGTATAATTCGCGTACAAACCCTACAGTACTCACTAGAAGGTTGTGTGTTTGCATTGCTTGCTGCCTTTGTCTTATTCTTTCTTCTTTTTTTGTAAATGCAACAACAACTAAGACTGTAAACTTTGATTAATGATTTGAATCACTCGAATCATTTATGGGTATTCAAAGAATTTTTTAAATTTATGAATCTGAATGAGTACGCGTATGAATCAAACATATTTCGAATGTTATGAGTTTGTTATCAACGTTGTACTCATACTCATTGCAACCTATACTTATAAATCAATGTTGTAGTGAGAACGTATTGTTGAATTTCAATACTGTTGACTCAATCATACTCAAAATTTCATGAGTACTTATGAGAAGAAAAAAAATATTGGTGATCTCTTATGTAGACACCAATCGCACCATAATAAGCGATTTTTTTTTTGCGTCCGCTCTTCATGGTATTGATTTGAACGATATGTGGTTTCAATAGGATGGTCCAGCTTGCCACACATCGATTTATTGTGCCGAAATGGTGATGTCAATTGGCCGCCAATAGGCAGCGATTTGACACCGTTAGACTATTTTCTGTAGGGCGCCGTTAAAGACAAGTGTTATACCGACAAACCAGAGATAATTGAGCATTTGAAGGCCAACATTCATAATGCCATTGCCGAGATGCGACCGCATAAGCTCGAAAAAGTGCACGAAAATTGGTCTGATCGCATGAGATACTGTGAGGCCAGCCGCGGCAGTCATATGAATGAAATAATATTCCATTTCTAATCGGAACAACTGTACTTCACATCAAAAAAAAAAAAAACATAAATTTGACAAAATTTCAAACCATTTTTGTTTTGTTGCATTTTTAAATTTAAACTTTTAAATCACCCGCCCTATATATTCTATGCCACGCCGTTTTAAAACACTTTTTTTAAATTAATTATTGATTTTAAAACCTAAGCATATAAACCAAAACAATTTTCATTCCCTTATTAAATTTTTAAGCCACATTATGAAGTATAAAAATTTTAATGTATGCCAACGACTTCATATCACTAGTTTGTGTGTCATTTTTGTGTGTGTGTGTGTAATTAGTTCTTGTTCATAGCTTCCGCTAGTGTCACACAAGGGTATTGTTTTAAGTACTAAAGTGGTTTCACTTTAATTGCAAATCTTGTACCTCCTTCCACTCGTAAACAACAAAAAATAAACCCAAGATGTAGTCTGTAAGGCAAATAAAAGGACGAACTACACTATTTATGCATTAAAAAAAACTCATGCAGTTTATTTATAATATTCCTTTTAATATTGCCAAAGGACCATAACAATGCATTTACGTCATTAATTCCTTGTTTTCTTGCTACTAAATAATAATAATTTCAAATAAAAAAAAAATCTCAAAAATCATAAAAAGTATAAAAGTACTTAAAATACCACCCAAGAGTAACTTTAGAACAATGAAATGATTTTAATAAAGAATTAAAAAAAGCCACATGAACAGATATACTACCATAGAGGCAAGAACAAGCATTTAAAATTATGAATATTGTAAGCATTTGTCGTCTGTCAATGCCAAAATAAGTATTTGTAAGATGGACAATAGTATGAACGAAATATTTTTGAAATATAATTGTAGCACATTGCCACATATTTATTATTACTAATATGCATTTTATTCCCTTTTTTGTGAAAAATTATTAACAAAAGGAATCGTACTCAAATAATATGAATTATAAGCACAATGAACAAGCTTTAAAATCAAGCAAAGTACCGGTTACCATATACAAGTTGAATATCGTTTTCGTTCTGATATGTTCTGAATTAATAATTTCGGTTGGCATTAGCACTCATTAGAATTATTGTGCTACATACATACATGCATACATACATACATAATTGGTCATTACTACCCTTCAGTCTGGAATACGATCAAGATGCTCATACCAGCAGATTAAAGTCAACTCCTAGCTACAGATTTTTGAGAAACTTTTTCTTGGCAGGTTTATTTACTCTCAAAGTTTTTGCCAGAAATCTGCTGAGAGGAAGTCGCCGAAGGAATATTTTTCATATTTCGTTTTGTTTCTGTTGTCTGATCTGGGGTTTTAACCATGGCCTTACGTCCAATAAGGCAGTGTGTTGCCCACTAGGCTACGGCGATTATTAAACTTTTATTCAGAGGTAAAGATCCATTAGAAAGAGTACCTAGTCTTTTAATCTCACTTCAGAAAATACCGTCAAGGATATCAATATAAAGCACACAATGTTCTTGTAAGCCCTTGCACAAGTGCTAAGCAGAGACAAAATAAACGACAAACCGCAACATCTACGAAATATGGAAGAGAGAGTTCCCGTTAATGGCTCTCAGTATTATGGTTTCACAATGTTCTTAGAAGCTTTTGCACAAGTGCTAAGCAGAGACAAATTAAATGACGGAGAAGTTATTCGTCTTCCTCTCAATAACATCTGACGTGAATGGCTCCCAGTATAATACGTTTCGTCCTCCTGCAAACCGCAACATCTACGAAATTCGAAAAAGAGGACTGAAGTGCATGGCTCAAAGTATTATGTGTTCCGTAAGTGTAAAGATATCGTAATTATTGTCCAATTGGGAGAAAAAATCCAGTTGTTTTATTCTCTTTGAGATAAGATTTGACCAGCGCAAGCTTGGGGCCGATTAGGTCTACATTTTATCCAGGAAAAGTTCACCATGCAGTGGAATTTATTCTTATCGTGACCAATACCGCCTTATACGCTGGATCACTTAAGATATAGGATAGGAATCCAAATGAGAGAAACCTTATAATAATCCACCATTTCCTAACATTCGAAAGAGACTTTACATTTACTTTAACAACCTGATCAGAATAATCTTCGGCAAGCTCTGCTACTCAGCAACTATATAATCGTAACAGGACCATACACATACATAACCATTCAGTCAAAATTACGACCCAGATTCCCAAACCACCTATGTTATGTATGTCAATTTTATACATGACTGTCGAAACGACAGATTTTGGAAAAACTTTTTCATGGCAATTTTATTTACTCTCAGAATTTTTGCCAGAACTCTGCTGAGAGGAAGTCGCCGTAGAAATAATTTTTTTCATATTTCATTTTGTTAAAGATGACTGACCTGGGGTTTGCACTGTGGTCTAACGTCTAAAAAGGCAACATACTACCTACTAAACTATGGCGACTAGGGTATACTGTTCCAGAATTTAAAGATCTTATGGCACTCATGTATTTCTAGTGCCCATTGTAGTCGTCTTCCCCGGTCAGATATCAAAGCGAAACATGAAAAATATTTCTTGGGCAATTTCCTCACGGCAGATTTCTGGCAAAAACTCTGAGAGTAAATAAAATTACAATGAAAAGTTTCTCAAAAAAAAATCTGTTGTTTGGAGTCGACTTTAAACTGTAGGTCCCGCCACTCATGTATAAAATTAACACACACACCATGAGTTGTGCTGAGAAGCTTGGCCGTAATCCTGACAGAAGGGTTGTAATGGCCAATTATGTATGTATTTTAGTCGTTTTACATTGTTGTCGATCTTATTTGGTGATTGTTCCGACCGAAACCTATCCTGTACCACGCTATGGTATATGAGCCATGAGTACTTTTTTTTTTAAATTCTGTTTCAATTACTTCAAAATCAATTATTTTGATTAATATTAAAAAAAAAAAAATTCAATTTCTTTAAAATAAACTTGACTTATTGATAAATAAATTTTTCTATCATTCATTCACTCGCTCAAACCTGCACACAAACACATGTACGTTTTTCCAAATCAAACCCTTTTTGGCAAATACAATTAATTACGCACAGAAAAGGATATTTCCAAATGCACACCCCAAAGAAAAAGCAATTCATTATTAATTTACAACTTATAGAACTTATTTCAACATTCATTACATTTAAAAGGTCAATTGTAGTCGACATGTTCGTTCTATTTGTCTTTTTTTTAAGGATTTAAGTAAAAAAAAAAAAAATCCATTTGAAACCTTTTTCAAATAATAAAATGCTGTAATTGCTGTTTTTCTATTGCTTTTCTTTATTCTTGCCCATCAGACATCAATCTGTGTTGTATGGCCTGTATTCCGCAAAAAAGGAAGAAAAAAAATTCAATTCAATTTTATTTATTTTTCTCCTTTTTCATACTTCTTCTTCGATCCATAATCTCGTTTTTATCTTGTTAATTACACTTGAAGATGACTAGAAAACGACGCTATAAGCAAATAAATCATGATGAGCATTTGTTTTATTTTTTCTTTCTTCGTTTCATGTGGAAACATTTTCGAATTGGTTTTCATTGTTTTTCTTTAGATTTTTTTCTATTCAATTGGACAAGAAAACTTTTGTTTTTCTTGCATTATTTTCTTTTCGTTAAATAAACAAAAAAAAGAATACACTCATGAAAGACGAGGGGGAAGCAGAGTAAAGAAACCGAGAAATAAATAGGTCAATAACATTGAAATAAAAGCAAAAAAAAAGCAACAAAAAACACAAAGGAAAAACTATAATAAAATGACAAATACACAGTGTGACACACGCAATTTAGAAAACGATCAAACGAGCAAATTTCATCAACGTCAACAAACCACTGCGGTCCATACAGGCTGCCACCAACGAAAGTCGGACAAATTATAAAAGTTTCACTATGGTTTTCTAAATGTATCATTTTGTGTGTTCGGAACGCAGAGTGCGAGCAACTAAATTGGGGAAAACAAATTCCTTGTGGCACTAATTGCTCTTGATACTTTTGCCTCTCCCCACGTAAGACCACACTGTACTAGTTCTAGGAATATTATGCATCTTGAGCCATTTTAGCGCCATTCCGCTTATGTATCGCGATAGTATATACGACCTACTTCTATTTTATAAGTTTCATATGCCCCATATACATAAATACATCCATACATACATCCATACATACATCCATACATACATCCATACATACATACATACATATATAATTGGCCATTACAACCATTCAGTCTGGATTACGGCCTAGTTTCTCAACACCATTCATGTTGTGTGTGTTAATTTTACACGTGGGTGGCAGAACTTATAGTTTAAAGTCGACTCCGAACGACAGTTTTTGAGAAACTTTTCATGGCAATTTTTTTGTACTCTCAGAGTTTTTACCATAAATCTGCTGAGAGGAAGTCGCCGAAGAAATATTTGTTTCATATTTCGTTTTGATGTCTAACCAGGGAATTGAACCGTGGTTTCTCGTCTAATAAGACAAAACACTACCTACTAGACTACGGCGACTTCAAGCTTATATATGTATATACATATATGGTTCATATACCGTTGACTGAACTTTAGAAATCAGTGGTGCTAATAGTGACGGGCTGGGTTTTGAACAAAATGTTTTATTAGTTTTTAGTATTGTAGTTGTTGAACTGTGTGTCACAGTTCACAACTTGATGTAACAACAACAATTGCTATTCTTTGTTATTCTTTTTGTTTAACAGAAATTGTTCTGTAATAACAATTAATAGACAATTATTCGACAGATCTTTGTAACGGAGATCTTCAAACCACGACTACTTTCTTCAAACGCACCGCATCATCACAAAAGACTGACTGAACTTCAGTAACTCACTCGCCTGATTTGCCATGCCTTTTGTATGGCAGGGTAAACAGCCTTCTCGAAATCGCTGTTTATTGTTAACCTTTTTTTATACTGGTGTTTGTTGTTATATTTTTGTTTACATGTTTACAATTTTGTTTCTGTAGCTTTTGTTTATAATCTTAATGTTAAGCGAAGTAAAAGCAAAAACACCATTATCTAGATTTTTCATTTTCGTAACAATATATAATAAATGCATTCACTGTGCCATTAACTTAAAGATAAACTGACGTTCACATATCGTCTGCAGCACCCTGTAAGCATGCATGCAAAATACTGTGAGCTCCTTACAAACACAGCATCACAAAACAAAACAAAAAAAAGAAAAGAATAAAATTTAATGCATTTTGTTTTCTCTTTCCTATTTTTATTGTCATTGTCGTTATGTTGCTTACATGCTAAAATAAAAAAACCATTTCCTATACATTTGCACAACCGGAAATGTTATTTTGTTTTGTGAATATGTATTTACAAAACATTTGTGGTTGTGTAACGATTACTCGTTATTTTTTTCTTTGCCTGTTAGAAAAAATTGCAACAACGAGGGACCAGAACGAATTAGATTGCCATAACGATTTTACTTTTTCTAGTGTACTTCGGCCTCGGAGAAAATTTAATAGCGGTCGTTGAGATATTATCGTAAAATCTTGAAACATATGCGAAAAAATAAAAAAATTAGATTTTTAGATTAAAATTTGTACAGAAATATTCGGTTTTAATGCTATTACATAGCTGGTAGAACAAACAGATAATTGAATAATTTCTACAATAGGATAAAATAACAATGCCACTATAGGACATGTTTCGTAGCCGCAGTCTATTCGGTAGTTTGTTAGCATATAAAGCATTAGGCCACGGTTCAAACGCCAGAACAGACATCTACAACAAAACAAAATATGAAAAAAAAATATTGCTTCGGCGACTGGCTCTCAGCAAATTTCTGGCCAGAGCTGTAAGAGAAAAAAAATTGTCAGGAACATTTTTCCAAAAATCTGTCCTTCGGAGTTAACTTCAAACTATATGTAGGTTCTCAAATATAACGAACGGTTGAAACTATTCATAATTCATCTTTGAACTGAAAAACCTAGGGAACTTTTTAGAAGTATGTCAATGGATGTGAAATTTATCACTATCAACTCCTATGCAGATTATTTTTTTTAGGGTGCAGTTTATTTCAGAGTTTTTCTGATTTAGATATGAATGGTGCAGGACTCTTAAACTTCAGAAGCTCCTCTACCGCTCCATATCCTCATAGGCAACATTGGTAAGCAATCGAAAAAATGAAGTTGACTTTTAGCTTCCACCACAACAACTTTACAGTTGTGCGAGAGTGACAAATATTAATTTTCTATGTGATGTAGCGGCGAAAATACGATGCAGATTCTGTGGTGTTCGTTTAATAGGGCTGGGCTCAAATTCCAGGTCAGATATCCCTAACGAAACGAAATACGAAAAAATATTTCTTCGGCTACTTTCTCTCGGAAGATTTCTGGCAAAAACTCTGAGAATAAATAAAATTACCATGAAAAGTTTCTTAAAAAATCTGTCGTTCGGAAAAGCCTTTAAACTGTAGGTTCCGCCACTCATGTATAAAATTAACGCACACAGCATAAGTTCTGTGAGAAGCTAGGTTGTAATCCTAACTGTATTGGTATGTATGTGTGTATAAAGTGGGCAACCTTAGGGGTGGATGTAATAATTTTCCCTCTACTTTTTTGTAATTTAAAAACTGTGAAGTCTATACTTAATCTTTCCCAAATAGTTTTTGGCTAAAATACATAGAGAACATAGTCTCCTATGGTCTATTCACTTTTGACAAACTTTTTTCCAATTTCTTTAATCTTAAAAAAATATATATATCATACATACATACATAATTGGGCATTACAATCCTTCAGTCAGGGTTACGGCCTAACTTCTCACACCACTCATGTTGTGTGTCTTAATTTTATACGTGAGTGGTGGGACCTATAGTTTAAAGTCGACTCCGAACGACAGATTTTTGAGAAACTTTTTCATGGCAAGTTTATTTACTCTCAGAGTTTTTGCCAGTAATCTGCTGAGAGGAAGTCGCCGAAGAAATAATTTTTTTTCATATTTCGTTTTGAAGTCTGGTCTGGGGCCCGAACCCGGGCTTTACGTCTAACATGCGAACACACTACCTACTAGACCGCGGCGACTAAATATATATCAAGGTCATCAAAAAACATGTGTTTGTAAAATTTCTAATAGTTGATATTGGAAAGAAGATATAGTCGTCTTAACAATGTATGGATGTTTGCTATTTAATACGAAATTTATTTTTGTCAATTTACACGGTAGTCTGTTATCAATGACTCTTAAACGCCAACTAAATATGGCAGGTTTTCAACAGAAAACAACTAGCAGATGCCTATTAACAAGAGCAGACAGAATTGCTGTTACTATTGATTTAATTGGAAGAACAATTCCTAATTTAGTAAATAATAAAAATTTATACATTTTGTAACCTACTTGGTTTTTTTTATTAAAGAAAACCTCCTCCATAATAGAAGAACTCGTTTCACTTTAAAAAAAATCTCGTTAAAATTTTTTTCGAAAAAATTTCATTTTTTTTTTTTATCGTTGGTATGGAAACTTTGATTTTATTTTTGCACAAGAATTTATTTATAAATCAACTGAAATTGTGATTTGCCATTTACATACATTAGAATGCACATCATAGAAAAGGAAGAAAAACAAGAACAGAGAAATGTACTTTACATATGAAACTTAACACAAGTGCTTTAAACATTTGAACATGTGACAGAAAACCAATTTTAATAAAATTGTTACACAAACCACTCTTTTAACGGAAACCACAGTGCGGTTGTAAGTAAGTGTAATAAACAATAAAAAATAGAGAGTAAAAGTTAATAAAAACTAAGCGAGTAAATATATAATCTAACACATACATATATATACATATACACACATAAATAAATGCAATATAAAGTGTGTAATTTAAAAACCATATAGAAAAATGTTGATGAAAACCAAACACATTTTGCTATTTTTGGTTGAAAGCCAACTAGAACGAACGCATGGAATGGAAAAGTTCATTTAGGCGCCGAACTAGTTTTTGGGAATTTTTTTATTTTTTTTGTTTTCAAATCTATTACAAGTTCATTCAATTGTAATTGGTGTAGGTCATGGTAAAATCCAACCGAATAACAGAAAAAAAATTTAATTCACTTCAGTTTTTGTTACAGTTTTAATGGAAAACTAAATATAAACTTTCGTTTCCTATTTGGAGTAACAACGAACTAAAACTCTGTTGTAAATAATATTTGTATAGGATTTGTAAACAAAAAAAAAAAACAAATGAAAAATTAAATAAATGCCAGAACTTAAACTAACACAACGAATTTATAAAAAACACCAACAAAAAAATTGTACGTCAAAACATGTGATGAAATAAATACAAAATATGTGAAGTAAACTTTTACGATTTGTAAACTTTCAACAAAACCGCTCTAAAAAAACTATCGACATCAAAAAACAACAATAGCAACCAAATCGAGTAGAGTTTTAAAAACAAAAAAACAAAAAAAAAGTAAAAAAAATAAAGCTATAAAACCAAAGTAGTACGTTTTCTACTTCTTACGCGGCCAAACAAAACTACAAAAGTTAAGTTTTCCTCACACAAAAGTAAAAGAAAGAAGAGAAGTAGAAGCAGAAGAAAAAGTTTCCGGCCAACCAACGAAAGTTGCGACCAACTCAAGAAACAACGCTAAATATTTTTTTTTTCTTATAACCTTAAAGTTTTCTTCGAAAAAGGCAATAACGGCGTCTGCAACAACGACAGCAACAACAACAAGAACCAAAAACGAAAAAACGGCGGGAAAACACAAAATGTTGTGTTTCAATTTAAAATTAGCCACTATTTTCCGATCATATCGTGACGAAAGTGTACGTGACCGTAGCCAAAGTCTATGTGCCCCACCCACAACAACGCGAGCACCGCCACACAAAGATATTGGTGCGTTGCGCGTATTGCAACGTCGTGCATCGAGTGTTATGTAAGTTGGAAAATACATTTTCCTTTACTACTTTCATTCTTATTTTCTGATTTTATTTTTTGTTCTGCTTTTCTTTTTTTCAAAGTTTAAGTTCAAATATATTTGTACAGAATGATGGTCGTAAACTGTGTAAAATGTAAACCATAGAGAAACAAAATGGTGATTCATTTAATATTTGACTTAAAATAAATTAGATTTTCGAATATTTTATGGCTATTAAATATAGTATGCGTGCATATTTATTTTATGGATTATAAGCTTCAAAGAAAAATCAAATAAATTTAAAATACGTGTAACTAAAAGTCAATTTAAAGGATTATTAACTGATATGCAAGCAATTCAGTAAATAAATAAAAATCATTTTATATCGTAAGCATTAAGCTGTTGTAAGTAAATATCTCATGCTAAAAGGCGTTATAAGAAATAATCTCTTAAGTGGACTATTGAAGTAAAGGATAATTAAATATACAGTGTTGTCGTAGTCCAGTAGGCAGTTATTAGACTTGATGCCTTAGCCCAGACATTCCAAACAAAATCAAGTACAAGAAATATTTCTTTAAGCAGCAGTCTTCTGGCAAAAACTCTGAAATTGAAAAATTGAAAATGAAAAGTTTCTCACAAAATCTAATGTTCGGAGTCGATTTGAAACTTTAGGACTAGCCACGTATGGGTGGTGGGAGAAGTTAGATCGTAATTCCGACTAAAGGGCTGTAATGACCAATTAAGTCAGTAAGGAAATATACAGCGAATGAACTTTCAAGGCCATCAGGCTAAAAAAATAAAAATTTCCCAAAAAAACATTATTTGAAGCATTGTACGCGGCCATGCAGATGCGCCACTCACTTAATTAAAAAAAGATTCTGTTACTTTTCGCATACAATGTCTTCTCCACTATCATTTCTGCATTCTTCAAGTAATAATTCCACTTATTGACTTGATCACAAGGTAAGAAATAATCTTCAAGCCTTAAGAATATTTCGTTCTAAAAATCAGCATTGAAAGCCTCTTCCTGTAGCACCTAATCAGTACATCTACAACGTTGGGAATTATTATAATCTATCATAAAACGTAAACATCTTTGTTTACGTTTATTCTTGTAGCATATGTTGTTGCATTTTTGTTTACTTGTTTGCTATTTTTTTTATACCTGTCTTTGTTGTTGTATTTTTGTTTACTTGCTTACCATTCTTTTTATTCTGGTATTTGTTGTTATATTAAGCAGTTCGATAATTTGTAAACAATACAACAATTTGTCCTGCATTGTTTTGTTTTTGTAGCTTTAGATTCTTCATTTCCGTAATGATATACATATTTACAATTGATCAGTTAAGATTAAAGAATGCCAAACTTTAAAGAAGTCTAGTAATTTAAAAAAATCTTTCTAGTACCATCGATACGTTTTCATTTAAATTTGGCTTGAATTTTCGTTCTTTTTAACCTCTCTTATAATTTCAAATTCAATACGTTTTATGGTCACAATTTTTTCATGTTCCATTTTAAATATATTGTGGTTTTGTCAAGTGTCAGTGAGAAATTATTTGCTAAAAAGGAAATTATTTATCCAAAAAAAAAAAAAAAGAATAGAAAAAAAAGAGAAAAGATTTTGCAATCCTGCAATGATTTCAAATGAAACGCAATATTTTTGTTTAAGCGCTTTAGTGTGCAGGAGTATAATAATAATATTTTTCTTGGAAAAATTGAAAAATCAAACGAGCCAACAGATTTTGTGGTTAGCATAGATTTGTGATTTTTTTTTCCTTTTTATGTGAAAATAAATTGTAAATTTATTTATTTTATGCCATTTGCCAAAAAAAACCATTTCAATAGAACATATTGTTGAATAAACCATTCATTTAAAATTAATCAAAAATAACAAAAACAACTTTTTGAATTTTATTGTATAAATTATAGAAACATTTCTTTAATGAAATTCTTGTTAAAAATTCTTTAAAGGTTATATTTTTTTCTAAGGTTGGCAAGTCGCGTAATTATATTTCATAAAGAGTGGTTTTAACATGTACAAGGCATATGACATTCATGGTTTCCTATCATAGAAATAAAAATGTTTTTGATTGAATTTATTATTCTTTTATTTATCCAGTGTTGTCAACAGGAATGCAGTTGAGTGTCATAACATTTTCTATTAAATAATATAAAGCCTCTAATTTAATTTTATTAAAAATTAAACGTCAGTAATTTATTCGGCTCACAAAACACATATGTTTGTAAGTATGTGCGTATAATAAAAAATAAATAAAAAATGTTCAAATTACAAAAACCGAAAAATTCATTGAAAAAAAATTTATTCGACAACAATACATGCATGCAAAATGTATTTAATAAGTAGAATTTTAAAATTCATGCAAATTGGAAGACATAACCTCGAGTTTTTTTAGACCACATATGTATGTATATCATAAGTGTGGTATCATTACACGTAGACGGCAAATAAATGTTCTCCTATAATAATTGTATCATAACAACAATGATCACGAAATACTAGTAAGCGTGACAAACATACCAGAGGTCAGCAATGAGTATTCAAAAAGAAGAGTAGAATCGAATTATTTCCAAAATGTCTGATACTTATTCGCAATCATACTTATTTTAATATCATGGAACCTTTGCTCGTATTTAAAGCTTGAAGAACATATCATATTCATACTTAACAACATGTATGATGTTGTTCCATAACACAACATTTACAAGAATCACAAAATGAGTATGATTCGGGTAAGAACACTAAAATACTCACTAAAAGGTTGTGTGTTTGCTCTGCTTGCTGCTCTGTCTTTTTTGTTTATGTGTCTTT
The DNA here is from genome assembly GCA_930367235.1 of Sarcophaga rosellei. Lineage (NCBI taxonomy): Eukaryota > Metazoa > Arthropoda > Insecta > Diptera > Sarcophagidae > Sarcophaga > Sarcophaga rosellei. The sequence continues at coordinate 79,913,366 of OV884018.1, forward strand.
TTTCTTTTTTGTAAATGCAACAACAACTAAGACTGTAAATTTTGATGAATGATCCGAGTGAGCTCGAATGCAATACACTACCAACTAGACCACTGCGACTATTAAGTATGAGTTTAACGAGAAGAATACAAAGTGTTCTCTATCTACTGACGTGGATACTATAAAATTAAAATTTCCTATTCTTTACTGTGGCATCTTACTAGATGTAGAGTTATTATTAATATCAAAAATATTAAAATCCTAATGCTGTGATATGGTAAGAAGTTATGAAAAAATTTTTTCAAATATGGCTCCAAGGGCTTCCTATAATTTTCAGACTTACAATCAAAACTGACAAACAATTTCTTTTTATTTAAATATGGCTAAAAAAATGTTTAATCCTAATATACACAATTAAAAATATAAACAATATTATTTAAATTATATTTTTCATTTCATTATTACAATTACGGATGTGTGGTTTCTGCAAAAAAAAAATGCCTGTGTTTTATATACAAAGTAAAGGAGAGCCACACGGACGTATGAGTGATATTTTCAATTAATTTATTGCTCATACATCAGACGGGATTTCAATTGAATTATTCACCTCAAGTAAATTTAATTTTTTTTTATAATTTTATTGTTATTACATAAAATCAAATAATTAATTGTATATTTTTTTTATTTTAATTTATTTTTAATTTATTTGAGTCATTCTATTAATATTTAAAAAAAATTAATATTATCATGCTAAAGTCGTCAAAAAATAAAAAATAAAATTATAAACAAAATATAAACAACGCTATGAAATGTAAAACTTTCTAAATTATCAATTTTATTTCACATGGAATGAAGAAGAAATATTTCAAATAGTTTTAGTTTTCAATAAGTTTTTTCAATTCTTTTTCTCCTTTAAAATATGCAATAAAAATATGCAGTTTGTGTGTGTTAATTTCCCAAAATTTCGGTCTGTTTAGTCATGCTGAAAATTATCGTTTAAAAAAGTTTTTTATGCAATTCTTTTGTTTAATTTTAAATGCAAAAAAGAAACAAAAAGCAATAAAATTTTATATTTCTTAAGTGTTTCTAAAGCCCTTTTTATTGTAAAATTTCTCAAACCAATAAGGTCAAGTGGCAGTATTATTTTTGGTTTTTTTTTTCATTTATTTTAGAAAAATGATAATTTAAACATGGTGTCTTTCTAAGGTGTTTTTTTGGTTAAACAAGTGGGAGAGGAGAATTACATTTGGTTCACAATTATTTTTGTTATTTACTTTTTAATACGTAGACGACAAAAATTTATTTTCAATTTGATTGCTCAATTATATTCTCAGGCTGCTGCATCAGTGCTTAATAGGGCCTTTGCCCTATAAAGAAGCATGGGTAGGATGAGCGTCTTGTAGAGTATTAGTTTTGTCATACGAGAGAGGTCTCGGCTACTCAATTGCCTATTGAAACCATAGTAGCATCTGTCGGCAAGAGTGATCCTGCGCTTGATATCCAGACTGACATCATTTCTGATGGTAAGGGCGGAGCCAAGATAAATAAATTCCTTGACTGTATCAAAAGTATAGTTCTCGCCCGTTATCTGAGAATCAATACGCCGCACGTCTCTGCTTGTCGATAACATATACTTTGTTTAGGAATACATTTGAATGTTTTAATGTTTTATATACGTTCATTTACCCCTCCATCATTATTAAAGGTATACATCAATTATTTTGAAAATACATTTTTTTCCATTTAATTACACATTGAGATACTCATTAATCAAAACTATTTGAAATATTTTATTTAAATTTTATTTAAATTTTTGGTTGTTACTTATTTTATGTACATTGAAATCCGTTTAGTTTATCTCGATATTTTTAATCCGCATTCACCTTCGTCTTCAGTTTAAATTTGTTTACTCTCTGTATTGTGAATTTTATTTTCAAGGATAAATAAATTATTTGAAAATTTAAAGCACAAATTCGGGTTAATTGGAAATGTTTTCCTACGTTTTGTACTCGAACGGCATAAAATAAAAAAATGTTCAAATAAATTTTGCATATTTAATACACTAATGGCATTAATAACGGCCTAAATAACATAAAAAGTGATCATTTTTATATTCAAATTCCCATAACAAATATGCAAATATGTACAAATAAGGAAGAGGCAATCTCAAAAATATTTTATTCCGTACCTGATAATATTCTCACGAAAAAGGAAATGGTGTAACATCTTTTAACATTAAAATAAAAAACAAAGCCATAAAAACAAAACAGTGGACTTATTTACATAATCAACGATTAGACGAAAATATAGCAACAACATCAGTATAAAAAGAGGGGGATAAACAAAGTAAACAAACAGGAACAACAACAACACTGCAAGGACAAACGTAAACAAAACACACAAGCAACAATAACGTAAAACAACATGTTTACATTTATAGAAATTTCGCAAGGTCAAAGTTATTCTTCTTCGAGAGCATTCATCAAACTATTTACCCTGCTATATAAAAGGCAAGATACAGCAGGCAACGGGATCAGTAAAAATTCAGTCAGTCTTGTGTGAAGACGCGTTGGGAGTGAAAAGAATAATTGTGGTTTGAAGATTTTCATTGTTAGTGTTTACGCAGAAGATTGTAAAGATGAATAGCAAACAAAGCAATTTATTGTTGTGTACATCAAGTTGTGAACAGTGACACAATAAAGAATTTATCTAAAACTGAACACAAATTTATTTTTATTTTATTTGCAATCTACGAACTCATATTTTAAACGTTTTTCAAAAAGGATAAAAACGTAACAATATATTTCGCTATATAACAACCAAACAACATAAATATCACGCCAATTAAGGTATATTTTGTACTTTTTATCAGATGTAGGACTGAATAACTCTTCTTTCTTTTAATTCAATATTCCCACAAGTTCATACCATATGTACATTTTATAACGTATATAAAGCGGCAGGTGTACTAATATTAAATGTCAACACCAATGAAATTTGTCTTTTTCCTCTCGAAAATTTTGTTTCATACTTTTTTAGTTTCAATAACAACGGCTATCCCTCTTTCTCTATGTCTCTCTTCTCCTGCTCTCTGTGTTATAGATACCATTTTTATTTTCAAAATATTTTTTTTTCTTATTTTCATTTAAAACTTCGTTGATATGAAATGCGTGACTGGTTTTATAAATTGTTTTATTCGTTTTATTTTTGTGAATGAAATTGTTACCGTCAGTGATGACGGTTGAAAGGAAATAAAATTCAAAAAAGTCTTTTTTCACATAAAAATTGCTGAATTTAAAAATTCGAATTTCAGCTAATTTTTTTTTTAATTGCTTGAAAACAACAGTTAGATACTCAATTTAGTCAGTTATCGAATGAAGAGGAAAATATCGTATATTTGAATAACACAAGCCAATATGGAGTACATACTCACTTGCCCAAATCATCGTAATACTTATAATATTTTGAGGCCCAGGCTATTTGTTCTTTCATAAATTCTTGTTTAGTTTTATTTTATTTCTGTTACGACACTCTATGTGAATCCATCTCTTGCCTATATCTGGCTATATGGTAGCAAGAAACAATCTAACAGCATGTTCAACATTTGACATTATTTCTATTCCAGTACGGCAGAGACACCACGCTCCATGTTGGACGATACTTCCCCGTCTGCTTGCTTTTCCATTTCTATGTTATTTATTCACACGTGCTTTTTCTTTCCTTCGTTTTTCCCAATCGTGCAGTCTACTGCATTGTGCCTTATTGCCACAAATGTTTGACAGCCCCGTCTTCACATTGTTAAGTATGTTAGACACTAATTTATATTTATCTCAATTAAGAATGACATGTCTGGAACACTATTAGCAGTAGCATACGAAAACAACAATGGCCTTGATTTATTTTTGGCTTTCAAATAAGAGAATGTTTTTTTAAAATGGTGCTTTAACATACGAGAAAAATGAGTAAAAGTCATGCCTTCTTTTGCACAATGATTTATTGTTCTACCTTAAGCTATAAGAGAACAATTTGAAATTTGCTTATAAGTTACAAATAAATATAAAATTTTGTTTAATACGGCTAAGCTAGAAATACAATAAACGCAATGCAGCGAAATCAGAAATTTTGTAATAACAATTTACTTGTTGTCGCATTGCCTTTAAAATAATCACTTCCTTATACACCCATGTATTCAATTTTTAAGAAACTCTTGTGTTAACTGCTTTGCGTTTCTTGTGTTTATAGCATAAATCTTTCTAATCTGGAACATCTACTCATATTCAAAGTTTGAAGTACTCATAATATTCATAATTAACAATATGCATGATGTTGTCGATTTCCACTCCATGACTCAACATTTACAAGAATCACAAAATAAGTATGATTCTCGTACAAATATTAAAATACTCACTAAAAGGTTGTGTGTTTGTTCTGCCTGCTGCTCTGTCTTTTTTGCTTATGTGTATTTTTACTTCTTTTGTAAATGCAACAACAACTAAGAGTGTAAATTTTGATGAATGATTCGAGTCACTCGAATCATTTATAAGTATTAGAAGTATTTTTCTAATGTTACGAATCAAACATATTTCGAATGTTATGAGTTTGATGTCAACATTGTACTCATACTCATTGCAACCTGTACTTATAAATCAATATTCTAGTGAGTACGAATGAAACAGGGTAGTTGGATTTCAATACTGTTGACTCGTTCATACTCAAAATTTTATGAGTGCTTATGAGTAGCGAAAAAACGATTACTGATCTCTGCCCTCTACTGAGGCATCTTACTACATGTACATGGTATCCAGCCCACTAGTAGTTTTAAAACATATTTACATCTTAATGCTCTATTATGGTAAGAAATTCTAAACCCTGTGGAAATTATCACTCCATTAGTGGCCTATAATTTTCAGGCTTACAAAAAAATTTTTTTACATTTAAATATGGCCGAAAAAATGTTTAATTGTAATAAATAAAATTACTAAAATAAACAATATTATTTACAATTGTATTTTTCAATCCATTATTACAATTACGGATGTGTGGTATCAACAAAAAAAAGACTGTTTTATATACAAAGTAATGGAGAGCCACATGGACGTATGAGTGATATTTTCAATTAATTTATTGCTCATACATCACATGAATTGAATTGAATTATTCACCTCACATAAATTTAATATTTTTTTAATAAATTAATTACTATTACATAAAATCAAATAATTAATTATTTATTTCATAAAATTATTTTTTATTTAAATTTACTTCGAATTTATTTATTAATATTTAAAAAAAATTGATAAAGTTTGTCAAAAAAAGAATGAAAAATCAGCATAAAAAACATTATGAATTGTAAAACTTTCTAAATTATCAATTTGATTTGCCATGGAATGAAGAAGAAATATTTCAAATAGTTTTAGTTTTCAATAAATTTTTCTTTAATTTTTTTTTTCTCCTCCTTTAAACTATGCAATAAAAATATGCAGTTTGTGTGTGTTAAATCCCCAATATTTCCGTCTATTTAATCATGCTAAAAATTATAGTTAAAAAAAGAGTTTTTTATGCAATTCTTTTGTTTAATTTAAAACGTGAAAAAGAAACAAAAACAATTTTGAAATTGATTATTTCTTTAAGTGCGTTTAACGTCGTTTTTGTTGCCGCCTTCCAAAATTGCTATTAAAATTTGCGAAACCAAAAAGGTCAAGTGGTAGTATAGTTTTTTGTTTCTTTTTTCTTGTTTTAGGAAAAGTATAATATAAACATCATTTATTTTAGAGATGGTTTTGAAGTCGCCGTAGTCTAGTAGGTAGTGTGTTGGCTTATTAAATGCAGGGCCACGGTCAAACCCCAAGTCAGACAATAAAACGAAATATAAAAAAAATATTTCTGCGGCGATCTCTTCTCTGGAGATTTCAGGCAAAAACTCTGAGAGTAAAAAAATATTGCCATGAAAAGTTTCTCAATAATTTGTCGTTCGGAGTCGATTATAAACTGTAGGTACCGCCACTCATGTATAAAATTAACACAAAAACATGAGTGGTGTGAGAAGCTGGGCCATAATCCTGACTAAAGGGTTGTAATGACCAATTTTGTATGTCTGTAAATATGTGGCGAGGACAACATTTTATTCATAACTTTTTTTAAAGTTTTGAGAGTTTTTTGATGAATATGTAATCTTACGTATTGTAAACCATATAAGAAGTTGCAGATCGTACCTCTAAACATCTTTTTTCATTGAAGTTTTTAAAATTTTTACAGCCGTGATAAGTTAAGATCTTAAAACTCATTTAGAACATTCGCAATAATGTTACGATGTCCTTTGCAATTTTCCATCAATCTCATATATTATCTTAAACTTGGCTCGTATTTATTGAAATCATACTGATAGGATTATATTTCTAAAATGTTCTTACAAAAACATCTGGATTCTGTGGATTCTATGGCCTCAGAATTATATGCGTTTTGCAAAGCCGCATGAAATTTTTCTTAATTTAAAACAATACTGTAAGATCTTTAGTTCCCCTAAATTGTGTGTAGAACTAAGTAATACTGAATTTAGCTTTTGTTGAACTTGCATGCTAAACGATCTATGAGGGGTGCATCATAACGCACATTAGTACTGTCGGTATATTCTGAAAATATTTCGAATTAAGCTGAACACGATGTTTAACCTTTAACTTATGATATGATTTTTTATTTTTCTAATAACTTCTCTTTGTTGCACTTTCTTAAGCTGATATTGCAAGTACCCTCATATTATACTCTGATTTTATTGATAGTATAGTTTTGCCTTTGGATTGTTATAGCATCTCGGAGATTTCTGTGTGTGGGTGTAAAATTTACTACACGTCGTCGTTTGTGGAAATTTTTAATAGAAAATATTTTTTTTGTGTGATTTTTATATGGAAAATATTTTACTACCGCGTCTAATCTAACGACAGTAACCCATATAAAAAAAAAATACTACACGTCTCCGTAAACGTAAGTATTTTTGTAATTTTTTTTTTTCACTGTTTTTGAGTTGCTGAAAAGTTTTTAATTTTTTTGTATTATTGTACAAATAAATTATGGGAAATGGCACATTGGCACATGCAATATTACGGTCAGATTCTCTTCCTCAGCCTGATAATTTTACCTCAAAAGACTGATTGTTATTTTTTTATACATATAAGATATTGAAATGTTCCTTTTTATTTCAATAAGTATATAACTTAGGTTGTTGAAAAATTTCATTTATTGTTTTTGTTTAACCTTAATCTTCTTAATGTACAAGTAAATGATATACCTATTTTTTTTGCTTCTGTTAAAGAGGCTTGTGAAATAAAGTACAATCTTTTAAATAAATTTGAATTTGTTTCCTTGTTTTTGTTAATAATTGGTTTAGAAGCAATCAAATTTGAATTATATAAGTATAACATTATTATAATATATACACATTAAAAATTATATGAAAAATAATTTGGGTGTATAATTTACACCACCTATTCATATACGCTAAACAATTTCACGTCATAAGTTAAAGGTTAATACGCTAAAGTTTACAATAGAGATATTATGTGATGTACTGCCACAGTTGTGGGTCTGCTGTGGCTCGGCATTCCATGTCAGAGTAACGCTGTTATGATCCATTGATATCAAGGGTATAGCTTCATTCATAAAACTTTCACGCTGATTTCCAGCTTAGGGGAGTCGTGCTTTAAGTGTATAGAGCTTGCGCTGACCAATTTCTTCTATGAGTTCGGTGCAATTTGATCGGTACGGGAACTGCACTTATATGCTGCTCAAGTCTGGTCTGATATCAAAGCTACCACTCCAACCTAATCTAGCCTATTATGAGACGTATCATTTTCGATTAGTCTGCCAAAAAGCCTTCAATCTAATTAAATTTAATTCTGTTGCCAATGTATGTATAACAAAAAAAAACACTAAAAATTGTTGTTTAAAATCTAAAAGAAAATTGAAAAAACCGACTTTTAGGACAACAGAAACAATTAACTGTCACACAAAAATACAATACAATTAAAAATAAATAATTCCAGTTTCTTTTTTAAGGACAACATAAGGACATACTGTCAATACTGATATCATCTACAATTGAATTAGAAAACATGTTGCCAAATCCAAATATTGTGACGAAAAAATCCACATGAATTTTCTAAGAACAAAGATTTAGAAATATGGGATTTATCAATTCCCCAACTAACTAGTTATTATTAATGAATTTAATTCATTTAAATTGTATTTTTCAAATTATATTTAACAAATTTATTTAATTTAACTTTCTTTCTATAATTTCAGCTCATCTGCTACAGAATTGATATCACGACGTGGAGTGTTTTCTCGCCACCACTATGGTTCTGTTGATCAGGTGTGTAATCCCTTTTTTTAATAAAATTTTTTTGGAATTATTATAAAATACATATAAGAAAAGGTATTTTTAAGAAAAAAATTTATCAAATCATTTATTTTTGCATTTACTATATGTACTTCCAATTAAATATTTATGCATAAGACACATGGATGTCAATAAATTGTTCGAGTTGAATAGCGGTAAACGTAAAAAAAAAATATATAAAAAGAGAAATTATTATAGTTTAAAACAGTATTTATTTTATATTAGCATCAATGTTTACACTTGAAAGCATTTTAATGTTTAAGGAAACAAACCCTTATCAATACTGCAAATGTAGCATTTGGCATATTGATATGGCAGAAAATTTATTGTTCATATACCAGGAGAACCCCTTCAGGATTTGTAAATTTCGAATTTTATACAGAAAAATATTGCAAAAAAGTGTATTGCGGATATCTGCAAGTAATTTGAATAAATTTTATACAGGATGTATAAGTGTAATCATTTATATAGCCTTTACGAACAGTTCCTATTTAAAAGTTAAAATATGTTCTGTTGTGAGCTTTAAAAATATGTATGTAATCGATGAAAGCATTTTAAATATTTTAATTGGAATTTGATAACAAAATACTTAAACTAAAGGTGTTGTTGTCATCAAAAAAAAAAAAAAAAAATCTTTTCGTATGAGGCTTACTTCCATCTTGATGAATACGTTAATAAAAAAAAATTGCTGTATTTGGGACCCAGAAAACCCACTCTTGGTCTTACCATTACGGTCAATGGAGACATCTATTGCACCATGATAACCGATTTTTTTGCACCCGACCTTCATGGTATTGATATGAACGATGTTTGGTTTTAACACGATGGTGCAACTTCCAACGCATCGCATGTCACAATCAATTTATTGCATCAATCGTTTGATGGCCGTTTAGTTAGCCGGAATTGTGATATCAATTGGCGGCCTAAAAGCTGAGATTTGCTACCGTTGGAGTATTTTCAGTGGGGCACCGTTAAAGGAAAGTGTTATTCCCGCAAATCAGAGACAATTGAGCATTTGAAGGGCAACATTCGTGAAAAAATGCACGAAAATTGATCCGATAAGGCCAGCCGTACCAGCCATATGAATGAAATAATATTCCATTATTAGATAGTGTGTTGGCTTATTAGACGCGAAGCCAGCGTTCAAATCAGACATCAAAACGAAATATGAAAAAATATTTCTTCGGCAACTTCCTCTCAGCATATTTCTGGCAAAAACTCTGAGAGTAAATAAACCTGCCATGAAAAGTTTCTCAAAAAATATTTCTCGCTCGAAGTCGACTTTAAACTGTAGGCCCAGCCACTCATGTATAAAAATTAACACACACAACATCAGTGATGTGAGAAGCTAGGCCGTAATCCAGACTGAGGGGTTGTAATGGCCAATTATGTATGTAGTTTAGCACGCCCGATGAAGGGGGTGTTATCTACTCTTAGAAGTCAGTATTCGAAACAAAACATTGATAAAACCCTTAACAGGCCATTGGTTATACCAATAATTCATTAATTTTTAATACTACTATATATTTTTGAAACAATTTTATTTTTTTGTTGCCTTTGAAAAAAATTTATAAAAAATAATAGGCATTCCAAAGTCTAATCCTGGAAAAAACCAAAAAAAACTCACTACGAGACTTTCAGTTACAATATTTCGACTGCAAACTGTTTAGGAAAGTCAAAACGCGCCACCTCTTGCGAAAGATTAGGACCTAATAGGCAACGTTCCTCATCAACAAACCCAGTCCAACAAATCAAGAAATTTTTAAATTTAAATTTTTCGTTGTCTTTAGGCAAGGGCATAAGGTAATAATTTTTTCGTAAAACTAGTTGCAATAGACCAATCACTTACTTATATGGAAAAACTTCATTAATGAAACTAAAACAAAAGACAGAAATACTAATAAGAAAAAGAATGCTTTGTGACAGAAAGTAAAGTGAGGGAACAAAAAAATGCAAGGAATACATTTTTAATATTCTTTTCTTCGTAACCCTAGTACATAAAATAGTAGTAGTAATCCGAGGTCAGCAATGTGTATTCAAAAAGATGAATAGAATCGTATCATACTAAGAATTTTTGATATTTATACGCATTCATACTTATTTTAATATCATGGAATCTCTACTCATACTCAAAGTTTGAAGTACTCATCATATTCATACTTATCAACAGGAATGATGTTATTGATTTCGGCTCTATATAACTCAACATTTACAATAATCACAAAATAAGTATGATTCGCGTACGATCACTATAATACTTACTAAAAGGTTGTATGTTTGCTCTGCGTATTGCTCCGTCTTTTTTGCTTATGTGTCTTTTTTGTGTTGTTGTATATGCAGAATAACTAAGACTGAAAATTTTGATGAATGATTCGAGCTCACTCGCATCATTTGTGAGTATTATAAGTATTTTTCTGAAGTTTAGGATCTAAATCTAAATCTAATCTAAAAAAATATTTCGAATATTATGAATTTGAAATTAACGTTGTACTCATATTAACTGCAACCTGTACTTATAAATCAACGTTCTAGTGAGTACGAATGAATCAGACTGAAGTTGAATTTCAATATTGTTGACTCACTTATATTGAAAATTTCATGAGTGCTTATGAGTTGCGAAAAAACGATTCATTGCTGATCTCTGGTAGTCATATGTCTTTTCAGCAATATTTTTTCTATAGCAGTACAGTTTACTTAAACTTAATTTACTTACTGTAGGGTGTATATAGAAAAATCTAATTAAAAATTTAAATAAATTAATTATGGAAAATACAAAGGAATTTACTTGAATTTTAAATAAAGTTTTTTGTAAATTAAATTTTCAGATTTTGTATAAAAGCTTTATGAATATATTTTTTATGAATATTATTTTTACTCCAGCAGTTGGAAAAAATTACGTTCTTTATTAAATTATTGATTAAACATGTAATATACATACATGTGTATGAACATTAATAATTCCTTTAATTTTAATCACTTTTTCAAACTAAATCCCATTAATAATACAAAGAATTTTTTATTAAAAAAAAAAATGAAATTTATAACAATAATTACCACTCTTTGCCAAAGAAACTTGTAAATTATTAACAGCTAAAGATGAAGAACAAAATACTACAACTACTTTTGTAATTAATAGTTGTGTCAAGGTGTCAAAATGTTAATTTCAACATTTCTAGGTAAAGCTGGTACAGAGAAATAAATTAGAGAATGCAATTGTAAGGTTACAATAACACACAGGAAACTTTATCGAGTCAATCACCAATGACAAGGTGATACCCTACCTTGCTAAGGATTTATTTAGTCTAGTGCTTAAATACGCCAATAATGAATACTTTCCCCATCTTATCATATGTTCAGTTTCGATTTAAAATAAAAAACAAAAACACTTTATTATTTGAACATAATATTTGACTATGAATACAAATAATTCCTCAAACTACCTGGTAGTCTTTACTATAAAATATACATACCCTTATCCGATATAGGGTGCCTAGCGCACACAAGGTATCTGTTTACAAACTGCGAAAACAAATATCAATTTTTCTCTCCCTTCTATTGAAATCTACGTTCACGATTTATCATGTAGATGAGGTTAAAAAAAAAAAACAGAAAAAAAAGAAAGAAAGCGAAAAAGTATGACTGGAGGGTAAATATTGTTCATATTTGTTCATATAAAATTCGTAGAAACACATTCGCATCCATATTTCATTGACACTTTTATTATTACATATTTGTCATATACACACTCACATACACACACACACACAAACATTTCTACCTTTAGAATAAATATCTTGTATCTTTTCATACAAATATACGTAAAAAATACTTGGAAAAATATGAATGTTCTTTGTAAATTTAGTTGTTCATATATTTGTGCGTAAATATGTTTGTAAATACATACTTAGATATATAATCATTGTGTAAATGTGTGGGTAAGTACATTTGAAAGAGGATTAAATTTTCATGCATTTACACTTTAACGGAATTATTAGAGGAAATATAATGGGGAAATAGAAAACTTTGTGAGGAAGGTACACTATTAAGGGATATTAAGATATTTTTATCAAGAATTGGCATTTTGTGGTTATATGCTTAATAATTAAAGAATTAATTTAATTAAAAAAGAAACATAATTTTCAATATGTAGGTTAGGTTAGGTTAGAGGACGTGTACTTGTCAACTGTGACGTACTGACTGACTGACATATTGATACTCTTGACCACAAATTTGTTGCGGCAATAAAGAAATCTACTGTGCACTTTGGATTAATTGTATAGAATTAAGGGCGAGAGAACGTCCAGGCTACTCCATGACAACGATCTCTTGTTGCGCCGATCAATTCTATCCAAACTTTTAAGGTCGTCATCGTATCGTATCGATTTTATGGAAATGTACTAAATTTATCATTGAAATCAGCCCCACACACCATTCATACCATTGTAATCGACTGTATTAAAATTCTATACTTAGAAAAAGAAAGTTTTGTTCCATTAATTTCTAGTTTAGTTAAGATTTTCATGGGAAAAAATGATTGGATTTTATGCAAATCTATAGGATTTCAATTTTGTTCCTACAGCGGTGTTATGAATTACTCGTATGTGAGTGACTACCCAAATATCTTCATAACTTATGAAGCGGTGTTTTAAATTCTGTCATCCAAAATTAACTACCATTAGAGTTCAAACAATTTGAACTGGAGTACTTGTGTGCATACACATACATACATAATTGATCATTACAATCCTTAAGTCAGGATTACGACCACACCACACCACTTACATATCTTGTGTGCGTTAATTTTATACATAAGTGGCGGGACCTACAGTTTAAAGTCGACTCCGAACGACAGATTTTTAAGAAACTTTTTCATGGCAATTTTATTTACTGCCAGAGTTTTTTTGCTAGAATTCTTCTGGGAGGAAGTTGCCGAAGAAATATGTTTTCATATTTAGTTTTGACGTCTTATCTGGCGTTTGGTCCTTGGCCTTACGTCTAATAAGCCAACAGAATACCCACTAGTATACGTGAAACGTATAACATACGACAACGTAATGTTTGGGTGACCATTTTATTCCTACTAATGAGTTGTTTATAAAATAATCCGTTTTGGAATTTTGTGCCCTGAGCTGTATTTTTATTCTTGTCTCTGAAACTCAGCGCAAGTACTTGAAATTTCGAATTAGATATCAACCTTGAGTTAGTATTTTATATCAAGTGGATTGTAATTTATATAAATTAAATAATTCAGCTATTAAATGTGAAATTAAATAACAAAATAGGTTGTACCAGATTTAAGAGGGCAAACCTCTAAATTAAACTCGCAATACTGCCATAACATTAGTGAAATGAGGATTCGTTGAATGTGTAGCTAAGTAATTGCGAATATCTTACGCTGTGTCTTGTCCTGTTTTGGGTGTAAAGCATATTTCAGCGAAGTGTCTTTCCAAAACTATTTAAATCCGATTAGAATATGTTTTATATATTATCTACCAAATACAATACATATTTCTATTTTCATTCATTTTTCTTCCATATGTTTAACGTTGCTTAGTTCCCCTACTTAAAGCACTTTAATCATATAACATGGCTCAAACATATGTAAGCAATAGATTAAATTAAATGAATTTCATTTTACTCGAATGGTAGGTATTGTAGCAACAGTAACAGAAAAACAGAAAGAAAAGTCATTACATTGCGGGTAAATGAGTGATTATAATTCCAATTATATGCAGGTGTTTTATTTAGTCCATTTGTTTTTTCCCCCTTTTTCTTGCTTTTAACCCATACAATCATTTCAATTGAGTAATCAGTAATATGTGATAAAAAAAATACTTTTGATAGGCATTACAATTATGGTATTTATTAATGAAAATTAATATATTTTCTATCTCCCTCTTTTTCTTTTTTGTTTATTATTTATTATAGTTGCCACAATCAGAATTGGATGGCATTGATCCAAACTTTAAACGTTTTCGCGTCGAGAATGGTGAATCATTGGCCGAAAAGGATGAGGTATGTATGAAATATTTCAAATAAATTTTTTATTTATCCGCCTTTAAGCGTTTTTTATGAACCATGACCTCCCTCAAGTGTTTTGTAAAAAAAAAAAAAAAAAAAAGAAACCGAGAATATGCTGTAAAACACCTCTGGCATGACGTAAATAATGATAACTCAGCAATTCTTATGGTGGATATTTATTTTTCTTATGCTTTCACATACATACACATACGTGAAGACATTTTTAAGACTTTTATAGAATGTTACATGGGCAAACCACTTCATTATGCATTATTTATTTAAGTACAATCAAGCAACCATACTCTGTCACTTGTTTCCCTTCATTTTCTTTCAATTTTATTTTATTTTCTTGTAATTTTTCTCGCTATTGAGTTTGGAAATGTGAAAAAAAAATGTGTGAACAAAAAATAGCAGGGAATCACCACTGAATATGACACTATTAAAGGCTATAGAAACAGATTAAATACAAGCAAAAAAAAGGGTTTAAAAGTTTAACATCTAATGAAGCATTGATGAAAATTGATGTTACAAAAATTAAAACGCGGTAAAAAAATATTAAAAAAAAAAAAACAGTTGTTCTCGTTAATGGAAAGCCAATGTTATAATATATTGTTAGCAAAAAAAAAATTAAGTGTCGATATAAAATAATTTACAAGTCATTTTTTTATTTAGTCATTGGAGATAATCCAACGATTGCTGGCAAAAACAAAATTTTTATGAATGACGTTGAAATTATTAAAAGTTGATAAAATCACATTGAACTTTATTGATTTTGGTTTATGGTTTGAAACAATTTAAAATTAAAGCTTTAGAAGGCACAATCGAAGATAAATTTCTTTAATAGCTGTGGAAACAAAGTTATGAAGAAAACAATATGAAGAAACAATTATTATTATGCTACAAATATATGTAGTTTGAAACCAAACACAAATTACTCAAAATATGTGACATACATACAAGAGATCAGCAATGAGTATTCAAAAAAGATGTCGCCGTGGTCTAGTAGGTTGTGTGTTGGCTTATTAGACTTGAGGCCTCAGTTCAAACCCCTAGTCAGGCATTTCCAACTGAACGAAATATGAAAAAATATTTCTTCGGCGACTTCCTCTCAGCAGATTTCTGGCAAAAACTTTGAGAGTAAATAAAATTGCCATGAAGAGTTTCTCAAAAATCTGTCGTTCGGATTCGACTTTTAACTGTAGATCCCGTCACTCATACATAAAATTTAAAGTGTGAGACACTAAGTCGTAATCCTGACTAAAGGGTTGTAATGACCAATTATGTATGTATTAAAAAATATGAGTAGATTCGGATCATACTCATAACTACTGATACTTATATGCAATCATATTTCTTTTAATATCATTGAACCTCTACTCATATGCAAAGTTTGAAGTACTCATCATATTCATACTTAACAACACGTATGATATTGTTCATTTCGACTTTCCACAACTCAACATTTACAAGAATCACAAAATAAGTATGATTCGCATACGACGATAATTCGTCATTACAACCCTTCCGCAAGGATTACGACTTAGCTTCTCACACCACTTACGCTGTTTGGGTTAATTTTCTACATGAATATTTAGAGTGGACTCTGAACGTCAGATTTTAAAGAAACTTTTTATGTCAATTTTATTAACTCTCAGAGTTTTTGCCACAAATCTGCTGATATATATAATATTTCGTTTTGATGTCTGACTTGGGGTTTGAAGCCGGGCTTTACGTCTAATAAGCCAACTCACTACATACGAGACTACGGCCACTACATACTTTTTTTTTACACATTTTATGTATATTTCGTATGTAGAAGATAATTTTATTAAAGTTTATGTAAAAAACTTTTGAATAATTTAAATTATTTTATATTTTTCACTCGAATTCTTTTAATAAGCCCCCCACCCAGCCTCCTATAGGAAAAGTTTTAATTTTAAAATGTAAAAAATTATACGAAATTAAACATAAATATCCGGTTTCATCTGTATTAGATCCTTTTGTGTATATTAGCATAACAGGCTTAAATTATATCTTAATATAAGCATAAGCTATTATGTAGATTAATGGCCTACACCACCACTAAGTTTATCAATTTATTTTGGCATGATAAAATTATATGTCCACATACAAGAATTAATATAAATTACGGCCTTACGGAAAGAGATAACAGCCAGCAATAAAAAAGGCTCATTTATTTAATAATATACATACAAATACTTTTGGTATATACATATGTACATATATATATATATCTAGAATTCGTTAATTTTTCAAGAGTGTTTTGATAAACAAAACGGAACAGAACGTTAACATTTACAAAACGAATGTTAAATTAGTCAGTCACGCTATATACAGATAGATAGGAGTAGGAGAAGTAAACAAATATTGACAGGCAACCACCCCCCCGATGAAATACTGCAAGTTAACAAATGTAGGTTGGTTTGAATTGTATATCAAACACCATTTCCATTTGAGTTGAAAAATTTACATAAATTTTTCATATTTTTATCTCCTAATTTGGTATCTGGAAATTGTGTAAAATTCCCCTAGCTTTTACTATTATAAGGGTTTCGCACAATATGCTTGAAAATTAAACATTTAAAATATAATATGATAATGTGTTGTCAACATATTGTTTCAAGACAAGTGTTCAAGTGTACATTTTGTCCACAAACAGGAATTTCCTACATTTGTAAAATAATGTTGAATAATAAATAAAAAACATATAATTTTTATTTCTTTTGAAGTATTCTGAAGAAAATCAATAAAAATTTAATATTATATTCAAAGTACTAGTTTTACATTAGTAGGCTTCTAAATCAATATCCTTGAATATTTATGAAAATCGATAACTTTGGCAAAAATAAATAAATAAAATATTGTTATTAGTATTTAATGACATTATTGATACAAAATGATGAAAATAAAGAAAATTACAAAAATGAGAATAAAATCAAAATACAAGAACAACAATACATTAAAAAATTACGATGTTACCAGACTTAAATTAAGAGAGTACAAATAGAGAGAAGAGCAATGTTGCCAGTTAGTAACAGACGGAGAGTTAAAATATATATAAACAAAGTCATCGCAGTGTAGTAGGTTAGGTTAGTCAGTCTCTGACACTGAACAAGATCCTCCAAATCAGGGAAAAATATGTTGGTCAACGCAAGGGCTGCACATTTAAAGCACGACTACTCCACGCTGGAAAACCAGTCCGAAATTTTGACATCAATAGACAATAGCTCCGCCAAGCTAACAAAAATTGGAAAGCCAAATAACATATATCTGGAACTCGCAAGAAAGTGGATAACAGTCTCCTCTTCCTCAGCGGATCTGCACCCTCAGTAAAAGTCATTAAATGGCAGCTGCATTCTCTTCGCGTGTCTTTCAATAACACACGTGTAAGCATGGCCACAGTGATTGAGATGATGTCCCGACCAAGTCCGAGTAACTAGTTGACGCGTCTTCTATCCATCGAGAACCAGGTGAGCCTACCGGTGGATCAGTACTCCTCAACGACCCAGGATAGGTTGGCGTCTCGAAAAAAATTCCGCACGATGGCCAGCTTGACCGTGGTAAGTGGCATCCCCAAATCGACTGAAGGGGATTTCAGAACTAGTCACAAGCTCGTCAGCTTTACAGTTTCCTGGAATATTGCTGTGCTCGGGGAACCAGATAAGTGTGACACTGAAGCGCCCAGAAAGAAGTTTGAGACAGCGGCCACATTCCCCGACGATCCAAGGGTTATTCACCACATTCTACAGAGACCTTATGGCAGCCTGACTATCAGAAAAGATCGAAATCCGGCTGAAAGGAACAGGGTAGAAGAGCATCCATTGCGCAGCCCGGTAGATTGACATTACCTCCGCCTGAAACACGCTGCAATAATCCGGCAGGAGGGAAATGCGCTAGTATATTATCTTATTACACGATAGGGCGTGGGGTTGAACCCCAAGCTCAGACATCTCGAAAAAAATACAATACGAAAAAATATTTCTTCGACACTTTCTGTTAAAAACTCTGAGAGTAAATAAAATTGTCATAAAAAGTTGTTCAAATTTATCCGTCGAAACATTTACATTTAAATGTAGATTCTGCCTGCCACTCATAAGGGTAGTGTGAGCAACTAGATTGTAATCCTGACTAAGGGGTTTTAATGCCCAAATAAATAAGTTGTAATAAAAAGTGTATAATGAGACTTTGGTCTTTGTGCATAAATAATCGTGAATGAAATTGCCAGAACAGTGTTCTTAAATTGTGGTATTATTTAAATAAATATAGTTTCTGCAAATAAATTAATAAAAAGCACATACAAATTTCTGTAATTTTAGTTGCAATCTCGGAATCTAGTTATAAAAACTAATCAATATGTATACTTCAGCCTCTGTTAGCCGTTCCCCACGTATAGTGCTAGTACGACGATAAAATAAATTACAATTCTATCAGCAAAAATGTATATTTAAACATAAATAATGCTTCACAATATATTTTTTTTATTCCGCATTATCCAATTTCCGCATTTTTAAGGTTAAAAGGTTTAAAATATAACAGACTAAATAATAAGAAAATAATGTTTTTAACACATTTACATATGTATGTTATCCCGCATCTTATCCATCATTTTACGTTTTACAATTTTACGTTTAAATTTTTTGAATTAGGCTTAAAGTTGGCCTAATAAAGTCCTCCTAATAAGTGAATTTTACAACATACACACATAACATACATAATTGGCCATTACAATCACTCAGCCAGGATTACGGCTTAACTTCTCAACACCACTCATGTTGTGTGTTTTAATTTTATACATGAGTGGCAGAAAATATAGTTAAAGTCCGAACGACAGATTTTTGAAAAGCTTTTCATGGCAATTTGATTTACTCTCAGAGTTTTTGCCAGAAATCTGCTGAGATTAAGTTGCCGAAGAAATATTTTTTCATATTTCATTTTTGATGTCTGACCGGGTATACGAAACCGGGCTTTACGTCTAATAAGCGAACACACTACCTACTAGACTACGGCGACTTCATGAATTTTATAACAGCTTTTCTAAATTTCAATACAATAGCTCAGAAGATTAAATTGCCTACTTTAGGTTATTGCGTAGCTAGGCGTTCATAGGCAAGTTCACTCGGTTGCCCATATGGCCCATTGTGTTACCAAGTGTGAGGTCAGGCCCCTTGTTATTATCCGTTAGCAGTGGGTTTGAACCGCCCCGAGTTCTGGATGAAAGCGTTCTGTCACCCAAAAACACAATGACGTCTGTTTTGAAGTGCAGCGTACTTGCATAAAGGGCAGATTCTGTTGTAATACTGGTGGGGTAGACCGAGTCTGTCAGCGAAACTGCCAATAGCGCAGTGTCCCGTTAGAATTCCTGTTAGAATGTCAATCGGTCTCTTCACTTTTAATTGCCTAAATTTATTGCAAAATGGCAGCTATCCAGTCCGCAAAATGACTACAGCTGCCCTGAAGTTTTTGAACCTACTACCCGGTCTATTTCTTCCTTACATTCTTTCCTCGATTAATCATGCAGTCCACATTTGGCTTTTGGTGGCATAATATAACAAAACTATTGAAACTAACGAACTTTGTGACTTCAAAAACTTTCACTCGATTTCCAGGCGTATTTTGGCTTTAGCGTTGGTTATGTGAACGGTTCAGCTGATTTGTAGCATTGATTTTACACTCCTTCATATGTCAAAATATATAAACTATTACTGAAAAATCAAGTTGAATAAGAACCTCTTGAACGTAAAAATGTGTATTCGTTGAAAATTCTTACGATTTATCAAGTTTACTTTTGCCTTTAATTTTCCATCAAATAATGAAAATTGTAGTGCAGGTTATAACACCTTTAATAACAAAATTATATGGTAAGAGTAGGGTGTAAACCTTTTAAGGGTACAAATACATTTATAGCCTACCACTCCTTTACATAACCGTTGCAATGTAATTACATTCTATTACAACTTGAAGGACAATTCAAATCAGAAACTATGTTGAACAAAAATTGCAATTGTTCGTAATGAAACTTTGTGACTGACTGACTGACTGACAAGTTAGCAACTGATTGTATGCCAACGAAATTGCTTAATAAAAAGAGAAAGAAATTTCAAATCTATTGAAAAGTTTCTAAGCGTGTTATCGTCAAAGTTGTATATTAAATATGTACTGGACTTGTCAGTAAATAAATACATTTTAAAATGTAAATAAATACAAATTGAAATGTAAATAATATTGTGTGTAAAGAAAGTCTGAATACCTTCGAACAGGAAATGTAATTTAAAATTGATAAGAAACTTATTTTAAAGGATTTCATTTCTTTTTAAATTTTAAACCTTTTAAGAAATAGAAGAAGAAGCCTATAAAAGCTGAAAAAATACCTTTTTTAGGTGAGAGATTTTTCATTTTATTTTGCCTTAAATAACATTATTTCATAAGATTTGGTGAGAAAGGCAGGAAAAGTGTATTACTTGTTAAGTGAGCTTAAAGAAAATTACTTTCTATTTAAATCAAGCACTTTATCCATACGCTAGTGAAAAGGAAATAAAGAATACAATGCAGAATGTATACATGTTTTTGATGGGTAATCAATTAAGTTTGTTTCTCTTAAATTGACCTACTTTCATAATCAATTTTAATTTCCGTAGTTTAGCAAATATTAAGATGTCTAAATAAACTACAGTAGTCGACAAGTCTATTCAAACAATTTTTAAATATTTTAGAAATAGTTAATTCACTAATTTTATTACATTAACACAATGTGAAGTTTCCTATGGAGTTACAGGCTACAGGAAGATAAAATTGTGTGCTAAAAAACGTGTATATGAAATCCTTTACCAATCCTACTGATAGTCGCCTTTTAAAGCTCCATGGGACGGAGATCGGAGCAGGCTACCCGTTTGATGTGTCCTTGGAAGCACCCTGCATCGCAACAACTGGGTGAAGAGCCGGGGTTGTAGGTCATAACCTCAAGGAAGACGCCCAAGAACCCCAGCTTCCACTTAGTGGGAGCGATGGAACCGTCAGGGTGGCACTGGTCGATGATCGCCCAGGTTAGTTATTCCTTTAATACATCGCTGGAAGGCTTGCTGGGATCAGGAAGTCTGGACTGCGTAGACGAACAGGGTTTCGTGAGGGAGGTATTTTTGGGTTGGCCACATTGTAGCGTTTGGGAGGCTCTTTGGGGCCGTCTCTACGGTAATCGGAGAGGCGGAGGTAGCGATCATTTTGATCAGGCCAAATGACCCCTCTCATTCTCTGAAAAGAGAACTCGGTCGATCGAGCCGATTTTAGCAATGATACGCATAGCTGACCTGCGAGTTATATATATGCCCTAACGCTAGCAGTCAGGGTACTTGAAGGTGGATCGGTGTCAGGGACCTGCGCGCCAGATTTGTTTACCAATGCCTTGGCGGCAGCCGAAGAGTGCATGGACATATTCACAGCAGCTCTGGAGGTAGACGGTGCCTCGGTTGAAGGTACCAGGAGGAAGGAGCGTCAACATTAGGGACCGATTTTGCTTAAGTACTTAGTCATTACAATCTTGTAGTAAGGACTACGACCTAGCTTCTCACATTTAATAATTTCATACATGAGTCGCGCAACCTACAATTTTGACGCGGAACGACAGACTTTTGGCAATTTTATTTATTCTCAGAGCTTAACCAGAAATCTCTCAGCAGGAAGTCGCAGAAGAAATATTTTTTTCAGTAGTTAAACCACAAGCCATCGTGTAATAAATCTACACGCTACCTACTAAACTACGGCGACTTCAACGTATTACATACATGAATACTTAATTGATCGTTACAACCCTTCAGTCAGGATTACGACCTAACTTCTCACACCACTTATTGGCGGGACCTACTTTTGTGAAACTTTTTAATGAGCATCTTATTTACTTTCAGAGTTTTGTCAGAAATTTGCTGAGAGGCAGTCACCCAAGAAATATTTTTTCATATTTCGTTTTGTTGAAGATGTCTGATCGCCCTCACGTCTAATAAGTCTTCACTACCCACTAGATTACGGCAACTTCAATGTATTATTTAAAAGAGTTCGACTAAACAATCTGTTCATGCTTTAAAAAGTTTACAAAACTACCTTTTGTTGTCAATATTTAGGGTAGATTGCGTAATAAATTTAAAGAAACAGAATTTTCACTTTATGTATTTATAATATCGTATGTAAACACCCGCATATTTACGTTTGTATGTACCTTTTTAAATTTTATCGTAATTTACCTTTTAAACATAAAATTCAAGTAAAACTTCATGTAAAACTTCATTAATATTGAAATTAAAGCCTGTTTATTTCGGTTAATTGGAGTAGATTCGATAAAATTTTCAAATTAACGATAATAATGCTGTTAAATGAAAATAAAGCGATTTACTACAATACAAACCCACCTAACTTATTTGGCCAAGATTACTTAAATGGATTTTAAGAAAATCTTTTTGGAAAGAATTTTCAGTGGAGGTACAATTTTATTATTCAAACGGCGAGAGAATTAAACATTGAGTGTTTTATACATACTTACATATATACATACATAGACATCGTACTGTATAAAAAAAAATTGAAAAGAGGATTTTGTTTTTATTGTTCCGACAACAATTTTTTATACTTGTAGCTTATACTTATATACGTATATACATAGTTGTTGCGGTAAAAAAAAAATAAAAAAAATCCCAATGAAAGAGAAAAAAAAGTGTAAATCTGATTTGGAGGCTAAAAAATAAAAGTTAAGAAGCTATATTTGTGTAAAAGACATACGACCAAATAACAATAGCAACAAATGCTTTAGTCTATCACAACACATCTTAAGCTTGTACGTCTGCTTAACTGTAACCATTATTATGAAAATCAAATGATTCAGCATAAATTTTTTGAAGCAACACTTGATAGCATTACAGACACTTAAATTCATTTATAACAACAAGAAAAAGAAAAATTACATCTCGATAATCAGTTGTTCGTTGTGATTTACGAAACATATTTGATGACAGAACAGTTATAAGAAAACTAAAGACTTTGAATAAATAATCCAGTTTAATACAATATATTTCGTAATAACTTAGAAGCCGAACCTTTAAAGGATTTGGTTGGTTAACTGATCATTTTTTAACAATATTAAGTGATGAAGCTTTAAAAGATTTTTACCGCTATAAGCCGATAACAACATAGTCAAATATGTCAACTTCCGATTTCAAAAAAGAAAAAGAATAAATTGTTAAAAGCCAGAACTGATTCAATTATTAGTAAGTTGTAGGGCTTGAGAATGAGAAGACACAACTACTCGTGGGTCGACTACTTCTTGGGTTGTAGAGGTTAATGCGGATATTGCCAAGCCATAACAATACTAGGTTTATGTATTTGGGTGCTTCTCAGAACGGAGTTTTTTCCCCTCTGTTTTGGTTAGTCGTAAAGAACGAAATATTGCCAGGTATTACCGGGGGTGAAGTAAAAGTAGTAGTAGTAGTAGTAGTAAAGGTAGTAGTAGTAGTGGTAGTGAAGGTATTAGTAGTAGTAGTAGTAGTAGTAGTGAAGGTAGTAGTAGTAGTAGTAAAGGCAGTAGTAGTAGTAGTGGTAGTAGAAGTAGTAGTAGTAATAGTAGCAGTAGTAGTAGTAATAGTAGTAGTTGTAAAGGTAGTAGTAGTAGTAGTAGTAGTGAAGGTAGTAGTAGTAAAGGCAGTAGTAGTAGTAGTAGAAGTAGTAGAAGTAGTAGTAGTAATAGTAGTAGTAGTAGTTGTAGTAGTAGTAGTAGTAGTAGTAGTAGTAGAAGTAGTAGTAGTAGTAGTAATAGTAGTGGTAGTAATAGTAGTAGTTTACGTCTTGATCTGATTAGTTTTTGGATCTTTTGCTTGAATAACGCTTGGCAGTTGCACCAATAAATCCGGTCTCAGTACCTATCCCGATAAAACCGAGCTTTGTGCTAGTATATGTAAAGGACATTCATAAGGATCGATAAGATTGAATACAACAATCCCAATACCTTTCATCAAAAGTCAGGTATACACATACATATGTCTGATATTGGACTCATAAATTAATAAAAGTTATACGTAACGGATTGCTAAAAAGAAGACCTCATGCAGTGATAAAAGCGCTTAACTACATGTAAGAAACTAAGTCATAATCTTAACTGAAGTGTTGCAATGACCAACTATGTACATAATTGAGGAGTACGAGTTAAAATCCAATTGAATTGGAACAATTTCGATAACGGTTTTCGGATTTTAAGACTTATAATCTACCATCATTTCAAAATAATACATTCAGGAAACGCTAGAGCCACGTCCTTTTCATACAGAAAGAAATAAGCAATGAAAGTTGTAGGAAACTTTCACTTCAATATCAGTAATCAAAAATAGTGATGGTAAATAATGCTTATACTTTAATAACACTATAACTGAGCTGGGGAACCCTTGGTATTTGTAGTTCAATTTTCCAGGCCATCATTGCCTTCTTAATTACTCCATCTTATCATATCTTCTTCTTTTGCAAGTATTTATTAAACAAAAAATTTTGCTGTGAATTGATTTGACAATTTTTTCAAAAACTGCATTGTGCATAGTACAACCCTTAAAGTATAGACACTAAACATTAAAATATTCCAATACGTATACGTAATATGTAACACTTTCGAACTTTAGTGAATTAAATATTCATCATACGCCATGTGATGAATTTAATTCTTAAAATTTTGTTCTTAGACGTTATTGTCGCTTAATTCTACCTTCGATAGCAAGTATCTTCCGAATATAAATTTTGATAAGTGACATTCCCGGATGAAATATATTTTTTCTTATATTTTGCTTTGTTCGAGAGTCTGAACCGGAGTTTGAATCGTGGCCTCACATGTAATAAGCCAACACACTGGCTGCTTGACTACGGTGACTTCATAACGACTATTCTTATAATGACTCCCTCAAATCTTTTGCTCTAAAGAACCTCAGCATGCAGTTCGGTGCTGGTAACAATAACTGTCTGCCTTCTGAGATGCATTAAGAACGCACAAGCTTTCTAGATGACTTCTGATGATTCGTTTTCCTGATCACGAATTTCCATATCGGGCGTGCAGCGATTTCTTTTTTAAACAAGTTTTTTTAGAGTCGGCAGTGTCTGGTCAGTAAGCAAGTTACTAACCTCATAGCACTTCTTTATTGTCTGATAAATTGCTCATATCCATTCCTACTGTATTTCCCTTCTTCCACCATCCTCTATATTCCCTTTAATCAAGTACACATACCACAAACTTTTTTTGCACTACAGATTATATTTTATTTGGCTAAACACTGCCGTAAATTCCCACATGACCATAAGACTCAGCAGAGGTGATGTTATTGTCTGCCCAATTAGAGTATCATTATACATATTTTCGGGTCAAGCACATATGAAACAAGTGCTAGAATCACAGTTTGTATGTCAGATAGTAATACTGTGACTCGTATTTTACACTTCTGCTGAACTGAGCACTTCTGTTGACAGAAGTATGTTCAGTGTGCATATTATCCGAACACTTTCTATTGATATTTGACAACTCAAACGACAAAAAAAAAATGTTGTTTGAACAAACAGCTGTTTTGTTTACCAGCTGTCAAATGAATATTGAATAAGCAGCTGAACTGCGTATATTGTTATGTCTGAACACTTAAAATATTGTACTCAATAAACCGAATATTGACTCATATCTGAACATAGTATTTAGTCTTAATGGACAAAGACTGTCGCAGAGAATATAAGAAATTGAAAGTTACAAATACTGGGGTGCTACTTCGCTTGGTTTGAAAACTACTAGCCTTGTTAATAGAAATTAGTTTTCTAATTAAAATTCTTCGTTTTGATAAGGCTTTTTTTAATTACGTTTTTTTTCCTTTTCAACAACTTTTCTTAAAAGCTGTAAATCATTAAATCTTAAGGATTTATTTTCTCTTTTATTATTATAAATACTAAATGTCACCAAGGTTTGTAATTTTTAAAAGCCATTTAAAACATCTCAATCTGTTTTTAAATTAAAAAAACATACAAATTCTATCACATGTCAATATCATACAACACATTATAAAAAATTTGCTTTACCTGTAGTACAAAACGTCTTAACGATCAAAATAAATAAATTCTTTACAAAAGCCAACCTTTTATATTCTTCCAATAAAAATATTGACTTTATTAACCTAAGCCAATAACAATTAAAAAAATTCACAATATTCGATAAGGCTTTTTATATTTAAATGGAGGGTTTAGTATGAAAAGTATCATGTAACAGAAGAAATAAAGAAAAACCTTCATTCCATACTGTGTATACACAACCAATTTAAAGAAATAATAGACAAAAACATTCTTTAAAATTTAATATGAATCTGAAAAAAAAGAGAAACAGAATTCCCCCACAAAGAACGCCAAATGTTGATACCTGCAACTAAACACCACCTGTTCAAAAAAAATAATGGAAAATGTGGAAACCAAATCAACAGGAAAATTAAAGCCACTGAAAATTCATGGTAGTTATTTTTCTCTGTCTTTAACAAACGCAGACAATATACAGATTATGTATGAATTTTAAAATATTTTGACATTTGATTGATTATAACTGTCAGCGGATAACGGTTTAAACAACAACAGTCTGTGCAAAATACATACATATGTCTGTTTATGTGTAGACCCTACAACACACATCTATTGTATGTGAATTTATGAGAGTGGCGTTTTTTTTCCTCGTCTGATTTATGTTATTTTGTATATTCATTTGATTTAATTTCCTTCGTTATATTTTCTTATGCCACATTCTCTTCTATTTACTTTTTCTCCACAGGTATTTGGTTCACCCAGCGCTCCTATATTGGAAAATCCTGAACATCAGACACGTTGGTATTTTAAATATTTTCTGGGCAAATGTGAGTATTTTTCTAGACAATAAAAATAGAAATTATCACACGTTTTAATGATACGTAAGCATAATCACAATACTTTTCTTAAATATGTATTTATTTTATGCAATTTGGCTTAAATGCGAAGCAAAATAATTGAAACTTTTACACAACATTTCTAAATAATAAAAGAGAACGTAAAGTTCTTAAACCAAAAAATTGATATGACCTTCCCAAAAATTTTCATACAAACAAAATTTTGTTTTTTATGATCTACCCTCGTTTCCAATTGTAAAATTTTATTCATAGACCAACTTACGAACTTGAACTTATCAACAGCTCGACTTGCCTGCATTCGTAATTTGGTCAGATCAATCGATGGTTGAAGTTCTTGAACTTGTTGTTTACACCGCATTCAAGGTCGTACGTTGACCTTCCCATCAGTCAACCGTCTTGCTATAACGTTCCCTACTATCAAAACAACATTGCCGAGAGAGCATAGCTTTTGGATCATAGCGATTGGATCGCCTATCTCAGCAGGAACGAAGATTCTGTGCAGAACCTATCTCTCGAGGTTCTTATCGCTCAATTGCCTGTCGGCATAAGCAATTCTAAAGGATAAACATGTTCTCTGGTAAAACTGGAACAGATTATTTAACAAAGGAAGGCATAATTCTCGTCCATAATCTACTTATCGATACGCAGCATGTCCCTAATTTGCATATATCTCGGTTTGTCATCATTTACTGGCCTTCTACGACACTGCAACCAGCAGTGGCATCTTACTTAACACACTCAAAATAGCCTTGAGTCTCGACAAAGCAAAGTTCCAAACGGCTCTGAACCGATTTCAGTCTTGATGTGTCTAAGTTGAAACTGAACTGATGACAAACGATGTCATTTTCATTGAAAAATTCAGGGTTGAGACCGATATCAATGCATATGGAATCCAAAAACGTCCCATATACCCAAAAAATTACTGTTTGATGTAGATTTTGGGCAGTCCATATATCTTTGACAACATGCTGTCAACGGCAAGCATTATAGATCAATGAGTACCAATTTCTTTTGGCCTGAATTGGATGATTTGGTTTCAACACGACATAATGGATATTCTGTGCGAGCACAGAATTTCGCAAATGTGTTTGAAATATTAGGTTAGGTTAGGTCGAAGAGGTAGCTTTGATAACCAAAGCTCACTTCAGCATGCATAGCGGCTCGTAATGACACCACAGGTAAACGCAGTCCCTGTACTGACTGAGTTCCTGCACTGGAAATCCAGCCTAAAAGTTCAATAAACGTAGCTTTATCTCTGACATCAATGGATGATATCCTCGTTAAGCTTACAAGGATTGGAGAGCCAAATATCTGCTTTTCGCAAGAGATGGGCTTTGCCAAAGAAGGCAAATCTACACCCACTCTTTCTCAGGAAATCTACACCCACGGCAGAAGTCATTAGTGCAGACCTTGCGCTGACCAACTTCCTCCTTTTCTCTGATTTTGGTGGAACTTGGTTAGTACAGGGCCTGCGTTCCACCACTCCGACCTAACCTAACCAGAAGTCTTTAGATGGGAGCTGCATTCTTTCCGCGTGTCATCTCATAATGCAATGACCCATAATGCATGGCCACTGTGATCGAGATGACATTATGATCAAGTTTGAGTAGCTGGTTGCACCTTCTATCCATCTAGGGTCATGTGAGTTTGGCAGTGGAGAAGGATTCCTCATTGAACCAGGATAGGTTGTTTCCGCCTAATGGCCAATTTAAGCGAGACGGGCTCAAAATATTGCTCCCGTTAAAAATTTCATTCTGCTGCATTTGTGCAAAGTTTTATATTTCGCAGCTTGTATGGTACAGTTCTAGTATAAAAGTTAACATATGTACATACATATGTGCTTCGATTATTGTTTAATGGCTTTGGAAGCTGTTCAGTTTGTGTTGCGTATAATAAAGCATACCATATTTTGAAACAGGAAGAGACTCAAAAATTAACGATGCTTGAATCCCTTCTTTAGGCACTTAAATGATTCATCGTATCCCACTTTTAATCTGCTTAGCTTAATGAATAAAAAATAACTTTATGTTCCACTTTTTCCTTTTTTTCTCTCTGCTTTAGAATTCTAAAATAAAATTTGCTGTGAAGTAACTCCTTAGCTATAAGATTTAAAAAGTTTTCAATCTTAAAAAAGAATTTACTTAAGCATACCTTTTCTAATCCCATTTAAAATATTAAAGCATTCAAAATATTTACTTTCAATAAAAAAAAATTTCCTGTTATAATCGAAAACCTTAGATGCTGATAGAGTTCAAGAAAAGAAGAAAAAAATTTGTTTCCTCACCTTGAATATACTTTTGAAAATCGTATTGAATTTTAAATTTTAATCTTAAAAAAATAAATGTTTTATTTTCATTTTTTCCCCCTTTTTTTGAGAAATTCCTCAAAACTTTATAAAATGATTTCTTTTTTATTGCAATTCTACTCACAATATTATTTTTTTTCCTTCTTTTCTTTACTTTTTTACTTTCAACAGTACATCAAAACTATGTTGGCATTGATGCTGATAAGAGTCCATATTTCTTATCGGTGGTTTCACATGATTCTGGCAACCAAGGAGCGCCCATGTATCGCGCCATATTATTTCGCAAACAGGTAAATAAAAGATGATCCATACATGTGAAGTTTTGCTTAAGGCTCTTGCAATTTCAACAATACCCAGAAGAAAAAAAAACATTTGAAAACATAAAAAATTATGCCTATCATCTATTGGTTTACGTAGGGGGAAGTACATAAAAAAGCAATATCCTTTTAAAGATTTAATATTCGTTGGTTTATTTCTTACAAAAACGGCAAGAGAATATCACAAATTTTTTAAGAACGTCAATTAAATTGAAATGTTTGAAGCCAAACATGAAAAGTGGAACAATTTTTGTACATGAAACTTTAAGATAAATTATTCAGGCATTGAGGATCTGTATACAAATATAGCAAATCGAATTGGATGTTGTGAGTTGTGTATTGGTATAGCAATAGGCCATTTATATAAAACGCTAAGTTATGACTATTTGTGTAACACTTGCGAGCATCTTGCTTTAGCTAACGCTAGGTAAGATATGCTATGTTCAGATAAGCACTTTTATTGAGTCACTATTCGGTTTATTGAGTACAATATTTTAAGTGTTCAGACATATCAATATACGAAGCTCAGCTGCTTATTCAATAATCATTTGACAGCTGGTAAACAAAACAGCTGGTTGTTTCAACAACATTGTTTTTATTTTGTTGTTGTTTTTTTTTGTCGTTATTGTCATTTGAGTTGTCAAATATCAACAGAAAGTGTTTGGATAATTGTAATATGCGCACTGAACATACTTCTGTCAATAGAAGTGCTCAGTTCAACAGAAGTGTAAAATACGAGTCACAGTATTACTATCTGACACACAAACAGTGATTCGATCACTTGTTTCATATGTGTTTGACTCGAAAATATGTATAATGATACTCTAAGAAAATAACATCACCTCTGCTGAGTCGTATGGTCATGTGGGAATTTACGGCAGTGTGTAGCCAAATGAAATATAATGTGTAGTGCAAAAAAAGTTTGTGATATGTGTACTTGAATGAAGGGAACGTAGAGGATGGTGGAAAAAGGGAAATACAGTAGGAATGGATATGAGCAATTTATCAGACAATAAAGAAGTACTATGAGGTTAGTAACTTGCTTACTGACCAGACACTGCCGACTCTGAGAACACGTGTTTAGAAAATAAATCGCTGCACGCCCTATATGGAAATTCGTGATCATGAAAACGAATCATCAGAAGTCATCTTGAAAGCTTGTGCGTGCTTAACGCATCTTAGAAGGCAGAGAGTTATTGTTAGCAGCACCGTACTGTATGCTGAGTTTCTTTAGAACAAAATATTTAAGGGAGTCATTATAAGAATAGTCGTTGTGAGGTCACCATAGTCTAGTAGGCCAATGTGTTGGTTTATTGCATGTTAGGCCACGCTTCAAACTCTGGGTCAGACATCACAAAATATAAGCAAAATATATAGGAAGCAAAAATATTTCTTCGGTGAATGTCACTTATTAAAATTTATCTTCGAAAGATATTTGCTATCGAAGGTCGAATTAAGCGACAATAACTTCTAAGAACAAAATTTTAAGAATTAAATTCATCACATGCCGTATGATGAATATTTAATTCACTAAAGTTTGAAAGTGTTACATATTACGTATACGTATTGGAATATTTTAATGTTTAGTGTATATTTTATGGGTTGTAATATGCACAATGCAGTTTTTGAAAAAATTGTCATATCAATACACAGCAAATTTTTTTGTTTATTAAATACTTACAAATGAAGAAGATATGATAAGATGGAGTAATTAAGAAGGTAATGATGACCTGGAAAATTGAACTACAAATACCAAGGGTTCCACAGCTAAGTTATAGTGTTATTAAAGTATAAGCATTATTATTAAAGTTATAGCGTTATTTATCATCACTGTTTTTGATTATTGAAGTGGTCTAATAGGTAGTGTGCTGACTTTATAGATGTGAGGTCACTGTTCAAGCGCCAAGTCAGACTTCTCTAACAAAACCAATTAAAAAAGGAATATTTTTTCGGCCAATTCTTCTCAGCAGATTTTTGGACAAAACTCTGAGAGTAATGCAAATTAATATGAAAGTTTCTCAACAATCTTGCAAAAATCTTATGACAGTGCTGTATTGTAAGTTTTACTTAATATTATAACAATTTAAGTATTTATTGCGCGATAATTAGTTGAAACTTTATATGAAATATTGTGCTCAATAATAGCGTTTGTTGCGATTTACGCAATAGAGGTGCATATCTGAACACCATATTGGTGTAAAGCTGACAAGCCTGTGATAATTACTGTCTCACAAAGTCAGAAATATATTAAGTCATACTTATACAATAATTGTATTAAATACAAAGACTAGAGTAAATTAATGCACAATTAAAGCCATGTAAATCCATTCAATAGCGACGAAGTTGGCTGAAAACTGTTAAGTTAATCAAAATGATTTGATAGTTGGTCTTGAAACCCCAATCTGCCACCTCTGCAGCCTCATTAATAGATTGGTCAGGGGGGAAGAACAGAGGCGTTGGGGGAATGAATCGGATTGTTATGTTTCTAGTTGTCTATGGCATACTATAGTGTAAGAACAGGTTGGCTGCTGGGCTTGGATAAGGAAAGTTTAAGGTTAGTTATCGGGATTATTACGGGGCACTGCGAGATTAGATCGCTGACAAGGATCTAGAGCAGATCGCAGCCGGTCTATTGCAGGGTATGTTGCGATAAGGAGGAGTTGGATACTATCGAGCACCTCCTGTGTACCTACCCAGCCCTTAGTAGGTTGAGGTTGAGGACCCTCGGCAGGGGCTTCTTTGAGGGTTTGAATTTTATGTCGAGAGCCGACATCAAGGCTCTCCACAGATTCAGATTTAGTAGCTTGAGCTGCTTGAGAAGTGCTAGGGCTTAATTAGTGCAATCGCGCTCTCCCTTGTGTTTTGTTTGGCCTGTGTAATTTCTCCGCCTCCTATTCTCCCTTTCCTACTTCTTCTCCTTTTTTCTATGCCCTCTATTATCCTTCAATCTTAAGGACGCTTTTGTACGGGTGCTGTACTTGTCTCATTTGATAAGTACACGTCCTCTAACCTAAACTTAAACCTAAACAATATTCCGGAAACAGTTATCAAAAAAGTGTTTTGATTTATTGCATACATATGTACATATAGACACAATTTGTCATTACAACCCTTCAGTCAGGATTACCACCTAGTTTCGCACACCACTTATGTCGTGGGTGTTAATTTAATACATGTGTAGCG
Source organism: Sarcophaga rosellei (assembly GCA_930367235.1). Classification (NCBI taxonomy): domain Eukaryota; kingdom Metazoa; phylum Arthropoda; class Insecta; order Diptera; family Sarcophagidae; genus Sarcophaga; species Sarcophaga rosellei. The sequence goes on from OV884018.1 coordinate 79,946,495, forward strand.
GGATCTAAACTTTAAAGTCGACTCCGAACGATAGATTTTTGAGGAACTTTTCCTGGAATCTATTTTTTTCCTGGAATTTATTACACGCTATAAAACATGCGAAAAGATGGTGGGATGTAGTTCATAAGCCAAATGAACATGAATTTTTCATTACCAAAACATGACACATAGAAATCATTTCTGAATGATGGTTTAATAAAATATTTTAAAATTGTGTTGTGTAGGATTTTAATATTTAACTTTTGAGTTATGAAATGTCAATATTTGTATTTCTTATTGTATTACTTTATTATATGTTGTTACTTACATGTATAATGTTTATCTTTTTAAAAATAATTTATGCCTACTCATTTAAATTAAACAAAAGCATTGTTATACAATGTTATTTATAGACTGACAATAATATACACAATTTAATCCATTTTTTGCTTAATAATTTTATATAAGAAATGTTTATAAATTAAAATGTTTGTATTGTGAAAATTTTTACATTTTTCCTCTGACGCTTACGTATTTTAAAGCCTGTCAAGTTACATAAGAGATTTGTATACATACAAGTTTTTGGAACTAGAACTGTCAAATTAGTTAATATTTCTGCTTTGCCAAATCACCACGCACGTAAGCATACATGCACACACACATGCGTGCAATGTTAAATTTTTCATCCTGCTGCAAAGTGATGGATAAATTCGAGTGAATGTTCGATCAACATCCGTACGTTGAGGAAGAGAGTGCATGGGAACCCAAAGCAGTTAATTTGACATTGCTAACAAGAATTCGACCTCTCGCATACTACAACTTTACGTCATTACTTAGACCTGAATCCGTACAAAACTCAATTGATTCATGAACTAAAAGCAAATGCCAATAGGCAAGGACAAGTGTTCACTAAATGGGTTGTGAATCAGTTAAGAATCGAGCCTTATTGTCATCGAAAAATTATTGTCAGCGATGAAGCCAATTTTTGGATGAATGGGTACATGAACAAACTAAATTATTGAATTTCGGAAGATACGAGATCTAATAGCACCCAATGCATCCCAAAAAAGTAACTATATTTTGTGGATATTAAGCTGGATATTCCTCTTAGGAGAACATTGACGTCACCATTATACATACATACATAATTGGCCATTACAATTATGGCCTTCAGTCAGGATTACGCCCTAGCCTCTCACACTACTCATGTTGTGTGCGTTAATTTTATACGTGAGTGGCGGGAACCTACAGTTTAACGTTCACTTTGAACGACAGATTTTTGAGTAACTTTTTTATGACAGGTATGTATATTTACTCTCAGAGTTTTTGCCAGAAATCTGCTGAGCAGAAGTCGCCGAAGAAATACTTATTTTTTTTTTTTCATATTTCGTTTTGATGTTTGTCCTGGGATACCAACCCGGGTTTTACGTCTAATAAGCCAACACACTATCTACTAGACAACGGTGATTGTAATCGAGTGAACTGCAACATTAAAAATCAGCCAAGATATCTTTAATGTTAGTAGTGTGTTATAGTGTGTGAAGGTGTCTTCACAATTTAGTTGAACTTAAGTTACAGTGATTAAAGTTAATTGGAGCTTAAGCCGTAGAACGTTACTTGAGATGTAGTTCACCAAACAATTATACGATAAAAAATTTATTCATTCTTCAACAAAGTTTAATCTTCTTTCTAATATATAAAATTCTCGTGTCACGGTGTTAGTGGTTAAACTCCTCCGAAATGGATCGACCGATTTGCAAGAAATTTTGTGTGCATATCGGGTAGGTCTGAGAATCGGACAACATCTATTTTTCATATTACTAAATGTTAAGAGGGAAATTAATATTTAGGTACATATCGACAAACTCACCAAAAATGGGCGTGGCAACCCTCCCCTTTAAGAGATAGCTATAAGTCGGCTAATTCGATGGTTTATAACTACATTTTTCCATATATAACTTCGTCAGGGCTATAACAATAAATATATAATGTGACCTGTTTTGGCCAATAAAAAAATCAATTTTGGGCGGGACGAAGTTCGCCAGGTCAGCTAGTAATTTAATAAAATTTCTAATGATTAATTTCGTGTGTGTATAGTATTTTGAATTTTTCTTTTTAAACAAAATCAATTTCCGTTCAATGTCTTTAACGATTTTTTGTGCTTCTAACCAATTGTTTTTGTTTTGTGTGGTAATTTAAAGAAATATCTTCTATTTTAAGTAGAGCCTTGTAAATATCGCCCTAAGCCTATGGATTTGTGTGGGTTCACAGTACAATAATCGTTTCTAATTTATTATTTTACATTACATTATTTACATTATTTATTTTTAAATAGAAATAAAAGAAGAGAAATTCAAAATAAATGATGAAACAGAAAATTGACTTCTATCCAGTTGTTGTTGTTGTTCGTAATTCTCGCTGACAAATATTTACTTAAATTGCTAATTATCATCATTAACATTGCTGGTAACATGACATTGTGTTCAATAAATAACAACATCAACAACAATAATACGGGGACAGACAATATTAAGCTTAAAAAAATTATAAACAACAGTTCTTCGTTGCTATTATCACTGTTGTTGTTGGTGTTGCTAACCAATTTTAGGCCATTAAGTGAAATTCTAGCCGTTTCAGCCTAATGACAGGAATATTTCAAATAAAAATAAAAACTTTTCTCATCGAAAAACATAAAATACGACGAAAAAAATAAAAACGGAAAACGAAAACTTTAATAACTCGGAGATGGGGATATTCAATTAAATATTCATCGCTTTGTTGAGTCAAAAACAAAAAATATACACGAATTTAAATTTCAAGTAATGAGCACCGTACCATGACGGAAGTATATGGAGCAGGCATGTGTTCTTTTGTTAGACATTGAAGAAAAATTTTGAGTAAAAAAGGATATTAAGGAAGGCTAAGGCTTTAATTTTCTTTAACAAAGAAAACTATTGCGTTCTCCTTAACATAGGTGATTTTAGTCTCCCTACATTGTACATTTCCTATACTTAAATACTTAATGTTTACAAAGAAAAAGAGAAAGAAAAATGATTTAAATCGACAAAAACAATGTGCATAAAAGAAAATGAAAATTTTGCGTGCTGCAGGCCATAAGTTTGATTAACGATTTGTGGTCTTGCAAAAAGGACAGTATGCTGGATGGTAATTAATTGAAGGAAATAAAACGTATTTACTACCTATTTCCTAAACTCAGACACAAAAACAAGAATTAAGCAATTAGTTTAGGCGTTTCTTTAAGAATTTTTCTTTTTATAATAATTGCTGTATTTCAGATTAATCATGTTGATGGAACAATTTGAATTGTCTTATGGACGCCAAGGCATATGATAAATATTTAATGAAAGAATATTACCAATAGACAAATATTGAGTGTATTTGCATTCAGGTCAATATTTTAAATCTGATTAGTTCTGTATTAGAAATTAAAATTAATTTAAAAAAAATGTTAAATTTTTGACAATGTCCACATAGCTTTAGAAATAGTCGAAAACAGGATCCACACGGAACTCTTGTAGCGAGATAATGCGTTTTTTTTTTATATATAACAGCGAAGATCGTTACAGAGAAAAGATGAAACTGCGATTAGACATTAGACGTTTCATACATAATTGGCCATTACAACCCTTCAGTCAGGATTACGTCTTCTCGCATTAAATGAGCAAAAAGAAGCTTTAATCCTTTGAAATCTCTAGATCCTAATAGCATCATACAAGCAGGTGAACATAAGCATTCGTATGCAGTGGCCTTTTAAATTTTATTTTATGTACCTTAGAGCTTTAGTATCTCCCATAAAAGGAGTAAAATATTTTTCTCAAAGGCTTTATGATAAATAGCGTATATTGTTTTTCTTGCTTTTGCCGAGACATTTTTGTCTCTGTAAATTCTGACTGTCCAAGAATTCTTATTCTTAGGTTCGTTCTCAGGCATCGCACAATGACGGAGAAGATGTTTTGAGACCTCCTCTTCTTTCTCGTCATCATGGCTTTAATAATAGCTTCTAACACCACTGATGTTGTGTGTGTTAATTTTATACATGAGTGGCGGAACCTACAGTTTTAACTCGATTCCGAATGACATATTTTTTGAGAAACTCAGAGTTTTTGCCAGAAATCTGCTGAGAGGAATTCGCCGAAGAAATATTTTTTCATATTTCGTTTTTGATGTCTACCTACTAGCTTACGGAGACAACAACTGGGATTACAACTAGGACTAAGACTAGAATTACTAGGACTCTATATTGATAAAGGATTGTATAACAATTTTCCATATTTATTTTTGATTTCCCCAAACTTACTTCTTTTCAAGTGATTATGATACGCAATATATTTTTTCTTGGTACGCTTCTTCGTTCTATGTTTTGTTGTCTGCCTTGGTTTCCGCTTTCCTAACAGGATGTAATTGATTACTAATTTTGGTTACATATGGGTGGCTTGAAAAATTTCTCTAAAAATAACATGTTGTTGATTTGCAAACATAGACAGCAAAGACAGGTCTTTGTTTACACTTTTTATTTTCCAGTTGCTTCAAATTAAAATCTTTTAAATTTGAGTTTCTTTCAATTGTGAAAATTCTAAAAATTTTATTTTATTTTCGCTTATGATCTAATACTCAGTCTGTTTTATAAATGAAAAGGACTATAAAATACACTCCAATTAAGCAATAAAACTAAAGTAATTAAATATTAGTCTTTATGGCAATAAAAGCAAAGAAATTTGTTAATAAAATAAATACAAATTTGAATATAAAAAAAATCAATTATTCTCGAAGATTCTTTCTTTTCTTTTGACGTCGTAAACAGTTGTTAATTAATTACACCCGAGTTGATAATATCCTTTTACTCATTTTAATTACATTCTAAACACAATTTGATACTTAATTTCTGTTATTTTGCGTTGCAAGAAAACAATTTTTGCTTATCTTGGCAATTTATAATACCACCTGTAATATTTGCCACCTATTTTGCTACCTGTGAGTTTTAATACAATTTAAGTTGTTCCTTTTTACGACCTTGATTCATTATTTATTTATTTTTTATTTTTTCTTCTTCTTCGTCTTCTTTAGAATGCGGCTTTTATTTAATTTGTCACTTTGTTCGGCTACAGCCTGAAGTATAATAAATTTTTATGGTCCTTAAAAATAATTTTTTTTTATGAATTTTGATATTTATTGCTTAAGTAACGGGAGTATTTTATTGTTTATTTTATTTTTTAAAATCAATTTTAAATGCAACAAAGTTAAGTTTTCGTTTCGATTAAATGTAAAGTGGGTATGTTGGATGTTAGCTATGTCCGCTGTGAGGTTCGAAGCATGAACTCTGCTTTGGTGTCATTGAAGTCGGGCCTCCATTCTTGTTTAGCGTCTAGAGCAATGATTAAATAGTCTGTAGTTTCTATAGCTTTTAGTACAGCGTATAGGTTGAGGTTACGAATTTCCATTTTCGAAAAGCTAGTGAAGCCTAGATTGAATTCGATTCGTCTGTACAAATACGTTGGCCGCTGAATTAATATCATATCTTATATAATTTGTTATGGTTTAACTTTGTTTTATGCACTATTTCTATTAAGGCATCAACCAGCAATCAAAGCGCTGTGATTACATTTCGACAAATCAAAGGGCAGCAGGGTTCGGATCATAGAGGGAAACAAAAAGGCAAACGAGCTGGCACGGAAGGGACCGATAGACGGGATAGTTTTCCAAACTGAAACTCTGAGAGTAAATAAAATTTCCATTAAAAGATTCACAAAATTTGTCGTTCGCGTTCGACTTACTACATATATAAAATTAACACACACACACACTGCAAGTGGTGTGAGAAGCTAGGTCGGAATTCAGACTGAAAGATTGTAATGATAATTAAGTAAGTAAGCAGTGCCAATTGCGACAATCCACATAGCTGGCATTTTAATTGTTTTACTCAAGGAAGCCCTAGTCTAGTAAGTAGTATGTTGGCTTACACGGGTGACCACGGTACAAACCCCATATCAAACATCTCGAAATATCAAAAAAAATTTTTTTTCGGCGACTTCATCTCAGCAGATTTCTGGCAAAAACGCTGAAACTAATAAAAATTGCAATTGGAAGTTTCTCGAAAATCTATTTTTCGGATTCGACTTTTAATTACAGGTTCTGCCACCCCTATATACAACTAATACGCACAACATAAGTAGTGGGAGCCTAGGTCGTAATTCTGACCAATTAGGTATATATGTATGTGTATTTAATATCAGCATCAAAGTATGGTAACATCAGTTAAAAAATACGGATGATGAGCTTAGAATATTTCGGAGAGCAGTTAAGCAAATAATTACAAAAGAAAAGAAAGAACAAACTCTTTTGTCACATCTAAATTTGCCACATAATTCATTTGTAATATTTGATGTAGTATTTGCGGATCTTGTAAGCGAATTAATAGCCGACATCAAATTCATTTGGTTTGTTTCAAAGGAACATTAAGTTGTGTGTAGTAAATATTTTGTAAAAAACTTTGCTAATTTTCTTCTCATAGCCTTTGGTTTCGGAAATAGAAAATCTTAAACATTTTTTATTTTCGTTCCAATTAACTGTATTCACTTGGTATGTCTCGCTTCTCCTTGTGCGACGTACATGGCTTGGCGTGTTAGTGTTATAGTCTTTATTACTTTTGGTGAACTTTAGCACTTTTGCTATTTTTAGTCGCTTTAGAATGTTAGAGAAGTCTGGCCTGGCTTTAAGATTACCAAAACAAAAAGAAAATGAAAACAAAAATTTTAACCCAAATTTTGTTGTTGTTTCCTTTTTTGTGCAACGCATGTAACCTTCAATGAAAAACTACACTGATTCATGACCCACTTTTGAAGTTCAAATTTTCTAAATTAAGAAATATGTACGTATGTTGTGAAGAATAGCGAAAATGAATATTTAATCCATTTCCTTTATAAATAACGGAAATCAAAATTATTTGCTTCCTATTGCTTCCTTTAGATTTTATCTTAGAAATGGTGTAGTTAATATAGCATTTATGAATCATAACGATTTTTACAACTACACATGCAGCAATTTAAACTCAAAAATCAACCTTTAAAAACCTATTTTTATGCCCATTTTTAGTGTGTTTTTTCATATGACTTGTGACTTGTGGCATGCATATGTACTCATAAATTGGAACACAAATAAACTGTGTTAAAAGAAGAGGGAAAGCGTAACAAACTAGAAAAATGAATAGCCATTTAAAAGCTTTGCAATACATTTTAACACTGAAACAAGCAACCAATTTTCAAAAACTAACAACGCAACCATGCTAAAAACAACACCAACAACAAATGCTCTAACAAAACTACAAATGTGGGGCAACAATAATAATAAACCTCAACAACTAACTGTAACTGAACATAAACAAGTTGTTTACGGTTTTTTGTTTTCTTTCGTTTTTATTTTTCCGAAATTCTTTTTATCTACTCTTTTTTCTTTTCTTGTTTTTGTTTCCGAAGTCATGCAAATACATAAGTATATGTATGTGTGAGTACAACTATAACATACCAAGACTTCAAAAATCTTACGGTGGTATAAAACAAAACATACATACACCAGGAACATTAAAGCATGAAACATTTCGAATTCGAAACTTCTCAATCCTTGTATAGCCTGCATAAAAATGTATGCAAAAACTTTGTTTTATTTTTGAGTTATTTTATGAGAATTCTACTTTATGAGTGTGAATACGTGTATGAAAGAAAAAGTTTTATTGCTAACAGTTTCTTAACAGTTTCTTGCTTGTTTATCCAACTTGTTTTCCAAAGTTCGTTGATAAAACCAAATAATTAAAAAGTTAACATAGATAGCTAGTAGAAAGCAATATAAAATATATACAATCTCTCATGCATGTGAACACGAAGGTGTTTAATGTGTATTCCTAGTATAAATTTTACCCAGTACATATTTAGGAAGAACATCTTTTCTAGAAAAAAATTATTTTTTTTTTGTTTTTGTTTGTTTTTTACAGTTAAAAATCAACAATTTGAATTGTATAAGTATTTTCTACAGTGTAATTTAAATATCTTAAGCTGATCAGTGTTACTAGTTGTACGTTTTCTACATTTAAGACGTTCTTTGCAAAATTGCTATTAATATGTATTCCTTGGTTGTTTTTAAACAATCCGGAGAGGTTGATATGTTTTTAATGGTCTAAGATTTTGTCAATACAATGGAAATCCTTAAACTTTGTTGTGAATTTTGTAACTTCACGTGCACGTGACACAAGATAAGGCAAACATTTTTGTATTTTTCAACTTTTAATTCAACTTAAAATCTATATTACGAAATATCTTCTGATTCTTAACTGTAAAATAAAAATTTTGATATAAAAATGAGATGCCCTCAACGACTTCTCTAGGGGGAGAGCTTTCGAAATGTCGCTGGAGCATAAATCAGACGATATTTGCCCAATGGCAGGTGTTATGTTGACATATACTTTCGACTTAAGAAAACCCCACAATAAAAAGTCTAAAGTCTAACGATCTCAGTGGATTCCATATGAAATAACCGTGCCTCCAAACCCGTCGTGCAGAATATCCAATATGGAATGAGTTGTATTGCACACATCACCGGCTTGTTGAATCCATACCATCAAACTCAGACCAAAAGAAGTTCGTAACTATCGACTTGTAGTACTCGCCATAGGCAGTGATGGCCTGGCCAAAGTCTTTTAAATCAAACATGGATAAAAAATTCACACCATACTGTGACCTTTTCGGGATGCATAGGACGTTTTCGGATCTCATGTTATAAAATGGTGGTAACATCCTAAATTCGACAATTTTTATTGTTCATGTACGCATTTATCCAGAAATGGGTCTCATTCCAAATAAGAGACAGTTGCCAACTGTTCTAGAGCCCATTCAATGAATACACGTCGTTGACTATGGTCGTTTACCGTCAAGTTGTGGTATGTGCAAGGCAGAGTTCTTGTGGGTAACACAATATGGATAGCCTCGGATTCTTCTGCACACTGTCAGATTTGTTACATTCAAAATACTCAACATTATTCTTAACACAACAAAGCAGTACATTACCTCGGATGACATTGGTGCTAGGAAAACGCAGACAGCAACTGCCTTTTTAGAAAGAAAAAAATTTAATTAATGAAACTGTAACAAAGCAAAGTATTAAGACATGCTTCGCGACAAACCAATGTTCCTAAACTAATTGAAATGGAATATAAAAATATACTGTTTGCTATACTTGTCAAAGTTTTTTGACACACCGGCGTGATGCTGGTGTTCTGTCATCTGTATCTATGTGTAATGTGAATATTGAGGAGGCGGATGCTCTTGATGTTGTGGGCATGAGAATTAGTTGTGATGCTCGTTGGAACGATCACATTTTTCGATTTTTAAAACGGTGCAGAAAATACTTCACTCCATCCGACCTTCTAACTATTTACAAGACCTTTATCCTACCTCGCATGGAGTACAACTCTCATGTACGAGCCGGTGCTTCAAAGTCTATTTCGAAACTTCTCGACCGCGTACAGGAGAGGGTGAAGGTGCTTATTAATGACAGTAGGGTATCCAACTCTATTGATTCGTTAGAACATCGTCGCAATGTGGCGTGTATTTCATTGTTCTATCTGTACTATAATGGGAGGTGTTCTCGAGAGATAAGGGGCTTGGTTCCCGCTAATCACATATTTTTACGGGGTACTCGTAGTTCTCGCAGAGCACATCCTTTTGTGGTTGATTGTCCAGTGAACCGCACAATGCATTACAGGGAAAATTCATTTATTGCCCTCATTGCTCGCTTCTGGAATGATCTTCCTGCGGAAGTTTTTCCCGTCAGTTACGATATTGGTAAATTTAAATCAAATGTCCACAAACACTACTCCTTCTTTCCACCTTCCTATAACCTGTTTTCCTAAACCTGCACAATGCACTGCATGAGTAGGGGCCATACCCTGAGTGCTGGTTTTCCAAAAAAAAAAAACAAAAAAAAAACAAAAGTATATACGCACCAGAGATCAGCAATGAGTATTCAAAAAGATGAATAGATTCGAATCATACTCATAATTTCTGATACTTATGCGCATTCATACATATTTTAATATCATGGAGCCTCTAGTGATATTCAAAGTTTGAAGTACTCATCGTGAAGTACTTAACAATACGCATAATGTTGCTGATTTCGTTGCCTTTACTCAACATTTACAAGAATCACAAAATAAGCATGATTCGCGTACGAACACTACAATACTCACTAGAAGGTAGTATGTTTGCTTTTCTTGCTATCTTTGTCATTTTCTTTCTTCTTTTTTTTTTTGTAAATGGAAAACAACTAAGACTGTAAATGTTGATGAATGATCCTCGAATTATTTATGAGTATTATAAGTATTTTTCTAAATTTATTAATCTGTATGAATAGACGTATGAATCAAACATATTTCGGATGTTATGAGTTTGATATCAAAATCATTGCAACGTATACTTATAAATCAATGTTGTTGTGAGTACGAATGAATCAGAGTAATTGAATTTCAATATTGTTGACTCACTTATATTTAAAATTTCATGGGTACTTAAGAGTAGGGAAAAAACGATTCATTGCTAATCTCTGATACGCACTCTGTGTTAATAGAAAAACTACAAGCGCAGTATTCAATATGAAATATGTACTGTGCTCATTATAAATATATATGGCTTGGAAGTTGGTTCATTAAGTTTTAAGTTATCTTGTGCAACAATAAATCAAAATTAAAAACTATTAAATTTTCAAATGTTCCGACTGACACAGTTTACTTTCTTACTTATTGGTCCAAAAAAATTTAAGTTCCTTTAACATCCTACCAAAAAGAACAAAAAGGAAAACTCATACAATAATGCCATCGCAAGTATTGATATTGACTTTGATTTCTTTCATAACCCAAATATAAGCCAGCATTTCAATTCAGTTTAAAAGTATCATTTTATTCGAGTTGTTTCTCTTGGCATTGCCAGATGTTTATCATCAAATAAATTCACATCGTATGTCATTATGCTGAATTACGTTTTCATTTCTAATTTTCGTTTGTTTTTTATTTGTTTTCCAATCTACCACTTACAATATCGAGTGTAGTAAAACAAGCAGAATCATAAAACGTATGAATGTTCATTGATTCAATTTCTGTAAGCCGTATTGTTTGTCAACCACGTAATCCACCTCAGGATTCATTGACATATGGAATCGTTAAAACGGAAATGAAAACATGATGTGCTGCACACAATCCCCAACACAAAACTGTACTGATGTGTGCATGTTCAAGAGGTTATTGAATATTGATGATACGGTTTCCGATCCAAAACGTTTTTCATATTCATTTGGAAAATAAAATAGCAGGAAAGGAAAAAAAAAAACAAAAAGAAAGGAAGTACAGATTATAAACACCATGGATTAACTGCTCCAAAAAAAAGAGGGGAATTTATAGGTCGGAATAGAACAATTTAAAAAACATTGAATATCACTCAAATACAAATTCAAGTACTCGCATAGTGTAACCATATAAAGCTTATAAAAATATCTTACCACAGAAAAGTTAAGCAAATCCCTTTCATCCATCACCGTCATCATCATCATGATCATCATCATCACCATCATCACATACTAAGAAGTACTTTAAGTATATCCACTTCAACTGAAAATACGCTAAAATTTGAAAATAACAAATAAAAAGGATTTTATTGCTAATTTTGTTACAACATTCTTCTCTCGTCTCTTGTTTCTTTGTTTTTGCGATTTTCTCATGATTTTCCTTTCTCATTCAATTCGTTTGCAGGGCACACAAAAGATTGCATTACCTTATCAAGCCAATCAAAAACTTACAGTCAAACAAATTCTAACACACTTCACTGGCATCGATGCTTCAACGATGAAGAATCCCAAAGAAATCTTTGCAGCAGACATACAAAAGGATCTCTTGCTCTTGGAAGAACAAGAGGGTTCTGTCAATTTTAAATTTGGCGTGGTTTACATGAAACCGGGCCAGTCTTGCGATGATGAAATGCTAAGTAATCGTAAGTATTGAAACTTTACATATGTCTTGTTAACTTTTGAGAGAATCCATAAATGATATGGTAAAAACTACATAATTTTTAAATATTTATATACATATTGTATAAACTACATACGTCAACTACAAGTTATTTTTGTTTTCTTTCTTAATTTTTTTATTTAATGAGTCAAACATTCTCTGGAAGCAGTTTAAGTAGTTATGTTTTTTGTTGTACTTAACTTTTCGTAATTTTGGTTTCAAATTTGTCTCTGAGCTCGGAGTTCGGTATACCTGCGAAGCTGCAGCATGACGTTAAGCAAATCCTTCAGCTCCATCAAGGTAGAAATTGACCTCTCCGAACCTTTTGGTACCATACGAGATTTCAGACAAGGCCATCCCTTATCATGCGACCTCTTCAACTTCGTCATGGAGAGAGTTCTGCTGACAGTTTTCTCCCCAACTGTCACATAGACATAGAACCAGTAAACGCTGATAATTTGGAATATACTTCTCAACTAGAATGAGTACTATAAGCGAAAAACATCACAATTTTTCTGTGGAGCATGAAAATCGTTTTAAAAGTACATAATCTACGAAAGTAAAGAATAAAAACTCTTCTAGAGTTAAACAAGTTTGAGATAATCTAAAATTAACAAAACGACGACTTTCTTTCAGCTGATTTCTGTCAAAAACTCTGAAACTAAATAAATAATTTTACATGAAAAGTTTTCAAAAAATTAGTCATTGGATAGGTCCCTCCATTCATGCATAAAATTAATACATACAACATAAGTGGTATGAGAAACTATGTCGTAATCCTGAACGAATGGTTGAAATGACCAATTATGTATGTAGGTGTATGTATCCAAAAGTAACCTGACGATAACAAACTGCCATTTGACCTGCCATTGAAAACTCAAAAAGTACTTGTTTTAGAATACTAATCGATCCCGATATGTAGACTCCGCCATGAGGAGAATGAATCACTAGAACATATACTTGTAACCTGTATGACTATATATAATAAATCTGAGGAGAAAGCACCTGGTCATATGTTAAATTACAAGTTATCCTTACTAAGTCCATAAAGTAACCTGGAGTCTGTCGGGGCAAGATGTCTGAGACATTACGGGGATATTATACGCAGCAATAAGTAAATTCATTTATTTCACCTCCATTTAGGGATAAAGATCAATCGGTGGATCGAAAACATCGATGTATTTTATGAAAAATCGAGATAACATAGATCTTCCTTGGCGATACATTGTATCGCAAAAGTACGAAGAAACAAAAGTCAAAAATCACCCAGAAAGTTATATACAGTGGATAGCAAAAGCTTTAGTATATTTTTATATTTATTTTATTAATTTATTTCTGTTTTATTATAAAACAAACAATTTTTTAATGTTCTTCATAAAACAAGAGAAAAATAAGGAAAAGTTTCAAATGACCCCCAAGGAGAACCCTGAGTAAATATAAAATTCAAATACCTAATATGTGAAAATGTTATCTCTTATATTTAGTAGAATATCCCTTAAGGTCAATAATGTGGACAGCATTCTCTGTTTGAAATACTTAGTTATTGGCCTGTTTTCAATTCCAATAAAAAAAAAAAACGTATGTGTTCGATAATATAACACTTTTCCTTCAAACAACTGCTTTGAAGTTCCAAAAAGAGTAAATTTAATCCTTCAAGTTTAATCATACAAAAAGCAAAATAAAAACAAAATAATAAAATTCCACACCCTAATTAGGCTTCCTAAAAGCAGAATAATCAATTTTAATAGGAAACACATTATGAAACCAAATATGGAGTAGTCTTTCATGTTTCACTTTAACTTTGAAAATTCGCCTGTAAATATCAAAGTAGCACAAATTCAGATAGCAAATCAACTGAAATACTTTAATCATTTGTTGGCAAACAAAATTCTACAAAAGTTTTCAAAGAACTAAAGTCGTGGATGATACTTAAAGTCTTGCATTAACAGTCTGTTAAAAAATAGAAGCGAACTAAAAAACAAACTTAAAAGTCTTGAAGTTTTCGTTTTCTTTTATTTTAGCTTTTTTCCTTTCTTTCTTTTTTGCTTTCTAATAAATGTTGAATTTTTTATATTTGACGTTATTGTTGTTGTTATTGTATGTACATATAGTAGTTGTATTGTCTGTTCTGCGTTAATGACTTTCTTTTGTTGTAACAAAATTCTGAAAGGAAAAGAAAAGAAAAAAATACAGAAAGAAAGAAAGAAAGAAAAGAATTTATGAATTGCAGTCTAATGCCAGTTTGAAGAAAACAAAACCAAGAAAAAACACGAAAGATTTTCATAAATGTTCATTCAGTCAGTCATTCATTCATTTATTCTTACGTTCTTATTATACTTGCAGAGGAAGCGAGCCAAGACTTTGAAGATTTCTTGGATGTTTTAGGCGAACGTGTGCGTCTTAAAGGTTGGGATCGTTTCCGTGGCGGTTTAGATGTAAAAGGTAAGACAACTACAATAACAACACGTTTTTATGTGCACACAGAAAACAAAAAAAAAAAAAAAAAACAAAAGAAATGATAAGAAAATAACAAAAGTGAAAAGGAAATGAAAATGAAAATTACTTTCATTTTCTGTTCCTTAAAAGCAATATAATTTCCCACACCTCCAACAAACAGTTTGTACGTTTAAGATTTTACTTTTTCCTGTTATTTTTTAATTTTTAAATTGATTCATGAAAAATGTATTTAATGTATTATAGTATGGCACAGTTCCAGAGAATACATTTATATTCCAAACCATAATTGTTTGGAAACAATAACCGGCATAATTGTTTAAACGGCCATAAACAGAATTTTATTAATCATTTCAATGCGAAATGTGAATTATTGGAAACATACGACCTTTTTAAATATTTTCCGTATAAAATTCCTTTCCTTATGAATTATCGGCACACCTACCATCGCAATGGCCATGTTTTGTTTCATTAAAGAAACGGAAGCCACTTTATGGTCTCTTGTGGGGGCAGCATAGAAAATTTGTTTCTTAATTTGTATCTCCATCTCCATCCATTCCTTGTGTGGCACAAATTTTTTTTCTTCTCTGCTATTGTTGTTTTCTTATTATCTCCACCTTTAGCTCACATTTCATTGTTTCATTGTGGTTTTGTGTATCGTTAAAGAAAAAATTATCTTTTTCTCCTATTCAATGCAGGTGACATGACCGGCAAATACTCGGTGTATACTTTGTATGAGGGTCATGAGATTATGTTTCATGTTTCAACACTTTTGCCTTTTTCTAAGGATAATCGACAACAGGTGAGTCGTAAAGAAATAATAAAAAAGTAGAAAGTTTGTATGCACAGTTGAATTATTTTATAATTTCAAAATAATTATTATAATGAGCAATAAATGGCAACAAATGTTGATTTAATTATGAATTTAAGGATCTGAAAAAAAGGGTCAACATACTTACAGAACGTGTTGTAATTTTGGTAATAATTAAACAATTGGGGAAAGTATTTAGGAAAAGGATAACTTAAGAAACTTAATTGATAATTAAAATATAAATCCCAAAGTGTACGAAAGTAAAGACGAATTATTATAAAATAATGGATGTTTAAGTAAAGCAATATTTAATACACTCAATAGAATACCGAATTAATTCTAGCTTTCGCATATATTTAAACCATGATATTTGGTTCAGATCTTTAAATTTTTTTTTTAGGCAAATAGTGTATAAAAATATTGTTTAAAAATCCATTTGCTGGTTTTTTTTCAGGTCGAACGTAAACGTCATATTGGCAACGATATCGTCAATATTGTTTTCATTGATCAGAGTGCATCCGACAATGTTGACACAGTTTTGCCAACAATGTTTGATCCCACATGGATAAAAAGCCAATTTACACGTAAGTCACGAATATAAAAACGTATTAATTCTATTTGCTATTGTTTTAAATAATTCAATAAATTGCAAATTCTTTTGTTAATTAATATGCAATATTTACAGACATTTTTGCTGTGGTAACGAAAACCCAACAAACGTATCGTTTGGCCATTTTTTGTGATGAAAATGTGCCACCATTTGGTCCAACCTTGCCAAACCCACCAGAATTTACGGTGAGTAAAAAAAATAATACAAACATTTCTCTTTATTCTTCATTATTTACAAAATTCGGCTTTCGCAAATCTACCATAGACAAATATTGATTGATATCGTGCTATAGACTATGTATAAAACAACGTGAGTGTTATTATAGATGCGTAAATATGTAAAAAATTACCAGGAAAATTTGTGAAATTAAACAAAAAAAGTGAGATAACATGCGACAGAGTTGAAGCTTTTAAACCCTTTTAGTAGACGAATACATTTAAGAATTAGTTCTAATTAACTTAATTGGTTATTACAACACTTCAGTCAGCTTCTCACACTACTTATGTTGTTTGTTTTATTTTTATATATGAGAGGCGGGACTTACAGTTTAAGGTCGTATCCGTATGACAGATTTTTTAAAAATTTTACCTGGCAAATTGTATTTACTTTTAGAGTTTTTGCCAGAAATATGCTGAGAGGAAGTCACCGAAAATATATTTTTTTTTTCATATTTTCGTTTTGATGTCTGACCTGGGGTTTGAATCGTGGCCTTATGTCTAATAAGCCAACACTTTACCTAGTAACTACGGCGACTTCAAGAATGAATTTTAGAGCAAAAATTGAAAAAAAACATGGTTCTTCAACTATGCCACTATCGGTAACACTGCTACTATTGCTGCTACTGTTACTACTGCTTTCAATGCTACTATTACTACTACTACCGCTTACGCTACTACTTCTATTACTTCTGCTTCTGCAAATCCTACTTCCACTACTATAACTGCTACTACTACTACTGGAACTACCATTACCATTGGTAACACTACTGCTACTACCGCTACCACTGCTATTATTACTTCCTCTACTACAACTAATATCTACTACTACAGCTATTACTACTGCAATTACTAGCTCTATCATTATACTGCTACAGCTACTGATACTATTACTACTACAACTAATACTGTTATTACTACTGTTACTACTACTACAACTAATACTACTATTACCGAATCGCACTCACTTCGTCTTGAATCTTGCAGCCTTATGTAAGCTCTTAACATGATCAGTATGTCAGTGATTTTGAAATTTCTTCTGGAGACTACTAGCTCTACCATTATACTGCTACAGCTACTGATACTATTACTACTACAACTAATACTGTTACTACTACTACTATTACCGAATCCCATTGACTTCGTCTTGAATCTTGCAGCCTTATGTAAGCTCTTAACATGATCAGTGATTTTGAAATTTCTTCTGGGGAAAAGTTGCTGTTACAGCCCGTATTACAAACCAACCTAAAACCCTTTTCTTCCAGTAGCATTACCAATGTTAAGTCCATTGTTTACATAATAAATTAAATTATGTACATATGTGTGTATGAGTATTGTTAATAAGTTAAAACAAAGGAAACTACGCCAGTTGTTGACTTAACTCAATTATGACCCCGTATAGTATATTTGTAAACGAAAACGAAAAAACAACAACAACTATAAATATTTGTTAAATAACAGCTTTTATAATTTCAACTCATTAAAATCAACATCAACCCGTATCCTTCGTATGTCTAACAACCACATGGGGTAATTAATCAATAAAATGTTAATATACGAACAACTATATTTTGCTATTGTTGTTATTGTCTTGTGATTATCAAACACACAAGGGTATTTATTTGTTGACAAACAAACATAATACAATTGCATAATAAATAGTATAAGTATTTAGCAATACACTACTACTAATGAATCTGCATTAAACAGAGAAACTTTGCAAAACTTACTGTTGGATACAGTATTTTAAACGTAACTGTTTCGGATTAACAATGGAACGAAATTTAAATTTTGATTTTTCGTAAAAAGCTACTTCCACATCGTATTTTTCATTGGAATTTCCCCCGTATATCTTTAGGGCGTGCATTTTTCGATATGGTCTCCATTGAGCACATTAAGGTTTTTCAGATATAAGTATTTATTGTTTCTACAAAATTAAGTTTTATTACAGTCGTTGTATTAGACCTGAGGCCAAGGTTCAAACTCTAGCTCAGACATCTTCAACAAAACAAAATAAAAAAAAATGTTTTCTCGGCGACTGCTTCTCTGGAGATTTCTGGCAAAAACTTTGAAAGTAAATAAAATTGCCCTGAAGAGCTTCTCAAAAATCTGTCGTTCGGAGTCAACTTTAGACTGTATTCACTCCAGTCATTCATGTTTAAAATAAACACACACAACATAAGGCTTGTGAGACGCGAGGTCATAATCCTGACAAAATGATTGTAATGACCAATTATGTATGTATGCATGTGTAGTCAACGAAATGTGGGACTTATGCATTTAAGAAGACTTCCTCCTTGAAGACAAGTGTTTTTTAGCTGAGCTATGTAAAGGAAGTTAATGTTGAATATCCCGCATGAACTTTAAAGGGCTATCTCTGCAGCAGAGACACTTACATTTTCCCTCACAGTTACTGGCATTCATTGAGAAAACATATGTTTTGGCTTTGCTTTGTTGGGTTTCTTTCAGAGATTAGCAATGAATATTCAAAAAGATGGGTAGATTCGAAACATACTCACAATTTCTAATACATATACGCATTCATACTTATTTTAATATCATACTTATACTACTCATATTCAAAGTTTAAAGTACTCATCGTACTTATACTTAACAATACGCATGATGTTGTTGATTTCGACTCTTCTTTACTCAACATTTACAAGAATCACAAAATAAGTATGATTCGCGTACGAACACTACAATACTCACTAGAAGGTTGTGTGTTTGCTCTGCTTGCTGTCTTTGTCTTTTTCTTTCTTCTTTTTTCGTAAATGCAACAACAACAAAGTCTGTAAATTTTGATGAATGATTTGAATCACCCGAATCATTTATGAGTATTATAAGTATTTTTTTAAATTTATGAATCTGTATGAATTACACATATTTCGAATGTTATGAGTTCGATGTCAACGTTGTACTCATACTCATTGCAACCTGCACTTATAAATCAATGTTGTAGTGAGTACGGATGAATCAGAGTAGTTGAATTTCAATACAGTTGACTCACTCATACTCAAAATTTCATGAGTACTTAGTGTTAATAAAAAAAATACAAGCGTAGTATAAACAATTCATTGCAGATCTCTGGTAACGACCAATGGTCATTAAGCGATGTCCATTGTATTCAAGCGACTATTTGAATAATATCGGATGAATAAATTCGTATTTGCCCATTCCGTTTAATATTTATTTTGTTGATTTCAAAAAGCATTAATTGAAATATATTTTATATCAAAAAAAAAAAACATAAAAAATTTGTTTCTGATCTCAAAAGTCGAATAAAAACTATGTATGTATGTGGAGAATTAAATACACACAGCCTTAATGAGAATAAATGCTTATGCTCAATAATCTAATCCTGCTGTATTTCAAATATTTTTGTGTATTTGTTATTCTCCTTATTATAAGTTATTATGTATAGTAATATTTCTAGTGTATTAAAACAATGGAAAAAAAAAACTGTAATAACTCACGATTCTCACAAGTACTTAAAATCAGTGATGATGTAAACAATTTGCCAAAAAGATTGCTTCAAAACTCTCCTTAAATATAAGAAGCGTGACTATAAAATGAAAACTTATAAATAATAAGACAAGTCACGTAAAGTCTTTAGTGCACCTGCTGTCATAATTTGAAATGTACTTCACTATACTCGAACTAGTGGCAAAATAAATTACAACCATTATAAGCTCCTGAACAACGAATATAAATAATTTCACAACAAATACGTTGTCTATTGAGTTGAGTAAATCATAATTTCTCGAATATACGCGTATTTTTTTTAGGCCGTACCCTGTTTCGTATATTATTTACGAATTAATTAAAACGTAATTCAGTTGAGTAAATAATAAATAATGCTGGCTTTGAGTGTAACATCAAAATAATTAGAAATCGTTGTGTAAAGTTAGTTTTAAAGGAAAAACTTTAAAAAAATTATTGTAAAACAAGTAGCTGCTTTTAATTAACAATACTTTCAAAGATTAAAAAAAAAATAACAATTCAATCAAGGCCTTTGTGATGGTGACTTATTACTGTCATTTAAAAAACCTTATTTGTTTTATTTGTTCCATTTGCGAAATTCTTTGCATGCATGCAATTTGAAATTTGCTTTACATACTCGCTTTAATGTCATTGTGATGATTAATTAAATTTATTTTCTTTTAATTTTTATTAAATGCATCATTAAAAAATATTACTATGCCTTTAACTTTGTGTTTTACAGGATGTGAATTTGTTTCGTGAATTTTTATTGGTTAAATTAATCAACGCTGAGAAGGCAACATTCCAAACACCAATATTCTCGCAGAAACGTGAGAGAACCCTTGAAATGCTAATAAAAGATTTACATGAAGACTACATTGGCGATAGTAAATTGGTGAGTATATGAAGGGAAAAATTTTATAAAATACAATATATAGAGACTTTGACTATATGCTAAATCCAACAAGGACAAGTTTAACCTTGAGTATACGAATTAAATCAAATTTTTTACTGAAAGATACCCAAAGTTTATGTAAATCTATTATATTATCCTTCACAGAAGAGTATATATTAACTCGAACACATTTTTTGAACCTAATTTTTTCCCACTCCATCTTGCAACATATATCGATAAATATGACCATAATAAATGATTCTTAACTAATCTCAAAATAGTATAATTATACCAATCAGTGCTAAGAGATCACAGACGATATCTGAGTAAACTATACACACATATACTCGTATACATACTTGGACATTACAACCCTTTAATCAGGATTACGACCTAGCTTCTCCTACCACTTATGTTGTGTGTATTAATTTTATATATGAGTGGCAGGAACCACAGTTTAAAGTAGACTTCGAACGACAAAATTTTTGCCAAAAATCTGCTGAGAGGCAGTCGCCGAAACTACGTAAATACTCTCTTAAAGAGAGACTATTTTCTGATATATAGACAGCTTAAGTGGTCTAGGGACAAAAGCGAAAGTTTTTAATCCCAGAATGAAATATTCCGAACACATGAGAAATCGCGCAGGTCTATAAAAGTTTATGTGCTTAATTCAACTCGGATAGGAGGTACAAAAGACAGGGCATAGAAACACTATCTGCGGTTAATTCGCCATTCGAGCACTCGGCGCTTATCAGGTTAAAGCAAAGATAGTATGGCACTGTGTATGAAAGCTTAATCATCCAGATAGGCAAAATAAGGTTACCCTCTGCTAGATCTTAGGTCACACGGACATTCTTGGCAATGGGCAAGCAGACGAACTTGGAAGGAGAATAGCTTCCACGCCTTTTGTACAAACATGCTCCATGAAAGGGAAGATAAAAAGAGGCAAAGGCTCTTCTCCAACCAAGTGTGTTTGAGGTAATCAAAACTTTTGTTGGGAAATTTCAAAAAAAACAGATCTGAGTCTATTAAAAAATAACTTTGAGTTTCTAACCGGTCTTCTGACAGGGCATTGTAGACTCAGAGAACACATATTCAGAATAGGGGTTATCTCGTGGCCAACATGTCGGATCTGTGCCGTGAGATTAAGTCATCGGGCATTAATTCATTCCACCTAATACGATCCTGGTGGTTATACATACATATATACATACATACATTATTGGACATTATAACCCTTCAGTCAGGATTTCGACCCAGCTTCTTTTATTTTTATCTTTTATGTTTCGTTTCGTTGGAAGACCTGAATAGTTTGCCTACTAGACTATGGCGACTTTAGAAGTTTATCAGGACAAACCCTGTAATGTGTGACTGAGGGACAATATATTCTTTTTATTTAAAATAAAACAAATGAGATTGTAATCAACAATGATTTCCGAATCCACAATTTGATCACAACATAATGCAATTTATTTCACCACAACTTTATGCCAAAAGGGATATTAAATATAAAAGCAGCCTAAACCTAAATCTCCTAAATTAATGTTAACATAAGGTACAGGTAAAAACTTTATATTAAAAGCACAAAAATTATGCCAAACATACATTATATCACTGCAAATATATTGTATGTCAATAATAGTAAGTTTGTATACCTAAAAATGTGTGCGTGTTTGCCAGGATAAAAATGTTTCTAGTACATGGAAAAATCTTTTGTTACCCTTGTGTACTGTCTTCATATTTTAATATGTAGAGATTGTGTATAAAAAAAGCTGTGTGTGTGTTAAATAAACCACAGAAATTAATTGAATTGAATTCCATAAGTATGTATAGAATGTATGGTATGTAAGGTTTAATACGTAAATGTAAGTAATCCATGTAACTTTGTATAGCCACTTAACTGGCTACGAGTGATAGTTAATACAAAAAAGAAGAAATTAAATACAGATTTAAGAAAAATTCAGTAAAAATTCTAATGAAATATAAAAATTATGGTAAATTAAAAGAAAACATTTTTAAAAATTGTTTCTAATCAACATTTGTTATCTTCCATCTGTTGCTTACCAATCAATACATGTTTTCAAAGCTATCTGTCCATAGAACTATTGAGTTTTGTTGCAAATTTTA
Source organism: Sarcophaga rosellei (assembly GCA_930367235.1). Lineage (NCBI taxonomy): Eukaryota > Metazoa > Arthropoda > Insecta > Diptera > Sarcophagidae > Sarcophaga > Sarcophaga rosellei. The sequence continues at coordinate 79,969,127 of OV884018.1, forward strand.
CAATATTTTCTACGTTCTAGGAGAAAACAAATCTGTGTCCTATTGTTCTAAATTGCCAATACAATGTGGGAGTAATTCCGTTTGACTGCACAAATGTATTGATTTTAAAATGATTACATTGCAGAGACAAAATGTTACAAAATCAAAACACTCAAAACAATGCCTGTAAATGAGAGGAAGTATTTGTTGTGGTTTATTTGTTATTTTTTACGGCAAAGAAAAAAAGAAAGAGAGTCATAACGAATGCCTTATTAAAAGTTTAATTATAAGGACATTCACACTATGTGTACCATGCAGTGCACACTATACAACTCAACCTTTATTACAATAGTTTACTAACAAACATGACTTGTCTGACACTATAAGAAGAAACCTCGTATCTCTTCTATCACTATTAAATTATTCTCATAGGCATTCAAGTAGTATATGTAAATATACAGTTGAGAACATAAATGTAGGGACTTATTTTACTTCAATTGGAATTGCTAAGCAAATTAATTCTTTAGCAAGGAATTCTAATTCACTAATTTTAGATTCTTAATAAGCCGTAAAATACAAAAGTGAATATTTTTTAGGATGTTAAATAGCACAGCGATTAAATAAAATTTTGATTTAAAAAGTTTGACAAGACATTTCTCTGTAGGCCACATCATAACGTTACTGTTACTAAACTACTTATACACTCATCACTGCATCCATAATTTATATATTTTGAGAAAGACTTGAACAAACTGATACATGTATCAGGGAATGTCCTTCTAATACATATCCCACAACAAGAGTTTATCTCGTTATATATAATGTCGTTAAATATGGTAACTAGATCTATAGAAGGCTGCATACATACATACATACATAATTGGTTACATTACAATCCTTCAGTCATGGTTACAACCAGTGGTGTTTTCGAGCCGGAACGCTCCGGAACGTCGTTCCGATACTTCCTTTTTGGACAGGAACGCGTTCCGGAACTAAAGGTGATTTCTGATAACGAGAATTTGCTGACGTTCTGAAAAAAAATTAAAAAGAATTGCTAATTTTTTTTTTTTTTCTAATTTTTGACGAATTTTTATATGTATTTTTATAAACAAGGATTTGAACCGAACCCGAAATGGAACAAAAACCGGAACGAACCGGCTTGTTTTTCCGAACGGTGAACCGGAGTCCGGAACGTTTTTTTCTGCTGAACCGGAACGCGTTCCGGTAAAAAAAAAATTAGCACAACACCACTGGTTACAACCTAGCGTCTCACACAAATTGTGTTGTGTGTGTGTTAATTGTATCTATGAGTTACGGGGCCTACAGTTTAAAGTCGATTCTGAACAAGAGAATTTTAAGAAATTTTTTCTTGTCTAGTCGCCTACGAAATATTTCTTTATTTCGTTTTGTTGGAGATGTCTGACCTGGAGTCGTATCACATATATACATACATAATTGGTCATTACAACCCTTTACTCAGGATTACGACCTAGTTTTTCACTGCACTAATGTTGTGCGTGCTAATTTCTAAACATGAGTGGTGGGACCAACAGTTGCCTTTTCATGCTAATTTTTTACTTACCCTCAGAGTTTTTGCCAGAAATCTGCTGAGAGCAAGTCGCCAAAGAAATATTTCTTAATGTTTCGTTTTGTTGGAGATGTGTGACCTGGGGTTTGAATATAGGTCGCGCGTTTGATAAGCTAACGCACTGCCTACTAGACCACACTATCTACTAGACAAGTCGTTTCATGTAATTAAATCTGGTTATATTTTCAGCGCTGTAGAAGTGGTAGATAAAGTTCGAAAAGGGTGTCTCCTTATTATATATTTCTGGACACGATTCTTGTAACTGGTAAATAACACGGATAGTCAGATGCCGGCTGAATTACATCGATTTTGCTGATGAAATGTGCCGTTGATAACGGCCACCTTGTTGAAGTTACATCTGTCAAATTAGTTGTAATTTGTACAGCCTCTTCTACCAAATCAGCGTGTATGGTTTAGAATTAAATTATAAGTGCAAATAATAAAATATTGTTTTATCAAAACGTATGAAGAAAAATCATCTGCAGCTATGAGAATCATTTCTGGATGAATGGGTACGTGAACAAACAAAATTGTCGAATTTGGCGGCAACAGTCCACATCAGTTCCAAGGATCGTCGTTTCATATACTATCTTTGAGAACGACTTGGATCAGGCTATCGTTGATATCGGCGTGCATTATCAACGGTCAATGATTATTAACTTCTTTAAGCCTAAATTGGATGATCCAACGGCATGTGGTTTTAACAAGACGACGCTACATACCATACAACTCATGCCACATTGGATATTCGAACGATTTGAAGGCATGGTCATGAAGGAGCAGATACAGCTGATGTGAATTGGACACCGAAATCGAGTGATTCGTCCCCCTTAGGCTTTTTCTGTGGGATTTTCTTAAGTCACAGATGTAAGCGTATAGGAAAAAAATTTCTGCAGTCCTCAGAGCCAACATAACCCATGCCATTGAATTAAATCCAGAGAATTGAGCATTTCATATACACTTACACTGTATTTCAAATCGGGAGATTATTTCGATTACCTTATCTTAACTGGCCATTAACAACCCTCTTAACGGATTTCGACCTGTTTTTACACATCCTTCCACACGCTTCTGCTTCTTGCGTGCCTACGCCAGTTGGTCACACCAATCGATGACAGGGCTTCCTCGATCTAGTTATTTTAACGCAAACAATGTTGTCCTCTTCGCCGACTTCCGCTAATCCCCGCATCAAATAACCGTCTTGCCGGTGAATCCTTTTCCATTCGAACGACATGACATTAAAATTCTAAAAACTTCCTCGAAAACAATACATTTTTAACTTCCACTGTGCAACACTGAAGAGAATATTTTACTAGAAACCCAAACAAGTATGAAACTAAACTAAAAAAATGTATGTTTTCTTAAGTTTATTCTGCTTTCTCCCTTCTATTGTATTTATTCCTGTAAGAATCTGAACATATGTACATAAATTCATACATACTTCTTTTCATGAACGTACATACATACATATACCATCACAAATCAAGTATTTAAACACTTTTACCATAAAAAAAAAATAGAAAATATACTGACTGACATACATTGATGTGCCCTCAAACAAACACTTTCTCTTCTACAAGACACTTCAAATCTAACACTGTCACATGCATACACACACATATTGAATACAATATCCTTACATCACTACTACACATACATACTTACATACGGCATATGGTATATAAATGCAAAATTTACTTAAACTGTGTATGTAACACTTTCATTGGGACACGTACTAATACTTACGATATATAATGTTTGTGTGTGTGTGTTGTGTATTTGTATACTTTTAGAACATGCTAAATAGACGCGCTTTCTCTGAAGTACTGTATGACGTGCCAAGAACATCTAAACTTAAGGAGGACGCAAGACAAATTGAATTTGTTCGTATAGGCCAAGCACTCAAATTGGAGGCCATTGTACGAGGTGATGCCCCCACAAGCATTGCATCAGCCAGCCCATGTACGATATTTAAGAAACCCCCTTGGGAGCCACATTGTTTCTATCCGACCTTTCCACATCGTGGCACACTAGCAGGTGATTCTTTCGGTACGAATGATGAGTGTTTATTTATAGCCACCGATGATGGTACATTCCTGATGAAAGGTAAACATACATGCATGCACTTACACGTAAAAATGTGTAGAGTTTATCAATCAAACAAATCAAAACAAAGAAATTTCTTTCACTCAAATTAAACGCCTAAACTGTTTCAATTGTTTTTCTTTTATTAAAAATTGTATGTGACACCTGCGGCTCTATAGAGGATCAATCCCTTCAGCTGGTATTCGATAAAACGTTACATGTGCGCCAGCTCAGTGTACTGGAAGAGCATGGTTTGGTATTAATACGTGGTGGCTCTGCAACAAATCGTGATGGCCATCGTATATATGTATTTCGCTTGAGGGAGTTTCATAGCCGTTATATGGAAGACACTTTAAAGTGTCGTTCACGCACAGAAGTCAAGGATCGCCGCATTGATAAGACACGCGGTTGTAATTTGTATTCTTCATCGCACATAAGCGGTGGCCATTTAAGGTTAGTGGTAGCCGTGGGCCGTAAACTGCAACTCTTTCAATGGAAACATACAGCCGCTTGGGCTTCTTGGTGTCCGGAAAATGATACAGAAACTGCAGAGGGTTTTATATATCAAAAGGAGATTACATTAAGTGATACGCCTACGATTGTTACTCCATTGGAGGGGCCCACAAATACAAAAAATGGTGGCCTAATATGTGTGGGATATAAGTGAGTTTCTGAATATTGTACCATGTATTGAATAATTTGATTTGATTATATGTTTGCAGGTATCATTATGAAATTGTCTGTGATCAAACGGGAATTGCTACACGGCTACATGAAATTGAACCGGCCAAAAGGAATCAAGCCCAACTGACAGCAGCCATAGAATTATGCGATGGCCTGGAAACCGAACTACTGCTGTGCTATAATCGTAGGTTTAAATATCCCTCAACAGTTTTCTTATTTAATACACGAGATTTCTTTAATCTTTTACAGACACTTGCCACTTTCAAAAGCTCAACGATCGTGAAGAGACCCGTAATGAGTTTGATTTCCATTGGAATCTTTCGCCCACATCTGTGGTCTGTGCTTTTCCTTACATATTGGGTTTCACCTCCGATTCTATGGAAATTCGTTTGCTTGTCAATGGCAATTTAGTGCATACAGCCGTTTTGCCTGAACTACAAATGATTACATCCAAACGTGATATATTCTTTGTTACAACCGCGCCGGAATTTATGTCCAAAGATTTGAACATCAAAGGCTTGCACATCAATGAACTTACACCCGAACGAAGATTGGTAACAACACCCAGTGAATGTTCATCGAATGAAGAATTAGCACGTGATTCCAACGATATACTGAGTTCAGCAAGTGTTAAGAATTTACCCTTGAATCCGGAACATGAAATGAATAATTTACTTGAAATACCCAATGCTATTGGAGCTCAAGTGCCCAGCATACAAAGAGCCAGGTCGCTGCAGAAGACCAGTAATCTGGAAGAGAAGCCACAAATTGCAAAAAGCAATTCCTGTGGTGATTCATACCATTCAGAGAATAAATACAATGCCATGCGAGGTAATTCCATAGTGGATAGCCAACATGCTGGTGTACCTCCCAATTCACCACGTATAAATACAAACAGCAACAACAATAATAATAATAACACCACGAATAAAGCAAATAATCAACAACATTCGCCCATGTCACCCACCAAACGTAGTGTCAAGTATCGCAGTTTATTTTCGAATGGTGGCCAGACTCCTGATAATTATTCTTCGTCACCGGATCGTTTAAAACCTTTGAGAGTGTATCGCATACCTTTGGCGAAATTGGCAGGAGCACATTCTCACTTTCACATGCAATCCTTTAATGCTACTGCTGCCAAGACACAACATCTTTTACGTGAACAATATTCCCTAAATGCTAAGAGCAGGCAAAAATCAATTGATATACAATTGCCGTTGGCGGCCAGCAATGAAATGCCCGAATGACAATTTGTGCAAGAGCCAAGCGATAAGCAGCTGCAAACCCATATACAGCCGACATTGGAATTCATGGAAAAACGAAAGTCCATAGATCTGTATGACTATGATGACAATAAATTCAATGAAGAAGATGAAAGACGCTTCGAAATGTTAATGTTGCAACGTTAATATTGTTGGCACTTAAATAAAGGCCAAAAAGTATTGCGGCAACATGTGGGATTTTTGTTCAGATACTTTCGATTTAGGAAATGCTTCAGTGATGTGTTAGAAGGTTTCAACTAAAATTATAATTAAAAAAGATTTTTTTTTTAAATCCAACAAACCTATTTTAAATAAGTACAACACAAACTTATGCCATTAGTAATGGCACTGAGTGGTACCATTAATCTTGAATTTGCACTTAAAGGAAGCCAATAAATCCAGAAAATTTTCTGTGTATTTCGATCGTTTTAAATTTAGGTTCTAGATAATCAAGATTGAGAAAGATTGAGACTCCAAATGAGGATTAGAAAATGTTTTATGTTTTATTCATTGAAAGAGAAAGATATTGAATGTTTAAAAAAATCGACAATAATCTCATCGTCGCAGTGAAATCTTTCTTTGTCATCAATTTTGGAAAGAGAACCTTTGATGTTTCTGGATAACGTTCACTTTATCTAATTTTGTTTCCGAATTATGGGAAAGTCCAGTACTATTAGCTGTCAAACATAAACGGAATGACGCGATTTATTCAACTGACAAATGCCTGTTGACAGTAAGCAGCGTTCCCTTTCAAATAAACTAAAAACAGTTTTCTTGACCCAACCACCTATTTTGGTACTTAAATGATACGAACATTATCCTTTATTTCTAATGTACTGTATATGTATGTATATAGTAAATATGCATTATTTCCTTTGTTTCAAAAGTTTGAATATTTTTAATACAATACGTATACGTATTGTATGTAATACGTAACAAAGTATTGTTACGTTTTTACCTTTTAAAAACGTTTAAAATATGAGCTCGTAGATTGCAAAAAAAAAAATTAATTTGTGTTTTGTTTTAATTAAAATTCTTTATTGTTCGCACAATTCTATATGCCACTGTTCACAATTTGATGTAAACAACAACAATTGCTTTGCTTGTTATTCCTTTGTTTACATTGTTTCCATTAACAATAACAATAACCAGTCAATTCTTCGACAGATTTTTGTAACGGAGATCTTCAAATCACGATTATTCTCTTCAAACTCACCACGTATTCACACAAGACTGACAGAACTTCACTAACTCAATCGCCTGCTTTGCTTTGTGTTTTATATGGCAGAGTAAACAAACAGTTTGTTTACATTTATTCTTGTAGTGTTGTATTTTTGTTTACTTGTTTACCATTTTTTATGTTGGTGTTTGTTTTTGTATTTTTGTTTATAATTTCCATGTTAGGCGATGTAAAAGCAAATCACCAGTATCAAGATCTTTCATTTTCGTAACAGTGTATTTAATGCGTTTCTAACAACATAGTTTGTTTTAAAATTAATAAAAAAAAAATATATGAAATAAATTCGAGTGCTTCTGAAGAGATCAGTTGGGGTTTTTTGACACTATTTTACAGTATAAGAGTTAGTAAAGAATCCGCGAAAATAATATGGGCAATGCTTGCCAAATTCAGACTGAGCTAGTGATTCAGCTCCTTTATGTGTGTTTATATAGTGCACAATCTAATCGTTGGTACTCTGACCAGAGAACAAAATGACACTCAAATGTTGAAACAATTGTAGGGAATTGCATCTTTTAACTCTTTACTTTTGTTGCAAAAAACATTTTCTGTCTGCTTAATTATTTTCAAACGAAGGCGAGTATACACGACATAAACAGAGTAAAATATTTCTGACGAATATATTCTACATAAATAACAGTAAAATGCCTCTGACGAATATACTCGACATAATTTTTATAATTAATAATACCCTTGTATTTCATTCATACGTATATTGTGAACAAATTGCTAGCTCTGTACTTGAATATTATATACATATGTTGTATAGAACATCAAGAAAATAAATAAATAATAAAACAGAGTTAAATGTCTCTGACGAGTATACTCGCCATAAACAGTTAAAGCGATGAAAGTAAAGACAATTGAAAATTTCGAGTTTTTAGCAAAAATTCTTATAATAACAATTTTTAGAGAGGAATAAATAAACTTGTTCCAGATGTTAACTTTTAACCATTATTTTTAGGTAAAATTTTTATAATTAAAAAAAAAACATACACTAATTTAAAATTTGTATTCAAAAATACCAGGAATATTGTGAAAACAGAAAATAAAATGTCTAACTTCCAACAATCTCATACACGTAACCAATTAAATTTACCAAGTATCTAAGGAATACAATTTTAAGAAGCGACAAAAATATAAACTCGCTTAATGGAAAGACAATGCAGACATTCATGTCCATTCAGAGGAATTTTTCGTCTAAAAATATTACTACTCTTGATTGGCTTGCTGTTTGTTCTTAAAACCTGTGAAATAAGCCTTTGAGATGAGCTTCTTCCAGTAAAAAAAATATGAAACTTTATTGGAAGTTAATTTTTCCATTCAAAACTAGTGGACCCTTGTCTTTCACAATCTTCTTAATGCTTGTGGATTCATTGTTAAAATTATAAATTTTACTTTGGCTAAACTTTAAGTGCAGAATGATGATCCAACTATTTAATTGAAAATGTAAAAAAAAAAACAAAAAAAAAAAGAATTTAAAACCGGAACTTATATAACTCCAATGATTAATAATAAATGGAAAACTAATGAAAAGTGCAAATACAAAACTGTGTTATTAATGCAAGTACAATATTGTGATGTTATTGTTGTTGGCATTAAATAAAGAAAATTTTATGAAGTGTTACAAAGTAAATGTTTAAAATAAATTAAAAAAAATATGAAACTACACAGTATATATGGTAAACAAAAATAAATAAAAATCAAAATAAAGCAAAAGTATTACAACTACAAAGCATATTTATTCGACCATTCTTAAAGATTTATATTTTAATAATGCAAAAAAAACAACAACAATAAAAACAAATAAAATGAAGATATTTTTAAAGGGTTAATCTAAAACCCTGAAATATGTATGTACGTATAAATAAATACAAAGCAAGCTGTATTATTTACACCAAATAAATATTTATAAGAATAAATATATAAAGGAAAGGAATATATATTTACAATAAAATTTAAACATAAATGATATTAAATTACTTTTACTAAATAAATCTTGCAGGCAGGCAGGCATACTTATAAACAAATAAAAATATCGTATATACTAGTGTATGTGTATTTCTATTCTAAAGGACATAAATACATACATACATACATACAATTTAGTTATACTCTAATTTTCCTATCTATAGACTTATTTATGTACGAGTATATTTTCTACTTAAGTTTATTTAATTATGCATTAAGCAGCTACCATAATAGTTAATAATTTAATATTTAATTTTATAAAAAAAAAATTGAATAAATACTCTTAAATGTACTTATAATTGTTAAAATTAAATAATTAAGCCAAATGCATAAAGAAAATATCAAAAATGAGGAAAAAAAATAAAATGAAAATTAAATAAAAATACAAATTTTGTAGTAGTTTTATGTATAATTCTCATTTAAATTCTAAGATTAAATCAATAAATAATTTATTCTATTTAAAAACTAAAACAGATACTTTACGATTTAATATTTATTTAATCGCTATTGCTTTGGGTAAGTTTTACTCTTCAAAGAATGGATTTTTTAATAATTTATTTTATGATAAAAAATTAATGAAAAAACATAGCCAGTATTCGTGTAATTTCTCAAAACCTTTTAGATTTTAGATAATTTAGGTAAGGTAGTGGACGCCATCATGTATGAAGAGGGCCCACTTAAGCCAGCATTGATGTCCATTTTGTATGCCAGCTGCCCTTTGAAACGAGTGGATAATATACAATTATCTGGGCCATTAGAAATTCATATGCATTGTAACATGGCTAAGATTGCAAGTTCCGTATTATCGGCCTAGGCCAGCTCATCAGCAATGCAATTTCCAACAATATATCTATGTTTCGACCAACAAACTAAAGAATTATCATTGAATGATCCAAAATGTGAGTGCACTGGTGATCAGGGCAGTGAGCACTCTCTGTCGACAGTGACATTGGTGTCCACAACTAACTTGGGTTCTCCGTAAATTGTATACTGCAGTCATGTAAGAAATTTGCGGGAGTTTCTGTTGTTTTTAAACACAATGGGAAACTTTTTCCATATCTTAACCAAAAACGAAACGTAGATCCACCACAGCTCTCTAGACACTAAACAGACTCGAAAATAGTGGGTTGTTAGAGCGGTGCCAACCAGCAATCACAAAAACATTTCTTTTCGAAATAAACGCCAATAACCCCACATTGACAATCTATAAAATGGTAAACTTATTAAGAGCGAATATTTTACAAACTTATTTACTTAATTTAAGTAATATCCGAAAATTAAGACAATCACACTCAACCAAGAAACATATATTTTGCACCAAGCAATGCTAGGCTACATAAGAGTTGTCTCTACAGAAAAAATCTACGAATAAGTTTAGGAATTGATCACTCGAAAGGGCGATTCCCCAGGCACTGACTGCACTTCATATCAATTATTAGTATCTAGCGGGAAATTATTATTACAAAGCTTCAGGACAAAATTACTCAAATATAGTATATGTATGACTGTAGAGTGTTCTGGAGTTCAGGCATGTTGATGGAAAGGAGATGGAATATGAACTATCGAAAGAGGTTGAAGCGCGTGGTTTGGGCTTTTTCAAAGACCCACAAAGATTTATACTTACTTTTCAATGAAATTTTTAAATTTTTATTTGAATTAATTAAAACACACTTTTCTTTGATTGTCATTCTCTTTCATAAGAAAGAGTTAAATAAATAAAAACATTTTTTTATTATTATTATTTTAACAGTACAAAAATAAATTTGAAAACAAAATAAAAAACTTTTAAACAAATAAAAAACAATTTTTAAACTATAATACAATGTTACAATAAAAACAATAAAGTATAAAATTGAGGGCAGTAAGTACAAATACTAAAACGATCCATTTACTAATATTCACTAAAATAAAGGACTGACTAGTTATTGCCACAAAAAATGTAGTCAAATACGAATGGATCCAAGTCTGTTCTCATTAAAATTAGTTAAAAAAAAAAACAATTAAAAAAAATTGGATACAAAAACAGAAAAGAAAATTATAAAATAAATTAAACTAATAGAAGATGACAATCACAGTTATAAATTTCAATTAAAAAAAATATCGTAAATAATACAAAATTCTAAAACCTTTCTTTTTTTTTTCTTTTTGTGGTCACTAGACACAATAAATTGCAAAACTATGGTTGTGATCAAAGGTAAAAAATTGGGTATTTATAGTATATGTATGTATACGTGTGTGTATTATATATTCTTTGGATCAATTTGTTAATACGATACTTAAAATACTAAAAAAAAATATTTCATAACGTTTTATCAAAGCACAGATTCCTTATTAAAATTCTCAATATGAACACCAGCAAAGAGATGGTTTGAATCGCATGAGATATTTCTGTACAAAGTTATAAATTTCAATTAAAAAAAATATCGTAAATAATACAAAATTCTAAAACCTTTCTTTTTTTTTTCTTTTTGTGGTCACTAGACACAATAAATTGCAAAACTATGGTTGTGATCAAAGGTAAAAAATTGGGTATTTATAGTATATGTATGTATACGTGTGTGTATTATATATTCTTTGGATCAATTTGTTAATACGATACTTAAAATACTAAAAAAAAATATTTCATAACGTTTTATCAAAGCACAGATTCCTTATTAAAATTCTCAATATGAACACCAGCAAAGAGATGGTTTGAATCGCATGAGATATTTCTGTACAAAGGAAATCTGTTTTCAATTCAAAAACAAATAAATACTAGACTGTACAATATAGAAAAATATATTTTTGAATTGGTCTTTAAGAATACAACTTAAAACACTTTTGATCTTCTTTGTAACTCTTTTAAATTGTATTCTTTTTTTAATCAAATTTTTCTTCTATCATTTCTTTAATTCTTTTAAAGGCAAGTAATTTGTTTCTCTTTCTTTTTTCACTTACATTTCTAAACTTACAAACTAATTTTTTTTTGTAAAAATTAAAAAACTAAGAGTCGTTATTGTCGTTAGCTACAGTAGAGTTTATAAAGATATGTTTTGTTATTGAGATATAATGCCTCCTTAATAATGAGATATAATTTTTTTTCTTTGTATATATTTATTCAAAATAAATGAATATTATTTGTTATGCCATTATAGCATTTACCAGTCTTCATCATCATCATCATTGAGTTCAGAAATCTCCAGACGGAAAGGCGTTTGTGCGTTTTTCAGTCTACGATGACAGGTGCGACCCAAAGGATTGTGACGTAAATCGACCAATTCTAAACTATCGCTGGCAATAACATCATCTGTATCGATTTCTATAAATTTTACCCATAATTAGAAAATTATTTACAACCCTATGTAAATTCGGTAAAGACTTACCAATAATAGCATTATGACTGGCATCCAATTCTTTTAATTTTGGCATTTTGAATACAACCGGTGGCAATACAATAAATGAATTGTGTGATATATTCAGTTTGGTTAAGTTCATTAGATCTGCTAATTCATCGGGTAGTTTTGACATTTGATTGTGTGATAGATTTAAATCTGTAATGGATAAATAAAATTCCAGATTAAACGGCTTATTTTACTACGAAGAAATTGTTTACTAACCTGTTATTAAACTGAATTTTAAAGCAAACTTTGGTGAGATCTTTTTGATAACATTACCGCTGAGATCACATGTTTTCAATTCTGTATTGCGCATTAAATGATAAACAGCATCAGGTATTTGCATTAATTCACATTCCGATAAATCTGCAAAGAAATTGAAATATAATTTGGAAATAAATTCATATGAGTTTTTAATATTTTTTAATGTTTTATTTGAAATATTAAGTAAGAAAATGTATAATAAATATATACAATATGTAGGTATTTAGCTAACAATATATACTTTGTACAGCATAAGTCTAGGTCCCCTAGTAGACGTAAAGAATTTAACAAATTTTAAGCACAAATATTTTAAAAATAATTGATGTTTTCATATTTATTTAATTAATTTATGTATTTATATTGTATAATAAAAAAGAAAATTATTAATGTATTCAACAAAACAAAACAAAAATTAAGTAAGGAAATCTTCTTGGTGATTCAATATTTTTGTTCTGCAAAAGTTAAGGTAGCATCAAAAGTTAGCAGAGTTAATATAAAATTCCAATGTCCAATGTATTAAAATGATATACTTTATATGTACTTATATAGAATATATCTTAAGGTCGAGTACTACATTTAAAAAATTTATTATACCAGTTTTTTTTTGTTTTTTTTTTGTTTTATATTTATATATGCTGTAATCCACTCATAAGTAAGATTTTCAGTTCAATTTTGTTTGAGATTTAATGGCTATGCAACCCTTGTTCAAAATGATTTTCTTAAAAGTGACTGGGAGTCGTATTTGAGGCTTCGTGAAAGAGGATTAAGCATGTGGGGTGTTTGACAGCCAAAGCACGCCTTCACGTTACCATGCATACATACATACATGTATTACATACATACATAATTGGTCATTACAACCCTTCAGTTAAGTTTACGACCTAGCTTCCTATACCACTTATGTTGTGTGTGTTAATTTTAGTCGACTCCGAATTACAGATTTGTGAGAAATTTTTCATGACATATTTTTTAATTGCTCTCAGAGTTTTTCCCAGAAATCTGCTGAAAGGAAGTCGCCGTTATATTCCAATTTGCTGGATGTCTGATCTGGGGTTTGAAACGTGGTTTCACGACTTTTTAGAAAAAGTATACTTGGGATCATTGCCCTGTTGAAAGTAATAATTATTACGAATTTCTAATTATTCCGAACTTTAGTTGAAGTTGTTCTTTAGAATCTTTAAATACATTGTCTTATTCATTGTTTAATCAACAAATTCCAAATTGCCCACTTTTACCACCACTATGCTTAAATATTTCACTCAAGTTCTTTAAATTGAACTCTTCATTTCTTTCACATAAGTTTACAGAAAGGTACCATAGTCCTCAGCATATAACATCGAAGCTGCATAGGAAAACAAAAAAATCCAAACATTCACAAGGACCTTAACGTAACACTTCTTAAAACAGAAGTTTAAAAAAATGCAGAAGAGTATATAAAAATTTAGATAAACATCTAAAACCACTTGTTCATATTTTTTTAAACACAAATAATACGTTACTAGTGAGCGAATTAAATTCGTTTCTAAATTAATTTCGATTGTAAGCTTGTCTGGGCTTAATCAACACTACACCTACTTCTGTTGACTGTCGGAGCTCCAAAAGTAAAAATATAGCAACTTCGAGTTAATCATGAGATCTGCTAGTAGAATTAGCCCCATGCTCTCATTTTACATAGATTAATAACTTTCATTTAAAGTGTTACAATTTTTATTGGCTTTAGCCTCCGCTCAATCAAAATATTTTGTTGGAAATTTAAACACTTGACGTGTACACTGTTGTGTTGATATTGTGTTCATCAGTAAAAGTAAAGTGAACATGTTCAGTTGGAATGTGAAAACACACCCGGTAAAAAATATTTTCTAGCGGAAAATTATTGACAAGAAAATTGTTAATGAATTAAGCTTTACAGAAAGAGGATATATTTCTCGCTTGGAATAAATATCTTGTTCTCCATCATTATAAAAATAATTTGAATTTAATTTAACGTTAAATTTTTTCTCAGTGTGGTAGCACTGTATACCCAGACACTATACCCTTCATTACGAGGCACCTTGTATTTTAGCTGTTTTGTTTTTGTACTTAAATTTTGTCTACAAATGGTAAAATAAAAACTATAAGCAAAATTTACCAAATATAAACATTTAAAGATATTTAGTCATCATTAAAACTGTTAATATAAATTTGAGGATTTTTACCTAAATGTTGACTTTCTTGAGCATTTTCACAACGTTCAACGACTTGTACCACCAAATGAGCCATTTTATTAATACGCTTTAAGACACCTTTAAAAATTAATTAATTATTATTATAATTAATATTAAATTTATTTGTGCCAAAATAATTTTTTTTCTAATTGGTTCACCTTAAAAATAATGTTCAACACACGCGATCGCTATGAGATAAACTAACAACTGATTTTAGCTGTCAAAATTCTATTAATTTTTTTTTTGTATTGTTTTTGTATTTTTAATGCTCAAAAAAATGCTCCCAACAGCTGTTAGCTATTGTATCTGTTCTCTTTAAATATTTTCAAGATAAACCAATTGAAAAACAAAACTCGTTTAGCTCTTAAACGAATACAACCTTCTAGTTTGTCTTGCAGTTTATTGTAGTTGTAAGACATTTTGACAATTTTTTTAGTTTTCTTTACAATTAATTGTATTAATTTTTAAAGATCGTTGGTTTTAATTTGTTTCACTTAGAATTGCCTAGAAATTTTTTTCAATTTTTTTTGCTCTCTGCTCACTTCAACGACTTCAATTGAACTGCTTGTTCTTGCATAGAAAGTATCTGACAAATGTTCGTTTTCATTGTTTTGTCAAATGTATCTGCTAGCCATTGTTCAATATGTAAACAAAAATTATTTAAGAGAAATATCTTTTTGTTTTGTGAGAACAAAGAGTATCTACAAGATACACATCGAGATGAAAGTTCAACACTTTAAAAGCTTTTACACTGAAAGAAATTTTTTGACGTTTTGTTTGAATTTACAATAAAGTTCACTGTGTTTAAATTAAATACCTTTTTGTTTATTTAATAAATATCTTGTTATTTATTTAATTAATACGGGTAATTATGCATAACAAAACATATTGGCCTTATGGCAGACCAATTTTAGCAGTTTTTTCTTAAATAAATACAATAAATAATTTACAATAAGATTCATGCAGAAAATCTTATTATTTAAAGAACTGTATTTATTTGAGAACCTTACTTATGTGCGTGTTGAAGTCACCATAGTTTAGTAGGTAGTGTGTTGACTTGTGAGGCCATGGTTCAAACGTCAGGTCAGTCATCTCCAACAAAACGAAAAATTAAAAATATTTCTTCGGCAACTTCCTCTCAGGATTACTTCCTAGCTTGTCACACTACTTATAGTGGTACCTTCAGTTTAAAGTCGACTCCAAACGACAAATTTTTTGGAAATTTTCATTATTTATTCTCAGAGTTTTTGCCAGAAATCTGCTGACAGAAAGTCGCCGAAGAAGTATTTTTTTTATAGATGTTGTTGGTGATGTCCGACCTGGAGTTTGAACCGACGTCTCACGTCTAATAAGCCAACACATTACCTAATAGACTTCGGTGACTCGATGTAGATTTAAGAAAATGGCCGTTATCAAATTTCGTAAATTTTTTATGGAAGCTATATCCAATTTCGGCAAAAAACAGAAGTTTATTCCAAAATATGTCGAGTGATGGATGGTAAAAGTATTTGTAATTTAAGTTTTGCATGAAAGTGCTTCCAACTTAAGTCACCGACACTGGGAATGCATTTTACAGGACGAACATTTTGGTAAAAAAATTTTAGAAAATAAATTTTAAATTTATTTTTAATTTCATAAAATCGGTTTAACATTTAATTTCTGAATGGATTATAGCTTTTGCTTAACTTAATACAAAGCTTTCATATTTTATATTAGAAAAGCTCTGTTTATGTTTTTATCATATGAGATAAAAGAAAATTGTTAATAATTGAAAAAGATGGAAAGTGTAATTAAAAATTGTTTAAAATTTATCCAAAGATAATCAGGTCATTACACTTAGCACATATACAAGACCATAGAAAACTTGATAAGATGCCAAAAAATGATGCACATGCATACATTACATATGTACGAGTACATATATAAACGTTTTTGCAACAAAGAATTCTCTTGTTGGTGATGAAATTAATTAATTTTTTTTTTGGACAAAAGAAATGCGTCAAATATAATTTTTTTTCTCTTGTTTTGTGGCACTTGCAACAAAATAAAACATGAAGAAAAAAAAAACAAAACAAAAAAGAGGAAGTGACAGAAACACATTTACAATCTCGTTCAAATCGCTTGGTAAACGTAAAGTTGTTGTTGGCTGACAAAGCGTTTTAGTTTCAAATTCATTATCGTTTATTTATAATTTCTTGTTACAACTATTATGGTTGAAATCGCTAAGCGAAGAAAAAAAAACAAACGTTTTAATGTTAAATCACACATATAATTAGCCATTATAGGTAGGTAAAGAAAACAAAGGAAAACAAAAATAAAATCTGTTCACAAAGAAAATTAACAAAGATTTTATAAAAGATTAAGAGAATGCATGTACATATGTATGTGTACAATATGACGGTGGCACGCTTTTGCACCAACCGTTGGTAAAACATTTTCATTTGAACGACATTTAAAAGGAACAACTTCTTAACCGGAAATACAATGAAAATTATAATTAATGAGACAATTAACTAAAATAACAAAACAAAACAAAACAAAGCCAATAAACAGTGCTCTGTAATGTCATCATTGTCGAAATGACAATTTTATGAGCACGCCTTCCTAAAGAAATATTATTTTTAATAAAATAGATGATGTTATTATGGGTACATAGAAAAAATCAAAATATTTCAAATAAATTCGCATATGCATGCTTACATACGTCGTGAAACTTAGCAAATTATAGTTAACCAACTACGACTATATGGCACACTCCAACTCTATATAGGTTGAGAATATTTTCGCACATGTTTCCATAAAACCTTTAAGTTTTGATTACCGTTGGCACAACAGGGACAACTGGAACATGTCCTACAGCATTGCTGGAAACTCTGATGGATTGGTGGTAGACAGAACCAGTAGACTATTTGAATTTGTGAAACACTTCCCAACTATACTTTGTAAAAAAGTTAAAAATCTTTTATAAGAGGATCTCTTTTGTGGTATACACTGAGAACTACGAGTTATCTCGTTTGCTACTACGAGTTACCTCGTTTGCTACTACAAGATAACTCGTAGCAAGAACTTTGTGATTATATTAAACATATTTCGATATGACTTATTGAATTAACTTAATTATTTCATTTTAAGTTATTATTATATAAAAAGAGAAGTCGCCGTGGTCTAGTAGGCAGTGTATTGGCTTATTAGACGAAAGGCCCGAGTTCGAATCCCAGGTCAGACATCAAAACGAAAATATGAAAATATTTCTTCGGCGACTTCCTCTCAGCAGATTTCTGGCAAAAACTCTGAGAGTAAAATATTGCCATGAAAAGCTTATCAAAAATTCTGTCGTTCGGAGTCGACTTTAAACTGTAGGTCCCGCCACTCATGTATAAAATTAACGCACACAACATGAGTGGTGTTGAGGAGCTAGGCCGTAATCCTGACTGAAGGATTGTAATGGCCAATTATGTATGTATGTATTATATAAAAAGGTACGAGTTATCTCGTAGTTGC
Organism: Sarcophaga rosellei; assembly: GCA_930367235.1. Lineage (NCBI taxonomy): Eukaryota > Metazoa > Arthropoda > Insecta > Diptera > Sarcophagidae > Sarcophaga > Sarcophaga rosellei. The sequence goes on from OV884018.1 coordinate 79,987,276, forward strand.
CATATCCAAATGAAACTTTATATAAGTAGGCTCAAACTACAAAATATCTCGTATTACATAAAAATGCCTAAATTTATGTTGGCACCTGACGTTAGCTTTATGAAAACGATCTTGGCAGTGAATGTGTTAAGAACAGAAGCAGGAATTTTTAGTCTCAGTATGAAGATGTTGTCTAGAGCGCAATTTGTAGATTCTTTAATGGTTAGAATAAATCATCGGAACACATTCTAGAAAGCTATAGAATTTTAACGCATTCAAGAAGGAAACACCAGCCTGCACAACAGGGGCTAGGCAGTGTTAACAACAAGCAACAAAACATTAGGTATTAAGAAGAGAATTGTCAGTGTTAACACCGAGTAGCATTCTGAAATTTGTGAGGGCAATATAAGTATAAAGTTTGAGGAGCATTCTATAAACCATATGGTTGTAATACTAAGGCACTTTTCCACGGTAATAATAATCTCCGTGTTGCCAGTATTGAACGTCTGCTTCCTTCCTCTATATCACAATTTCAGCAGCATACAATTGTACTCATTGTGTTATAAGTTTCTGTTAAAAGAAGGCTCATACCGAATATATACTTAAATATACCTGCTCATTACAAATTTTCAATAGGAACAGGAGCTTTTTGTTCTACTTAGATAGAAAACAAGTATTTGGTGTTATAAAAGTCATCAAAAAATTTCAACACACTTCATCTTCGAAAAAATTCAAAAATTTATAACATGCCTTACAACGAACTAAGTATACCAATAGCTTTTGAGTAAAACCTCTAGAAATATATAAGAATTGGTCATTTACTGCAATAAATCTGATGTCAGCGTCATACTGTCTGCTGGGGACATGATAAAATTTTAAAAATTCTTTTTTAGAATAAAAACATGAAAAATAAAATATGTTTTTATATACACATTATTTCTAGTAAACATATCTAATATAGTCATGGGAAACAACTTTTATTTTTACGCTTCTGTGCTATTTCTATTATGTGTATTCAACTTTTAAAAATTTCTTGTGTTCTTTGTTTTGAAAACAAAAAACACACGAGATTTTAAAATATTGTAAAATTTTAAAATGAAAATTGAAAATTTGGAAAATGCGCAAAATTTATAAAGAAGAATAATTATTGCTCAAATATTGCCAAGAAAAGAAAACAAAAAAAAATTTTTTTTAAACTGTATTTGGTGTAAATAAAATGGCCCAGTAAAAAGGAAAAACGTAATTTTAAACAGAAATATACAACAACAAAACGAATTTATTTTTTTGCATCGTCATTTTTATTGAAAATATAAAAACGAAATTCCCATAAATTTTTGAAGAAAAAAACACATGGAATTAAACGAATAAAATGTTTCTGGTAAATAAAAAGAAAGAGAAAATAATAACAATAAGAACAATAATAATAATTTTCTTTATTTAAGCTTATTAAACTGTTTCGAAAAAAACACGAAGAAGAAAAACAGAACAACAGTTTACAATAAATTTTTATGATAAAGAAAATGCGATATTTTAAATTGAAAGAAAAATTGCATGAAAACAAAGGATTTCACCATTAATTGCGATACGTATTTACCTTCACACACACAGTCTTTTTTTTTCTGCTAGTAAATCACAAGATTTACATAAATTTTCCTTCAATTGAAAATGCGTGTTAAATATCTGTATCGTATATGTATGTATGTGATCACAAAACTAATTAGAAACATCACTTGTGTTTATTATACAAAGCAATTCACACGACATTTTTCATTGTCACATGAGTATTGTTTTTAAAATTTATACGCATTTCTAATTATTATTGAATTTTTTCTTTGTTATCTTTTTAAAAATATTTTTTTTTTAATTTTTATTTATTTGTTTTATAAAATTGTTTATTTTAAATAGCTATTTTCGCCCTTTGTTATACATTTGTTTGCTAACAGAATCCATCATTGATTGTTATTGAGTATCCTTCCGTACACAATTGAGATTAGTATCAACGCAATTTCTTCTTTGTTATGAACGAGCCTCCATATTTAATTTTTTTTTTTTTTTTTTTTGTTATGGCGTTTACATTCGATAAATATATTCAGTATACATACACCATACTTTTTCGTCCTCTTAAAGATGGCGAATTTTGTACCAAAAAATGAGGATTTATGGAAAACATTAAATTTTAGTTTTATTAGATTGTAAATGGTTTTAAATGGAGAATCACATCAAATGCTTGTCGAGACAATTTCTGATCGTTTGAAAGCAATGGTTAGGATTCAAAAGTGGAGAAAATGGAAAGTGAATGAAAACCGAATACTCAATTTTGAAATTTTGCTTTCAAGACATAGTAGAAAATATTAGTTGTATCGAATTGTTACTGACTATTAAAAATGGTTTTATTTTCAGAATGTTAAACGTAAAAAATCTGGTGTTAATCGGGGACAATCATTAACTTCGACAAGAAGAAAACGCTGTGTTTCTGCTGGGACCTGAAAAGTGTGGGGTACTAGTACGCTACCGACAACAAATGAACAATTTAAACCATACATTGATCGAAAAGACTACTAGAATGGGCAACAATACACAGCAAGGCATAGTTGCAACCTGACAATCAAATCATTAGGCATGCATCCGGCACAGCTGGTAAATACTGTTTGGGCTTAAGAGTATTTGAAAAGTTTTTTAATATAATTTTGATTCTGGGTACATACTTATTTATTTTACCCTCGTAAAACTATTGATTCTAGTGCAGTGAAAATTTAATGGAGCTCGGGCAGAACAATGTACTTATTACAACATCAATACCCAATCAATTTCCAATAATGTTTTGAGAAGCTAGACCATAATCCTGACTGAAGGGTTGTAACGGCCAATTATGTACATATGCATTATGTATGTATGTTTTGACAATCGGCCATAGTTATGTAAAGATGGCGAAGATAGTGACTGGCTTTATTTTAACGGAGGTCAATTAATGTTTGTAACTTTTCAAAACCGAACTGTCTCCCTTTTAAGTTTTTCATCTCATACACTTAATACAACCTTTAGACTTGGAAGCTTTCTGTTATGGAAATAAGAAAGCAAAATATTATGAAAATTTTTATTTTTGGACTCTATACTAAAGTTCAAACCAAAAAATTTTAATAAAAATGTATGTGTTATGTTACTCTACAAGACTTAGTATATGTCAGAAGAAAACATATCAAAACACTGGCATAAAACCCCTATAAGATTATGCCTTTTTTCAATTTCTCGCTTCTCGCTGAGTGTTAGTTTGTGTTGGAAAGTCAGACTGCACTGTGATTTAAGGAGAGTATGTAAATGAGGTAAAAAAAATTACAAAAACCTATGAATTAGAATGGTGATTGCGCTCTCATCTAACCAACTCTGCGAATTTGGTTTTGAGTAACTGTTTTTGGTTTCTAAATCTGAAGAAAATGCTGCACTTAAAGATATTGCATTTTATCTCTTCTTTTTTTGTAGGGAATTAAATAATTATACAAATATTATATAAAATATAGATCTACTCAACTCTTACTGCGTACATTATTTATACGTAAGGGTACCATCGACGACTACTTCTCTGACAACCAAAGATATATGTATATGTAAATGCGAATTTAGGCCATTACATATTCATTTAATATCGAAACGATAATGCAAATTTTGTTGAATAGAAATTTGCCATAAGCAGCTTATTATTTGATGTAAATAAATCAGTAAAATCTCTTCATAATTGAAGAATTAATTGACCAAAGATTTAGCATAACAATAGACAACCGCCTTTTATTACAATTTTACAAATTATTACAAAATATATTTAAGTATTGCCTCTTTAGGCAGATCTATTAAGTCCAATGACCTTAAACCAAATGTAATAAATTGTATTGAATTAACTATTTTCGTTTATTATAATATACTTTTTTAAAATGTATAAAATCAAATGATAACTAATACCGTGTTTTGTTTGCATGTTTTTTTTTTGTTATTATAATTGAAAAATATTTCAACAAATGATTGTTATGATTGACGAACCAAGAGAAGGTGAATATGAAATGCAACTGAGTCAACTATACAACAATTTTGAACGGGTTATTACCACCTTGATAAGATAAATTATAACAAAACAAAACAAATAAACAAATAAAAATAAGACAATATGATTGATAAACGAACAAAACAACTGGCACAAACTAAAATATAAAATATAAAAATAGATTTAATATTACGTTGCAGAAAATAAAGAATCAAAACAAAACTTAAACAAAAACATTTTGTTAGTTAGTTGGGCCAGAGGCAACCTATTTGTTGCTCTACACAAAATTAATTTTGAAATATGGGCGAGTATAATTTAATGTTGTAATGTTTGCCGAAAAGAAATTTACAGTTTTTCTGCTAAATTTTTAAAAATAAATTAATTTTTTAATTAGAATGGAAGGAGTTATAGAAATTTGGAATTTTTTGGTATTAAATTTTGTGATTATACTTTGCATTCAAACAAAAAATGTCATTACAACCCTTCAGTTAGGATTACGACCTAGTTTCTCACACCACTTATGATGTGTGTGCTAATTTTATGCATGAGTAGCGGGCTCCACAGTTTAAAATCGACTCCGAATGATAGTTTTTTGAGAAACTTTTCATGGCAATTTTCTTTACTCTCACAGTCTTTACCAGAGAATTGCTGATGAAGATGTCTACGCTGGGGTTTGAACTACGGCCTCACGTCCAATAAGCCCACACACTAGCTGCTAGACTACGGCGACTTCACGGTATATACAAGGATATAGAATTTTGAATAGTCGTTCAAAACTTTCAAGTTTAGAATCAAGAAATAATTAATCGAAGCTTAACTTTGCTCCGGAACGAATTGATGGATTTTTATTATTTTAAATGTGTGCAACTTTGCACTGAACCTTTTGTCATAGTCAAAGGCATTTTTTTTTCATCTGCGGTTAAACAACGTAAAACATGACATTGTGATCGATTCTGATCATATACATATCTTATATCTTTACATACGTATGTATAATGGTGTTCTCTATATAAGATGCATATTTATAAAAGACATTTGGCCAACTAACACGACGTTGTGTCGTGTATGTTGTATTGAATACACTTTTTGTTTGTGAACACTCAATGCTATGCAATATTGTTTATTTTGTATACCAAACGTCAAAAAGCGATAAGAATTTGATTTTCAAGCAACAAATTGCAAAATATTACGGAAAACAGTAAATTAGTTAATTATTTGTGCGAACAATATAATTTTGAAATGGTAATTGTTGATTAAAGTCAGATAGGAAATATTTTGTAGTTTTATTCTTCTTCTTGATTACTGGCATTTACATAAACTGATAGCAAGAAACCAATGCAAATTTTATAAACATATGAAAAAAATGTATAGAAGAGTATCAGATTTTTATATGAAAATTATCAACAACACTATATAATATACACTGTTGTATATTCATCCAACAATACACGCAATACAACGATACAATGGCTTGTGTGAATTGCCCAATTACAATATCTTGAGGGCATTTATACTCTACACTCATCGGCATTGCTTTGGTAAGACAAGAGAATTAATCATAGCCGTAGTATTTACTAAGCTTAGCCTCACTATTTTCATTTTCTCAAACGTGTTAAGAGGTGGTCATCGATAATTCATTATTTCTATAACACTTTTTCAAATCTTTCCTGTATTAAAAATTCTTTTCATTTCTAATGAAGACCTTGTAAACTGTCTTACATGAATTGACATCAATTGTGATATGTAAGCGAAAACTTTGGAAAATTATTCAATAGATGCGAATATAATACATACGATATACTATATACTAGAATGAACAGAACGAAATTATTTCGGACAACAAATGTCGGAAGCAATAAACATACAATAAAACTTGTAGAGCTGTGAATAATATTTTAAGACCTACAGTAGACCAGGGATTTATCATATTTAGCTGGTAATACTGGATTAAAGAAGCTGAATCAAAACCATAATATTACAGGAAGACGTGGGAGATGTTTTGTACCAGTTTTATATTATTGGATGAAATGGAAAGAAATAAAAAATTGTTTTTATAATAAAATGATTAATTAACTAAAAATTTCGAAATGAACTAATGTTATAATATAATTGTTTTAGGCAATGATTATAAAATACACTCTAACAACAAATTACAAAAAGAATTGCATTGTCATGGATTTTCACATATTTTCAAATATAAAAAAGGTTTAAAAAATGTTAAAATTTAATATAAAACGAAATAAAAGCAAATAATTATACATTTTATTAACAATTAAATATGAATTTAGTACAGATATTATTTTGCAATTCAGGTATTAATTAGCACGCACATTTAACGTAATACTGACCGCACTTAACACTTAAGCAAGTCAATCAAACTTACATACAGAGACCCAACTGTCTAAGCCACTAGCCAGTAATACTATGCATTTCGTAAATACGTAAGTAAGTGTGATGGATTAGACAGTTAGTTAGACGTAGTAGTATTATAGTAGCCAGTCTGCTTATTTTTCTACTTGTTCAAACATTTCTTTCTTTGTAAGTTTCGGCAACAATAATAACTGACAGTTTTTAGTGTTTTTGTTTTCTTTGTTACATACAAAATTTATTTGTTAATTGCGTTTATATTCCTATTTTTCTGGTAATAAAAAGCTGTCATCGTCTTATTGTTTAATTTGTGGAAATTTTGTAAAATCTTTGTAGAAAACGGGGGGAGGTGAATAATTTATTTGTTTGTATGTAATTTTATGTAAACAAATGTATTTTAAATTGACCAATATTTTCTTTGTTTTTAAAGCAAGAAAAATTTATTTTATTTCTGTCTTATTAAGGCTAAAGCACAATAAAACTTTCAATTGCGGAAAATATTAGAAATTATTTTTTATTAACTATTTACAAACATATTGTATATATACATATATAGTATAATAAATTATAAATAAATATTTCTTGCTTTTTTTTGATTTTTCATGCCTTTTTTTTAGTTTTATTTTTAATATTTCATTTCGTTGGAGTATTATGGAGTTTTTAGTAAATTTTTGCTGTTGATTTTTGCAAGTAATTGTCTAAAAATTACATAAAACACTAACAAAAAAAAAAACACTTAAAAACAAACAGAAGAAGAAAAAAATGTTTCGTTTATTATATGTGGTCGTTTGGGTTGTTGGTCAGCATATGGGAGAGTCGGCGGCTTGATAATAAAAACTAATGAGAATGAAAGTTTATTACATGTAATGGATTGGAATTATTATTTCTTTTTTTTTTTAATTTTTATTTTCCAAATACCCTACAGTTACTGGTGGAAAATGATGAGTTAGTATTATGAAATAATTTTTAAGTGGACTGTGGTTTTTTTCTTATTTTTAGAAAAGCATTATTGGGTAGAAAATACAGCACTGAAAGAATAAAAAAATTCCCCTTTTTAAGAATAACATACCATTAGGAGTGAAAACGTTTGTACTCATTTTCTAACATAGTTTTTTGAGCACTTTAACATTTTAATTTATACAACGTGATCTAAAGAGATTGTGATGATCAATCACGTTCTTTATTTATTATTTAGTGAATAATATTAACATTATTTGGGCAGTTCACACAAGTCATTGTATCGTTGTACTGAGTGTCTTGTTGGGCGAATATACAACTGTGTATGCTTGTTGTTGATAATTTTCATATATAAATGCGATACACTTATACACATTTTTTTCATATGTTTTTAAAAGTTGTATTGGTTTCGTGCTATGAATTTATATATATGTCAGTAATCAAGAAGACGAATAAAAATACAAAATATTTCCCATCTCACTTTAATCAACAATTAACAATTCAAAATTATATTGGTCGCACAGTTAATTTATTTTTTTTCCGTAATATTTTTAATTTTGTTGTTTGAAAATCAAATTATGAATAATGGTCTTCCCCTTCTTATCGCTTTTTGAAGTTTGGTATACGAAATACACAATACAGCATAGCATTGAGCGTTCACAAACAAAAAGTGTATTCAATACAACAAACACGATACAAAGTCGTGTGAATTGGCCAATTATTTTTTAATACTATGGATATTGTTGTATCTATGAATATACCAACTACAGTACATTAACCAAATTAATATTTAAATATGTAGCTAAGACGTTGCTTTGGTCCTTGTAAATTTTATAGACGTTTCTTCCTAACTAAAAAATTTGGGAGGAATACATCATATTGAAAAAATGTTTACATTAAATTCCTTTGTTTAAAACAATTGCACATTTCAAATGGAATATATTTTTTATCTTTTACTTTTTTCATTTTGTAATATCTTATCTTGAGAACAAAGAACTCTTTAATAGTCTTTTCAAATTATTAACAAATTATACCTAATACTTGAAGATATTAAATGAAAATTATATATTTAACTTGGAATTATTATATATATATAATAGCTTATTTAATTTATCTATGTTAAGGAAAAGACAAAAGTAGAACTGATAGTCTAATGAAGACCGTTTAGGCCGTTTAGGGTACTGGCCATATATGTATTTATTGATAACATTCTACTCTTTTAAGAGAAGCTATACTATATGCTTAGAATGAGTGTGTTATATTACTTAAGATTTACCTGTACTGTCACCATAAAATAAACGTTTCAGTGGCTAATATTCGAAAAAGCTAGTAAAGCATGGTAGTAGTTTTTTAAAAAGTTTGAATTTTCTCCATTAAAACTTCTACAGATGTTAAAACAAGTCCGATTAAATATTCGGTGATATTTTAAAGATTTATGGGACCAAAGTGACTTATATTTAGTTCAGTCTCGATAGCAATAATTAACCTAGTTTTCTGTTGAACTTTGTGGACATTAAAGGCATTAAAGTCTAACATGATCAAGTGGTTTCAATTTTGAATTATGTTTTGCATACGAGAAAGATTTGAGAAAAATATGGACTGTGTTTAGTTTCAATCGACCATGAACTGCATAGTAAAACAACCGATAACAATCGGGACTGGGAATTGGAATGAATGGTCGTCAAAGATGTCTAAGAAAATTCTGGTGATCATTTTCAGAAGCGCATTCCGTATGATTGACATTGGCTGTATTAACAAAATAAAGCAATCAATGATGAATACTATGCCAACTAATTGGGTAGAGTTTTTTAATTATTTTGCACCACAGCAATACAAATCTATAAACTTGTGTGAATTAGGTTGAAAACTGCTTTAACCGCTGTGTTGGCCCTAAGTATTAATTTGTTGTTTCCAAAGCTGAGGATATGATTTGGTTTATCTCACAATTTAATTGTGCTGATTTCAAAAATCTATATTTTGAAAAGGATAAAATTATAGGAGAAACGTTGAAGTGAAACGTGAGGTGTGTAGATCTCAATTGTTGCTTCTTAAAAATCACAAACTTTTTGAGTCATCCTCGAAATTGTTAACATATCTTTGAAAGCGTCAGCTAGAAATCGATAAGGGAGCGCATCAGTAGTTAATTCAGATTTTAAAGATTTACAAATTTTTTATTTTAAAATTGAATTCATCAAAGTCCAAATTGAATTTAATGTTTCTCTGAAAAGTTCTATAAACAAATGCCAAATAATGAAAGAAATTACACCATGCAACAAAATAAAAAGAAATGATATACACCCAGCTAATGACATAGTGTAAGTTGTAAGTTATGTTCAGTAAAAGTCAATAATATTTGTTTATATTTCTCGCGTAAATGTGAAATTGACACATTTTGCAATAAACAATCAAAATCCATCGAAACTTTTGAAAATTTTTGAACTGAAAGTTTATTTGATAAGATGACATATATAAAAAATATAATACGACTGTTATACTATTTAACGAATAACTAGGGTAATTTTTACCCGATTTTATCTAACGAAGTGTTATGTGTTTTTTAATTAAAATTTGCTACTATGAAGGGACAAATTTAAAAAAATATGAAAAAATTTCGCATTTGTCAAGTTTACCTCATCACAGCTCATAGCATATTAAGTCAAATAATTTATAAATGTATAACGTTTTAAAGGCCTATCCCTGTGATTTCTAATGAGGTTTAAATTTTGGGCATCGGTTCAGAAATGGTTGTCTAATCAATAAATATGTGCGTAAAATCCAAAAAAAAAAAACAAACAGTTTTTGTCAAATAAAACAAGCTGAGTGTATTTCATTTTTTTTTTATTTTGTCCTATACTGTAATGAAAGAAATTATAGTTAAAATATTGTGATGTTATTTTATTTAAAATAAATAAAAATAATTTTGTTTTTAAAATTTGCAATATTTCGCATAAATCTGTAGCTCGAATAAATTTATATATGTATTAACCAAAAACAATTCGCAGTACATAGTTTAGTGTTGATGAATAAGTACTCCGGAAACAATATATATATTTATATATGTATGTATATAATTTAGAATGTTAAATATTTATTTAATTTTCGTTTACATTTTAATAGTTTACTTGCAAATATTCAAGGTTTTTTAATTCAAACATTATTGAACAGCTCGTATAAAAGTAATAATATATTAAACTTTTATTTGCCTACAAATATATGAATTTCCCCATGAAACGGATTTCAAATTAGCCTTTCATTTTGTGTTCTCTTTAAATGGTTCCAATGGCTTCATCATTTTACATGTATTAATAATGAAAAACTAATCCAAATAATTCATGTCTGTAAACTATGACCTAGTTTTCAGGCCACCACAAGACTTACCTAACATACTGTTTTCTTTGGCATCCTCACAACGTCCCACAACACGTATCACACCACGGCCAGCTATGGGTGAAAATGTAACAATTCCACCGATTCTGGCTATGTGTGGTGGTACACGAGGATCATCTTCATTTTGTTGATTTGAGAAATTGTTGTTATTATTGTTATTGTTGCCGTTGTTGTTGTTATCATTGTTGTTATTATTATTGTTATTGCCATTGTTGGCAATATTTGTAATATCATTACCGAATGGACGCATTTTGTTGGTTTTTTCTGTTTTTGTTTGTAAATATATTTTTTTTTATGAATTATTAAAGATTTTCTTAATTTTTAAAATTTCAAAATGCACTTCTTTTACTATTGCATGCACATTTATAATTATTTTAAATTTATTTTTTTATTTTATTTTTTAAAAAAATAATTATTTCTTTATTTTTCTTTAAATTTATAGTCTTTTTTATTTTGTTTTTGTTCTAACCACTTTAACTTGTTTGCAAATTTATAATTAATTAATTCCAATATTAATTTGTTTTTCTTTTATTTTATTTAATTTTTTTATTTTTTTATTTAATTTTCAGTTACAAACCGTCTGGTAAGTCTTCAGTTTTTCAAATGTTTCCAAAGCTTTTTCATCAGCTGTTTTTATACGGCCACAGAAACAAAGGAAAATTCAGAAACAAAAACATTCGAACCTATAAAAAACAAGCGATCGGTGCAACGTAAAAACAAAATTACAAAAAAAAAAAGAAATACAAGAAAAACAATATCACCACAATACTACTATGTACTAACAATATTCATTTATTTTATATGTACATACATACAATATTTCGAACGAACATGTTTATAATTTGACGTGATTTTTGTGTTTTTGTGCGACGATCGTTCCGTTCATTTGCGTCTTTAGTTTGTTTTATTGTTTACAAAATTCTGCTCTATTGCGATTGCTCTCTTTTAACTGATTCATAATCTTGCTCTCAAACGTAAAAAAGCTTTTTATATTTCCATGTAATTAAACTACGGATAGGGTTACCAGCTCTTCGAATTAAAGACTTCAGAGAGATCATTTTCGGAATAAGTTTACGTTCAATTACCACTCGACTTAGGTCTATTCCAGAGATCAGCAATGAGTATTCAAAAAGAGTAGATTCGAATCATACTCATAATTTGGGATATTTATACGCATTCATACTTTTTTAATTTCATACTCATACTACTCATATTCAAAGTTTGAAGTACTCATCGTACTCATGCTTAACAATACGCATGATGTTGTTGATTTCGACCGTCCTTTACTCAACATTTATAAGAATCGAAAATAAGTATGATTCGCGTACGAACAATACAATACTCACTCGAATTATTTATGAGTATTATAAATCTGAATGAGTAGGCGTATGAATCAAACATATCTCGAATGTTATGAGTTTGATGTCAACGTTGTACATATATTCATTGCAACCTGTACTCATAAATCAACGTTGTAGTGAGTACGAATGAATCAGAGTAGTTGAATGCAAATACTGTTGACTCACTCATACTCAAAATTTCATGAGTAGCGAAAAAACGATTCATTGCTGACCCTTGTGTCAAATCTATTTCCTTGCACCAATCTTATTGCCCAGTCAATACATCTCCGGCATCGCACTTATCAGAGCCAACTACAAATCGATGTTTTGGGAAACCTGGTAGATTACCAGACAAAAATATGCATATATTGTAGCCTGGAACTCGCAAGCCTGTGGAAGAAGAGACGGCCAGCTTGCACTTATTGAAAGCAACTAGAGATATAAGCTTAGAGAGCAGGAAGAAGCTGGGGTTTATCACGATATCATGCGCCAAGTCTTAATTACAGTATGAATTACATGGGATTTTTCAAGACAATTTGAGAGTTTGGATTATGCGTGGATATTTTTTTATTTTCGCACAAGGTCTCCTACAGACAAGAAAACATAAAAGATCTCGAAATTTTAGTAAGTATTGTTCGATATGATATGAATATCAAATATGCAATGAGTTAGCATATGGAACATCCAGCTGCAAGACCGACCAGTCGAAGTAGTGTAGATCACGTTTGCTATCTACGTGGTATAGTGACAAAGAATTGCGCCAGAAATCAGACTCAAAAAGTATGGTTCAACAAAGAAGCTCACAAATATCCATACGACACAGAAATATACTGAAAAATATGGCTCAACAAGGGAGCTTATAAATATCCAGACGAAACAGGCATATGAAATAGGCATATGAAAAGTCTACTCTATTGTGAACGTGAAACCCAATGTTTTTCTCATATAATAACACAAAAACTGCAAGTATTCTCTAAAAGTGTCTCAGAACCAACAACATAAGCGTAGCGGGTAGCTGATTCTCAGCCAAAGAGGGGATATTCTGATACAGTTGATATACTTTTAAACAATTAAAACTTTATCTTAGAAGAGGGAATTCTAGTACATTTCTTCTTTATTTAAATTTTAGCTGTAAATGGCAACTCCTTAACAGAACTACGTTCAATTTCCTCAGCCACAAATTTTCATTCTCTTTTACAGCCATCGGAATATATCTAATCAAACCAGTGGCGTATTTCAGATTTCTTCAATAATTTACTTTTATTTCGATTTTCTCATGTAATCGCTTAATGTTTTCAGGTATTTTTATTTTATTCTTTTATTTTTAATTAATTTTTTTATTTCGTTTTTTTCCGATTTTATTTTTACATTTCTTTTTTTATTTTATTTCGAAATGTTATGGTTCTCGTATTATTTAATTGCTATTAAAAAAGAAGTGCGCCAATTTTGTTAAAGTGCCAACATTTATTTTTAAACAATTAGAAAATTTTGGCACGCACATCTTAGAATGATTTTTTCATTTTCTTCTGTCTGTTTTTCTATTTTCATTTTTCATTTGGCCATCCAAACGACAAAATGATGTAAAATTAGAAAGCAAAACAGAAAACGCATTCATTACTAAGAATTGTTAAATGTATCATGGCATACAAAAAGCATGACATATGAATGTATCTCGCGTTTTATTTTCAATGATTTTTATTCAATTGTTGTTTTTATTATTTGCAGCAATACATACGAGTACATACGTTAAATGTCATGTGATGATTAGGTTTTAAAATTTACATCAGAAATAAACAACAAAACCAACAAATCTAAGAGATTTGTAATTCTTGAAAATGAAGGACTCATGGTAATGGCAAGCTGCATATGAGCGAGTGAGTACCTTTAAAATATTAATAACCCAGATATTTTGCTATATGTATGTATACTCTTTAAGGTCTTTTATTTAATTGATGGTATATTTTGCATAAAATGAAGTGCATTTGTTCATGCTAATAATATAAAGGTATAACAATTAGGTTAAAAACTGAATAAATAAATAAAATCGGTGCTGTGTAAATTTATCATTTGCATGTTGAAACAAGGATAAATGCAGATTGAAGCCAAGCGATCTTTTCTCCCTATGCTACTTGGTCTGCTGATGGCCTGAGCAAAATTTTAGCAATTATTTCGATTCTCTAACATGCCTATAACCTCGTTGAAGGTGTATGTATTCTTTGGTTCAACTTTTGTATTGTTCGTTACCAGATTGGTTTATTTCGACCTACGTTGCATAGTGAGTTCTCTTGGAGTGGTGTATGAAGTAATCGTAGTCTAGCAGGTAGTGTATTGGCTTATTAGACGTAAAGCCCGGGTTCGTATCCCAGGTCAGACATCAAAACGAAAGTATGAAAAAAATATTTCTTCGGCGACTTCCTCTCAGCAGATTTCTGGCAAAAACTCTGAGAGTAAATAAAATTGCTATGAAAAGTTTCTCAAAAATCTGTCGTTCGGAGTCGACGTTAAACTGTAGGTCCTGCCCTTCATGTATAAAATTAACACACACAACATGAGTGGTGTTGAGAAGCTAGGCCGTAATACTGACTGACAGAACTGTACTGTGTCGTATTATTATTTTTTAACGTTTGAGGTTGTTCGACAGCATTATGTCTTCAATCTTTATAGATTCCATTACAGTAAATAGGTGATTATAAAAGTACAATGTAATAGTTCTGCCATTGTGGAACTGGAACTTCCTGCAGACAGGGCGGATCTAGCGCTGCTACCATATTGTATTTTGCTTATAGTTATTTAAAGGCGCTAAATGTGCGCTTGGCCGCTTCAATCTTAAAATTTTTGTGAGTGTCTGACTTCAAAACAGCTTCGTTAAGCTTTATAGTGGACCTATTACTTAGAAGTTACATTGATTTAAGAATAGAAATGAATACCCCTTGAAACAAAGCACTTCGAGGAGGTAAACATGGAACAAAATTAAAAGAAAATGAAAGCAAAGAAATCAAAAGCAAAAAAAAGATCTAAACTCTTTGCAAAATATGACACATTTTGTGCACTACATTTGGATTTGCAAAGAAAAAACAAATTCAACGAAAAATTGAAACAAAAAACACACTGAAACACAACGTAAATATTATTTGGCTCATTGCCAGAAACGGCAATATTTCCTGAGTACCGTGACTCGGTCAATAATTTTATTTTCCTCTCTTTTATTATTGTGCTTATTGTTGCTGTTGTTGTATCTGTCGGAATTGTGAATATTCAGAAACGGTCAGCAGTTGCTGATTTTTTTGAAAACGAAATAAAAAAAAACAAGAATTGTAATGAACAATGTAAACAAACGATAAATTATGAACAAATTATAGGAAAATTTAATGAAGGAATTCCAAACAAAATAACAGTACTAGTACGCATAAGGTGATTTTCCTTTTATCTGTCAACAAAATTTTGTTGTTCTTTTCAATCAGCTGCGTTATTATTTGAATGCGTCATTTGGACAAAAGCTATTATAATTATTATCAACAACAACGGAAGAAAGGACGGGAAGTGTAAGTCAACGGAACACATAAAATTTCCATTGTTAATAATTTTTATGGAAAATTAAATAAAAAAAAGTTCAAAGTACGACTGACTGAGTGAGTGATGTATCAATGCATAGCTAGAAAGCAGAAATTTATTTCCGAAATCTAGGTTCCTAACATGGTATGTATAAATTCTTTTGAGAGTAATAGTTTAATAGGCTCATTAGTAAGAAATCGGTAAAGTTCTGTTCAGATGATTAATATACCTTTTAAAATATTATCAGTAAATTGTCAGGCAATCGTGTGAACGCCAGTCTTTTTCATTGGCAGTTTATTGTTAGACATTCTAAAGAATAAGAACTCAGGGATTACTCTGGATATATATCGAATAAGGGCTCAGGTTACTTTTTTCATTTATTCCCTCAAACCCTTGCTATAAATGGCTTCAAACTCAAACCAGAAAATACACTTACATACACTACACATAAAATTTTGACAGGACTCAATTGATAAGTGCGTGTTACTCTCTGTATTCAGAGACGTTCAATTAAGAGACGTATTTAAAAAATTAAAATTGTTTTTGATCCATAACGTCACTAAGGGATTGTTTAAAATTTTCAATTTTCTTGCGCTCAAAGACTTGATTGCACTGTTATCACTCTGACGTAAGGGGACACCAAATTTCAGTAAGGAAGCAAGCTGCTTCGATAGTCTAGTTGATTGTGTGTTAAATTAAGAAAATGGAGGTCGTCACTTCGCCTCTTACCAGAGTATCGTGAATTTTATTGAATATCGTATTGATTACGAGAGAACAGTAGCCTTGTCTGATATACAACCATTCGATAGTATTCTTGCCGATTTTCTTTTTAATTTTTTTTCTATCAATGTCGGACTATAATCTGTCTTTCATAGTTTTAAAAAAGCGCTTTAAATTTTAAGCCTTATAATCAAATTGTTATACGAGTCTTACAAATAAATTGTTTTATGCGTTCGATACTTACATATCGACACATCTTCTCCAGACAATAGAGGAACGAATAAACCAAAGAATCGCCAAAATATAATTGGGAGACTGGACTAAAACTGGTTTAACGATGCTACGAAAGTTAGTGAGAATGTCTCTTCGACTATTGTGTGAGAACGAACTAGCAGGAAGAATTTTTACAGATACTCAGGGCGGTTGTGATAAGAGGAAAACCATGATTATAATAAGTTTGAATGAAAGTGTCTTGAATACGTTAATGAGCGTCATTACGGGACACCGAGGCTTATTCGTACATGTTAATCCTATAGGCATGGTAGGTAATGATGTATGCAGGACATGTGCGAAGTATACTGAAACGATGAAACACTTTTCATGTCATTGCTTCCATCACATTGCGATTCCAATGTGTTTGAGAAGAAATTTTACATATATTAGATACATACATACATAATTGGCAATTACAACCCTTCAGTCAAGATTACGCCCTAGCTTCTCACACCACTCATGTTGTGTGCGTTAATTTTATACGTGAGTGGCAGGACCTACAGTTTAACGTCGACTTCGGACGACAGTTTTTTGAGAAACTTCATCATGGCAGGCTTTTTTGCTCTCAGAGTTTTTGCTAGAAATCTGCTGAAAGGAAGTCGCCGAAGAAATATTTTTTTTTTCATATTTCGTTTTGATGTCTGACCTGGGGTTCGAACCCGGGCTTTACGTCTAATAAGCGAACACACTACCTACTAGACTACGGCGAGGTTTCACTCTAATAGATACATCTCATTTCGAGAATTGGACTGGAAAAAGCTAATGAAAACATCCTATAGAAAGTATGGTTGGTGCCGTTAAATGCATACTAATAGTCTTGACACATTGAACTGTTTGATCTCCTCCACTTCAATCAAACCAAATTTTTTTTAAAATTTTACTTCAATAAATTGCTTGAATTCTTCAAGATCTACCATGTATAACTGGCAAAAGTTTACTTCAGTATTATTTCTTTTGAATATTATTTTCATAATTGAATTTTATTTTATATTTTTTTGTTGTATTTTTCGTTAACAATCATATAATTAATTACTAATAAAATAGATAAAATTTTGTTTGTTTGTCAATTAAAATTTTTAGCGCTTTTTTCCATTCAAGCTTTTCACATTGTAGAATTAAAACATCAAATACTGGTCACTCTAGTTCGTCATTTCTTAAATTTTTTTTGTTAAAAAACAATACAGTTTTACAAATACAATACATAGTTACTTAATTTAATTAAATATAATATAAATATACAATACAATTATAATAAGTATTTGAATTAAAACATTTAAAATATACGTACTTTAATTGGTGTATTCAAAAACACTAAGTTACTTTAAATATATTTTTTTTTACGATACAATCCAATTAAGTTTCATTTGTTTAAAAAAAAGGCCGTCTTTAAAATTTTTAAATAAAATTTTTCTTGTCTTTTCATGTTTTTCTTAATTGTTAATATGGATTGCAATACGATCGTTTACAAACTACTGGTAATCCTATAAAACTGGTGCAGTATTTTTTTTTTTTAATAAATAAAGAATAAAACAAAACACAAACATTCATTTGAAAATATTTTATTTAAGTTTTGGATAACTCCACACATTATTTGCCAATTTAATGCATTTTAAAGAAAAATTGTTACAACCTTGTCTAAAAAAATTCAGCGGAAGGGGAAACTTAAGCGCAAAAATCATTTTGAAATATAAGCAGAATCACATTTTATCTTGCATATAACTTACTAGTGTAGTCCGCTATAAATTTATCAACAAAGTAATACAAGCATTACACGGTGTAACAGTCAAAATACACCCGGCTTATGACATAGTGCAGGTTGTGAGTTTTGTTTAGTAGAACTCAAAAATATTTTTTTTATATTTCTCGAACCCTCCAAACTTGTTTTATTTGACAAAAACTGTTTTTTTTTTTTGGACTTTTCGCACAAATTTTTTGATTGCGCAAACATTTCTGCACCGATATCCAATATTTAAACCTTAATAGAAAAGAGAGGAATGCGCCTTTAAAACGGTATACATATATATATTATTTGACTTAATACGCTATGGTTTTTGATGAGGTAAACTTGAAAATGCGAATTTTTTTCATATTTTTTCTAGTTTGTCAGTTCATAGTAGCAAACTTTAATTAAAAAATATGAAATAAGTGATGACATTCTGAAAGTGCATTATCTTGTGAAGACAATGACACTTCGTTTGATCAAATCTGACAAAAATTACCGTAGTTATTATTTAAATAGTATGACAGTCGGGTTATTTTTTGTATAGTATATCATCTTATCAAATTAACTTTCAGTTCAAAAATTTTCAAAAGTTTTAATGGAGCTTGATTGTTTATTGCAAAATGTGTCAATTTCACGTTTGCACGACTACCAGAAGTCGGCTAATATTTTTGGTTTTTATAAATATTATTATTTCTCTTTGAGCAAACATTAGCCAACTTCTGGTGGTCGCTCAAACGTGCCAAATTTTCCTACAAACAATCAAGAATCATCAAAAATTCTGAAAATTTTTGAACAGTTCATTTGAAAAATATGTATATATGAAAAATATAACTCGACTGTTAGACTCTTCAAATAATAACTACGGTAATTTTTGTCCGATTTGATCAAACGAAGTGTCATTCTCTTCACAAGATAATGCACTTTCAGAATTTCATCACTTATTTTATATTTTTTAATTAAAGTTTGCCACTATGAACTGACAAATTTTAAAAAAATAAAAAAAATTCGCATTTGTCAAGTTTACCTCATCAAACTCCATAGCATATTAAGTCAAACAGTATATATATGTATATCGTTTTAAAGGCCCATCCCTCTCCCATCCCAGGAGGCCCATCCTCCTAATAAGGCTTAAATTTTGAACGTCGGTGCAGAAATGTTTGTGTAATGAAAAAATTTGTGCGTAATGTAAAAACAAAACAATTTTTGTCAAATACAACAAGTTTGAAGGATTCAAAAATATAAATAAAAATATTTTGGAGTTCTACTCAACAAAACTCACAACCTATACTATGTGTATCTATTTTTTTTTATTTTATTTCGTCGCATAGTGTTATAGTAAAATTTTTTTGTTTCTAATCAGACGTTTAATTGTTTTCTTTATTTTTATTTTTTTTTTTTAATATTTTTTTAATACTTTTTTTCTATATTTTTTGTGTATAGTTTTTAATTTGACTACTTCAAAATTCCATAATATGTTTTTAAATATTTCAGCCTTATTTTTAAGAAAAATTTTTTTAATTCAATAAACTATGGTTGGTTGTGTTCCAATTTTTCATATAATTTCCCTTTTTTTAAATATTTATTGCATTGCCACACCTTGGGCATGCTGGAGTGCAGTACACAGGTATAACATTATAACACTTAATGCCTGTATACGTTCCTCAGATTTGCCTAAAATACTGGATTTTGATGGTGATTGCTGATTCGAACTGTCGCCTGTTGATAAAATCTCACTGCTAACGTTTTTCATTGATGCCGCCAAATTCGAATGTATGGCTGTTTCACTGTCCAATGCCAAGCGTAGTTTTGTAAGCTGTGGAAAGAAAGAGATTCAAAGAGGATTTTGAAATTTTAGTAAGTACATACATTCATGGAGGGAAATCTATAAATTTGTGTATAAAAACATGCATCTAAATTTGCTTCTACTCTAATAACAACAGTAGTGAAAAGTAGACTTCGAAGAAATGATAAAATAATCAAAAATTTATTTAGTATTGTCGCACTTTTTATAAACTTAGATTGTGTTAATCTAAGGTTTTTCTATTATATTGTTTTTTTTTTTTTTTTTAAATTTCCGTCATACAAATCTTTAATCAGAATTACAGCCTATCTTCTTCACCACCCATGTTGTGTGTTAATTTTTGTCGAACAGTGGTGGAATCAGTTTAATATCTAAACCGAATGGTAGTTTTGATAATCTTTTGCATTTCTCTATACTTTTTCCGGAGAACTGCTTATTAGAATATGAATTTTAAAATTGTCACTGCTAAGCATGAACTTGGAGCTATCCTCTAGTTAGATTATATATAACTTATTAGACTACGTATTGACACACAGAGAGTTACACTCATTCTCGCGCCAAAAAAAAAAGCAAAAAAAATTGAGTCAGCCCATGCCTAAGTCGCCGTAGTCTAGTAGGTTTATTATTATATTATTATGGCTTATTAGACGTGGGACCACGGTTAAACCCCATGACAGACATCTCTAAGAAAATTAAATTTTTCGGCAACTGCCTCTCACTCTTTTCTGACAAAAACTCTGAGAGTAAAGAAAATTTCCAGGAAAAATGTATCAAAAAATCTGTCATTCGGAGTCGACTTTAAACTGTAGGTTAACAAATATAACACACACAACATAATTGGCGTGAGAAGTTAGATCGTATTTCTAACTGCAAGGTTGTAATGACCAATTGTCCATGTATGTGTGCCCATGCCCAAATTTTGATGCTATTCCTTTTTAACCTAGTACTGAAAACAACGAACAATTCACTTCAACGGGCAGGCCTGATAGCAATTAGATTCGTTAAATCGGAAAACTATTGTTTTTAAAACCGTCTCACAAACCAAATTTGTAGTGTGCTAGACCATTAGCGTGAGGGTTGTGGGTTCAATTCCCACCAGAGTCTGTCTGGTCTGTTACACTACTCAGCTCGTAAATATTTAAATCTAATTCTTAACTGTATGTATTGTAATTAATAAATAAATAACCGTTACTTACCAATATATTAATTTTTTCCACTCTCTCGGCCCCAGTTATATCGGAATATAGATTCCTACTAGCAATTTTGGCCAAGCTCATGACGTCTTCTTCTTTCGGTAGCAGCATTATATGCTCCGTTATGGATATAATTTGTTCGGCTGTAAAACTTGGTTCATCGGAGGGCAATGCTTCCAAACGTTGGGTTACCAAATCGAAAGTACTAGGACCTAAAGAAATCACAGATGATTTTCTGCAGAAATAAAATTCACATTAATGATGATGATCTAGAAGCAATGAAAATTCCGTATTTATACCTTGAAGGAGTGTGTTGAGGAGTTGGTGGTAAACTTTTAGCTATTGAACTGGGTGTCGTTCCCCCACCGGCACTAGCACCAGCACTAGCACTACCAGTTACACCAGCTATTGAAGATACTATGCCAGGTATGGCTAGATTATTAGCAGAATTGACACGTTTTATGCCCTGAGCCAATAAACCAGTCAAACTTGAACGATGTACCTCTAAGCTGCTGGCGGTCGGTGCAGTGGCATTCATTTTCTTGTCATCGATGCTAAAAATAATTTCCGTTTCTGGTTCGACAGCTGCATCGATATCGGCTTCGGTGACCATAAATTCGGGTGTGGCCACCGTCGAGGTTGCTTGTTGTTGTTGTTGTTGTAGTGCAGAGGAACAATCTACCGGACCGCATACAGTGGCATTTTGGCATTTGTTAATGCATTTCTTGTGGCAACACATGAAACAATCACGACATTGCACAGCATCTTTAAGCCAAATTTTCTTGCCACAAAAATCACACTGAGTGGCGCGTTGGAAATGTGTGCGTATAAAATTATGAGCACGCGGTGCGGTGGTGTCTGTGGACTTAATGGAAATTGTATCGAAATAACCGCTATCATCGGTTTTATCAGCCAAAGTAGCAGATCTATTGAGAAGAGAAAATTAGAAACTGTGATACTCGAATTGTGTTGTTCAAATAGCCGATCACTTACTTTGATTTGATTTTCATGGTATGCTTGGAGGGTGTTTCCGTGGCTGATAAATTGGGATTACCATCCCAGGTAAATGCGAGCAATATATCGCCAAAACATAAATTTGGTATAAAACCAGATTGTGTGGACAAATAATGATTTTTGCTAAAATCAAAGGAAAATATTACAAATTATTCTTCGCTCTTGCTATGGCCGGTAGACAATTTAAACATTAACTTACAGATCTTCTGACATTGGAGGATTTAATTCGTAGGTTTTAAACGATTGACTTAAACTGGTCTCACAGCATTCAGCCAATATCTGATACATGGGTATATTGGTAAAGCCCAACAATTGATTTTCGCCCAATGATTTGCCATAAACGCACACATTCAAATAACGACATTGGCTATCCAATTTGAAATTGCAAACATCTTCCATGTGTATTAAATTGGCCAGCTTACAATCAATGGTGGAATGTTGGTAATAATGCTCAACGTCATTAACGCCCGAGCCAAAGGTTGTCAACAAATTTTCACAATTCGTTTTAGACGGAACTTTATATAGAGTAGCTTGTTTCGCTAAGGCTTTAGCTTTTGTTTTCCCCTCATCATCCTTCAAATTGTCACTGTGATCACGACTAATGGTTTTCTTTAATGCCTTGGCTATAAGCTTTGTTTTCTTGGGGGAATTGGTAGGAGTATTCGAGAGACTGGATTCACTGCTAGTGCCCTTGTCAATACTGCTGCGTACGGGTATGCTGTCTGTAGGTTTTGCAGCTGTACTGTAGCCACTTCTATTGTCTCCTAAATCCTCGTAACCATCCAAATCTTCCAATATGGCATCGTTGCGTATGATGCCCGGTATTACACGATCAATACGTAAACTAAAATTATTCGTCTGCAAGCTTTTTATAACTTTTGCCACTTGCTGTATGGTAGCTACACGCTTACCCTCAATGGCCAGCAAAATATCACCCACTTTTAAATTTGATTTGCACGCTGGCGTATTGGGTAATACAGCCTCGATTTCTACTAAATCTGCTGTAGATTGTTTAAAAATAATACCGATTTGTTGATTTTTCGCTTTATGGATTTCGACATCCAATGAAACCATAACATGACGATCATCTTGCTGATGGGCTTCCACAAATGCCAAGGAAGCCATAGTAATCGTACAATAAATATCCGTTAAATGCGAGGGACACATAAGACGTGATATCTCGGATACTTTAACCTCTAAAACACCATTCGGCTGTATACCTTCACTCTCGCCCACATCTTCTTCGGGGGTTTTGTGAAAAAATGGCTTGTAACGCAGCTTGTAATTGGGTAGAGTGTGCTTACGTCGAACTGCTTTACGTATTTGATTCGATATTAGACTGGTAATGTTTGATTGCATTTGACGTCCTTGGTATTTGGATTCAATTGCTAAATCCAATTCGGGATCGCCAAGAAAACTAAGCGACCAATGAGTATAGGGGTTGCGAGTGAACTGTAGACGTGCCAGACCTGAAAGTTGTTTCACTGGAAAGAGATCAAGGGAAAGTGAAGAATTTTCTTTACAAAGAGAAAGAAATCAAAAACGGTTTACGAGTCAAGACGACCGTAATACTTCTTTTATTTAAAAACATAATAAAAAATTTTTTTCTTTCAAAATGTTCACTCATTATGCCCTTCTGTATCCTATAATTTATCTGAAGCCTTATAATTTTACTTAATTATCTCACTATGCTACCACTTATAATACTGAAAGTAAAATTCCTATCAAATTCATTTGAATTATTTTCAATTACCTTTTAATGTTAACGATCCCTTTTTGCCCAATACCATGTCAGCATCAATGGAGGTACGGAAATTGCCCATATAATGAATTTCCAATAATAAATCCAAATTCTCAATACGTTCGCCACTTTCATCCAATTCAACATTATGGACTCTTAAGGTTTTTATCTCCGGAAATTGATCACCCAACTCAAGTTGTTTTATCTACAAAAAAAAAGAAGAAAGAAAAAATGTAAATGAACAATAATAACAACAGCAACAACAATAGAAACTGAATATAATGAGAAAAAAACGAATGAGACAATGAGTAAATAGCCAAACTAATTAATGCCACAAATTAACACCTACAGCTCAACAACAACAACAACAACGACAATAACAATGACAATAGCAATACCAATGCACAAATACTCTGAACTGCTTATGAACGGAGAACGTTTGCAAGAATCTGTAACACTTGTTGTAAAATCAGATACAAATATACGTAGATATTTACATACATATGTATATGTACACAAACTATATTGTATTTTGTATGCTTCATAAAGTTGCATCAACGAGAATGTTGGTGCTTGTATGAATATGTGCATTTACGAGTCTATGTATGGGTGTTCAATAGCGTAAGGATAATGGAAATGCAAAGGAATGGAATTTCAATGTTGGCGAGTATAGTCGAATATGAACTCACTATCAGCATACGAATATTATGCGATATCTATCGCGTAAGGGAATATAAACCATTTCATTCGGTAATAAACTTGTGAAGACCACTCTATTATGCCTCTCTCATATGTAGAAATACTGGCAAAAACAGTGGCAAACAATTTGCACACGACGCCTTGTTTTATCAACAAAATTCTTCATAGAATTCCATAGACAACAACATGTTGCTATAACTGGGTTCCAATATAATACATGTAAAGGCATGCGTTACAGCCAGAGCTTAAGTCGATACATAATTAATTTGAGCTGAAAAAAATTCATCTCCTCGTTTTGTAAACAACACATACACGCATACATAATTGGCCATTACAACCCTTCAGTCAGGATTACGGCCTAGCTTCTCACACCACTCATGTTGTGTGTGTTATACATGAGTGGCGGAACCTACAGTTTAAAGTCGACTACGAATGACAGATTTTTGAGAAACTTTTCATGGCAATTTAATTTTTTCTCAGAGCTTTTGTCAGAAATCTGCTGAGAGGAAGTCGTCGAAGAAATATTTTTTCATATTTCGTTTTGATGTCTGACCTGGGGTTTGAACCGTGGCCTTACGTCTAACAAGCCAACACGCTACCTACTAGACTAGGCGACTTATTATTGTGAACAACACTTTCTTCCGAATTCCATCAAAAACGTAAACTCTTCCCCCATGCCTGTTTTAATTTGGTCACCATTTCTATCGAATTACTGCGATTCCAGTAATTGTGATGTCAATGATTGACCCCTCGTGTGATTCGAATCATTCAACAAAATTTACAGTCCTAGGTGTTGTTGCATTTACAAAAAAAGGAAGAAAGAAAAAGACAAAGACAGCAAGCAAATCAAACACACAATCTTCTAGTGAGTATTGTATTGTTCGTACGCGAATCATACTAATTTTGTGATTCTTGTAAATGTTGAATAAAGGAGAGTGGAAATCAACAACATCATGTGTATTGTTAAATAAGTATATCTTTTTGAATACTCATTGCTGATCTCTGGGCAGAACCTACAGTTTAAAATCGACTCCGAAAGACAGATTTTTTGAGGAACTTTTCATGGAATTTTGTTTACACCTAGAGTTTTTGTCAAAAATCTACTGAAAGAAAGTCGCCAAAGAAATATCTATTTCATACTTCGTTTTGCTGGAGATGCCTGACCTAGAGTTGGAACCTTGGCCTCACGTCTAATGGCACGGCGACTTCAGTTATACTCTATGCTTTCAGTAATTCTGTATACATATGAAATCAATTATTTATCCATAACCAGAAAGTAATACCTCTCAATCAAATAGCTTTAGTGGTGCAATGTGTTTCATTCTAACAGCAGACCACAAATACTGATAATAACTCGTTTGAAGCTTCGACATTTTTTTAGAATGTTCTTATGTATGCATATTTTAGTTCAAACCTAGCTCCAATAAACTATTATGCCCAAGTAGGAGTTTTAGGTAGTTCATCTTCATATTGTCATTGTCATTTCAAAATACTTTTTTCTTCAATTGGTTGCAACTCTGCATTTAGTTAGAACAAGTATTTGCAAACAAATTTTGTCTAACATGCCTTTTTATAGTGTAAGACGAGTAAATAAAAAAACATATTAAAACCTGATAAGACACACGACTTGTAGTGTAAAGTGCTATTACCAGTGCACACAAATAAACACTCGATGATTGCACAGCATAACACTAACACTTCTTGCACTGCCATCGTCATGAGATCGTATTTTCCATAAAATGTACGTCAACAACGATAAGAACAACATATCATACGACTAGAGAGCAATACGGACGCCAACAACATCCACTATGACGACTGCAGCAATAAGAAAGAAACAGATATTTGAAGTGCGAAAACATGGTGTTCCATTAAACACCCCAGTTAGTTGCAGGCAGGCACCAATTGAACACATACTAATAAAGGTCATCATGAGTGTAAAGTGTTTGCATTTTCCTCCAATGTACATACATATATATATTAACTAATAAAGGATATTGTGTACATACGTGTGGTATAAATATTTGCTTCTGTAATGAAGTTGTAATAATTGTAAGAATCGTTGAATAGTTGTGGTGTGGCATTTATCTTCCTAACCTATATTCAATTCATTTATATGAACCATAGTTTGTCCATTAGATTTCAATTTAATTAATTCTATAAATAGAATTTTATGAAAATTTGATTTTTGTTTTTATTGTGAAAAAAAAACTATAAATATAGACATTTGCGTGTCTCCGACCTATTCATATCAAGTTAGACACACGTTACATTATGGTTTTTATGTAGAATTAATTATTTATTAATATGGCTATATATCGAGCCATAACCGCAAAAATATCTCAAGCGACAAAAACAAAATTTTACAGGGGAAGGTTCTTATTATTTATTTCTTAGGCAAATTAAGTTAGAAAATTAAATTTTGTTCTGTTATAAATTCATAACGGTACAGAGTGTGACCCTGAAATTTTTATAGATGATGCAAATGATGCCAATGAATTTATTTATTACAAAAAACGATATTTGAAAAATATGTCGCTTGAGATAATTTTGCGGTTATGGCTCGATATGTGAGTGTATGTAAAAATATTAAATAATTTTTTCAACTTTTAAATCAAATGATTCAGGGGAAAGCTTATCGTTTAACAAAACTTTCTGCGCGTTAAAATCAAAATAAATGCCTGAAGGTATGCATTGCTCAAATAAAAATACCGTTATTTATTTCTTGCTATGGCAAGGGTTAGGTAAAAAAATCGTAGCACTTTTAACGAGACCTAGATTTTTCGAAACATAGTCCTTTTGAGCTTAAGGTATTTATTGTCTCCTAAAAGACGATTTCATCTTTAGATGACTAGACCAAAGTGACTTCCTTCAAATCACATGGTAATCTCACACGGTAATCAGTTATCAATGGCTGTCAAACACAAAGAAAAAATGTAACACAATTTTGACCTCATCGCCAATTTTGGTCTCCGAGCAATAAGCTCTACAATTACAATTGTCGAGAAAACGAAACAAGTTATTGGTTGCAAACACCACTTTACACATATTGAATGGTGGATGTATTTAGGAAGTTCAGAAAATTATAGATTTCATTTATTACTGGCGAGATGATTGTCCAGGAATGTCCCTGTCAACTCTATGTACGTGATGACTATGGACCTTTACGATGACCAAACTTTTACCCCTTATGCTAAATGACTGGCGCAACTCTGGCTCATAAATGAGCCAATAACGGCATGGCATGGGATAGATTGGCTTTCAGCGCCGCTCATACGCATACGTTCCACAAGAAAATATCTAAGTGGATCAAATGGCCCAATCTCCAGTTCACATCGCCTGAAATCGATCGGGCGGTAGCCTAGTAGGTAGTGTTCTGCCTTATTAGACGTAAGGCCCCGGTTCAAACTTCAGTCCAGACATCTCCAACAGAATATTCTGGCAAAGATTCTGAGAGTAAATAAAATTCCCATGAAAAGGCTTTCAAAAATCTTAGGAATTGACTTTAAACTGTAGGTCCCTCCACTCATGTATAAAATTAACACACACTACATATGTAGTGTAAGAAACTAAGTCGTAATCCTGTTTGAAGGGTTGTAATGACCAATTATATATTTATGGGCATATGCAATACACTGAAGTCGCCGCAGTTTAGTATTTATTAGACGGGAGCCCGTGATTCAAGACTGCCATGAAAAGTTTCATAAAAATCTGTGGTTCGGAGTTGGCTTTAAACTGTAGGGGTCACGCCACTCATAAATCAACACACACGACATACGTGTTGTGAGAAGCTAAGTCGTAATCCTGACTGAAAGTTTGTAATGACCAATTATGTATGCATATGTTAGGTTGGCTTTAAGCACCGCTGCTATACATATAAGTATGTGGCTATTTCACAAGCACCTGCAAGAACTCCAGAAGAAAAAGCCTTTCGTTCACATCAACTGAAATCGATAGTGCGGTTTTCAGACCAAAAGAACATGGTAATCATCGACTTACAACACACGTCGTTGATTGAGATAGTGTGACCAACGTCATTCTTAAAGAAATATGGTCCGACGACTCCAGCACCAAAATCCACAAGAAACAGCAATTTTTTTCAAAATGCCTTGGACGCTCTTGTGTCTCTTGTGGATTGTAATCATCCCGAATCCAACCATTTTGTTTGTTCATGTACCCCTTCATCCAAAACTGAGCCTGCTCGCTAACCATGAATTTTCGATAAGAAAAAAAAAATGATCCAGAGCTCATTGAGTGAACCCACATTGTTGTCCATGGCCCTCCATGGTGATTTGAAAAATCAGACTAAATAAATATCAAATGAGTTGAGACATGTAAGTTCAACAAAATGATCAACTGTTGAATTTCTTTCCAGTAACTG
Source organism: Sarcophaga rosellei (assembly GCA_930367235.1). Lineage (NCBI taxonomy): Eukaryota > Metazoa > Arthropoda > Insecta > Diptera > Sarcophagidae > Sarcophaga > Sarcophaga rosellei. Next base: position 80,016,433 of record OV884018.1, read on the forward strand.
CTAGAAGGCCCGATATATAGTCGATAGTATAGAACTGAGTTGCATGGCATTCGCTTCTGGTATGAAACTGTTTAGATAGGAAACTCATACATAATTGGCCATTACAACCCTTCAGTCAGGATTACAGCCTAGCCTCTCGCACCACTCATGTTGTGTGCTTTAATTTTATACTTGAGTGGCGGTACCTACAGTTTAAAAGTCGATTCGGAACGGCATATTTTTGACAAACTTTTCATGGCAATTTTATTTACTCTCAGAGTTTTTGCCAGAAATCTGCTGAGAGGAAGTCGTCGAAGAAATATCTTCATATTTTCGATTAGATGTCTGACCTGGGGTTTGAACCGTGGCTTTACGTCTAATAAGCCAGCACACAATCTAATGACGGACTTATTTAATGGAATGGTTTGTATTACGGTAAGAGAATTGGATTGTATTATCCTCTCAGTACACTCTTAGATTCCCCAATTGGGTATCAATTAGCTGTCAGGACAACTGACTCAGCTATTCTTATAATTAAAATAAATTTAATTAAAATACTGCATTCTTTCATATTTTTATTGTTTTCGTCTGTCGGTTCTGATGTCACTATGAATGATTTCACAGTGAATTTTTTGAGTATTCCGACGTAATGACTATTTTGTTTTGTTTTTACAAATTTTAAATAAATATTTTGAATGTCATTCATTGTTTTGTTTTTTGGTTGATGTCCTTGACGTACAAAAGTGTTCATTTAAGATATTAATTTTGTACCCAAAAAAAAAAAACAAAAACATTCTCCAAGTAAAGGCCAAAATATACGTAAGTACGTACAATATCTTGTAATACCATATAATGAATATTGGCCATAACACTGTTATTTTTTTGTTTGTTGGTATTGGTAAAGTTTTTCGTCTCATTATTATAATTGCATTGCATTGTATACATACATATGTACATACATACCGTTAATTTATCGAATAATTTGCCAGTTGTTGTTTTTGCAATCAATTCGTCCAATTCCAATGAAAGTTTGCGATAAAACCATTTTCTCACGCGATTTGAATTTTTCAATTCATGAAATAGGAACTGCATAACGAAATTCAATGATACCAACGATGAGGCGTCTACATCTTTTAAATGCAAATTAGCAGCATTTCCTGCTGTTCCTGTTGGTGTTGCTGCTGTTACTGATGTTGCTACACCACCGCCACCACTAGTCAATGATGTAGTACCAACTGTAGCAGCTGCCGCTGACTGATTAAGAGCTTTTGCCGTTTGATGAAGTGTCTGAAATGATAAATTGTTGTATGTCTACAGTGTTGTTCGAACACAACTGTTACTGGTAATTTCAATTTAAAAAAAATTATGAATGAATGACTGAGTGATGGCATATGTACATACGTGAGGCGTATGTATGTATGAAAGCAATGAATGAATGAATTTACATTTACCGTGGGTAGCCTGTATTTGGAATGGATATCCTTTTGTTCGGCTGTCTCTTCGGGCAAAAGGGAAAATTTCATATACACATAATACTGCAGCAATAGTATAAATACTGCTCCAATTATGAAGAATATAAAACACAGGAGTATTAAAATTGAAAAACTAATATCCATATTGATTATTGTGTGTGTGGGCCAGCAGGTATGGTTTTGATTACGTTTTTTTTTTTATTCCTTTAAATTATAGATTTCTCTTCGTGTGTGTGTGTGTGTTTTTTTTAATTAAATTTCATTAAAATTTATTAAAACCACACGCACTTGAACCGAAACAAACACACAAATACACGCATTTATATGGATGAAAAAGTCAATAATTTGTTATTTTTAGTGGTATTATTTAATAATATAGCACAACAATAGATTGATAACCATTAATTTAGGGTGTGGGTTCTTAATAATTCAATTCAATGCTTCACTGTATTACAAGAACAGTCAAATCAAAACACAAGTTTATCGGTAGACTTGCTTAAATTACAAAGGAATGTTTTTATTATCGTTTACACGTATCTTTTTTTCTGTTCTTTTTAAATTTAATTTTTATATGACATTCGTTTAATAGATTTTATTTTTCTTTTATTAACATATTACACTTTTTTGTTGTTGTTGTTGTTTTAATGCAATTTTATTTTTAAAACAAAAATCTTATCCGCTTTATATTTATCTGCTACGTGTCTTTTCGAACTTGCACTTGTATGGACATTAATATTCCAAGTAATCTCAAGTGTTCTCACACTGGGGGGTGCATTTTATTATTTCGTTTCCATACGTTTCTCTGCTCTTTAGCAAACAACCCCTAACAAATCAATACATGCGCAGGAGTATGCATTTATCACCAACAGCTGTTTGTTTGGCATTGAAACACGTTCTAGTTGTTGTAGTTTTTTGCGTTTTTGTTTTGTTACCAATGTTTGCATTTGTTTGTTTACATTGTATTTTGTTTATATGATTTGTTTGTGTCTTAACAAATCCGGCATTTTACGTTAGCCGTATGTAAACAAACCAAATCTGTTCCATTTTGGTTTGTTCTGCGGTTAACAATGATGCCAAATAAGTTCTCCTTCTTTCTTCCAAGCGAAAAAACGTATTAATTTAGCAATTTTATGAATTTTTTATAATTTTTTATTAATTTTTTTCGAATTTAAATGGATTTTGTTAGAAAAATAATAGAAAACTTAATTTTATTATTAATACACATGAAAAGAAATTTATTAGTTTTATTGTCAATTGAATGAAAGCAGAATGGAAATAAAAATATTGGGTATAAATACAGAAAATTGTGGCATTGCATGGATCTTCCGAGAAGGACTTCCCAATAACAGCGATCATGTTACAGTTACATCTGTCAAATTTGTTGTCATTTGTCTGCTTTACCAAATAACTTCGAACTATCATAGGCCCTATGCTCCCTAGAGGAGTAAGAGGAGCATATACAGTGGTGGCCACGAATTTAAGACACGATATATGACTGAGTTATTTGAGATAATTTTTACATTTTATCGAAAAAATTATGGGTCCATGATATTTTTTTAGGATTTTAGTAATGTTATAAAGAAAAATTAATAATATTTTCTTACCTATATTCGGTTAAGAATTTTTATTTACATATTATATACATAAACACAAATTTTACCTGGTCACGAATTTAAGACATAGGCATAATATAACACTATTCTCTAAATTAAGCTCAGCTTCATACAAATAACTTATTATTTAGTGGGAAATCCTTTATTTTTCATCACAGCAGCACATCTCCCGGGTAAACTTTCGACTAATGCTACATAACGTTGCTTTGGAATTGCATACCAAACCCTTTGGATTTCTTCCCACAAATCGCTTGAATTTTTTGGTTTAACTGTTCGTAAATATTCCTCAACATCATTCCACAAGTTCTCAATTGAATTGAGGTCCGGGGATTGAGCTGGCCACTTAAGAACAATGATATCGTTTTCTTCTAAGCAACTCTTCACTAGACGTGAAATGTGCTTAGGGTCATTATCATGCATAAATTTCTATATTGGAGGCATGTTGTCTTCAGCGAATGGTATCATTGTGTCTGTTATAATATTTTTGTAAACATGGTGGTCCATTTTAGAATTTATATTGTAAATGGGACCTACACCATGCCAGGAAAATGCTGCCCACACCGTCACATTTCCACCACCATGTTGTTTTTAGGGTGTACTTTGGATGATGCTCTAGGTTTGGAGGGCGCCAGACGTACTGCTTTCCATCAGAGCCGAAGCGGCAAAACTCCAAAGTATATTTTTCCAAAATATCATGGGTTTCTTGAGATTTCTCAATTATCACAAAATTATCACAAATAAGTCCATCATATGTCGTGTCTTAAATTCATGGCCACCACTGTATACATATATTTTGTATATATATATACATATATTTATATATCATAGGCAACAGCTTGTGTTTGCAGAATAGGCTCTGGAGCATTGTCAGCGATTTGGCTCATTTCTGAATATATAGGTACTTGAACAAACAAAATTGTGGAACTTTGCACGATAAAAATTCACAAGAGCTCAAAAATTGCATAATATTCACTAATTCGTCTTCATTTTAATCAACATTTCTTTAAGAACGACATTGTTCAGGTCATCACGGTTAACTGAAAGCACTATAGGTCAACAATTATCAATTTCTTTTGTCTTGAGGAGCAGTATTGTAGTAGGTAGTGTGTAGGCTTATTAGACGTAAGGCCACGGTTCAACACCTCGCTCAGAGATCTCTCTCACAAAATGAAATCTGAAACAATATTTCTCCAGTAATTTCCTCTCAGCAGATTTTTGGCAAAAACTCTGAGAGGAAATAAAATCGCCATGAAAAGCTCGCCACTCACAACACACAACATAAGTGGTACATAGGTCGTAATCCTGTTGTAATGACCAATTATGTATGTATGCATGAGGACACCAATGAAATATGGTTTCAACACACATCATGCCACATTGTATATTCTGCACAAGCAATTTTAGGACATGATCATATTATATGGAGGTAAGGTGAACTCCCCACTGTTACACCTTTTTGTGTAGGGTTTTCTTAAGACGCAAATGTATCATCACAGCGGTCCTCAAAGCCCAATTAACCCATGCCATCGGTCAAATTCAGGTTGATTTATGTGTCGTGCAAAATAGAACATTGTGGATGAGGTGCACACAGAGATAACGTAACGGACATTTGAACGATGTTATATTCCACAGATAATGGCATCTATAGGCCTTCACAACGACTAAAAAATTTCGAAGATATCTCAGACACTCTGTTTGGTTTGAATGGAAGAAGAGTAGACTAAAAACTTCGTTTTCAGAATAAATTGGTATTTTTCAACACACAAACGCATGCCGTATGAGACGTCTGCTGTGATTTTGTAATCAAATTAAAGGCGTTTTGCAATACTCTATTCTAATTCATTTTGTATACAGATTATACAATTGTCAGAAAAGTATGTACAAGTATGTGTTCCACTCCAGAGATCAGCAATGAGTATTCAAGAAGATGGGTAGATTCGAATCATACTCATAATTTTTGATACGCATTCATACTTATTTTAATATTCATACATATTTTTTAATAATAATAATACTCATACTACTCATATTCAAAGTTTGAAGTGTGTACTCATCATACTCATACTTAAAAACGCGTATGATGTCGTTGATTTCGACTCTCCTTTACTCAACATTTACAGGAATCACAAAATAAGTATGATTCGCATACGAACACTATAATACTCACTAGAGGGTTGTGTGTTTGATTTGCTTGCTGTCGTTGTCATTTTCTTTCTTCTTTTTTTTTTGTAAATGCAACAACAACTAAAACTGTAAATTTTGATGAATGATTCGAATCACTGGAATCATTTATGAGTATTATAGGTATTTTTCTAAATTTATGAATCTGAATGAGTAGGCGTATGAATCAAACTTATTTCGAATGTTATGAGCTTGATGTCAACGTTATGCTCATACTCATTGCAACCTGTACTTATAAATCAATGTTGTAGTGAGTACGAATGAATCAGAGTAGTTGAATTTAAATATTGCATATCATTCATACTCAAAATTTCATGAGTACTTATGAGTAGTGAAAAACGATTCATTGCTGATCTCTGTTCCACATACAATAATACATATAGCAGAATAGAAAGTACGACCCTTGTGAAATCACTAAATGGACTACCGATATAAACGGATGCTTTGCAGATGTTGTTTTTTAATGCATTTTTATGCTTTAAATGATTAATTGATTAATGCTAAATTATTGAGAATAATAATAATAATTCATATGTATATAGTTTTGTGTACATACAACACAGTTAATTATGTCTACTTTTAATTACTTACTTAATTGGTCATTACAATCCTTTAGCCAGGCTTACGATCTAGCTGCTCATACCACACATGTTGTGTGTATTAGTGGTGGCACGAACTACAGTTTAAAGTCCACTACGAAAGGCTGATTTTTGAGAAGCTTTTCATGGCAATTTTATTTACTCTCAGAGTGCGGAGAGGACGCCGTTAAATGTAATATTTACTCATATATCGTTTTGATCGAGATGGGGTTTGAACCACTGCCTCATGTCTAATGATCCGATGCATATCATATACAAGAATACATTACCTTTCAAACTCCTATACATTTAAAAGTAAATAATTTGTAAAATAAAATGAAACAAAATGGATTTTTTCTTTTGTAATTTTTTCTTTATGTTTTCATGTATTTGAAAAAAATTATTTAGTTTTTTTTTACTGCAGTTTTTTCGGTTTTTCATTTATAATTATTCATAATTTTTTTTTTATAATTTATTTATAACAATAATAACTAAATTGTTTGGTTTTTTTGTTTGCTTTTTTGGTTGTGTTGTTTTTTTTTTTATTATAATTTATTTTATTTTTTTTATTAATTTTTTTTTAATTTCTTCGTAGTCTGTGGTGTGGACAAAAATTTGTTTTTTTTTTTTTTGTTTTGTATTAAATAGTTTAATGTTTTTTTTTTAAATTTTTTTGTTATTTAATAAAAAATAAAAATAATGGAGAATAAAAGTTGTTGTTAATTATTAAAATGCATTGTTTTATTATTTATACACGGAACTAAAAATATTATTTATAAAATATAATTTCATAATTAAATAAAAAAAAATAATAAATAATTATATAATAATAAAAACAATTATTGAATTGGTTGAAGGCATTTTAGGTAATACAAGATTCTATGAAAATATCAGTAAAATGTAGAATATGGATAAAGACTGTGGATAATCCTGTTATTATATTAATATTATACATCAATCATATTCGATCATTAAAACATTTTTATTATAAAACTTTCGGCTGAAATATTTCAACGAAAATTAGAAAACATCTAGAAGAAGCTTAAAATGCACAATTTTTTGTTTAATTTCTAATATTTTCAGAAATCCTTTGTATTTGAATAAAATGTCTTGGCAAGCAATTACCTAGCTTGGGGACCGTTTTTAAAGATTTATCAATGTGGACAATCTATATATCTATATGGACAATATTAATACACTTGTTTCTTCTTGAAGAGCTTGGAAATTTAGTATTTTTTATAGAAACATTTGGATTTCAACGTTGTCATCTTTGTTAGTCGGCTATAATGGCCACTACTCCCTGGATTTAAATTTAATGGACTTTAAAAACTAAACTTAGCCTTCATAAGAACACATTCGTATTGGGCGAAAACTGTAATAAATTTGGTGTAAAATTCAAAATATTTATATGCCGGAATGGATAGGAAAACAATGAAAATAAAAATATTTAACCACACATGCTTGACAGTATTAACGGTATGACGCAGCAGGAAATTGAGATTAGTGGAACACTGTGCAATCTAATAATGTAGTACATCATCAGAAAAGGGCTTAACAAACTCTAACATAGAACATAACCGAGATATATTGAATATGAAAACAAGTCCATCTATCAGCCATCTATCATCTATCAGCCAGACGCTGGCTCAACTAAGCATTCAAGAGAATATTTTGCTGTACACATATACATAGCTCTGGACAATGACAGCGAAATTAAATGACAGTTAATTAAAGCTACACGTTATTGCAGCGTCTTTAAAAGCCATGATATGGTCTTTCAGCCCAGCTAGTCTTTTCACATGAGCAACTTATAGGGGAATGTCCAGTTTTATAATTTTAATATAAATTTTTTATTTCATTAATCATCTGAAAAGGAAGTAGTCAACTGAAATATAGAACAGTAGGACTCTTTTCACAGAACATATACATACATGTTATGTATATGTTATGTTACGCTAGTAGATCTCAAAGACTGCGTTGTACAGCATGAATTTCAAACAACAGTCTCGATTACAAGTTAAACGAATTGAACGAAAACTAAACATGCCTATAAGGCTTCAGGGGCAGTTAAAGGACTTTAGCCAATTCAATAATTATTTTTATTTAATTTAATTGAAAAAAAAAATTAACTAAAACAATAAAAATAATAACAAAAACAAAAATCAAATGATAACAATTTTAAAAACTTAAAGAAAAAAATATTTATTAAATATTAAATTTTGTTACGATTTAAATAAGTTTAAGAAAGTTTTATTTTCTTTTTTTCTATTTTTAAGAATTTTTAGCGTTTATTTTGTAAATGGGATTTATTTTATTTTTTTTTTAATTTTTTTACTTTTGTCTTTTTTTTTTTTTTTTTTGGTACAAAATCGTTTGTTTTTTATTTTGTTTTTATTAATAGAAATAAATTATTATTTTATATAAATTTTTTAACTACTTGGTTTCTTTCCATTTTTTGTTTTGGTTTTTGGATTAAATACGTATTTACAAATCTTAGCTTCAACAAAGAAAACAATTTACGCGCTTATCAGTTTAATTTTTAAAAAAATGCATTTCTTAATTAAGCGGTTTTTTTTATTTATTTTTTATTATAAGATTGATGTTTTTGTTTTTTTTTTTGTTGGTTGGTAATAAAAAAGTATTTTATTTAAATGTATATAATTTGTTTACTTTCATTATTCATATATTTTTCTTTTTTATTCTTCTTTTTATTCATTAAATGCCAAATTATACATATTTTTTTGGTTTTATTTCTTAATGTTGTATTTATTAATATTAAGATGGGGGAGAGAGGGAGAAGTTCAGTGGTTTTATTTTGTTTTAATAAAGTAATTAAAATAAAAATTTTCTAATTTTATATTGGCTGACTATAACTTGGAATATGAAATTTTTGGCAATAGTGAAATAGTGAATTAGAAATTTGTGTTGGGAAATTTTCAATTTTCATATGTTGAAATATTAGCAAAAATCTGAAATACATATATAAAGCAGCGGAATTTGTTAGAAAATTTATGAGATTTTTTTTTTTTTTAATATTTCAAATATTAAATTATTTCATTGTTTATAATTATTTTATCATATTCGTTTGAATATTAAAATATTTCATTATTCGATATAGAAATCGTTTTTAACTTGAAATCAGCTAATAGGGCAAAAATTGTAACGCAGAGTTTACTCTTCAGTAGTTCTTGGTATTTAAGATACTCGATATTAATTTCAAAAATTACTACCCTTTAAGGGAATAGAAATTGTTCTTAATCACTAAATTATCTTTCATTTACTTCTTTAGACATACATTTGATATATATATTGATGTTAAGGTCCAAAGAGACATGAAAAAGAGACAAAAAACTAGGAAATTTTGCAATTAATTACGAGAGCTACGGTTGAAAATCTAATTTCCACATAGTGCCAATCAAGTGGCAAATAGAATACCGTCCACTTGTCATACGATTTTTGTGCAGGCTCTGCACTATCTGGAGAGAATACAGAGCACTACAACAACTGGAGCAATAGCTACTCTGTTTCAGTAAGACGATAAGTGTACAGATTCAAATAAATTGTAACGCACATGACATTTGAGCGTAACACTCAAATCGCCCTTCTGTAATAATACTCAATCGGTGGTTATGGAAGCAATCAACTGTCAGATAATTAATTAACCGTGGGGTAATTTTAGTGGGGAGAAATACCACACTAACTGAGTCTTTCAACTGTTTTACACCTCGTTAAAAAAAGAACCTGATGTTAATAATAGACATTTTAACAGAGAGCAATAGACTCAAAGTACACATATTCATATTGTAAATCATCTAAAACTCAGAATGGAAATCATCTCGAGCCTGAAATTTGTACCTGAACTTTGGACTGGGCGCTGTAGACTTGTTCAGAATATTACTGGCTTCGAACGCAATATTCTGTAATAATGAAAATGAATCATTAGAACACATACTTAGAATTTCTGATGCATTAATGCAGATGCAAATACCCGGATGGATATCTGGTGCCTGTCAAGAAAATATTCTTGTTGACATCGAACAGCACACAGAAGATTATCAGGCTTGGATGAGATAATATTTGGATAGCATATACAGATACAGAATGTACATACGTACAGCCCTAACCTTATTTTTCTACTCTCTCGTAATTTTTGTTGCATAATTAAATATAAGTGTACCAAATCTTGAAAATCTATGTTAAAAAAAATGTAAACTGACATTAACATACGAAATATTTAATAAATTAATATTAAAAATTAAATCATATTTTAATATTTGGATACCAGAACAACTTGAAATAATGTAAGACGATTCCAAGATATAATAGCCATCCTTGCATGGAAATAAAACAATAAAAATTTACTTGTTTAACTAAAAAGAAGTCAATGGAAACAAAAAAAAAAAAAAATACCAATAATTTTTTGTTTTGCAATTTTCTATGTAAAAATTGGCTGTTTTATTATTATTTTTTAATGTTTTTTAATTTTTTTTTTTTGTAGTGATTAGCGTCATTAAATTTAATTTTCCTTACTTAAATTTAAATTCATTTGGTTTTTTATTTTAAGAAGTAATGAATATCGTTTTGTTTTAATTGTTTTTTTTTTTTTTTAATTTTTTAAGATATAATAAAAATTTTTTTTGTTGAAGGCAGGTGTTAATATTGTTATTTTATTTTTTTTTTTATATATAAATACAGTTCAATTTTTTTTTATTTTTTCTTTTTAGTTTTATTTGATAATAATTTAAATTTAATAATTTTATTTTTTTTTATTTTCTTTAATATTTCCTATTTCTGTTTTCTTTTTTCTTTGTTATATTTACTAAAATACGTTTTATTTTTAAGGTTAAGGGGGACTTTATTTTTGTTTTTGGTATTAAACTAATATTTTTATTTTTGGGGACTGTTTCGCTTTTGTTAATTAAATTATTTTTGTTTTTTTGTTTAATATTTATTTATATTTTTTTGGGGGTTTTGTTAATAGAAAACATTGTTTTGTTTGTATAAACCGGCTAGTTTAGTTTACTTTTAAGATATAATTTACAATTTAATTAATATTAATTACTATATACTGTTTTTATTTTTGTTTTTTTTTTTTTTTTTTGGTTTGGTTTTCTTATTTAAATTTATTTGTATATATAAGTATTAATTAAATTAAGAGGCATTATAAAGTATATTATTTTAATAATTTTTTTTTTTTTTGGTTTTTTATTTTTATTTTTAAATAAATTTACAATTAAATTAATTGAAATTATTTGAAATTGTTATAAAAAAATCTATAAATCTCTAAAGTATTTATCTTAGTTTTTATTTTTAATTTTTTTTTTTGTTTTTCTCTTAATGAAATTCATGGTTATGTTTTATATTTTTTTATTTATTTTATATAAAAAGTTGTTTTACATGGCATTTAATATAAAATTAATTTCATTTATTTTGTTTGTTGTTTATTATATTTCATGAATTTATCATCGTATTTATCATGTTTTGTTGTTTTATTGATTTTGCTAAATGTATAAAGGTTTTCTTTGTTTATAAATTTTTAAATAATAATTTCAAATACTATCACTTAATTATGTTTTTAGTAAGTTATAATGTTTTTTTATTTTATTATTTTATTATTTATTTTTGTTATTACATATCAATTTTATTTTAATAATATTTAAATGATGCTAAATGTTAAGGTTTTAAATTTATTTTATAAATATTTTACAATATTTTATTTTTTTACTTTTTAATTTAATTTTTTTTATTAATTAAACTATTTTTTTATTTGGTTTTATTTTTAATTATACATAATTAATATTATTTAAGAGTAAATATTAATATTATTTTAAAGGAACAGATCAAGCTAATGTTTGTATTTGTATTTTGGAAATTTTCTTTTTATTTTGTTTAAATTTTTTTGCTCTTTTTTTCTTGTTTTTTTGGAAAAAAAATTATATTTTAAATGGAAAAAATTTAATGCTTTAAATTGTTGTTGTTTTGTTTATTTATATTTAAAAAATGTTCAAGTGTAGTTTTGTGTGTGTGTTTTTTTTTTTTTTGTTTTGTAATGTATTTTTGTGTAATTATTTTTAGTTTTTATTTTATTTTTTTTTTTTTTTTTGTAACTATCAATTATCATTATAAATCTCAATACCCAATATACAACATCTTAGAAGTAGTCTTTCGTTCAAACGATTTTAAGTTCAAAAGAAAAAAAAATTAAAATGTTTATAATGCCTGTGTTTTTGGTAAATTTTTTTGTTTTTTGGTAAGTGATTTTTTTGTATTTTTGGCAGTAATAACTATAAAAAACGATTTATTTTTAAATGTGTCTTATGTACCTTTATAAATATATATTTTTTTTATATAAAAAAAATTACATTTTGTGGTTTATATATGTTACACTATATACAATTCTATTTCTATATTAGAAATCAAAAGGTATATGACTACCATAAGTTCTTTCAATTCAAATTCAACTAATTCAACTTAACTTTTAAAAATAAATTTACTTTGACTTTTTAAAACTTAAACAGGCCTTACTAGATTGGTTTATCTTCTATTCGAATTCGAGACTTAAGCGTAAAGTGCCAGAAATAAATAATTGCTAAAGGCAGCTAAAGCTGTTAATTTGGTTTCTTTATCAACCACCTTAGCCCAACAAAATCATCATCACAATCACCAAATGAGAAGCATGGAATTGAATGAGGCATTATAATGAAACATGACAACCGCTTAACAAAAACTCCTTCAATTATTGCTATAAAACACACGAAAAGTCTTAATAAACAATGGATTATACTTAAGTTCAATTCTCTAGAATAGTTACCAAGGTTCCTAAGTATAGTTTCAAAACAAATTTTTAAAACTGCTTGGCATATCAATATTAAAATTGTAAAGACCCAGAACTGGGAATGTCGGACAATAGCAAACAAGAGAATACTATAGGTAATCCTCTCTCCATTACATGGCAATTCTAAACTTAGGAAAAGAATACATTGGGTGCCAAGAATTTACTTACAGAAGGTAGTTTAAATAAGAGCCACAATTTTAGTATGCTTGAGAAATTCTATGCTAGCTTTGGGTGTACATAACCCATACAGACGTAATGTAGCACTTGGTCTTTACTATCAAAGTGTGGAGTACCACTTTATAAAGAAATATTTGAAGAATATATTACGAAGGTTCTAATTTTTTTGTTTCTAAGATTTCTAAGGAACTGAAGTTTCCAAAGCTGTTACAATTATTACACTCCTATATGTCTAACACTCCATCAAAAAAAACGCAATTTTAGTTAGAATCTTAATAATGGCATTAAGCGTCTCTACTTTTGTTTCGAACTATTTCGGGTAGTTTGTATATTGCATCCGACGGTTCTTAGTGCTGTTTGCCAAGATCAATTGAACATAAAGAAAAATGTGGACATTTGTATTAGTAAAGTTGAACAATGTTTGTCGTAGTATTTATAGGAATTATATATATAGGATTTATATTTTATAATATTTCGAAATGTTATAATTAAAAAAAATTTTGAAAATTATTGCATATTAGTGTGTCATGTGGTATGAAATAAACTCTTATTTAACGCAAATTAATAGTTTAACTTGGCTAAGGTTCAATATATATTAGTGTGCAGCCCTAGCGCTGAACAACTTCTCCGAGAAGTTCGATGGAATTCGGCTAGAACAGGGACTGTGTTTACATGTGGCATCACAACGGGCTGATATGCATGCTGAAGTGAGCTTTGGTATCAAACCTACCACTTTAAACTAACCTAACCTAATCTATCCATATTCATAGGCGAATTTTGTTCTCCTAGAATAACACCGTAATCTTAAATTTACATAGCCTTGGAAACGTTTTAAATTTTTCTAAACAAAAATTTGAATAGGAAAAAAAATGTTACCCTCACAAAGTGCAAAATTGTTGAAGATTTTGCCCTCACTGAATGCATATGTTGCACTAAAATATTGTGCAATGTTTTAAACATATTTTTTTTGGCATAGCAGATCATTTTTGATCGCAGAGCTTAAAAATAGTTCTAATTTTTCTTTTACAGTAGCCATATGCTTTATTATGCTAACTTTTTTAAATTTCTTATACACTGAAAAATAGGAAGCCAATAAAAAATATAACTTATTAAAGCAAATTTGCTCTGCCTTGGTTAGAAGTCATTTGAATATTATTGGATTCGCCCATTCATAGGCGAATTTTTTTCTCCTAGACGAACCTAGACCGTAATTTGCATAAAATTTATTAAAATTCGTTTACAAAGAATATTTGCTGACATCTAATAGTTGGAAAGATTAATAAAAGCCTACGTTATATATATTTTAAAATTAATAAACTAAATTTGAATGTATAAATTAAAATTAATATTTTTAAATTTAATTCCAAACAAATAAATAATGTCTTGAAACTAAAGTTTACGTAACTGTTTCTGTTTTCTTACTTGGATACCCACGTATTTTATTCTTCCTTTAATTTGTTATCTGTTACTTATTACAATATCTATTTATAAATAATGTTAGGTCTACAGAGATCTCTATGCCTAAGATGGGGCCATAGTAATAGTTGGTTTTAGGGGCAGGTTTTAGTAATGGAAACTATTTACGTTTTCGAATGTAATTTCTTGTGCGCTCACGTCTTTAAAAAAGTTTTTTTTGTATTTACGTTTATATTTTTCTTTTTTTTTTCTTAATTTTACGGATTTGAATGTCACTTACTCTCAATTATTATTCATATTTATGTATGTAAGTACGAGTATTTATAAGATAATGTATGTCAACATTTTAAAAATTTTTTTTTTTAATTTTTGCATACTGATTGATGTGTGATATCTGTTAAGTTTTATATATGAGTTCTATATATATACTGTAATAATGGTATGGTATGGTATGCATACTATTCTATGTATGTATGTGTGTATGTGTTAATTAAATATTATTAAAATAATGTTGTTGTACATATATACAAAATTATACAATATGCATATGTATGATATAAAAAAATTATAAAATAGGCCTTGTTTACAAATATTAAAGTATGCTTGTATGTAGGTATGTACGTATGTATGTTGTTATTTGATTAATAAAATTCTAAATATAATGATTTATTTATTTCAATTATTGTTTATTTCAATTATATTCATATTTTCTTTTCCTATTATTATGGGACCATTTTGGGAGGCGAAGGGATATTGTTTTTCTTCTATTTGTTAGTTTGGGTTGTTGTTGTTGTTGTTGTTTTATTCAATAATTATTGCGATCGCTTTCTAATATTTTATATATCTTCTATTATCCTCATCTTTTTCTTATTTATCTGTTTGGTATATATATATGTATGTACTATGTAGTATGTAGTATGTATTAAGTCCAATACAGTTTTATCTTTTATGTTTAAATAAAAAACCTTTGTATGTAAATGTTGATTTTCCAATGTTGCTGTTGTTTGTTTGTTTATATATTATGTTTTCTTTGCTTTCTTTCATTCATTTATTTAATTAAATTTATTTAATTTTTAATTTTTTTTTATAAATTTTCTAACTACGTTGTTTACGTTTGTTGCTTGGTTTTGTTACTGCTTGTTTATGATACTTTTTGTTAAAATGTTAAATGATTTACTTTGTTTTCATTTCTATTTAATTTAATACGTTTGAGTATAAAGTTATAAATCTTTTAGTTTTTCATAATATTGTATTGTTGTTTATTAATTAGTCATTATTTATTAAAATCTTTCCATTATTATTCTCTATATAACGCTCTGTGTGTAACGCTTTATGAATCCATTGGTTTTATATTTGTATGTAAATTTTTGCTAACTAAGATTTCTTTCTTTCTCTAATAAAATTCTCTTTAAAATGGAAATCAATTTAAAAATTATAAAATTTAACCAAATTAAGCACTTTTTTATGTTTATTTAATAGTGTTTTGAACGAATTTTTAAAATGTTTTTTTTTTTACTTAATCATTTCATATAATAAAATTTATTATTAACTTTTTCTGTGGCATATTCACGTAGGCATGTCTTCACAAAATGGTTTCTTTAAAGTTTAATAAAAAATTAATTTCTCCATTTAATATTCTAAATAAATATTTCAGAAACGTTTTAAATTTTTCTAAAAAAAACAATTGAACAGGAAAAAAATGTTACCCTTATACAGTGCAAAAGTGTTGAAGATCTTGCCCTCACTGAATGCATATGTTGAACTAAAAAAACGGCAATGTTTTAAACATATGTATTTTTTTTTTGGCATAGCAGATCATTTAATCATAGCTTTTAGTTTTTGTTTTACTTTATTTTACTTTATTTATGGCCAATTTTAAATATCACATACACTGGAAAATAGGAGGCCAACAAAAAATATAACACATTAAATTATTGCCGTGCTTAGAAGTCACATGAATATTATTGGATTTCCGCCTGAATACTATTGGCTTCGGCCTTTTCGTTCAAATCTCGAAAGTTTGTACCTTATGACCACATAACAAAAATTGTTGTCATCTGGAAGAAGGGAATGGTATTAAAGATTAAGAGGACAGTGTCTTAAAAAAAGGGAGTAAAAGTGGTGACAAATGTAGCCAAGCAGTGAGCCTCTTAATTATTCTATAATTAGTAATTTTTCAATTTTGAAACACCCATTAATTACTTCTTTACCAGTAGTGCTAATGAATCTTTTTTCTTCTTTAATATATAAAACATAGAATTTTTAAATCCTCTACGTCATGCAACTTATTCCATTGAAATTACTAAAGTATTTGTAGGAATAAGCATCGAGAACCAGATGAATAGTTAATTGAACTGTGTTATAAGGACGTCGTCTGGACGACTCCACTGACTTGCTATATAGGCAAGGCAAAGCAGACAGCGGAGTGAGTAAAAATTCAGTCAGTTTTGTATAAAGACACGTTGCATGTAAAGAGAATAATTGTGGTTTGAAGATGTGAAGTAAATTGTTGTTGTTTACATCAAGTTGTGAACACTGGCACACAGAATTGTACGAACAATAAAGAGTTTATCGAAAATTAAACACAAATTTATGTGTTTATTTTATTTGCAATCTACGAGCTCATATTTTAAACGTTTTTAAACGATTGAAAACGTAATAATTAAAAAAGACAGAAATATTAGGAATTTTCCTATTCATTTCCTTTATGGATTTAAAATGGTTATTAATTAGATTTTTTTTAAATAAAAACAGGAAAATTACATTTTTTCCTAAGCCAAAGTGCGAGATACCCTTGATTCTTGCTACTTAAGCCAAAAATGTTTTAATGTGAGGGCTGGTTTGCTATTAAAATTAATTTCATAATAAATTTAAATTAATAAATTATATCAATTGTTTTATACCTTAATGTGTTTGCCATTTGTTTGTCCACACTAACTACACTCCTTCTCTTATTTGCTGAGATCATTTAGTTAAAAAAAAATTTAAAAAGTTATCATAAATTTCTAAAGGATTATAAACATCTGTTAGTTAGGTGTTAATTTTGTCAATTTCTTTATTAAAAAGTTTTTTTTCTAATTATGCTTTTAAAACGAGATCCATAAGTTCCATTAGTTTCATTGTATACCTACATTATAGCAAAATTCATAACAATATCTATAGATTTATTAACTATAACTGTCTGTCGTTCGTTCGTAAAGTGTACAAAACTACTATTCTATTATTTTTTGTTTAAAAGTATTAAAATCAAGTGCTTAATTTGGTTGTTGATTGGTATGTGTTTATAGCAAAAATGTATAAAATTTAAATGTGTAAATAACGTATGCATGATGACTAATGTAATAAATTTTTATTCTGTCTTGATTTTTTTTTATTAATATAGAGAAGCTAAAATTTTAATAATTTTATTTGGTTTAGAAAAATAATAATTATTGTTTATGTTGTTTTTTTAATAATTTGTTTTTGTTAATAAATATGCTTAAAAATAAATCTAAAAACAATTCTTTGGCCTTGTTTTAATTCATTCTAGAGGTAAAAATCTTGATTCATTTTTATTTAACGATTTGCATTTTGGTATTTATTAAATCCTTTTTTTTTTCTTTTTGTTGGTTAAAAACTTGTAATAAATTTTCTTTCGTAACAATTTTTTTTTTTGGTATTTTTTGTTTTAAGATTTATGTGTTTTTTTTTTGCTGTTTCAAGGTACATAATTAAAAATTGTTATTTAAAGCTTGGTTTACAATTATTATAAACTAAAATGAAGCTAAGGATTATTTATTGTTATTTTTTTTTTGTCATGTTTTGTTGGTTAATGGTTGTAAGAAATAAAAGAGAAAGAAACATTTGTTTGAGGCAAATAATTGAAAAAAAAAAATATTTGTTTCTAAAATTTGTATAATTTTCATTTCTATTTAATTTTCCTTAAGTAAAATACATACGAAGATGTATAAAACCAAGGCATGATGACTACAATTTGAAGACTTACACTCATACCTCACTTTGCGTCGTTTCCTTTAGCGTTTTTTCGAAATTGGGTCGCTGCTGAATTAGTACTAATTTTCACTGTGCGTCGTTAAATTTTCGAAGTTGCGTTGGTTTGAGTACGACTTTCAAATTTTATTTTTTTAAATTTTTCGAAATTTCCTTTTTTTTCTAAAAGATGACACGACTTTTGTTGCTAATTGCGTCATGCTATCAAAACTTGGGCATTCACTTTGTAACTGATACAGTTTTATTTTCATCTTGGTTTTCTAATTTTAGAGTTCAATTTTATTTAGTGTGCTATAAATTAAGGAAGAATTTTAACTGGCAGATAAATTGTTTTCCATTATTATGAGTACCCAATTAGGTAGAAGTAAGCGTTAACCTAAACGAAGCATCATCCTAGCTTTAACTTTTAAAGTTAAGTTTATGTCTGAACTTTCAACATTGCAACTTCAAATATGTGTATACAAAACGAGCAAATGCAGCAATAATAAGAAGTAGCCCATCGTTGCCACTGCGTTTAAAAAAAATTGTTTACTTAAGCAGTGTTATCGACTTTGCTCTGGCGCTGCCATATTTTTGAAAAAGTTAACTTTATTTTATCTGTAGGTTGTAATAACGAAAATAAGTTAAAAGTGACTTTAAAGTTCACTTTAACTAAACCCAACTTTCCTTAGTATGAATAATAATCTTCTTCTTATTATCGATTTTTGACGTTTGGTATACGAAGTACACAATACAGCAGAGAATTGAGCGTTCACAAACAAAAAGTGTATTCAATACAACATACACGATACAAAGTTGTGTGAATTGGCCGAATGTCATTTATTTATATTTATAAAGAATGATTACCACTGTATTATTGCAAATATTATATGATTGTTCATGATCAACTTATTGGGAACTTTTAAATAATTCAAAATTCCAATGAAGTTTTCAAATTATGCGGGTCAAACCGCATGAACTTTGACTTTTTCAAAACAACAACTTTCTGGTACTTCAGAAGAGTTATACTTTTTTAAACATTTTCCATCTCTGAAGACCATAAAATATATGGTAGATTTCAATTGATTAATTACAAGCTAAGGAGTCTGTGATATCCCACCTCTTATAAATTATAAGATTATTTATCAAAAATTTGATCAAAAAATTATTTAAAATTAAATTTGTTTGCCTCCAAAAATATTTCGTTTCTCTTGCTTACAACCATCAATTGTTTGTTTGTTTGTTTTGATTTTCATATGATTTTTTTTGCCAATTTTTGCTTATTTTTAATGTTTTGCTTTAATTTAAAAATTAATTTAAAAAGTCTTTGTTTAAGTTTAACAATAAAATTGATTGTGAACAAAAAAACCATAAAATATCCTTAAAAATTATAAAGAAATTTGCTGTTGATGATGATAACTTTTCTAGCCTTGATGATGAGGGAGAATCCTTCCAGTTATGGCTTCACTGTTTTTTATTTATTGTTTTAATTTTTATTTTTAATTTGATTTTTAATTATATCTTTCTTATTTTGTTTTTGTTGTTTTTATAGAGTATGATAAAGATGTTGCTCGTGTTTGTCAATAATTTGTTCATGTTGAGTATCATTTTGATAACATGTAATGTCATCGTGATGTTCAATTGTGGCTGCTGTTGTAATATTGTCTGTTCTTGTTGTTGTCGGTGATGTTGCTGTTATGGCTGCTGTTGCTGTGACATTGTTGTCATCATGATGATAACTATTATTTGAATAATAATTGATTTCATGATCTGAATAAACTTTTGTTGTGGCAATATTCGGTTGCATAAATGATGTCTCAGAGATTATCTGTTCGATATCATTGTTATCATTGTCACTGTCATCTATGTGATATCTATGCCTTAGGATTGTTGTTGGTAGTGGTTGTTGCTGTAGTTGTAGTAGTAAAAGTGGTGTTGCTGTTGCGGCTGTTGGTGGTGGTGATGGTGGTGGCGTTATAAGTCTTTGGTTACTCTGCAATGTTATCAAATCACTGTGGGACATGGCGGCTAGTATTGGTCTACCGATACGTTTTGATGCTGATGCTGCTGCAGCTGCTGCTGCTGCAGATGTTGTTGCTTTATCGAAATGTTGCATTGGTATTGTATCAAAATTATGATCCAAGTCTGGTGCGGATAGTGTGGTTTGTAAAATGGCCTGATGCTATACCCAGATCTGTTCCCTTCTATCACGCGATCGCAATCAAAGCCTTTGCTAGCACCAATCCTCTTCATCGGAATCGGAGTGGCGGGCATGAAGGCCAACCTTTGGCTTATAGCCATTCAAAACGGGTGAAGGTAAAACTCTCCCCGTTCTACCCATAGCTAACGCTTGTTCAAAGGACAAGGGTGCTACGTATTCCAGTCTGTAAAAACATCACAAAATTTTAGTCACAAAATCAAAACAAAAACCAAAACGTAAATGAAAACGAAAAACGGAAAAAGGCCACAGATATAGTACAAAAAAATTATTTTTGAACAGCGATTGTTTATGGTTACCTTTCTCTTTCAAACTCCAACTCACGATCTCGTTCTCGTTCATATAACTCACGCTCTCGATCCCGATACTCATATCGTGGATCGTAGTCGCGTAAGCGGTCCCTATAACGAGCGCGATCACGCTCACGTTCTCTACTACTATAATACAGATCTCTAGGGTCCCGCAACAGATCGCGGTGGTGTGGCAACGAGTGAACACTATGAGGTGTTGAATGATGTGTCTGCAACAAAAACAAAAAAAATCCAAAAAAAATAAAAAGAATCGAACATAATGCCAGTTTATCGAAAATAAAAATTAAAATGCAAAATCTTAAACGAAAATAAAAAAGAATTAATATTTGAACGGTTTGTTCATTAACGTTTCATGCTTGGATTCTTGTGAAAATGTTTAGTTTGACAATAATGAACGTGGAATTCGTTTTCAATTGGTGACAATATTTTTTTAAATACTTTTCTTTTTTTGTGTGCATTCCCTGGATTTAATTTGAGATCTTTTATTAGATTGTGATTGTTTTCAATGTCGTAATGAATAATAAAATTCCCAAAGAAGAAAAAAGCTGCAGATAACATGCAGTCCATCTACGATGATCATATTTTGTTTTGTTACATGCGCTCTGAGTCATGAGAATTAAAGAATGTTTCCTTCACAAGGCGTTTAAATGTAGAGAAAGACTTTTCTTATGTCATTATGCTCGTTAAACTTCGCCTAGAGCGGCTAATTTGAATAACATATGGACCAAGTTGATTCTTACTAATAATGTGCATGCCCTTCCATCCACAGAGAATTATAATTTGGTGCGCTTTGTAGGCCAATTGTATCGGGACAACGGTATGGGGACCAGAGATCAGCAATGAGTATTCAAAGAGATGAGTAGATTCGAATCACTCTCATAATTTCTTATACTTATACGCATTCATACTTATTTTAATATTATACTCATACTACTCATATTCAAAGTTTAAAGTATTCATCGTACTCATACTTAACAACATACTTGATTGATATTTGATTTGATTTCGACTCTCTTTTACTCAACATTTACAATAATCACAAAATAGGTATGATTCGCATACGAACACTACAATACTCACTAAAAGGTTGCGTATTTGTTTTACTAGCTGTTTTTGGCTTTTTCTTTCTCCTTTTTTTGTAAGTGCAACAACAACTAAGACTGTAAATTTTGATGAATGATTCGAATCACTTGTATCATTTATGAGTATTATAAGTATTTTTGTAAAGTTATGAATCTGAATGAGTAGGCATATGAATCAAACATATTTCGAATGGTATGAGTTCGATGTCAACGTTGTACTCATACTCATTGTAACCTGTACTTATAAATCAATGCTGTAGTGAGTACGAATAAATCAGAGTAGTCGAATTTCAATATTGTTGACCTACTTGTATTCAAAATTTCATGAGTGCTTATGAGTACCGAAAAAGCGATTCATTGTTGATCTCTGATGGGGTCATGATTATACATTTTTTCGTACCTCAATTAGTTGGGGTTAATTTCGTTGAAATTTGTTCTAACAGGTCGATGCCACACAGTGCAAGATGCAATTTTCTTCAAGTAAGTTTTGATGAAAGAAAAATTTCACATGATTATATAATAAATTGGCCATAAAGATCGTGTGATTTAACCCCATTGAGTAATTTTCCTTGGATTTATGTAAAGTGATTTGTCTTCGTCCACAAAACAAAGACCATTGAAAACTTAAAGTTATTGACAAGATATGGCGACATATGCTGCGAAAACTGTAAAAATTTGTGTTTCAATTGGACCTCAATTGCAATTTTCTATTCGACTGTAACTGAGATACCCGTAGTCTAGTAGGCAGTGTGCTGGCTTATTAGACATGAAGCCTCGGTTCAAACTCCAGGTCAAACGAAAAATAAAAAAAATATTTCTTCGACGACTTCCTCTCAGCAGATTTCAGGTAAATAAAATTGGCATGAAAAGTTTCTCAAAAATCTGTCGTTCGGAGGCGATTGTAGGTCCCGCCTGAAGTGGCCGTAGTCTAGTAGGTAGTGTGTTGGCTGATTAGACGTAAGGCCACGGTTCAAGCCCCAGGTCAGACATCAAAGGGGAAAAATAAAAAAATACTTCTTCGCCGACTTCCTCTCAGCGGATTTCTGGCAAGAACTCTGAGAGTAAATAAAATTGCCATGAAAAGTTTCGTCGAGTCGACTTTAAACTGTAGGTCCCGCCACTCATGTATAAAATTAACACACACAACTTAAGTGGTGTGAGAAGCTAGGTTTTAATCCAGACTGAACAGTTGTAATGGTCCAGTAGTATGTATGCATTTAAAAAGGTCTTGACTCTAAAGATCTCCTTGATTATAGTTTAAGTGTGAGATAGGCGCTTATAATTTCGTTATTTGCTAGCATTTTGCCACGTTTGATTCTAATAACCGAAAATTCTTGATTTCAATTAATTTACTTCTTTGTTTACCTATTTAAAATACATCTTATTAGATCAAAACTTACGACTCCCGAAACAAAATAGCGTATTTCTTTAGCATATTGAGCAACCTAACATCTGTAGTATGATATCAACAGTGAAGGTATTTTGTATATGAAGGCGGATGAATGGGAAAACTTTGCTTATATTATTCTAACTCGCGTACGTTATGGGAACCATTATTATTAAATTAAATTTTGTTTTTTTTTTTAACACAACAACTGTTATTCCATTCTCTGGCTGTTAGTTTAGTTATGGATACTTACATGTGTTGGACTTGCATTTAATTTTGGAAAATTAATATTTGTTGGCTTTAGCTGCAGTGTCGATGGTTTACTTGGTGTCGGTGGTAGACGTCTACCTCCACCACGACGATTGTTTAAATTTGGGTAACTATGTTGGCCATGGGGTCCACCTATTTCAAAAGAAAAGAATACACTTATACATACATATTTATATTGTTTTTCATTTTAACTTGAATGTTATGTTGTGTGATCACTTTCAATCAATTATATGTTGTAGATGGATTTGACTGAGACATGATGTTGTTGTTATCTTCTAAAATAATATGAATTTTTTTCTTTGTATTTCGGAAAAATCACACACATACATATTTAATGTTTTCTTTGGTATGTAAGTATTATTGTTTGTTAAAATGTTGAACGTTTGAAGTTGATATTGTTGTTGTTAATAATGAAATCGCTGATATACAACATTAAAATTTAGACATCAATTTAATAATTAATTAATAATAATTATAACAGATAAATATAAAGTAGAAGAAAAAGAAGAGACATTGTGCTCTTTACCACATAATAATGACAGTTTGGCATGCATGACACTTAATTAACAGAAAACAAAAACAAAAATGATTTGAATTGAAATCATAGGAAAAATAAATACAAAACAACACAACGACAACAAACGAAAGTAAAAGCATCAAAATGAATAATGACTGATTGAAGCCAAAAAAAAAAAAGAAATCAGGAATCAAAAAAGAAAAACCAAATTAAAAAAAAAATTGTTAGTAACTCATGAATCCCACTGAATAAAACGTCATGATGACATGTTAATATGACATGAAGGCGCACATTGATCTTGATATTGTTGATATTGACATTGACATTTAGTATGCTGGCTGACATTTTGAATGACATTTACAAAAAACATAGAACAAGACACGGCGATTTTGAGTGAAGAGCGAGAAACAGAGAGAGAGAGAGAGAGAAACTAAAAAAATTCAAATGTTTTATGAGAAGCTAAATAAAATCGATGATATGGTACGGATGAGGCCTACAAATACAAATAATGACTAATTAATGATGGCTGACTGACGGACTGACTGACTGATTGATTGATTGATTAAAGAAAACGTAAACAAGTCTCTAAATTAGTAAAGAAACATTACAAATCTAGTGTTAGTGTTAGTGACATATTGACTGTTTGGTGTTAAATGCTGGAGCCTCCTGTTTTCAGGACGAACCAACTCTGTTATAAATATTATCGTTCGAATACAAAGCAATTTTAGGCAACATGGACTTCAATTCTAAAATACAATTCATAGCTTTTTTTTTTGTTTTTTTTCATATCAAATTTAATTATTAAAGCCAGAGAGCGAGAGAGAGATGACATAAATTTACGTTAATGATTGATTTGTGTATGTGTGAGCATTAGAATTATTTTTGTTAAACGTATTGAAAGGCGTGAAATATATATAGAGAGAGAGAGATATATAACGATGAAAACTTAATAATAGAGAGTAGAGTGAGTGAGTGTGTGTTTAAAGAAAGAGTACCCATATCGATCCCATAGCCAAGTCTATCTCTTTCACGCATCTCCTGTAGTCTAGCAGGACTTGGTGATCGTGATCTTTGACATAGACTTGTTGTCCCATATGTGGGATAAGGCAGTTCAGGGCGTCTGGTGCGCGGTAAATGGCCACCATAACGTGAAGGTGAAGGCGAGCGGGCCGGACTTGTCGATGCTGACCATGAACCTGTTAGTTTGGTATACATTAATAATAATAATAATACAAATAATTTATTCGTAATGAAAATAAAATAAAAACAAATTGTAAATTAAAATTGTCGTAAAGGAAATAATTAGGCAATTAAAGGAAAAAAAAACAGAGAAAAAAAGGGGGAAAAAGTATTTTAAAATTATTTCACTTCATTTTGTAATGTTTTTTTGTTCTTAAGTATATTTGTTATGTTTAAAAATATATTATTTCTTTGTAATAAATCGTATTAAATATTCCATCAATCAAACAGAGAAAATGTCTAACAAAATCTGATAAACCAAAAAAGAAAAGAAAATTAAGAATTTTAAAACCAAATAGAAAAGGGTTATCCATTTCGTGGTTTCAAAAGTATGGGACTGGAATTCGACATCTGTCAAACTAAGTTGTGAAACCAATTTTTTTCTTTTCAGTTGAAAGTGTGACTTTGATGAAAATGGATCGCTTAACTATCACACAACGCATACAAATTATCATAACCTACTAAAAAAATGGTGATTCTGCCACAGCCACGTATCGTGCTTTAAGAGGAGATTATGGTTTACATAATCGTCCAACTACGCAAGCAATTGGCAAAATTGTGAAGAAATTTGAAGAGACTGAAGTGGTTACAAATATTAAAAGGCCTGTGCATCATCGTTTCGCTCGTTCCGCTGAAAATATCGCTATTGTAAGTGAAAGTGTTGCCGAAGACCCGAATGTGTCGATTCCTCGTCGTTCTCAGGAATTAGGACTGTCTTATGGCACATTATGGCGTATTTTGCTTTTAGATCGACACCTACATCCATATAATGTCCAGCTCACGCAACAACTGAAGCCAGCTGACCATTCACAACGTCGTAGATACGTGGATTGGGTGCTTGAACAACAGGCGGTGAACGACAATTTTTCGGACAAAATTTTCTTCAGCGATGAAGCACATTTCACACTCGGTGGGTATGTTAATCAACAAAATTGTCTTATTTAGGGTTCTGAGAATCCTCAAGTAATTGAAGAGAGGCCATTACATCCAGAAAAAGTCACTGTTTGGTGCGCTCTTTAGTCCGAAGGTGTAATTGGACCTTACTTCTTCGAAAATGACGATGGAACGACTGTCACCGTCAATTCGGAGCGTTATGGTCATATGATAACCGACTTTTTTTGCCTGCTATTGAAGAATACGACTTGGAGAATATGTGGTTTCAACAAGACGGTGCCACATGCCACACAACTCGAGCGAATATGGCTTTATTGCAAGAGACATTTCCTGGCCGCGTAATTTCTCGTCGTGGCGATATCAACCGGCCACCAAGATCATGCGATTTGACACCATTAGACTTTTTTTTGTGGGGCTACGCGAAAGACCGTGTTTATGCAGATAAACCTTCAACTTTTGAGCACTTAAAAACCAACATTCGTCAAGTTATGGCTGAGATATCGCCCAATATGTGTCAAAAAGTGGTCGAAAATTACCTTAAAAGAATCAGTGCTTGCAACACTTCGCTTGGAGGTAAATGATGTAATGTTTCACACATAATGTCAACGTTCAAACTTTACAATAAAAAAGAAATATCATGAAAAAAATATTTTGAAACCACGAAATGGATAACCCGATATTTTAAATGCATGAAAATTATGTTGAAAAAACTACCCACGAACATAATTTTAATTTTTTTTTTTATAAATTTTCAATCCTTAAATATGGAAATAAATCGTCTTTGCTTAACTAGAGTGCGAAGTAAAATAAAATAAAAAAGAAGCAGTAAAGTAGTTTGTTTCTGATTTTTCCGTGTATTCTTGAATTCTGGCGACACGAAAACTTCTGCGTTTATTTCAAAACGAGAGCTACAGTGTACCGAGGTTCTATTCTTCAAGACCCTTTGACTCTGTATCAATATCTATAAAGGCAGAAATTACCTCTGTCATCGGCATACGAGATTAACAATCTCCCACATTGCCTGTACACACTTCCTTAATAATATTTTAAAAACA
Source organism: Sarcophaga rosellei (assembly GCA_930367235.1). Lineage (NCBI taxonomy): Eukaryota > Metazoa > Arthropoda > Insecta > Diptera > Sarcophagidae > Sarcophaga > Sarcophaga rosellei. Next base: position 80,043,626 of record OV884018.1, read on the forward strand.
TTTAAATCGAATATGGCTGCAAAATCGGTTTGAAATCGACGATAGGGTGAAATTTATCAATTTGTTTCAGTTTCTCAAGGCAAAGCCTAACCAAACTTGTCGTGAAAAGTTCTTTTAAAGATATATGATCTTAGTTGGAAATATTTCCCGTGATCACTTTATGTAATGGAATCAGTCTAATAAGCCTTTAATCGATTATGCAACTCCTTGTCAAGGAACCGGACCAAATTAATTGCTATTCTAGCTTCGAAGTTGAATGTTACAGTGCAAGCCACTACAATGTTTCCACACGATTTATAATGACGATTTCTTCATCTAATTTCCTTAGAAGACTATATTTTAAATAAAAAATTGAATGATTACGTTTTAGATTAATTTTATTATGTCCTTGCTTGATATTATTCATTCGCGTACTCTGCGCGTTACTATATTACCCTCTACTTAGTCCCAGGTCAAGTGGAAATTCGAGGAAGGATGTGTAATCCATCACTAGAAGATCCCAATTTTTCTGTGAAGTGAGGACAGATATGTATGTGGTATAATCTTTCTAAATTAAAAGGATTTGAGGCCACTAAAGCTTTAGTTCGGAAATTATAATATGAGGAAATTTGCATCATTCATCAGGCTATCCAGGAATATGCTGAGGTTAGTAAAAAGTCTTTTAACAGGGACTGTTTATTCAAAGTACACCACATTTTCAATGATTTAGAGAATGAATCACCAGAACACATTCTTAGAACATGTGAGCCATTAATGCAAATCGCGTGCTGAATGTTAATCAGGGTAATAATAGGCTTAGAGAATAGGCAGTACTGAGATATTCTATAAAGTAAGAGGGCACAGGACAATAGTGCAAATGGCCACAGTATTAAGGAACCTCATTACGACAATAATAATAATTTCTATCCCCGTTCTGTAAACCACACTTTTCTAGTCACAAAAATAATTTCGTATCTCCTAGTTAAGTGCGCCTATGCTTTATACGGTCGCATTCGAATATTTCAACGATTCCACTCAAAGTCGTGAGCTGAATAATAATGTTTCCTGTTTTAAACTGTTGCTGCCTATGAAACACGTTAACACGTTAACCAGTTTTAGAGCCTCATCAGTCGTTCTGGATGTGGATTTCATATAAAGGATGTTGCGTAGGCATGCAAGTGTCTGTACTCCTCAAAGACAGGAAACAGTCGTTGTTTGTTTAATCTTTCACTATCATATCACAGCGTCATATAACAGTGTATACATAATAAATATAATTCGAAACGTTTATTTATAAATTTTTACTCAATTCGGTCTAGAGCAAATATGTCATTGGAAATATGTTCACATTCATTGGAGCATGACAAATATGGAAGGAAATAATAAAGCCTTTAATTTCGTAAAACAATAAATTTCCGTTAACCTACTAGTTTAAATACCTACTAGGTTTGCTTTATTTGCTTGTTTTCCTACAGTAAGCTGTGATAAAATTATGTTAAATATTATTATAAAAATATCATAACTATTTGCTTGCCTTTCTATCTTATGGTAGGAAAACTCTTGTCAGAATCCAAATGGAATAAGTATGAATAAAAATTCTTCAAAACAATCAATCGCATTAAATATTGAATACCGAAAATTCTTCGATTAAGTAAACAAATGACAGATAATAAGTTTTCAATATTCATTATTAAAAAAAAAAAGCTCTAAGTTTTTCAAAAACATTATTGCTGAATAAAATCAATGAAAGAAAAAATTTTAACAAAAATGAAAACGTAAAGTATTGTAGGAAATTTTTAAAATGCTTCTGTTTTTTCTGTAAAACTTTAACTTTAGTGCTGTAAATATCTGTTTGTTGATATTTTAATACAAGATAAAAAATAAAACAAAAAGAACAATAAATACAATTAATTATGAATACAACAATTATTGACACTTTTTAAATGGGATTTACGATAAATTTGAGAATTTTTCAAAATACCAATAACATTTAACAGTGTCATGCAATTGTCTTTTGGAGTAGGGGGGGATTATTCCTTGAATTAATTGGAATTTATTTTGTATTGTTGTAAATTGAATTGTGGGTTTACGTAACATTTTTATAAAAGAAAGAACTTGTAATAGAAACAAATCAATCGTAATTAAATAAAAAATCTTTAATCAAAACAAATATTTTTACAAATATCATGCCTTTTTTTATTATTATTGTAATTATTATGGAAGTAGAAGTAGATTTTTTTTAATTTTTGATTTTTATAATAAAAAGCTTTAAAGTTTTAAAAAAATTAAAATACAAAGTTTGGTAAACGATAATAAATTGATAGGGATTTTGAAATTGCTTACCTCTTGGATAACGCGTATGATGACCGTAACCTCGAGGATGACGGGTTTCCTTGACCATCTCTACAACATTAGATACAGTATCCGAAAACCCAATATCATGATGTTGATATGGATGGCCACGCCGTCTACTTGGACTAGGTGATCTGTAATGTAAGTAAAAAATAAGAAAAGAAAGACATTATAGTGTTTGATTAAAAGCCTGCTTATATATACATATATGTATATTTTCGGCCTAGTTAATGCCAGCAAGTTCTATGAATTAATAAAAATTAAAAACGAGACGCGTTCAAACGATAGTAACCAAGTCAATATTACCTTTTTTTTAATTTTTTTTTATTACAATACAATTACGAGTTAATTAACTTAGAATGCTACAAATACTCAGGGATACATAGGTTGTTTGAGAGGTAGATTTGTGCATATGTAAATGACAGGGTAGACTTCTGTTTAAAGAGTGTTCCATGTATGTGTAGTGCGCTGCAAAAAATTCACTATCTGCTGTTGTGAACCCCTGACCAATTGGATGTGAATGTAAGAGCCTTTTGAGACAGAAGAGTACTAAATAAAAATATTTGATTCTTGAACACAAGTGACCCTTCTTCATTACTGAACATTCCGTTGTAACATCAACAAAACAGTGGAGTACATTAGAGATCAAATAAAGTGAATTGTTTTTTATTTAAAACATTTCATCCCTAGAGCAACACTGCCATAACCACACACAATTATAGTTCCCTAGTAATTAAGGTTGCGTTTTGTGAGTCAACAAATGAATTTGAGGGTAGAGTCTCGGGCATAACACCATTCGGAGATTGTCTGGTGATCCGAATCCAATGTGCCATTCATAATAAGCATTTTCCCTCTTCAAAGAATTGAATAAAACAATTCAAATGACAAATATTACGAAGATTTGAAGTTAAAAAAAGAAGCTTATAAGGGAAAACGAGTTTATTGTTATAAATTAAGAGAAGTAAGTTGCGTTATAAGTGCCCAAAGCTGCAGAAAAACCAATTCTCAAATACTATATATCCCAAAGTCCACTTTGTATACAAATCGGAAAGAATTATTTCAACTGCTCTAGTTCAAGAGAATTTTACTTTAAGTTTGGTCGTTCGTGCAGAGCAATACGCCTGAAACAATACCTAAATCTTGCCTTAGCCATTCTATTTTCCAGATATGGTTCCTTGCAATGTTTTCCTGTTCTCCACATAAGAAAGACTCCGGAACTCATTTAACAGTTAAAGCTTGAAGTGGTCTAGACCAGAGATCAGCAATGAGTATTCAAAAAGATGAGTAGATTCGAATCATATTCATAATTTCTGATACTTATACGCGTTCATGCTTATTTTAATATCATACTCATACTACTTATATTTAAAGTTTTAAGTGCTCATCGTACTCATACTTAACACTATGCATGATGTTGTTGATTTCGACTTTCCTTTACTCAACATTTACAAGAATCACAAAATACGTATGTATGATTCGAGTGTGAACACTACAATACTCACTAGAAGGTTGTGTGTTTGCTTTGCTAGCTGTCTTTGTCTCTTTCTTTCTTTGTTTTTTTTTTTGTACATAAATGTAACAACAACTAAGACTGTAAATTTTGATGAATGATTCGAGTCACTCGAATCATTTATGAATATTAAAAGAATTTTTCTAAATTTATGAATCTGAATGAGTAGACGTATAAATTAAACCTATTTCGAATGTTATGAGTTTAATGTCAACGTTGTACTCATACTCATTGCAAACTGTACTTATAAATCAATGTTGCAGTGAGTAAGAATGAATCAGAGTAGTTAAATTTCAATGCTGTTGACTCACTCATACTCAAAATTTCATGAGTACTTATGAGTAGCGAAAAAACGATTCATTGCTGATCTCTGGTCTAGACCATACATACATACATAATTGGCCATTACAACCCTTCGTCAGGATTACGGCCTAGCTTCTCAACACCACTCATGTAGTGTGCGTTAATTTTATACATGAGTGGCGGGACCTACAGTTTAAAGTCGACTCCGAACGATAGATTTTTTGAGAAGCTTTTCATGGCAATTTTTACTCTCAGAGTTTTTGCCAGAAATCTGCTGAGAGGAAGTTGCCGAAGAAATACTTTTTGTATTTTGTTTTTGATGTCTGGCCTGGGATTCGAACTCGGGCCTTTCGTCTAATAAGCCAACACACTACCTACTAGACCACGGCGACTTCTAGACCACAACGAATTTACCCCTGAGCAACTATTTCTTGCTGCCAAACTAGAAAAGAGATTTTCATTTAACTTCTACGATTGACGATTTCAAAAATCGTATTTTTGAAGGGGGCGACAAGAATTTAATAAAACGGTTTTAAAGCTCATAGGAGTCTATATTGAATACATAACATTTCATTACAACAATTCAATCAGGATTACCAACTAGCTTTTCACACCACTTATATGGTGTGTGTCAATATTATATGTACATGAGTGTACAATATTGTGCAATATTTCAAAAACTCTTTTTCGTATATTTTATTCTGTTAAAAGTTTATTTAACTTGTTCTAATTCTTACCTTAAACTAGGTGATCTTCTGTGGCCGTTTTGATAAGCGTGTCCAGGATGTAAATGACCAGCATCGGCACCGGTTAATGATTCCTGAGATGGATGTCTTGGTGCATCACGCAATTCCAACATCTGATTGTAATCGTAATTTAATTATAATTTAAATAAAAATAAAAAATTTATTAATAAAATCTCTCTTTCGGCTTGAATTAATTTGCATTTAAATAAACATTTGCAAATTATATTTGATTTATTTGTATTTGCTTTTTTTTTTGTAATTTAAATAATATTTTTTTTAAATAAAGAAAATTACAAAAACTTTTTTCAAAGGGCACTAAATAATATTGTATCGTATATGTATTAAATAAATGGATAAGGATTTAATGCAGGAGGGTAATTATTATAATTATATTCATTATATATAATATAATTTTGTAAATATATAATAATAATAATAACAGTAAATATTTATGTAAATATATTTAAATTATTATTAATTGATATCAACACATTGAATAACACTCTACTTAAATATTAACATTTCTTGCTAAAAGGAAAAGCCCTAAAAAACTGAAATTTTTATATTAAATAATTGGTTTTTGTTTTGTTGTTGTTTCTAATTATAATTTATAAATATGATATAATTATATCGTTAATATATTTTACTTTTTAATTAATTGTCCTATATTTATGGAAATATATTTTTAAACTAAATTTTATTTCAAAAAATATAAAAAAAAAAAACCAAAAAATTAATTAAAATTTCTAAAAAGATTATAAATAAATTAAAAAAAATAATATTAAAGAAACGAACTATTTTGTTAAAACGAGTGCTACTTTAAACTATTGCTACAAAAAACTATTTTCAAAAGTGATTTTCAAAAATTATTTCTAAAATGATAGAACATGCATTGCAATACTAAATGATTATAGATTATGTACATGTATGAATGTATGTTTGTAGATGTACATATTTATATGCTATTTGTATAAGCTTTACTTACTCAGTTTTTTATTATTAAAATTAATTTTTTTTTTTTTTTTATAAACAAAAAAATCTCAAAAATCTTGTTAATATTTACAATGTTTTATGTACAGTGTGGTGCAAAAATGAATGTATGTATTTGGTGCGTGTTTATATTTTTTATTTTTATTATACAAAATTTAACATCGACTACAACACATTTGTTATGTATTTTATATACCATATATTAGCGTTGAATTATTAATTTCCTTTTTAACACATTTTTATACAAATTGTATTCACTTTATACGAGACATCTAGAGGTTTCTTTAAGGTAACATCAAATGGCTGGGGAAATACGATCAAAATTGGTTTGTTTTTTTTTTTATATGTGGTACAAAGGGAAACGCCCTGTCCTAATTTTAAATAAAAATTTACCTCACTTAAGATTTCACAACAGATCGAAAAGCAATTTTCACAAACTTAACAAGCAGTACTAACGTTCATCTGAATTCTTGAAGAACCTAGGTGACTCTGCAATCATAATGCAAACTTGATGAAATTCGTCATAAAGAACTTTATAAGATATGTGAGCATGCCTTATGTCATATAATGATAAGCAAGGCAGTATACATAGGATCCTTTTTAAGCGCTTCCCTCTTTCAATTTAAAAAAGCAAACAGTGTGTGAAATATCATTGCAATTTTTTATTCGTTGGAAATTATTTGAAATATTAAATTTTCCATGACTCTAGTACATAAATCAGATTGAAATTGACTGATGACATCAGTTATGTTGGCTTTGAGGACCGCTGTGATTTGTGACTTATTCTTATGCACCTGCGACATACGAAAAGCTCACTAGAAAAAGTGTAACGGGGTCAAATCGCACGATTTCAGTGGTCAGATGACATTACCTCAACTAGAGATGTTCATGAGCTCAAATCGGCATGAGCAATGTGACATGTAACGCCGTCTTGTTGAAACAACATGTCATTGGTGCCCACATCATCAATTTCAGGTAAAAGTAAGTGCTCACCGTTGACAGCAATGGCCTGATCAATGTCGTTCTCAAAGGAATATAAATATTTTAATATTTTATATGTGTTTTATTTACGTTTACTTTTGAAACCACGAAATGGGTAACCCTATATAAATATATATAAAGACGGCAACTTCCTAAAAATCCGCAGTAAACAGGGACTCCGTTGAGATGCATTAGATGCTCTTGGATCTCAAGCGAATTGGTATTGTGCAACAATTTTTCTTGTTTACGTACATAGTACAATGGACATCATCATTGAAGATAATCGATATATCATGCAATTACAAAAGATGTGGAATGTATCAGAACGTGAGTTTAAGCCTTTGTTCAGACAAATCGAAAAAAAATATATTTCATTCAGAAGTTTTCTGGCTATAGTTCTGAGATTAATTAATTGCCATGAGAATGATTCATTGGACTGTTGTACGGAATCGACATTAACATGTCATGGATAAAACTAAAACACTCAAAATGAGTGATGTCAGAAGCTAGGTCATAATCCTGGCTAAGAGCTTGTAATGGACAATTAAGTACGTACACGTTATATAATGGTAGTTTAAAACCTTCTTTGTCGATTTTTTTGAAATCTTACTCAGATTTCTTTACTTGTTTTTCATGCCAACATTTGAATTAAGGAGTTTTAGAGAAAGTGAAGCCAAGAACACTCGACTTCAAGAATATTTATCAGACTGTTTTCGTAGGCATATAAAAAGGCAAGACAAAGCAGGCAACGAGTCAGTAAGAATTCAGTCAGTCTTGTGTGAAGACTCGTTGCGTGTGAAGAGAATAATCATGGTTTGAAGATGTCCGTTATACAGATCTATCGAACAATTGTTATTGTTTACGCAAAGGATGTAAACAAAGAAGAATAGTGAACAAAGCAATTAATGTTGTAAACATCAAGTTGTGAACAGTGGCACACAAAATTGTTCAAACAATAAAGAATTTAATTGAAATCAAAAACATATTTATTTTTATTTTGTTTGCAATCAACGAACTCATATTTTTAAAACGTTTTTAAAACTTATCAATATGTTTTAGGAAACATATTTCAAAAAATCTATGCATCATAAGAATTTTATAAATTAAATTAAATCCTATTAAGTAAAACGAATTGAAAATCTAAAAAGAAATCTATTTTATTATCATATATTTTCAATAAGAATTCTATTAATTTATTGTGCTAATTAATTCATTTAAAACTATGAAGTATTGAATTGAAAAACACAGTGAAAATCAAATAAGAATTTGTTTTTACTATCTAAACCTCTGTTAAGTCTAAATAGATAAGAGACAAAAAAAAATTAAAATTATTTACAAAAATTAAAGTCTATAGCTTTCCCTTTTGTTATTAATTAATCGATAATTAAAAGGATTTCAATATGAAACACAATATGAAAATTAAAAGTACAATTACGATAAAAAGAAGAGAGGAAAAGGAAATTATAAAATTACGACACACAGATGTTACTTTAAGTACGATAGGATACATTTAGTAGTAGTAGTACATAGTTTGTATTGGCCACATCAAGTATTAATTTTACACACACACACACAGTTATAAGTAGTGATTTAATTAAATATTTAAATAATTAATTATTTAATTAGTTAATTATACGAATTAATAGGGGTTTTTTGATTGCTTATCATTGTTTTTGTGTTACCATTTGATGTTTAATTGTATTATTCACCTTTTGATTTCTGAAATTTGAGAAAAATTATACAAGAAAAATTTTGAGTATAGTTTTCTTAAAAAAATTATTGTATTTCTTATGTTTTGTTAAAATAATTTGTTTTATATTGTAACTGTTTCATAATGATTGTGAAGAAATGGAAATTGTTCTGATGAGAAATGAAAGTGTGTACAGATAAATATTTGCACCCTTTGGTGAATGATTGACGATGATTGACGATGAGTGATGATATCTGATTATGTAAATAGATTGATTGAATAAGAGTTTCATGTTTTAGAAGCTGAAATGCTTAATAGTGTAGATTTGCTTAAAATGGTGTTTTTTTTTTTTTGTAAAACAAGTAAAACAAATTTTAATTATTTTGTATTCAAAACAAGTAAAAGTGCTCAGATAAGTAAAGAGGCAATGTAGTGATGACGCTTGTTTTAAACAAACGTATTAAAATATCATCATTTAAAAGATAGCGAAGATTAACAATTTGATCGTTATAATGTGTGAAAAATTTAAAAACGAGTTTTACTTTTATAAATTGCTACCCCCAGGTCGATATTATCAAAGTGGACTTTGGACTAATTGTCAATTCAGTATTCCATGAACTTTCTGTTTTTCGTTCTAATAATTTTATTTTACTTATTCTTCCTTGGCGCTATTTTCATATACCACTTAGGTTAGGCTGGTTGTGTTGATGTGGATTTACGTAGCGCAAAACTTGTCCAATTCGCAATTTGTCATGCTGTGGTCTTCGTGAAGTAGCCGTAGTCTAGTAGGTAGTGTGTTGGCTTATTAGGCGAAAAGCCCGGGTTCGTATTCCAGGTCATGAAAAATAAAATAAATATTTCCTCAGCAACTTCCTCTCAGCAGATTTCTGGCAAAACACTGAGAGTAAATAAAACTGCCGTGAAAAAGTTCTTCAAAAATCTGTAGTTCGGAGTCGACGTTAAACTGTAGGTCCCGCCACTCATTTATAAAATTAAAGCACACAACATGAGTGGTGTGAGAAGCTAGCCCGTAATCCTGACTAAAGGGTTATAATGGGTAATTATGTTATGTTATGTGGTCTTTGTGATCGAATTTGAATGAACGCAATAATAACAACGTTGCGGGAAGCTTGTCGTACTCAATTGATCAGTGTTTCTAGACTTTCATGATTTCATCCTCTTTGAATATCCAACCGCTCAACCTCTGTCCATTTTTTTTTTAATTGTATTGGATTTTAAGACCTCATCCGACCATTGGAAGTCGACGTAGTCTCCTAGGCAGTGTGTTGGCTTATTAGACGTGAGGCCTCGGTTCAAACCCCAGGTCAGACATCAAAAAACGAAAATATGAAAATTATTTCTTCAGCGACTTCCTCTAAGCAGATTTCTGGCAAAAACTCAGACAGTAAATAAAATTGCCATAAAAAGTTTCTCAAAAAAATCTGATGTTTGGAATAGGTAGGTCCCGCCACTCATATATAAAATTAACGCACACAACATCAATAGTGTGAGAAGTGAGGTCTTAATCCTGACTAAAGGGTTGTAATGACCGTTCAAACCGTTTGACAATTTCTGACCACATTTTGTGCGGTAATACATGTTCAGTAACCCGCTTTCTTACTATTAAAATAGGTGCTGCACAGTGAAGTAGTACGATATTTAGCCCTGGTTTAAGTAGTAAAATTTTTCTTTTGCAAAAAATTAAGCTTAATGGGGATACAAAATTCAGTCTTCATATTTTTCACTTAGATCAGTTTCTTGGCTGTCAAACTCAAACTAAGGGATGCAGTATGACCAAATTTGAACAAAAATTAACTGACAGAGCGGTACTACATTTTCAGCTAAAAGACAGAAAATTTGGAAGGCCACTGACTTATAGAAATGTTTTCGATGTAAACTATTACTTTTCAAAAGATTTTTAATTTTTCTATGGGATTCCAATATTCAAAATTTAAAAAAATCAATGCAAGACTTAATTTTTGGCATAAAATCAACGCATACAAATTTTCACAATTTTTTTTAAAACCTAAATGTGAATAACATGAAGAATTTTTTTTGTTTGACGACTCTGCCCATACACTGGTGTCATCACGAACATGTTACTTTTAGCGAGACATGGCACAAATCTTTCTATACAAAATGAAATTTATGAAAAAGAAAAACCCATTAAAACCCATTATGATTAGTGAAATGAATGTGCTACAGTAGGCTTCAATGAGTATGATAAGAAATTAGTAGTAAAAGTAAGAATGTTGAATAAAAATGAGATTATGAGTGTGTGGTGAAAATGAGAATGTGTGTAGAAAGTGAGTAAAAACGAAAGGATTAAATTTATGAAATATTACCTAACGGAACGTTTTCTCATTGTCGTCCGACGTGACAGTGTTGCCAAACTACCATGTTCAGCATCACCATTAGCATGACCATTTGCATTATTCGCTAATAAATGCGTTTGTGAATTGGCAGCATCAGTACCGTTTGGCTCATAACTGATGGAACCGTGTCGGGATTCTCCACCTTTGTCAAGGGCGGTCATATCAAGTAAACAATCGAAAAACGATTGTTTCTACACATACGCACGATTGACGGTGATTGATTTGGTTGAATGATGTGTTTTTTTAACGTTTTGCAATTTATTTCGATTTCGATTCAGTTTTGTTTTTAAAAAGAGTTTTTAGGTTTTTAAAGATAGTTGTTGTTGTTGTTTTATTTTAAATAAAGCAGAGTATTTTGTAATGGATTTGTTTTGTACAGTGCATTAAAAAATTTTGTTGATGCGTGATTTGTCGTTTTATTTTTTTTTTTTTTTAATTTTTTGGTATCCATGTGATGATAATTTTTGAATATTCATTGAAATTTTTGAGATTTTTGTGATTTTTATTTAAAGACGCAAACATTGTTTAGATTTATCATACAAGGAGGTGAATTTCATTTAAATAGATTTTATTTGTTTTTGTTTGAGAGGTTTTCATATCGATCGCATTCGTTTATAAATAAAAAAAAAAAACATTTTTTTTATTGTTGAATGAAGAAAAATAAAAATGATTAATATGAGTAAAGTTTTCGTATTAATTTTGTTAAAAATTTGTTGTAAATATTTAATATCATATGTTGAATATGCTTATAAATTCATAAATAAATTAAAGAAATATTTTTTAAAAATTTTTTGTATGTATATAATATATATATAGTTGGAGATAAAAAAAATATAGCATTTGTTATGTAATATTTAAAGAAATTGTACATTAGTTTACAGATAAAAAATCTAAAATAAATTTCTACTCATTTTTAAATTTATAAAATCTAATTGATTTATATTTATAATTATTTTACAAGAAATTTTAAGAAAATTTTATGATTTAATAGGTTTTTTTTTTCTATATAATGTGCAGCAGTATGTATTTGAAATGAAAATACAATGTCAGAGGTACTTTTAATTTCAAAGAAATTTAATGAAAGATAGAGGGAGATTTGCAATTTAAGTAGCACTTTGAGGATTACAAACCAAAGGTGGTATTAAAAATTTACAGGGAGTGTGGTTTAAACTTCCTCCTACAGAATTGTCCCTAAAGTCCAGTCCAGTAAATAAGTCATAGTTTATCAAATTTCTAATACTAGAAATTTTGTTTGGTTTCAAAATGTTTCTCCTGTCATTGCAGTCGATTTAATTTCCTATGGTAGCTGTGCTATTACTTGTCCTATTGAATCTAGTACTTGACAATAATACAGTAGGTATAGTGATGGAGTAGAAATCTTGTATTTTGAAAACAAAAATATGAACAAGTTGAAAGATTCGTGAGATGGTAGGCAGGTTGAAACTGCAGAGGATAATCATATGGTTCTCTATTTAATACGTATTGGCGTACACCTAAATCATAAATAGTGTACGGAATTCTGTATCTGATATAAATTGTCTTGACTTCTTTCACTCTACTCCTTTGAAATGAGTTATCTACTACAAGTGTTCCTTAAAATACAGGGATCTAGAGCATACGAAAGCTGGGCAATGTCATACGTAGTGGTCCTTCGTTTCATGTCATGCTTTTATTCTTGACTATACACTTAGTGACTGCCTATATACGTAAGGCGGAGTATCCATAAGAACGCTCATTATAGTAATAGGGTGGTGGTGAGATAGCAAGTGTGTAGCTTAGGTATCTGACAATGATTTTCAAACGTATTTTAAGTATTGTCATCAAGGAATAGTTGCAAATTTTATAAGAATATATTGACAAATAGCTGTTCCAACGTGATATTAATCAATATTTTAATCAAATCTATGTCAGGAGTTAACTTTTATATGACTATCTCTATTTATCAATTTTTTATTAGAGCCTTGCTAGAACCCTCCAATTCCTATCGCATGAATTTCATTTACATCATTGGCTAATTACCGAATAGCAAATATGTGAGCCTCTGAGAAGAAGTTTGCTAGTCAACATATTTCTTCTCTGCCAGTCTTCTATCGTATTAAAATTGGGAGACTATGACCGAAGGCATACTTTTTTTACTTTCAAAATATGGCAATTACTCTGAATAGATTGTAAATAGATTGCATATGACAATGGACTCTTAAATTTTTGTATAACTGCTCTAACAATCTTAATTATTTCTTTTTTTTTAATTGTTTCAAAATACATTAAAAGTAAAAAATCAAAGTGATCTGTTATTGTATTTTCATTTCTTAAATAAATTGAATATAGGATTTTACAATGCATGTGAAAACAAGCACCAAACCGCAAAATTTCAAAAATTTCCGTCAAGTGATCTTGTATGTAATAAATTTATAGTTATCGACTCTTGGTGAAATCATGTAATAAAAAGAAACCAATGATTTTTCTGCACAAAATTGAAATATTTATTTGGAATTGTCATTTATTTGGTCTTATCCTATACAGGGAGATGAGCTAATGATTTGTTGCTATATGGTTAATGCATGGACATATTAGAATCTGGATGTGAAACCTTTATTTTTTGCCAGAAATTTGCTTGATTTACTCAGACAGTCTGATTGTCCTATTCATGAATACCCTATTACATTAGTTCTAAGAGGTAAGGAATATCATTGAATTAAATAGCGAACAGGGAGCATAAGGTTTCAATGGGCTCAGTTAAACTGGGTATTCTCCTTTCGCTTGACTTCATTGTCAGCATAAAAGGGAGTGCAATATTAATAGGTTCTGGTAGAATTTGTTTTAATGAATAGCGCTTGAATACTGGGTTATCTTTGACTGGAGCTTAAAAAAAATATTGCCGTAATATCAAATTTTCTTTAGAACTTGCGATGCTTTACCGCTGTTACCGCTAACATAACTTTTATTTCTTTTAATCAAGTTTCTTCAGCAAAATGACTGATCGTCGTCTGTGGACATGTAGTGAGTGTGGTGGTAAGATACTTTCGGCTGTGACTAACCTTACTAGATTGATTAATTTAAGGGGTTTTACAACTATTAATTTTAGAAAATCGAAATCCATGATGAGAAACGAAAAATCTCCGGAGTGAAAAACGTTGCCGTTTTAAAGTCTGCATATATTGTATTCAAAGCCAATTAATCACAAACGTAAAGAAATTCTCGTTTAATATAAGGTACAATTATAATCACAATGTCACCAACGTATTCAAATCGTAAGGTTGAAAAATTATGAATCTCTTTTTACTATACCTTATTTATTAGCAGAGTAATAAAAAAATGAACTCTATTCATTCTCCACTTGTTCGTTTTAATATATACATTACAAAGCTAAAAAAACGAAGCTATTAGGTTGTAAAACTACTTGACTAATTAGGTGAAGTGAATTCAGAATGCTTTGTTACATTTTGATGCATATTCCCACATGCATTGTATTATTTTCTTAAAAATTTGTTCTAAAAATATTCTAAAAAGTTTGAAATTTTTATAAAATATATAAAAAGGACTATAAACATGCTGTAGACTAAAAATTAAAATTTTTGTTAATTCAGATGGTCAATAAGAAAAGGACAAAGGATATTTAAATGAAAAGACAAGGACAGTGTATTCAATGGGTACAAAAAAAATATAAAAATTGAAATAAATTAATAATAAAATCGAAGCTCAAAATAAGTTATTAAAAACATGCTGGTTTCAGAATTAAAAAGAATAATAAAGTAAGGAAAAAACGTTATTAACATGCACAAAATATTTGTAAAAATAAGTGCAAAATTAAAAAAAAAAAATAAAAAATATAAGAAATAAAAACAATTTAAATAAATTGTTTGTAATTATAAAATAAAAAATAATAAAATAAAAATAATAAAAAAATATAAAAATTAAATATAGGACACATTTATTTCCTTGGTTTTTTTTTGTATAATTTTTGGTAAATTTCTAATTATTAAAAAAAAATTTTTTTCACTGTTGGGAACACAATTTATTTCGTAATTGAATGTAATTTTCTTGTTAACTATTTTCTTTTATTTATAAATACAAATGAAATTATCTAAACACGAGTACATATATTTATAATGCTAAATATTATATATATTTATACAATAAATAATTTATTTATTTTTATTTATATATAGGTAACTATGTATATATAGAGTATATAATATAACAATGAGACCATAGCTTTTAAAAACATATATATATATTGTTTTTAATTAAATATTAATATGTGTGTGCTCTATAATTTTTTAATTAAAGAATGATTAAATGGTGCAAAAATAAAAATGAAATTAATAAAAAAAATCATAGAAAACGTATGAATATATATAACAGTTGCTGTGGTTTATGGTTTTCGACGCAAATTCTTTGAACCAATTTGTGATGATGATCGCCAATTCTATACGTAACTTTTAAATATCATATTTCATACATACTTTACATTAATTTGGAATTCATTTTGAGTTTTATTATTTGTTTGTTTAATTTGCGTTGAAAATATTTAAAATTTTTATTTCTACTCGTATCGTTCATATCAGTAATTGGGAAATGATTGATTTCTTTTAAGCGCGATTATACGCTTCTTATTTTGAATTATTGAAAAGTATGATTACATTTATAATAAAGATCTAAGGCTCAAACAGTAGTTTTTCAAAAATTCGACCATGTGATAAACAAAGTGGCATATTGAAGAATAACAAAGCTGGAAGGGGCTCAGGTTTGCCGACAAACTTAGGTAAGACACATCAATGTGAGTTGTGCATACAACTTATCGAAAAATACACATTTTGCCAGATTGTTGAGAAAGGAAGTATTCATTTCTTATTGTAGAGAATGCGTGAATTCATTATTTTATGTCACATACATATATACACTATATGTATACAATGTTTCCTGTGTATAGAATGTTTCCTACAAGGAACATAGGCGTATTTCGCTCTTATACTATGTTTAGACATGCACTTTTATTGAGTCAATATTCGGTTATTTGATTACATTATTTTAAGTGTTCAGACATAATATAAGTAATATTCATTTGACAGGTAGTAAACAAAACAGCTGGTTGTTTCAACAACATTGTTTTTATTTTGTTTTTTTTTGTATTGTTTGTTTGTCGCTGTTGACATTTGAGTTGTCAAATATCAACAGAAAGTGTTGTAATATGCTCACTGAAAGTACTTATAACAGTGCTGTATTTTAAGTTTTACTCAATATTATAAAAATTTGCGTATATATTGCGCAATAATAAATTGAATATTTATATGAAATATTGAGCTCAATACTGACGTTTATTGCGATTTACGCAATAAAAGTGCATGTCAGTGCATTTATTTTCACGAGTTCTAAAGATATGTTATCAATCCGGCAGACATTGTCGCCTTTCAATGCACCTATCGACGAAGCTGGATCGGATAGTCGATATGTCATCACTGTACTTGTCCTATATACAGAGACATGCATGCGCTGGTGTTGTTGGTTCGGACTCTATAGGTTAGGTTAGGTGCTTGTTTACCAAAGCACACTTGAGCAAAATATTCAAACTTACAAAGTATTGTATTAATTACATCCCACAAGCTTTTGTAGATGCGTTGGCATAGCTTTGCCTATATCTGATATTGTTTAGTTTTCCTGTGTTAAATCTTCTCAAGTTATCTTATTTTAGAAAGGACAAACTTATACATATATTGACTATTGCAATCTGCCAGCAGTTTGTTTGTCTATATATCACTGAAGGCAATGTGTTGTATCTGATTTCGGGAAATACCCACGCAGCTTTATACATTCACTTCCATAAAAATAGTGAGTTTGAGAGCAACTAAAGATTTTGTAACCACAGTTTGAGCCGTAGACTGGTAATGTTATTAAAATTTGGAAGTAAAAAAACAAATTTTTTTTTTAAAAATGTTTGAAAACATGCTTTAGAAACATTTAGAAAATGCATCATATTTTAATATTTTTTAAATAAATATTATAGTAAAGCAAATGTTAGCTATTTCGATTCACGCTGGATAATATTGCCAAACAAGCAAAGCTTTATTATTAAATTTTGCGAATAAAACGTAGTATTTTACGAATTATTTCTGAATTAAAAATAATAATTCAGTTAAAGACTACTACATCACGATCACATAATTTAAGTGAATTGCAACAGGATAAAAATTCTCTTCACATATAGTACATACATCAATCATAACCCTTGTTTTTTTTCCTTAAAATACGTATTTGTTGCAGAATACATAGAAAGTGTTAAAGGGGGGATGCAATTTCATTATGCACAATTCAACATTCCTTTCCTTAATTTTTCCATTAAAAAAAAAGCATACGAAACTATACATTGTATTTGGATTTGTGGTTTAAGGTACCATAATAGCAATAACAAAAAAATTAGAAAAAAATTATTTATAGAGATACGAGGATATATCTTCAAAGAAGGGGTATGTTCTTTCTTGGGAAAATATATAAAACGAGCAATATTTTGATAAGAGGGTTTAAATTAAATATGTTTCATTTGTACATTCTGTCTAGCATTTGTTTCTATTTGAGAGAAAAATAAGAGAGGATATTTCAAGTTTATTTCAATACCGGTTCATCATCAGCCGTAGGACTATGCAACGGTTCTTCTTCTTCATCATCTTCACGTTTTTTCCGCTAATTAATTAACGTTTTTATTTGATTTGATTTGAATTTGTTTGATGTAAATCATGTTAATTTTTTTTTGTTTTTGTTTTTGGATCATATACGAAAAAAAAGTATACAAAATAATGAACAATGATAATTTGTATAAATTTAGTTTTTAATAACACTTAACAAAATTATTCACTATATACTAAGAAATAATAATAATTTATTTAGTTAATAAAAGGATTTAAACGATTCAAAATATTTTATTTAATTTTTCTTTTAAGTCAAGACAAAATAAATTCGTTTTCTACTCAAGATTTCAAGTCTATAAATCTTTGCCTAAGACGTTATACTATTTTAATAAGTCAAATAAAATATAAAAAAAAATATTTGCTTATCACCCAGAATGGAAAGTTTCACGGAAAACAATTTCTCTCATTACCAAGAACAGAAACAATGGCTGACGCTAAATACTTAGAGCGATTAGAGTTAATTAGTAACAGGAATTACTCGAATTTTTGGTATACATTTTTGCATGGCAAGGCGCACAATGGTTTATGCAAATTCAATACAATGTTCTCTGCAACCAGGCAGTTTTTTCCTCTCAACTCTTTTTTTTTTCTTACCACGGTGCAAAAAAAAATACTTCAATTTATTTTCACTTCTTGTTATAGACGCCACGTGTGTGCGAGTGAGAATATAATATAAAACACTCATATATAAGCCGTAGCCTAGAAGCTCTTTGACGGCTTCTCTATAATGCACAGTAAAGTGCTTATTTATTACATCTAATGACTCATTGTGGTTAGTGCCTCAGATCATCTTTCGTCTCCGGCACTTGGAAACATGAGGCAAATGTTTATTAGGCACCAGATATCACCTATGAATATTCAAAATGATGAGTAGATACGAAACATATTCATAATTTCTGATACTTATACGCATTCATACTTATTTTAAGATCATGGAACCTCTACTCATATTCAAAGTTTGAAGTGCTCATCGTACTCATACTTAACAATAGGCATGATGTTGCTGATTTCGACGTTCCTTCCAAGAATCACAAAATAAGTCTGATTCGCGTACGAACACGACAATACTCACTAGAAGGTTGTGTGTTTGATTTGCTTGCTGTCTTTATCTTTTTTCTTTCTTCTTTTTTTTTGTGAATGCAATAACAACTAAGACTGTAAATTTTGATGAATGATTCGAATCACTCGAATATTATAAGTATCGAGAGTATTATAAGTATCTTTCTAAATTTATGAATCTGAATGGGTAGACGTATGTATGAGTCAAACATATTTCGAATGTTATGAGTTTGTTGTCAACGTTGTAATCATACTCATTACAACCTGTACTTATAAATCAATGTTGTAGTGAGTACGAATGAATCAGAATAGTTGAATTTCAATACTGTTGACTCACTCACAACGCTATTCAAAATTTCATGAGTGCGATTCATTGCTGATCTCTGATAAGCATGTTTAATACATTCTGCCGGTGAATAAAAAACGAAATTATAGACCAAAAGAATCGAATTTATTAATTGTAATCATCGTTTAAATCCTTTTATAAAGCTTTTAATCTTTTATCGTATAATAAAATGTTAGAAAACAAAAACATATTAATTAAATAACCTCAACAATATATGTATACTAACATAATAACAGCAATAAACCTAAATTTAATTTTAAAAACTGCTACTCTTAACGTATTTTGCATGCCGTATATCATTTTTGTTTTTTTAGACGAGTACAATTATGATAACTTGAGTTAACGTCTAACAAAGTTTATATGAAGAATACTGGTGAGCCATGGTCTTAACTCGACAAAATTTAATTAAAATTTTCTTCAACAGAAACCTAAATAAACTAAAGTGGTTTCTTTATTATACAAAATGTTTAACAACAATATTTATATGGAATAATATAACAAATATTATTGTACGTTAATATAACTTGTTTTAATTCAACTTGATTAACGTAATTAATTAAAATAGTTTTGAAAAGCGTAAGCAAAACTTTATCAAAAAAAAAAAAAGGAACTATAGAAACAAATCTTTGGAGTATTTAATTTATTTTTAATAGATTTTGTTTTTGTTTTTTTTCTTTTGGTTAAGAGAGTAATAAGTACCTCTTTCCAATTCTGCTATATTTTTAAGTCATTATTTAAAGTATATTTGTTTGTTTTTTTTGGTTTTTGTTGTGAAGAAAAATTAAAGTAATTTATTAAATTTAAATAATAATTAAAGAAAGTGTGTTTTAAACTAATTAGTATCCTATAAAAAAATTTTATATTTTATATGTAAACTACCAATTATTGTATACATGTTTTTGGTGCAAAATTAATTGATTTGTAAAATTCTAATTTGCATGTGTAAATAGTAACGATTTTGTTGTGTTAATTTTTAAAATATATATGTTTAATGGCCAATTATATACTCAAACTTAATTTTAAAATCTATTTTGTTTTAGGCTACAATTCGTTTTTTTATTTTTTACAAATCACTCTTTTAATTCAACTGTTAAAAAATATATCCTGAGCTTTAAGCTTTTTAAAGACCTGCTGAATTTCAATTGATTTTATAAAATTCTTTTCAAAATTTTCTTTTCTCTTAAAGATTTTATTTTATATTTCCTATGCTCAATTTAGAATATATGAAAAAACATCAATAGATTTTCGCCTATGATAACTTACCCCCATGCCTCCTTGTGGCTGTCCACCTTCACGTCTTATGCGATACGCTTCAAATATTAATAGTCCCGCATAGACTTTACCCACTGTCAATTTGCCCTTATTCAATTGATCATTGGGTGGCACCAGTAGATTCAGCATTTTCTTGGCCTGCAGTGGCCATATATTTGTTATAGTTTCCCTAAGTTCAGCATCGGCTTGGTCCATTTCCTCCGCTAAATGATGAAAAGAAAAATTAAACAAAATGTATTCATAGAAAATGAAAATCATACTCGCTGTAAACTGAAATTAACTTGATTAAAAATAAAGTAAATATTTTTCCCTAGCAGCTGGAAATAGCTCAAATTAATCGACATACATAGGTTTCCTATTAAACATTTCTGTAAAACAGTCCGAGCTGTGTACTTCGGAAAATAAAGTTCAGTTAGCTTTTGCCCGTTTCGTATACTCAGGAAAATAACGTTATATATATACCATATATATTGTTACGAAAATGAAATCTAAGTACTGGTGTTTTGCTTTTACATAGCTTAACATTAAAATTATAAAAGAAAGCCACAAAAACAAAACAGTGCAGTAAACAAACCTGTTTACAAATTATCGTACTGCTTAATATAACAACAAACACCAGCGTAAAAAATAGTAAACAAAAACCCACAAACAAAACTACAAGTATAAATGTAAATAAAATACACAAACAGCAATAATGAATGTAAACAACGATGTTTACATTAAAAGAGATTTCGAGAAGGTGAAGTCACTAACATTTGCCTTCAATAATATTTATCAGACTGTTTACCCTGCCATATAAAAGGCAAGGCAAATCAGGCGAGTGAGTTAGTGAAGTTCAGTCAGTCTTGTGTGAAGACGCGGTGCGTTTGATGAGAGTAATCGTGGTTTGAAGATTTCCGTTATAAAGATATGCCGAATAATTGTCCAGTAATTGTTATTGTTTATGCAAAGGATATAAACAGATGAATAACAAAGAAAAGCAATTGTTGTTGTTTACATCAAGTTGTGAATAGTGGCACAGACACCAATTTATTTATACACAAGAGCCATCACTAAGTTGTAAAAGACTTGCGAATACCCATAACCATCAATTAGAGCAAGAATTTGTAAATTCCTTGAAGATACTCTTAATTGATGTTAATGAGCAAAAGAAGTATTCAATGTTTAGTTTTAAAAACACCACGAAATGCAACGTAGTAAAGACAACAATGAGTTGTAAAGGGACACCACTAAGTTAGTGAACGCCAAGAAAGCAATATCCAAAGTTAAGTTCGCAAAAATACCACGGTAGGACTTACAGATAAGCCTTCATAATGTAAACACGAGTTAAGATAAGTTGATTCCTGTTTCCACTACTGTTTGCAGTCATTCTTGACGAAACTTTGACCGAACTATTTAACCAAGTTACAGTTTTTGATTGTATCTTGCATCATATGGTGAAATACTCGGCAAATAAGATCTCTCGCTTATCTCCAAGAGCGGAATATTTCGCGAGAAAATTCACTCTGTTATCAATATCAATCAATGGAGAACTACTGTTAACTACTTAGGAATCAAGTGCTTTCAATAGAATGTAATGATGATCCAAATGATCTATAATCATACAACATAACACCATATTGGCAATTTTCGTACATACATACTTCTCTTAAATAATGGTAATAAAATAAATTTGTTTTTTTTGGTTTTGTACTTACCTGCTCTCATTTTAATACTAAGATTTTCACGTATCAATGCGAATAGTGTGGTGGTAAATTGTACTCTCATCTCATCGTCTAGGGGCATATTCATACGTATCAGTTTCTTAAAGGCGAGGCGATTGGGACATTTGTTACCGAACCCCAATGGAGGATCCATATTTTTTAGCATGTCATACATTTCCGTATAATGGATTCGGCCACTATACAGTCAGTATTTAAACAAATTGCGATGTGAACGACGTTGCGGATGAAGACGAAATTTTGATTTGCATTGTTGAGCCCAAAAAAAGAATACAGTTTTCAAAATAGGAATTAAAAATTTTGTTTGTTTAGTTTTGAAATTTTTAGAAGAATTTTGCATTAGGAATTGCTTTGAAATTAGCGATATTAGAAAGTATACACACACATACATACACACACACAACACAGAAGTACTATACAATAGAAACAATGAACATAGAAATTTATTAACAACTTGTTACTTGTATTTGTTAGTGATTGATTGATTGATTAATTGATTGATTTATTATTTTTTTTTAATTAATTATACAATGTACAATAAAAGTATTGTATTGTTATGTTAAATTACAAAATGTTTAGCATGTGATTAGATTATGTTATGTGTTGGCTTTTAAGGATTTTATTTCTTTTTGTTTTTCCTGCGCATAGAAAAAACTTTTAATACGCTTTAAGGCTTTGATCATAGGAAAAGCTTTAGGATAGCATAGCATAGCTTGTTACACTTAATTTAAAAGTGCTGAGAAGGATGAGCGACTTATTTAAGCTTGATAGAGCTTGAGTTAGCATAACTTAAAATTAAAGAGGAGCCTTAATAAGCTCATATCTTTTCTTTTACCTTTTTGAGATTGTTTTATTGTTTTAAGTTGAAGTGTAAGGTTGTTGTTGTGGTTGTTGTTGTTTTGTTTTTATATATGAAACAAATACGATCAAATAATAATCATTTAATATAAAGGCTTTAAAGCTTTGTGCGTTCAGCTTAAGTTGTAAGAATTTTTATTTGTAGGTTTTTTTTTTGCTTTTTTTGCTTTAATTTTGTTGTGTTAATTAGTAAATTAATAATGAATAATTTTTTTTTTAAGAAGCACACAAATATTTATTAACAATGAATTTAAGCTACATTTGACAAAAAAAAAAGAATTCAAAAATAAAATAAAAATTTAAATGACATCAAATGTCTTTTTTTTTTTTTTAATTAGCAACACATTAACAGCAAGCTACAAACACAATACCAATTACATATATATGTGATAACAATAATTGAAGGTGGCTTTGTTCTTTATTATGTATTTTGTGTTTTTTCTTTTCATATTTGATTTATTAAAACATTCATTTAATATTGAACTTTTTAAGTTATTAAATCTTAAAGCATTTGCATCAGGTCTTTTCTGTCACTTTAATATAAAAAGTGATTAAAATCTATTGTCCACAAACACTACTCCCTCGGTCCTCTTTCACATAACCTATTTTCCTAATTCCAACACAGTGCACTATATGAGTAGGGGCCATAACTTGAGTGTTGAATTCACAAAAAAATTATTCGCCCGAATACTAGCCAAAGATATAATTTAGCATATCACTTAAAGCAGAATATTCTGCGAACAAATTCCTCTCTCCTATCACCAAGAGCGGAGTATTCCACTAAAAGATTCTTCATACAATCGAAGCTTGTTGTACTACTTAGTATTTAATTACTTTCAATTGAGCGTGATTGATTATTATAATCTATAAAGCAAATAAACTATTGCCCTAATGGAACAGCAAATATATATCATCTGCAAGGTAATACAATATATTGCTCTGACAAGACATTTTGCTATAATATTCGTCAAGTAATATGTTTCAATCTATGCTGTAAAAAATTGACGTTGAGGGCCTTAAGTATTTTCGAGATTTTAAAATACTACGGTGCAGCTTTTAATACATTGTATGAAGTCGCCGTAGTATAGTAGGAAGCGTTTTTGCTTTTTACACATGAGACCCCGGTTCAAATACCAGGTCAGATATGAGATCGAAATATAAGAAAAGTTTTTCTTCGGCAACATCCTCCCAGCAGGAATAGTCGCAATATGTATTAAACATTAAAATTTTCACTGTGGGTACTCATTAGTACTCAAATTAGTATTCAAGATTAATACAACTAAACCATTCATAACCTCTCACATTTAAAATCTCGTTATTTTCGTTTTTCAGTGATTCTACATGAATCAACTGGGTGTCTGAAAAATGTTATCACATTTCACTTTTGAGAAATTGGATTTTATTCGGGAAAGATTGGACTACAATACTCATATATGTATGTATGTAGTTTGATACTACCACCACATTCCAATTTTCTACAATTATCCATCATCCTCTCTAGGATCCTAATAATTTTTTCTTCAATTTTCAAAAGCCTTGTTATAGTTATACCGAACTTATCTAACACTGCAACACATGGAGAATAACTTTTTTGTAGTGGAACACATATTCCATTGACCGATTTCTATTATTTGAGTAATGTCAGTGGCATGATCTATAGTACAATGTGTATTCTGTTCAGCACATAACATTGCTCTGTTAATATTAAAATTCCAAGTTTTCTAGAATTTATTTTCACACACACGCACACTTAGAATTCTATTTAAATATTATGATCAACAAGACTATGAGATCGTCGTTCGTTCAAATAGCAAAGACTCCAAATCAAATTTAAAATTAATTCTCATTTGGTTCATTACTATTTAAGAATAAGCAATACACTAATTCAGTTCTATTGGGGATCATTTGGAATACAACTCCAACATTGTGTGATGCCCCCTTCATACCTCAATCCCTAGACAAGTAACAAAGGCCCAAATCAAAGCCAATGTCGTCTAAATGGGAAGTGTAGTAGGTAGTATGAGACCACAATTATTAGATTTCCAAAAATCTGTCGTTCGGAGTAGACTTTAAACTGTAGGTCCTGCCAGTGATATAAAAAATTAACACGCACAACATAAGTGATGTTAGAATCTAGGCCGTAATCATGACTCAATGGTTGCAATAAAGAATTATGTGTGATGTACGTACAGGGATCGCAAGGTAAATTGTTTTTAGGAAATCAAACATTGCGGCCAGGCTATGCGATAACCCGTTTCCTTTTTTGGCGATTCAATCACCGATTTGTCGTCTATAACCACACAGCTTAACATTATATTGGTTATGCTGAGACCAGATAGCGCCTATACTACCGCAGCCCAATATATTTGGCATGGCCATTATACGGTAGATATCTTTATATACGTTGAGTAGAGCACATCATTAACACATCAATAACAGTATCATTTTTCGACATTGGGAGGTACCTCAAATCTAAAAGATTTTTTAAGATTCTTACTCAAACTACGCTGGAGTAGTATTTAGACTTTCCAAATAAATATTTTCTAACTGATCGCCGTCCTTTAACAGTTTTTATTACAGTATACAGAAAATTAGTTAGAAATGAACGAAATACTTAAGAGGCTGTCAAACAATTTTGCAATTTTTGCTTTTGTATTTAAATAAAATAAATTTAAAAATTTTTTTTTTTGAAAAACTTAATTTTCTAAAAATTTATAAAATTATTGGTAATACATGTTTATGCAGTTTAAATAATTTTCAAAAATTGCTTAATCAAAAATAAAAAATAAATTTTTATTATTTTATGACTTTTTTAATAAGAACAATACCACCTTCAAACACAACTGAAAAACATTAAAAAATTTCTGTTTTTAAAAATACTTTTTAGAATGAATTAAACAATTGCAACTTATGAAATAAACAGCAATTTTTACAGGTTAAAATAAAAAGTAATTTTGTTTTTTAGTTATTAGATAAAAACATTTAAATGAAAATTTAATTTTATTTTTTTTTGCAAAAATAACACTTTGAAATCGAAAATAGAGTAGTAGTAGTAGTAGTAGTAGTAGTGGTAGTTGTAAAGAAATATTTATAGTTTAAAAACGTATGTATATATATATATAAATATATAGGAAAAAAAGAACGATATGAATATATATGTTATTATATTAAATTGATAATTACGTCGCATTTGGATCATATTCAGCCCATATCCGTACAAATTCATCTAAATGATGTGCCCCCAATATACTGGAATCTCTTGTTAGATAATCGAAATTATCCATAATAACAGCCACGAATAAATTCAACATTAGAAATGAACAAAAGAATATAAATGATACAAAATAGGCATACGCCAATGTAGAGCCACATGTCTCGGTGCTAGGCTTTTCGGCTTCTTCATCGCATGGCCTCCCCTTAAGGCACGCCAGCATAATGTTCGGCCACGCCTCGCCCGTTGCACATCTAAAATTATAATTTATTAGTATCATCGCATATAACAATTAAATCGATTAACATAGAAAATTAAAAAAAAAGAAAAAAATTAAATTAAAATTAAAAAGTAAAACATAAACTACAGCTAAATTAATTATTGTTTTATTTATTTATTATTACTTAAAAAAAAAAATTAAAATAAAAACGTATAGATTATTCAATTCTAATTATTATTACTTTTACGATTTGAAAAGAAAATTCTTTTGAGATTTTCTCACTCTTTTTTTTAATTTTAATTTTAATTTAAAATATTAATTTTTTCTTTCATTTTTTTTATATTTTTTTGTTGTCTAAAAAACAAATTATTTAAAATTTATACTACACAATTTCTTTATTTTTCTATATACTATAATTTCTTTTTTATTTAATTATTATTATGTATATTTATTAGTTTTTAATGTTTTAATTTCTTCAAAAATATTTATATTGAACAATAATATTGAAAACTCAAATTATCTACTTGAAAAATATTTATTTATTTATTTATTTATTTACACTATAAATATTTAGAAAATATGTATATATTTTAAACCAATTTTCAGTTTTATTTTTTATTTAAGAAAAAAATTAACAATTACTTTATTTTTTTATTATTATAGCCTAATTGAAAAACCTAAATGATAATGGTAATGAATTTCGGATAAACGAAGTTAAAAATTGAATTTTGAAACTGAAAAGGTTCAACTAATTGTACGCTAGTTTTCTAAAGGCCAATTGTTATTAAAGAGGGATTCGAGCTGAGTTGAATGTTGCAGTAAAATTTCTAAATAAAAAAAATCATTCAATCATTCAAAAACATACTTTAAAAAGGTATTCCAATAGCTTGAATTTATTAGTTACAAAATGGCTCAAATGTGTAACACATTTTTCTACGGACGGAATATGTGGCCAATTCACACGACTCTGTATCATGTATGTTGTATTGAATACACTTTTTGCTTGTGAACGCTCAATGCTACGTTGTATTGTGTATTTCGTATTTCAAACGCGATAAGAAGAAGAAGAAGACCAGTATACATAATTTGATTTTCAAGCAAAAAATGAAAAATATTACGGAACAAAGTTAATTAATTAATTATCTGTGCGAACAATATAATTTTTAAATGTTAATGGTTAACTCAAATTAGAGAAATATTTTGTAATCTTAATTACTAGCATTTACATAAACTGATACCACGAAACCAATACAACTTTTCAAAACATATGAAGTAAATGTGTATAAGTGTATGGGATTTTTATATGAAAATTTCCAACAGCTAATATACAGTGTTGTATATCCGTCCAACAATACACTCAATACAACGAATTGAGTGTATTGTGAATTGTGTATTGCCCAATGGTTTTATTTATCATTCTATACGAAATACTATATCGCTTAAATGACGGCCTCTGGGCCGCAATTATTTTGCACATTTCAGAAGCCCATCTCGAGATGTACCATCGTGCTTACTACAGTGTATTACATTACAGTGAACATTGTCAACGAAAGAATTAGAATTTTTTTTTGCATTTTTTAGGCCTACATGAGATGATCCCTAGTCATGCAGTGCATCGTGTACAGGAAAAATAGTTTATAGGAGAAAGAATAGAGCGGGTAGTGTGCAAAAAATTTCTTTTTTTTACTGTATTTAAGATCATAGTGGCCATAGTCTGCTATAGCCTTATATAGTATATATGCTGACAGACATCAGTCTGTTGTTATACCCTAGGCCAGACATCTTAAACAAAACTAAGAATGAAATAATATTTCTTCAGTGACGTTCTGTTAGCAGTCTTCTGATATATAATTCATTGTTGATATAATATTTCATTGTTATAATTAAAATATTTTACTGCAACATTAAAGACAAATGATTATTATGAATTAAAAAACAAGAAAATTATACAATATATTTTAATTTGAAAATTTAAATTAAAAAAAAAATATTTAAAAGAAAGTTTTTTAATAAAGTATAAACAAATAAATAAAAGATAAGCTATTTCAGTTTTTTATTATTTTTTTTTTATTTTTTATAATATTTTTTAACTATAGTAACAAATAAAGTGCAAATTTTGGTAAAATTATTATTATTTTTATAAATATTATTGTTGTAGCGTTTCCATATTAAAGTAATTAACCACCATATAAGAACCACAAATAAACTCTTAATTAATAATTAACAATGCAAGCGTTTAATTAACAAAACAACTGAACAAATTTTTTTTAAAAAGAAATTACAATTAAAATTAAATTTCGTTAATAAAAGAAAAGTATTTCAACTTAATGATGATCAATGCATTAGAGAGTGTGAGTTTTAAGTGTGTAGTTTTGCTAATAAATAAGTTTTATTTTGTCTACCCATAGATAAAGTTTTGTTTCTTTGCCTAAGAAAATAAATAAAAAAAAACTTTAGAAACGTAAACTCGAAATAAAAGCTAATTTTAGTATTAATTTGACCTTTTTTTCTGTTTAAGCTATTTCACAAAAAAAAACGATAACAATAATTCACATTAATTTTAAGACCTAAAGTACGGGAATGAATCCTACAGATTAAAATTCCTTTGTTGTTTTTAAATAAAAGCCTAATACTATGTTCAGATATGCACTTTTATTGAATCAATATTCAGTTATTTGAGTACAATAATTTTAAGTGTTCACACATAATATAAGTAATATTCATTTGACAGCTGGTAGACAAAACAGCTGGTTGTTTCAATAACATTGTTTTTTTGTTTGTCGTTGTTGATATTTGAGTTCTCAAATATCAACAGAAAGTGTTCGGAAAATTGTAATATGCTCACTGAACGTACTTATGACAGTGCTGTATTTTAAGTTTTACTCAATATTATAATAATTTTGGTATTTATTGCGCAATAATAAATTTTATATGAAATATTGAGCTCAATAATGGCTATTTACGCAATAAAAGTGCATGTCTAAACATAGTACAAGGCTTTCGTTTGTTCTTTTTTTCTAAGATTTTATATATGTTTTGTTTTATACTTTTAATTATTTTCTTTTTTTAAGTAATCTAGTGTAGTCTAGTATTTTCTAGTACTCGTATTTGTTAACTATTTTTCTATTATCAAAAAAAAACAATGTTAAGAATAAAAATCATTATTTTCTATAAATTTTGAGATCTTTTTGTTTTGATTTTGCGTTTGTTTTTGTTTTCAATTAAAAAATTTCAAAGTAGATAATTTTAGAGTTTCAGTTGTTAAAACATGATTACGTACCTGAATAGGAGCATGACACCTTGTATAAATGATTGGAAGTTGTTGTGCCTAGTAATGGAATTTTCCACTGTACCTAGTTTGATATTTCCAAATACCTATTTGCGATACAATATACACACAGACATACACGAAACAGCGAATGTCATAGAAGTTTTAGTTTTTTTTTAGTTTTTCGATTTTTTTTTTGTTTGATTTTGTGATTTTTTTTTTTTTTTTTGTTTACATAAATATAAAATTGAGTTTAGAAATGTATTAAAAAATGTAACAAAAAACTATTTTGAAAATAATACAATGTGTTAAAAAAACTAAATAAATAATAAAAACTTATGTTTAAAAATGTTATGTTTATGTTTAATTTAGAAACGAAAAAATTTACTAGAAAATTTTTAAAATAAAAACCAATAAGCCAATAGAGTAGTTCATCCTAAGGAAACTTAAAAGTTAAGCAATTACTGAATAAATTTTTACTAGAGTGTTATTTCTTGAGTGTTTTTTATGTAAATGATTAGAACGAAATTATCAAAAGCGTTCTAAAAGTTTAAATACAATTAAAAAGTCAATGTAAATAATAATAACAATAATAATAATAATAATTGTTAAAAATTAACTACAAATAACAACTTTTATATTTAACTTGGATATTTAATATCAAATTAACAGGGTTTCTTTTTTAAAGGGTCTATATATGTATGTATTTATATATATATTTAATACAAATTAACCAATTTTTAAACAAGTTTTATAACTAATTGCATTATTTTATATTGGGTTTATAGATTGTATATCTTTTACTTTGATAATTTACTATAAAATATAATAAAGCTAAGAAAACTGGTTTCTTACTTTCCAAAAAATACACAAATTTTTAGTTAAAATTATCATATTATTATACAATCGGCCAATATCGACTACGTATCGTGTATGTTGTATTGAATACACTTTTGTTTGTAAACGCTCAGTGTTATCCTCTATTGTTTTTTTTTTGTGTATTACACACGTCAAAAAGCGATAAGAAGAAGAAGACCATTATTCATAATTTGATTTTCCAGCAACAAAATAAAAAATACTACGAAAAGATGTAAATTAATTAATTATCTATGCAAACAATGTAGTTTTGAAATGTTAATTGTTGACTCAAGTCGCATAGAAAATATTTTTTAGTTTTGTTCTTCTTCTTGATTATTGGAATTTACATAAACTGATAGCACGAAACCAATACAACTTCCAAAATTATATGATAAAAATGTGTATCGGATTTTTATATGAAAATTATGAACAACAAGTTAACACTGTTGTACATTCGTCCAATAGCACACTTAATACAACGATACAACGACTTGTGTGAATTGCCCAAATAAATCGCTTTCCTGATACAACTAAGGGTATAGAGATATTGTGCCTTAAGCTTAAATAAGTGTCTTAAAAAAAATCAGTGCCTATCTTGCAAACATATTATGAACAATTAAAATTCCTTCTTATTGCGCATAAAATTGCTTGAAAAGCGTATAAGGATATTATGTGGACATATTTTATTTATTTTTTTTTAGGTTTAATATTTTGATTAGTCAGTAGGAAAACGTTACACAAACTTCTATATGATACATCTATAAACCCATATAATAATTTTGTAGTCAACAATCATTCCTTTAAAGACTTATTTTGCTGTAAAATGATATGATAACACAGGTTTCAGATAAAGTTCAATTCAAAAGGGCTAAACGATCTCTAAAGTTACAAGGTTTAAGTAATCCAAGACAGGCACAAAGCAATCTATTTCATCAGATTAAAGTATATAAGAATGCCATCTGGATCAATACTTGACGGTGGTTTTAAATACTGTATGACGCGTCGTCTTATCGAAGAGACTTGCCATTAAATTGTGGATCAATGTCAATAAAGATGAACGAGCCAATGCTCGGTAAATACGGTCATTAGTATGGATTAGTGTCAGTGAACTAAAGCGCCTGATATCGTATGATTCGAATCTACTCATCGTTTTGAATACTCATTGGTGATCTCTGATATGGACCATATGCAAACGCCAACAGTCTTACTATGCTACAGTTCGCTGTTGTCTGAGTAAACAAGTGTATTGGATGTACGATTAATGTAGCTGTGGCTTTCTAAACTTATGTTCAATGTTTCGAGTTGATTTCGGCTTTAAGTCCAGCTTACTGCCTAAATACTTTATATGATGGAGTCAGTCTTGTAAAACTAAGCAGGACATTCAGAGAAAGCATAGATGAAAATTTTTCAGTCAAACTGCTGTCTTCGTTTTTTAAAAATTGGCAGAAGCAATTGCACTTCTTTAGATAAGAGTTGCTGTGATTTTACTTTGGTTTTTGATTAGTAAAATAATCGTAGAAAAATCTATTGCTGGGTTTTTAAATTAAATTTAAAATACATATAATTTCGGCAATATTTTCTCTCTGCAGGTAAGCACATATCGAGTAAACTGACCAAAGTGCAGTCAGTGAGAAACAAATCTTTTATAAAATAATTTGCTAATACTTGGGTAACTGGTGCAAATGAATCTGAAAACTTGAGTGTTAAAGTATCTGTAGAAAAATTTATCCTTTTAGAACATATATTTAAGATTATTAGCAAAATAAGTCTCTGTGCTCATATGAGTATTCTGGTAGAATGTTTTGTATTTAAATATATTATTTATATATATGATTTAATTTTAAATTCGTTTTTAATTTTAATTAATTAATATTATTAATACAGCATAATAAGTATATAATTTTTGCATTATAAGCGCTACACTAAAATAAATAATTTTTATTGGGATTTGAATTTTGATTTACGTATACTTCTTATTTAAGACTGTGGGGGGGATATATAAGCTAAAATCCAATTTCATGGGGGGGGGGGGGTATTGGGAGAATGCCAGGTAAATATAT
Organism: Sarcophaga rosellei; assembly: GCA_930367235.1. Lineage (NCBI taxonomy): Eukaryota > Metazoa > Arthropoda > Insecta > Diptera > Sarcophagidae > Sarcophaga > Sarcophaga rosellei. Next base: position 80,076,108 of record OV884018.1, read on the forward strand.
TTTCAAGTCTAAATATATACTCAGAAAATACAAATAAATTACGTTTATACAAATTGAAACGAAATCAATCAAATCATATTGAATAGAATTGAAAACATAAAAACAAAACTAATTTAAATCTAAATATACAGTAAATCAATGAATTAATCTTTTATACACAGATACTTATATAGAAATGATTATAAATTAAATCATAATCATAATTAAACAATAATAATAAAGAATGAAATAATTAACTAGCATTCAAGTAAATTCAACAACACGTTTATACTTTTTTTCAATTATCAATACCAACACAATAAAAACTTTTTTATTCCAAAAAAAAAATATTTTTTTACGATTATTTTCAAGAAATCTCTAACTACTGGTAAAAGTTCAAAGGAAACTCCTGCAATACTATGATTATTAGTTGGGTTTTTAAGTTTTTCATTTTCAGTTTTTTTTTTTTTTGATTTTTTTTCTGAATATCAAAAATTTATATATTTAAACAAATTCTAAGTTAATTACTTGGTTTTTAGTATATATATGGGTAACATTATTAATACAATATATAGTATATAGTTAATAATATGTATAGTATAGAATTTTCAAATCAAATTTAATTAATTTACTTTTTATTTTTAAATTTAATTTCTTTTTTTCTTTTCTTGCAAACAATTTTTTTTATTTTAGTTTTTTTTTTTTTTTTTGTTTTTGTTTTAATTTGAATTACGAAAAATACTTTTTTAAAAAAATAATTACTTTGTTTTGCAAATACTTGTTCAAAATCAACAATGGTTTTTACCGAAAAAGCAGCATGATTCCTCCGGAGAATGATTGAAAATTATTGTGCCGGTTAAGTTGCGTATCCGGATCGTATTTAATATTGCCAAAAACCTTTTATTGTTTTCAGTTTTCAGATTTTTGTTTGTGTTTAATTTGATTTTTTAAGTTAATTAAAGTTCGGAAGTTGTTTTCGATTTGGTTGGTTTAGACGATTTTATTTATATGAATATGTTTTTTGCATTATGTTTTGTTTTATTTTGGAAATCGTTTGATTTGGTTTTTGTATATGATTTTTTTTTTTTTCAATAAACAATATAAATATAAGTACATACGAATTAAGATTAATAGTTTTGTTAAAAACAATTTTATATGAATTTTATAATTAGAAATCTAAATGATTTAATTGATAAACTATAAAAATAAATAATTTTTAAAATTTTTTAATTATTCATACAAAAGGAAAGGAATCCTCGGATGTAGAATAATGACTTAAAACATTTATATTAAGAGTTGATTAAGAGCTTGACTTATCTGGCCTCAATTTCATAGTATATAGGGGTTCGTATATGTACTCATTTGATCGCTTCCAAGTACACTTGTTTTATTCTTATATATAAAAATGAATGTGTGTTTATTTGTTTATCGGTTTGTTTGAAGTCTATAGACGGCTAAACGGCTGAACCGATTTTCTTGAAATTTTCACAGTATCATCCAGTATGTCTATGTATCCAGTATGTTATAGGCTACTAATTACGTTGAAATAGGTAAATAAAATAAAATAAAATATATAAAAAAGTATGAGTGCTATTGTCTAACAAAATATTACGTATACGTCACCCGTCATCTCTTTTTAATCTTCTATAGACATACATATATATAAATGAATGTTTGTTTGTATGTAATTAATAGAATCGTAAACTATGCATTTGATCATGTTATGATCTTCAGGAAAGTTGTTACACATGAGTCCGGGAAGGTTTCTAAATTGGTATGACCAATATCCGACAGATGGCGTCACTGAAAATTACTAAAAATGAATTAAATCCTAAACTGTTCATTTGATCACGTTATGACCTTTAGCAAAATTGTTGCGCATGAGCCGTCGAAGGTTTATAAGTTGGAATGACCAATTTAAGACAGGTGGCCCAGTGAAAATTTCTCAAAATTAATTAAATCGTAAACTGTGCATTTGATCATGATATGTTCTTTAGCAAAGTTATGGCGCATGAGTCGACGGAGGTTTCTAAGTGGGTGCAATTAATTTCCGGTAGATGGCGCCACTGAAAATTATTCAAAATGAATGACAAGACATTGGTCGACCTACACCTCAAGCACGGAAGAAAAGAGCATTACGAGCCTCAGAATCACACGAGCAACGAGCATTGAGACTTGAAAATCTTCGAGTACATGCCGCTCCTCCAAATAATATACATCGACGAAGTTAGATACGACAACTGAATGTGGTGGCGGCTAAAATCTTGATTATGCCTGATGATCATGCCTACTGATCAAAATTCATATCGACCACTAAGTTTGTCCATAAATATTGCCTATTTCTTCGAGAAATGGCGGATTATTCGTTCTCCATCATTTGGATCTCAGGGCATATACCCAGAAGGTACGTTGAGGAGAAATTTGGTAGTGGACTGGGAGATCGCCTTGGCCAGGATTAGTTTGAAAATTATGGACAAACTTTATTTAATGGCTCATAGCTAACGGCATCAAATTGAACGGTAGCCACCCAAATTATTTTAAAGTTGAACATTCAACACGTTACAGTTTAACAAGAAACTTGTTTTATAAAAAAAACTAGTTACTCTTAGAAACCTTGCACAGAAGACTACTATAGCTGTGGTTTGAACTCGGAACTCATGTTCAAACAGTCATCACATTTTCTAAATCTGGACTCAGTTTTCAATACGCCTGCCAAATTTAATCAAATAAATTTAATATTTATTGTGAAGTCGGCAGGCTATCAACAAATAGGTCAACCGTATTTCGGGAAAGATGGTAACCTTATAACCCACTAAATAACTGAAATCGATCGATATAGATTAACCAATATTTGAGCAAGGTTATTAAAAGTCGAAATATGTACATATATGGAAGCAATCAATGGAAGATTAAAAGATCGTCAATGTATTGAAATGATCCTAGAATTGGCAAGAAAACTATGCTCAGGCCGTAACTTTATGTCAGCCTTAGTTATTTCCTATAAAGATTTGAACAATCTATGTTATGTAGTGTTTGTTCGGTAGCCACTGATTACTGACAACAGATTATCACGCGATTTGCAAATTTCGTGCAAAAATCTGAAAAATCCATAATTTTGGTTAAATTTTTCTTTCTCGTTTGTTCTCCAAACTCAGGGATTTTGTTATCTTTCCAAACCAGAAGATTATTACTCTGTAGAAAGAGATTTGGTTGCAGCATTAAAATGTACTTTGATTACTACGACGAATTTGTATAAGGTAGTAAAATATGATGAAAGGTTGAACGAAGTGGAAGTGTGTTTCAGTCTAAACTTCACGAACTTATTGACAGAGTTTTGTATATTTTTATTTACAGATTTGACAAGTAGCTGATGTTTGCTTTCTCTAGCTAATGTATGATATATTTTTTTAAATTTTAATTTTTAACGATGATGAAAAATTCGCCATATTGGCAGTTAAATGATTATCAACAAAAATGCAACGACAAACACTACAAGAAGTCATTCGCCTTCAAGAGCATTCATCAGACTCTTTACTCTGCCATATAAAAAACAAGACAAAGCAGGTTAGTTAGTAAAAATTCAGTCAGTCTTGTGTGTTTGAAGAGAATAATCGTGGTTTGAAGATCTCCGTTACAAGGATCTGTCGAACAATTGTTATTGTATACGCAAAAGAGTTTAAAGAAGAATAACAAACAAAGCAATTGTTGTTGTTTATATCAAGTTGTGAACTAGTGGCACACAGAATTGTGCGAACAATAAAGAATTTAATCAAAACTAAACACAAATTTATTTATATTTTATTTGGATAACATAAGAATTAGTATTGCCTCAAATTCGAGAATTTTGTTTGTTCACGGAAATGGGCCACATGACTAAATGTGAGTTAATAAACTTTTGCTTATTGCATTCTTCTGCTTACATAGATATGGCGGGAGATTAAGACTTAAACTAATAAATAAAATTATTATCCGTTGAGCGGCAAGAAAATTAAGTTCTTGTGGGATTCCTTTCCTTTTCTTTTTATGAATTTGTATTACATACTTAAGTCTAAAAAAGAAATATTTATTGTGTTATATTTTTTATTTACGTTTTAAACTAAATTGCTAAGAACCTGTTATGAAACTAAAAGTGACTTTGCGAGTTAAACTCCTTCGCTATTGTCTAAGCTACAGCTAGATCCCTAAGTAGATTTTGTATTTTCTAAAACTCTCTAAATGTTGTCTAAAAATATAGAAAATAAAAACTAAATTAAAATAAAAATAATAAAACACCTATGTTATCTAAATCTCATTTTATAATATCCACTAAGACTGTTTAGTATTGCTATTTATTCTTGTGAAAAGTAAGCATTATTTAAAAGAAAAAGAAATATTTTCAAATTAAACGGCAAAAATTAAAAGACTAAAAAAGGAAAATGTTTTTAAAAATAAAAACAAAAAAGGAAACTTAAGGAAAATTAGTGTGTGATTATTTTTGGGTTAAATTGTTAATAAATTATAAGCATATCATTCGTTTTTTTTTTTTTTTTGATATTTTTTATTTTAATTTTAAATTAGATTAAGTATTTTATAATAATAATAATAATAATATTTGTATGATTATAGAAATACTTATGAATTTGAACAAAAGAATTTTATACTTTGGACTTACCTGCATGCCGATAATGGCATAAATAAAAAATAACATGGCTATCAGTAGACAGACATATGGAAGTGCTTTAAATGATTGTACAAATGTCCACAGGAGAATACGTATCGTGTATCCTTGACGTAGTAATTTTATTAAACGCGCAGCACGAAATAAACGCAGGAAGCCAACGTTGATTGAGTTCGACTGTAAAATATTTTTGGTCAAAGTGTCAAACAAATCGCCATGGAAGGGCGAGCGAGCGCGAATGGGGGAATAGAGAGAGAGAAATAAAAAGAAAACGAGAGAGGAAAAAAAACAAACAAACGGAGACAAACAAATAAACAAATAAAATTTATAAAATTAGCAACGTTTTTGTAATGGATTGTTAATGTAGTTGTTGTTTTATATATTTTTTATATTTTGAATGCAATTTGTAATTGTTGTTGTAGTTACTTTCTATGTTAGATTTCTTTACAGTTTATAAATGGGTATTGTAGCGTTTTTCTTTTTAATAGAGTTCGTGTCTAGTCAGAAAGAAAGGTTAGTAATAATAGTGTACAAGTAAAAAAAGCGGTAGAAGTCGAACTAAGGGTATTTTCTTTTAAAGATATAGAATTAACTTAAAGACTCTAACGATACATATAATAATGGGTCATTGCAACCCTTGAGTCTCACACCACTTATATTGTGTGTGTTAATGTTATACATGAATGGCGGAACCTACAGATTAAAGTCGTCTCTAAACGACTGATTTTTGAGAAACTTTTTCATGGCAATTTAATTTTACTCTCAGGAGTTTTTTTTGAGAGGAAGTCCTCGAAGAAATATTTTTCATTTTGTTGGAGATGTCTGACCAGTGGTTTAAAACGTGGCCTCACGTCTAATAAGCCAACACACTATCTACTAGACTATGGCGACTTCAGCGCCGTAGATAAGATGTTCTATTTCTCTTCCTTTTTCTATGGGAAATATGTAAATACTGTCATATCTTATCATGATGTGAACATTAAAATCCATCGATTCTAGAGTAGTCTAGTCGATATTTTTATTTTATTTAAAATCAGAAAGCCCCACCAAAATTCTTTTTCAATCGAAATGATAATGTTAGGAATGCCATTGGAATAAAACTCTCAATTGTAGGTCCTCCACAGACCGATCGTTATATGTACATTTAGACTAATGGTTTAAAGATGGCTTTGGGTAACTGGATTCTATGAAGATCTGTAAATTTCTCAGTAGCTATTACTACGTCTATTGTTCTGTTTTTCATTTGGGAATTTGCTTTATAAACTAGACCACGATTCCAATCGAGATCTTGACTTGAGTAATTAGTGATCTACATACATAATTGATCATTACAACCCTTCAGTCAGGATTACGACCTAGCTTCTCACACTACTCATGCTGTGTGTGTTAATTTTATACATGAGTGGCGGGGCCTACATCCGAACGATGGATGTCTTTTGATGCCTGACCTGGTATTTGAACTACTGGGATTTTGAACTACAAGACTAGTGATCTACTCCTAAAAAAGGGCTACGAATCTTGGCCAAGCTTTAGGGGAAATGATAGACTTCGTGTCTTGCTTGCCAGACATAAAAGCTTTGTATTCTTTCCTTATAAAGTTAAAGTTCGTATACAAATGAATTTAGGTACAACTAGCGGCAAGCTTCGAAATATTGTAAGAATATCGAATATCACACTGCTGCCCTAGAAAAAGGACTGTGATACAGCATTATCTACTACAAAATATCCAATTATATGGGGTTATGATATGACCACAAGAGAATAATAAATTTGTTGGTTATTTGCAAACCCGAGAGTATGGCAGAGAATATAAAAGAGGTTACTGTTTCCATCCAAATAATGATGGGAATAAACTATACCGTAACATCAATGTCATTGTCTAAATATTGTTAACGAATAGCCCATTAATTATCTCATAGTTGTTGGGTAATACCATCGGTAGTTATTTTGAAAAAGTGATTAAAATTTAATAATTTCTATATCTTTAAAAACATTACCCTTTTAAGTAGTCTAAGCATTTAGAAGATAGTCAAGTTAATTTTTTGTTTATTTGTATTGTTTTTTCTTCAATTTTTTTTTTTATCTGATTCCACTAATTATAGGCATAACAATTACAAATTAAGGATAAATTATTAAAACAAAAATTTTTTTTTTGAGTTTAGCAAAAACTAAAGTTATTTTGGTAAATAAATCTCAAAAACTAGCTTTGAAAAATAGGATTTGTTTTTTGTAAATATTAAATTTTTAAACTAATTATACATACAGCAATAGTTTATTGAATGAAAATAGAAAAAATAAAAAATAAATGGAAATAATTATACAATTTGAATTGAAATTAAAAAAAAAATTAAATTAATAAATCAACTGTAAATAGTTTTGGTTTACAAAAGGATTTTAATGGTTTTTTACAAATAAATGTTTATAAAAATTGTTTTTAATTTCAATTTTGCAATTCATTACAGCAAGAGAAACGAGTGAAGAAAAGAGGGGTGTTAGTCGACAGTCAATAAATAATTTCTTTTTTTTTGTTGTTTTTAAATATTTTTTTTTTTTTTTGGATTTCATATGGAAATATTACACACTTAAGCTTTTCGAACATAAAGGTTTTATTTGTAATACAATAGTTAAATGGGCCAATGCATTTAGTTTAACGAAAATAAGGATTTAACTAAGGGTTAATATAAAATATACAAAAATATTAAGAAATCAAATGAAAATGTAAAAAGTTTTATAAAAACGCCTAACAGCCGTTAAAAGGCTTGAAATGAAAAAAAATTTTTTAATTATGCCAATTACATATAAACTATCATTAATTTGGATAAACGATTATAATTTAGAATAAATTTTTTTATTGATAATTTGGAAACTAAATAAAAAAAATTTATTTGTAAATTGTTAAGTTTGTTTAGCACATTTCAATAAATTTATGAATTAAAAAGTCTTGCAACATAAATATGACGATTTTTTTTAATTGAGGATTGTAAAATATTTAAAAAAATTTGTTTTTATCAATTTAATCATCAGATTTTTATTTATTTCAACAACTTTCAAAAAATATTTATTACGCAGTGCAAGAGTCAAAATACATCTAGCTATTGATATTGTGTAGGTTGTGAGTTTTGTTGAGTAGAACTCAAAATTATTTTTTTTTTTATATTTTTCGAACCCTCCAAACTTGTTTTATTTGACAAAACCCGTATTTTTAATCTTTACACAAAAAATTATTGATTGCCCAAATATTTTTTAACCTATTTTCAAAATACAAAATGTTTTGAAAAGAGAACAGATGAGCCTTTAAAATGGTATACATAAACATATGATTCAAACTTACATGTTATGACTTTTGATGGGGTAAACTTGGAAAATAATGATTCTTTTTCTCATTTTTCAAGTTTAGCTATTCTAAATTGCAAAATTTACTTAAAAAATATAAAATATGTTATGACATTCTGAAAGTGTATTATCTTGTGAAGAGATTGACACTTCGTTTGATCAAATCGGACAAAAACTGTCGTAGTTATTATTTAAAGAGTATAACAGTCGTGTTATATTTTTTATATACATATGTAATCTTATCAAATGAACTTTCAGTTCAAAAGTTTTCAAAAGTTTTGATGGATCTTGATTGTTTATCGCCAAATCTGTCAATTTCACGTTTGGGCGACTACCAGAAACCGGCAAATATTTGTGTTTTTAGCAATTATTATTATTTCTCTTTGCTCCAACAACTGGCCAACTTCAGGTGGTCGCTCAAACGTGAAATTGACACATTTTTAGATAAACAATCAAGTCTATCAAATATTTTGATAATTCATTTGAGCTAAAGGCTCATTTGTAAAAATATATATATGAAATGTTAGACTCTTTAAATAATAACAACGATAATTTTTGTCCGATTTGATCAAACGAAGGGTCAATCTCTTCACAAGATAATGCACTTTCAGAATGTCATCAACTATTTCATATATATTAATTAAAGTTTTCTACAATAAAGGGACAAACTTGAAAAAATATGAAAAAATTCACATTTCTCTAGTTTACCTCATCAAACCTCATAGCATATTAAGTCAAATAATATATATGTTTATACCGTTTTAAAGGACCATCTCTTTCCTTTCTAAGAAAGTTTAAATTTGTAGCATTGGTTCACAAATGTATGTATAATCAATAAATTTGTACGTAAAGTAGAAAAAAAACAGTTTTTGTCAAATCAAACAAATTTGGAGGGTTCAAGAAATATAAAAAAAATATTTTTGAGTTCTAATCAACAAAACTCACAATCTATACTATGTCATTAGCTGGTTGTATTTAATTTTTTTGTTATTTTGTCGCATTGTGTCATTACAACAAGTGCTTTGTTTGACTTTACAATTTACTTTAATTTTTATTTTCTTTATACAATATACATACATATTTAACCAATTATATTCCACATATTAAATAATAATTATTTTAGCCAATTATTTCATAATTCTATTACTAAAAAAGAGGTTTAATGTTTATATTCAACTAAAGTATAATATACATAATGGTGAGTATAAAATAACGTTGTAGTTAATTTTTAATATTATTGCAACATTCATTGCAACGTTCAGTTAAATGTTAATTCATATGAATTTACATTCTCTGTAATTGCAATAAAATATTAAAAATTCTCCTTAATGACCAAAATATTTTACGATACATCAGTTGTTTCTGTTTAAAGTGAGGATAGAGAGAGGACTAAACAACCGATGTTTTGACGCATACCGCCTCGCAGTGTGGCCTCTCAGGTTTATTTTCATTAAAAAAAATATCTGAATAGATTCTTTATATACAATATTTAGGAATATAAAGTTTATAACAAATTAAACAAATTATAATAAAATTATATCTAAAGTATAATAGAAGTAATATTTAAATATGCTAGACTTAGTTTTAATTTAAAATTAAAATTCATTATGTAACTAATAGAAGAAAACATAAATTTCTGTAGAAATCTCTATGAAACTAAGGAAATTTAAATTGTAAACATATTGTACCTAAAATTATATTCTTTTTTTTTTAATTATTTTAAAGCTAATATTTAGGAATACAATAAATATTATAGTTAAAAGCGAATTAATATATATTTTTCAACAGTTGTTTGAGAAACGATAGTTGTTAGGTGGAGTGGAAAATACCTAAATTGTACAACAGTTATGGCTAATTTCAAAAGACAGTGGAAAAAAAATATATGTAAGAAGGATCAAAAACATACAAAATTGCTAGAAACTCTTCTACTTCATACTTCTTGGTGTTATGGAAAAGATGTACATTAGAATACATACATACATAATTGGCCCTTACAACCCTTCTGTCAGGATTACAACCTAGCTCCTCCCACCACTTATGTTGTGTGCGTTAATTTAATACGTGAGTGGCGGGACCTACAGCTTAAAGTCGACTCCGAACGACAAATTTTTGAGAAACTTTTAATAGCAATTTTGTTTACTCTCAGGGTTTTTGCCAAAAATGTGTTGAGAGGAAGTCGCCAAAGAAATATTTATTCTTTTTCGTTTTGATGTCTGATCTGGAGTTTGAACCGGGATCTTGCGCCTAATAAGCCAACAAACTACCTACTAGACCACGGCGACTGTTAAGTATGAGTTTAACTTTAATACGAGAAGAATATAAATCCTTTACTGTGGCATCTCACTAGATATAGAACTATTAGTAATATGAAAAATATTATAATCCTAATGCTCTAAGAAATTCTAAAGCCTTTGGAAAGTGTTGCAAAACGGATAAAGCAGTTTTTTTTCGCTTAAATATGGCTGAAGAAATATTTAATCATTATAAATAAAATATATACAATATTATTTACTGTTATATTTTTAAATCCATTATTACAATTACGGATGTGTAGTATGAACGAAAAAAACATGTGTTTTATAAACAATGAAAGGGGAGCCACGCAGACGTATGAGTGATATTTGCAAATAATTCATTGCTCATACGTCACATTTTTTTGTTTTTTGCTGAAAGTTATTGATTCGCGAAATAATTGAAAAAAAATTATAATAAGGGTGCGTACAGAGTGAGCGCTGAAAGCGGAGCCGAGATTGTCAGTGCGATAAAGATTCTCAGTGCGATTAAACTGATTACATACGAGTCAATACAAATAAGCTTGTGTATAACACAGTGAACGCCAACAAAAGCAGAGATCAAAGCCGATGAGTGCGAGAAAACAGTTTCAAAACGTTTTACGCGCTTTTTTGCATTGTTGATGTTTACTTTTCAGTGTGCATTCGGGTATGTTGTTGAAATTTAGCTGGATATTTTCTTAAATCATTATATAAATGATGAAATTCATCAAATTCTTTCCTTTTTAGTGTAATTAGATGTTTTCCAAATTCTTTTGTGTTAATAATTGCATTAATCACACTAGGAGAAGCAAAATACTCTTCATCAGAGGAATCCATTACAGTGTATAGCAATTTTATAAACACAAATGAACAACAAGACTAAATGACATACAAGCAAAACACATGCAATAAACAGAATTTCAGCACTGATTCTCGCATTCACTGTGTTATATACAAATATTCTTCTCGCATGAAAATAAGCTCGGCTCGGCATCGGCGCTCACTCTGTTCGCACCCTAAGTCACTGAGCTATCACAATTTCCAAGTGAGAAAGATTGTAGAAGCCAAACCCATGGATATACATGCACTCATAATTGGTTTATACATAAGTGGCAGGATTTGCAGTCTAACGGTAATTCCCAATGACAAATTTTATTGAGAAATTATTTATGAAAATTTTATATTTACTCTCAGAGATATTGCTTTGGATACGTCTGACCTGGGGTTTCAACCGAGGCCTTTCGTCTAAGAAGCCAACACACTACCTACTAGAATACGGCGACTTATAATCGTCCATAGACCAGTGGTTTGAATTGTGAACGATTACTTGGATATGCGAAAGTAATCCGCAAGTGGAAGGACTCGTTTTCTCACAATCAACGAACTGTAAACAGTACCCAATGAGAAAGAGTATTTTGATATTATCCTATCCGGCTATATATCAAAAATTTCTTATAATTGTCAGATCAAGTTTACAAACACAATACTTGCCCTCTTACGCGAGATAAATGGTTCACCATCAATTAATGTTTGCAGCGTAAGTTTGATCGTGTAATGGATGTTTTAGATATCTTCGTAGAAGTGTTTGGTGTTGTTAAACATCAATATTGAATAGTTTCAGCAGTCAAACTGAAATTCTCTCCGAACGAACTAGCGATAAAGTTTTTTTATCCAGTAAAGTCAAGATGACAGTTTATTGGTATTCATTGCCTAGAACTCATATCAAATACCATCACATCGTAAAAGTAATCATTGGCGAATAGGAAGGCATTGTTGATGCAACGATTTTTTGTTTAGAAGAAAACTCGCTGCAAGTGCAATATGTAGGTCATGGGAAAAGAAACACAAATAACGAAAAGCTAGTACAGTTCTGGAAACATAACAGTAACCCTGAGGATCATTAAGCTAACAAGGTTGTGGGAGACTTTATAAGGAAACCCTATATGGATTATTTAAGAACAGTACAATAGATTATCTGCTCGCAAATTCTTAGTATCTCTAAGTATCTGAAAGGTCTTAATTATTTATATATACCACGCGTACTGAATTGCATCAATCTATGCGATTGAAAGAACTTGTAAGACATTAGGATTTATCAACTGACGCAGACACGTATGATTCTGTTGTATTGAGAGGAATTTTAGCATAATATTCGTAATAAATTGGAACTTAATAGCAATTTTGTATGTTTTTTTCTTGTTTTTTTCTTTTATCTTTAGAGGATATAAGAGTTTTCTGTCCTTAATATATTGGACTGCTAAGACAATATAGGCATATCTAGATTCAAAGATTATAATAAAATATTTTTTCAAACCCACACACACACAGAGACAAAGCAAGAAAAGAGTTTCTAAAATAAAAGATAATTTAAGATTTTTAAGTACTTCGGTTTAAATAAATAGTAAATAACTAAGGATATTAGCATAGTTGTAAGTATAAGCTGGCAATAATTTGTTTGTAAACTTAAATGGGGTTTAAAACACTATCAGTATAAGAGTTTTATAGTAAATAGTATTGAAAATAATGAGTATTATATACATGTAATAAATCTGTATATTTTTTTTTAATAATTTAACTACCAGTACTTACATCCTGTGTGATATAAAATTTTTTTTAATTTTTATTTTTTTTTTTTTCAATATCAATTATTGATTGTTTGTTTCAGTTTTTTATTTGATTTGATTTGATTTTTTTTTAATTTGTTTGAATTAAATTTAATGCAAATTAGATGTTAAAATGTTTACCATTTTCATTTGGCATTAAAGTAGTTGGTTAGTTGATTGGTTATTGGTGGTGGTGATTGATAGTGGTAGTAGAAAGTATCGGTGGTAGTAGTAAAAGTGGGTGGTTGTTTGGTGGTAGTGGTAGTGATGATTATATATTTTTATTTTTCATATATAAGAGATATATATTTTATTTAATTAAACATTTTTTTTTTTTTTGATACGAAAAAAAAAGACACAATGCAGTTCATAGTTTCGTTTAATGTAACATTTAGACGAGAAGAAAAAAACAAATTTAATTAAATGGAAAATAGAGAAACACAACCATACACAAATTGTTTGTTTGTTTTGTTTTGTTACGATTCAATTGTTAATTTTTTTTTTTTTTCGTCAAGTTGCCATACGCGCACATGAGCCCCAGTTTTGTAGTTATATTTTGATACGAATAATTTTTATTTTGAATAAATTTTCGGTTTTTGAATTCAAGATGTTGCAGTTGTTCAGTATTTTAGAAAAATCAAAAAAGAAGAAGAAAAATATAGAAAAAATTTTTTTTATTTAAAATTTGTATTTCTTAATAATGTTTTCTAATACGTTTTTATGGTGGTAATTGTCAACATATAAAGGAAGGGTTTTCAGTTCATAAAAATTTTGGAGTTTAGCATCAGTATTGATTGTGGTATTTACGCAAACTATAATTGTATAGATTAAACAACAACGACAACGATTGTAATTAAAGCGTTTGGTATTTGGTTTTTAGGAACATCAAAGTAAATACAGTTAGTGATGATTATTGGTTTAAATTTGGTTAATTGTAAATAGAACAAGAACAAGCAGCAACATTTTGTAACCATTATAACACAAAAATTTTAATTTTAATTAATCTGTTAATAAATATTAAACTAATTTCTGATATCGAAATGATTGTACGCCACTAAATCTGATTTTTTTTATTTTAATTTTCTTATTTGGATTTTAAAATTTTCTTTTAGTTAAAAAGCTAGGGGTATGGTACAACTTTTTTGTTTTGTTTTTGGATTTAATTGTTCTTTTTTTTTAAATTATTTTAATTTTTACGTATAGTATAGGATTTTGATATAGAGAAGTGTGTGCTGGAGTTTTGTGTCAAGCATTGTCTATAAGTTTTAAATTTAAATGCAAATGATATCGTATACTATATATAGCATTACAATCAATTTTATAAACGTTTATTTTAAAGTTAAATTCTCTTCTAGTGTCAGCATTAACTTGAAAAATTTCGTTTATAAAACTGCGAATTAATGCTTTTTATGCTAAAAGTAAATGAATAAAATGATATCTAGTCTAATTTATTTCCAATTAATATTTTGTTTTGAGTAGTGAATTTTGTCTAAATATGGTAAATATGATATATGTTTATGATGTGGACTAAAAATTCTAAACGTAAATTGAAAACCAAATTTTCTGACAGCATATTCTGTAATGACTAACACGTAGAGGATATTTTTTTGCCTACAGGCCAGTTGATCTTATCAAAATTATATTACACTTTGTAATTTAATTTGCGTTGCAGTCATTCATAACAGAATAATGTGATTTGATGAACGAATGGAAAAAGTGAATTTCTTGTGTTCAGTTCAAGAAAGATGGTGATCAACCTCGTACATACATAATTGGTCATTACAACCCTTTCGTCAGAATTACGAACTAGTTTCTCACATCACTTAGGTTGTGTGCGTTAATTATTATACATGAGTGGCGGGACCTACAGTTTAAAGTCGACTCCGAACGACAGATATTTGAGAAACTATTAATGGCAATGTCGCCGAAGAAATATTTTATCATATTTTCGGTTTGATGTCTGATCGGGGATGCACCCTGACTTCGCGTCTAATAAGCCAACACACTACCAACTAGACTACGGCGACTTCACCGAACCGAATTGGTGAATTTCTGAATTCCAAAACAACTTTAACTTCGTTCTGTCTGCAAGTATAACCGAAAAGTATATTAAATTGTCGGCAAGCAGAGCAAGTTCGGCATACATGCAGTCTAACTAACGTTGTCTACCGTTTAGAACACTCAATGGGATGAAGCTTATTTTTATCTTGGTGGGTACGTTAATAAGCGAAATTGCCGTATTTGGGGCTCTAAAATCCACACGTGATCTTACAGGATCCAATGCAAACATTACGAGTGGGGCGGAGGCAGCATTGTCCCCTATTTTTTGAGAATGACGACGGTCAATGGAGACACTTATCGCACCAAGATAATCGTTTTTGTTATATCCACTCTTCGTAGTATTGATCAGGGGTCAGCAATGAGTATACAAAAAGATGAGTAGATTCGAATCATACTCATAATTTCTGATACTTATACGCATTCAAGCTTATTGTAATATCGTACTCATACTACTCATATTCAAAGTTTGACGTACTCATCGTATTTATACTTAACAAAACGCATGATGTTGTTGATTTCGACTATGATTTATTCAACATTTACAAGAATCACAAAATCACTATGATTAGCGTACGAACACTATAGTACTCACTAGAAGGTTGTATGTTTGCTTTGCTTGCTGGGTTTGTATTTTTCTTTCTTCTTTTTTTTTGTAAATGCAACAACAACTAAGACTGTAAATTTTGAAAAAGTATTCGAATCACTCTGATCATTTATGAGTATTATAAGTATTTTTTGGACAATCATCCATTTCCTTTTTTTAAGGATATTCTGTAAAAAAACGGTTTTTGAATTTTTTCTTTTCTTCCTTTCTAACCAAATTAACTCTAATATGATGGCGGATTTAGTTTCTAGATGATGTTTGGATGAAAATAGGACTAAAGAAAGAAAAAAAGAAATGATCCACGACTTTTTGTGGGCATATTTTTTTTCCAAATTAAAAAAAGGTATTTAATTTTTTTGTTTATATTTACAAAACTATACTCAAAAAACGCAAACTAGGGCGAATTTCAAAAAAAGCTAAGACCCGTATTTAATTAAATCAACTAAAGATTAAAATATGTTAATTTGGTTACTTTATTACAAACAACCCCGAAGAAAAAATTCAAAAACCGTTCTTTTTAACAGAATATCATTAAAAAAAGGACATGGATGATCGTCCTTGGACAAATTGTATATACAGTTGGACGCGCATAGAAAAAACCTTTCTTATGACCCCCATACTGTATATGTTGGTAAGGAAACAGATTCTCAAATTGCCAAAACATGGAAAAATATACCCTTTTTCGAAATGGTCCAAGTCACGAGAGGTCAAAGCTGGAGCCGTAATATTTTAAATGTCATCTTAAAAAAGTCCAAGGTTCATTTTTAGGAGGGTACATCGAGCACTTTTTTTGGTGAGTCGCTCTAACCTACATACATAATTGGTCATTACAACTCTTTAGTAGGTACCTAGCTTCTCACACCACTTATGTTGTGTGCGTTAATTTTATACATGACTGGCGGGACATACAGTTTAAAGTCGATTCCGAACGACAGATTTTTGAGAAACTTTTCATGAGAATTTTATTTACTCTCAAAGTTTTTGCTAGAAATCTGCTGAGAGGAAGTCGCCGAAGAAATATTTTTTTTCTTACTTCGTTTAAACCGTGGCCTTACGTCTAATAAGCCAATACACTAACTACTAGACTACGGCGGCTTATAATGTCATCTATTGCCATCAGAAAATAATGGTTTTCATATGTTTTCTACAATTGTTTACACCGAATCTATTAAATTGAACAATTAATTTAAAGTAATGAATGAATAAATGGCATATGCATATAAAATATTATAAATATTATGGAGTTACGATAAATAATGTTACGATAAATAAATAAAATAAAATGAATACGATTAATACTTATTATGAATGTTAACCCATCAAAGTTTATATTTTTTCTTTCTTTTCTTTATAATTATTTCATTTTTCTCTTTTCTTTTTTTTATTAAATATTATCAATAATATTGTTATGTTTTATAATAAAGTCTTCTTTAAAATATAAATAAATACTTCATTAATGTTTCGTTATTTCGTAGTTAAATCGTAATGAAATTATAAAAAAATAATAATAATCATAATTGGGTTCAGAGGTCAATAAAGAAATTTTAAAATGTACTTTTCAATAACTATACTCAAAGTAAAGGTAATTAAAGGAAATTTATAATTTATAATTAAAAATTAATTTACACGTGTATTTAGCAGTAGCAGTGATAGTAGAGTGTAAGACAATTGTTAGAAGGGATAGTTTATTGGATAGAGTAGGAGATTAGTAAGTAATATTATTTAAAAGGGGGGGGGCTGGTGTGTAGTTATAAAATCAGAACAATTATGATTTAAAATTGAATTGAATAGATAATTCAAAAGGTGTTCTTTCAAATAAAACATGCCTTATTTCAAAAGTCAATATGAGTAAACTACAAGTACTTTATAAGAAATATGGTGCTCATTTCAGGAATTTAAATGAATACGTTTTTTGTTTTTTTGCATTAGTTTGCTGAAAATTGTTTTCATACAATAAATTAAAATTACTTTTAAAAATATGCTTTAAAATTATTATAGTGTGAAAAGAAATCGATTAATTTTTATTTGATTTTTAAAGCCTTGATAGAAACATGAATTTGCTTTCAGGGAAGTGAAAGAATTGGGACTTGAATAAGGTTTTTATTTTTTAAACCTGCAGAAAGTCGATGTGCTTACTAGAGGGAAGTTAAATTTAAACATTTTAATTTTAAATATTTTTAAAAAGTTTTCTATTAAACATCAACCAATCTGAAAAGATAATTGATTCAAAGTTTTCTTCTTCTAAAAATAACTCCTATAAGATTGGCGTTATTAAGAAAGATCGTAAAGCAAGGTACCTGTCAAAGTCAATACTAGTTTTGTTTAGTTTCTTTAAGGAAAGATTCTTTCATAAAGCATCTAATCCACATGTTCGTAATTTAATTAAATAAACGATTAGTGTATCTATCGCTAGCAAGGACAGAGTGGCGCTGTTTGACCTTCCAATGATTTTTTTGATGTTATCCTCTCTGTAGGTCGGGCGTCACGAGAATGCGGCCAGGATGCATTATTTGGAGGATAAAATTTAGCATGGCTTGATCAGTACACGACGTCATCTTAACTACATACATAACATAATTGGCCATTACAATCCTTTAGTCAGGATTACGGCCTAGCTTCTCAACACCACTCATGTTGTGTGCCTTAATTTTATACTTGAGTGGCGGAGTGGAGTTTTTGCCAGAAATCTGATGAGAGGTAGTCGCCGAAGAAATATTTTGTCATTTTCATATCATTCATTTCCAACACACTTCCTAATAGATTACGGCGACTTATAATCATCCATAGAGGTCGAAGAGGTCAAGGTGAATTACAATCTTGTATCTTTTAAAAAGGGCAACAGGAAGGATTTTCCTTTTTTTTTGTATTATTTGATGAGAAGCAATCTCATGAGCAATAAGCTACTACAGCGTAGGTATATTATAGTTAAACTTGGCCTGGTAACTCCATATGGATGTAACAATATATTCATTCAATAAAATACAATAGTTGACAGTGGGTCCTGAATAAGAGCAGCTTTTAGTATGTTGATGTTGCGGAGAATAGCAATATCACTCTAGTGGAACTTGTCGGCAAGTCTTTGGATTAAGCAATGATACTGATCTATTATTTACAGTTATGCATACATAACTAGCCATTACAGCCCTTTAGTCAGGATTACGGCCTAGCTTCTCACACCACTCATGTTGTGTGCGTTAATTCCATACATAAGTGGCGGCACCTATAATTTAAAATCGACTCCGACCGACAGATTTTTGTGAAACCTCTGTTTCCATCAAGGCTTTCAAATTAAATATATCGAAATGAAAGTATAAAAAAGCCAAAACTAAATTGCAATTTGCATTGAGTGATTGATTGAATTATTGATTGGCTGGATTTTAAATATATGCAAATAAAATTAAAAAGGTTTATATATTTTCTTTTTTTTTATAAATATTTAAGCCAACTTAATAGAGATAAAAAGAATTTCTTTCGTCAAATGCAACTAAGTAGGAAAAACTTTAAATTATTATCACATTTTATAGTTTAAAAAATTTTTTTTTTTAATTTAATTTACTACAAGAAATATTTAAAATTTTGTGATAATAAATCACAAAATTAAAAATAATTTTTTTTATAACATTTTATTTTAAATAGAAATTTATATTTGAAATCGTTTAATTCAATTAATTTTTTTTATAAAATTCTTACTTACAGTTAAAGTTTGCTGATGATCAATATGGACTGTAAATTGCCTGGCGGTGTTATTTGAACTGATATAGTGGTTGTAGGTGTAATGGTATTGTATAACTGGTGGAGTTTGCTGGTGGTTTTATAGTTTTTTATTTCAAATATTTTTTATTTTTTTTATATAAGTTTAGTATAAAGTTTAGTAAAGTTTTCATAAGGTGGTAGTGGTGGTTGGTTGGTTTGGTTTGGTTTGATTTGGTTTGATGGTTTTTGTAGGTGTTCATTCAATAGTTAATTGTAGTTGTTGTTGTTTTCATATTCAATTTAACAGGATGAAGTAGAAGTTGAATGAAATTAAAGTTTGCCATTCAATAGATTTTTAATTTTTTTTTTTTCATTCATCATCAAGAATTTTCGGGTGTATGTTGTATCAAATTTATGAGTGTTGTTGTTTTAAGCCAGTGTTTCATTGCAATGTAACAATTGAATATGTTTAGAGTTGGTGTGCAAGTAGTAGTAGTAGTAATAGTTGTAAGGTTTGAGATGAGATGTTTGTTTGTTTGATTGATTGGATTTCATTGGTATTGTTTTTAACAGTAGTAGTAGGGATTTTCGCATAAAGATCACAATGTTACAGAATTTTCATAAATTTTTTAAGGAATATTTTTTTTTTGTAGACATAGTTGCAGTTGAGAAACATTTAGTAATTGTAGTTGTGATGTATGTTTGTATATATTTTTTTTTTTTTTTTGCGTTTTGAAATTAAAAAAAATTCGGTGTAATTTGTTGTTATTTTTATTATCAAAAAATGAAACATTTTCAAAAAAATGGTAAGTTTAATAAAAAAAAAAGAAAACAAAGTATTAAAAAAGGTTTTGTTTTGGTGATTTATATGTAAAATAAAAAACAAATATTTCTTGCAACAGAAATAATGTGAGGGAACTGTGGCAGTGAGTTTGGTGGTGGTGGTGGTTGTGTTGATTAGGAAAGATTTGTAAGTATTGGAAGAGTGTGAAGTTATATTGAAAAAAAAAAAATATTTTATAACGTATTTAAAATGAAAAGAAACATAAAATTAAAATGAAAATATTAAAATTAAAATCAGGATTTCAACCGAAAATAAAGGACCTTCTTAGATGGGTTTACATATTTGTTTTAATTTTTTTTTTAATAAGAGAAAAAAAGATGCTTAAAAATAAATGTTTGAATATGAGTTTTTTTTAGTATATATTTGATTTTATAAAACAGCATTCCATTTGTTTTAAAGAAACTTAACATTTAGAGAGACATTCTAAAAGCATTATGTAAAGTATGTTTTTGATTAGTAGTTCACAACGTTAATTTTAATTATTTTTTTTTTTTTTTTGTTAAATGTTAGTGTTCCTTTATGTTTTGTTTATGACATTTGAATGTTAAAATAATTAGGTATGTATGTTATACTTTTATGTGACAATTATATTAGTGTACACAAAATTTTATGAGGACTTTGGGACAAAAAGCCTTCAGATGTAAACGAATACTTAGATATCTAATTTAAGAATAGAATTTTATTATTTATTTCAGTTAATAAACTCATAAGGAAGGCCAAGAAATGGCTGATTACTGAATTATTACTAATTAAACATTTAAAATAAGTATCTCTTCCAATATCTCTTCCAAAGTACAAAGTTTCATCCTACGATGCGTAAACACTTATGGAATTTCGAAGGAGGCCAAATACATAGGAAGCCAATACTAGAAAAGTATTATTTGTCTTTAATATTTGTAAAGGGACTACTGGATGCAACCAGGTTGCATTTTACAAGATAAAATGCTATCCCATCCTACATTACAATACATGACTTATACTACTCAGACCACTCTGGCACAAATTTTTGGCTTACGACCATAGATGTGTGTCTACGAAAAGTAACCTGGTCGATCTTGCGCGTTCGAGTTAAGATTACATGATTCTAATATGACTTGATGGCTCGAAGACGGAAACGTTATAGTATTGGCCATTTATTTTAATGACTTTGAGCATTTAACCTCCCTCAAATTGTTCGACGACTATCCTATTTTCCAGATAGAGGCTTATCTAATAGGTAGGCAATATAGTAAAGAAGATATTTTTTTTTGCATAGATAAACATTATTTACTTAAATGGAGGTTAGTATTAGAGGAATGCAGATTTCATTAACTCAACTATCATAAGGATATACACACATACATAATTTGGTATTACAAGTCTTCAGTCAGGATTACGACCTAGCTTCTCAAACCATTTATGACGTGTGTTTTAATTTGTGTGACAGATTTCTGAGAAACTTTTCATGATAATTTTATTTACTCACAAAGTTTATGCCAGAAATCTGCTGAGAGGAATCGACGCAGAAATATTTTTTCATATTTCGTTTTGTTGGAAATGTCTAACCTTTGATTTGAACCCTGGCCTCACGTCTAACACAGTATTTACTAGACTATGATGACTTTCACCATATTCCAATTCTTTACTCGTTTACTGATGAAGGCTCTATTAAGTGATCAATGTTTTAGAGCCTACAATGCAGGAGAAGATTCTCCAAAACAATAAATAAATATAAAGAAGATATAACCCAGATGAACTCACAGCACCCATCGCTAAACGTCCTCTGACTTTTTTTGTTTTTTCGAAGACAATCGATTAGGCTTCTAAGAGGCATAATTGCTTGCCACTGTATGATTGGACGTAATCCAAAACGTATGAGATACCCATATCGTGGTTCTTGTAGGAGGTGTCAGTATAGGGCTGCAAAGCTCTAAGGAAGATTAACCTTAGAAGCCTTTTGAATGTGTATGTATTTTATTAGCCCTAAGGATATGGCGTTGATAAATCTTCATTACAACTGTTCAGTGGGGATAAAGAAATAGCTTCTCGATGCTAAGTCTAGTCAATTTTATTTAAGGCAGGTACCGACCGATTTTGTTGTGAACAATATGAATTTTTTACGTTCAAATATCCTATATCAGGCACTTCAGCTTTGAAAGCTAAAATTTAAAACTTGTTTAGTACTTCGATTTATTAAAATAAAATCGACAATGTTTGCCGAAGTGTAAATATTTATTTTTCTAATTCTAATTTGAATCATATGCGATTCTATAATACAAATACGACATTTAACACCAAGGCTATAGCACGTCTAATTAAATGAAATTTACATCCAAACGAATTTGTCCATTTTGAAAGGGGTCCTCATAAAATGTCTGTACCATTTTTAACTAAAACACAAGTACAAAATTATACACCGAGAATAATAAAAAAACAACATAACATCGAAACTGAAAATAACACAATAATAGTATGTGTACGAGTATACGAGTGTAATAAAAAGAAAGACACTGAAACAATTAATTCGATTAAATACACCGATAATGCAAATTTACAAAAATTTTTGGAAGGAAATGTGTTTTTCTTTCTTTCATTAAACATTTTTCCTTTTTGGAATGTTTCCAATGAAAAAAGGGGGTTAGTAATGAAATTAGATATCCAATTTAATGATATGATAAAACAGTTGCTGAGCATTTACATTTTTTTCTGTAATACTTGAGTAGGTAAAAAATTATTTTTTAAGAAATTTTAGAACCAAAAAAATTTTTTATACATTTTTTTTTTTTTTTGTTTGTTTTAACGATTTTCTCTCAGTAACTGTTTCTTTAAGGATGTTTTTTTTAAGAATATTGTTTATGTATTAGTTTAAGGAGAGAGAGAGAGATTGAGCGAGAGATGAAAGGAGATATATAGAGTGTATTAAGGTGTTTATTTGTACTTACATCGTGCTGTTGTTGTTGAGTTGAGAATAGAGTACGTGATGAAATTTAGTTGGTGGTGTTTTTATTATTATTTTTGAAGATGAAGATTTTAATTATCAAATAAATTTTTGATAAAATTTTTTTGTTTTTTAGTAGAGATTAGATTTTTAAATTTTGATACAAAGTGATATTCAATAATCGTTTTTTTTTTTGTTTTTTGATGGAGAATTTGAAATAAAACATTTCATAGTATCAGATTGGCAAAACAATATTTTGTATGAATACGTTCAATTTTGCAGATTGTTTTGTATGATGATGATGATGATTATGATAAGTATTTTGTTGTTGTTATTGTTGATTGGTTGGTTGTAATTAGTAACAGTTTTAATTGATTTATTTTTATGAGTGTATAGTTTAATGGGTAATTATAGATTGATTAAGTTGTTAGTTGCATTGTATTGTAGTGGAGTTGATTTTTTGATTTTGTTGCAGGTTCAAAAGGTTAATATTGTATATATTTGTATATATCATATCATATTATATATCATAGGTATTTCATAATTCAATATTCATATGTTGTAAAGTGTTTTCATATATGTATGTAGTTTAGGGGTGTTGGATATTTGTTAGGTTATGTTGTATATATATTTTTTATTATAATTGTTGTTGTTGAATAGTGTTCAATATTGTTTTGGGTGTTGTTGTTATTGTATTTGTTTGATATTTTATATGTATGTTTAGATTTTTGAATTGTTAATTGTAATTTTGTTTTTTAGGACCCCATTTTCGTAATTGGTTAACAGTTTATTTTGTTAAAAATTTTTTGTTTGTTTGTTTAATTTTTTCATTGATTTTTTTTTTTGTGGTACACATAAACAAATTATGAAAAAAAGGAAATTAAAAAAAAGAAATATATGAGATTAATAATATTCAATGACTTATGATTTAAAATGATTATTTATATTTTATTTATAATTATATATATTATATATATATATGGTATGCATATTTTTATAAAATATTTTATATAAAATTCAGAAAAATTATTAATAATAATCATTATCATAAAGTTTAAAATAATTAATATTTATAAACTTTTTATTGTTTTTATAGTTCTATATAAATAGAGCAAACATAATATTATATACTATTCTTTTATTATTATATTTAATAATATTATTAATATTAGCAGAACTGAAACCTATATAAACAGTTTTAAAGTTTAACTAGATCTTTATCGAAAAAAATAAATAAATAATAATGACTCATTAATGGTAAATATCAATAACTGACTCTTTTGAAAATGAAATAAATATATATATAACCCTATTAGAAAACTTTAAATAAATTAATTAATAATACATAACACATTTACATTCCAACGAAAATCAAAAATAGAACGGCATACTGTTTTTCTTTTGTTTTTATAAATTTTTTTTTATGGCACAAGAGAGCTTTTTTTTGCAAACGTCAAGCTCTTAATATTAATTAGAACTTTACTTTTCTTGTTTTTCTTAATTACTCATTATAAGTTTACTTAATTACTTCTTGTATTTTCTCATTGCATTTTTTTCTCATTAAATTTATAAAAAATACTTATTTTTATGTGCTATTGTTAGAATATTCAAAATATATATATTTACCCCAAATTCCATCCATAAGGCATCCACAATACTGCCCAATACAGTAATCAAATCAAATATATTCCATGGATCTTTAAAGAAGTTCTAGGAAAATAATTTGAAAAAAAAACAACAACAAAAATTAGTTTTTAAATATTATTTGAAATTCCATTTTTCATTTCGCTTTAGAACAGCTGTATTCAATTGCAATGTTTTCTTTAAAACCTTATTAATACTGTATATGATTATTATAATTACCGTTAGACCAAAAGCAATTACTTTCATAATAGTTTCCGTTAAGAAGAAAAGTGTAAAAATCAAATTCATATTGGCTAAAATCTCTGTATGTAACGGTGGAGCATCATGAAACTTTAAAACATTAACATGGAGGAGGAGTAGGAGGAGGGCATTTTGAGAGTGAAAACAAAAAAAAATATCATAATTTTTAATTTCATCCGGTAGACAGTAGAATTAAAAGAGAATGTAATAATGAATTGAATTAAATTTCAGAAAATGTAATTAAAACTTAATTTCAAAACCAAAAATGTCTGTATGTAGTGTATACAATGTGTATATACAGCGCATATATAAAATCTCAGAAACAGAAATGAAATTTAAATCTTTAAAATTATAATACAATTACATACATACATTCACATGCTAAGCAGGGTTTCCTTCAAAACAAATTTTTATATACATATGTATACCCAAACAAAATTGCCCAACAATTGATATGGAGAAAAACTTTATAAAGCGAAAAAATTTACCAGTTGTACATTCAATACCTGCAAGTTTACGATCAACAGTGAGGTTAAAAAAGTATGTCAACCCTGCTGGGGGAAATTTCAGATACGAAATATCATAACAAATGTAGTTAAAGATTATGGAAGAAATACGGAATGTATATTCAAAGACGTTTGCAATTCATTGTGGTATGAATATATATATTACATTTTGGGTACTCAAGCGAGGCCCGATTTCAAAGGTCCGAGACCAGGACGAAGAGGCAAACGTTCTTCGCAAATTGTACATTTGACGAGAGCTATATCAAAGGAGAAGAAAACATCTGCCATTCTACTATGTACAGTGGACAGCAAAAGTCTTAGTACTCCAATATATTTTGACAAATTCATGAATTTTAACCAACAGTTTGTATAAAAAATTAAATTGTATAAATTTATTTCTATTTTATTATAAAACAAACAATTTCTTAATGTTTTCATAAAACAAGAGAAAAATATGGAAAAGTTTCAGATGACTTCATAGGTACCCCCAAGGAGAATCCTGAGTAAATTTAAAGTTCAAAGGCCTAATATATAAGAATGTTATCCCATGTATTTAGTAGAATATCCCTTATGGTCCAGCACTCCATTCAACCAATTTTAATTAAATTTTCGAGTTTTAGTTAGTGTTTTCTGGTGGCACCATGAGGTTTTGTTTGAGGTTTAGCGATTTCGTAACCGTTCTTTCAACTGATCTCCTAAATACTCTCTTGAATTCATATCGGGACTTTGTGCAAGAGTATTAAGCCTGTGGAGACTTTTTTTTGTCAAAATATATTGGATTACTAAGACTTTTGCTGTTCACTGAATATGATCGTAGTGATCATTCAAGGGTGGGCATTGAAAGTTCAAATGGCTTTATTAGAAGCTACTGGATAGTTCCAGAGCTTGAAGAAATGGATGACTACGTTACCACAATCAGACATAGTTCCTCTAAATCCTCTAAATAACTACATCCATAGCATATCCTCTAACTAACACACATACATATATAATTGGTTATTACAATATTTCATTCAGGATTACTACCAGGATTACTACCCAGCTTCTCACACTATTTATGTTGAGTGTGTTAATTTTATACATGAATGGCGGAGAGATGTTAAAACGTCGACTCCCTACGACAGATTTATGAAAAGCTTTTATATCAATTTTAAATGCTCTCACAGTCTTCGTCAGAAATCTGCCGAGAGAAAGCCGCCAAAGAAATATTTTCTTATATTTCCAACAAATGGCGACATCCCCTAAATAATGAATTCTTAGAATTCATAACCCGATTTTCGGGATTATGATTTTATTATTTATCAGCATTTCAATTCTCCTGGATTTTTTGAACGTTGATTTTGAATGACAGAATTGAGAAACTTTGCATGGTATTTTTATTTAGCCGAAGAGTTTTTGCCAGAAGACTGCTGAGACCAATGAAGCGATAAGTTTGGGTATCCTGCATTATTAATGTGAAAAAATGTACTTTGTTTTGAATATTGTACTGCAAAAATTTTTGTTGACTAAAATAAAATAAGAAAGTGTTTTAGCTTTACACTAAGTTCAGTGAAAGATTAAGCTATGACTCTCTCATTAAGACATTAACATTAAAAATTTACTAAATTTGAATTTCTGTGTTCCTTTATCACGACTTTCTGTAAATTTCGATGTACAGGGTTAATAGATCAACCAAATCAATTGGGTTATTACCCAATTTTATTTTTTTTAACTTTCGTTAAAAGGTCACATTCAAAATCCATTCATTTAATGACTACTGTTGTTTAGTATTGATCGATAAAAAAAATAATAATGAGAAACCATATACACAATATTTTTTTTAAATTTTCAAATACTATGTACTCAAATAACTGTGCTCGTTAATAAGAAAAAACATGCACCAAAAGGTGAAAAGTCATATTAAATTACAAATTGCAATTAAAATATATTGACATACAGCATTTTCATGCTCTTTAAGCCATTATTTCAAAAAAAAAAAAAAATATACATTTTTTAATAGCAAATATATGTACAAAAAATTAAACCTATACTTACATTTTTAATACAATTTTCTAGATCACATCTATTACAATAAATATTTACAAGAAAAATGAAAAGTGAAACTTTTTTTTATACGTTCCATTAAACAATTTTCCTTTAAATATTTTACAAATGTGATCTTCATACTCTGGGGAATGAGAATTTATATAAGAAAACATTGCAATTTCTTCAAGGTTATTCTAAGCATTTGAAATAACATAAAAAGGAATTTAAACATTTTTTACATTTTATTTTACAAACTCACCTTTACACCAAATCCAATGATTTTCAGCACAGTTTCAACACTAAACATGCCTGTGAATCCCATGTTGATATACTTCAGTGATTTCTCATACATTTCACCTTGATTATGATACTAATGATGGGAAGGTGGGAAATTTGATTTTGCATTTTTGTTTTTGGTTTTTTTTTAAATAATAATTAAATTATATTTTTATTTAATTTTAATTTTTTTTTTAATATTAATTATACTGATACGAACATTGGAATCGATAGCAGAGTGAAAAATGTCTTCGGAATATGAAAGAGTTGTACATCTCGATAAATAAATGAATGAGAAAAAGTTGTTGTTTTTCGGAAAAGAGTGTGAAACTGTTTGTAATATGTTCTCATATTTATTTGAATTAATTGGGCAATTCACGCAAGACGTTGTATTGTTGTATTAAGTATATTGTTGGACGAATATACACATATACACTTACACACATTATTTTCAAATGTTTTGAAAAGTTGTATTGGTCTCGTGGTATCAGTTAATGTAAATACCAATAATTAAGAAGAAGAATAAAGAAAATATTTTCTATGCGACATGAGTCAACAATTAACATATCAAAATTACATTGTTCACACAGATAATTAATTAATTTATTTCTTTCCGTAGTATTTTTTATTTTGTTGCTATGAAATCAAATTATGAATACTGGTATTCTTCTTCTTATCGCTTTTTGACGTTTGGAGTATGATATACACAATACATCACAACACTGAGCGTTCACAAACAAAAAGTGTATTCAATACAACATACACGATACAAAGTCGTGTGAATTGCCCGAATGTTTTAGTCAATATTTACAAAATACGTATACATATGTATGCCTACTCGTGGTTATCGAAAAAGGAAACTAATTCTTGTTATCGCTTGTACTAAACAGCTTCGAAATGTGTAACAGATTTCTTAATCATTAACAGTTAAACAAAATTGGACAGTGGCAGTTAATGGCTTAATTGTTTACATTTGAAAAATAAAATTCAGTCTGTAAATTCGTTAACCGTTTGGTATATTGATATCAAAAAACATAATGTTAGATTTGGTTAATTCGCCGAGCATGGCAATAATAGAAAATATTAAAGAATATAAATTAAAATATAACAATATAAAAACAAAAAATTAATAGCCCACCCAGCAAAAGTTTTATATTAATTATTATAAATAATATTTTACAAGCGAAACAACACTAACTTCTCAAAATGTATAGCCTACCGTGTTATGTTTTTTTCTCAAGAAAAATTTAAATAAATTATCTGTAGACCATGTAGTTGATCTGGGTCTCCTTATTAGCCATGTGTGAAAACGCGATGTGTTTGAATAGAGTAATCGTGGCTTGAAGATCTCCGTCCCAAAGATCTGTCGAATAATTGTTATTGTTTACGCAAAGGGTATAAACAGAGCAATAACAAAGAAAAGCAATTGTTGTTGTTTACATCAAGTTGCGAACAGTGGCACACAGAATTGTGCGAATAGTAAAGAATTTAAAAATAATTTTTTTTTTGCAATTTACGAGCTCATATTTTAAACGTTTTTAATAGAGAAAAACGTAACAATTGGTCCTTCTTTTATAATGGAAATATATCATACATATTACGCTGATGGTTTATAGTTCCGACAACATATCATTCAAATATTCACTAAGGTATGCAGATAAGGAATCTTCTTGCAACAGTTGTACAACCGCATTACTGTAATAATATTCAGGCTGTAAATAAAGGCTATAAAGCTTGCCGCTGTGGGAATACGGTTTCAGAGATTGTAGATGCGTTATCAGTTCCCTGCTGATATTCTCGCCACAATTCCGGAAATAGCATTGTTGTTAGTTATGTTATCTGCAACATCTATGGAGGCACTTTTTCTTGATTAACACATAATGTTCAATGAACTGTCCTTTTTTCTTTCCAATTACGGGAAAGTTTGTCATATATCTTTGTTATTATTTTTAAATACCTTGCAAATGATTTGTGTGGAACTTTTTTTTATTTAATAATTTTAAAAGAACGTTGTAAACCAGAAACCATGTAGAATAATTAACACGCTGATCACGTGACTACTGGGTCGCCCAAGAAAGCTTTTGTATGAAAGTGTGTTATAATCTCAGGCTGACCTCTAGCATCAGGACAAGAACAGCTAACTTCTCACATGCTATGTAGAAATATTTGTTAATAGAAATACTGACATAAGACAAGCTTGTATTGCTTTCCGATAGGCTGACACTACAGAAAACATACATACATACATACATACATACATAATTGGTCATTACAACCCTTCAGTCAGGATTACGACCTAGCTGCTCATGCCACTTATGTTGTGTGCGTTAATTTTTTTACATGAGTGGCGGACCCTACAGTTTAAAGTCGACTCCGAACAACAGATTTTCGAGAAGCTCTACATAGCAATTTTATTTACTGTCATAGTTTTTGCCAGAAATCGGGTGAGAGGCAGTTGCCGTAGAAATATTTTTTTCATAATTTCGTTTTGATGTCTGGCCTGGAGTTTGAACTGTGGCCTTAAAGAAAACCGTGACCTTTACAGAAAACACCAGCGTTAATTAGTTACTATTCTTGATCAACTGCCATCTTCTCAATGATATTCTATTCTGTCCGATCTTGATGTTATTCTGATAATTATCAAAACACGCTTTAAATTTTTTTTGTACGACTGAACTTTTGCGGGGAGGGTTGGTAAATTAAATACAATTTCGAATAGATAAGAGTGCATTGAAGCGTTTTTTCAAAAAGACACAAATTCGATGTGAACAAAATGGTCATTGACCAACATGCCAAATTTAAAAAAAAATTTAATTTTAATTTCGTTTTTAAATTAAAAATTCAAGAAACAAAAGTCGCAACTTATTACAGTAAAAAAGCCAATTAAATACACATCAAATTTGTATGTATAGCATAATAGAAGACAAATTCGAATAACTTGGTTTTAGAATTTAAAAAACAAAAGAAACATATGAATTGTGTTTAGAAAATTTGTTTAAATGTGTTGTTTATTTATTGTTTTAAAATCATAAATAATAATTAATTGAGAAAAACCATACATCATGGAAAAAGAAAAAATTAATATTAAATTGATAGTTAAACATTGAACTTACCTTCATCATTAATAATAAAGTATTGAACACAATAAGCATCATTATAAAATATTCGAATGGTGTCGATACGACAATACGCCAAACTTTATATTTAAATGTATTGCGATTTTTGGGCATATAACGTTCTAATGGTCGCGCTCCTATTGTAAAGTCTATACATGATTTCTGTAAAAATATTTTAAACGTTTTTTTTATAACAATAAAGAAAAAAGAAGAATGAATAATTAATCATTTGTAAATTATATGGAATTTATTTACAAATTTGTTTTTTTTTTTTGGTGTTGATTTTACTAAAATTTTGTTTAAGACAAAATAATTGTTAATTGTTGTTAGTACTTAGTAATTGTAAGTATTTAAAAAATAGTAGTAGCAGCTGTGCACATATTTGATTACATACTAAATTGATTTACATATATAGTATATGTAGTATATGTATAATAAGTATATTGTATGTATAGTTATGCAAGATTTATGTTTTTTATAAGAAAACATTTAGAAAATGTTTTAAAATACTTCTCATACAACTAAAGCAAAATTTTATAATTTATTCACTGAAATTTTATGTATTATTAAGCAAAACAGATGATGGCATTAAAGTTTTTTTGGCAATAGTTTTTGTTTTCTTAACGAACATGTGTTCACTGACGTCTTAAACACCAAAGTTATTTATCTTCAGTCAGAATTACGGCCTAGCTTTCTACACCACTCATGTGGTGTGTGCTAATTTTATACATGATTGGCGGAACGTACAGTTTAAATTCGACTCCGAACGACAGATTTTTGAAAAACTTTTCTTGGCAATTTTATTTACTCTCAGAGTTTTTGCTAGAAATCTGCTGAGAGAAGTCACCGAAGAAATATTTTTTTAAATTTCGTTTTGATGTCTGACCTGGGTTTTGAACCATGGTCTTAGGTTTAGTAAGCCAACACACTACCTACTAGACTATGGGGACTCTACAATGCGATAAGTTTATGTCTGCTTATTATGCTAAAATTTTTCCGATAACAACAATAAATCTTGATAAATACAATATAAACTCTGCATCATCCATATTAATGAAAACGAGTGGTTTATTGAAAGCCTTAGTCTTCTAGGCTGCCAGTTGCATTCTCTACAGATGAAGCGATTGTAAGAGTCCATATGCGGCTCTGAGATTATTAAAACGTGAGTGATCTTCAATAGGAAGGATAAGAGATACCATGGATGATAAACAAAAACTTCAGAATATCGACTATACATATGACATAGTTCTAATCGAAACTAAAACAAAAGTATGCAAAGGAAACTAGGATTGTGTCAATAGAACCGGACTGAACAAATGTCATTTTGATCCTGATTTCTTAACACAACAAACAAGAAGAAATATTTTTTATGTTTCCTTTAGTTCGAGACGTCTGAGCCAACACCCTATTTACTAGACTACAATGTCTTCTGCAGGCTACAAAGTAGCGCAAAAAGGACTTAGAAAACGACGTTCATTTTTTTAAAGCATACAAGAAATGAAAGGAGACTCATTGGAATACAGAAATCTATTTACAGTACCATATGGGCAAGGATTTCCACCATTTTATAATTAAATGCGAAATTGACGACAAAATATGAGTGCATCCCAACACACCAAAAACTGAATGAAATACGCTACAAATTTTTAAAGTAAGGGCATTTCATGGCATAAAAATTTTTTTTTAATAATTATCAATATTTGATAGCAAAATACACTCAGCTAATGACATTGTGTAGATTGTGAGTTTTGTTGAGTAGAACTTAAAAATATTTTTTTTATATGTATTTCTCGAACCCTACAAACTTTTTTTATTTGACAAAAATCGTATTTTTAATCTTTTCACACAAAATTATTGGTTACCCCAATACTTTTTAACATATTTTCAAAATCCCTTGTTCTGAAAAGGGGAGAGATGGGCCTTTAAAACGGTATATATAAACCTATGGTTCAAATTTACATGTTATGAGTTTTGATCGGGTAAACTTGGAAAAAATTATTTACTTGAAAAAAAAAATTAAAACAAAAAAATTCGCATTTGCCAAGTTTAGCTCATCAAACCTCATAGAATATTAAGTTGAATAATATATATATGCAAACCATTTTAAAGGCCCATCCCTCCCCTTTCTAAGAAACTTGAAATTTGAGACATTGATTCAAAAACGTTTGTGCATTCAATAAATTTATGCGTACAGTCAAAAGAAAACAGTTTTTGTCAAATAAAACAAGTTTGAAGGGTTCAAAAAATATATAAAAAAAAAATAATTTTAACTTCTACTCAACAAAACTCACAACATTCTTTATCGCATAGTGTAATCATACATATGTACATATATGTATGTATGAACGTTTGAGCCTTAGAATACATTTCTTTTGAAAAACCAACTACTAAGCTTATTATGATCGTCTTAGTAAAGAAACCTTATTTAAACTTTCTTCATCATCTGTTTGCTTAATATACATAAATAAAAAGTATAAACTAATTTAGAATTATTTTATTTAAGCAATGATAAGAAATGAAAAGAAATATTTAATAATTTTTAAAATTAAAAATGAAAAATATTACACGAAGCGTATTCTATAGAAAGCCACATACAAACCTGCTGAAGTGATTTTTTCAAATTCAGCTTTTCTGACAAAGAAATTTTATCAAGAAAACACTTTATTTTGAAGCACATTGTAGCAAAATAAAATGTTTATGACAAAATGCATAATAATTTTTTTGTAAATTTATACACTGAAAAGTACATAAACTTAGAGAACTTCCGGAAAATGTTCAACATTTATACACATTGAAAAAAAATATAATTGAAATGAAAAGAAGGGAGTCGATAAATGAAAACTAAAAACAAATTGAATGTGAAAAGGATTAAAAATGAAGGTGATAAGCTAGTTTAGATTAGGGCTAGAGGGACCGTCTAGGTCAGAAATCTAAGAAAAGATTTCACAAAATGAAATCTAAGACTAAGACTTTGATTTTAAAAGAGAGGAGGAGACTAAAAACATCTAAGCTATGTATATAGCGTTATTTATAGCTAAGTTAGCTAAGTTTTCTTTTGAATGTTTTTTTTTTTTTTTTGCTTAGAATATGAAATGCTATGCTAAACATGAAGAAGTTTTAGCAAACAATTTTAAATTTATTTAAAGCAATTTTTAGTTGTTCTATATATTAAATGCAATGTTTCAATAGTTTTTTGTTTTTTGAGGAAAAAAAATTTTACATGATTAAGACAAACATTTATGGTACAACAAACACATCTAGTTTCATTATTTTTCAATTTATTTTTTTTTCTTTTGTTTCGTTTTTAAATAATTTTGTTAGTAAATAAATTACATTCAATTCAAAATTCTGGCCATATTAATTTAATTAAATTTTTTTTTTAAATTCTTTTGGGGTTTTAATTGTGACATAAAGTTCTTAATCTCACCTGATTTTTATCAATTTCACCGTCTTGTAATTCAGCTTCGCCTTGCTCTTGGAATGTAATGATAATCAAGGCCACGAATATGTTTACAAAGAAGAATGGAAATACAATAAAATATACGATATAAAATATGGACATTTCGATCCGGAAATTTTGTATTGGACCCCTATCTTCATAAGTGGCAGCCATGGAGTGTTGCAGTACTCTAAATAATTAATTTTTTTTTTTTGTTTTGTTTTTTTAATACAAAAAAAATTTTTTTTTTTTAATTTTTATTGTTTGTGTTTTAATCAATTTAATTAAAGTGTTTATTGAAATTAATAAAAGTGTTTTGTTATTTGTATTATTATTATTTCAAAAAACCAACAAAAAAATACAATAAAATTTTGTTATATATTAAATAAAATTAAGAAACAAAATCGCTTACTGTGGCCATCCTTCGCCGGTTTGTACCGCAAATAAAGTTAACATTGCTGCTGCCACATTGTCGTAATGAAAACTTCTCGGTTTCCAAATGCGCAGCTCTGGTCTAGGCAGCAGTTCACCTTCTTCATATTTAAAATATGAACCCCTTTTTGTTTGGATTTTATAGGAATTGTTGAATTTTTGGCATTTTTTTAGTTTAAATCATATATTTTTTAATTTTTTTTTTGATTTTTAATTATATTTATAAATAAAAAAATATTTTAATAATAATAAAAATAATAAAATTTAAATATAAAATTAAAAAAAAATATTTCTTAATAAATTTCTACTAAATTTACAAAAAAAAAAAAGTAAACAAAATATTTCAAATAATTATTAACAAAACTACTACCATTAAAAACTTAACTGATAATAAATGATTCATGTTTTTAATGATTTTGTGTGCTTAAGATTACAATGAAATAAAAGCTTGAAATACTATTAAAAATATGTTATAAAATAGTGAAATAGTGTGTATATCTTTTGGGGTGGAGTGATTGTGGGTGGAGTGTTTTACACAAATTAGGCGTAAAAAAAATAGCAAATGTTACAAAATCGATACATAAAAAAGCATTTTTGTTGAAGGAATTGTTTACTTGGTTTTTGTTTGATGCGATATTTTGCTTGTTAAACTTAAACACAAAGTGATATACAGTAAAAAGAAGTTAAACAATGATTTTTAAATGAAATTTTGATTTGTTATGTTTTTGAAGTGTCTTACAAGAGGCCTAAATTTGTTGTCTTACTTTCAATATTGTGAGCATTCTTTTTGTTTTTTCGATAATTTTTTATATGTAGTTTTTTTCAATAATTTTTTTTTTTAATTAAATTTTTAATACATTTTACAAAAAGCTTAAATGATACAGTATTTGTTGGGGATAAATTGTTTACATATGGTAATCGAAGAGAAAAGTAAATATGAAAGCACAAGCTCAAGAAAAAAAATGTAAATGACAGGATTTAGTCTTAATTTGAAAATAGATCACAGACTTAAAATCCAAAATTTTCTATAAAATTTTTAGAATGGCTGACATTTAACAAGGAATGCCGTGTCTAAATTGTCTTATATATATGTATTATATAAGGCTGCTTAGTATGTATCAAGAGAGATACATATATTTTCTAAATTTTTCTACTGCGTCCGAAAATAATTTTTTAATGAAATTGTTGAGAACAATGTGTAAGTCAAAACGTATAATTCGCCAGCATACGTAATTGGCCATTACAACCCTTCAGTAAGGATTACGGCCTAGCTTCTCACACCACTCATGTTGTGTGTGTTAATTTTATACATGAGTGGAGGGACCTACAGCTTAAAGTCGAGTTTTTACCAGAAATCTGCTGAGAGGAAGTCGCTGAAAGAAATAGTTTTTCATATTTCGTTTTGATGTCTGACCCGGTGCTTGTATTGTGGGCTTATTTCTAATAAGCCAACATACTACCTACTAGACTACGGCGAATACAGAATATACTGTAGAATATTGGGAAAAGAAAAAACGGTCGTTCAGAATGTGATTTTGTTTATCTGCAGAACTTCTTTAGAAGACATTATTTAGGGCGTAGTTTTCATGACATAACAAACATTCTGCTGTTTGAGATCTAATGCATATCCAAATAGCACTTAGCCATTTCCATCCGGAATCTATGGAACATTTAAACAGCTGGTATGCACGCTCTCTCTCTGTACTATTTAGTACAATAAGGAGCGAAATAATAATTCTTTAGAAGCGTTAAATCTATTCTAATGCCCTGTATCTTTCGTGGAATAATGATTATAATTAAAAAAGAGCTAAGACAAGTGGTAGAGCTAAGACAAGTGGTATGAGTCTACCCTCCAGTTTCATTAAAGTTTTCTGCTAAATCTTATATTCAATATTTACATAAAGAACTTGATCAAGAAGACGACCAAGACATTCTTGGCAAAATATAGATCCATAAATTAGAGATCCTAAGAATATTGCTTGACAAGGTATGTATATACATATATAGTAATGCCTAAAACTGAACACTGTATCATTATGAATTTAAGTGGATTTTTTCAATTTGATTTGCCACACTTTTTGTAAAAGTTTCATTGCACACGAAGGCAAACAGTCAAAAGATATAAAATCTTTTTGAAATGTTTGAAAAAACTTTTTCTTCTTCTTTTTCCGTTTTTCTTTTATTTTTTGTTTTATTTACAAAAATAAATGAGTGTTGTGGTAAGATTATATTTTCAATTGTCTTTAATTCATAGCATTAATGCTTAATAAAGAAAATAAAAAAAATGGAAGTAATTTCCACTTTTCAAAACAAAAAATTCGAAAAATTTTTGGCTTTAAAAAAAAAATTCTTAAAAAAAAATATGTTTTTATGTTTGGTTTTTGTTCTAGAATTTCTAAATTTTTTCTAATATTTCAAAATTTATAATGATTTGCTAAATGTAATATTTGCTAAACATTTTAAGCTTTAATCGAATACTAAACAAATTACTAAACGAATAAATATTTTTGTTTTTAAAATTGTTTTTTTTTTTTTTGTTTTCATTTTGGATTCTACCAGCTTTTTTAAGGTTCGAAAATCAAGAAGGAGTATTAATTAATTAATGTTTTATAAATAATTTAATTGAATTAAAATGTTATTTAACTAATTAATTAATATTAAATGAGCAGTAATTATTATATTATTATATATGTTGTAGTTGCTGTTGTTATTGTTGTTTGCTAATAAATCCAGACTTGAGAATTTCCTGCGTTTTTCATTTTTTTGTTTTTAGTTTTTGAATTTTTTTTGTTATAGAAATATGCACACACAAATACAGGCATAAATCTAATTTGATATTTCAAATCGATTACAAACCGATTAGCAATTATTAGTGAATTGGAATTTAGAGCGCGTGTTAAAAGCTTATTAAGAAATCTTCTGGCAGTAGTATGGACTCTTTGGTATTTTAACACAAAAATAAAATACCCAATTCACACAAATACACACAATTAAGAAAATTAAATTAATTAATTTCAATTGTTTAATTAAGCTCAAGTCCTTTTACTACTCAAAATTCAAAAATCTAATCATTTTGGCGGCAAAATAAAAATTTATCCTTTTTTTCTTCGTATTTACAGACCTTAAATATTATGGAGTTTTACGTTTGTAAGCCAGTGTTTTATATTACTTGATGATGTTAACGGATTAGATTTTGTATATTTTTTGGAATTTTTTTTTCGTTTTTTTTCTTTTAGTTTTTTCATTTATCAGCATTGTTTGCTTGCATGATTTTTGGTTTACTGTTTGGGTGCAGTAGTAATCAGGCAAATAAACAAGCGGGGAAACTTTAAAATGCTACTCTTACATTCTGTAAAATCTGTGCACGCATTTTTTTTGTAAATTTTTTTTTCTTTTATAAACAAACTAAAAATTCCTTGCAAAACTAAAAAGAAATCTCTTAATTTTTTTTATTTTTTTTTTACATGGGAAATTTAAAACTTTTTATTGCACGTTAAAATACCGCTTATTTGTCTATTTTAGGCATGGCTTTATGATTTCAGGCAGGGGGGTCCAAGGATGTGTTTAATTTTTTTTTTTTGTACCTGAAAACTTCAGTTTGAGTTTGAAAATGTTTTTTGTTTTTTTTTGTTTTTGGCTTGAATGTGTGCAAGTTTCAGTGTTTTGTTCTTTTTTGTTTTATTTTGTTGAATATCTGTGTACAGACTTTCAGTGCAATATTAAAAGTAATTATTTTAAAGTCGTCTTCTTACTTTCCCTCCCCTCCTTAAAGGACTTTGAATACAAAAAATGGCGTCAAAGGTTTTTTTGCTGAGTAGAAATATTCAAAATGATATAATACATCCTGTTTAATCAAAATAATGCGCTCTTTTCACAGTTAAAAAAAATAAAACAATTGCTTTTGTTATTCCTCAAATCTGTTTTTTTTTTCTAGTTTTTTTTGTTGTTGTATCTGAACTAAAATAGTTTTTACGATGGATATGTAAACATTTATTAACATTTGAATTTTTATAAACTGGAAGACTACGAGACAGATTAATAGTGATTCAAAGCAATAATTTTGAAGGCAACGCAAATTTTTCAAATTTAAATAATTTTTCTGTCTAGCAGAAGTTGGCAAATTTTACAGATTTGAACATTTGTTCACGTTTTCTATAAGTTTTTATAAATATATGTACATACACTGTCATTTTAGCCTTCCATTTTATAAACTAATTTCTATACTCGGTAACTAAATTGAATCCATCAGTGTAAAGAATAATAAACACGTTTCTTAATTACCATATATAGCGATGACATTTAAAAAACTATTTTTTTAAAATATTAATTCGAATAATAATTGATTGTATTACATACATACAAACATGTATTAGATGGGTCTAAAATGATAACATTTAACGACTAGAGACTATTTGAAATATACATACATTATTTGCTGTTAACTTCGATTCGATAACTTTTAAACTAAAACAATTATTATTCGAATAATATTCGAATATTCACTATAGTCATATAGGTCTTGCCATATATTGATTTATAATCATTGTTTTCAGGAAATTTTTTGAAATTACCTTCTAAATTAATAAAAAAAAAGTTCTCCGTCGCGTCAGCCGGAATTGCAAGCAACACTCCACATGATTATTGTTAAGCTGGAGAAAAACTTAGAGAATCATTGAAATATGAATTTCCAAAAAAAAAAACCCCTAGAATAATTTAAAAACTAATACTCTACATGACGCTGATCCCTGCCGTGCTCAGAGGCATGGACCATATTAAGCACTGATGCAGCAGCCTTGACAGTATTCGAGAGAAAAGCCCTTCGTAAGATCTTTGGTCCAGTGCAAGTTGGCAATGATTTCCAACAGTTAGCTGTACGAGCTTCTCAATGACATAGACGTTGTGCAGCGTATTAACATCCAGCGGCTGCGCTGGCTCGGCCATGTAGTTCGAATGGAGGAGGGTGCTGCGGCGAGACGGAAATTTGCGAAAGTCAGCGAAGAGGACGACCTTGTTTGCATTGGAAGGATTAAAGGAGGAAGCCCTGTCATCGATTGGTGTGACCAACTGGTTTAGGCGCGCAAGAAGTAGAGGCGTTTTCGACAGTGGCCCATAAGAGATTGAATCTATTATGAGATTGAATAGCCATGCATACATAATTGGTCATTACAATCCTTCAGTCAGGATTATGGAGCTAGTTTCTCACACCTTTTATTTTATACGTGTTAATTTGATACATGAGTGCTGGGGCCTACAGTTTAAAGGCGATTCCGAACGACAGATTATTTGAGAAACTTTTTATGGCAATTTTATTTACTCTCAGAGTTTTTGCCAGATATCTGCTGACAGGAAGTCACAGAAGAAATATTTTTTTCATATTTCCGTTTTGATGTGTCATTTAGGGTTACATCTAATAAGCCAACACACCAACTACTAGATTACGGCCCAACTTCGAGATGAGTCGCCATGCATATAGGGCCATCCATATGTGTGTAGCAGAGTATAGCAATATTGCATGCACCCTCTGTACCAATGGATAATATCCAAATAAACTGAGGCAATCGGTTTTGCGAAGGTTTCAAAATAGTCGTAACTTCCGCCTAGAAAACACCGCAATGGGGGGATAATAAATATCAGAATCCTTAATAAATAAACCACAGCCCTACCTTGTCACGCATAATTGAGCTCTCAGTATAGAACATAAAACTTTCATTTCAATTACATTGGACGTCTTAAATCGAATGTTCTGTTTAGAGAGTTATAAGAAATCATATAATCGATCCGAATTTATCTATGTCTTCGCCGAATAGCAGCATGTCCATGTCAAGATTTCATTGAGTCTGACAGCCATAGAATCAGCCTTCTGCTCTAATACCACAGTTCCTTATATTCCATTGCTCCTTTATTAGATTCAAAACTGGCAATCTTACATGACTGTTAACTATTAAACATCCTTTATATTAAATGTTGTGTATTTAATGAAAATTTTGCCTTATGTACATGCATACATACATAAATACATAATTAACCAATTTAACCCTTCAGTCAGGATTACGGCCTAGCTTCTCACACCACCCATGTTGTGAGCCTTAATTTTATACGTGAGTGGTGGGACCTGCAGTTTAAATTCGATTACGAACGACAGATTTTGGATGAATTTTTTCATGGTCATTTTATTTGCTTTCAGAGTTTTTGCCAGAAACCTGCTGAGAGCAAGTCCCCGAAGAAAAAAAATTTTTTTTCATATTTCGTTTTGATGTCTGACCCGGGGTTTGAACCAGGGCTTTACGTCGAATAAGCGAACACACTACCTACTAGGCCACGGTGACTTCTAATCGATAAAAAAAGACAACAAAATATACGATTTTATATTTCGAAACATACGCGGCAAGCATAAAAAATCGGTTTAAAAAATGAAAACCAGGTAAATAAAATGAATGCATTTGCTTGCTGTACTGATTGCTGTGGTAAGGATCAATAAATTGTCCCCAGGTTTGATCCAGGATTCAGGGGTATTTTTGTATGCCGTATTTGAATGGAAACTCTTCGCGAAATTGCTCAGATTGTTCGCCAAAAAATACATTGACTTGCTTGCTATTGATAAAGCCGAATAATTTTAAACTTCTTACTAATCAGATGCGAACCACATTGAACGGATTGTTCGCTGAAAACGCACTGGCCAGCTGCATTGATTGCATTGGTGAACAATTTTATTTATTGATGCCTATTGTTAAAGAGTGTTTGTCAGTGATGTTATCATCACAGACACTCGGGAGTCAGGGGTTTTTCTGTATATATTATTTGGAGGGAAACCGATAAACAGTTTTGAAGGCTTTGCTTGTATTTGATAATCAATCATTTCAATCGAATAGACATTGCATAGACATTGCAAAAATAAATTACGAATACCATGATGTAATATAGAAATATTAAATAATGTTTTTTAATTATATAACGGTATTTATAATTATTATTATAAAACGGTGCGACAATCAAAATACACCCAGCTAAAGACATAGTGTAGGTTGTGAGTTTTGTTGAGCAGAACTCAAAATATTTTTTTTTTTATTTTATTTATTCTTGAACCTTCCAAACTTTTTTTATTTGACAAAAACTATTTTTTTTTTTTTTTTGACTATACACACAAATTTATTGATTACACTAACATTTCTAAACCGATGTCCAAAATCTAACCTTATTAGAAAGGAGATTCAAGCACGAAAGAAGAGAGCATTACGAGCCTCAGAATCAGACGAGCAACGAATATTGAGACCTGAAAATCTTTGAGTACATGCCGCTGAGACCCGTTCGCATGAATCACTTGAACAATGAGAAGTAAGATTAGAAATTGATCGAATGCGTACTACTCAGGCCCGTTCGTCTGAATCATCTGGGCAACGGGAAACAAAATCAATGAAATTATTTAATATTAATTGGATATTTGTATCAAGGCTTTCATTCAACTTTATTTTAGTTCGTAACGCAACAACGCGCGCAGGATTCAGCTAAAATTTTGCAATTAAAAATAGCTAAACTTGAAAAAATAAGAAAAAAATCATATTTTCCAAGTTTATTCGATCAAAACTCATAACATGTAAGTTTGAACCATATGTTTATGTATACCATTTTAAAGGCTCATCTGTGCCCTGTTCAAAAACCTTTGAATTTTGAAAGTGAGTTAAAAAATGTTTGGGTAATCAATAATTTTGTGTGAAAACATCAAAAATATCGTTTTTGTCAAATAAAACAACTTTGGAGGATTCGAGAAATATAAAAAAAATATTTTTTGAGTTCTACTCAACAAAACTCACAACCTACACTATGTCATTAGTGGGGTGTATTTTGACTTTCGCATAGTGTTATGATAATAATTATTGTATTAGTTTTATAACAATTACCTCTTTACAATTTTTTTTCTTTCTTCCGGCTGAAATAGATTTTATGTATATACGAGTATATGGGATATAAGTATATGTATGTATAAATTATTGTATTGTATAAAGAGTGAAATATTCTAATAGTTCTAATTGTCATCGCTAAGGTAATATTATCGATATGTTTTGCTGCTAATTAGCAATAAACACATTAAATATAATGAAATACACTAAATGTATTTACAATTAAATTATTGAAATGAAAAATTGAAATAAAATGAAGGTATTTTTTTGTTTTGAAGAACATTTAAAAACAAAAATAATAAATATTGACTACATTCAATACACACACACACACACTGATTTCTAAAACTAGTGTGAGTCAATATTGAATAACAGAAATGGTAATAAATAAAGGTTAACACAGAGGAAAAGAGCGTTTAGACTAAAATAAAGGACACACTTTGAGAAATAGTACGTTAAAAAAATTTACAGTTACATTTATAGCAATAGAAGTAGCAATAGTATCGTTA
Source organism: Sarcophaga rosellei (assembly GCA_930367235.1). Lineage (NCBI taxonomy): Eukaryota > Metazoa > Arthropoda > Insecta > Diptera > Sarcophagidae > Sarcophaga > Sarcophaga rosellei. Next base: position 80,119,154 of record OV884018.1, read on the forward strand.
TCATGGAAAGTATGGACTAGGTTCGAGACAAAAGATATTCGCGAATCTAGTACGTTGCGTTCAGTATTTATTGTATACGAGAGAAAAAAAAAACATATGCAAAATAGAATTAAAATTTGAAACGGAAAACAATATTACTCTGAAGTGTAATTGTGTTACATTATTTTAGCTGTACGTTTATCTTTTTTTGTAGTATTTGTTGTAATAATTTAAAGAAAGAAAATCACTACTGAATGACAAAAAAAGTACTTGTTTACGACACTTAGAGAGAGAGAGAGGAATAATAAAAAAAAATTAAATACTTTGTACATGTAAAAGAGTTTAATTTTGTTTCTGTTGTTACTAGCACTCTAAGTTGAAATGAAAATTTTAATTAATTTTTTTTTTTTTTCTTGAAATGAAAAATTTTTGTTTTAAGTTTCTGTTACCTATGAAAACTAATGTATTTTTGTAATCAAACAGAAAAAAAAAATTAAAAATTAAAAGTATAAAATCAAAAAAGAAACTTAAAAAAATAAAACGGATATTAAAAGAAAACATAATTAATTTTTTTTTTAATAAATTTTATAAAATAAAAATTTTTTTTTGTAAATAATTTTTTTTTTTTTTTTGTAATTTTTTGTTAAAAAAAATAATTTCTTTTTTACTTACTGGCACTCTTCGGCAGTATGTTTACTTTCGTCCGTACAATAAAAAAATTTCCCATTGAATAATTGTACACCAATGACAGAAAATATAAATTGAAATAATATGTACACGATTAGAATGTTAACAACATTTTTTAATGAATTCACTACACAATCGAAGACGGCTTTCAATTTGGGTACACGTTTGATTGTTTTTAATGGTCGCAGGACACGAAGGACACGCAACGATTTGATTGTTGATAAATTTTGTCCAGCACTGCTACCGCTCATATCGAAACCAAAACTAACAGCAGCGCATATAACGACCACAGCATCCATAATATTCCAGAATTCTCTTAAATAGCTGCCAGGATGTAATATAACACCTAAATCTACAATTTTCAGTAACATTTCTATTGTGAATACGCCGGTAAATGCATAATCGAAATAATTTAAAATTTTATTTCGTGGTGAATTCTCACGAACGGGATCTTCGGCCGCTAACGCTATCGATGACAATGAGATGACGACCATAATGAAAAAATCAAAGTAACGTAAATTAACGACCCAATGGGCGCCACGTCGTATGCTGATTATTATTATTCAAATAAATTAATTTCGGGTGTTTTATTTTTCAGATTTTTTCCAATTTGCAAAATTTTGTGATTGTTTTTGTTGTGATTGTGGTTTTCAAATATTATTTTTAATTGTATTTTTGTTGCATCCAATTAGAAGCGTGGCACATAAGTTTTAAAATATTTTTGAATTTAGCAGTTGTTGTTGTTGTTATTTGATTCAGTTTATCAGGTTGTTTTAAATGTTCATGATTTTGGTTTGGTTTTTTTTTTTTCGATTTGATTTGATGGTGACATTTTAATTTAATTTTTAGCATTAATGATGATTTGATTTTGTTTTTTTTTTTTTATTGTTGTTATTGGTGGCATTGTAGGTGATTGTAACGTGCAGCATGCAAGCATTATGGAGCGTTTGAATTGAATATTTTGTAAGAAAAGAAAATTTGAAAATAAAAAATCGAAATCATAATGAAAGCAAACAAAAACAAAAAGAAAAATTAAAATTAAAATCATTTACGTTTAAAAATTAAAATTTAAAAGTTTGGAAAATATAAAAGAGAAAAATTATTACATTAATCATCTGTTATGTTTACCTTGTTCACACTTATACAGTTTAAAAGGAAACTTATAAACTAACTTAGAATTCAATTAGATGAGATTAGTTAATTAATTGTTAAATATATGTATATAAGAGATATATAAGAGATTTGAATCTTAAAAAAAACGGGATCTGGAAATTACTCTCATCTCCTTGCTGTATACACACACAGCCATCATTAGGTGTTGGATGCCTTTGATAGTTGAATGCAGGAAACTAGCATTAGAAAATTAAATACCGGCTAGCTACTACACTTGACGACTATTTAAATATACCACAGTGGTTTATTTTATTAAAGTTCTGGGATACGTTTAAAACGAAAGATCAATTCGATCTTGAAGATTTAATTGTTGTCTTCTAAACTTGCCCTTAACTAAAGGGAGGATTTTAACGGGGCAGATAAATTGTTTTTCATTATAATAAGTGGACAATATGGCAGCAGTGAGCGTTAAGCTAAAGGGAGGATCATCCCACTTTTAACTTTTAAAGTTAAGTTTATGTTAGAACTTGCTATATTATATATTATTTTCAATATGGCAATTTCAAATAAGGAAACATAACAGCAAAAAGATAGGCTTTTCGATGACACTGCGTTTAAAAAAACTTGTTTAATTTGAGCAGTTTTATCGACATTGGTCTGGCACTGCCATATTTTTGAGAAAGTCTACTTTATTTTATCTGTAGGTTGTAATAACAAAAAGATGTTAATGGTAACTTTACAGTTCCCTTTAGCTAAAAGTACCTTTATCTAAACCCAAGTTTAACGGCAAGTTGTAATAATGGCCCTTAATGTATTTATTTATATTTATTATTAGAATACAATTACAAATTATAACAAAATTTTACGAGCTAAGTAACATAGGTCTTATGCTAGTTGTAGTTGCTAGTTGGTGCGCATCGAACCCACAACCCTTATGCTAATAGTCTAGCACACTACTCACTAGATTATCAAAGCACGTAATTTATTATTTTGCCGCCTTACTTAATAAAAAATGGTGCCACAATCTCAGATCCCCATTAAATTATTCTGAAACACTGAACTCTTGTATATCACTTTGTAAGGCACTCACACTTCGACAACAATTTGACAGGAATTTTTTGATAATAACTTCGAATTTTCGCCTTTTTATGATGGGAATTTAAAAATGAGACTTCCTATACGCTGTATTGCCTATTCCTTAGCAAAGGAATTTCAGCTTTTCCTCTATAAAAAATTTTGGGTAAGAACACTGTACCGTAGTACATAGTAGTGCACCATTCCTGGCGAGCTTCCCGGAATATTGCTGTGCCCAGGAACCTAGACAAGTGTGACACTGAATCGCCCAGAAAGAAGGTCGAGACAACGACGTCATCCTCTGACGAACCTGGAGTTATTCACAACTTTCGACAGAGATCTTACGGTAGCCTGACTATCAGAAAAGATCGAGTTGCGAGTGAAAGGAACACCGTAGACGAGAATCCTTCGTCTGAAACACGCTTCAATTATCCGGCAGTCGGACGGAAATGTTCAGGTCCAGTTTCCCGGAGTAGACTCCGCTACCCACTCCGCTATCGAGTTTAGAGCCATCGGTGTATGCATTTAAGAATTCCGTTGGGACGATCATGTCAGGGGCCCAATCGCCCTTGCTCGGGAGTAGCAAGTGAAAACCCCTGTCGAAACAATATTCCACAGAAAGGTAATCGATGTTCAGTGGGCCCACAGGATCAATCTCCACTATAGAGGAGTGGCCAGAGGGGAAGAAAGAAGTCGCTGAAGAAATATTTTTTTCATATTTTCGTTTTGTTTTGGATGTCTGAGCTGTGGTGTGTGAACAGTGACCTCAGGTCTAATAAACCAACACATTATCTACTTGACTTCGGCAACTTCAGGGCACTTGAATGTTTACAACTTAGAATGAATAAAGAATTCTTGAGACTGTTTTATGATCTTACTGTGTGGCTATTGTTTAGGTAGTTGTGGTGTAGGTGTACGAATGCCTATATTTAGCAGTCCATTTGCTGTCTCTGATCTTTAACCATGCGATATAAACAAGTTATTAATTTGCATGAAAACCAATTATTTGTAAAACCAAAAATGTTCGACTGCCTCCTATAAGCCCTTAATTTCCAGATCCCTTCTCATTCGTCCCTTTTTAATATGAAATATTATACTTAAGTCTTAAGACACATACAGACACACTTTTTTAATGAGAGAGAGAGACAGAGTAAAAAAAATTTGTTTTCGAAGAAGAAAACAAACAAAAAAAACAACAAAAATATACACATGAGTATAAAAAGAGAGAGAGTATTTACGGATTTGTCGGTGATAATATAAACATTGATGAATATGGCAACATTGGTTTTGGACCCTCCGTAACTTCATCTTCTTCTTTTTTCTCTTCCTCTTTCTTTTTGTTTTTCTTTGCAGCAGCAGCGGAACCTTCACCGCCATTTTCGACATGAACGCCATCACCTTGTAGCGCTTCCATTTCTTTTTCGAGTTCTTGTAATTGTTTCTCTTTATCTTCTTCGACTTGTTCCTCTTCGGCAGCAGTTAATTCTTGAGCATTTGCCAAATTATCGACGGCGATAGCCAAGAACACGTTTAGCAATGTATAATTACCGAAGAGTACCAAAACGATAAAGTAACTGCTCTTGCCGAAGGACATTGTTGGACGAAGTTGTTGATTTAAGTTGTTGTTCATGTTATTGTTGTTGTTGTGGTTGTTGTAAAACGATATTGTTGTTGTAGTTATCGATGTTGTTAATAGAGAAGAAGATACAGATGATGGTTTTAAAGGTTTTTTTTGTAAATTTTTTAGTTGAACAGGATTTTTTTATTTTTTTTTATTTATTAAAAAATTTGTTTGTTGGTGGCAATTAATGATGAAAATTTTTTATTAAGAGAGTAATAGAGTAGAGTGTTGTTTGTGTTTTTTGTTGAAAGAGAGAAAGAAAATATTTGTGGGGAAAGAGAAAAAATACAGAATATTTTTGGTATGAGGATTAAATTTCTTTTTTTAAAGAGCATTTAAATGTAATTATTTTATTTTTTTAAACAATAATTTAAAATATAAAATAAAAATTTGGGGGATAGAGAAAGAGAAATTGTTTTGTATAGTACGATACGATAAAAGTTGAATAATTTTAAACTGCTTTAAGCTAAACTTTATATATAATTAATGCTATATTATAATACTGTATGTATGTATTTGTGAGTTTACATATATACATATAAATATAAAATGTAATTAAATGAAAATAGGAAAAATATGCATATATTTCGTTAAATAAATGAAACTGAAAGCTAATGAGAGAGAGAAAGGAAAGCATTAAAAAGATGAGAAAAGTTTAAAAAGAAATTGTATTATTTTTACGATGAGATTTTTAAAAAATGTCTAAGAAATTTTAAGAAAATCTATTTATTTAAGGTTTCAATTTAAATAAAAATAGATATTCCTAAATTTCTTAATTGAAGACATCAAAAAGTTGTAATACTTTTCTTTTTTTTTTTTTATATAATATTAACGAAATTATTCTCTGTTGTTCGTTAGCGTTAGTCTTGCCAAGTGAGAAAAAAGCTCCCGTTTGTATAAAACATCGTCGTGTTATTCAAAAAAAAAAAAAAAACATCAAAAGAAATTATTTTCATTAGTAGTAGTAGAGACAGAAGAGAGAGTAAATATTATAAATATTTAATTAAGCTTTTCTTATATACAATATTTATAGTTTTTTTTTTTTGTTATTAATAAATTTACTTGTATTTCAATATTTAAATTATGATTCTAATTCTTAATGCGAAAGCTGTTATTTTTACAGTATCCTTTACAGACAGATAGAGAGAGAGAGAGAGACATAGCATTAGAGACAGGGTAGTTAGTTTTAGGAGTTGTTAAAAGAAAATACAAGCTGCAAAAATTACATGAAATAATTAGCAATTTAATATACTTATTAATTTAATATTAATTATTATGTTTGTAAAAATACTATGGTTTTGATTTTTCGCTAGAACTCGATTAAAATCCATCACCTAATTTCATATGTAAATTTTACACAAAAAAACTTTAGTTTTTTTGCCTTTTACAATACCTTTGTAGCCGAATATGATTTACATGAAATTATTAAATTTTTTTGTATTTTCAACACTTTTATAATCTTTTTTCTTTTGATGTTTCTTTAGGAAATTTAACTTGAAATTTTTTTCTTTACTCATATTGAAGATAAAAAATTTTTAAAGTTAAATTTTTATTTAAAATTTTTTTGAGAGAAAAAGATTATAAAAATGTTTAATTTGTTGCTTTTTATTGTTCCCTTACTTTTCATTAATTGTAATTTGTTGTAAGTCTTTTATTATTTGTTGTTTGAGCAAAATTTTGTTTCATGCATCTCGTTTACAACATGCTTCTAAAAAAAAATATCTTTCCAATTAAATTTTTTTTTTGTGTAATTTAAGTGTTTGATTCTAGTCGTGTATTTAAAAAATTATAGAAATACATATGATCGATATATTTTATATGTGTCTGGCTTCTTAACTATGTTCACAAATGCACTTTTATTGAGTCAATATTCGGTTTATTGAGTGCAATATTTTAAGTGTTCAGACATAACAATATATGCAGTTCAGCTGCTTATTCAATATAAACAAAACAGTTGGTTGTTTCAACAACATTGTTATTTTTTTTTTGCCGTTGTTGACTTTTGAGTTGTCAAATATCAACAGAAAGTGTTCTGATTATTGTAATATGCGCACTGAATATGTTTTAAGTTTTACTCAATGTTATAACAATTTGCGAATTTATTGCGCAATAATTAATTAAAACTTTATATGAAATATTAAGCAGAATAATTGTAGATGCAGGCAGAATTTTCTAAAATTTTAGGAAATACTAACATATTGAACCGTTTGCATCATTTCTCATAAAGGCCCTCAATTATTCATACAAATCGGGGTATGTATGTAAACATAGAAATTTTTTATTAACATAAAACGATGATACGTCAGATAAGTACTTTAAATTTTATTCGCCTTTAGCTACTTTCGTGTGAATTTTCAATTGTTAAATTCTAATTTAATTTTGTTAAAAAAATTCAATTATTTTTATATAAAATTCAAAACTAATTAAAGAGTTTCTTGTATTTACTTGATTATATTAAAAGTAATATATTTTCCTATATGTAAACATTTTCAAATTTATTTGTTTAAATTTAAATTATTTTTTGATGACCTAAACTATAAATTTTTGTTACAAACAAATATCGATCAAATGTATTTATTTTGTGTGTAAAACTTAGCAACCATACGTTAATGAACTCATGCAGTTTTAGTTAAAAAGATATAATGGCTCTTGAACAATATTTTGGATATATCGTACAGCATTAAAGAAGTTTTCTTATATAAAATGAAACATAATCAATTTACTGTACGAGGGCAAATCATTAAAAATATGACCTTTTATACCTCCCGTCAAGGACCATTAATTTCTGTCAAAATTTGACAAAAATTTAGTAAATGTTTCACGAATATTATACATATATTTAAACATCCTTTAATCAATATCAATTTGACTGAAAGTTAGTTAAAAACTTTGAAAACCTCTGCACAATAAATTTTCATAGACAACTATTTTACATAGGAGATATTGCACGTGGTATGTTTCATGTTCATATCATATACCATAATTTTGAAGGGTGATTTAGATAGGCGAAAGGTGTTAGTAATATGTTTGTATGTCAACTTCGCAAATGGTTGTCCACCGTTTCGTAACCGAGAACGAATATTGAACCGACTACAATACACCGTGTGATCCAACAGCAGTAAAAGGGAAGGATTTTTAAGGCAAAAATCTTGGCCAAAACGGAATGTCTACCAACATTCTTCTTCACTTTGATTTCACAAGTGTTCTGCATTAGCAAGTGTTGTTGTAGTTCATTAGCAAGCAATAAAGACTATTAGTTTGAAGTTAAGTCCAATTTGCAGGATGCTAAGGGGAAATAATTATGAAATATGAACATATATCATTCTCATCTGTGCATCCACATTTTCTTTCTCAAATTATATTAGAGTTATGTCTCAATCATCATATTTATCAGACATGCCCTAGGGTAAGATCGTAAATTAAATAATTGGTAAGTCTGTAAAGACTTTATGCTCCTGATACTGTCGCAAATAATCCTTTATAATATTTGATTTCATCGATTGAGTATTATCACTAAATTTTGGTTTCAGCAATATTCAAAATTCTGTTTTTTGACGATAGTCAAGCATGTAACATAGCCCAAATAACCCTTTACATTGTTAATACAATAAAATATTCATGGACCTAATTTCCATCTGAATTAAACGAAAAGGGTTGCGGCTAGTGGGTCAAACGATGTTCAAGCTAGAATTGTATGTTTGCTGGAAATGACACCAAGTATTATCTAGTTTTACATACATACTCGTATGTATTGAGAATAACTTTGAGGGTGAAAAATATTTTTTTCAGATTTTATCAGATAGGAACAAAAGTTTCTGCTATTGTTTAAAAATAGTAATCAGAGAAAACGGTGAGCATTTCGCTAAACCAGGTATGGCTGAATCGGGTGAATTTTCTGACACGCGTTATACAACGTCGTTAAACTGTTCAGTGAAAACGAGTGGTAAGGGTAACTAGTACTGCTATAAGTACTTAAGATTTTTCCTATTACCGTTGTAATATTTGCTTCGGTAGCCATTTTCAACATCGATATGAACATATCAAATTTAACTGATCAAATTTGCATATGTGTTGGTAATATTTGTTTTGCTTAACACAACAATACATCAGAATTGAACCTTCAAACTGCATTGTATTCTTTTTGTGAAAAAGAAAAGAACATATGATTTATGCAACGCATGCAGCGAAAGTCACAAGCATTTTGATATTCTTCAAACTCTTCTCAGTCTATACGTGTGAGTACAGTTTTACCAACACTTTAATAAAAAAGGCGATTTTGATCCATTATTTGATGCATGGCAGGGTAATTTACAATTTTTAATTTCAAATGCCCTTGGATATCCAAAATATTGAGGCCACTTCTTTTTTTCATATGATTTAAGTGTTGCTTATACTGTGATTTTCTCAAAAAGCTTTTCTTGAAATTGTAAGCAATGGATTTATACTATAAAAACTAAACTTATAAGCTTTGCAATATTTTAATAATAATACTTTAATCAGCTATATAGTTTGAGTTTTAAGTTAAAATAAAGTTCAGTGTATTTCTGTAAGCAAAAATGTGTTTTACAGCAAAAAAAAAAAGTATTTTAAAGTAAGCATTTTAGTTAAAGTGCTTTTAAGCATAAAATTAAGCATTGTGAATAAGATTATTATAGTAAAATGATTATTTTATAAATTTTTATTTATTTATTTATTGTATATTTTTAATTTAATGCCTTCAATTTTGAAATTTATTTAATTTATTATTAAATTTTTTTTTTGTTAACATGCAACTAAAAATTTACTTTTAAAGGCCAACTAAGATTTAAAAAAAAAAATATAATTTAAAGGTTAATTATCAGTTTAAAAATATGGCAACGCTACGCTACTTTCTTACATAAGATTTAAATATTATGTAGTAAAGAGAGCAGTAAGAGAGTTATTTTAAGTATTAAGAACTTCTACTGTAAGTTTAATTATTTTAACTATTTTACACAAATTGTTTTTGTATTTTAGCGAGAGGTTTTTGTTTAAATTTTTAGCAATTTTTTAATGAAATTGAAGTTAACATTGCTACAGATTATTAGTAATGTTGTTAATGAGAGTTTGAGTACATTTAATGTAGATTTGATGTAGAGTTTTGAGTAAATTTAATTGGAAATGTAACAAAAAGCTATTTGAACTAAGTTAAATTTAATGTTTAATTGTTGTTGTTATTTGTTATTGTTTTTTTTTTTTTTTTTTTTGTAACGAGAAACTTGAACAAAATATAATACAGAGATATTTATGAATTGTTATATAACTTGTAAGAGTTTTTGTAAAAGAGTATTTATTGCAGTAAGTTAAGAGTAAGTTATGTTTAGATTTAAGAGTTAATTTTTCAAAATAGAATATTTATAGTAGTTAACAATTGAACGAACGAACGAACGAAGGAACGAACGAACGAATAAAACGTATACGAACCAAAAGAAAACGTTTTGTAAGCTGTTTTAAAAGTTTGCTATTTAAGCTTTGCTATTTAATTCAAGCTTAAAGCTTGCTATTGGCTTATATATTGACCAAAGGGTCAATTAAACAAACTTTTAAAGCTCGATGTTTGGTTCTATATTTTTTCTGGACTGTAGTAATTTGTTGTAGTAATGTTCAATTGTTCAGAACAATAAGCAAATTTTAATAATTTATAGATTATATATGTATATAAGTAAAGTATAGAATATGTATAGATAGTAGAATATTAACTATTATAAATGCATTGTGATTATTATTATTATTTAGTATTTGTTTTTTACTTATCCTCATTTGACTAAATAAATTGATGATTTTAGAGCACAGGGATTGTACACATTAATGGTTCGACGTTCTAAACATCATTAATTTCTAATCATCAATTATAGGAAATTTTGTTTCTTTAATTATGATTTTATTTACAACAAATATTTTTAAAAAAATTTTTAATTTTTTCAATTTTTTTTGACAACTTAACAAGTAATCAGTACCCTTCGAAGCGTTTTTTTCTTTACAAGTTATGTTTTCTTGTTATTGTTGTTGTTGTTTTTAATGATTTCTTTGATTTTTTTGGATAATTTTGTTTACAAATTATTGTAATTTTTTTTTTTTGTTGTATAAATTTTAAAATTTTATTTATTTAAGCACTCCTTGATACTAATTTTATGTTTTACAATAAAAAAGTATTAAACAGTGCTTCATATTATCCTTAAATTAAGGTTATGGAAGGGATTAAGGGGTGAAATGCTGTTACTATTGTGAATGGATTATTTCGTTAAATGTTTTATTTGTTTTTGCAATAAATATTTCAGAATGTATGACACAAGAGCAAGAATTTTTAAAATGAAAGCAAAAATAAAGAAAAAATAAATCAATTTTCTAATGAACTTTTAAAATAATTACTGTTTATTGTAAATCATACATACATACATACACAATTGGTCATTGCAGCCCTTTAGTCAGGATTACAACCCAGCTTCACACGCCACTTAATTTGCGTGCGTTAATTTTTATATATGAGTGGCGGGACCTACAGTTTAAGATCGACTCCGAACGACAGATGTGTTGAGAAACTTTTCATGGCAATTTTTATTTACGAGTTTTTGCCAGAAATCTGCTGAGAGGAAGTCGCCGAAAAAATATTTTTTTTTTTTTTTTCATATTTCGTTTTGACGTCTGATCTGGGGTTTGAACCATGGCCTTGCGTTAATTAAGCCAACACACAACCTGCTAGACTACGGTGACTTCTAGTGTGGAATTTAACATCGTTCAAATGTTCGCCATCGCTTCTTTGGCTGAAGCCTAAAAGTGAATTTTTCAATGGCTCTAACGCACAAGTCAGGCTGAATTTTTTCAATTGCATGGGTTAGGCTTTAAGGACCGCTTTTATTATTGACATTCTACTGCGACTTAAGAAATTTCCACAAAAAAAAGTTTAATGAAGACAAATCGCATGACCTCTGTGGCCAGTTTAGATCATTTCCACTTTAGATAATCATGTCTTCAAATCGGTCATATAGAATATCAAATGTGGTTGGACGTAGAGCCGTCCTGTTGAAACCAAACTCAGTTGGTGTGCAGATCATAAAATTCAGACCAAAAGTATTTGGTAATCATCCACCATTGAAAGCGGTGAGTTGGCCAACGTCGTTCTGAAAGAATTATGGACAGATCATCACCAAACAGTGACTTTATCAGTATGCATTAGATGCTCTTGGATCTCATGTGGATAGGTAACATCACATGATCGACTATTTCCATTGTGCACCCACTCATCTAGAAATGGAAATTATCACTAAAAATGATTTTTCAATTAAAATTTGGGTCAATTTCCAGCTGCTACAGAGTTCTTTCAAACAAAAGTGTTTGTACCTTCAGTTCTTCGGTTAGTTTAATTCTGTATGAGTGCGAGCTTAAGTTGCAACGCAATATAAGCCAAGTTGCAGTTTTTGAAAACCGATGACAAATTGACTGTCTCACATTTTATTGAACATTCTTATGGACAGCAGTGATGTTTTCGACAGATCTTGACTTTTGTCTAAGCATGGGTGCTTTTCGATCGTTTGCTGAATCAGTAAACTGAAATTTATTCACCATATCACTGAGGCAGTGATCAGCAATGAGTAGAAGATTCGAATCGTACTCATAATATCTGATACTTATACGCTTTCATACTTATTTTAATATCAAACTCATACTACTCATATTGAAAATCTTAAGTACTCATCGTACTCATACTTGCTGATCTCTGGTGTACATGGGTGCACATTGAATATTTTTAATTCGTTTAAAATAATATTTATAGCATATAAGTATACGTGCATTTTTAAAAGGCCAATGTGAGTCTAAGGGTTATTAAAAAATTAATTAAGTGTGAAGCTTGGCTGTTATGCTAACTAAAGGGTTATAAGTTAATATATAATTTAAAATAAACATCAATTTAAAAAAATTTTTTTTTTTTTGAAAAAAATATCAACGAAATATTATATTATCGGAAATAAATAATTTTATTTCAAAAATGAAATTGTTTGCTCTTGTGTTAATTCCTTCGTATTTAGGCAAAACGACGGTAAAACTAATTTAGTAATAGAGCAATATAGAGAAATAGAGAGAGAGATATTAAGAAAGAGTTCTAAAACTGATTTTACTAGCCCAATAAGTTACATCTTAAGTAAGGCTTAAGTTGGGTGTAAAAATGAAATTATTATTAATTACATAATAATGATAGTTTGAAAACTCTAAAAATGTTAGGAAACTTGTACTACAATTAAGAAATTCTTAAAGTTTTGTTGCTGTATTATTAATATTTTTTTTCTTTTTTTTTTTGTAATGTCGATAGTACATCAAAGGTATCTGAAGAAGGAAAGATTCGTATTGGAAAAAAATTCTAAACTAATAATATCCTATTGAAAGAGTTGATTATTAAAAAAAAATTAAATTTTTTTATAATTAAAAAAAGCGATACCACATTTATTTGTCAAGGAAAAAAATAAAAGAAAAAATATTTGAAATAAAATTATATTAAAATTATTGAAATTATAATAAAAAAAAGAAGCTACAAAAATCTTGAATCTCATCATTACCAATCTAAACTAATTATTGTTCAAAAATTGTTTTAAAACATTTTTTTTACTAAATGCTGAAGAGGGTTTCGTTTTTTCGTTTTTTTTTTTTTTTTTTTAATAAAAGGAAAGCTGTAGCAATAATCATCACATTTCAGGTGTTTTAAAATAATATTTTTACAGGGAAATTATTTTAAGAAATGAAAACCCGAAAATTATACACAAAGTTAACAAAGAAACTCAAGAGTTTTGTTAAAGGAAAGTCAAAAAAAAAATTTCGGTGAGAATTAAAAATATAAGAGAAAAAGGAAAGGAAAAGAAAAGAAAATAAGAAACTGAATAAAAAACAAATTAAAACTTACACAGAGTAAATCATTCCTCTTTTAGCGCCACCTTGTGATATAATACCCTGATACATAACTTCATTCCAATCTTCACCGGTTAGAATTTGAAAGACAGTCAATAAGGCTATAGGGAATGTGTTGAAATTTGTTTCGGGGGTACCGCTACTAAAATTAAATTGCCCACCAAATAATTGCATGCCAAGTAGGGCAAATATCAGTATGAACAAGAAGAGCAGGAACAACAATGAAATGATGGATCTCATCGAGTTCAATAACGAAATCACAAGATTTCGCAACGATGACCAATATTTGGTCACTTTAAATATACGCAGCAAACGTAAAGCTCTCAAAACGGATAAACCGAATGAGCCACCCTTAACTTCAGACCATATAACTTCGAATATCGAACCACTAATGACGACACAATCGAAACGATTAAACGATGATTCGAAATATATCCTTGGACTCATTGCATACATCTTAATAAACATTTCAGACATGAAAAGACCCAAAAATACATATTCAGCATAGTCTGAAAAAATACGTTAACAAAAAAGAAAAAAATTTAAAACACACAATTAATTAAACAAATTTCATTTAACAATAACTTACACAAACATACATATGTATTATTCACATAGAAATTCGGCCAAAAATTGGCCAAATTTGTTGATGGACAAAGTAAAACTTACATAAAAAATCTGACAAATATTTGGGTTGACCATAATGTTCCACCGCCACACATACTGTATTCAGAAAGACCAGCACTATGACAAACCAATAGAACCATTGCTTCTTAACCGTTTTACGTATCCAATAGCGGAAACTCTTCTCTTTACGCCAGAAACCCGTACAGCTTCCTTGAGGTTTTGAACGTGTTTTCAAATAACCTGAATGACAATTACAAACACACACAAGAATGAAAACACACAGAAAAAAAAAGAGAACAAACATTAAGAATTATTTATTAAAACAATCTTAATTTTATTAAATTTTAATTTAATTAAAATGTTATTCGATAGGAATATGTGAAAGAAAATTAAGAGAAATAAAGAATTTTTTTTTTGCTTAAACACTATTCGCTAATGTGATGCTTTGGCAAATTTTGAATCTGAATGTTTCCCAAAAGTAGATGTTTTTTTAAAATCGAAAAATTAAAGAAAAATTTGTTTTGTTTTTATTTTCTTTTCAATGTTATTAAGATGTAGATGAATTATTTGTGTTATATGTATATTTCTAACATGTTCTACTACATTGTGTAAAGGCATATTAAAAGTGATTTTATTTGCTTAATGTAGCGCTAACCTCTTAGTATTTTTGTAAACTCAGGGAATCGATATGTTAATTATGTAGGAAGGAAATTATCTAAAAACTTAAGAAAACTGAACTAATTTAAGGTTAAGGTTTTAAAGGTAACCAGCAATGGACAATTGGCATTTCAGTTGACGTACAAAATTATCGATCAGTATTTTAGTGATTATATATTTAATTTTTTTTTATTTTTTTTTTTTTTTTTTATTTCAAAAAGTAAACATTTTTCCAGTGTGCTATCCACCCACTGAAGAATTTATTCCATGTATTCTAGTAATTTAAGATTACTATTATTATAGAGCCAACCGGAATAAACCAAATTGTTGCTTATTCTTAGAATTATCACATCTAACTGACCGTCAAATTGACCAACAAGGAATTGGTAGCACAAAAATAAGACTAAACGCCACGATACTATGTCACAACAAAATCTTAGATGTAATTGATATGGATCTCCCTATAAAATAAAACAATACCTGAATCCTCTTAGGACTTGGTTTTATAGAAAATACTGAAATTTGTAGATACCTCCAAGAGAAGATCATCACAATGTTCAATAAGGAATCATTGCCTAGATCTGGGGATACTGAAGGTTGTAATATAACAGACGAACTAACACACGCCTGCGTGTGTAGAACAATTAATTGCAATCAATTCTGATGCCGTATTGTCACTCCTCTGTTGAGCAGCAAGAAAATAATTTCATACACACACACTTCACTCATTAGGGCTGTAAAGGCAGAAACATGAACATGAAGTAAAAGAGATCAGAATAATCTACCCAACTATCTTACTCATAGCAGTCACAAGGGAAGCATTGGTCCATAGGTATGTATCAGATAATTAGATAATGTAACGTATTATCTAGCAAAATCCTAAATGTCTATTACTTTAGTTACTATTAAGTTAGTGTGGTTATTTTTGGTGACATCTAGGATGTTACTTCAAGATTCTGTTGGGCACTGTTGATTTTCCACTAAACTCCACATAGTAATAAAAAACTTCGCAAAACCTTTTCAAATTGAATTATAATTTTAAAGTAGATTGATTTATGTAAGCGACACGTTAAAAAATATATAAAAAAAAGGATTAAAAATTTCGCCAATATGAATTCGTTTTCTAGCAGTTATAGCATTGAAAGTTGCAATCTGTGAAGTCTTGGCAAAGTAAAGTTGCAAAAGTTGATCTAAGACTCAACATTAATAAATGTAAAGTAATGTGTAGCAACAGCTTTAATACCAAATTCAAACTGCGTAAATGTAATTAGAAGAAGTTAGTGATTTCTACTACTTGGACAGTTTGCTAACAAAAACTGGTGACAAAATGGACATTAATTACATTTGCGTGTTACGTTGCTACTAGAGTTTCTAATTTCCCGAACTTTTTCGCCTCCCGGGAAATGAAAAATAAAATTTCTTAATCCCGGGAATTCCCGGGAATTTTAATTAAATTTCTAAAAAAAATATTAGCTAAAATTTAAACACTCCTTTTAATAAATAAATCCACATTTAAACAAAAATAAACATTGTTATTCAATTTGTAAATAAAAAACATATTTCTTTACTCCCTATGGAGTTGTTGGAATTACTGATGGAACGTCTACGTCAGATTTCATAGTAACATTTGGGCCATTCACACAACTTTGTATCGTGTATGTTGTATTGAATACATTTGTTTGTTTGTGAACTCTCAATGCTATGCTGTATTGTGTATTTCGTGGCATTCAAATAATTTGATAGCCCGAAACCAACACGACTTTTTAAAAACATATGAATTATATACACATTTTTTTATTCACACAATTTGATAGCACGAAACCAATACAACTTTTAAAAACATATGGAAAAAATGTGTATAAGTGTATCAGATTTTTATATGAAAATTATCAACAACAATCATACGCTGCTGTATGTTCTTCCAACAATACAATGAATAAAACGATACAACGGCTTTTGTGAATTGACCAATTGTGAACTTGTCGCAAGTGGCGTAGTAAACCACTTGTGCATCCACCTTTGTATATCAGACTTTTTGGACAGAGAGAACATAGCGCATAATCTGTAGGTTTAGAAAAATATTTCCAAGCTTGACTCGTAATCTCCATGACTTCCAAAAATATTCCGTAAACTTTATTTAAAAATATGTAATTTATCTTTACTATTGTTTATTACTACAGAAATGTCAAAAATATGGTACACAGAGTTGTATTTTTAGGTATCAAAACAAAAGTCAGCTTTGTAATAAATGTAAAAACTGCAGAAAATCATTTAAAATTCTCGAAATTTCCCAAAGAAAATTTCCCGGGATTTACCAAAAAATATTTCCCGGGAATTCCCGGGATTTTTTTCCCGCTTAGAAACCCTAGTTTCTACCTTTAAAAATGATTATATTCTGTTAATTTGGATACTGCAAATTTTCAACAAAAGAAATTGTTAAATTTTCTATATCTATACGAATTGTTCATTTCTCAATTTCATTTTCAAATTCCACAATTTTAAAAAGGCATTCTTAAGGAAGACAAATGCTAAAAATCGTTTAATTAATGACGTTTTTTTATATTTCTGATAGGAAGAGGAGCATAAATATCTACTCTATGATAGTAATATTAAGTGGTTGTGTTTGAATATCTTGATGTGTTTTGTATACAAAAAAATATTTAAAAAAAAAATTATACTTAAAAACAACAAAAATAAAACTAAATATTTATGAAGTATGTATATTGAAAAGTTATGTGTTTTAGTATCAACTGGCAAAATCATGTCTAAAAATTTATGAAGTCTTTTAGATTTTTGTATACGAATTATGATTGCGTTCATAGGGATTTCTAATCATATTATGTTTTCAAATGAACATTTTCATTTCGTTTAAATTTGAAGATTTATTGATATTAATGGAAATCATTTAAATTAAATATTTCTATTGAAGTGATGTAAGATAGCATTTTGATTTATTTTTTCTTGTGTAAAATAATGTTTTTAAAGAAAAGGGTGAAATTACAAATTCTTGGAATTTGATTAAAAATGATTCTTAGAAGAAAAGTTACTTACACAATTTATAAAAAAAAATATTTCGTTGTTTTTTATAAAAGAAAATTAAATAAAATTATAGTATTAATATTAAGATTTTCAACTCGATATGTTATACAATATATTTTTGCATTTATATTCTAAAGAAAAAATTAAAAATTAGGAATAATTATAAATGATCGATTTTTTATTTGTTTAAGTTCAAAGAACAACACATTTAGAGGGGTAAACAGGAATTAAAAATATTTAACAAACATATAAAACAATAACAACAAATAACTAATTGTAAGAAAACTTTACAAAACAAAAATTTAAAGAAATAATTATACAGACACATAAAAACAATAATAATTAATTTTTTCTTTTGTCAAATAAATTCTACGAACACAACAAAGGAAGGGTTTGAGTATTAACTGAACAGAACTGGTCAAAAATTACAAAACTTTTATCAAGACTCACAGTATAAAAATAATATTAAGGAGATTAATTAAACGAAATTAAAATAGTTTAAATTAATTTTTCTTTAAACATATTAACGATATTAATATTGTTAATTTATAATAATATAAAAAATTAAGAAAAGCAAGCTTAATATATAATATATAACAAATTGACTATAATTTCTATCTGTAACAATGATTTTAAACCTTAAAAGTCATTAAGATATACGAAAAAACAACCAACACAGCATTATACTACAGAAGCAACATTAAGAACTGACAGTCTTATAGAATATATTTAAAACGCCCGCCCAAGCTTTGAAGGGAATCCTTCATGTTGCAGAAATTATGACCGATCAAACCTGTCATGGCGTAGTTGCATTGATTCTGAATGTACTCGGAAGAGGAGCATATGACAAGACCGAAGAGAGGTGTAAAGTGTTTCCGAGAATAAAATATGTTTGTTTGCTACCCTAGTAGTTGTGGCTTTCTGAAATATATATACAATGAAAATTGTAGTCTACTGTAGCATATCCTAGGATTATAGGGTTGTCATGTGTAGTGTTCTTAACACAATACCCTCTGTAAATTTTGTTATTGTAGTGGGTGTTCTATTCTCTGATCTTGGTTATTGAGTTAATCTGTTTAACACCATATACTAGGTACTCGCAATCATAATACAGAAATGACTTCAAAGTAGAATAGAAAAACAAATTGTAGATCAAGCCAATACTACTCTTATTATAATAAAGCAATCTGTTGTTTGACATACTCTCTTATGTGTACTATTCTTAGATTTCAAGAAGTCGTTCAATACCTGGCTGCTATGTGATGTCGTGAGAAATATCTGTTGAGAGATTAGTCTTACATAAATATCTTCAACATACAAGGTAAAGTAAATTACTTGGATTGGTTACCGCATGTTGTTGTATTTAACATAAATACCAAGAAACCCAAATTCATAAGAAGAGGCAAGATTAACATCAGTCGAAGACATACATATATAATTTTTGATACCTGAGCAGCAAAATGACAATGAACAGCGCAACGTTCAAACAATAAGCTAAATAAAGTAAAAGTAGCATTCTAAAAAGCTGATAATTAGTATGTAGGAGATCGTAAATGTTAAAACGAGCCACAGTTAGAACATTTGCTTAACGAATACAAGACTGGTATATCTCCTACACTCTATGGTATGTGACCGAGGCAAACTGTATTTTAGTGAAAGAATTCCTCATTAATTGCTCATGGGTAAACTCATCAAAATTGCTTTATTTAAGGTGGTATAATGTTTCTGTCAATACCATCAAATATTTTACAAAACTTATTGTTCAATTAGAAGCTGAAGTCGTTATTTCACAGGTATTCATGAAATATATTGTTACGAAAATGGAAACGGTGTAACATCGTTTAACCTTAAAATGATAAACAAAAGCTACACAATCAAATACAATGAACTTGTTTACAAGTAAACCAACAACATCAGTATGACAAAAAATGAGTTAGACAAGTAAGCAACAAGGCAACAACAAACAACGTGCACAAGATAGACAAACAGCAATGACACCGCTATAGTTCGACTTTAAGAACCTTCATCAAACTGTTTACGTGCGCCTATAAAAAGACGAGACAAAGCAGACAAGGAGTAGTAAGAATTCAGTCAATCTTGTGTGAAGACGCGTTGCGTGTGGAGAGAACAGTCGTGGTTTGAAGATCGCCGCAGTAAAGACCTGCCGAACAATTGTTGGTGTAAAGAAGAATAACGAACTAATAAATTTGTTGTTGTAATATAAAGTTGTGAACAGTGTTACATAAAATAGTACGAACAATAAAGAATTTAACTGAAACTAAATACAAATTTATTTTTAAATTATTTGCAACCAACGAAACCATAACAATATCTTGCATTGATCAAATCAATAAATTTGTATTGTCGGCCAATAGATCAGCGAATCGAAGTCAATCTTTTTATGCCCTTATATGTTATAATTGATGTCGATATCACTTCAAAACATTGGTCGATTACAGACATTACACAAATATTAAATATATATTGTTCGAGGATTGTCACGAATTCAAAGCTTCGCATAGGCAAGTTAAAGTCATAGGGAGTTAAAGTCAGTCAAAATTCGTAAAAATCGATAAAACTTTCCAAAGTTGCAGGATAGCAGAAGGTGCAGCCAACCAAGATGTACTTGTCGTCAGACATTAAAAATTTAAGTCCTTTAAAAGTTTAGAAGTCCCTAAAGCTTTTTGGAGTGATGGGCTTCGAATGTGGATTAGTAAATTGAAACAAACGTAGTCCAGATAAAACGATAAAAGTTAAGATTTAAAAATTAAAATAATTAATTACCTAATTAACTTTTTCTGTGCCTTTGAATAAGTTTTCATTGAAAAACAGGCTTGAATTATATTTCTAAATAAAAACTTAATTTACATCTTAATTGACATCTTAATGACCTTTAACGCAACATAATCAATTTAAATTTTAATAAATATTTTTTTTTGTTTTTTTTTTTTTTGACACTAAAGAACTATAAAACTCAATTTATAGATACAAAATATAAACAAATGAAAAAGCTTAAAAGGAATATACAACAGTAATCAAATAATGTCAAACTAGAAAGAAGGAAACAAAATTAAATTGGAACTTAAATAAAAATTACCTGCTTCGCCTTTTTCGCCACCTTCTGTAGACATATTAGCGAGTTTTATTAAGTAAACAATTTCACAAAAAATAAAAAAATAATTAAAGATACAAAAATTACACCAAAAAAAATAAAAAAAAATATATGTGACTTTAAAATAATGAAATATGAAATGAAAACCGGAAATAATAAAAAAAATTCTATAAAAAACAACACTTATGTACAGTGTACATATATATAATTTGTAATAAAAAAAAATAGTTTTGCCTTTTCTTTTAATAGATTTTTTGAATCCTAATTTTGTTTTGATTTTTTTATAATTTATTTCTGTTTGGTTAGTAATGCCTTATTTTGTTGAGTGTGCCATACATTTATGTCAGTCACATAGTGCTTTTACCCATTTTCAATTTGCAATTTTAAAATTTGTTCAAGTGTAGTTTTTAAATTGAGTTTGCTTAACAGAAAAAAAAATAAATTCATAAACTTAACGAACGAATATGGTTGTACAATAATTCAATGTTTAATTATATTTTTTTTTTTTTAATTTGAATTTGAAAAGTGTTAAGACAGCTTTTAAGTTCAGTTAACATTTTTTTTAATGTGTGTAATTGATATTGTAAATCAATAAATTGAAACATACCATCATCGCCATAATCCTCTTCACCCTCTTCCTCTTCGGTGTCAGTGGACTTGGATTTACCCAGACTTTTCAGTTTTTTTCTTTTGGCAGCATTACGACGTCGTGCTAATTGAAAACAGAAAGAAAAGAAAATTATTAAAAAAAAAAATAATTTATTTTAAATAATTTTTCTATAAATACCCTCCATAATGTGCATTCTTTCCTCCTCAGTTGTACGCTCTTCGGCTAATATCACTTCCTCTGTGAAAGAAAATACAGAAAAAAAACATGTTATTTCATCACACTCAAGTAAATAAATTTAAAAGAATTAAAGAAAAATTATTAAATTTATATTTTTTATTTGCAAGTGTTTGTTAAGTAAACAAATATTTATGTATTTATAAATAGAAATGTGTAAAGTGTTTTGTAAAGGAATTTGTTTTGTTTTATATTTTTAAAGAAGAATGTATTAAAGTAAAGATAGAGATATTGATTGTGTGTATATGTTGTATTTAATTTATTTAATACTATACCAGCTCTACATATCCACTGAACATAGCCGTTTAATTCTCTTTCTAGTTGCTGTTGTCTTCTAAGTTTAAGAAACTCTTGTCTATTTTCTACTTTTTCACGTTCTTTTGCGAATTCACTACAAAAAAATATTTTTGTTGGTTTTTCTTTTTGGTTTTTGGTTTAAATGTATATTTTACAAATGATAAATTGATTCAGCGAAATTAAAAAAAAAATTAAAATTAAAATTAAAAATCAATGGCATTTACATTCATTAAGAAATTAAATAAAATGAAATAAAATTTTTTTTTAATAAACAAAGAAAACTTAACTAAATTATCATTAAGACTTAAGGAAATGTCAAACTAAATGAATTTATAGACTGATATTAAACTATAAAAATAAAATTTAAAATAAAATTTAAAATAATAAAAATAAAAATAAATAATAAAGATAAGCAATGAATTAGTTGACGAGGATGTATCTGTTGACTGAAGAACAATTTCTAATTTGGGTTTCTGGGGACTCTTCTGGCAATTAACTTAGCAGGCGATGAATTTTTCATTAATTTTTTCAAAACAACTTCTATAATTGATCGAATAACTTACGGACAATCAACATTATTTCTATTCTATATTCAAGACAAGGGATAAATCTGGGATATTAAGTAATAATATACTCTATAAAAGTTTTTGAAAAATGAATACATTATGCGAAGATTGCTATTTTTACATTTCCAAAGCACAATCTGTTTATTGCCATTTAGTTTTTATTTTGTTATCATGTGTATTAAAAGGATTAAAATCGTATTTGATCAGAATCAAGCACCATAAACGATAACTCCTGGCATTCATAAAGTCTAGGTTAGGTAAGGTTAGATTAGTGTGCTAGCTTTCATATCAAAAGCTCACTTGAGCACACATATCGGCCCGTTGCGACGCCACAGGTGAACGCAGTCCCCAAGTTCCTCCGAAGAAGTTGGTCAGCGCTAGGGCTGCACATTTAAAGCACGTAAAGTCTAAGTTTGTCTTGGAATATTTCGAACATGTCTTTCTAGGTTTTTTTTTCAACATTGCTGACTAATTTCCTTAGAAACATGAAAACGAGAAGGAAATTTTCAAAATTTCCGACGGATCAACTTCTGAAACAGGACTAACAGATGAGATATATAATGTGGTTCGTGGAATTAGGGAAGTCTTAGACAAATTTATTGAGTGGCCGATGAAACATTAAGGTAGATACGCTCCTGCCAAATACATATGTGCTACTAAATGTTGATCTGATGAGGAATCTTGCTGCACAGATACTGTAACAATCAAATATCTACTCTCAGGGGCCATTTTCATTAAAGTGAAGTAGTAGGCACGCCGTGGTTTAACCCATAGCTCAGAGATGTCGATCGTAATGAAATATGACACACAATTTTTTCTTGGCGACTTTCCCTCAGCAGTCTTCTGGCAAAATATCTGACAATTGTCATGAAAAGTTTTTCAAAACTCTGCCATCCAGAGTCAACTTTAAACTATTGGTCTTGTCACTCATGCATAAAATTAACGAAAACAACTTGGGTTGTGTAAGAAGCTAGGTTTTAATCCTGACTAAAACCTTTTCATTAGGATTAAAAGTTAGTTATTGGTAGGAATGCGGGAAAGAGGCTAGGCCGTAATTCCGACTGAAGGATTATAAGGGCCAATTATGTGTTATGTATGTAATGCAGGGAGTCTTCGCTTATCTGTTAATGACGTCGGCAATCAAAGAAGATCAAAGGATAATAATCTTTAGCCCGATCCAAATTATTATGTTTGACTGATCCTTTCTCGTAGCTCTCGTTATTTGATCTCAAAATGATCACTGGATTTATTAAACTTTTAAGCTTGCTTTCTAATGCGTCAAGCTATAGTGTCAAAACTCTAGACATTTCATTCAGGTTTGGGCATCGCATTATACATATTTCACCAGAGCTGTGACTCCGCTTCTTAAGGAAAGCTTAAGCTGGCTTCAGAAAAATTTAACTACGAATGTAAGCTAATTAACTCTATAATGCTGACTCTTAACAAAATGTCGATAGTCATTGATAGCGGAAGAACGAAATAGGCATTTGATGATGATTAAATTAGAACTACACTGCAGGAGTAAAATGTTATACCACAATATGAAGAAGTCCCTCGACATAGCATACTGATAGCCTAGGAATAGATTAACTTTCAGTGTCAGTGTAATACCCAGGAATATAGAATGAAGGGCGTTCGTGAGCTTTTATCTGCAATATTCTTGGAAATTATTTAAATGCACAAAATTATCAATAATCAATCGTCTGGCTGGTTCCATTAAATGATTTTTCAACAAAACTTTCAAATATTTCTACAGCAGAATCGAAGTCGTTTATATATTTAACCTTAACTGTACCACAAATCCTATTCAAATCGAAACAAATCTGAGGTATCATTAAGTTCGACGTGGTATACCATTTAAGTGATGTCAAGATGTTATGATATCATGATTCTGATTCGAAACAAACTTTGAAATGATGTGATGATTTTGAATAAATTTTTTTTTTCCAAAATTTTTATTTTTGATTATGAAAATTAATTGTGACGACAATAATTTTTCAAGTGTATTGATTAATTGATTGTGGTGCAGTTTACATTGATATAACAGAGTATATAAAGTTGTAAGTACGAATATATTTCATATTTGAGATATTTTTTCATGTATCGGTAGCAATAAGTTGTATTATGTGCATAATTGTGTTAATTTTTTTTTATATTTTATTTTTTTTTTTTATTTTTTCAATCTATTTCTTATCACATAAGAAAGTTGCAATCAAAACACCATCACATCCAATAAAATTATTTAAAAAAAAATTGTTTATAATTTTTTTGTTAAAATTTAATTAAGAACAACGAATAGACATACAAACGTATTTGCATCAGCTGGTATAATTTAATTTAATTTAATTTTAATAATACTAATTATGACTAAAATAACACATTGAGAGCATTACCACTCTAAAACTAAAATTATTTAAAAATATTTTTTTTTTGTTTGTTTGGAAGGTATTTGCGGGGTTTAGGAGTACGAAACAGAAAAAACACTGGAAGTGTCGTTCAACAAACCAATGTGATGTGAATTAATGTGAGAATTCTCAATTGGTTAGTTGGAAGCCTAATCATTATTATTTCCTACAATAGGCGCTGTCCAAGTTTTGTTTGATTTCTGCTTGAGTTCTGTGTGACCTAAGGTAGTGGTGGACTGCATATCGGGTGGGCCATCTATGGGTTTAAATTTGCATCATGGGTTACTTTGAATCTGGCAATACTAATATCAATCTATGCTGTCACAAAGTTCAGTATATTATGTCCACTGAACGTAATGAATCGATTTAGGTTTAAGCAACGTTGGGATTTATTGGAAATTTATTACCAAAACAATGATAATTAGACGGAAATTGCACGAAAATGTCAGACAAAATTTGGTCGCAGAGAAAGACCAACAGTGTCCAGTATACGCAAGTTTATTGCTAAAGTTCATGAAACTGGTTTCATTGCAGATGCGTCAAGACGGTGAGCGTGCTTATACTGTGCGTACACCCGAAAATATCGTGGCTGTGGCTAAGGGTATGCGTGATAATCCATCAAATACAATTCGTCATCGTTCTCAAGAACTGAAAATTTCATGCATATCAAATTTTGTGAAAAGATCTCCGTATGACGCCTTACAAAGTTCAATTGGTTCAAGAATTAAAGCCGCGTAACCATCTGCTTGGTTTTCACTTCGCTAGATGGGCCAACGACAAACCGAACAACATCTTTTCGTATGAAGCCCATTTTCATCTTCGTGGATACGTTAATATTTGAGAAAACCTGTACATGATCTTACAGAAACCAATGCACCCAATACGAGTGACTGTTTAATGCGGCTTGTGGAGCGTAGCCACCATTTTATCATATTTCTTTTAAAATGAGAACCATTACGGTAAATGGAGACACCTATTACACCATGATAACCGATTTTTTTGTGTTCGATCTCATGTGAATGATGTTTGGTGTCCACAGGATGCTGCAACTTGTCACATATCTCATGCCACAATCGATTTATTGCGTCAAATAGTTGAAATGGTGATTTCAATTGGCCGCCAAGAAACTGTGATTTAACTTCGTTGGGCTGTTTTCGGTGGTGCTCTGTTAAAGAAAAGTGTTAAGCCGACAAAACAAATACAATTGAGCATTTGAAGGCCAACAGTCAAGATACGCCATTGCAGAGATACTGTGAGGCAAGTCACGGCATCCGTATGTATTAAATATTATTCCATTTCTAAATGGAACATTCTCACTTCACAACAAAAATAATATAAATTTGGCAAAATTTCAAACTTTTAAAAGGACCTCCCTTTACATCGATACGTACTATCAGCACCTAAGAGGTTCACTTAACAATAGAATTTGAAAATTGAATCAGCTAACTGGAGTAGTTTATTGGACGGTCTAGTTAATTGAATAGAGTAAGAAAAAACGCAGTGCTGAAGACTAAGAATTGGGGTCTGTAAGCGTGTTATTATAGTTTTCATGTACAAAATTATCTTAACATTCAGTTCCATCGAAGTCCTCTATTTAGTCAGTAGTACTAATAAAATAAGCTGAGAATCTGGTTTTATCTGAAATATGAACAGCCATTGGGACTTGAATTTGCTACGTGCTCAAATAGTCGAAATATAGTTGCAGCAATCAAACCTAGACCTAATGGCTCACTTTTTCCGAAACCTGAATTCTGAATTATCTCTGCAACCTGAGAATTATTCAGATAATTTTGTATATATTTTGTTTTTTCTGGTATTCATTTCAACCATTTTTACTTCATGTGCTTTTTCTGTTTCTGTAAATTTTTTTTTTAATTAGGATAAACTAACTAATTTTTGTTTGTAGGAATCATAATATAATAATAATATGTTTATGGTAAATACAAAAATTTTGTTTTATTTATAGACAATGTTTTGACTGAGCATGTCTTATTGAGCGTTAAAGAGAGAGTGGGGTAAGTAAACTTGTATAGTAGATTTCGGAAGGAGGGGCATGTAAATTTCATTTGGCAATATTGAATAATTTTGGTTGCTACAACCAACATTGTTACATTGTTTTTCAATTGAATTGTGTATATAAACCTGCTTGTGTTATCCAATCAAGGTATGATACCATGGCTGTTTGAAACATTGCACGAAACCGACATTTTTGAAATTCCATACGACGTTCAACACGATTACGTTCATTGGAAAATTCACTTGAAAAATTTTATTTTAAGAAAATACATACAAAAGAAAATTAATTTTTTTTTTTAATTTTTCCTCATTTAAAAAAATTAACAAAAAGAAAAAGAGAAACATAGAGTAGAAATATTTTTTATAAGTAATTAAAAAAAAAATAAATTAAGAAATTTTATAAATAAATTATATTCGAAATAAGCATAAACTTATTATTAATTAATGTTGATATCATTTATTTAATATTTTTAAAAATAAAATTTTTTTCAAAAATTTATAGACATTATAGACTTACCCGCTAAGAACACCAAGAACTAAGTTGAGCATAAAAAATGAGCCTATAACTATAAGAGGCACAAAATATATCCAATTAAATTGTGAACCTAAAGCATCGTTGGTCTGGAAAGAATCATTATTTTTTTGATTTTTATTTTTTAAAAATTATTTTTCATATTTTTATGCAATAGAAAAAGAA
Organism: Sarcophaga rosellei; assembly: GCA_930367235.1. Taxonomy (NCBI): domain Eukaryota; kingdom Metazoa; phylum Arthropoda; class Insecta; order Diptera; family Sarcophagidae; genus Sarcophaga; species Sarcophaga rosellei. The sequence goes on from OV884018.1 coordinate 80,146,801, forward strand.
AATAAAAGAATTATTTGATTAGATTAGATTAAAAATTAAAATTAAGATTATATGGAGGAGAAAGAGATTGAAAGTGTTGCAATTTTCCTAGACTCCAATTCCAAGCATTTGATAAAAGTAATTATTTCTATAGATAAGCATTACATATGTATGTTAAGAGATCTGTTCTTCATTTTATAATGAACTAGCTGTAAACTGCGCGCGTTGTTGCGCCACCAACTAAAATAACTTTGAATGAAAGACATTACACAAATATCCAATTAATATTGAATAATTTTATTGATTTTTATTTCCGTTGTCCAGATGATTCAGATGAACGGGTCTGAGTAGTACGCATTCAATCAGTTTCTAATCTCACTGCTTGTTGTTCAAGTGATTCATGCTAACGGGTCTCAGCGGCATGTACTCGAAGATTTTGAAGTCCCAATGATCGTTGCTCGTCTGATTCTGAGGCTCGTAATGCTCTTTTCTTTCGTGCTTGAGGTGTAGGTCGACCAATGTCTAGTCATTCATTTTGAATAATTTTCATTTAGATTTCCATCTACCGGAAATTAATCGCACCAACTTAGAAACCTCCGTCGACTCATGCGCAACAACTTTGCTAAAGAACATATCATGATCAAATGCACAGTTTACTATATAATTCATTTTGAGTAATTTTCAGTGGCGCCACCTGTCTTAAATTGGTCATACCAACTTAGTAACCTTCCCCGGCTCATGAGCAACAACTTTGCTGAAGATCATAACATGATCCAATGCATAGTTTACGATTCTATTAATTACATACAAACAAACATTAATTTTTATGTACATAGAAAATTACATAGAGCTGATGGGTGACGTATACGTAATATTTTGTTAGACAATAACACTCATACTTTTTTTATTTTATTTGCCTATTTCAACATAAAAAGTAGCCTATAACTCCTTCCAGACATACAGGAAGATACAGTGAAAATTTCAAGAAAATCGGTGCAGCCGTTTAGCCGTCTATAGGCTTCAAACAAACCCACAAACAAATAAACACATACTCATTTTTATATATGTATGAGAAGATTATAACTCTTCGTTAATTATCTAAAGATACATATGATATCAGAGATCAGCAATGAATCATTTTTTCGCTACTCATAAGCACTCATGAAATTTTGAATATGTTATATACATATACAGTGAGTCAACAATATTGAAATTTAACTGCCCTAATTCATTCCTACTCACTACAACATTGATTTATATTATTTATTACAGGTTCCAATGAGTATACGTACAACGTTGACATCAAACTCATAACATTCGAAATATGTTTGATTCATAAGCTTATTCATTTAGATTCATAACTTTAGAAAAATATTTATAATACTCATAAATGATTCGAGTGATTCCCATCATTCTTTAAAATTTACAGTTTTAGTTGTTGTAGCATTTACAAAACCAGAATAAAGACACATAAGCAAAAAAGACAGAGCAGCAAGCAAAGCAAACACACAACATTTTAATGAGTATTTCAGTACGTACGCGTACGCGATTCATACTTATTTTGTGATTCTTGTATATGTTGTGTTATGGAGAATCGAAATCAATAATATCATATGAGTCGTTAAGCATGAATATGATAAGTACTTCAGTACTGGGGGAAACTAGGTTGTAATCCTGACTAAAGGGTCGTTATGACCAAATATTGTATGTAGTCAAATACGGTAGATATGGTAGCTGAGCCACGATGTTTCTGCATTTTTGAAACCAAAATTATTTATAATTAATGATGAAAAACACAGGTAATCTTTCTATCATTGTCAGAGAACCTGAATCGAAATATTCTTGAATGCCATAATTTATTGAGAGAATCTAAGAGCTTTCGAGATGATTAAACAGTGGCAGTCAGAAGTTAATTGACGGATACTATCCATCTATACAACAGGACCTTATAGGACTCGATTATGCTATGCCTATATTATTATTAAAAAGGATGGCGATCAAATTTTCGATGGCGACGGTAATCGTAAAAAAGAATTTTGTAAACGTATTTGAAAATTTTTTCATGATCTTATCTGGCTTGGCACAATGTTTATTCACTTGGATCAGTAGATCGTGGATTTTCAAAGTTATATAACTATTATTTTTCACCTGGCTGGTTTTACAGCGTAGGGTAACTCCTTCTTCTTCCCTGGTTTTGTTAAACAGTACAGAGACTGCATTTAAGTGTGGCGTCACAACGCGCCCTTACGCGTACTCAAGCGAGCATTTTAATATCAGAGCAACCAATCTGACCGAACCTGACCTATTATTTTTCACCAAGTAGGTAAATGCTCTAAAAGTTTGCTTAGAGGCTCTAATCGTTATTCTTCAATACACTTTTAAACAAATCTGAATCATAATTAATGTCTTCATAGGATCTTGATGATTTTATACTTTCTTCTTAACTATCCCCCTACAGTGTATGAGGAGTCCTCAAAATTATGGTTAAAAAATCAAATCAAAAATATATGACAGCAATTATAGCATAATTTCTTCAAATTCAATTAATTTTTTTCTTTTTGCTTTAAAGCTTTAACTTTCAATCTCTTCCTCTACAAAACTTAATAATAATATATAATTATATATATATTTGTATACATAATATAATAAACATTTTGAACTCTGTTGTATATATTTACATCAAGTGTTTTTGTTAATTTTAAATACAATTATTCTAGAGAATGGTGAAATGAAATGAATCTGTCTGTCTGTCTTTTTGATGTTGCAACCATACATATAATTTAAGCATTTTAAAATTTTGTTAAGAATTTGCAATTTTCATTAAGAAAAAAAAATAACAAACACAACAATTAAATAAAGAATCATTTCGAATTAGAAACCAATGAATTGCAATAAATATTTGCAAAGCAATTCGTTAATGTAGTTCTGTGTGCGCTGAGTGTGTGTGTGTGGTTTTTCATTTTCAGTTTAAATTTTAATTTCAATTGAAAATATGAAATAAATTTTGCTTTCCCGATAATAATTTACCAATTCAGAATATGATTTCTAAGTTTGTTAGAATGAGCAAAAACTACTTACACATTTAGACATTTAAATATATATACGATTTATTTTAAAGATATTATTTTGTATGTACTTGTAGAGAAAAGTTCAATTGATGGCGCATTTTACTTTTCAAAAATGAATCACAATTTTTCGTTTGAATTTTGTTAATTTCACAAATACATTTCACAAACATTTCCAATAATTATGGGTTTTTTTCTGTATTTAAAAATTTCACAAATAAACTTCTGTTGAAATTCCGCAAATAAAATTTAAAACAAAGAAACCTACGACAGATTTTAGTATCTAAGATATACGAATAAAATAAAACTTTTAAAGAGAAAAATCTTAAAAAGCATTTAAGTCGAAGAGGAGTAATTTATTTATAATAAATCAAGTAAAACGTAATGGAAAATTTCGCTTGACGTTACTACTTCACAGTGACAGTATTGAAGTCAAAATATACAATTAGAGGATGAGTTCTGACTAACGGATAGCTCCTGTGAAATAGAAACTTTTGGAAAGTATTAGTTTTTTACAATATTTTTGACTTAACATAGGAATTTTCTATTCCAAGTGGGTATTATCTTTGTGGGAATATTTCTGTGACTACCTATGTATACAAACAGGTACCTCCCAAAAAAAATTAGAATGATTAAATCAGATCAGATTAGTTTAGTTTTCCAATATCATCAATTGATACGAGTGGAGCAAGAGAAGCTTATTGAAATGATAAATAAATAAGCTGCGTTAACTTCTTCAGCGTAGGCTATTATACGCAGATTTTTTCAACATATTTACGGGCGCACAAAGATAGAAGTTTACTTTGTTGCTAATGATGATTTTCGATGAAAATTTGTTTTCCTCATGTCCGAGATTAAGGATAACTTAAGCATTAGTTATGTAAGTTTCATCTTCTCGGCACTGAACTGCTAACAGCTCATGCAGTATCTGTACTTTGTAAGGGGAAATCCTTAAGCCCGTTGCAAAATTATTCCACATTCTTGAAGTGTATAGTGTTTCATGTCTTATTAGCATGTACTTCATATCGTTTTACTTCACTAATGTCAAAGCAGAACTGACATTTATTGAAATTACTCAACAACAACAACAACATTATTCTTTATTAAACTAAATGAAATAGAGAATTAATATTATTGACACACGCACAGATCCGTAAGCCTATTTTACAATGTATTTTTTAACCCTTTTTCAAAAGAAGTATCATTCATATTAATCATAAGGTTAGGAAACCCTTGTAATCTTTGAAATCAAAAATATTTTAAAGAAACTTCTTAAAAAACGTTTGTCGTATTCCATATAATGCCAATACCAGTCGAGCAATCACTGCTAGAACTGATATTCGACAACTTGCGTTCTTTATTCTTTGCTGTACAATGCAATAGCAATAAATTGAGAATTTAATAAAAGGCTAGAGGGCATCTACTACGCAGTCAACATATATTTCATAACTCATAGACTTGACGATATACAGCAAAAACTAGATGTATATACAGACTGAGATCAAAAGAATCGGACTAGTAGAAAAAAAAATTATGCTAATAATAAGCTGATTTTCAAATTGGGATCAGAACTTTAGAAGCATTTACGCCCATTTTCTACTACGACAATTTCCTTACGACATCCAGACGATCCTGTATTATCACTCGAAAAAAGCCCAAGCGATAGCCTATTAACTATCATATGGGGATCTCCACATATGTTTATAAACACGAAAATTAATCCTGTGTATACAGTATAAATTTGTAGGATTACGGGCAGTAGAAACCCGAGCTGAGGGATGTCAACTCCATTCAGAAATTTATCTAAAGGTTGTCTGTGGCATATTTTACGAAAATTCTAACATTTTCTTATTGCAAAGGTAATTCAAAGTTTCTAATATAAAGAAATTATGCAAAGGAAATGGGGATGTTTGAAGATAGAATAACGAATAGAATGTCAAATACAGGAAAACCGTAAAGTCAACCAAAACTACAGCTATATTAAAGTCAAGGATTTGAACAGGCGTTGGTGGAAAGAATATTTTAAGATCCTATACAGCACAGGAATCGCTAAAGTAATTAATAATAATGGTCGCCGTTCTATCGAACTTGACTTAGCTACCAAATCAATTTTACTTTCTTACATAAGAGCGTAGCTAACTTGTAGGATTGATATTAGAAGGTATAATACGTCACAGTCTTAAGCATAATTTTGTTTACAACTAATTGGTCCATATGATTAGAATTTGATTAGAATTGTTGCAATTATAGATAGATTAAAATTCATTTTTTTAATTGAAAATGCACCAAAAAGAACTTTTAAACGATGTTTCAAAGTATTTAATTAATATGGATTAGAAAATGAAATGAAAGAAAACGTTTCTTGTTTTTTTTTTTTGTGTTTTTGTTTTTTTTTTTGGTTTAGCAATTAAAATTCAGAGCGCTATCGATAAACGATAGGCAATTCTGTATTAGGTAAATTATTACACACACATACATACATATACATATGTTTATAAGGAGTACGTAGAAGTATAATGAAGTTTTAAAGAAATATAATACAAAAAGGAACTCAGCTGATTATTATTTTGATTTTGTTTTGAGACAATATTTAAGAAAGAGCACACTTTTCTTATAACATAAGAGAGACACAGAGAGATAGAGAAAATATACAACAAATATACAGAAAAAAAAATATAGTGAAAGATTTGTCATTTTCTTTTAAGATATTCATTGAAAATAAATACAAGAGAATTAAAATACAGTTAAGAAGTTGGTTGGAACAACATGCGTATTTTAAGATCAAAAGTTTTTAGCGAACATTCAAAAGAGTTTTCAATACACGTGCAAAGACGAAAATTTTCTAAAGCATGTCAAGCCTTAAGAAGTTTTTTTCTGAATGTATTAAGAAAACCTCTTTCGAATGTATATGGTAGATTTTTTAGAAAAAATATATTCAGAAATAGCATGTAAGCCTTAGCTTTTTTTATTATTAATATTGTGTGATATGGAGAGAAGCTTTACAATATTTCCCTTCAAGCTTAATACGTTTAATATTCAATAAAAGCAATGAGATTTTAAGAGATTTTTTTTTATAACAATAAGAAGTTTTTGATTACTTAGGAAACAAGCTTAAATTATTTTGATTTGATTTGTTTTAGCTTTACTAAAATGGCAAGAACTTTTAAAAGAGTTTAGAGGAAGATGAAGAAGAAGTTTTTTTGTTTGGCCTTTTAATTGGCATTTACCCAATACAGTATTGCTGTCCAGCCTTCCATAGTGATACATTGGAATACAGTCAACATGGCAAAACCGATATTGTCAAAACTAGTTATGCCAGAATTTGGTCCATCCCATTTTTCCAAACACATACTCGTCGTATAATTACATACATATGAACCACCAGCCTTATCTGTGGCATTATCCGTATTACACGGCGTTTCCGATTCACCTTCTTTAACAGGCTTATCTGCAAAAAGAAAGTTTCCATTATTAAATTCATAAGGCTCGTATACATATATAAAAAGGCTGTTTTTAAATAAAAGAATGAAAAATTTTATAAAAAAAAAATATTGGAATGATAAATACTTGGATCTTCTAAACTATAACAAGTCTTATGTAAAGCACCCGAATAGAACTCGAGTCCAATGATGGCAAATATAACGATCGCAAACAACACCAAGAGACCAATTTGTAGTAACGGTGCCATTGCTTTTATAATGGACTTTAAAACTACTTGTAAACCTGTAAACGAAAAAGAATTCAAATGCAAATGGCAAAAAAAATGAAAAAAAAAGAAAGAGAATATATTAGTAATTTGAATATTTTGTTATTAAAACACTATGATTTAAAAACACTATTTTCTTATTAAATAAATAGCTAAGCATCTAAATAAAATTTACTAATTTGTATATATATATAATGTTAAAGATATTATTTAAATGCTTGTATTGTTGTATTGTATTGTATTGTTTATATAAAAAAATTAAGTTTTTCTACAACTGAAAAAATATTTTAAAAAATTGTTTACTCTAAACATTAATAGCTATTGTTTAATAAAAATAAAAATAATATTTTATTTAATTACTATTTAAACTACTCACTAGGAATTCCAGAGACTAATTTTAAGGGCCTTAGCACACGTATGGCCCTAAGAGTTCTTAGATCTACTTCGGGCCCTAATTGTGGGAATTGTGTCATGAATCTGCTCATATGAGTTTTTTTTTTTTAGCAATATTTTTTTTTTTACATTATTGTTAATGTTTTGTTATTATTTTAAATAAAAAAAAGAAATTAAAAGAAATACAAAAAATTTTTTTAATAATTTCATTACAAACTAGCTGTTATAAGTTTCTAAAACACACCAAAAAAATTTTTCTTATATTATTACATGAAATTAATCACTAAGAAAATTAAATCAAAATGTATATGAAATCAAAACATTGTGAAGCGCTACACTTAAAGCAAAAAACAAGTGCTTAAATTAGTATGAAAGTTTAATATTGAATTAAAGTAAAATTAAATTCCACACATTTTTGTTTTTTTTTTTTTTTTAGAAATAAATAAAAGACCCAAGCAGATAAAGTTAAGTGTGCTGTTAATGGTAATCGTTAAAAGAAATATGTTATTAAAGGAAACAAAATGAAAAATTTTAATACAATTTCTATCTAATACTTTCGAATTTACTAGTGATTTTGTTTTGCTTACTAATTATTTTCTATCACTTCTACTTCCACCGACATCGGAATTTATAACGCGACATAATTCATCAACTACGTATTGATGATATTAGTGAAAAAACAAATTTGAAACAGTCTTTCTAATTAACATGTACTCACGATTTGTCCATTTAGAAATACAAAACAATACACTTTGAGAAATATTTTTTCCATTTGACCCCCATACTATTTCATACACCTTTCCATATTGCAAAAGCTGGCCATTTGCATAAGGAAACGATAGTACTTATTCATCCAAATGCGGTATTCAACTCTAGCGATTCCCAATGAAGCAATGTTGCTTATGTTATACTCTGTTATTGGTTACAAAGCGATTGCTACAGGGCAAATCATTGAAAAAGACTAAACTCTGTCGGCCAGCTGTTGGAGATACCAAACAATGGATTCTTAAGTATTATAATGGATTCAATTATCCATTCATAAATCGTAGATCACCTTGTACGGTGGTAGGTTTTTTATATTAAAACTCAAATTTTCTTTTCAAAGCAATCTCTTTCGATCAATATGTCTAACGTTTCTTAATATTTTCAAAAATAAGATTTGGCGACTTCATCCAAATATATTTATTTGTAAGAGTTTTAGGTAAAGAAAAGATTTGATGTCCACAACACATGGTTATCAGGACACAGTGATATTCCAGTGAGTGTATAGCGAATATACAGTCAGTTGGTCAATAAACAAAGTCTGACTTCTCGACATTGAGAATCCTTTTAAGGACCCATCAATCTATAATTAACAATCTAGTCATGAATACACACACAGGAACAGAAAATCTAGCTAAAATTTGATAAAGAACGTACGAGAAGTCTGCTGTCTTGGGCATTACAGTGCATTGGATTATAAGCACTCATGCAAGGTGCATTAGTATTGGAGACCCTGCGAACGATTTCAGCAGACGCTCTAGAAGCTGCAACGATAAGTAAGAAGAAGAGACTTTTCTTCACATATTGAGTACATGTTCATCATGTATAGCACCTTGTACTATATAAATAACGTGGAGGAACTGTCATATATTGACAGTCTGAGTCATTTTATCAGAAACTCCGAGTGGTTCCGTAGCTAGGGGATAACAGAAAACAATGTGACCCAAGTGAGCCCATTCAACTTCTTTGTGTGAATTTATCTACCTATGTACCTATGGTAACTTTGTAATCGTTGTAATCAAATTGCTTTCCAGCAAGGAATTTCTTAACGTTTGGAAGTAAGAAATAGTCCATCGAGAATTAGGGATGATGAGGGAGCAGTTCGTTCAGGAATTTTACACTGTCCTGATGCTACCGTGTGGATCTTTATAAATGAGTTTAATGGCTTTATTGGCCTTTTTTGGCGTTTATTCGCACGGAGACACAGACTGCCGTTTGGTTCATGGTATGGTTCCTTCTGTCCTATTCCATAACCTATTTTCCTAATTCCAACACAATGCACTGCATGAGTAGGAGCCATAAGTGTTGGTGTTAAGAAAATGTAGTAAATTACTTCTTCGTCCAGATGTGCGAAACGATCCAAGAACTCGTTCGCACACGACGCACAACACTCCTGCGATGTTGTCACAACATTACGTTTGCGATCGATTGTAAGCGAATGTGGCATAGGCCTCGATTAATACGCATTTAAATTGAAACTACTTAGCCATGCGAGATGACTATGATTTCCACAATTTTGAAGTATTTTTTTTAAATATTGCAACTGAGCATTCAGCTTTTCCGGAATTTTTCATGCTTATAGAGCCACAACGAAATTCAGAATAATATTTGGAATCAATGATTGAATTAGTCAAGTTTCGAGTGATGGTTTTTCCTCGCAAATGTTATACATTTGAAGCAATATTTTCACGAATTTATTAATATTGCCATGTAATTTTAAATAAATATAATAAATATTCATTTAAATTAATTGATACTTTAGGCATGTAATATTTGAAAAATTTCTCGGAATATATTCTCAGAAGAAGGCTATGCATTGAATGCAAATTAAAAATCTAAAGTAAAAAACAATTTTACTGTAAACATAATTAAAAATGTATGATTTTTAAATGATTTTATTTTAACTGTTTCAATTTTGTTTTTATTTCGATAATTAAAGTTGTATGATTAACTACGAAATTAAAAACGAAAATATATAAATATTCAGTGTAGCATTTAAACTAAATTGACATTTATTTGAGAAAAGTTGTTATTTTAGCTGAATTTTCTAAAAAAAAAGAAATAATCGTTAAAAGTTATTAGAAAGGACAACACTGTTTAATAAATATGATCGTACACGTAAAGAAAAACATACCTTTAGGCTGTATATCTTGAGGCGATATAGTGAACTAAGAAAGTTTGACATTGAGACATCAAACTTTATTTAAGATGTTACTAAATGTCAATAATTCTGATTAAAAAAAAATCAAACCTTTTTATTCGAAAGTTATCGATACATTAGTACCAACATATTTTTTGAAGTTGCCTTTAAGTATGTTGTGATAAATGACAAAGACACCAGCCTAAAAGTATGTTTCACTGGATTATGTAAAGAACTAAGATTCACACATTATAGTTCTTATCGCATATGAATTTCTAAATTATTATTTTAAATTGAAATCTACATCTCGTATTTTTTCGTTTTTTCGTTTTTGGTTGAAATATGGTCTAGTAATTATGAGACCCTAGCGGTTACTCGAAAATTTTTATTGATAATATATTAGTATATGGTAAGTCTAGCCTAATTTAAAAGATTCTCTTCTATGTTATGTTATTATGTAATTAGATAAGAATCGCTTTCATTCTAAATGAAACGTTTAAATTTTATTTATCTTTTAAAAAAGAATAATTTGAAGGAAATTCTTACTTGGAATTCTTGAAACAAGTTTTAGCGGCCTTAAAACACGAAATGATCTTAACATTCGCAGATCGACATCTATATTGGCCTCGGCAAAGATTGTCATCATACTAAATGCCATCGATAACATTTTAATTTACCGATTTTTTTTACGCACGGGGAGGGGTGGGGGTGTGAACAAACGACCACACGAGCGAGGTAAAGTTGCAAAACCGTGAATGGGATTTGGTAGTTTTATTTTTTTGTTTTTGTGAGTTTTGTTAACAAAACAAAATTTTGTTTTGGAGGCCGAAATCAAAAGAAATAAAGAAATGAAATAAAAAACAAAGAAAGAAAATCAAAATTCAAATTCAACCGAAAACGAAAAGGAAAGAAACAGAACAGAAACAAAATTGCATGAAATTAATGTTAAAAGACAGTTTCAGTAAAAGAAAAGAAAAGGAAAAAATTAAGGACAGTAAGAGAATGAGAAAGATAAAATTAGAAAAATGAGAGCACAGCACATTTGCAAAATAACCGAAAAATATTAACGAACAATAGTAGAGTAAAACTTAAAGTGATAAACGCTTAAAGAGAGAGTGAGAGTAAGACGTTATAATAAGTTGTCATTAAAACGGAAACGTACTCACACACACACACACACAAAAGTCTGTTGAAGACTTGAGGATATAAACACAAGCACACAAAAAGGCTCTCTCATATCACACGCACACAAACTTAAGAATAAATAAATAAAGAAATAACAAAAGAGACCAAATACCACCCATACATACATATATATACACTCAAACAAATCAGCCAGTGTTGACAATTGTAAAAAAGAAAGCATTTCTACTTGTCACCACATATTGGGACAAATTGAAATGTATTCAACAGTTTGTCAGCATTTAACGGATTCGTAAGAGTTTGAAAGAGAACAAAAAAAAAACCCAAAAACAAAACGAAATCAAAAATGAAAAGAAAAAATTGAAATTGAAAATAAAAAAAAATTTCGTTAAATATTTACCCCGTTACTACTACGAAGAAATCCATGATGTTCCAAATATTCCTGAGGTAGGAGTGTTTATGCAAAACTAGACCTAAGGCCACGATCTTGAGCGATGCTTCTACACAGAAAATGCATAAAAAATAGGTCTCCGTTTTTTCCTAAATTTAAAAACAAGCAAATTAAAAATATTCAATTCAATTAGTTCCCTTATAAATAATAATATTAAAAAATATTCATATTTAAATTAAATATTAATGGGAATTAGCTTTTGCCAAAACTGCCACATCAGTTTAAGTAATTGTGTTAAGCTGTTTCTTACTTTGGAATTACATATATTTTTGGCAATAGAAACAAACATAAACAAACTTACCAGCTTTTGGGCCAATACTGTTTTATCACACTCAGGCAAATGTTCTTCTAATGCCAACACAACACAGTTGGCAATGATTGTCAATAACACAGTGTACTCGAAGGGCGGCCATTCTATTATGAAACGTGTGTATTTTCTAATTGGATTATCCTCGGTGAGGATAAATAATGATGTGGGACCACCACCAGGTGGTGTTTCCTCTTTCTTTGGGCCACCCATTCTATCAGCTAAGCGATGGGCTCCCCTTCGACCCGAGTGCCCCCCGCTTGTGGAGCCCTGTTGATGCCCTGCTAGCGCCGCTTCCTGAGCCGCTGCCAACCTACAATTGAATATAAAATCAAAAACAATAAATAATTGTTTCCATATTTTTTCTTTCTTTTTTTTCTTTTTTTTTTTTTTTGTGAGGTGATAATATGAATGTAAGCTGGAAATTTATGGTTTATTTTGTTTTGTATGTAGAGAACATTATAAATACATATACACATAATTGTCCATTACTTCAATCAGTATTACGGCCTAGCTTCTCACACCACTCATGTTGTGTGCGTTAATTTTATACTTGAGTGGCGGGACCTACAGTTTAAATTCTACTCCGAACGACAGATTTTTTGAGAAATTTTTCATGGCAATTTAATTTACCCTCAGAGTTTTTGCCAGAAATCTGCAGAGACGAAGTCGCCTAAGAAATATTCTCTCATATTCCGTTTTAATGTGTTCTTATCTGTAGTGTGTAAACCACTTTATGGTTAGTTGTAACTTTAGCTCTCACTACTTAAAAAATAATCGATAAACACACTATATCGAACATATGATAGGGTACGATAAGTGGGTTGAAAACTTTGTTCAATCATTTAAATCATTTAAACAGACATAGCGACGTGCTGTGATACCACATAAAAGAATGCTGATGAGATCAACAGAAAAGTCGTGCTTAATCGATCTTGAAAACCTAAATTGTGGCTTCTTATTTAAAGAATAACTCCCTTGGAATGAACCAGAAAACAAGCCTGAAATTTTAAGGAATTTATTTATCGATTCGATTCGATATTTAGTAACGATAGCATTGTTTGATTATCAAAAAAGTGTCAGTCAAATGAGAGCAGTCTGCGAAGAGCCAGAGACGGTATTGGCAAATAAATCTAGACTGGCTATCAGAGAGCACAGAAATGCCAATAGTTGGAGTTCACTAAGTCAGGATCAGCTCCATGATTTATGGTCATTAACTCGACCTAAAACATATTAAAGTAGATAGGAAGAAGGAGAGATATTCTTATGTTATATTATTCTCAAGTTCAGAACCGTCCGTATAGACTTCTGCATAATCCTCAAATCGGACTATGCCAGTTGATGTCTCCACTCCCAAAACCATGGAAATAAACTCACTATATGAGGCCAGCCATTTGGAGGTTGTGCATAATTGATCATTGCAACCCTTCAGTCAGGATTACGACCTAGTTTCTCACACCACTCATTTTTACACATGAGCGGCGGGACCTCGAGTTTAAAGTCGTCTCCGAACGACAGATTTCTGAGAAACTTCTCATGGCAATTTTATTTACTTTCAGAGTTTTGGGCAGAAATCTTCTGAGAGGAAGTCGCCTAAGAAATATTTTTTTTATATTTCATTTTGTTGGAGATATCTGACCTGGGGTTTGAAACGTGGCCTCTTGTCTAGTAAGTCAACACACTATCTACTAGACTACATCGACTACGTTGGGAGATTGTGAACACCATAATGAACTACATGACTTAGTGTTTTCACTTTTTACTGACGGCTTGACTTTGAGAAAGCTTTCCGCAAACATAATTATATGACGACTACGCTGAAATGTTTGTACAAACAGAGGTTGAAATTGAGGGGACTCCAATTCATTATTAAAAACTTGAGCATAAAAGTTATGGTGTTTTCGATCATACCTCGTATTAGGTCTTCATCATTGACATGATACAGAGACTGACGATTGTTAGTATAATATGGGATCGGGAAAACGTTCCCTGTGGATGCTCCGTTTGATAGTGAACACCAGAGCTTTGGAGACTTTGAGTAGTATAATGGGAGACAAGCCTATGGGATTTCGTAACTTAATGAATCGAATGGCTTACAGCTGCCTCTTTAACTGGCCCTGGATAGAACCAATACATGATTTTGACAAATACTTCACAGCGAGGCTTAGTAAAATAAACTGAATTAAACAATCATAAGCTAAATACTCTTTTAAAAGCGGAATCATTTTGGGGTTTACAAATGAGTCAAGAAAAGTTTTAAGAAAGGGCAGGAGTTTACGATTCTAGAATATTTTGAACTCATGTGTAAACTCTCGAGTACTTTCCAAGCGCAAACTTATTCCATTGAAAGATGCGATCAATTCAATTTGGATAGAAGCTACAAAGGACAAGACATAGCAATACTATCTGGCAGCCAGGTCGTCAAACGAGCAGTAGACTGCAATAAGGTTAAATCGAAGATAGTATGGGACTCTTCGGATAAACAGAATCATCTAGATCCAATGAGTCTCAGATCATGTAGAAATTCACAGCAATGGGCAGGCAGATGAGCTTGTTGGGATAAGTACCTTTCTATGGAGTGGCGAAAGATATTTGAAAAGGTATATTTAATGAAATCGATGTAGTCTAGTAGGTAGTGTGTTGGCTTATTAGACGTAAGGCCCGAGTCAGACATCAAATGAAATATGAAAAAATATTTCTTTTGCGACTTCCTCTCAGCAGATTTCTAGCAAAAACTCTGAGAGTAAATAAAATTGCCATGAAAAGTTTCTCAAAAATCTGTCTTTTGGAGTGGACGTTAAACTGTGGATCCGCCTCTCAAGCATAAAATTAACACACACAACATGAGTGGTGTGAGAAGCTAGGCCGTAATCCTGACTGAAGGGTTGTAATAGCCAATTATATGTATATGTATGTGTGTATTCAATGAATGGAAAGATAAAGGAATTCAAATACTCTTGTCAGAACAGACACATTTGAGACAAGCAACTTTTGTTGAGCAATCACACACTATCCAGGAATAATCTGAAGTTAGTAAGCGTTTTTTTGATTGCATCGAATACAACTTGTAGATTCTGTGATGATGTGAATGAATCATTAGAGAATAATCTTGAAACCTGTGAGGCATTAATGCATTCCAAGGAGAAACATTTGAGAGCACACTGGAAGCCAGACATGGAATTGTCCTTGTTGATACCGAGCAGTATATGAAGTATGTCAGGGCAATTAGCTTGAAAAAGGCATTATAGGCATATCCTATAAAGTTTGGAGGATGCAATTGGGATTTTTTTTGGAGTTTTAGCAAGTGGTGTAAAGATATTTATAAAATGTCCTACAACGTCTTTAGATTAAAATGTAAAAAAAACATAAACCATGAACCGAAAAAGAGAATTATTTTCGATTTAAAAGCCTTTAACGTGAAATATACATTGTATTTGCAGGTATTAAAGAGAAATTGTGTGTTAAAGTGTTATAAACAGAATAGTCTGTAGTAATTATAGTCATTTGTTTTGACATGTACTAAAAACTGCAAAAGGAAATTGGGTAAGTGGCCCTTTTTTTATACCACTGTTGAAGGTTTCCATAGAATAAACTTTAATTATATATTTATTCAGTTGTATCAAATAAAGTTTACAACTGAAACAGAAACAGACTGACAGACAGAACACATATTGTCCAGTTTTACACGAATGAATGTAATGAAATAAAACGAAAATGAAATTCCCTTTGGTGTATTTATGAACACATGTATACATTCAATATTTTTTTTGTTATTGTTGTTGTTCAAAAAAACAAATAAAAATTTGGTAAGGCTTTCAAAGGTGATTGTGTTGATTTCAAATAAAGCCGTTGGAAAACATAAAAACAAGAAGGCAGGTGGAAAAATTACACGAAATCAAAAATAAACCATCTTTGGCGAAAATTAATAAACGATTGATTGAAAATGGTATGAGTATGTGTTTACAACTAAAGAGAGAATCAAAACGTTTTTCTTTACTTTTCTTTACTACAATACATATGTATGTATACGATATTTTATAAAAATATTGCCTTGTTTAGTCCGTAATATTTTTATGTATTTGTATGCCATGGTATATACTTGTTTTTTTTTTGTATTTGTTATGATGACGTCAATCCATGATTAAAAGTCCGAAAATACGTAACCAATAAATTAGACATGCTCAAGCATACATACTAAAACACTGAGCTTTTTTTTAATGTCACAGCAAACATACTTTTCCCTGTGTATATTACAACATTAAAGGCTTTTATTACAACTTCCCGTTAAGGTTGGGTTTAATGAAAGATAACTTTAGCTAAAGTGAACTTTAAAGTCACCTTTAACTTCTTTTCGTTAATACAACTTACAGATAAATTAAAGTTAACTTTTTCAAAAATATGGCAGTGCCGAAGCAATATCGATAAAACTGCTCAATTAAACAAGTTTTTTTTTAAACGCAGTGGCAACGACGGGCTTCTTTTTTTGTTCTTCATTTTGTTTATATTTGAAGTTGCCATATTGAAAATAATATATAATATGACAAGTCAAACCTAACTTAACTTTAAAAGTTAAAGTTAGGATGATCTTCTCTTTAGCTTAACGCTCACTTCTACCTTATTGTCCGCTTATAATAATGAAAAAAATTAATCTACCCCGTTAAAATCCTCCCTTTAGTTAACGGCAAGTTATAATAATGGCCCTAAATGTTTATTTCAGGACAACAGGAAACTTGAATTTGAACACAAAGGTTCAATTAAAAACTTAAATTAAAAACTCCTCTAAAATGGTTGAGATTTTTACACAAATTCTAATAAAACTTTTTGAATTCGCTTACCATTCGGTGAATAATTTTAAGATAATTTTTCTTCGAACATTTGTTGCTTTAGTTTAAGTTTATTTTATTGCCAGGATTCAGAATTTTATTTTAATGAAAAATCAGTTTTTAAAACCTTAAGTTTTAATGGCTTCTTTTTATTGTCCTTTTTATGTACACAATAAAAAATTCAATTCAATTTTTATTTTTCTTTCCAATCTTCTTATTTTCGGTTACTCATTATAGTTTTATTTAAGAATTTGTTTCTGTTAAGCAGGTATTTCCGCCGTGTCATATCCAAAGATCACAACCACTTTGAAAGCGGCACAATGTTCGTTCGGTGGCAGTATTTTTCCAAAAAACCTCTTACTTTACTCGAACAACTAAGCTGCGATAAAGCTTTCCTTTCTCAAGGATATTTCGGATTATTCAAAAATAATTCTGATTCTGGCATTGGTATTACGATTCACATACATACGTAATTCGTCATTACAACCCTTCAGTCAGGATTATGACCTAGCTTCTCACACCAACCAAGTTGTGTGTGTGTGTTAATTTTATACATGAGTGGCGGAATCTATAGCTTACAATCTACTCCGAACGACAGACTTTTGAGAAACTTTTTCATGGCAGGTTTATTTACTCTCATAGTTTTTGCCAGATATCTGCTGAGAGGAAGTCGCCTAAGAAATATTCACATTTCTGTTTGTTGGAGATGTCAAACCAGGGGTTTGAACAGCAACCTAACATCTAATAAGCCGCTAGTTTCAAAGATAGGCTTAATCTCGTTGGCAGCAAGAGGATAGACTCTGCTGGACATGTATGGATAAAATGAGAGCCGACTCACTTCTATCCCTTAATCGCATGATCATCCAACACCTAATAGCGGTTCTTAGCGATCACTGTCTTTTTGGTCGACATGCCGGCAAATGACCTTTGTACGAACTGTTAGTCTGAGGAGAAGGAAGACACTATATATTATATATTATGAGTCAATGCACTGCTCTTGTCATAAAAAATGAGGTATTATACCTCTCACTTTCTGACATCCTGGATCGAAATTTATTCTAGATTTGCAAAAAAAATTTTCCTGTTAATGCAATCTAAATTTGAATGAAATTTAAATAAAATTTAAATGAAAAAAAGTAAAATTTTACTGTTAATGGAATCTAAATTTAAATGACATTTAAATGAAATTTAAATGAAATTTAGATTGCATTACCAGTAAAATTTTACTGAATACTGAAATTTTTTTCAGTAATCAGTAAAAATCAATTTTTACTGAAATTTTACTGGTACTGCAAAGTGCCCATCTATGATTGGCTGTAGTGGTGTGAAACTTTTCTAATTGATTTCTAGCTTTTTATGGGAGATGATGATGCCCGACCTTCTTTCGTTGTTGATATTAGCGTGTCTGACAAAACAGCAGACAGGCAGAGAGGTCAGGTGGCTTTCTTTTTAATATTAATTTCAATCGTTTGTAGTCAAACAATTTATGTCCTACGCTACAGTGATTTTTATTGTTGGCGAATCATGAGATTTGTTCAGGAGAAAATAGAGAAAATAAATGCTCAAATATTTATATACTCAAAGAAGCTTGACAAAATGAAAAGTACTAAGAACTGTTTTCTTTCTTTATGGTGTTTAGTTACAATAATATCTGACATCTCAAGTTTAAACGGTCAGTTGATCATATAAACTTGTCATTTAGGATGTGTTTGACAGCTATGAGTGTAGTTGGGAATTACAGTAGCTTGTTAGCTAATTAGAGGAAATGCTTCAGAGATGAAATCATCATACAAAAAAAAAATGATTTTGATTTCCTCCAAAAAAATTCGAAAAGTCATGGATTTATGATTTAATTATTTATCCTTTATTTGAATTTTATATTTAAATTTGAATTCCCCAACAGGTTGTCTGAAATTGTTTGACATTTCTTAGGAATCAAAAAAAAATAAAAAAATAAACTCATTTTATTAATCATAAATAACAGCATTCTTCTGCGGTTGTTTTTATCAAATTAAAGATAAAAAATTATAAATATTTCTAACAGCCTCCGCGTTATAAACTAAAATTGCTTTTTATAACCCTACACACACACACACACAGTATGAAATAGAAAATGGCACATGTTTTAATACTAAAATAAATTTATAATCGAAAAGCGTCAAGATGTCGAGTAATACTGGCGCTAAGCCATTGACAAAAATACGAAAAAGGAAATTTTCTTATTTAAAAGAGGTTAAAAATTTCACTAAAAACACTTACAGACTCGCTCTCTTTTACACACACAACCACATATACAAATAAGTACTTTCAAGGAGAAAGTGAAGAACAGTGAATAAAAAAGAATACGAATATGCATGTGTGACTGTGTATGACTGTGTGTTAAAACTAAGGAGCCGGAATGTCTAAACACATCATACTACTGAAACTAGAGCGAAAAAAATCTCCTTAAAACACTTACACGCACACATGTTAAGATTAAAATTTACGCACACGCATAAATTCATACAAACGATTATTATGCCGCAGCATCACAGTAAGACAGTAAAAGTCAAACGGAAAACGAAGCAAAAGTTCGACCAAGTGTTTGTTGTATGCTTATGAGCGTAAGTGTGTGACTCAGTTGGTCACATCGCGTTAGAAAAATTAAATAGAAGACATATTTTATCCTTTTTTTGCCTAGTTTCAATTTCTTTTTTGGCTTAATTTCATTTATTTTTGTAATACAGGAACAAAACAAACAACAAAAAATTAAGAGAGAATCCTTTGATAAAGGCACTTTAAGTTTTATCCGGAAATTTAATAATTTGTATGGCCTTTCTATGTAAGTATGTATGATGAAAAGATCCCGTTTGTATCTTCATAAACCTAAATTTGTCATGCTGTTTGTTTATTGATATCCATTGTTTGTCTTCCTTTGGCAAATATTGGTATGATTCAGTCATTGCCTGAATGTATACATATGTATATGTATATGGTATGTGTATGTATATGGTTTGTGTGAGCGAATGACTAACTACATGAAATTTTAGGCTCATAAAAAAGTTTATCCCAAAGAACGTCAAGCGTATAGACTGTATGTGATGCTGTATCATCATCATCTGTAGTAACAGAATAACAGATTTATCCCTCTCAACCATTCAATTATGAATTAAGCAGTACGAGAGAGAGAGAGAGAGAGGGACAAAACGAGCGGTTAGATGTGAAGTGTTGCGGTATTTATTATTTGCGTAAAATTGCATATTTTATGCATATGCCACTGATTCATAAGGATTTTAGCACTTTTTTTTCTCCCAGCTATTTTATGTATTTTAGACACTCTCACGTACACACGCAAATGTAGTCTATTTGAACAAATACAACTACAGTAAGTAATAAAACTTATCCAAAACCAAATCATAAAAAATCGTAAAGAATAAAAGCAATAACAAATGCATTTCCATTTGTCTTTACTTCAATTATTTTTTCCTTCTTTTTTTAAATATAGAAATTCTGCAATTAAAATTTCTTATTCAGATTCTTATGATTCTAATTAGTTTGATTCACTGACATGGAAAATTTCTTATGAAATCATATTAATTGCTGTCAGTCAAACTGAAAAATTAGGTTTAAATGAAATTCACTGCGGAAAATCGTTGTACATAATTTGATCAGTGGTCTTGCTTAATATACGTACATATTTATGTATATCACCTAAGGCAAAGACAACTTCCTCATTTGTTTGTCGAATTTTAAAAATTCAAGATTACAATTATATATGTACACATAAGCAGGCATACATAAAGTCATTAAACCTAGTTTCTCACACCCACTTTTGTTTGGAGTCTTAATTTTATACATGAGTAGCGGGGGACCTATAGTCGACTCCGAACGAACAATTTATGAGAAACTTTTTCATGGCAATTTTTTCCCTCTTAGAGTTTTTGTCAGATATCTGCTGAGTGGAAGTTGCCGAAGAAATATTTTTTCGTATTTCATTTTGTTGGATCTGTCTGACCTGGAGTTTGAACTGTGGCCTCCTGTCTAATAAGCCAACATATCTACTAGACTATGGCGACTTCGATTGAAAATTTCAATTAACTAACACACATCCGACTAATCTCCCAAAAGATCTTGTGCTATGACGATCGATTTGAATGCTGTAAAGAGCCAATTTTGTTTAATAACGTATTAGCACGACCGACATCATTATTGCAAGCTCTTAAAGTTATGAACATAAAAATTCAATACGTGAATATAGTGGGATGAGACACTTTACTCCATTTTATCTCCATACTATTTACCTCCGAACGAAAATATAATTTAACTTGAGTGTATGTGTCGAAGCCTCGACGTCTACATTGAGATTTATTGAGTTTAAAGCATCCCATAATAATTAATTAATTTAATTAAATTTTTAATTAATTTAATTAATTAATTTTTTTGTATCTACTTGAATATAAGGACTTATTCTTGAAATTCTCACATTTGTTCGTTGTAACCGTATCTCTCGTAGATTACATTCGTTCGTTATTGATTGTTCAGTGGTTTGCGTAACCCATAATATAGAAAATTCTTTGCGTAGTCGCTCTATCCGTATGAGGAAGAAGTGTTTCTGATATGTACTTACCGTTTATATTTCAGATTCACATATAATATTTATAAACACTAAACACTGAAATGTCTATAAACCCCCTTGCTCTCTACATAGCCTAGACAATTCCAATATAATACACTTCATATGTAAGTATTCCAAAAATGTATTCCCAGACAGATATTTATTTATTCGCAACACACTCTACTGGTAACTACTTCTCGGAATAATACTTTCCTTTAATTCTCATCTCTTTAACGAGCCTTTTGTAAAGCAGTAAGAAAAGCCCCTGAGGCGTACAGCAGAAAATACGATGCCAAGGATATAGTTACGCTTTATAAGCTGTAGTAATGTGTAACAATATTGTGTAGGAAATCATAAATTGTGGAAAAGAAGCACGGAAATATCTTTAGGCATTACATACATACATAATTTTCCATTACAACCCTTCAGTCAGGATTACGGCCTAGCTTCTCAACACCACTCATGTTGTGTGCGTTAATTTTATACATGAGTGGCGGGACCTACAGTTTAAAGTCGACTCCGAACGACAGATTTTTTGAGAAGCTTTTCATGGCAATTTTTACTCTCAGAGTTTTTGCCAGAAATCTGCTGAGAGGAAGTCGCCGAAGAAATACTTTTTGTATTTTGTTTTTGATGTCTGGCCTGGAATTCGAACTCGGGCCTTTCGTCTAATAAGCCAACACACTACCTACTAGACCACGGCGACTTCTATTTTTTAGGCATTTTAGGCATTGGTTCTAGAAAATAGACGCCGTCTAGTAATAATTCAAACCAAAAAAAAAAATATTTTTTCGGCGACTATCACTCAGCAGATTTCTGGCAAGAACTCTAAGAGTAAATAAAATTTCTATGAAAAGTTTCTCAAATATTTGTCTTAAGAATTCGACTTTAAACTGTAGGTACCGCAACTCATGGATAAAATTAACACACACACAACATGGGTGGTGTGAGAAGCCAAGTCGTAATCCTGACTGAAGAATTGTAATGACCAAGTAAGGTTAATAAATCTGGCGACTACCACAAAACTACCATTCGTATTATTCGTATGGAAAACCTAAGCATCTGATCGCAAGGGCCTTGTTCCCAAGCACTCTTTTATACGGAACTAGTTTCTCAGTCCATATTTATGAAATAAAGTTCCTCAATTAAGAAGAAAAGTTGTCTCTCGGAAATAATTGTCTATCAAAATATGATGAAGTCACTGCCGATTCAGGCTTTCAGGAAGTAGGCATCAAATTATTGGAGAATGAAGAACGAGTTGTTTGTGCTTTATACAGCTCTTGATAGCTTGGACATACTTATAGCACCGAAAGCTGTTTAGCCGTTCATAAGGCCTACAAAGAGGACCTCACATTTTGGCAACATTAAAAAGGACGAGCCACGAACTCCCTAGAACCTAAAATTATTTATATAAAGAACTAATAAGAGAAATAATTCACATAAAGTATTTGTTTTCACTTACAGCATAAAATTGGATGCACATTTGTCGATCCGATAATGGAAACTCAGACACTTTTGTGTGTCTGCATATTTCGCATGACAAAATAAAACGAGAATTAATTCAATTTTTAATATTTGAAAACAGCATTCTGGAGTTAGTTTTCAAAGCAATTTTATTTCAAAAACCCGGCTTCAAAAAACACATTTTTTTCTTTTTTTAAATAGAATATATGATCGCTTTCAGTTTTATCGCCCACTGTAACAATACGTATTGTAAGTGTATTGGCATACACATACATACACTTGGCATAAAATGATAAACAAAAGGATTTTCGAACATATTCTTTCTCTCTAGTGTGCAATTAACAATGATTTATTGTCAAATGATGTAATTTTTCTTCTTCTTTAGCTTTCATTGTTTTATTTCAGTTTTTTTATATTTATTATTTAAAAAGTATAGAAAAAAACAAAGAAAAAATAGAAAAATTATGCCAAATATTTATACAAATAACCACATAATAATACAATACATAGATGGATGGATAGATGGCATGTGAAAGTATTTGTGTCAATGTATACATTTTTATTGTTTTTATAACGATGTCATACATTCATACATCCATTCATTCACTCAGTTTACATGCTCGTACATATATTCAAATTTGTCTATTTGGAACATTGATGCTTATCGAAATATTTTCTATTGGTTGTATGTATATGATACATACAATAGATACTCTGATAAATATTAAATTGTATCAGAATTTTAAACAAAACAAAAAAAAACACAAAACACAGAATTTAAATACAAGTATTATGAAATGATACTTTATTGTGCATTGGATTGAGATAAAAAAAATATTTCATGAATTTTCTATTCCCCAAATTGAAATTGATTCGGAATAAATTTTTACTGTTTGCGTCATAATGGCCACAATTACTAAATCAAAATTTATTCTATTATTTTACAAGTGGTGAACAAAAATAAGTATATTTAGACAGTGTTGAACTAATTTTAATGATCAGGATTATTTACAAAGTGTCTAAAAGAAAATCTTTTTATTTATGCCAACGGTTAGCAGAAACATTATGAGTTTTATTGAAACAATTGGCCAATTCACAGGACTTTGTATCGTGTATGTTATATTGAATACACTTTTTGTTTGTGAACGCTCAATGCTATGATATATTGTGTATTTCGTATTCCAAATATCAAAAAACGATAAGAAGAAGACCAGTATTTATAATTTGATTTTCAAACAACAAAATGAAAAATATAACGAAAAAAAATTTAATTAATTAATTATCTGTGCGAAAAATATAATTTTGATATATCAATTGTTGACTCAAGTTACATAGAAAATATTTTGTATTTTTATTATTCTTCTTGATTACTGGCATTTACATAAACTGATAGCACGAAACAAATACATCTTTGAACATATGAAAAAAAGTGTATAAATGTATCGGATTTTTATATGAAAATTATCAACAACAAGCATGCACTGTTTTATAGTATATTCGTCTAACAATACAATGAATACAACGATACAAGGGCTTGTGTGAATTGCCCAAATAAAAAACTTTAAATTGTAAAATCTTCGAGATAGAGATGCTTTGCATAATTTCTTATGTGGGCGTAGCAGGTAGACTCCAATATGACAGTCTCTTAATGGAACTGGTAGTAGTAGACCCGCTTATTAATAAATCTATTAACTTGAAAAATAATTTAAAATTTTTGACAAATCTCGCACCGTCGCTCGATCCATATGAGATAACAAATTGGCCACAACAACCCTTCAGTCAGGATTACGGCCTAGCTTCTCACACCACGCATGTTAAGTGTATTAGTTTTATTCCTAAGTGATGGGACCTACAGTTTAAAGGTCACTCCGAATAGCAAAGTTTTGAAAAGCATTTCATAGCAGAGTTTTCGCCAAAAAAAAAAATTATGAGAGGTAGTCACTGAAGAAATGGTTTGAATATTTCGATTGAACTTCCCATACGAAATACGCTGTTAAAAAACTACCCAACGAACAATTGAAGAAAGCAATTAGCTTAGGCGCCTATATCTTTGGTCTCAAGTAATGCCAGACCGCAAGGAATCCTTGATACTATACCTATCCAGCCCACTAGGTCCATTTCTCTCCCAAGTCGATTATTCCGATTCCGATTTATAAGCTCCATTATATAAAACATCAAACAAAAATTTATCCATAGGTTTTGTATTAGAACTCAATATAAGAGATGAAAAGAATTCGTCTGAGACAACGTGGTGTTACATGGAGGTCCCTGTAATTGGAAGTACATATGTATATACGGAAAATCGTGAAGTGATAAAGAAATTGACGGTTATGAAATGAAAAGGTTTTCCACAAAGGAAAGTGGTTCCTCTGTTAGGTCAGATTATTTTTACGGTCAGTATAATATACAGACACAAATATCCCTTCTCCTTATGTATACGTTCACTACATTTCAAACAACATTTCATTGTCAAATGTATTGTATAGCAACTTATCGATTTTAAGAGAAAATAATATTGCCATGAAAATCGTCTCAAAAATCTATCGTTCGGAGTTGACTACAAACTGTAGGTCCCGCCACTCATGTATGAAATTAAAATTCTCAACATAAGAGGCGTGAGAAGCTATGTCGTAATTCTGCCTGAAGGGTGTAAAACAATTATGTACGAATGTATGTAAAAGATACATCAGTTAAAGCAGTATCTAAATATGGTAGTTTGAAGTCATTGATCTAAACATTTCAAGTAGATTTTTGATAATGTAATACCGACTTCAAATAGAATAAAGATTTTAAAGATTAATTAAGGTCTTTAAGCCGGTAAGCAACGGCTTTCTTTCATATAATATTTTGGCCTCAATTACAGAGCCACATGTTTTTGAGCTTCCAAACATCAGAGAGCCTTTGATTTTATGCTCATGATTTATTTAATCACTCTCTTCTTTTTCAATGATGAGGAGCATCTTGTT
The DNA here is from genome assembly GCA_930367235.1 of Sarcophaga rosellei. NCBI lineage: Eukaryota > Metazoa > Arthropoda > Insecta > Diptera > Sarcophagidae > Sarcophaga > Sarcophaga rosellei. The sequence continues at coordinate 80,172,594 of OV884018.1, forward strand.
TATCTACATAAATATTAATTAAAGGTAAATTGAGCATGAATGTAGAAGTATGTACGAGTATGTACCTTTGTAAGTATATGAGTTACAACAAACAAAGAAATAATATTTATGGGGACAGTTTGTAAATAAAAAAAAAATTTAAAAAAGAAATTGTTATCCTTTATCATTTATGCATATTTTATCTTGTTTATATGAGTATGTACATACATACATACGTATATATACCATAATTTATGTTTCTTTGTCTCTTCTTTTATGTATTTTTAATATAGAAAATATATCGGTCAAATACGGAAAGAGTGACCTCATTTTCTTATACAACTCTACTGTTGTAATAGTTTATTGCTTTTTTCTTTGTGTGTATTTCGTTTTCTTTCTTTCCTTCTGTTTTTCCTATTATTGTTTTTCTACATTTCTTCTTAATTGTTGACCATTAAGGGCAACGTTTTCTGCCTTGAGTTTTCATGTCACCGCAGAATGAAACATACATACTGCAAACTGATATTGTATAGCATGAGACGACAGCAGCAGTAGCATAGCCCAGTCATAAATAAATATGTTGACGTTTTTCTTTTTTTCCATTTCTTTCCTTCATTCGTTTATTCATTCTTAACATGTATCACGGTTTTTCTCAAAAGCACAAACATATAATTTTAGTTTCCTTTTTTTATTTTCTTTTTTTTTTCATAGTAAAATTCCAAAATTAATAAAAAAAAAGTCAAGAAATATACGATTTCAGCATATGCATGAAAAATATCCTGTTACCCTTATTTATTGGGAAATCCTGTATGTAGATTTCGCTTTAATTATGGTGGACCTACCAGTTAGAGGACTTTACTTTTTGAAACATGCTATTGTAGTAAGTCAGTCAGCTTTTGTTTACGTGCTCTGGGTAATTGTTGTTTCTCTTTTTTTTGCGTTTCCACTTCGTTTTCATCATGTTGTATACTTTGCATATATTTTTCAAGCAATTTTTTACTGTGTACTTCAATAATAGAATTTTGGTAGTAAACTCCTGTATCACAATGCAGATTCTTGTTGTTGATGTTGGTCACACTGCTCTTGCTTGTAATTGTGCACAATGGGTCTTGCCCTGAGAAGGCAATGTTTATACATTCTAAATTAATTAATTATTTTTAATATAAAACATAAAAATGGTTTGTTTTCAATCAGGCAAACCAATTAATTTCAATTTGTGCAAAATCATAAAATAGGAGAGAGTGGCTTTGTTGAAATCAAAGCTCACTTGAGTACACATACAAGAAATACACCCAAATCAGAAAAGTTTACGCCGAATAAAGTGGGCTAAAGTAATTTCTTTCTCTACGAAAAATCGATAGCAAGTAAATGAACTCGGTGTCCTCTGAAAGTAATACAGGAGATGATTGTTAATTGATAAAGTTGATTGACTCCCCTCCTATCCAGTGTAGATTACAAAAATCTGTTAAAGGAGCAAGATTAATCTTTAGGTCAGTTTTCTCATATAGATGCCTATGTATATCTCACTAATAGTTTAATGAAGGTTTAAGAGAGTCTTCCATTAAGCGCTTTATATCTTTTAATTCATATGAAATGAAGTCGCCATAGTCTAGTAGGTAGTGTGTAGGCTTATTAGACATGAGGCCTCGGTTCAAACCCCAAGTCTCCACCAAAACGAAATACAAAAAAAAAAAAAATATATCTTCGGCGACATCCTGTTACCAGATTTCTGGCAAAAATTCTGAGTGTAAAACTAAATTGCCTTGAAAAAGTTTTTCAAAAATTTGTCGTTCGGAATCGACTTTAAAACTGTACGTCCTGCCACTCATGTATAAAATTAACACACAGAACAGAAGTGGTGTGAGAAATCAGTTTGGAATCCTGACTGATGATGTCTTGTAATGACCAATTATGTATGAATGTATGTAAATCACTATGATAAGCCAATAGCAATATGAAATACCCTGTGAAAGTAATACAGTGATGGAGATACCAGTTCAGTCCAGTTTTGTCTACAAAAATCTGGCTGAGATGTAAAATTCCTCTCAAGCTCAGAATTTTCATATGTCTGTGCCTCAAGGACAGTTTATTAGAGGTAAGAGATAGGGTTTGGCTTCCATTATGCGAATCTTAAAATTTAAATCAAGCAAAGTGTGTCTTGGCTTTTTTGGGTAAATTGCATCCGAAATATTCATTTTCCATGACTCTAGCGCATAAACAAGGCCGAATTATTCGAAAGCATGAATTATGTTTACTTCGAGGAATACCTTAGGAGATTCTTATTCGTGTACAACTGCGGAAAACTGAAAACCCTACAAATAAAAAAGTCTAACGGAATCAAATTGCACGATATTGGTGGCCAAATCACTACCAATTCAGGTCAAAAGAAGTTGGCATTCATCGAGCTATAATATCATTTGCAAAGAAATTTGATGATGCCCTACAAAACAGAAACTTTTTCGGGTGGATTTAATTATTCCAAATTCGACAATTTTGTTTGTCCATCAAGAAATTTGCCTCATCGAGAAAGATAATTTTTTAATAAAAATTTTGGAGTCAACATCTCCAACGTCTCCAGAGTCTATTTAGCGAAAACATTTCGTTGTCTATGGTCGTCCGAGGTGAATAAATGACAACAAGTAATTGCACAGATGTTGTTTCAATAAGAAGACCATTACGCATACGAGGGTATTAAAACCGTTTCATATTCCACTTAAGGCAAATGTCATCAATATTTTTAAATTCTAAAGATTTTCTCTGATTGGCCTTACATCGAAAACATTGAAAGCCATTAATGATATACATACGAATCCTTTCTTGCTTCAGCTAAAAATATAAAAGTTCTCTTGCGATAATATTTTATTGACCATAAGAGTGACAACAAAAACAATAACAACAATATTAAAATGAATAAAAATAACATTTACATTAGCAGCTTTAGTTCAGCCGAAGCTGAATGGGGACACGCGGATTGTTATAAAAATTCAATTAAAAAGGAAAAAACCCTGCCAAGAAGATAATGTAGTGGTATGAGTTGAAAATCAGACAAAAAAAAACAGGCTAAGAAAAACAAACAACGAAGTAGAAACAAAACATATAAATAAACTGTGTCACTACTAACATATATTTTTATGTCACACAAAAACATACGCACGCTCACATGACCAATTGCATGATTATAGTGGGGAGTGCGTCAAGTATGTTGAGAGAAGCCGAATAGTCCAATACCACATTGCTAACAGTGCCAGCGAACTTTGTACAGCTAAATAAACAATTAAATGTTGAATCAACTACCACAACTTTAAGCGGCTGTTAAGCATGACAGTGTAGCAAGAGGAATAGAACGAACAAAATAATTTAAATTTAAATTTCTTAAGAAAATTTGTGATCCTACGGAAAAAGTTCCTCGACAGTACATTCACAGGTTCATAGGCAATGACACTTGGTAACTCGCTTCAGACTAATCGTCTGCTTTTTTAAATCAAAGGAATTTAGTGGGCCACCTTATGATATGCAGAAGGAAGCTTTGATTGCAATAACAAATTTACTCCTTAGATGATTCGCTAAACTCTTTTAACACATTGTATGTCGTCGTAGTCTAGTATGTAGCATATTGGCTTATTAGGCGTGAGGTCACGGTTCAAACCCTTTCTCTCATCAGATTTCTGGCAAAAATTCAGAGAGTAAATAAAATTAGAGAGACGACTTTAAATTGCAGGTACCGCTACTCATGTATAAAATTAACAGACACAACATAAGTGGAATGAGAAGCTAGGTTGTAACCAGTGATCAGTAATGAGTTTGAGTATGAGTTGAGTTGATTCGAATCATACTCATAATTTGTGATACTTACATTACTTACTTCATACTTATTTTAATATCATACTCATACTACTCATATTCAAAGTTTAAAGTACTCATCGTACTCATACTTAACAATACGCATGATGTTGTTGATTTCGACTCTCCTTTACTCAACATTTAGAAGAATCACAATATAAGTATGATTCGCGTACGAACACTACAATATTCAGTAGGAGGTTGTGTGTTTGCTTTGCTTGCTGCCTTTGTCTTTTTCTTTCTTCTGTTTTTGTAAATGCAACAACAACTAAGACTAAGTTTTGATATATGATACGAATCACTCGAATCATTTATGAGTATTATAAGTATTTTTTCTAAATTTATGAATCTGAATGATCATGGGTATGAATCGAACATATTTCGAATGTTATCAGTTTGATGTCAACGTTGTACTCATTACAACCTGTACTTATAAATCAATGTTGTAGTGAGTACGAATGAATCAGAGTAATTAAATTTCAATACTGTTGACTCACTCATACTCAAAATTTCATAAGTACTTATGAGTAGCGAAAAGACGATTCATTGCTGATCTCTGGTTATAATCCTGACTGAAGGATTGCAGTGACCAATTATGTATGTATGGATGTGTGGCAAACGTACTTGTTCGTTTTCAGCCGATTGATATTTGAGCGTGGTACATGTACGGGCTGGTAAAAAACGAAATGAACAAATGGAACAGAGCTTGAGAAAATGTCTTTGCTGTGATATGTAAAATCACATCATATAGCCCATAGCGTTTGTCGGTATAAAAACGCCGATTTAGGCTAAAAACGAAGTCGAATCCCGCGCCTGGCACTATTTCGATGCATACATATTGAAACTACTGTGCTGACCATATCACCGCCGTTTTTGTTGGAATTCATCAAAACAAAAAAAAAAAAAATTCAAGTTAAAATACCATAACTTAGCTTAGGGAGGTTCGCTTTCGAACCATGGCACACTTTCATATTAATGCCTTGCATGTGTATGTATGTACGTTTGAGACACGTTATGTATGTTTAAGAGAACACATAAAAGTTCATTTGTTCTCTTGTTCTTTAACCCTTTCTCCCAAACTGCTCATAGTTTTATGTGTTTGTACGTACACACACAGCCATATTTCTCACACTTATGCAGATATAAAAATGTCTGCCATATTTATGTACAACATCAGTTTAAATATTGATGTTGTTGTTTCTGTTGCTGTTGCTGTTGTGTTGTTATTGTATATAAAAGTCATTTATTAACAACATTGAAACCATAAATACTGCATGTTGCGTATGTATGCAAGTACCATACGTACACATGTAGAGCATGTGTAAGCGTGTAAGTGTGTATTACAGTGATAAAGTGCTAAGAAGAAAGTTTCCCCTTTAAAAATGGAACATAAAGTATAAAAATAAATATGAGCAGCGATATAAAATCATTTTGTATATTGTTAAATGAATTGTTTGTTTGTATACGTACTAAATGCATGTATATGTAGGGTCTTTTTAGTTTTTTTCTTTTTTTCTTCTCCTGCTTCAATGCACGTTGCATGTTTTCATTTGATATTAAAAACCAATACAAAACAACAAACAAAATATAACGTGTGCGTATTTTTATTATTTTCTAGCCTTCTCCGTTTAAATTGTCCTTTTTTTAAATTGTGAACACTAGTAGAGCAAAAGGGGTCCCCTTTTATATACAAATATAACAAGAAAATAATTCTTCTTTCCGGCCATGTGACTGCAGTAAATTTTTTCACAACGAGTAAATGAAATTCATTAAAATGCCTTCTTTTTGCTTGATTGTTGAAATGTTTCAATGTTTTATATGAATACTACAACACCATAATTAATTGGAAACCAATTTAGAATCATTTAAAATTGTTTTTGTTTAAAAACAAAATATGATAATGTGTAATATTCAGACTTCATTCTGCTACTTCTTCAAATAGCATTTGTTTATCCCATTCAATAGATAAGGTCGGAAAACACATGATAGGATTAGGAAGATACGAGTGTGTTTACAAAAAAGTTGGATTTGTGCGCATTACAGAGCAACGAAAGCATTTAATAGATATACTTCGATGGCGAAAAAAAAGGAATAGTTTCGGTAAGAATAATATTCGATACCGCCCGAAACTTCGATGGAAGGGTCAAATTGGTCATGGCCCGCAGACGACCACTAAGCGTGTAAATCATTTGTAAACGAAATCAGCAATCGTTTGTTAATATGCTTTCAATAAGGCCATCTAAGTAAGTAGAAAGAAAACAGCTCATCCATTCCGTTCTGCTAATATGGATTGCAAAGAACCATGCTAGGGAAATGAACCTCACGATAGAATAATGTTATTCGCCGCGTCTGACCTTCAATACTTATAAGTTATGTACAAAAAATCATTTAAAATGACTTGGATAATGCTTGAATTCTCACTCACATGATTTAATTGGTCATCACAACCCTTTAGTCAGGATTACAACCCAGTTTCTCACACCACCCATGTTGCGTATGTTAATTTTTGTAGCATAGTGCCGGCTATGAAGTACAGATTTTTGAGGCAAATTTTTTCCAGAAGAATACTGAGGCAAGAGGCCTGTCTTCTAATAAGCCAACAACCTACCTACTAGACTAAGGCTACTGCTTGAATACTGAGAGAAATTTAAACAAAACGAAACAAAAAATCGAAACACAATCGATATTTTTTCCTAATAAAGGTTTTGTATAGCGGCGAACAGTGAGTTTCATTACTAAATGAACATATTGTTCTCAAATGATGACGGCCGAAAAGCTGTATGCACTCCCTTGCAGACAAACTTTTAAAAGGTTACTATGATGTTATTAATTATATCGCTTCATAATAAGAAGAATTGCGCTAAAGCGTTAAACTTTGGACAATGGAAACGAAATTGTGAACAAAACTGTGTCAGACCAGAGATCAGCAATGAATCGTCTTTTCGCTACTCATAAGTACTTATGAAATTTTGAGTATAAGTAAGCCAACAGCATCGAAATTTAATTACTTTGATTCATTCTTACTCACTACAACATTTATTTATAAGTGCAGATTGCAATGAGTTCATACTCAACGTTGACATCAAACTCATAACATTCGAAATGTGTTTGATTCATACACCTACTCATTCAGATTCATAAATTTAGAAAAATACTTATAATACTCATAAATGATTCGAGTGATTCGTATCATTCATCAAAACTTAGTCTTAGTTGTTGTTGCATTTACAAAAACAGAAGAAAGAAAAAGACAAAGACAACAAGCAAAGCAAACACACAACCTTCTAGTGAGTATTGTAGTGTTCGTATGAGAATCATACTTATTTTGTGATTCTTGTAAATGTTGAGTAAAGGAGAGTCGAAATCAATAACATCATGCGTATGGTTAAGTATGAGTACTATTAGTACTTCAAACTTTAAATATGATATTAAAATAAGCATGAATACGTATAAGTATCACAAATTATGAGTATGATTCGAATCTACTCATCTTTTTCAATACTCATTGCTGATCTCTGTGCCAGACTGCTAACATCGGTGTTAATTCCTTTTAATGAGGCTGTGGCAAAAGCATTTCCTCAAAATTGTTTATTCTTTCTTAGCTTTGCCATTTTCACCCCCTGTGATGGATGTATATAGAATTGTTGTTTGGATGTAGTAGTGACAGCCTTTGTCGATTCAACGTTTTCTAGCATTCTTTCTTGGTGATAATGTATCCTCTAATGGAGCCAACAATTAGGGGATCCCTTGATTATTTAGTTCATTCGTTTTACTTTTTAATTGAGCATAGAATAGTAGAATTTGAATGTCAAAGAGTTCTACTCATATCACTGCAATATAATGTCACTTATGGAAGGAGTTTAGACTCTATTTGGAAAATTTGATAAGATATTGTCTTCTTAGCTGTGGTAAAAATGGCTTTTTCCTGCCAATTTTCTCTACTTAATTTGGTTTTTGTTTCCAAACCATACCCAAAAACGTATGATTCTCTGTAGTCCTTGAATGAAGGTTAATCAGACATTGATGTTGAATATACTTAGATTAACAAGATTGAAAAGTCGCCGTAATCTAGTGGGTAGTGTGTTGGCTTATTAGACAGAAGACCTCGGTTCCAAACCAGGTCAGATATCTCCAACAAAATGAAATACGAAAAAATATTGCTTCGACGACTTTCTCTCAGCAGATTTCATCACAAACCCTGAGTGGAAATAAATTTTCCATGAAAAAGTTTCTCAAAAATCTATCGCTCGGAATGGACTTTAAAACAGTGGATCTCGCAACAACACACACTGCATACATACATAAGTGGTGTGAGGAACTAGGTCGTAATCCTGACTAAAGGGTTCTAGTGACCACTTATGTATGTATGTATGTGTAAAAAGATTTTAATTAGAAAGAGACAAACTACATTCTAGAAATTAAATTTCCAGTTTCTCGATATCGAGGTATAGGTTATAAATCTGTCAGACAATGGACAGTTTCGATACAATTGCTTCGATACAACCACTATTAAATGAACTGATGTAATCGATTACGGTTTAAATATCATATATAAATTCGATAACGACTTTAAATAATTAATCACTTAACACTACTAATAAGCAAAAAAAAAAACAGAAAAAAGAGACACAAACATACCGTCAATATATCCAATTTCTGATAATTATAGGACGACCGCTCGGCCATAATTGTGTTACACCAGATGTACGGCAACACACATTTGTGTAGATTGACACGTCATACACATGGCATGCAATCAATGATGTCAAACTATTAATTTATTTAATATTTATAATGTTTGTTGTTGTTGTTGCTGTTGCTGATGTTTTTATTTATTTATTTTTTTTTTTTCTTTTGTTATATTCAGTTGTCGTTGATTTATTTGTTTGTTTTTATTGATGTTGTTACTTTTCTGTTGAATTCCTTTTGTTGTTGTTGTTTTACGAATAAAATTTAATTTGTTTTATTTTCGAATATTTTTTGGATACCTTTTTAAGCGAAAACAACAAGAACAATACGACTACGAATGCAAAAGCTTTTGCCACTCAATTCGTTTATACACTTTCGTTTACTGCCTGCTCCTTTTTCGTTATTTCGTTAAATACGCACACACTCGTGTCCACAAAAACACACACACGTTTGCTGGTTTACGTTTTACTTTACATGTATATGGTGGGAAATCGAGATAAAGAAAGAGAGAGAGATTGACAGAGAAGGAGAGTGTGTTTGTATGCGTGTGTGTTAGTGTAAGTTGATGTGAAAAAGAGGGTGAATTTATTTATAAGGAATAAAATACGTTTTATTTGGAATTTTTGACGATTTTTTTTTTTTGGTGATGAACAACGGGATTATAAATATACAGGATATTGAATAAATACAGTTGAATAATGTTTCAACGAGTTGTTTGTTGTTGGTTATTTGGTTTATTTTTCGTTATTAAAAGCGCTTTAACATTTTTTTAAGGATACTGGACGCGTTTTAAATTTTGTTTGTATTAAACTTTACTTTTTTTTTTTTAATTATATAATAATATAATAATAATTTGTTTTCTATTATTTTAATGATCCAATGTTATGGCTGATTGATTTATTTTATATACAGATGATCTTTTCAGAAATTCCTTGGGTTTTTTTTTTTTGTTGGTTTTTTTTTGTACAACAGAAAGAAAAGGGAGAAGAAGAAATAATTAATTTTAAAACAAATCACAAAAATCACAGATTATTTATTAAAATTTTAATATTTTTTTATTTTCCATTTTTATGTTTCGCTTCAAATTAATGCAATTTATTTGTAATTATTTTAATTAATTTCTTTGCATATTTTTCTTTTATTTGCTTTTTTTTTTTTGTTTACTTTTTGATGACTTTGATGTTTAAAGTAGTAGTACTTTTGGAGATTTGTTTTGTTTTCGTATGTATATATTTACATTTAACGAGTATTTTCTTTGTTTTAAATACAATTTTTGATGAGTTTTCTGCAGATATTTACACATGAACGTGATGAATTTTTTGGTTTTATTATGTTTTCTTTTTTTATTTGCTTTCTTATATTTCTTTCAGACTTTAAATGCTGGTTGTAAAATACTGATCTTGCTTTTTCTTTGACCACATTTCGTCCTTGTTAAACAGGTTGTTATATATTCTTTTTTTTTATTTTTTCTTATTTCAATATTAATTGCTTTTTTCCCATTCGTTTTACAAACTCTATGTCCAGACTATTTAATTTTTTTTTAATTCTTTTGTAATATTTTTCACACAATATTCAATTTCTGGCTTCCAAAACGAACCTTTAAACAAAATATTTAAAATTTGTTTGTTTTCATTATGTTATGTACCATATATACATATATCACTATTACAACATATACACTATACTCAGTTAGTTAGAAATACATTACAGTGATTGCCAAAAGTGTTCGTACAATAAAGTAATTTTAAAACAAAAATTTTAATTTCTTTAAATTTCAGTTGTTGTTAGAGAGCCAACTTAAACTTCAGTAGATATGTACATACATATGCATCTCTACAAAAACTATGAATGTCGCCAACAAACACATAATGCCGCCTGACGCAGAAGATCATCCATCAAGACTGTATACTTATTTCGCAAAGTGCCCATTTTCCTGTATCACTGGACATCAAACATGCAAAACTATCTGTAATTGAAAATCCTATATGAAGACAAAATAAATATTTTTTGAGGAGCGATGGTTTTATTTGCCTTGAAAAACGAAATGGATCACAAGAAATGAAACATGGACAAATAATGGAATCTATTATTTGAAGCGATAAATACGATCCCACAAAAAATTGCTCATAACGGATCAATTCTAAATTATGACAGAGACATAGACGGCGAAGTGAGACACAAAATAAGCACAGTACGTTCGAAATTGCTCAGTCTGACAGGAGTTCTGTGTGACTATAGTAATAAAAGAAGAATTTACATAACTTGTGGACGAATCGTGTTGATCTATGCATTACATTTTTTAAAACATATGTTGGAAGAGAAAGTGTTTAGATGGTCTACCAGGATAACTTGCAAGGACAACAACATTAGAAGCGACACTGTACGAGCTGACGTTATTCTAGCACAGTAAAGGGAAAAAATTAGCGAAATGTGGAAGTGTGAGCACGTAGTAAGAAAAATAATGTTCGTAAACAGGATCGAGTCTTGAAGTTCGAGAAAAGCTCACTTAATACCATCTACAGATACATGGAGGAACATAAAGAAGAAAATGTAACAATGCATAGCAAATAACCACAAAAATCTGATATCCGGTGTTAATAAATCACTGCGTGCAGTAGAATACGATCACAATACCAAATAGGTAATACGGCAATAAATAGAAATAGAAAGGCAACAAGCGGAATGACAATCGTAAAATGAATACCCATCCCATCAATAGTTGGGAAAAATATTAAAATATTGAAAATTGAATACAAATTTCCTTCTCCTAATACAACGGTATGATAATACCGTTCAAATAGAACCCTCAGACGATAATGGAGTCCATCAAAACTTAAATTTTAGAGATGGCCTTCCTGCAGGAAGCAGAGAATTTAGCATCAATGCTGTGTAATCTATTTTGAACAATCTGAAATATCTATACATACATATAAGTATGTTATCTGGAAATTTCATAATTAATATAACACAATTTCTTACAATTTAAATCTGATCTTGGACACTTGGCAATCGCTTTGTGCAGATGCTGTAAAGCTGAGAAAAATTAGGAAACTGTTCTTCTATTATTGAGTACATACACAGCACTGTCCCGAAGGAGGAAAACACATAATGGTGTCTACCACATAGACGATCTAAATGAACTTTCAGGCATGAACATTAGCAGTCTGGATGGCTTCATAGGAAGATCCGAAATTATTTTAGAAACTGTGTGTTCATCCAATTTCATATTAAATAGACAGCCATATGTACCCACCTACCACATAAATCTGATTGTAATTAAATCACTTGATGATTTCTTATGTTTGGAACAGCATTCTACTGGGTGCGAAATCTAAATTCACTGCACTAAAGATTGTTCGTATAATTTTCTTCCTTAATCATTGATCAAAGAGAGAATCAGTTCATGTTTTAACATTTACATAACAGAAGTAACATTTTTTATATGTTTTATTTTTACATATTATCACAGGTCCCGATTCTTTGGGACATACTGTTTGGTGTTCCAATTTTATATGATCCTACCGTACGATTATCTTTAACGACAATAAGACTGGTAAATAATAATAACTACTCTCCATGACAAACACTTCCTGTTTAGAAGAAAAAACTATGCCATAACCTAATCCAATAAGAACGAAAAAGCCAAGACATATTCGCTTTTTATCCCTACAGAACCCTGCCTACTAGGCGCTGCCTTTGCAATAGCTTTAAATCAGAGGAGGATGGAAGATAATCTAACTTGAAGTTGCACCTTACACCAAACTCGGTAAACACGTTTGGGGGTCCACATATATAAGGACATTGCTCAGTTTGTAATAATTTTTATTTATTGTTATTATTTTACCCGCATTAATAATAAAATTTATTGAGACATTTGTTTAATGACGAGAAGAATTATTCTGATTTGAGGATAACCAATTGAAAGGTCTCTTAACTGGGACTAGATTGTTTCAATATGACTTATGATAATTGTCAACAATATTGGGAAAATTTAAAAAGTTAACGAATTGTAGATATTAATTGTTTAAAGAAGTTTTACTGAAATTCATTTCTTTTCAGTTTGATATTACGAAAAAAAATTAATGATTTACAAATAATCGTAACTATTTAAAGATTTTTAAATTAAATTAAGTGACTGAAATTTCTTATATTTTTTAATTATTATTTGATTATTATTTGTTGTTAGACTCATTTTAATTTTTAATTATTTATTTGTTTCATTTAAATTATTTAAAACATTTTTAAAAAATAAATTCAAAATTTATTATTTAATTACTCCTTTGTATGAACACTTTTTGCAACCACTGTTATGTATCAATTAAATATTTTTATTATATAAAATATACGTTTCAATATTTTCTCTCTTCAAATTTATTTATTTTTACAAATAACACTTTAAACATTTAAATGAATATGTATGTACATGTATTTTCTTTTTAATTTTTATTCTGTTTTTAATTAATGTTTTTTTATTAATTTTTTCAAGGCACTATTTTGTTCATGAATATTATTATTTTTTTTTTTTTTGTCTTTTTAAATACGAATAAATTCCATGTAAATTTCTAATTAGATTTAAACATTTCTCTATTTGTAAACGAAATGAATTTGTTGGTGCTGAAAAGTCAACGGAAAACCCCAGTGATTTCTAGTTGTTCTCAATTTCGTTTTTCTTTTCATCTTCTTTTTTATGCTGTCATTCCATTCAGCTTCTGCCACTACTTTGCTCTCGTTTACTTATTTTCTTTGTTGCCTTTTATTCACTTTTACGCATATCTCTCTCATTCGTGTATTCGTGTATCACTCATGCATAAACAACTTGTGCTCTACAGTGTGCGTGTATTTGTATATGTTTAGCACGTGTGTCAAAAAAAATGTAAAAGAAAAATGGATGAAAAAAAACGAAAGAAAGGAAGGAAAAAAGTTTCGTTAAGTTTTGTTTTTCAACTCCATTATTTTATATTTTGTTTCATTCTCTTGCTTGTAGTTGTTGTTAATTTTTTTTTCTTTTCGATTTTTCATTCAGTCAGTGTTTTTATGGCTTTCCAGGCCATATCAGTTCTTGATTTCGTTTTTCATTGTTTATTGTTCTATGTTTTGTTGTATTTTTATTTTGTTATTTACAATTATTGACTCAATTTATGTTTTATATTCACACACACACATACTTATGCACAGGGATGATATACACATATCATGGGGTTTTTCATAGCGGAATAGTGTTCAGTAAAACAACATAAAAATTTTGTAGCATATTTTAAGTGTAAATACAAAATTAAAGTGTATGTGTGCATGTGTTGACAGTAGTGAAATTAAAGAAAAATTTAAATTTTTTTGTTGACAAAAACAAATAAACAAGAATACATTTCTGCAAGAGGAACTGATTACCAAGTTGAACGTTACTTCAAAATGCGAGGGCATATTAGTTTTGAATATCTCGCCTCTAAGCTGAACGCTTCTTCTGTCAAAAGACATCTGTCGTTTAATTTGGGTTTCACAGTCCTTGACAGCACATTTGAAACCGTTTTAAGGAGAAAATGAAAAAAGAAGAATTTTTTATGTCTAATAAGCACTATAATTTGAATTATACTGTAACCAAGGCTAGGTGTAATAAATACTACAAAACTTTGCTTTAAGAATGACAATGCAAGCTCGATGATAAACATTCTCATCACCCATTCTCTACACCCAAAACAATCAAAAAACGTATAATAAACTGTGAAATGTTGTTGAATCAATATCAATCAAACCGAAAGATGAATGAATGGTTTACTCATAATCAAAAAGGCATGTCGTGTGACAAATTTCCAGGAGCGTTTGGCGTTATTCAATAGTAGTATAAATGAGTTTTTCCAGGAACCAAATAGCAGTGAAAATTGAACACTTCTCAACACGAATCAGCGCCAAAGAATGCCAAGTTGAATAGTTACCCAGTAGAACATGAATGCATGCGGTATAATTACAATCCAATACATTCAAATGTCAATTTAGTGGATCAATATTATGGGATGTGGACCGTATTTGGACTGTACTTGAAAAATTTGTTTTGCACTAGAACAATGCAAACAAAAAAAGAGATATCCATAAACTACGACTACGAACTGTTCGATTATCAGTCATTCTCTAGGGATTTGACCGCGAGCGACTTTTAATTGATACACAAACAAAACTATTTTGTTGACATCTTCAAACCACACTTTGTGTGAGCCGGAGAAAAATTGCACAAACCTTAAACAGAGCATATAGAGCTCAGAGCAGACTACATTAAAATATAAATAAAAGGCACTTGCGAACGTCGTATCTACGCCCAAGTTAGTCTATGATGTCGTCTATTTCATGAGGGTCTTATAGATTCTGGATCAGCGCTTTATACATACGCTGTGGACGTATAATTCAGAATGAGTACTAAATCAAACCAATATATTATCCGCCCTTAGAGGTCAATTTGCCGACTAGAAGAGTAGGAATTAAGGTTAACTAACACTTCATTCTTAACACTTCCTGAGTAAAAGGAAGAATCCTTTCGATTGCTTGGTTAAGCCGATCAAATCTTAATTCAATAAGGGCAGAATAGCTAGACATACCCAATCTTTATTCCTACCGATCAGAGATCAGCAATGAGTATTCAAGAAAATGAGTAGAATCGAATCATACTCATAATTTCTGATACTTATACGTATTCATACTTCTTTTAATATCATGGAACCTCTACTCATATTTAAAGTTTGAAGTACTCATAATATTCATACTTAACAACACGTATGATGTCGTTGATTTCGATTCTCCATAACTCAACATATACACGAATCACAAAATAAGAATAAGAATCGCTTGCGAATATTTAAATTTGCATACTCATTAGAAGGTTGTGTGTTTGCTCTGCTTGGTGCTCTGTCTTTTTTGCTTGTGTGCCAACAACAAAGACTGTAAATTTTGATGAATGATTAGAATCACAATAATCATTTATGAGTATTATAAATATTTTTCTAAATTTATGAATCTGAATGAGTAGGCTTATGAATCAAACATATTTCGAATGGTATGAGTTTGATGTGAACGTTGTACTCATACTCATTGCAACCTGTACTTATAAATCAACGTTGTAGTGAGTACGAATGAATCAGACTGTAGTTAAATTTCAATATAGTTGACTCATTTATATTCAAAACTTCATGAGGGCTTATGAGAAGCGAAAAAAGGATTCATTGCTGAATTGTGCTACCGATCAATGCCTACTAGGAAGGCATTCCCGTCGACTTCGAGTTGTATGAAGAAATGTAGATGGTCTTCAACTTAATGCAGGCCCCTCCATACATTACATAATGTAAAATTGAGGACGTTGTTTAATACATTGTGGAGTCAAAAAGTCCCGAACCAAACTAGCTTTCTTATATAAATTTGCCAGCTTAATGGCTGTAGTTGGGAAACTTACATAACAAAACATAATTTTACACACACTTTGGCTTGGAGCCTGCAATTATTACAGTTCGAAAATGAAAAATCCTTGGAGGTTTTTATATAATCTGGCCAATAGGATTAAAACTGATGATAAGACAGAGACCGAGGTTAACTTCTTATTCATATTGTTTTGCAATTCATAGAATTTCCATCAGGATAGTGGTCATACAAGGTTTGCTTGGTACAAATTGAATTTTCATCTCAAAACAGTTACTTCCTATGACTGTATTCTCTCGCTGAAAAACTCATGAGCACATGATATGATATGATGGTATGAGGATACAATTTCCAGAGAAGGCAAGTGAGTGGATAGCTGTGCTTATGACAAAAATTAAACTAAATTTATATTTTCGAACAACCTACGTATACTCCAAACATTCTTAAAGCAATCATTAGCATTGTTTGTTGTTGTTTTTGTAGAGCTTGTTTTTCTCAAAGTATTTGCCTTTATTTTCATCTGATTGTATGTATATTATCTGGTTATGGGTGAGTAACACAACAATTTTCCTGCGTGTTTGAAGTGCATTTTAAATCGTATGTAAATTTTCTTTAGTTTACTTGTGTTATTATTGTTTCGTTTTCGTTTCATTTCGTTTTTGTTGCCTCTTGAGGTTATTTACAAGTGTTTGTTTTACGTCTGTTACAATTGTCTTAAATTGAATTATATTTTATGGATTTATTATTATACCTTTTTACACTTGTAGGTAGCTATGTACATATGTATGTGCCCTATGTACCTATGCATAAACAATTGAATTGTTTAGACAGTGTAAGAAGAAGAAATGTATTGTTTGTAGACTTGCAAAGGTGTTTTTACAATTTTCTTAAACGTCTTGTCTTATTGGATTTGTTATGTACCTATGTGTTTTGTTTGTTTCTACGACTATTTTCAAAAAAAAAAAAACTATGATTTTGACATTGTACTTGGACTTATGGCTCATTAAAAATTATAAAATCATAAAAAAAATTCAATGCTTTGGAAGTCAATTGAATTTCACAATTCAAAATTCTATGGCTATTGGTTTTAGTTGAAATTCTTACATCTTTTTTTTTGTGTATTTTTGTTTTGTTTTCAATTTAACTTTCTTTTAAATCAATGTTCGTTATTAGTCATCCTACCAATCGAAATCATCCACTATTATCGCCCACACATACTTTGTGTAAATAACCAAAAACCAGTCAGTCATAGTCATGCTGTAATTCTGAGAAAGTTTCTTCAACATACATATCAACAACAACAATAAATTAGTTTTTTTTTTTTATAAAGTTTCAATAATATTTCAGCCATAGCCAATACATGAGTATCATATACATACATTTAGTGAAATACGTATACGCAGAGTAGGACATATTAAGATAGTGACTTTATAACTTTAGGGCTGCACTGCAAACTACATCATCATTTTTAAGCAAAAAATTTCCTTTAAGGAAGAGCAGCGCAGCGTGTTATAGCATTGATTTTAAAATCAATGCTTATGATTGCCTTCTTTTTCTACGTCACTTATAGAATGGCCGTTATTCGGTAGCCGTTATTTTCCCTTGCTGTTTACGTATGTGTTTTTTCTTTCATTCCATATATGTGTGGGTGGCTTTTCTTACATCAGACTTGGCAAGAGTCTTTAAAAAATTTTTGGTTGTATTAAAATTAGAAGATAGGGAAAGCTAAGAAACCATTCTTCGATAATAGTTTCCGTTGGTTCTATCAGTTGTAATACTTAGAATAGGGTTGGTAAATTTGATTTTAGTATAAGTTTGGAAAGAAATTTCATGTGATAACAAAGGGTGTCGTTGATAACTTTATATTGTTAATCAGTTTTTGTATAAACAACGATAAATCGATAAAAAAATTAAGCCATTATGGCAATATAGTCAGATATAAAGGGTGTTTTTTATAGAGGTATAGAACTTTAAGTTGGCATTACTTTTCAAGATGGTGACCGATTTAACAGCTGTCAAGTGATTTATTCTCAGTTTGGTTTGGCAATTCATCATGAATAGACTCACGACTGAACAACGCTTGCAAATAGTGCAATTTTATTTCGAAAATAATGGTTCTGTGCGGAAAACATATCGCGCACTACGTCCATTTTATCGTCGACAAAATCGTCCATCAGAGCAGTTAATTCGATTAACCACGGAACGTTTTCGCACCACGTTTAGTCTTATTGATAACTCGCATCCCCAGAGACGCTGTACGGTGCGTACAGAAGAAGCTATTGCTGCTGTAGAGCGTAGCATTGAGGAAGAACGTTACAGTCGATGGTGATCGGTATAGAGCCATGATTACTAACTTTTTCATTCCTGAATTGAATAACCATGATATCCAGGAGATGTGGTTTCAACAAGACGACGCAACATGTCACAGCTCGTGCCACAATAGATTTATTGAAAGATACGTTTGGTGACCGCCTAATTTCACGTTTTGGACCTGTGAATTGGCCTCCAAGATCTTGTGATTTAACACCGCTAGACTACTTTCTGTGGGGCTATGTAAAGTCATTAGTCTATGCGGTAAAACCACAAACGCTTGACCATTTGGTGGCCGTGTTATTGCCGATATACGGCCACAAATGTTGGAAAAAGTCATCGAAAATTGGACGTCCAGATTGGACTACATCCGCGCCAGCCGTGGCGGTCATATGCCAGAAATCATATTTAAAATGTATTGCCACAAGATTATCTTTCGGATAAATAAAATTCATGTCAATCGAATAATCTATCGTTGTTTTATTGCAACTTAAAGTTCTATACCTCTATAAAAAACACCCTATATATATAGTCATAAAGCTTCTTAATTCAGTTAGAAGATATAGAAAATAATGAATGTGTTTATTGTAGGAAATATTTTGAAAAGTTTAGAGGAATTTTTATTTCTTCTAGAATTTTTTAATGTAAATAATTTCAAACTAAAATTCAAAAAATGTACAAGTATGCTGCATTTCATTCATAAGCCTATCAAAACTGACACCAAAGCCGACAGACAATACCACTCTTATGTATTTCGAAACAATCTCAATCATTCATGGTAAATAAACTGCTACATGCGTTAACGTACACATAACCTCCTGCAGGCAAAACTATTCATAGCTATGTTAACGGCATCTAGGACGGAATTGATATTAAACTTCTATAAAACAAAAATATTTTGTTTAAATATCGGGGACATCTTTTGAAGATTTGGTTTTCTCGATTTGAGCAAAAGATCGTACTCTTATGACATCAATAACAGAATTCGAAAATTAAAGAATTCACACAGTTTATGAGAAATGAATTTTACCGCAAAAGGAGTTCTGCTTGTGCCTATTCAATAATATTATTAAATAAAACTCACACGCCAATTAATTATTTTCGAAGAAAAGCGAATTGATTGCAAAAGAATATGGAAATTAAAGGGTTATGCATAGTAAGTGTTCTCAAGATCGATGCTCTGGCGAGGCTATCAGCTGTTATCTGAAGTGCCATTTATTTAGTGAAAGAAAACTTAAAACCAATTAAAGTTTACTACTAAAGTGGTAATAGTAAAATGTGGCCGCTTTTCGAGCATTACTACGTAATAATAGTCGTTATAATCTACGTTATATGCAAGGAATAACGGCAAGGAAATGAGTAGAGAGTGTCAGGATAGTACAGTATCTCTTCGGTTGGAGAAAGTATAGCGAATTTCCCAATTGTAAGGCGTTGTACCTATTTTATAGTTCATTATAAGGTAAATATCATTTGAATTTTGATTTGCGCCTCTACCTATATACAGACAAAATCATTCATAGTAATTTTGTTGATTTCATACTGGTTTTCAATGCTGACATTTCATAGAAAGGAGCTACAAACCTTGTCTATATGGTGGTTACGTCAACAAGCACATTTGTTGTATATGGGTTTCGGTGAACCTAGAAGTGATTATAGAACAGCAATTGCACAGTCGTCGCTGTCTAGTAGGTATTGGACGTGGGACTACGCTTTAAACCCTAGCTCAGACATTTGTTCGACGAAATATGAAATAATATTTCTTCGGCAACTTCTTCTCAGCAGATATGTGGCAAAAATTCTGAGAGTTAAAGGAATTGCCATTAAAAGAGACCCAAAAATCTGTCATTCAAAGCCGACTTCAAACTGTAGGTCCCCCACTTTTGAATAAAATCAAAACACTTATGTTGTAAGAAGCTAGGTCGTAATCCTTCGTAAGGGGTTGTAATGATCAATTATGTATATGTATGTACGTATATATGGAATTGCACCTGGAAAAATTAACCCTTTGGGGCACATTTAGAGGCGAATCCAGAGGAGTCATTGGGAGGAACTTTTTGATAGCACCCATTATGAACTAAACGGTATATGTTACCAACAAGACGGTTAGACGACTCATATTCAACGACTGTTTTTAGCTGTTCCTCCGGAGAAGTTTTATGAGAGAGTATTTTCAGTTTTGATAATACAGTTTGAAGCAATTAGACTTTTTAAAGACCGTATCAACTACAGTATGAACGTCTTTCGTAATTGTGTTCGAAAAGAAGATCCACTACAACTCAGCAGATACCAAACAGCAACCAAAATAATGAGTTTCTTGGGAATAATTGATATCCAAGGAGTTGGCGGGTGGGTTTTTCATCTAATAAAGTCTATCGGGTATCGCTTTTTGTCATGTAAGATGAGAACCTACTTTTGATGAATATAATATATAGCAAAAAGTAAAGCACAATGCAAGGGTTTTCTGTCTAGTGAATATATGTAGATATCTTGTTAGTTCTTGTTTTTTTTTAAAGGATTATTTTTATTGGACAGAGCGCTTAAAGGAGGCTATATATTTAATCGTTTGAAATAAATCCTTTTTAAATTCACTCTGTTTGCTCTATGCTTATTGCACGAGACTGTTAATGAATATTTATTTAGTGGAGAATAGATTGCAATCCCTTACTCAATTATTTTGCTTTTGCTTTAAACAGTAAATGATTAATGGGCGGGCCTATTTCAATTTAAAATGTTTGCATGAAGAGATTTTAATCGTTTAATTTTATCAATTTTATTGTTCTATTGCAGATACTGCAATAGAAGCAGCAAGCATTATGGGTTAGCTGGCATATCATTTAATTTACTGCTGCAAATTGGGGCATCATTTTGAATTTTTTTTTTGTTTTATTTTTTACTTGGATATCTTTAGTTCTTAACATAGTTTTTTTTTGAGGAGAACACTTGAAACTGCAACTAACGTTTGCCAAATAAATATGCAACCACAAAAGAAGTGTAATTTTCTTACTGATGTTTAAGGACTCTTTATGTAAGGAAACCCGCATTAAAATAAATATCACACAAGCAGGATAACACATATAAATACTCGTACATACATATATATAGTACTGTAGACATACACATGAACGTTTGGACTTGTGTGTAGTAGTGTGAATTTTTCATCTTTAAAGTCATCATCAAATGTAGGACAACAGCAGAGTTCATAGGGACACAGCGAAGACTGCAAGCAGCTTAAAATTTTTTGGAAACCCCTTTAATAATGTCGTAGTTAGTTCGATTACAAAGTAGTTTTTAAGAAAGTTTTCAATAAAGGCAACGATTTTCCAGGAAAATCTATTTCAATCTCTTTGCCAAAACACTGATACCCTCATTCGGGGGAAAAAAAGGCCAAAATTAAGGACTGACAGGAGTCTGAAGTGTTTTTTTTTTTCTTTGTAAAATATGCTGTTATGTTGTGAAACAAAAAAAAAAACCTATAAGTTTTCTACACCGTTTTTTTTGCTATGCGTCACACAGGTCAATGAATTCGATGGATTGTATTGATTTAATCAAGATTTTTGTGTTTGTTTTTGCTTTTGTGGGGTATTTTCTTGTAATGCAAACACCTAAACATGAGCCAAACAATGTACACATAAGTGAATGACTGAGTCAGAGAGAATGATTACATTTTTAGATCTCACAACAACAACAACAACATCAACAATGCATCAGTCTATTGTTATAATAAACACTTGAACTATAAAGATAAACAAACAAATACAGAAACAACAAAAAACAAAATAATAAGAGACTATTTTCTCATATGAGACATCAAATCATTGTGTACACTGTACATACTCTCTTGTATTGTGTTGTATTGCATTGGAATGTAGAGGTGTGAGAATGCCTTATAGAGTTAATGGGTGGGTGTTTATTCGAAGCAATACAGTGCTGACTGTGTGTGTAAACAAAACATAAAAAATCATAAACAAATAAGAATGATATGATAAAAACAATAAAACAACAACAACAGCACAATAGACAAAAAAGAAAATAAACAAAATAAAATATAAACATTGTCCTCTCTATTAATCGTTGATTCAGGCCAAATTACACATACACACACACACACTCAGACAAACTAGACAAACAACTAATAAAAGTGAAAATTAAATTTATTTTATGAGTATATTCCAACCAAAACACACTGAAGAAAAATATAAAAATTAACCCAACCTCATACATGTACATACATACATATTCATGCCTACAGAGACAGACAGACACTCATAGATAAACAATGAATGCAAATGCTGTTGGTGTACATCAGATGTCTAAAAGACTTATTGATTGCCTGATAAACGCCCTAAATTTTTGAATGGATATTAGCTATGATAGTAAAAAAGTTCGTTGGGAAGTTCAAACTTAAGATGGAAAATATATAACGGTAAATTTAATTGTACCAATTCATTTCATTGACGATAGGGACAACATCAGGGTGCCAGTGGCTCTTACTCTATCCGATAATGCCAATAAACATTCTGGATTCATTACGGCAGCAAAAGGTGTACATTGTACTAAAAATCAATAGACTTCAACTAGGATGTAAACTCTAAAATGATATAAATGGTTTTTTTGTTTTTGTTTTTTTTCTTTGTACCAAGCCGAGGTTTGGCAATTAGTTGTTCAGTAGAAAAGTTATCACATCGATTAGAAAATATATGGGATTGATAACTACTTAATCGAAAGCATCACTAAACATATTGGTGAAACCTGAAGCTATCAATACTATCATAAGACTTAAATGCATAGAAGCTGTGATCATACATTTTCATGACTGTCATAGAAAATCATCACATAAAGGCGAATTCGAAATACTTTTGCATTAGTTCAACCTTTGATGGCTACTTAAGTTACAAGAATAATAGTCACTAGTATGGCAGCAAATAAATCAGTATGAGAATAAGAAGTATTCGCCGTAGTCTAATGTTGGGTTTGTAACGAGAGGTTCGAGTTCAAACATCAGCTTTTGGAAAATAATTTGAAAAAAAAAATGTTACTTTGGACATCCTTCTCTCAACAGTCTTCTGCAAAAACTCTGCCGGTACGTAATTATAATGAAAATTTTTCAAAGCTGTATTCAATGTTAAACTGGCATGAGATCTTTGGCTTCAATCATGATTAAAGGCCAATAATATATGTAATGTAGATTCTTAAATAGTGGGTTCATCCACATTAAGCATTTTCCAAGAATACATATGCGATAGTATGTAGTGATCACTCTCATAAGAGTTCTTATATGGAAGTCATTGAAGTCATTCTTGTGAGTAGGGAACTTTTCTTTTGGGGCACCTAATCTCTTTTATAGAGTGACAGTGAATGTTTGCAAAGGTGTGCTCAACAAAAGAAACAATAAATAGAGGCAAAACCAATTGGATTTGAGCCATTCAAGACTTTTATTGGCAAATTACAATAAAATAAGATCTGTGTCATGCATCAGATTATCCAGGATTAACCTCTTTTAATAGGGCACTGTAGACTCAGAGCACACTTGTTCAGAACGGAAATTGCCAAGAGGCCAATATGTAGATTCTGTGACGATGATAATGAGTCACTGGAACACATATTCTTGCAACTTTTATCACATTAATACATACCAGAAAGAAAAATCAGTGTACCCACCAATTGCCGGGTTGAACCGAGCAGCATCGTGAAATTTATTAGGGCGATAGGCTTTAAAGTGAAATTATAGAGATACCATATAATGTTCGAGTGGAGTACAACAGATCATATGGTCACAGTACTAAGGTACAATATCATGACAACAACAGCAAGTGATAATAATATGATAAAATTATGTTATAATATAATATTGGCTGGAAAGCAACCAACCAGAGCAACCAACTGGAAACATTACAAAAACTATTGCATTATTCTCTCCAAGCAAGTGTAATATGAGCTATCTGAAGTGCATCAATAATGGTTAAATATCGAAAGAAAGTGCAAGAGCAAGAGAAAGTGCATGGAGCAAAACAAAGTCAGCGGAATAATCATTGTAAAGACTGTAACTGTAATTGCATGAAAATTCATAATTACAACCCTTCAGTCGGGATTACGACCTAGCTTCTCACACGACTAAAGTTATGTACGTTAATTTTATACATGAGTTTAAAGTCGACCCCGTCAGATTTTTGAACAACTTTTTCATCGGAATTTTATTTAATTTTTGTCAGAAATCTCCTGAGATGAAGTCGTCGAAGAAATGCTTTTTTATATTTCGTTTTGCTAGAGATGTCTGTCTGACTTCTGGTTTGAACACTACCTACTAGACTTGCTAGAGGCTACATTTCAGGAGCAGCCCACAAAACTGCAATTAAAAAATTTGTTGTCAGATCTTAATTCTAATAAACGCCCACTTAGGGCCACTATTACAACTTGCCGTTAACTAAAGGGAGGATATTAATGGGTAGATAAATTGTTTTTCATTGTTATGAGTACCCAATAAGGTAGAAGTAAGCGTTAAGCTAACGGGAGGATCATCCTACCGGTAACTTTTAAAGTAAAGTTTATGTTTGGACTTGCCATATTATATATTATATTCAAAATGGCAACTTTAAATATAAACAAAATGAGGAAACACATCAACAAAAAAAAGAGGTCCTTCATTGCCACTGCGTTTAAAAAGAACTTGTTTAATTGAGCAGTTTTATTGACATTGCTCGGTCATTGCCATATTTTTGAAGAAGTTAACTTTATTTTATCATTCGGTTATAATAATGAAAAGAAGTTAAATGTGACTTTAAAGTCGACTTTAGCTAAAGGTATCTTTAACTAAGCCCAAATTTAACGGCAAGTTGTAATAATGGCCCTTAAAGTCGTAATTAAGTAACAATTGAAGATGTTGATCCCTTTTATCAGTTCAAAATATACCTATTCCATGAAAAGATAATTATAAAAAGAAGAGACTACCGCATATTAAAGCTGCTATTGGGATCTTTAATTTAAAAATAATAGCCAATGCGGAACCTTTTGTACTGCTGAAAAATTGGATTCATGTTTTTATGTTTCTAACGAAAACCGTTACATTTACTTAGTCTTATTATCAAATGTATAAAGAAATTAAAAGAAATCGGACAAATATAGCTTACAGTGTTCATAAATTATGAATATATTGTAAAGAATGAGTATTGCAGAGTGACTTAATTCATGTATTCTGATAATTTCATTAAATGAAAACAAAATTCTTAAAAATCATATAAAAACAAACATTTTTAAAAATAAATACAAAATTTTGTATTCAATTTATTTCCTTTTAAGTACAAGAAAAAAACCAACAACAACTATAATAGACACCAATTATAGTTGTTCAAAAATAGAATTTTACTAGAGACAAAGAACGAAAAAGAAAAACAGGCAGGCAGGCAGGCAGAATGAAAAGAAAATAGAAAATCCGTTTTGTCCTATTTTCGTTTATTTCTTAATTTTACGGTTCATTTTCAATGAGTATACATGCTCATGGGCTTGTGTGAATATACATACATACATTTGTGTGGGTTAGTGAGTTCAAACAATTAAAATCAGCTGTGTTGGGGATACAACGACCTGTCAAGTTATAACAAAAACAGCAACAACAATAACAACATTATTACGTATACAAATTTAAAGTAAGGAAATACGAACCAAAAGTAAAATAGGAAAACAACAACAACGACAACAATAAAATTTGGTTGCTTTCTTTAGTTTTGTTATGTTATCCTTTTCTGTTTAGCCTGGTTATGAGTATATGAGTGAGAGTAATAGTATTTGTAATACAAAAGCAAGCGAAAATTTAACGAAACTTTGTGCTGCCCGAAGAGTGTAGAGGTGTGTATGTGTTTGTACGTTATTATTTTTATACACACCACATGGTAAATTTCTCTGAGAGAGAACAGATTTGAGCATAAAAAAACAATTCAAAAAAGTAATGAAATGAAATGAAATAATAATAAAAAATAAAAAAAACAACAAAAACAACTGAAGATAAAAATAGAAACAAAGAGAGAAGATTATAAAAGAGCTGAGAATATGAAAGTTTTGTTATTTTTCTTCTTGTAATTGATAAAACTGCAAAAACACCGCTAACGAATACACTATATGTGTTGTATTTAATACG
The DNA here is from genome assembly GCA_930367235.1 of Sarcophaga rosellei. Taxonomy (NCBI): domain Eukaryota; kingdom Metazoa; phylum Arthropoda; class Insecta; order Diptera; family Sarcophagidae; genus Sarcophaga; species Sarcophaga rosellei. The sequence goes on from OV884018.1 coordinate 80,198,932, forward strand.
ATAATGGAATGCACTAATCAAGTGTTTCTTTCTGGCACGCATTTCACATCACATCAGTTGGGAGATAAGCAACGAGGGAAAACATAGAATGCGAAAAGAGAGAATTAAATGTAATAATTAGGTGATGAAAACTAAATGGGTTTTGCAAAAAAGGACTAACAAGGAACCTGTTTTTTTTTCGTAGATGCTTAGGTACACGTATTATTTACTTTTCTTTCAATTCAATACAAATAATTCCAGTAATTTTTAGAACATGCTTAAGCTGTATAGATATTATTTTGCATGTTTATTGTTTTTTCTTTCTTTATTTTGGTTTTTGACACACTTTTTTTTTAATTTTAAGGCACACGCACACACAAACTCACACACAAATACACTTATCCTATACACTTTTCAATACACTTAGAAAATTTTATGCAGAAATAGTAAAAAAAAAACATGATGGCTACACACAATCATTATATACACGCATGATTATGTTCAAGGAAAATTTGACCGAATTTTTCCGTTTCTTGTGTTCGTTTTTAACTAACGACCACGATTGTGTTGGTTACGGCGACGATATGTCGTTTATATGTAAAAGTGAAGGCATTTTTTTTCTTACTTATTCTTGTTTTATTTTTAGGTTGTATTTTTTTATTTTTGAATTATTATTTCCTTGTTATTTTCTTTTTTTTATTGTATTATTACTTTTTTGTTAAATTTGTATGCCCGTATTGTTTTAAATGAATTTTTATTTCAAAAACTTTTTAGTTTCTTTACAAATCGAGAGAGAGAGAGAAACGCAATGAAAAATTGCTTTCCCCATAAAATTAGGTTAAACTATTTAAGACTTATAAGACTTTGCTTTTTTCCACCAGCTATCTTTTTTTCTTTTTTTTTAAAGAGGGTTTTATCCTTAATTTTCTTATTAATCCCATGGAATTTAAGTTAATATATCTTATCCATTTACTTTGTTTAGCTAATTTATCTCAATTTATTTCGAAATTTTTATTTTAAAACGAGACAAATTTTCACTTTTGCTCCACTTTATTAATTTTATGTGATTTTTTTCTCTTTTTTCTTTTTTTTTTTTTTGGTGTTGAGAATTTCATGTAGGTATAAGGATTTTGCCTCAACCTCAGTTAAGACCGCGCACACCCGCTGTTCTACACTTTTCATAGATTCACTTGTAACAGCACCAGCCCCCTGACCCAAAAACCTGCATACATGTGTATTGAATTTTCCGTAAGCAGTAGCATTAGCATGAAGAAAAAAAGAAAAACCTGAAATTCTTGTCTTCAATTCTTTTCACATCACACGCTGTTACGTTTTCTGTGTAAAACACAATTTTTTCTTAAACACTTTTAAGCCACGAAATTCATTTGCATTCACATAATTCTTCTTAAACTCCATTAATTATGTATTAAACTTCAATATTATCTTAATATTTTTCAATTTTCTATGTATTTTACCAATAAATTTTCAATTTTTCACAGAGCTTCTATCGTTTTAAGTCTAACCATTTGGGGAAAAAATTCAACGAACCTTACGCTTAAACTTGCTCGCAATGTATTTTACAGCTTTTTTCGAAATACCAACACATACAAGTCAAAAAAAAAATGTTCTCTTCTTTTTGACTGCCTGCCCCAAATGTTTTGCAGCAACGTTCCAGCCAAAGAAATGTCAAAATGAAAAGAAACATCTGTAGACTACCATCAGGGCGAAATAAAGCGGGGCTAGACAAGAGTAAACAAGAGAAATATATTAATGGCCTGCATTTGGCTAGCGTATGGTTGTCTTTATTTCAAATGTTTCAAAAGGTCTATAGTCGTTTCGCATGAGGTGGTAGAAAACAACCCCCTCTTCATTCACACGTACACAAATTTTCTCTGTGAATGGGTAAATGTGCTCAAATTGAAGTTGTTTCTTTTTTCTTTCTTTCTTTTGTTTGTGCTCTGCTTTTATTCTCGTTATTCCCTTTAATATATGCACGCACACACGTCCACACACTTATATATATGTGCAATGAGATTGTCAAAATTTACAGCTAACGAAAGAGCTTTTTGCCAAATACAACTGTGAAACGTCAAAAAAGAGAGAAATTGAAAAACAGGACTTTAAATACTAGTTTATATCCCCACCCACTCGACTTAACTTCTCATAATATATGATAACATAAACACATTATAATATCAAGGACCTTTAATAGGCCTAGAATTTGCTAAACCCACTTGTCTGTAAGTGTCACAATCAACAAAAAAACTAAATTAAATATAACGTTTTCCTTTTTATCTTTCATTCCATTTCTTTGTAGTGCTTTTTAACCCCTAAAATAGGGTTTGTGTCTCAGCTACAAGCTTTACTGAATTTAAGGAGATTTTGTTTTTCGTTTCTCGCATTTTTTAAAAGCTTTAATTGGAGGAAGCAACAGGTTGTTTAACTGATTTCCATAAAAACGGGATTAAATTTTTGTTAAGGCAATCAGGGAAATAAAAACAAGGACATAAATTCCCCTTTTTTGGTCTTTCCATATTTTTGCTTTTGTATTTTACTGTAATAAAGTCAAAAGTAAACGTAAAACAATCCAATTAAGTTTTAAGGGCATAACGTTTGGATGCAGCATAAAGACAAGCAATTAAAACAGGATAATCCCTTAAGCCAATACACACACACACACAAACACACACATGTTACAAAAGGTCGAAAACTTGTTGCTTTGTATTGCAAAACGTTCACAAATTTGCATTGTTATGTAGCATAGAATGCGACCTGCAAAAGATTTCTGTTACAGAAGTTTCAGTGTGAGATTAAATGTAGACAGTGCTGTCCTAAGCAAGGGAAGATTAACTTTAAAAGAGAAGTGGTGGTTTGGTTGGAAGGCAGAGGTCTATAGATGATTTGATAAACAATGAAATTATCTAAGTGCTCCAACAGACTTGCAGTTCAGAGTATACTTACTTAATTAGTCATGACAATTCTTTAATCCGGATACAAGTCATCGACCAAGAAATTCAAGTCATCGACCAAGAAAAATGTAAGTCATCGACCAAGAAATGCAAATCATCGACCAATAAATGCAAATCATCGACCAAGAAAAATTTAAGTCATTGACCAAGAAATGCAAATCATTGATCAAGAAAAATGCAAGTCCTCGACCAAGGAAAATGCAAGTCAATGACCAAGAAATGCAAGTCATTGACCAAGAAATGCAAATCATCGTCCAAGAAAAATGCAAGTCATCGACCAAGAAATGAAAATCATCGACCAAGGAAAATGCAAGTCATCGACCAAGAAATGCAAATCAGCAACCAAGAAATGCAAATCAGCAACCAAGAAAAATGCAAGTCATCGACCAAGAAATGCAAATCATCGACCAAGAAATGCAAGTCATTGACCAAGAAATCCAAGTCATCGACCAAGAAAAATGCAAGTCATCGGCCAAGGAAAATGCAAGTCATCGACCAAGAAATGCAAGTCATTGACCAAGAAATGCAAGTCATTGTCCAAGAAAAATGCAAATCATCGACCAAGAAAAGTGCAAGTCATTGACCAAGAAATACAGGTCATCGTCCAAGAAAACTGCAAGTCATCGACCAACAAATGCAAATCATCGATCAAGAAATGCAAGTCATTGACCAAGAAATGCAAATCATCGTCCAAGAAAAATGCAAGTCATCGACCAAGAAATGCAAATCATAGACCAAGAAAAGTGCAAGTCATCGACCAAGAAATTCAAGTCATTGTCCAAGAAAAATGCAAGTCATCGACCAAGAAATGCAAATCATCGACCAAGAAAAATGCAAGTCATCGACCAAGAAATGCAAATCATTAACCAAGAAAAATGCAAGTCATCGACCAAGAAATGCAAATCATCGACCAAGAAAAATGCAAGTCATTGACCAAGTAATGCAAATAATCGTCCAAGAAAAATGCAAGTCATCGACCAAGAAATGCAAATCATCGACCAAGAGAAGTGCAAGTCATCGACCAGGAAATGCAAGTCATCGTTCAAGAAAAATGCAAGTCATCGACCAAGAAATGCAAGTCATTGTCCAAGAAAAATTAAAGTCATCGACCTAAAATATACAAATCATCAACAAGAAAGAAAAGTGCAAGTCATCTACTAAAAAATACAACTTGCGAAAAATACGACATTTTGTTGTATATATACATATAAATGAATATGAACTCAATGAGAATTATTAAAATTGTTAAGTCCCTTTAACTAAAATTTAATTTTTTTCCGTATTTATATCGAGCACTTTATCATATATCCGGTTCCACGTAACGCACGACCATAAAGAAACCTGTTTTGAAATCCTGGAGACTATGGCTATCCAGCCCACTGGGTCCGGTTCACCACTAGGTCCATTGTTTATCCGATTTTGACTTTGTTGCTTATTTGAAGATATCAATTAGCTTCGACGGCTATATCTCAGGTCCCAAGTAAAGTTTATTCGTAAGGAAACCTGTTTTGGAAGTCTTAAGACTATGGCTATCCAGCCCACTAGGTCCATTTGCCCCACTAGGTTCATTTTTTATCCGAATTTTTCTTTATTGCTCATTTGAAAGCATTAATTAGCTTCGACGCCTATATCTCCAGTCCCAGGTAACACACGACCATTAGGAAACCTGTCTTGTAATCATTGAGACTATGCCTATCCAGCTCACTAGATCCAATTCCCACACTAGGCCCATTTCTTATTAAGTTTTGCCTTTGCTGTTTTTTTAAAGACACCAATTAACTTCGTCGCTTATACCTCTGATCCCAAATAAAGCTCGTTCATAAGGAAGCCTTAAGATTATTTTTATTTATTTTAATTCCTCCGCGACCGATGAAATAAAATCTTGAAAAGTTCACAACAGCTTTGTTTTACTACCAACAGTCGGAGAAATGATTCGTTTAAACATTCTTCGTGTAAAACTCTAGAAACTCTACTAATAGGGCTCTTTTTTTTATGCCAAAACTCAGGAGATGACTTCTATTCATACAGTCCATTATGTTGAAATATCAGAAAGATAGTATTAAGAGAAAGTAAAGGGCCGTTGTCGGCAACAATTTGTTTCTTTTCATCGACCTACGTTACTTTTTCTAGGAGAATTGCTTTATAATAATACTAACTTTCTTTTTTCAGTTGTGAATAATCAGAGTCTCTGGTGGAAATCGAAATCACGGCCTCGGCAATTAAGGATTAGCATACTGCAAACCACACACTTATAGCATCAGACACCTCCCTGGACTTTACAAGCCTCAGACATAAGGTCAAGTTATATATTCTAAATTGTTCAATATAGCTTTGTACGTGATATATTGTATCAATATTTTATTACAATCAGTTGCCAAGCCTATGGAAAGGAGGGAATGATTAACTGTGCTATTCAGATAACCTAGATTGATTGGTACTAACTTATTAGAAGATTGATTCATAGTTAACTAATTAACGAATCGATTTAAAAATAAAATTCTTAAATTATATACAAACTTCATATGTTTTTATACATATTATTATTAAATAATTTCATAAAAAAAAACATGTTACAATTTTATACTCACATGATATCACCCAATTTCAGTCTAGTTTGTATAAGAGCACAACTTTTGTGATCGCTGGTGGTAACGGCTCGTCGTCGTCTCGCTGGTATTTTTGGTATATACGGTGAATTCATGCCACCACTGCCGCCCTCACCACCAATGCTGCCATCTAGGCTGCCAGCATTCAATGCGGTGCCGCTTAAACGGACCATCGGTGATGAACCGCGTCGGCGATTCGACATGTGTCGACCAGCTACACCGCCCAACATACTAAAAATAAAACAAAAAGAAAACAATTTTTATTTAAAAGACGCAGAAATAAATATTTAAATTTATTCCTTTCTTAATATTTCACGTAGCCACATGCATACATTGCATAAGGAAATTGCTTAAGGAAAGAAAATTGTTTATTTGTACAATGACTTGCGTCAAGTTGGTTGACGTTTCGTTACGCCCTAAGCATTTTTTTGTTTGCTTTATTTAATTATTAATTGTGTTTTTATTATTGTTGTTAGTGTAAAATAAAAGTTTTAGCGTGAATTTCGTGGAATAGTTTATTATAAAAGAAATAATAACAATAATAAAAAAATGTTCTGATTTTTATTGCATTAAACAATAAGTCGTTTATATTCAATGACTTTTGCTTTAATCCGAGCACAGTGCGTCACTTATAATTGATTTAACACAATGGGAAAATACAAAATACGTACATATGTATGTACGTAGATATGTATTGTTACGAAAATGGAAACGATGTAACATCGTGTAACATTAAAATGATAAGCAAAAGCTACACAAACAAATACAATGAACTTGTTTACATGTAAACCAACAACAACAGTATAAAAGAACAAGGGGATAGGCAAGTAAGAAAGAAGGCAACAACAAACAAAGTAAACAAAATACCCAAACAACAATGAAACCGCAATAGAATTCTCGAGAAGACGAAGCCAAGAACGTTCGACTTCGAGAACATTCATCACACTGTTTATGTGAAAGTTAAGAATTCAGATTGGAAGCTTGATCCATGACAACCAGAATTTTCATGTATAAAAAATAGATTTTCATTCACTTCAAGCTACACTCCATAGAACTCATGTGTTAAATTTATATATATATATAGAAATTACTGTAAACATTTCTATATTCTTTTGTGTGTTTTATCGTTCCCTATTAATTTATAAATTTTCTATCGAATATCTACATACATACATTATATGTGAGCTCTACCATATTATCAAATAAAATAATTTATGAAATATAATCATCGTAAATAATACTCTTGTATTCGCTGTGTAAATCTATAACGCAATTATATCAATGGTTTTATCATTCATTTATTACAATATTTAGTGGTTTAATATATTCATTCCCTTTATCTCTCGTTTTATATATTTTAATAAAATTTCATATGATGACATATTTATTATCATTATTTCAATACACTTAGAAAATTTCTAAATAAGTAAATTGGGGTGTTATTGTGTATTGGACGTATACTATAGTTTGATTTATTGTTAAAAAAAATAAAAAAAAATTGAAGTTTATTTCATCAGTATGCCATGAGTCTGAAATAATATAATTGCACCCGATTGTTTACATATTCTGAACGTCTTTGTATGTGAAGCTTCTTCAAAAAGTCCACGTTTTCTTGAATTATTTACCTCTTTACTGTAAGTTGAAATATTGTTTCTGTCAACTGAGTCCTTAAGTCGCAAGTGTAACCCATGCTATCAGTCAAATTCAGGTTGATTTATATGCCAGAGTCATGGAAAATTAAAGATTTCGAATGTGATCCACCCAGAAACGCTCTTAACACAAGACCCTTTATAACTATAAGGATTGTGTATTTTATTTTAATTTAATATAATAAATATTTTGTTAATTAATACAATATCATAAACTGCAAACACATTGTAATGACATTAAACGTCTTCAAATCCTTCGCTGGAGCACAGAGCAGACGCAGACGCAGATTGATAATGGCAATTACAGACTCTATTCTGCTTTACGGCAGTGAGAACTGGCCAGAAGCGTTAAAGGCAGACTGTAGAATGAAAATTTTATCATCGCTACAATGAACCGCTGCACTTAGGGTGGCATCGGCATACTATATGATTGTATCTAAGTCGGCAGTACTGGTTATCAGTGGTGTAATACCAATAGGTCAGAGATCAGCAATGAGTATTCAAAAAGATGAGTAGATTCGAATCATACTCATTCATACTTATTTTAATATAATACTCATGCTACTCATTTTCAAAGTTTAAAGTACTCATCGTACTCATACTAAACAATACGCATGATGTTGTTGATTTCGAATCTCCTTTACTCAACGTATACACGAAGCACAAAATAAGTATGATTTGCATACGAACACTACAATACTCACTAGAAGGTTGTGTGTTTGCTTATTAATTACATTTAATGATTCATTACATCCCCGGCACTTGGAAACATGAGGCTAATGTTTATTAGGCACCAGAGATCAGCAATGAATATTCAAAATGATGAGTAGATTCGAGACATACTCATAATTTCTGATACTTATACCCATTCATACTTATCTTAGTATCATGGAATGGAGTAGAGACTCATACTCAAAGTTTGAAGTGCTCATCGTACTCATACTTAACAATAGGCATGATGTTGCTGATTTCGACGCTCCTTCCAAGAATCACAAAATAAGTATGTTTCACGTACGAACATTACAATACTCACTAGAAGGTTGTGTGTTTGGTTTGCATGTTGTCTTTGTCTTTTTTCTTTTTTGTAAATGCAACAATAACTATGACTGTAAATTTTGATGAATAATTCGAATCACTCGTATCGAATCATTTATGAGTATTATAAGTATTCTACTAAATTTATGAATCTGAATGCATAGGCGTATGAATCAAACATATTTTGACGTTGTACTAATGCTCATTGCAGCCTGTATTTACAAATCAATGTTGTAGTGAGTACAAATGAATCTGAGTAGTTGAATTTCAATATTGTTGACTCATGAGTACTTATGAGTAGCGAAAAAACTATTCATTGCTGATCTCTAATCTGAACTTGGGTTTGAATTATGGCCTCGCATCATCTATTGCTAAATTATCGTACATAGAATTTAAAGCATTTTAGATTCAAGCCCGATCGTCTTTACCACTAAAGTTGGTATTAGTATTGTTCGAATTTTAAATCTTTTTCTATTTAAATTTTCTTTATACTTTGAGGGGTTTATTGTTATTATTTTCAGTACAATTCTCTGCTGTTGACCATAAAAGATGTCAGGTTAAGTATAGAAATGTGATTGACACAAAAACTACACAAAATAAAAAATTAAAAGCAAAAATCTAGAAAAATTATTGTGGTATGAGAATTATGAAATAATTGTTTTCATTTTTTTGGAATTTAAAGTACGAAATTTTATTAGGGAGCAGCCCCACCTGCATAACAATCTTGTCGCGTTGTGGGGGCTTAAGTGTACTTCGATTCCCTCTCTAAATCAGAGTGAGTTGGAGTACATGACTAAAGGTTATCCTAATATCGTGGGAAGACTCTGTTTCGGAGGGAGTACATGTACTGAGTACTTTTCGATGGTGGCAATTGAAAAATTTTGGAAATTAAACACTGTTTTCTCTAATGAAACTTATTTATGACAGCAGGAAGCGTGTTAAAAAATAATTACAAATTCATTTGGAACAGCCATTCGTACTAGTCCTTAACATAACTTTATTACCTAAATTTTTAAAATTTTAAATTACAAAGGATTTGTTTTATTATTTATTCTGATGCTTATTTTTTCATACATTTTACGACATAACATTTAACTATTCTAGCAGGGGTTTTAAAATGTTTATGGCATACATTAAACTGAAATTGATATCACATAAGCTATATAGCCCGTTATTGACCCCCTTATTAAACCAATTTCTAAATTTAAAACTTTATTACCTCATGTGAGTGAATAATAAATTGCCGCCATCAGTGTTTGAATACTAAAATTTTTTATTAAGGTTTACCATTTAGGAAAAACCTCTACTGAATTTTTAACCACCTACGATATAAAGTATGTTGTAATAAATTTTAATAAAAATTACATTCGATTTCTTTACTAAACTCGTATTTAAATCTATAAAATTCATGCTCATGCATCAATGAAGTAACAAAACTTTAATACCCGCTACATACGCATATATTATGAGCATGTATTTATGCGTAAAGCTGAAATAATCTGTAAGCCTCAGTGTCATCATCACCATCACCATCATCATCATCAGCATATCGATCATTGTGTCATATTTTACACTCATTCTTACAAAAAGTAATTATTTTCAATATTCATTGCCTGTCTCTTGCCAAATATTCTGGTTTCAAACTGAAGCCTTGCGTGGTTTCACTGTTGGGAAATGATTATTTTATAGTCTGCCAATTCATTCGGTTACACATTTAACGATTACAAAATTTTATTAGAAAATATTGAATATAAACCACAAAATATATATGTACACGTGAGTTAAGTAATTTAAATTACAAACAATTTAAATTCCTTTTTTTAAATATAAAATTAACTTTATTGATCAAGAGTTCTTCTAAGACTAACTTAAATATCACAAAATATAAAAACAAGAAACATAAAAATGATGATATTTTAATAATATAAATCACCAGATTTAACGGTATCTTTATGGGGTGATTTTGAGATGGTACATTATAACAGTGATGATAAGTACTATTATATTATCATAACTCGCGTGTATACGAGTGTGTGTCAACAATATTTTACTACCTGTTAAGTATGCCAATGTAACACATACTCGCCGTCTAACAGCACAGTAAGTAACTAGAAAGGATTGAAAGCCTTGTCGGTATAATTGAAGGACTCACAGCCGTACAATAGATTATTTGTCGCACTTAACGCACTGAGCTTCAAATAATTGATTTGGCTTTTAAAGTGACTGGTAATATGGAAGTCCTCAGATATTAAAAAGACTAGAAATTCTTAATTTTACATTTAATGCTTATGTACTTAGAAGTGTTTCTACTATAAATGCTGTTATAGAGTACGTTACACAAGTTGCTGAAATCTAATAAAAAAACAAAGAATTTCCAATAAGAATTCAAATCCTCCTTATTAGATTGCGTGCCTGATGATAGGAACTGTCGAATGATTTTGAATGTAACTTTAATCAACATTTTTTGTTGAGCTGTCACAAAGCGTTTCTCCTAAGTTTTCATCATTATTTATACTTACATATGTTGCCTTACGTAAGTCCCACAACTCCGTTAATTGATCTTCAGTTAGCGAAAAAAGCCTGCTCCGTATAAATGTTTCCATGAAAAATTTGTCAAAAATCTGTCATTCGGAGTCGACTTCAAATTTTAGGTCTCGCCACTTATATATAAAATAACACACACAACATTTGTGGTATGAGAAGCTGGGTCGTAATAGTGCCTGAAGCGTTGTAATGACCAAATGTATATGTATGTCTGAATACCATGATGGTCAAACCAATAATGACCTGTGTCTGAGCAGATAGAACAAATCCGAAAAGAGCTCATTTGGAGTGGATCAAAATAGAGACACTAGAGTCTGTTCGCATAACAGGAGCAATTAGAAACGTACTGAATTGTTTTACTAAGTGTAGTGGCTATTTTACTCATTGAAACCTAATCATTCCCACTGTTATCGTCTCTATGGAATATGGGGGCTATTTGGATGGACTATTTAATTTACTGATTGATGGGCTGAAATCTCTTTATATTAATAATCCAAAAATGATGCTGTAGTATTTAAATCGTCGTTTCCCGGATGCTGCACTGGAACGCTCTGGTTCATAGTCAAGCACTACACTACAGCACCTGCAATAGATTGCTTGCCTGTATGTTGAGGAGTGAAGGTACAGTTGACACAATCCAAGTGTTGTTAGAAAGATTTGCTTAAAAACTTCTTAAACTACTTGCTAATAGTAGCTCACTCCCGTTCTGTGACCTAACTGTTAATTCGGTCCTATACTGCAAACAATTTGTGGCCAAATGCCAGATGGTTGCCAACAGAAAAAAAATAGAAAATACTCCACATAGTGTGCCTCTCCTTGGGAGTGCTCTGGAGATAAGATCTACAGTCCTATGCGATTTCGTGATGATTACCGCATTCGAAACAAAAATGAGTCCAGTGAGCTTCTTGGCGACATAGATGTTGTTCAGCGTAATTAGCGAACTTGTATTCTAGCTAGTACTCACCGTATTCTAGTAGGTATTGTGTTGGGTTATTAGACGTAAGATCACGGTTCAAACTCCAGCCAACATATCGCGAACGAAACGCAATGTGAAGAGATATTTTTTCGGCGACTTTCATACACACATACATACATAATTGGCCATTACAACCTTTCAGTCAGGATTACGGCCCAGCTTCTCACACCACTCATGTTGTGTGCCTTAATTTTATACGTGAGTGGCAGGACCTACAGTTTAAAGTCGACTCCGAACGACAGATTTTTTTGAGAAGCTTTTCATAGCAGGTTTATTTACTCTCAGAGTTTTTGCCAGAAATCTGCTGAGAGGAAGTCGCCGAAGAAATATTTTTTTTTTTCATATTTCGTTTTGATGTCTGGCATGGGGCTCGAACCCGGGCTTTACGTCTAATAAGCAAACACACTACCTACTAAACTACGGCGACTTCCAGACTCAGCAAATTTCTGCAAAAACTTTGGGAGTCTGTTAACATTAAACAGTACATTTCACCGGCATCATTCTGGGACATCTTATATTTGAATAAAGTTGTTAAAATCTTAATATTAATAAATTATAACGATGTACTGTACTTGTCTGTATTTAATGTCGCACTCAAAACATATTTCATTTTGGTTTGTTTTCTCTTTTTAATTTTAAATAAAAATTATATTCTGGCAACTTCATTTGCTTATGCATGGAACGGTTTTAATGAATATGACGCGAAAAATATATCTAAAATAATTAAATAAATTTATAATGCCCACCTGCAGCTAAGCTTGTAGTGTATAAAAGCAAAATAAATTTCAATTTAAATTTGTTCTGATTATGAATTGAATAAATAAAATGGGGTTTTTAATTTATTTTCTTTTTTTAACTGTTTGGGAAATTTTATTAATTTCAGTCAGGGTTACGGCCTAGCTTGTCAACACCCTTTTGTGGTGTGTGTTAATATTATACTTGGGTGGAGGGACCTACAGTTTAAAGTCGAGTCCGAGCGACAGATTTTTTTTTTGAGAAACTTTTTCATGGCAGGTTTATTTACTCTCAGAGTTTTTGCCAGAAATCTGCTGAGAGGAAGTCGCGGAAGAAATATTTTTTTTTTCATATTTCATTTTAATGTCTGACCGGGGATTTGAACCGTGGCTTCGCATCTAATACACCGACACGCTACCTACTAGACTACGGCGACTTTCCATGTAATTTCTATTACTTCAATTTAAATAAAAATGTGTGTAGTTTGAAAAGAAAAACTGAAAAATAAATTCATTTCTGCAAAAGGAATTTATTTATAAGAAGAAAATATATATGCGAGGAGACTAAAAGAATTACATGCCTATTAAAGCTGAGAGTTTTATTTCTTATCATACATATCGATGACGCTAACTAAATTAAATTGCCATCCCTATAAAGTTCTTGCTGCTTTTTTTCTAAACCTCATAATTATCGCCTGATGTAGTGTGGTGGTGTATAAAAAAACAGGCAAATTTTTAGGTTTCTAACATAATACCCGTCCATTAAATAATACCCTTAAAAGCTTTTTTTTTATTTATCATTTCAAATTACATTCCAAATAGTAGCATATGAAATTGAGCAACACAACAAAAGTAAACAATTGATAGATAACACAGTAGGAAAACAGTTGGCAATTATGAAGTATTTTATTTAATTAAAATATACTAACAAATGATTTTCAGTCTCGCCTACTTTCTCTGTTTCCAAACGCAGGAGATAACAAAATAGTTTGGTAAGAAAATTAAATAAATTATTCAAAAATTTAGGTGAAGGTATTAGGGGTTAAATAAATTTGTTTAAATTATTGAAATATTGCTGAAACACTAATACTCAATGAAGTGGAAAATTGTATAAATTAAATTGAAATGAAATTTTATTTTCAATTTTTAAGAAATTTTCTTAAAAAAATGAATTCACTTTTGATAAATATTTTTTTTATATGCAAGTAAAAATCAATTTAATCTCTATTTGAGTTTTCTTTCTAGTAAGAAAATCAACAATATTTACTATAAAAAAATTTCTGTGTATGTATTCGAATGAATGTGTGTATGTATAAATCAAATTAAAATTAAACTTACATACACAGCCATGGTATCAGAATTGAAAAAAAATATATTTTTTTCACAACTCCATTAATAGGAAACCTCAAAGAAGAAATGGAAAAATCGTTTTCTTGCTTCCATTGCTATGGTTTAAGCTGCTTTTGTTGTTTTTGTGGGGGTTTTTCCAGTTTTTTGTTTTGCCAAGAAACTCTGTAATATTTTCTTCATTTCTTTATAGTTTTACTATTTTTTTGTTATTGGTTTTCCTAGCACTTTTACTAGTACTTTTTTTATAATTTTATTATTTTTTTAATATTTTTAAACCATCCATGTAGAGAATTAACTACAATAGGTTTTTAAATTTCGTTGTGAATTTGTAACAAATCCAAGCTTAAATTAAGATTTAAGGTAATAAATTATACATAATAACTAGGAAATCTAAAAGATATTTTTAATTACTTAACAATTAAATCAGAACTTAAGTTAAATTTAAGTGTTACATACATAACATATACAATTGCTCAACACAACCCTTCAGTCAGGATTACGATTTAGCTTCTCACACCACTTATGTTGTGTGCGTTAATTTTATAAATTCATGAGTGGAGGGACCTACAGTTCAAAGTCGACTTCGAACGACAATTTTTTGAGAAAGTTTTCAGTGGCAGGTTTATTTTCTCTATTTTTTGCAGTTTTTGCAGAAATCCGCTAAGAGGAAGTCGCCGGAGAAATATTTTTTCGTATTTCATTTTCTTGGCGATGTCTTACCCGTGGTTTGAACCTAGGCCTCATATCTAATAAGCCAACACATTACTTACTAGACTACGGCGATTACAGGCTTTATAAATTTGCAAAGGAAAAATGAGAAAATGCACCCTTTGGCGCCTATTCTGAATATATACGGAGAATACCATTTGTGTTAAATCCACTCAGAAACCATTTAAGAAACTTTGTCATGCTTCTGACGAAATACAACGATTTGCAGTGAAATTTTAATTATTAGGAAAGAAGGAAAACATGTACTAAGACGATGTGTTTTTGATGCTCAGAATTTGTCGACTGAACTTCTCTACTTAAAGGTGATTATAAAATTATCAGGAAGGCTAAGGAATACTAGCCACGAATTCCAGACATTTTGTAAAACATTCATGGCAATTTTATTTACTCTCGGAGTTTTTGTCAGAAGAAATATTTTTTTTCATATTTCGTTTTGCTGGAGTGGAGATGCCTGACCGTGGCCTTACATTTAATAAGCTAACACATTACCTACTAGACTACGACGTTATGATGTAGAGAAGTTATTCTATAAATAAATTCAAATCTAATATCTCGACTGTCCTGCTGAGAGGAGGTCGCCGAAAAAATATTTTATTACATTTCCTTTTGCCTGACCTGGGGTTTGAACCTAGGACTCACGTCTAATAAGTCAACACATTACCTACTAGACTACGGCGACATAGACCTTACGACTATACAGAAAGACTACGCCACTATTTGATGTGAAATGGATAAAATTAAGGTTCGTGTAGAAAATGTACAAGAATTTGTGAATAAGGCTACGGATTTTTCTCGCATCTACCGTACACCGCGGCTTTAGCTTCGGGAGACTACTTTTCTTTATTTTCGAACTTGAATATATGACTCAACTGAAAAAGATTTGGCACCAATAGCTTTGTCATCTTACAAGTTTTGCTGACCGCGACAAAACTTTTTTTTTTGGAAGACATAAAAATATTATAAAAGCCTTGGACCAAGTTTATAAAGCTCCTAGGAAATTATGTTAAAAAATAAAGTAATTTCGTTGCCCCAAAGCCTGTGTTTCATTCAAAAACTTACTGATTTTTTGATTCACAATTGTAATACATACATACTTCATAAACACCGTATAACTTTGCACTCGCAACTGCTGCGCAAAAAGCCTGTGAATAAAATCTACATCTATGATTGTGTCATTTATACAAGGCAGTCTAACAGACTGAAGTACATATCTGTTGGGAATTGATATAATAACCACCATATACTAGCCGGCTAGCCTCGTTTTTTGGTGTACCCACATTAAAAAAAAGTATAAACAAAGGAATAAATTTTCATTTCAACTGCTTATCCCCATGACATCTTCTATGCTTTTGAATAAATATATTAAAATAATTTTAAACTTTTAAATCTTACAGTAAATCTAATCTAAAATCATTTTAACATTTCTACGATACGACAAAAACATAAAAAATAACCCCGGAAGCATATTTATAAAATTTTAGTTTCTCTTCTGATTTTTGTACCCTTTTCAATTAAATACTTTCCTTCCCATAGATATACAATATGTTGATTGCAGCAAAGGGAACATTTTTATTTGACAAAGGATATGTTTGTTTCCACATATCCTTCTCAATTAATTAGGACAAATTTGTGTTCAGTTACAAAAAAAATACGAAAAAAAACAAAATTGAAGTTTTTCATTCATTTGATGGAAAAATCAATAAGAAAAATATCAAAGGAATGTACAAACTGATATGCGTATTAGTAAACAGTGTTTAAAGGTAGACAAACAGTTTTGAACAAATAAGCAAGGCGTGTGAGATTTTAAAAAATATTTAACTGAAGAAAGATATGAGGTATACGTCAAGAAAAAATCGACAAAAACTTACCAAAAAAAATGTATTTACAAATTGATGTTTACGTACAAATTGATGTAATTTAAATGTAAAAGTTCATTAAAAGAACTTGTGGTCACCGTAGTCCAGTAGGTAGTGTGTCGGCTTACTAGACACAAAACGAAAATATAAAAAATATTTCTTCGGCGACTGCCTCTCTGCAGATTTCTGGCAAAACTCTGAGAGTAAATAAAATTACCATGAAGAGCTTCTCAAAAATCTGACTTTCGGAAATGACTTTAAACTTTAGGTCCCGCCACTCATGTACAAAATTAACACACACAACATAAGTTGCGTGAGAAGTTAGGTCGTAATCCTGACTGAAGGGTTGTAATGATCAATTATGTATGTACATTCAAAAAAAGCCTTTGCCATGACTTCTTTGGCTTTATTCACTGTTTTGACTACTGTTCAGCTTCTGCCATGAAAAGTTTCTCAAAATTCTTTCGTTCGGAGTCGACTTTAAACTGTAGCTTCCGCCATTCATGTATAAAATTAACACACACAACATAAGTGGTGTGAGAAGCTAAGACATAAGTCTGACTCAAGCGTTGTAATAACCAATTATGTATGTATGTACGATTCAGAACGTTGGGCATGTTTGTGCATATAAGGTCATAACTTAATTCATTATACCACCTCTAAAATTGATGTCAAGTCTTTTTTAATCAGGCCTTGGTTTTTTTACAAAAAAATAATGCGTATTTAATTCGCTCAGTTTTTTTTTCCTATTCTACACACATCACTAAGTAGTCTGGTCCCAATATTTGATAAGCCCCAACTAAACAATGCAGCTCGTTCAAATGTTAAGAGATGCCATCCCCTTGAGGGTGGGAAATTTCAAAAAATTCCACATTTCTAGGACTGCTCTTGTATCGCCATGTTTAGCATTATTTATGCACCATAATTTCATCTGTTCAATCTCAAAAAATATATGCAAACCTTGTCTATAGCACTTACTCAATTCGATTTAAGTCTACTATTTGTACACGCCCCCATGACTTGTCATTATTTTCTCTAGTCTTAGCATAAAAGCACTGACAATGAAAAAGCAAAACTAACGAATCCATTAATAATTTCTTTTATTTGACTATTTTTTTCATTTTATTTTGCATTACTTTCATATGCCACAATATATACGTATGTATGTATATATGTATTTTTATTACAATCTAATATACAATATGTATGTAAATTGTTGTCTATAAGTTCATTCATAAATGCCAAGCAAGTAAGCGCAAGTAAAGCACTCATATAAGTTCTTAAACACACTCGTATCGTATGAGTCTGTTGTCTGCAGGACAATTTACAATGGAATATATGCATGTAAATATGTACGTACTATTTCTAGTCTATTATGTACATATGTTTGAAGGCAAGTGTAAAATGGTATTAAAAGTTATTATCACTAAAGAAAAAACAGAACAAAATCAAGTAATATTTTCCTTTCATTTATTTATTCGTTTATGCATTTAGTCATGCTTTTACCTCAACATACATACATATTTAGTTTTATGTATTTATCTATCCATATATCTATCTATCGTATACATACAAACATGCATACATACTTCATTTACTTGGTGTAATAAACAATTTAAGACTAACACTCGCTCCATAACAAATAATTTAATTAACCACTAACAAGCATTATTGCAATGGCTTATGTATACCATATGAAGCAAATAAAAGCATTGAAAGATCTTTGATACTTTTATAATAATACAGTCTATGTACTGTACTGTAAAAAATATGTATATTAAATTTAACACTTCTTTAATTATTATTTTATAAATTTATTTATTAAATTAATTTTTTTTTGCGTTATGATAACCACACTACATGAATATTTTGGTTTTACAAACAATAAAACAAAAATAAGAATATGTAGTATACATATGGCATATGTTTGGAAAGCCAATCAAGGTAGTAACAACAGACTTGGTAAAGCAATTTATCATGTAAAATATTTTTGGTTTATCGTCCCTTTTTTTCGAATTTTTTTTCCTGATAACCATCGCTATCAGCAACGGGTTTTTGTGATATTTTTTTCTTGTTCTACTAAAAAAGTAATAAATAAACTGTTGAAAAGAATTTTTGAAAACAAAAATACAGTGTGACAAATTATTGTAAAATGATTTATTATCCTATTACTTAGTAGTACCCTACAATCAGCAGTTAGATTATGTAATAAAAATATCAGGCTTAGTAGTCGCCTTAGTCTGTTAGGTAGTGTTATTGGCTTATTAGCCGTGAGACCAGGTGGCAGGGTCAGACAACGTCTTCCACGCCTTCCTCTCAGCAGATTTCTAGCAAAACCTCTGAGAGAAAAAACAAAATGGCCATGAAAAGTTTAAGAAAAATCTGTTGTTCGGAGTCGACTTTAGGTAGGTATCGCCACTCATATATAAAATTAATACACGCAACATTAAGGTTGTGAGAAACTAGGTTGTAATCTTAACTAAAGGGTTGTAATTGTATGTAAGGTCCAGCCTGAGTAATTATTTTCAACATTTTACATGAATTCCTACATCACTAAATTAATAATGTGTGAGTACAAATATTGCAGCTGTTACTGTCTATTTTTTTTTTTTTTGCATAAACTTAGGTTCGGTTTTTTGAAGTCGCAGTGGTCTAGTAGGTAGTGTGTCGGCTTATTAGACGAAAGGCCCGAGTTCGAATCCCAGGTCAGACATCAAAGCGAAAATATGAAAATATTTCTTCGGCGACTTCCTCTCAGCAGATTTCTGGCAAAAACAATATCAGAAAACTAGAGGTCAAAAACCTCCGTTTCTTCGTGACAAGAGCAGAGCACTGACACATGAGGCGAAAGACAGTCTCTTCCTCCTCCTTAGACCCATAACTCCTGCAATAGTTATTAGTTGGAATACCGAGTCTTTCAACATGCCTACCAAAAGGACAATGGCCCGCAAGGATCACCATTGAGCAATGGATGACCATACGATTTAAACACAAAACTGAGTCAGTGCTCTTCCTATGTATATGGGTCCAGCAAAATCTGGCAATACTGGACGTACCCTCCTGCCAATGAGATTGAATCTCCTTGAAGTGGACAATATCCAAATTAACTTAAGCAATGGGAGTACCCATGCCCTGTAACACGTCGAAGATTGCTAGATCTGCACCGACCCTGGAAAACTCATCAGCAATGCAATTTCCAACGATATCTATGTGTCCCGGAGCCCATATTAGAGTTACCTTAGAATAACTCGAAATTTCTCTAAGAAATCCTTTGCATTTATGGACAAGGACTGACGTTTAAACTACGTTCGTTAGGGACTGAATTGCAGGCTGGCTATCCGAGTAAATCAGGAGATTCTCAAAGAAACCCACCACTCAACAAGCATAGCGCCGCCTACAGTTTAAAGTCAACTCTAAACGACAGACTTTTAAGAAACTTTTCATGGCAATTTTATTTTTATTCTCAGAGTTTTTGCCAGAAATCTGCTGAGAGGGAGTCGCTGAGCAAATATTTTTTTTCATATTTTCGTGTTGATGTCTGTCGTTTGAACCGTGGCCTTACGTTTTAAAAACCAACACACTACCTACTAGATTACGGCGACCACCTTCTATTAGAAATAATTTAACATACTGCATATTGCTACCACATGGGTTAATAAATATAATATGTAAGGATTTCTAGCTTATTTCAATATGTAATGGCCGTATAACGAGAAGTGTACCGCAGTTATAGTACTATTGAGGTGTGATGTGTGAGAAAAATTGATATTTTCAAAACTCCCTCTGCTCCTTTACCGCCGCAAAATAATGCTTCAGGAGACTAGAGATTTTAAGGTCCATCTCTAGTCGGGCCGTCCACGCATAATTCAAACATTGCAGGATGTCATATCAAGAATTCCGATTCTTAAACATTACTTTATAGCATATAGAATATGAAAGTCTCCAATTACGGAGGAAGACTTCAGAGTTTGTTGTAGTATCATATTTATACTTTTTCTTAAGAGTTCTTTGTCCGGGGAATGAAAACTTCTTTTCAAATCTTTAATTGCCTTTAAGTTTCTGCCATTTTTAGAGAAAATTCAATAATGATGCTTGATTCTTTGTTTTTTTTTATTAAATTTTTTCGTCCATCACCAGAACTATTTCAACTTAAATTCTATTGATATTAAGGGTATTAGTTTTTGAATGTGTGTGCGTGTGGGTATACAAAAGAGATCCTTTATATGTTATACGAATATAATGTGTTTTGGTTTTGTTTAGTAACCATTTTGAATTCCTTTTTGTATCTCTATTGTGTGTTAAATTTCCTCTTACTTTTCTTTTTTTTTTCTTTCTCTTTTATTATTTGATTTTTGATATCTTTACGCTAAACTGACTTTTGTATGAGAGCAAGAGACAAAAACCAAAAAAAAACAGAATTTGAATGAATTTAAGCAATAGTCAGATAGCCAGATAAAAAAGAAGAAGGCAACAACATGTATACAATTTGTATGTATGCTTGAGTATTTGTGTCACAAAATCGAATAAAACAAAATTATAACATCATACCAATATCTGTCTCCATAAAAGTCTATGGACATGGACATTTAAAGTCTTTTACTTTTTATTTCTTTAATTTTCTTTTTTTTCGTTTTAATTTATCCTGTTTTCTTTTGATTTTAGTTTTTCAATTCATTACAAAACTTTTTTTTTGGAATTTATTTGGTTACAAATTATTTTGAATTGAAGACCAAAAAGAAAAGAAAATATTTCGTATTCCCTCATGAGTTCATAGAGTGTTTTGACATATTTCCTTTCAAGTATTTCAAAGGTCTCAACTAGCAACTGTCGTTTTTTTTCTGAAAAAATGTAATTTTAAGCGGTGAATTAAACATAAAATTTATCGAAAAGTCCTTAAAATTGTTTGTTTATTTCATAATATTTTATGTATCAAGTCTTCGGAGTTCTGCATACTTTTCCTAATTAATCAAAAAAAGAATGAAAACTTTTGCATGAAAGACTATGAAATAATTATTCAATCAGCAAAGAAATTTATTGTTTCAAATAGCAAAACAAAATTAAGAAAGACTTTGATAATCTATCATAAAGTCTTTGCAAGTTTCGTTAAGGTCAATTAACTCGGCCAATTTATTACTGTCTATGTGGCAGTCTATTTTGCCACATCACCATGGATTGGATTTAGTATTCAATAATATGTATAAATAGTAAAATTCTTTTATCAAAAGGGCCTTGATTTTTATTGAAAAATGATCTTTAGCACAGAGGCCCATTTCTGGATGCGTGAAAAAACAAAATTTATCGGATTTTGCACAACCAACATGTGGTTCCAATTGGACAGCTTTATGTGCCACACGGCTCATGGATATTTTGCATGATCAATTTCAGGCCATGGTCATTTTATATTGCGGGTGATGTGAGCTACGATTTGACCTCATTAAACTTTTTTGTAGAATTTTCTTAAGCTGCAGGTCCTTAAGGCTAGAACAACATATGCCATCGGTCGAATTTAGTTTGAAAATATGACATACATATATCAGTTATTATTGCTTTGAGACACTTCAACACATTGTGTACTTCAATCTGATCAGATCTTAAATTTTATTTTAAACGTTTCTATATCGTTCCGTGCTAGATTGTTTTAAGCTTTCTCACATGATGTCTGTGATAAATGTGTGCCCAAGATAACACCCATAGCTGCTAGATAAATAAAGCATAAAATTAAACCCACCCACCATTTTTCATTTTAATTTCTGATTTTTTTTTTTCACAAAAATCGAGAAGTTTTATATCATTTCCAGGAAAAAATTGTTTAAACCTTAAAGGGTTGTTTATCGACACATAAACTCAGCAATTATATTGTATAATCTAAATCTATGGATAGTGTAAATATTAGGAAGTCAGAAGTTCTTGACGTCCTGAGCATGAAAATTCAGTGTGATGTTCGCTGGAACCGACACATTTTTCAGTGCCTTAGCTTCTTAAGACGCTGCAAGAAATATTTCACTTCATCTGATATTCTTAGTGTTTACGCCACTTATATCCGAAAGAGAATGGAATACAACTCTCATATATAGGCCGATGCCTCAACGTCTATTTTTAGACTTCTCGACCGCATACAGGAGAGGGCGAAGTTGCTTGTTAATGACAATAGGGTATCGAACTTTATTGATTCATTAGGGAATCGTTGCAATGTGGTTTGTGTTTCATTGTTCTATCGTTATTACTCGTCTCGTCTTTCTCGGAGAGCGCATATGTATCAGTTCGATTGGCCAGTGGATCGTACACTGTATTACAGGCAAAATACGTTATTAAGTCGGACTATTCGTAAGTGCAGAGGTTGTAGTTTTTTTTTGGCTTTTAAGGAATGAAAAAGACATAAGATACAGAAATGTCATTACAGGTATTCGCAAATAACTTAAAAATATAATACTTCACTCCTCGTTATTACTAATCTAAATTTGAAAAGATAACAATTGCAAAGCAAATACAAAGCTTAAAGTGACCTTTAGTGTACTAAAATAAAGAATATGATGTACATTTTTAATTTCCAAAAGTCGATAAAATAAGGTCATAAATCGTCAAATCGTCAATATTTTTGGGGCAAAAAATCGTCAAATCTGTTATGCGTATGATTCGAATCTACTCATCTTTTTGAATACTCATTGCTGATCTCTGGTTGAAATCAAAAATCAATTAAGTCCAGATTTCCTATTCTAATCATCGCATACTAATTGGGTGAATGGACTACAACGTTGCAAATTTCAATATTTTTCAATGAAAAAAAATCTGTACGAAACAGAGCACCCTTCAAGATGCATTGCTAGCTCTTGGAATGCCACTGCCAACTTCTTACATCAATTTCTGTTTACTGGCATAATCATTGATGTAATGCCATGATTTTTTTGATACGAATGCACAGTACTCGCAGATACTCTTACATGGGAAGCCGCAAACACCAAACGTATAAACCGGATGTGCTCTGTGAAGTACACTAAGAGCGTAAGAGGAATACTAAAATAAATATTTTCTATTACATTATATTTATGTTACAATAAATTGCGTTTTATAGTCCACTGTGCAATTGTTTTTATGTATATGACTGGCCATTACGAGCAACAAATGAACAGCACAATACCAGTCAGTAAAATTATATTTAAGAAAATAAAAAAAATAAAAGAATGAAATGAAATGAAATGAATAAAAAGACATTTTTAACCGAGTAAGGAATAATAATGAACAATTTCCGCTTCATTAAATTATTACTTAAAGGTACCCCGATAGACGGCAGAAAAAATTTCATTTAAAAAATATATGGAACTACGTTAAACGAACTTAAAGTGCGCTGCTCTTTTATGTACTCTTCTTTCTTTTTTTTTTATACATATTTCTTCAAATCATATCGTTTAAGAATAAAAATATCTTTAAAAAGTATTCCTTGGTAGATGTTGAAAAACATCTTCTTGAGCTCTCAAAAGTAATTCGTTTCTTAAATATAACCAAAAGCTCAAGATCTATTTCTGGCCTTAATAAAGTACTAAAAGCTCTTTAGCGTTTTATACTGAGTCTGTATAGAAAATATTTAAAGGAATTACAAATCAAAAGAGGTCAATAAATTTCGTGATTTTTTTGTGTGTCTTTTGGTGTGTCTTTTGTTCTATTTTTGTATTTTACATAATAAATGTTTCCACTTTGTTGGCAAATGTTAAAAGTCACGTGCTTGATAGAGCATAAGTAATAAATGGAATTTTGTGTCCCATTATTATGGAAAATTAAAATGAATATAAATATTCGCTTTTAAAATTCTAACAATTATAATACATACAACATTAAGACTACCATGCTGAATTTAGAAACACAGTATTTGTATGGAAGAAGAATATTTTAAAAATTCTCCAAAAAAAATTTTCAAAATCACTATATAACACAGGCACCTCAATTAACATTTCCAAACTGCAATTGTAATTCTCGAATGGTTAATATCAGTTTTAAAGTTTTTAAAGATCAGCAATGAGTATTCACAAAGATGAGTAGATTCGAATCATACTCTTAATTTCCGATACGCATTCATACGTATTTTAATATCATACTCATACTACTCATATTCAAAGTTTAAAGTACTCATCGTACTCATACTTAACAATACGCATGATGTTGTTGATTTCGACTCTCCTTTAGTCAACATTTACAAGAATCACAAAATAAGTATGATTCGCGAACGAACACTACAAAACTCACTAGAAGGTGGTGTGTTTGCTTTTCATGTTGTCTTTGTGTTCTTCTTCCTTTTTTTTGTAAATGCAACAACAACTAAGACTGTAAATTTTGATGATTTGTTGAATCACACGAATCATTTATGAGTATTATAAGTATTCTACTAAATTTATGAATCTGAATGCATAGGCGTATGAATCAAACATATTTTGACGTTGTACTCATACTCATTGCGGCCTGTACTTATTTACAAATCAATGTTGTAGTGAGTACGAATGAATCTGAGTAGTTAAATTTCAATACTGTTGACTCACTCATACTCGAAATTTCGTGAGTACTTATGAGTAGCGAAAAAGCGATCTCTGATATAAACCATATTAACTAAGAAAACTTCGTGATAGGTTTAATGAGATACCAGCCAATTATCATTAAAATATCCACGAAACGCTAAATGTTAATTTACTCGACTGTTACAACCTATAACTGTTACCATAAAGATTTTGTAGATAATTTCGTGGCAATCTGTGTATACGCTAACCAAACGCTTCTGACTATTAATACAGACTAGGCCATCGTTTCTAAAGGCTAACCATTTAGAGAAATTTGTATATTTTTTGTTTAAATACTTGTGTGAGATCTCTTTTTTCACATAGCCCTTCTCACTTGAGCAGAACTTAGTTTCCAACAGGTTTTTCCACAATATTTAGCGTTTGGACACACGGGAAATTACAGACATACAAGAGGTTATCACCACTATTCTCATTTATCGTCGTCCCAAGTAACCTAATATTAACGACTCATTTCCATCCATTTCAGTACTTTAATTCTATTTTCATATAAAACTTTTTTGTACTGCCAGGCATATTCAAAAGATGGCTTCCTCGTCATAGTTATTTTCAACCCATGTGGCATCTTTCCCCCCAAATTTATCGGTATAATAACAATGAAACCAAAATTACTAGTAATTGGCTGTTATAGTATCAGGATCAGGGTGTCCTGGTAGTCTACTAAATAGTGTGCTAGACTACTAGCGTGAGTGTCGTGGATTCGCCATAGACTCTGGGCTGTTACCCTACACTGAGCGTAAGGTTTAAGTTACTCAGGTCGTAATAATTAGATATAATTTGTAATTGTATTCTGGTCTAGTAAGTAGTGCGACAGTTTATTAGACGCAATGCCACGGTTCAAATCCCAGGTCAGACATCAAAACGAAAATACAAAAAATATATCTTCGGCAAGTGCCTCTTAGCAGATTTTTGGGTAAAACTCTGAGAGTAAATAAAATTGCTATGAAGAGCTTCTCAAAAATCTGACGTTCGAAGTCGGCTGAAAACTGTAGGTCTTGCAACTAATGTTAAAATTAGCACACATAATATAAGTGGTGTGAGAAGCTATATTGTAATCCTGGGTAAAAGACTGTAAGAATCAATTAAGTAAGTAACTAACACATGGAAACTTTGTTTGTAAAGAAAAAGAAAATTTTGTAATATTTTGAGCTTCAGGCGTTGTCCCTTAAGAGTTCAATAAAAAACACACAGAAAAACATTTTAAATCCCCACTAAAAAAATTTCTAAAATTCTCAATTTGTTTTATTGAGTACAATTAATAATTTTGGTAAATAAAATAAAGTTTTTTATGTTCTAGAAACAATGGCTGCTAATCTTGTTGATTAAGCCTTTTAAACCTTTAGGGGGTTAAATAAACATCCATCAAAACACATAAAAAAGAAATCCAATTCAATTTCTTCTTCCTTTCTTTTTTAAATAACAAAAGAGTTACTTTTGGATTTAATATTTAAAAAGAGCAAACAATACCAAATAAAGAAAAAGAAAACATTTTAAAGGATTTAAATTTCTGGATGTACAATGAACGGAATGGAACAGAAAGCAAATAATAACAATAGATAATCATACAAAATTGGCAATAAAAAGGGAGACATTTGTTAAAGCTATCAAGAGAAAGGCCTTTGATTTTCTCAAATTTCTAATGAAAATGATAATAAAAAGAAGAAGAAGGTTAAAAAAATCATATAAATACTGTATACGATGCTGTTCTATTATTGTCAATGACAACAAATGAAACCTTGCTACAGCATTAAAACATTTGTATTTGTCTTCAAACAATAAATCAACAGCAATTGCATATCCTGCTCCTTTGGACAATATGGTATTTCATTTTTGAAACGGTTAAAATGGTTAAAACGGTTACAACGGTTGAACAGTTGAAATGGTCATCTGATAAATTGTTACAAATTTTCTTTGTTTTGTTTTCGTAAACAATAACAGTGCTTGTCTGTGAAACGGTAAATCTATAGAATACAGTTACAAAATATATTTATTATTCACTAAATATTATATTAAACAAAGGATGCTGGATTCTGCCATTGTTTGAAAAGGATTTTCTTTAGGAAATTACATGATGTATTGCAAAGTTGATCTTTTTGTGTTTGTTTTACATTAAGAAACTTTTCCTTTTAAAACTTGGTAAAAAGATGTTAAGCAGATGTAATGGCCATTAAAAAGGTTTGCTTTAAAATAACACAATAAACGAAAGTTTTTTTTAAATTAATAACGTGATAATAAGAAAACAAATAAAAAAGAATTCTCATAATGAATAGTAATTGAATAGTACATACTTTCAAAAACCATTCTAAATAGAATTTGTTTAGAAAATTCAAAAAGTATTGTGCATTAAATTTTAAAATTTTCCAATTCCTCACTTTAAAATTTTTTTTTTTACTTTTTTTTTTAATTTTTAATTTTTAATAATTTAATTTGATTTTAATTAAATATTGATTTTACACGAAATACTATGAAAACATTTTTATTAATTTGTGTTGAAATAAATGAATTGATGATTAGAACACTACATACATACATATATTACTCATACGTCCGTACCGAATATGAATTATTTGTATTTATTATCACTCATACGTAGCGGTTAGTGAATATAATATCTTCAGATTTTCTTGGATGCAAATAAATCTTAAGATTTTTACCATATGGCACAATATTCACTACTTGAAAGCATGAGCAATAAAATTTTATAAAAACTGTTCTCATAACCTAAACTTAATATACAAAACGTCGTCAAATTTATTAGCATTTAAGGCACGTTTGATGCAACGTTAAAATCAAAAATGACTTATCAAGGTTGACACTGTTTAAATTGATCTTTATGTACAGAATTTTTGCCAGAAATTTTTAATATTTCGTTTTGATGTCTGGTCCGGGGTGTGAACCGTGGCCTTGACTTCAATAAGCCAACACACTACCTACTAGACGGCAACTTCAATTTCAAACATACTGTTAGTTGATCACACCAGAGCTTTCGATAAGGTCGATCACAAAGTTTTATTGAATAAGCTCCGGAAACTGTTTAATTTTTCTAATACTGCCGGTAGTCTAATTATTTCTTATCTGTTGGACAAATGTCAAAAGGTTCATTTAACCCTTTCCGTCCCTGCCTACATAAATGTGACAGGGAGAGAAATTTGTAAATTATTATTTAGCTTTCTCTTATTGAATCAAATGTCCTAATGTTAGTGGTTATCTCTATTTAGTTCTGTTCTAAGTTTTTTTACCGCTTATTTTAGTATTTGTGATTGAGAGTGCAATGAAGAATATTTTTATAGTTTATGGAAAAAATTTGTTTCTCAAAGCTCAAGTAGTGTATGGAAATATTTCGAATCCGCTTAATATTAGTAGAGATGTTCCCCAGAGATCAATACTGAGGCCTCTGTTATTCTATATGTACATATAAATGATCTACCAGATATTTTGATGGATTGTCATGTTCATATGTATGCCGATGATGTGCAGCTTTATACCACTACTCGTAAGAAGAATATTGATTCTTGTTTATACTCTATTAACCACGATTTCCGGAGACAGTTGGGCCTCGTCACATGGACTATGCATCAATTCCTCAAAGTCTAAATGTATTATGCTTTCGAAAACCAACGGGTATCATCAAGGGAAATAGAGTTGACTTTGTCAAGTCTGCAACTAATCTGGGTATTGTCTTTAATGACAGATTATCGTGGTCTAGCCATCTGGCTCAGAGATCAGCAATGAGCATTCAAAAAGATGAATATTTTAATATCTTACTCATAATTTCTGATACTTATACGCATTCATACTTATTTTAGTACTCATCGTACTCATACTTAACGATACGCATGATGTTGTTGATTTCGACTCTCCATAACTCAACATTTACAGGACTCATAAAATAAGTATGATTCGTGTACGAACACTACAATACTCTCTAGAAGGTTGTGTGTTGGGTTTGCTTGCTGTCTTTGTCTTTTTCTTTCTTCTTTTTTTGTAAATGCAACAACAACTAAGACTGTAGATTTTTCTAAATTTATGAATCTGAATGAGTAGACGTATAAATCAAACATATTTCGAATGTTATGAGTTTGATGTCAACATTGTACTCATACTCATTACAACCAGTACTTATAAATCAATGTTGTAGTGAGTACGAATGAATCTGAGTATGTAGTTAAATTTCAATATAGTTGACTCATTTATATTCAAACTTTCATGAGTACTTACGAGTAGCGAAAAAACGATTCATTGCTGATCTCTGGTATGGGTGTGAAATCTCCGCAAACTGCGATAGTAACGACAACCGGAAACTCAACTTGGCATATAACAATATAACAAGATATGTCTTTCTTACTCAAACTTTGATGAGTACTTATGAGTAGCGGAAAAACTGCGATAGTAACGACAAGATATAGCAAAATATGTCTTTCTTAAAGGTCGTCGGGATCATATTTCTCATTTAGCGTACCAGATATTGAGCGTGAAAATTGATAATCTTTTGAAAGTTAAATGCCTCATTATATTCCATAAAAATTATTAACACGAAACAGCCGAAATATTTATTAAGTAGAATTTAGTTTGCTATATATTTCCGGGACATGAAGGTTATTCAACAACGGTACAGGACTCTTCTGTCACAGCGACAGTTTTGTATTGGAATCCCAGGTCAGACATCAAAACGAAAATATGAAAATATTTTTTCGGCGACTTCCTCTCAGCAGATTTCTGGCAAAAACTCTGAGAGTAAAAATTGTCATGAAAAGCTTCTCAAAAAATCTGTCGTTCGGAGTCGACTTTAAACTGTAGGTCCCGCTACTCAAGTATAAAATTAACGCACACAACACGAGGGGTGTTGAGGAGCTAGGCCGTAATCCTGACTGAACTGTTGTAATAGCCGATTATGTATGTTATGTTAATTACAATAAATAAAATAAATAACAACAGAAACAAACTCCACTGTGGCACTGTGACTTTATCTAAAAGAATAACCAACCATTCCCTAACGTTTAACTACCTGCTCAAAAGACAAATGACAATTCCTTATAAAAACTTTCTTCTTAAAACTCTATAATTAAATTGCAACAACACGAAAGAACATTTTTGAAAATTCATTACAAATATTTAATGACTCGACAAAAAAAAACTTCATTTACGCAAATCATTTATAAAACTTTATCATTTTAAATGAGTAGTAGCAGGCATAAGCTTCTATAATTTCACTTCATTTTCTGTTGAAATACAATATATTTCACGATACAGAAAAAAAAAACCATACCGTATCTAATGGAAATCACTTTTATTTCGTTTAAATTTTTCACAGCAACATTGTGTACAAAAAAATACACGTACATTTGCATAACTTTCCAACAAAATACAACAGTAACAGAAGAGATAATAGATGAAGTAAAGGACAACAACTTCATTGAATACAGTAGAGTCCTACTATGAACAGCTGGCTAAATGATTTATTATTTTATATACAATTATATACACAAGGCAACAAAGCACAAGCGCATCTACATCCATATATAAGGTCTTCCAACAGGGACTTTCGAAGTTTGACAGTTGATAACAGGCATCTTGTTGAAGTCTACCTCTGTATAATTAGTTGTAATTTTTCAGTCTGTTTAACAAATCACCGTGCACGACAATAGACAACCTCATGTGTTCGTTTAATGGATTTTGGAGCAGTTGATAACAGGACCCTAATTTGCATTGAAAAATCATTTTTAGCGATGAGGCCTATTTCTGGATGATTAGGCAAGAGAACAAACAAAATTGTTGAATTTGTGGACAATACCAATGCACACTAGATCGTAAAACGTCCAATGCATCCGAAAAAGTTACTTAAGGATGTGGATTTTGAACTGGCGGCGTGAATAGTTCTATTTCTTTGACAACGACGTTGGCCAGGCCAATCAAGCCATCAAGTTCGCTAATAATCAACTTCATTTCTTCGGAATTAGATGACTGACTTCTTCTCAGCAGATTTCTGACAAAAACTGCTGAGAGTAAATAAAATTGCCATAAAAAGTTTTTCTGTCGTTCGGAGTCGACTTTAAATTGTACGTACCGTCACTCATGTATAAAATTAACACACACAACATAAATGATGTGCGAAGCTAGGTCGTAATCCTGACCGATGAGTTGTAATGACAAATTATGTTATGTAGTATATGAACTAGCCACCGATATCGGGAGATTTGATCACGTTAAACTTTTTCTTGTGGGGTTTTCTAAAAGTCGCAGGTGTATGCGTATAAGCAATAAGCCACAGCGCTCCTGAAAGTCAACTTAATACATGTCAAAATCAAATATAGTTTGAGGTATCAGTCAGAGACATTGAATATTTGACATTTCGAATACGTTCCACCTAATGCCATAATAACTCCATCAATTGGCGTTTTAAACGATCAAATAATTTCGATAATATCTCACATACACTTTACATTTCCTGTACACAATGGTAAAGCCATAAAATCGACTTTGGAATACTGCTCCACGTATGGAGTCTCATCAGTCATGCATTTGAATTGGTATTAATTCTTCATTAAAAATTGGAATCACACTAATCTGGTTCCATATGCTTTGGAAATGAAATGAATTTGCTTGGCCGAGGAAAAAAACCGCCGAGGAATAGTAAAATAGTATGTCGGCTAAAATCGACAGACATACAATTGGTCATTACACACCACTGATGATGTGCGTGTTAATTTTATATATTAGTGGCGATTCCCAAGGACAGATTTTTTAAGAGACCTTTCATGGCAATTTTATTTTCTCTCAGTATTTTTGTCAGAAATCTGCTGAGAGGAAGTGCGCGAAGAAGTATTTTTTTGTATTTTCGTTTTAATGTCTGACCTGGGTTTTGAACTGAGACCTCACATGTAATAAGCCAACACACTACCTACTAGACCATGGCTTCTTTATTGACATACGATACACATGCGTCGATTTATTCTCTAATTCTACGCACAGCCCAACATATTAGCATTCTGGATTTGAGTAACTTAAATGGTGAACCAGCAAACATTTGTGAAGCAATAATAAATTCTGAGCTTTTCTTTGCCTCTTGGTAATATCCACATGAAGAAGAGCTCTTCATTGCGGTTTTCGTTTTAAACAAACTCCACTGTATTAATAATAATATTCATTAATAATCAAAGCACGGTTGCGAAAACTGTGTGAAATTTATTTAAAAGCAGCTTAAACATCAATTGAAATTGATTTAATGGAAATACAAATAAATATTAATTTCTCTGCTTAATCTCATGTTGGTTGGAAACTGTAAATTCTATTATGGTCGTTCGTTGGTGGCTCAAGGATTATTCTTGGATTGATTTTATAAAGGGAAACTGAAGAAGTTACCACGTTAAACACGTTTTTACCTTTTCCCTAATTCGAAACTGAAGTACTAAGATTCGTAAAGACAACTCGATGTTTAACATTAAACAACTTTATTTCTCATTAATATGTTTTGAAATACGTGTTGCAAACGAATTTGCTACAGTTTAAAATGCAAATAAAAATTCCTTTGTTAACGTGATTGTTGTTGTTCCTATCGATGATGTTGTGTTAAAAGACAACAAATTTATAAACGCTCTGCACTGAACAAAAAAAAAAAAACAATTTATTCAACAGAGTAGAACTCACGAATGGGGGGTTGTTTATTTATTTATTCAGTTTAAGCTACTTTATGAAAAAAAATTTAATTGAAAAGTTCTGAAAAAAAAAACAAAAAGTTAAAAATAAAATGGTAGGAAAATATTTTTTATTAAAAAAATAACACAGAAAATAAAACGTTTCTTTGTTTCATTTACAGCGGGAATATTGAAAATGTTTACATTGAGGCACAGTGATTATAAATATTTGTATTTTTTTAATTTTATCATATGAATTGTGAATAATGTATTGTAGTGGTTCGTATATCTTACTTCAAACCTTGCCTTTGGTATTTTGAATAAAAAAAAAATATTTCTCTTTCAACAAAATTTTAGGAAGAGCTTTGAGAGAAAGATATTGTCATACAATAACTTCTTAAATCTACTATTCGGAGTCCATATTGAACTTTAAACAATTTTTGTTTAAATCTAAGCAGATATTTTACATCAGCAGGTAATGTCATGTAGAATTAAACGGTTTGATTTCGAAACCGAATCATTCACAATCATTAGAATCCAGAAAATAATGAAAAATTTTCATCAGTTTTGTATTTTAAAAATTAAGAAGCCCTAGAATTTATTCAGAATACATAATGACCTCTGATCCTCCAGAGCGAACATCATAGGAAGGTCAGACTTAAACTTGTCTTTGACAAAAGTTCAAAAATTTCACAGCCAATATTGCATTACAATAAATTTTTATGCAAAATATTCTTTTTCTATACAACAAAATTTGGAAACCCTGTCATTCTAGAATGTAAATCAAGGAAACAATATTACAATATGTGGGAGATGCTTTGTGACAGTCGCATGTTCTTTAAAGGAACGAAACTCTACATTTTATTCTATACTAAAGGAACGAAATTCTACACTCAAACAAATTTATGGCTGTTGAAGGGTTTTTCTAAGCCAAGACATAAAATAAAGCCTTCAAAGTACTATAATAAAATTTACTTGTTAAAAGACTCCAGATACAAATATAATTGGTCATTTTAACTCTTCAGTCAGGATTACAACCTAACTTCTCACACCATCTATCTTTTGGGTGGTAATTTTATATATGAGTGGCGGAACCGTATCCCTCTTTTATTGAGACCCATTTAATGTCAAATTTATTTTTACTCTCAGAATTTTTATCAGAAATCCGCTGAGAAGAAGTTGCCGAAGAAATATGTTTTCATATTTAATTTTATTGGAGATGTTTGACCTGGATTTGAACCGTGGCCTTACTACGAAATGAATATAATGAAATTATGTTGAAGTTAATAAACCATTAAAAATTTTATAGAAATCAATTCTGTGAGAAATCACGCTGTTTGTGGCCTAAGTTTAAGATTGCCTACAATAACTACATTCAATCAGTTTTCATTCAAATATGTTTAGTCTATGATATTATAGAGTCATTCCTGAACAACTTTATTAAAACAAGACATCGCTAAAAAGTTTTCTAAGATATCATACATTCTGTTAGCCCACTGTGCAGTTATAAATCAAATACACCTGCATATTGTTAAACTTCAGATGGCATGCCAAAGTAAAATACATTTTTTTTACAAAATAAAACTCAAAAGGGCCCACAGAATAAAATAGAAATTAAAAATTGAAAAATATTTCTTTCTTATCAAATGATAAATAAGTTTTTCATGATGTAATTTCAATTTTATAATGATAGCAGCAGCAGCAACAGCCGACTGTAATAATAATGTGTTTTCTACGTGTACAGTGAACATAAATATTTCAACGCAGCACATACATAGAGGCCGCAAAGCTAAGCCATATAAATCACTTACCTTTTAAATTGACTAAGGATAATCCGTATTATAGCCAATTGTCAACTGTGACACAATTTCTCTCTCAGTTTGTTACATTTATTAAAGAGCATGATTTTGATTTACAGCAATAATATTGTTTTGGCCATTTTAAAGAAGACGACAACATTCCTTGTTGTTTAACACTCTTAAGTGTATTTATTTTTTTACTACGTATCCTGTTTTTCTTTCTCTCTCTTAGCTTTGTATTTATTTTTATTTATAAATTTTTATTATTTATTTAGGACCCTTTTTTATACTTTTTTCACAGATTTTATTCCTTTTTTTATTTTTGAAATAATAAATCATTTAATTTTTTTGTTTCATTTATTTTATTATTTTCATTTATTTTTTTCCAATTGAACACACTTTTACAATTTGTTGTAATATTTTTAAAAGAAAAATTTTTTTTAAATTTTCAATAATTTAATTTGATTTTAATTAATTTATCTACATATTGATTTTACACGAAATATTATGAAAACATATTTATTAATTTGTGTTGAAATAAATGAATTGATGATTAGAACACTACATACATACATATATTACTCATACGTCCGTACCGAACATGGATTTTTTTCATATTTATTATCACTCATACGTAGCGGTGTCTTCAAATTTCATTTACATTATATTTGCGCCCAAATAACACTATGCGACAAAATAACTTAAATACACCCAGCTAATGACATGGTGTAAGTTGTGAGTTTTGTTGAGTTGAACTCAAAACAATTTTTTTCTTATATTTCTTGAACCCTCCAAACATGTTTTATTTGACAAAAACTGTTTGTTTTTTGCTCTTTTCACACAAAATTATTGATTACCCAAATATTTGTTAACCTATTTTCAAACTCTAAAGCTTTTTAAAAAGGAGACAGATGGGCCTTTAAAATGGTATACATATACATAAAGTTCAAACTTGCATGTCATGAGTTTTGATCGGGTAAACATGGAAAATATGATATTTTTCCTTATTTTTTTAAGTTTAGCTATTCTTAATTGCAAAATTTAATTAAAAAATATAAAGCAAGTGATGACATTCTGAAAGTGCATTATCTTGTGAAGAGATTGACACTTCGTTTGATAAAATCGAACAAAAATTAATGTAGGTATTATGAAAATAGTATAACAGTCCTGTTATATTTTTTATACATGTCATCTTATCAAATGAACTTTCAGTTCAAAAATTTTCAAAAAGTTTTGATGGATCTTGATTGTTTATCGCACAAAATGTGTCAATTTCACGTTTGCACGACTACCAGGTGTCGGCTAATATTTGTGTCTTTTTATTACTATATCTCTTTGCGCAAACATTGTACAACTTCTGGTGGTCGCTTAAACCTGAAATTGACACATTTTGTGATAAACAATCATGATCCATCAAAACTTTTTAAAAATTTTTTAACCAAAAGTTCATTTGATGAGATGACATGTATAAAAAAATATAACACGAAATGTTTCGTTACAGCTCCAAACAAAATTTTGAAATATATTTGAATTCATATGCATGCATGCATACATTATTGCTCATTACAACCCTTCAGTCAGGATTACGAAATAGTTTCTTTTAATTTTATTACAAGTGGCGGAAACTACAGTTTAAAGGCAACATACATACATAATCGGCCATTACAACCCTTCAGACAGGATTACGGCGTAATCCTGTCACACCACCCATGTTGTGTGCCTTAATTTTTATACTTGAGTGGCGGGACCTACAGTTTGACGTCGACTCCGAACGACAGATTTTTTTTTTTGAGAAACTTTTTCATGGCAGATTGATTTACTCTCAAAGTTTTTGCCAGGAATCTGCTGAGAAGACGTCGCCGTTTTTTTTTTTTTTTTTTGTTATACATATTTCGTTTTGATGTCTGGCCTGGGGCTCGAACACGAGCGAACACACAACCTACTAGACTACGGCGACTAAAGGCAAAAGATTTTTTAAAACTTGTTTAGCTAATGTATTTACTCTCAGGGTTTTGGCCAGAAATTTGCGAAAAAATATTTTTTTTATATCTCAACACACTAGCTTCAAAACTTCGGCAACTTCTTTCTATGTCGCATAATTCTCCATAGTGAAAATTCAGAACTTTTGGCTGACTATCAATGATTGTAAAGTTTATAAATGCAATTCTATTAAAATCTTCTCTACATCTCGTGTATGTTAATAACAAAAAAAAATTTATTAACAATTCTTATTGGAATACGTCGTAGTAGAAGAATGAGAGTTATTCGTCATTTCAAAATTTTAACACGCCTTAAAGCCCTTCAATCAACCATGATCGTCTATAAAATCTCTCGATGCACTGAAAATTTTTTTGCCATTAGGCTGACTTCTTAAACGTGAGAACGTTTAACGAGAAATTTACCCTTAATTAGCTGGTGGTAAGCTGTAACATGGATTTACTTAGTTGTCGCCACTTGCATCAGGTCAAACGGCTTCTAATTTCTAATGGAATGCTTTCGTTAAATAAATCTTTAAACGGAATACTTTACAGGCCAAGTAAGCCACCATTTGATGTAAGATTAACGATCAAATCTGTAAAGATTCTTTCCAGCGGACCAGTGTATTTATTTCTCCACATATATTCTTCCATCCAATAGAGTTTCTATTTTTTAAGTCTCTCCATCGACTATTGTTTGAATTCTATTTTGTAGTATTTCTTCCGATTTCATCTTCAGCGCTTCTGAGACTGAACCCAATTCATTCCCTAATATGAGAGGGTTGTTAGGAATAAGCTTTGGGCTCAAAATCCACAAAATTCTTAAAAGTCACGAGTTTAAAAAACTTACTTTTGCCTCCTATCGGCAAAGTACCATGTATAGCAGTCATAAACTATTGCGGACTTTACATAGGAGTTAAAGATGCTCAGTTTAACCGGCTGCGCAATTTATATGGAATCCCACGCAAGTTTTAATCGGCCGAACGTTTTTTGTGCTTCTTGAATACTTTTATCGATGACCTAATCCTATCCACCGGTCTTCGAGAAAATTCTTTCGAGAAGACACTGCCGGCCAACATCCTCTACTCGGATTTTATGTTCATAATATTCAATTTCTAATCCGCTACACAGTTGTCTCAGCAAATCTACAAAGATTTTTTTATCTATTTTTTTAATTAAAATTTCCATATTTTAAGTTCTAAATGCTATTAAGCAGTGTATAATTTAAAAACCATCAGTGCGTATGAGTGACATGGATCTTAATTATATTAATTATACGTCACACACGCAGCACTATTAGACAAATTACTGTGCTCTATATGAGATATGCGAACATAACGAAATACAAAAAAAAAGAAAGGAAATGAATATTCTTTTAAATGCGACACATCAGGAGTACAAATGTAATTTCATATTTTTATATTGAGGAATATTTATAAAAAAAAAGAAGTACACGTAATAATGTAATTGAGAGCATATGAAAATAATTTTTACTTTGTTCAAATCGATATTTAAGGAACATATACGATGACGTACATATGTATATGTATGTACATGTAAATAAATAAATTCAATGGAAATATTTTACAGAAAAATATTTGATTGGTGAAAATCGTTTTAAATTTCAAAAGAAAAAAACCCTTAAAATCCCTTGGAAAGTACATTTAAAAACATTTAAAATTTTAAAAAATTTTAACGAATACATCTTATGATTACTGATCGTAAATAAATATTATAATAAATAAAAAAAAAAAAAAACTTTAAGAAAACATGTGTCCAAATTTTCTTTGTGCAGCGTTTCATTATATTTTTTCCTTAAATATTCCAAAAAAAAAAAAGGAAATATCCCTCAATGTGGTTGGCAATTATTGCATACAGGCAACTTACTATGAAAAGCCTTCGAATATATGAATTGCATTCGATGTCAATGACAGACA
Organism: Sarcophaga rosellei; assembly: GCA_930367235.1. Classification (NCBI taxonomy): domain Eukaryota; kingdom Metazoa; phylum Arthropoda; class Insecta; order Diptera; family Sarcophagidae; genus Sarcophaga; species Sarcophaga rosellei. The sequence continues at coordinate 80,237,260 of OV884018.1, forward strand.
CAAATTCTCTATTGAAGACTTTACATCTTTTAGCATGAAAGAAGACATTTTTTTTAATTAAAAAACATTATTTTAATAAAAAAAAAGAAATTATTTTTATTTTGTAATATTTTCGGATTTATTTATACATACTTTGAAATGTAATAGAAATTAAAATCTTTCATAAATAAAAATATTACAAGCATAGATTAGACAACTCATTGCATTTACATTGTTTCAAAAAAAAAAAATTAAATTCTTTACATATTCATTTTAGATTTTTTGTTTTAACTCCAAAAGATTTGCTTTGTGATAACGAAGATAATCTTTAAAAAAATGTTTCTTAACAAATTTAAGAACAAATTTATAATGAATTATTTATGGTACATAATACATAAGCAACTAATTAAAATACTTTTTTATTAGGAAATATTTTTTCTTTTCTTTACTTTTTAATTAAATTTTGTTTTTGTTATTGCCAATATACCATTCATACAGTATCAAATATTTATGAACATATTTCTTTCGAATTATTTTTCAATTTGCTGGTGTGTATTGAAAAACCAAATCCTGTCTGCAGGCTATGATGCCTTATACTTTCAAGCATTGAATGTTTATGAAATAATTTTTAAATTCGAAAAAAATAAATTATTTGCAAGTTTAACGTTGTAAACGCTGTATGTGAAGCGAAACGCAATTAGTACTTAATTAAAAGTAAATTTCGTTGAAAACATACCGACATTGCTTAATACCATAGGTACATAGGTTATTTTAATTCCTAAATGGCAAATTATAATAAAAACTCCCATATAACTACTAATGAAACAGTGTGCAATTTTCAATAATGTAGAAAAAAGGCCATACATTACACGGTGCGACAGTCAAAATACACCCAGCTAATGACACAGAGTAGATTGTGAGTTTTGTTGGGTAGAACGCAAAAATATTTTTTTTGTATTTCTCGAACCTTCCAAACTTGTTTGATTTGACAAAAACGGTATTTTTGATCTTTTCACACAAAATTGTTAATTGCCCAAATATTTTTCAACCAATTTTCAAAATCCAAAGTTTTTTCAAAAGGGGACAGATGAGCCTTTAAAACGATATACATAAACCTATGTTTCAAATTTACATGTTATGAGTTTTGATCGGGTAAACATGGAAAATGTGATGTTTTCCTTATTTTTTTAAGTTTAGCTATTCTTAATTGCAAAATTTGCATAAAAAATATAAAATAAGTGATGACCTTCTGAAAGTGCATTATCTTGTGAAGCGATTGACATCTCGTTTAATAAAATCGGACAAAAATTACCGTAGTTATTAGTTATTATATAAATAGGATAAGAGTCGTGTAACATTTTTTATATGTGTCATCTTATCAAATGATCTTGATGGATCTTGATTGTTTATCGCAAAATGTGTCAATTTGACGTTTGCACTACTACCAGAAGTCTGCCAATATTTGTGTTTTTCCAAATATTATTATTTCTCTTTGCGCAAACATTGGCCAGCTTTTGGTGGTCGCTCAAGCTTAAATTTGATACATTTTCCTATAAATAATCAAATTTTTGAACTAAAAGCTCATTTGAAATATTAAATACGAGTATATGAAAAATGTAACTCGACAGTTATACTATTTATATAATAACTACGGTAATTTTTGTCCAATTTGATCTGCAAACGAGGTGTCAATATCTTCACAAGATAATGTACTTTCAGAATGTCGTCACTTATTTCATATTTTTAATTAAAGTTTGCTACTATGAACGGACAAACTTGAAAAAATATAAAAAAAAATTCGCATTTGTCTGGTTTACCTCATTAAACCACATAGCATATGAAGTCAAATAATATAAGTATATATGGATATCGTTTTAAAGGCCCATCCCTCTCCTTTCTAATAAGGTTTATACTTTGAACACCAGTTCAGAAATGTTTGTGTAATCAATAAATTTGTGCGTAAAGTCCAAAAAAAAACAGTTTTTGTCAAATCAAACAAATTTGGAGGGTTCAAGAAATATAAAAAAAATATTTTTGAGTTCTAATCAACAAAGCTCACAACCAGCGTTTCCGTTTTGGGCTTTTCATACCAAATTTGGTAGGATTTTTTTAATTTGGTAGGATGGTAGGTAAAATTGATTTTTGGTAGGTTGGATCAAAAAGTATTTATTTAAAAACGTTTAGCAAGTTAAATAAAACATGCAAATCAAATGAACTTTATGTTTGTTATACTGTTGTGTTTTGTTGCTTATGTACAATGTACATGTACATGTACATGTACAATTATATATAATACTTTTTTAATAAAAAAGTCGTACTTTTTCTCAGAAAACTATATATATTTACATTATTTAAAAATTGGTAGGTTTTCAACGATTTTGGTAGTTTTTTGACAAAAATTTGGTAGGATTAAAATTTGTTCAGTGGCAACGCTGCTCACAACCTACACTATGTCATTAGCTAGATGTATTTAATTTTTTTTGTCGCATACTGTTATTTATCACATTATTGGTCTGACTGTTGCAAAAAGACACTTGCACCGGATTTAATCATTACAGAGATGTAACCTCTTTGCAGTGTCCCGAGGTTAAAGTGTATTTCCAATCTAAAAAGTGAAGTCATTAGCCCACCCAGAAATCTATAATAAGATAGAAACTCGTTGCTTATTCTATATATTCCCAAGTTCTGATAAACTTATTACAACAAGAGACTGCAAATGTAACATTTGTAAATACTCTCTTATTATGCTGTGTGGTTAGTTTTATGGTTTCCCTTTGAACAAATGAAAAAAAAATTTTTTTTCTTTAAGCAACATACCCCTGTCTCCCTATATTTTTATTATTTGTTTTTGCTTTATTGTCAGTTTTCATTAACGAAGTTCTTCAAAGCAACGGATGCTATAGTGATAACGTTGCTTAGAAATCACTTCTAAGAAAATGTTTCAGGTTGTTGAATTAGGTGTTGTGGTGAGGAACTTTGCTTATTTTATAACAAATTATTTTTTATTGCCTTATTTACTCAATTTTTCTAACAAATAATTTGTCTTTTAGTAGAATTCTTTAACACACATTTACAACAAATATGTATTAAAGAGAAATCATAGAAACTTTTTTAATTAAAAATCACTTAATTTGTCATTACGCATGTATACTATGATTAAATCTTAGTCGGATCTGAGATTATAAATATTAAAAAAAAAATTTATTCAATTTAACTACATTTACTTTCACTATTTTCCGAAATAACATCTGTTTTAAATAATTATAAAAGCATTAAAGCATATAAATTCTAACACAAAAACCCAAATCAGAATTACAAACTAACCAAACTAAAGTTTGCAACAAAAATAAAGCAAAACAAAATAAAACTTTAATTCTAGCAAATATAAACACCAAAATGACTAATTAACTTTAATAGTTAACAAAATGCACATACACATACCCGCACGTAAACAGAAACATTCAAATGCACATACACATACCCTCAGCTACAGACAAGAGCAAGACATCACGGAGAGAAAAGTTTAAAAACTTTACAATATTAAAAGTTAGCGAAACTATTGAAAAATGTTGCAACAACGAAAAAGTTAAAGGAACCTGTTGAAAGTCCAACTTTCTAAAACTAGAAAAACATACACATACACATACACATTACTTGTAAGTATATGTAACAGTAGACACAACGACACTTAGCAAAACTGACAGTAGCAGCCAGTAACACAAAAAAAAAAACAGAAAAGAAAAGAAAAGTAAGGAAGGAAAGAAGAAAACGCCTAGAAACTAACCAAGCACAGCTTAAAAATGAAACTGTATTACTGTAGCAATGAAATCCTTTACAGAAAACCAACAGACTACAACACTAACGACCACTACACTTAAATACACTAGAAAATGGGATAAAAGTTAAATGTCAAAATAAATACATAAGACACATATACATTTACAGAAGTTTTTGCTATTTTCATTCACACATACATACATATGTACGTATTCTTCTATTTTTTCTTATTTTTTTTTTTTATTTGTAAACATTCATACATGGTTACACTAATTGTGTAGAAGAGAGTGAGAGTGTCAAGAGAGCGAGTGTGACGGAATTCCGGAAATATTGACATCGAGTGTAAATGAACTGCTTAGAGATGGAGATGGAGACATAGCATTGCCTGAAAGATACCCTACATGATATGTAGTGGCCATTGCGATGGGGCTTACAGATGGCGCTTAAGTTATTTCCATTCTTTTTTGATCTTTTAAGACACATATGTTTGTCAGAGAACATTTTCGCCATTTTATGTTCACATTATCACTTTATTTAGTATCTATTTCTTTAATTCATTTTTTCAAATATGAAAGCGATTGATCACCTTTAGATAGTTCTAAATTAATAGAGTTGTCTTTGAGATGCTGTGAAAATATATTGAAACACTGTGATTTTGGAATTGTCTTTGGAGAAATAAGAATAAGACAAAACTAATACTCTACAAAACGCTCATCCTAACCGTGCTTCATTGTGGCGCACAGGCATGGACCCAATTAAGCACTGATGCAGCAGCCTTGAGAGCATTCGAGTCCTACGTAAAATCTTCGGTACAATGCGAGTTGGCGATGATTTCCGCATCCGATCCAACAGTGAGTTGTATGAGCTCCTCAACGACATAGACGTTGTGCAGCGTATTAATATCCAGCGGCTGCGCTGGCTCGTCCATGACGTTCGAATGGAGGAGAATACTCCGGCGAGACGTGTATTTGTTACGGGAAACTGCGGAAGTCGGCAAAGAGGACGACCGTGTATGCGTTGGAAGGACCAAATCGAAGAAGGCTGTCATCGATTGGCGTGACCAACTGGGGTAGGCGCGCAAGAAACAGAGGCGCCTGGAAGGGTGTGTTGCGTCAGGCCGAAACCCATTAACCGAGTTGTAAATTGCCAATTAAGTAAGTAAATAGATATAATAATTAAAGGAGAATATTTTTCCTCTGATCTAATTCTTAACGAAATGACAAATTTCAACCTAGGTGGTGGTGCAACAGAAAATATGTTGCACATGTTGACTTCATATATCCACTATATGACCACCATATGAGCAGACTATAAAGTGATATTGGAGAGGACAAAGATTTGTTATACATTTCACATACTTTTCATGTCAAAACCGATTAATATATTTATTATTAATGCACACAAGGGTTTTTCATGGAGGGAAACGGATTAAACCAAATTTGGATTAAAGTTCGCTTGACAAGTTCTTTTGAAAAGCATCGAAAAGCTATAAGTAAAGTATAATTATTAACTATGATTGGCCTCTCTTGCTATAAAAGTAATGTTTATGCCTGCAAAACCCGAGTAATCTATGGACTAAGCGACCTAGTCTAGTACGTAGCCAGGATTACAACCTAGCTTCTCACACCAACCATATTCTCTTTGTTGTTTTGTGGCGAACAGTAGATTTGAGAGAACTATTAAAAAACAGTTTCATTCTCTCTCACGACTTTTGCCAGAAGACTGCTGAGAAGAAGTTGCCAAAAAAAAAATACTTCTTCATACCATAAGCTCTCGTCTAAGAAGCCAACACACGTCCTACTCAACTATGGAGACTTCGACTCTTACATTTTTTTTTTAATTATTAATTACAATACAATTACACATTATATATAATTATACACGAGCTGAATAACTTTAACCATATGCTCGATGTAGTATCACAGGCCAGAGTCTCTGGTGGGAATTGAACCCACTTCCCTCACGCTAATAGTCCAGTAACAGGGCACCCGACACTTACATTTACCTATGAAAATATCTCTTCATTAAAATGGAAGTTGTTGGAACCAAGTAGTGTAGTAGTGTGTCATTACTATGTATACTTGACTGTATGCACACATACTACCACATGAAGTTTGTTATAGTGGTAGTAGTGGTTGCTAAAAAAGTACTTGTAGTCATTTTGTGGTTGTAATTGTTCCGCAACAGCTTCAATTCCGTAACTGTACTTTTGGTTTTTTTTTTTTTGTTTTGCTTTTATGATCTTAGAAACTGAGTGAATACAACAAATCCACCCACACAACCCTCTTAACTCTTTCACTTCAATTCTGTCCGTATTTTCTACAATTAATGGCTTGAACATCAACATTAATTATATTTAATTGTATGGCTTTAATAATAACAATCCCAATCTATTTAATGTTTTAATAGAAAAGTTTTCTTTTTCACATTTCTTTTCTTTTTGCTTGTTTTTCCTTTTTATTTGTATGTAATTGTCCTTAAACATCAAGGAAGTCTTATATTATGTATTTGTAATTAGGAAAAAAAACAACAACATAATACAATTGTTGTTGCTCTTTTTTTGTTTCTTAAAGGAATAAATAAATAAAGATAAAAACAGGAGGTGTTGTAGAAGAAAACGAAAATTTTTAAATTAAGAAATTAATTACAAATTGTTTTGTAATTAATTAACGAAGTAAATCCTGATTTTTTTATTTCTAGCACCCGGTAAACAACGCTTAAAGGAAATTGTATTTTTGTAATTAAAATATATTTTAATTAAAATGTAAACAATATTACCATAAATGTGTATTGTAATGTCAATAATAATGTAAACAATAGCACCAAATGTAAAATGTTTATTGCTTGAATTACAATTAACAATATTACCAGGATGGATTGAAACTGATTTTTTTCTAAGTAGACTGAGTTGCATTTAGAAGCTAATGAACGTATTAATTTGCTCTCTTTCATTCACTGCTAGAATGTCACGTGGAGTATGAATTCCAATGTAGCCCTGCCCTTCGCCCAATATGATTACCACATATCGATGAGATACCCACCCAAGCACCAGATCATCATCAGAAACCCAATCATAGAAGTGGTAATCTCTTCAGGATCTTGAGAACAATACCTCGTCGTATTATTAATTTCAAGTCAAGGAGTGCTACACCTACCAATGCCTGAAGAGTGTACGTACACTAGACAGGAGAATAGTTCACTGACAGATTAGAGTCTTATATCGACTAACAACAGATGTTTCTATTATTTGTTAAAAATCATCGATCGATCGTATGGAAAACTTTTTGAAAACTAAAAATTGCTATTTCATTGATTTTTGGTTTTTTTCATTCCTCTATTACTACCACTTCACATTAAGTATCTGCAAATTTTAATTCAAATTCTACTGTATCCTTTTCCGTCTGTGCAAAAATTTCACATCAAAAAATGTTATTGACATTGATTTTCAATGACGTATCATTTTAAAGAAATAATTTTATTTCCGTTGTAACTTTAAAAACAAACCGGAAATTAAACTTCATTTACTTGCATTATAACATTTTAATTATGTACACACACATTTCTCTTAAAAAAAAAATATTCTTAATACAGCAATTTAAGTTTACATTTTTAAAGATAAATAAAAGTTCCTCTCAGCTCTCTCAACCAACCACCCATTTAGTTACATACGTTAGTTAGTGCATTTCGCCCATTTTATGGTTAATTTAACATCTTTATACACTAGAAATTATCATATGCTTGACTAAATACAAGATTTACACAGGTTGTGTATTTTATTTACCTTCATGCATACATACAATACATATGTATGTATGCACATATCAGCAGACATACGTATGTATGTATGTGAAATTTAAGAGATGCACAGAAAAAGTATATTAAAGTACAATTCGCCCAGGACTTACAATTCACAAGAAATAATCAAACAATTCGTTGGCTTACATTACTTTGGGGAAAGATTTGGAATTTTTTATGCAAATTTTCTGGGAATTTTAACCTGCTGCTTTAATTCTAAAGAATAATTTGGTTGTTATTCAAGCACTTTGTATATAATAGGATTTACCACCTAGCTTCTCAGGATTACCACCTAGCTTCTCACACCACTCATGTTGTGTGTGTGTTAATTTTATACTTGAATAGTATACACCTACACCTACAATTTAAAGTGGACGCCGAACGACAGATTTTTGAGATTTTACTTTCAGAGTTTTTGTCAGAAATCTGCTGAAAGGAAGTCGCCGAAGAAATATTTTTTCATATTTCGATTTGATGTCTCAACTGGGGTTTAAACCGTGGCCTTACGTCTTATAAGTCAAAACACTATCTACCAGACTTCGGCGAGTGTGTGTCATTGACAAAAAAATTTAACTCAATGAACCCACGCTCAATAAAACGAAAAAAAGAAAATTATTTAACAATTAATAGAAAATTCTGTTCTACCACTTGTGGTGACGAGCAAAAACATTCAAAGTAAAATTCATTTATTCATGCTGAGTCATACAAAAAAAAACGTCTTGAAATAATTAAATTTTTCATTACTTTTAATGAATTTGTTTTACATTTAAGCATCAATAGAAAAACGTAAACCGTATGGTCTTTGAATATTTTAAGACTCGATCTTTAATGGAAACTTTTTTTAAAAAATTTTTTCTTGAAGTTAAAATGATGACTCAAAGCTTTCGATATGATTTCAATAATTTTAACAATTCATCGAATAAAAGTTCAACATCTTTTAAAATAAAAAAATTAAATAAAAAAAAACAAAACTTTTTATTAGTTTTACAACTTTTGTTCTGTGCATTAAAAAAATGAACTCATTCAATAGCTGGTATTTAATGAAACGCACTGGGAATTAGCGATGAAATTTCAATTTCACACCAATGTACTGGATAGCAAGATTTTGTGTAAATGTGTTTGTGTAAGTAAAACTTAATATAGTTTTATTACCATCCTCTTTAAATTTCCAATAAGCATCATGAAAGCATCTCTTTTTATATGCTATGTGTCCATTAGAAGGTGGCTATATTGATAATTAAGTGTAAGGTTTAATGTTTGCTAATAAACCTTATTTAAGAAAGTGTTTCATAAGCTTGAAGGATATTGTTTTACTCTACAATACTGAAGAATTTCCTGTCGTTTCGATAAAGCAAAGAGCACAAAGAGCAGCAGCATAGAAAACTAAACTAAATAAAACAAAACAAACAAGAAAAAAGAGGAAAAAAGAATACATACAAGCAAAAGTACATTAAATGAAAATATTTCATTTTTCTTGGTTAAGGTAATACTTCAATTGACTTAAAAGACACTTGAAAGTCACTTTATTTCGCTCTCCCCACCCCCGTCTGTCTCTCTCTCTCTTTGTTATTTTTATTATTATTTCTACAACATTTCTTTCTCTCAACCCAGCTCTCTACCTACTCGACGTATTCAGCTTTTTGCAGTTACCGTGAATTTATTCTTTTTCAATTGTTGTTGGTTTTGTTTTTATTGCGTTTTGTTTGTTTTATGGTGTTACAAAAACAATGGAGGAAAGTAACATAATAGTAATACTATTACACATACATGTATTAAGACAGCTGATAGTAACTAATTAGAAATAGAATTTTGTAACTTCAAAATCTCTTAATTGACAACAATTCTCTAAATGAAAGAAATGACAACTTTGTTAAACAATAAAAATCATTTCTGTTACTAAATATTGTACACTAACTGTAAATTTTATGCAGTATTTGATCTATATGTACATGCCTGAGTATATTACCATCCATTACCAAGTCTAATTTTTATACTCGCCTACATCAATACATGTGGAAAAATGTTATGAATTTCAATGCTACATTTGCTTACGACAGAGTTTGATGGTGGTTTTTAACTGGTGGTGTTATTAATTACAATTTTACAAAGTTATACGATTTCCGCTTCCTATTTGTTTAATTGTAGAAATTTTATTTTTTTTATGCAAATTTCCCAATGAAACCTACTTTCAGTAATTCAGTGAAATTGTAAAAATTTAACTTTTTTTCATCGTTTTTTTTTTTAATTTTTGTAAAAAAGTATGACTCAACTGCTTTAAAATATATGTATACTGCCAAAGGTTTCAAGTTACAAAATACATACATAAAAAGATTCGGTCACAAATATTTGTATTTAAAATGACGTCACATGTCCTATCCTTCATTACATTAATGATTTTGCTTTTATATTGAAATTTAATACAAATTTATTTCAATACAAGGACAGTACGAGCATGTTGAAAATTTTCATCCGAAAATTGTGTAAAATGTACCACCTACCTAGATATCAGAGATCAGCATGGAGTATTCAAAAAGATGAGTAGATTCGAATCATACTCATAATTTTTGATACTTATACGCATTCATACATATTTTAATATCATACTCATACTACTCATATTCAAAGTTTAAAGTACTCATTGTACTCATACTATACTATACGCATGATGTGGTTGATGTCGACTCTCCTTTACTCAACATTTACAAGAATCACAAAATTAGTATTATTCGCGTACGAACACTACAATACTCACTGGAAGGTTGTGTGTTTGTTTTGCTTGCTGTCTTTGTCTTTAACTTTCTTCTTTTTTTTGTAAATGCAACAACAACTAAGACTGCAAAGTATTTTTCTAAATTTATGAATCTGAATGAGTAGGCGTATGAATCAAACCCATTTCGAATGTTATGAGTTTGATGTCAACGTTGTACTCATACTCATTGCAACCTGTACTTACAAATCAATGTTGTAGTGAGTACGAATGCATCAGAGTAGTTAAATTTCAATATTGTTGACTCATATTCAAAATTTCATGAGTACTTATGAGTAGCGAAAAAACGATTCATTGCTGATCCCTGCTACGTATATCGTCTCCAGGCATCAATTCACCACCCAACCTATGTACCGAAAATCATTTTCATTAGAGAGACTCTAATGTGGTAATGGTTCTAGACCTGTAATACAATACATTACGCTTTTTCTCTTCATTCGTGAAGTTGATTTTCGACTTTACCAGAACGAATAAGCTTCAGAATTTAGAAATTTTATAAGTATTTTTTTTTTTTTTTTGCTAAGGCTGTTAGCTACTATATTCATCTGAGGTGTCATGTTTTTAGTAAAAAAGTTTACCATCTATGAATATAAACCATTTAATAACTGAAGAATGCATAAAATACTTACAACAAGAACATTGTAAAGTAATTATAGTTTCCCTTATGGTCCCACTATGCAAGAAATTTCAAGAGACTGAACATGTTACAAATATGATCAAATGTCTGCATAGCAGTGCAAGCACTAAAGCGTCTGCTAGACAAATATGGCGAATAATCCGAATTTATTGTTTCTACTACGTTCTTAGGAATTGACCATATCTTGCGGCCTATTTTGCATTTGGATTTACACCTCAATCCACTGAATTGCAAACAACACAACTATTACAGTCGATTACTCATTCAAAAGCGTCGTAGGTTGCTCATTGCGCGCTAGAGTGACTGGATTTCAATGCTGACTTTCCAAAAACAAAGTTTTTTCAGCACTAAAACTCATTTCTGACTTGATGGTTACGTTCATTAGGCAAATTGTTGTATATGAGGCTTACTTAATTGGTCATTACAATCCTTTAATCAGTATTACGACCAGAGATCAGCAATAAATCATGTTTTCGCTACTCATAAGTACTCAGGAAATTTTGAGTATAAGTGAGTCAACAGTATTGAAATTCAACTACTCTGATTCATTCGTACTCACTGCAACATTGATTTATAAGCACAGGTTGCAATGAGTATGAGTACAATGTTGACATCAAACTCATAAAATTCGAAATATGTTTGAGTCATACGCCTACTCATTCAGATTCATAAATTTAGAAACATACTTATAATACTCATAAATAATTCGAGTGATTCGAATCCACTCATCAAAATTTACAGTCTTAGGTGTTGTTGCATTTACAAAAAGAGAGGAAAGACATAGGCAGCAAGAAAAGCAAACACACAACCTTCTAGTGAGTATTGTAGTGTTCGTACGGAAATCATACTTATTTAGTGATTCTTGTAAATGTTGAGTAAATTAGAGTCGAAGTTAACAATATCATGAGTATTGTTACGTAGGAGTACGATGAGTACTTTAAACTTTGAATATGAGTAGTATGATTATGATATTAAAATTAGTATGAATGTGTAGAAGTATTAGAAATTATGAGTATGATTCGAATCTACTCATCTTTTTGAATACACTTTGCTGATCTCTGATTACGACCTATTTTGTCACATCAGTTATATTATGTGTGTTAAATTTATACATAAGTGGCGAACGTACAGTTAAAAGACGACTCCGAAGGAAAAAATTTTTGGAGAAACTTTTCATGGCAAATTATATATAATTTTTCAGAGTTCTACCCAGAAAACTGCTGAGAGGAAGTCGCCGAAGATCAGGTCGTTATTTTCAAATGCAGATCAAAAAAAAAAAAAACGATTACCATACATACATATCACCCGAAGTTGATAGTAACAATTCTTCTGTACTCGAAAATTCTGATAATAATATGCATCGAAAAGTCCCTTTTTCTGGTTGTAATGATCGCCGTAATCCAGTAGGTAGTATGTTGGTTTATTAGATGTGAGGCTTTGATTCCCCCGGTCAGACATCTCCAACAAAACGAAATATGAAATACATATGTATATGAGAGATCAGCAGTGATTGATCTCTCTCTCTATATATATATATATATATCTATATCTATCTATCTATATACATATATGTTCCTTTTCTTCCTCTAAGGAGCATAGGGCCGCAATGTATGTATGTCTGGTATGTAGTTTCACCAAGACGTTGCCAAGGGCCCATACAACATGAACCACTTTGATTTTATTGCTTGAGAAATAACTGGAAACGATGATTTCATAATTTCAAAAAGATAATTAGCCATCAAGATTGTAATGGTTGAAGCGTTTAGACTTTTTAGTGAGGCTATGTCAGAGACTATGTACTCTCGAAAAATCTCCACACTTTAAAATAATTGATATTTGAAAACATACACAAAAAATGGACTAAAATTACTTCAAAATAATCTTTCTCAATGAAATGGCATTGTTTTGTTGTAACTCCGAAGTTGCGATGCAATGTAGGAATACTAGAAAAATCAGGATATCAGACTTATTGTGTCTAGTGCAGGTAACCAGCAATGAAACGCTAATTAACTTATTTTTCTCTCTTTCTCTTTCTTTGGCTCTCTCTCTTCCTAATTCTCGATGTAAAGATTTCTAGAGTTGTTCAAATTTAAATTCGTTTTTCAATTTTATTAAACAAATTTATTGATACGAGCCACTGTATAAAATGTCAACAACATTATGGTGTTTTTGATCTGTTTTGAAATACTGTACGTAAGTGTATGTGTATGTTTTTCTTTTTTTGTTAAAACATCACATTGAATTGTCTTGGCTCCCTGTGTCGTATTTCCTTGCGCGACATCACAACTCATCAGTGTTGTGTTGTTTGTTTTATTTGCAGTCATTGAATTGTCGTTCAAGTCTTTTAAATGTTCGATAAGATAAGAGAGAGAGAGAGATAAACAGAAAAAAAGAACAACTTCGAACGTTAAAAATTGGTAACTGGAATTATGTGGTGAATAAAGTCAATTTACAACATTTTTTATTTCATTTCATTTTACCCTCCCTCACCCACAACAATGCTCGCATTGCAAACTCGTATGTGTGAGAAGTTAAATTTTTAAAGAATTTCTTCTAAAACTCTATAGGTGTATACGCTAGAGAGGTATGCATGAAAGAGAAAACTTATGTATGTATAAGAGTAAGTTTTATGAAAACAATACCAGGATAATCTTATAAACTCAATAAAAACACCAACAAATAATATGGAAAGAAAAGAAACGAAACTTAAATACTTGTCGTTTCGGTTTTTCCTTTTTTTTCTTCGCATTTTTATTTTTTTTTTTTTTAAGTCATACAACAAACAACATGACAAACAAGAATGCCACAGATGTAAGAAAAACAACAGCACGCAATTGCAAAAAAAAAATAAGAAAAATATAATGAATGAATTTCGATGTATCGTATCGAATTACATATATGGTATTGTATTGTATTGTATATAGAGAGGCAATAGCAGGTGGCATTTTATTAAGTGTTTACAACAGTCACATAACAAATGAACAAGAGAGAGTAGGAGAGAGGAAGAGTGAGAGATCGAAAGGAAATGCTATGAAACGGAAACAGTAAAGCGTTATTTGTGGTTTTAATAGACTTTTGGGGATAAATGAAAATGATTTTTTATTTTATTTTTTTCTTCAAATTTAAAATAATGATCAATTTAACATTTGCAAAAAACAACACAAAACAAAACAATTCGAATAACAAAAAATATAACCAAACACGTATTTTATTTTTAATTTTCTGTTACAAACGAAAATAAAAAGAAATCTTAAGCCAAAGGTCTTAAGTTTGTGCTGTCATGTGTTTGTCATTTATCAAATTGTGTTCTGGTTTTTACTTTTTTCATTATACATCCCCCTCCCCCCTATTTGGGTTTTGCTTTCCCACAGAATTTTTGCTCAGAATAGTAAACCCCCAATAGACATCTCAGTAAGATCGCAAATTATGATTTGGCATATGGTTTAACGTTTCCAATTATTTTTCCTAGTTTTACTATTTTCCTGGCAAATGAATTCCTGTTGACTGTTCTGCGTAAGTCAATTTGTATGTAAAAAATTCAAACACAGTCAATAATAAGTTGTTGCTATCCTGTAGTATTTCAAAGATACATTGCGTATATTGCTGTGTCATTAGCTATAATTAATGAAAGTAATTGTATTGCTTTCTTGCTGGTAAGATGTTTTTAATTTGCAATATGTTAATTAATTGTTGTTGTATTTTATATTAGCATAACACACACACACTAGTTGGTCTCAATTATGACTAATTTAATATGTACAATAAATTAAGAAAACCCAGTCATTTGCCGTAATTCTGATGAAATTTAATAATTATTGGCCATTGCATTAAAGAAAATTCGAAAAATATGCTATTTTATTACAAAATTAGCAAAGAAATTTGAAGATAAATAATAATAAAAGACATGAGATTTAAAACAGAATATCGGTAAGACCTGATCTACTGATAATAAAACCGATTTACAAATTTTTAGTGAAATAAAGAAATCTGCATAAATCTTAACGTTTTACTATCGTACCAATCTCTTTGTATTATACTTTATGATTCTAGATTTTATTATCCTTTTTTATTTCTTTACATAAAACAGTAGCAATAAAGCAGGCCGAATATTAATAGTAATTTAAGATAGTTTATATAGCAACCTCTAAGACAGGATTTTTTCTAACCATAATCATATGGTGTGCTACAAAGAAATTCAGTATTCTTATAATATGTGGCTTTTGTGTTTTTTGTCGATATATTATAAGTTTTCTTTGACAAAAATCAAATGGAAACCTCAAAATGTGTAGAGTATTTATGTTCTTAATATTGTTGTAACAGCCAATTAGCAAATTTTGCATTTGAAACAATCTATGGATTGAATTTTCGTATGTAAAGCTCAATGTATGCGAGTCACAACAACATCCAACCAATTCTGAGGCGTATGGTGGACCAGTCCCTAAAAGACTGTTCTGGAATCGCTGAAGCTGAACTGGGTATACAGTGAGAAAAAGTTTTAATTTATGTTTAGTGAGATTATAAGCTCTCCAACAGATTTCTAGCTGCAGAATTTCAGAGTAAATAAAATTGCCATAGAAAGCTTTTAAAAAAATCTATTGTTCGGAGTCGATTTTAAACTGTAGATCCCTCTACTCATGTGTAAAATTAACACACACAACATAAGTAGGTCGTAATCCTGGCTGAAGGGTTGTAATGACCAATTATGTAATTATGTACATATCGACGCGTCCATTCTATAACGTTCTAAGTGTACTTGGAACGTTTTTAATGTTCTTGCATTTTTAAATTCTACGTTCTCTAACTTAATTACAGTCAAAATTTGGTTAAGATGCGCCGATCCGTTCCGAAGTAAAGGGGAAAAATCTACTTAGAATACCCATATAGTCGTATGTCGCGTGAAAACTTTGAGAGCTCATAACTCAAAATACACTTTTTCGACTTAGAATGTTATAGAACGGAGCCGTCGATATGTATGTATAAGTCTCCATATATCCCTATTAACTAATCTCCAACGATACACCCATGTAAATACTTAAAATCAAATTTTATCCTTTACTGAAACGTGTGGAAATTAATTACTATATCTCTTTTCAAAATTGAAATGATATCTTCTTCTTTTTCTTCTTATCTTATATATAAAAATGAATGTGTGTTTGATTGTATGTTTGTATGTTTGAAGTTTATAGACGGCTAAACGGCTGAACCGATTTTCTTGAAATTTTCACAGTATCTTCATGTATGTCTGGAAGGAGTTATAGGCTACTTTTTATGTTGATATTCCAAATGAGCGAGGGGCCATGCCCACGTATGCTACATACTACATACTTAATATTTAATTGCATTTGAAATATATTACTCATACGCATAGTAGTTACCCCTACAAGTATGCTATCTGTGATTCTTGATGTATAAAACCAAAGAAAATAAAGTGTAAAGAACGACGCGGGGGGAAAGATAGAAGGGAAAGAAAAAAATTTTGTAACCAACATTTGTGAAAAAATTCACCAAATAAGAAAAAATATAACCAAAATTAAATTCGTAGACTTTTGTTTTATTTATTTTTTTTCAAGTTTAAATTATCTATATATATAAAAATGAATGTATTTTATGGAATCGTAAACTATGCATTTAATCTTTAGCAAAGTTGTTGCGCATGAGCCGACGAAGGTTTCTAAGTTGGTATAACCAATTTCCGACAGGTGGCGCCACTGAAAATTCTTCGAAATTAATTAAATCGTAAACTGTGCATTTGATCCTGTGTTGAAAAGAAAAGAAAAGAAAAGAAAAGAGTATTACTAGCCTCAGAATCAGCATTGAGACTGAAAAATCTTCGAGTACATGCCGCACAGATCCGTTCGCATGAATCACTTGAACAATGAATCACTTGATCGAATGCGTACTACTCAGGCCCGTTCGTCTGAATCATCTGGACAACGGGAAACAAAATCAATAAAATGATTCAAACTTAATTGGATATTTGTCTAATGTCTTTCCTTCAAATTTATTTTAGTTTGTAGTGCAGCAAAGCGCGCAGGGTACAGCTAGTAAATATGTATATAAAAATGAATGTGTGTTTATTTGTTTGTTTGAAGTCTATAGACGGCTAAACGGCTGAACCGATTTTCTTGAAATTTTCACAGTATCTTCCTGTATGTCTGGAATGAGTTATAGGCTACTTTTTATGTTGAAATAGGCAAATAAAATAAAATAAATATAAAAAAAGTATGAGTGTTATTATCTGACAAAATATTACGTATACGTCACCCGTCAGCTCTATGTAATCTACTACTATATTATGAATGTGTGTTTATTTGTTTGTGGGTTTGTTTGACGTCTATAGACGGCTAAACGGCTGGACCGATTTTCTTGAAATTTTCACAGTATCTTCCTGTATGTCTGGAAGGAACTTTTTATTTTAAAATTTCAAGTAGGCGAGATACCACGCCCACATCTATATATATTAAAATGAATGTTTGTTTGTATGTATTAATAGAATCGTAAACTATGCATTTAATCATGTTATATTGTTCAGCAAAGTTGTTGCTTATGAGCCCGTGAAGGTTTCTAAGTTGGTATGGCCAATATCCGAAAATTACTAAAAATGAAATAAATCATATACCGTTCATCTGATCATGTTATGACCAGTAACAAAGTTGTTGTGAATGAGCCGACAAAAGTTTATAAGTTGGTTTGACCAATATCCGACAGTTGGCGCCACTCTAAATTACTCAAAATGAGTTAAATCGTAAACTGTGCATTTGATTTCATGATATGAACTTTAGCAAAGTTGTTGCGCATAAGACGACTAAGTCGATTTCTAAGTTAGTTCAATTAATTTCCGATAGATAGCGCTACTGAGAATTATTCAAAATGAATTGAATCGTAAAGTATGCATTTGATCATGTGTTGATCGGACAAATACCAGACATTTTAGGATTCATCATTTATAATTTTAATAACATTTAGTATAACTCATTCCCGCAAAATGTCAATCACAAGTTTGTAACATTTTAATTTTGGAAAATTTTTAAAAATGCTGTTGAATTCAATTGGATTAAACGCATTTTTCACGTCGTTCGCGTGCAATCATGCCACCAAAGCGGCTAGCAATTGGTCGAACTACACCTCAAGAAGTATTGAGACTGGAAAAACTTCGAGTACAAGCCGCTGAAACCCGTTCGCATGAATCACTTGAACAACGACAAGTGAGATTAGAAACTGATCGAATGCGTACTACTCAGCCCCTTTCGTCTGAATCATCGGGACAACGGGAAACAAAATCCATAAAATTATTCAAAATTCGGATAGGTGTCGGCTTGTTAGATGTAAGGCCACGGTTCAAACCCCAAGTCAGGCATCAAAACGAAATTATAAAAAAATATTTCTTCGGCAACTGCCTCTTAGCCAATTTCTGGCAAAAATTCTGAGAGTAAATAAAATTGCCCTGAAGAGCTTCTCAAAAATCTGTCGTTCAGAGTCACTCGTGTATAAAATTAACCCACACAACATAAGTGATGTGAGAAGCTAGGTCGTAATCCTGACTGAAGGGTTGTAATGACCAGTTATGTATATATGTATGTATACCAGTAATAGAAACATTGACCATATCACAATCAATATTCATCAAATAGAATACGTTAAGTACATTTGTTGCATTGCATTATTTAAGTTTTCCTATTGATTAGGCGACTGTAGAAATTTCTAGAATGATAGGATTGGTCGACAAACAACGCCGTCTATAAAAGTACTTTGAGCGCATGTAGTGAAGAGGAACTTTGCTCACTAAATCCTATTCTTTCTACAGAGGTGACATTGTCTGGTCTTCCTATTGTATTCATTACTAATGTTACCGTAGCTAAAAGATCAGGTTGAATTTTCGCTCATCTCCTACATTCGAACTTTACATGCCTGGGTTTTGTAGACAAAACATTCAAACACTACACCACGACAACTCTTATTGCAAGCTAATAATATCACTTAATTAATTTTAAATACTTTACTAAGCTTGGAGAATTTGAAATCTAGGTAATTTTGATACCAAAGCTTAATAAGAGCCACAAATGCAGTCACTGTACTGACCAGATTATACCATATAAAGCTTTTATTCTTTAAAATATTTAAAAAAATTTTTCTTCTGAATATTTTAGTTTTTTAATTAAGAAAATTCATAAACTTTAGTTTTTCGGTAAAAATAAAATAAAAATAAAAGTAAAAATAAAAAAGTTTGCATATAAGGAAACTTTAAGAATATTATTTCACTTTTTAATATGAAAGAAAAGAACTTTTTTTAACAAAGTACCCAATTGTGTTAAATTAAAAAAGAAAAAGTGAATACAGTAGTAAACCATGAAAAAAAAATTTTCCATAATTTCACAACAATTCCCAGAACTGATTTCCAGACAGATATGCAGGCAGTGCACTTGTTCTTCGATAGAAGATAAAGATAAAGATGTAGAAGGGGGGAGTGGTGCTTTTAGTAGATTGTTGATTTAATATGATTTCAAAGAAGCGGCACAACGCAACGTATGAGTAATTTTAAATATTTAAATAAAACACTTTATATGATGAGTATGCATATAAATTGCATACGACACTTTCATAATATAATACACAATATTTTTTTTATTATTTTTATTTGTCTTTTTATTATAATTTTATTATTGCAATGCAATATTATTATTATGATTTTAATTTATTTTTATTGTGTTATTTTTTATTTTCTTGCATTCTTAATTTGCATATAAAAATGCTTGGTCATATAAGAAAATCAAAAGAGCAATCATATTATTTATTTATATTCAAAAGCACTTTATGCAAAATAAACTAGCAAACGCTGACACTGACATACACAAATGCTACAACTTTTCACATAAAATATGGACAAAATTCTTTAATTTTTTTATATTAAGGAGCAAAAAAATGTTATTTTAATTTTTTTTTTTTTTTATTTGAAAAACTTTTTTTAAAGTTTCCCACAAACTTTTCTTATTTTTTTAATAAATTTTTTACATCTTTGATTTTTTAATTGAAATATTTTTCACAATATTTTCCATTTTATCCTTTTATTTTTTTAAATCTTTTTTTATTTCATTTTTCATTTTAATCAGCTTTCAACTTTTTGAACAAAAAAATTTTTTTTTTTCATTTTTTCTCTTCTTATTTTTATTTGCAAGATTTCGATAAAAGAAAAATAAAATTTCCATTTCTTTTCAAATTTCTATGGACGTTAAACACTAACACTTACACACACTTAAAAATTTCTACGCTTAGACAATGGCACACACGCATACAGGATTCAATATCGGTGGAAAGGACACGCGTCTGCTGTGTTAAAATGTTAAAAAAAATACGAATTTTTTTCGTTTCGTTTCTTTTCTGTCGTTCTCCAATTCCGTCTTCACTGGCTGGATTGCTGTAATTCCGCTGATTTGCCTATTTTCCTAACGGATTTCTCGCACATTTACGCGCTTTCGATAATGCGTGCATACGTACAGCACTACGTTCGTTTGGAACTGAAAAAATAATACAAAAATGTTGTGAAGCGAAAGACAAACAAACAACAACGACAGCAACAACGACAACAACAGCAGAGACGATGATTGCTTTGAACAAAAAAAAAATCCTACTCTACGTGTTGCAGAACCCAGACTGGAGTTGCTTGTCGTACGTGTACGGCTTTAGTGGGGGTTGGTGTCGTAGACAATGCCAATATCAAATATATGAGTGGGTGGTGGTTTGGCTCACTGTTGATTGCCAACATATGGCAACAGTAACTGTTTTTTTCCATCAAAAGTTCGAATGTCGACATCATCACATTCTTAAATTTTACAACAACCACAACAACAACAAAAAGTAACAACAACTATTTTACTATACTACTATAGAAGCAACAATTGTTTCCATTTGTGTGCGTAGTAACGGTAGCAATTTTTTGGCGGGAACAGGAAATTTCTCAAATTCGCCGCATTACTGGAAAGTAGGGGTAATGCAATATCATCCAGTAACCCGACACATTTTAAAGCGAATTGGCAAAAGCAATGAAAAAAGAAATGCAAAAATAAAGAAAGTTTCAAACATTGATACTAATTGTGAACATATGTTTTGCGTATTGGGAAATATGGAAATTCCAATTGAAATATTTCGATAATTTATAACTGATATTTGATTGGGATTTCAGCCAATTTAAATGCCAATTCAAATTCATTTAATGCCATTCCTTTTTTTTCTATAATTTTATTGAAATTTATTTATGGTTTATAAATAAGTTTTTAATTACAAATAACATAAATTTGGTGAAGTACCAACCATTACAAAACAGATTTAAATTTTTGCAAAAATTTTACAATAGCTAGACTTTATGAAGCTGACTGAGTATAAGATTTAAAACACCATATAATGTGGCAATGGTTGCTATGTGAAGCTATGCTGTTATCTATTCAATATCGTTGATGAAATCCCATGAAATTATCATTTTTATCCGTCTTTAATAAATAGAAAAACTTTTCAATTAGTTTAATTCTAAAAATTAAACATATCCCATGAACTAACTGAAGACAAAGAGATATTTTAAAAAGAGGAATAAATGGTTAAAGGATAAACCAATTTTCGTACGATATACATTCTAATATACGTGGCTCTTAGGATCTTCAAGAGGTAATTGATCATGCCTTCTTCCAGTTTTATCCTTGACGACAGACTGCAAATGTTAGAGTAAGAAGTGGAAAATTCCAGATTCGATGTGGAAAATTCCACTTTTAAATCAATTTAAGATATTAAAGAAATTTTTCTTTTCTTTTGTCACCAGCGCACAACAGCGCTTGAATAACTATGCCTGCAAATCCTAAATCGGCTGTTGTCGATAAAGAAATTTAAGATCCTCGTCGACTGGTCGCAAAGCGTAATGTTAGTTCTTTACTGCGATTCCAGGATGTCCTAGAAGTCCAGAATGATTAACCATAGCCATAGCCATAGCCATAGCCATAGCCATAGCCATTGCCATAGCCATAGCCATAGCCATAGCCATAGCCATAGCCATAGCCATAGCCATAGCCATAGCCATAGCCATAGCCATAGCCATAGCCATAGCCATAGCCATAGCCATAGCCATAGCCATAGCCATTGCCATAGCCATTGCCATAACCATAGCCATAACACCCAATGTGTGTCTCAAAGGGAAAACACTAAATAAACTTATCAAGGAGCATAATTACAACTAAATTTAGCACTTTAACCTTCTCAGCAAATATAAAAAACAACGTTTAATTATGCTTAAAATAGTTTTTCTATTCGCAACCACAATTCTATTTCAATTTAAATGAAATGAAATTAAAATAAAAAGCAAAAACAAGATATGCCCGTCATTTTAATTGTCTATGGGGAGAAGTAAGAAAAAAAAAAAGAAATTGAAAAGCAAATATGGTTGTAGCCATTTCAATTGAAAAATAAAATTTTTACACTGTTTTACCATGATAACTCAACCATTTAACAACAACACCACTTAATTGTTCTAAAATAGAAGGAGAGAAAGAAAAGGAAAACAAAACAGATCCACATGAAAGACTAGCTGGGTAAGTAGCTAAAACCAACCATAAGAAGCACTACACTAGTGTATGTGTATCAGAGATCAGCAATGAATCGTTTTTTCGCTGCCCATAAGAACTCATGAAATTTTGAGTATGAGTGAGTCAACAGTATTGAAATTTAACTACAGTCTGATTCATTCGTACTCACTACAATATTGATTTATAAGTAAAGGTTGCAATGAGTATGAGTACAACGTTGATATCAAACTCATAACATTCGAAATGTGTTTGATTCATACGCCTACTCATTTAGATTTATAAATTTAGAAAATACTTATAATACTCATAAATGATTCGAATGATTCGAGTTATTCATCAAAATTTACAGTCTTAGTTGTTGTTGCATTTACAAAAAAAAAACAAAAGAAAAAAAAAGATAAATACAGCAAGCAAAGCAAACACACAACCTTCTAGTGAGTATTGTAGTGTACGTACGCGAATCATACTTATTTTGTGATTCTTTTAAATGTTGAGTATCGGAGAGTCGAAATCAACAACATCATGCGTATTGTTAAGTATGAGTACGATAAGTATTTCAAACTTTAAATATGAGTAGTATGAGTATGATATTAAAATAAGTAAGAAAAAGTATCAGAAATTATGAGTATGATTCGAATCTACTCATCTTTTTGAATACTCATTGCTGATCATTTTAACGCTCTGTTCAGTAAGGTATTCTTCCATCGAACCCAGTATATTTTCAAAATAATTTCTTAGCAAAAGAAAGGAAACATTTTAAACGATATTCATCAAACTGAAGGCGACGTAGACTTTCTAATAAAAACAGAAATAAATGTTTAATTTAAATCTGCCTTAAAAAAAAATATGTGATTATAAGATGTTCCGTATAAGAGAGCGTACATGCACAATAAATCACACATCAAAGGGCATTTAGTTCAGGCCTTCGCTCTACGCTAATATAGGGTGCAATGATAAAGAACCAAAAGGCATAGTCCATACACTAATGTGCAGAAGCAACAATCCATGACTTTAAACACACAAAAACAACATAATTAAAGAATGTAAATGTTTTCGCTTCTAAGGATTCAAAGGACCGACTGACTGACTGAGTGAGTGAGTGAGTGACAGTGTCACATTTTGTATTTGAAAACAAGTAAAATGGTTACATCATACTCATTGTAGCCTTAACAGTAGTAGCAACAACAACAACAACAATGGGAATAAAAAAAAATATAATAATATTGTAGTTGTTTTATATTTTATAGTTTTGTTGTATTCTGGTATCGGTATCCTGTTGTTATGACTTCTAAGTTGCAAGTTGATAGAGATGATGTTGATGTTGATGATGTCTGATGTCCTATAATTCCTTCTTTACGCTTCTTTGACATTTCCACTTGTTGCTTAGATGCCTTAGACAGTAGTGCATGGCTTTTAATAACAACATTTACTTGCGGCTGTTGTTTTGTTAGCTGTCACTACCACAGCTAGTACCACTACCACTAACCACCACCACCACCACTGCTGGCTCATTCATTTTGTATACGCTCTGTAGCCTGTTTATTTTGCAAAGATCACAGTGTGCAATTTAAAAAAATTATTTCATTTTAATTAATTGTGAGGTCGTCGTATAATTGAATGTTATAAACCTACTGATGTACATACATACATACATATTTGTTGCATAAAAGAAATTGTATTTTAAGGTTTCTTATTAGTTTAAGGTTATGTTTGTAAGTTGCCATGTGTTTGTAAGGTGCCTTTGTGTCTTTGGCTCACTGCTTGTGGCTATCGATTGCCAATAAGTGCGGGTTTAAATTCAATATTGTATCGGCTATGATGTGTATTTTATTCGAATTATACAATACATTTCCCAGCAAACTATTTGCAGTTGTGCTCATTCTCGTTTTTAAATTCTTTCATTCTCATGTAAGTCCTGATTAGCTAGTGTACTGAGATGCAATTTAATAATAGAATTTCAGGATTCATATTTTTTTTATACTTTTATTTAAAAATCCAAAATTCAAAAAATCAAAAATTGCAAAATACATAGTTAAGTGTACATGTTTTAGAATTCATTGTAAAATTTATGATTTTATCATGTATATGGATGGTATATATGAGTGAGAATATTAATTTATCATTTGTAGCCATGTATCATGTAATTATACATACAGAATCCATACATGCATAAAAACAAAGTAGCATAAGTGTATTTCACCGCATATGAAATTTTCGCTGTAATTTATTTAATTAACTACACATCCAATTCTGCTTTCTGTTTTGAAGAAGAGTTAAGTAAGTAAGTTGAGTCAGCTGACGCTCTTAGCGTAATTCTGAAATAATCACCCCCAAGTGGAAGGAGGAGATCCGACAAACGTAGCTGGTTTACATTATCATATTTATATGTAATAACCCATTAGTGGATGAAGTTCCCTGGTCACTCTCTTGATTAAATAGTCTAAAAAAACATTTTATTCAAAAAATTTATAGTTTTGGAGTTATAGACCGTCCGTTATAAGGGACACTGCGCACTAGGTACACTTGGCGTATGATAGATTTTAAAGAAATCCTAGGGATGAAAGCCTTTTTCATATTTGTTGCAAATAAATTTTGTTTTATTTCCACAATATCCACATCAAATTTCAATTTTAGAATATTTAATAAGGTTGTTTCTACCATCATATCGTGCATATGCCATCAATTTAATTATTCGCAAACCTCTTGTACATGGGGTACCATACGCTTCAAGGTAAGAATTGGCAAGATTTCGATGAAAAATGTGAAGAGACACACATGTCAGACCATTGGGATGACACTTCTTTAGCAGCAGCCATTCATTAGAATGAGGGGCGTCAAGGAGCTATGCAAATATTGGCCACCACCATTTTTTATGTCTGATTCGCAAGCAATCTTATGCCATGTTTTATTAAAAATGGTTAGGAATTAGTTACAGAACCTCTTCCTTCGTCGAATCGTTGGCACGATTTAATTAGCATCGACATTTGTGACATTATTATCCTTCCATCAAATAAGCAATATATTTCCATTATTTCTAAATGAATGATCTACATATGCCCTTTCCTCTGTTTTCATAATCTGGGTTGAGCTCAGAGGTCATTTTCTGTTTGCTCTTCACGTATTGTTCCTGAACTACATAGTCTGATCGATAAAAGGTGCCGCAAACAAAACAAGTACCTGAGAGACACATAACGAGTTCTGTTCTATAAATTGTTGAATCCTTTATTACTGGAACATTGGTTTTAAAATCAAGCACCACATCATCAACTACACCAAATCTCTTAATAATGGATTATGCAATTTTTCCACATATATCCGAACTGGATATATATAATCGTCCGTTAAATTTAATCCCCAGTCAATGTGATCCCATTTATTACCATCCTGTACTACTTCACATGCTGTAGATAATAATTAACATGATATTTCTGTAAGACAAGCGGTTTCAGAAGAACCTTCATTGTTTGGTTTTTCATAAGAACAGACGTTCGTTTGAAACAGCTAGTCTTAAAGAAACAGCAGATGCGATTTTCGTCATGCTCATCATCACTTTTATAGCCATCTTGATCAGTATCGGATCCACCTAGTGGGGGTATTGTATAAATTAGAATATCATTGAGCTCATTGTCGTTAAGGTAGTCCAGTTCAAACAATATTACGGAAATTGTTGGCCCATGTATGAAAAAAAATGTACCCAATTATCGTTTAACAATTGCTCTACGTGCGCAGTGTCCGTTTTAGCGGACGTTACATTGAAAGTCACATTACGCGCCTGGTATTAAATTTTATCATAATTTTTTTACGTCAATTGAGTCAATATACTTATTCACAAATAATAAAACACAAAAACTTATAATAATTCACATCCTATTTAAAATATTCGACTTTGTCTTACCCTGTTCGGAATTTTCGTTTTTTTACAAATTGATATTCCACATTTTGCATAAAACGCAACACTCAGATCGCATTTTTTGAACAGAATGTAATAAATATTGTTTCGTTGGAATGTCAGCAACAACATATAATACTTGTTATTTAGAAATTAAAATTTTTGGAAGTGGTATAGTAGAAAATTGGAGCGTCCGTTATAACGGACTCTTCGCACTATTGGGATAAGATAGTTTCAAGCAGGAGGCATGTGATAGTGGTATTCAAATGGAAGGAATTTCATTTTCTACATAAACTCATCCAAAACGCATGACGGTGTAGATTTTTTAATATTTTTAAAAAATGTTGAATTGAGCATATCAAGAAGGATACCAGATTATTGTGAAGACTGTCTGGCAGAAATTCCCATGATTATTGAACGTATATACTTGTTAGTATAGGATGCCAATTTTACATGCAATGCGAATATTTCTAAAAATAGACATTCGTGTGCTTGCCAAAAATCTCCTGTACTTTTTTTGTACTACGTGCGCATAGTAAGAAGATGGACAGCTAGGTATAATGCCTCGATTTTGACGATTAACGCGCAGGTTATTTGATGTGATTATAAATACTATGGAGATGAAGAGGCAGAGGAAAGTTTAGAACATCTTCTACATCGCTCCCTAGTAGGAAAATTCTAGTTGACTTGGATGACGATAATTTAACACATGCATTACAGAAATTTCGAGATGCTGTGGTTTAAATGCTTGACTAAAATCTAAGCAGCCCCGGTTTGATTGTTGTATTAAAAAATATTTTTTATATATATTTATTTCGGAAATTTCTATAAGAAATATCATAATATGAAAAAATTTTCTAACAAATCCTGTATTCAGTTAACTATTCAAATTTCCTTATTCAATTGCAAACTACAGGAGTTCTTCTAATATTCTCTGTTTGTTTTCTTAGAATAAACTCTAGGTAATGCCACTTTTCTGTGAGCGAAATCAGAGAGCTAAGTTAAGAGCTCTGCGTGTTCAAAAAGACTTGCGCACGGCACGGGTGCATGAAATTTCTCAATATCTATCGCCAGTGTTTCTGCTTTATTCTGAATTTCATAGTACTCTGCTTAACCATTCGTAGCTTTTTCCAACTGTTCGATAAATTATGCGGAAGTAAATAAGTTCATTCGCTTTGTCAAGGTATTTCAAGCAGTAACAGAAGGCCCAACTAATACATACATACATAATTGACCATTACAACCCTTCAGTCAGGATTACGGCCTAGCTTCTCACGTGGCGGGACTTACAGTTTAACGTCAACTCCGAACGACAGATTTTTTTATTGCAGGTTTATTTACTCTCAGAGTTTTTGCCAGAAATCTGCTGATGTCTAACCTGGGATACGAACCCGTATACCCGGGTTTTACGTCTGATAAGCCAACACCCTACCTACTAGTCTACGGCGACCTACAATGATTCTTGTATTTGATCAGTACTTGCCCCAATATTGATCAGGCCAGTATGAAATATTAGAGGCTACAATTGGTTGTTTTTCTTAGACCAACCTACTAAGCCGCCTACCAATACTTATTATTTTAACGTAATTTTACATATTTTCTTATTTTAAGAATTGTAGAACCCATATGCTATTGGACAGGATTCTCTCTCGTTCTGTTGGACTTCCAGTGGCAAATATCTTACATAGTAATATCTTTGATTATCTTACAGACAATCTCATCCACGAAGGTTGAAAGTGTTTATTTAAAATAAATTTTTACTTGAAAAAAAGCACTGAATGTTTACAATACATACATATATTTTGTTACTTATACATTTAATTTAAATCGAAAATCTATGGTAAACGCTTTTACTCCATTTCAAAGCAATAAAAACATTCACTATTAAATGTATTTGTACGATACCATACAGTAAAAAAAAACGAAATTCTCTATTTCCCTTGTATTGATAGAACATCTAACTAAAATGGTTTTTATCTCAGGCTTTGCATCTTTATATGCTTTCACACATATTTTCACCATGGTTGCCGGAAAATGGATTTTTTTTTTCTTCTTCTGTTCAGAGCTTTGCATACGTTTCTATGATAAAGTTGCAAGTTGATACGTTCAACAACAACTGCTGCAACAGATTAAGTCTATCGGATTGGAATGCATAAATTGGTTGGCATGAATATGCAACATAAAGAAAGAAATATTTATTGCTCGACAAAAAAGAAAATTGAAAAAAAAAATGTTTTTTTTTTTGAAAAATTATACTCTTTGGCACAGGTCTGTATGGGACTGTATAAATATGCCTATTGAGTGTTAAAAAATGAATGATTGCATGAGTATGTTTAGATAAAGAAACAGTTTTATTATGGTTACTTGTTGGAATATCGATTCGATTAATAGTTTTAAATTTATTATTAATTTTATGATGATAAGGGAAATTTTAAACAAAATTTTTAAATCTCTCATCAGTTCTGTTATATTGATTTTGAACATCGAAACAAATATTTTTTTATTTGTTTATTAAAATAGATTTAAATAAAATAAAAACAAATTAATTAAAAATAAAGGCGGCAACAAAATTGTAATTTGCATGCTGAGTGAATTTCGACACCTTCTTCGTATCACTATTCCAGTATTATATACACTTAAAGAAAATGGGTGTATGTAGAAACGCTTGATTTCGATCTTCTTTTTTTAATATTTTAAAGAAATTTCTGAATTTCTGAATTTTGTGCCATATTTCTAAACTCGCAGAGAAACAACAACAAAATCTTCAAAAGCAATTAAAAACTCTATGTTCTACTATGCAAAGGTCTGATGAATGGAGTGGTTTATTAAGCTGTCTGGATACAGCCATTCTCCATCGCTGAAGAACACTTTGGACGAAAATTTAGAATAGAAAATGCAAATTCAAGTGCACAGCATAACGTATTCATCCGTAAGTTAGAATCAATGCAGAACAATTGACGAATTCGTATTATCCGATACACGTTTCCTTTTTTATTTACCCACCCAACGCTTACCCTCCCAATGCTCTCTACTTGTTCGGAGCATTGTGTTTGAATTTGGAAAATAGACTCATTGGATTTAAATTCATTTATAGTATAACTTTCTACATGAAGTCGTCCTGGTCTAGTAGGTAGTGTGTTATCTTATTAGACCTAAGGGCACGGTAAGACAGCTAGACGCCAGCAAAACGAAACATAAAAAAATATTTCTTCGGCAACTTCCTCTCAGCAGCTTTCTGGTAAATACTCTGATATTCTGGCAAATTCTCTAAAATTTCTATGAAAAATGTCTCAAAAATCTGTCGTTCAGAGTCGACTTTAAACTGTAGATTCCGCCACACATGTATAAAATTTACACACACAATATACTAAGTGGAGTGAGAAGCTAGGTAGTAATCCTGACTGAAGATTTGTAATGCAGAGGCCGAAACGTACCTACAACGCCTGCAGTCGCTTCAGAATGCGATGACCACGCTTGAATTATCTTTGTGAGGCAGCCGTAACTGTTTACAGAGATAAGTTTGCAAGCAGTTATGTACTTGAAATTATTATTGTCTCGACGACTCGATAATACTATGTTCATACATGCACTTTTATTGTGTAAATCGCAATAAGCGCCATTATTGAGCTCAATATTTCATATAAATTTTCATTTAATTATTGCGCAATAAATACTCAAATTGCTATAATATTGAGTAAAACTTAAAATCCAGCACTATCATAAGTATGTTCAGTGAGCATATTACAATTCGCCGAACACTTTCTGTTGATATTTGACAACTCAAATATCAACAATGACAAACAAAAAAAAACAATGTTGTTCAAACAACCAGCTGTTCTGCTTACCAGCTGTCAAATGAATATTGCATATATTATGTCTGAACACTTAAAATATTGTACTCAAATAACCGAATATTGACTCAATAAAAGTGCATGTGTGAACCTTGAGACAATTTTAAAGCACTTATTTTCGGAATTTGTTTAAACCCTTTGATATATCTCCAACATTTCATGTAAAAAGCGTAGAATGATAAGGTGAAAGGATTTCCTTCCAAGCTTTCAGTACATTACTGTGTTGCATTGTTTATTAACTTATCCGTTAACGTTTCATTTTCATCTACCGAAGAATTATTAAGGAATAACTTTAGAGATTTTAACTGCCAAATAAATTCATGCAAAACTTTTAAACGAATATTCTAAATTGATTGAATTAGTGCAGACTTGAAATTTTTATTACAACACGACTTTGCCTAACTCCGCTTACTTTGAATAAATGCAATGAAAACCTGTTGATAGTTTCTGATTTTACGAGTATATTTCCAGCAAAAAGTAAAATTAAGTTACCATGTAAAACTCATTGGCGAGAAAGTGTGTCAACACATACGTACATACGTACATACAAACGTACTTTTTAATTTTTTAACGTGTTCAATTCCATTGAAATTCAAATGATTTTTAATTTTTCTGCCATCACAGTGTTTATGTCTATTCCAACAAAATAGGAGATAAAATCTCTGACATAAAAAAGCTAGAGCAGCTTTCATTGAAGTTTGATTCGGTGCATTAATGGATAATTATAGAAATAAAAGAAAGACAAGTGTTGTTTGAATAAGCACGTATACTGGCTTTAAACTAACGTTGAAGAGTCTTTTTGTTTTATGCTTTGGTCAGCATTTTTCTTGCGTATATGTGATCATTTATTTAGAGATGAGGGATTTAAAAGTATTTCATAGTCAAAATTTATTAATTACTCCATCTCTTTATATTGTTACGAAAATGGAAACGGTGTACATCGTTTAACATTAAAATGAGCAAAAGCTACACAAATATACAACAACGAACTTGTTACAAGTAAACCAACAACATCAGTATGAAAGAAAAGGGTATATAAAAGTAAGCGAGAACGCAACGACAAACAATGTAAACAAAATACACAAACGACAATGAAGTCGCGATAGAGTTCTCAAGAAGGCGAACAAACGAACATTCGACTTTAAGAACCTTCATCAGACTGTTTACGCGAGCATATAAAAAGGCAAGACAAAGCAGGCAACGGAGTCAGTAAGAATTCAGTCAGTCTTATGGGAAGACGCGTTGCTTGTGAAGAGAACAGACGTGGTTTGAAAATCGCCGTTGAAAAGATCTGCGTTGTGAGTAAAGAATAATAGCAAACAAAGCAAATTGTTGTTGTTTACATCAAATTGTGAATACTAGCAGAGAAGATAGTGTGAACAATAAATAATTTATCTAAAACTAAACACAAATTTATTTTTATTTTGTTTCCAATGTAAAAACGTAACAATATATTAAACTATATTTTATAAACCATAATTATATTTGTACTATTAACTGTACTATACCAACACTTTGTTTTATATTTACATAATGTAAGGGCAGCTAAACGAATACATTTCATTTTAGAATTTGTAAAATAATATATTTTGTGGCTTTCCAATAGACTGTCTGTCTACTCCACCACTAATATTTACATACACGAAAAATAATACGTTTAAAATTCTGTAAACTTATCACAGTTGTATCGTACATACACACTTAATATGCCTAAAAACGAAATCATATACAAACATATACTATATATGTTGGATGTACACTTTCAGAAAATGTGAGTTGAACATAAAACAAAAATAAACAAAAAAAATATTTCTTAGGCATCTTCCTTTCAGCGGATTTCTGGCAAAAACTCTGAGAATAAATAAAATTGTTATGAAAAGTTTCTTAAAAGCTGTCATTCGGAGTCGACTTTAAACTGTAGATCCCGCCACTCATGTATAAAATTAACACACACAACATGTGTGGTGTCAGAAGTTAGGCCGTAATCCTAATTGGAGGGTTGTAACGGCCAATTATGTATGTATGTATCAGACATTGGTAAAGCTAGAATTTACACCAAGAACGATAATTATATGTGCCTGTTGACATTGGAAAGAAATCCTTCATTATGAGTTGTTATAAACTGATCAGACGTTTAATTCTAATGTATATACAGTCAACCCTCCCATAACGCGGTGAGTGCGTACCGCGTTATATGGGAACCGCGCTATAAGAAACTCGGATTTCACCGTACAAACCAGTCTAATTCGTAGCGCGTTCTATGGAAATCGTCTACTGCGTTATATGGAAACCGCGCTATAAGAAACTCAGAGTTAGTACAAATCCCATCATTCGTACCGCGTTATATGGAGACCAAGAAATTCAAAAGGCAAGATAAATTATAAATTATTTTTATTGAATTCAAGAGTTCATATAAGAATTGATAGAAAAAAAAATGAAATAAAAACTAAACTAGAAGACTGCAAGGATTTTAAGGGGTGTTATTGAACGGAAACCGCGTTGTAAGAGTACCGCGTTATAGGATGGCTCCGCGTTATATGGAAACCACGTTTTGAAAGTACCGCGTTATAGGAGGGCTGTCGCAATTTCAGCCCCGCGTTATATGGAAACCGCGTTCTGAGAGTACCGCGTTATAGGAGGGTTTACTGTACTGTTAACAGTAAAGCAAACCATTCAAATAAAATGGCAAGCATCAATACTATAACAAATGATCCTATTAGAAACATATGGCTTCGACGAAATTTTCAACCCAATTACCTTCAAGCCCTCTAACTTTACTTATCTGTTCAAGTATGAAAGCGACTTTCTGTCTATTCGCTGTCTTACGGATTCCAGTGAGCATTTCCATGCATTTCGGAGAGCACTTGATTACTGTTTAAATGTCGTATGTTTGCATAGCAATACTATATTACTCTCAGAGTTTTTGCCAGAAATCTGTTGAGAGGAAGTCACCGAAGAAATATTTTTTTCATATTTCTTACACGCTACCACCTACTAGACTTCGACCTGGGGTTATTCAATTGGTCTTAAACGAATTTTTGTATGATGAACAGTTATTCATTACCATTCGACAACTAATCTGCTGGATTATAAGCACTGTGTATATATATCTAGTAACAAAAACAAAGAAACTTCTAAAATCGAGAAGTAAATTTTACAAATAAAAATCGAAATGACCAAGAGTTAATATATTTCCCCCAGGGATCAATACTGGGGCCTCTGCTGTTCTGCATGTATATTAATGATCTACCAGATGTTTTGGTTGATTGTCATGTTCATATGTATGCTGATGATGTGCAGCTTTATACCAGTACACGTAAGGAGAATATTGATTCCTGTTTACACTCCATTAACTGCGATTTGGAGCGAATTGCTAGTTGGGCCTCGGCAAATGGACTATGTATCAATCCCTCAAAGTCCAAATGTATTATGCTTTCAAAAACCAATAGGTCGCTTGTCATACCGGAATTGAGTATCAGGGGTAATAGAATTGACTTTGTCGAGTCTGCAACCAATTTGGGCATTGTCTTTAATGACAGATTATCGTGGTCTAGCCATATAAGTGTTGTTGTTGGCAGAATTTACAGCATGCTTCGGAATTTATGGGCTGTCATAGATTCAACTCCTTTCGCCATTCGTATGCAACTTGCTAAAACATATCGAATTCCTGTGCTTTTATATGGGTGTGAAATCTTTTCAAACTGCGATAGTAATGACAAGCGGAAACTCAACTTGGCATATAATAATATAGCGAGATATGTATTCCTTAGAGGTCGCCGGGATCATATTTCTCATTTGGCCTACCAGATATTTAGTGTGAGCTTTGATAATCTTTTGAAAATTAAATGCCTCATTCTATTCCATAGAATTATTAACTCGAGGCGGCCAGAATATTTGTTGAACCGAATTAGATTTGCAAGATCTTTCCGGGGCTTGAAGGTAATTCAACAACGGTACAGAACCCTTCTGTCACAGCGACAGTTCTTTATACACACCACAAGTCTTTGGAATTCCCTACCAAACCAAATTCAAAAGTTAGGCAATGCAAGTGCGTTCAAAAAGGAGTTATTTAAATTATTCTCTTAATAATAGATTTTTATGATATTAGGTTGATTTTATATCGTTTAATA
Source organism: Sarcophaga rosellei (assembly GCA_930367235.1). NCBI lineage: Eukaryota > Metazoa > Arthropoda > Insecta > Diptera > Sarcophagidae > Sarcophaga > Sarcophaga rosellei. The sequence goes on from OV884018.1 coordinate 80,271,646, forward strand.
TATTTTACTTTCTTAAACCGATTTTTAAAATATGTCATCTTTATATTTCTATAATTCCCAATTTTTTTTAACTTTTTTATTTACTTCCGTAGTATTGTTATTGTCGTGTTATATTTTCACTTATATTTAAATTCTTTTTTATATTTAAAATTTACTTTTTTACTTCTTTATTTTTAATTTCCAATACTTAATTAATATTAGTTTTTTTTTAAATTTTATATCTTAGTGTTCTTATGCATAACACTATAACTTATAAGATTAACATCTTGTTGTGTTATGTTAATTATATAAATAAATAAATAAATAAATAAATAAATAAAAAAACAATATTAACTTTAAGTGTAGTTTCGAAATATTATTATTTTTTGTTTTCTGTCAACATTACATGTATGAGAGTTTAAAAATCGAAAGTATGTACATATTGGAAATAAAATCATGTTTTCTGTTATTAAACACTGACTCCATTCCTATCTACAATGTAAGGAGCATGTGTATTCAAACCAATAGATACTAGGTATACAGTACTAATATTAATGCATATAAAATGCACACTGATTGTGACCAGATACATACACTTATAAATGACTATATACACTCATAAAATTATATTTCTTATAAAAATTAAAAAAAACGCTTTAAACTTAAAACAAACTTTTATTCTTAAACACATGGCAGTTTATCGATTTTTAAGATGACACAAAATAAAAATTCCCTAATTTCTCTAAGTGTATGCATAAATTAACCAAACATTTGTGTATGGAGAGTATAAGCCAAGAAACACACACACACAAACGGTTCAAGCTAACAGACGCGTACACACAGCATATTGTGCTGAAAACAATCATTCAAAAAACTTTATGCCAACTTTACTGCCTTCCGTCCGCCCCACCCACCCAATTACCTGTCAATTTCTGGGTATGGTTTTTGTGGCAAAAATCAAAAATTTGTGCTGCTAATAAACGCACATGTTTGCTTGGCTTAAATAAGTGTGGGCAGCATATGGAGCGGTCTCTACACTTGTATTGTATTTAAATTTTGGGGTCCTCAATACGATTGATGATATACACACATACATATATGTATATAAGTGTGTGTGTGTTTGGGTAAGCGTGTATGTACACATTTGATGTTAGTGCTTAGAGCACTATTAATGTCTTTACCCAGTGACACTTGGGTACAAGAAATCCATACATTTCATTGACACAAACGCAAAGCAGCCATTGATTTGCCAATAGTACAGTTCATTAGCTTCTAAGGGATCTTTAGGTAGCAGCAACAAAAAAAATTCGATTCAATTGCGAATTTTGAATATATTTATTAAGAGAAACATAACCTTTTATGCACATAGTTAAAGTTCTATTCTCATTCATCCATTGAGAATAGAATAATTTTTGTGTTGAAAACTGTAACAATGTTTATGTATTTGAGAATAAACTTTGTGGGAAATTTTTTGCCAAAACAAAATATACATAAAGTATTTTTATACTTTATTTATAAGTACATAAACACATAAACATATTTCAAAAAAAAAAATGTCGGGGGCACCATATATGTAGTAGTGTATATCATAAAATAAACACACTGTTATTTTCATCATGTCATAAAATCAATTGTAAACGGTATGGGAAAGTTCAAAAAAGCACAGTCGCTTAGTTCAGGCAAAGTTGAATGACAATATACGGTGGACTATGAAAATGAAAAAAAAATTAAATTTGTCTAAGTATAATACAGTTGAACGACTATAAAGAATAAGAAAACAATCATATGGGAATATACCGAAGAAGAATTCTGAATTTTTGAATTTATTATGGGCGTCTCTGATGGCTTAGCCGTCAGAGGTCCCTATAGGAGATTAGCAAAAATATGAGTAGATTCGAATTGTACTCACAATTCGTGATACTTATACGCATTCATACTTATTTCAATATCATACTCATACTACTCAAATTCAAAGTTTGAAGTACTTATCGTACTCATACTTAACAATACGCATAATGTTGTTGATTTCGACTCTTCATGACTCAACATTTACAAGAATCACAAAATAAGTATGATTCGCGTATGAACACTAAAATACTCACTAGAAGGTTGTGTGGTTTGCTCTGCTTGCTGCTCTGTCATCTTTGCTTGTGTGTCTTTTTTTGGTTTTTTGTAAATACAACAACAACTAAGACTGTAAATTTTGATGAATGATTCGGGTCATTATGAATAGCAAAAAACGATTCATTTCTGATCACTGGTCCTTATTACTATGTACCTAGTCTGGAAGATTTAAATTTCCTTTGTGTACTAGAACTAATTCAAGCACGATCAAGCTACTACTGTTTAAGCGTATTAAGTTTTGAATTTTCGAAATAAGTGAACGTTAAGTGCAATCATTTGTTCATTAAAAGTACCGATGCTCAATCCAGGACTCAAAACTGAAGGAATCATTAAATAAAATATCGAATTTAGAAAGCCATACTACACTTGTCGTAGATGTATAATAAGACCCATGCTGATGATACTAGCTGATAGTACGAGATGAAAATTGTTTCAGAGCAAGCACATCAATGACAAAAATATCATCTCTGGGTATACAAGCATGGTACAATAATGAGTTGAAGCATGATATCCAGCATTATCTTAATCGAAGCTAAGCTGTCTGTTTAACTACTCAAGAGGCTTTCAGGCAGATATCTAGATCATTGAGAAGGTCTGTGCATCGCAACTGCTCGACTGGATTTGTATTGATAGTCAGACGGTTCTTCTTGTCATTCGCACATAATCACTTCACGTGTCAATAATAATAATTAAATTAAATTGTATAAAGGACTTAGTGATTAGAGCAATATTAGAAGATTCGGGCTACCACGTACAGTCAAAGAAAAAAGTCTACATATAACTGTGATTTTTATCAAATTGAAAATAATGTTATAGAATTGTTTACGGCATTCACAATCACTAATGTTTGAAGAACAATATGAGTATGAAAAAAATATAACATGTAACATGGAGAAAAAATAAAAATTAGTGGGAAAAAAGTCTACATCGGTGTATTTAGGCTTATGTCTTTAACTGTAAATTAACCAAAAAATACGATTTAATACGATTAATACGATGTAGAGAACCCTTCTTAAGTAAATATAACTATCTTAGTCCTCATGAAAATTACAAGCTCACTTTATGCTTACGGCACCACTGCCAGTGTTACCATACCAATATTCATTGAAAGCTTTAAATAATGCCAAGTTTAGCTCTTTTATTAATTCTTTGCAGTATTAGGGAAAAATTCCTTACATGTAGTCGCCGTAGTCTAGTAGGTAGTGTGTTCGATTATTAGACATCAAAACGAAATGTCGAAAAAAATATTTCTTCGGCGACTTCGTCTCAGCAGATTTCTGGCAAAAACTCTGAGAGTAAATACAACTGCCATGAAAACAAGTTTCTCAAAAATCTGTCGTTCGGAGTATAAAAAATTAAGGCATACAACATGAGTGGTGTGAGAAGCTAGGCCGGTTGTAATTGCCAATTATGTGTGATTGGGACAAGATTCCTTACATACGACACTTCAAATTGGATATGATTTTAAAAAAGCTATATAGACCGAAATGCCACTGTATTTCTGGACTTCTATTCAAAAATGTCCAACAAGTTAAAAGTACCTCTGCAGATCACTGCCCATACAGTATTGTGGACTGTATTCCAGTATTTGATATTTAACAGAAGTATTTTTTATAGGAACCACAATACAGGACGTATAAGTAGAACAAGTTCCTGTAAGAGAGATTAAGCAAAACTCTCAAATCTATAATTTTATATGTACTTATTTTAGAGGTTTGATTTCTTATTAAGCTATAAGTCTTTTATATTTCTATTATCAAATTTTATCATTATTCATATTCTCTAGAGAACAATTTTTATTAAAAATATTGAAACTCTCCATTAAATTTTATTTTAATAAAAATATTTCCTTATTTATCTGGCACAAATCTTAGGCATTTACTTATTCACTCGTTTGGAATTCCTTTAATGATAATTTATAAATATTTCTATCGAATGAAATATTTTCAATCAAAATGTTGAAAAATAAAATCGTTCATGTCTGTGTATCAGAACTTCCCTTAAGAAGGTAAAAAGTATTGAAAATAAAATATTCTATGATTTCTACATCTTGTGTGTGTGTGTGTGTGTGTGTTCTTTCTTTTTATACTAGTCTCTTTCCTGCCTATGTCTTCAGTTATTTTATAAATAAACGGCAACAAACAACCACAGGTTTCGATTGAAAAACATTATAAAATGCCTTAAGCAAGAGCATTATTCACTTTGCTGATGCTCAATAAGGGCTTACTGTGTATCTGCCAAATATGAAAAAAAGTGTATACACATAACGAACGTACATACGTACGTATGTATGTTCAAAATTTCCTATAATATCACAACTTCCGTGTGGTTATAAACAGAGAGCGACTGTCAGCTATTCAGACAATCGTTACGTGTATAGAACAAATATCGTACTTAAGAAAATATTGACAATTCAACTCACGAGTGTATGTCGAGCATGAAATTGATGAATTCAAGTAATTAATTCGTATTCGTAAATAATTTTGGAAAAGATAAAATCAACAGAACACAACAGAGACTAACAAAACAAAAGGTGGTAGCATATTGGAAAATAACTCATCAGTGGTTCTTAAATGTAAGGAGAGCTTTCGACTCTGAATAATCTTGAGTCGACTGCCAATTTAGCTTGACACATACATACATAGCTGGTTTACAATTCTACTAAATTAACAGTCTTAACTTCTCTCATGTTTACTAAATCACTGCCACCATGTTTAAGAAAAGCTGTGTGTATCTCCATTAAGAAGAATACACACCAAAAAACATTAAATGAAACGCCTACTTACGTGTGTAATTACTCAGTCAGATAAATATATGAACACGTACACAATACAAATATCCTGCACACAGACACACCCACACCCATCAACATTCAATGCATTTATAAAATACATACTCTGACACACTTGCTATATGGTTTGTAAACACCAGTAGTTATGACTGTGATTTTCTTTTTGTGTGTTTGTGGGTGTGTAAATAGGAAGTAAAAGTCTGTGATACATGTAGGCAAACAAACCCATTAACAGGCGTAACCACATATCTACACGCACGACTGTCTGCATATGCAGAGAATGTGTGTGTAGTTGTGACGGAGTGTAACAAAAAAAAATATGAATATTTAAAATTGATTTCGATTTAAATCGTGCTTAAAAAGCAGCACCATTCGATGGATAAATAAATAATACAGAATAAAATAATTATTGTTGTTGTATTACGATTTATTTCCTTATTTTTTCTGTATACAAATTAATTAATATTGAATGAGTTGGAGTTTTGAAAAAAAAACTAAAATAAAAAACTATTAAATGGCCAAGTAAAGTAATTTACAAAGAAAAAAACCAAAAACATCAATAGCAGCAAATAATTTGACGAGAAATTTTGTTAAATTAATTGTGCATATATACATATGTACATACACCTGCAGATGCACAATTTTACGAATATTAATTTAAAACATTTTGTTTAATTTCGTTGTAAACAAGTTAAGTAGTATTTAAGCATTAAAAAAAATATATGAAACGAAAATAAATAATTTTAATTAATATGTTTAAATAAATTAACTTGTACAGACAAAAGTAAATGCTAAATAAAAAATTAAATTATCTAGTAACATATGTATGTAAAGGGTCCGCCAAATAACTTCTTTTTTTTGAAAATGCTTTAAAAAAAACTTCTGAATATTTTCTCAAATTTCTTTTTTTATTTGAAAGTACAATTCTTCCGGTTAATAATGGAAAATAATTTCATTCAAATGGCTGCCTCGGCTGGCAAACAAAATTCGTTCAACATGGCCCTATAACGATCGCCATTGGCTGTAGCGGCCACTCCTTGCTCATTTTCGGAGAAAAATGGCCCAATTATGCCTCTGGACCAAAATCCGCACGAAACAGTTTTGGGTGCGTCGGCTTTTCAATGAATGTGTGCGGGTTTTCTGTGCCCCAAATGCGACAATTTTGCTTGTTTACATACCCGCCAAGATCAAAATGAGCTTCCTCTGAAAAGATGATTTTTTGCCAAAATCGGCATCTTCTGTAAGTCGATCGCAAGCCCACTTAGCGAAGCGAAAACGCATTGGATGGTTAATTGGCTTCAACTCCTGAACCAATTGGACTTTGTATGGCGTCATACGAAGGTCTTTATGCAAAATTCGTCTCAATGATGTCTCCGAAATATTCAATTGTTGAGAACGACGGTGAATTGATGTTGATGGCGCTTCACGCAAACTTTCTGCCACAGCAGTAATATTCTCGGGTGTACGCTTTTCACGATTTGGTTTGTCGATGAGGATGCCAGTTTCTTTCACTTTTTTCACAAGAAAACGAACTTACGGAGCTGACGTACTTCTCTTCTTCCAAAACCCGTACGCAATTTTCGCACACATTCTGCAACATTACCTTGATTTTCAAAGTAATGTCGCAATATTTTCCAGCGTTGTTCAAGCATATACACAACCATATTCGTTCAGAGGAAGGATAAAACTAATTATCTGTCAAATCAGACATGAGCTAAGTGTTACCATTCACGAAATAAGCACTAGTTGAAAAAAAAACGTTAGATGGCGGACCCTTTATATATAGTATGTACGTAATTTTGTTAGGAGGAAAATATCAATTTCCCGTATGTCTCTAAAAGTTCTCAGGAAGATATTTATTTATTAGAATAAAATTACAAATTATATATAACAATTACTGGCTGAGTAGACCTTATACTCAGTGTAATGAAATAAACTACAGTCTCTGGTGGTATTTAAACCCATGACCCTCACACTCATAGTGTAGACCAGGGGGTTACCAAAAATTTTTTTTGTTATGTATTACTGAGTAAGAGAGAGAATTTAAGTTGAGAGCTTACAGTCATAGAAAAATCTTAGTAATATACTTATTTTGATTTTCATTTCATCAACATAAAGTTATACAACTTTGACTTAATAATTAGGTAATGTGTTTTAGATATTTGCTGGGCACTAATTCTGATTCATAAATTTTGTCTCCACTAATAACAAACCTTTTAACTTTTCCAAAATATTGATTTATGTCTATAAAAAAAGTTGTTCTCTTTCCATATTATCTATATTATTTACTTGACTCTTAAAACAATCAAAATGTGTTTTAAGAACATATAACACTTTGAATTTAAAAAAAAAAGGTTTTTTAATATAAAATATTTTTTGAGTGTAAACCTAAAAAAAAATATTATAGCATCCGCTGACATGTGTGATTGTCGAAGTCTGATCGAGAACTAAGCAAAAGACCGCAAGCAATATGTGTGAATTCTCTCTGCTCAATTGTGCTATCAAATGGTAATCCCTGGTGTACACTCTTCACACTACTCAAGAAATGAAAAAACTGCAATGCTAGTTTGTATCGTTTTTTTTTTTAATAATTTAAAGATCATCGTTAGACTTCCAGTTTAACTTCCAGTTTGCGTAACCATATTCCTCTGTTTTCTCAATATTTTTTCGATCAATGATTTTACGATCACCAATAAAATAAAAATTTAAAAAGAACTATAAAGACGAAAACAATATTTTAGGAATTTCCAACGATATATACTATTCCTTCACTTAATTGCAACATTGGCAACTTTGGCTTGAGTTCGTCATGAAATTTTCTAAATCGTTTCGATTTCATACAAGTGATATGAACAAGAAATTTAAGCTCATGTTAAAAAAAAACGTTGCCTTCTCCAGACTTCTTGAGGTCGTCATAGTCTAATATAGTATAGTGTGTTGGCTTATTAGACGTGAGGTCGTGATTCTAATCCCAGTCCAGACATCTCGAACAAAACGAACTGCGATGAAAATATTTCTTCGCAGGCTTCCTCTCAGCAGATTTCTGGCAAAAAAAAACTCTGAGAGCAAATAAAATTGCCATGAAAAGTTTCTAAATCGGAGTTGACTTTAAACTGTAGGTCCCGCCACTCATAGAAGAAATTATCACACACAACATGGCTGTTGCGAGGAGCTAGACCGTTATCCTGACTGAATGGTTGGAATGTCTAATGATGTATGTAAACAAAGTGATCTGATTGGTGTATATGTCTGTTTACCTTCCTTCAGACATACATGGAAGTACGGAAGACTGAATGGTAATGGATTGGTAATGCATGGAGATAAATAGATTAGGTTAGTGTGGTAGCTTTGATACCGTTGTGACGCCACAGGTGAGCGCAGTCCCTGTACTGAACAAGTTTCTCCGAACCAATGAAGAAGAAGTGGGTCAGAGCAAGGACTGCACATTTAAAGCACGACTACCCCACGCTGGAAAACCAACCCGAAAGGCTAATAAACGAGGCTATATCCCCTTGACATCAATGGACGCTGGCTCCGTCAAGCTGGCAAGGGTTGGAGAGCCAAATAACCTATATTTGCACCACGCAAGAGATGGGCATTGACAAAGAAAATGGATAACAGTCTCCCCTGATGGTATCCGCAAAAAAAATCCACTGGAATCCCTAAGAACGGAGCGTGTCTCCCAGCTTTGAACAGACTGGTAGAGTTAGATGTTCCACTGGAATCCCTAAGGACAGAGCGTACCTCCCACACTTGAACAGGCTGGTAGAGTAAGAGGTTTTGTAGGCCACGCTGCTCATGAATAAAATTAACACACATAGGTAGTTTGAGAAGGTAGGTTCTAATCCTGACTGAAGGGTTGCAATGACAAAATTAGTAGTGGTGATAATTTCTTATTTAGTATGGTGGGTTTTTTATCTTTGAACTCAAATAGTTTGGGGATTTATTAACATTCTTATCCTGTGTTGAGGCCTTTTCCTCAATAACTTCTTTGAAGCATCGTTCGTTGCAGCATCGACAACATTGCATTAAAGCTTAGAGTAGTTAAAAGAAGCTATATTATTCAGAAGTTCAGATAGTTATCACAGTCTATCTGAACTTCCCAGCAAATCCAAGTATATTATCTTCATTTTTAAAGAACTGAGAAACGCATAGAGTTCAAAAGAAATGAAAAAGACGGCAGGCATAGTGCCCTTATTATCTAGGGCCTAATTGGTAACATTTTCACCCGCGTGTAATGCGTTTATCACTTGTTATAATCATTTTAAATTCATGTTCCATAAACTTCAAATTTAAACCGATTTCATTTGAAATTTCATGCATTTAAATGTACGAGTAAATGACGTAAATGTCGTCAGACTTTGTTTTTTAACTTTATGCAACAGATTTGCATGAAAGATAAACCAGGCACACAAATACATACATTGGCATATAGTTTTATTAGTTTGTACAACTATTACCATTACAATTTCGTATATGGCTCTTTGGGATTTTTCCGTTTCTCTATTTTTCTTTTTTTTGTGTGTTTTTTTGTTCCTCAAAAAATCCCATTTAGCCAACGGAAATCCTTTTCCTACCACACCAACACCAACACAAACCAATACAGGCATAATCATGACAACCGTCACCATAAACCATTTCAGTTACTAACACTGTAAATGAACACTGTGTCTCGATTGGTAAGGCATGGTTGAAATGATAAAGTAACTAAAGGCCAGTTGCCGTAATAAAATTTAAAAGACGAGTAAAAGTTTTTAACAAAAAAAAAAAGTTTAAAGGATTTTACGTTTCGCAAATAATTTGCCATGTTCAGAATTTATGGCTACAAATATCTTTTGGTTTCCCTTTTTTATAGGCCCCCCCATAAATGTAAGACCAAAATTTTAAAAAGGTTTCAGCCACTTAGGTTACATATTGACTACTTTACGGCAACACAGTAATTTATCATTACGTGAAATGTAATACTTGGGCAAGAAACTTTAAACTTCATTATAACCCCCCCTCCCCCTCTGGCCGTGTACTTTACTGCCCTATTTTTTTATTTATGATGCTTTTCACTTTCGTTTTATTAATAGAAGAAGAAAAAAAAAATGAAAATAACAGAACAGAAAAAAATCAACGAACTTTAATTCAATGTAAAGTGTAGTTAAGCCTTTTAACATTCGAATCACCATTCCGACAGGAGTTGAAATTACAACTCAATACGGAAATAAATGTTAAAATTGTGTTGAAAATGTAAATTTAGATGTTTTTTTTTTGTTTTCTTTTTCTATTTTTTTGTCCCCTATTGAACGAATTTCTATATTCATGTACGTGTTCAAATTATAAAATTCTTGTTGTTTTTCCTCTATTATACAGGCATTTAAGTCCATCACAAACATGGAAACGATGGGGGCGGAGAACAAAAATGATATGACGTTTCTTTTTTTTTTTAAGTGAATATTTACAAGATTTTCTTTACCTTTTACTCTCTGTTTTATTTGGAATTACAGGGCATTTTCGAGGTTATTTTAAAATAAAAGTTCAGTGCAAGTACCATATGTCTGCGTGTGACGGAAAAGTATTTCTGTTTGAGCATTTTTTTTTAATGGAAAATTTCATGAACTCTATTGAAGAGGCTTAAATGTTTCCATTTCATAGACAGTTCAATTAAAATAGAAGGTACGCACACATATGTACTTAAGTTAAACCACCTACTTTGTTTTCGTCTTATTGGTTTGATATCAAAAATTGAAATTGAAACAAAAAGTTTTATGAAACTCGCAAATAAAAAAATATGTTCTTACGAACATGGAAATGGTATAACATCGTTTAACATTGAAATGATAAACAAAAGTTACGAAAACAAAAACAATGAACTTGTTCAGTATGAAAGCAAAGGGGATAAACCAGTAAGCAAGAAGGTAACAATAAACAACGTAAACAAAATACACAAACAACAATGAAATCACGATGGAGTTCTTGTGAAGGCGAAGCCAAGAATATAAAAATTCAAGACAAAGCCGGCAACGAGTAGTAAGAAATCACTAAGTCTTGTATGAATACGCGTTGCGTGTGAAGAGAATAATCCTGGTTTGAAGATCTCCGTTATACAGATCTAGCAAACAACTGTTGTTGTGTACGCAAAGGGTGTAAGCAAAGATGAGTACAGAACAAAACGATTATTATTGTATGTATGTATATATAAAGTTGTAAACAGTGGCACACAATATTGTGCGAACAATAAAGATTATGCAATTTTGTTTGCAATCGACGAACTTATATTTTAAAAGTTTTTAAAAAACGTAAAAACGTAACAATATAGTATTGTAAACCGCTACATATTTTCTTTTGGTAGAAAAGGATTTCGACATGTTAAGCTTGGTTAGGTAAGGTTAGTAGGTAGCTTGCTGTCCACAGACAAGTTTACTCGGTGGCCTATATTGTATATTGTTTTACCCTGTGTGACGTAAGCCCCCTTGCCATGATCCGTTAGTGGTGGGTTTGATCCACCCCGCGCTGCGCATAAAACCACCCGTTTCTCTTAATCCTTCTGTTACAAAAAATCGATAACGTCTGTTCGCAAGAGCAGAGCACTCGCATAAAAGGTGTTCTATGGATTTCATTTGCTTCACATCATGGCAGATTTGCAGAAATGCTGATGGGGTAGATCGATTCTGTCAGCGCAGTGTACCGTCAGAATTCATTTTAGAATGCAAACCATTCTCTTGTCGAACTCAAGTAGTCCCCTAGTTCTGCGACTGTTCATTGCTGGGTACACCTACGCACATAGTTGGTCATTACAACCCCTCAGTCAGGATTACGACCTAGTTTCTCACATCACTTATGTTGTTTTTGTTAATTTTATACATGACTCGACGACTCTGAACGACAGTTTTTTGAGAAACTTTTCATAGCAACTTTATTTACTCTCACAGTTCTTGCCAGAAATCTGCTGATAGAAAGTTGCCGGAGAAATATATTTTTTATATTTCATTTTTGTTCGAGATGTCTGGCCAGGGCCTTGAACCATGGCCTCACGTCTAATAGGCCAACACACTACCTACCAGACTACAACGACTATACTGCTAGACTCAGAAGTTTTGAAATTCAGCCATCAGGTATGTTGGGCCGACGTTTTGTTAAATTCCATGCTGCTTTTGTCAATTTGGAAAAATATTCTTGTAAGGGCGCATTATCCCCTTTATCGTCTCCTTCTCAGACATCTGTGATCCCTTCGATGTGTACAGAGATGCACAGAGTTCATGTTACCCATGACAAACTTTAATTTGACGAGATGGCATGCTAAAGCTATGCTTGCTGCTTAACTGAGTCAGAATATGCTATCCTTTATAAATTTCTTTCATATGTTATTTTTTCATGTTACTTCAATTTAAACAATATTGCAGCAATTCTTTTGTTAACAAGCAACACTATCATTTTATAAATAATTTTGATTGAGAAAATTTTATTCATTTGCTTTTTCCTTGAAATATGCTTTAATATCGCACCATTTTACAAATTGTATGCTTACAGTTGTGTTTTAAATTCTAGCAACAACAATAGCATGAATGTCTTTGACAAAATGTCAATTTTTCTTCATCACAACAACAACAACAACGAAGAAATAAATACAAAAATAAATTGTTTTTATATTGTAGATGTGAATATTAATGATGTTGTCTTATACGTTGACGCTTCCATATTTAGAAACAGGTGAATAATAAACAAACAAACAAAACATATTCTAAAATAATAAAAACACAACAAAACAAAGAAAACAATAACAGGTAACACAGATTGCAAGTACATAAGAGTAAAAATAAAAATAACAACAACAAAATATATAAATACCAGGAATAGTTATTTGTCTGTGATGACAATACTTGTTGCTTTTGTTGTTGTTGTTACTTCTACCAAGTACAAGAAAACTTAATAAAATTTTATTTTTAACCTTTAAAACTCATTTGTACATACAGTGAGCGCCATAAGTGAGTCAACACCCACTATAATTTTAAACTTTCTATTATGTTCTTAAGTATATAAAAAAAGTTCCTTTATCATGAATTGTTGTTTTTGTTTTAACATTTTATAAGTAATAAATAAACGTTTTTATTTTTGGAAATTTATTCGACTATTCTCATTTACTTTTCTCGCTATCCTAAGAAAATGAATTATTTCCGTGGTGTTTACTCACTTTTGGAGCTCACTGTATGTTATAAATGAAAAAATGTATGTATGTAAATGAAAAAAGCTTAATAACTTTAGGATATTTATTTAAAATTTATTTGAACATTTTAAATTAGTTTCAAAAGAAATACGTCATAAATCCTATGTAAACAAATTTGGTATGAGTGAATTTCACTCAAACCAAAGCCATGCTTGATAAATACTGTACATCATCAATTTTTATGGGATTTATTAAGGCTTATTATTATCCTTGTTATTATCGCGAACGATCGATTGTTCTTCTCTTCAACTTTACAGTGTGTATCCCTAGCTTATTATTTTGACAAACTTCAGAATACTGCTCGGTGTGTCAACCAACTATGAAAAACTGCCTGCCTAGCACCTGATAAGAAGTCAGATGTTTATTTCTTGGTTGAATTAATATCCTACTGGCTCCAAGAATGTATTCGGATGAATCTACGTTTTTTACTCGAAACAATCCCCATTCTGAGTAAGTTGACTTAATTCTACAGTGCCCTGTCAAAAGATCGATTCCGGTTATTATTTAATAGTATAATGCATGACTGGCATCTTCTCCTATTGTAATATCCCAATAAAAGTTTTCATTATCTTAAACTCACTTGATTTGAAATGGGCCATTGCCTCTCTTTATCTTCCATATCGATTTGTGTAATAATTTTATACAGGAGTGGCAGTGGACCTACTGCTTAAAGTCGTTTCTGAACGACAGATTTTTGTGCAACTTTTCATGGCAATTTCATTTACTCCCCGAGTTTTGGATAGAAATCTGCAGGAAGAAAGTTACCGGAGAAATATATTTCTTATATTTCATCTTGTTAAGATGTCTGATCTGGGACTTCAACGGTGGCCTCACGTATAATAAGCCAACACACTACCGATTACACTGCGGTGACTGGTAGAGTCTTTGTCGCTCTTTATCCCTATTTTTATGCATACCACTTCACTCTAAAGAAAAGTGTTTGCTCAACCAACTATGTGGAAGCTTTTATTCCTTCAAACTCGTTTGTTTGCTCATTACCTCGAACCGTATTCTGTTTATCCAGCTTATTGAGCTTCTTCGGACAATCCCATGCTATCTTCAATTTAACATACATATGTACATACATCCATACATAGTCGGTTATTAGAACCCTTCAGTCAGGATTAAGTACTAGTTTCTTATACCACTTATGTTGTGTGTGTTATTTTTATATCTGCGCGGCGGGACCTGCAATTTAAAGTCTACTCCGAACGACAAATTTTTTTGGGAACTTTTCATGGAAATCGCCGAAGAAATATATTTTCGTACTTTTTTTGAACCGGACGGATTTTGGACCGTCGTCTCACGTCTCATAAGCCATTGTAATAAAACACTAAACTCAACTGAACTGCAGTTTTATTTTATGTATATAGCAGTGTTCAAAAATTCAGTACTTTAGTACTTTTTTCAGTACTTTTCCATTTCAATAGGAATGGTACCTACGCTACACTTGCAGTACTTTTTTGTTTGTTCACATATTTTATAGTTTGTGTTTTTCAACTATTAATGGGTTGGCAACATGTTCAACGTAACGCTAAAGGTATGATTAATCTTTAGCTTTTTAGAATACGAAAAGCAATGCGAACGCTTACCCAACCGTAATGTAATTTTGGTAAATATTTAATTTGATCATCATATGTGCAAATAAACGTACATTCCGTTACGGTTAGTCGACATTTGACTAAATGGAACTTCGGTTTTTCAGTTTTTCCATTCCATTCCATACGTGTATTAATTATACAAAAAAATAATTTTTACAAAAGTACCATTTTATGAAAAAAAAGTACTACTTCAGTACGATTTTAAAATTTCAATATTGCAACAATGGTATATATCGACAAACTTAGCGAGTAAACTTAACGAATCAACTAAACAAATAATAAACGGTGCTGGCAATATTACCATATCAATATCAGTGACGTCACTGTAGACAGTGATGTACTATACCATCACAGTACCTACTAGACGACGACTACACTTATTCTTAAATCTTCCATTTAAGCTCATAAAATCTCGAAAAGCAGCTCAATTGCCTTTCTGTACCATCTATTTAAATTGAATTGATCACATCTTTCAATGGCATAGACTCCTACTTGCATGATACTCACAAGTTTTCCCATGTGCTCGGAATATTTCATTGCGGGACGAAAAATTTCTTCTGCTGTTGGAAGATGCGTTTTTGAATCATACATACGTATACCACAGAACAGTTCGTCTTTTAAGAGAGTCTACAACTTTCAGATTACTGCATTCATTTTTGGTACTAAGTCTCGTTGCAAACATACATAATTGGCCATTACAATTCTCAGTCAGGATTACGGCCTGGCTTCTCACACCACTCATGTTGTGTGCCTTAATTTTATACTTGAGTGACGGGACCTACAGTTTAACGTCGACTCTGAACGACAGATTTTTAAAAAACTTTTTCATGATTTATTTCATGGTTTATTTACTCTCAGAGTTTTTGTCAGAAATCTGCTGAGAGGTAGTGTCCTGGGGCTCGAACCCAGGCTTTACGTCTAATAAGCGAACACACTACCTACTAGACTACGGCGACTACTCGTTGCGAAACCCTTTCTAAAAGAAAGGCAGTTGTCAGCCATTCGATTACTTAGGCTACGAAATCCCTTAATAAATTTCATGTTAGGCTGTTCTCCCATCAATCAAAACATAGTAGACTCCAAAGTTTTGGTCTTCAATATCATGTTCAGTGGTCTTAAATCTTACAGAGCCAAGCTTGAACAAGAAATTTAAGTCAGTAAAGGGTTAATACTAGAACTTCTTGAAAACAGTTACAAGCAACATATAATTTTATGTGATTCATAATAAAAAAAAATTGCAATTTTAATATAATAAAATGAAAAATATCAAAAAAAAATTAAATAAAATGAAAACTTTTTCTACGAAATAAATAAAAAATAATAAAAACGAGAAATGAGAAACTTACAAATGTTTTGTTACATTCGAAGAATGTTTGCAATATTGCAACATATGCGTTCCCACTTGACAGACGCACACTTTATAATTTTTTTCTACCAGAACCAACAGATTTTATTATTCTCTACCCCTATTATTACTGTTGCCATAGCTATTGCCGGGTATATTAAGTTAAAGAACGTGATAAAGAACTTTACCCAGAACATCTTCAGGGTGATGCTAAACATTTACTACATACAGTACACCTTACAGCCATGAAAGCATGAAACTTCTAACGAAAACGAACAGGTAAAGAAACAATTTCAAGTTGAAGATGAAACACAAAATGAAGAAGAGAGGCTTACACGGCAAATGATAATAATGTTTTGTAATATTTTTTTTTAAGAAAAAAAAAATATTTTTTTTTTGTGCAAAACATGAAAAACTTTTTTATTAAGTGTTAAAACACATTAAACCCACTAACATTTACCAAAAATTAACAACAACAACGATAACAATATCTAAATGTAAAGAAAAGTTATTATATGAGTTTTTAATGTGGATCATATTTTAGTGGTTTTAAACAAAAACAACAATAACAACTGTCAGTAACCATAAAATAATGTACATTTATTGTACAGAAAACAAATTTGTTGGCAGTTTCCTAAACGTTGAAATCACACAGAAATCACACACACGCTCGCATATGAAATTAAACCCAAAAAAAAAAAAAATTTGGAAATTTTTACCGTAACACAACAACAGGTTACAACTTGTTGCATGCAACAATTATTCTATGTGTTTAAACACATCTTCAATTTGCTTGAAATGAGGGGAAATTTTAAAAAGTTTAACGCATGCGCTTAACAGTAGTACTTTTCTTAGTACCTTTTCATTTCAAAAATACCGTAGTACCCCAGCGATGCTTTCAGTACTTTTTTATTTTATGGTTTGCGCTTTTTAACTATTAATGCATTAGCAACATGTTCAACACAATGCTAAAGGTAGAGTTAGGCTTTAGCCCCGGTTATCCAAACGTCCACGGAACGTATGTGCGTTCGTTTTTAGAATATGAAAAGCATTGAAAACGCTTGTCGAACCGTAATGTAATTTCGGTAAGCATTTGCCTTACTCTTCATATGCTAAAAACTAACGTATGTTACATTACCTTCTATCGACGTTTGGCTAAACAGGGCTTTTACGTTTTGTTACGTTCCGAATCACTTGTTTTTGTATTGTATGTGAGGAACACGAATAAGTCGTTAGGTTTTCTCTTCCATGCCATATGTTTATTAAATTTAAAGAAATAAAAAGTATGTGCGTAATAGCTGGCTTACTAGATGTGATCCCTCGGTTCGGAGTCGACTTTAAACAGTCGGTCCCGCCCGCCACTCATGTATAAAATTAACACACACAAAATAGGTGGAATGAGAAGTTAGGTCATAATCCTGATTGAAGTGTATTCTTTACAAATTTCATCATTTGATGCAAAAAAGTATTCTATATTACACTAGATTTCATTAATCTCGTAATTATAAATTGCGAAGTAAGATTAACTAACAGAAAACGAGCGTTACTTTAGTAGATAAAGTTGTCGAACATACTTTACACCACTAAATATACAACAATAATTACGCCTTTTACAGATTTTTCTTTTTCTTTCTTATGTCGACGCTTTAAAATGTCACAAATTATGTTTACAAAATTTATCAAAAATTTAATAGTAGTATGGCAACATTGTTTAGTGACAACATTGACTTTCCTATTTAGAGCATAAGAACCGCAGGGTAACAAAATTATACACCAAAAGAAATATTGCAGTGGGATTAACTAATATCAATCGATTTTTCAAGAATACTTGCCAAGTTAAATACGGTGTCTTTAGGGATTTAGCGCAGTATAATTTTTCACATATACATACATACATACATACATATTATTGGATTAATAAGTAGAATTGAAAATATTACTAACAATTGTCTTCTGGCTTAACACATGCCTCTCACAAAACACTTGCATTTTTATTATGTTTTCTTTGTGCACATGATTCATTCTGTCCTCTTCTAATAAAAACCTTTCTCTCTAATGCTAATAAATCTTTAGGCGAACCCATGTGAGATAATTTCAGTTTCATTTATTTACACGATCTTTTCATTATACCTGCGGTTCATTGTGGCGACGTCTGCACATGATTCATTCTGTCCTCTTCTAATAAAATCTTTCTCTCTAATGCTAATAAATCTTTGTGCGAACCCATGTGAGATAATTTCATTTTCATTTCATTTACACGATCTTTTCATTATACCTGCTAGTTCATCATAATTATTATTGCACATATATTTCTTGTTATTCTAACATTATGGCCTGCCAGCTGTCACAACTGAATCAGTTGTTTCTAAACGCTCTTGCAATTCAGTTGCGTTTTGTGTTTCCAATAAAATAAAACTACAAAACTGAACAATTAAAGAATAACAGTGTGATATAATGCGTTTACACTTCACCACGATATTGTTTATAATATTTGAAAGTACACAGAAAATATTTACGCAGGTTGTGCCCGTAAGTCCTTGTCCGAAAATGTTTCAATATGGTTTCGACGGCACAGAATGGTTTGGCATCTTATCGGTACGCAATCCAGATTTTGGCCAAACGTTACATTTGCGTGTCACCCTAACGATCAGAGGTAAACCAAGTACGGTAAGTATTAGGAAAGCATATATTATTTATTTATTCGTTTTTATTTATTATTTTTGATTAGTTTCTCAAAAACAAAATCGACTTTAATCTGTAGGTCCCGCCACTTATGGATAAAATTAACACATACAACATATGTATGTAAGTGGTGTGAGAGGCTAGGTCATAATCGTGACTAAAGGGTTATAATGACCGATTATGTATATATGTATGTAAAGAACTTATTCTCCTGTCTCGCGGAACAGATGGGGATTAAGGCTTGTTTCCTTCAAGAGGCTATAACTTCAAGAAATTGGAATATTACTTACATCTGCTGCCTCACTAGCTGTGAAGTGATTGTAGTTATATTGACGAAGCACTTATCATAGTCCGAAATCTTTTGAATTCTTGAGCATATTACCGGAGAAAGTTTTTATTGCTTCGAGCACTTCATTCGTGATGTAAGTTTTATCAGTTTATATTTCTACGTTTCCCATCTCAAGATTGTCTTTAGATACATAGATAATTAGCCATTACAACTCTTCATTCAGGATTATGGCCTAGCTTCTCACACCACTCATGTTGTGTGCCTTAATTTTATACGTGAGTGGCGGACCTACAGTGTAACGTCGACTCCGAAGGATAGACTTTTAAGAAACTTTTCACGGCAATATTTTATTTACTCTCAGAGTTTTTGCCAGAAATCTGCTGAGAGGAAGTCCCCGAAGAAATATTTTTTTTTCATATTTCGTTTTGATGTCTGACCTGGGATACGCACGCGGGCTTTACGTCTAATAAGCCAACACACTATCTATTAAGCTACGGCGACTTCTTACTGGGTATACTCATCGCAAATCTGCCTGAATCATGCTAGAATCTTGAATCAAGTACAGTAGTTTTGACTTACCTGCACAACTAACTTTTGCAAGAATTTTTGTGCAGATAAGTCAAAAATGCAGCTAAATTAAATTTTTTACTTTAATCATAGATTACACTCTCAAAATTTTTGTGCAGGTAAAGGCAATGCGCACGTAAATACATGGCAGCTAAATCAAAACTACTGTATAATAAATAGATATTTTTGCATTTGCTTGATCATAAATGGTACTCTGTCATTGAGCGTTTTTAAACTTATTTTCGCTGCATTAAAAATTATATTTTTTGACTCATGCCTATGATAACATTTTATGTCTCGAATAAATTTAATAATTTTCTTTATTTTCTGTTGATTTTTTTTTAATTATAGAATTATTTGGGAGAAATTGAGCTGTTGACCCGTGGACAGGTCTTAAGCGATGCACCAGTGTTGTATAGAATTAAATTTCCAAAGAATCCTTTTCTACCTAAATTATTACAAGTCACAAGGAACAATCAAGTTATTTGTCTAGGAGGTGCAGGTAAAGTAAAACAAACAATTGTTAAAAATTTATTATTTAAATAAAATGTTAAAACATTCATTAAAAAAAAAAAAAGAAGAAATGAAAATCCTTTTGCTAATGTAAACTTTTCTCTTTTTGTTCTCTTTTTTCCATGTTGTTCCTTTGCCATTAAATGTTATCGGTTGACATTACAATGTCGTTTGTATTGGTGATGTCTTGTCGATATGATGCATCCATCAAAAATACACGCACACACACACAAATAATAAAAAAAATATATTGAAAACATCAACAACACAATTCATTCAATCATTTATTCAAACATTCATCCATCCATCCGTTTGGTATACGTATGACATTCATGCAACATGTTGTTGTATGCCGCATTGTCTCTCTCTATGGTGTGTATGGGTATGTGTGCGATATGCATTGTCTATAAAAACAGATCCCAGTGCAGTGACACTAATAACATTGGAACATTGGAAGTTTACATTTCCACCAGATGGCATGCCACCACCACCGCTACCACCACCATCATCGTCGTCATCGGGCCTGGCAGGAGGTCATTTCGCTACTACATCAGCATTGCCTATAACAACAGGCTTGAAAGAATCACCACTGCTGCCAGCAAATATTGTATTCACCAAACATTTGCCTGTAAGCAATGCAGAAAAGTAAGTTGGCCTTAAGGACTGACAAACAAATAGACAGACAGACATACAGACGATTAGAACACTTGCAAATCAATGCTTTGCTGTGTAGCAAAGAATTTGAAAAATGTTTTCCTTTCAATCTTCGTCTTGAACAAAATAAAAATGTATTTTTCTCTCTCTCTCTCTCTCTCTTTTAATAGAAATCCAATGCGTCTTTCAAAGAATATTTGCGGCACTATTGATGACCGTAAAAGTTTTCAAGTTTTACAGGCTTTGCAACAAACAACAGCTAAAGCCACAGTCACCACATCCTCCGTCTCCTTATCGGCAACTCCTAAACAACGCAATGAAATGGCACAGCAAAATAATGCAACTGGGAAATTTGGTAAATTATCTGCCAATAATACTTCTAGTCCTTTAGAAGAGGAGCGAGTTGAAAGCGATACTGATCTACCGCCTTTAGTAACCAGTGATACAGATGCAATGCCAGTTGATGATTCAATGGAAATTAACGAATTGCCTACGATTACACGAGGATCCTGGCCCTGGCTGGCTGCCATTTATGCCAGTAAATTAACAACGTTAACCTACCAATGTGGTGGCACACTGATTTCATCACGCGTTGTCATAAGCGCCGCTCATTGTTTTCAGCTCTTAAAGAAATTATACACAGCCAGTGAGATTTTGGTGTTCTTAGGGCGTCACAATTTAAATAATTGGGAGGAGGATGGTTCTTTAGTAGCACCGGTCAATGAAATATACATACATCCGGATTTTAATAAACATTTGAATTCATATGATGCCGACATTGCTGTGGTGATCTTAAAAAATGAAGTACGGTAAGTAGATAGTAACGCTTGCATAGCGTAAGATAAGATCAGTTTTGAAAAACTTAGTACTTTAGTACTTTTTTCAGTACTTTTCTATTTTAAAAATACCACAGTACACCCCCTCGACAATTTCAGTACTTTTTTATTATTAATATTTTATGGTTTGCGCTTTTCTACTGCGAATGCATTAGCAACATGTTCAACGTAATGCTAAAGTAGCTCCGGTTAGCCAAACGTGCATAAAACGTACGTTCGTTTTTATAATACGAAAAAGCAATGTGAACGCTTGCCGAACCGTAATGTAATTTTGGTAAGAATTTACATTTATTTTCATATGCTAAAAACGAACATACGTTCCGTTATGTTCCGTTGACATTTGACTAAACTGGGCTTTTACGTTCTAAATATTATGCTCCGAATCTCATTTTTTTTTTGTTTATGAGAAACATGTATAAGTCGTCGGTGTCTCTAAATAAATATTTTTTACAAAAGTACAATTTAAAGCAAAAAAGGACTATTTCCATTATAGTTTCGTACATTTGAAAATTTCAGTTTTGCAACACTGGACAATATATTTCCTCATAAAATATTTAAAATACCCAAGATGAGTAATATGAATTTAACATGGCTTCCGCAATGTCATGCACTTTCAATATCGGGCAGGCCAACACCTCATCGTCTATTGTTCTTCTTCAACTGAAGGCTCAGAAAGACGCTATCCTTGGTTATACTATCAACAACATCGAACTCTTCTACAGACCGACATTCCCAACCAGGGAACACGGCGCTGAGTTCCCAGAAAGAAGGACAGTGGCATAGTCATTGTATTCAACATCAAATTTGATTTACCGACTCCCCGTCCATTAGTCCAATCTCCCTGACGTATATATCCTTGATCTTCCCGTTTTTATTTTCCATTTTTATAAGTAGGGCAATCAGATTTAAGGTTCTAATTATCAGGCGTACGTTCCACCAACCGAATAGGTTAATTAAGATTCATACGATTACGGTTGCGCCGTACAACCTTATCGCCTCCGGTCCTAAATAATGCAGGTGGCATTCGATTTAAAACAATCCTTTCTGGATTAAAAACAAAGTAATTGATCACACTCTCTCTCTCTCTCTCTCTCTCTCTCTTTCTCTTTCTTTTTTTTTTCATAGCTTCAACACATTTATACGTCCCGCTTGCATGTGGTCTGGTCCCATAGACACAGAATACATTGAAGGAGAACACGGTATTGTTGTGGGTTGGGCTCTAGGGGGTTTTTCTACCGCCAGCGCAGTACCGAAAATTGTTAACACACCGATTGTATCGAATAAAGTTTGCTTTCAAGCTAATCCCCAGTACCGTAGCCTCTCATCAAATCGTACATTTTGCGCAGGCGTTATGTTACAAAATCAAGGCTCAATGGCTTTAAACAAGAGCGGCTTTGGTGGCAAACCGTTGAGCTTTCAACATTCACTGCATCAGGGACCATGTACCGGAGATTCTGGAGCTGGTTTAATGCTATTTAAAAATAATCGTTGGATACTTCGCGGTACAGTATCAGGCTCTTTGCCTGTGACACAAATAAGTGATGATTCACCCGTACCAGCACGTCCAGTTAGTCCAAATGACGGTTGCAGCAATAATCAATATGTTATATACACGGATGTAACGAAATTTCTTGATTGGATTTTTTCATTCCCTATATAGTGGAAGTGTGGACTACTCTACGCATTTTAGAGGACTTCGTTGTAATTTAAATGAAATGTTTTTGTATGCTGACATATGATGTTGTTTTTATACTTTTGATTTTCCTCACACACATTTGTATGAGTATAATTCCTTTTAACTGTGAATCATTCATTAAAATTTACGGTATTAGTTGTTGTTGCATTTACAAAGAAAGAAGAAAGATACATAAACAAAAAAGACAAAGACAGCAAGCAGAGCAAACACGCAATCGTCTTGTGAGTATTGTAGTGTTCATACGCGAATCATACTTATTTTGTGATTCGTGTATACGATGAATCAAAGAGAGTCGAAATCAATAACATCATGCGTATTGGTAAGTATGAGTACGATGAGTATTTCAAACTTTGAATATAAGTAGTATGAGTATGATAGTAAAATAAGTATGAATGCGTATAAGTATCAGATATTTTGAGTATGATTCGAATCTACTCATCGTTTTAGAAACTTATTGCTGATCTCTGTTTCCTACTGCTAATGCATACTAAATGCAACATATTCAACGTAATGCTAAAGTAGTCCCGGTTAGCCAAACCTGCATTGACGTACGTTCGTTTTTATGATTCGAAAAAGCAATGAGAATGCTTGCCGAACTGTAATGTAATTTCGGTAAGAATTTACATTGCTCTTCATATGCTAAAAACGAACATAAGTACGTTCCGTTCTGTTCCGTCGACATTTGAATGAACTGGGCTTTTACGTTCTATTATGCTCCGAATCAGATATTTTTTTTTTTGTGTTTATGAGAAACATTTATAAGTCGTTGGTGTCTCTAAACAAATATTTTTTACAAAAGTGCCATTTAAAGCAAAAAAAGGACTATTTCCATTATAGTTTCGTACCATTTGAAAATTTCAGTTTTGCAACAACTCATAAAATATTAAAAATACCCAAGAAGAGTCATATGAATTTATCATGGCTTCCGCAATGTCATGCACTTTCAATATCAGGCCGGCCAACAGCCCATCGTCAATTCTTCTTCTTTAACTGAAGGCTCAGAAAGACGCTATCCTTGGTTATACTATCAATAACATCGAACTCTTCTACAGACCGACATTCCCAACCAGGAAACACGGCGCTGAGTTCCCAGAAAGAAGGACAGTGGCATAGTCATTGTATTCAACATCAAATTTGATTTACCGACTCCCCGTCCATTAGTCTCATCTCCCTGACGTATATATCCTTGATCTTCCCGTTTTTATTTTCCATTTTTATAAGTGGGGCAATCAGATTTAAGGTTCTAATTATCAGGCGTACGTTCCACCAACCGAATAGGTTAATTAAGATTCATAAGATTACGTTTGCGCCGTACAACCTTATCGCCTCCGGTCCTAAATAGTACAGGTGGCATTCTTTTCAATACAATCCTTTCTTGATTAAAAAAAAAATGTAATTGACACACACTCTCTCTCTCTCTCTCTCTCTCTTTCTTTTCTTTATAGTTTCAACACATTTATACGCCCCGCTTGCATGTGGTCTGGACCCATAGACACAGAATACATTGAAGGAGAACATGGTATTGTTGTTGGTTGGGCTCTAGGGGGTTTTTCTACTGCCAGCGCAGTACCGAAAATTGTTAGCACACCGATTGTATCGAATAAAGTTTGCTTTCAAGCTAATCCCCAGTACCGTAGCCTCTCATCAAATCGTACATTTTGCGCAGGCGTTATGTTACAAAATCAAGACTCAATGGCTTTAAACAAGAGCGGCTTTGATGGCAAACCGTTGAGCTTTCAACATTCACTGCATCTGGGACCATGTACCGGAGATTCTGGAGCTGGTTTAATGCTATTTAAAAATAATCGTTGGATACTTCGCGGTACAGTATCAGGCTCTCTGCCAGTGACACAAATAAGTGATGATTCCTCAGTACGTCCAGCACCAGCACGTCCAGTACGTCCAAATGACGGTTGCAGAAATAATCAATATGTTATATACACGGATGTAACGAAATTTCTTGATTGGATTTTTTCATTTCACATAGTGGAAGTGTGAACTACTCTACGCATTTTAGAGGACTTCGATGTAATTTAAATGAAATGTTTTTGTATGCTGACATATGATGTTGTTTTTATACTTTTGATTTTCCTCAAACTCATTTGTATGAGTATAATTCGTTTAACTGTGATAGTTTTATTAAAAAGAGAAATATTTGTAGTTGTATTTGTGTATATAATTTTGAAGTTTTATAAAATTAATAAAGAAAAGATTTTCTAAAAATACTCGTATGTCGTTTCGTGGTTGTTTTTTTTTTTTAATTTCAGATTTTCAAAATAATAACTCATCCTGTGACTGGATGTCACCACCTGCTATGTCTAAATTTTATGTCATCATATGCGGGTTGTATTGTCTACCTGTCCATCTAAGTACATATATCGGCCACTGCCAGCTGAGATAACTGCTATGGAGCTCAGTAACGCATAAGAAGTAATTGATGAGAAACTGATCGAATTGCTGGTACTGTTACGAAGAAACGATTAACAAATCAAAATTGGAATGCAATTCCTTTGCAATTCATTGCTCTTTCCTTTGAAATTAGTAAAAAAAAAAAAAATTAAAAACAAGACTGTATTGTGGATGTACATAAAACAAAATTCTTTATTTATTTCATTATTTTACAAATTCTGCTCGTAAGAATATTTAAAATTTATGGGAAACGTTAATTAACCCTGTCTGTTGGGTTGTTGAAGACCGGCTTTCTGTTTGGCAATCTGAGCTCTCCTCTTATTCATGTTTTGTTTTCTTTTCAAAATAGCTTGTCGTTTTTGTTTAATGGCTTGCTGGGTTTTCTTTATTTGTTGGCGTCTTTGTTGATTTTCCTTTTGAGCTTTCAGATTATTTTGACGTGCTTTTTGAATCTGTGCGCGCTGTTTCTTGATTTGGGCCCGTCTCTTTTCGTTTTGTTGTTTAAGAGTTGGTTTGTTACCGCCAGCGGGAGGTTTGGCACCACCTGCGGGAGGCTTGGCACCACCTGCTGGAGGCTTGGCACCACCTGCGGGAGGTTTGGCACCACCTGCGGGAGGTTTGGCACCACCTGCTGGAGGATTACCACCTGCAGCTGGAGGATCACCACCTTCAGCTGGTGGCTCACCACCCTCAGCTGGCGGCTCACCACCTTCAGCTGGTGGCTCTCCACCCTCAGCTGGTGGCTCACCACCTTCAGCTGGCGGCTCACCACCTTCAGCTGGTGGGTCACCACCTTCAGTTGCTGCATCCGCAGCCAATGCTACAGCAAGCACCAAGCCAAACATGAGAATTGTAAAAAACTTCATTTTTTTTTTTTTTTGCTTTTACTCTCGTTTTATACTTTTACTTTCTACTCGATATATTGTTTGAATTGCTATTAGAATTCAACTATAATTCTTCACAGACATTGTTCCACTATTTATTATAAAAATTTTGAAACACTTTCTTTCAATTGAGGGCAACGAAAACATACGTTAAATTTGAAACAAATAAAAGTATTTATTTGCAATATTTACTTTTTAACAACTTATGTTATGAAATGTTTCATTGAATTTTTTTCTATTTGTTCTTTCAAATAAATATTCGTAAATATTTGCATAAAAGTAAAGAATTTTGTTTGCAATTTTGCAGAAATAATTTCGCAAAAAAAAAATGGAAATTAAAACTAAAATAATCTTAATTAAAAAAAAAAAACCACGTGAGAAAGATGTGCTAAAATTTTAAAATATCTAATTGATATCGACTTAGATTTTGATTTTAAAAATATGATGAAGACCAGAGATCAGCAATGAGTATTCAAAAAGATGAATAGATTCGAATCATACTCATAATGTCTAATATACTTGTTTTAATACACATATTACTCATATTCAAAGTTTGAAATATTCATTGTACTCATACTTAACAATACGCATAATGTTGTTGATGTCGACTCTCCTTTACTCAACATTTACAAGAATCACAAAATAAGTATGATTCGCGTACGAACATTACAATACTCACTTGAAGGTTGTGTGTTTGCTTTGCTTGCTGTCTTTGTCTTTTTCTTTCTTCTTTTTTTGTAAATGTAACATCAATCATTTATAAGTATTATCATCGAATCATTTATGAGTATTATAGGTATTTTTCTAAATTTATATATCTAAATGAAATATATTTCGTATGAATCAAACATATTTCGAATTTTATGAGTTTGATATCAACGTTGTACTCATACTCATTGAGTGAGTACGAATCAATCAGAGTAGTTGAATTTCAATACTGTTGACTCATTCGTACTCAAAATTACATGAGTACTTATGAGTAACGAAAAAACGATTCATTGCTGATCTCTGGTATAGACTAAAAGGATCTATTTTCGTTCGTTATGATGATATGGTGAGACAATTGGCAAATATATACAGTTATCCCTCTGACAAAGAGATCTTGTGATCAAAACATATACTTTGTTCAATGTTTCTTCAATCTTATCATGGTTTTAGGAGATATAATGTGTTAACATCAAATATATTATATGATTAAGGGATGCTTTCAATGTTGAAGTGAAATCTTGGTAACAAAAAATAATCACTTAGGGGTAAATATTCAGATTATGGAGCACTTCATAGACAAATCCATTTAAACTAAACAAATTGCACTCACGAATCTATATTGTTTCTGGTGTAAAAGAATTTTTTTTCGTTCACTTATGCAAAATGAATTAATAATTGACTCAAATACAGTAGCCTCTGTTTTAATTTGTAGAATTTAAGTAGCTATTATGTTACAAAATCAGGACGCAAAGATTTAAAAAAAAAGCAATCAAACTAACATCCAGATTTAATGATATTAAAACAATAATTGTTGGGTGCTTACTGCATACAGTATTGGGCTCTCTGCCTATGCCACAAACAAGTGATATTTTCTCAGTAACACCAGCACCCGTACCAGCACGTCCAAATCACAATTGCAGCAATAATCAAGATGTTTTATATACACCGATATGGCAAAATTTCTAGATTGGATTTTTGCATTCACTATGATCTTCATTAAAAATCGACTCAATAACTTTGTGTAAGAATTACCATTGATTAGTTTACCGTTTCAAAGGTAGTCAGTATTCTTCAGATTCTATCAAGTGCACCCCAGAGATTTCTTTTATTTCTGGTATATTGTGATGGATTTATGTTTGGTCCATAATTACGAAATGATGAAATGATAAATCGTTCATATTGCTATAAAAGAATGCCAAATACTTCTGCTGTACTGTAGTCACCGTAGTCTAGTAGGTAGTGTATTGGCTTATTAGACGTAAAGCCCGGGTTCGAACCCCAGGCCGGACAACAAAACAAAATACGATACAAAAAAAATATTTCTTAGGCGACTTCCTCTCAGTAGAATTCTGGCAAAAACTCTGAGAGTAAATGAAACTGCCATAAAAAAAGTTACTCGAAAATCTGTCGTTCGCTGTCGACGTTAAACTGTAGGTCCCACCACTCAAGTATAAAAAATTAACGCACACAACATGAGTGGTGTGAGAAGCTAGGCCGTAATCCTGACTGAAGGGTTGTAATGGCCAATTATGTATGTACACATATATTTTGTATATATTTATGGCACATTATTTATTGGTGTTATTAAGTCGACTTATGTATTTTCGATTTAAACATTTTTAATCCATCTACACGTGATATTCAAAACTAGGTCTACACATATTGTGTGTACATATGTACACAAATGTTTAATATGAAATTCATTAAAAATAGAACAAAAAAAAAACTTTATTTGTTTAATATGTCAACCCACCACCATGTATGCGATTAAATATCATTCCTAATAATGCTGATACTGTTTAAACTATATTTGCTCCGTTTTTCTTTCTTCCTCTAAAGCAAAATACATAATGAAGCACATACATATGTTGGAAACTATTTTAGAAGTTTTCTAAAGAAAAATCAGCATTAAAAACCTTCGTATTGTATACATATTATGTTCCTATTAAAGAAAGGTCAAGTTGTTAATGTAATAAAAACAAACCTTCTATGGATTTTTATAAGATTACTTTGATACTCTATTAAACAATTAATTTTAAAAAAATAGATCCGAACAATTTTTGTTTCTTTCAATTGTAACACGCTCAAAGGTTACTTTTCTATCGCAAAAAAAAAATTATTACTTTTACTTTTCCGTGCTTCCATTCTCCATCTCCATGGGAGAAGGAGAGTACTGTAGCATATATGTAACATTTTTTTTTTTAATTTTTTCTATGACTAGTGCACCTCTTCTTACCAACAACAGTTTTTTTTTTCGTTTTCTCTTGTCCTACAAACAAGTTTCCTGTTTACAACGTAATGCTTTGTATTATGGAATGTTGGTGTCGATTTCTTTTTGGCAAACATTTTTTAAACCTGACTTAAAAGTAATGGGTCAACTTGACTTCCGGGTACTGTACTTGTCAAGTACACATCCTCTAACCTAAAGAAGAGTAAACCGATATCTTGCAAAATTATAAAAACAAAAGTCTTACAATTTAGATGATAAGTAAAGTCAGTAAAATCAATAAATCCTTGATTTAATAGAGTATAACGGTTTCTAAAAAGTATCCAGTAACGAAGAAAATCATACAACTGTAAATTTTCTGTACGCATACATGCATACGTAATTGGTGAGCATTACTCCCTACTATATTGCATTACAAAACATTTTCTAGTAAAATGTTTTGTCTATGGCAACCCCATCATTCTAGAATGTGCTACACTCCTGTAAATCGTCTGCTTAACTGGAAAACTTGATTAAAGAAACTCAAAATAAATCAAAGAAACATTATTACAATATGTGGGAGATGCTTTGTGACAGTCGTCTGTTCTTAAAAGGAATGAAATTCTACATTTTATTTTATTCTAAAGGAACGAAATTCTACACTACAAAAACGTATGGGTTTCCTAAAACAAGCCAAAAAATAAAACCTCCAAAAGACTCTAATGAAAGGTACTTGTTAAAAGCCTTTGTTCCCCAAATACATACATAATTGGTCATTACTACACTTCAGTCAGGATCACGACCTAGTTTCTCACACCACCTATGTTGTGTATGTTAATTTAATACATAAGTGGCGGGACATACAGTTTAAAATCGAATCCAAACGACAGATTTTCGCGAAACTTTTCATGGCGATTTCATTTACTCTCAGAGTTTTTGCCAGAAATCTGCTGACAGAATTCCAAGAATGTTCGAAGGAACATTGTTTATTTACTCTCCCAGGTTTTGCCAGAAATCTGCTGAGAGAAATTCACCGCAGAAATATTGATTTTTATATTTCATTTTGTTTGAGATGTCTTACCTATGGTTTGAACCATGTCCTAACGTCTTATTAGCCTAAACACTACCTACTAGCAACATACATTTTTCGTAGGCTCTCACTACATACTGGATTTACAAGATATTATCCTGTGTAATCAACTAAACATAGCATAAGTAATATTAAATTTCAGCACATTTTGCAATGATAATGAATAAGCTCTTTCGAATTTCATTCGCTAATGAGTCGTTTGGTACCTTACGTCTTCCACAGAAATTCACTGCTATTTTGAATCGTATTAAGATCAGTATTTGAACCTCATATAAAAAAATGTTCCTCATTAAAACTGTGAGAGCAAATACACCAATACCTGACAGAAATTGTTTGTCGTAAATGGTGTAGAATTTATTACAATTTTCCCGGTATTATGACGACACATGTAAAGCAAGGCTTAAGTTGCATAGCTGGAGACTTCAAGTAAAACTTGAAATCAAATGTTATCGCATGAAGAGACTGCTTGTAAAATATCCATCCAAGAACGACATTGAATTCATAGAAAATGAACTTTAAGATTCGATATAAGAATCAGACTATGTATGGTAGCGAAGGGGAATAGCAATAATACAAAAAACATTAAAATGTCTCCAGAGAGGAAGTAAAATAATTCAGTAGGATTAAATAATATTGTAATATTATTATATTTTTCTTATATTCCCTGTTACTTTAATGAGATTTTATTTTTTAATTTAATAATATTCTATCATTACGGGCCATTATTACAACTTGCCGTTAAACTTGGGTTTAGTTAAAGATACTTTTAGCTAAAGTCAACTTTAAAGTCAACTTTAACTTATTTTCATTATTATCACTTACAGATAAAATAAAGCAATATCGATAAAACTGCTCAATTAAACAAGTTGTTTTTTTTAACCCAATGACAACGACGGGCTTCGTTTTTTTGTTGTATTTGCTAATTTTGTTTATATTTAAAGTTGCCATATTGAAAATAATATATAATATGGCAAGTTCAGACATGAACTTAACTTTTAAAGTTAAAGGTAGCATGAACCTCGCTTCAGCTTAATGCTCACTTCTATCTTATTGGATATTAATAAACAATTTATTTGGCCGTTAAAATTCTTCCTTTAGTTAACGGCAAGGATTAATATATTTCAGGAAAAAACACTCAACCATGTCCTATTTTGACACACAAAAAATGTAATTATTTATGTAGTTCTGAATAAATAAAAAAAAAAAAAACAAAAAATTATTTCAAATTTTCAACATTTTATTTAAAATATGTATTTATTTATATATCTTTATATAATTATGCTTCAAAGATATAATAATTAAATTATCCTTGTTTGTTAGCAGGCTTCCTTTTATTTGCTTGGGCATTTAACTTTCTAATGTTATTCTGTTGAATTCGATAGTTATTCTGCTGTCTCTTCAGAATGGCCATTTGTTGCTTAGCAATTGCTTGTTGCCTCTTCACTCTGGCCAATTGCTTCCTTTTAACTTGTTGTATCTTTTTCTGTTTTCTCTGCTGTTTCTGATACAGAACATTTTGCTTTTTCAAAAGCTGCTGTTGTTTCTTTGCAACTTGTTGACGTTTTTTAATCAATTGTTGTTGCTTGTTTGCGCCAGACGGAGTCTTGCCACCAGAGGGAGGATTACCACCTGCGGGCGGCTTACCACCAGAGGGAGGATTGCCGCCTGCTGGTGGATTACCACCTGCGGGAGGATCACCACCTGCGGGAGGATCACCACCTGCGGGAGGATCACCACCTGCTGGAGGATCACCACCTTCAGCCGCTCCTTCAGCTGCTCCTTCAGCTGCTCCTTCAGCTGCTCCTTCAGCTGCTCCTTCAGCTGCTCCTTCAGCTGCTCCTTCAGCTGCTCCTTCAGCTGCTCCTTCAGCTGCTCCTTCAGCCGCTCCTTCAGCCGCTGTATCCGCAGCCAATGCCAAAGCAAGCACAAGGCCAAAAATAAAAACGTGTAAGAATTTCATTTTCTCTTTTATTACTTTACTTGGAAGTATATTTCGTTGTTACTCCAGCTAAGTACTGAATTCAACTGTACATATTTTGCATTTTGAAAGCCACTATTTATGGTGAAATTTCAAAAGAAAAATTAAATACTTTCTTCTAATACCCGTGAATTTCACACACAACAAGTGTTTGTTTTTATGTTATTATAGACTCTTCTGTTGTTCTTTGCCGTTTTTTTTTTATTTTTTATTTTTTGGTAGAATAAATAAATAAATATTTGCAAATTCTAGTCTTAATAGAATTCATTGCTTAAAATAGTAATTAATCGAGGTCAATAATATATGTAGATAACATTGCACTACAACCATGCGTCTGAAGTAGAACTAGATTTGTTTAAAACTTGATCTACGTCATTGCTTACGTACTTAGTTGGTTGTTACAACCCTTAAGTAAGGATTACGACCTAGTTTCTCACACCATGCATGCTGTGTATTATACTTATGAATGAATAAATTTTTAAGAAACTTTACATGGCAATTTTATTTTACACTCAGAGTTTTTGCCAGAAGACTCCTGACATTATGTTGTTGTTAATATTTCGTATTGTTTCGTTCTGTTTGAGATGTCTGGGCTGGAGTCTGAACCACGCCTACATCCTAGACTACGGTTCCTTTCATACTTACATACATACATGAACGCATACAGACATAGAGAGCTACTATTGTAGATTAATATACATATGTATATGTGGATAGTTTGGCACGAGACAGAGGACATAGGGAAAAAGCAACCGCAAGACAATCACAGAAAGAATATACAAACGTAAGCTATGTCTGATTTATTTTGTGTCTGGAATTCATGATTCCACTTTGGCTTACAGTCGCCGTAGTCTAGTCGGTAGTGTGTTGGCTTATTAGATGGGAAGCCACGGTTCGAATCCCCGGTCAGACATCAAAACGAAATATGAAAAAGATATTTCTTTAGGCGACTTCCTCTCAGCGGTATCCTTGGAGCAAAATCAAATTAGCAAGAAAAGTTTTTCAAAACTTTGTTGTTCGGAATCGACTTTAGAGACTTACACCTGATGGCGTATATATTGTCTTATAAAGGGTGATTTTTAAGAGCTATAGGAAAATTTAAAAAAAAAAAACACATAAAATTCAGAAAAATTTATGAAATCTTTATTTGAATCGATAGTACGGTCCATATAATTTAATGTTTGAAGATTATTTCATGCAAATGTTGACCGCAACTACGCCTCCAATTTTGGCATACTCTTTCCAACATTTCGGCCGGTATCTCACGAATAAATGCTTTAATGTTGTCTTCCAATGCGTCAATTGCAGCCCACAAAAAATAGTCTCAAGGCGTTAAATCGCAGGATCTAGGCGGCCAATTGACCCGCCGAACGTGAAATAAAATGTTCACCGAACTCGCCTCTCAATAAGTCCATTGGTACGCGTGCTGTGTTTCATGTGGCACCGTCTTGTTGAAACCACATGTCATGCAAGTCAAGCTCTTGCAATTTGGGCAAAAAAAAGTTGGATATCATCTCACGGTAGCGCTCACCATTCGCAGTTACGTTACGATTCGCAGCATCTTTGAAGAAGTACGGTCCCACAAACCGCACCAAACTGTGACTTTTTCTGGATGCATTGGTAGCTTTTACAATGCTTCTGGCTGATCTTCACTCCAAAATCGACAATTCAGCTTATTTACGTATCCATTGAGCCAAAAATGAGCTTCGTCGCTGAACACAATTTTTCGATAAAGAAGTGGATCTTCGGCCAATTTTCCAAGACCCCATTCACCAAAAATTCTGCGTTGCGGTAAGTCGTTCGGCTTCAATTCTTGCACCAGCTGTATTTTGAAAGACTTCACACCTAAATCCTTCCTTCAATTGCTACGAACGGCGACGAATCGATAATTGATGGTCATCATTAACACTGGCCGACACAGCTGCGACATTTTCTTCAGTTCGCACTCTACGTAAGCGTGTTGGTGGTTTAATGTACAACAATGTAAATTTGGTACGAAATTTAGTCACAATAGCCCGAATAGCCGCTTCAGTGGGTCGATTGAACTGACCATAAAATGGAAGCAGCGCGCAACGAGCGTTCTTAACAGAGCACGCATTTTGATAATAAAATTCAATGATTTGCAAGCGTTGTTCGTTTGTAAGACGATTCATGGTTAAATTATAGACCAAACTGAAGATGTTTGACAGTGAAACAAAACACGAAACGTGCGTGAGCTGTTTAAACCAGTGTTGCCAAAAAGATAATAGCTAAAAAATCACCCGATACATGTATGTATGTGGTGGAACTTGTTTAAAAAGATAATCATTATTGGCATAATTCATATACTCGAGTTGTAAGAGAGCTATTAACAGGATATCGCATTTTCTATTTTAAAGCCTAGGGCAGAGGTCCGCACCAATAGCCCCCGGTCGAACAGCCGAACATCTTAGGCTTTTTACACACATAGGACACGAATATCAACAATGTTCGTAAAAAAAAGAGTAAGCATTCAGTAGCTTGTGAGCTTCTAAAGAAGAACGGTCATGTCGCTTTTTTTTCCGGTTTCAATTATACACCCAAAAAATATTATACTATGTTCACACATGCATTCTTATTGCGTAAATCGCAATAAACGCCATTATTGAGGTCAACATTTCATATAAAATTTTAATTAATTATTGCGCAATATTATAGTTTTCCGATATTGATTTCTGTTGATATTTGACAACTCAAATGTCAACAACGACAAAAAAGAAAGAAAAAAAAAAACAATGTTTGCCAGCTGTCAAATGAATATTGCTTATATTATATCTGAACACTTAAAATATTGTACTCAAATAATCGAATATTGGCTCAATAAAAGTGCATGTCTGAACATAATATTAGGGATTTAACGCTGTACATATTTTCTCTATTTCCCACCATATATCCACCACAAATCTACAAATACATTATTATTGAAAATATTACTAACAATTTTCCTCTGGATTAACACATGCTTCTCACAACTATAGTCACATTTTAATCATGTACTCTTTGTCCCGACGATGGTGAAAACTATCGGCGTTAAGATACATCCTGGCCATAGCTGCCAGATAAATTAGACACCAAATTGTCAAAAATTTGATATAAAAAATCGTCAAAATCGTCAAAGACGTTTATTGAAATCGTCAAAAAATCATCAGAAACAATAAATAAATAAATTGAAAGTTTTTAAAAATCAAAATTATTTCTATTGTAGTAAAACATACAGTATCGGACAAAACTTAAGCACCCCTCAGTACATTTTTTTAAAATGATAATTTTTTTACGAAAACATAGTTATTAAAAATGTTTTTTTTATTATTTTATTTATTTATATCCTTATTATTGAAAAACACAAACTTAAGGAATTCAGAATTCAATAAAAAAAAGTTATAACTCAAAACACATTATAAGCCACAAATATAAGCGGCCAAAACTAAAGCACTCCCAATTTAAGGTACAGGAAAAAACTATTGAAATCGATATTTCGTTACGAATCCTTTATGACACACGCACATCTTTTAGGCATAGGGGATGTTAAACTATTAATTATTTCATGTAATATTGCTTCCCAGGCCATTTTTGCGGCTTCAAATAAATCTTCTTTGATTTTCCAATTTTCTCGATTGATTGATTTTTGAGTTAACTATCTCCCACAAGTTCTAGAATGGGTTAACATCAATTAAATGCAAAATATTCGATCAACAGATCAATTATTTCTAGGATAATTTAAAAGTTTTTGCATACTGGGTGCACATCTCCTACTCATTCTGGAGGAAGACCACGTAAAACTTCGCGATATGAAGACTCCTGAACTAAAAGGACAATCCAAAATGATCCTACAGCGTCTTCTGATCACATACGAACCCGCTTAGATTTACAAATTAGCGAAAGAACGATTTTCAGAAGGGTTGTAGAGGCCGGATTATTTAGTCGACGACCAGCAAAAAAACCTTTCATATCGTGAAAAAATAAAAAAGCGAAACTTGAATTCGCCAAGGCCCATCTCAACTGGAGTGTCCAAATATGGAGAATTGTGCTGTTTTCTGACAAATCTAAGTTTAATTTTAAGGATTCAGAACATACGGACTGTGCGCAGACGATATGAAATGTTTCACGATATAAAAGGTTTTTTGCTGGTCGTCGACTAAATAAGCCGGCCTCTACAACCCTTCTGAAAATCGTTCTTTCGCTAATTTTTAAATCTAAGCGGGTTCGTATGTGATCAGAAGACGCTGTAGGATCATTTTGGATTGTCCTTTTGTCTCATGTATAGTATGGTTCAGTGCCTCAACGTCTATTTTGAGGTTTATCGACCGTGTACAGGAGAGGCCGTAGTAGCTCATTAATGACGGTAGCGTATCCAACTCTATTGAGCATTAGAACATCGTTGCAATGTGGTTTGTGTTTCACTGTCCTATCGCTAATATAAAAGGAATTTGCTTCAACGCAATAAGGGGAGATTTTCCCGAAAATAATACGTAACGCTCGCCTTTTTCGGCCAGTACATCCGTATGTGGTAGATTGGTCAGTGGATCGCACACTGCATTACAGTAAAAATAACTCAATTCCTGCAGAGGTATATTCTGCTACTTATGGTTTAAAAAAATACAAGCCTAGTGTCCATAAACACTGTTCTATTCTTACTTCTTGCCATAACACATTTTCATAGTGCCCAACACAATGTCATCCATCCACTGAGTGTTGGTCGTACGAAAAAATAATAATGGCGCTTGCCTTTGTTCTTCCGATGACAACATCAGAAGCCATGCTCGAATTTTTAAAATTGTCTGCAACTCAACTACGAGGTTATTTAGGAGTTGCAATTTTTTGCTTTTAAGGGACTGTAGTCGCCGTAGTCTAGTAGGTAGTGTGTTCGCTTATTAGACGTAAAGCCCGGGTTCGAGCCCCAGGCCAGACATCAAAACGAAATATGATAAAAAAAAAATATTTCTTCGGCGACTTCCTCTCAGTAAATAAACCTAGCATGAAAAAGTTTCTCAAAATCTGCCGTTCTGAGTCGACGTTAAACTGTAGGCCCGCCACACAAGTATAAAAAATTAAGGCACACAACATGAGTGGTGTTGAGAAGCTAGACCGTAATCCTGACTGAAGGGTTGTAATGGCCAATTATGTATGTATGTAGTCGCCGTAGTCTAGTAGGTAGTGTGTTCGCTTATTAGACATAAAGCCCGGTTTGAGCCCCAGGCCGGACATCAAAACGAAATATGGAAAAAAATATTTCTTCGGCGACTTCCTCTCAGTAGATTTCTGGCAAAACTCTGAGAGTAAATAAACCTGCCATGAAAAAGTTTCTCAAAATCTGCCGTTCTGAGTCGACGTTAAACTGTAGACCCGCCACACAAGTATAAAAAATTAAGGCACACAACATGAGTGATGTTGAGAAGCTAGGTCGTAATCCTGACTGAAGGGTTGTAATGGCCAATTATGTATGTATGTAGTCGCCGTAGTCTAGTAGGTACACAGAAAGAAAAACGGCGTACTAAAATTAACTTTTCTATTCTCAATTTTAGCCAAAAAACCTGCTTGAAAAATTAAGCCCGTTTTGGCTACCGTTTGCTTAAAACAAGCAAAAAACGGGATTGATTTAAAAAACTAAACCTTATATTACTAAAATCAACACTAAAAAGCTCAAAGCTATTTAAAAAAGTGTTATTTTGAGTGCAAAATAGGATTAAATAAAAATTAACAAGTATTTTGCTTGAATTAAGCAAAAAAAGGGTTAAATCAAACCCTGAGAGAAAATGAGCGAAGTCCAATTTACTCTCTCATCTGCTCTCATAATCATTTGAAGTTGTTTTATAACCAGTGTTGCCGTTTTTGGTTATTTCTAACCAAAATTAGTTATTTTTTTGTTCAATGTGTAGATTTTTCCGGGTTTGGTTATTTTTTTCTTATATAAAGGGCTTCGGTTTTGTTTGTTAAAATGAATTAATTAGTAGGACTATAGTTTTATTTTGTTATTATTTGTCTCCTTTTTTAATAATTATAATTTAAATTTGAAAAAAAAAATAAAATAAAAGTCTGCGAATTTAATTTTGGTTATATTTTTCTTATTTGGTGATTTTTTTCACAAATGTTGGTTACAAAATTTTTTTTTTCGTGGCAACACTGTTTATAACATAAAATATAAAATATATAAATATAAATAAAATTATATTGAAATCATGTTCCTTCTTTGTTATTTTCAAGGGATAAAAATATCAGTCTGTTTTGTGCGTTCATTGAGTATGCGTTATTGTGTTGTGTTGGCTTTGTTGTGTTTGCGTTTGTTTTTTAATAATTTGTTTGTTATTTTAATAATTTGTCGTGTTATTTTGTGTTGTAATTGATGGATGATCAACGTGATGATGATCCCCTTTTAAAGAGCTTCTTCAAGCCTTTAATCTGGAGGAGGTTCATCAATACCTAAAAGGTAAGTAATTTTATATTAAATACGTACTAATAAAATACTATTAATATTTTTACAATACCTACAAAAAGAAGACATAAAAGAAGCCATACCACTCCTTATCCTCCGAATTGAATATCGGGAGAAGCTCTTTAAATGGAAAAAACAGCAGGTAAATCATATAAATATGTGTAATATACTTGATCACATAATTTTTTATAAATCAATTTTACAGTTCGATATTGATGGCGAAACGATTTCAGTCGAATCGAAGGTCAATAATTGGATGTCTGAGGAAGATTTCAGTGGAAAAAGAATTTTAAATAAGGTAAAACTGTTTCTATTTAATCATAATAATAATAACTTTTTATTATAATTATTATTAATTACATTCATTAATTTTGTTATATTTAATACATTGATTATTAAAACTGTAACTTTTTTGTTTATTAAAAAATGAACTATTATTTTGAATAATATTTAAATAAATATCTTTTATAAATCAAAACATAAAATAAAAACCCTTTTTTATTTAATCTTATTATAAGATTATTGTACTTAAATCAAATACGAATTATGGATTAAATCAAGTACGAGTTCGAGCTTAAATCAAGTTAAAAATTCTTGAAACAAGCTCGTTTTTGGATAAATTTAGGTTTAAATCAAGTACAATTTATGGCTTAAATCAAGTTCATTTTGCTCGAATGAAGTACGATTTGTCTCAATTCAATCCCATTTATAAGTTAATTCAAGTACGAATTCGACCTTAAATCAAGAAAAAAATGCTTAAACCAAATACATGATGGGATCACTTTGATCCCAAAAAGGCTTAAATCGCGCTAAAATCAACACTTTTGTACTTGGCTGATTCGGGCTTGATTCAACTCTTTTGTACTTGATTCAAGCCAAACCGTACTTACCGTACTATTGTGACCGATATGGATTGATTTAAGCCCGGATGGCTTGATTCTTTTTTTGAGTGTAGTGTGTTCGCTTATTAGACCTAAAGCCCGGGTTCGAGCCCCAGGCCGGACATCAAAACGAAATATGGAAAAAAATATTTCTTCGGCGACTTCCTCTCAGTAGATTTCTGGCAAAACTCTGAGAGTAAATAAACCTGCCATGAAAAAGTTTCTCAAAATCTGCCGTTCTGAGTCGACGTTAAACTGTAGACCCGCCACACAAGTATAAAAAATTAACGCACACAACATGAGTGGTGTTGAGAAGACCACGCACCGTAATCCTGACTGAAGGGTTGTAATGGCCAATTATGTATGTAAAATACAGAAAAATCAACACAGGTGTTCGCAAATAACTTAAAAATATAATATTCTACTCCTTGTTATTACTAACATAAATTTGTAATAGTAACAATTGCAAAGTAAATACAAAGCTTAAAGTGGCTTTTAATGTACTAAAATAAAGAATATGATGTAAATTTTTAATTTTTAAAAATCGTCAGAATACGGATATAAATCGTCAAATCGTCAATATGATATTTTTGGAGCTCAAAATCGTCAAACCTGGCAGCTATGAACCTGGCCTTACATCAGTGGTAAACCCAAAAGAACCCTACCATCTCTCATATAATAACTTCTTCTTCTAAAAAGTCCTGTTAACATAACCACTACAAATCACCAAGGATTACAGCGTTCGATACAAATTATTAATTTTCTTACACGATTACTTTCAATCAACGTCAACTCTTCTCTTCCATTATGCATCAATCGCTTTAAGGAAAGTACACTTAAATTTGTGTTCCCCCACAGAAACTAACGAATAAATAAACATTTCAACATATCGACTACATACAACTGTCCTAATACATACTGATGTATAATAGCAAAACACTGTAATCGTTTGATTTTAGATCAATAGCATCTGTTGGCCCATTTTATTTGTTTTAAGTTAACAAAGTTCTTAAGGTGTGTAAGGTTTTTTTTTTGTTT
The DNA here is from genome assembly GCA_930367235.1 of Sarcophaga rosellei. Lineage (NCBI taxonomy): Eukaryota > Metazoa > Arthropoda > Insecta > Diptera > Sarcophagidae > Sarcophaga > Sarcophaga rosellei. Next base: position 80,312,574 of record OV884018.1, read on the forward strand.
TTTTTTTTTTTTTTTTTTTTTTTTTAAATTATCTTTAACCTCTGTTAGAAACTCGATTTTTATCAAACGTTTTAACCAATTTTTTTTTTTTTTTTAATTATCTTTAACCTCTGTTAGGAACACGATTTTTATTTCCTTTCTTCTTTTGGTTTTGATTTCTTTTAATGGCTGCTTTATTTTGCTTCTGTATTTTCTTCAGAGCTTGTCTTTGCTTGGCCAATGCTTGCCTTCGCTTTTGGGCGGCCTGCCTCTTTTTCTGCATAGCCTGTTGCTGCTTTTTAATTGCCTGTTGTTGTTTTTGAATTTGTTGGGCTGCCTTCTTATTGGAATTCTTTTTGATCTCTTCTTGTCGTTTCTTTATAGCATCTTGATTTTTCTTAATGGCTTGTTGTTGTTTCTTAATTTCTTCTTTTTGCTTTTGCAATTCTTTATTGACCGCTGGTGGCTTTTTACCACCTGAACTTGGGGGTTTTCCTGCTGCAGGTTTTTCGCCCTCTGTAGGTTTTTCGCCCTCTGTAGGTTTTTCGCCCTCTGCAGGTTTTTCGCCCTCTGCAGGTTTTTCGCCTTCTGCAGGTTTTTCGCCCTCTGCAGGTTTTTCGCCCTCTGCAGGTTTTTCACCTTCTGCAGGTTTTTCGCCCTCTGCAGGTTTTTCACCCTCTGCAGGTTTTTCACCTTCTGCAGGTTTTTCGCCCTCTGCAGGTTTTTCACCCTCTGCAGGTTTGTCGCCTTCTGCTGCTATAACAATAGCAGTAGTCAATATAAGACCAAAAATAAAAAGATGTAGAAGTTTCATGATTGTTCAGTTTAATCAACACTTGACAGAAACTATGATTTATTTTTCAAATTGTCTCCATATTTATTGGAATTTTTGGAATACAATTTTACACTGAATTCTAAAACAATAAAATTAAAATGCGTAATAACTTACGGAAGCAAATGTTTACATTTTAATTATTTGTTTATTGTTATTGACTTCTTTAATAAAGATTCGGTAAATAGAGCACTTTATTTACATTTAGTTTCTAAAAAAACAAACAAAAAAAAATTAAATTTAGGCGTAATTAAAAAAAAACCCAAACTGTGTAAATGTCATATACATATAATGTCATAATTTTGCTTTCATTTCAAAATCTATTGTCTTCAATACAATAAAAAGTATCATTAAAACATAAAATTTAAGAAATTAATGATTAGAAAACGAATTATTTTTCAGGCATCATAAAATAATTTACCGCTTCAAAAGGCTTCTTTTAACTACAAACTAAACAAGAGTTTTTTTTTCTTATTTTCAATTATCTATCTATTATTATTTCGATTTGCTAGGGAAAACCCTTCAAGAACTTAGGAGTGTTCTCTAAACGTCATTTGAATCCTTTAGTCAGGATTTCCATGTAGTAGTTAGCATTATAGCTTATTATACGCTATGCCGAGGTTTACCTTTTTAAATCTAAAGTACGTATATGTGTTCAAAAAGTCTTCAATATGTGTCCAATGCAGTGTTGCAAAACTGAAATTTTGAAATGGTACTAAACTATAAAACGGAAGGAGCACTTTTTTGCTTTAAATGGTACTTTTGTAAAAAATATTTATTTATACTTAATATGTATACGTACGGAATGGAATAGGGACGCTAACGACTTATACATGTTTCTCATAAACAAACAAAAAAAAATCTGATTCGGAGCATAATAGAACGTTTTGTCATATGTCGACGGAACGTAACGGAACGTATGTTCGTTTTTAGCATATGAAGAGCAATGTAAATTCTTACCGAAATTACATTACGGTTCGGTAAGCGTTCTCATTGCTTTATCATATTATAAAAACTAACGTACGTTTAATTCACGTTTGGCTAACCGGGGCTACTTTAGCATTACGTTAAACATGTTGCTAACGCATTAGTAGTAGAAAACCACAAACCATAAAATATTAATAATGAAAAACTACTGAAAGTGTCGAAGGGGTACTGTGGTTTTTGTGAAATAGAAAAGTACTGAAAAAAGTACTGAATTGTTCAACACTGTTCCAATGTGTAGTCCATGTGTTGCAAGTAAAGGGACTTGATTAGAATAGCAGCCTTTTCAAATATTTTTCAGATTATTTACAACGTCCGCTTCGACGAACGACAAACATCAGTATGTATGTATGTATATTCGGCGCACCTGTCATTATATGTAGAATTTTGCGTTATCGCATTTGAAATTTTTCTATGTGAGAAGGATAGGCAGTTCCCCAAACGTGAATGGCATAACACCATATTGGATTAGAAGCCAACTAGTGATATGAATTTCTAACAATTACATTTCCAAAGGGGTTTCAATTTTTCTACAACTTGAAACTTCTAAATAAGGCACCTGTCAAGGTGAATGCCAATGATTTTTATAAAATGTTCTGTACATTTGGTGTCACGACATGGATTCATTAGCGCGAGATACGTAATAGTACGGGTTAATAATAACGGTATGGCTGGTAAATTTCTATTTCTTATACAAAAAATGAATTGCAACAGAGCATGTCAAAACGCCGTAACCAACCAACCGCTGTGGCCCATAGCGTTACTTTATATAAATACATGCAGGACTTAGATTGAGCTTCTCACATCACTTATGTTGTGTGTGTTAATTTTCCGAACGAAAGATTTTTTTTTTTTGAACAGCTTTTCAATGGTAATTTCGATTTACTCTCAGAGTTTTTGCCAAATATCTGCTGAGAGAAAGTAGTAAAAAAAAAAAAATATTTTTCATATTTCGTTTTGGTTGAGATGTCTGTCTTGGGCTATGTCGACATGTAAAAATACCGCACCCGACACAATTCCGTAGCCAAATGTACCCGCACTCGCCATTTGTGTAAATATGTATGTGCTGCAAACTATAAGATATATTATTTGGAAAAACTTTAAAGCTTCTTGTTAAAAAGCTTCAGTGCGATTAATGCATAAGCTGCAATGAGTGACAATCATTTAGAGACGAGATCGTATTCTACTAAGCCCATAATTAGAGGCGGGAAAACCAAAATTTTTGACTTTTCCATTTTAAAATATCGCCTTCATTTGTAGGTATAAGACCCCATCAAAGTCATGTTTTCATACCGTTGGCCATTTAATACAACAGTATTGGTCCATATACCCTGTCTGTCCAGGATCACAGCAAAGAGTCACATCGTTCCTAAATGACAATATCAGTCGTATTCCAATTTCGAATTCATATTACACAATTGTCCAATTCACACGACTTTGTATCGTGTATGTTGTATTGAATACACTTTTTGTTTGTGAACGCTCAATGTTATGCTGTATTGTGTATTTGTGTATTTCGTATTCCAAACGTCAAAAATCGATAAGAAGAAGAAGACCAATAATCATGATTTTATTTTCAAGCAACAAAATGAAGAATATTACTGCAAAAAGTCAATTAATTAATTATCTGTGCGAACAATTATAATTTTGAAATATTAATTGTTGACACAAGTTGCATAGAAAATATTTTGTGTTTTCGTGGTAGCACGAAACCATAAGTGTATTGGTTTTTAATATAAAAATTATCAACAACAAGCATACACTGTTGTATATTCGTCCAACAATACAATGAATACAGAGATACAAGTGCTTGCGTGAATTGCCCAAATATTTAAAAACAGATATTAATGTTTAATCTACCATACACGCATACATATACGAGTATTCATTCCAACTTGAAAGACCTTGTATACATATGTATGTTTAATGTACGAACCAGTCACAGAACTTAATTTGGATCGGAAGTGGAACTAAACATTACACCTCCTATAATTCGAAATGGAAACCGACATGTTATTCCTCTTTAACATGTACAACCTTGACTTCAGAGTATTGGGAATTGACAAAACTCGATTGAAATTCACAGAAGATTTAATAAATTCGATCATGAATATGAAATACGTAATTAAAACGATTCCGATTGGAATGTCTGACATGCCCGATAATATGAATAAAACATACATATAATTCGTCGTTTTTTTTCAATATTCATTTTTATTCTTTATATTTTGTATACACATGTGCTTATATATACATACATGAAAATATAAAAATTATTATTGAATTTTCTTTAATTATCCTTGTCGGTTTGGTCTCTTTCCGGGTCTCTTATTTTGCTGTTTACGTTTGGCAGCAAGTTTTTTCTGATTGGCCAAAACCTTTTTCTTATTGGCTTGGAGTTTCTTAATGTTGGCCTGTTGTTTCTTGAAATTAGCCTGTTGTATCTTTGCATTGGCCTGTTGTTGCTTCTTGATTGCCTGCTGTTGTTTTTTAATGGCCTCTTGTTTTTTCTTCTGGGCCTGTTGTTTTTTTATTGTGTCTTGTTGTTTTTTAATTATGGCCTGTTGTTTCTTAAGAGTAGCTTGTTGCTTCTTCTTTGCAGCTTCTAAGCGTTTCTTTTCGGCAGCTTGACTATTGTTAGCAGGCTTTGTGGGTGGCTTAGTGGGAGTTGTTTCGCCCTCTGTAGGTTTTTCGCCATCTGTAGGTTTTTCGCCTTCTGCAGGTTTTTCGCCTTCTGCAGGTTTTTCGCCCTCTGCAGGTTTTTCGCCCTCTGCAGGTTTTTCGCCCTCTGCAGGTTTTTCGCCTTCTGCAGGTTTTTCACCCTCTGCAGGTTTTTCACCCTCTGCAGGTTTTTCACCCTCTGCAGGTTTTTCGCCCTCTGCAGGTTTTTCGCCTTCTGCAGGTTTGTCGCCTTCTGCTGCTATAACAATAGCAGTAGTCAATATAAGACCAAAAATAAAAAGATGTAGAAGTTTCATGATTGTTCAGTTTAATCAACACTTGACAGAAACTATGATTTATTTTTCAAATTGTCTCCATATTTATGGGAATTTTTGGAATACAATTTTACACTGAATTCTAAAACAATAAAATTAAAATGCGTAATAACGTACGGTAAACAAATGTTTACATTTGAATTATTTGTTTATTGTTATTGACTTCTTTAATAAACGTTCGGTAAATAGAGTGCTTATGTATGAATATGATTATGACAACATACATAAATTCGTTGAAAATAATTGTTTCAAAAAATATGTGTTAATTTTATTGTTTAATATGTTGAGCTTACATTAGTTTTCATTTTCAATTCCAATACAATTGAGTTAAGGTTATCGATAATAACGAATGGAAAACAAATTAATGCTCAGACTTTATTAACCGAATTAATCGTTTTCTGAGCCATGATCTAACTGAGATGAAGTTCCTTTTGCATGAAAAAAAAGAATATTTTAAATAAAATAATAATTGAAGATTTATTAAGGAAATGAATTATTTTTATTAAAATATATATGTATGTATAATATGCATTTTATACAAATGAAATTAATTTAAAATATAACGACTCTCGTATAATCAATGATCATTTCATCAACATATATGGGCTGCAAAGAAAAAATTCTATTCCGGTTTACTTAACAACAAAATCAATGGTAGTCAGCCGATATGTTTTGTTGAAAATAAACGGAACGAATGGTTTTGAGATTAAGAGACTTTATCAACAAAGAAATGCCATTATATGACAAGACAGGTACAACAAATTGTAAGATTCCTAAAGTGTTTGCACTCAATACTGTGGTCCTTCGAATGGATTTATCTGAAAAGTCCAGAAAAAACAAGACAATTAAAATTAAAAAAATATTGCTGACACCCCCCTCGTAGCAGATTCAATAGTGAATATAATACAAAATCGTTAAACATATAAATTTACCTGTAATTACATACATACATAATTGGCCATTACAACCCTTCAGTCAGGATTACGGCCTAGCTTCTCACACCACTCATGTTGTGTGTGTTAATTTTATACATGTGTGGCGGGACCTACAGTTTAACGTCGACTCCGAACGACAGATTTTTGAGAAGCTGTTCTTTTCAAGTCGCCGTGGTCTAGTAGGTAGTGTGTTGGCTTATTAGACGAAAGGCCCGAGTTCGAATCCCAGGCCAGACATCAAAAACAAAATACAAAAAGTATTTCTTCGGCGACTTGCTCTCAGCAGATTTCTGCCAAAAACTCTGAGAGTAAAAATTGCCATGAAAAGCTTCTCAAAAAATTTGTCGTTCGGAGTCGACTTTAAACTGTAGGTCCCGCCACTCATGTATAAAATTAACGCACACAACATGAGTGGTGTTGAGAAACTAGGCCGTAATCCTGACTGAAGGGTTGTAATGGACAATTATGTATGTATGTTCTTGGCAATTTTATTTAGTCTCAGAGTTTTTGCTAGAAATCTGCTGAGAGGAAGTCGCCAAAAAATATATATTTTTTTATATTTCGTTTTGATGTCTGACCTGGGGTTTGAACCTTGGCCTTACATCTACTAAGCCAACACACTACCTACTAGGCTACATCGACTTATGCATGTACAGTGAGCGTCAAAAGAAACTGTTAACAATGGATAAAATTCTAACAATTACCAAACTCAACTTTTAACACTTAAGGAGTGTGCCCGAAAAAATTTGATAATACATATTTCGAAATTTTTTGGATTTTTTTTTTTTTTTGTTTCAATTTTAAAAACTGGCAATGAAACAATTTAAAATCAAAATAACGGTAATATGTTAATGTATATTTTTTTAATGTACAGTTTCTTTTGACGCTCACTGTATGTATATATATATTTACATATGTAAATATCAAGCAAAAAGGTTTAGTGCCATATTCTTATTATACAAAACACAAAATCCAACTTATTCTGCATACTAAGGACAATTCATATATACATACATATATGCGCATTTCTTAGGCAATTATAAATAAAAAAAATAATTAAAATTTAAATTCCAATAGTTTAAAATATAATGATTATGAGATTACCAAATGTCCTGGGAAAATCGAAAGCCTTAATAACTTTGCTACCTGTTGCCTACAACAAATTCTTGTGTATCCTTTTTATGCTTGTTTCAAAGTGTTTGTGTAAACAAACTAAATTTGTATTCATATGTGTGACCTTTTTTTTTTTTTGTTGTCTCCCTTCCGCAAACAGACCCTTCCCTTTTCATCAGTGACACAATTATTGTTGTTTTTTATTTAAGTATGGTTTTGTTTATTTAAAATTTCAATTAGTTATTTACGGACCCTAAAAGTGAACACACAACAGCAGCAGCATTCCCGTATCCCAGTGAAATAAACCAATATTAGCTTACAACTCTATCAAGGATACAAGCACAACGTACATACATACATACGTATATGTTTTTATAATAAAATCTTTGCCATTGTCTTGACGTTTAACATTTTAATTATAATGCTTACGAAGCGTTTGCTTTACACATTCTCGATGCTAAGTATCATGGGATTAAACACCAGCATTGAAGGCAACGAGTGCAATGAAATCGTATGTGGCTCAGTCGTTTCCAAGTGTCTTTTGATGCAAAGCTGTCAGTGTAAACTTTCGGATTGTTATTGTTGCAAGGATTGTCTTAATTGTTTGGGGGAATATTATACAGAGTGTTGCAGTTGTTTAGACATGTGTCCCATACACAATGATACTTTAAGTGCTTTGGAGCCGACATCTCAGATTGGCGATTTCGAAGGCGTACCCGAACTCTTTGACACCCTTACCGCCATTGACGATGACGATCAATGGATGACAGTACGTTTCCCGATGCGAAATAGTTTACAACGTCACTTTAATATGGCCACTGATTCGTTTGGTTTTGGTTCTCCCTTAAGCAATGGTTCGGTTAATTGTACCGTTATCTATTTGAATACTTGTACCAATAACAACAAATGCTCACAGTATTGCGAGAGTATGGTAAGTACACAAAAGAAAAGAAAAAAAAATAAAAATCAAAATAAATGTTCTTAACACGTTGACTGCCGCGGCATATTTACAGAAAACTGGCCACGCACCCCCCAACATTGACTTTTTGTTCTTTTCCCAGAAGCCATTTATCGATACTTGCACTGATATCGATACGATTTTATTCGTAGCTACAGAAAAATGCCAGGTTTAGTTAATACGAGATAACTCGTAGTTGGCATCCCAGAAGGGAACACAATCTACGAGTTATCTCGTAGTCGGCAGTCAACGTGTTAAAATTCAATGTTTATTGTTTTCAATTGTCATTTACAATGATAATAATAATAATATTTTATCACATTTTGTTGTACTTGTTGTAGGGTTCAAAAAGCTATCGTTGGTTTCATGATGGCTGCTGTGAATGCGTCGGTGCCAATTGCTATAATTATGGCATCAATGAAAGTCGTTGCACTGCTTGCCCCGATGACGGCGAAGGGGATGGGGAGGATAACGACGAAGACGACGATATGTCTTGGGATTATGGTGAAGATGACACAAATTATAATTAAAAAAAAAACCGAAGAAATAAAATAAAAATAAATTGAAAAAATAAAAAACAAAATTGTTTTTGTACAAGAAAAAAAGAACTTTAAAAATAAATATTTAAACTTTTAAGATGTACGTCCCTTATGTAAAAAATTTCAATGTCTGGCTAGCATTTTTCTTCTAAGGAGATGGTCGCTATTTATGCAGAATATTGTGCTAAACCAGCAAGTAGATTACAGAAGAAGCGAAAGATATAGTAGTGTGCGACAAATTGATGTTGTATATTAATCCACTGATCAAATTGTGCATATGTGTTGATAATATTTGTTTTGCTTAGCACAGCAACACATCAAAATTTAATCTTCAAACTCCATTGTATTGTTGTTGTGAAGAAGAAAAGAACATATGATTTACGCAAACTCTTCTCAGTCTATATGTGTGAGCACAGTTTTACCAACATATTAACAAAAAATGTCAGTTTGATCCATTATTTGATCCTTGGACGGGCAACTTTAGACCTGGGAAACGAACGAACAAAATGTCAGAAAAACAAGTCGACAGTTTTGATAGCCCAATATGATGAAAGATATTTAATGCCTTTACTTGCATAAGGCCGTCTTCTTCGAGTAATTTAATACCAAACGAGATTTCATACAGGCTGATCAATCGTTTATCGTGTGATACATTTAATATATCTTTTGAAAAGATCTTGCACGAGGCCCAGGCACCATTTACCACAGAGGACGTATGTAATTACTGACATATACTAACGATAGGGATATTATTGGTCGAAGATTGCGAGAGGTAACTGCTGTCTTCGTTAATATTGAAAGGCAGATAGGGAAGTGATAAGTTAGGCCGTAATCCTGACTGAAGGGTTGTAATGACTAATTATGTATGTATGTTTGCAGATAGGTAAGTAGAGATGGCTGTCCATCTAAAAGCGTTGGGTGGACACCAGAGATCAGCAATGAATCGTTTTTTCGCTACTCATAAGTACTCATGAAATTTTGAGTATGTGTAAGTCAACAGTACACCTATCCCCCGTTTTACACGGAAGATAGGTTCCATAAAAAACCGTGTAACTCGAAAAATTCACTCTTATATGGAAAAACCGTGCTAAACGAAAATCACTATAAAAAAGCACTTTTTGTCAGTTTTTAATATGATGACTAATAAACACATTGAACGTTATTTGCTAACTTTGAATAAATTTACGCTATCAATTATTTATAGACACTAATTAAAACAAAGTTTAAAAATAATGATGTTCTTTGTTTTGGTATTTCAAACAATCTAGCTTATACACATAAAATTTAGTTTTGATCATAAAACGGGGAGTTCCCATCTTATCTATTTCCATCATAGACATAGACTACTAAGAATTCGTAACTGTAACATACACTTTGTAGTGTTGTATTTTGACAGTAAAATATTTTGACAGTAAAACAATGAAAATGTTATTGTAGATATAAGCAAATTATAGTTTAGTGTTTATAATTTCGTGTAAATGGAAAATTAATAAATTTCGTTAAAAAAAATTTATTTTCAAAAACCGTGTAAGATCGAAAACGTGTAAAACGAATACCGTGTAAAACGGGGGATAGGTGTATTCAAATTCAACTACTCTGATTCATTCGTACTCACTATAACATTGATTTATAAGTACATGTTGCAATGAGTATGATTACAACGTTGACATCAAACTCATAACATTCGAAATATGTTTGATTCATATGCCCACTCATAAATTTAGAAAAATACTTATAATACTCATAAATGATTCGAGTGATACGAATCATTCATCGAAATTTACAGCCTTAGTTATTGTTGCATTTACAAAAAAATAAAGAAAGTTAAAGACAAAGACAGCAAGCAAAGCAAACACACAACCTTCGAGTGAGTATTGTAGTGTTTGTATGAGAATCATACTTATTTTGTGATTCTTGTAAATGTTGATTAGTATGAGTACGATGAGTACTTTAAACTTTGAATATGAGTAGTATGAGTATGATATTAAAATAAGTATGAATGCGTATAAGTATCAGAAATTAAGAGTATGATTCGAATCTACTATCTTTTTGAATACTCATTGCACCTCTCTGGTGGACACACTTAGGCCCCATAAGGCACATTCTGTTGCCACAGTTTGCTGCTATCTACTAGTCACAGAAACACTCGAAGCTCCAATTTATTTTTTTAAGAAAGTGTAACAGATCGTAATTTCTGTTGGAGATCGAACCTTCAACCCTGATACTCGACCATTAGCACTCTACCCACTAAACTACAAAGGAACATTACATTAAATATTTGGCCAATCCACACTACTTTGTATCGTGTATGTTGTATTAAATGCACTTTTTGTTTGTGAGCACTCAATGCTATACTGTATTCTGTATTTGAGTATTTCGTATTCCAAACGTGAAAAAACGATAAGAAGAAGAACACCAGCATTCATAATTTGATTTTCAAGCAACAAAATGAAAAATATTACGGGAAAAACTAAATTAATTAATTCTCTTCTTGATTACTAGCATTTACATAAACTGACAGCACGAGACCAATACAACTTCTAAAAAACATATGAAAAAAATGTCTATAATTGTATCGGATTTTTATATGAAACTTATGAACAACAAGCATAAACTGTTGTATATTCGTACAACAATACAATGAATACAACGATAGAAGGGCTTGTGTGAATTGCTCATAGGTTAGGTTAGGTCGGAGTGGTAGCTCTGATATCACAAAGCTCACTTGAGCACGCATAGCGGCCCGTTGTGATGCCGCATGTGAACGCAGTCCCTGTACTGACCAAGTTCCACCAAAATCAGCGAAGAGGAGGAAGTTAATCAGCGCAATGGCTGCACGAATTGCCCATATGTTTTGGAAAAAAAATTATTAAAGAAAGTATTTTTTTTAGATACAATATTAAAATAAAATCAAAGTTTTGATTTAAAGTTCCAAGATTTCTAATCCTTAAGAATCAGTCAATAAATACATTCACACATTCAGTAACAGCTTCCTGATAGCTTTAATCCAAAAAAAATGTTTTTACAATGAATTGAACCCGTGATTAAATTGTATTGTTTTCAATAAAAACGTATTTAAATAATCCGAAAATAGGGCCTTAATTTTCTAAATATTTACACATATGTTGTTACACGCTTCCGTATGTTTTTTAGACGTTAAATAAATAAAAATTTGACTCTTTCAGTCTCATAATACTATTATTATTATTGACATTCCAAACACTTGTCTCCACGCTTAAATTAATAATACTTTTTATTCTTTTTTTTTTTTATTTATTTAATTTTTTTTAATTTTGTTCTTTTTTTTCAAAATTAATCAAATAAAAACCAAACTTATACGCAAATCTAATTTTATGCTAAACTGTTATTTTATTTATTTTTTAAATTTATTACCGTGAATTCACGCAGTTTTTACAGGCAAATATTTCCAAGTGTATTTTATGCATGTGTCCTTAGCTCGAATTTTAATAAAATTCGGCTCCTATTTAGCTTACAAATATAAAGGATTTATCGACATTCTTTCGTATCAACGAATGTTTGATGGTGGCCTTCATCGTAGCCAAATTTGACTCACAGTTTTTCGCCTAGCCATCCGTATACATACGTTCGAAACCTTCCATTACTGATATTTTTTGTTTTGTTTTTGATATTATCTAAATCTAGAATTAGTTGTTCCTTCATTTACGTTACAACAAAGTTGAAAAATTCAGTACTTTAGTACTTTTCTATTTCAATTATACTTTTTTATTATTATGTACTTTATGTGTTGCGCTTTTTAACTATTAATGCATTAGTAACATGTTCAACATAATGCTAAAGGTAGAATTAGTCTTTAGCCCCGGTTAGCCAAAAGTCCACGATACGTACGTTCATTTTTAGAATACGAAAAGCAATTAGAACGCTTGCCGAACAGTAAAGTAATTTCAGTAGGCATTTTCATTGCTCTTCATATGCTAAAAACGAACGTACGTTCCGTCGACGTTTGACTAAACCGGGCTTTTTACATTCTATTACGTTCCGCATCATCCGTTTTTGTTTTGCATCTGAGAAACATGTACATATACGTCCTTAGTTTTTCTATACGTATTTCATACGTGTATTAATAATTTTTTTTACAAAAGTACCATTCGATGCAAACAGTTACTTTTTCAGTTATAGTTCAGTACCATTTCAAAATTTCAATTTTACAACACTGCGTTACAACCGTCATTGTATATATTGCCTGTCAAGGGCATATTTTATAGAGGTTTTCTTCGCGAATGTAGTCCCCGTAGCCTAGTAGGTACTGTGTTGGTTTATTAGACGTGAAACAACGTTTCAAACGCCAGGTCAGACATCTTCAACAAAACGAAATATGAAGAAATATTTCTTCGGCCACTTCCTCTCAGCAGATTTCTGGCAAAACTCTGAGAGTAAATAAAATTGCCATGAAAAAGTTACTCAAAAATCTGTCGTTCGGAATCGACATTAAGCTGTAGGTACCGCCACTCATATATAAAATGAACACACACAACATAAGTGGTGTGAGAAACTAGGTTGTAATCTTGCCGGAAGGGTTGTAATGACCAAATATGTATGTATGTATATATGTATGTATGTATGTATATATGTATGTATGTATGTATGTTTCTTCGCTAATACGGAAAAGTTATAAGAACTTCTGCCGAACTGACCTCAATTGTAAATTATACATCTTGATCATATTTTATAGGGCTTTTCTTCGATAATACGGAAGAGCTTTGAGAACTTCTGAGAAAAACTGATATCATGAAAACAAAACTGTTGTTGATGCCATAGACCTGCTTGCAAACTGTTAACATAAATATGAATTAATTTTACTAAGAAAACACTGGTCGTTTCATAATGATCTTGATTTTCCAAATAACGCAGTGCAACGGGAATTAAGAGTGAATGAATATTACACCAGCATTATTTATAGCACCAAGGTCCTTGGCATGCACTTCCTGCGAGTTTACCTGAAATTGCAAAATTCACAAGTAATTCCTATATTAGATAATGAAATATATGTAACTCATCCCCTTTAATAAGCTACTGCCTAGAAATTCAACACAATATTTCCTGGAAATCCAAAAACAGACAAAAATTTATGATGTTGGAAGACCAACATTTATTTTCGGTAGATAACAAATGAAGTATGTATATGATTTGCTAGGAAACTCATAAAGAAATTAATTACATATTATTTGAAACATGTAAACAGCTACTGTAAGGGTAAGTAATAAATTTTAATACCTCAACCTTTAAATTTCCAAAAAAAATTTTGAAATTAACCCGTTTGTGTGACACCAATATTCTCAAATAGATTTCGATATACAGATAGATAAAGAGCGTTGTTGCTAGGCAATAGACTTGTTACCCTAACAACTGCTACAGTGTATCAATTATCTGTTTAGCTGGATATCTTTTGATCATTGAAATTGAAATGAAGCAAAAATGATAAAAGAAGAATAACGGAATAATTTGTGCTAGCTCTCTCTATGTTCTCTAAAGATAAGGAAAGAAAATAATATAAATGTGTATAAGAAAGAGCATACACATTGAACTACATAATTTCGTATATAAACATGGCCAAATGAGAGCGGTTTAATACGATCGAAATTTTTGAATTCCATGCTCCTTAACTGAAACGGCTGCACTACAACCGTCAGCAAGTATATCTCTTCTATTTTAGTGACTTCTTTTTGTGAAAAATTTGAGTTTTGCATTCAGTTTGCATTTGACAGGCATTGTTAGTAGTCTACTACATTATTTAAGAGGGATTTAGACGATCACACAAGTCGTACAACATGTAAAGTTTTTGTTTGAAAGAGTATCGTGTAAACGCAATATGTAATGAGAGCGTATCAGACGTGCACTTTTATTGCGTAAATCGCTATAAACGCCATTATTGAGCTCAATATTTCAATTAATTGTTGAATTATAATAAATACGCAAATTGTTATAATATTGTGTAAATCTTAAAATACAGCACTGTCATAGGCAGCGTTGCCATTTTTTTATTTTAAAAAACTTTTTATTTCTGGGAAAAAACCTTGTTTTTAGCAAGAAAAACTTTTTTTTACTAAAGTACCAAAATTTTAAAAAGAAAGTTCCAGAGTCCGTTGAATCTGTTACTTTCAATGTTGGTGTTTCTTTGGTATCTTGCCCTGAAGTAAATATTTCGAGTTATTATTAAATTTATTGAAAAAAGTGGAAATTCAAATTTGATGAAAAAACTTGTTTTGTTAGAAAACAACTTTAATGAAAACTTTATTCGATCTCAAAAAACTTGGAAAAAAGGGAAAACTTGGCACCTGGCAACGCTGGTCATAAGTATGTTCAGTGCGCGTATTACAATTATCTGAACACTTTCTGTTGATATTTGACAACTCAAATGTCAACAACGACAAATAAAAAAAAAAAAAACAAAAAACAATGTTGTTGAACCAACCAGCTGTTTTGTTCACCAGCTGTCAAATGAATACCGAATAAGCAGCTGAACTGCGTATATTGTTATGTCTGAACACTTAAAATATTGTACTCAATAAACCGAATATTGACTTAATAAAAGTGCATATCTCAAAATAGTATAAGATATCGAGACAAAATACATACATACAACTCTTCAGACAGGATTACGAGTTAGCTTCTCACACCACTTATGTTGTGTGCCTTAATTTTATACATGAGTGACGGGACCTATATATAGTTTAAAGTCGATTCCGAATGACGGATCTTTGATTAAATTCTCATGGCAATTTTTCTTTAAATATTTTTTTTTTATATTTCGTTTTGTGGGAAATATCTGACCTGGACAAAAATTTAACAGCCGTTCAGCTCCCATCGTTTTTTCGAATTATTGAGAAATTTCGTTGAAGTCGTACAGGTACAGCTTACTTGCTGTGCGGGCAACTGAGGTTTCTACAACAGGTACAATTGGTTGGCAGATCGGAATTTTGAAAAGATTATGAAAATCGTAGGCATTTCACATGACTTTGAGTGATCATTTGGTAACGAGAAAGCTTTCGTATAACAGCTTGACAGGAGTGATAATCCTTGTTCTGTGGCAGTACGAACGAAATTTTTACCGAAAAAATCTATTTCGATGATTTCAACCAATCTTAGAAGTTTTTTTAGCACCAAAAATGGTGAAAACATGTTTTGATAACAGTGTATAAAACTCAGATCATGTTAAGAAATTGATTATCCATAACCGGTGTTTTATTCGAAATGTAACGAACTTATTTACCCGCCCTTGTATAAATTCAATTAAAAAGAGTACATGAATGTTACTTTCTTTGAAAATATTTTTTTAAGAAGAAGAAGAAGAAAGGAACAAAATCTAAAATTTATTGAGTCAATGATATAAATTTGTAAAGTTTGCTTTTTAAAGACTCTAATCACACGAGAACAATTTTTAGTCGCAACAATTTTTTTACTTTTCTAAACACACGGGATGAATATTAGTTTGGCATGTACATTTGTATACACAACTTTGTATGTATTAGTGTTTTTGTATTCATTTGATGTTTGACTGTTTTTTAAAAATGTTCCTGTACTAGTTTTGTACTGGTAGTGTGGGGTTGTAGCTGGTTGAAACTTTACGCCACCAAAAAACCATTTCTTCATCTCTCTTGCCAATAAACTATCATTTTACGCCAGCACAATTGTTCTCGTGTGATTAGAGCCAAATGAAGTGAAATCGTCGAGTGTCCAACCGATTACTATTCAAATTAAAAAAAAAAATACTATTTGGCAATGCTGAAAACTTAAAAATCAAAGCAGCAATGGTTTTACAACTGTACTAAAAGCTGTATTAAACGTCAAAAGCTTAAATGCTGCCAAGTTCGTTAACTACCAAGTTCACTTTATATATTAAATTAAAAAATTAAAAAACAATTGCCAGGGAAATAAAATACATACTCAGCTTTCTGAATGATACAATGAGGAGTGTCGCGATGCAGCTGCAGCGAAAAACGCCGCATTCAAGAAAACGTTGCAGTAAGCCGCTACGCGAGCCATTGTCGAGGACTACAGAGAGAGGAAAAGGGAGGAGAGACGCTTTTTCAGACGCAAGAAGAGGGAGCAAAAGATGGAGCGTGAGCGCGAGGAAGTCGAGATGTATAGATGTAGGAATGACGCTCGAAAATTCTATCAAAAGGTTAAGTGTCTAACCGGAGGTTTTATCCCCGGAGCGTCTTCCTGCAAAGATGAGAACGGAAACCTGGTAACAGATTTGCAGGGGGTGCTGAGATTGTGGAGGAAACACTTCTCACCTCTGCTACAAGATTCCGCCGCCTAGCCATGAAGAGGTCAATAAAGCGGCGGGTCCTGATGGCCTCCCGACTGATTTGTTTAAGACCGGATGTAAAGAGTTGGTAGGGCGCATGCATCAGCTTATTTACAAAATATGGCTAGAGGAAAGTATGCCCAACGATTGGAAACTGAGTGTCCTTTGTCCTGTCCTAAAAAATGGAGACCCTACGAAATGCGCCAACTACAGGGGTATAAGCCTTCTCCCTATCGTTCTATAAGGTTCTTACAGGCATATTGTGTGAACAACTGAAGCCACTCGCCAAAACACTGATTGGACTTTATCAGTGCGGCTTCAGACCTGGCAAGTCCACCATCGACCAGATCTTCACACTACGCCAAATTCTGAAAAAGACCCACAAAAAACAAGTCGACACACACCATGTTTTTGTCGGCAATAAGGCAGCCTTCGATAGCCCCATAAGGGATCGTGCTTTTGCCTCAATGTCTGAGTTCGGTATACCTGCGAAGCTAATAAGGCTATGCAGAATGACGTTAAGCAATTCCTGCAGCCCCGTCCGTGTAGGAATGGACCTCTCCGAACCTTTTGGTACCGTGCGAGGTTTCAGACAAGGCGACCTCTTATCATGCGACCTCTTCAACTTCGTCATGGAGAGTATTCTGCGAAAGGCGGGAGTGTGTACGCTGACGACATTGACATCATAGGGCGTACCAAGCGAGATGTTACTGCTGCCTTTAGTGCTATTGAAGGGGAGTCTACCAAGATGGGTATGGCAGTAAATGAGGGCAAAACGAAGTATATGTATGTTATCGACAAGTAGAGACATGCGGCGTATTGATTGTCAGATTACTGCCGATAACTATACTTTCGACACAGTCAAATAATTTATCTATCTTGGCTCCGCTGTTACCACCAAAAATGATGTCAGTCTGGAGATCAAGCGCAGGATAACTCTTGCCAACAGGGTCTCAATAGGCAATTGAGTAGCAGAGACCTCTCTCGTATGACAAAACTAATACTCTACAAGACGCTCATCCTCCCCGTGCTATTAAGTACAGATGCAGCAGCCTTAAGAGTATTCGAGAGAAGAGTCCTACGCAAGATCTTCGGTCCAGTGCGAGTTGGCGATGATTTCCGCATCCGATCCAACAATGAGCTGTATGAGCTCCTCAATGACATAGATGTTGCAAATATTTTTATCATATTTCGTTTTGTTTGGCCAAAGATTTTGACCGTGGAATAATACGTAAATAAACAGAAGAGATACGAAATTGTATTATATTTGAATGAAGTTTACAATCAGTTTCTAGAATTAAAGGTGAGTACATATACAATATTTTTTGGTCGTGTAGTAAATGAATGATGATTTCCCTATCGAGCAAAGAATAGTATATCATGTAAAACAATAAAAAAAAATCATGAACGAAGCAAAAAATGGCAAATCCACGATTGATACATATGTATGTCAAGGCGAAACCAATAACGGTAATGCTGTGTATATGATGGTTGGGATTGTAGTGTAAATTGTCCAGTATTGGACTAAAATAATAATTGTTCCATCGACGCCGAACAATAGATTTTTGAGAAACTTTTTCATGGAAAATTTATTTACCCTCAAAGTGTATTGCCAGAAATCTGCTGAGAGGAAGTCGCCGAAGAAATATTTAAAATGACCTGGGGTTTGAACCATGGTCTCACGTCTAATAAGCCAGCACACTACCTACTAGACAACGGCGAATTATTTCTTCCAACACTGCATATAAAATATCGATTCCATTGTCCTTTGCTTGTTTAATCAAATCATTGTACCACATTCAGCGAAGATGACTACTAATTTCCTTAAATAAAGCGTATTTATATTACAAACCATGCTTTGAGAATTGGAACCATTGAATTTTTTGGAGAAGTAAATATGAACCAATAAATGTATTATTAAATAAATATGATATTGGACTCTATGTTAATTAAAATTATTTATTTCCTTTATTATTATTTTTTTTTCGTATTTATTTTTCTATATTCTAAATTCTAAATATATGCCAATAAGTATTACATAAAAATTTTCGATTATTAATTAAGGAATCATTAGTTTAAGGCCAAAAAATAAATATGCTTTTAAGTATAGTATAAGTATTTACGATATATTATAACAAATCACATACTCTCTAAATACATATACATACATACATTATATATCTATAGAATATTATATACAAGTAAAAATTAAATTAAAATATAAAACAAAGATATTAAGAACTAAAAACCTAAGGACTAAAATTAAAAAAAAATTTTTTTCTTTTTTACAAAATCTACAAAAATTATTCATTTTTAATTTGTTGTTGTTGTTGTTGTTTGTTTTAGGATGCTTAACAAGTACACAGCAAAAAAAACATATTTAAACAATTTTTTTTTTATTTTTCGATAATAATACAGTCATTTTAAATTAAAATTAAGAATTTAAAAATAAAACATAAAATAAAAAAAAAATACAACAATTTTGGAATATAGCTGTTCAAGTAAACCAAATCTTTTTTGAAAAGATTTTAAACAAGTTTATCTAACAGATATACCGTTAATAGTGATAACATTACCAGCTGTAGGCTCCGGTTCGTACACTTCATCGTTTGTTCGCATTTCATAGGGTGCATCATAGAATTGTTCGCTGGGTATTTGATCGTAAATGTTTTCTTTAAAAGAATTTTCTTGAATTAGTTTTTATGCTCTAATATATATTGAGAGACACTTACCTGCCCTACCAACTGAACCATTGCCATTAGACATACCCCTGCCAGCATGGAAGGTATTGAATGTAGCCGGTGGTCCATTATCTAAGTGCATATGACGATTGTTTGCTTCCAGCGTTGAATATGACATGACGGCCGCACTACGTTCATCTTTTGTTTCGGCCGCCTGTATATTTTCCGTATTCTTTACGGGTCGCGCTTTATTGCGATGTATGAATATAAGGCCGATCATAACAAGCAAAGCTATAATAACAGTGGCTCCAATGGCTATGCCAGTACCTAGGCTACTGCTTTCTTGAGCTTCGGTTGCAGTTAATTCACAGCGTGGCTCATCACCACTCCACATGCCATCTTCGGTGCATTTACGCAAATATTGGCCAATACGATTAAAACCGGGTATACAATGATATTCAGCTGAACCACCATACAGAGTTGACTCATTTACAACAATGACACGGCCATTCTCTATGGGCAAAGGTCGACCACAGTCAACAGCTGCATGTGATTTAAAAAAAAAAATATATATATATTTACGATTTATTTTGCAAACACAATGAACTTACGTTTGCATATTGGACTTTTACCCGTCCATTTACCAGACTTTTGGCATACCCTGGTGTCATTACCAATCAAAGTACGTCCTCTCTGGCATCTGAATTTCGCTAAAGAACCTACAGATCTGTCGCCATCTTCAAGCATAAGACTTTCTGTCAATTCTGGTTCATCACATGTGATTTCTATACACTGTGGCGCTTCATGGCTCCAGGTGCCATCTTCGGTACAGAGACGTCTTGAAACACCATCCAACTTAAAGTTGGCATCACACTCATACAAAGCTGCAGCTCCATAATACGTGACATTTGTAGCCAGAGTGACTTTTCCATGGGTAATATTCATTGGGGGTCCACATTCGACATCTAAAAGAAACAATTTAAGAAGATTAAGGTTTATATTAAGACTCGAAAAATTTAAGCTTGGCTTGACCAATTTAATTGCGCTATTTTATTTTAAATCTGTTTTCCAACTTACAAACACATTCGGGAACATTGCCACTCCATTGGCCATTGTCTTCACAGGTAAGTAGAGCTTCTCCCATCATTTTATAGCCACGTTCACAGCGATATTTAGCCAAAGCTCCAATTCTTTAAATCAATAAGAAATTCCTTTTCAATAATAATTCTTCTCTAAGATTTCAAATTCCAGTTTACCTGTAGGTTTGAGCTGAATTTGAAGGCGTCTCCGAGGTTCTTATTAACGTTCTGCCATACATGCGATCATTGCCTGTTACCGAAAGCAAGCTGTGAGGAGCTAAAACCGGTTCTGTGCAGCGTATTTCTAAAGAGTACATCTGTTGTCAATAAATTCACACACAAATGTGTTTTAAGTTCTTACCTTCACATTTAGGCGATGAATCACTCCATACACCCGTTTCAAGGCAAATACGTTTTGGTACACCACTTAACTTATGCGATTGAGCACAGCTAAAGGTCACTTCAGAGCCAACATATGTAGTATTTGTGGGATATTTATGTGTACCGTATGGTATAGGAGTTATCGTGCCACAATCGATATCTGCGGACATATTCAAAGGAAAGAATATTGAAAATATTTTTTTTTAAATTATCCTCAGCAAAATCTACTTACATTCGCAGAATGGTGCTTCGGCACTCCAATCGCCTGAATCTAGACATTCCAATACAGGATTACCTCTTAAAACATGACCCGGATCACAATTATAGGTTATCTTTGAGTGGACATTGTAATCATAGCCGACAACGAAAGTGCCTGGTGGCACATGAGGCGTATCGCAAGTAACCAAATCACATACTGGTGCATCTCCTGACCATTTACCATCTTTATTACAAAACAATTCCGAGGGACCATCTAACCAGTAATCTTCTTCACATTCGTACTTAACCATGGAACCCACCGTGGTAGAAGAATTAATTAAGACAGCTACACCATGATCGGGTCGAGCTGGAGAACCACAATCCACAAAACGACATGAAGGTGCCTTGCTGGACCACTCACCACCCAAACCACATGATATAACCTTTCAATTAAAAAAGATTTCAATTAAATTAAAAGTTATTTAAAATTATAAAAAGAAATCCTAAAAAAAACCTACCGGTTCTCCTACTAACACATAACCCGTTTCACATTCGTATGTAGCCGTAGAGCCAGCTCTCTTATCGGTCACTACTACCGTGCCGCCTTGTATGCCTGGTGGCTCTGGACACCAATCGATCAAACATTCTGGCTGTTTACCTGTCCAACCATTTAGGCCACAAGTGCGATTTTCATTACCAATTAAAGTATAATTTTCATGGCAACTATAAGTGGCTTGTACGCCATAACTACTACGCTGTTCGGATAGCAGCACTGAACCATGCTTTAATTCCGGCAGTGGGCCACAATCGACATCTGTTTCAAATAAATTTAAGTAAAATGACGTAAAAACAGATGAAAATTTTAACAAAAGTTTTGCATTTTACATACATTTACAAGTGGGTGCCTTTCCGCTCCATGTACCATCACTGCGACATGTACGTTCTGCATCACCAATTAATGAATGACCCTTGGGGCATATGTATTGTATCGTACTGTCGATTGTATAGTTTTTACCCACAATTGTTGTATTTTGTTGTGAATCTGGTGAACCGCAAGATAGTGGTGCTGGAAAATTATTAAAAGAAAAAAACAAAAAAATACATGAAAAGAAAGGGGAAAAATTGTACAAAGTAAAATTGAAAAATATGGAAGTGGAAGTTTAGAAAGTTTAACACCTTGTTTAACAAATGAAAATTTGAAATCCTAAATCATGTGGGTTAACAAAATAAAGGTTTATACAGTGCGGATAATATGTGGACTGACTGCATTCAATACTTTATCAAGAGCTTACAAAAGCCCTCTTTGTTGTGCATAATTTGCTTCCATACAGATTACTGTCTAGACAACATGCGTTATTTATCACAATACCATTTACAGCCCATCCATTACTTTCTTTGGGCACGCCTCTATTGTATCTGAGGATCCCATACTCCCAGGGAATTTGATTATGATCCGTCTGAAGTCTTGATAGGAGATTTTACACAAAAATTCCAAGCACACAAAAATATCTTCCAAAATTGTCACTTCAGAAGACCCAGTGGAAGTCCAAACGGATTTTTCAAAATTAAAAATAACATTGTCTGAGGAATTTTTTTCGAGGATTATACTTTTAGAAAATTCTTCCGCCTATTTGACCATTTCAGTATGTCTGAGACTGAGATAATAACCGCAAAACATTCGGCAGAACTTATTCTGGGTAAAGAATATCCAACCAAACGACCATCAATGATGTAATTTCAATGCCCGACTCTCGTAGGTGTTTTGTGTTAAGCTAATTGGCTCTAATCACACGAGAACAATTTTTAGTCGCAACAATTTTTGTTCTTTTCAAATCACACGGTATGAATATTAGTTTGGCTTAAAATGTATACTTATGTATACACAGCTTTATATGGATTAGTGTTTTTGCATTCATTTGATGTTTGGCTGATTTTTAAAAATGTGCATGTATTAGTTTTGTGCTAGTAATGCGGGGTTGTAGCTGGTTGACACTTTACACCACCAAAAAAAAAAACCATTCTCTTCACCTCTCTTGCCAATAAACCATCATTTTACGACAGCACAATTGTTCTCGTGTGATTAGAGCCAATTGGGGTTTCTGATTAAAGCGATATTCTAGGTAGTTGATGAACTTGTCAGAATAGACACAAACCAATCTCTTAGCCCTAAAGTTATAGGAAAAAGTGCCAATCAACTACCTAATTTGTATTGTAGGGAAATATCTGTCACTGACACTATTCTTACGGATCGTTTTGTAATGCGTAGGCTCGCGCAATGTCTGTAAATGTCTTCACAAGAGACTGTAAATCGGTTGAGGAAGCAGAGAATATTTTCCATTATTTCGCATACTTATTCTCGACAGTGTAATGGAGATAATATATGCTTTAATAGAGAAGTCTTACCAAAACTTTTTTGAAAAGTTCGATTTCCATTAATCAGCCTGAATTTGGTCGATGGCATGGTTTATTTTGGGTTTGAGGATCGCTGTGGTTTGATGTTTATTAGCATACACCTGTTACTTAAGAAACCAACAAGAAAAAGTCTAGCGAAATCAAATACCATGATCTCGGTAGCCAGTCTAAATCTTCTTCACTTGCTGATGCCCTCAAATCGCTTGTGGAGATATTCTAAAGAGCATTCAGCTATGAGGCATGGAGCGCCATAATATTAAAACCACATGTGGTTGGTGTACAGATCTTCCAATTCAGGCCCAAAAAAGAAGTTGGTTATCGTTAAGCTTTAATGCTCGCCCTTGGCAGTGATGGCTTGGACAGTAATTTCCATTTTTGTAGAAGTTAATCAAGGTAGTGTGTTGGCTTATTAGACTTAAGGCCACGGTTCAACCCCAGGTCAGACATCAAATCGAAAATATGAAAAAATATTTCTTCCTCGATTTCCTCTCAGCAGATTTTTTGCAAAAACGCGGAGAGTAAATAAACCTGCCATGAAAAAGTTTCTCAAAAATCTGTTGTCCGGAGTCGACTTTAAACTGTAGGTTCTGGCACTCATGTCTAAAATTAACACACACAAAATGAGTGGTGTTGAGAAGCTAGGCCGTAATTCTGACTGAAGGGTTGTAATGGCCAATTATGTACAGTGAGCGCCATAAGTGAGTCAACATCCACTATAATTTTAAATTGTCTATTATGTTCTTAAGTATAAAAAAGTTCCTTTATCATGAATTGTTGTTTTTGTTTTAACATTTTATAAGTAATAAATAAAAGTTTTTACTTTTACTTTTCTCGCTATCCTAAGAAAATGAATTATTTCAGTGGTGTTTACTCACTTTTGGCGCTCACTGTATGTATGTATGTATTCTTAATTATTAAACAAGTTTGAATTAAAAAAATTAATTAATGCTTAACGAGTTTTAACACAATTTATAATGTTCTGCTGAAAGATTCACAGCTAATTCTCAACTACTTTGTGAAACTTTAAAAAAAAAAACATATAAATCTTGATGGCATTCTCTATCTATAAAAATAACTTAAAAAATCTTAATTTTATTTTGCATTTAACTTACCATGTTGACATATGAAATGCAAATAATCCAGATTACAGCCCACATCATTCCATAGCCAATTACGGCCACCATCCAAAACGACACAATTCTGTTCGCCATTATAATTATTCGGTTGATCTTTACCCCAAGCTGGTTTCTGTACCAATTCACCTGTTTAAATAAATCATAAAAAATGAAAAGAAATGAACAGAAAAGAAAAAAACACAGAAATAATAAAGCAATAATAATAATAAAACAAATAATTATTAAAAGAAACAGAGAAGAAAAACAACAGAAATAGAAAAACGAATAAATGTACAGATAAAAACAGAAAATAACTTTCATTTTTCTATACAAAACTGAGAACCTTTTCAATTTCAATTTTGAAGAAAAGCAAAAGCGCGACTTTAAAACCAATTGAGTTGGGTTTTGCAGACACGCAAACTTACAGATGACCATATTTATTGAATGCCATAATGATTACCCATAAGTATAGCCATTGGCAATAAAGGCAGACGTATATGGCCAGTGATATTGATTATTAATTATTAAAAAAAAAAGTTTTTTTTGTATGTTTCTAGCATTATTAATTAAATTTCAGGTTTTTCAAAGCTATGGCAATACTGTTGATTTGTTTCGGCATTAGAAACACCATTTTGGCCATTTAATTAGCAACAATTATTGGGTACTTTCTTTTTTTTCGACAAATTCAAATTTCAGGGTTATAAAAACAACAGTGGCTTGAATAATTGAAACAATATTTTTTGTTTTTTTATTGTTATTATTATAAAATAAATAAACTTGTTTTAATTACGTTATTAAGCAGGTTTTTCTATTAGCAAATACTTCTTGGCATTGTAATTTATTTTCTTTAATTTTTTTTTGCAACCAAACCAGCAAACAAATTAATTTGAAATTTAATAAAAAATCCTAGAATATAATGTTCTTATATGAAATGTCACAGGTCGAATAAATCATATTATTACATTTTTACCTTTTAACACGTTGACTGCAGACTACGAGATAACTCGTTGATTCCGTTCCCTTCTAGGGTGCCAACTACGAGTTATCTCGTACTCACTAAATCTGCCATTGGCTTGCGTGGTCAGTTTTCTGAAAATTGTCGTGGCAGTCAACGTCTTAAAAACGTTTAAAATGTCAGCTCGTAGATTGCAAATAAAATAAAAATAAAAATGTGTTTAGTTTTAATGAAACTTCCTTATTATTCACACAATTCTGTGTGTCACTGTTCACAGCTTTATGTAAACAACGACATTTGTGTTATTTGCTACTCCTCTGTTTACACCCTTTGTATAAACAATGACAATTACTAGACAATTGTTTGGCAGATCTTTGTAACGGAGATGTTCAAACCACAATTACTCTCATCAAACACAACGCGTCTTCATACAAGTCTGACTAAACTTTACTGACTTACTCGCCTGCTTTGTCTTGCCTTTTAAATGGCAGAGTAAACATGTAAACAATGTTCTTGAAGGCGGATGTTAGTGACTTCGTCTTCCCGAAATCTCTATAAATGTAAACATTGTTGTCTCATTATTGTTGTTTATGTATTTTGTTCACATTTAGTCTTGTAGTGTTTGTTGTTTGTTTACCATTTTTTATACCGGTGTTTGTTGTTGTATTTTTGTTTACTTGTCTAGCATTTTTTTATGATTCTGTTTGTTGTTATATTTTCGTTTACTTGTTTACAATTTTGTATGCTGGTGTTTGTCGTTGTATTCTTTTTTTTTTTGTTTATAATTTTAATGTTAAGCGATGTAAAAGCAAAACATTAGTATCTAGATTCTTCATTTTCTTGCAAATTTTCTTATAAAGAACAATATTTTATATGTATCATATGCGATGGTACTCACCATTTACCCATTTCCAAGTGCGTGAAGTAATTCCTGGTTCCTTTTGTGCACCAATCCATACTAATTGTGTCTTTAAATCGGTTTTACGTCGTTCCAATTCAGTTAATATGTAATCGTTGGCAGCTCCACGAAAATCGTGCACCAAATTGCCACCTTAAACGGTAAACACAAAAAAAAAAATTGGAATTATTTGTTTAACAATACAACTGACATACTGACAAATAAACAAAAGAGTGATTGAATAAAAAATTTCAAAGATGTTAATTTTTTTTTAGCGACACCAATTGGTTACAATGAACTTAGGCTTACAAAAAATATTGGCTCAAATATGATTTGAAATAAAAACATTTTTGTTTAAATCTATACATTTTCTGAATGTATGCTGTTAACTTATTTAATTTTTAATTGTTTTAAATAACTGTGGGAAATATCAATTCAATCCGATGTAACTTTGCTATTTATATATTTTACACTTAAGGACTATAATGTTATATACATATGTATATAATAAGTTTTTATGCTTATCGTGTGAAAATCTTTTGTAGAACCTTCAGCTTTATTTTAAGTCGTATACATTTATTTTTAATTGTATTAAATTTATTGAGGTTAATTACTTGTTATCAATTAATCAACTAATATTGAACTACTGGTATTTGAATGCTTGAGGTATTACTTAATAGTTGAATTATTTAAAACTAGTTTCAAGGATTACTTTGCTATTAATTCTTGCTGTAATTTTGAGTTGTTTTGCAAATTAGATTTAAGTTTTTTAATGTCCAGTAATGTGTGAAGACTACTAAGATCTTGTCGCAGAACGTAACTGAACCTTTTCCCAACCTAAATGTTAATCGCGCCTAAATTAGTTTAATTCTTTGTTTTTCTAGTCACTTCATAAACAATATAACAGTTAAGCAGCTGATTCACCTACTATCTAGGATAGAGTTACCATATGTCGATATTAAAAATCAAATGTATTGAGTGTTTCTACTGATGACGACAAATCTTGCCTATTGAGCCCCACTCTTTCCCATGAGAAGACTGGCATTTCTATTTATTTTTTAATTCTGGAAAGTCTGTAATTTTCTGCTTTATTTGTATTGGGGATGATGGGGTTTGTAGTGAAGTAGATTAATACCTTTACCATGCCAGCTTTACTCTCAAAGAAAATACAAGGCTTCTTTATAACCACAGCAAGTTTTTCCACAAAATCCACAAATTCACAATAGAAAATCTAAATTTTTTTTTAATAATTATTAAGCCTTCCTTAAGCTTCCTTTAACATAATCACAGAGGAATTCTACATACTGACTAAATCGAAATTTTGGCTTTTAAGGTCAAAACCCTGAAGGTATTAAGACTCACTAAAAGCATTTGAGTACACAGCGTTGAGCGTTCTTATACGACAATTCCTCTTACATGTACATACATAAGAGTAGTAGATAACAGGCAATGCAAATCAAATCATGCCATTGCCCAGCTTTCGTAACCTCGGGATTTCAATATTTGAAGGAAGATTCTATACCAGACATAACCCAACACAGAGGAATGAACTGAGAGAAATTAAGGAAGCTTGTATGTGATACAGAATTAGAAAACAAGCCGACATGATGGTCTTAGTGCATGTCCATAGGCATCAGACTTTTAACCCTAGTTGGCATTCTCCTCTCCCCCCCCTATCTACCTAACAAATTGAAATTTAATCTTACTGATATCACTTAAAAGAGGACCGTGTTAAGAATATAAATCTCTTAACCTCACTGCTGAAATAGCCATTAACAAAAATGTAGACTTTGCCATCATTTTATGACAAACTAATACGGTGTTCATGTATGCACTTTTATTGCGTAAATCGCAATAAACGCCATTATTGAGCTCAATATTTAATATAAATTTTCAATTAATTATTGCGCAATAAATACGCAAATTGTTATAATATTGAGTAGAACTTAAAATGCAGCACTGTCATAAATAAGTGTGTTCAGTGCGCATATTACAGTTATTCGAACACTTTCTGTTGATATTTGACAACCCAAATGTCAACAACGACAAACAAACAAAATTAAAACAATGTTGTTGAAACAACCAGCTGTCATATGAATATTGAATAAGCAGCTGAACTTCATATATTGTTATGTCTGAACACATAAAATATTGTACTCAATAAACCGACTATTGACTCAATAAAAGTGCATATCTGAACATAGTATAACCCCTCTCTCTATAAAAACGTGAGCGATAAATTTATCAATTTAATAATCTTCAATCCATCCTATTCAGTACCTTATATCAGAGTACTTTTTCTCCCTGTTCTGATAAAAACGATTGGCGATGGCCCAAAAATTATTAGAACCTCATATTCCGTATCCGGCAAAAAAAACGTTTTCTTAAGTAATGATAATTAATTTGCAGAAAAATAAATAAATACACTTGGAACTTTGCATTTATCATTTCTAAACAACTTCTTGGGAGTTTTTATCAACTATGACAACTATTTTGCTGGTATTTTGACCTCTTTTACAGAAGGTCTTTCCAAAGAACATACAAAATAATATTAATTAACTAAACAATGTACATACACATGTACATATGTATACTTCTATTATTTTGTCAACAATTACTCTTTTGTATAATAAAAATTCTTTTGTAAGTTAATTGCACGACAAATTCTATCACAAATAGCAAGTACTCAAGGTTTAAATAACAAAAGACTTTTCACACAATTAACAAATACTATAAGCCGTTAAGTTTTTAATGAATTAAATGATTAATTTAACAAATTATTTACTTACCAGTCATTTTACATATTTGTTGAGCCTTTTCAAAATTTTCACCTTTCGTTACATGAAACTCATAACATGTCTTCGAGAATGTTGTCAATACAGTATCCACACCCAATTTAGAGCTCAAACAGCGATCCACAGAGAATTCATCATTGGTAAACACTTCTACCTCACATAAGCTTAGACTACCTTCCACGCCCACTAATTGAATGGCCACATATTGACCCACTAAGGGACGGGCACAAGTAAATGTTTTGGTAATGCCTTCATCTAACGTACCTGGATACCAGGCACACAAAGGATTTCTTTGTAAATCGGCACTACTATTGCCTACACGAATTTCCAAATCCTGCAGAGGCTGATGGCCACAACAGCCTCTGGTAGTAATGCGTACAACACGCACAGCTTGAGGTGTTAGGAGATCGACACGCCACCAGGGTGAAGGTTCTTTTTGAGTTTCAGAACATTGTTGGCCATCAGGATTTGTATTACCCGGCTCACCGTCATTGGCATAGAAGGGGGGACCAGCCCTGGTGTAGGAGCTTTGATTAACAGGCTTCCGATATGCTACATTTGTACCACAGAAAGGCAATTCTTTTTCCCATCCGGTACGAGCATCACATTTAATGGACGAGGGTCCAAAGAGCTCATAACCCGAATCACATTCATATTTGGCCTCCAGAATTGAGCTGCCATCTGTTATGGTTTCAACTTTAGCATTTAAAGGAACTGCAGGAGGGCCGCAAACTAAAAAGAAACAAGGGAAACGAAATCATTTATTATGGTTTAATAATATTACATATTTAAAACGGCTTAAAACTAAATAAATAAAAAAATTCACATAATTCAACAATGATTGTCAATATGTCACGACAAAATATAATTTGTTTCACAATTTAACAATTGAAGAATCGCCGACGAAATGTGTTAATTATCAACAATTACTGGCAATTTTTCATCTTTTCAGTTATTTTTGCTAATAATAACGCCTATTTTCTTTTTAAGTAATATAACAACAACAACAAAACAAATAATATTCCGCATTTATATTAAAGTTTATTGAACTTAACTGCTAAACAAATACACCCACACACACACACAAACATAAAAGTATTAACCGTATCATTTAAGGTAAAGCATCGTAAAATAGTTTCTTTAAATAAACTGAAGTGAACGGAAGATCACTGCTGCTCATATGCAGCATCTTCGCCCATTACGGTTATTTGATCTAAAATTGAATATTTTACAGTACAAAGCCCACATACGCTGTAAAAAACAATTGTGAAGCTTCGCTGTAAGAATACAGGGTATATTGCTAGGGAATGTTATTTTAAAGTAGACTTTAAAAATAGTTCCGATAATTTTATTCACTCTGATTATGAGTTACTTGTTAAAATTTTGTCTAATTTGGATCTTATTGAGGTTCATATTTGATTTTGATAGAGTAGTGAAATAAATTAGTTGTACAGCTCCTACGCTGCCCAACATCTTCGATGAGTATGGTGGAATTTGGTCAGTAAAGGAACTGGGCTTACCTGTAGCGTTACAACTGTTCGCTATGTTTCCTCAAGTGAGCTTTGGTAATCAAAGCTAACACTTCAACCTAACCAAACAAAACATAAAAAAACTCGATAGAAATTGTCAAATTCAACTTACATACTACTTACATAGTACATACATAATTGATCATTACAACCCTTTTAGTCACGATTTCGATTTCTTACATCACTTATGTTGTGTGTGTTAATTTTATACATGTGTGGCGCGACCTGCAATTTGTGGACAACTTTTAATGGCAACTTTATTTACTCTCAGAGATTTTGCCAGAAATCTGTTGAGAGGAAGTCGCCAAAGAACTATTTTTTCAAATTTCGTTTTTATTATGGAGATGTCCGACCTAGTATTTGAACCATGGCCTCACATGTAATAAAAACGTTTGTATTCCTAAACAGGCTTATTTTGTTATTTCCTATCAAAACCATTTACTAACTTTATACAAGATCAATCCATTCGTGACTTTTTCAATGAAACACAGTTTTGTTAATAAAAATTCATTACATTTTTCAACATAGTCTCCTAGTCTCCTTCTACATGGACTTATAGTGGAACAAAAGCAAAACTGTTCGATCCTACTGTGATATAGAGTACATGCGGAAAGTTTTCGTCATCGAAAGATGTGCTAAATTCAAACTGGAGGACATATTAATACTATCTAACAGTGAGGCTCGGCATCATAATGTAAACTTGAATCAGCTGCACAAGAGCACTGAGCACGCATACGGAACGATTTTTCGACAAAAAGGAGATTTATGTACATACGTAATTTGTTATTACAACCCTTCAGTCTGGATTACGAACTTTCTTCTCAAACCACCCATGTTGTGTATGTTAATTTTATTCATGAGTGGCTGGGCCTACAATTTAAAGTCGACTCCGAGTGATAGTTTTTTGCGAAATTTTCATGGCAATTTTGATTTACACTTAGAGTTTTGTCAGGAATCTGTTGATAGGAATTCGCCGAAGAAATATTTGTTTCATATTTTATTTTTTTGGAGATATCTGACCTGGGGTTTGAACCGTGGGCTCACATTTAATAAGTCAACACACTTAGTTGTTGTTGTTTTAACAGTTCGGCTATTGTCTCCCTAAGCTTCTCCCTTGAGAAAAAACTTCGGGTTGATACAGCTTTCGCTGGGTTGACAATCCTTGGCCAATGTTGAGTCGGGTCGTTCCGGAGCGAAGATCCGATTTGCGTGGGAATGCACTACTTAATAGGCTACAGCTTCAAGATATGCAAGTATAGTTGGAAAATTGGCTGTTTAATGTAACAATACCTTCAGCTCGTAATAATGATGAAATATTACTTAAAAGTTTAATTCGTTTGAAATATTTTATCATCAATATTATCTTTGAAATAACATTAATTTTAGTTAAACTATAAACAATTTAAACATATATTCAATTAGAAAATATTCATACGTAGGTTTCTTGAAATTTTAATATCATATAAATTCAAACGTTTAAATGTTTATAACTGTATTAGGAAGAAATTTTGCTTAGAACTGAACAGATTTAAGCACAGAAATTTAGAAAGAATATTAAAAATTTCGGTAAAATTGTTTAAAAAATATTGCAACAATGGTATGATATTTAAGTTGATGCGTAGTGTATAGTATCAAACTCAATAACAAAAGACTGAAGACAGAAACTTTTTTTCGAATTAGTATTTTTTGAAAACATGTTTTTATAAACTTATTAAATAACTAAAAATTAATTAATTTTGAAATGATATACATAATTGTTTATAATTAGTGCTTATTATAGTAAATTTTAATATAGAAGATTTATTAAATTTGTTGAGCTGAAGATATGTATGAATAAAACAAATATTTT
Source organism: Sarcophaga rosellei (assembly GCA_930367235.1). Classification (NCBI taxonomy): domain Eukaryota; kingdom Metazoa; phylum Arthropoda; class Insecta; order Diptera; family Sarcophagidae; genus Sarcophaga; species Sarcophaga rosellei. The sequence continues at coordinate 80,345,092 of OV884018.1, forward strand.
AAAGTCAAAATATTTATAAAAAAAAAATTATCATTCTATAAAATGACAGGTTTTTTTCACCATAATATGAATCACGATTATATTATAAAAATAAAATAGAATAATTTAGATTCATATTTTTCTCCCTTCATTTAACCCCTTTTTTTTAAAGTATGTACCTATAATTACCCCCTTCATTTATTCACAGTTAATTATGAAGTCAAGTAACATTTGGTTATACATACTATTTCGTTGTATTGTGTTCTAATCTTAGAATTCCCATAAAATTTTATTTAAATTGTTTAGAAAAGCATTGCGATTTTTTTTTATTTTAATTGCTTTGAATACAATTTACATTAAGTAAGTAAGATTATATATAAACAATGAGTAATTATGAGAAAAATTTAATTGATGTTTATAATGTTTTTTTTATAGTTTAAAAAAATATTATTTTTATAAAGTAATTTAAATCTTTTTAGTGAACAGTTTTATTGTACAAAAATATAAAAACAAAAAAATTTAAGTATTTTAGCTTTTAATGCAAAGAGAAAGGATAATAGTCCAACACAAAAGGATACTCACATGTTATTTATTTCTTAATATTTTTGTTTTATACATTTTTATAACACAATATATCATAATAGTTGGAGATTACTCTATGCTTACTGTTGCTTTTTCCATCAGAGATTACTGCACTCTGACAGTTAATAACGGTTATTTCGCTCAAGTCCCATCAGTCAAATATATTGTTATTTATTTAGTCTCCTTTGCCATCATGGACGACCATATACAATGCTGAATGCTGGTGAAGCAGTTGTCAGCAAATCCTAATTTTCATCGAAAAATTATCTGCAGCAAGGAGACTCATGACAGTATGAAAGGGTGCGTGGAAACCAAAAATTTTGGAATTTGAGACGGTATGAAATGTCTTGAATATATTGAATTTTACATTCAAAAGTCTGTACTTGGTGGCGACTTTGGGCTGGCAGAGATCAGCGTTGGACAAGACATCATTTTCGACGTTGAGAATTTTAGGTCGATGATTCGTTACTAAGTTATCGTAGTCGCCGTAGTCTAGTAGGTAGTGTGTTCGCTTATTAGACGATAAGCCCGGGTTCGAGCCGCAGGCCAGACATCAAAACGAAAAATATTTCTTCGGCGACGTCCTCTCAGCAGATTTATGGCAAAAACTCTGAGAGTAAATAAACCTGCCATGAAAAAGTTTCTCAAAATCTGTCGTTCGGAGTCGACGTTAAACTGTAGGTCCCGCCACTCAAGTATAAAGCACAGCATGAGTAGTGTGAGAAGCTAGGCCGTAATCCTGACTGAAGGGTTGTAATGGCCAATTATGTATGTATGTGATTCGGGACTAATTTTCCCTAATGAATAATCTCGATAGTAGATAGTGCAGGTAGTCTAGTAGGTAATATGTTGGTAAGGCCATGGTTCAAACCCCGGATCAGGTATTTCCAACAAAATGAAATATGAAAAAATATTTCTTCAACGATTTCCTCTCTGCAGATTGCTGACAAAAACTCTGAGAGTAAATAAAATGACCATGAAGAGCTTCTCAAAAATCTGTCGTTCGGTGTCGACTTTGAACTGTTGGTCCCGCCACTTATGTATAAAATTAACACGCACAATATAAGTGGAGAGAGAAGCTAGGTCGTCATCCTGACTGAATGGTTGTAATGACCAATTATGTATGTATGTATGTATCGCGGCATCAAAGGCATGTGGTAACAGACCGACTCTACGTGCCACACAACTCTAGCCACATTGGGTATTCTGTATGAGTGATTTGAAAGCATTGTCATCTCACGTAGAGATGATTGTGAACTTGCCACCGATATCGTTTTACTTGTGTGGTTTTCTTAAGTCACAGGTGGATGTAAATACAACACAAACCAACCACAGCGTTCCTCACAAACACAACAAATGTCATCGATTAAATTCCACTTGATTTATGAGCCAGAGTCATGGCCAAATTGGCCACTTAGCATGTGATACACCCAGAGAAACCGTGGCACACGTTTAAACGATAATATAATCCCCACAATATGGTATTAATAGATCTTTCAACTGGATGAAAAATGTCGATGATATTTCGTATACACTTTGTTTTATTTAAATTTATGAAGAGGAAGTGCTTGAAAAAAAGACCCTAAAATTTTATTTTAAGGAAATCGCAATAAACGGTTATTGAGTACTTATTGAATAAATAATTAAATTATAAATAAAGGTTTCTTAATGTTTACCATCATTGCTTATTTTACAATTATGCAAAATAAATGTAAAATGGATTTATTTGCTTCCACCTGGTAATCTATTTCATACACCTGCACTTCTATCCATAATGACTCAAATGTATGTCATTATGTTATGATGCCGTCAATTTCTTAATAAATTATTTATTATCCTTCTCATTTGTATGCAATATTAAAACATGTTGGAGTTTCATTTGATTTATGGTTTCTCTTTATCAACTCCAACGTAGGTCTACGCTGTTCTATTCATATTCAAATTACATATTTTGTAAACTGATTTGTATATTAGAACACTCTGTAACTCTAATGTATGTAGGTCTCCTCCGTTTCATTCATATACAAATTACATATTTTGTAAACTGATTTGTATATTGAGTCGTACTGACTAATCTTCCTATGAATATATTCATTATGGATGTATTCTTCTCTGTAGAGGAATATATGAAGTAATATTGGGAATTAAGTTTTTGAAAAATAAAGGGCTATCCATTTCGTGGTTTCAAAAGTATGGGACTGGAATTCGACATCTGTCAAACTAAGTTGTGAAACCAATTTTTTTCTTTTCAGTTGAAAGTCTGACATTGACGAAAATGGATCGCTTAACTATCACACAACGCATACATATTATCAAAACCTAGTACAAAAATGGTGATTCTGCCACAGCTACGTATCGTGCTTTAAGAGGAGATTATGGTTTACATAATCGTCCAACTACGCAAGCAATTGACATAATTGTGACGAAATTTGAAGAGACTGGAGTGGTTACAAATATTGAAAGGCCTGTGCATCATCGTTTCGCTCGTTCCGCTGAAAATATCGCTATTGTAAGTGAAAGTGTTGCCGAAGACCCGAATGTGTCGATTCCTCGTCGTTCTCAGGAATTAGGACTGTGTTACGGCACATTATGGCGTATTTTGCTTTTAGATCTACACCTACATCCATATAAAGTCCGTTCAGTCACGCAACAACTGAAGCCAGCTGCTGACCATTCACAAAATCGCAGATACGTGGAATGGGTGCTTGAATAACAGGCGGTGGCTTCGAACAAAATTTTCTTCAGCGATGAAGCACATTTCACATTCGGTGGGTATGTTAATAAACAAAATTGTCGTATTTGGGGTTCTGAGTATCCTCAAGTATTTGAAGAGAGGCCATTACATCCAGAAAAAGTCACTGTTTAGTGCGCTCTTTGGTCCGAAGGTGTGATTGGACCTTACTTCTTCGAAAACGACGATGAAACGACTGTCACCGTCAATTCGGAGCGTTATGGTCATATGATAACCGACTTTTTTTGACTGCTACGACTTGGAGAATATGTGTTTTCAACAAGACGGTGCCACAAGCCACACAACTCGAGCGAATATGGCTTTATTGCAAGAGACATTTCCTGGCCGCGTAATTTCTCGTCGTGGCGATATCAACTGGCCACCAAGATCATGCGATTTGACACCATTAGACTTTTTTTTTGTGGGGCTACGCGAAAGGCCGTGTTTACACCTTCAACTCTTGAGCACTTAAGAACCAACATTCGTCAAGTTATGGCTGAGATACCGTCCAATATGTGTCAAAAAGTGGCCGAAAATTACCTCAAAAGACACTTCGCGTGGAGGTCATTTAAATGATGTAGTGTTTCACACATAATGTCAACGTTCAAACTTTACAATAAAAAAGAAATATCATGAAAAAAATATTTTATATGTGTTTTATTTACGTTTAATTTTGAAACCACGAATTGGATAACCCGATATTGTTAGATTTTTGCAGAACATGGCTGTATAAGTTAGAATTAATCAGTAGGTCTTCATAGAAGAAATATACAAAAAATAAATTATTTATTGGTGGAGGAGTGTACAACGTTTTATTTTACAAATCACATTTGTTAATAACTATAGAATGGCATGATTTACGTTGCAGAAAAAAATTAATAAAAATTGTAAATAATTTAAAAGCACTTTAAAGCGCTCTATTTATACATTGGCCCTGTATTGTTAAAAGCTTTAGAATTTAAACATGTAATTCGATATTGCGTTCAGAGTGTCTTTAAAACTATTAAACCAAAGGAAAAATGGTTCGTTGGATTTTGTTGTTTTTATTGTTTTTATTGCTTTATTTAACTATTAACCAATTTATTGAATTCCAATTTCAAACACGTTTGCATGTCTAATTTATTAGCTTTTATTGTTTATTTTTGTTTTGATGAAGTATGTATTTGTACATGCCATTTTATGTATTTTATTTAAACCATATTTTAACTTTAAATATTACAAGCAGGTGGGGTCATTGTTCTTTTATAATAATTCAAATACAAAAATGTTTATGGCATTAAGATTGTGCAAAAGAAAAATTCAAAACCTAAAAATAAATTTACAATGCAAGAAATTAGCACACACACTGCAATTAGGTGTGGTAAAAATCAATTCGAAATCTAAATAATATCGCTTCAAATGCAATTGAGCATTATTAAAAAGCAATCAAATAATTTATAAAAAAAAATGGGTTTAACGTTTCAAATTCTGCTCTACTCCCTCCACAAACTGCTTTTTTTCAAATTTTTTCCAAGCCAAGTAATATTTTTTTGTCACGGTATTTGCATATCATTGTAATATCAGCATATAACGGCATAGCATACATGCTTTTTGTGACATAATTATTGTTATTTTTTCAATTTTTTTTTTCAATTTTGTTTTCTTCCAAAAATATAAACATAAACGAGAGGCAAAATAAATGGTAAACAGTTGTGATGTAATGGTAATAATAATCATGTTAGTAATGTGTAACACTTTTTTTGTGGTAATAACTATCTAACCTTATATGGATGAAATGTTTAATGTAAAGTGTCTTAAAAATTGTTTGTGTTTTGACGTCAAAATATTTGAGTTTTTTCAATGCCTAAACTGGTTAAGAGTGTCTTATGCTTTGGTTTTAATCTCTTATAAGGTATTTCCATACACATTTACATGCTTGGCTTATATATGGGTATAGGTATGCTTTTTACCATCAAAATACGGTTTTTTTATTTTTCTTCAATTTAATATTTTCCGCCTTGTTGCACTTTCATTTTTTGGTGTTTTGGTAAACAAAAATTCACCACGCCACCTTTAGTTATGGTTTACTTTTAATCATTTTTAATCACATGTTTATTAAACGATATTTAACAATATCAATTTAAATTGAGATTTGTTTAAATTAAATGAAAAATTAAATAAAATCATGTAGCAACAGTAATAATAATAGCAGAGATAAGGAAAATAATGAAAAAACAAAAGACTTAAGACACATGCATTTTTTTTCGTGTATTATTTGAAAAAAAATCTTAAAAACTTTATGTACTTTATTTAGTATTTTAATATCGCCGTAGTATAGTACTTAAAGTGTTCGCTTATTAAACATAAAGCCCGGGTTCGAGCCCCAGGCCAGACAACAAAATGAAAATTTTAAAAAAAAATATTTCTCCGGAGACTGCCTCTCAGCAGATTTCTGGCAAAAACTCTGAGAGTAAAAATAAACCTGCCTTGAAAAAGTTTCTCAAAGACCTGTCGTTCGGAGTCGACTTTAAATTGTAGGTCAAGCACTCAAGTATAAAATTAAGATACACAACATGAGTAATGTGAGAAGCTAGGCCGTAATCCTGACTGAAGGGTTGTAATGGCCAATTGTGTATGTATGTAAGTCTTGATTTATGTTAAGTGGATCTATTCTGCTGCTGCTGTGCACTTCGAGATCTCCTTCCTTCAGAATCCAGCCTTTTCACATTTACTGAATAATCTGTGTTATAAAAATTTGCCTTTTCATTTAAGTTGTAGAATGAGTAGTATATTCGATGTCTTTATTATCAGTCATACATATACTTCCTGTAGAATGGAAGCTGAGGTACTTTTAAGTCATTTCCGGAGTTTCTACAAAATCATAATGGTTTGAATATTGTTACATTTTAATTATTTTAACGTAACAAACGAGTATTTTCTGTCGATTTAGGGAATAAAATTAAAAAATTTTATTTTTATTTGCTGTTACGTATATCTTTATTTAAACAAATCGTTTGCTTCTTTTAAATTTTGCAACACATTTTAATAAATAACATCAGTTTTATTACACGATTCTGTTTTCTTTCTTTTTTACGAGTTAAACAGTTTTATTAGTTTTCAGTATATAATACCTAAGTATATATACATACGTGCTTACTACTCATTGGCAACGTTAACTTAAGTTCTATTTATACATTATTCATTTTCAATCTGGCAACTTCTAGAATCTCATTGTTGATTTGTAATGGTAATTTTCTTTGTTGAAAGATATAACAAATTCTTTCTATACAGTCTTATTATTTATGTTTGATCTTGTCTTTATTATTACTTTGTTAATGACATCGTTTGTTACTGTAATTTCTTTGTTAATTTAAAATTTTTCGTTTATTCATCGTATTCATTCATTTACTTGGCCAAATATTTACATCATAATTTCCAACATAGAATTATTGGTCCTTTTGACATTATAAATAAGATTCATATAATTAATAAGGGGGTCGCCGAAGTCTAGTAGGTAGTGTGTTCGCTTATAAAACGGAAAGCCCGGGTTCGAGTCCCAGGCCAGACATCAACCCGAAATATGAAAAAAAAAATATTTCTTCGGCGGCTTCCTTTCAGCAGATTTATGGCAAAAACTTTGAAAGTAAATAAACCTGCCATGAAAAAGTTTCTTAAAATCTGTTGGTCGGAGTCGGCGTTAAACTGTAGGTCTCGCCCCTCATCTATAAAATTAACACACACAACATGATTGGTGTGAGAAGCTAGGCAGTAATCCTGACTGAAGGGTTGTAATGGCCAATTATGTATGTATATATGTAAGATTCAGTAAAATCAAAATCATTACCACCCACTTAAATTTGTCTGTCGTTCGTAGTCGACGTTAAACTGTAGGTCCCGCTACTCACGTATAAAATTAACACACACAACATGAGTGGTGTGAGAAGCTAGTCGTAATACTGGCTGAAGGGTTGTAATGGCCAATTATGTATGTATGTATGTAAGATTCAGTAAATCGAAATCATTACCACCCACTTAAATTTGCCTTGTTTTATACAAAACAAAAAAAGTTGAGTATCTAAATTAGTATTAAGAAAGTATATCAATTATATGTTGTAAAAAATGTATAATTAATAAAAAAAAAACAAGTAAAATTTCAAATTACCGTAACACAATTAACAAATGTTAAACATTTTATTGTTTGCATTTATAATTTCAAAAAAGAGAAATTTTAAATTTTTTTCTGTGTAAAAGTAAACAATTAAAATGATAAAGATTTTTCACACAGAAAAACAAATATTTTTCACACCTTTCGAAAAAAAACCAACAATAAATTCAATTTAGAAAATTTCTCACTAAAGAACTTTAAAAAGATATAAGTTTTGTTTCATATTTTTTATTTTAATTTGTGTGTTTTTAATAATGAAAACGTATTTCTTTGCAAAACTTAACAAAACAATTTGCTTAAATCAATAAATTTTATTAAAAAAATCGATTTTTTCTATTAACGGCAGTAGCAAACGGAAACTATATTTAACTTTAATCGCTTTAGTTTTTTTTTCTTTTATTAAAGCACAATTATTTACATCATACCAGAAACTAAAAACTTATAAAACAACTTTCATAAGCCACCATACACCTACTTGTCTAATGTAATATGTGCTCGTATTTGCAAAATACAAATTGATAGCGATGCAATTTATGAGCAACAACAATTGTTTTTAACTAATTACGTCTTACAGATTGATTGTCTCGAAGTCAAAAACCTATAATTTCCATCACAGCAATAGCCAACAAGTAACCAAACGATTTTGCTTTAAAGTCTCATACGGTTTTCTAACCACTGCTAATATGTTCATGTAGACAAACTTAATTATACAGACACAGCAGCAAAAAAAAGATAAGAAATATTAAACCAATATTAGACAGGAAGTTTTAGTTTTATTTACTGTTTTTTTCTGTTGTTTTTTCTCATTTTATAAAATCTTTATTGACAAATACCGTACAGTTGTGTGGTTATAAGCCCGTTTAAAATTGTATGACAATTTAAAGTAATTATTACTTCAGCACTGTCACAATACATACAATACAATAAACAACATTACTTTCATTTTTTTTTAATTCATTTATTTCTAACATTATTTTTTATTATTGTTGTTGATGAGAAATTATTGTAAAAAATATAGAAAAATAAGAAAAACAATAAATTGCATTAAGAGAAGACAAACAAACATAGAAAAGAAAGAAAAAAAAATTAAATGCTTTCGTTTCCATAGAAATTGTAATAAAATGTAATCCAGCATATCAGTCAATCAACTGTAACATTGTGATGTTTTGCTGATGACAAAAGACAGTCAATCATTTTATCAAATAGGGGCCTATGGAGGCAGCTGCTAACTTATAGTATAAAAAAGTGCTTACAGTACATTTTTTGTGAAATACTTTCTTCTTCATTCAGATAGGTTTTTGAATTAAAATTCATTCAGAAATTGATTGTCTAGTACAATGCCATACAATCATGAAGAAATATGCGATAGCCAAATTAATAATCGATTTTTGAAATAATAAGTTTTTTAAAGATGACAAGTCCGTCCTAACTGCTACAGAGTGGAAACCATAATTATTTTGATTGTAATCGGGTTTTTTCCGGAACCCAAGCGCAAAAGTCTTTCTAACATCATAATTCAATCAAAATTATTTTTGAATAACTCGCCATGTAAAATTTAAATAAATAAGATATTCTCTGCGAATACAATATTCATGGCGATATACTGAGTAAGAGGAAAGCTGTTTAATAATGATATATAAAGTATTGCAGGTGGCGTGGCATAGTATTTATAATTTTTGTGACCAAAACTGGGAAGAGGAAAAAATGATTTCATCATGGATTGAATCATCTTTCACTGTAATACACCCAGGCACCTAGCCGTTTTCTAACACACCCTTTTCTCAACGAATATTATAGGAACTTCAAACGGCAAATCTCTGGAGCAAGCGTAGGAAAACTTAACTAACAAAGTTCCTTACCATCCATCCTTTTCTAGGCAACTTTGAACCACAATACTACAAATATAAGACCTGATATTGTTGACAAATCACCATACTGGATATATTTGGTTAATGAAACTGAAATTAAAAGAAAACAGCTAACATGCTCTCCGACCCCTTTATCTTCCTCAAAAGAACGAAAATTTGGTTTAAAATTCTCCTTCAAATAACTCATACAGTAAACCCCCGATAGACCTCTCGGATAGAATAGCGTCAACAATAATAGTTTTCATCACCACATGCAATATACTTCATATAGGAAGTTATTTCTAGAAGATGCTTTGAAAGAGCTCAAAATCTTTAAAGTAAAGAAAATAAATAAAAAAAATTACGATCAGGTTAAAACATATACATACGCACATACATAATTGGCCATCACAACCCTTCAGTCAGGATTACGGCCTAGGTTCTCAACACCACTTATGTTGTGTGTGTTAATTTTATTTAATTATATTTAGCGGGATCTACAGTTTAAAGTCCACTCCGAAAGACAAAGTTTTGAGAAACTTTTCATGGCAATTTTATTTACTCTCAGAGTTTTTGCCAGAAATCTGCTGAGACGAAATCGCCGAAGAAATATTTTTTCATATTTCGTTTTGATGTCTGACCGGGGATTTGAACCGTGGCTTCGCGTCCAATAAGCCAACATACTACTTACTAGATAGCGGCGACTACGAACAAGGATTATCATATAAAACCTTAAATTCAAACCTTGTTTTTGGCTTGGGCTCTTTTTCTAATTAAAAACTACGATTGCCTTGAAAAATAATGACAACATTTTTATTTATATTTTAGCATCTTAGTGCCAAAAATTTCTCAGCTCTGAGGTTAAAAAAAATCGAAAAAAACCAAATTTATTGTCGTAAGCGAACACAAATATCCTCATGGTTGATGTTCAACTGATAAAATGTCGCGATTTTGTGAAAAAAATAAATAAATTTTAAAAAACAAAGAAAAGTAAAAAACAATACAAAACTAACTTAAATTAGTTCCAAAAGTTTTAACCACAGTGGGGAGTTATTGTTAAAAAAAACAGACTGGTACAAACATTTTCAACGAAGACACAAACCCTAAAACAAACAGAATTGCACATATAACTATGCATGTAAATAATGCAAATATTCGTAGAGTAATTTAATACGTACAAACACACACATGTAATGAATGAATGAATGAGTGATCAAGCGAATGTATGTAATTGTATGCATTTTTCCAAGGAAGTGGTTACATGGTAGGGAAATTACATGTTTAAAATTGGATTAAACAGAAACAGAAACAACAAGAGCAACTGCAGCAGAAAAAGAAACTCGTTTTAGATGCAGATAAAAACAAAAGTGAAAATAAGGAAGTTGACTCCGGGTTTTTTTTTTGTCAATCAATCTTAAAACAAATGTTTTTAATTCACATGCTTACGTTGAAATTCAAATGAAATTTCCAACTAAAATTGTGCCCATATTTCTGTATTTTTCTGTTTTTTTTTTCTTTTTTTCTTCATCTTAAGAAAGCAAAGTCTCTTATAGTAGTTGTTACCCTTATGTGCTATATTCTATGGCAAGACGTGATATTTCAATTAGTGTCATCAACTTCTGTTAGCCGGTAACTTGTTGTTGTTTTACTATCGCCAGAAATTGTGTCACGATTTAAAATCTAAAAACGTTTGCTCAGACAGCAAACAGTTAACACACTTGCCATCATAATACTATATGGTGAATTGGTATTCAATGTTAGCATCGTTTTGTTTAATTATGTTCGTATATACTTATGTACATATGTATGTATGTAAGCGTGTTCCATTTAATAATGGAAATGTATGTATATTTATGCGTACATGTAAATATTTATTCTAACTGTGTAGGTGAAAGATAGTTGCCTTATGTTGGCATTTTTAAAAACGACTGTCTCTGTTATATTTATTTAAATAATGTTCTATAATTCCATTTTTAGGCCTACACCTTGTGGGATTTTCCACAGCAAAGCTTAATAAATTACAAACTTTGAACATAAAAATAAAAATTAATGATTATTTTACTAAACAGTAATACCTTCTTATATAAGTGCGATTGTATCACACTAGATGGCATTGCTATGAAATAGTTTTTGATTATTTAACTCAGTATTGATTTTGGCATATGAAAGAAAACATTTTTTCAGGACTACAGCATGGCAAATATGGCATTAAGCTATCACTTAAAGCTCAGAAGCCCTAGTTAATAGATTCTTTTAATATTTGTCGTTTTTTCCCATAAGAATCACAGTTTTTATTGCAAAGACATTTGCAAAATTTCATTGAAAACATACGGATTTATTTTTATGGCAATGTATACTGAGGTCAAGTAAACCATTTTTGTCACTGTTCAAGCAGTTTAGTCGATAATAGCCAATTTATACCACACAAAAGTTTCATAATTCGTGCAGAAGAGTAAAACATGCATGAGTTTGACTATGAATTCTTCGAAACTGTTTTCGGAACTGGTTCAGCATAGAGGGTTAGACTTCAATAAATTAATCGTCTCACTGAGAAAACTATTTTAATGGATGGTAAACAAATATGAAGTCGTCGTAGTCTAGTAGGTAGTGTGTTGGTTCATTAGATGCAAGGCCACGGTTCAAATCCCCGGTCAGACATCAAAACGAAATATGAAAAAAATAATTGTTCGGCGACTTCCTCTCAGCAGATTTCTGGCAAAAATTCTGAGAGTAAATAAAATTGCCATGAAAAGCTGCTCAAAAATCTATCGTTCGGAGTCGACTGTAGGTCCCACCACTCATGTATAAAATTAACACACACAACATGTTTGGTGTTGAGAAGCTAGGCCGTAATCCTCACTGAAGGGTTGTAATGGCCAATTATGTATGTATGTAAAAAATTGGACACAGAGTTTTTAGAGCTCAAAGAAACTTGAAATTTGAAAAATAAAATGTATTTTTAATAACAAAAAATGGAGCTAATTAATCCACTCTATTATATGTATCTAAGAAGGAGCTTCATTAAAGCTATTAAGACACCTTCTTCATTTCTGTAAATAATAATTAGGAAACCTTCATATATACAATGTAAATAAAAACGAATAACAATACAATTCTAATTATCATAACAATTTCTTTTAAGCCAATAAATTTTTCCATAAAACTGATAAACATTTTGAAGAAGAAGACCTCTTCTTAATTATTCAAATATTCTTAACATATTTTTTATTAATATTTATTGTTTAAGAAATAATTTAAATATTTTTTTATTATAAATTCATTCTATGTGACCTCTTCAGAAAAACGTTGTATTTATTGGTTATTAAGCCAATGGAATGCATTTGTTTTTTTACATTCTTTGTATTGATTTAACCAAACCCCCCCCCCCCCCCCTCCAAAAAATGTAATTGTTATTCTAACCATGAGCTTTAAAGACATCAAGTCAAGTGCAAAGTTAAAAAGAAACATTCAAATGTTTATTTTTTGATTGTAAGACTGCCATGTTTAAACACGTTTTCAGTTTTTTGTATTTTTCTTATAAATTTTTATAAAACGTTTGTATTTGTAGTGTTTTAGTATGCATGTCTTACAAGTGTTAACCAATCAACCTAAAAAAATAATAAACGAATAAAAAGGTAAAAATATTGGAAACTAAATTTACAATAAAAAAATAAAAAAAACTTTCATTTCGTCATTAATTTGAAAACAAACCCTTTAGCATTGTAAGTCTTAATGAACAACAAAAGATTTTGAAATTTACAGACAATCACTATCAAAAGAAAACCTTGAAATCTTTTAGGCTACAGAAGAATATCATTTAAAATTAATTTTTTTTTCTTTATCTCTTCGTTTAAGTTAAAAAAAAACTTACATTTTTAATAGAAAATAACATAAAAATCTTAATTTTGGAAAGTTATTTTTTTTTTCAAAAAGCTTTAAAATTCCTATAAAATATGAAATATTTTCTAAAGATTTTTAAACTTTATGTATGTCATTTATTTATAATTAAAAAAAACAAAAACAAAAAACAAATGATAATAATTTCAGTACAACAGTTCAAAAGATCATTCAACTGTGGCTGCAGCTTTGTTGCTTAATAAAAATATAATTTAAACAAAAATACCAACAAAAATTGTTGTTGTTGTTGTTAATGAAAAAAAAAACAGATGATTTTTATTGTATTTTACCTTTGAAATCTGTTTAACTAGTCTGGTAGTACATGATGTCACGTTTAGACCAGTTTAGTTTTTCTTACCAACTGTATGTCTCTTCTTTCTTGTTGTTTGTTTTGTTATTATTTATGGAATTCAGTAGTACAACAGCTAAGCCATCTGTATCTATATTTGTAGATGAGATATTGTTTTACATTGAAATGTATGCCACTGTTATAAATGCCTTCAAGTGTTTGTTTGGAAAAATGTTGGGCAATTGTTTTTCTCTCTTTTTCAGTTACCAGTTATCTCTGTGTGCACTTGGAGTTTTTTTTTTTGTTATTTTTTTTAATTCGTTGATTAATTAAAGTTGATTTTGTAAATAGTCTCCAAGCAAGAAATGTATTGTTTACATTAATAACAAAATATAAAATTGTTTTAAAATTTTTATAAAAAAAAAATTCCTTTGTAAATCGAAAGACTTAAGAAACAAACTTTATGGAAATATTCTATACATTGACCCAAATCCTGGCTATTCTTTGCATAGCGGCGAGAATTGAATATAATATGCCAGGCAAAGTTATTTTTATTTCGATTTTGATTTTATTTTTTCAGTTAAATTATTTCACTAAATTATTGACCCACCTTCGTATAAACATTTATTGGAAATATATCTCTTCAAATATTAATTTATGAAGGATGAACAAAAAAAAAAAAGATACCTCTGTGATGTCTGTATACGACTAAGCTCTTAAGCTGAATCATATTCTTGTTTGTAACTATTTACGGAGTCCTTCAAGTGGATTCAAGTAAAATATTTTGTTTTAATAACAAAACGTTTTAGGTACATTTAGTTAATCAGCATGGAGGCAAGAGAAAAAATTTTGTTTTTTTTTAAATATTCTCACTTGCCCCACGACTATTCAAGCTTGATCGCAATGTCATCTCGACCACAGTGGCCATGCTTACCGGTAATTACGTCATGAGAATACACGTGAAAAGACTGCACCTCCCATTAAACGGCATTTGCCCAGATTTGGGGTCGGTTGAAGAGTTGGAAACTGTTGTTCACTTTCTTTGTCATTGTCCATCTCTTGCAAAGTGCAGATTTAGGTTGTTTGGCTGTTCATTTCTTGTCAGCTTTACGGAGTTATCACCCATTGATATCAAGGATATAGCTTCATTTATTAAACTTTCTGATTTCCATCATAGGGGAGTCGTGCTTTAGTGTGCAGCTCTAGCCCTAAGCCACTTCAACAAAAAGCTTGTTGGATTTCGGTCAGCACAGGAACCTTTGTTTTTTTCACGTCTCCCTAAAAAGGTATTCCATGTAGCGAATTTAAAAAGAAATGTTGAGAAAAATATTCATTATAATTAGGATCCACAAAAATCTTGTAACCATTTTCAATTAAACACAAAGTGTTCCCATTTTTCTGATTATAACTTGCTAGTTTTCACAATTGAGTGATACTATGTGAATAATGCTGTTTATTACACAATCAGCGCAATTGACTGGGCACTACTAGTAAGAAAAAAGTTAATAGGATTCAAATAGTTCAAAAGAAGAATTATTAAAATTTAAAAAAAATAATTGAAAAGCAGAGAACTGCAAAGATTTATGCAAAGTTAAACGTGATTGCATTATGTGCCCATACCGCTCTAAATCTGAAATTGTTCTAAGATATCTAAGCTGCTAAGTATGCTTCCTTCTAAGCTTAGTATGCTTCCTTGGAATGTTCAGTGCTTCGTTACGAATGTGAAAACTATGATGGTTTGCTAAATATAAAGCGAATATTTTAAATTAATTGTAAAGCAAACATTTATCTCTTATCAGTTACGACTACAGCCCAATAAGACTAGATTGGGCACATATTTCGTAAGGTTATTGTCAACATAGTCATAAGGAAGAAGGAATGTTAGATGCCCGAAAACAATATTTAGAAAATCCGTAGAGGTTGACAATGAAATAACTTTGCCAACGAGGACTCAACATTACAATCAATCTGTCATGTGGTGTAAAATACAAAACTGTTGAGAGCTTTCGTCAATAAATTTTTCATAAAACAATCTCATATTAAACAATTTCTCTTTTATTCAATAGACTTAATTTGTCATGAACACATTGTTAATTTAACTGGTATACAGCGTAACTATTTCTTTAATTGTATTCCAAGAAGCTGCTGTTTCATCATAATGATATTCTGCATAAAGTGAAACAGTACCCGTATAAAAGAGACGAAACTGTAGTTTTTAAAACAAAATGATACAAATTACTTATCAAACACTTGGTATAAAATGTGATGATTAATGTAATTATTTTTTAAATCTGCTTAGAAAATCAACATATTTTTAAAATCATTCTATTTCATTCATAAGAAATTGTTGTTTCATTCTATTTATTGTTTGTTATTAAATAAAAATTTAAATAAATACATTTTTTTTATTGTCAACACATGATTCATAATGGAAACAACAGCACAACCGCATCTACTTTATTTCATCACTCCACTGGCGGGCTATACATACATATGTACATGTTGTATGTTTTGTGTTATTGATACTCTATGAGCTAATAATGCCGTATCATAAACTCCTGTATAATATACGTAATTAATGACACAGAATACCCATCTATTATATTAGTTTTTCATGGATTTTTTTAAAGAAATTTTATGAATATTAAAATCGAAAAAATCAAAAGTAAATTTTACCGAAAAATATGGTATATTTCTTGTGTTTGTTGGTTTTATTTTTTTTTTTCCAAAACATGGTATTTAAAGTTTCCATTTAGAGAAAGTTGTTTTTAATATTTTTTTTTTTCTTTCTTCTACCATTTGCTATAGGTACCATCAAAACATTGGCGTATAAACGCACAAAAACACTTCAAAATATACTCAATAACGCTTAAAAACACTTCAAATTATTCGTCATCTTTGTATTGAGTTGATGCGTTCAGAAAGGCATGATTAAGAAACAGAGAATCGCCGAAAATACAAACAAAACCATCAAAAAGGTGGTCAATTGTAGATAACAAAAAAAAAATAAAATTGTTAACGAAACCCGAAAGAAACAAAATGTTTAAACCAAAAGAAGTGGGCTAAAGAAAATGAAATTTAAATTTAATTTGTTTTTAAATTCCCACTCGCCACAATTTGACGGAGTGAGTGAGTGAGTGAGTAAGTTAATGAATGGGTCAATGAATTTCTACTCTTAATATTTTCATATGTATTTCTTTTTAATATGAGAAAAATAAACGAAAAAGAAAACATTTGAGGAAGTTAAAACCATTAAGAGATTTTGTTAAGAAAGTTTAATAAAAATTTATGTGACAGTTTTTAGATTTTTTAATGAAAGAAAATTTTAAATTTAAATTAAGATTTACATTCGTATATCAGATCTTTTGCTAGAAAGTCTCATTATTAGTTGTACGTTCAAAAAATTTTTGTGTTCTTTTCTGCTTTAAATCATTTTTTTTAAACTCGTTTACATCGTATTACAATGTTTCTCAATGATTATTTAAAAAAAAAAGACTTAATTTTGAGAATAAAATTTTAATTTTATGCGTTGAGAATAAATTGCGTTTCGCAATTATCATTCGCCTTTTGAAAAAGTCAAAAGTTTACAACAATTTGCATAATCATATTTATTTTGTACTTATACATATACAGGGTCTTCCAATAGAAATTTTCGACTTATCAGACGTCAGACTTCGGTTCAAAGCAGACATGAAATAAGAACAAATATTTCTTCAGCAGCTTCCTCTCAACAGATCTCTGGCAAAATCTCTGATTTAAAATAAAATTGCCATGAAAAGTTTCTCAAAAATCTATCGTTCGGAGTCGACTTGAAACTGTAGGTCCCGCCACTCATATATAAAATTAATACACACAACATGGGTGGTGTGAGAAGCTAGGTTCTAATCCAGACTGAAGAGTTGTAATGAGCAAATTATATATATATGTATGTATGTATATAAACTTTGATAGTTGATAAAGGTCATGTTGTTGAATCTGCATCTGCCAAATAAGTTATAATTTATTCAATCTGTTTTGCCTAATGACCGTGGACGACCATAGACAACGATCTGTGTTCTCTGACCGGCCACTGGAGCAGTTGACAACTGACCCTAATCTTCATCGCAGATTTCTGGGAGAATGAGTACATGAACAAATAAAATTGTAGAATTTGCAATAATAATAATCCACATGAGATCCAAGAACATTCTATGCTACTGTTTAGTGTGGATTTTAGACTAGCGATGCCACCGGACTATATTTCATCGAGAACAACATTGGTCAGGAAATCACAGCTAGCCCTATTGGATGATTATTACTCTTTTGTTCAGAATTAGATGAGCTGGATACAAATGATGTATGGGTTTCAACAAGAAGGCACTACGTCCCACATAGGTCGATCTACATTAAATGCTCTGTATTACTGACTTGAGTGCATGGTCAACTCACATGGAGATGATATCAACTGGCCACCTAGAATTAGTGCTTTGACCGCGTTAAACGTTGTCTTGTAGAGTATTCTTAAGTCGCAGGTGGATGCGAATAAGCTACAAACCATACATACATACATATACGTAATTGGCCATTACAACCCTTCAGTCAGGATTACGGCCTGGCTTCTCGCACCCCTCATGTTGTGTGTATTAATTTTATACGTGAGTGGCGGGACCTACAGTTTTAACGTCGACTCCGAACGACAGATTTTTAAGAAGCTTTTCATGGCAATTTTTACTCTCAGAGTTTTTGCCAGAAATTTGCTGAAAGGAAGTCGCCGAAGAAATATTTTCATATTTTCGTTTTGATGTCTGACCTGGGATTTGAACTCGGGCCTTTTGTCTAATAAGCCAACACACTACCTACTAGACCACGGCGACTTGACTTGAAAGCAGTAGTACAAACAAAAATATATGTAAGTCAGGGAAAACCATTCATGACTTTTAACTCACTATAGTGTTCCTACGAAGCTAACACTATTCTTCATTCATTCATGTTGTTGCCTATAACAACATTGCAATTATATCACAAGTAGTGTATGCCTCAGCTATGCTTCTCACTAAAGAAAAGCTACTAAGTTTTTATTCGACTGTGAACACGGTGAAATGGTATGGATTAGGCTAGTCTTCAAACATTTGTTCAACTTTTTATTAAAAAAAAACATTTCAATTTCAGCAGATTTCAGTGCAATGAGCAATGAAAAGGTCTCTTCTTTATCCGCTGGAAGGAACAAGCGACAATTGGCTTTACCATCACCGTAGAACCAGCTACAGTAGGGCAGTATACTTAGTTTATTTGGTAAAAAAAAACTTGTTTAACGAAACTAAAACAAAGTATTCAACTATTAGTACCTCGAAGTCATATGTAATATATTCTTGGCCAGCATCCTGTAACGCTGGAACTTAACTAGTGAAGAACCCAAACTGTTACAAATCAAGCATAAACAATACTATCAGGACGAAGCCCAATTGTATAAGTAAAATAAGATTTTCAAGGCTGAAAAATAGAATCAAAAGAACACACAGGATCACTTAAAAATAACAGCAGAAAATCAGGTAAGAAGTAGTTGGCTTGTGAGAGCTATATATTCCCAAGAGGGGTAAAAATGATAACAAAAATAATTGTTGTAGGAATATTGCCTAAACATTTAATATAAATACGGTCTAAAGCGGTTAACCACATTTTCTAAAGTAGTAAATCCGCACTATTAAAATATTATCATAACGATCCTACAGCTTACTTGCTCAATTGGTTATTACAAGCCTTTAGTCAAGATTACAACTTAGCTTTTCACAGCACCCATGTTTATCCACGATTGGTGGAACCTACAGATAGAAGTTAACGCAGAACGATAAATTTTTGAGAAATGTTTCATTTGACTCTCAAAGTTTTTGCCAAAAGCTTGGTTGCTGGCAGAAAATCACCCGAAGAAATATTCTTTTTTTTTTCATATTTCGTTTCGTTCGAGGTGTCTGAGCTAAGGTTTGAACCGTGGAATAGCATTTAATAAGTCACACACTACCTACTAGACTACGGCATCAACTTTAATTTCTGCTTGTGAGAGATATACATACATAATTGGCCATTACAATCCTTCAGTCAGGATTACGGCCTAGGTTCTCAACACTACTCATGTTGTGTGTGTTAATTTTATATATGAGTGGCGGGACCTATTTTTTTTTCTCTCAGGGTTTTTGCCAGAAATCTGCTGAGAGGATGTCGCCGAAGAAATATTTTTTTTATATTTCGTTCCGTTCGAGATGTCTGAGCTAAGGTTTGAATCCTGGAATAGCATTTAATAAGCCACACACACTACCTACTAGACTACGGCATCAACTTTAATTTCTGCTTGTGTGAGATATACATGAATTTTATTGCAATGATGCGATAAAATTGGGCGTAGCAGCGAGCAGCAGATAATTTACTTATAGTAGATTTTCTGAGTGTTTGTCTCAAGTTTTAATATTACGGTATCAGGGATTTATTCTATAATTCCTTTGGCAAAGAATAGAACAAACTATGAATATTTTTATTATTGTTTACAGTCATCATCAAATAACATAAAACACTAGTTTTGTGCTTTTAGTTTTTATACTTCAAATGTTGGTTGTACTTTTAATTTTAAGCCCTCAGCCAACTACTACTTTATAAGGAACTTCGTTCCAATAACCTCTCTTCCGCTAATAAAAAAAAACATAACAAACGATAATCACTTAAAAGAAATGACTTGCAGAAATGCTTGCAACCAAGGTTTTTTTTATTTATTTTTTGTTTTTTGATGAATTATGTGAGTTTATTTATACAATTAAAATAAAATAAAATACTTTCATTTTTTTATACTATTTCCTTTACATGTACATATAAATTGTTTTTCAACATTTCCCTCTTGTCTGGTTTACACACATATTTTTTAATTTGGACTGGTTATTATAAATGGCTTAGTGAGAGTTTTTTTCTTTTGCTTTTACAATTTTGTCAGTCTGTTGGCAGAGATTGAAAAACTAAAATATTTCAAAATTTGTGTTTTTTTTTTCTTTGAAATCGCTCCGTTTATCGCTCCATTGCTCAATACAAAAAATTCTCATGGTGACTAATAAAACGAGGTTCTTTTGGGTAACAGGTTAACAACACCTTTAACAAGAATTTTAATTAAATGCTGTTGTATTTAATTTTGTATTTAATGTTCATAGAAACACAAAACAAAAAAGCAATTACAAAATTGCAGTTTGTTTAAAAGTAAGTGCATGTATGTACATATGTACAAATTCCACGAATACTGACACTTAAAAAATATATGGAAACTAACGAAATGTATGTTTGTAAATCAACAACAGAACATGATATTCAAACTGGCCACAAGCTTAAGAAACGAAACAAAAAACAAAAATAATGATTACGACAAACAAACAAATTTGTGGTGGGAATTAAGTAATAAACAAAAAATTAATATGTTATGTTTCCCAAAACAAAAACAAAAAAATTGTTAAATAAAGTTAAAAAATATACGATTAGTAGTGGACTGGTTTGCTTGATTTCGATTGTAATTTGATGGGAGCGTTTTAATTTTTTCTTTTTTTTGATTTATTTAACAGAGTGTTCTAGAAATAAGCATTCAATTAATATATGTACTTTATATAGAACATTTAATATAACATAACTTACTTTACTACAAACGATTGTTTTTTGATTTTTTTGTATTTATAGAATTTAAGTTCATCGAAACATAACGTATTTAAACATTCGATGGCTTTTACTCTTGCGAAAATTTAATTTTTAGAAATCTGCTTTAGATTTTAAAGACTATCACAGTAAGAGTGCCTTTATCAATTTAGTGCCATTTTGAGTGCAAGTTTCTACTCTGAAATTTAGCAGCAGGCAGTCACATAAGTTTATTCCAAAAACGGAGCGTCTTACAACGAGCACTATGTTACAACTGTGAAAACTTATTCCAAAAATGTTCGAAAATAAAAGTTAAACTTCGAAGAATTTTTTATTGAGAAAGTGAAATTCATGTAACTCCCATTTAAAGACTGGTCGCAAAATTTGATAAAACTGAGTCTGTTATGAGCAATAATAGCAATAAGAGTTCACGTAACAGTCGGTCTCTTAAAAATAATGCTGCTATAAACGAGAGCACATATATACATACATTCATACATACATAATTACATAACATACATAATTGATCATTACAAACCTTCAGTCAGAATTAAGACCTAGCTTCGCACACCACTCATGTTGTGTGCGTTAATTTTATACATGAGTGGCGGGACCTCCGAACGACAGATTTTTGAGAAACTTTTCATGGCAACTTTATTCACTCTCAAAGTTTTTGCCAGAAATCTGATGAGAGGTAGTCGCCGCTAAAAATATTTATTTGTATTTCATTTTGTTGGAAATGTCTGGCCTAACGTCTAATAAGCCAACACTCTACCTACTACACTACGACAACTAATAAACGAGAGCATCAACGAAAAATCAAAAACAAAAATTGAAATTTCACGTACCTCTACACCATTAATTTTAATAACAGACTTTAACCTTGATCTGTACATCATTCTCGAGCTCTCAGACATTACTAAGGCTCTCAAACCAGCAGACCATGACAAGCAAAGGTAACTTTTTCGATGAATCGAATTTCCGTTTGAATTGACTTTGTGAATACTTAAAATATTCAAATTTGGAAAAATCCTCATGCCAACAATCTGGTGCAGGCGTTGGTCAGGCGGTGTTGTTAAGCCTTACTTACGACGTTGGTTACATACATACATATACATATAATTGGCCATTACAACACTTCAATCAAAATTACGACCTAGTTTCTCACACCAATCATGGTATGTGTGTTAATTTTTTACATGAGTGGTGGGACATACAGTTTAAAGTCGATTCTAAATGGCTGATTTGTACGAAACTTTTTTACGACAATTTTTTATTTGCTCTCAGAGTTTTTGTCACAAATCTGTTGAGAGGAAATCGCCGAAGAAACATTTTTTCATATTTCGTTGTGATGTCTGACCGAGGATTTGAACCGTGGCTTCGTGTCTAATAAGCCAACACACTACCTACTAGACTACGGCGACTTCAATATATTTCTTTAGAAGTTTTCCCACATTTTTAAAAATTCATAGAAAAATTCAAGAACTTTAAAGTCAATTCTTAAGTCGCCGGGACCTATAGTTTAAAGCTGATTTCGAAAATGTGTAAGAAACTTTTTCAAGACAATTTTTTTTATTTGCTCTCAGAGTTTTTGCCAGAAATCTGATGAGAGGTAATCGCCGCAGAAATATTTATTTGTATTTCATTTTGTTGGAAATGTCTGGCCTAACGTCTAATAAGTCAAGACACAACCTATTACACTACGGCGACTAATAAACGATAAATTCACGTACCGCTACGCCCTTAATTTTAACAACAGATTTTGACCTTGATGTGTACATCACTCTAGAGCTCTCAGACATTACTAAGGCTGTCAAACCAGCAGACCATGAAAAGCAAAGGCAACACGCTCAATGATAATTTTTCGAAAAAGTCATCCTTTTCGATGAAATGAATTTCCGTTTGAATTGGCTTAGTGAATACTTAAAATATTCAAATTTGGGAAACTCCTCATGCCATCCATGACAAATAAATGCTCCCACAATGAACAACAATCTGGTACAGACGTTGGTCAGGCAGTGTTGTTAAGCCTTACTTATGACGTTGGTTACATATATACATACATACATACATAATTGGTCATTAGTCAAGTGTGTGTGTTAATTTTATACATGAGTTGCGGGACATACAGTTTAAAGTCGATTCCGAACGACAGATTTTTGAGAAACTTTTCATGGCAATTTTATTTGCTCTCAGAGTTTTTGCCAGAAATCTGCTGAGAGGAAGTCGCCGAAGAAATATTTTTTTTTTTTCATATTTCGTTTCGATGTCTGATCTGAGTTTGAGCCTTGGCTTTGAATAAGCCAACACACTACCTACTAGACTACGGAGACGGTTAAGCCCTACTTTTTTGAAGATACGGCCAGCATTTGTTGTCACAGTGAAGGGTATTCTTGTAGTCTCTACTAGACCCAATGGATCTGAGCGACATGTGGTTTCAGTGAGACGGCGTGACCAGACACATCACTTCTGCAACAATTAATTTATTGAATCAATAATTTGCAGAACAAATTATCACAAGAAATTCTAATGGCAACTGGCCATCAATATAATACGATTGAACGCAGTGAATAATATTTCTTTGGGAGTTTTCCCTCATTTCTATGAAAAATTTTATGGAACTGAATTTATTTGCCCTGAATTCTTAAGTTATTCTTAAAAAGACAAAACCGAACCATTGTAATTCTTTTCACCTTGACCTTCCTATTCCATGAGCTGTAACATAAAATATAATAAAAAAAAGTTTTCCAATTTGTTTTATTAGAAAAAAAACCTATTGATTGTAAAATATTTAATAAAATTAATAACTTTAATGATTTATTGAGTTATTGTTATTAAAATTTATTTATTTCTTTATTAGCTTTTTCCTCTGACTATGCTTTTATACAAGTTTCTTGGTCAATGTCTTCAACATTTGAAAATACCCTTAAACCATCCATCTAATCGTATGCATTACAATATCGTATGGTATACATACATAATTGGCCATTACAACCCTTCGTCAGGATTACGGCCTAGCTTCTCAACATCGTATCGTATGGTATGGCTGTCTTTATTAAAGTTTCAGTTTTGGGTCAAATATATTGTATACAAACATATGTACATATGTAAGCATGGACACTAAATAATACAATATTTTTTTTAAATTTTATTTCACATGTAATTCAAACTAAATTTTAAAGGTCATCAAGTTCTGGCTATTGACACACCAACTCTATTCACACTTGGTGCGTTTGTTTCATATCTGTGACCATATATGGGCGTATGTGTATTTATGTACATAAGTATTTTACCGTTTGCTGTCGTATGGTCTGTCGTATGCAAAATATAAAAATAGAAATTAAATTTAAAAGCATCAAATGACGTAAATTAACTCAAGTGCTAACTTGCTTGTTTGCTTGCTTTATTTGCCGCAGGCTGTTCTTTTTCTCTTTTCTCTTTGGTATTTGCTTTTATTTTTTATTGTTATCAGATGTGTTTACTGTGGTGTTTTGTGCATAAATTATTTTAAAACAAAAATAATGAAAAATCTAGTTGTTATTATTAATAATGAATACACAGAATACATAGAATAAAGTCGTGTTTAAACTGGTTTCCGGTTCCCGCTTTCATAATTACTAATAGTATTGCTTAATTATTAAAATTAGAAGTAAATTCTTTTTTTTTCGAAATAAAATACAAAAGATTTATTATCACCATTAAAACAAAAGGCGCTTTCGTTTAATTATCGGGAAGAAAAACCTTCAAAATGTTTATGCCAAACAGCTTTAGAAACTTTAGAACTACCATCCAATAACGATTAATTTCAATTTAAATGTTGTTTCTTTAATAGTTTTCAACATGAAACATAAACTATTTAATAAACAAAAAACCAGTTTCTACATACATCCCCACATAGGACTATAAAAATCACATCTGAACCAATTTTAATTGCAAATTTATACTTACTTTTTTGCAAAAAAATTTACACTATCCTCCTTAAAGGTTAATCAAACTCAAATATTTGATATACAATTAGAATATTGCGATCCTTCCTGCATAAAAGATTGAACATATTTCGAGCAATATTTATTTGAATACATATTTGTGGCAATATTTTCACTAGCAATAAACTTTAAAGACCAATTCGTGTATCGTGTAGATAGGGCCTTACGTATGTAAAAAATATTACGGAATTCTATACGTATTTTCAAAATAAAAGTAAAAATCTTAGAATAGATTTGTTTGCATTTACATGTTTAGTAAAATACCAAAACAATTGGGCAATTCACACAACTTTGTATCGTGTATGTTGTATTGAATACATTTGTTTCTTTGTGAACGCTCAATGCTATGCTGTATTGTTTATTTCGTGGCATTCAAACAATTTGATAGCCCGAAACCAACACAACATATGAAAACATATACACATTTTTTTCATTCACACAATTTGATAGCACGAAACCAATACAACTTTTAAAAGCATATGGGGGCAATTCACACAACTTTGTATCGTGTATGTTGTATCGAATACATTTGTTTCTTTGTGAACGCTCAATGCTATGCTGTATTGTGTATTTCGTGGCATTCAAACAATTTGATAGCCCGAAACCAACTCAACATATGAAAACATATACACATTTTTTTCATTCACAGAATTTGATAGCATGAAACCAATACAACTTTTAAACACATATGGAAAAAAGGTGTATAAGTGTATTAGATTTTTATATGAAAATTATCAACAACAATCATACACTGTTGTATGTTCTTCCAACAATACAATGAATACAACGATACAACGGCTTGTGTGAATTGACCAATGGAAAAAATGTGTATAAGTGTATCAGATTTTTATATGAAAATTATCAACAACAATCATACACTGTTGTATGTTCTTCCAACAATACAATGAATACAACGGCTTGTGTGAATTGACCAAATGTAATATTAATGCATATGTGATCTGTTGAAGTGCAATTGGGGTTTGAAAAATTTCAAACAACCAAGTGACGATTGCCAAGTTTCCATTCGTATAATACGATTTGATAGACGATCTGAATTAAAAAAAAACCTGGAATAATACCTAGATTCAGTTGGGAAGAATTTTTCGACTACAATATTATTCACCAAAGTCAACAATAGCTAGTAATCGCTTTGGGATCATTAGTTGGATTCGTTAACTATTCCCAACTTAGTTCTCGAGCTAACATAACCATCAATTCACTTGCGGTTAAAAGGCCAAAAATATCGACAGTAAAGGTCTGCGTGAGAAGCTAGGCTGTAATCCTGACTGAAGGGTTGTAATGGCCAATTATGTACGTATGTAACGGCCTGCATTTAGCGTATTGTTGGAGCTCATAGTAAATGATTCCGTGGAAATACATTCGAATGCAAATAGCAATACCTGGCAGAGAGGAAATTAAAGTAAGGCCACCATTTGCACTCCCTCAAATATATTTACGAGACCTAACCACTACTAATTCGTACACAGAGCAGTTTTCTTTGATATACGAATATTTTCTTATTCCATATTTTGCATAATAATAATGACAAAGCCTTGAGAGTTAAATTTTTGTACTCGTATTTGTCATTGTCATAAACAACGCTCTTTACATAATCAGCAACAATCGGCTTCAGAAATGGTGAGGTGCTCATATATTAAATTTCCTTTTTTAATCATTCTTATTCAAATTAGAAGCTAGGCCGTAATCCTGACTGAAGAATTGTAATGGCCAATTATATATGTATGTATTTCAAATGTTATCAAAAGAATTTTTCGCAAATAATCTCTAAACTGTCAATGAAGTTTTTTTGTTCAAACTCTTATATTTTTATCTTTACCAAGCATTATTACTACAAGATGCGGAGAATATTCAAAAGAATTTGATAGCATTTTAAAAATTAAATATTTTTATCTTGTTTTTTTTTTCATTTATTACCGTGTTATTATTTTACCTAAGTAGAGTATATTGTGCAACTGTTTGTACACAAAAGATTAATTAAAGATTTTACGAGCAAGATTTTCAAATAAAAATCTGAAAGAAGCCATTAGTTTTGCATCTAAATTGGAATTTATTTAAGGCAAAGAAACATATTTTTCTGTATTCTTCTGTACAATTTTATTGAAGATTCGAGATGAAAAAAATAGACCGTAATAAATTTTGATCAAAAATATGCAAATCAAATAAGGTGTGTCAAATCCTTTTTAATTACAAAAATATTTTTGAATGGAATTTCAAACAAGTTATAATAATAATAAAATAAATATAATTTTTTAATAATATTTCATACACACACACATCCTTATACGGCTTTTAGATATGCACCTTTATTGCGTAAATCGCAATAAACGCCATTATTGAGCTCAATATTTCATATAAAGTTTCAATTAATTATTGCGCAATAAATACACAAATTGTTATAATATTGAGTAATACTTAAAATGCAACACTGCGCATATTACAATTACCAGAACACTTTCTGTTGATATTTGGCGACTCAAATGTCAATAACGACAAACGAAAAAAAAATAAACGAAAAAAAAACGAAACAAATTAAAAACAATTTTGTTGAAACAACCAGCTGTTTTGTTTACCAGCTGTCAAATGCATATTGAAGAAACAGCTGAACTGCGTATGTTATTATGTCTGAACACTTAAAATATTGTACTCAATAAACCGAATATTGACTCAAAAAAAGTGCATATCTGAACATAGTATTAGGATTATATTAAATTAACTCAGAATCTAATAAAATGTGTCAGTTCATTTGGATTTAAGAAGGTTCAAAAAGGCTACATGGAGAGAAAATGCTGCAGTACGAATTCACAGTCTCCAAGCGCTGTTAGATGGTAAAAAGAACACAAGAACATAGAACACAAACTTTCTAAATATTGCCACGAAGGCGATAAGGACATTCTTTGCCTTCACGAGGTTTTGCGGTGATACCTGATCTTTGAAACCTAGAATGCTATTCACTTCTGTTTTACAACCACTTCCCCACATGCTTCTTTGATGTGATGAGCAACTAATACGTCAAACACATCTAAAGACCTTTTGGATTCGTCGAGAATCCAAAGTCTTGATTTAATGCACCTATATTGCCCCAGGATTGTATCCAAGAACAACAACACAGAATTAGGGAATATCTTTCCTTGAGACAAGATATTTCTTAAGCATTTCAATCTACAATTACATATATGTAAGTGTAGAGACTTTCTTGAAATTCTTGGCATAAAGGTAATGACCTTAAGCTATTCTGTGAATGTGCAATAAGCCAAACGAACGAAATATTTAGAATAACCTAGACAGAAGCCAAAGAGGTGGCTAAGAACAATACGAACAATGTGACATGAGGGTAATGGCTTTGAGCCATTCTCTGTATGAGTCGCTGGAACGAAATACTTACAATATCCAGACAGACTGAAGCAAAAGTGGAAGCTGAGAACAATAAGGAAACAAAGAAAAGAAATTGTGAATTATATTTGTAAACAGGATAATACATTATTTTAGTTATTATTAGATGAATAACTGATCAAATTGACTGTATTTTTTTTAATTTACGTTTGGCAAATTTTAAATTCTTGTAGTCTAGTAGGTAGTGTGTAGGCTTATTACACATGAGCCTGTGGTTCAAATCCAAATTTAGACATCTCAAACTAAACGAAATATAGAAATGTTTCATTCCACTCAGCATTCTTCTGGCAAAAACTCCATGAAACGTTTCTCAAAAATTTATCGCTCGGAGTCGGCTTTAAAGTATAGTTTTTGCCAGTCCTTAATAAAATTAACGCACATAGAATGGGTAGTGCAACAAGCAAGTTAGTAATTCTGACTAAAGGGTTGTTAGGGCCAACGCAGAAATGTCGACATTCTTTAAAATTCGTCATCCATTTTCCTTTCGAAATCATTAAAATCTAGTAGATTTGTGTATATTTCAGAGTGTTTAATAGAAAAAGTCCACTAAAGAAAACTCGCCTTAAATTCTCAAAAACCTTCTATTCGTGCTAAAAAGTTTGATAGGTTTAAACTAAACATACTTCTTATTGAAGCTAGATATAGGGGGGAAAATTTGTAGCAACAATTTAAAAAACATTAATTAAAAAACAATTTAATTTATAAAGGAAGTTTTAAAACAGATAGAAACAATTCATTAAAACCAAAACCAGTTGCCTTAGCAAATTGATAGAAGTTTAATTAAAAGTAATTTTTTTAAACATAGTATACTAAATTGAAAATAAATTAAAAAAATTATTGTGTTACAAAATACCAATTAACAAAAGCAACATTAATTATCTACAAATATGTATCTAAACACCGGTAAAAAAAAACTATCTTAAAGGCATATGCTACCCTTTTATAGACACCTTTATTACACAAACTGGCATAATATTAAGCAACCTTTTACAAAAAACAAAAAATAACGAAACTTTTGTTCTGATATTCTGATTTTTCTCTCCGGCTTTTTGAATGCTGCAATAGCTTTGTGTTGGTTGCTTACAATACTATCAAAATAAAATATAAAATGACAACAATAATATTGTTGTTAAAAAGAGCAATAAATAAAATAAAATAAAACCAGTTTAAAAATGTCAAAAAGTCTTCAGCGTATATTTCATAATACATACATACACTGAATGTATGTGCAAAATTTAAACAAAACTTTTTAACTGATTTGGATTTTATTTATTTATTTTTTTTATACGTCTGCCTGCATTGATTATATTTTATCAACGTCAACAAACAGGTATTATTTAGTAATTTATTTAAATTTATAACTTTTATTTTCAGTTTTGCGACATGTGAATGAGGTTTCTTTAACAAAAAGAAAAATACGGAGAGAAAAAGTCAAAATAAAAGAAAAATAAATTTAAAGAAAACAAAAAAAATTTACAAACAAAACATGTTAATCAACTTGTTTAAACTATTATGATAACGAATATTAAATTTCGTGGCCAAAAAAAAAAAAAAAAACAAAAAAAAAACTTGCTGCTGCAATTCCATAAAAGCAAAAAACCAACGAAAATTTTTATACAACAAATTATTCATAATGATGACCAAAAATAAGCCACAAAGTAACGAAATAATCACCACTCTTTTTAACTTTTTTTTTTGGTTTTGTTAGTGTATGAATCAATTCGCAACAAATAAAAGCGTTAAACAGCAAAAACCAAAACTAGAATTGAATTTCCAGAATCTACGAAAACTTTTTTTTAATGTTTTAACAACTACAACAATGTATAGTTTTAAATTGTGGAGGTTTTTTTATTATATTTGTCCGTCTGTTACCAATTTCCATTTTTGTAAATTTCATGCCCACAATTGCACACACAAAGGATTGTAATAATTGCTCAAGTGGTTTAACTTGTTTTTTATTGCTTTATTTATTTATTATTTTTCTGTAAAGTTTAATAACAATAACGGTTTATGAGAGAGGCTGGGAGCTTTAATGTTTTCAATTCGAACTTATTTTCAATAAATGAAAGCGAAAACTAGATCGACTACTTTTGCTTGTAGTGTTTTTGATTTTTTTTTTGTTGTTGTTTTAATTTATCTTTTCCGTTATTTATTGGAAAGTAATTTAAATTATCGCAAAGTAATAATTTTATTTTTTTCGTCGATAAGTATTAAAAAAAAGGAGGTGAATGTGTTGTCAGTCTTCTAGCTGCATACGTAATATCGGATAAAGACAAAGTTTGTTGTTTAAGTCTTTTGTTTATAAATGAAACAAAACATGTTTGAAACGAAATTCTTCATAATTTGCGAACAGAAGAAAGCTGATGAATAAAGAAATCACGATTTTAGTATTTTTTTATCAAAAAATTAAAAATGTAATGGGACTCAGATCTCCAACAATACAGCACAATACAGCACAATACAGCACTTATTACAATAATATTCAGCAAAGCTGTTTATATGGCAAGTAATGGAACAGAATAGCTATAAAATATGGCAATAAACTTTGTATATGTATATAACGCCACATGTTCTCATAGGCTGCCCGAACACTGCAGTGTTTGCCAGGCAGATGTTATGGAAATTTTGAAAGCTTATTGGAATGTTTATTGGGTAGTGGAATTTTCCCTGAAAAACTCTTGATTTACTCAGACAACCAGACAGTGCCCAACAAACGTAATTTCAACGTCCGTTCTTGTTCATGAATGTTTCTCAAGGAAATTTCGGATCATTCAAAGCTAATTCTTACATGGGTTCCGGCACATATGGACAAAGTTGGAAATCTCACTATTCATGATATAGTCTAGAGCTGATACGGAGCAATTTCCGACATATTACAGGGCATAGATACTCCGATTAGTCAAGGAATTTATCGTTACCACCAAAAATGATGTCAGTCTGGAGATCAAGTGCAGGATCACTCTTGCCAACAGGTGCTACTATGGTCTCAATAGGCAATTGAGTAGCAGAGACCTCACTCGTGCGACAAAACTATTACTCTACAAGACGCTCATCCTACCCGTGCTTCTTTATGGCGCAGAGGCATGGACCCTATTAAGCACTGCTGCAGCAGCCTTGAGAGTATTCGAGAGGTAAGTCCTACGATGATTTCCGCATCCGATCCAACAGTGCGCTGTATGAGCTCCTCAACGACATAGACGTTGTGCAGCGTATTCATATCCAGCGGCTGCGTTGGCTCGGCCATGTCGTTCGAGTGGAGGAGGATGCTCCGCCGAGACGGGAATTTGATGCGGGAATCTGCGGAAGAGGATGACCTTGTATGCGTTGGAAGAACCAAATCGAGGAAGCCCTGTCATCGATTGATGTGACCAACTGCGTAGGCGCGCAAGAAGTTTAGGCGCCGAGAAGGATGTGTTTCGGCAGGCCGAAATCCGTTAATCGGGTTGTAAATTGCCAATTAAGTATGTAAGATTGCCTCGGTGAGATTGGATGTTATCTACACGTTTTACTGGGAGTCTCAATCTCGTTGTCCGCAAAAGGGTACGTGTAATATTGCAACCCTCTGCTGAACACGTACAGATAATAAGAGGACTGAGTTACTTCTATTCTGAAATCACATATGTATATCGCACAATACCGATTCTAACGGACCACAGTAATTTTGATAGGCATGTCAAAAAAACTCGATGTTCCGTCCAATGACTTCTGCACGAGCTGTGGATCTAAGGATGAGGAAAACACTGTAATTCACCTCTTGCGTTAGTGCCCTGATCTTGCCATAAAAATAAGGAGGTTTTTGACCTCTCACTTTCTAATATCCAAGCTCTTTATTATATAGATTGCTGGATAGCGAGATTTATTTTGGTCTCGTGTTGATTTTTCCTAGCGAATGTGTGATTCTCGTTTTCAATGTTGATTGTGGTATTACCTTAGGGGCTAAATACTGACCTATGTGGAATGCTTTCCTTCAAGGTAGAGTTTATCGAATCTAACCCAGCGCTTCCAAATGAAATTTGGTTTAAGAGTAATAAAAAGTTTCTCAAAAATATGTCGTTTGGAATTTGGAAATTGTAGCTTCCGCCACCCAAATATAAAATTAACGCACACAACATGAGTGGCATGAGAAACTAGATCGTAATCCTGTTTGAAGGGTTGTAATGACTAATTATGTATGTATGTATGTGTGTGTAATAAAATATTACGCTAAGAAATAATTTACTTTAAAAAATTTTAAAACATGGCAAAAGCATTAAAAAACGAAATTTGTATAATTTTAATACAGAAATCTGAATACACAGAATCGACAACAGGAATTTGAATTTTTTTATTGCCAGTATAAAGGTATTCATTCCATTTTATTTTTTTAAAATAATAAATAAAGAGCATAACACATTATTAAAGGGTACATAAAAATTATTTGTTACCTGAATGAACCTACTACATACAGCAGCCAATTTTCTACCCCAAATTTAATCAAAAAAATAAACGTGAATTTTTTTTGTTTACTAAAGTTCCCATAATTCAAAATATATTTGAATTTCATTCGTTGGCGTGTTTGCGCAAACAAAATTTTACACGCTCCATCATAATTTTGTATGTGTCTTGGGTTTTTTTAATTCACTTAACAAAATAAGAAGATTGACTATTTCCGTTTTAGTTTTCAGGCTTACAATAGGGCACAAACTAGAGCTTAAAAAATAGTCAAAAACAGAAATAAAATAGAAACAAAATAAAGAAATAAAAAATAAAATTATAAATGCTCAGAATACGTATATACATATGTACACGTAAAACAAAACAAAAACTAACTAACTAACCATGAAGGTCAATGAAGATTAAAGATGGAAAAGTTTTTTTTTGTTACTGATCAGCTCGATCATATGAGTAAATTTTAATTTGTTTTGCCATTTTTTTTATAATTTTTCATATTTTCTTTGAAAAGTTATACTTTAATATTCATCTAGTTAAGCGTGAATAGCTGCGTATTTAAAAAAAAATATGTAATTTTTTAAAGAAAATTATTACATTTTAATTGTTTCCAATTGAATTTTTTTTGACTATTGTATACGTATTTATTATTAATTACATTGTAATCTATTTTTGAAATTTTTGTTGTGTTATGATTCATGATTTGAATTGTTTATCAGACAAATATTTCAAACAATCAGACAAGTTAATACTTCCGTTTTACTTTTGACGTTCATATCTATATTGGCCCAAAATCTTAAGCGTATTGCTCACGCAAATAATTGTATTAAATATAGAAAATATGTGTGTACATATGTATGTATGCATGCTCGATCAAACAGTGCAGTATTAAAAATATTTTTAAAAAAGGAACTACAAATTCAATTTATTTCGGGAATTCATTATAAAAATTAATAATAATATTATCGTAGACCTAATATGTCTTGAAAAAAATTAAGTTTTAATCCATTCTTATTAATTTAGAAGACATAGGTATGTTTCTTAGGACCAATAGCAAGGTATGCTGGAACTGCTGCATATAATATATAGGGTGGGCTATATATAGGCTTATGAGTTCTGAACGTTGTCTTTCCTGAGGGGAGGTACAGACTTTCGGAAAAAACCACCGAACATATTGTGCCTGAGGCTATGTTCCTGCCTGGTTTGAGGATACTTATGCCGGATTGGGCACAATGAAATAGTGGGGTACTCCAGGTACAGGAAGGTATATCCATCTTCACAGATGGGTCTAAGTTAAGTGCAGGTATAGGTGCTGGGGCTGTTCTGTAGGGAACTCGGTCTTGAACTTCACTTTAGGTTAAAAGACAACTGTAGCTTGCTTAATGCAGAAATTTTCGCAATCTTGAAGGCTATTGGCCCATAGCCCATAGTCCATAGCTGGTGGGCCCGCTTTAGATTCGCAATCTTACATAATCTTTGTTGACAGTCAGGTTAACCTAAGGGTCATCGCGTCGGTCTGATGCAAATCACTGCTCGTTCGCGAGTGCAAGAAGTCGTTTAGGACTTTTGGATCAGACCCTATTTGTCTATGCTGGTTTCCAGTTCATAGCAGAATACTCCGTAATGAGACGGCAGATGCTCTTGCAAGGTAAGTTTCGCTTTCTGGGAGCGATTTAATAGTTGGTTCTTATCCCCCAATCTGTCACCTCTATGGCCTCATCAATGGATGGGTCAAGGGGTAGAGCAGAGGCGTTGTTATGTTTCTAGGTGTCTGTGGCCTGCTATAGACAGTGTTACAACAGGTCTGCTACTGGGCTTGGATAAGGCCAGTTTAGGATTAGTTACTGGATTTATTACAGGGCACTGCGAGATTAGGTCACTGACAGCCGGACTATGAAAGTATATGTTGCGACTATCGAACACCTCCTCTGTAATTGTCCAGCCCTTAATAGGTTGAGGTTGAAGACCCTTGAATTCTGTGTCGAGAGCTGACATAAAGGCTCTCAATAGATTCATTAATAGCTTTGACTGGTAGAGAAGTGCAAGGGCTTCATTTGTGTAGTCGCACTCTCTCTTGCATGTTTGTTGGTCTGTGTAATTCCTCCGTTCCCTTATTCTACACTTTCCAACTTCCTTTCCTTTTTTCTCATCCCCTTCATTATCCTCACACTTAATGGACGTTTTTGAACAATGGGTCAACTTGAGCTCCGGGTACTGTACTTGTCAAGTACACGTCCTCTAACCCAAACCTAAACCTAAATTTAAACCGATAAATTTGAACCATCGGTTAATTAGAATATGGCAATACTTATGTCATGAACGTAATGAATCGATTTACGGCTGAGTAATGTTGTAAAAAAAAACATCTTTTCTGATAAGGGGACGTTAATAAGCAAAATTGGACCTCGGAAAACCCGCCCGTAGTCTTACGAGTGACTGTTTGGTGCGTCTCATGAACCGGAGACATCATTGGCCCACATTTCTTTGAAAATGAACGCGGCACAACCATTGCGATCAATGGAGACACCTATCGCACAATGGTAACCGATTTGTTTGTACCCGCTCAAACGTTTTATGGCCTTTTAATTAACCAAAATGGTGATGTCAATTGACCGCCAAAAAGCTGCGATTTGAGCCCGTTGGACAATTTTCTGTGAGGCGCCGCTCAACAGAAACAACTGAGCATTTGAAGGTCAGCATTTGTGGTGCCATTCTGAAATACGACCGCATACACCCGAAAACACGCACGAAAATTGGTCCGATCGAATGAGGTACTGTGATGCGTTGCGGGGGCAGCCATATGAATGAAAAATATTTTTGGCAAAATTTCTAACCGTTTTTGTTTAATTGCATTTTTAAATTTAAACTTTTAAATTACCCACCCCATACATATGGCAGCATTCTTAGTAAGAATCAATCCAGTAATCGGGAAGACTGCAATCACCAGTTAAAATTTAATTTTTTTTACATGAATCCAAATTATCTACATAGATTAAACTGAATTTATATCAAGGTAAACATACATATGTATTTAATGTCTTTAAATTATGTATTTGGACTGCAACGGAATAACAATGTCATCTGCAGATAGGCAAAAGTTTAGATAAAGTTCAATAAAAATAACGTAATTAAGCAAACGAAGCTGAAGCATAATATTTAAATAATATTAATATTTTTAATGCATATGCTAAATACATACGTATGGTTTGATTTGCATTCGAAACGTTGACATTTTGTTTTCTGTCTGAATTTATTTCTATTTTTTTATTTTATTTTGAGTATTTTCAGTTTGAAAAAATATTATTATAAATTTAAAGTTTGTGTCTTAAGTCTTTTGTTTTAGTTTTGCTTCTTTTCGATTTAACTGAACTGTGATTCGATAAAATATGGCTATCTAGAGTACGCTTTAATCGTTTTCTTGTGGCAATCCCTGGGAATGAAATTAATGATGAATCGGCGAAAGATAACTTCGAAACAGATTTTACACACACATACATAAGTGGTCATTAGAACCCTTCAGTTGAGATTCTAGCTGCTCACACTACTTATGTTGTGTGTGTTAATTTTAGACATGAGTGGCGACACCTACAGTTTAAAGTCGACTCCAAATGACTGATTTTTGAGAAACTTTTTCATGGCAGGTTTATTTACTCTCAGAGTTTTTACCAGAAATATGCTGAGAGGAAGTCGCCGAAGAAATATTTGTTAATATTTGGTTTTGATGTCTGACCCGGGTTTGACCTGTGGCCTCACGTCTAATAAATCAACACATTTCTTACTAGACTACCGCGACTAGACCGATGCGGACTTTATTGTGAGATTAACTGGGTAATCACTCTGGTCGAGGGTAGAGCAATGAGAATACTTTCTCAGGGCCCCTTAAAGGAAACGATTTATTATACCTTTCTTCTATTGAAAAGGGCTGTAAAAATTATGGAAAGCAAATCTCCTGAATGAGAAAGATTGCTAGGTCTTGCAACGAAGAATAAGAATCTACAGAGCGGTGTCAATTTGATTCGATGGAATCGAATCTGTTCCTATAGAAAATTTACTCAACTTCATTAGGCCGAGCAGAGAAGTTGTTGTATGATGATGATGATGATGCATGGATTTCGTTTTCTATTAGAGATACAATAGAGTGGAATGGTAACGTTGGATAATTTTAGTTAATTGGGTACGATCTAAAGAGGTTGCTCTGATAATTATGTTGGATTGATCATTCATATTCAAAGTAGGACACAAAAAATCTTCCAGATCATAATGTCTACGTTAAGCACTCTACTGGGTACAATAATAATAATAATTGAGCTGTATAAACACAAAATAAAAATCTATTAAAGAACTTGATATTTTAACTATGAATTGCTTGAGTTTGATTACAAATTCAATTCTTTACAAGTCTAAGGGTAATTATTACAACTTGACGTTAACAAAAGGGAGGATTTTAACGGGCAAATAAATTGTTTTTCATTATTATGAGTACCCAATAAGATAAAAGTGAGCATTAAGCTAAAGAGATGATCATCCTGCCGGTAACTTTGAAAGTTAAGTTTATGTTTGAATTTGCCATATTATATAGTATTTTCAATATGGCAACTTCAAATATAAACAAAATAAAGAAACACAACAACAAAAAAGTCTGTGGTTGCCACTGCGTTGAAATAAAGCTTGTTTAATTAGAACAGTTTTATCGACATTACTCCGGCACTGCATTATTTTTATAAAAGTTATCATTATTTTATCTCTAGGTTATATAGGGTGTTTTTTATAGAGGTATAGAATTTTAAGTTGGCATTACTTTTCAAGATGGCGACCGATTTAACTGCTGTCAAGTGATTTATTCTCAGTTTGGTTTGGCAATTCATCATGAATAGACTCACGCCTGAACAACGCTTGCAAATAGTGCAATTTTATTTCGATGTATTGAAAGACACGTTTGGTGACCGCCTAATTTCACGTTTTGGACCTGTGAATTGGCCACCAAGATCTTGTGATTTAACACCGCTAGACTACTTTCTGTGGGGCTATGTAAAGTCATTGGTCTATGCGGTAAAGCCACAAACGCTTGACCATTTGGAAGACAACATTCGCCGTGTTATTGCCGATATACGGCCACAAATATTGGAAAAAGTCATCGAAAATTGGACGTCCAGATTGGACTACATCCGCGCCAGCCGTGGCGGTCATATGCCAGAAATCATATTTAAAATGTAATGCCACAAGATTATCTTTCGGATAAATAAACTTCATGTCAATCGAATAACCCATCGTTGTTTTATTGCAACTTAAAGTTCTATACCTCTATAAAAACACCCTATAATAACGAAAATAAGTTAAAGGTAACTTTACAGTTTCCTTTAGCTAAAGTTACTTTTAAATAAATCCAAGTTTAACGGCAACTTGTAATAATGGCGCCCTAATTCAACTGTTGACCACTTATTTCAGTCGATGCCCCTTTTGTTATTGTTTATAAAACAATTACGCCTCTGGTAATTACAAATAAAAATATTGTTTAATTTTCTATTACGAGCAATTAATAATGTTTGAAATTTATTATTTTAATTTTACCACATGCTTAAGTAATAATAATAATAAGAGGCAATGTTTATAACATTACAATAAAAAAAAACACACGAAATAGTGTGTGCAATAAAATAATAGTTTCAGCCTTTTAAATATAAACGAACTTGCAGTCCAAAAAAAATTTTAAAAAAATTAATTTTAAAAAATTTAAAACAAAAATTTTTTTTTTAGAAACTTACCTTGACTGTATGTAGCACGCAATACAGACAATATTAAAAGCGAACACAGCCAAAAACTGTTTACTTGTGTAAAACTTTTCACTTTTACAGACGTTTGAGCCATTAAGGCGTTTTTGGACGAAACTGTTGATGATGTCTGTGACATTTTTCTTTTATGACCACAAAAAGGTGTTAGTTTTTCTGCCGTTGATGCTGTTGTAGTAGATATGGGTGTTAACATTATAATCTTGGGTACAAGCAATTAAAAGAAAAAATTTTAAATTTTCAAACTTTGTTACACTATTATTATTGGTTTCGTTTATTTTCTTTTTTTTTTTTTTGTATTTTAAAAAAATTCAGTGAAAATTTTTACTACAAATAAAAGCAATGAAAGAGAGAGAGAGAGAATGAAAATAAATTTCCAAATTATGTAAATTTGTTGATTCGAATAGCTTTTGTTGCAATATTGCGGTAAAACACGACACAAATGTTGTTGAACTATGGCAGCTGTTTGCTAAAATTGCCCACAGTTGCCACATGTTGTTGAAAAAAAAAATAAATAAAAGAAAACATTTTTTTTGCTTCCATTTATCTTTTCAAGCAAGTTGATGGATTCGTGATTTTAATAGATTTTCACTGTAGATTGTTTTTTTTTTTGTTTTTTGTTATTATTATTAAAGATTTTCAAATAAATAATGATGGATTTTTAAACTTTTGTTCACAATTCACTTCACTTTTGCGTACACATTTCGTACGTCTTCAACATGAGAATTCAATAAGGTGTTGATTATGTTGTTATTGTTGTTCACATATTATCTGCGGTTTTTCATGCTGTCTTTACGTATGTATATTTTCAATTCTTTTTTTAGTTATTTTAATGCATTTCTATTGTTAATCAAATCATATGCGATTGCTTAGTAATTAATCAAGCAAGAAAAGTGTGTAAAATTTTTAAAAATTTATTTCAATGTGTACACATATGTACATATGGCTGTCTACGATTACATATTTTATTTTTTTTTCTGCTGTTTTAATGTTTTTACTTAACAAATGAAGGCTATTCTTTCTCACGTTTGTATTTTTTTTTTTGTGTTCCTTTTTTCGCTTTGGTTGTCACTTTGGATTTTTGTTGCTATTTTTCCGTAATTTATTAAGCGTTTCTAAAATTTTGCAGCTGTTTTGGGAAGTTGGTTTAAAGTTAAGCTAAATGTTTGTCTCTTAAGTCTTTTGTTTTGTTTTGTTTATGCATGATTTTATTCCTAAAGGTTGTATAACCTTGTTTTAAATGTATTCCCATTTTGGTAGTGCCAAATATGCCCATATTGGTAGGCATATTTTGTGAAGCTATGACATTTAATATTCTTTATTGATTCCCAAATAATATTTAAATTATTTTAAATTAAATAAATGATTGTTTTATGACACTGATCTAGTATCGCCATTAAATAAGGGTAAATAAAAAAATTAAGTCGCCATAGTCCAGTAGGTGGTATGTTGGTTTTCTAGAGAGAGAACTCGTTATTTTAAACCTCAGCTGTGATATCTCACAGAAAGTTATGTAAAAAATGTTTAATTCAGGGACCTCCTATCAGATCTGAGAGTAAATAACAGCTTTTAAAATCTGTCGTTCACAGTCTACGTTAAACTATAGGACCCATCACTCAGAAATAAAATGAATACACATAATATAGAAGACCTAGGAAGTAATTTTGACTATAGGATTGTATAGGCCAATTAGGTAAGTAAATAAGTAAACGTCACTCAGGTATTTCCTTCTAGGATCGAGTGATGAGCCACATGTTCCAAGAATATGTTCCTATGAGTCACCACAGAATCTAAATGTTGAGCTCTAGACAACTCCTATTCTGAATAAGTGTAACTAATCTAAGTCGTAATCCTATCTGAAGGTTTGTAATGACCAATTCTGTATGTATGTCTGCATGTATGTATGACGCATGCCTTTGTTTGCTTTTTGTTGTAATTTCTCAATAAAAGTTTTGATGAGAGTCTTTGCCTCTCTCTTCATTTTCCCTTTCGTTGAGTATAAATTTACTGGGCATAGCAATGGTCAACACCTTCATACATATAAATATGTATATGTCGAATGGATTTTTTCAATCAAATTTGTGGCGAATTTTTCTTTGTTGATCGTTTATTCAATATTTTGGTTTTTTAATAAATATATTTAGCCAAATTATCCAACATAGACATAGGACTCTTTTGTCACAACGCCAGTTTTTTATACACACTATCAGTCTTTGGAATACTTTACCTAATTATATTCAAAACATAGGCAATGCAATTATATTCAAGAAGGAGTTATACAATTTATTTAGGTAGTCTATAACAAATCATGATTGTTTTGTACATTTTGCTTTCAATTTTTATTAGCAATATTTTTGGTTTTCACTTTCTCAATATACTCTTTAAATTTTATTGATTTTCTATGTACATATATATTTTTCTTTATTTGTGTATATTTCTTGATACTTATATATATGCACGGTTATTCGTATTTTTCCTACTATTTGTTTTAACTATATTCATATCTTTTTTACACTAAATTTTTCATCGATTGCTATATTTATTGATATCATAACATTTCCTAATTCATTTCTAATTCTACATTATTCCATACATTCTGTTACTTATTTTATCTATGATATTTTATTACTTTTTTGCTGAACTCCCATAGCACTCTCATTTATAAGATTAACATCTTGTTGTGCTATGATTAATATTAAATAAATAAATAAATAAATAAATGTCGTAGACTTCAGTCTCTAGTGGGAATCAACCTCAGAACTCCAACATCCAGAGCTATTTTTATAAAATAATTTTATCCATAGAATCCAGCTGTTATAAATTATCTTACGTTAGGTTTATTTGGAAGTCGACTCTATGGACATAGTTAGTTGACTTGGGTCTTCCACGGTTCCGTTGTAACAACATAAATTGTAGAAAATACTGCCTGAAACTCGTTTAAGCCCAATAAATTCGTTTGTTACAGAATTGTCCCTGGAAATCATTGTTTATATGGACACATAGGCCTGCCCTTTCTTTTAAAATCCGTTGACATTATTTGAGTTGATAAATTCTAAATATTTTGTTAAACCAACAAAATTTCCTTTAAAAAAAAGTTACTTCAAAATATATTTTCCAACCACAAAATATTTTCAAAATCATATGTTTACTTTAAAGAAATATTTTTATGTCAGAAAATAGACAACCACTACAGAAATAACGATAATAATAATATAATATGACAACAACAATAATAATAGCATTTAACATTCATATTTCAACAC
This sequence comes from Sarcophaga rosellei, assembly GCA_930367235.1. NCBI lineage: Eukaryota > Metazoa > Arthropoda > Insecta > Diptera > Sarcophagidae > Sarcophaga > Sarcophaga rosellei. The sequence goes on from OV884018.1 coordinate 80,387,067, forward strand.
CACAAACAAAAAAGAGTATTAAAAAAATAACAAGTTTGTTTCTTAAGTCTTTCTGTTTATTTAACACACACACAGTACTTTAACTCAAGAACTTTTTTTTATGGTACGAGCATTTGTTTTTTTTTTTTCATTTTTATTATTTCTCTTTAAATTTATTGCGAATTTGTTTAAACCGGAATTTAATTAATATGGTTTATAATATTAACAACAACAATAATAATAATAAGAGATATTTTAACACATTTTGTATAATTTTTAGAACACTTTTAAGAAATTTTTTAAAAGCCCACGTTGGAAAAAATTGTAAACAGGCTTTTTAAGCTTTTTTTATATAAATTTTGGTTTTCATTTCTTTTAAATACTTTTTGGAATTTGTTTTTGTATCGTTTTTTTGTAATTTTTTTATTTAGAAATAAATCTTTTTATTGACGTAAAACATACGCTATTCTATGGCATGTACAGAAAAATAAAATTTAAACTTCATGTGATTCAACTTAATTTCAACAATAATAAACAACAAACAAAAATGAAAAAATAATGAAAACAAATTAAAAAAAATCCTTTCTCTTTATTTCATTGCATTCATTGTTGGTTGTGAATTGTTAAGCGGTAGACAACAGACTTTGACTGTTGGCTGGTGGTGGTGAACGTGTTAGAGCCAAGCAGCCAGCTAGCTAGCCAATATACGTTATGTTTTTTTTTTTTTAATTTTATTTTTATTTATAAGCCCAAAACAAAAAAATATTAAAAATAGAAAAAAAACAAAGTGAAACAATTGTACAAACGACCAAGTTGATAGCTTAAAGCCGATAACCAACTAGTAACAGCCAAGTTAATAAATAACACACATACACTCTATGGTATAGAACACAACCACTGGCTTGGTAGCTATCTGCTAGCTGCACAACTGGCTGACCTCGCTTTGTTTTTATTTTAATTTTTTCAATTTTTTTTTCTGTTTTTTTTTTTATTCTTTATTTAAAACACATTAATTATCAAGACTAGTATCACTTTTAATTTGTATATACATTATATCGCTTATAGATTCAATTGAACTTTTGTTTAATTATCTCAATTGAATTGAGATTTGTGTATGCCTCACTTTAAGCACATTCTTATTTGGTTTTGAATTTGAATTCAAAATTTTTTTTTTTGGTTGCACCTTTCTTTTGTTAGCAACAAATTTTTATTTTATTTTTCAATTTTTTCACATAAAAACTGTCTTTGTCATCACCTTTTTTTTATTGACTTCTTATTTATTTTCTTCTTTTATTTATTTAAAGAAATTTCTTTTAAATGCCAAAGTGTTTTTCAACATTTTTATTAAAAAAAAATTTTTTCAATAAAAAATAATGAAAAATTCATTCACAACAGAAAACGCAACGAAAAAGTAAAAACCACGACGTAAAAACTCGTTAAAAAAGAGGAAAAAATTCAAATTGAGAAAACAAACAAACAAAAATTTTAACCGCTCCTCGACGCGTTCAGTTGTTGTTCGTTCGAAACGTCAGCACGTAATGAAAGTTATCGTCTCATAACTGGTTTAAGTTTTGCTCACATAGTTACTGCTCAAACGCAAAAAGAGAGCTTTAATTTTGTAGATTTACCATACAGCGCGCAGACGTAAAGTTTGTCGTTTATATGTGTATATTCGTACGTATGATTTTTTGGTATTTTTTTTTTAATTTTTGTTTGTGTAGAGTTAAGAGTGTTAAATGCTGCAGCAGGAGTTGTTTTTTTTTACAGTTTTAATTGGTTTAAATTTCCCATAAAAATGAACAACAAATCAGAGATGGAAACATACATAAACTCATATATCAATGTGTGATAATGTTTAGTGAATAAAAAAGACTTAAAAAATAAATAAAAATTATCATCCTGGCATAATACATAGCTCCCATATGGATGAAGGAATGCTTTAAAGCAAACCAGAAAATAAAGTCACTCGCTTATCATACTGCTCATTAAGAGGGCCTTTGCCCTTCCTATCTTTAATTTTAAGTTAAACAAAGTATGTGTGTGAGTTATCATCGAAATTTTTAATTCGTTTGAAATACCTATTGATGTCATTATATGTGGAATATAACATCGTTTAAATGGCCTGTACGGCTTTTCTAGGTGGAACGATTGCATGGGCTATGATGGTTTTGAGGAACCTACAGTTTATGGCTTATTCGCATACACCTGCGCCTTTCGAAAACTGCACAAGAAAAAGTCTAACGAGGTCATATCGCACGATCTCGGTGGCCTGCTTACTTCATATGAGATGACCATGCCCTAAAATCACTCATGCGAAATATCTGATGTAGCATAAGATGTGTAGCACGCAACACCCTCCTGTTCAGATTACCTATCGTTGAGGTCCAACTCATTCAAATCAAAACAGAAAAAGAAGGCCAACGTCCATCAAATAGAGATGTTTTCATATGCATTAGATGATTTTTGTTCTCATATGGATTGGTATCGTCGCAACTGCTTTGAATATTCTGCTCACCTAATGATACCTTCACATTTTTAGTGTACCCATGATTTTGAAATATTTCTTTACTATGCTATGCACAAATGTTCATGACGACGTAATAGAGATAGCTGGATGAAGAAAGCATTAAGTGCCACAACGCGATCTTAAGCTCTTCTGACAGCTCGAAGGCAGAAACAGCAACAAGATCAAATATTCAATCGGATGGAATTGACATTTCTGTCTCTCTCAGACTGCCCGATGACTGCACTGTTTTCCAGGTAGAGATTACGCTATTTACACAACCGCCATTTGTATTTGAGAAATAATGCTCTAATATTTCGTTATCGATGTCTACATGCAGTGCCTTCTCAGCTGCTTTCGCTCACTGGCCCAGAAAATCTAAAAATACTCCCAAATCAGTTAATGCTTATGAATGCGCTACTCGCGAGAGATTCTTTTGCTCGTCACTCTTTATTTGTGTTATTAAGGAAGACCGAACTTTGATGTGAAAATATCACCACTTGCGGAATATCCAGAATTCGCGAATTCAAGAAAGACAAGTCACTGACATAAATTCTGTCAGTTCTACCAGTTGGGCTGGTGCAATTGGCTGTTTTGGATTTTTTGCAAAGAGAAAATGGAATGCAGGTGCTTGGCAAAATATCCATAGAAAAGAATCAAAGCTATTTTGGCTATTGTCTGGAATTCATTTAGTTTACTTAGGGTTGTATTTACTGGACACTGTATAACTGGACATAGGAACGCCATATATTTCGGGTCATATTCGGCCTCAGTCTTATGCGTGCGAACCGAACCTGACATTCTTTATAGAGAAGCCAAATGCCCTCCCTTTCAAGGCATGCTTTTTTAGTTGTAAAGCAGAACAAAAACTTCACGGAAAATCTAGTTTTTGCAAAAAAAAAACAACGAATGAGGAATGAATGAAATTTTCAAAATTTGTATGTTCGGTCACAACTTCTACGGATCAAAGCACTCTTTCATTGGAACCATATTTCAATGAAATGAGTTTTTGCAAAGAGAAAATGGGATGCAGGTGCTTGGCAAAATATCTATAGCAAAGAATCAAAGCTATTTTGGCTATTGTCTGGAATTCACTTAGTTTACTGAGGGTTGTAAGTACTGGGCACTGTATAACTGGACATAGGAACGTCATATACGGCCTGAGTCTTATGTGTGCGAACCGAACCTAACATTCTTTAAACAGAAGAATTGTACTTCTTCTCTTGTATGCCAAATCTCCTCCCTTTCAAGGCATGCTTTTTTCGTTTAGAACTCCAAAGAAAATCCAGTTTTCTCAACAAAAAATCTAAACAAAGAATGAATGAAATTTTCAACATTTGTATGTTCGAGCCAAGAAAATATAGGAGTATATATTATATATGTATGTATGTAGGTCACAACTTTTACGGAACTTACTTTCATTGGAACCATTTTTCAATGATCGTTTAAATATTTTCAATACCATTTCAACACTCCCTACTCTGTTGTTATTGCCGTAAGTACTTGTGAGAGGGTTATTGTGCAAAAGATACAAAAAAAAGAGCCAAACAAAGTTAATAACAACAACAACTGTTGCTAATATAATTGAAACGAAAAACAGAAAAACAAGATTGCCAAGCCATGTCGTGCCACAGATACTGTTAATTAAAGTATCAAGAACTTTTTCATATTCTTGTTTGTTTTTTTATTTTATTTTAAATTAATTTGATGCTCTTTTTTTAATTTACAGTTAAAGCATGAATTTTATATTAATAAATACATCATTTATACTGTACGATGTTATAATGTTATAAATTATTTCCTTAATTTGTGTTACTCCATGACAAGTTGTTCTACCTTTAACATCTTCTTCTCACAATTTGGAGACGACTACAAACTATTCTATGTGAACGATACATATCATAGTGAAGAGACGGTTGATGGTTGCATTCACGCATAATTTTATCAAATAAAGTAAACATTTTTTTTATTTTTTTTTTTTATTTTTTTTTTTTTTTATTTTTTTTTTTTATATTTATAACGGTTTTTTAGAATTTTATTCAAAATAACTTGGAAAAATGTGAGAAACTATGAAAAACAATTGGAAAAACACTGAATAGTTGAATGGAATTTTTATTTTTCAATACCGAGGTATAAACTTCTCCTTGTTTTCAAATCTGGTTTTAGCTTTGTACTCTAATATGACTCCAATGTTATCAAAATATCTCACTTTGAAAAGGATACTCAGTTTGGAAAGTACATAGAGTTCAAAGATTGAGTTGGGTTAGTAGGTAAGTTTGCGGATCCACCTTAAGGAGGAGGTGTTAATTAGGACAGTATTCAGGCCCATCAATATTCAAACCACAATCAATATTCAAACCGGGGAACAAACAATCTCTCAAGGAAACCAACCAGATTTTAAAATAAATCATTCTATTGCAGCAATCTTTATATAAGAGAGCTCCGTAAAGGACGTCAGAAAGTGAGAGATCAAAGACCGACGTGTTTTCATGAAAGCAGAGCACTGAGACATGATTCGACTCAAGTCTGTTTCTTCCCTCTTCTAAGAATCACACAGCTCATGGAAGTCCACCAAAAGTACAATAGACTGCGGGAATCGCTATTGTGGTGCCCGATGGCAATGCAATTTAACACGTTGGCTGCCGGCTACGAGATAACTCGTAGTTGGTACCCTTGAAGGGAACGTAGCTACACAAAAATTGCAGGTTTAATGAGTACGAGATAACTCGTAGTTGGTACCCTAGAAGGGAATGCAATCTAGTTGGTACCCCTAGAAGGGAACTCAATCTACGAGTAAACCTGCCATTTTTGCGTAGCTACGAATGAAAACGTATTATATCAGTGCTAGTATCGATAAATAGCTTCCGGGAAAAGAACAAAAAGTCAATGTTGACTTGCGTGGCCAGTTTTCTGAAAATTGCCGCTGCAGTCAATGTGTTAAGAACAGAAGTGAATCGCTCTTCTTGATACAAATATGTATCCAACTACATTGAAATATAAAACGATTTTTTTATTCAAAAAGCATTTTTTTATTGGATTATTGATCCACCCTCGTATAATATAATATTTGTTACCCTTATATCTTTAAACTGTAAACAAATCCTTTGTGTATATTATAATCGACTCCTAATAATTATTAATATAATTATAGTATGGCAACCCCTTTCGTAATTAATTTGTAACCGATATTAATTCCCCCTTCACATAAAATCAACAATCAAATCTATTTTCACAGTCTTTACATCAATGATATTTAATACTACTTAAATACTTACATACATATGTACATATTTATAGTAAATTTTCTAATTTAAGAAAAAACACAAAGAAAACAGAAGAAAGGGATAAAGAAAGATAATTGCTTAACGTATTTTATTCTTCAGTTCTTTTTTTTTGTCTTCAACTAACTGTTCGTCAATTGTAATTCTATACCCTTATGTTACTTCATTCACTCACGAGTAACTACGTGGTTACCAAGCGTCTAAATATTTTAGATAAAACACATGTAATACATGTAATCCCACTACCACGATTGGAAAGAGCATCCCCTGGATGTTCCAAAATGGCTACTGATCTTCTAGAGAATTTACAAATATTATTTTTGGCCAAAAATCGATTCTAAAAATCAAATGAAAATTTTGGATCGATCAATCGAGCGGTAAGTTTTCGAATTTATCGACTACTAGAGTAAAATTATAAAAATCCAATTTTGTACCGTAAACGCATTGAAAACCCTGGTATGTAAAGTACTTACGTTGGTTGTCATGATCCAAAATGCAAAATAAAAATTCAAGGGAGTATTTCTTCTTTTGCTCTGTTTTTGTTTCATTTTGCAATGCGACAGTTAATAAAACCAGTTTATTTCTCAGTATAGGCGATTCAGAGAAATAAAACTAAACCACATACACACACACACACACATACAAGCTTAAATAACAATTACTTTAAAAATAAAACAAACAAAAAATGCGAATGTGACATAAATGTAGCAAAACTAATGATAGAGTTAACTTAATAAGAGTAAAAACATACATACTTCATACATAGTTACTTACATACATACCCCACAAAGTACAATTGGACCAGACAGACATTCATTGACAAGAATAAGAACTCAAACTTGTTTTATAAGAGAGAGCGAGCGCATTATGAAAACAAAAACAGCAATGGCATTAAGAAGTACAACTAAAACAACCGCTACTGCTAAAAATAATAACAACAATGAATGGTATTCATTTCAAAAAAGGCAAACAAACAAAAAAACTGTAACAACAACAACCAGGCAGAAAATATTGCACAAAAACAACAACTTAAACAACAAACAATTGACACAATGGAACAAAATTTTCCTTTAAAGAAAATTTTTTATAAAAAAAAGGAATCGATTTCGAAATCTATAAATCGTGTCGCAAAGTAAAAATTGAAAACGAACAAATCACACAAACAAACAATAAATATGTCACAAACAATCATTTGACTCCAATTATAAAAATACACACATCTGCTCGGCAACATGTATACATTGATTGTTGCAGAGACATACACATGCATTCGCAACATGTATCTGTTAATTGGTGTGAGGAACAAAAATTAAATTCAATACCGTTGCTCAAAATTTACCGTACTACCATTTTATACCATATTGCCAATGTATGGTTTGTGCCTAGACTAAGCATAAATAATCTCCATAGCTGGAGTCCTAAACAATGAATAACAGAAGTACCACTCAAATAACGCAGTGTTGCCATGTTCGCATTTAAAAAAGTTCAATTTAAAAATTATTATGGAAAAAATAAAATTTTAAATTAGCTTAAACAAATTTCTGAGTAATTTTTATTTCTTAAACTTATTCAAAGACAGAGTTTGTGAGGTGGAATAAATCTAATAGGAGAGAGATGAAGCAGATATTTTTCCTTACCACTTAAAGATTTGCGGCAAAATCAATGAAAAGAGAAGCAAAATAAAAACAAACAATAATGTAATTAATAAAAAAAAGTTCTGTTAATAATAAAATAAAGTAAGAAATTTTTAAATACTTTAATAAACTTAAACATTAAAACTCAACTCTGATTGGTAGTTTAGAAATGGATAATTATTGAAAAAGTACTGAATTTTTCAGCACTTTGTGCTTAACATTGTAACCAACCTCTGAAAAGGAAATCACCAAAGAGGAAAAAACCAACTTTATTTTATATGTTATGTTTGGTTATGTTTTATAAATATTTTTCGACAAAGAATTTCCATTCATTTTTTGCAATATATATCCACATATATATTTTATATTATTTTATATACAAACAATTCAAGGAAAATAATTCAAATTGAATTATTTTCAGTTTCCTAATTTTATTTTTTAGAATTTTAAATAGAAATGATACGTTGGCAACCTTGCTCGTTCGTACTTCCTTTTATTCAGTTTTCCTTAACCCAAAACACAAACCACACCGTTCGTTGGTAGTGCAGATCGCAATGGTAACCAAGTATGCGCGGTGATTGCCTCCGCTAACATAGGTGAAAACAACTCATTCTAGACACGAACATCCCAAGTAACAATATACAGTACAATGGTTTATGGTAATACAGTACCCTTTCGAATAACGGAACTTTGGTGAATTTCGATTTTATTCACCACACCGGATAAATTCACCACATTTGTAAAACTCACCACACTGGAAACTCACCACACTTCCAAAAATAAAATTTTAAAAAATTAATTTTCACTTACTCCCCCCTCCGACCAACCGACCATCGTTGGTCGTCAACGGGGGTCGTGTACACAACCTTGCCTAGGTGCATTAATTTACACCAACAACAACACACCTCCTTTTTTTCCCTGTTGCTTAGCTTTTTTTTCTTTTCTTCTTTTCCGTTTTTTTTTTTCTCCTTCCTTCCCCCTCCACCACGACACAGCAAGCAAGCAGCACCCACCACACACACACACCAACAACACAAACACACACCAACAAAACACACAACCCACAAAAATTCCTATTAAAACAAACGGGCTTAAATTTCTACTTATATCAACCGGAAACGGAAAAAGAATGTGTGAATTAGTTAAACGTTTAGTTTTTTAAACGAACAAAAAAATCAAATGTTTTTGTTGCCAGGAAGAAAAAAATGTCAGTATTGCCAGAAGAAAAAATATTCAAAAAACCTCACTGATGACCAACCAGTGTTGGGCAAAACTGAAATTTTGAAATGGTACTTAATAATAACTGAAAAAGTACTTTTTTGCATCAAATTAGTACTTTTGTAAAAGATACAAACCCGGGTCTAAAGTCTAATTCTACTTTACCCATTGCGTTGAACGTGTTCCTAATGCATTTAATAGTTGAAAAGCGCAAGACATAAAATATGTGATAAATAAATAAAAAAGTCTGAAAGCGAGCGGGGGGGTACTCCGGTATTTTTGAAATGAAAAAGTACTGAAAAAAGTACAAAAGTACTGAATTCTTCAACACTGCTCTAGCAAAACTAGTGCGGCTGCTGCGCTGTTACAACACAAAAAAACTTGAACAGGGAAAAAAACATTAAAAATTCAACGTTAAAAAAACAGGGAGCTTTTTATGATCATTGGAGTGTGCACAATGACAGCAGCAGTGATCAACATAAATAGCAGCAGCAGCGCTAAAGCAATAGCAGCAAAAATATTGTTGGCTTGATGCCGCATTTTCATTCAGTTGCTGTTTAGCTTTTCGTTGCGTGAGTTCGTTTGAAAGTTTATTGTGGTAGCGTGTGCTCTTGACAAAATTTTTTGTAAAAAAAACGGATAGTGAAGAAGAAATTGATAAAAAAAAAATAAGAAAAATTACAATAGAATACAACAACTGGAATAAAAACTCGAAATTAAAAATAGAAAAAAAAGAGTTTTTAAAAATAAAAACAAGTTTTAAAACGTTTTCGTTCGTTCGTTCATTCAACAAATATTTCTTTAAATAAAAATAATAATAAATAAACGCTGTTTTTTCTTTTGTTGCTGTTGACTCAACTATTGTTGTTGTTATAGCCGTGTTAACCGTGTATGGCTTGTCAGTTTTTTTGTTTTTTTTTTTGTATATTTTTTCGGGGAAGGTATGGCAGATCGTCGCAGAAATAAAACGTGAGCGCAAAAATAAAATCGCGTGTGATTGTTAAACAACAATAAAGAATAAAAGAAGCGAAAATTATGGCCAGTCTATAAATTACAAAAGCAATAACACAAGCCAGACCAACAATAACAAACAAGTAATAATAAAAATAAAATAATTTGTGATATTTTTATTCCTTATTTTTAGTGTTTTTGTTTTCCTGTGCTTATTGGCTTTGAAAATCAATTTAATAATTTACAATAACAAGAACACCAACAATAGCAAAAAGAAAACAAAGAAACGTCCTTTTTTTTCGTTTCCAATAAATTTGTTTGTATTTTAAATCAATTGTTATTTATTTATGTATTTGCTTGTTGTTGTTTTCCCAAATACTTTTTACGGTTGTTATTGTTGTTTTTTGTGTACATAGTTATTTTACGACCAGTTTTTAAGCTAAAAAAAGTTTACAGACATTACACATACAACACATACGCACTTACTTGTTGACATTACTTTTCCGTTGTGATTTTATTTACTCATAATTGTTGTTTTTGTTATAATATAATAAGACTGACTATACGCCATTGTTTAAGGTAATTAACTGGCATCTGCATATTTGTTTTTTACTGTTCCTTCTTTCTTCTTCTTTCTCCTCCTCCTTTTTTTCTATTTCTCTATTATTGTTACCTGTCATTACGTTCGATCTCTCTCTTCTCCACCACCTCCTTACATTGTGGTTAAGAAAACAAAACATATGCGAACGTATAATACAAGAGCAAGCGCGAAGATTGTTAGACTACTTGGTAGGGGCATACCAATAGTTGCACTACTCCAAAAACTTATTTAAACAATTTTTTCTTTGTGATTAATTATCTTTGCATTCCATGAAGTTTGTAGCAAATGTGTAAGAGAAACTCATAGAAGTGGTTAAAGTGAATTTGATGGCAAAGTATTTTGAATTAAAAGTTATTGTAGGTAACATAACCTCCAATTGCCCAACATTTCTCTCTATATTGGTCTTTAAAATTTGTTTGTGATTATTATTTCATCGCTGGAGCCAGATCATCTACGGATTTTCCAGGTTTGTAAACATGAAGTAGTTATTCGTAGCCTAAATAATGCATTTTGTTAAAGCCATAAATTATAAAGGCCGATATAAACCAAACTGGTCATGAATGTTTATAAGACGTACATGTTCATATGTATGTATACGAGAGTCAAAAATTTCTCCTCCTAATAGAATGCCCGTAAACAAGTATATCAACTGAGTTCTTATGAAATTAAAGAAACTTCATAGAAAACTGTGTAGGGAAACAATGGGAAAAATATTAGCATTGAGCATAATTTTTTATAGGAACAACCAAAGCTCAGTTTAACTAATAATATGGAAACTATTAAGTTACTCAACATTAGAAGCAATTGAAAAAATTTTCGATAGGATGTTAATCGATCGGAGTGGCAAGATTAGAAGCCACAGGCATTTCGCATGACTAACGACAACACTCAAAAAAAGATCGCGATGTTGACAAAGAACGTTGCTGGCAGTTTGTGATAGGACTTCAGTCTGTTATTAATAACCTAGAGATATACTAAAAAGTGTGCGTCAAGCATGAATAAACATGAATGGAAGGGCTCCGAGTTTGCTAGAAAATCGTCACAAGAGCAATGTCTAAAAACTTCAAAAGATTATTTTGATTGTTTAACAACAATTTCGACGATTTTACGCCGATTTGTAACAACGTAGAGGACACAAGTTGCAACAGAATCTAAACACTTTGGATTTCTTAAGGCAAATCAGCGCCACAAAAGCCTCGACCTTCTTGGTCTTCTTACATATGTACATACATAATTGGTTATTACAACCCTTCAGTCAGGATTACGATCTGGCTTCTCACACCACTTATGTTGTGTGCGTTAATTTTATACATGAGTGGCGGGACCTACAGTTTAAAGTCGACTTCGAACGACAGATTTTTGAGAAACCCTTCATCGCAAATTTTATTTACTCTCAGAGTTTTTGCCAGAAATCTGTTGAGAGGGAGTCGGCGAAGAAATATTTTTTCATATTTTCATTTTTGATGTCTGACCTGGGGTTTGAACCGCGGCCTTACGGTCTAATAAGCCGACACACTACCTACTAGACTATATCGACGCCTCCGTTCTATAACATTCCAAGTCGAAAAAGTGTGTTTTGAGTTACGAGCTCTCAAAGTTTTCACGCGACATACGTCTATGTGTGTATTCTAAGTAGATTTTTCCCCATAACTTCGGAACGGATCGGCGCATCTTAACCAAATTTTGACAATATTTAAGTTAGAGAACCTAGAATTTAAAAATGCAAGAACATTGAAAACGTTCTAAGTACACTTAGAACGTTATAGAATGGAGGCGTCGATATGATCTTGCGATCCACACATCCACATTAACTATCGTCAAAAGGATAAAACTGTCAATAACAAATTTTACGTCAACTTGTGAGGTCGATTTAATAAAAGCAACGAACATAATTGACCAAGAAAAAATGTGTTTTTGTTACCAGGACATTACAAGAATATGCATGTGGAAAAAATTCATGAATTAAGCAGTGAATTCTCTCTTGTTGAGACCCTATTCTACGCATTTAGAACCAAATGATAATTTCCTCTTTAAAATTTGAAGAAAAAGCTGTGCGAAAAAAGCTTCGCTCCAACTATTAAATCATCTCACAAACAAATCTATCTTAAAGACGCCGTAAAAAAGTTTGAAAATTTTGTACAGAGTGTGTAGATGTCAAAGAGAAAAATAAATTGATTCTAGAAGACATGGACTTTGTCACTTCACATGTGTAATATTTTTGGTTTGAGGTGAAATATGAAAGAAGTACATTAGTTTTTAAACTTTCCTTTTTATGCCAAGCTATTCTTGAATAGATTTCAATTAAAATCGGTTGCGTTCTTGATCTGAATAGCTAATTGTCTTACATGCCACTCAGAGCTTCAGTTGACTAATTAAGTCCGAAAGTGCTTCTCAGTCTTCTTGTATAACAAAGTCTTTAAGGTATTGCAACAAACATCATTGTGAATACAACATGTCAGCAACTCTCATGATGATGTGTGGTAAAAATAAAGTTTGTGTAATTCAGTTGAGGTATTCAACAGCAGCCAGTGACTACATCTTCGTAGAAAATCTAATGATTGTACATCTTGCTTGTAGTATAATTAATTATGTTTTCTTTCTGCTTTTCTTTCTTTTTCGTTCAATTTTATTTAATAAACTGTTTATGATGGTTAATTATCATGCTGACATAAACACATTTGTAAACAACTGCAAACACAAAATGTCTAGAAATATTACAACAACAGAAAGCTATAAGATTTCAACATTTTTAGTGTAAATTAAAAAAAAAATATAACAGTGTGATCCAAAAGTTGATGGCAAAAGTTACTGATCTTAGAGATCAATTAAGACAAGTACAGTACCCGAAGGTCGAATTCACCCATTGTACATAACGTCCTTAAAAAGGAAGGATAATAGAGGGAATAGGAAAAAGAAGAGGAAGTAGGAAAGGGGAAAATGGGAAGCGAAGGAATTACACAGACCAAACAAAACAAAAAGGAAGAGCTCGAATACACTGATGAAGCCCTAGCACTCCTCAACCAGCTCAAACTACTAATGAATCTGTGGAGAGCCTTGATGTCGGCTCTCAACACAGAATTCAAACCCTCAAAGAAGCCCCTGCCTTAACATACCAAGGGCTGGGCAGTTACAGAGGAGGTGCTCGACAGTCTCCAACTCCTACTCATCCCAACATACCCTGCAATAGTCCGGCTGCGACCTAATCCCGCAGTGCCCTATCATAAATCCGATAACTAGCCTTAAACTGGCCTTATTCAAGCCCAGCAGCCAACCTGTTCTCACACTGTCTATAGCAGGCCATAGACATCTAGAAACATAATAACTCGATCCGTTCCCCCAACGCGTCTGCTCTTCCCCCTTGGCCCATCCATTGATGAGGCCGTAGAGGTGGCAGTTTGGCGGGTCAGGACCAACTATTAAATCGCCCTCAGAAAGCGAACCTAACCTAGCGAGAGCATCCGACAAATACGCTCTGGTCCAAAAGTCCTTAACGACTCCTTGCACTCGCGAACGAGCAGTGATTTGCACCATACCGATGCAATGGCCCTTAGGGCAGCCTGACTGTCAGCGAAGATCATGTAAGATTCCGAATCCGAAACGGGGCCACCAGCTATGGGTACAATAGCCTTCAAGATTGCGAAAATCTCCGCCTGAAACACGCTGCAGTCAGCATTCAACCTGAAGTGAAGTTCAAGACCGAATTCCCCATAGAAAAACTCATTGTTTTTGACGTCGTCAAAAAAAGTTGTAAAAAGGTTTTACAAATAAATGCAAATAAGGCTAAAGCAAATGGTACCAAAAACAGTTTCTGGTATCCATTATAAAATCCATCTAAAACAATTATTATATTCACAATCGAATGCTTCAATATTTAACTCTTTTCAATTAATTGTTTTCAACTGTCTGGAATAATTTCTTTAACGTAATAAATTAAAAAAAAAAACAAGTATATGCCTCTGAATAGCATTCATACTATCTATCAACTTTAATGACGCACTGTTAATTTAACAGCAACTTTGTACTCGAGTCCATACAAACGATGTAAATTACAATGTTAACACACAAATATGAACTCATTCAACTATCCAGTTTCATTATTCGCAGTTGTAACTTCATTTGGAATTCTATTCTACATTTAGTTACTGGCTCTGATTTTCTCAGAAAACAAATAATAAAAAAAAAATTATTATTAAATATCTAGTTACTCGTATATACATACATATGCATATCTATATGTATAGTAAAGTAATTGTAAATTGTATATTTTGCATTGAATTGTATTCACACTCATATGGATTGTATACGAAGTAAGACATCCGTTTGCACTTCTTACCTGTTGTACAGTAAAACAATTTTGCTTTTGTTAGAGGAAATGAAGCTGCGGCGAATAATTATTAGAAATAAACTGCAGCATTACTTATATTTTAACTTTGGATTGACCGTTTCTCTTGTATTTGTTTAATATTAATGGTTATTTGAATAATACTTCATTACCATAGTTTTGATAAAGTCTCAAGTCCCCAAGCTATATGAATGAAATCGGTTTAAAATTGATCCTAAATACTAAGGCAGATGAGAGTGCCTAACTCAGAATTGGAATAGGAACTGCACATGTGTGCGATCTTGCATTATCCAAGCCCAAAACAACTTTTTCTTGTCCAAAGCAATAGATTTCTTTTTTTTTTAAATCCACATTGAATTGACCCAGTAGTTTTGACAAAATATTCGCCAGTGATTATTTTATCCTTTCGAAATAGTGAATGTTGTTTACAGTAAGACACCGCTTAACGCCGTTTCAGTATTACGCGACGGTGTAAACTATGTATCTTTTTCAACGCTCTTTTGTTAGTCTATCCAGAATAAAGATTCCAACTGTATTTTCCGAAGACGATATCACAGTATGAACGCATCTTTACCGCGTCACAGTTGATTTATTAGTTGCCTCGTTTAACACTGTTTCGTTTAGGTCTGGAACTTATTGGAACGTACCCTTACTGTATATCGCATACATTCCGTATAGAACGCTCACCATGATTTTATTGGCTGTCAAAACCACTTTGGTCTGCTTTAGTTCCGAATCACTCCTAAATATCCACTATTTACACAATTTTTTAATCCATGATGTATTGTATTGAATCCACGTTTTATCCACGGCTACGCGAACAGCGAAATTATCACACGATTCTATTTGTGGCAATTATTTAAAATTGAAATCATATAGTCAAGTGAGATGCATACAGCTTCCACTATTTCCACTTTCAGTCACCGATTGAGCAACACCATATCGTGAGTTTGTTTAATTGTTTCAGATGTATAGACCTTGCTGAAGTCGCCGTGGTCTAGTACGTAGTGTGTTAGCGTATTAGACTTGAGGCCTCGGTTCAAACCTCAGGTCAAACATCAAAACGAAAATATGAAAAAATAGGTCTCCTTTTGCTCTGATTCACTCCGAAATATCCACTATTTTCACAATTGTTTAATCCCTGATGTATTGTATTGAATCCACTTTTTATACACGGCTAAACAGCGAAATTATCACATGATTCTATTTGTGGCAATTATTTAAAATTGAAACCATATACATAGTCAAGTGAGATGCCAACAGCTTCCATGATTCAAACTTTCAGTCACCGGTTGAACAACACCATATCGTGAGTTCATTCAATTGTTTTAGGCGTATAGACCTTGATGAAATCGCCGTGGTCTAGTAGGTAGTGTGTTGGCTTATTAGACTTGAGGCCTCGGTTAAACATCAAAACCAAAATATGAAAAAATATTTCTTCGGCGAGTAGATTTCCGGTAAAAACTCTGAGAGTAAAATAAAATTGCCATGAAAAGTTTCTCAAACAGCTGTCGTTCGGTATAGACTTTAAACTGTAGGTTCCGCCACTCAATTATAAAACTAAAGCACACAACATGAGTGGTGTGAGAAGCTAGGTCATAATCCTGACTAAAGAGTTATAATGACCAATTATGTATGTATATATAGACCTTGACTGAACGTTTGAAAACTTCTTTATATTCCGAGATTGTAAGAACCACAAGAAATTCAGTGAATCACTTTTTCTCTCCTGAAATTGATGATGCAGTGTTTCTAACGCAACTTATAAAGGCTAGTCTTAATACGAATACTGATTTTATTCCATTGAAAATGCAAAGTTCCCATACTTAATATATTAAAATTGTATTTGTTTTGCTTAATGAGCATAATTTATTTACTATTTTTTATTTTTTTAAATCATGCAATAGCCAGCTTTCAATGAATGTCAAAATAAATGACACAACTTGTTCAAATGTTGACAGAAATCAATTGACAGGAGCCTATAGTCTTGTTGGCCTGTCAGGAAATTGAAAATGTCACAGACTTATTGACTCGTCATTGTAATTTTCTCTCTGTTTTAAATAATCTCTAGAAGTAATAGAAATTTGTGCATGCAGATCTATTTTAAGCGTTTAAATGGAAATTAATTGATCAGCCATAGGATGTTCTAAGAAGGGCTTAAAAATGTTATTTAAGAAAATTTCATTTATTATGATGCAAACGAAGAAAATTTATTAAATATTGTTAAATTGTCACTTGATTGCCTTTAATTAAGAGCGCTACAATCAATTAAAATATTGATGGTCAATCAAGGCCCTTCGAATTTAGGAATCATATGGCACATCGATCATTTTTCGTGCAACCACATGCTTAACGTTATGAGTACAGTAGAGTTGCTAATGATTTTTTAACTATTTAAACGGGAAACATCAAAGTGTTATATCCCGGATATTTTAAACAAATATTTTGTTCATTTTTACTTTATTTGAATAACAACAACAAAAATGCGTAAATAAACACAAGCCATTGTACCTGTTTGGGAAATAAGTATTCATACATTCCATACAGCCATTTTAAGCCAATAAACAAAAAATTTTGTTGAATTATTTTTTGCAGCTATAACAAGAAAAGAAAACAACAAAAAAAAAATAAGTTCGTTACATTGAAAAGTAATTTAAAAGTTTTGTTTTTTTGTTTTTGCTTTCCATTTATCTTTACACACATTTCGGAATCAGCTACAGACCGATAGAAATTAATATTTATGGCCTACAAATGCGTAACTAAATATAGATTCCACGGCGTCACTGATATGCCTCCAATAAAATTATACAATATGGTTGTTGTAGCAGAAATATCTCGTAATGAAAAAACAATAACATGAATACCAATAAAAAATCTTTCTTTCTTAAACACTTGTTGTTCTCTCAAAACAACAAACATATGAAAACTATAAAAACAAAACATATTTTATTAGAGAAAATACAATATCTATACGATACATGTACTATCATGCATGCACTGGTACGGTAACGTTAAAGAGAAAAGGCCAGAAGACATAAAACAGCGCCAAACCAAAACTAATGTGGGAACCGAATGAACTATCAAACGAATGATGATCAATTATGGTTGCATCTTTCGGTTGCATTCCACTTGTAGCAAATGTTGAGAATTTTTTTTTTATTGATTCTTAAAACAGAAAAACGAAATCGGCCACAAATGTAAACAGATCTTAATTAAAAAGCTTTAAAAAGGGGAAATTTTTTATAGATCCATAAAGTGAAATTTAATTGAATCGTAATGCATTAGAATTAATGGAAGATAAATGGAATTGGAATACCGTAACATTATTATATTCTTAATTACCCTTATAACCTTAAGGTCATATTTATGTATGCAATTTATGTACATATGTATGTAAGGCTAAGTCTTTTGGAATGCCTATCTAAAGGCCAGTGCCCTATGAGAATCTATATTGTGGGATGGCTGGCCTTGCTATTTAAGGATAGACGGTCATCTTCTTATCCACACGACTCAAGCAGAGTCTAGTAATATTGCACGTACTTTCTACATATTGATCCTCCCTGTAAAACGATTTGATATCAACCCATTTATGTTCCGTAACAATACCTTTACCTTTAAATGAAATTTTTCTGAGATATTGCTCGACATTAATGGATGTCAAAACTACATTTATAAGGGACTTAATCGCAGCCTGTTTTTTCAGGGAAAATACCTCCACCCAAAAAGCCTTGTGCCACATTCAAGCACCTCAAACACTGCAGTGGTCAGACAGACTCTAAGATAGTTTAGCATGAGAACCAGAGATCAGCAATGAGTATTCAAAAAGATGAGTAGATTCGAATCATACTAATAATTTCCGATACTTATAAGCATTCATACTTATTTTAATATCATACTCATACTTCTCATATTCAAAGTTTGAAGTACTTATCGTACTCATACTTAACAATACGCATGATGTTGTTGATTTCCACTCTTGTTTCCTCAACATTTATAAGAATCACAAAATAAGTATAATTCGCGTACGAACACTACAATACTCACTAGAAGGTTGTGTGTTTGCTTTGCTTGCTGTCTTTGTCTTTTTCTTTCTTCTTCTTTTTTTTTTTTTTTTTGTAAATACAACAACAACTAAGACTGTAAATTTTGATGAACGATGCGAATCACTCGAATCATTTATGAGTATTATAAGTATTCTTCTAAATTTATAAACCTAAATGAGTAGGCGTATGAATCAAACATATTTCGAATGTTATGAGTTTGATGTCAACGTTGTACTCATACCCATTGCAACCTGTACTTATGTATAAATCAATGTTGTAGTGAGTACGAATGAATCAGAGTTGTTGAATTTTAATACTATTGACTCAAAATTTCATGAGTACTTATGAGTAGCGAAAAAACGATTCATTGCTGATCTCTGATGAGAACCCTTAATAAATATACCACAGCCCACCCTGTCATACATCTTTGGGTCATCGGTATAAACCTCATGCCGTTGGCAACCAGGCCAGAAGTCTTAGAAGTCCGAAGGACCTAGTTGGAATCAAATATTTTATTCAGAAAGTTATAAGTAATCATGTAATAGATCCGGCTGTGTCTATGACTTCTTAAAATAGTATAATTTAACCACATTTAGACTTACCTGCTACCATCTTAGCTCTCTACTTACGTAGAAGATCAGAGAGGAACCAAATGAGTATAGCAAACCATGTCTTGGTTGGCCTAGAAGCTGGCGTACTCTGTCTATCAGTCGATAGTGGCACTGGTGATTGCACACTGTCCACCAAACATTTATACAATAAAGCAGGATTTTTTTCACCACGACCAACAATCTGTCTGCACAAAATGCTCCCCAAACTGTAACAAAAATTGGTTTTTATCTTGGCGTTAGCTACTACATATGAGGTTCAAGTTATTCATTCCACTAAACTTATTAACACATCTCGAAATTGCTTAAACTGTTGTCTAAAGAAACTAATTATCTGATCATATAACAGATAATTCAAAGAAACTCTACGTTTTATGCGCTCTTCCTATAAAGAGACGGAGGTTTTTGGCTTATCGTCTTTGACTGGACCTCCGAAATGTTAATGACTGAATGGGATGGTTTCCTATAGGTTGGATATGGATTGGATTTGTGGTATCACAGTAGGCCGCCTAATCTAAGCTGAGAATTATATCATTGGTAATGGCTTTTTTTATTCGTTTATCTACAAAGTTTCTCAATAGTTTTGGCTGCATGTGTTATGAAAAATTTGTTGTTTAAAAATTATTATCGTGTACAAATTATTTGATTGCTTAAGATTATATTTTTTTTTTTTTGTGAATTTTCAGCATCTCATTCATGAATCTTTGTTACAAAATTGCATGTTTCTCATAAAATGCTAAACAATAATGCATTGCAATTAATTTATATTTTTTTTTTTTTTTTTTTGTATGCGCATAAAAACCATTATTCTCTTTGAATAAGACTTTTAAACAAAATGCTGAAAAATATGATAATAAATGAGAAATTTAACTTTGAAAACATAAATAAACTTAAAAAAAAAATTACAAAAAAAAATAACAAAAGAAAAAAATATAAATCAAACGTCTACAAAATGTTTTGCAAATTACAATATTTTGTTCGCTTCGTCGGATAAATTGTTGTTTAAATCACGTAAAAACGTTTATCACATTTCTGAAGTGCAAAAGAAGAAAAAAAAAAAAATAAAATAAGAAACAAAAAACCAAATACAAACGGTATTAATAATTATCGTATAAATGAACAGACTGCTGGCAAATACAAAACCCGTCCTCAAGAGGAAATAAAAAATAAATTATGGTGTGATTATATAATTGAATTGTTTATATTTGTTTAAAAATAAACAAAAACCTACTAAAAAATAATATTAAAAAATTTTAATTAAATTAAAACAAATATTTGAAATATTTATTTAGGTCGGTGTGGTATGCTGGTCATGCCAGTGTAAACGCCAAAATTATTTTATTTTTATTTATTATTTCATTTTATTTTAATAATAACGTTGTTGTATTCCTCTTTTGTCATTAAAATAATTGTTTTTCATACAAAAAAAAAATTAATAATAATACAATAATGTTGTATGTTAATATTAATGAGCCAATAAGTTTAAAATTATTTTCGAAATATGTATACGGTGTTTTGTTCCAACTCTTAAATGCCAAGTAAATTTATACGTTGGCGTTAATAAATTTTTCTTTTAATGTTTTTCACTAACTCTTAAGTGTTGATTTTTAATATTTATTTTTAAATTTTTTATTTTTTAATTTTTTTATTTATTTTTAAATTTTTTAATTATTTATTTTATTTTTAAATTTTTTATTTATTTATTTATTTTATTTTTTTTTTTAATTTACATATTTATTTATTTATTTCTTTTATTTTTTATTTATTTATTTTTTTTATTTATTTATAGTCGAAAGACATTCCTTAATGACTCATTCAATACCGATTTTAAACTTGTTTTGTTGTCGTCTAATATTTCTTTATTTATTTTTTTTTCTAACAGCAGTGTTTTTACTAGACATCACGATTTCATTTTCTGTTCTTTTTTTTTTCTTATCAATATTACTCCACGCTGTTAACTTAGCACAAAAAAAATATTTGTATTGAGAATTACCATGTTTTTTCGTATTTCTTAGAATAATCAAAACAAAAAAAACAATACCGCACAATAATAATAAAATTTATGCAAATATTTTACGATCATAAGCCAAGTTTAAAAAAAAAATTTTCAACGAATAAGGTAACAAAAGAGAATACCACAAAATGTAGTGTAAAACGTGTAAAAACATTGAATCGATTGCAACGAATATTTTAATGCTTAAAAATTCAATTAAAATAGTATTTTTTAACCTATACTAGAAATGTACCAATACAAAGGCTAATGCGTCTCATCTGGTTCTCGTTCGCCCTCTCTTCAAACTTGCTGTTTTTCCCGCGCTTCATATACTGTCCATGTTAATCATTGAGCCTTTACCAATTTGACTATATTGACTCAGTCATATATGTTGCTCCATAACCCTTATAGTAAACATAGTAAACGTCCCTTACGACCCTCACTAGGCAAAAAATTTTATTCATAATTTTTCGTTCAAATATCCTTTGGCAGAGTTGGTCATTTGAAGCCACTGCCCAAGCCTCGTATTTAGATGTGGCGTTTAATCTAACAAAACTTTCATAACTTCAGTTCACCTGATTTGAAGTTTAATTTTGATGCATGGATTTTCTGCTCAAAATAGGCTCAATTTGGTTCCGATATCCGGTCATAAATTATATCTTTAATGCTGTAGTTGTCCTCCAGAAATGTACCCAATCGAAATTTTATAATAAGAAAACCTTTGGTAAATAAAAAACGTTGCGTACTTTTCTCCATTACCTATATAGAATATGCAATTGTTGCTAATTTTCGCCACGATATTTCCAACATTTGGTTTCCACATAAGTTCCTCAAAGTAACTTTTTTCAATCGATTGTTAGCTGCTAAAGAGAAAGTTTAGATTGACTCAGGTTCGTAGAAGTTATGACATATAAACCGATCTGAACAAGCTAGTGATAAGGCATTCATATTGAAATAATGTGAACGGCGCTATAAGGACAATATCAACTAAAACTTTGGAAACAAACTTATCTATCCAATCAAATGACTACATACATACATACATACATAATTGGTCATTACAACCCTTCAGTCAGGATTACGACCTAGCTTCTCACACCACTTATGTTGTGTGTGTTAATTTCATACATGAGTGGTGGGACCTACAGTTTAAAGCCGATTCCGAACGACAAATTTTTGAGAAACTTTTCTTGGCTATTTTATTTACTCTCAGAGTTTTTGCCAGAAATCTGCTGATAGGAAGTCGCCGAAGAAATATTCTTTAAAATTTACGGGCTTTACGTCTAATAATCCAACACACTACCTACTAGACTACGACGACTTCCGGAAACAGACTATAGACCCTTTATAGGGCCCTTGGGATCTGACATGCATGGGTCTAAGAAGAGGACTGGACTGGATATCTTAATTGTAAAATCCGAAACCCAACTAAACTTCTGCTGAGCTAATCATAATGGCGGGAATTAATTAAATTTTATTGCAATTTTTCTGTTACTTTTATTATTTCACCAAGATTGAGATGCTTATTAAAGTCCAAGCAAGGCTTTAAATCCAAAAACAATAAAAAAAAAACTCACATTTAAGGCGGTACAGACATTATTTGTTTTAATAATTCCTTATAAACGCCGTAGAACAATTGAGCTTTATTACATCACAAATTGTTTTCTTCTTATAAAACATTGTTTAAATAGAGTCTAATTAATTAGAAAAATCTAAACTACTTTAAACGGTTTCATATATTTTTTCTTAAATAATTCATTCGTTACGCCATATGTTATAAATTTTTCAAGGTTTGTTATTTCAATTGAAAATCAAGTTAAAAAATCTCACGTAAAACGCTTTTTTAGCAAACAAAAACAATAAGTTTAACTCTACGTTATTAATAAAACATTTTATACAATGATGTTGTTTAGAATTTTGAAATATATTACCAATTAATTACATTTGAAAAGTGCCTTCCATGTACAATAGTTACCGAGAATTTTTTAAAATATCTTGTGAAAATTTAAATAATCCATTTGTATAACAAAATTTGTAAACATTTAATTGTAGCAACATAAATGTTGCTATCAACATGTTGCCAGAAACATTGAAACGACTAATATTAATTTTTTTTTTAAATTCTTGAATTTCCTTGAATGTTTATGTCTTTTAACCATTTTTAAAGAAATGTTTTTAATATTTCCTGTAATAAAATAGTCAGTAAGCCTATTAAACAATATCATGGTATAAGTCACATGTAAAATACTTTATTGAATATTTCTCTATTTAAGGGTAGGGTATACAGCAACAAATGTTTAACCGCAAATCAAGAAAAAAATCCAAAATATTTTACTAAAAAAAAAGAAAAAATATACATATAAACATTTATTATTGAATTGCAACGAATGTTCTTTCCAAGAGCCATAACAATTTTCCATGAATATAATGGCCCAAATAATTGGCACAAAGCAATTGTACAGGGAAATAACAAAATATGGCTGGTATGCAGTTTTATTTTCTTTTCTTAAAAAAAAATAAAAATAAAACTTAAAAGATAAAGTTAAAGAGGCATATAAAATAATACATTGCTGTGAGTGTATAAAACGTTATAAAATTTTACCGTCCGCTAAATGAAACTTGCTAGAGTGGTAAAAAAAAACGGGAATTTTTTATGTATCCGTTATAAAATGATCACCCCCAGGTTTAAAACAAAAGATGGTCAAGGTTCAATTATTTTAAAAATAAAAAAAAAACATTTTTTTAATACATTCTTGTTAATAGCGATTCATTTTAAAGTACTTTTTTGAAAACTTTAGTTTATATAGGGCGTTACAATCTGATTGGCATTGTTTTGTATTATTGAATGCATATTAACATACTGTGTAACTGGAATAAATATTGTTTGTTATGCACCTATTGTTCCTGTTCTACGAAATATTAAGATATTTGCTGTTTGTATTTGAATTTAAAAATCTAAGGGCTATTATTACAACTTGCCGTTAACTAAAGGGAGGATTTTAACGGGCAGATAAATATTTTTCATTATTATGAGTACTCAATAAGATAGAAGTGAGCGTTAAGCTAAAGGGAAGATCATCCTACATTTAACCCATTCGCTGCCAAGCCTAAACTATATGAAATCATTCCCATTGCCATTTATATTTTGAGTGTTATTGTTGACCAAAACCCTGTTATTTCTTGGTAAGAGCACATATATTATCATACATAATCATTTGCAAGCAGAAAACCAAAGACGAGTATACTCGTCGTTTGCAATAGGAAGGCAGAAGGACTCGATATCCTTTTTCGTATTTGAGTACGTTTTAGTAGAAAAACAAGTAATAAATCACGCAGATGGATAGAATAAAGAAAATGGAATAAAACGAGTTTTTTACATATTAATATTATGTTTGTGGCAAGAAAAAATTTCCTAATTCAAAATCCTGAATGTTATAATATATTTAAAGTAGGACGAGTATACTCGTCTTTGACAGGGTATCCCGTACTGCCATTCGCTGCCAAGGACGAGTATTCTCGTTTTGGCAGTACGGGATTCCCTGTCAAAGACGAGTATACTCGTCCTTATAAGTTGAAATAACGAAAATAATAACTTTATAGTTCCCTTTAGCTAAAGGTACCTTTAACTAAACCCAAGTTCAACGGCAAGTTGTAAAAATGGCCCTAAGTATGTTTGAAAAAATAAACCGACTAACAACAACAGATATCACATACTATGGTCTACTCAATCCTTTGTAAAGTAACCAAATCGTGAAATTACACATTCTGGAAACTTCTAATGAAATAAAGGCAATTTTTGGTTT
Organism: Sarcophaga rosellei; assembly: GCA_930367235.1. Classification (NCBI taxonomy): domain Eukaryota; kingdom Metazoa; phylum Arthropoda; class Insecta; order Diptera; family Sarcophagidae; genus Sarcophaga; species Sarcophaga rosellei. Next base: position 80,412,023 of record OV884018.1, read on the forward strand.
TTGGCTCATATTGTTGAACAATATACCGAACAACTCATAGTCTTCTATGGTTATCATACGGCCATAGTGCTCTGCATCGTCAGTACTCACTGACGACACCTCTAGGCTACCAAACTCTCGTCACTTTTTTTGTACTCAATGGTTTTTACACAGTCAATCCTGGAATCTTTAAGTTTAATATGCAACAATATTTCTTGTTATCGTAACTATTGAGTGAGAAACTAGATGGAACTGTTTGAAAGCACTTGTAATATCCCAGATTTTTCTAACTGTCCCCTTACAAACATGTGCATCTCAAACTGCAGAATGGTTAAAGAGAGTGATAAGCGCCTTGCTTGGTCTGCTCTCAATCTTTCTAAGCATAAGCTAGCATATTCACTGTTGGAAACAGAATTAAACGACAGAATTGACGACAGTTTTGTCAATGATTTCAGAATTTTTTATATTTTCGGTATTCATTAGTAAATTCAAGAACCAAGTCAAATTTATTACAATAATACATACCTCAATTAATATTTGCTTTAAGAGCTGTTTTCTAAAACAAACGTCAAATTTTTAGGCATATGCCCCTAATAGGCATACTTTATTTCAGTCTCTACTACAATATTATGGTCAAGCTAGAAAAAAAATCTATCAGTGTGGGAAGTATTTCAAAATATTATATAAAATTTATTTTTATTTAATTGAACTTGGCTATTTGTTCTTATTATTATTATTTTTTATTTCTGGTTTTTACCAAAAAAAAAGTATATTGTTTTAAGCTCCACTTGCGAACGTTGGTTTTTTTAATGGCTTAAGCGAACGTTACAATATTTTTTTTCCGTAATTTTATAAAACTCAAACAAAACCCAAAAAAAATTTCGACTTAAATTACAGTTGCGTGTGGGTGCCTATTTTGATCATGAAGCATTAAGTTATGACTGGTTAAGTAGACAACATTCATACAAAATGTTCATTCAACACCGGCGCGTCGTTTATTAACGAAAAATAAAAATTGTTGTGAAAAAATTTAAGACACCAATTTATTTTAGGGTGACCATCCATGTAAAAATAATATAAGCCAGTGTTTTATTTGTACTTTTTTGCTTTGAGTGGCATGAAAATTTAGAAAGAATTTTACAAATCCCTAGTAATTAGTAAAACTCATTCAATCCTTGTCATTGACCTTGGCATGAACGCAAAATCTAAATGATTCTAATGTGCAGACCAGAGATCAGCAATGAATCGTTTTTTCGCTACTCATAAGTACTCATGAAATTTTGAGTATGAGTGAGTCAACAGTATTGAAATTTAACTACAGTCTGATTCATTCGTACTCACTACAACACTGATTTGTAAGTAGAGGTTGCAATGAAAACTCACAACATTCGAAATATGTTTGATGCATACGCCTACTCATTCAGATTCATAAATTTAGAAAAATTTCTTATAATATTCATAAATGATTCGAATGATTCGAATCATTCATCAAAATTTACAGTCTTAATTGTTGTTGCATTTACAGAAAAAGAAGAAAGAAAAAGACAAGGACAGCAAGCAAAACAAACACACAACCCCTTCTAGTGAGTATTGTAGTGTTCGTATGCGAATCATACTTATTTTGTGATTCTTGTAAATGTTGAGTTAAGGAGAGTCCAAATCAATAACATCATGAGTATTGTTAAGAATGAGTACGATGAGTACTTCAAACTTTGAATATGAGTAGTATGAGTATGACAGTATATAAGTATGAATGCGTATAAATATCAGAAATTATGAGTATGATTCGAATCTACTCATCTTTTTTGAATACTCATTGCTGACCTGTGGTACAGACTCTGTAAGTCTGTGTCCTTTTGAATGAAACGAAAGTTTGTGGACAAAAAAACATTTATTTTTCAACATACGTAGCTCTATACCCTTTGCACCACGTTTCTTTAGCAATTCGACATACAGTGAGCGACAGAAGTTAGTAAACACCACTGAAATAATTCATTTTCTTAGGATAGCGTGAAAAGTAAATGAGAATAGTCGAATAAATTTCCAAAAATAAAAACGTTTAATTATTACTTATAAAATGTTAAAACAAAAACAACAATTCATAATAAGGCAACTTTTTTTTATACTTAAGAACATAATAAAAAATTTAAAATTATAGTGGGTGTTAACTCACTTATGGCGCTCACTGTAGGTTTGCTTGTGACATGATTTCGTCGTTGGAGTCAAATCTTCTGATTAGTAGTAGCTACTCTCTGTGAGCTATCTGCTCTTATTTAAATTTATTCTGTCGTAAAACACTACTTAAAGTAGATGTTCAATAGGAAATTTCCATATGAACGGAAAAAATATATTACCCCCTCCTGTAAGTTGATTTATTTCTGGGCAGTTTGGTATTCCCAATGCGTGTTTCACTCATACTGAATGTGCGCCGGCGCAAAATACAATCAACGATTTTACTTACAAAAAAAACCATACAAAGAAAGAAACTAAAATAAAATAGAGACACGACACTCTAGTAAACGCGTTTTAAATTATTTACGTGCGCAATTAATGTCAATAACAAAAAACTTGAAAACTTGGAAACTTGAAAACTTTTGTTCACGCTCATATTACGTATGATTGACTTCCGCCAAATGCTGTCTCTCTCAATGCAAACACATGTAAACGACAGTGGCATAAGATGCCTAAAAATGTAGTCGGAACCAAAGCATTGAAATGTATGTAATTCTATATGAAAAGCTTTATGCACCATTAATGGTGAAAGAAATAAGTGTGAACACACATTCTCATGACACTTTAAAACAAAAACAAACAAAAAAAAAGACGCAATAACTTGAGTACTTTTAAAAGTCCACCCATATATTGTAATTAAATTTTGTATTTCTGAATGCCAGTCTTCATCATGCACAAAAACAAAAATTGCTTTTAAAAAAAGAAATGTCAGCCACCCACACATTAATAAATTTTCCGGGTTTCTTTTTGAACTTAAATGGAGCTGCTAGTAGTAACTGGTCTTTTTGTACAATAACTCTGGTAGTTTATTAACAAGCTAAAGTGAACGAACTTTTTATATTTTTCTTTGGCTTTAAGAAATAAATGAGATGCTTAAGGTAGTATTAAACGTAGGCTTTGTTTGACCATTTTTTTTATTAACTACTTCAGTAAATTTATTTTTTATTTTAAAATTCTCTGATATCTTATCGTTGAGATTAATTTAGAAAACCTTTATATGGCTGTACAAAATAGTTAAACTGATTGATAATAAATTTTATTTTCGTTTTCATGTTTCTATAAAAAATGAACATGAATTCAACCTTACTACCTATTGATTGTTTATATTATCTTCATAAAGTTTAGTCGTTTCAAGGCAAAAGTTCAAAAACTAACAAAAAAAAGGAACTTTCTAAAATAACAAAAAAAAAAAATAATAAAACGCCTACAAAACTTTATTGAGAAAATAAAAAGATGAAGACGTCCAGATAAGTATAAACAAAAATCATGCCACGCACCATATGTGATCTAAAAATATTTAAAACCATTAAAACTAAAAAAAGAATAAAATTAATGCGTTTTATTTGTTTTCTTTTCTATTTCCTAAAATAGAAAAGTTATAGTAGATCAGTGTCTCTAATTTATGATGTCTGTCATTGCAATCCTTTAGTCACGATTACAATCTAGTTTACCACACCAGCCATATTATCTGTATATGTTTTATACGTGAGTAGCGGGACATAAAGTTTAACACGACTACGAACGACAAATATGACGAACTTTTCATGGCAATTTTATTTACTCTCAGAGCCATTATTACTTGCCGTTAACTAAAGAGAGGATTTTAACGGACAGATAAATTGTTGTTCGTTATGATGAGTACACAATAAGATAGAAGTGAGCGTTAAGCTAAAGGAAGGATCATCCTGTGGGTAACTTTTAAAGTTAAGTTTACGTTTGAACTTGGCATTTTATATATATTATTTTCAATATGGCAACTTCAAATTTAAACAAAATGAACATATACAATAACAAAAAAAACGAAATTCGTCGTTGCCACTGCGTTTAAAAAAAAAAAAACTTATTGAATTGAGCAGTGTTACCGGTATTGCCCTGGGATTGCCCTATTTTTGAAAACAGTTAACTTGATTGTATCTGTAAGTTGCAATAACGAAAATAGGTTAAAAGTAACTTTACAGTTCACTTTAGCAAAAGGTACTCTTAACTAAACCCAAGTTTAACGGCAAGTTGTAATAATGGCCCTCAGAGTTTTTTCCAGAAGACTGTTAAGTGAAAGTCGTGAATAAAATATTGGTTCGTGATGTCTGAGCCTGCCTGTGGATTTGAACCATGGACTCTCATAAGTCAACACACAACATACGATCAACCCAGGCTTGAACCCGGTGAAAACAAATTTTCAAATTATTTTTATATTTTAAAAAATGTGATAATTCATCCAAAGTCGCCGTAGTCTAGTAGGTAGTGTATTCGCTTATTACACGTAAAGCCCGGGTTCGAGCCCCTGGCCAGACATCAAAACGAAATATAAAAGAAAAAATATTTCTTAGGCGACTTCCTCTCAGCAGATTTCTGGCAAAAACTCGGAGAGTAAATATACCTGCCATGAAAAAGTTTCTAAAAACCTGTCCGCCACCCAAGTATAAAATTAACGTACACAACATGAGTGGTGTGAGAAGCTAGGCCGTAATCCTGACTGAAGGGTTGTAATGGTCAATTATGTATGTATGATAGTTCATCCAGAAAAAATAATATCAGCAGCGGATGACATAGAAGGGCCAAGTAACGACATCTCCTTTGGAATATTCCTTTCTATTGGAGGACAATTAAGAAAAAGGCTTCCAGTTGAGGAATGTGGTTAAAGTAGACTTTTTTGCTGTAGGTATACACCGATAGATCAATAAAGACCAGAGTCTCTAGAAAAGTTGATGCGCTATATACATTTAAATCGTTTATATGGTAAGCCTATGTATACAAAACTAAGTTAAGTTATCCCAACAACTATTTAAAGAACATTAACGTTAAAAGTTTGTTCACAAACGTCATTTTATTGTATAAATTAATCTTGATTGAAAACATTATGCGCCATACTTTATCTTGATAGCAATTCGTTAAAAATTAAAGAAAAATTCACGTAATTATTTTATAATGTTATCTTAGATTTGATAATTAATTGAAATAATGACGTGATGTTAGATAGAAACAAAGCAACATGTTGCTAAGAAAAGCAAATTTACACTCAACATGTTGCACTGTTTATGGGAACATAAATGTGGGTGTAAGAATATTAAAATACTACTACGGTTTCATTAATTTGAAACAAAATGTAGGAATTGCTCAGTTACATGCATATATTTTGTAAACTGCAAGCAACTTGTTGCATTTAAACAAAATAATTAAATTTTTTCTTCTTCTACGAAGTATGTAGCATAGAAAATTAAATTAAGTCAAAGAAAAAAAATAAATTTACAATAAAATACATACACTTGTGTATGCATTCATGTACTACGTACTATAAGTACATGCGTACTATACATATGTATGTATGTATGTAATTTATGCGTGCTATGCGCTCTCTAAGCTATTAGTCAGCCTTTATTAGCGATGCGTAGTCGAGGGAAAATAATTTTCTTTTTTGTTTTGGCAACCTGTTGCCTCGATTTGAATGCACGTACCTCATAAATAAATCCATTAAACCTTTTAAAGTGAAAAATAAATTTTTTGTTTTTGTTTTCTTAAAATCACTTGCCCCAATAAAATGCATACCGACCACTAGTTGCCAGAAGCTTTTAAAAATTATCTTTGTGTGTTGCTAAGTGCTGAAGTATGTATCGTAGGCTGTGCATTCATTTGTCTGAGTGTAAAAATTTTAATTTTATGCAAAAATTAAATTTCTTTTATGGCCAAATGGTTTGGTATTTTGTTCCCTTTTTTTCTTTTAGCTCTTCTGCAGTTCATTAACCACATATAATATAAAACTTAAAGCCAAAAAATTGCGTCATTATCGCAATGTAAACAAAAAAAAATGCTACTGAAACAGATTTTTAATTATCATAAGTATACAAAAGAGACTGATAATATATAAATAGACAACAATTTATCTACAATACTCATATACATATGTGTAACAATAGGCCGTCCTCAATCTTTAACCAAACACAGCAATTGCAAACTATTTAGAATTAAAATTTATAGAGAAAAGTGTATGTTTAAATTTTTTCATGCGCACTCCCATGTAAATTTTAAATAATACCAAAATCCAATGTTAAAATTACAACAATTTCTTTGAAAAACAAATACCATTTGCTTGGCATACTAATCCAAAAAATTTACATTTCACTCACGCACTCTATTCAAAAAAAAAAAAAAAAATCAAAATAGAAAAGAAACTTTTTAATGGAAATTCCATTAAAATATACATATTTTTTGGTGAGAAAAAAATATGTACTATTTTTCGTATTTTTAAATGTACAATAAAATTCATGTTTCAAACACATGTTTGCCTTAAAAAAAAACAACTACACGGCCTACGTAATGCATACCACGTAAAATATACTCGTATGAGTGCAGAATTATTACAACCAATTTGTCGTAATGATATTTTAAAAAAACATTTTCTTTTATCTTGAATGAATGTCTTCAAGCCATCAGATTTATTTAAATTTGTCAGATATTAATTCGTTTTTTTTTTGTACAAATATTTCTTAATCGTATAAATAATAGTGTTAATTTGTGTTTTATTAAGTTGTTGGAAAAAAAATGGAAAATATATGGCATCTTCATCGGCTTTTGTTGAAAGATTTATTGTAAAGTTTTTAGTGAGAAAAATTACAATTAATTCTTTTTTTATTCGTTAAAGTGGGTCACACTATTTAATTTAAATGTTATTTAAAAAGATTTTCCAATGTATTTTGTTTAGAGCAACATGTTGCCATAAACATTGTTGCATTTAGATTATTAGATATTTAGGCTACTCATAGGCGAGCTTAAGTTTTCAAGCCATTAAGGAAACATACATTGTGAAGATTATACATACATCCATGCATAATTGGCTATTTCAACCCTTCAGTCAGGCCTAACTTCTCACACCACTCATGTTTTGTGCCTGAATTTTATACTTGAGTGGCGGGACCTACAGTTTAACGTCGACTCCGAACGACAGATTTTGAGAAACTTTTTCATGGCAGGTTTATTTACTCTCAGAGTTTTTGCCAGAAATCTGATGAGAGGAAGTCGCCGAAGAAATCTTTTTTTTTCATGTTTCGTTTTTGATGTCTGGCCTGCGACTCGAACCCGGGCTTTACGTCTAATAAGCGAATACACTACCTACTAGACTACGGCGAAGGTTATAGTAAATGATAATTTGTCAGTTTAAATGAGATTTAAATGAGTTCGTTATTACTGACCCATATTTAGTAAAGTTACCATAGAAAATAAATGAAAAATGTCACATTACCAATTGTAGCGAACACGTATTTAAAAAAAATAGATTTTTAAAACTTATCCAGAATATTATCGAACTAATTTTGATTACCCAAATAAAGTGCGAAATCTCTAAATATTGTACAGGTCCATGGTGGAATCCTAAACCCATTGAAATCAATGTGGATCGATAAGTTGTGGAAACCATAGGCATCCCAGTGATAATTTATCACTTGTGCATTAGAAATCTTTCCCCAATATAGACGTAATGGAACCAACAAAACGGACGATTTTTTAAACCGTTTTGTAAACGTGGAGAAAATGTGGATTCCACAATACATTTCAGCTGTGTTTGTCAGTCAATGAAGTCATGGTGATAATTTTTTAAGATTTACGTATTTTAATCTACATTGACTACGTTTAAAAGGCTAAAATATTTGAGAATATAATTTTTATGTATTGAATCGATTAATTTAAATATAAATTTTTAATAGAAACTTTTTCATGTTTATAATCATGGGGTTAATAACGCACTAATGGCTTCAGTATGCTTGCATAAACATGTCGATTCTCTTGCTGAATTTCACGTCATATTTTGTCTCCAATTGATCTCCAATATCCAAAGTATTCTACAGGTCTTAAATCTTATGACTTTGTTAGTTCAGTTGTTTCTCATTTTCGAGATATTATTCTGCTTAGAAATGTTAGACAATCTTTCAATAAAATTATAAAACTGTCCACTTCGCTGATGATATATAATCGTCAAGTTTAGCAATATTATTCAACGCTTGCGTTGGTTTGCTCTAATTGAAATTGATCGAGGGTGTTGATGTTTTTATGACTCAATCAACTCAAATACGTTGATTAACTTTTTATTACAGCTGCTTGTATACGCCTTTAATTTTTACTTTCTAATGATATCTACTGAGACAAAGATATAAACTGAAATCGGGGTAGTGTGCTAGACTATTAGCGCGAGGGTCTTGGGTTCGATTCTAAAGACTCTAGTCTGTTTCACCGAGCCTCTGGTCGAAGCTACTCAGCTTTTATATAATAAAAATCATTCGTAAATGTTTTCTAATAAATAAACAAATAAATGATATAAATAAACCAGTAATTGGAAAAAAAAAACGAACGAAAGACGCTCTACAAGTATATGTTTTAACACTTTCGTGACAGTGGACTTAAACTAATCCAGTCGGAAGTAATTATTATGTATGTAAGTGTGTGTGTGCAATGGGAAATTAACTACTTTTGAGCCTAGCCTGTGTTATGTTTCTTTATTTCTATTTGTATAGCTCTGTTTTATTTACATACTTCTTTCTATTTATTTAGCCATATGATAGCTTATAAGAAACTCAACTGAAAGTATTTCAATCAAAGGCTTACGGTTGCCGCTATGAAATCTTTTCAAGCCTATTTAAAATCATTACCGACTTCTGATGAAAAATTGTTTATACTTTTATAAATTATTTTAACAACTTATATACTTACACATCAATACTAATCCAAATATTCTAATATTTAATCTTTACAGATACATGAATATGAATGGCAATGAATCATTGAATACGGATATAAAAAATCTACAATTTGCGGCTTAAATATTAAAAATAATCACATTTCTGCATCACTGACGACAACACATTCTATCCACTGTATGCTACAACTGACTGAACAAACGATAAAAAGATAGCGAGAGAGAGAGAGTTTTAAACAAAACAAAAAAGAAACAAAAAACTTCATTAACGCATTATATTAACCCTTTGTTCGTCATGCTTAATACCCATGATTTGAATAGTAATGGTGCTATGGAACTAGTATACGATGACAGACCCATAAGTATGTATGATAATCTAAATAATATGACCACAAATATGAATTCAACAAATACAACGGCAACTGCAACAATAACAACAACACCGTTGTCGGCAATAAACAGTAGCACGCCTAAAATGTCAAAAGCGCCAACAACAGTTACACCACCGACGTCATCGAAAACAAATGGAGCAATACATTCAACGCCCTTTACCGATATTACATTCAAATTCAATGACAACAATAATATAACGCAACAGAAACAACAACCGTATCAGCAGCAGCAGCAACAGCAGCAGCACCAACAGCAACTTGAAATAAATGGTAATCGGAACTTGAATGAAAGAACTTCCAATACAGGTAATGTAACTGCAGCTGCAGTATATGCGACACCATATAAAACAACAGCCAGTATGAAGCCAGTAATATTAACTACCGCATCACCAATACCACCTTTAATAGTACAACAACAGCAACAACAACCACAACACTCACCTATATTAGCCCCAACAACAACAACAACAGATACATCAACAATAGTAGATACATTAACGTCATCATCACCATCATTATTACATACGAAAGCAATAATAACACCAACGGCAATAGCAACAACAACAACAACAATACCAACCGCAGCTTTACACTCAGATACATTAAATAATTTCGATCGTCCGCTTAGTCAACATTCACAATCGGAACTAAACGATACAAGCCAGAGTATAGCTGCAGTGAAAGCAGCATTAAATGAGGCAAAATCGAAATTCTTTGGCTTAAATGGTTATTCAGCAGCACAACAACAACAACATCACAATAACGACAACAATTACGACGAATCTCTAAATGAGCAATTATTACCAATTGAACAACAACAGCAACAACAAGTACAAAATCTTAAAAAATCCCAACCAAAATATCAAAACATACCAGAAAACAGTGCAATATTCCGTAATCAAACAGCTGACAGTAGTGGTGATAGTGGTAGTGGTGGTGGTGGCACTGATCCTCCTCCTGAATTGCCACCAAAACCAGTCGATTATCAAAATCTACAACAACCATACAACAGAAATATACAAACGTCAACAACACCCGATCATCAAAGAAAAATGCCAAGCGGTACCACTGCATACAATCAAATATCATTGAACGATATTGATAGTCCAGCATCACGTTCACAGGTAATCAAAATTAAAACAATATGAGGCAAACTGTCTTTTCATATAATTATCACCAATTATTCAATCCATTGAAGAATTTTAATAACGCTTAACAACATTTTTAATTAACTTTAATTTAAAGTTTAAAGTTTTTTTAACTTTAATTTAAAGTTCTGTGATGGCTCTTATGACCTTTGTGAAATAACAGCATTCCGTTCTATAGATTATAGGTACAACAGAAAGTACGAGTAGTAATATTGTACATACGTAACGTAATGGGGTTCAATTTAATTACGGAATGATAGACAGACAATACGTTGCTATTAAATCATTTTTATATGATTTTGTAATCGTTTTATAATTATATACTCGTGTTACAAATAACATTCGATTTGCTATAAACAACAGAAGAATTATTTATTTTATAATTTAATAGCAATGTTTAATTTTTATTTAATTCGGGTACAATATTTTCAATTAATTTCATGTCATATGGACTGAAAATCAGTTCCGCATTATTTAACACTAAAATCAAGAGTAATTGTAAGAAATACGAAATGAACTGACTGACAATAACAATTTCTTGCAAAGTTCGGACATCGAATTTATATTTACTAAATAGAGTGAAATTTTATTTTTTGAATTTTTCACTTTTTAATATTTATTTAAAGACTTAAACTGATCACATACATACGTATTTCAAGTTGTAAGAAAAATAGTTACGTTTAACGCGGTCGATAGCTATGCTCAAGAAGACAACTTCACACTTTAAACGAAGGGTACGTATAGTATTTTACTCGCTTAGTATATTTCTGGTTGATACTTTGGACTCCAGAGTGGTCCATAATGGAGTCCATTAGATTTCAGTTGAGAGCATGTGGTGCTCGACAGTCTCCAACTGCTCGTCTTCGCAACATACCCTGCAATAGTCCGGCTGGGATCTGGTCGCAGTGCCCTGTGATAAATCCGATAACTAAGCTTAAACTGGCCATATCTAAGCCCAGCAGCCAACCTGTTCTTACACAGTCTACAGCCAGGCCATAGACATTTAGAATTATAACAGCCCGATTCGTTCCACCAACGCCTCTGCTCTTCCTCCCTGACCCATCCATTGAAGAGTCCGTAGAGGTGGCCGATTGGGGGGTCAGGACCAACTATTAAATCGCCCTCAGAAAGCGAACCTAACCTAGCGAGAGCATCCGCCGTCTCATTGCCCAGTGTTCCGCTATGACCCAGAATCCAGCATAGACGGATACGGTCTGGTTTTTATTTTCCTTTTCCAATTCTCTTAAACGCCTTGTGAAAGGCACAACGTCTCAAAACGCAGCTAATATTTCCACTAGTTTTCTTAGAGCATTATAATATTTATGTTCCCTTTAAAAAACTTTGGGTTGACACAAATCTCTCATATCTCTCCTATATTGTTACAAAAATAAGTTTCAGTTTCAATGACCAAGTTTTTCTAGCTAAATAGCTAGGATAAGTAACATCAATTTTCTCTGGCCGTAGTAGAATTTCAGAACGATTATTTTTGTAAAAATTTTATACAATTTGTATGGTTTTCCAGCAACAAAAAGTTGGCAACAAAACACCCTTCCGAATCGTTTGTAAAACAAGCAATGTTGTGAAGTTAAAGATATAATCACCTGAAAAAATTCTCCATACTAGATTAAGTTATCCACGTTTGTCTAGTAGGTAGTGTCATGCTACATGAAATCAAATGTCAGCTCAGACATCTCGGGAAGAAAGAAGTATGAAGATAACTTCATTCAATGAACTCTCCCCAACAGTCTTCTGGCAAAATCTCTGAGAGTAAATAAATTGCCATGAAATGGTCCTTAAATCTGTTTTCCAGAGTCGACATTAGATACATCGACATTAGACATTGATATCATAACATAGCTGGTGTGAAAAGCTAGGACGTAATCTTGACTAAAGGGTTGTAAGGGCCTCCTCCTTAGATGCATTTGAGTGCTTAGCGGATTCGTTTTCCCTATTACAGAATCTACATATTGGGCTTGAAGCAATCCCTTTTGTGAACAAGTGTTCTTTGAGTTCACAATGACCGGTATGAAAAGTAGCACTTCATACAAAATATCGCCAAAAAAAATTAGTATCTACAATCGAAAAAACATTTCAGTTTACTACGCAGTAGCGTAGTAAGTAATGTGTTGTTTTAGTAGATGAGAGCCTTTGACTCAGACATCTCCAACAAATAGGAATATGAAAAAATATTTCTTTCGATAACTTCCTCTCGGCAGTCTTTTGACAAAAACTCTGAGAATAAAAATAAAATTTCCATAAAAAATTTCTCGACTCTTTCGTTCGGAGTAGACATTAAACAGTAGCCACCACTAATGGAGAAAATTCACACATACAATATGAAAGGCGTGAGAAGCCAGGTTGACCAGTGACCAATTAGAAAAGTAGGGTCGTATAAAGAATCCATTTCCTTTCACAATTGATGGGTCATTTTAAATCCAGAATGCTAATAAAATTTATTATTTATTTATTTATTGTGAGATCTTAAACGGTTTGTTATTACCAATTACTGTTTAAAATCATTCATATTTATTTTATAACACGATTCAGTTGTAGACTGAATATTTATTTTTTTTTAATACCATATTGAATACTACGCAAATAATTACAACAATTAAAAACAAGCATTTTTTACACGTTTATCATTGTGAAATTAATCTTGGGAAATATAAATTATTTAATAATTTCACATAAATTTTTTTACAGACAGTCTATATGGCCACAACAGTACCACAAAATATTAAAGGCAATAAAATCGCTGGACGTCATACACCGACAAGAAGTAGTTTACGGCACAGTCGTATGCTTGTGGTAAACAATAAGAATTTTGAAGGTAATTTGATTGAGCATGGAAAAATTTAAAATCAAATAAACTTGATATGTTTCATCTAGAAATACAATATCCAAATCCGATGGGTTTTCAACAGCCAAATCTTGCCCGCTGGTTATTAATATTGCAAATCGTTATCGGAATTTTATTATTAAGCCTATCGACATGGATATTTTTTCTCACACCCAATACACCGATACAAGATAATCCCTATTGGTGCGGTTTAGTGGTGAGTTATTAAACAATTAATAATTGTTTAAGAAATGCAATTAATTAAAATTGAAAAACAATTATTAATAATTAATTGTTTAATTTTATAATTGTTGCAGTTGTTAATTACCGGTATTATAGGCTTAATTGTAATACGTTATCAACGTATAAAACGTGCTAAAACTCGTGAGCATTGTTTTATGTTTTTACGTATGGACTCTTATATACTTTCTTTGCTGTCCGTCTTACTCTGCTGTGTGGCATTAATATTTGCTGCCATACATTATTGTCGCCTTACAGCAGCGGATACAAAATGTAAAAGTATGCATCTTTTAGTGGAACATGGTTCATGTGTTTGCACATTTAATGCTCCATCGACATCGGCAAATGCAACCGAACCCTTGTTAGTTGGTGAATCAAATGAAGAAATTGAAACCAATACCACAGAAGATAACAGTTATAATGTAGAATATCGGTGAGTTGCGATATGAAGATTTAGCCTTCAAAGTATGAAAAATAAATATGATTTATTTATGATTTAGAGACCTAAGCTGCCAAGAAGTTACTGGACCCTGGACTTCAATATTGGGACTATCGTTTATACTTAATTGCTTGGGGTTTGCTATAACCTTAGCGTATATAATCTTATTAGCCTGTTGTCGAAAGTCATCGAAACGTCTATATACAACCGTCCGTACAAGTACCTTTTAAGTATAATATGTATGTATGTATTTAATATTAAATTAAGTTTAACACACAGTTTTATTATTATTTAAGTTTAAAAAAAAAGAAATGTAATTGTTAAAAAAATATTAATACGTATTCGTATGTAATAATAGTATGTATATTTTCTTAAATGGTGTTTTAAAAATAAGTTTTAAATCAGTACTTAATTTAAATAAATTTTTAAAATTAAAATTTTTTATTTTAACAATGAAATATTTTAACGTTGTTTTATATTTTAATAATAATAAAAAAAAATCTTTCTAAAAATAAAAGTAATACGATATAATATGTTTTTAAAAAAATTTTTAAATTAATTTGTGCTATTTACAATACAATTTCGAATGTACTTAAGTTCCAGACTTGCAATTTACAAAGTATTTTATAATTTAATATTTAATTGCTAAAAATGCATTCACATTCTTTAAAAAATGTATAAAAAAATGTAATCGTACAATAAGAAAATGTTACACAATATGCGCTTATAACTACGATAAGAATGATAAATGATTTCGATTAATTATATGATAACTAAACACTTATTTCATAATAATTTCCGCTGGTGGTAAAATACTATCGCCATATAAACTATACCATATGCTGGAATACCAAATAGTACGGTCAACCCATTCGCTACCGGCTAAAACATGTCCAATGAAGGGTGAATCACGTGATCTGGAATTGAAAAAGAGATTAATTAGTCATGTAAACACAAATTCGAATTTTCGAACAGATTTCTGGCTAGGTCATAAAGGTAGCGGCCGGACGTAAAGCCCGGGTTCAAACCCCAAACGAAATATGAAAAAAAATATTTCTTCGGCGACTTCCCCTCAGCAGATTTCTGGCAAAAACTTTGGGAGTAAATAAAATTCCCTAGAAAAGTTTCTCAAAAATCTGTCGTTCGAAATTGATTTTAAACTGTACGTCCCGCCACTCATGTATAAAATTAAGGCACACAACATGAGTGGTGTGAGAAGCTAGGCCGTAATCCTGACTGAAGGGTTGTAATAATCTACCGATTGGTCGAGAGCAGCGTTATAATAATTTCTCACTCACCTCAATATTTGCGTTTGTGTCTTTTCGACAAACGTTATAGCCCAACTCCAGGGAAAATCACGTTTCTTTTCACAACCCAAATACGCTGTAGTGCTATGCATGAAAATCTCTCTTATAATTGTAGATTTATCGTTTTTATCCTTTTTCGAAATTACAATTTTGCCATCACGTAATTCACATAGGTAAGCTTTAAAAGATTTCGTTTTATTATCAGCAAACTTTAGCTCTTTGCCCGGTGTAATAGTCGCCAAGTTTTTAACAGCTCGCTGGACTTCATTAAGTATATCCAGTGGCTTAACTACAAGTACATTATGTTTACGATCGTCTTCGGGCCAATATGACCAATTGAGTACAACATCGAAAACTTTAGTGTCATGATGCAAAGGACGTTCCAAGGTACCATTTAGAATGACCTCATGCAAAGTAACCTGATGAGTGGAGAGTTTCATTTTGGGTGCCAACTCTTGGCAGGCTTCGTAAACAGTTTTGGTGGGTGAGATGGTAACATTGACTTGAGTTTTTTCCTAAAAATTTAAAAAGAGCATGACATCACAGAAATATAGGAAACTTTGAAATTATTTCGAAAAATTGTACCTCTGTGGTGTTTTCCGGATTCGGATTAAGTGTAATCCATACTTTTAAATCGCCAGACTTTTTTACAGAATCTGTAAGGGTTTCGGCAGCGGCATAATATTTCTGCAAGCACATTAACATTTCTTGCTCTTTTTTCTAAAAGTAACAAGAATTTTTATTAAAAAAAAAAATAAAGTCCCTAGTTGACGCTTAGTTTTACTTACAATTTCATCTACTGATAAGGGAAACAGATTCTTATACAAATTAATCAAATCGCAAAGAACATCAGCTTCCTTTTGTGAATACACCATTTCCTCATTTTGTTGGCTTTGCATTAAGGTGGGACCCCAAATCATGGTTAAGTTTTGTATGCTCATTTTATTTTTCGCTTTTTGAGAACTTATAAAAGCCAAATGACCCACAATCTTCTTTAGGGTTTCACGCTCTATAACACTTAGACGTGCTAACAATTCCTTGTACAAAGTAATCTTTTCGGCAGATGATTGAATTTCTGAAACACATACAAAACTTTCCGATAATTTACCCATCAGACGTTCGGGTAAATCTCTCATGAATCTCTTTAAGACATTGGCCACATCATGTTCATTATATTCGTTGCGTGTAATTTCAACATTGAAAGCATCAGCTCTAAAAGCTGACATCAGTTTAAGTATAGAATTCTCTGAACCCGATTTACGATATATGCCTTCTGACATGGAACCGTGTATGTAAACGAAATTTATGCATTTATCCACAATGACGGGTACATTAAATTTCGTAAGCTGTTGATCGGCTAAAGTGAAACCGTTATTGTGAGCAACCTCTCGTATAATATGACGCCATATTTTAGTTTCTCTGGGCGAACTCATTATCATGTAGACGGTAAATGGTGGAGCATCAATCATCAGCATTGGACCAGATTCAACATGCAAGTTTTGTATCGTTTCATCGCTATCCTTGAGCACTAATATGGCAGGCAAAAAAGAGAACAAGAGTGCTTTGCTATAAGAGAAAACGAATATATATTTTCGAAATTTTTAACTTACCTAGACAGCGAGCTTTTCTTAAATCCATTTTCTCAATATTACCAGTGGCTTCAGTAACAAATATTAAACGTCTTTGAGTTTTCTTTAAGACCAACCAAGTACCACTCCATTCAGATGTGATGGAATTCTTAAAGATGGGAAATAATTTTTAATTTTTAATTTACAATTTCAAACAAAATAAAGTATTTTAAGCCTTTTTACCTTTAAGTAACACCAACCAGCTCTGTAATAGTGACATGTGTACTTAGTGGGTATTGCATTCGTAAGGCTCTCCAATAGTTTTTGCATCCAAATTCCCCTAAAAACGAAACCATAAAATGTTTCGTTTTATAAAATTAAAACCAAACGCTGCTACTGCTACCAACTTACCTTTCCGACTCCTTACTGACACCGTACAAATGTGATACTCTTTGTTGCTTTACATTTCCCGATGTACCTGAAGTCATTATAAGATTTGGATTCGTCATCTGAATATTAGTAGAACTGCCATTTTTCGGCACGGCTGTTGTAATTTCGAAACAATAAAAGTGAGTAGAATTATCGGTTACCCTACTATTGCTGACACACTGTACGGTTGTTATGTACTCCAAAGGTATGGCTTCTTTAGGAGTTTTCATTTCCTGATCGAGATAAGTTTGGAACTGACGATCCCTAAGGATTGCTTTACGATTTTGCATTTCTTTTAGAATGTCCTCTACAACGCCCGATGGAAAGCGTATAAGTGGACCTTCATAACGCACCAGTAAAGGTGATAAGCTTGGTCGTGGTATCATTTGTAGGGTGACCTTAACTTCAGACGGTTTAGTTTGAGATTTAAAACTCGCCTTACGTTTAATCGCATCCATACGTATTTTCACATTGGAAAATACACTCATAGTGAAACGTGAAGTACCCGTACGTGAGTTGTTGTTTTGTTTTTGTGATGATTGTTCCGTTGCTGACTTGTCATTGGCACCAATGGCTTCCAGATATGAAGGCGGACATTCACCGTCTTCAACAATATTTTGCTCTTTATTAAAAGGATTACAGCGAACATTTGTATTTTGATTTTCTTCGCTTACGAACCATTGTGAACGATTTTGTGAAGGTCGTGACAAATCGACATTAGAAGAGGTCAAAGGTTTTTCCTCCAACTGACTTAAATACGGCTTAACTCTGGCCTCAAAATCACTATCCAATATGTTTTCTTTACTGTCGGACATGAGCTGAGGATTTTGGTGTACAATTTGCATTGACTTATTGGTCGAATTAAGTGGCGTTTGCTCTTGGCTTTGAGCGGAAGGTGTAGGCAAAATTTTTACAGTATTGGTCCTTTGTTCAGTCTGTAGATTATCCTCCTCTGAGGTACACATGCTAATGTCATCATCTGACTTGGAATTCTCTCCCTTAACACTGCCATATGTATCCTCTTCGAGTAGATATTCCAATAACAGCAACTGATTACTTTTATCCGTTTTACAAAGAGTAGAAGTCTTACGTGATAGCAAAGGATCGAACTCTTGTATTACTTCTTTTGGTGGTCTTAAAATACCACCCACCGCACCCATATCATACTCATCCAAAGGCTCATCTTCCTCTGATATATTTATCAGAGCATTGCGTGGCGTTAGGATATCTTTATTGCCAGAAGCCAATTCAAAAACATTGCCATAGGTTTGCTCTTGATTAGCATAGACAGGTTCTTCATTGGACGAAGAAGAAGTATCTTGTTCTTCGTGATATTCCCAAGAGTCACTACGATCTGGTTGAGGTGTGTTCATTTCTTGTTGCTTAATTTTTTCTCTCAATATTAGCGATTCCTCACGTTCTCTTAGGGCAGCTGCTTTATTTAGTTCATGTAATTCGGCCGAATCAACATTCATACGCAACGGTTGACGGTTTGTGTCATGGGCATCATCCTGTTCGGTTGGACAAGGATTTGGTGGGGGAGCTCTCCGCAATTGAATTTCTTCATAATTCTTACGCCGCTTTTGACGTGCTGGAGGTTGTATCATATTGATTTTGCCATAAGATGGTTCAGAGTTTTCGACATACTCTTGAGGCAATGTAGGGGCAGGTATGGTGGGCATAGGCGGTGAAGGTGAATGTAAATCTAGGGATGCTATTGAATTGCGTTCAGAACTTTCAGTTGATTTAGTATGTTCTTGCTGTTGTTGTTTCTGCTTTAATAAAACCCTATTGGCTGCCTCCAAAGCCAAGGGATTAATTTTTTTCGCTGACTTTTCTGACGACGACTCGGTTTTCAAAACATCCTCATATGAGGGTGGCTCACCTAACTCTTCGTTTATGGCCGTTATTTTTATACTTTTTGGCACCTCATAGGAATTATCCAGCTCCGGAGATGTCAAATCGTACGTACCTTTCGCTTTACTACCCAATGGACTAGTAAATTGTATACCCTGGAATACTTGATCATTGGGTGGTAAAGTTTGTGGCCTGTCCACATTAAATTGTGCCGTTGCCATATTTTCCTTATTACGATTTTTTGTTAATGTAAAATTCGCACCGAGTTTCTTTAAGCGTTGCGTAGTTTCTGAACCAATATTCGTTAACATTTCCGATGATTGCTTGAAATTTTTATCCAATTTATGTTTGGCGCCTTTAGCTCTTATGGACATGCGTTCTCCTATGGACTCTGTAAGTAACTTGGATGTGGTGCCCAATGTTTTCAAAAGATCACTAAATAAATAAAAAGAATAGAATAGAATAAATGCAATTAAAAATTTTAAATATATGTATTATTTTACTTCGTTTATTCAATATCTAACGTTATGAATCATATATATTGTAAGTATAATTGTTACCAGGGTTTGTTTTTGCTTCACTGTGTTTTGCTTTTTCTTATATGCTTCACTACTGCTGAGAGAAAATAAAACAGCAAAGGCAAACAGCACAGTAAAAAAAACAAAAATAAACTCATTAGCTGTAGTGGTACAGTGAAATGTTTTCTACTATCGCAGTGAAGCACAGTTGTTAATTTCAAAACGATCACTATTGCTTACAGCGTTTCAGCTCTTGTGGTTTCTCTTGTGCTTTTGCTGTACTTATTTGCTGTGCTGTTTTACTTTGTAAAGAACTGCTTAAAGGTTTTATATGATAAAAATGTGGGTGTATTTGTGAGAAGCATGTGTATAACCCAGAGGAAAATTGTTAGTAATTATTGTTTCAAGCAGTGTTCGAAAAAATATTGTTTACAAAATATTGTGCTTTTTGATCCCATTTATTACTCTTCTTTTTTTGTTCCTTAATACAAGAACATGTAGAGTGGGTCGAAAATAAGTTTTTCGCAATGTTTTTGGTGGATGTCGACGAAATTAAAGGGTTAAAAAAATCTAGAAAATTTTGGAAAAAAAATTAACAAGGCTTGCTAAAGTTAACGGTTTTCAAATATAAAGAAGCGTACAAAATTTTAAACAATAATTAATAAAATTCATATAATTTATAAAATTTTCTGTAATAATGATTTATTTGAAATGAGAACAACAACATTGACTTTTTAACAAGAAAATAAAATTTATTTGATTTCAAAAACATAAGAAAAAACTAAATTAAAATTCATCTTAAAGCATAAATTTAATAATTAAAATCCAATATTCAGTGCAAGTACATAGTGTTTAGTCATCGTCATCTTCAAACAATGGTAAAGTTTCAATTGCCTGGTCTAAATATGTAGAATTCAGCTTAACAAGCAATATATTTTCCAGTGTCTCATGTTTCATGCGATTACGATTATCGGTCAGAATAAGCTTCAACGATGAGAATGCACGTTCAATAGTTACCTGAAGATACATAAGGAAAAATACTCTAAATAAATAATTCAATCATCTTAAAAATATGTTATATATTACCTGAGTGGGAGGAACCGCGAAACAAATATTACTCAATTCATAAAGTTCTGGATCGCTATATTGCTTATCCCTCCAAAAGTGAAGCACGTTCGTGTCCACCCTTGGAAATGACAGCTGCAGGTTATATATTTTTGCGCCTACTTCAATTTCTTCATTAGATGTTGATGCAAAATTTTTTGTTAAATATTCAGTTAAATATTCATCTGCATCTTGTGAAAACTTAATACCTTCTAATTGTGACGATGATGACGAAGGAGTTACAGTGCTAATCTGCTCATCATGCAGTTTTATATTTTTTATTTTTTCATAAAGTTTTTTTAAATACTTGGTTGCTTCATGCTTTTGTGTAGACGTTAAAGTATGGTAAAAACGTGGATCAAGGTAGAGACATGAAACTAAAATCTCGTTGTTTAATAGTTTTTTTGTTCTATTTTCCATACTATTTAAGAGATTTTCTGATATATTTTTAACAAATATATTATCACCTTTTTCAAAAATTTTTTGTGTACATAGTTTGCACTTCAGCCATTCGGCATAAAAATTTCCATAATGTAATTGTTCTTCTTGAAATTTCACAATTGTTCGCTGAAGAGGCTCAAATGCAATATAATATGCTTCAACAAAATTCCGAAAACTTGTGCTGACTTCAAAATTTTCATCAATTGATTTATCTTTAATTGGTTCAACATTAATTAGGACATCTTTAGCATTTTTTAATGATTTAATCATATTGTAAGTTGAGCCCCATCTAGTTGGACAATCAAGCTGGGGTAACGTTAAACTCTTTAGTTCAAAAATTTCGCGGTATCCGTTCGATGCCTTTTTTTATAAATTTTGTTATATTCCTGCAGCTTAATAAAAAGTTCTTTATTTCTGCATCTTTAATAACATCTAGAGCACATAGTTGCGCTGTGTGCGCTGCACAGCGGCAAATTTGGATGTCTCCCAATTGTATTTGGTTATTGTCCTCAAATGAATTTATATTTTGTAAATACATTTCGTTCCCGTCCTCGACATCATTACCTTCGCGCTCCTCTTCGAAAATGCTACAATGGGATAGTATTTTAGTGGTCTTTATCATATTAGCCCCATTGTCGGACGTTATTGAGACTATCTGATTTAAATTAACATTATACTTAGTCAAAGTATTTAAGATTTCGGTAGCCAAATTTCTGGAGCTGCTGGAACCTGCTCCCTTGAGTTCTACCATTCCAAGTATACGAGATTGTATTTCACTATTTTTTATAAATTGTGCGCTTATTCCGAAAACATTTCGTGATAAACGTGTTGCACTGTCTATTTTTAGAGACAATAATCTTTGACAAAGGTCCGCTGTTATTTCTTTCCTAATATTGTCGGACACTAATTTAAGAACTTTTTGACAGTTTCTACTATTAAGACAAAATTTTGTGCCTAACTTTTGACTTAAGCCAACGCAAATTGGGTTTAAAATGTTCTTAAAGTTTTCAGAATTTAGAACGTTGAATGGTATACTATCCTCGGTAACAAGTCCAATATATGATCTAAATAATTGTTTTTTGCTGATTTCTATTTTCACAGTACAATTCCGTTTTTTTGTTTTCATTATATTGCTTGGGGTGTTCATATCGATTTCATTTACGAAATTATT
The DNA here is from genome assembly GCA_930367235.1 of Sarcophaga rosellei. Taxonomy (NCBI): domain Eukaryota; kingdom Metazoa; phylum Arthropoda; class Insecta; order Diptera; family Sarcophagidae; genus Sarcophaga; species Sarcophaga rosellei. Next base: position 80,434,366 of record OV884018.1, read on the forward strand.
CTCATTTATGTTATGTACTTTTATAACATGTGTTTTTAAATTAAAATTGCGATCACTTTTCAACCTTTGCAAACACAGTTTACATGTGGCTAGATCATTTTCAAATTCATAATATTTTTCCACAAATTTACGATTAAAAACTCGACGCGACATTTTAATTCACTACTCGAATCAAAAATAAATAAAACTTGCCCTCAGCAAATTTTCAACCGGACTTGCCAAATTACTTCACAAAACTGAATCAAAAACAAATAAATCTTGACCTCACTCATTTTTTCAGAAAAATACAATATATTCACTCACTTATCACTCATGCACATTTGCAATTACGACAAAGAAATTAACATTGGTCAACTCATGGAATTTTTAGATTCGCAAAAGAACTGTTTCTCATTGTAAATGAAATATTTCATCAGGCAGAAAATATTATGGAAAGATTTAAATGCATAATAATGTATGTAAATGTTGTGGTGACCAATTTGCGAAACGGAGGACCATTAAATATAACCCTTTGAAATATTCAGGTACCTGCAATATGTAATGATGACTCTTGCTACAAAACCATAAAAACTTGTGCGAAAAAAACCAATGTCGGTCGTTTGAAAAAAGTGCACTGGCTACATTGAAAATCACAGTTTTAAAAATTCTGGTACCTGAATATTCCAAAGGGTTATATTTTATGGTCCTCAAATTGGTCACTACAAAATTTCCATACATTATTATGCATGTAAATCGTTCCATAATGACATTTTCTGCCTAGTGAAATATTGCCATCCTTTGCAATGGGTAAAATTCACAGATTTTTCTTTGAATTTTTAAGTGAAATATTTCTGTTATTCCGAAGAGTAATAAATGGGATCAAAAAGCACAATATTTTGTAAACAATATTTTTTCGAACACTGCTTGAAACAATAATTACTAACAATTTTCCTCTGGGTTATACACATGCTTCTCACAAATACACCCACATTTTTATCATATAAAACCTTTAAGCAGTTCTTTACAAAGTAAAACAGCACAGCAAATAAGTACAGCAAAAGCACAAGAGAAACCACAAGAGCTGAAACGCTGTAAGCAATAGTGATCGTTTTGAAATTAACAACTGTGCTTCACTGCGATAGTAGAAAACATTTCACTGTACCACTACAGCTAATGAGTTTATTTTTGTTTTTTTTACTGTGCTGTTTGCTTTTGCTTTGGGTACAATTGCTGAAAAACTGTAAGCACAGCAGAAATTTAGGTGCTTTTGCTAATTTCAAGCAAGCAATACAAACCCTGATTGTTACATATTTTTAGTTCACAGTTTTTTTTTCTTGTTTTTTAATTAAATATGATTTAAATAGTATAGTTATACATATATGTATGTATGTATATACACAACACCACAGAAATTACTTTGTGTCACTGCAGCCGCGAACTATTGATGATAATGTTGTCGTGATGTGTGATGTGTTGCTCACACCACTATCGATTTAAGAATGAAAGTCCCTTTGGCTGTTTCTCGTTTCATTTTTTTTTTCTACTCTAAACAGCCTCTCTGTATACTTTTTTACGGATTTTATCGCTTTAATTTCAATGTAGTATTTTAAATAAATATCGGAGAAAAATACCCCAATGCAGAGGTTCCCAAGTCAAAAGTACAATATATAGTACATACTATACACACATATATAATTTTTTCTAAAATAATGTTGAATCATTGAAGTCGTCATAGTCTAGTCGGTAGTGTGTTGGCTTATTAGAAGTAAGGTCACGCTTCAAACCCCAGGCGACTTGCTCTCAGAGTTTTTGCCAGAAATTGTCATGAAAACTTTCTAAAAAATCTGTCGTTCGGAGTCGACTTTAAACTGTAGGCCCCAGCACTCATATATAAAATTAAGGCACACAACATAAGTGGTGTTGAGATGCTAGGTCGTAATCCTGACTGAAGGGTTGTAATGATCAATTATGTATGTATGTATGTATGTTGAATCATACAATTTATTGACGAGCACCTCTTACTTTGAATTAAATATTCCGAAACAAGGATATCAAACAGGGTATACAAAAGAGCCGTGCCTTTTACAAATTAAAAGTTTGTTTCCAATATTTATTTCTCGATAAACTTTAAGTGGATACAACGAGAGCGGATCATGAAGTCCGCATTTTAACCGGTAGGGTAATACTGCTCCTATCAACAGGCATTTGTTATTTTCCGAATCAAAATTTCAACAATCTTTCTAGTTTAGTTAGTGTTTAACAGTCAAATCTCATTTCTATAACCGAAAAAACTGCAAAAAGTTTCCCAATAGTGTGTTGAACGATTGGAAATTGAAATTACAAAGGATTATGAAATCCGAAGGCATCTCACACGACTCAGAGTTTTCAATTTTGAATTCCCTAGGACATAAGAAAACTGTTCACAAAATGGGTAACGCAATTTTCTAACAACCCCTATAAGGACTAGAAAATGTATCGTTGTATCACTCTGGACGACACATTGATCAACCACAACGTACTAGAGATCTAACCTCAAACTAAACACTGGAAGACTTAATGGATTTGTCAGCCAATAAAGTCATGACGATTGTTTTTTGAAATTATTGCAGTAGAATTTATATTAATTGCCTTTAAAATGCCAACTTGCTAGTTGGATTTAATGATGGGCCATGGATCGACCATTCAAGGGTACATACATGTACAGTTTTCATGACATAAATTCATGATTTACGCTATATGTATATTGCTCGCCCATCCACTTTGTTCTACATGTTTAGCATCCAGTGACTGTTTATTGTTTCTAAATATCGGTGGAAATAGATTTGACTCCAACGTCTGACTCAAATGTCTTCTTCCACAGAAATCTTAAATTTTTTTTTTTTTTGAAATCAGAAAGAAAATACAAGAAACATTCAGCAGAGCAAAACAAACTATATTGGAAAACGTCTTTTTATCCAGAAATCTGTAAATTCTCCAACGACTTATTGGTCCGCATTCGTAGCATTTACTGTAACCGGTTTTCAGATCGGACACAAACATAACCTGTAAGTTTTTCGCCTCTATACCTCGAGCAGATAATTTTGAAAACGTTTTATGTCTAAAAAAATATGTAATCCAGAAAGCGTTGGGTACATTACACAGATAACAACATACATATACACATATGTACATGCATAATTGGCCATTACAACCCTTCAGTCCTAGCTTGTCACATCACTTTTGTTGTGTGCGTTAATTTTATACATTAATGGCGGGACCTACAGATTTATTGAGAAACTTTTCATGGCAATTTTTTATTTACTTTCAGAGTTTTTGCCTAAAATCTGCTGAGAGGAAGTCGCCGAATAAATATTTTGTCATATTTAGTTCTGATGTTTGACCTGGGGTTTGAAACGTGGCCTTACGTCTAGTAAGCCAATACACTACATACTAGACTATGGCGACTCTAACACATATAACAACATATCTCAAATTAAATAGAAAATTGGAACCAAAATCTCCGACAATTAGAGACAAGGCAGACAACAAAATACTAAATAAACGGTAAACCCGTTAAAACTTGGTAACTGAGTTTAAAAAATTAGCTGCTGATAGTAGTACGTATAACAAAAATGAGCTGGAATGCGCTAAAAAAAAGTTCGAATGAGTCTTGTTTAACAAACTTAAATCCAAAATTTCATTATACCAGAAGCAATTCGTTTTTTGTAATATCTTTTTATATAAATTTCCATTGAAACAGTTTGAGTATCTCTGATTTATATTTAAACATACGAGTATGTACCGTACACAATATTTACAATAACGCTATTGTTTTAAGTCAATTTAATTAATGTTTTAATTTTTTTTTTTTAATTCCCCCTTCAAAAAATAAAATTAATTGAATGCAGCCCTCGCATATACACTCACACACATACAACTCCCAATTTCTTGTTCTTATAGAGGAATCCCTTAATTTAAATTGAATCTTGGTACATTCCCGTATACTGTATGTATTCGTGTATAATGTTAGCGACACAAATAAACTGTTGCACAAAGTTCTCTTTGTAGCGTCAAGCCTCATGACTAATGATTGTCTGAGTATATCGCGTGCCCTTAGTAAATATTTATTTTCTATGGACTCACTCTCTAGTTAGTTTTCAAGATCATCATCATCATCAACATCACCATCTGCTTAATATTTCTCGCATTTGGCTATTGTTGTTGTGTAAATTGTCATATATTTTTAGAATTTTTGGTTCGAAGATGTTTTAAATTTAAAGATATGTACGTTTATAGCTTCCGCTTTTGCTCTTGTATAATTAAAGCATAGTTTCAGAATGTTTTATTTTTAAATACCTCAACTGTTTTTGAAATGCATATGCTTTACTACGAGCAACATAATTTATCTGATGAATTTATGGTTGTTGGGGTAATTGTAAGAAAGGCTGAGTTTGTCGTTGATATATATACGTACGTAAATAATTAAGTTTGGCAGAGATTTAGAATTCACACAATTTAACAAAATTCACGAGAAATTTTTATCAGTCTGTGAGTACATTCGTCATTGATTATTTTACCCATTTGAAGGAAATAATTGCGAATTACGTCACATGTATTTCGAAAAAATTTATTCGGCATTTTACGATTGCCTACCGAAAGGACTAATCATAGTGTGGTGATAAATTCGTGTTAACGATTGACCAATTTCCGTACGTCAACGAAACGAAAAACGACATCGTCACTGTCGGTGAGAGTATATAGGAGAATCCGAGAACTCATCCTTTCGCAGACTACTGCCTGACACCCTAATTTCTAGACTTGACACCCGTACAAAATTCATCTGATTCAGGAACTAAAGTGTAACGACCAAAGACAACGATCATAGACAACGACGTGTGTTCTCTGAATGGACTCTGGAGTAATTGCCAATTGACAATAATTTTCATTGAAAAATAATCTTCAGCGACGAGGCCCATTTCTGGATGAATGAGTGCATGAGCAAACAAAATTGTCTAATATTGGGACGATATCAACCCCCACACATAGCTGCCAGATGTAGTCGCCGTAGTCTAGTAGGTAGTGTGTTCGCTTATTAGACGTAAAGCCCGGGTTCGAGCCCCTGGCCAGACATCAAGACGAAATATGAAAAAAATATTTCTACGGCGACTTCCTCTCAGCAGATTTCTGGCAAAAACTCTAAGGGCTGTTTTCTCATTAGGCGATTATCTTTTTTCCCAACGAAAAACTGCAGATTAAAGAAATTTGGTTTTCTCAATGTATCATTTGCTTCTATTTTGTCGCAAAACTAACCAGCCCTCATCTGCCGGTTATTTATTTGTTGTACAGATAAATTCAATCAGCTGACTGCTGTTCATATTTTTTATGTGGCAATACCTTGAGTTTTTGAAAAAATAAAATAGATTTTAGAAAAAATGTTTAATAGAGGAATAAACATTAATTCCATGGAGGATGAACTCGAAGAACATAAGTTCCGAGTAAATGTTGAAAGAGTTTATCATGCCAGGCCTATCTGCCTGGCTAACATGGATGATAATGACTTTTTCAAAAGATTTTGTTTTGTGTTATTTTTTTCACTATTGGAAAACAGCTGATTTATGTTAATAAGTTGTCACTTGAAGACAGGGTTCCCAACTTTCACAACAATTTTGAGAGGTATTGCCAAATGAAAATAATGTTTTTGTCGGTATATTGAGAAAACCAAAATTGTTAACGGACAGTTTATCAGTCTAATAAATTTATGTCGACATTTTGTAACTGGCAGTTTGTCGACACATTGAGAAAACAGGCCTAAGAGTAAAATAAACGTGTCATGAAAAAGTTTCTCAAAATCTGTCATTCGGAGTCGACGTTAAACTGTAGGTCCCGCCACTCAAGTATAAATTCAAGGCACACAGCATGCGTGGTGTTAGAAGCTAGGCCGTAGTTCTGACAGAAGGATTATAATGACCAATTATGTATGTATGTATGTATCGTCAAAATCGTCACAATAAATATATACATAAACTAAAAGTTAAAAAAAAATTCTAGTGAGTTAAGTCAATATACATATTTTAATTCAAAAATTAATCACAAAAACATTTAACAAAAAAATTTAACGAGTCATTTTAACGCTTTAATTATAAAAACAAAAAACTTTAAAAACTAATGTTTTATACAATATATTTGTATGTTAAAAATATATACATAGGTACATATGTATATGTATATCAGAATTAAACATTTTAATTAAATCAGATACAATATTAAAGTCGAGGCAGTTACAACTGCTAAATTTTAAATAATGTTTTTATATAATATTGCTTCTAAGGAATTTAGTTTCATTTAAATTAACTTGGCTTAATAATCTCTCTGCATTAGCTGATGAATGTGATAATGTTAATATTTTTTAATACATTTAGTCAATGCTAGAAAAAAATCTAAGATTTCTTATTTTCATTTCTGATTTAAAGTCGACTCCGAACGACAGATTTCTGAGAAACTTTTTCATGGCCGGTTTATTTACTCTCAGAGTTTTTGCCAAAAATCTGCTGAGAGGAAGTCGCCGAAGATATATTTTTTTCATATTTCGTTTTGATGCCGTCTAATAAGCCAACACACTACATACTAGACTACAGCTATTTCAGCTTCTTAAGACGGTGCAAGAAATACTTCACTTCATCTGATATTCTTACAGTTTACACCACTTATATTCGAAAGAGAATGGAATACAACTCTTATGTATAGGCCGGTGCCTCAACGTATATTTTGAGACTTCTCGACCGCGTTCAAGAGAGGGTGAAGTTGCTCATTAATGATGGTAAGGTATCGACGCTCTATTCATTCATTGGAGCATCGTTGTAATGTGTCTTGTGTTTGACTGTTCTATCGCTATTACAACGGATTATGCTCGAGCGAAATAAGAGATTTGTTCCCGAGAATCATGTATTGACTTTCTAGGCGAGCACATTCGTATGTGGTCGATTGGCCAGTGGATCGCTCATTGTATTACAGACAAATTTCGTTCTTTAGTCGGACTATTCGTAGGTGGTATTCCCTTTGTGCAGAGGTTGTAATTTTTTGGCTTTTAAGGGATGAAAAAAGATACAGAAAAATCATCACAGGTTCTTCACAAATAACTTAAAAATATAATACTTCCTTCCTGGTTATTACTAAGCTAAATTTACAAAGGTAACAATTGCAAAATAAGAAAATACAAAGCTTAAAATGGCTGTTAATGTACTAAAGTAAAGAATATGATGTAAATTTTTAATTTCCAAAAATCATCAAAATAAGGGCATAAATCGTCATATCTTAAAATGATATTTTTGGAGTTCAAAATCGCCAAAATGACGATAAATCGTCAAATCTGGCAGCTATGCCGCCCCCCACACATAAGATCCAATCTAATTCCGAAAAAGTGACTCTTTGGTGTGGCGGAGTCATCGTCTTTAGGAAGGAGTTTAGGCTCCGTTCCGTTAAATCAGACATGATCCAGGTTTAAAAACAATTATAAAATATACCTTAGTTAAATAGTCGCCGTAGTCTAGTAGGTAGTGTGTTCACTTATTAGACGTAAAGACCGGGTTCGAGCCCCAGGCCAGACATCAAAATGAAATATGAAAAAATATTTCTTCAGCGACTTCCACTCAGCAGATTTCTGGCAAAAAATCTGAGAGTAAATAAACTTGCCAATGAAAAAGTTTCTCAAACATATGTCGTTCGGAGTCGAGGTTAAACTGTATGTCCCGCCACTGAAGTATAAAATTAACTCACACAACATGAGTGGTGTGAGAAGCTAGACTGTAATCCTGACTGAAGGGTTATAATGGCCAATTATATATGTATGTATGTAAATATCAAAACCAAACATGTACTAGCTTCAATTAGTGGTATTTCGATATTGTCGACAGAACCGAACCTAGGTTCCAATACTAAAACTGCGCCTATATTGAATTTTACAAACTGAAATCATTCATGCAAAAGATAGATACATATTTTCTTGTAATTTCACATCAACCACTTAAACAATACACCATCATACACTACAAATACAACAACTTTAGTTAGTCCAAACTCTATACTATTGCTAAGTGTTATTTTAAAATACCTCTTAGACCAATGCATCATTATACAATATATCCCAAAAATTTCAAAAAGAGAATTAAAACAATTAAATGAAACCCAAAAAAAAATAAAAGTGCATGCCAATCAACAACAAAAAAACGGAAAAAGAAAATGCAGACAATGAAATTAATTTAAACAATTACTTGTCAGAAGGGGGAGTGGTGATGTGGTTTTGTCCATTAATATGATCGTCATCATCATTAAGAGAATGATTTTGCAAAACTTCATCATCGACAATACTATCGTTGCAACTGTTGTTATCATTATTGATTTCATTATTATCTGTGTTTCTGTTTTCCTTTACATACCCGGGTGATGGTGATTTATACTTTGAATTTTCCGAACTTTCAATAGATTCCGCCAATGATGAACTTGATGACTTATAGCTGGCATATGATTTATTAAGTCTATCACGCTTAAAATTTGTATCTTTTGTTTCATTCGTTAGTGAGGCATTGTGTATGCTGCTGGTTGTGGAAAATTCACTGGAAATTGAATGATTACTACGTCTACGCTCATTTTCACGCTCAAAATTTAAATACGTTTTTGGTGGCAGTTCAGGAGCTTTACGCAAAACTTTATTGGTATGACTTAAATCTCTGCTTATAGCACCCGTTGAGGATACTACCGAGTTTGATGTTAGAGACGATGAATTATCAGCCAGTGTAACTTGTGCCAAAGGTGTTATTACCGTATTTTCATAGTTTTGTATGTCGGTATTTTGAGGTTTTCTCGGCCTAGGCGCTGGTTGGGGTATACTATATACGGGTACATTTTCATTGGCATTTGGACCATATAAATCATTTGTTTCGGTTAGAATTGATTTTTGTATAGCTGTAGCATTTACATTGCGATTATCAAGCTCCTCTGGCAATGTTGGATAAAGTAGAAATACCTTATTATTCGGCACTTTTTCGCTGTTATTTGCATTGTTTTGTATATTTTCGGAATTGATATTAAGATTCTTGTTAATTAGTTCGACTTTAACATTTTCGTATTCTGATTTGCGAAGTTCCGGATAGAGACGACGTGGTGCTGGTACCGGTCGACATGTTGTTTGATCGTCTTCCATGGCCAACCTGAAACAAAAGAAAAGGATATAAATAATATTTTAAGGATGTTATTTAATACATATTTTCAAGGAATTTAAATCATAGTCAAACAAAAACAAAAATTTAATGTGTTTGTATTGTTCGAACATAAAATTTTCGAAAACAGTTTATCGAAATCTGCCTAGAATGTTTAGGAATTTGCATTCTACTCTGGCAGAATATTCAACGAATTTCAATCATAGTCAAACAAAGACAAAACATGTATCTGTTTGTAATGTTCGAAAATAAAATTTTCTAAAACCATTTATCGAAATCTGCCAGAATATTTTCTCTATTCCTAGAATGTTTAGGAATTTCCATTCTACTCTGGCAGAATATTCAACGAATTTAAATCATAGTCAAACAAAAACAAAAATTTTATCTGTTTGTAATGTTCGAACATAAAATTTTCCAAATCTACCTATGTAAGCCTTCTGGGAATAAGGAAAATATTCTGCCAGGAATATTTTCTTAAATTCTTCATAAATTTGTTTATACAGTGTATCACTAAAGTGAGTATGCAGCATGAAAATAATTAAATATCTCAATTTTTTCCCCAAAAATTTGGACTTCGTAAATGAGTACGAAACCAAGGATGAAAATTTCTGGAAATCAGTTATATTTTCTGATGAGAGTAAATATAATATTTTTGGCTCTAACTGACTAACAGAATCATTTGTATTCCAACAGGACAATGACCCTAAACATTCAGCCCATACCGTTAGAGATTATCTTTTGTGTAATGCGCCAAAACAACTAAAAACTCCTTCCCAATCACCCGACCTTAATCCAATAGAGCATCTGAGGGATTATCTCGAAAAAAAAATCAGAAGATATGTCATTACAAGCAAAGACACCCATAAAACTGCACTACTTGAGGAGTGGAATAAAATTTCACATTCCGTTACACAAAATCTAATAACATCTATGCCATCGAGATTGAAGTCAGTTAAAAAGGCAAAGGGCTATCCAACAAAATATTAAATATTAGCCTGACTTCAAAAATTGAATCATAGTGCCAATTTTTGTGAACTGCATACTTTCTTATGTGACCTGAATTCTAACCATTTTGTTAATTATATTGTTATATTTTATATATAATATATAATATATATATTGTAATGAATTAGAAACATTTTTGTTCCTCATTATTTTTCTTAAGTTTATATGTAAAATAAATGAAAAAATATAATATTTGTGTTTTTCTTTCAAATCTTAAGCAATTTTTCCAATCATTTCAAATATATATATCGCTGCATACTCACTTTAGTGATACACTGTAAGTATACTTTGCACTACCTGTGCAAATTATGGAAACGCTACCTGTACTTATGTCTATATAAACCCTGTCAATTCGAATACAAGTTTCATAAGTAATTCTAATGTTGAAACATTAAGTAGTAAATCAATTTTTAGTAAAATTCTGAAATTTTTGTGTATACAATGTGCGTTATTAAGGAGCCATTTGAAGGCATTGAAACTGGAAAATCTTCCAGCACATCGAAAACAGACAAAGCGTACGAGTTCTTTGTTTTAATTCTCAGCATTTTCATTGTGTTACTTGAAATATTTAAATTTTTCATCGATCTTCTAAATCCTACAACATATTTTAAGAATTATATTGGCCAGAAGGAAACTAAAAATCATAGCATTACTGAACAACAAATACCAGAAGAAACTAAACTAGTGTCACATAACAATGAATCAAAAGCTACCCAAGTGTTACCCCAGAAAGAAATTTCTGACTGTACATCTACCGTCTCCGAAATCTCTTCAAAATCAATTCCCACTGCATATGGAAACGATATTAATGATAAAGTTTGTGAAACAAAACCAATTTCGGCAGCAAAATCAATCAAATCCGAGCATTTAGGACCGTCATCACCCCCAACAAAGGCCTCTAACCTCTCTATACCAGCAGATAATGTTTGTGGTAAGAATTTAAATAAAAAACCAATCTCTGTAACACGTCAATCACGACTAACTGAAAATACTCCAAAAACCCTACGTTCGATACCAGTAGCCAGTGATAATGGCACAAATTTGAATTCTCCAGCTGGAAAATCAATCAATCTAACACGCAAATCCTCCGTAACTGAAAGATCTCCAAAACCACTGAGCTCCAAACCAGCAAATGATGTTAAAGGCACCAATTTGAATACTCAAGCTGGCAGATTAAACAATCTAACACGCAAATCCTCCGTAACTGAAAAATCTTCAAAGCCTCTGAGCTCCAAACCAGCAAATGATGTTAAAGGCACAACATTGAATACTCAAGCTGGCAGATTAAACAATCTAACACGCAAATCCTCCGTAACTGAAAGATCTCCAAAACCACTGAGCTCCAAACCAGCAAATGATGTTAAAGGCACAACATTGAATAGGGCAGCAACTTTCCTTCTTACACAAGCTAGAAAGTTCACGAATTTAACACGACAATTCTCTATAACTGAGAGATCTTCTAAAGCAGACGGTTTATTTGGTAAAAATTTGAAAAGAATACCACTTTCTCTTAATACTAAAGCTATAAAGTCAACGAATTTAACATGTCAATCTGTTGTAACTAAAACATCACCAAAATCACTGCCCTCCCCACCAGCAAATGGTGTTAAAGGCACAAATTTATGTAGAGCACCAACAATTTTTCTTAATCTACCCGGAAAATCAACTAATTTAACAGGTCATTCCCCTTTAACTGAACGATCACCAAAACCAGTACACTCCACGTCAGCAGTCGGTGTTAATAGCACACAAGCAATGAAAAAACCAATTACCGGGTTAAAACAATCCCCCGTCACAGCTCGAGCCACGCAATCATTGCGCAACAAATCATTTGACGGTGCTAAAAGCACAAGCCATTCCCCTGTAACTGAACGATCACCAAACACAGTACACTCCACGTCAGCAGTCGGTGATAATAGCACACAAGCAATGAAAAAACCAATTACCGGGTTAAAACAATCCCCCGTCACAGCTCGAGCCACGTCATCATTGCGCAACAAATCATTTGACGGTGCTAATAGCACAAATTTGAATAGAAAACCGATTATTGCTGAGAATAAGGCCAAGAAACCAGTAGCCGTTGTTAAAGCCACAAATTTGAATAGAAAACCAACTACTACTCACATTCAGGCTGAGAAATCCCCAAAATCAGCTACTTTAAATCGATCTCCATTGGCTACAGTTAACGTTAATCAAAAAAAATTAAAACCCTCAACTCTTTCACCGTCCCCAGCCATTAGCTTATCAACCAAATCTTTGTCAACCACACAAAAGGAAAATTCCCCACCCTGCTTAACGAAGAAAGGAACATATGTAAATCTAGTTCATTCCAATTACAATTCATCAACTTCAAATTCGAACAATTCAACTCCTACAACTCAATTTCCCGCCAGAGATTCATTAGAAAATTGCTCTTTGCCTCGTAAAGGACTAGGCTCAACAGCTAATAAGATTAACTGCAATGCCCAGGACGTACAAGTTAAGTCAGAGAAAATCATGTCAATTTCCCAACCCGCAAAAGACACCGTCCAAATGACCCGTATTGAATGGTTGCATCATTTACTAACAATGCAACAGTAAAAGACTCCAGTGGAAAAGCGTATCAATTTTTATGCTGCCAACCGGAATATTAACTTGTAATTAATACAAATTGTAAACAAATATTATAACAATTAATAAAATAAATTAATTAAATATTATAACAATTAATAAAAATATATTTAAAAATAAAAGACAACTTTTATTGCTCTGTTACATACATAATAATGGGTCACTAAAAACAACCCTTTAGTCAGGATTACGACCTAGTTTCTCACACCAGTTATTAAAATCGACTCCGAACGACAGATTTTTTATGGCAATTTTGTTTACTCTCTGAGTTTTTGCCAGAAATCTGCTGAGAGGAAGTCACCGAAGAAAGGGTGAGGCAAATGAGAGTAGGTTGTGTAAAGCCAGAGACGGACGCAATACTGACACGAAAGACGATCTTAGCATTGCTCAGTGAAATTTTATTTTATCGCATGACATGTTCCAAACCTCTCTTAGTAATTCTGTATATTAAAAATTATTTTAGAGGCTCTAAAATACTGTGATCAAATGATCTATTGTATTGCCCTCGATCTCAATAGCGTCTCCTAATATTTTCTATATCAAACCAGTTGCTTTGATAAACCGCTGAATGCTTTCCGATATCAGTAAACATATTATTGACGTGGTCAAGAAATCGCATAGTACTGTGACTATACGATCTGCTATACTGCCCTCAATCTATAAGGAACCTCCTCGATGTCAGTAATCTTTATATGCACCTAAGTATTATTTCTGGGATACATTAATGTCTCACAACTTCTAAAAATGCATTCTGATGATTCATTTTCATTAAAAGTGAATATATGGCGGGCTTGAAACGATCCTCATTCTGATCAAGGGTCTACAGTGCATAGTCAAAAGACAGATTTTTTTGAGAAACTTTTTCATGGCAAGTTTTATTTACTCTCAGGAGTTTTTGCCAGAAATCTGCTGAGAGGAAGTCGCCGAAGAAATATTTTTTTTTCATATTTCGTTTTGTTGTCTGGCCTGGGGCTCGAACACGAGCTTTACGTCTAATGAGCGAACGCACTACCTACTAGACTACTAGGAGAGCAATTGTCTCTCCTTAAAGATCAGTGAAGATAAGTTCCTGTCTTGTTGTTGAACTGGGAGTTGCCTTCTAAAGCCGAAAGTCCATACCATGCGTTTCATGCGACCTAGCGTTACATGCGTTTCTTGCATTCTATGCGGTTTTTATTGCAAGTTACACACAATGCGTTTTATGCGACTGGTTTTTTGTGTTGGTCAGCTGTTGTGGTGAACAATAAAAAAGCAAACAAGAACATTTTTGGGAAAAATAGAAAGTCAAATTGTAATTTTAAAAGAATTTATGCCATTAATTACAAATAGTTGAGAAGCTAGGCCGTAATCCTGACGAAGGGTTGTAATGGCCAATTATGTATGTATGTATAATTACAAATTTATGAGTTTAAATATGTGATATTTTGTGCTGTAAAGAACACAAGACGAGTGTTTTCGGTTAATTTATCCTCAATATTTCTTGTTTACAAATAAATAAATTCAAAATAGATGACACTCAGTCAGTACATAAAAACAATCGACAACTAGTAAGTAGCATGCATATTTTGTTCATGAAAGAAATGTGTTAAAAAATGTATTTTAATGTATTTTCCTCTTAAATTAGTAGTAAACTTTATTATGAAATATGTTTTTATTAATATTTTTATAATGCAAAAAGAAAAATGCGAAAATAGTTATGCACTATTTAAACATATCTATCGAAACCATTCACAATAGTATATAATTTGGCATGCCAAGTTTAAAAAAGTGCTGACATTTTCCAACACTGCATGAGTCGCATAGAAAAGTAGAAACAAGGCAAATTCAATACGGTAACCGTAACTCTACAACAAGTACAACAATGCAAAAACAACACGCATTTTGTTTTTGTTATACCTCCTTTTGGATGTCAAAATAGGAAGAAAAAAAATGGAAAAGAAAAAAAATGAACAACAACACGCACACGCCCAACAAACACACACAAAAACAACAAAATTTTGACATTAAGAAAGTGCTCAGCTATTGACATAATCCCACCTATTATGAATTCGCCTAGAGTAGAAAGTAAACCTACTTGATGCGTTCTACGCGTCTATGCATTCTATGCATTTTCTTCTGTTTCTTGTCACATACAACTACACTGATTCTACTTTTTCGGTATACGCATGTAATGCAAGGTCGTATGAAACGCATGGTATGGACTTTCGGATTAAAAGATATTTACGCGGCATAGGTTTGAAATTCTAGTAATTCGTGTATTTCCGGTACGAACATCCCATAATCGTAAATGTATTATCTTGAAAACTTCATAATTTTTTCTATCTAAAAATCATAATCATTTTGAAACTATTGACCCGAATATTAGGCAATACAAAAAAAATAATATTTAATTATTATAAAATTACAAAAATGTTTAATTAACCATACTTCCCCTTCGATGAAAGCTAAAATTTAATTTCTACGATATTTTTTTTTTTTTTGCAATTTATTTATTGTTTTTTTTTTTACAATTGTTTGCCCTGTATGAGTAGTTCGGTTGAATATTTAATTCAAAATAATTTTTTTATGAATCATTTTATTGTATGTATGTATGTTCGAAGGGAACCAATTTCACATAAGAATACACTGAACCCAAACCTAAATTGTTTATGAATTTTGAATAAAGCAAATAAATCTATTGTATTACTAATAAAATATGTAAAAGGCCGCTATTATGAAATCTATCGAACATGGCGGAAATATTTGTTAAACGTAACAATTCTTATCGATTTTATTTGATAACAATTAAGAAAAAATAAAAAAATATAATAAAATAAAATTATCGAATATTTTATGATCATGTTGCTTATAAAAAGGTTTAGAAATTAATAAAATAAATAAAATAAATAAAAATAAAAGGAGTGCGTCAAATTAAAGTGCGTTAATACATAGGTATATATACATATTTATCATATCGTAATAAACTGTACGAATCAAAGCGAATTCATGTAACCGGTGAGATTATCTAAACAGCTGAGCTATTTCTTAATGTCAAAATTTTGTTGTTTTTGTGTGTGTTTGTTGTGCGTGTGCGTGTTGTTGTTCATTTTTTTCCCTTTTCCATTTTTTTTCTTCCTATTTTGACAACATTAAAGGTCTTTAACAAAAACAAAATGCCTGTTGTTTTTGCATTGTTGTATTTGTTGTAGAGATAAGGCTACCTTATTGAATTTGCCTTGGTACGAATCTTTATTAAAACTTTATCCAAGAATACGTCAAATTTTGTAAAAGGTAAACAATGTTATCGCTTTCTAAGTAAATGTTTTTATACACTAACATAGATAAAATCAATTAAGGGCCATTATTACAACTTGACGTTAAACTTGGGTTTAGTTAAAGGTAACTTTAGCTAAAGTGAACTGTAAAGTTACCTTTAACTTATTTTCGTTATTCCAACCAACAGATAAAACAAAGTTAAGTTTTTCAAAAATATGGCAGTGCCGGAGCAACGTCGATAAAACTGCTCAATTAAACACGTTTTTTTTTTAACGCAGTGGCAACGAAGGGCCTCTCTTTTTGTTGTGGTGTTTCTTCAATTTGTTTATGTTTAAAGTTGCCATATTGAAAATAATTTATAATATGACAAGTTTTAACATAAACTTCACTTTAAACGTTAAAGGTAGGATGATCCTCCCTTTAGATTACCGCTCACTTCTACCTTATTGGGTACTAATAATAATGAAAAACAATTTATCTGCCCGTTAAGTCTAGCTCCGTTGTAATACCATGTGCCTATATTAACGTATGTCTATAATTCCTGATTGACTTTGTTTAGCCATCTAGATGAATGATTTTCATACGAATGACCTCTGTTGATAACAAATCATTTCTGAGAGAATTTCGGCTGCCAAAAATATTACGCCTCAGTTGCGTAAGTAATGAACAACAACGAGCAAAAATTCAATAGCACTTTTTATCTCGTCTTTACATCGTTACCTTTTGTACGCTTTATACCCGTTATGAGATTCTTGACATAGAAAATAGGTATATTTCCACGGTGTATCCATAATGAACCGAATTTATGTAAATTTATAGAGAAGTGGGTTCATTTTCACCATCTTTCCTTTGCTCATACATGAAATATACAGTCTATGCGGGAATGCTAATTTCACGCCTAAATTCGTTGTATTAGTTTTATATCGGCTTTTACAAATGGATAAGCTATGTTGTTATCTCCAATAATTTACTGCTCATGAATCCTCATGACGGAAACTCTCGATGCCTTCTTCAAGAGTTTCGACCTTCATTTTTTCCATCTTTCCTTTGTCCATAAAGAAATCTGCAATTTATATTGGAATGCCAATTTCACATCTAAATTCGTCATATTAGTTTTATAACAGCTTTTACAAATGGATTAGCTATGTTGTTATCTCCAATAATTCAGTGCTTATGAATCCTCATGAGGGCAACTCCTGCCTTTTCCAGCAATTTCGAAAATAACAAAATTTTACAGAAACAGTATCAATTATACAAATTGCTTGGAGAAACTGACGCAAACGTTAATATTCAGTTTTTATCAACGGCTTCCCAATAGATGGCGCTATCATCAGCATCAAGAGAGGGCCGCTAGCCGAAAAATGACTACCCAAGTTTAAAATTTTCAGTTAAAATTAAAATAAACTTCGTTGCAGCGATGGAAATCTTGAAGCTGAGGATCCCATAATGTTGTCGCCATTCATTAGACTCATTAGAAAAATTCAGAAGACCTTTGACCTTATGAAATTTATGTGAACAAAAATACGACCTAGCAAGGGCTGCGCTTTACTACAATCCTCAACGAAGGCGAAGGAGTAGAAGGCCTGCTCTTGTAAAAGACAACTCGATAACGAAATTGCAAGGAATGAAATAATGTTGTTATAATTTAAATGGATCCGAATTGCGTTTATTTGTTATAGGAGCATAATCCACATTTGGTCGTTCTGATCATGTAATTGAAAATATTGAAATCAAAAATAATAACATTGAAAATGATTTGCAGTTGTCACGTGGACAGCGGGCATAGCAGTCATGCCTTACATTTACTACGTATTCATTACAGTTACTTAATTTAGTGAAGTTAGGTAAGGTCGCCGTAGTCTGGTAGGTAGTGTGTTCGCTTATTAGACGTAAAAGCCCGGGTTCGAGCCCCAGGTCAGACATCAAAACGAAATATGAAAAAAAATAAAAAAAATATTTCCTCGGCGACTTCCTCTCACCAGATTTCTGGCAAAAACTCTGAGAGTAAATAAACCTGCCATGAAAAACTCTATCGCTCGGAATCGACGTTAAACTGTAGGTCCCGCCACTCAAGTATAAAATTCACGCACACAACATGAGTGGTGTGAAAAGCTAGGCTTGTAATGGCCAATTATGTATGTATGTAGGGTAAGGTGGCGGACTCTCAGCAAAGAAAGATGTACTACTTAGGCCAGTATTTAGGCCTACTGTGATAAGAGTTAGCTAATCCAATAGAACATTTTTATTTTTATATCATATCTGCAGATTTTTTAACATGACGCCCTAATAACTTAGTATTAAAAAGGAGAGCAAATTTTTAAAAACTCATTTTATTTCCTGCCAGCCTGATTTTGGGAAAAAAAATTTCAACACAAAAGTCTAATACATACAAGTGACGCTATATACATATGTACAGCAAAGGACGACTTCATAATATTCTATTCTATTAATATATTTAATTGAATGATATGTAGCGGCTTATTCTATTATTTTTAACAACGCTGTGTATATTTTTTACATACATAAAATATGAATGAATATGTAGTGGTGGTTTTGATTATTATTTAATTTTTTTTTTACTTTATTTTCTTACTTTTATTTTGATTTGTGTTGTTTTCATGAGTCATCCAAAATAATTTTTTTTTATTAAAAGAAATTGGAGTACTTTTTATATACAATTTTCAAAAAAGAAAATAACTGCGCGCCCATACTTGACCAACCAACTACGATTTAAATTTCGCTTTTTTTCATTTTTCTCACTCACTACAGAAGAATGAACTAAATTTAGCGTATAATCAGTTCAACGTCTTTAAATATTTCTTTATTTCTCTTTTTTTTTGTGTGTGTAATTTAAGACATTTTTGAACACTCTCATTAAGATTCAAAATTTAAAAAAAAAAACAAAATTAAATGCAAGTGAAGTGAAATGACTGCAAATAAAAAACACTTTTTCATTTATTTTGCTTTTTCTTTCCTTCCCTTTAAACCGTCGTCGTTGGTTTGTATTTAAATTAGCAAACATTTATTTTTCTTTTTTTATTGTTATTGTATACATTTTGTTGATAGTAAGCATCTGTGGCTGTTTGTCTTCAGTTTCAGTGACTGTGTTTTGATAAAAACAAACAAAAACATGATTATCACTCACACACATCTCACTCGCCAACAAATTAAGGACACCACCATTACTACTCTGTAAATTGTTTTCATAATTGTTTGTAATAATTGTTCTAAAGCAGAAAATCCAGCAA
Source organism: Sarcophaga rosellei (assembly GCA_930367235.1). NCBI lineage: Eukaryota > Metazoa > Arthropoda > Insecta > Diptera > Sarcophagidae > Sarcophaga > Sarcophaga rosellei. The sequence goes on from OV884018.1 coordinate 80,453,654, forward strand.
CATTATTTTGTTGTTGTAAAAATTAGCAATAACATGCACTCCACTCATGCTTGGCGAAGTTATAAAATCATCTTGTGATTCTTTGTTTGTTCGGTCAGAAGTTCAAAGACCCTTAGTCCATATTATCCAATTATGAAGAGTTAGTGTCGTTACTTTCATTTGTCATTATGGGCATTCAGCAAGAGATGCATTTATAGCAATAATGGAGCAGAGTTTTGTTTTCATTTTAATTTTATTCGATAACTTCCATTTTAAAAGAAGTTTCTTGAAAACTTTCCATACAAGAGATTTAGACGAGAGAATGTCTGGCTGTCCTATTAATGGTAGATTTAATTTGAATAAGCATTTAATCATTGAGTAACAAGTCATAGCAAATTATTTACAGCCAAACTCGTTTATCCTTCTAAGGAATATGATGCTTTCATGAAGCATAACCATCTTTACGGAAAGCGTGTCCGTTTTTTTTAGTTTGCTCTTGAGTTTTATTAATCAAGTTTTTTCTACAGTAGTCATTAGGTGACTGCTTGTGGTCTTCCCTGAGAATATATTGAGTTGTTGTATTTGATCGTTCCCTACTAGGAAACATCATTGCGCTTCAAACTACCCAATTATTGTAGTATTATTGAGGCTATAAACTAAGGCGGAAACAAACTCAGTGTTAAAGGAAGTGTACCCCTACTTAGATAATGCAAGTCATCAACGAAAAAAAATGCAAGTCATCAACCAAAAAAAAAATGCAAGTCATCTATCAAAAAAAATACGACATTTTGTTGTATCTATTATACATATATATATACATATTAACTCAATGAGAATTATTAAAATTTTTAAGTTAATTTCCCCAGAATTTCTTCGGCCCCAAGTAAAGCTCGACCCTAAGGAAAACTGTTTTGCAATCCTTGAGACTATGACTATACAGCCCAATAGGTCCATTTCCCCACTAGGACTATTTTTATCCCGATTTTGGCTCGATTTATATATATGGATCACTTTTATTTTGATAATTTGAAAAAAAAATTAGCTTCGTCGCCTATATCTCCGGTCTTAAGTAAGGCTCAATCGTAAGGAAAGCTGTTTTGGAATCCTTGAGCCAGTAGCTATCCAAACCATTGGGTTTGAAAATTACACCTTTTTAAATTTTATCGAATTTCGAAGGATTTATGGAAGGTATATTTGGTGAAAATACTTGATTATTCAACTTTATTATCTTTACTAAGCAAATTAATTTTTTTTTTGAATTTAAAGATTTAACTTCGTCTTCCTTTCACTTCATATCGTAGTTTTTATGTCTGTTATTCTGAAATTTAACTTAACCTCTTGTTGTGTTACTTTGCAATTCATTGTGAATGTCCATAATTTATAAATCCTCATTGCGATTTATGCATATGACAGATGTTGTATCTTTAATACATTACTAAATACAATACTTTATTAGTTTATCACTTTAAGCTGCATAAACTAAATACGATAATGAGCTATGTTCACCAATTTTAAGAAAATTTACTGTGATTTATTTTTTGTTACCTTGCATTGAACAAATAAACTCCTAAATAAGCTATTTTTCTTTACATATTCGTTTAGCAATTTTAATTTTTAATATTATTTATCACTTTTTTATTTAATAAATAATTGTTGGACATAAAGACATAAAGTTTATAATTTTTTACAACATATGTATGTATGTATAGTTGCATTACATGTGCTGGTAATGTAAAAATATTGCAATTACTCATCCATAGTTTTATGATTTCCCGGTAATAAGAACAAACGAATATAAATAGATTATTTAATAATAGTTAATAAACAAGAGAAGAAAAGGCAATAAAATTAATTTAAAACAATGATTTCTTTAAAAGTACAGAGGATACACAATAATCTAAATTTTCTCGGAAAGTGAACCCGAGGTCAATAGATTTGAATTTGTTATTAAACAATTGAGTTTACAACATTCGCCAGTAATGTAGTTCTATTACAAAATTAATGCTATATTTGTGTTCTTCTCTGTTCAGCACTAAAGTCAATGGTTTAAGTTTTCATTCGTAAGTAAATATACAATAAATTTATATTTTTAATATTTTTCTTATCAAATATTCTATAAAAAGTTATAAACAATAAGAGCAACAAAAAAAAATAAAAAACTGCAAGGCAGACAAGAAATTTTATTCAACTTTTGGTGAATAATGACAATGGATTTCAGCATTCTATGTGAAAAGGAAGTATCGCATATCACAGGGAAAAAATGCTTTTGTTCTTGCATGAACAATTTTACCATACATTAAGAGATGCTGTAAATGCGGTAAAGTAAATTTGGAATAAAATTTATTTATTGATTGATTGATTGATTTCAATTTTATAAATGAATAAAAATAATTCAAACAAGATCAAGTTGATGGATGCCAGATGAAATTTTAAATTTGGTAATTTATTGAACACCATTTCCTATACACGTCATCGTCTAAAAAGTGCAACCAATTGTCCAAAAAAAGCAAGTCATCGACCACAAAAATACAGGTTATCGACCATAAACTGCAAGTCATCGACCAAAAAATTCAAGTCATCGACCAAAAAGTGCATGTCAAACACCAAAAAGTGCAAGACATTTGCCAAAGAAATGAAAATCATCGACCCAAAAAAATGCAAGTAATCGACCAAGAAAATACAAGTCATCTACCAAAACAATTCACCCGTGGCATCACAACGGGCCGCTATGCGTGCTCAAGTGAGCTTTGTGATATCAGAGCTACCACTCCGACCTAACCTAACCTAACCTAACCAAAACAATGCAAGTCATCGACACAAAAAATGCAAGTATGTATGTATAGTATGTACAAATTACGCTTATAATTTCCAACTCAATTTAAGATTTGTTCAAATGGACTACAAAATAAAATATGTTGAGCTGTATTAGACTCAGACCTAGCTTTACTATTTTTAAAGGAAATTCTAATAAAATGAATTCAGATTTTCGCCAAACTCTGCGGGATGGAATAAAAAATTATTTACAACCAAAAACGACGAAATGTTGTCCATAATTGTCGAAATGAATTACACACCTAACTTATATTTTTGGAAAGAACAATTCTAACGAGATGTATTGATATATTGCTTTTAGCCGTTTAGCAACATTTTTTATAGACTTGAGAAAATGAAATTAGAAATCCGAAATTATTTTCCACAGTATCCTAAAAATTTTTAAGCCGCTCTTAAATTCAAACTAATATTCTGTGGCGAAGTAACATGGTGTAGTGCTTAAACAGTATGTCTACTAACCCGACCAATCCATATGTGTAAATAGTTGTCATTCTTTTCGAAGTTTAAAAATTAATCAATCAATTCACTTGGGTAGTACCAGAGGATCCAAAGGTGATTATATTAACAAATAACATCGCATAAGGGTGGATTCATATACGTGATTTATAACAAGCATCCTGTCAACAGGCATCTGTCAGTTAACATTTTCAATTTACATTTTCCAGACCAAATGTAAACGAGCTATTTATGTTTGATAGCTTTTGATAGCAGACAACCTCGTGTTTTGAGAAGAAATTTAAAAAACAAAATAACTTTGTGTGGTTTTTATATTTTGCGGGAAAAATATCTTAAGTTCAATCTAATCTAAGCTTGGTAAATACAATGGGAACACTGTATCATCTATATCGGTGTTAAAGACGTGTCTTACTGAATTTCGTTGTGGCCCTACAAGCAGGCCAGACGCCCGCTTGGCATCTCTTTGATGCTGAGAAATTGTGTACAACTGAATATGGGAAAGCTTTTCGTAACATGGATGCCTTGTAAGGACTTCGTAGTAGTTTTTGGTATTATTCAGCCGCTACATGGGTAAATTATTAATTTCAAAAGTCAAACTTATTGAGGCGATTTAATAACGATTTATAAAAAACGATCGCATTTGACCGAGAGAGTTGTTTCACGAAAAAATCCATGAATCAGGCTATGAGTCGATCCCAGAAACTCTAAAAACTGTCAATACAATTTAAACTATAAAATTGACTTGTAATTCATAACAAATAATTACAAATAATTAAAAGCAAAACTCGTTTGGCACGTTTTTTTTAAAGTTTAGAGAACAGTTTTATAAAAGCAAAAAACATAAACCCAATCGTATACCAATGAATAAACAATAGATGCTAAGTACGAGTATGAAAAACTAAATGATATGTTACTACAGAATACACACAGTGATAAACAACTTTACATATTTACAATTTTTTTTTTTTTTTTTTTAAACTCATTTATAATATCTAACACATACTCGGTGAACTAGAGACTTTAGAATTACAAAAAATGTTGGGTGTAACTCAGGGTGTATTAAGTTGTTAATACGAATACTATACATATACCGTAAGTACATAAATTTAAAGGTTTACAGTAACCACAGCCAGCTACTACAAGACAACTCTTATTTTTTCTTTGTTTCTTTATTAGAAATATTTCTAAGAATGTATTCAGCTTTTATTATTTTTTCTGGCCTTTACATAGTCCTAAACGTGTTTAGACTTTATAATTACTCTTTAAGACAGACATCCATCCAAGTACTCTGAACACAAGAGTAGTGGAACAAAATATTTCAATGTAACATTAAAACAAGGTGGCTGCGTTTTCTATAACAATATAGAAAGAAAAGCTTTTTTGTATTTTAAAAAAAGATAACCACCTAACTTCTTCCGAAATTTTAAGTTATAAACTTTTTAATAAATTATAATATGTAGATTAACTGCGAATTAAATCAGAAGCATTAAATAAGTTTGATTCATTGAAAATGCATATAAGTTTACAGGAAGCTACTTATGATTGGTGTCCAGGCTAAGTTACATGACGAAGCAGCACCTACAAACGATAAGAAAATTTTTTTGATTTATTTGTTGGCAAAATTAAGAGCATTATGCAATCAAGAGTAAGACAAATTTGAGTAATGAACACGCAACATTTGAAGGTCAATTTCGTATACCAAGAGTTCTCCTCAACCTGATCTTGCATTGGGACTGTGGACACCTCATTCCGCGAATTCCCCAGGGATCGCTTAAAAAAATTAAAGTCTAGTAGGTAGTGTGTTCGCTTATTAGACGTAAAGCCCGCATTCGAGCCCCAGGCCAGACATCAAAACGAAACATGAAAAAAAATATTTTTTCGGCGACTTCCTCTCAGCAGATTTTGGGCAAAAACTCTGAGAGTAAATAAAACCAGCCATGAAAAAGTCTCTCAAAATCTGTCGTTCGGAGTGGACGTTAAACTGTAGGTCCCGCCACTCAAGTATAAAATTAAGGCACACAACATGAGTGGTGTGAGAAGCTAGGCCGTAATCCTGACTGAAGGGTTGTAATGGCCAATTATGTATGCATGTATGTTCAGCTCATGTTTCATACGATCCCGATATACTTCGCCAACGCAGATTAGTCTACAAATCTTGTGCAGAACATTTCTCTTAAACACCTCATGAACAGCTTAATCTTCTTGCGATTTAGCATCACAGTATAGAGTAATATAACCGTCTTATGAAGTGTAAGTTCTGTTTATTTGTTTCTTAAATGCCCTCTTAGTTCAAAATTGAATCTGTTGGGAACAAAAATGGGGCTTTTTATCTGAAATGGGAAGTTAGTTATTATAGTTACTAATGTACCGTTACCAAATTTAACATATTGTCTGCCAAACAAACCATTGAACTACGCTAAGAAGCTTTAGAATACAACTCACAAGGGATAAAGAAAGTTCAAACTCTGACAACAAGTGGGTAATCAACATCGAAGGTAATCGATCCTTTTTTGTAGCCTCAGTAAACATCCTTTACTGAGTATGGAAGCGGATAAGGACTATTATTATAAATAACGAAAATGTTCACCAAACTCTTAAGACACGATTAATCATTGTCAGCCTGCTTTGGCCACCTTTCAAAGCAAATATATGTACCTTGTAATGTTCAAATTTATAATGTTTAAATACATTCATGCAGAACAGTACACAGTGGAGTATTCGTAAACATGTTTATAAACAAAAATCTCAGTTTTGTTATTTTAAAAACCGAGAGTAATTATTATGGTATTGTATAGTTTATCCCATGATCAGGTGGTGTTTTTAATGTTTCTCAATACACTCTCTCCATTTGTATTCGAACTCAGAGAAGTGTTAAAAGATGTGGTTCAGAAAAATGTTGTCAAACCACTTTATTATTGTTTTTTCTTTATTGATGTTGTCGTTTTTTATCGTTTACCTACTTTCTGTTACATGTTGTGCTGTTTTGTATTCATTGTCTTTGTGCCCGTATTGTTTCCGAAAGATTATGCCCACTATTTGAATTATATAACCCTATATGTACATATGTATGTAAATATGTTTTTAAATATCTTTTCAACTGAGATACATATATGTCTATACATATGTATGTATAAATGCATACAACAGCTTTGAACTTTTACCTCAAAATAATTTTGAAATTTTTAATTTCGATTTTTAAATCAATTTCCATTTGTTAAAGCCAAAGGGCACAAACTTTTGTATTTCGCCAATAAAAAAAATACTTAATGTGTATAATTTGGAAAGATTAAGCAAAAGAAGACGATAAATAAAATTAAAAAATTATATTGTATGCATTTAACATGATTTATAAGACCCTAACGGTAATAATGTTTTAATGACTGCTTTCGAAAACATTTGCTTTTCATCCTAAAGTATGCTTTTTAAATATTTTTCACATGATAATTAATATATAGTTTTTTTAATATAAACGCTGCTATAGAAAACTATTATCAGGTTATTGCGTTAACATATTGCGTACGGGTCACGAGATATCTCGTTTGTGGCCGATTTACGAGATGTCTCGTTTTCATGTTTTTTTTTAGATTTAATCGCCAATTTCAGCAATATTTTTGTTACGTTATCACTTCCTTCGGTCTAAATTTGGAAAATACATGGTCCGCTCCTAAGCTCCAATTTTGACACACTTTTTCTAACATTTTGGCCGTTATCTCACCGGAAGTAGCTATTATGCTGTTATCAAGGGCTGAAATGATTGCTTGTCCCTGTAAACGAGGGACTTCACGTATGCTCATAAGAAACATTCTAGTGGAATCAAATTAACGTTATTTGCATTGTCACATGTCTCGAATCTCTTTTTACACTAAAAAAATACATACATAATTGGCCATTACAATCCTTCAGTCAGGATTACGGCCTAGCTTCTCACACCACTCATATTGTGTGCCTTAATTTCATACTTGAGTGGCGGGACCTACAGTTTAACGTCGACTCAAAACGACAGATTTTGAGAAACTTTTTCATGGCAGGTTTATTTACTCTGAGATTTTTTGCCAGAAATCTGCTGAGAGGAAGTCGCTGAAGATTTTTGATGAAGCGAACACACTACCTACTAGACTACGGCGACTACACTAAAAAAGCAACGAAAAATCAAATAGCAAAAAAAATCACCCGTTATATAAGTTATTCTAAATATAAACAGAAGTCGACATAGTTTAGTAGGTAGTTGGATCATTAGAGGTGAGCTCACGGTTCAAACCCCAGGTCAGGCATCTCCAACAAAACGAAACAGGGGCAAATATTTCTGACGGAGACTTCCTCTCAGCAGTCTTCTGTAGATCCCGCCACTCATGTATAAAATTAAGGCACACACAACATAAGTGATGTGAGAAGCTAGGTCGTAATCCTGACTGAAGGGTTGTAATGACCAAATTATGTAGGTATGCAAGTAAATATAACCAGAGCTTGTTACGTGGCAACATATAGTAATATTTTATTTAACAAATATTCAGTAGAGTATATGTATGTACTTCCTTTATATAGATTACAAAGAAAGAGGAACTCATGTTCTGTATGACAATACAGTACAATAATTAATTTTCAAAATATAAAAGCAAAACATTCTTCAGAATCATTTGTCCGAAAAATAATTATCACTGCTTATTCTTTTTTTGTCTTTCTGAGCATTGTTATAAAAATGTGACGATAAAGAAAAAATTAGATTGGTGGCCTACATATCAACAGGTGTGGATACAATTGTTTATCATAAATACTGATAACATACATAGTATAGCTAAAACGTCACATAAAACGTAGTTACATTCATTCATTCAATCATTCAATCATTCATGACTAAAATACTCTAATCGAAAAACTGTGTGTAATATATGTACTCACATACATATATAGTATATGTATACATCATGTTAATCTTTAAATATATATACGTACATAAGTATCTGTTTTCATATACACAAAGTATGTACATACGTACATATATATGTAAGTAGTAATTGTGTCAAATAATATTAAAAAAATAGCACGTTCTATACGATGTTTACTTTTTAATCTATTCAAATAAAAACATTTATAAATGGATGTAGTATCACAAATAACACTGAATGAAAAATTTGTAAATAACAATAAATAAAGCCTCTAAAAAAACATTTAAAGGCTAAAGAAAAGATTTAAAATGCGAATATTTAAAATCAAAATAAATAGACAATCTTCAGATCCATATAATGATCTTGCAATGAAACAAAGTTAAGATATAGAAAGGAAATATTATCTCAATGGGATAAAAATTAAGTATGAATTCAATTAAAAATAATATTTTTATACAAAAAATATATAAATTTTAATATGCAATAATGTCGCCGTAGTCTAGTAGGTAGTGTGTTCGCTTATTAGACGTAAAGCCCGGGTTCGAGCCCCAGGCCATACATCAAAAACGAAATATGAAAAAAAATATGTTTCTTTGGCGACTTCCTCTCAGCAGATTTGTGGCAAAAACTCTGAGAGTAAATAATCCTGCCATGAAAAAAGTTTCTCAAAAAATCTGTCGTTCGGAGTCGACGTTAAACTGTAGGTTGCGCCACTCAAGTATAAAATTAAGGCACACAACGTGAGTAAGAAGCTGGGCCGTAATCATGACTCAAGGGTTGTAATGGCCAATTATGTATGTATGTATGTAATGTTAAATAATAAATAGGCACCCTAATCCAAATTTTGAAATTGAAAACTATCAAAAAAATTTTCATCAATGTCATCGGTCCATATTCCTTTGAGAATGACGTTGATCAGGCATAACTTCTTTTGGCCTTAAGTATATGATCTGAACACTAACGACATGTGGTTACCTTGTATCAGGTATTTCAGGATATGATCATATTAAGCGATGTGAACTGATCACCGAGCGCATAGCGATTGAACCTCGTTCATCACGGCGGTCTTCAAAGCCAACATAATCCATACCATCGGTCAAATTCAGCCTGATTTATGGATCATGGAAATATGAGCATTTTGAATAGCTTCATCCAGACAAGACGTGGCGGACATTTGAACGATCAATAGGTCTTTCAAACAATTAAAAAATTTCGATATTTTAAAACCACTGGGTTTTATTTAAATTTAAAGACACGAAGCGCTTATAAAACACCCTGTATCTATATCTCTAAAACAAAGATTCTAAATTTAAGATGAACTTAAAAGATAAGGCACACAACGTAAGTGGTGTGAGAAGCTAGACCGTAATCCTGAGTGGAGGGTTGTAATGGCCAATTATGTATGTATATATGTATGTATGTATAGTTAATTATCATTGGGTATAATTTCTCAATCGGTTATAAAACAAAATTCAAACAGACAATCTGATAACTTAAATGTTTCTATTTGCAACAAATATTTAGAAGAAAAAAATCAAGTCAACTTCATATGACAATAAAGTTTGAATTCGTGATAACAAAAAGAGCAGCGACAAACCCAAATTTGTAAATGAATTTCAGAAAACACAATTGAAAACTGATGACTTTTTGTAATCAAATACAGTACTGAGGAATGCGGGTGTGTGCATTATAGTGTTGTAATATGCATGTTATTGTTTTTTGTTGTTGTTTTTTTTCTCATTATTATTATTATTATAATTTGAATTGAATGTCTGCATGTGTTTAACAATAGCAAAAAGATTGAATGATTAATGTATGGAGTTTACAGTGTAAACACAATAGAATAGAATTGATTAACAATGATAGAAAATGAAAATGACAACGACAACGGCAACGAAATGAACCCATACAAATGTTTATTTACATTTATAATAGATTCTTTAAAGGTATAAAATTTTAAAGTAAATTTTAATTACATATTTTAATTTACCTTTTCTTTTTGCTGCTGTGACAATTTCGTTTTTATACTGAATAAATCATAAACTTGTCACAATTATTTTTCTTCTTCTTCAATGTGTGTTTTTATAAGAAAAATAAAAAGTGAATATTATATTTTTAATGACATATTAAGCGTAGTGAGGCACTACTATGTGAAAAAGAAAATTACAAGAGAGATCATTAACACAGACTGTCTGGCAGTTGGATAGTTGCGTCTGTTTGTCTGTATTTAGGTTTTTTCGCATGTACTTGATAACTTTTTCTTTTTTTGCTATATTTTTATATTTCTTTAGGTTTTTTAAAAGTTGCTAAATGTACACGTTTTGTTATAATTTTTAATCAATTATCTTTGATTTTTTTTTTTTCTTTCTTTTTAGGTTTTATTTGATATTTTCCACATTTCTATTAAACAGATGATTCACAACACAACAAAAATTATTATTTATTTACACACAACGACAGACAGACATAATTTATTTGTTACTAATACTATGGAACTGTGTGTATAGTATTATTTTTATTCTTTATTTGTTTATAAATTATTTATGAATATGAGCAGCGCTCAACAAGAACCATTATTAAACACATATAATAGTTTTATTACGATCGTGTTTTAATTATAAAAGAAAACATAACACAGAAGTACATAAAACAAAGGAAACTCTTATACATGTTTATAAAAAAAAATCGTATAAGACTTTTTTTTTAATATATAAGTAGAGTCTCGGTTCTCATATACATTCGTCGCAAAGAAAAAAAAAACTTAACCGGCCTCTTTAATTTGTTAGCACCGTTCCTTATTAAAGTCTTAACTATCCGCACACATGTTATCCGACCGAATGCTATTAAAAAACTGAATATACTTCTCCATAGCCAATGTATTCATGCCATTACTTATTCTCTTTCAATGTGAAATTCATTGTAGATACTTTTGAAAGTAGAGTAGTTGCTATTTTTTGTTTATATTTTTCTTATTGTAAAATTATTGAAATTCGCTCTTTAACAATTCTCTCATTAATCGCTAGAAATATTGTGTTTTCAAAATTCAAACTCTCAATTTGATCGTTCTAAAATAGTATGTAACAAATGTTACCATAAATGAAGTCTGGCCTTTAGTTTGTGTTCTTTGTTTTATTTCCAATTGATTGAATTAAACAAACATCCAATAGATTGGCATCAAATGCACCAATTTAAAATAGAAAATTAAGCATAACAACTTATAAACCTTATTTATAGCAATTAAGTGGTTGGATGATACTTGTTCAATCATACAATTTTTATCAAAGTATAACAAGTAGTGCAACCTTTGACAGTTGAAAAACGTTCATAACATATAAACGCAGGACGGCTTAGAGGGAGAAAAAAAATCTTACAATGTATTGCAAAGCAAATGTGTTAGAAGCAACAGATATACAGAGTGAAAAACTGGCGGATAAAGCAGAAAAATTAAATGTAAACAAACATTTATTTTGTGTTAAAAAAGGGAAAATTTGGAATATTTTTTAATTTCTTCAATGAAAATTTTAAAGATTCTTAAATATTTAAATATTAATCGAAATGTGGTTGATTTTCGGTCACAATGAATATAGTTTCATGTGTAAAAGGTTATTAACAAGCTAAATATTACAAGATCAAAATAAGACGTACTGCTCATAAAAAAGTTTTCTTGTTGAAAGTTGCCAATATTTTTTAATTTCTTGAGAGAAAAAGTTAAAAATTATTAATGTTATTAGTTGTTTTTATTATTTATTAATAGTTTTAGACAAAAATTAAATTTTTTATTAACTCTCGCCAATAATAAAAATCCACCCCAAAAATAAAACATAAACAAAACAAAGTTGCAATCAGAGAGAGACAGAAATACTTTTTGGTAATATTTGCTGTCTCTTTCACGACTGGTCTATGAACTGTCAAACCGTTGCGTTACTGGTTAGCTGTGATTTTTATGATCAACTATGAAGTGGAAGAACAATTTACTGTAGAGATGTAAACATTGACATTAGCAGAGCTATACAAGAATTACTTCATATTATTTTTTAAATTAGGTTGAGTTTTTTTTTTAGTATTAGAGACTGTAAGTTCTGGAGAATACTCACAAAGGAGTAATGGTTAGCGGTTTTAACATACAATTCTTTAGTCAGGATTCAGGTCTTCTCAAATCACCCATGTTTAAAGCAGTGGTAATTTTCGATTCCGGAAGACAGATTTGAAAAGCCTTTTTATGGCAATTAGTTTATGCCCATCTCAAGGTTTTTGCCTGAAGACTGCTGAGCGAATGTTGCTGAGAAGCATATATTTTTTATATTTTTTTTGTTTTAAGATTTACAAGTATGTCAACACATTGACTGACCACTGTTGTTTTTTAATACAATTAACCTCAGCTTTATTTTATTCTTTTTGTAATATTTATTGCTTTAATAAATTGCATACTTCAGCTATTTTATAATTACAATTTGGCGTTCTAGTGTATTGACTTCTCTCTGTGCCGGCGTAGTTAACTGTCGTAGGTATGGCGTACATAAATTATGCCTACAGTTTTCGATACCAATCAACAATTAGCAAAAGAAAAAGGTGACAATTTGACGTAGTGGTTGCAGAAATGAACCAACAACATCATCAGATAACACATGAGGAATGTAAAGAGTTGCCTACATATTGGCTTGGATTTTCCAAACGACAGTTTAATTAATTTGTTTATGTACTCTTATACATGAAAACGAACTACGTTTAAGAAAATGATTTTTTAAGCGAAACTGTTTTCCTACGCTGAATTCTCCTAGTTTTCAACGTTGCAGAGGGACCAACCAAACCTTAAGAGCAATATCTTCATGCCTGATTATTGAAAAATTTGGTAGTGGACCAAAGAAAATTCGAACTTAAGAGACAGAGTATTTGAAATCAGATTTGACTGAAAAAATTTTCTATTGACCAACAGTTTGCCTAATTTATATCTTAATAAGAAACTAATTTAAAAAAACCAGTTTAAAACACAAAACTAAATCATATTTCTATGAAATAGTTCTCAATAAAGATTGAACAAAAAATGTGAGACACTTAGCATAGCTTCGACCAGAACAAAGCATTCAGTCTTCAAAGAATTAAAAAGCAATTTTGCTTTTAGCTTGAAATTTAAATTTAAAAATGTTCATAACATTCTACAGTTTTGTTTTATTCTAAATACTTTAACGTCATGTAAAACAATTACAAAAATATTCAATCTAAATAACATACTATAAACTACTTTAATAAACAATTATAAATTCATACAAACCTATTTATTTCCAAATAACCGTAACATTTGTATCCTTATCTATATCCTTCTCTATACTGGATGGCGATAGACCAGTCTTACAGCATATTTCATCAAAATTCGATAGACCCGTGTACATTTTCTGTCTACCCGAAGGCACAGAACCAGTAAATACCGGATACTTATGAATACAACGTATAAACTTATGTTGTAAACCAAAGATTACTAGTTTTCTTTCATCAATATTATGATTTTGTGGCGACAGTCTTTGACATATTGCCCTTAAGGTTACGCCATGTGTCATCGATGCATAAAATTGAAATATTTTCTGTATGGTGGGTTTTGCAGCCTTATCTGGATTGAGGGCTACATATTTGCGGCAAGCATTTGTCAATGATGAACTTTGAATAAGACTTTTAAGATTCTGAGTCATGTAAACATTACTGTACTTTAGTATTGGCAGAAGTTGTACAACACCATAGTAAACTAGATTTTGAACACAAGACTTAACTAAATTAGTTTCAACGTCAGCTTCCGCAGCTATACGTGCAATATGATTAATGCCATTTATGTAGGGTAATATCTAAGTAAAAACAAAATATTTAGGGATATTAATCATTTTATATAATGTTTTAATAACGAAAATATATATACTTGTTGTGTGGTTAAATCCCAATTTTCTAAGGGTGTATTTTTATAGTCCACCAAGAGAAGCGGTACCATGTGATCTTTCACCACTGGAGGATCAGGTTTATGGGTGACAATTTTCAAGTAAATTGTAGTGTCACCCTCTGTAAAATATAAAAAAATAAGTTCATAATCTAATAAGATCTTGTGTCTAGTCTAGTTGGTTTCTAAATTGATTCGCTTACCTACAATTGTAGTGACTTTCTTTTCATTTAGGTCGTTAATAACAGTTTCAAATATCTTTTTTAATTTGATTTTATTATCATCTTCCTTGGATAGAAAACAACTTTCCTCTTCCATCATAATCTGGAAGGATATATTCTTTAAAAAATTGAACATTTTTTACAATTTCATAGAGACTCACCAAATATTCAGACAATTTTTTAACCACCGGTTCATATTGTACAGATCGAGCCCATGAATCGCATACAAAACACAAGTTGAACAGAAATGCATTGCGAGCATATTTCTGTTGATCTTCTATGCCTACTGGATAGCCGACAATTTTCATATCCATCGCATTCACGGTCAAAATGCATCTTTGCAAATGGGGTTTGGGTATAATATAAACACTTATGGCATCAAATATATCTTTGGGAACATAATCAGGCGGTACCTATATCCCATATAACCATTTAATAATTGTTTTATTACTAAATTATTACAAAATTACCTGACAGCTTATTTTGGAACCAGCAGTGGCATGAAACTCACTTAGGAAAATGCAGCGTATTTGGCCCTCCTTGCCACAGCCCTCGTAGTATTGTTTGTTGCTAGTTTGCATATTTTTTGTATTTATTTATTTATTTATAACATTATTTTGTTAAACAAAAAAGCTCTAATATTCTTGTAAAGAAAATATATAACAGCTGATTAGCGGGAAGTTAAAGTTATATACAAAAGTAAATTATTATGTTTTGAAGTTATTTGATCTATATAAAAGGTTATTTCTATGAAAACGTATAAGTGGTTGCCAACTGAAAAGCAGCAAGAGTAAACATAATACATGAAGAAAGGCTCTCCGAAAACAAACTGTTTTCATGTTTAAATATTAAAGTAACAGCCAACTTGCTAAAGTGGAAGTTCAGCTTTACAGCCCAATTGGAACTTTAAAATTAAAAATAAAATAAATTAGACGACATCGTTTTAATTCTTATAAGCCCACCGTAAATAAACTTTGTTACCGACACAAACTGCCACATTTTAATTTTAGTATATATATAAAAGCTTACATCTATAAAAACAACGCCTGACAGCTGTTCGGTAGGATTCGATTTTTAGGTTTAATCCACAAATTTTTGCAATAAATAATAATTTTTCCCAAGAAAATATTAAAGCACAAATAAACATGACAGAAATAGCAACGAATCCTGTAGCCGATCGCCTTAAATTAGGTTCACGTGAAGGTGTCAATTATCCATTAATAGTACAGTATTGTGGTAATTGTTCCATGCCCATTGAGGTGAGTCCCTTAAAAAATAGGTATTGAAAACGCTTCAATGTTTTTCCCTAGTATTGCGAATATTATCCCGAGTATGAAAAATGCAAGGCTTGGCTAGAGAAGAATTTACCTACAGAATTCGAACGTGTCAAGTTAGAAGAAGAAACCGGCGATGGCACAGATGATGACAAGAAGAGACAAAAACGTGGTGGTAAAGGTTTGATGAAAATCAAGAAAAAGGAAGAAGTCAACAAACGCATTACAGTCTCTCGGGCGCCAAGAGGCAAAAAAAAGTCTGTTACAGTAGTTACTGGTTTGAGTACATTTGGTAAGATATTTAGATTTAATTTTTCGTAAAGGTCAAACATTTATTTTAATGGTTTCCATTTAACAAAACAGAAATCGATTTAAAAGTCGCTGCAAAATTCTTTGGTTCCAAATTTGCTTGTGGTTCTTCAGTAACCGGCGAAGATGAAATTGTTATTCAGGGCGATGTCAAAGACGATCTTTTCGACGTTATACCCGACAAATGGTCAGAAATTGATCCTGATTATATTGAAGATTTAGGAGATCAAAAACGTTAAACTATGCTGCCCTAAATTTTATTAAATCAATAACATATAAAACAGCTTTCATTACTTTACAGTGAGCAGAAACTAAATTAAAGCGCGATTTGAAAGAAAACTTGCCCTTATTTAGTCAACAATATGAAAATGAATGTAAACATCGTTGTAACGTAAACATGTGCTTAAATTTAATAAAAATAGTCTTCTTTAAAAAATCAATGCATTATATTGATTCTATCTAGTAAACAAAAATAAGTCTCGCAATTTACTATTATTTTTAATCAATCATCATTAAGGGAATTTGTATTATACATACTTTTGAATTCTATCGTTTAAATTATAAATATTATTTTTTAATCAATGAGACCATTTCACGATATGATGATACATAATACTCATAGATTTAAAACTGAATTATCGTTTTAAAGTAAAAAATTCAGATCAAAATTATCTTGAATAAAAAAACAAGACTATCTCCCAAATTCCGAAAACATCATTGATTTTATTCGCTGTGTCGTAGTGGGAAATATAGAAACCAAAGGAATAAAACAGCTGTTTCAAGGATAAGTCTCTGTCGTAAAAAATAAACGAATTTTTAAAACAAAATTCGTTTTCAATTGGCCTCTTGCGGCGGCCCAGGAAAATACTTTTTTGTCAGTTCAATGATGTTATTAACCTGCTCCTCGGTTAAGCGTTCTTCACTGTCCTCTATGAGCTGTAATAGATATAAAACATAAAAGGTCCTAACTCTCCAGTTGGTATTAAATTTACAGTTCCACTAACCAATTGTATATGCAAAGCACTTGAAGGTGGATCATTAACCATCATTAGGCATTCATTGGTGGTCAGTTTGTACTGTTGCATTTCATTGATGAAAGCAATAATTGTTTCACCATTTTGATGTTTACAGGGGGAATCTTCCAAATATTGCAATGTTTCATAGGTGATGGTGGCCAAATTTCTTAAACCGTACTTTTTCTTGGTGTCCTTAATATTTTTCAAAGCCTCCATTACTTCATAATTGCAGATTACCGAAAAGCAGGGATTAACACTGAAATGCAAATAATTTATTCACATTAAATACTACTATATTAACTGTAGAAATAACTGCTTACATTTCCATTGTTATTCGTAAAATATTAAATCTATTTAACACAGACGATTTAAATTCTAATTTTTGTTTATTTACAAATTTATTCTTGTGCAAAAAGAATATCGCGTGTAAACAAATGTTTACGAATAGGCACCACTTAAAATGCTGCCCATTCCGTAATCTTACGACAACAGTATGACAACTGCTGTCTTTAAAAACAATTTTTTTCACATACGGCATCCTCAAACGCGCCAATAATAGTTTCATTTGCTGTGATCTGCTTATAAATTTGTAGTTGATTTTTGTGAAATTTTATACATTTCCTAATGTGCTATACAAATTATTAATTATTTTAAAAGTAGTTATAAATTATACATCATGGAAGTGGACTCAGTGGTAAAAGAAGATTCCTTAATGGACTGTGATATGGATTGTGATATAAGCGATAAAACGGCCGTTGTAGTGCGTGAAAGCAGTAGCATTTTGGAGGTAAATTGATTTTTTTTTCTTATTTGATTTGCTTTTCATAACACTTAAATGATAAATCTACTGAAATTTGGCATACGAATTAGGAGAATTACTTTATTGTTGCTAATTTATGTACAATACTGGGTGCAGTAGGTAGTGTCTTGGCTTATTAGACGTTGAGGCCACGGTTCAAACACTTGGTCATAATCCTGACCGAAGGTTTGTAATGCGTGAAGAATTATGTATGTATGTTGGTGCAAAAAGTGAAGTAAAAGTAAAAACAGTTGGTAAATTTAAAAAATATTTGAAAAATTAAATGTTTTCTTGTACCGAACATTTAAAATTCTAAACTCAACTTAAGGGCAAGCAGCAATTTCCTACCTTCTACAGAGGCGTGGAGAAAGAGCAATAGCTTCAGCAGATCAATTCCCAGTGGAACTCAGCGAAGGCTATCGTGCACAAGCTCGTCTGCTATAATGAGAAGCCTTCCAAGAGGTCTTGTCTAAGAAAATGGAGAGTCTGGATACACCTCAGGCGTGTTTGCTATGGAGTCCTGATGTTAACAACATTCAGAGATGCTTGAATGAATAATTGAATTCTTATTAATCCCAGAAATACTAACCTGGTTTTTTGTCCATCAGTACAAACTGTAGAATTTTAGTACTGCCCACAGGGTTGAGTTGAGACTGTCTAAATATATTCATGGTGATTAGAAAATTTCCGGAAGAGAAACACTGGAAAGAATGAAAATGAGACTCAAGTACGGATCTACGACTCCATGGTTTTGAATTTCTTTCAGTATATTAATGCGAAAAGATTGAAGACGGTAGGGTGGAAAAAGCTGTGTGACAGAGATGTGTCTCTCTAGATATATCAATTGACTCTAGCAACACACCTTAGGCATCGTTGGTAATTATCCAGTGTTTCCATAAAGAAAGTTATGTGTTGCCTTTCGGCAAGGAAATCCGCTTGGGCACATGCAGGGCTTGATTCGGGAGAAGCGGCGAGGTGTTGGTAGGTTGCTTAATGGTTATGGATGAGGATATGAATGAGAGCAGCTTCTACACCAGGCTGAGATGTTTGTGGTCAGTGATCAGTAAATACATATCGCTATGCGATAATGCAATACATTGTGTTGGAATAACAAATAGATTGTTATAGGAGAAAGGAAAGAGAGAGTAGTGTGCGACAACTTTATTTTCGAAACTTTGCTTCTTTTTTTTTTAATACATATTGATCTTTAAACCTCGCAATTTCAATTCCTAAAAATTTCAGAAATCTAAAGCAGTCAAACGTAAAAAAATTCGACGTCTTATATCTTCTGAAGATGGTGACAAAGTAAAAAGAAACTCGGCCAACAAATGCAAGAGGATTGTAATAATCACAGCATTAGTAACCTTCACGATAGCTCTCTTAATGGGCCACTATTTAACGCAAAATAACTCCAATACAAAACAAATACTCAAAGACTTTCTTAAAAACTATCGCAGTCATTATTGGGACATAGTACATGGTAAAAATAATTATTGTGATCAAAACCTAGACATTCCAACATTGTTTAGCCGTATTCATCAGCATAATATATTGCACCAGGATCAGGCAATTCGTCAAATTGAAGTGGCTTTAAGAAATGAAAGTAATCTTAATGCAATTGCTATTGTGGGACCAGTTGGAGTGGGAAAAAGTCTTTTTATCAGAGCATTGCAGCAGCATTTCCCTTGGCAGGAAAATGTACACACATACGCATGGAATACCTACGTTAGTGATGAGGCTGAAAAATTCCACTTAATTCGAATACTTGCTGAAAATCTATCTGATTGTGGACAAAATTTGTTGGTCATAGAGAATCTGCATGCTTGCGACAATAGCGCTGTTGCCCTAATTAATCAACTATTGTCTGACACAATTAAGCAACAACATAAACGTGTTGTATTATTTTATGTATTTAATTTAAATACAATGTTACCCGCAGAAGCTTATGCGATACAAAAAGACTTATTGCAAACATTACCTAATTGCAGCGTAGTGAATTTTAAATCATTTACACAATATGAATTAAAAGACTGTATCAAACGAGAAGTTGAATTGGAGAATGTCTCACTAACAGAGGAGGACTATGACGAAATTGTTAATACAATAGATCCCATGAAATCGGGTTGCAAAAATGTTAATGCCAAGGTATTAATGTATGGTACAATCAAATCCAAAGATACGAATTAAGTAATTCTATTTTATGTACAATTAATTTATTGAAGTTCCTTTTCTTTTTATTTATTTTATGTTTTCTTTATAACTACAAGTTAGACGACTGACTTTTATGTAATAGTTTGATATATAGCTATTTAAATTATTTTATTAATTAATAATTTTTGTAAATTTTATTGTTTAAAATAAATGGAATTATATGTATTCAATATTTTAATCAAATACAAACTAAATGAAATCATAAAAAGAAATCTGCTTCTCTTTTATAACGTATCTCTTATCTTGCATATAACAGTTAATTATACTGTATGTTTTAAAGCAGAGCTTTGGATTAAAGAATGACAAAGTCATTTTGTGTTTTTGCTCTTGCAAAAATATTTTTGAATAAAAACTTGATCTAAAACATTTCTTTTTATTTTGGGGTTTGGTAGACCCGCATCCTTGACAGCAGCGGTTTTATTGCCTGAGCTTATGCACATGATTGCCACGAATGTAGGGGAGAGGGAGGTCGACAACGTCATAGCCCCCTGATAAGTCCAAGTATCGGTGAAGCTTCGTACGCGACTAGAATATTTCTAAATAGACTGATTCTATTTCTAGATAGACTGATTCCTAACGCGGGCCGCATTAGAACGTGATCCCGTCCCCTACATCGTTGTTTGCTTTGGCCGTTAGAACGGATCAGATTACTCACATGATTGTGTTTCTTAGGAATAGTACTCTAGCACGTTACCACATCTGACCATCTTAACTCTCTCATTAGAAATTTTCGAGCAAGAATTGATAATTTGATATAAGAATTAACAAATAAGCACAGACATTAATTTTAATTTGAATAATTTTATTTTAAAAAACTTTAAGTAGTTACATATTATTATATTTATGTATAAAGTATTGTTAATAATTGAACTTAAACTTAATTTAAAAATATTTGTTCTAAATAGACACCTGAACTACCGAACACAGCACGATAAATTTGAAATTCAATTTTAGAAGCTTTAGAAGATGAATTATTTTGATGAGATGCGGCGGCACATTTGACTGATGAGGCTGTTGAAGGTGTTGAATTCATTGATTTTGTGTTATGCACATTATCTGCGTTTGCATTATCTCCATCAGTGGGAGAGGATTGGCTTAAGCAACTTGATCTGGGCGTTTTTGTAATTGAATTTTTAGTATGAATAGGCTCTCTAATATGGTTGAGTCCAGGTTTTGACCGCATTAATATTGGGATTCTAGAGGGCTTTTGAGTACGAGTAGCAATTTCATTTTCGGGTAATTTAAATGATACCTTTTTAGCACTAGGTTTGGTGATGATTGGTAAATGCTTATATTCTTCTGGTACTTGTTTCTTAAGAATCGATTTTTTTTCAGCTGCCGTATGTTGTTCACTTTCCTTGTAGGTTGTATCATTAACGTTAAAGTAAGACGATTGAGAAGATGAAGCAATTTGATCTGCTTTGAATTGATTTTCTTGGACATAGGATTGCATGTCACTATGTGACAGTGAATGAGTCGATTTTATGACGTGTGGATAAGAGTAATTAGACTTTTTGGTAGAACTTATTTTATTAACATTAGAACCGATGAATATAGGTATCCTAGATGGCTTTTGAGTACGGCTGGCAGTTTTGTTTTCAGGTAATTTAAAGGTTACTTTTTTAGAAGTGATGCCTCGTAATGGCTTGGATTCCCCTTGTTTTTGTGTCTTAAGGATCGATTTTTTCCCAGCCGCATGGCTCTGATAAGGAAGTTCTTCTGTGCACGCCTCTGTTATTATATTATTAGCCTCTGTTATTATATTTATCAAATCGTTCAATATCACTCGGTTACCATTTAAATTCAAGATTTCATCTCTCTCCAATGGCCAATAATATATATTTTTAGTTTGCTGATTTTTCACGCTTTCCATAATTGTTGATCGTAGAAGTATATTTTTGGAGAAAGAAAAATTTAGTTTTCGTTTAAATTGCTTAACGTTTGAAAGTCACGAGTACGAATGCTGCTTGTTTTCCGTTTTTCCTGTTGATCGTCGAAGTATATTTTTGGAGAAAGAAAAATTTAGTTTTCGTTTAAAGTACTTAACGTTTGAAAGTCACGAGTACGAATGCTACTTGTTTTCCGTTGGAGCGCGTTTATATACGGTTTATAAACAGGTAGAATTTAAAAAGGTCTTCAATAACAACATGTTTTTGTTGTGTTATATCGAGTATTGAGGCAATTTTATGTAGGTAGAATCTGGTTAATTGTTTTCAACATTTTCCCTTTGTTATTGAAAAAACAAATCAATTAATTTGTTGGTTTTTAGGGATTTATTGGCGAAAATGTTATCAGAAAATTTTTATGGCGGTTTTGTAAACAGGGCACTTAAAATATGGAAAATCCTTAAAACTTGTAAACAACATCATTAAGATATTTTTTTTATACTTGATTTATGATAACAATGAATTACGATCGAATAACAATTCTACTAGTACCTGAGTCCATATTTTAATAGCCAGAATTCCATACATCAACAAAGACTAGATTAAAAGTGTCAAATACTACAAGTATTCCTTGTTAATGCGGAAGACAAAAATTTCAGTTTAGCAAAACTTATGATTTTGTAATGGTCCATAATGCATATGTAAACACATTTTGTACAAAAAAAATCATTTCAGAGACCGAAGAAAGCTGTAAACAGCGATATATCCGAACTTAAAACAAGGACTTCCAAGCTTTGATAATTGAAGCTATATCTTACTGAAGCTGCAACTGTCAAATTAGTTGTCATTTATTCAGTTTGTTTTGCCAATCTTCCACGAACTGTATAACATACAATAACACATGCAAGTAATAAAATTGTTTTTTATTAAAATGGATGTTGTATTCGAGCAACGGTCCGCGCGTGTTAATCGTCTGAGATGGTGCCACTGGTTCATTAAACGATCGATCAACACTCGTACACTGCTGAAACGTAAGATATGCAAAAAACGTCGTCGTTATGCGTGAGAGTATACAGGGAACGCTAGACAATAGATTTTATATCGTTCAAATGTATTTTGCCTTCCGCGGACCACAACTTGGCGATGTTTTCGTCGTCAACTTGAGCTTGTATCCATACAAAATTCAACTGACCTAGGAACTGAAGGTAAACGAATTGACATCAAAGTGTGATCGCTGAAGAGGCTCTGAAAAAGTTGGCAACTGGCCCTAATTTTCATCGAAATATCATCTTCATCGATGAGCCAACATCTGGATGAATGGGTACGTGAACAAACACAATTTGTTGCAATACCAATTTACATGAGATCCTTTTACTATTCATAAGTAGCAGCCAACGGAGGATGGAATCTCTGTTCCATACCTTAAAAATTATGCCTACAGCATGTCCCATTTTTCCACAATGTCAATCATCCTACCCAGACACTGTTAACAGAGTTAATTTTTCAAGTTCCAAAATTATTTGGCATATGCCACTAACTGGGTTTTATTAGGGATATCTTAGGCTACAGTTTGAATATAGTGCGATACCTGCAGCAAGTCCCATTTTTCTACAATATCGATGTCTAAGTTTTTTTTTATTTTTTTTTATTTATTTATTTATAATTCAAAATTCTTGATAACAATAACAAACGTACCCCAGCGCCTCCTGGGCATTTTTTGGGGTAAACTGGCAACAATTATATACCTTACAAATAATATAAGTAATAACAAAAATAAAAATTTTTTATAACTTAAATTAAAACAGTGTTTAAAATAATTTGGTTACATTAGAAGCATTTCAATTTCATTAAGTTAATAACGTTTTAAGGCAGTTTTAAACACGGAAACTCTATGCAAATTCTTCAAATATAATGGAAGACGATTCAATTCAGAGCAACCAATATACTCAACTCGCTGTTTCGTTGTTTCTAGCCTACATCTTTTCACATGCAGGTTAGAACTATTTCGAGTGTTATAGTTAGTTTGATTTGTTGTAAATTCTATAGGGTGAAAACCAATATTATGTACAGCTTTAAACATGTACATATACCAATAGTTGCATTTTGTATAATCCATTAATTGGTAAAATTGTTTTACATATTTCCCTATATAGAGACAATGTTGGGTGTAATCTTGGTACATTAAAGACAATTTTTAATGCCTTGTTCTGGGGACGTTTAAGAGCTTTAAAGTCTTCTGTCCTCTTGGATGCATATACTATGGGCAAGTAGTTTAGATGACTATGAATTAAAGCATGGTAAATTTAAAGCTTTGTTTTCCCGTCAAATAAATATGTAAATTTGTGTAAAATACCAATGGCCGGGGCTATTCTACCTTTTAGTGTTTGAACATGTTTATTCCATGACAGGTTGCTTTGAAAGTGTATTCCTAGGTATTTTAGCGAATCACATTCATGGATTTCTACATCACCAATTAAAGCATTGAAGACCGGTGTACTCGTAGAACAGTATGGACGGAACCTTATTACCTTCGTTTTATCCTTGTTTAACGACAATTTATTAATCCTGACGTACTCAAGTAAAATCTTCGCATCATGTTCCATTTGCGATTTCAGAATTAGGTAATGGTTGTATGGATAGAAAAGAGATAAATCATCAGCATACATTACAAGTTTGCCATAAAGTTTTAAGTTGGATATATCATTAAGAAATATTAAAAACAACAAAGGACCCAACACACTTCCTTGTGGCACACCATATTTAACATTGCCCACATCACTTCTTACGCCATTTATTTCAACATACTGAGTCCTGTTGTGCAAGTAGCTTTCTAATAGTTTTTCTGCATCATTTTGTAGTCCATAATATGGAAGTTTCTTAAGTAAGACTTCATGGTCAACAATGTCAAATGCTTTTGAGAAATCGTAGAAAATAGCTCCTACACCACCGTAACCATTATCAAGGTTTTCACAAATGTAATTAACGACGTATACGACTGCTTCTTGTGTTCCACAACCCTTTTTGAATCCAAATTGTAGGTTATATAGAAGATTGTTTTGTTCCAGAAACTTTGATAACTGTCTATGTAGAACCTTTTCAAACACTTTATCAATCGTAGGCAGTAATGCTATTGGTCTGAACTTGTCGACAGTACTTGCAATGGCTTCTTTTGGTGTTGGCGTTATTCTTGAAATTTTCAGGGCCGTTGGATAAGTTCCGAGTTAATAATGTTATTGAAATTGTTTACCAAAAATGAAATTATTATATTTCTACATTTGAAAAGAACATTGCTGGTTATACCGTCGTAACCTGGACTTTTGTTCATCTGCAAATTTGAGATTATATTTAATAATTCTTCATTGGTCGTGTGCTCAAACCTAAATTGATTATCACACTGGCGTAAGGTTAGCGAGTGGTTAAAACTGTCGCCTGGAGTAACACGTATACCTCTATTCAAGACCTCAGGAATTTCAAGAGAATATTTATTTAGTACATCACATTTATGCTTATCATCCATAATAAATTCATCATTATCATTCTTTAGTTGCAGTTTTTGTTTGGTATTTCTACCAAGGGTTTCATTCAAGAAATTCCAACACTTTTTAGGGTCGTGATGCAATCTGTTAAGGCTGATTTGATAATAATCATTCCTACAGGTTTTGCAAGCAATTTTGATAATACGGCTCAGACGTTTTAATTTGTCTTTGATGTCTGAGTTTTTATCATTTTTCCTCCTCCTTTCAAGAAGTTTATCTTTCAGAGCCATCAGAGAGCGTAGGTTTTCGTTTATCCAGGGTGTTATTTGATATTTCAGTTTAGTTTTTTTAATTCTCTCCACAGTTGATTCCTTCACACAATTTGAGATTGTATTAATTAGTTGTGACATATCATTAGACGAGTTCCCAGTGTTATTAAACAAAGATAATTGGTTTTGAAGTTTTCCATATAGCAAGTTATAATCACATTTTTTATATTTCATTTCTGAGTGTTCTGATCTTTCTATTCTTTTTTTCATTTTGCAAAACATCAAGTTATGATCCGTTATGCCACATTCAATGGTTTTACAAAAGAATTTCCGAATTACCAGAGAAGCTGTTCCACACAGGAACGTGTGGGGCATAATTTTTAAGGAATGAAATAGAGATTCCATTATCCGATATCGTATAATCGAGTGATTTCTTCCTCCACCATTATTTGTATTTTCTGTTAACTGCTTAACATTACTCGGTTAACTTTAACATTAGCTTTGTTAAAATTTTTGGTTTTTGTCTTTGCTAGTTAAATTCGAATTTATCTTCACACACATTAAATTTCATATGACTGAGTAATATATGTATGCAAAAATCTTTATTTCCTATGAAAATTTATACAAATTTATTAAAATTTACACATAAATCTTTGAAACATGAAATTTGTGAATAATCATTTATTATTCAATGTTTCGCACTCTTTTATTTTTACATGCTGGCAACAATTTCAATTTCTCGGCTAAATGTCAATTCCAAAATACAAATTTACCGAATAAAGATGAAACAATTACATACATGTTGATGTTTATATTATGCATGTGCCTAGCAGGACTTGAAATTATTTCGTAAACAAACAGACTGAAGATAAATTAAAGAATAACAGTAAGAAGAAAACAGAAAAACAAAATAATGAACGTTCATGCGTATAGCATTTCATTGACAATTCTACTATCATTTTCTTTATACTCTTCATACGTACAAACACATGCACAGCTATTTATTTTATTGGTCGTCTCTGCTGGGTTAATGTTGTTTGTTATTATAACTGTAGGTTGTTTTCATTAATACTACTGTCTCTCTTTCCTGAAACTGTAGGAAAAATA
This sequence comes from Sarcophaga rosellei, assembly GCA_930367235.1. NCBI lineage: Eukaryota > Metazoa > Arthropoda > Insecta > Diptera > Sarcophagidae > Sarcophaga > Sarcophaga rosellei. The sequence continues at coordinate 80,480,289 of OV884018.1, forward strand.
TTAATTTACTTTTATTTTGTTTTTGTTATTGTTACTGTGAGCAGTGCTGTCAGATGTGGCGATTTCTCGCCAAACGTGGCGATTTTTCATTGCCTTTGGCGATCAAAATTTTCAATTGGCGACGTGGCGATTTTTTGGCGATTTACCGACTAGTTGGCGATTTATTTGGCTATTTTCAACAAATTATTTTAATTTTCTTGAAATAGTTTTTTAACACTTTAATTTAATCTCTTACATTATATATCTCTGGTATCCCTCATTTATTACGTTATTATTACAAAGTGCATGGCCCAATTAATGTCAACAAGTAAAATAGTTCACATTTATGGGTTATACCAACGTCTTTGTCATTTCGTACACTTGTAAAACAATACAAAAACAACAAGCTGATTGTTGTTGTTAAAAGTACTTTTCTGTCAAAATTAATATTGAAAAATGTTAAGTGTGACACCTCTTTAAATGTGCAGTATTGATGCCAAGTGCCAAATTAGTTAACGGTAAATAGAAAAATTAAGACTTCAAAAGAAAAGAAAAACATTTAGGAAAAATAAAAATTAAAGAAATACTATTAAAGCATTATTTAACCCTAGACGGTTACTCTACTATTTTGTACATTAAGGTTACTCTTCGTTGAATCGACGAACACATTCACCCTAATTGGTTACTGTTCGTCGAATCGACGAAGCTAATTTACTCTTTATCCTATAATTCTTTTATGTTTGACCAAATTTCGCTCTTTTTATACACAATGTTGATTGATTAGGAAAGCTTGTAGTGAGTAAACGTATCTGGGCCACGCCTCTTTTAATCCTGAATGGTAATTTTTATTCAGTAAGGTTACTCTTACATTTTGTTTGGTTAAATTTTGTTTCGTCTACTAACTGCAAGCTTTTATTACCAAATAACGTTGTTGAAAAAAAGAGTGAAATTTGGTCCAACATAAAAGAGTTATATGAAAAAGTGTAAATGAGCTTCGTCGATTCGACGAAGAGTAACCGTCCAGGGATAAAAAATGAAAACGTTATAATGGCATATTCTTCAAAAAAAATTAAAGTAGATCGTAGACATCTAAAGGAGTGGGAAAATGAAAGTTGGGCCATAGGTAAATACTTTTAAACCTTTTAATGACTTAAATTTGTAGGTTGGCTAAAATCTATTGCAGATGCCCCTTTGTCGTACCAATCTGCTTCTAATGACCAATATATGTACATCGTGGTGTTTTGGATGCAAAATAGATTTATGCAATTAATTTTTGTAATAAATATTTTGACAACTAATAACTGATGCACTAAAAGTACAAATGTAATGTAAAATTATGATATTTTTTTATTACAGACTTTTATTAGATTTATATGGACTTTATAATACATGAAATAAATAAGTTATAAATGATTTTTTAAATTTTTGGCGATTTTTATTTTCGGAAAAATTAATAATATTTTATTTTGGCGATTTTTGGCGATTTTGCGTACAGCTTTTGGCGATGGAGGTAAAAAAAAATCTGACAACACTGACTGTGAGGACACATACATACATGGCACAGGAGGCAAAACTCAATGTAAACAAGTTGACATTCAGATGTGTAGGTGTGTGGATGAGTTTGGCATATGCGTGTAAGTTGCTGTAAGAGAGAGAGAGTGCGTAAATTTTTACACCATTTATTTAATATTGATTCTACTAAAATAACAAAATAACTAAGTAAACAATAACAACTATTAAGTGGTGAATTTTTATCAAAGAACATACATTATTTGATTGTAGCTGCTGCTGTTACACTATGTATTAAGTTTTGTAAACACGTAAAGTATTAAATACTTCTACACAAGAATTAAGTTGTTTTTATTCATAAAACTATTCATTCATTTGTTTTTGTTAATTTTTATACTTTTAATGATTTTATTTGCCACTCTGTTTACATAAAAAAACCAAAATAAATTGGTAGTATTTAGAGAAGAGCGTTTGTTTAATTACCTCTCGTGCATGTCTGCTAGTATTTCGAAATAGACAGACTTGTGTACGTGCTTGTCTTAAATTAGTTAATGAATCATTTAAGAGTGTTTGTTGTCCGACAGTCTGCATATTGCGGGAGGTGGTGATGGTGTTCATAACTTTCAAAAATAATCGTTACGAAAGTCGTAATTAGTTTTTGTTTAGAAGCCATCTACACTGACACAAGTCATACAAACGTAATTACGTGTAAAATGTAATAAAAATAAATACCTTGCAAAAGAGCGATACAATAACTGTTGATTAGGGTTATAACAAAAAGGTCAGAATATTATATTTTATGGCAGTTAATAATTTGTAAATATTTATACCTCATCGTACATGGGGTAAGGGTATTGTATTAAAAGAAACCTTTTTTCAATGTAAACTTTATTAAAAGAATAGAAAAAATTTTGAATTTATATTTCACAATACCCTTCCAAAGCAACATAATTAAGTTTAATTTGAGTGCCACTAGTAGACGTTTATAATGTAGAATGCCATTCTGCCATCCATATAAACATACAATAACTTTAAAAGCCATGACGTCATATAAAGAATTCAAATCAAAATAATTTCTCGTATCCAACTTCTTATCACAAAGATCATAAACAACAAAAAAAACTAATTAACCAAATACGCAAAGTTGTCAGTGTTTCCCCTACGTATACTCGATAATTATGAATTAATAAATCAAATATTTTTCATACGCCATAGGAACCCACGCAAAATTCATTTCCAAACAGCTGCCATATGCAGTAGAGTAGCGCAATCGCAAAATCTACATCACGTGGAATAAAACATTATTAGGAATCATAATTTATTTAATATCACACATAATTTATCTCTTAAATAAAGGAAATTAAAAACAAACAAAAAATAGTGATATATGGAGCATCAAAGATTATTTCTTGTAAAAAATTCCTGCAGCTACATACACACTGTTTTCAACATTTTGGCCACATTTCGGTATTTCATCAGTGTGGTAACTTTAATATTGTCTACCAGAGCTAGAATTGTGGCTAATCTGCCTCTGTATATGAGAGATTTCACATATTGTCGCAGAAAATAGTTTATTGAAGCTACCCGCCTCTTAATAGCTTCATGGCATTGTGTGCTGTGTGTCATGTGGCACTGTCTACCTAGAGTAGGGTAGCCAGATTTGGAATTCGGAAAAACAGTACATTGAGTACAAAAAACCAGTACAATTAATGAAAAAACAGTACGCTTTTTAGATAGATAGACATATGTATATAAAAAGTTACAATGTTATATTTTTTCTTTTCAAAGTACAAAATAGTTTTGTATATTACTTTTTAAAGTTATTTATCATTTTTTTATATGTTTTAAAATGCCATTCTTCCCATCTTCTGTTTTTAAAAAATTGTAAAATTCATTACAATTGTATTCATAGTTTATTTTTAAAATTAATTCACATCGTGTCGGCACGTGACGAAGCATTTCACTCCATTCTAGTTCACAGAACTCGAACATTTCTTTCAGACTTGAAGTCTTCTTTGTTGATGAGCTAAATTTATTAAAAGCTTTTATTACAATATTCTCTATATCGAGTTATAAAAGGGTCAATCCATTCTTGAATGCATTATTAATGATATGACACAGACATCCGATACCGATGATATCTGGATTATTTTCCTTAAGATCAACAAAAACACTTTGTTAGCATCCGAATTTAACATTTGCATTATCTGCACAAAAGCTGGTGACGTTGGCCAAGTTTAAATTTCTGACTTCCAATTTAGACTTCAACGAATCAGCAATATCTTTTGACATTTCGGAATTTGACTCATAAAAGTTCAAAAGTTTTGTATTTACTCCCGTATGCTTAGAAAAGTATCGGAGGACAATTGGAAAGCCTTTAATATTTCCTTTGTTTGACGCATCGGTTGAAATAGAAAAAGGGGGATCATTATTCAAGTCCTTTAGCATAGTGTCAATAGAATACTTCGCCAAAATATTAGAAGCGATCTTCGATAACTTTATATTACCACATGTAAAATTATAAGCTACATTTGAGTCTGGAAACATTTGTTTAAAAAGCTTACTACTGCAGTCTGCGGATTGGTAGCTGTGGCTAGGTATGATGGTATGATAGACGAAAGCTGCCTCTGCCATTAAACTTGACTCTCTTGCTCTTTCTGTTCCTTTATTCGAACTATTGTTAAAAAAAACTACTTACAGGCTTTTGTTGATAGCTTCCTAAATTCCGTATATGTTTTGCTGTCTTCATATGGCGTTTAATATCATATTAATACTGCCATATGTATTAGCTCAGAACAAAATTTTTTGTTCTAAAATATTAAAATAGAGACATGTTTTGTATGGCTACATAAAAAGCATTTAAGAAAAGAAAAAAACAGTACAAAAACAGTACAAACAATAAAAAACAGTACATTTGTGTACTGATTTGGGTGTTGTGAATAAAGCAGTACAATTGAAAAAAATCAGTACATGTACTGTTAAAAACAGTACGTCTGGCACCCCTAACCTAGAGCCACATATCAGCCAAATGCAATACTTCTATTTTGGACTGAGAAAACCCAATATAACCCACGCACGATACCTTATTCTATTGACTGTAACTTGTGATTTTGATCATTCTTGAAGAAGTACTGTCCAATGACTCTACCAGCCCTCAAAGCTTACTAAACAGTGCTTCGTTCACGGTACATGCACAGCTCTTTAGCTTTAGCCTGTTGCAAATTCGATAATTCTGTTTGTTAACGTACACATTGAGCTTCAGCCCAGAAGGGGAATTTTTCAATACAACCAAATTTCTAGTAAACAAGTTTTGATAATAATATCCAATTTAATTCTATTCATGCTGATATACTTACTTACTTAATTACTCATTACAATCCTTTAGTCAGGGTTACAACCTAACTTCTCACACCAACCATGTTGGTTGTTAATTTTATATATGAGTGGCACGACCTACAGTTTAAAGTCGACTCTGAAGACTTGCGAAACTTTTCATGGAAATTTTAATTACTCTCTGAGTTTTTGCCAGAAGGCTGCTGAGAGGAAGTCGCCGAAAGAAATATTTTTTAGTTATATTTTCTTTCTTACCTCTTCAATACAGTCGATCTGATGCGTGATATTTATCATCATTCTAAGGCAGTTGTAAATGGCATACAATTTAGCGATTCAAAGTGTGTGATGCACATTATATATGTATCCACTAACTTGACTGTTTCTTACTATATGTACCATGTTTGGCAATACCAAAGGGTATCTTACGCAATATATCTCAAATTCAGTGCTATTTGTGTTTGTAGTTTTCGATTTGAAATTTGCCAGAATCGGCAATTTGGTATTGTTATAGACCTAACCTATAGATCAGGACGGGGGTAAAATTTTTATGTAAAACTTGAATAGAATGTGTGTCGCGAGATACCGCATCTTCAACTTCGATGATCTTGATCATGAAGAGTTGCGCAATGGAGCAATATTTTCAAAGCAGAACAAACTCAATACGAAATACCAAGGGAACTTTTATGCTTATAATAATAGATAATAAAGTCTTGATTTATTTAATGTAAAAATATCCCATTAAATATTCAATGATTTGGAAAAAGCAAGAAATAATTTCAAATTATTTAAATTTATTCAATTCCTCAATTGCTCATACCTTTAACAAGTATAAAATATTCAAATAAAACAAATAACTGTCAGTATTAATTTAGAAATGTTTAAAAAGAAAAAAAAAAAACATTTGACTTCAAATGTAAACTAATCGTACACACATCCTTCGGAAATTGTTGATAAAAATGAAACAAAAACGAAAACGGAGAAAGAGGAAGAGGAAGAGAGACATACAAATTTGAACACACATTAAAAGATGTCTAATGAAGATTGATTCTCTGCTAGGAACAAAACTTTATTTTTTATTAATACATAATTTAATGGTACAATTTACTCAAAACCAAACAGGAGACAAGAGAGTCGAGACAAAAAAAAAAAAAATTATAGAAAAAGTTCTATTCTGGTTGTTGTTTACTCTCGCGCCTTTTAAGATTACTTAGAATAGTTGTTATAACTGCTGCTGTTAGAGAAATCCCAGCCATGAAATGTCATGAAAACAAATGAACGTAAATATTTAATGGACACCTTAAGGGTCTTGTCACAAACTATTATTGCAAATGTCAAATGTATAGTGAGTTATGTCTTCTTCCCTGCTACTTATTATCAATATATCTTTCTCTTTTACACTCTCTGCTTACAAAAACTCATGTTATTTTTATAAGTACTAAGCGATCAACAGCAGCAACTATTGGGTTATCCATTCAGTGGTTTGACCTGAAATTACAATTGTTTAGTGGAAGGTTTGTTTGTTATAAAAGTGGATAGTCTGACCATCGAAGACCGTGTGGAAATAATTAACATTTGTAATAAAAGTGGTAAAATGTGGCCAAAATGTGGAAAAAGTTATCGAAAACTATTGCCAAAAGGATCGAATGGTGCAACCAACATAAGGGGCGGTCATTTATTACAGATCGTACATTTATTTAAGTTTACTTTTGAAACCGAAAATTGGATAACCCGTTATACATAAATACAAACAATGTTATTCACATACCTATGTATGCAGATTTCGTATTAAACATACACATGGTACTTGTACATGTACGTGTTCATGTACTCCTTTGTTTTATGAGAGCACACGGTACATTATTTTTTGTATATTTTTTTGTATAAATAATAGATGTATTTACAGTAAATACTTTATTAAAGAGTTACACATGTTGAATAGTCGTCGTCTATTAGTGTTAGTAGCGGTGGGTAAATATTCGCAAATATTTAGCCATCCGAGCGTATAATTAATTTATATTCTAACATATGGTTCAATTAATATCGCATGTATGTGTATTTATGTTTTTCGTTTTGTATAGCATAGCAAAGAAAAAAAAAACAAAAATGATGGAAGAGGGTGTTTACTACTGCGTATGAGTATTATTTATTAACCATTTATTAAATATTAAGTATACTCATACGTTATATTTTTGCTTTTGTATTCTCTGACGACATTCCACGGAAACTGATATTTTGATGTTTATTTATTCATATTCGATATTCAGCAGCAATTGCGTATCGAATTACTTTTTCAAGCAAAATTATTTTAAAGCAAATTCACTTGCAATACATTATATTGTGTTGATTTAATTCGAATTAACCTTTAAATGATGAAAATAGAACTTACTCGTATATTTTATTTAAACAATCTGTGGCGTGGTATAGCGTTTAAAGTACTTGATCCTTCATAGGTGTTAATTTCTTTGATCTGGAATATGCTTACGGTATTCAATTGTCAGTAATTTCAATTTATTAATTTAGTCGTCCGCCATTTTTCAAACAGGTTTACACCGTTAATAGGCTTGTCTGGGCTCTACTTTCATATCATTCGTGGCAGCTCTATAAGTATGTTGTTACTAAAACGATTTACATCATTATCTTTCTTTGGATTCAGGGCGGTAGTGGTATTCTGGATAATGAAGGTTCTCTGGTGTTCAAAAATAAATCGCCGCATTCAGTATAATATTTCTTTTGAGGACGGTGGTTTCAATATATCAGAAAACAGTTTGACTCCTTTGTATCATCAAATCCCTTTAAATATTGTATTGTCGTGTCTAGCAGGCATTGGTTCAACCCTTAGCGTTTGACTTTCCCTCCCCATTCTACTGACAAAAGCTATGAGAATAAATAAAATTTCTTAAATCTGTCCCCCGGTGTCGACATTACACGCTAACAAACAAAACATGAGCGGTGTAAGAATCTACGTTGTATCAAACAACCAAACCTATTGTATGAAACAACACGAAACAAAAAAAAAAAAAATTCAAACCTTCAATTTATATATTGTTTGCACCTGGGTGCCCTGGTAGTCTAGTGGGTAGTGTGCTAGACTATTAGCGTGAGGGTCGTGGGTTCGATTCCCACCAGAGACTCTGATCTGTGACACTACACCAAGTATATGGTCAAGTTACTCCACTCGTATATAATTAGAATATAATTTGTAATTGTATTGTAATTAATAAATAAATAAACATTGTTTGTACCGTATAAGTTTTCAATAAATCCTATTGAATTTTTAATCAATTTTTATCCAAAATTCTACTGTCCCATATATACCTCTAACGATCTTGAATTGTTTGTTTGATTTTTATTAAAACGGAAATTAATTGTCATAATCCGCCATTCTTAGAATATCTTTAACATCCTGTGTTGTTGGCAGGAAGTGAAAAATGCAACAACAAAATAAATTAAACAATAACAGTGTGTTCACTGTACCGACACCGAAATTTAACACTGTCATTATACCCATATAGATGTGTGTAGACACATAAACACACCTATACAAATACAAATAACTATTATTAACACTATTGTATACACAATTACTATTTGAGACCAGAAGAACAGAAAACAACAAAAATACATAAGAAAACAAACAAACAAGCGATGCCAACCAAACAAAACAAAACAATTTATAGGAATGAGTAGACTGTGCAGACTGGTTTTCTGGTTCAAATGCTAGCGTTCGCATCAATAACTGTTTTATTTTTATTTATTTCGTTTTTTTTATTCGCTTTCATTTTATATTTTAAAGCAAACACTAACACACATACATTTTCAACAAACAACAACACCCACACTAATACAGATACATTTTCCGATAAACAACCACAACAACACACGTTAGTCAGTAATTTCGGGTCTGGGTTATTAGGTAAGCTGATACAAACGTCATAATTTGACTCGCCGTATATTATTATTATTTTTTTGTATTGGTATTGGTTTTCTTTTTGTATATTTATTTGTGTCATTGCATTCGTTTGTTTGAATGTATTTTTTTATTGTGATATGCTCCTGCATTCTATGTGTTTATGTTCATTTTGTTGTTTTTTTATGTGTTAATAACAGATAAAGTTAAACGTATAAGTATTCATAGTTATAATGTTATTGTGCAGTCCTATTTCCGTTATAATCATATTCCATACCATATAGACCATCATATACAACAACACAACCAAGTAATCCCGTGTATGTGTTCCTTAGTAGCGGCAGTATTATAAGAAGTGATGCCAATTACTTGTGTGCAATTAAAACGCTTAAATAAAATTATAACTCCAAAACAAAATTTATTATAAAATAAGAATTAAAAATTCTAATCTAGATAAAGTATGATTTTCATATACAACTGTCTGACAATAAGCTACTTAAGCCATTATATTACAATTCATATGACAGTTGAGTTCAGGCATCATGTAGTTGTAGGTATTCCAGATTAATTGTACCCAAGATTTTTGCATTGCTACAGTTTCTCTACTCGTATTGGCGCAATCGCAGCCACTTGTTTTGTCGACTAGTTAAGCCATCGTAGATGGTGGAGCTCTAGTCACCTGTTATCATAAGCGCCAACATCCTCATAATAAAATCAAACCGGGTTTAATGATTATTTTTGTCTAAGCCAACCATCAAAATTTTGGCTCCATAGAATACAGTTAATTTGATTACAAGGTCGTACAGCCAGTATCTGTACATTAATACCGTAGTTTAGACCTATTTATTGCTCTCTATTATTGTCCAATATAATCCTATTAAAAAGGTTAAAGAAACCCATCAAAGCCGAATAAATATACTAGAGATCATGAGATCCTAGAAATCAAGAATTCGCAGAGGTTGTTATAAAAGTACGTCAAAGAAAATTGTGCATCCTCACAATCCCTAAATTCAGAAGTTCTAATATTATATAACCAGGAAATTTTCTTGAAATAGAACTTAAAGCAAATTGGCATCACTGAAAGAGGAGCATAACAAATATGCTCTCTTTTTTCTGCACACGAACTTTATCAGTGAACATTGTTTACATATATTACGTACGGGTGATGTATCATTGCTTTTATATATGTATATCATGTATACACAGTATTGTAGGGATAGTCAAATACAGTTAAGTCAACAAATAAAATGACACTATATTGGATTTTTTTTTATTTAATTTGCCAGCGTTTTTTCTCTAAACAACCCATAATTTAAACACAGAAATTGTAAAATAGAAATAACACCCATGAAGAAACATATATTCCCTTTACATATGCTATTCTGAGGGATAATACTGTTCTGTGCTTGGAAGAAACTCAAGATTCACAGACCATCCATGACCTCCAACATTTATTTTCAAATGAGAAAATTTAGGACGGGCAGCCGAAGACATTTGACAATAGAAACGCAGCCAGACGTCCTACAACCTTGATAATGGTAGTGATTTTCGTCTGAAAGAAATAACTTCAGGGAGATAAGCAAGTTTTCTATCTCCTATATGAAAGGAGAAACTTTAACGGAATACTACGAAACAAATCGACTCTCTCACTGGAATACACTTCAGTTCAGTGCAGAGTATCAAAAATTGGTTGAACAGAATCCATAAATTTCCGAAAAGATGGGAAAAAGTCTTAACTTTCGACGAACAATATCTTGAATTATATGTTTTTCAAAAACTGTAAAAATTATAATTTTTAAGTAATACTCTACCAGTAACTTCGAATCTTCAATAAATAGGGAAAAGAAAATATAACCAGCCACTGTTTGTAGTGGACATACTGTAAAATTCGTAAGGATGTATGCGTTTATTTATGTATATGTGAACACATCATATAAAATCACGTCAACATTTTCTACCACTTCAGCTGATATTGCACATTACACAGACATACACATGCTCATAAAGTTGGTGAGTTTGTGTGTGTAAAAATGTGTGTGATTTGTTTTCGTACTTCAACGAAATCAACAACAAAAACAACAGCAATAAGAACGAAAATAATAACAGAAGTAGCAGCAAAAATGACAACAACAACAACAACACCGACAGCAGAACAAACATTAAACGAAGGAAGCAAATGTCTGCTACTGACGCTTTAGTACTCGGTTTCGCCATAAAATACTTTCAGTTCTTTCAGGCATTTACAACCGACAATACATACACAACAGAGAGAAACAAAACAGCAAAACAAAAAAAAAAACGGAAAACGATTTGCAAATACAACTTCAAAAATAAAAGAAAGTGAAATAAAATAAAAATTACAATCGATTGAAAAATAAAAATAATTTTTTTTTTAAATTTTACCACCAAGTGTTAAGAAAGAGAAAATAAAATAAATCTCAAAATGTGTCAAGTAGTGCAGTATTAAAGAAAAAGTCTTATTAAACGTAAATACAAGCAAATAATATTTAAACAAAAACAAAAAAAAACACGCTCTCCAACACTTACCATTAGAATTGCACGACACCAATACAGACACATACTATGTATGGCCACAACCAACCCACTCACTACTCTTTACTAGCATTTTACAAGAAACACTAATTTACATAAACAAAAATAACAACAACAAGAACAACAATCATAAGAAGACTACTTTGTGTATGGAGAGCTTATCAAGTGTGAGTGTTTATAATTAAAATTGAGTTACTCATCGTTGCCGACACGTAAAATCCTATTGCTATTCCTCCTATATCTCTTCTCCTACACTAACACCATTACTCTTTTCGCCTATTCCTTTCGTTATTTCTGTGTACTTGTACCTCGTACATGTGCGCTGTTGTGTTGGCAAAATCTCAGTCGTTTTATTTACAATATCTCGTATAGTTTCGGTTCGTTTTAAGAACATCAACATTTTAATGGAATTTTATTTTTAGTTTAGAAAATAACAACGAATTCAAATAAAATTCAAAAAAACACAAAAAACAAAAAAATTTAAATTAGAAAGCAGTCAACATACTACATATAATTTAAATTTAAATAATTTCATATTAAAAGTTCAAGTATAATTGCAAATAATTGACGTGCTTAACGGGGACAACAACAATAAAATACGACAGCAGTGGTTTTGCGGTGAAATTCATTTATACAGTCTCATTCATTCCCCAGAGAGATTTGCCAGACCATAAAGTAACATGTAAGTTCACATACTATATAATCCATAAATTTTACCATTTGGAATTTAATTATTTCTTGTGTTGACTAAACACTAATATAAACACAACACATACACACTATTAAACAATTGGAAAAAGTAATAGGAATCAGTGAAACTGCATTAGTAAATTTAGTAGTGTTTAAAATTTTTAATTGTAATTGAATGCAAACAATATGAATAGGGCATTAAAATAATTCTATGAAACAAAACAAAAATGTTAATAATATGCAGTTAAAATTACTTGAAATACAACAAAAACAACCAATATTTTACGAATAATACTTACTTACTTAATTGGGCAATACACTCCTTTAGTCAGGATTATACATGAGCGGCGGGAGGTAAAGTCAACTTCGACTTTGTCTTTGAGAAACTTTGTCATGTCAATTTTATATACTCTCAGTGTTCCCCTGCTGCGGGCAAATTGCCGATATATTTTTTTCACATTTCGTATCGTTCGAGTTGCCTGTGCTGGGGTTTTAACCGCGGTCTTCTACTAGACTGTGGGAAATGAGAGTAATGGATTATTCATTGAAATTTAAGTTTTCCCATTTTATTCTATTTCTTTGCTTTGTTTCAAGTTTATCTGTCGTTAGAATTTAAGAACCTTCACATATTAATGTCAAGAGCATGGTACTGACACATGAGGTGACAGACATCAGCTTCCTCCTTCGCAGACCGATAGCTCCTGCAGAGGTTGTTTAATGAAATGCCAAGCACATTGTCAGGTCTTTAAGTGAAGTAGATGCCAGTGAGAATCGTAATTGTGTAAAGGATGACGATGCAATTTGGGAACAAAAGTAAATTAATATTCTTCTTATCCATACAAGTACAGCAAAATCTAGAAATATTGAACGTACTTTCTCACAATAGTTGAAGACGAGCCTCCCTCTTAACCTGAGGAGAATACCTTGTGTAATTGCCGTAATCCTCACTGAAAGGTTGTGATGGTCGCTTATGTATGTAATTGAGGCAGACGGAATGTCTATGCCCTGTAATATGTCAAAGATTGCGAGTTCCAGACTTGGAACCCATATAAGAGTTATCTTTGAACGAACCGTCATTATCCTGAGAAATTCTCGGCATTCATTCCACTTTTGTATAGGATCTTACATCAAAATAATTCACATTGAATTTTGGAATTGGCGTCTAATAAACAATTTTATGTAATGGACCTAAAAATCCCAGAATACCTTAGCCATTTTCAGATAAAAATTTAAATTTCTGATGGTTCTGTAATTTATTCACTTAAGTTTTCTCCTGTTCTCCTACGTGTAAATGTGTCTATCCTCCTAAGCCTATTGAGTCCCCTATGGTATGAGATATTACGAGCTAATTGGTTTGGATGACATTCAAGCTGCTGTATATGTATATGAAGCAATGAAACATTTAGATTCCTGTAGAAATACAGGTTTTAAGACACCATACTAGGCGCCATATTAAATGTAGAAAAAATGATGCCCCATTAAGTTATGTTATAGCGTACCAAATAGGTTGCGATCAACGGGCCCATATTTTGCTTGGTTGTGTATAATTTACCACAAATAAAGCAATTAACCTTTGTGTAGCATTTTACAGTCATTATGGGTTTATTTCGAAAAGCATTACCAAACATTTTGCACGCCATTATGTACATATAATAAGTAATAAATAAAGTAAAATTTAATCCTTCATATTAAGCAAACAACAACAAAGAAAATAAAAAAAATATGGTGTTTGCATTCCATTAATATTAAATGGGCATAAATAATACGAAAAATGAAAGAAAAAAAGAAAATTTAATAGCCGCCCTACATGGCTGTTGTAAGCAATTTCTTAAAGCGATTAATTTTTAGCTTGAGCCCTTCCATTAAAAACTCCTATTTTGGTCAGTAGGCTTAAGAAAGAAATTTATTTTATGAACGATTATAAATTTCTATAAATTTTTAAATCAATGACCTGATTTCGATCGAGCCACTACATGAGTGGGTTGGCATTTGCATTTCCCAAAACACGCAGCGATTCGCGTTTTCGTTTTAAGCAAACATGCCGCATATATTGTTATAAAATGAAAGGCAAGAAAAAAAAAACACCAAAGAACAGAGAAAGAATTAGAAAATGTCTTCCACTTTAATATTTTCATAATATCAGCTATTTTCCATTAACAAAGGAGTATATGTTTTCTTTCCATTTCTTCTCTCCTTTTTGTTTCATCTTCATCTTTGCCATTGTTCCCCTGTTAGCCTTGCCTTGATTTTAGAGGAGAGCAAGTGGTAAGAAAATAAAATTAACATTTTATGCAAATTATGTTTACTTTGTTATACAGTGATATTTTCTTAGTTACTTTTCCATTCGCCTTTCCTTGCCTTTCGCTTCATTTGACTTGCAAAAGTAGAAAATTTGTTAACTTGTCTTTCCATGCTTTGCTCTGCTCTGCTCTGATGAAAATATAATTTTTTGTTTTATTAATTTAATACAGCACGTTTTGATGAGAATATGTGACAAGAAATAAGTGTTCATGTCAAAAGAAATTACGAAATTACTCAGAAACGAACTCTTCAAAGTTATTGCAGCAAAAGTTTTAAAGAATTTTAAAATATTCGGGCTAAGATATGTTTTAAAATATTGTACAACAAAAAACTTGATTTGTTTTCTTTTTTTATTCTTTTTGAAGATTATAGGACTGTCACAACTTATTGACCCCCCTCTCCTAATAATTTTTCCCTAAAAGTGTTCACAGAAGGTACTGTCTCTCGACAATGAAAAAATCTGACTATTATCCCAGAAATTGCTACAACAGATCAATCATGTAGTCGCCGTAGTCTAGTAGGTAGTGCGTTCGCTTATTAGACGTAAAGCGCGGGTTCGAGCCGAAAGCCAGACATCAAAACGAAATATGAAAATATAAAAATATTTCTTCAGCGACTTCCTCTCAGCTGATAACTGGCAAAAACTCTGAGAGAAAATAAACCTGCCATAAAAAGTTTCTCAAAATCTGTCGTTCGGAGTTGACGTTAAACTGTAGGTCCCGCCACTCAAGTATGAAATTAAGGCACATAACATGAGGCATACAACAGGTGGCCGTAATCCTGACTGCATCCTAGTTTTAGGACATTGATCAAAGCCTATCTATCTTCTATAAGGTTTATATTGTATACAATATTTTAATTGGTAAAGGATACAGAACGTTTACAAGATGTTTGAACAAATACATAGTGAGTCTCACACAGAGGCGCTATTGGTGGACTTATGTGAAACAGATCTCGAAATGCTCATTTGCAAAACATGGCATAAGCATTTAGGCTTAAATGCATTAATTTCAGCTAAAAATTATGAAGGGCAAGTGAACATCGATTGAAGTCGAAAAAATTGTCAGAAAAAAAATTTCAGAAATAATTGTCAAAAAAATTGGCAGCAAACTTGTTTGAAAAATTGCCAATGATTTTTTTTTTAAAATGATTGTATTTTTAATTATGCCAAATATTTTCATCTTATTTTAAAATTAATTGAATGGTTAACCAATTAATTGAATTAATGAAGAGTTCTTTATTCTCATTCATTTTTAATCTCTTTATTTTAAGGACTTATTTCATTTTAAAGAATTACAGATATTCTCCTCATTCCTCTATAATGGCTCGTAAACCTTTTAAATCAAGTTCAACCAACCAAATCGACCACCAGAATGTTCATTCAATTGCTTGGTCTAACGCTTCACTCGTTTGACAGAATAATTTAAATACATACTGATTTTTGTTTTTGTTTTTGCACTTCAAATAAAGTTAAGTGTTTGAGTACAAGGTTAATCAAGGTCAGCTGAGGCCATAGATATTCAAAATACCAACAAGCATATGCCCATTTCAGATTTTTATTAACTTTTACATTCCATTCTAACAAAAAAAGGAAAATTTATAATCTAATCATGAATTCTTCTCTCTGACAAGTGAACACTCAACATAATTGCTGCGGCAACAATTCTATTTTATTACGATACAAAAACGGTCTATAGAAACGAAATACTCCACAAAGTGCTTATTTCCTTAAACGTTGAAGACTGAATTTCCAACATTTCTTTAAAGGCCAATAAAAATAGAATAAAAAAATAATTTGTTGCTGTTGTTGCTCCTACTGTTTTTTGGGTAATAAGGTTGACAGGTTATAAAAACCAACCCTTTTTACATTTAATGTCCTACTTATACGTACACACGCTCACACACACATACATTAATGTAGAGAAATGGCAACAGTGTACGTACATTCACTGCTACAGGTCCTACAATTGCTAATACAAACAGCAATGACGCCCCAAAACTAAAACAACAATGACAACAGCAGCAGCTGAAAAAATGTTAAATATTGTTGCCGGCTATTTTGTGTGGTTATTTTTAGAAGCCTATTAAAAATTCTATTATTTTCTAGCGCTCTCCCGTTTGGTATTATACGACCATGAACTACTTGAGATGGTTAAAAAGCAATTCACTTTAAAGGAATATTTGAATTGCTCAATATTGATTTAAAGCATTTAGGTTGAAAGATAATAAAAACAGGGCACAAAGGATAAACGGAAATACAAATCAAAGCATCTAAAAGTGAGAAAAAATTCCAAACTCGTTAGATAAAATATCATGGGATTATTTTCATCAAAACAAAAATCGTGTTTAAACTTCCAAGTTTAAACGCCGGAGAAAACGAACAGAATTCCTTTGTGGTTTTCGAATTAAAAAAGCCTCCAAATAATCCATTCAAGAAGAGTCCTGGATTCTGTTGATAAAAGAGAATTACATCAGAAGAAGAAGAGCAACCATTTGCCGTACCCTGTTAGTGTGTTCGCCTATTATACGAGAGTACAAGGTTCAAAGCCCAGCTCAAAGATCTCAAATAAAATATGAAAACTATATCTTTCGACGTGTGCCCCTCAACAGTCGTCTGGTAAAAACTACGGAGAGTAAATAAAATTACAATTAAAAGTTTCTTAAGTCTTGTGTTTGAAATTAAAATGTACGTCCCGGTAGGTGGCAATCCTAACTAAAGAGTTATGATGACCAATTAAGTATGTAAACAAGTAACCAAACCATATAATCAGCTATAATAACGTTTTACGTCTTAAATATATGTAGCCCTCTATGGCTTATTGTCAACTAATCTGCCTATCTACAGCATAAGTTAAGATAAGTTAAGTCATACGGACATTAAGAAAATACTTTTAAGCTCTCCCCATGCAGTAAAGAAATTGAAATTTTATTTTTACAAAACACTGAAATAATATTTTGTAAAACAAAAAGATAACACCACTCATCTTACACTCATCCTGCATACATTCAAAGACCTCAGACATTTATGTCTTAAAAACAATTAAAAATTAAAAACAAACAAGAAATGAAGAGAAAAGTAAAACAGAAAGGAAAAGTATTTAATGAATGAAACAATAAATTGTACACTCGTTTTTACTTCCAGTGTTTAATTTCTTAAAGAACAAAAGCGAAAGGATTTTCTTGTTGTTGTTTTATTAAAAATAAAATAAAACAGACTTTAACTCTCAATGGGATTTAAAAATGTTACGAGATGAAATAGCACTTGTTAACACACAAATAAAATATAAAAAAAAAATTATACAATTGAAAGAAATGAAATTATTCATTACACTGAAAGAAAAAACTTTTAAAGAGAGGAGTTGTTTTTAATTCTACTAATCGTCATAATATACTTAAAATTACTAGCCTGTATACAATTAGCATGTAGTTAGCCAGTACTTTTGAGATAACTAATAAGTACTTCCAAGATTAAATAGGCAAGAGCCTATGCCGAATATTTCTGTTTACATTCTCTAAGCACCCCATGCATAGAACATGCAGTCATGGTATCTACTGGATACATGATTTGTCTTTTTCCATATGCTACATCCAATGATACAGTAACCTGTATTGTTTTTACTAAAATTTAGTAGGGATCATCACTTAGGGATTCAACAGGTGGTGGTTCTACCTCCACTTACATACATACATACATAATTGGCCATTACAACCCTTCAGTCAGGATTACGACCTCATGTTGTGTGTCTTAATTTTTATACTTGAGTAGCGGGACCTACAGTTTATCGTAGGAGTGGCAGGTTTATTTACTCTCAGAGTTTTTGCCAGAAATCTGCTGAGAGGTAGTCGTCGAAGAAATATTTTTTTTTTTAAATTTCGTTTTGATGTCTGGCCTGGAGCTCGAACCCAGGCTTTACGTTTAATAAGCGAACACACTACCTACTAGACTACGGCGGCTACCAACCTCCACTTAGGACAGCTTATAAGCCATATTCGATATTCCCATCAAAGAGATGCAGATGTCATTTTGTGTATCCATATTTTATAACGCTTTGGCGATTATTTCATCACCAATAAAACCCAAATGTTTGAGTATCTGAGCTAACTCTTACGTATTTCGCGCTTGTCGTGTATGTAACCGAATTTATTTGTAGACAGCCTTTAGTCTCATTCGCTTCGTATGTATTTGTACATTTTTCGTCACCCTCATCTTCTTTGTTGTTCCTTTTCTATATTTCCGTTTCAAAAGTCAACTTTTTCCAGTAAAGCAGGTGATTAGTTTACCGTAATAGCAAATGTCGTTGTCGTTGAGTGCAGTGGTAGGGAACTTTCGCTATTGAGCCCTGCTCTTCCTTAAGACGTAGTGCTGGATAATATTTTCATGATCTTAATGGTTTGTGGTAAACTCCCTCAAAGCAGTGGGAAAGGAGTTTCCTAGATGGATTATTTGGATGTAATTAAGGCTTATTAATTTTATAAATTTGAAAACCGTGATGTAAATTTCTCCTTCAATAGTCCAGTCACTGACTATCCACAAAGATATCACTCATTAACTCGAGAAAAGATATCAGATTCGAACCCGTTTTATAGGCCATATCTTCGCAATAAAACGTTCGGATAAAGTGAGGCAATCAAAACTTTTATTGGCAAACTACAGTAAGAGAAGAACTAAGTCATGTATCAGAATATTCAAGATTAACGAAAGGTTGTTATCCGGTCTTTTGACAGACTCAGGGTATACCTTTACGGAATGAGGGTAGTCTCAGCCCTATATGTAGATACTGTAACGACCACATTCTTGGAACTTGTGAAGCACTAAGCATCCCAGAAGGATGTGTGCATATCACGTGATGATGAGATTATTTATATTTCGCATTTGCTGTTAAATGATTACTGCCTATTACTGCCATTTGAGAAAAATTTGCCCTAATAAATGTCACAAAATGTTGCATATTTTTAACTAAATAATCCTTGAAGTTTATACAGAAAGTAATTGACTTCTATTTATCAATACAAAATAATAAAATATGTATGTGTGTATTTAAACATTCGTTGTAATATCTACCAGTTACATAGTTAAACCTGAAAAACAAAAATGAAAATTATAAATAAAATAATACAAAAGTCCACAATAAAATCAATTTAAAAACAATTTTCCAAAAATAACCGGCGGGAGAGGGGTGGGGCATAATACGTTTAATAATTTTCCCATTAGTTTTTGTTGTACGTTGTTGTGCTAGTACAACAAGAAGCTTATCCAGCTTTTGCTGTATGAGTATGTAAGTTAAATGGTTTTCATTTTATTTATTTACGACGAGCAAAAGTCCATATTTGTAATGACCTGCTTTAGTTGCTTCTCTGAGTGTATGGAATAACAACATTTTTTCACAGTATTTTCATTTTAAATCCCATTTTAGCTTTGGGGTTACAAAAATATTCTCGTTACATATTTCGTAGTATGTATAAGTGTACACATGCATACATACATGTATATTAATGTATGCATGTGTGTATGCGTGTGTTTGTGTGTATGTTGGAGTATTACTTACAAATACAACAATACATTGTATACAATATATTCTACACATATACATACGAGTACTAGTTTAAGGAATGCTTATATACACATTGAAACTTTCGCTTCTTCCTACACGTACATACATATATATATACTCACTCATACACATACTCCGTACGTCGGCATAGACATTTTCTATAGTAATTTAAAACAATTTGACGTCATTAAGTCATTGTATATTGAAAGAAGAAGAGAACAGAGACGACAGTAATACAAAGAAATGAAATCAAAATATAATAGAAATAAAACGAAACTTTTATAAAAGTTAACAACAAAAGTTCTTCAACAATCACACAAAAGAAACTAAGAAATTAGGAGAAATGATTGTGTTTTATCCTGCGACAGCGGTTTACGGATATCCCTGTGCTACAATCAAAGGGGATCTAAAGCCAGTTTTTTTTTTATTTAAGGATACAATTACAGAAGCTTCATGTTAAAGTAAATTCTTAAACCAACTTCTTAATCTTAAATATTCGCGATCAGAGATCGTTGAAAGTTAAGACAATTTAAAAAAAAATATATGAGTCAGTACTCCAGTAAACTTAGGCATCACAAGTTTGTCTCGGCGTGTAATTATACGACAGCAGTCCAAGCTAAGAAACTTCAGTTTCTATGAGTTAGTTGGATGTGAAAATAGATGTCAATCCTTTATCTATGAATGACAACATAACTCTGAGAAAATAAGCGATTGTTTTCTGGCCATCACTGTCAAAGATAAGCACTATACGTCGTTGATTTCTAACTTCAGTTGGACTACATTGAATGTTCTAGACACCAAATGACAACTTGTTCCAACAGGACGAAAATCCGTGGCCCACAACTTATGCCACATTGAGTATTTTCCATCTCACATGGAGGTAATGTGAACTACTCACCGAGATCGTGCGATTTTATTACAACTAGACTTTTTCTTGTGGGATTTACTTAAGTCGCAGATGTAGGCAAATAAACCATACACTATGTCATCAATCAAATTCAGTCAGAAGTATGAAAAAAAGAACATTTCGGATGCGTTCCACCGAGAAAATGCATAGCGAACATGAGCTCTGTCACTTCCACGCATATTGGCATCAACACTCTTTGCTTTATGTAGACTTAAAGGTATCATGCACTTAGCGACGGACCTGTTATATCTCAGAAATTGGAAATTTAAGTCTCTCTTGAACTAGGAGCTTTTGTGCCACACTAAACTTTTCAATTTTATTGTTAATTTTTGTAGAGAAATGAAATTCTTCACAGTACGACTATAATTGTGTATGAACACAAATAATACGTAGTGTTTTTTTTAACACAATTTATCTACACCATAAATCAATTCTTATATTTTAAGATCCTTTTTCCCAATTTATCCACCTAGTAAATGGGAAATAAAACATAAATTTTCACATCTTTTATAGGGAACAAAAAAAAACGTATACGAACAAACGATTCAAATACAAAAGAATAATAACAAAAGAAGAGAAATTTATGTTTTTCTTTTTGAAATTACTTTCAAAATAAATTATTAAAAAATAAATTGAAAAACAAAATCAAACAACAAATTAGAAATAGAAAAATAAATTAAATTGAATTGTTAAATAAAACATTTCTGATTCAATTACAAAGCAATGTAATGCGTAAAGATTTTTAAGTTCAAAATCAAAAGGAATTCTTTCGACATACTACTTATTTTTTTCCATCAGAACACAACTTTAAATATACAATATATAGAAATCGAACGAGTGAGAAGTTTTAAATATCTGGGAGTCTTAATAAACGACCAGTGGCACCCATCAAAGGAAATTAAATGCCTCATAGAGATGGCGAGAGATGCCGTTTTTAAATACAACAAAGTGTTGACCAGTCACGACATCAACGTAGCAACAAAAGCACGCTTCATAAAATGCAACATTTGGTCTGCCCTATTATACGGAGTAGAAGTTTGAAGAATCAAAAACTCTGATGAAAGAAAATTGGAGGCCGTCGAGTTCTGAAAATACCATGGCCTACCAGAGTCTCCAATGATGAAGTACTAAGAAGGATGAATGTCAACCGCCAACTAATATAAATAAAAAAGACGGAAAACTTCATACCTAGGACACTTATTGAAAAACAATAAATACAAAATTTTACAACGAATCCTTAAATGCAAAATTGAAGGAAGACGTGGTAGAGGCAGAAGGGAAACATCATGGCTGAAAAACATCCAGGCCTGGACAGGGTATAGTAATGAAAATACTCTCCTTTACGTCGCTAAGAACCGAGAGCTGACCATTTTAATATAAAATGTATACATACAGTGGTGGCCACGAATTTAAGACACGACATATGACTGAGTTATTTGAGATAATTTTTACATTTTATCGAAAAAATTATGGGTCCATGATATTTTTTTAGGATTTTAGTAATGTTATGAAGAAAAATTAATAATATTTTCTTACCTATATTCGGTTAAGCATTTTTATTTACATATTATATACATAAACACAAATTTTACCTGGTCACGAATTTAAGACATAGGCATAATATAACACTATTCTCTAAATTAAGCTCAGCTTCATACAAATAACCTATTATTTAGTGGGAAATCCTTTATTTTTCATCACAGCAGCACATCTCCCGGGTAAACTTTCGACTAATGCTACATAACGTTGCTTTGGAATTGCATACCAAACCCTTTGGATTTCTTCCCACAAATCGCTTGAATTTTTTGGTTTAACTGTTCGTACATGTTCCTCAACATCATTCCACAAGTTCTCAATTGGATTGAGGTCCGGGGATTGAGCTGGCCACTTAAGAACAATGATATCGTTTTCTTCTAAGCAACTCTTCACTAGAGGTGAAATGTGCTTAGGGTCATTATCATGCATAAATTTCTATATTGGAGGCATGTTGTCTTCAGCGAATGGTATCATTGTGTCTGTTATAATATTTTTGTAAACATGGTGGTCCATTTTAGAATTTATATTGTAAATGGGACCTACACCATGCCAGGAAAATGCTGCTTTTAGGGTGTACTTTGGATGATGCTCTAGGTTTGGAGGGCGCCAGACGTACTGCTTTCCATCAGAGCCGAAGCGGCAAAACTCCAAAGTATATTTTTCCAAAATATCATGGGTTTCTTGAGATTTCTCAATTATCATAAATAAGTCCATCATATGTCGTGTCTTAAATTCGTGTCCACCACTGTATGTATATTTATAAACATATAATTGTACGATCACTAATATCCGAATAGCGGATGAGTAAATAAAGAAGAAGAAGATTTGCGTGAGTAAAATATTTATTCGATGTTCTTGCCTAGTACCTTAGACTGGAACATGTCTCTGTTTGATTGAAAAGCATCATGTAAATTTAATTGTCAAATATGACAGAGCGTACCATATTTTCATAGGTGGCAGCTACGACTTTTAGTCGCCAATAGCGCTTAACCAGAGGAAGATATATTTTCTAAATATAGCCCACTAATCCACATAAAACCTATAAAAAATTCACTATTTGCCATTAGTTCTTGCGTATAAAATTTACAGATCATTACTTCTTTAAAAAAAATTTTAGTTTGTGTCAGCGATGCAATTATAACAAACTAACGAGCGCCTGTTTATGTATTTCTGCTCTGAAAGTAATCCATCTTCTTCAACTGAGTAAAATGACAGGAATTTTTTAAATCATTGAGTTTGCTATGCATTTTTAAATTTTATACTGCCCACAGCTTAATACAATAGTTAGACCAAGGCAAATTCATAGATGGTAGCCGCAGGTCTACAACAAATACAACAATGCAAAAACAACAGGCATTTTGTTTTTGTTAAAGACCCTTAATGTTGTCAAAATAGGAAGAAAAAAATGGAAAAGGAAAAAAATGAACAACAACACGCACAACAAACACACACAAAAACAACCAAATTTTGACACTAAGAAAGTGCTCAGCTGTTGACATAATCCCACCTATTATGAATTCGCCTAGAGTTAGACGTACTAAATTCTAGTTAACTGACAACTACTGTCTATAAAAATAGGGAATTTCCCCCATAAAAACATAGGTAAACACAGTACCAGAACAATGATTTTAAATGATTAAAACATATTTCATTCCATTTCATTTAACATTTAAGCGATTTTATTCAAAATTTTCATTTATAACATGTCTTTCTTTTCTTTTCCTCTTTTCACTCTTTAGCATGATTTTAGGAGCATTTCCCATCAGTACAAAAAATGCAACAACAACAGCAGCAGCAAACAATAAAAATGGAAAATGCCGCTTTTTATTTTTATGCGGAGGTTATATTCTATTTCTGATACTTGGTGCCGCCATGTTTTCGGCCATTGAAGCCCCCAAAATCGATGTGATATCGAAGAGAGTCGAAACATTTCGTAACCAGTTTTTGGACAAGTACACGTGCTTAAATGGTAAGTTAAACAAACGCACAAATGTCTATATGACGCACGAAACGTACATATGTATATTAATGTGGCAAGCACGTAGTAGTAGGCGAAACAATAAAACGTAATGATTTTCGGTGATCGATGTCTTCGATTGGGTCACGTAATCGTAAATCAGCCAAGAAGCCATTTGTTACACAAACCGAAATCATTATGAATTGACTTCATATTTAAGCATAATTCTTCTTCTTGACATTATGGCTGGCTTTCGTATTCTATGGCCTCCAATATTCCATTTTTTCATCAGCATTTGACGAACTTTTGTGTTTGTGACGGATTTTGTACCATAAAACACCATTAGAAACGAAGGTTGCCTGTCAGAACAAAAGAAAAAAAAGGAAACAAAAAAAAAAAAAAAAAACAACCAGGAGGGTAGAAAACATATACTCAACTGTCAAAAACATAAAATGCGTAAGTGCCAGTGATAACATGATATAATTTCATTATTTTTAAAACAGAGCAAAAGCTCTCCAATAACTCGTACCCAGATTTTTAAAGAAGAAGGTTTTCAACGAATTGATTGTGACAACGTTTTTCAAAAATAAAAAAAAAAAGTGAAAAATAGATGCCATGTGATTTGTATACAATATTTCTTGTATAAATTTTACAAACTTAAGAATTTATACCAAAAACAGATAAAAATAAAATAAAAACCAATATCTGCAATATTTTCATTATAAGCTTAAGTAACAAAATAATTGAAACCTAACTGTTAAACTTTTCTAAAGTTACGATTTATATTTATATTCGCAATAAAGCCTAGTATCTACTTTACCAAGGATGGGAGAAACCGTCTAAGTATTAAAAGTTAGTCACACCAATATTTAGCCTGTTATCCTAAACACGGGTATAAATTTTCATACCAAAATCCATGTGATATCGTTTTATAACATCATACTTCAAAGTTTTTTGTGCATCAATTGACTTTTGTAATAAAATGGAAGTAAAAAAATAAAATGCACTTGTTGTTGCGTAGTGTTAGTAGTCTACCACGTCTCGACTATTTATTGTAGTGATCTCAATCTATAGTGCTCTGGCAGTAAGAATGTCTCCCTGCTTATTACTTGATATATACCCCAGTGTTTACTTCTGAGATGAATTAACGTAGAGATTCCAAACAAGTGTTCTAGCAATTCGTTCAGCTCATCACCGAGCCTAAATACTGGACTTGAATCGATCCCTATTGTAAAACAGGCTTTCTCTGAATCTACTAGGTTGGGTAAAATGCTGGGGCCAAAACACCGCATTCGATATCGAACCACAATCGAGTAAACACTACAATTTTCGATGGCCACAATTTCTTGGATCACGGTACTCGATCGTAATTTATTCCGATTATTCCGATTATTAACTCGATGACCAGTTACAAATCGAGCGCAACTTCGAGTAGATACATTACGATAACGATTGCCGGGATCCACGTTAACCACATTTCGATAATAAAGTACTCGATATCGAATGCGGTGATTTGGCCCCTGGTTACTATCCACAGGCTATTTTTTTTTTTACTAGTCTTGTCGTTTGTTTTGCCGAAAAAGAATAAATCCCTGCCTATTACTTGATATATCCCAGTATTTTCTTCTGAGATGCATTAACGTAGAGATTTCAAATATGTGTTCTAGTGATTCGTTCACCTCATCACAGAGTCTAAATACTGGGCAGGGTAAAATTCCGGTTACTATCCACAGGCTATTTTTCACTAGTCTAAAGCCTAACGCAACTCACATTCTAAATGAAAGTTTAGATTGTCTAAAACTAGTTTGTTTCATCTTTCCTTACTCCGAATATACCCTTCCTCCTTATATATCATACAAAGGTTCTGATCTCTTCACCGGCGTGAAAGCTCCTTGCAAACTGATCGCCCGTTCATTCCCGAGATTTTCCATATTACCAGCCTAGCTGATTCAGTTTTTTATTTGAATATTGAATCAACTTCATAAGAACTACGTGCTCGGATGTACTTCCTGTTTGAAATTCAAGCGTAAACTTTCGTTTGGATGCAAATTTCTAAATGAATTCTGAATGTTCCATTATATGTCCTTGACCTATTTGTATACCTTAGAATGATCCTTCGCTTAAAACTGTATGTAGACTTCAAATTGCTTCACTTTACATATTCTCGCTGTAAAGCATTTAAATACATTGCATCCAGAGAATGCCACTGTGCGTCTAATGAGCAAACAGAACCAAAAATTATAATGGCAGAATGTATTTAACTATGATAAGCGGTGTATATAGACATAATTACTACATTTTTTTTTTATACCCAAATTGGTAGGCATTAATCGATGTCAACGGGATGGAGTCACATATAACACAATGTATCATAGAATTATCCTATTTAGTCTTATTGATTAACAATTAAGCTCTAATCTTATTACATTATTAACTTTAAAAAGAGATTAGTGTAATTTTTTATCGGATATTCGTTCTTTTTTATTTGATTGAATTTTTTGTTTGCCTTTTAAGTAGTAAAACAATGAAAACTTTAAACTCTACATTTATGCCAGTGATTGATTTGTTTGCTATTTGGTTTCTCAATGGGTACATAAATAAAAAAGATTCGTGACAGGTGATAATGCCAAAGTGCTCAGAAATAGATTAACAAACGAACAAGGTTTGTAAAAGCTTGTTATTGGCTTTACAAACAGGATACCCGAACATTAGCTAGAGCCACCGCAGTCTAACAGGTAGTGTGTTAGCTTATTAGGCGACAGCCCGTGTTTCAAATTCCACATCACACGTCTCCAACAAAGCGAAAAATTAAAAATAAAATATTTCATTCGGCGACTTCCTCAGCAGTCTTCTGACCAACACTCTGAGAATAAATAAAATTGTCATGAAAAGTCATTCAGAGTTCCTCCGCTCATGGACGAAATTAACACACACACAACATGAGTGGTGTGATGAGCTAGTGTGTAATCTTGTCTAAGGATTGTAATGACCAATGAAGTAAGAAAGTAAAGTAGTTAAAGGCATATCAAGCACAGACAATTTTCCATGAACAGTGTTGTCGGTTTATAAGGCGACAGTACCATTGAGCCGTACCGTGTGATATTTACTGACATTTGGACTTGTGGGGGGAATTGGAACTAGTAGCCATCGTATCAAGCCTCTAAAACAGTTTTCTTAACGGCCGGGCGTTGCTTGAGACCGAAGATATAGGCGGCAAAGCCATTTGTTTTCCTCAAATGAGCAGAAAAAAGTGCTGTTTAAAAAATGCAAGTTATCGAAAAAAATGCATGTTATCGACCTAAAATATGCAAGTCATTGACTATAAAAATGCAAGTCATCAACCCAAGAATTGCAACTCATCAACCAAAAAAGTGCAAGTCATCGTACAAAATACGCTAGTTATCATCCAAAAAAATGGAAGTCATCAACCAAAAAAATGCAAGTCATCGACAAAAGAGGGCATGTCATCGGTCGAAAAAATGCAAGTCATTGACCAAAAGATGCTGGTCAACATCCAAAAAAATGGAAGTCATCAACCAAAAAAATGCAAGTCATCCACAGAAAAATGCAAGCCATCGGTCAAAAAATGCAAGTCATCGACCAAAAAATGCAAGTCATCGAACAAAAAAATTCAAGTCATCGACCAAAAAATGCCAGTCATCGTCCAAAAAAATGCAAGTCAACCACAGAAAAATGCAAGTCATTCACCAAAAAAAATGCAAGTCATCGACCCAAGAAAATGCAAGTCATTGGCCAAAAAATCCAAATCATCATCCAAAAAAATGCCAGTCATTCACCAAAAAATGCCAGTCATCCACCAAAGAAATGCAACTTGCGAAATATACGACATTTTGTATCTATATATATATTCTTATTAACTCAATGAGAATTATTAAAATTCACTTTTTTGTTGTTCATTTGAAGAAAACAAATAGCTTCGACATCTATATCTCTGGTTCTAAGTAACGCCCGACCGTAAAGAAACCTGTTTTGGAATCCTCGAGGGCATGGCTATTCAGCCCATTAGGTCCATTTCCCCCACTAGGTCCATATTTTACCCGATTTTGATCGATTTATATAGAGCACTTTTTTCTACTAATTTGCGGCTATATCATTGATCCCAAGGGTTACCCGATCATAACGAAAACAGTTTTGGAATCTTTGGTCCAATAGCTAACCAGCCTACTAGGCTGCCGATTTTGATGATTTGCTTTAGAAAATTTGACGATTTTATGTTCAACAAATCTGCCAACATTGATCATGAAGTATTGAGAGACTAGTTTATTAAACGAAATCATTCAATTTGACCTCACTAGATTATTTTTTGTGGAAACATGTGAAGTCTCGAGGTAGACTATATTGCCGAGTCTACAGTTTTCCAATTTGCCATTGTTTTTCTCATTTGGCAACTTGTAAAGAAACCCTTGCGGTTTAGAATCCCCAACAATTTATTTTTTTTCGTTTTCAAATGTTTATCGCTTTAAACTTTAAGTATGATTTAAACTCATTATTAATTTAAAACCAAGCGGGCTTGTCCGCTAGTGTATCACATACAGTATTCGCTTTTTTTTACCACAAAAAAAACATTCTTTTGCCTAGTCTACGATAACACATGTTAGTGTACGTGTATACATTTCATAACTCTTGTATTTTCTTGCGATAAATATTTCAAAACAGAACACAAAATCAAAACATATCGCTTGAGGACATGTAAACATATTCCTAAGTATCAGATATCTAAAGAAAATCTAATAACATCTGCGATATTGCGAGTAATACAGCGTAAATATTTAATTATTATTATGGATTTTTATTATATTTTTCTTTGGTGTTCTTATATTTCATGTATGTATGTAGATTAGATGATTCCATATTTCATTTACCCTTTGACAATGAATTCCAAAAAATTTTACTTCAGTTTTTTGATAAAGTAAATACATATTCAGTGAGTAAAGACTGGAGTAGAGATTTAGTTGTCTACACATCACGTGTATTAACACAGATCTTTTTCATCTTCAAAGCAACGACAAAACATTTGTTGTACAACTAATTATCTAAGCGAATTTCTTTAAGGCTTATCTACAAAACAAATTTAAAAAAAAATCAAATATAAAATGTAAAAAAAACCAAAATAAACTAAAAACTAAAAAAAAAAATTAAGAACTGCTGACAACACAATTCCATTTCATACAAATGCAAACATAATACATTCAGGCTAATCACAGAGTTTGTTTAGTTTATTTTTGTATGTATTAGAACATCTTAGTTATAAACTTTATTCATATATAGAATTACTCACTGCGATGTAAACTAATCGTAATATTCCTTGAAAATGATTTAAAACCGCTCTACAAATTTCGAACATCATCACCTATACAGTTTCACCACTGAGCACAGTAATAACTTGTGGAATTCACGGTAATCTGGGCAATCTTGATTACGCAGATGACATATGTCTATTTCCTTAGGTGGAATGTTGGGTTCAAGTTGAACAAAAAAATTATGAGTCTGTTATGGGTTGTGCACCCTTTTACATTTGTTGGTGTACCAGCCGAGATTGTGAAGTCGTTCAGCTAGATTGGTAGCCCTATTTTAAAAAAATTTTCGCTGAACTTGCTGAAGTTAGTAACGTATCACTGGATTAACAAATAACATACATACATAATTGGTCATTACAACCCTTTAGTCAGGATTACGACCTAGTTTCTCACACTACCTATGTTGTGTGGGTTAATTTTATACATTAGTGGTGGGACCTACAGTTTAAAGTCGACTCCGAACGACAGATTTTGAGAAACTTTTCTTGGCAATTTCATTTATTCTCAGAGTTTTTGCCAGAAATCTGCTGAGAGGAAGTCGCCTAAGAAATATTTTGTCCTATTTCGTTTAGTTAGAGATGCCTGACCTGGGGTTTGAACCGAGGCCTCACGTTTAATATGCCAACACACTACCTACTAGACCACGGCGACTTAACAAATTAATAGGAAATTATTTAATGAAGTGGATAGTGAATGCGAAATAGAGCATGATTACTAGAGGAATACGTTGTTTCCGAAAAATATTTCAAGTATTCTTGGTTAATATGATCTTGAACAGTAGATATTAGTCCATATAACAACAGAAATCAATTGATTTATCAATTCTATGGCGCAAATTAAAGCGGATCGGCTATACACTCAGAAGAGCATGTAACAATATCAGCACAACGACACAGTCTTTGTCGTCAGGATGCACATGAGCCAAACTGAATTATGCGCTTTTAGATAGATGAAGATGGAATTTATTTGTTACGGTCCTACAGAAGGTCCAGAAAGCCAATCTGACTAATGTATAATGTTCTGGTCTTGTCCTAATTTAGATTAAAATATTGTCAGAATGCAATTCGTTCATTTTCTACCAAAAAATCATCATACAGGGTATGCTTCATTTACGACTTTCGCTTTTCGCTACTTCAACCATCTTGTACCTTGGACTATAGTCCATATTACTATGGATGTGTGACATCAGTTAAATATCTGCAAAATTCGAGCATTCGATGCGAGATTCCGTACATAAATTCGTCAAAGGCAATAGCAAAGGCCATTGAAGACAAAGGAGAACGTTGTTGTGATGAACATGAAGTGTTGTATTGCCATTGTTAGTCTTAGTGTGGTTAATTATTTTGCTTCCTATGTCTCTGTATCTTAGCGCCTACCATATTGTCACTCACCTTGTTGAGTTAAAGCTACAAACTACAATGGTGAGCGTTATCAACGTCGATATTGTGGATATCTTCGTTTAAACGATATATCTGGTGACGTTCAGCATATAATCCATGGAAGTAAGTGAACCTAGCTTAACGATCAGAAACAAAATGAATTTTGTTCGGGACAGTTTTTAAGTCCCTCATGAAATTTCATTTCAATAGAGAGGATATAAGTCTAACTGTGCAATGTCGTCTTTTTTCTGATCCCCTCTAACAAGAACTCAGTCTTAAATATCCTTTTAAGCTGTGAATAGCCTTAATAGTTTGCTGAGCGTGTCTCATATGAGCTGCATTACTCAATAATTATGAAAACACAGAGAGAGAGAGAGAGAGAGAAAGGGCGAGAAAGAGAAAAAAGAAAACAAATAAACAATTCTTAATTATATTTTAAGTGATAAAGTAGAATTTCATATCAAAATACTAATTTTTAGCATTCGGAGAATTTTTACAGCAGACGAGAGCCACTTTGAATGGTATGAATGGTGTTTAAAATAAAGATTCGAGATACAAAGACACTGAAATTAATATAAAGTAGATTCAGTACAATTATAATTATGGAATAGTGAAAAACATATAAAGCGGAGTAAAAAACAAATTAAATTGCGAAAAGAAAAAAAAACGAATTTAAACAAAGATTTTATTTGAATAGCAACCGTGAAACAAATACCGACATTGTTAAATTGCACATTGAAGTGAAAAAAACGAATTTCTATAAGAAATCTCTGAAAAGAAAATCATAAAAAATAAAACATACAAAAAAAATGGTTAAGAACGGTTACCAAGATTTAGATAAAATTGAAAATAATACCTCTACGTTAACCATGACCACGACTGGCAAGAATCCACCTTTTCGTCGTTTAATCTCAATGTCTGATCCAAATATTTATAAGAAGTCGTCCGCCTACATGCAGCAGCATCAGTCCGGTTTAAGTTTAAATACCCGCGTAAGTCTCGGTTCGATATGTTTGTTGCGCCCCTCCAACAGCTATTACAATCAGGATAATGGCACAAATCTTATGATGGCCTCACCGGTACAATTCCTTAAAAGTTATCACCGCGAACGCGTCTTATTAGTGACATTTGTTTTATTTTATATATGCTTTCTAATGATCGGTGCCATAAGTTTTCAAACTATCGAAACACCAGTGGAACTAGAGGAACGCAATGAAATCTCAATAATGCGTACAAATTTTCTATTGAAATATCCACAAGTAAATGGTAAGAATTTGATATGAAAAGACTACATACATACATATGTAAAAAACATTTATAACCACAGTATGTACTGTTAGCATTCTAAGGTTGGAAGTGTTTATTTTTTTTTTTAATAACCGTCGCGTAAGCATCTCTTAAAGGTGTTCGAAAAAGTTTGGTTAAAAATTCTTCAAGAATTTATCCATCATTCTTCGGTTTGCTATTTATGATTAAATCCATTATTCCATCAGTTTCCAACTTTTGGGATAACTGAGCGAAAAACATAAATTTATCCATTAAGAGAGTTCTGCATAAAGCTTATTCAATAATAATTTAAAGAGGCAAGGTCAAAGCTATTTGGTGAACTTTCCAGTTTCTTAAAGCTCTTACACAGCCCTGCATGTGTTTTGCAAATAAGATGGTTCCAGGTGTTTCCGAAGGCATTTTTCGCGCTGAACACGAATATGGCGGTCGAGGTTTATAAAAATTATTCAGATTTACTCTTATCTTATTTGCACAAAAAAGTCCAAATTTGCAGGGCTGTGTTATCAATGATGTACATATGTACGTGATGCAGCGTTGTCATGATCGTACACAACATCAATTCTGTTGATCAACTGTTTTATGCGAATGTTTTTTGCCACAAACTTGGACAATAGAAACTAGAATTAATCCTTTGACGTGGTCAAGGAAGCTTATAATAAACAATTGCACACTAATTCCATCAAACACACAGCATTACCTTTCTTGGTGTCAACACTTCGCCACCATTTGAACAATTCATTTGCAAGACGTGCGGTTAGCAGTTGTACTTCACTAGCATAAATTGTAAAAAAATAACTGCTTCTACAGCAACTCCTCTGGTTTCAGTAATTTCTACAATATGTGCTCGAAGGTACAAAGCAAATTTTGTCATTGTCATCAACTTGGGCTTCTTGCTAGGGTTTGTATCAAGTAACCTATTTTATTACTTTAGAATAGGGTCATTATAAGCCCCAATCAATATTTCACGGGTTTTGCAACAATAAATTTTGAAAATTTTTTATTTCGTTCGGAACGAGTGCACTAACTTAAGAAGACACTAAATCGCCCTGTGAAATTCACAATTCAGAGATCACAAACAAAACGAAGTATGAAAAAATATTTCTTTCGGTGACTAACACTTCTGTATTCTGCCAAAAAACTTACGAGAATAAAATAAAATTGCCATGAAAAGTCTTTCAAATCATTCGTTCGGAGTCTACATTAAACATTAGGACCAGAGATCAGCAATGAATCGTTTTTTCGCTACTCATAAGTACTCCTGAAATTTTGAGTATGAGTGAGTCAACAGTATTGAAATTCAACTACAGTCTGACTCATTTGTACTCACTACAAAATTGATTTATAAGTACAGGTTGCAATAAGTATGAGTACAGCATTGACATCAAACTCATAACATTCGAAATATGTTTGATTCCTACACCTACTCATTCAGATTCATAAATTTAGAAAAATACGTATAATACTCATAAATGATTCGAGTGATTCGAATTATTCAGCAAAATTTACAGTCTTGGTTGTTGTTGCATGTACAAAAAAGAAGAAATAAAAAGACAAAGACAGCGAGCAAAGCAAACACACAACCTTCTAGTGAGTATTGCAGTGTTCGTACGCGAATCATACTTACTTTGTGATTCTTGTAAATGTTGAGTAAAGAAGAGTCGAAATCAACAACATCATGTGTATTATTAAGTATGAGTACAATGAGTACTTTAAATTTTGAATATGAGTAGTATGAGTATGATATTAAAATAAGTATGTATGAATGCGTATAAGTATCAGAAATTATGAGTATAATTCGAATCTACTTATCTTTTTGAATGCTCATTGCTGATCTCTGATTAGGACACGTCACTTATGAATGAAATTAACAAACACTGTTGTAAGTGACCAATTTAGTAAGTATTTATGTAGGTACGTAGAAGTGGCTGTTCTCACAAACAGAACGGACAGAGACCAATACAATTTATTATTTTCACTAGAAAAATCTAAAGCACTTACATATATAGATACGCAAATGAGTTCAACTGCATGTCTGCTGCAACATAATATAACACAGATAAGGGATAATTATTTATTATTGCTACTGATTGTAAATGATTTACGCTGACCTTGAGTTAACGTTCTTACTGGAGGGAGCTGAAATTTCCAATATTTCTGTCTTCAATTGAAAAATTGAGTTTTTATTACAATTTATTCTCCTTTTTCGTTTATTTTCGAATTTAAGTTTTTTTTTTATAAATTTTAATTTATTTTTAAGGAGTTCTGTTTTTATTTTAATATTTCATTTTAATTAATTTAATTATCTAAATTGTTTTCTTTGTTTTAGATGACGATTTAGAGGAGTTCCTTAAGGCAGTCATAACAGCCAATGATCGTGGCATATCGCCATTACGTAATGCTACAAATGAAATGAATTGGAGCTTTGGACAGGCTCTATTCTTTTCCAGCACAGTTGTAACAACAATTGGTATGTGTTTTTATTTTTAATAAATGACTTTGTTTTATTTTATGCCATCATAAATTATAAATTTTTCGCCATTTAATTGACACATCACTTTTATTTAAAAAAAAAAAAAAAAAAAAAAAAAAAAAAAAAAAAAAACGCAGGCTATGGACATGTGACACCATTAAGTCAAACTGGCAAACTATTTTGCATGATTTATGCCGCCATAGGTATTCCACTGACATTGGTGTTATTAAGTGCAATGGTGGAGAAACTGTTAATACCAGCCAATTGGCTGTTGGGTCTGCTCAATTCGAAACTGGGCCATCTCTATCAACCCTTTAATATACGTGTCATGCACTTGACTATTGTTGGTAAGTTAAACGAATATAAAACAAAAAAATATTGTAAAATTGTTAAATGTAATGCAGAACATGTTTTTTTTGCAATTCCATTTACAATTGCTATTGATGTTGTATTTTTTCGTTTTTTCTTGTTTTTTGTTAAGGTCATAAATAAATAATCGTGTTTTATATTGCTCGTTACAGTTATAATTGTGGCCATCATATTTTTTGCAATACCCACTGCTGTTTTCGCCTATTTGGAACCATCATGGGGCGTTTTGGATGCCTTCTACTATTGTTTCATCTCATTGACTACAATTGGCTTGGGCGACTACATACCCGGTGAGGGTGTATCGATTGATAATCGTTCCATCTATAAAATGATTATTACAGCTTATTTAGTATTCGGTAAGTTTAATTAACTAATTAAAATCCATTCTCTATTACAACTTTAATGAAATAGAGTAGAGGATTATTTTACAAGAGCTTAACCGAAATTAGATTTGAAAGAAGAAAAACATTTTATAAGAAAATATTTTTAAATTTTCGTAAATTGCAATCATTTGTACGTAGGACTTGGAACCCACCACGTAAATAAAAATCCAATGAAAACCGAAACACAAGCCTGTAAAAAGATCTCTTCAAACGTTGACAACCACGGCAAACGTTTAAAGGACTTTGATTTAAGTATACGTACATGGAAAGTCCGCATCTTTTACAGGGTAGGCGCTACCGTCCAACTGGCGGATGCCCTCATGAAATGCAGGACTGACATCACTGCCAATAGGAAATGCGATGGGTAGGACAAGAATGCAAAAGACTTGCATCTTGAGATGTATACAACAGCTGCCATGCGGAAAAGCATGAATTCTGATGCGGATTTAATGGGGAGGGGTCCTGATTGGATAGGATTACGGGAATCCGAGTTGTAGACGCTTAGCCCAATTGAGCTAAAGACATAGTTTATCACGCCCCTGTGGGCATTGATAAGCGGAAGCGGATTACTTATTCATTATGATCACCGCCTCGCGGTGGTCACCCCACTGGTCATCAACTTTGGCCACCCTCCAGTTGCCAGTGAGTAGGTCGGCATTGCTGATCTTAAGGATCTTCAAAATGGTTTTTGGTCCAGTCGATCGGGAGCGGTGAGAAATCTGGTCTGGAAGGACGACAGTAAGCCTGGTTACCGGCCAGACCTCACCAATCCTGCTGAGCTCGATTTATCTGCGAAGTTGATAAGGCTATGCAGAATGACATTGAGCAATTCCTGCAGCTACATCAAGATAGGAATGAAACTCTTCGAACGTTTTGGTATCGCGCGAAGTTTCAGACAAGGCGATCCCTTATCATGCGACCTTTTCGAGTTTTCTGCGCAAGACGGGAGTGCATTGCAATGGCACTATTTTTCAAAAAAGCGTCTAGTTGCTTGCGTACGCTGACGACATTGGAATCATAGGGCGTACCAAGCGAGATGTTACTGCTACCTTTAGTGCTATTGAACGGGAGTCTATTAAGATCGGTCTGGCAGTAAATGAGGGCAAAAGGAAGTATATGTCGGCAAGTAGGGATAACTATACTTTCGATATAGACAAGGAATTTATTTATCTTGGCTCCGCTGTTACCACCAGAAATGATGTCAGTCAGGATCACTTTTATAACTGAGTAGCAGAAACCCCTCTCATTCGACTAAACTCATACTCTACAAGACGCTCATCCTCCCTGTGCGTCTTTATGGAAGCACTTGAACACTATAAAGCACTGATGCAGCAGTCTTGCCAGTATTTGAGTCATACATAAGATCATCGGTCCAGGACGAGTTAGCAATAATTTCCGCATCCGATCCAACAATGAGCTGCATTAGTCCCTCAACGACATAGACGTTTTGAAGCGTATTGACATCCAGCGGCTGTGCTGTTTCGGCTATGTCACTCGAATGGAGGAGGATGCTCTAGCGAGACGGATATTTGAAGCTGGGATTTGCGGAAGTCGGCGAATAGGACTGCCTTGTTTGCGTTGGAAGGACCAAATCAAGGAAGCCCTGTTACCGATTAATATGACCAACTGCCGAAGTCTCACAAGCAGCAGAGGCGCGCCTTTAAGAGCCGCTTAGCTATCCGAAAGTATCTAGATGCAGATAGCTCCTCCTACATTAACACGCACATATGTTTTCATAACTAATTTGTTAAATAAGCTAGATAGATTGTTTGTTACATGGATGGTATATTTATTTATTTATTTCTTTTCCATTTACAGGTCTAATTGCTATGATGCTGGTCTTAACCATATTCTATGATATACCACAACTAAACTTGGGACAACTTTTCACAGAAAGTACTAACAGTGAAACCGAAAAGCTACGCTTATCTGGCAATAATACAACATGTTATTCAGGACCCACTGGCCTATATATGCCGCAACGCAATGAAGATACACGACGCGCGATTGTACGCATACGACCACATGGCGATGACTCACCCAGTCCAGATGAAGCACCGTCATCGTCATCTCAAAGTAGGGACTTGCGTATGCCATAAAAGAAACATACAAAAATAATTTCAAAATGCCAGTCATGTCATGATAAATAATAACCCATAATCATACAGCAAAAAAACATGCAATATGCCATGAACAGCATAAAAAAGCATGAAAACAAAAAAATAAGAAATGTTAACAAGAAATCAGTATCAGAAATTTACTAGTCTTACTTAAATTATTCATACGTCGTTCCTTTATATTATGCATATGCAAAAATTATAAAAAAAAAGAAATACTCTTCCAATCTATATCACACGCTCACCCATTTAACTTAACGTATGCATTCATATTACATAATGATAAAGACGTTCTATTTATAACAACAACATCAACATTAACAAAAAAAGAATTACTAATGAATTCAATATCAGAGTAGAAAAATATTAAAAAAAAATATATCAAAATGAAATGAAAACTTAAAACCATATCCGGGGAAAAAATGAGAAACGAAAGTGAAGTTTAAAAACCAATTTTAATGTACAACCATGATAAACTATTTACCTATAAAATTACACATCCATACCTATCTACATATACATACATACATATACTATATATACTTAATACATATTTATAAGACAGACATAATGTTCATTGTATGTATGTATTGAATAAAAGAAAATAACGGAACACGAGCTAAATTTTAAACGATAGAAATTGTAATTTTAAACATTGAAATTGTTAACAAACACGCATTCCTATACAGTACGTAGTATGAGTAAGTGAGAACTCCATCTGAATGTTTATATTATCACCCACCACATCACCCCCCATCCCCCATCCTTGTGAGTGTTAGGCCAATATAGAGCATTTCTTTATTTAATTTTTTTTATAAATTTAAGCAATCTAGGCCTAGAATCTAGTAGATTCATATGCAATATTACAACATCAATTGGAAACGTCAAATGTTAAGGCTATTAAAAGTAATCGGTTACCTACTTTTATATACGAGATTAATACTATATTCTATATCAGGCAATCAATTGTTGTGTTAGGTGTAGGTCACAAGCACAGTGTAGATTGTATTACGAGAGTAAAGTAAAAAGTGTTTGGTTCAACTTATATGCATATACATATGTACTCGTATAGATACATATAACAAACATCTTTTGGAATTTAATTTCAAAGTAACAAATATTTGTTTCATATCGTATTACGGGTAAAGCGTATAGCTGCTGGTCTGTTGTAATGAGAATTTTGAATAACTGAAATGGTTCGCCTTTAATTTATCAATCTGTGAAAGCTAGTGTATAATCAGTCACAGATTGACTGTCAGATAATGCCAAACAGCGATCCCTCAACTTTTCAAACGCCAGCAAAATCGAAAAATTCTTTCACTTGACAAATGTTAGAAGTTTTTGGTACTTTTGTGATTTTAACAAAAGCTTAGATTTTTTTATTTCTTCGATTCGAAATGTTTTAGTGATAAGCGAAAATATAATAATTCCAGCATTCAAATGCTTTAAAGTCAAACCTTTTCTGGCAAACCTCGTAATATATATATTTATATACATATGTATATTTACAATAAATAAAGGAAAATGTGTGTAGTAGTTAAAGGAAATATATAGAGTATGTATCATCCAAATTGAATTCACAGTAGAAACTAAAATAAAAATCATAACCGTCATGGGAATATGATTGGCGATAATCAGTAAGAAAATAAGATGAGACCGACTAAATGACAACATAATGTATTAGAGAATAAGTAAGTATTAAATTAAAAATCATGCATGTAAACGAAAACGAATAGTAAAATACAAATTCATTTACGCGCATAGGTATTTTTCTTTTCTATTTTTAATTTCTATTGAAATAATAAATATAAATACATAATTAACTTATAAATGATAAAAACAGCCGTTAGGGAATATTCAACTAAAAAATATATTATTACTTATACACCAAAGATAGTATAATACGATATACATATACATACATGCGTACATATGTATCGATATGTACAACAATCCATCCTCTTTACAATTGGTATTTAGAAAATTGTTTTTTCTTTTTTCTTATTGTTAACACTGAACTAAAAAGTTTGTTGATAATTATAATACAATAAATATATTTTATAAAAATCATTTTTTTGTGTACAGCTTTGCCACAAATTTTATGTTGAATTTAAAATATTTTAATAGAGATTTTTTTTTTTGTAAATTTATCTCATCTTGCCACTTTAACTTTTATTTTCAATATAACACTTCGTATACAACGTTATTAAGACATATTTAAGGAAAATCTACAATAAACAATAATAAAAAACCAAAACAAAATAATTAAATATTAACAATAATATGATAATGATTAATCAAACGTTTTTAGAAAAACAAATCTTCACAAAAAAAACAAGAGAAAATATAAATATCTGAAGAACATAAAAGGTAAACAACAATAAATACAATAAAAATATTTTTACAAAAACTCTAGAAGATTTAAAACATTTTTTTTAACTTTAAACCAAACAACAAACAAAATTTTCAATTCACTTGTATAATATAAATTTTAAATTTATTCTTTACAGAGAATCTCTCGTCCAAAAGATTCTATATCACCACCAAGACGTTCTTTTATTTAACCAAATATGGTTCATAAATAATATCACTTTCCATGAAATTATTAAACATAGACCAGACATAGACTCTGAATTTTGTTGTTGGTGGGCCCATGTTGTTGTTGTAACAGCTTAGCTGCTGCCGAAAGTGTTTTCCTGTATAACAGTTAAGAAAATTGTTATCTGTTCTATTGTATGCTTTATGAGATGATGGATATGGAATGATATGGTGATGTGGGTCCGTTAGTGGTCCTCAAGTAATTGGCCAACGCTTTTATGACCCTATTTATCGTCCTCACTTTGCTATTGATGTTAGTAGCGTGAGAGGAGAAGTGAAGGAGACTATCGAAGGCATCTTGATATGGCGTATCGTTGGTATGATATTATCTTCGACCGAGATGTCCTGCTTTGTTGATTTCGTTGGTTAAATTGGCATCTGACTTTGTTTTTATTGAGTTTTATCCTCAAGACAACTTTTCTTCTATTCTCATAAAGCATGCTTACATTATCCCTGGAGGTGTAAGCACAGAAATATTCAAAAATCATTTATTTAGAGCAACTGCATCAATTTCACAAGACTCATTATTAGAAGATTCTCTGATTCCAATCTACCAAATTTCTTTCCACATTTAACCCGAGTTTAGTTGCGATAGAAAATTTTACTGCAAATCGTCGGTCATCTTTCGTGACATGTTGTATGATTCATGCTTTTTCAAAATAACTCCAAGATCCTTCTTCACGTCAATTCCATTTAATATTTAAATATTATTAAAAATATTTTGTTAACACAACTTTAGGGCTTTAGCGCCCAGTTGCAAGTGAATTGATTATTTTGTACGCGACAACTTTTGAAGAAATGTTTTTGATTAAATTAAGAGTTGTCTACATTTTCACTGGAACAACAAACACTTAATATACAGCCATGGACATTAGATTAGCACAAAATCCATATATACTTTGATTGTGATTTTTTTCTCATTTGTATCGTAATTAGGCCAATTGTTTTGGTCTGCAATGTTGCACGATGAAATCTAGCTGTTGTTAACCAAAAAATATTACCATTATCGTATATATTTTTTGTTTTGACCGCTAATTTGTATCGGCACCTAAATTCGAGCTGGACAGTAAATTAGCACAACGTGCCTAAAAGTGTTTTAGGTACAAGTTTTGTTCGAGTATTTTTATTTTTATGGTATATTCTTTCAATTTTGTGGCATTTAAAGTAATTTTTTAAAGAAATGGTACGTGGAAAAGATTGCTCTCCAGAGTAGAAGCGCATTATCGTCAACTTGTGGCATGATGGGAAAAAGCTGGCTGAAATTGCCGAAATTTCGAATTGCTAGCGAAAAATGATTTATAACGTCATCATTTCCTTTAAACCAAACAGAATACTGTCGCAGAAAACAAAAATTGAAGGCCACGTGTCAAGAAAACAAACCGAAATCGTTGGTCGTGCTATTGTCCAGAAGTCAAAGAAGGAGCTTCTCATGTCGTCACGCGATATTTTGAACGAAATTAACTCCCAATTCAGATTAAATTTATAGGACAGGCTCCTATAAAGACGTTTTAATCACAAAAAGCTCTTTGGACGCTCTTGCCGAAAGAAGCCACTTCTACCAAAAGAAAAATATACTCAAGCGTTTAACGTTTGCTCGCACCCACAATGCTAAAGACCTCCCATTCTGGAAAAAATATTTTGGAGTGATGAAACAAAGGTATATCGTATGGGACCGGATGGTAGAGTGGTTGTTCATTGGCCAAAATGTCAGACATTCAATCCACGCTATGCTCAAAGGACCATAACGCATGTTCGAGGAAACGCAATGGTGCGGGGAGTGTTTACAAGGCACGGTGTAAGTCCCATTGTAAAAATTAATGAAAAAATGGACTGTTATCAGTATTTGGACAATATAAAGAACAAAATAGAACTATAGGCTTTTAAATACATGCCAGTTTTATTCATATTTATGCAAGATAGTGGCCCCAAACACACATCTAAGCAGGCAAAGGATTGATTTTATGAAGATCACATTCCCGTTTTAGACTGGCCATCGCAAAGTTTTGACTTAAACTCGATTGAAAACCCCCTAGAACGATGTGAAATGTACAATTGCTCAACAAAAGTACAAAAATTTGGACGATTTAAGCATTGGAATACGGAACGCTTGGTACTCGATTCCCAAAGAACATTGTCCCGTAGATGCCACGCGGCGCTTGAAAATAGGGGCTACTCTACTAAATATTAATCAAATAAGCTGAAAACATTAATATTTTTACTATTTATTACAGCACATAATTTTTATTCCAGAAATTTTAATTTGTGCTATTTTACTGTCCAGCTCAAATCTGGCGTTTGGTACGTTTCAGGTCTTAATGAGCAGACGACTGGGACTATCGTCAAAATTTTTGTTTCTTTTTAAAGAAGAATATGTATCTTAAGTTCCTATGTTTAAATTTTTTTATGAGTGGACCTAAAATACTATAAAAAATATGATTATTTTTATGACGAAGTTTTGTGCTAATTTAATGTCCATAGCTGTATATTATAAATGATTAAAAAACGAAAGAACAATTTAAAACAATT
Source organism: Sarcophaga rosellei (assembly GCA_930367235.1). Classification (NCBI taxonomy): domain Eukaryota; kingdom Metazoa; phylum Arthropoda; class Insecta; order Diptera; family Sarcophagidae; genus Sarcophaga; species Sarcophaga rosellei. Next base: position 80,522,960 of record OV884018.1, read on the forward strand.
CTGTTTATCTATAGAAACGAAAAGCTGAATTAATTTTTATTTTTTTTAACCAAAAAGGAAAATGTTTCTATAGAATACAGAGAAAAAAACACACACATCTTATGCTTCTTTGCACATATGTATGTAGTATTTAATTAAACGTAGAGTAAAGAATTTATTTTTTTTTTATTAAACAAAAACAAAAAGAAAATAATTATTAAATTATATTTCATCTGTATAAATGTGGTTTCATTTAGGTTTCTTATATGGAAGGAAAAACAAAAATATTTTATTTCAAAACATTTTCAAGTATGTATTCTGTTTGTTTAACTCGTAATGACATTATTATTATCCATGGAAATATATTTTTTAACGAATCAATTGTTAATTTATTTTATGCCTTATTATACAGATACTGTTAAACCCAAGGAAAGAATAAAATTGAAAAAAAATTGTATTATACAAATAAAAATAATAAAAATATATAAGTTGTAAGTATGTATCGTATATAAAAAATATTTTATTTTTTAAATAAACGGAATGATTTTATGAACAATTTTATTCAATCGCAAAAAAATTGAAGGGAAAAACTGAAACAAATATTTGTGTATGTAAAAAATAATATGAAAATAAATAAAAATTTAATTTAAATATGGTATATACTAAATATTATATAAATATATACATACATATACTAAATGTAAATGGATTTATGTAAAATATAAATAAAAGAAATCAATAAAAATAAAAATATCGAATTGTAGTCAGTAGAAAAAACCAATTGTTGTTCTAATTTCTACTTTGCTATAACAGTACTGTTCGAAACCGAATCCCAGTAACTCAAAAAAATATATATACAAATACGCTGCAAATAATAAAGCGGCCTTATAAAGTAGGCATATATTGCATGTCACTCCGGCATGCTGTCGTATCATAAATGAATGCCAGCAATTCAAAGGTTATTTCATGTAAATATCGCCTACAGCTATTCCGTAGGTGATTCATTAGCTCCAGTTGTACATCATTTTTCCAGTATTTTAGCCTGCATATCACCAATAGCAGCTGTATGGTTACCTTCCAGGGAAATTGGAATTGTGGCTGTTTTGTTCCTACACACGAGCGACTTCACGTATCCTCAAAATAGTTCAGTCTAGCAAAGTCAAATCACATGATCTTGGCAAATGGTCTGTTACAAAACGTGAGATTATTTGCTCACCAAATTCGCATTTAACTACATCAGGTATCATGCGCAATTTGGCATATGACACCGTCTTGTTTAAATCACATATTCACCAAATCAAATTCTTCACTTTTGAATAAAAACGTCAGTAATAACACACGATATTTTGTTTAATTTGTTTGAATAGACATAAACAATATAATATTATTTCAAATCTTTTTACTATATTATAGAAAATTTATTTATTTAGAAACTGTTATAGAAAATGGTTTTTAAGAAAAATTTTTTATTCCGGTAGCCTTGTGAATATATACTTAAATTTGATAATGTGATACCTAGAGTAACTTTTTATTGAAGAACGAACATTAAAACCACAAATTAAACTTATTTTGAATTTCAAAATGTGAATTTTATTCTTTTGTTCTTTTTTCACTTTTTTAAATATTATTTTTTTTTTGAATTTTGTTCACTTATCAAGTTAACTTAATTTCTTACATACTCGTACTTATATTTTTTTATACTTAATATTTTTTTTTATTATTTTTCAATTTTTTATTTATAATCTTGGTTGTAATTGGATTATTGGTTAATTTTGTTTTCTTTTTTTGTTTTTAAGTTTTCTTTTTAGTATTGATTTACGTTTACGTGGGATTAATGTGTTTGATAATGTTACCTAAGTTAAAGGGGGGAAGGGAAAGGAAATTATATATTTTTATTATTTATTCATATTAATATTTATATAAATTTGTTTATAGGCTTAATATTATTAATATTTATATAAATTCTATTAAAATGTGACATTTTAGGTGACTTTTATTTCTTCATATCAATTAAAACAACTTATGCGAATTCCTCATTTATTTTGAAGAAAATTTCTTTCTTTACCTTTTTTTTTTTTGTTGTTGGTTTTTAACTAAATAGACAAAACCTTTTAAAGCCGAAATGGAAATTCAACTCAATTTCATTCAAGATAACAATTGGAAGGGACAATGTATTTGAATATATTTTATATTTTGTTTTTATATTCTTTAATAATATATTTGAATTGTTCGTTTTTTTTTCTTATAATTAATTTTTTTATGCTTTGTTTTATAATTCTTATATTTGTTGAGATTTGATTATACATATAACAATATTGTTGTTGTTGATTTCATTTGTAAGAGCTGCCATCATCTATACAATAAATGTTTCTTATTCATTTAATAAAAACAAATGCATTTATGTTGGATCCTTGTTTCAATTAATTTTTTTTCTTGTTCAGCATATTGCAAAGCAAACCAATTGCAAATTATCGAAATTATTCAAACACTTTGAATTCTTATGCACAATTTATTTGATTTTGTTTTTCTATTTTAGAATCAAAATCAGTTGTAATCTTTAACTAAAGAGTATGTATGTATAAATAAAAGTAAAAATTTAGAGCACAACACATTACAGACGATTAAAAATATTGTATTTTCTATATACAAAACTCTTTAACTGCCTTAAAATCTTACAAAGTTCAATAAAACAATAATTTCTTCTTTTTAATTATTGAAGAATAATTCTGATAAGCTCCAGAAGTTAAATTCAAATCTGCTTAATAGACAGAAAATTAAAATTTATGAGACACATGCAAGATTACAAAACAATGACAGGATCACCAAAACCATTGACAGATTATCACGCCCGTAATTAAAAGTAATCAAAATTCAAAAAATTACATACATATATGTATATACACCAACAAAGTTATTTCATATTCTCGAACCTGTTCAGATAGTTGTTTGTAGAAATTTATAACACCATAATTTTTTTTTTTTAATCTCCTTTCGCAATTGATTGAATACTGCCGGTCTTGACGTCTAACCAAATTCAAATTGAAAAACTGTAGGATAATATTTATAATTAATCGGAACCTGCGTACTTGAATAGTCACTCCCATATATGTATGTTATTACCGTTTAAAAAGCTCGGTGATTTTTCTAAATTATAAATTATAACTATGGATGAGCTCTAATCAAGATAAATAGGAATTTGTTTCAAATGTTACGACGGTACCCATTGTTTTCTTGGACTATCGTTACGTAGTGCACGCGAAGTTCTTACCACGATGTCGCAGGAATATTACCTCGAATAAATGAGTTATGATTTTTCCTTATTTACGATACTGCAGAGACCTATAACAAGATGGTTTCACCAAAAAACTTGCTGTTTTGAGGTGCTTTAGAAATTATTATTTTTCTTAAGCCATAAATTTGATTGATTATATGTATGTATTTGTACATAGTTTAATTTATTAAAAATTGATGGAAAATGATAAAAAAAAATTGTGTTTTGGAAAAAATTGGCTGAATTAGCACCGATAACTTCAACATTATTTATTTCACTGCACTCATTTTTGAAATTATTGTTATGGTTTAATTCCGTAGTTGAAAAAAAATAAAGATGTATTTAAAAAATTTCAAAATTAAATTTTATTGTTTATAATTACACTTTCAAATAAATTATGCAAAAAGAAAAAAGAAAAACAACACAAGTGTTAAAACATTAGAAATTAATTAGCTCACTTATGGTTGTGTCTTATATAAATTGCTTTTTATTTTATTTCATTATTATGCATATTGAAACTATTTTAAGGGTTAGTTTGTTTATATTAAATTAAAATAATTATTTTCTACATTGTTAAACGACAATTTTTTGTTTTATTTATTTTTTTATTTTCTTTTTCGGCTGAATGTTAAAAGATTAAAGTAGTTTGTTTCATTTTCTTTTTTTTTTTTTATATATATAGATTTTTACATATAAGTATATGTTTAGCTCTTGATTAAAAACTAAAATCTACATAAAGAATTCGGTTGTTATTCTTTTTTAAATAATTTTTGTTTTATATAATAATTGCCATAGATATATAGATATTTATATATGTATGTATTTTGCTTTCTTCTTTTATTTTATATATTTATAAACTATAAGTTAATTCAATATGAGTAATATCTGTTTCACTTTTTTTTCTTTTTAATTTTATTCTTATTTCATAGAGATTTTACTTGTATGTACTCATTTTACTTTAACTTGTTTGTCATGATTATTGCGTTAGAGCTGGGGGGGTTTTGTTAATTGTATTTTATAACATTTACTTTTTGCATATTTTTATATAGTTCATAACAAAAAAGAATTGTTAAAATTTAATAATATGAAAATAGAAATGATCAAAACGAAAATGTTTCAAAAGTATTAAATATTACACCGTAATTAATATATTTATTATTTTAAAAGAATCCAATTATAAAACTTTAAATTTTGGGAACGTTTATTAAATGATATGGTTTTTTTTCTTCAAATAATTTTATTTTATTTATTCACTTCTCTTTTTTTTAACGACTTTATCACCTCAGGAACAAATTTGAAACAAATCGATAAATGATATATTGGATAGAAAAATTATTTAATAAACAAACAGCACATATATTTACACATTTTCTAGAAGCCCTGTTTAAATTCTTTAAAATCATATTTAAATAAACAAAATTATTCCAGATCGATCAATGCTATATGATATACAAATGTATTTAAATTCGAAACAAAAAATTAACTCAAAAGAAAATGATAAAAATAATTGTAATACCGTTACGAACAGATATGTAACAAAAATACGCGAATTGATAAAGTCGTATGCACAAACTGAAGCTGGAAAATTCACCAACAGCTATTGCATTTAGCGGAAATAGCTAACTTAATAAAAAGTAATTAAAAAAAAAAACGAAAGAAATAATAATTTTAAATATTTACTTATTGCCGCAAGGAGATCAAAAACAAACGTAACATCACTCTGATGAATTTTTCAAGCATTTTAAAAGTTTATTGTAGGATTACAGGATAATAATTTATTCTAATCGCTCTTAAAAACAATGACTGAAATCACTCTTTTCTGAACAAGTGTTACGGTTTAAGGGCTATGTCAGGCATTAAGAATTTTCAAAAATCTAAACTTTTATTTAAATATTCACGTTGTCTAATGAAACAAATTAAAATTGTACATTAAATGCACAACGAATATATAAAAAGAAAAACTTTAAACTTAAAACTTATATCTATACAAGTATGTATAATTATTTTTGTATATAAAAATCGATAAAGATATGCCATGCCATCCAAATGGAAGTACAATAATAATTAATTTTTGTAAAAAACAATAATGTTTGTATAAAATAAATACGTTCGAAAACGTAGAATGGTTTAAAGGGAGGCGACAACTTTTGTTCAGCTTATCTTATAATTATGACAAATATTACACGGTATTATTCTTCCAATAATGATAAATTATAAAAAGAAAATCTATATATGTATGTATAAAAAAAAAGAGTGTTTAAAGTAAAATAATATGTTGAAAATGAATTCTTTGTTAGTCCTTAAAATGTGTATATTACTTGAAACAATTCAATTAAAATGGTTTCGTTTGCTATACAAAATCAAAATATTCTATGCGTATGCACTTATTTATAGAAAAATAAAAATGAAAAAACTACTCATACGTTAGTAAGAAAGTTAATTAAGGAAATATAATCTTTTTTTTTTAACTTAAAATCTATAAAATATTAAAAATTTACCTTCTTTTAATAACATTACACGTACATATTGTTTTGAACGTTTCCTCATTTCTTATGTTTTCTATTTGCGACTTCTAGTATAGCTATTAATAGCGCCTCTGTTACCAGCAAGAACAACGCCATTTCCGCTAACGTTTACCGATTGAGAAGTACGATTAGAACAGGAGGAAACATTTGTTGATGGTGCCGTTACTGGCAGCTATTGATTATCATTTAACGAGGTTATAGTGATGTCGGTAGATTTACTGCCATTAATGAGGGACGTTGACTTTTTTACAGGAGCAGTAGTAGCCTCGTTGGAAATTTTTGCAGATGCTACAAACATTTTTATTAATCGCTTTTTGTTAATGTTTGTTCTTCTTTAAAGTACCTTTACTTTTGTTATTTGAGGTTGTCATTGGTTTTTTGACTGGCGTTGAGGCTTCTTCGGATGAGCCTCCTCCATCAGTAATTGATTTCCGTTTGGCAGCCCGTTCTCCTCGGGAAGCTTTTGATGTTGATGGTGTGGGTGTAGTCTAAAAATAAAAATGTTTAGTTTTAATAATAAAACTAATACCGTAGGTCTAATAGAAAGCAAATAAGATGAAACATACTCAAATACCATGTTAACAGTAACTATAAAATAACAAATAAAAACCAGCTTCATAAATCATATGAAACTTTATTCTTACATTCTTTATTCTTTCTGACGTCCTAAACTAAAACTGACAACCTAGGCATAAGTCATTGAAAATATATAAACTTATAACGTAATAATGTGAGAATAGCTCAATTTTTTTTTTATTTAGATCACTCCTTAATACCATTTTAACTAACAGCAACAACAAATATAAATATAACAATTGTGCACATTCCCTGCAATGTATTCTATCCTGCGGAAGATGGGCACTTTGCAGTACCAGTAAAATTTCAGTAAAAATTGATTTTTACTGATTACTGAAAAAAATTTCAGTATTCAGTAAAATTTTACTGTTAATGCAATCTAAATTTGAATGAAATTTAAATGAAATTTAGATTGCATTACCAGTAAAATTTTACTGAATACTGAAATTTTTTTCAGTAATCAGTAAAAATCAATTTTTACTGAAATTTTACTGGTACTGCAAAGTGCCCATCTATGAGTTTGATTACATATACAACATACACCCTAAAAATCAAGTTAAGAAATTATAAAATAAAAGAAATTTTAACTCACTTTTTGAGGTACATTTTTAGATCTGGATGTGGTTGGTGTAATTGGCGACGCCGCTCTGGCTTTAGCTAAAGGTGATCTTTGTGCACGAGGCGTTGATTTCGATGCACTGCTTGTATTAAGCGATGATCGTTTTTGTGTGGGTTTATATTCAGTATCCGATTCGTTATCATCGGATGTTTCGTCCTCGTCATCATCATCACTGTTATCGGTCTTTCTTCTACGTTTAGTTAGAACTTTCCGTTTTTTAGGTTGGATTTTGCGTGAACTTGAGGACGCAGATGCTGCTGACGCTCCTCGTTTACGTTTACTACCTGTTGACGTTAAGGGCGTTGCAGCCGATGCGTTCGATTTACGAGCTGATGAAGTGGCAAATGAGTTGCCTTTTCTGGATTTCCTGCCAATTGCGTTAGAAGGTGTTTGACTTTCACCACCTTCATTTAAGGCTGATTTCTTTTCAATTTGAGATTCATCTTTAAAAAGTGAAATATCAACTACATAGATAAAAGGAAAAAACAAAAAAAAAAAACAGATTTAATTTAAAATTAATGGTAAGTCTCATAAATAAATACAAAACTTACGACCATCGGGATTCTCTTCTGTTAGCTCTGGCCTTGGCACCAGACCCTTTTCGACATCTATTGCCTTTTTGAGTATACTTTCTATGCGACTTCTTTCCACTTTGGGCAATACTAGGTGTCCCTTATCAATGCGTTTCAACTCGACCGTAGTCAATACACATTCAATATCCGTGTGATCATAAAAATCAGGTATAAATACATTATTATCTTTAGCATCCTCTGAGAGCCAACGAATGCTTATGCGCGGAGAAGTGCGATAAACATTTTGCATTGTTTGGCACAAATAGAATGTACCCTCTGCATTGCGTACAGCCATATATTCGTTTTTATAAAACACTATTAATCGGTCCTCATTGGACATGGGTTTTGGAGAGTTGGAAGCCTCACTGGCTGAAAGTTTAGTAATATAAGCCAATTCAGGAAGAGGACTTTGGTAGAGTATTGTCTTAAGACGGTGGCGTTTTGATTTACGGTCTGAGTTATCATCTTTAGGTGTTGTGGGTGCTTGTGCTGCTTCTGATGCAGTTGTTTCTGTAGTTTTTGATTTTCTCTTGACACGAGCACTTGTAGCTGCCGGTTTTTCTTGTTGTACATCTGACGATTTTATATCAACTGATAGTGGTGTTGCTTGTGTTGCTGGTGTAGCACTCTTACTTTTGGCTACTTTGGCCTGACGTCCAACTTTCTTAACAGGTGTCGCAGCGACGGTTGCACTTTCTTTTTTCGTGCTTTCAGTAGACACCTTAATAATCTCTTCAGCAATTATTTTATTTGTTGACGTTGGTTTTGAAGTGTTTACAGCTTCAGCCTTTTCACTTGACTTTACAGTTTTCGCTGGTTCTTCTTTCTCTGGGAGTACAGTGTTATTAACGTCTTTTATTGGTTTATTATCTACCGACCCTGCAGTAGATTCAATATTGTTGCCAGGCGGAGGAGTTGATTTCTTCTCTTCTTTTTTATTCTGTACACTTTCGGTTGTTTCTTTTTTATTACTTGACTCTAAAGAAGCCGTCACGTTTGATTCGTCGTTTTCTAACGGTTTAGCGGGGATAACTTGCACTGATGATGGTGATGATTTTCTATCTATGGCAGTGTTTGACTTTTCCACTTCTGCTTTAGGTGTTGCGGCATCTTTCGAAGCTGTAGGTTCCGGATCAGCTTTAGAGGATTTATTTACTTTGAGTTTCTTTTCTTTGTCCACAGTTGCTTCCTCTTTGCTCTCGATTTTCTTTTCGTCCTGCAAATCTTTAGCATGACTTACATCCTCTGATGGTTTCTTAACATCATCAGCAGATGTGTCCGGTTTCTTATCAGTTTCTTGTAATGCACTGTTGATCGGTGCTGTTGATGATTTAACTTCCGTTGTTGAAGTTTTATCCTGAAAAATAAAAAATTTTATTATAAATAGAACAAAAAGCAATATTAAGTGCAATGTTACCTTTTCGCCAGTCTTTAAGTCTGGCAATTTTTCTTTGCATTCATCCGAATCATTATTTTCTGGGTTATTGCATTTAATTGCCGCTTCAGATTTCTTTTCATCATCTTTTGATTCTTTTGGCGCCGGTGCGGACGTGGTTGTAGTAGAAGCACTTGTTAATTTAACATCGTTGCTTGATTTTTCCAGCCGTTCCTTTGTGTCTACTGGCTGTTGTATAGTTTTGTTAATTACAACAGCTTCTGGCTTCTTGTCTTTTTCTATTTTCTCTGTTTGCGATTTGTTGTTGTCTGAGTCAGAGGCAACTGCCACCTTTGGTTCCGTAGCAGTCTTGTTGCTATCATTTGGAAGTGGAGCTTTTAGTGTCTCCTTTTCAGAATTTAAGGGTTTCAGTGGTAATTTAGTTGCTGCTAATTCATCAATGTTTGGTTTGTTTGCTTGCGATTTAGCTTGAGAAACATTGGTAGTTGTTGTTAACGCTGCAGCTGAAGTTGTGGTAGTAGCGGTAATCGTTACAGCGGGAGCTGTAGTGGTTGTTGTTGTATTTGCAGCACTGGGTGTTAGTGCTGTTGGTGTGGTTGATTTGTGAGGTGAAACCATTGTTGTAACAGCAGCAGCAGCTGTTGTGACTGAAGCACTCGCTGGTGTTTTGTTGCCTACGCTGGCTGTAGTGGCCGTTGGAGGTATTTGTTTTGTCAATTGTACTGGTGTAGATTGTGGTGATTTTAAAGCTGCCACAGTAGCATCAGCATTTGTTCCAGTTTTAGCCGGACTAGTGGTATTACTAGTGGCTGTGTTAGCACCATGTGTGGATTTTGGTAAGTTTTGCGAGTGACCTGAATGTCCTAAATGTCCTCCTTTGACACCAGCATTTGTAGGCGGTGTAAACTTATTTTGCTGATGTGCAGCACTTGGCCCTGACGACAAAGGTTTCGACGGCGTCAATGATATGGATGGTGGCGGTGCTTGGTGCTTAGATGAAGCTGTTGCTGAAATACCGGTAGACATTTTTGGATGTGGTCCGGCCGATAAATTGCCACTGTTACCAATATTGGCTGTAGTTACGGGAGTTATTTGCGTGTTCGGTGGCAGATTTGGAGGTTTCATCTGATTTGTTAAAGGCGGTGGTGGTGGAGGTGTAGCGGCACTCATTTTATTTCCACTAACGGCTGCCGCCTGAGCAGCCGCGGCTGTAAGGTAACGAGACAGAGCGGCCTGCTGTTGCTGTTGTTGATGCTGATTCTGATGTTTTTGCTGTTGTTGCTGCTGTTGATGAGACATTGCAGTTGTAGTTGGTGGCGGTGGGGGTACACCTTGAACTGGTTGCTGTTGACCATGACCATGTTGGGTCTGCCCACCACCATGTTGCTGTTGTTGCTGCATTTGCTTTGCCTGCATCTGATACTGAAAAACTTGCAATTGTTGTACAAAGTTTTGTGGCAATGCTTGCAAAGTCTGTTGCAATTGGTTGAATGTTGGATTTGACGCTGGATTGCCATTTGCCTGTTGCTGATAGGTTTTGTTTAAAAGCTCTGCGGCACCAGGAGTTCGAGTTAAGGCTAACGGCTCTCCACTTACACCAGGCCCTCCACTGCCAGGTCCGGCAACACCACCAACACTCGGCCCTCCAACTGGTCCAGCCCCTACACCACCACTTCCTGCCATATTATGGTGTTGATGTTGCTGCTGTTGGTGCTGTTGCTGTTGTTGCATCTGATGCTGAAACTGTAAAAATTGCTGCTGTTGTTTTAACATATTTTGTATCCGTTGTTGCTGTAAGAATGCGTTTATATCCGCCTGCGATGACTGTGGGATAGCATTTTGACTATGCACTAAATTCTGCATTTGCTGTTGTATGCCTGCAAACGTTTTTGCAACTTGTGGCATATTATTAGGACCATTCGGTGGCCCTCCGCCCATACCACTACCACTCGCACCAGGTGGTTTTTGATTGTAACTCATTTTGTCATTCAGTTCAATTTGTGCTCTCTATGGGAAAACTGTAAAACGAGATAAATAATGTTAGTTCTGTGTTTTTTTTCTTTTTCTTTTTTTTTTTTACTTCATTAATCATAATCATATCATCGTTTAGTTAACAACATGCATGTAAATTGCAAACAGTTATTAATCTCATTCATACATATGTATGTATGTTTATTCGCAATTTATATGGTATGAGCCCAGGTTGAAAATTATAGGCCAAGGTTTATAGTAAGTAAACAGAAAAATAAAAACAATGTAATCATCAACACATAGTTTAATGAAACATAAACAAAAAAAAACTAGTTCTTTCCTTTTGCGTCTGATATAAACTAATGAAAACATACAGTGCTGCCATGTGATTCTTTATGAGTAGAATATGTGTTGAGAAATAGTCTCCATTCAAATATTTTAAAGATTGAATAGAAAGAATTTGTTTGATATCGATATTCAACGAAATATGTAGATTAACTAACTGAAGTGATACAAGAACAAATTAAAAAAAATCATCTTTCTAAGAGAAAAGATTATATCTCATCATAATTTGTTAAATATACGGAATTATCTATCTGTTACCATTACATGGAATCCTTACTGCATGGATGTTTTTCCCAGGCCTTCAACTGGCAGTTAATTTACGAATTGAAATCGAACAAAAATCATCAAAGTGAATAACTCATTAAACTCATTAGAGAAACTGTCAACAGAAAATCGTTATTTTTTACGTTAGATTTTCTATTTTTTTTTTTTTTTTTTTTTTTTTGTAGAGTGAATATAGGCGATACCTGGTTTCACAAGGCATGAATTAATGGCAAACGTGATTCCTTTTAAAAATAATTGCCGGAAATTTGAACAAATTTGAGCAACTTTTCCGGATTTAATGTGTGTATGTATTGGTAAATACAAAAAGTAAATGTGTACATATGTTAAAACATCTCAAAATACCTGTTATTGTTTCTAATCTTAAAGTCGTTCTTTATTTAGCCTATATTTCATATATTTCATAAATAAATAATAAATAAAAAATATAAAAATTAAAAAAAGTATTTTTTTTTTAATAATTTAAGCCTCCCTTCAATTAATCTGGCAATATTCATGAGAAAAAGTAATATAGACATTTATATTTACAACTTCGTACACATGGCCACAAGAAATTTTAGAAAAAGTACGGGAAAGAAAAAAAAAAGACGGAAAACGAAAAATAGTTCAAATAACCAACCACAACAAACAAAAATGTACCTGGCTGGTGGTATGTATTTGAAATATAGACATCAACATACAATCTAACCTGCTGCTAGTCAGAGCTTTCAGTTTGTAATTCTTCTCTCTTTATTTTCTCTTTATATTGTAGATTTACTCTCATTTAGTAAAGTCTACTAAAAGCAAAATTGTTTTGTTTATACTCGTACAATTCTCATTCAATGGGTGTGAAGTAATTCCGTAATAATGACGTATATTTATGTATATATATATAAATGTATATGAAATATAGAACCGATTTATCTAAAGAACTATTAGTGCCAATAACAGCAATAACTGCTATGATGATGATGTTCATGACGACGACAAAAACAATTGAAACAAAAAAATAAGAGTTTACAAAATAATAAATTATGGGTAAGTACTTGAGTTTGTAATTTCATTATTAGTCTCTTTGTACACAAAAACAGCCTGTTTAGCTTTATTGCCAAACTTCATAAGCGTACAGTGTGCCCGGAAAGAAATTCTATTTACAATTCTTCTAACACTACGGTTTACTGAAACTCAAATTCGTGTACTCGCAAATACTTTATTTCTTTTTTTTTTTTGATACAATGTATCTGTGCTGAATAGATAGTATGTTTTGATTATTGTACTGCTTGCTTCTGGTGTTTTTATCCCACCATACATGTATGTATGTACGTATATACATAGTGAATATACAATATTTTAAATAGAATAGAGTACGTTCAACGAACTTTTGTTTATGTTTTCATTATTTCATTTCGTTTTATATACAGATTTCTATACATACATATGTATAGACTTGCATTATTGTTATTGTAATAGAAGACACACTATATTATTAGACACTTCCTTCAACGTCATAAGAATTCTTTTATAAAAACAAAAACCTAAATTCGCCTAAAATTACAGATTTATCGTGTGTAACAGTTGTTTTTAACAAAACAAATGCGAATCATTAAGATATTGAATCATTTCCAGGGAGCAACTAAATTTGCATTTTATTGTGTGACACACTACAAACAATATTTCAATCTGGAATAAAGCAAAAATATATATATAATAAATGCCTTTAATTTAACGAGTTTTTACGTCCAAAATCTCGGACGAAATATTAAAAAAAAAATAGTTTCGGCGATTTCCTCTCAGCAGTGTTCTGGCAAAAATACTGTGTGTTAATAAAATTAAAATTTTGAAAAAATCTGTCGTTCGAAATCTGCTTTAAACTGTATGTCCCGCCATTCATGACTAAAATTATTACACACAACATGGGCGATGTGAGATTGTAATCCTGACTAAAGTGTTGTAATGACTAATTGAGTAGGTACATTAAAAATTGTAATAATCAACAATTTTGAGACATTAAAAATGCAGTGTTACAAGAGAATTCTAGAGGTTTGTTAGAATGAGTAAGCCTCAGATCAATAAGTATTGCATTTATTAATTTAGAGAAAGAGCATTGATACCTCACCTCTTGACTATCAAACACAGAAAAACACCGCATCGCAAAAAATTCGATCTGCTGCGACATATCCCTAGAAAAAGTTTATCATACAGCAAGAATTTAGCATAAAAACCGTACTCGCCAAATTCATTCGATTATCCAACACGAAATGTTCGGATACCAGTCTCAGGTCGAGAAATATTGCTTTTATTAATTTAAAGAAAGAGCATTGATACCTCTCTTCCAAAGATAAAGGTAAATAATATATTTCAGTGACACATGTAGCTGCAACAAAAGTTTTCCATTGCAATTCATGAGTAAATATGAATTCCATTTCCCTCAAAGCAACTGGTTTGATTTGTTCCTAAGCCTTCTTTAGAAGTCAAATTCAGTTATTAATTAATTAAATAGGATGGAATGGGTAATGTAAGAAATAAATTGTTTTTAATGAAATAGATGGTTACTGATAGTATATACATTCGCTAAGAAATTAGGTCAATCTTAAGTTTCACCCAATTTCAAAATCTTCATTATTTCAATATAATGTAAACAATTATTTAAATTTAATGTAAACCTTTTGTATTATAAATCGCTTTATAAAATATAAACATAGTTTTTCAACAATTTTTTAAGAAACTTAAAAAAGAATTCATCAATCATGTGTTTGTTTTAAATTGAAAAAGAAAAATTAATTTCTCTTCAAAACTTTGCCAATCAAGATAAAATTAAATTGTATAACACCACACATGATTACAATGAGATAAAATAATAAAACGTTTAACCCTTTTTCTGACATCCTCTGCTGATGTCTCTACCAATTCTGTTTTCTCTCTCTCTCTCATGTACAACACTAAATAAATAACACTCTTTAAAGCTATAGAAATCCATCTGTACGCTGTTATGTGAACATTCTCAGTTCTGTTGATGTCTTTATGGCTGACATGGGTAATGGTGTTACTTACTATGATTCGTGTGGTTCGTGGTGGTGGTTTATATTTTTTTTTTTCATTCTTTTGTGTGCATTTCTAGAACGCCCGAACACATTACGATATTGTTGTACCAGCATCCATCATCATCCATCCACAATTAAAATAAAACCTCTACAATGGCAACAAAAACAATATCATAAAAAGGGGAAAAATAAATGGAAAAATGTCGGGAGCAAAAAAAAAAAATGCAAAAATGCCGGCATCCTTAGTGACACAGAAAACTAAAAATCAATGTTGTTATATGTTAAACTGTATTCCATTTATTTGTTTTTATTTTTCTGTTACACACATGACTTTATTTAAAAATCCGTAAGCGTGTTTCTTTCTCTCTCAGAACAAGTTTTATGACTGTTACTTGTATTTTCTGCTCATACGAACAGTGGAATTAACACAAAATTTTGAATTTTCTTTGAAGTGATTGGACTTATTCGAGTCTACATAGACCCAGAACGTTCCCTACGTCACAACAGTTGTCTTAATCTTTTAAAGTAATGACTTGTGGTACAGGCAAATAGAGACAATATAAAAATATACAACCATATAAGTTATCAAAAAACTAATTTATATTATCTATGAACTTCTTAAATTTCTTTTATACGACTGATTTCTATCAGGTGTAACAAAAAAATGTTTTTCAATAAACGATTTTAAGCTTTAGAATGTGCTGCAGATGAAAGATTGTGTCATAAAAAATTGTTTTACTGAGTATTGTTCTAGCGGAAGGAAATTGACTCAATTGCAGATAAAATACGATATATTTTGAAGTTCATCTCCGATAAAAACAAAAACTCAAAGTGAAAATGCCGAAAAGGTAATAAACACTATTGAAAAATTTTGGTGACATGTAAGATTAATTTCTCATCACATGAAAATTCCATACAAGCAGGAATCCAGGGACATTCAAATGTAACAATTATACGGGTTCCAGACCACCGAGATATCGTCGGAAATTGCATTACTAATGAACTGACCAGAACTGGTACAGAACTCACAATTGCCAACTACCTCAGATCTGTAGGATCTGAGAGGAAGTGGGAGTCAGGGTGATAGTTCAGTGATGACTTCTTCAGTACTTCTTTAAAAAAGATATTTTGTGCTGCAGCAATTAGTAAAACTGGCACAATTTCCAACACAGGACATATGCTGCCCGCAAATGTTGGCGATATTGATATTATTAGTCGAACATTGCGAGAAGTAACTGCAGTCTTTGTAAATATTGAATAATTATCGATAAAAGTAAGTCGGGCAGTAAACAAAGATGAAAACAAATATATGGTTTAAACGAACAAACGGCCATAAATTATAGGAAAGGCATCAGTTTGAAGACAAAACCAATACAACAAATTAAATTGAGAATGTACTAGACTCTGATACTACCAGTGTTGTTATATGGCGCATAGTACTCGAGCAGGCAGATGAAGCTGTGCGTGGAGTCTTTGGGAGAAAAGTTATTTACGAAATATGTGGCCCCGCTATAAGCTTAATGACATCGATTTCTTTAGATTCAAACCAGTAAAACGTCCATGTTGACAGGGACATTTTGTGTCCTTTGGGTTGTAATATAGTATCGAAATGAGATATTTAATAAGTTAAACACAGTAGAATGCCTATTTTCACTTTTGTTTGTCTAAATCTAAGACTTTCAACTCTATATGTACACATATCGTTTACACTCTTAATAAAAAAAATGAATAGGTTCTCCTTTTATAAAGAGTTCCTAATGAAGCACAAATGCATCATGTCGACAAATGTAATCCTCCGATGAAAGACTCCAACCCACCAAAGAAGAATATAAACTAGAATTTGGATTAGAAATTGGATTTCCAAAATATTGTTTTACAATCAAAAATTGTTGGCTTTTCTAAATTCTTATATATGGAGGTTTGTTTTATGGACTAAAAAAGAAAAAACGAAAAATACTTATTTGGTTTTGCTTAAAATCACATTGAAATGGAAAATCGTCAACCACCTCAACGGCAATACCGACGATACGCGCTTAGCATTGACACAAGTGACCATCACCAAAGCTAAAACGAATATCCGAATTAAGATGAAAATGGGGTAACAAAAAGAAAGGGTTACATTTTATTTTATCAATAGCTGTGAATATTCTTCAAAAATAACATTGTTTTAATAATAAAAAAAGTGAATAAAGAAGCGAGAACAACACAAAATACAAGCTAAAAACAAGAAAACAAACGCGGCCAATAATAAATCATTTGGCCCCAAATTGAGTTTTAGGTAGTAAAAAAACAAACATACATACACATACAAATTTGGTTTGACGTCTATGAAGTGGCGCGAGGTATTTGAAGGAGAAAATGAAGCAGCAACTTAACAAACACTTTTAAGCATTTGCAAAAACAAACAAAAACTAAAAGAAACTAACACACACACACATAGACGTACACTTATATATTAAAATGTACCTGCATGTAGAGAGAGAGTAAAACACACTTAGAAAATATCACGAAGCAAAACATACAAATAAACATTTATACGCGGAAGCAGCAGCAAAAGCACACAGCCAAAAAAATACACAAAACAACTCAAACTGAACTCGAGAAAAAGTAACAAAATATAATAAAGAAAAGAAAAAAAGTAAAGCGTCAATGTGGATCACTTAAAAACTGAAAAAAAATGAAATGAAATGTAAGAAAAAAAACACACAAGAGGAGGTTGTACATGAAAACCAAAGCAACGCGCTCCATTTTAGCCTGCGTCAATGTGGCTAAAGTGGTCGCGCGCATTTTTTCGACATGTTTTTTGTCGCTTTTTTTTTTTGTTTCTCAATAAAATCGTATAATTAACTAGAAAAACTTACATTTTTTTGTTATGCCTTTTTAATCCTCCACTTGACCAGCACTCAAAATGTCTTCTCTGTTGTTTTCTTTTTCTTTCTTTATATCAGGTTATTTGTTAAAGTACCGGTTTATTTCAATAACTAATTTTTATTTATTTATAAATGTTGTAGTTTATAAGCAGATTTCCAAATATTTCGTATTTTCTTTCGATTTTGAAGTTTTTAAACACACTTTATTCTTTCTTCTTCTTTTCTTGCTGTTGTTCTTCTGCTTAAAAATGCTTGATTACGTTCTTCATTATTTGATGTTGTTGTTTCTCATTTCTCCTGTTTCTTAACACACATACACAAGCCCGCACTCGCAAACATACCAATTTCTACATAACTACTGCGGCATCGTTGAAAAAATTTTTTTTGTTTTCCTTCGCGATGACTTCAATTCAATTTTTATGCATTAAAACACTTGCACTCCTTGAGATTTTATTATATTTTGTTTGTTTATAATTTCATTTACATTTTACACTAGTTTTAAGTAATTTTACATTAAGTTAAATGTAAAAAATTACAGTTTTTTCTTTAGCGAGACGTGAAAACGAAATTTTTTCAGAAAAATCCGAAAGCATACGAAAACGATTGTTTCGCATTGCCAATTGTTTGCATTAGGTAACACAATGTTGTATTTCTTCAACTAAAACAGATATGTTATGCTTCGCATTGAAAAACGCTAAAATGTTGCAAGTGTTGCCATATGACATTACATCACCCTGTTTTCTAATTGCTGCAACAGACTTGCCAGTGTTCTATTTATTATTAAAGAAAATTACATTTGGTAACTTTATCAAACAGCTGACTAGAATATCGTAAATTTAAAGAAATCTCGTAAATAAAAATAACAAATAATTGCGGCTAAAATCTTGTTTTGTACAACAAATAGTAGCACTAAGAAAACGTTAAAAAGATTATGGCACCACAACAACATGTTGATCTGACAAATGAAGAACTCGACTGGATTCAAATGCGCCAGGAATCTGGTCCAGTGTTTCCCGAAACAACAAAAGAAAAAATGATGCGCAAAATAAAAGAAAATCCTCTGGTACCTATTGGTAAGCCGTCTAATGTATTGTTTATTTCACATAATTATATAAGAAAAGACAATTAAATGTAAATTTACTTTCGTGTTTTTATTTGCGTGTTGGCTAATTGTTTACACTGTCCATTGTAGGTTGCATTGCTACAGCCAGTGCTTTAGGATATGGTCTCTATAATTTTCGTACTGGAAATCGTAAGATGTCACAGTTGATGATGAGAGCACGTATTGTAGCGCAAGGCTTTACAGTGGCCGCATTGGTAGCCGGTGTGATGATGACATACGGCAACAAGAAAGATTAGATGGCTGATCTGTGTTAGACCTCGAAAGAAATAGTATGCTAAAAATGAAGCTTTGTTAAACAAAATTAATATCTAAGAATGTTGATTTTTAGTTTGAATAAGGAGTGTAAAAGAAAATTACCTTTTTTGTATAAGTTTTCCTAGAGCAACTTATATTCATAATAAATTTTTATATTATAAGGCCACTTTATTTTTTGTCTTCATATATGTTTCATATTTGTATATACATAGGTAATGTAAATGTTTGGTAATCTAAATAGTGATGTCATGCTCTAAAACAGATACACCAAAACGTATTGTCTGCACATTAATCAGAAAATATAGTGATGTCTTTAAAGGATTCTTAACGATTTAATATACACTTGCCCACAATGTTAAAAAGATGAGGTCACCTCTTCGGTCAGATAAATCATGGAATGAATGCTCTTGGTTACTGTTTATTCTAAGCAAAAGTGTTTAAAATTCGTTTGTCAACTAATTTGTGTACTGCTGTACAGTTTTAGTTTGAGAACATGGTATTACATTTGATGATTAATGATGTGCGGAATGTTTCAGGTATTATCTTTCATTCTGTGATTTCGATTCGATAGAAAATTTGAATCTTAAGCTGTTTCCTTCGAAACGAAAGAAAAGCTACTGAAACTATAGTCAAGTTTGCTATAATTACATATTTTATAATTATCATCGTTCTTGTATTATTTCTCTTACTGACTGTGTTTTTATTTTACGTAGTGTCTTCTTTCGAAATTAAAAATAGAGTCTATGAAAATGTATCCACATACATATATACCTATGTACGTATGTCATTAGGAGAGTTTGCATTAATTATTTGCCGACAATTATGCGAATTGCGTGATATAAAACCCAATCGATACAATGAAAATTTTATTAAAAACTACCAGATAAGAACTTATATAGTAAGAAAAGAATAAGCAGTTGATATTCAAATATCGACTCTATTAATACGCACAATCATTTCAACTTCTTTAGAGGACAACATTGTTTTTTGCACTTTAGGAGACATTATGATTTGTATAAACAATATATGTAGACGGTGGCTAAAGTGGATTCTTGTAAACTCGAACGGGACCCACAAATCTGGCTGAAGACGGAATGAACACGGTAGATTATATGTACTATATATCATATATGTACTATCATATCATACATATCCTGAAATGGCAATAGGGCCTTATGATTATTTTAATAAGATAAAGAACTATAGCATAACATCTATTTTACTTAAATTACTATATATATACATATATACAGTAATATTTATATATATATATGAAATCATCCATAAGTATTTCATAATATTGCCTATGGCCATAAATAATTTATAAATTAAAATTAACTTTTCTGTGTACCCCAAAAATAAAGCTTTTCAAGTGTTTCAGTTTTTAATGATAAAATCTATTACTTTAATTATATACGTCATACAAATACATATGTACACCGTTTATATGTTCATCTGCATAAAATACTAAATATTGACTATTCATTGTTCCAAAGTCCAAAAGCCGAAAATCGAATTAATTAATATATAACATAATGAACTAAAAAAAATTAATGAAGTTAAATTGTTATGGAATTCAATTACATCAAATTCGAACAACTGTGTATAATTTATTATAAGCTTTTTTTGGAAACGGGTTTCTGTCCAAATTAAATGTATTTTTTTATAACATGTTCAAACAATTAAAAAATTCCATTTACTTTACGTAAATACGTATGTACATACATATACTATATAGTGCATACAAAATATTGTATTAGCGTGATCACAAATATAACTTCCATTAGATCAATGTGATCTGAATCAATAATAAAATATTATAGCTTTATATATCTTTTTAAATAAGATGTAGTAAGAAGATATAATTTCTTTTAGAATAAAATAAAAACATTATTTATCTTGCATTGTTTATTTATTTATAATTTTTATATACCTTTCTTACAAACTGGGTGCCGTGGAGCCAGGGGTGTTATATTTGACGATTTTACGTCATTTTGACGATTTTTATTGTCAATTTACTAATATGACGATTGACGTTTTTTCCCATAGAATTTCTAACATTTTGACGATTTTTTGGCATCACTTACATTTTCTATAAAACCACTTTGTAGAATTATGTTATCAAATTAAGAAAATGTTTCATTTTCAAAATACTATAATAAATAATTTAAGTTTAATTGCACCTAATAAAATTTTAAATAAAAATACCTTTGTTGAAAACTTTTCATAATTTAAGTGCTAAAGATATCAGGTAATAGAAAATGAAATAAAATAATTACATACATACCTAATTGGCCATTACAACCCTTCAGTCATGATTACGGCCTAGCTTCTCACACCACTCATGTTGTGTGCCTTAATTTTATACCTAAGTGGCGAGACCTACAGTTTAACGTCGACTCCGGATGACAGATTTTTTGAGAAACTTTTTCATGGCAGGTTTATTTACTCTCAAGAGTTCTTTGCCAGAAATCTGCTGAGAGGAAGACGCCGAAGAAATATTTTTTTTTCACATTTCGTTTTGATGTCTGGCCTGGGGCTCGAACCCGGGCTTTACTTCTAATAAGCTACCTAATGCTAAAGTCTACGGCGACTTTTAAATAAAAGAATTAAGATTGATAAATTTTGGTGAACATTTACTTGATTTCAAAAATTTTTAGAAAATGATTAAAAAATCACATAATTTATCAAATTTTCCAAACTTATGTGATTTTGTTAATAACTTATGACTTTACCAAATTCATCAGCTAACGTTGAACGTATATTTAGTACAATTAATATAAACAAAACTAAAATAAGGAATTCTTTGGATTCAAAAACCATTGAAGGTATTTTATTTTCAAACGATTATTTATAAAATAATTTTTCTAATTGTTTTAATGTTAATATTACTAAAAGTTTGATAAGTAAACTTTGTTCACATAAATTGTACGAACTTTAATTAAAAATATATGTAAATTATAAGTTTACACACAATGTTTTTAATATTTCTTACTAGTTTTTTAAGTTTTCCGTCTAGTAAGATTTTCAAAAGAAAATATTTTATATATTTTTTTATTGACTTCTTTGTTTTTTTACTTTATGGTTTTATTAAAGACTGATGAATTAATTGTTCCTTTATGTTAAATATTGTTTTTATAAATTAAAAATAGAATTACACTTATAGAAAAATATATTATTCATGTTTTAAATTATGACGATTTTTCTTAATTTTTGTGACGATTTTGACGATTTTTTACAAAAAAAAACCTAACAGCCCTGCGTTAAAGAGATCGATTACAAACAAGCATCCCAGATTCAAACGATGTGGATGACTAAACATTTTTTATCATAGTGATTATGGAAGAAAACAATTCCTTATCTGAATACATACAATTACTTATCGAAATATGTAGCGGAACAATGAAAACCTTACACTTTGATCGCCTGTAGAGTTAGAGTTAACTTTATTGAAATAAAACACAGTTTGGGTTTGTTTTTCGTTTTCTCAACATTCTTAAAATGCAATTTGAATTCTCTTTGTTGATGGTTTTTATTTAATTTGCATTCAAGAATGTGAAAGATTTTTTAAACTTTATTTCCAATTCATTTAATGTTTGATATTTGGTGGTATTTTATCAGTGTTCTTTTTTTTGTATTCTTTTTTGTAGATTTGCTTTTGATAATTTTTTTTTATTTTTTTATTTTTCGTTTTTAATTGTGTTTAAATGTGTGGGATTGTTTGTTGTTGTTGTAATTTTTACAATTCTGTTTACATTTTTTAGTTTTGTTTTTACAATGACTTTTCTCATTTTACTATAAAACATAATGTCGTCAAGTTTACAATATTTGTTGTTGTCATTTGTATGATTTATAGTATGTATGTTATAAACAGAAATTGAATTAATTATTAATTAATTAAAACAGAGATTAATTAAATTAAATTAAATGATTAACAAAAAAATTTTTATAATTTCTATAGGGATTTTTAAAAGATTAAAACAAAATACATAAATGATTGAAAAGGAAATTGTTTAAAATAATAGTTTGTTTTTCTTAATTAACAATTTGCTTGCAAAGTTGCTGGTGGGAGTGGTGTGGGCAGCAAATGATGTTGTTATTGCAAATTGTAGTAATTATTTTTTTTTTATTTTAACCAGCTATATGCAGTAATTGCTTTTACACATTTATCATGCTACCAGCTAGAAAATCTTTTTTGTTATTTATTTAATTTTTATGATTTTTTTTTTTTGGTTTTTTATTTAAATTTTTCCATTGAGAGATTTTATTTTTTTTTAATTTTTTAAACTCAAATTAAATTTTTGCTCAAATAATAACTTTTCTTGTTTTTCAAAAAAGGCACAAATACCTCTAATATATGTTTAGCAAAAGCTTTAATATGATAAGAATTGTTTTTTTTACTTAATTTTACATTTCAACTCAATCATAATAAACAATTGCTAATATTTTTGGAAAAATTTAGTATTTTTCTTAAGTTATGTTTACAGTTTTTTATTTAATTTTTTGTAACTTTTTTAGTGTTTGCTTGTGTCGACCAGTTGTTGATTTTAGCTTTACTTAAATACTAATTTTTTTAATTTTTTTTTTAGGTTTTTATTGTATTTTTCTCGTTTTTTAATTATTAAATAATAATTTTTAGTTTATTTAAAGACTCCAAGTTTTAGACATATTATGTTATTTTTTTATTATAGTTAAATATTTATATTTATTTTAGAGCCTTCTTACAATTATCTGAGGTCTATTTTACATTTTCTTTTTCAAAGTTTCTATGGATTGTTTATATTTCCATACTTTGAATATCAAGGATATATTTTAAACAAATCTTCATATCCTTGATAAAAAAAAAACAAAATTTTAATTAAAAAAAAAAAATTATAGTAATAAATTGTCTAAAAGATATACATATGTTTAGCTTTTAAAATGACCATCAAGTCTAAAAGTTTAATTTTTATAAACTGTTTGGTATTTTCATAAATATCTTATTTTGTTTCGTTTTTGTTTAATATTTATACACATTTTTTCTTCTTTTAAATTTATTACAAATCATAGAGCTATTAAAAACTACTTTTATTAATTTAATTTAAATCAAGTTATTTTCTTTATAAATATATGTATATTTTACATTGCCTTAAAAAGAAAAATAAACAATAAATTGTAAACATACATAATATGACATCGAACGTATGTATTATTATGTAATTTGCTGGTCGACTTGAAAAACAGAAATAATTTTTTTTTATAAAATTTTGTTATTCTACTACAAACAAATTAAAGTCATGTACTTATTATTAATGAATTTATTGGACTTTCTTTTAAATGAAATAACACAACATAATATTATGCTTAAAATAGAAAATTTTAAATTATTTTTACAAAATTTTGGCACTTCCATTTAACCTCCTATTTCTGTAAGATAAACGGGTTCAGGCATTCAAAAAATTATATGAAAAACACTTAATTATTGAAATATTTTTAAGTTATTTTCATGCAAATTTTCAATTGCCTAAAATCGTTTGCCTTATGGAAACACGGAGCAAGTGTTTTTATATTATTAGTTTTACAATTTATTGTTTATTTTCTTAGTGGGGGGGAAAAAACTATTGAATTCATATATTTGTAATAATTTTTCGTTTTTGTTTTAATGATGAACCATTTTATTTATTTTTTATTAGTTTTAATTTTTTTTACTTTGTCTGTATTTTTTTTAACTTTGCTATTTATTTATTTTTAATTTGTATTTCCAATTTATTTATTCTTTTTATTATAATTTAAAAGGGTAGAAGTAGGGACAATGGATTTTTCTACGGGAAATAGCACAAGTAGTAAATGAAATTAATTTTTTTTAAAGAAATATATACAAAATAATATATGTTTTGTTTGTTTATAATTTAAATCGATTAAGAGATAAAGAGGATGTGAAAAATATTAGCGGTTTTCATTAATAACAATACAAATAAAAATTATTACAAAATAAACTGGTTGAAAATCCCTGAAACAACCAGTTTAAATTGAAACGTTAGGCCTGGTTGAAGCCCAACTTAGCAGTTTGTATTGTTAAAAAGGCTATAAACTAATTGAGGGTTAATAGTACAGGACGACTTGCATATTATGACAATAATTTTGGTCGTCCTTTACTAAAGTCCTATTTAAACATATTGTTTATGTAATGCAACCACCCTTTTCTTCTTTTTATTAAGAGTGATTTTAAAGACATTTTTGGTTTCATTAATCCCTGATTTTTTGTAAAACAAACAGGTTCTTACGATTAAAAATCTGTATTAAAACAATTTAAATATATTTGAGAAATTAAGTGCTTTATATACAAACATTTTCAATCGTTTGAAAACACTTGCCTTACAAAAACACAGCGTTAATTAATTAATAAAATAGAAATGCTATTTAAAATTGTTCTTTTTAATTTGTAGAAGAGAAAAGCCATAAAATAAAGAATTTTATTTATTTATTCTATAGCTTGTAAAGGGTTGCTGCTTACTTTTAAAAGATTTTTACATTTTATATGCATTCATATATAATAAGTTTTCTTTTCCTATATATTTTAGTTCTTGTTTGATATAAAAAAAGAAAAAATATAGTTTTTTTTTTTGTTTTATAATAATAATTTTTCTATAATTTTATACTTTTTCCTAACAAAATTTAATTGTTTATTTTAAATAAATCTTTCTTAACAAATGTTTATTAAATTGTGTTTTTTTTACAAAATTAATATTTGAAAACAACTCAAAAGAAGTTGTTTAATTATTAATCAATAGATGTTAATAAAAATTTATTTAAAATGTCTATTTTTATTTGATATATAATATAAATATGTATGTATGTATGTATATAATTCATTCTTCTTTTTCTGTATTTAAAAAGCTTGAATTTTGAATTTTTACATAAAAAAGTAAATATTTACAAAACAATAAATCAAATTGTTATAATTTATATAAATTTCTTTTTTTAAAAATATTTTAAAGTATAATAATTTTCTTCTTATTTTTTTTAACTATACAAGTAACTTTCACTAAATATTTCAATGTTAATTTTTAGCAAAAGTTTTATATTTTAAAACACAAAAATTATAATTTTATTCTTTTAACAAAATATGTATTGAAATAATATGTCTATTATTGTTGAAAAAGTATGTTTAAATTATAGTAGTTACTTACAAAATACTTTTACTACTATAATTTTATTTCTTTTAATTTAAATATTATTGTAAGACAATTTATGAAAAAATTTTTTTTTCTGCTTTTTAGATTTTCTTTTTCTTTTACGTGTATCGTTATATAGTTTCATACGAGTTTTTGTTATAATTTACAATAAATTATTAGTATTGGAAAAAAACAAAAAAAAAACAAAGAAAAAATACTCCAACGAACAGAATTGTTTAAACAAAAGTAATAAAAATAAAAGAATAAATTTTTTAACTATGTACATTTAATATACATATAACAAAGAAAATACTGTATATTAAAAAAAAAAACTAAAAAAAAAACAAAAATTTTTTTATATGTATTAACAAAAGTGCAACCAAGATATTCAATAACAGAAACTAATAATATTTATTATTATATGTATATGTTTTTATTATATTTTGTTTAAATTTTAGATAATAAAAGGTAGTAAGATTCTGAAATACGATTTTCATACAACAATTAAAACAATATACTAAAAACTGTCTAAGAGCTTTTAAATATATGTATGTATGTATATCATAAAAGGTTTTGAAAAAAGAACGCTCGAAATTTAACTAGTTACAGGAGTTTGATATCCTTTGGTTTTAAATAAATGTATCCCCTGTTTCTAAACAGAGAGTTTTTGAATTGTTTTAATACAAATTTTCAACCGAGTAAAATCGTTTGTCTTACTGAAACTGCGGATTATTTATTTACGAGAACTGAAAATCTTTAGCTAAGTTTAAAAAAAATGTCCATATCGTCTACAGTTTAATTTTTGTTTTAACAGTAATGATGCAGACAAGAAATTTTTTTTTGTATTTATATATTAAATAGTACAAGCACAACAACAGTTATTCATATTAATAAATGTTAAAAATTATTCTAAATATGTAATCTTTAATGACAAGTTATTTAGTGTTAAACATTTAATTAATGTTAACATTTGAATTTACTCACTTTTTATACCAAAGCATACTATACAATATGTACAAACACATGTGATTTCAATTAATATTTGTAAAACGACACATACAATGTACATACATATATGCTGGAACATGGCCAAACACTATCAGCAACCACACTCGTAATTCACACCGAAATCTTACAGTGCAAATAGCATTGGATTAACAATATACTATGAAAACTCTATATTGATATTACAAGAAACTGAAACTATAAGTTGAGTGGACCCATGTTTCTGGTAGGCATTAAAGAAATCTATGAATATATAGACAAATGCTGAATTATACCATGGAATCTCTATTTATGAGAAGCTAGGCCGTAATCCAGACTGAAGGGTTGTAATGGTCAATTATGTATTTATGTATGTGTTTGTGATTTCTATTTATAAAACAGCGGTAAATATTAAAAATCCATTTTCCGACTACTAAGCATTTTAATAGTCGGACCTGTACAAGTATTCAAAAAGCTTTGCTTAAAGATATTAAAAAGTATTCAATTATCTGCTTCTTTAGGAGAAATTATTTGTAAATTTGAAAATTTGTATTAAAGCAATTAAAGAAATATATGAGAAATTGAATGCTGCTTACATGCTTGTTATAAATTAAAGAACATTTTACAACCAATAAAACAAAACTTTTGCCTTAGAATGCAGCAGGAAAACTAATTGTTTTCTGTTACATTTAAAGAAAATGTTTCAATGACAAATTGAATTCAGTTAAGTGTGCCTGTCTTTATGCTTTTAAAGTGTTGAAATAAAATAAAATTTTCAGTTTTCGTATAATATCTATAAAAAAAAAAAAGAACAAGAGGGAAAGGAAAATAAGAAAATGATTGTAAGAACTAAACGAAAGATTAAAAAAAAAATTGTTTTTATATAAAAAATATGATAATTTTTTTTTTTTTTTTAATTTATCCTTTATTATGTGGTTTTATTTTGAGGATATTTATTTTGTTTTCCTTTGTGTTTCTGGTTTAATCATTAAGTAATAAACTTTACACTTCGTATTTTCTTTTGTGATTTTGTTTTTATGATGAACAAGATTGGTTTAAATATATTATATATTTTTTTTTTGTATTTTTTTTTTCATTATTTTCTTTTCAAACAAATATTTTTTTGTTTTAGGTTTTTTTTATAATATATATATTTTTTTTACATTTTTTTAATAAATTTTTAATGTTACTTTTTTATAAGTGCAGGTTGAATTTGGAAATATATTTATACAGAACAAAAAAAAAAAGAGATATAATAAATTTTGTAAATAATTTTTTTTTAATTAATTAACAAAGTACTAATTGAGAAAAAATAATAACGCAAAAAAACATACTAAAAATATTATTAAATTATAGTTAAAAAGAGAAACGAAGGAAAATGTTTGATAAATTATTTTTATAACAGTTTTCAAAATGAAAGAAAATGGACACATAAATGTTAAATATGGATAGTTTTTCTTCATTAAGTGTACACAACAAAAAGCTTGCTTTAAAATGGAAGGAAAATGGCGGCGGATATGGATTTCAAACAAAAAAGTATACTCCAAAAATTTCTATAAATTTTAAATACTTTTTCTGTTTCGTTATGTGTTTTGTTTTTGTTTTTTTCATCTTTTTTTTTAACTGTGTAAAGTATGATGCATTTTGAAAGTATGTAAAGATAACAAATTAAAAAAAAAATGTTATATTCTCACCATTATAATGTTTGGGGATATGGAGCAGAAGGAGCAGGTAATTCAATTTCTATTTTTTTTTTTAATTTTTACATTGCTTTAGAATATTTTTTTTTTGAAAAAGTTTTCTATTTTTAAAGAGTTTCTTTTTTTTTTAACGAGTAAGAGGTCGTGTCATCATGGTCATATGTTTCAATATGGAGGCATTTTTATCAATTAGACAAGAAAAGGTGTTTCCAAAAATATTTTCTTCCAGCATTACATCGTCGCCATCATATATGGTATCTGCATTTGAGTTAACTTTTGTGGCTGCAGCCAAAAGCATCATAGCTGCTGCCGCCGAATCAAGTGACGATTGTGTACCATTTGTGGCGGTAGTCCAATATTTACAAGTAATAATAGTCTGACTTTTGGGCTGCTCATCAAAATTATTATTCTTCGTATCGATTTTATATGGTGTTACATTCAACTGCTGTTGCTGCTGCTGCTGATGTTGTTGCTGATGTTCTTTTGTGTCTTTTAAAGTATCATTTAGCTGCTGCTTGTAAACATTTAAATCCGTTATATTATCATTATTGTTATTGTTACCGTTATTACTGTAATTTAAATTTTGCTGTTGTTGCTGATAGAAATTTTGTGAAGCTGAATGACGTCTCTTGCGATTTGCAGCCAATTTCAATTTGGCAGCGGAATTATTCAAGAAATGTTGGACCCTTTCATAGGTATGACAGGCGGCGACCGAAGATGGTGGTGTTAGTGCATTAATACTTTGCAAGTTTCTTAAATTCTTTTCTTCTACTAGTTTTTGGCTACCCTTCGATAGCTCTTCCTCCTCTTCTTTTTGCAATTCTGCGCAAGTTTTTTGATCATGTTGCGGTGATTGCTGTTCGTTCTCCATTTCGTGGGAAGTTGGTAACGTGGCTTCTTCTTGCCATATTTTAGCCAAATTTTCATGCCCCCAATCTAAAGTGTCCATGTACTGAGGGTCTTCAGTTAATGAACTTCCAACTTGTTTTAATAACTTCATTGGTTTAATTATAGTTTCAGATTGTTCAATAGGCTTCCCATCTTGCTGTTCCATTGAAGATTTGTGCTGCCAAATATTAGCATTTTCCTCGCCATATTGCCATAGGTTTTTGGACCCAGTATTTTCGTTTTGCAAATTCCAAACATTGTTTTGCCCAATTTCCTTGTTAAGCTTATCGTATGACTGTGTTTCTATTGGTAGCTTCATCGCATTGTCGGGCTTTAACAAATCTTCTATTAATCGATTGACTTTTTGCAACATCGAAACTTGCACATTATCATTATCAGCATTCCATGGATTTTTCATAAATTTACAATCCTCTTCCTTTTCCATTTTATTATCGTTATCTTCTATGTCTTCGGCATTATTTTCATTTGCTTCGGTGACAACATTAGCTTCGCCAATATATAAATCCTGCATATAACGCAAATCACTCATTATTTCATCAGCTTCTAATTGTAGCTCGTCCCTAAGTAGACGATTAGCCGGCATTGATTTGCCATATTCGCAGCTATTACAAGCTGCACACATGCCCCATAGAGTGTGTAACGATGTATTATCAAGGGAGCTTTCCTCACTTCTTTCTATATCCACGGAAGTTGGAAATTTTCTTTTTAATTCATGCTGATGCTGCTGGGGCATCTGTGGCAAATAACGTCTCTGATGGCATTGCTTCTCCACCTCCTGCATTGACCAGTTTTGGGCTAATTGTTGCTTCTGTTCCAGACCATTTACATCAGAGGTTTCTACAGAAGGACCATAGTTGAGGTTAGGATTTAAAGAATTCGCCTTACAAAAATCAACTTCATCGCATACGGAAGAGTCTGACACTAGCCAAATTGGATTATTCTCTAATGTACAATTCCTAGAACCGACTGCGGTACTAGTATGCGTGGGGTGCAGCCAAGAAAAGTGACCTGAATTTAAATGATTTTCGGCAGCAGCTTTAGCAGCAGCAGCTACAGCTTTGGTAACAGCGGCCATTATGGCTTCATTGTTTGCTTGACGACTTAAAGAAAATGTATTATGAAACATATTCTTTACCTCCCCTTGTGAAATATAAGTTGGGTCACTAAGAGTGGCTGTGGTAGGTATTTCTGCCATTTTTGCGGCTGCTAATTCGAAATCTTTCTCTTCTGTCTGGCAAGCCGTTTCCTCAGAACGTCTAACACGAAATTTAATTACAAACATATCGCTCTTATCCTCACTTAGCTTTTTACCATATTTCAATAGATTTGTTGAGCTGGTGGACACTTCTTCGTCAGCCATGTATATATCATTGCGAGTATATTCTAAATATTCCTCCGAGTCGTAATATAATAAACCACTTTCAGTACGCTCAAAGTCGACGGAGTCCAAAGCATTGTTTATTTCGAACGTATGGCCATCGACGAAATTTTCAATTGGTCGAAAGTGTGTACGTTCAGAGGTTAATAGGTTCTCTTCTTCTCCACTTCTGAAGAAGTCCTTTGGTAAACGTAAAGCATTTGAAGTTTGCAATGGTTTAGTTTGAGGTTTTACGATACCACACTGTTTAATGCGAGCATAAGCCACAAAGCCACTAGAAGAAACACTATGATTGGGTAGCGTCACTGCTGGCCCTATATTCACATCAGTTGGATTTTCTTCTAAGTCCTCTGAAGAAGGCTGATTAACAATGCTATCGCATACATCGCTACCGTACATTTCTGTAAGAGACATGGGATTGGAGGCACACCAAGACTTCAAATCGGGTTGAGCATTTTGACCATAAGCGGGAGCTTCCCATGTGGCACCAGTTATATTTGCAGCCAAACTAAAATTGCCATAATTGTTTTCATCCCGTAGAGTGGAGGCGTTCGGTATGTTGTTATTAGAGTGTAGACTATTACAAGCAGGACCAGCGTTAATGCCCTCCGACCATTTTAAATTCTGGTAGGGAGGAAATTGTAAATTAGCACCTAAATTTGAATTATTCAGAATTGACGACTCCTTAGATTTAATATAATCAAGTTCACCACCACCATCTGTAGACGACGTTAATGTTGTTGGCATCTAAAACGGAACGGAAACGACATTTGTGATTATTTTTTGACAGAAAGTGTCCTACAAAATATATATGTATTATTTCTCTTACCTTTTCTCCACTAATTGCATGACCCACATCGAGCTGACTTAGTTTTTTATTTGAATGCCAAACTTTAATGAGAAAACTTTCATCGGTATCGGCCGTAGACGATGTACCTATAGCATCAACACAATCACCTGAGGTCGACCAAATGGAATTTTGCAAAAACACATTGATCGATGGAGTATGGGCGTCGAGCGAAGCAGCTGCATCATTAGCACGTCGTACACCGCCCACAGATTTATCGAAATCATCCAAATTGCTTGGCATTGAAAAGTAATCACTTGAATTAGCAATATCAGCACCGACGCCAGAGCTAGCGCTACTATCCTCCACACGAGTGGTAATCATGGAAGACGATGAAGTCGTGGTTGACAATTTATTGCCCAACTTTTGATCGTAATGCTGTTGCTGATTATAATTGGACCAGAAATTCCATAAATCTTTTTTAAACGGAGCCAAAGCATTGAGTGATGTAGTAGCGTAGAAATTTGATGATATACCTGTGCTGCTATCTGAATTATTGATTTTTAAGGAATTTTCAGTTTCAGTTGCTGGTTGAATGTTCACACTGTTAGAGGACTCGGCATCCTTCCACAAAGCTTCTACACTGCTATTAAACTTTGCTTTGAATTGTTGAAAATCAATAGGATCCACAGAATCGGATGCCCCGTCTAAGGTGTTATAACTCTCAGTATTTTCTACTAGAACGTTGCCAACGACAAGCTTTTGAAAATGACCCTCACGTTGATATAAACGTTTTGGATTCATACTATCCATAGCTAATTCCGATATGGAGGTTAATGTATTGTCATCGTAATCTGTATCAACATAGTCGACACCTTCTTCACTGTAGAGCTGCTGTTGAGTGTTGTTATCATCGTCATCATCACAACAAAACGACAAGTCTATATAACGCTTCATTACGGGCTTATCACGTTCGGATGACATTTCATTTGAAGTTTTACGCTGAATTTGTTCTTCCTGATCCATACTATTGGAATCACTGCGATTACGTTTATTGCTATTTTGGCGGGTTAAGAACTCCTTAATTAGATCGGGACCCATCTCCCAACAACCCTTAAAATCTGTATCCCAAGCAGGCGATGTATGGCGATGGTGTGAATAATGATGATACTTATTGCTACCAACTGAGTTCGAAGTATTACCAACAGCGGACAATTTTCGTACGCTTTGAATGTTTTTACCCTTACACAAAGCTAAAAATAAAAAGTAAATAAAATTGTTATTTCATAGAGAATTAAAGTACTATTTTATTGTGGGATTTTGTGGTACTTTCTTACCTTGATTACGGCGGCGTTTAGATTTCTTTTTTGCACTTACTACCGCTCCTACTGCTGCTTGATGTTGCTCTACGTCGCCGGTGTTTATGTTACCACTACCAGATATATGTACTGATGCTGTTTCTGCACTCACTTTATTAACCAACTGATTGGGATGGGATAGCCCTCCGTGTGCCTTTATTTTCTTATCGATACTTTTATCCGCTGAATTCGTAAGACTTATACCAAAATTCGATGACGATATTATTGAACTAGCACTGCTTGATGATAGTGAAGCTGAATTAGAATTTGAATTATTATTGTTATTAGGATTGTTGTTGTTGCAATTATCAACGCCTTGAATTGAACGTCCTACAATGGGCCAAGTAAAAGATTTTGCATTACGTCTCCAGATTCGAAAAGACTCTTCCATTTCCTTTGACAGTGCCGGAAAGGCTCGAAAATAACGGTTTTTTGGATCGTTATCAAGATCATTTACAGCATCCGCTGTTGTTGTTGTTGCTGCTGTTGTCGCCGACGCATTATAATGTTTTGAATCACCGCTATTATTATTATGGGACAATGTTGTATTATGAGAATTATTGCAAATATGCGATGATGGTAATTGTTGATGATTGATGTTGTTGTTGTTGCTGTTGTTGTGGTGATGCTGATGTTGATGATGACGCGAATTATGTTGATTACTAACGCTACTGCCACTTGGCTGCTGATGTTGATGTTGTTGTTGTTGCTGTTGTAGTTGTAAATTAATTTGCGCTTGTAGTAAAGAATCGTTATTGAGTTTTGACTCAATTAGAAATTGCTGTTCATCATTCAAATCTTGCGTTTGTCTTTCAATATCCTTTAATTTTTCACATAACTCTTCAACTAGATGTTCGATAGTAGCGGTCTTTTCAATAACAAAAATAAAAATAAAATGTATTCACATGTAGCATAAAGGTTAAAATGCTCTTACCTCCTGTTCGTTTGAAACAATTTCTCTTAAACACTGTACAGCATTCAGTTTTTTCAATGTCTCAGTATCAGAAGGTAAATGAAAACGTCTATGTCCACCTTTCCGACTGGCGAAAAATGCCTAAATTTGTTTGTTGGCACAGAAATGAAACAAGAATAATTATCATTAATATGAACAAGTTAAAGGATTTAATTTAAAATATAAAACAATAGGTTTTTAAGCATTTAGAAAAAAAAATTAATTAGTTGCTAAAGCCATACGCATTACATGTAGCAGGCGGCATACCAATTAATTTTTTTTTGTTTAAATATACTAAAATTTTAATATGGAACATTTTTTTAATGATTTACTTCCAAGTTGCTGAATTCAATTGGATCGTTTACTTGAACTGACGATTGTAAGAGAGATAGCAGAAGTCTTGTATAGATCTGTGGTGACTCAACGCCTAATTGCTCCAAACGTGATACTAACCAATCAGAGATGGCGTTCACGGCACGAGGCGATACTAGTTGAGGATACTTCATACCTTTTTAATCATTAAGTAGTATTTCAATTGTTATTTTGATTGGTGAACGTGAAGATGGTATTTTATTGTGTTTGCATATAAAAAGAATGGAAAAACAACATAAAAAATATAACAAACATTTACATGAAAACCTGGGTTTATAAAAAGTAAAGAAAGTATTTGGTTTATTTTAAAAGATATGACTTGGAGAAAAAAAGGAGGGTGCATAAAACTAATAAAAACAACAACAACATTAAGAGGGATATTTAGCAATTTTTGTTTAAATAAATACCATCAGAATTAAATAAAGAATGTGTAAATATGGTTGGGAGTTTTCGAAATACCTACGTTATATGTACATTAAAAAGTCTTTCAAGTTGATGCGTCTTTTAATGTATGTATTTTGCGTGTAGTTGGCACAGAATAGGAGAGGATTCAGAAACTCTAGCCAAAAATACTAGGTCCTAAACATGAGTAAGGGATAGCACCTCCGCACTTTGATAAGTTTTCGGACCGGGCATAGTGTTCTGTTTGTGACATTCCTGGTTTTACATAGTATACATTGAGGTAGGAAAGCTTGAAACTGTTGAAAACGTCATGAGTCTCTGTTCGGGTAATCAGAGACAAACACAGACTCAGGACAAAAGCCCAGGGTTCCTTTAAAGAGCTTACAACGTTAGAATCTTTTAGAATTCCTGATTTGAAGAAATTCATATCTGACATTGGTTTCAATCTATCTATATCTAGTGATAGAGGATCATTTTTTCTTTAATTTTTTTCTTTCTGTAGGCCTTGGTCTCTATTTCTTATTCAATTTGCTTTATTTGGTTATATTAACAATAGTGATATAACACTTCCTTTCTAGTCTCCATGTGAAGTGTGAATTTTTAACCAGCCTTCAAACTGTTTTTTATCACTGACACTCAACTCTGCTCAAATTTTTCTTTCTATTGATTTCCGTCTTTCGTAGGCAAATTTTTTGTTTTATCCTGTTATACTTAAGGTACTCGATAATGAAGTGGAGGTGTATTTTTGAGGCTAAAATAAGAAACCTAATCTAAATATTTTAGTTGACTCGTTATAGACATAAAATCATCAGTGGATTTTGGTCCACGATTTTGAAACAAAAATCGAAAGCTCAATTAGACGACATTCGCAACAATCGGGCCTAATTTTAGTCAAATTCACTTTCATTAAAAAAAACTACATGAGTTTGCTGAAAATATTTTTGTCAGAGAAAAAGCACATTTCCATTTAAACGCCTAAGAAGATAAAGTTCTATTCAAAACTTTTTTTTGAAAAATAAATTCCAACTTGAAAGACTTTATAGCGTATGAAATTTTTTTATGCTGAACCTTTTTCAAAATCGAGTTTTAGAAGCAACACAAGCAAAACAATGATAAATTAAATTAATTATTAATCAAATTGAAATTAATAACCATAGTTGTTGGATGTAGAACCAATTATAATTTTCTGTGGCGTTCTAATAAATCAATTTTTAATTACATTCAGTGTATTTGTACAAATTTAACTAAATTTAGAAAAAAAAAATTAATTTCTGTTTAAATTAAAAAAAAAAAATTATTATTATAATGATAGTTGCTAAAATATCCCCCTTAATTGTACCATTGTACCCAAATACTACTTTTATGAGAAATAACGAATTTAGAATAACTAGAATAAACACAAATAAAAATATTTTGAAAATAATAGTACACACAATAGATTTTATTTTAAACAAACAAACAAATTAAAATTTGTGATTAATCCTGAGGTCCTTTGCAATTTTTAGGCGTTTTATTAAAAAAAAATAGTTTAAAGCCAATTCTTTTTTTATTTTGTTTTTAAATAAATTTAGAAAACATAAATAAAATCACTCAACTTACAATAGCCAAAAGTCAAATCAAACAAAACGAACCAAAATGTTTGAGAAGTAGAATGAAAAGAAAATAAAACTTAAATTAATAATGAAAAGAAAACTTATATCGTATTAAATTTGGAAAATATTCTAAATGTAACAATTTATGAACGAAAATTTGCTTGATTATAATAAATGGTTAAATAAAAAAGCAAATTTCGTTATTGTTTTTAATTTAATTTTTGGAAATTGTAGTTAGTTTTGAATACAATACACACAATTCTTAGGGTCTCTCCTTGTATGACAAATAAAAAAAAATTTTAATTTATACATAAAAGGATAACTTTTGCTACAACATACATACATACATATGTACATATAAGGTTAGACCCATTCAAAATAGTGACAAAATTTTGACAAATATTTTATATGGCAAACAGGACCTTAAGTGTTTTTTTTTTATAAATATATATTTACATAAAAATTTAAATTTTAAAAATGTTATTTAATAATCAAATTGAAAAGATTAGTTTAATTTAACTTTCGAATTGAAATAAAATAAACTTACCGTTTCTTTCGAAAATATTTAGTTGTAAACTGTTCTCTCCAACATTAAACAAACAATTTTCTTTGCGCTGTTTTTATCGATTGCTATTAATTCTGGTGAGACGACCGACGACTTTGGCAAAACTTAAAAAATAAAATATTCTTCTCTAATATAAATTTCAAATTCAAGTTTTAAAGTTATTTTAAAAGATGAAACAAAATTATGTTGTTGGTTGGTTGGTTGTTGTTGATTTTCCTCTTCTTTCGTTTCTTTCTTTATTATTAAATAGGCACCTTTGATTTTTATTCCCCAATTTCTAAAGGATTTTCTTTAACGATGTTCGGCTGTATATAACTTCTGTATGTAGGGGAAATTTCTTTTTATTTTGTTTTTCGTGTAATGGTTGGTGTAGTGAAATGTGATTTTGGTTTTTACATTCAATTTTGTTCGAACTTTTTAATTTAGTTTGGTTGTATAAGGTTTTATAATGCTTTCTTGTTCTATGTTGTTTTAATTGCCTTTTACTCGAATTGAGCTGCAATGGCTGACTGAGGAACAGCAACACCTTTTAAAGCTCGTACGGTAACACTTGTTGTTAACAAATGACCTGGGCATGCAATAGCAGCAACAACGTTGTTGTAGGCTGTTTCAAAGCTTAAAGTATTTATTAGGGATTGCATGTTTAGCGAATCATTTTCCTTAAATTCATTTAAATGTAAAGCCAACATTTTCTATTGAATTCATGCGACAAATTTACAAATACTCTTTGGTGTTACAAGTTTTACCTATACTTTCTTCCAGATCTGTTGCAAGTCACTGTACTACAAGTTGACAAGAAATTTCCGTTTTAATCCTGAAATCCTTCTTTAGCGTTCGTTGTTGAAAACAAAATTTAAATAATAATTTAAGGGAATTGGTGTATGCGTTTAGTTGTTGTTTTGCTAGTAATGCTTGAGTTGTTGTTTCTTTCTTTTGTTTCTCTTTTTTTTTTTTTTTTTGATTCAATAAAGTGGCATCATTATTTTTGTTTGTTTGCTAGTTGTTGTTGTTATTGTAGTTGTTATTAAGCAAATAAAAACTTTCTTTTTTTTCTTCTTCTTTGAACAAAAACAAATAAAGAATTGAAACGAAAAAAACAAATAAAAAGAAAATTAGGAAAACATTTAACGTTATGTAATTGTAGATTTAATATTTGTAATATTTAGCATTGCTTGACTTTTTTCCTTTTTGCAAAAAAAAGTGGCTTTAAGCAATTTTCTTTTCTAATTCCTTTCTTGTTGTTTTTATTTTATCTTGTTTAGAGGTGCATGTAATGTTTATTACAATTTATTGAATGGGGCGTTGTAGCAAATATATGTTGTTATAGTTGTTGTTGTTTTAATTCGTTTTTTTAGTTGTGGTGTTGATGTTGTTAGATTTTCAAAATTATAGTTGGTAGCATTGGATTTGCTTTTGGCTCCTCTTTAATATATCATATTTGCCCGATGTGTGTTTGGTTTAATTTGTTGCTTGATTCTTAATGGATATTAGTTAGCCTTGTTTTTTCTTGTTCTGATTGTTGTTATTATTAATTAGCTCTTGCTTGATTTCTATTCGTCATTAGAAAACTGAAGTTTCCAAGGAATAATCCTTCTCTCAATTAGAGTTATAATTCTTTTAGATTTCTAAAAATGAAAAATACATACAAAATCATAAATTAGTTATTGAAATTCAAAGGGAACTACATATAATGTTTTGTATGAATCTTATTTGAAAATGTATTATAAATGATGGCACAATAGGAAATAAACATAAATTAATGAATTGAAATAATTTTTAAATAAAATATAAATCTTTACAGTGTCGAAGAAAGTAATCTTCCTCCAAACTAACATGTTATAAATTTTAAATATTCAGTACAGTACAATTTCAAACATACATACATAGAATAGAGTGACTAATTGCTTATGTATAACGTATAAAAACACTAGAATCAAAAACGCAAACGTCACATACTCGTATAATCTTATCATAGAAGCAACACATATGATAAAAAGTTAAACACAGAATTTATTTTCATGACCAAACTATACAAAAACCACAAACAGTAGACCCTCAACGAATATTGATGCTAAAAATGGTGCTGGAAGGAGATTATGCACCACACGTTAATGCATTAGATCATGAATTTTATAATAAAAAAAAATTAAATGGAAGTTAAAAGCGGACTATCTTTAGCTTTTTAATTAATTTTTTTCAGCGCATAAAACTGGATATACAACTCTTTGGACTTTATATTATTTACTATTAGAAAAACATAAATTTATATTTAGAATTTTAATTAGATCAAATGAATAATAGTAAAAAAAGGTTAAGTGAAAACCTTTAAAACATAAGTAAACATTGTTCGTTTTTCACTTGTTTCAAGTTAGTTTAGAATCTATAAATATAGACATTGGTCTAACTTTGTATAACTTATTAAAGCCTTTTTATACTATAAAAGGCAATCTTATCGATTTCAGTAGTGCATGAAGCGACAAAATTGGGTGGCTTATGATAAATATTTGAAGATAATTTTTTTTTAATTCTACATGCTTGTTTCTTGTATAACAGTTAAAAAAAATATGGAACTCTTATGATAATCACAAAATTGCATACAATTTTGTTTTTATTTTGAAATATACATATGTACATAAAGAGTTATCAATTTTTGGGTTCGAAAACTTGCCATTACAAAATTTAATGTTATTTAAATCACTGGTTTTGAAATTGTTGCAACAGTCGACCCTATGAGATCCATTTCGGCCATTTTTCGAACATTTGGGGCAGTATTTCGGCGAATGTTGTTCGGTTCAAATGCATCAATGCATCACTGTAGCAGATACAGTCTAACGGCGTCAGACGGCATTATCTTGGTGTCAACTGAAGTATCCAAAACATGAAATTACTCTTTCTGGAAATTTCTCATGCAACCAATCATCATATCGATGACATTGTTAATGGTTAGCCGCCGACTATATTCAAGGTTTCATATTCGAAAATGGAAATTCCTTCACTAAATAAATGAAATTTTAGATGAAATATATTTAGCAGCTGATTGCCTTAGTTGACCGGCCGTTTTGAAATCGCTATATGGATAACCTTATAAATGCAAATGTATATAATTAAGAGGGCGGGTTTTTTTTTTCTAAAATATAACACAGAATACATAAGGAATAGGAATGATACAAAAGTATGGTAAATGAATAATTAGAAAGAAAACGTACAAAAATAAATGTAAACGAAAAATACCAGCAGACCCCCTACAGTGGAGGAAGTAATCCTTTCTGAACTAAACTGATTGAATAAGTTATTCAACGAATAACGAATTTAAGTTTTAAGTTGTGGTTCAGTTGCTCAAAAGCGAACATTAGTAAATTTCAGTTGCAGTTCTTTATATGACGGCAGAAAACTTAAACTGAAATTCAATTTGGTATTACTGAAATATATTTGTAATATGTATTATATTGGGATTCCTTCCTAATTCATTATTCATAAATGATAAATTATTTTTATTTCATTTTTTTTTTCTTTTCTGAAACAAACCACAGAGAGATTGCTTTTTAAAATACTCAGCAGAAATAATTTGTTTAGATTATAAGATTTTATTTCTATGACAAATACCGCAGAATGTTTGACCACATCATAATATTAAAAAAAACCAGAATAATGATGACTTAGTTTGCAAAAGTATAGGAGGCAATATTTATGAAATAAAAAGTGTGGGGGGAGATTTAGAAGCTAGTTTCTAAATAACAGGTATTTTTTATAGTACCCCTGTACTTTCATAACTTGAAGCTTTTGTAAGTTAAAAACTCCTTAAAATTAACACAAAAATCTCAAACAAATGAATTAATTTTTTTTTTTTTTTGTAGAGATATGGTGATTCATATCGTAAATTTTGTTTCGCTTGATTCTTTTTGATAATTAAATCAAGAAGCGTTTTATTTGCTTTAGCAGGCAGAATAAAGTCAGTAAAATTTTACAAGAGCAGTGAATCGGATAGATGGAGAAGTGGTTGCTTGTAGTACAGACTCAACACTTAGCACAGGGACTTTTGCTTTAAATCATGATTTCCTTGAATTTAGCAGAAAACATGTCTTAATAAATACATTAATTGGTTTTAAGGCAATAATAGATCGCTCCGTTGAGAGTATCGTGTAATGGTAAGTTAAAGCAGTTAACGGCTGCTTCTAATAGAAACTCATAATTTCAGTGTTACAAATAATTTACATGAATTTGAAAGAGGGAGAATATTCTTCCTTTCCTTTTTCAAACGAGGAAATAAAAATCATGATAAACCTTAAACCTCCTGCTGAACCTAAAAGTAAATCGAAACTGTACTCTGCCAATTTATTTTTGTTGTATTTTTTCAAAAAACCAAAATAATATTTTTTTGCTCACAAGAAGCCATATTTTACAATTAGGTCACAACATTGCAACATACATATATACACATGTATTTACAAATATGTATGTATATGTATTGTTGTTAAACTATTATTTTTATTCTTTAAA
This sequence comes from Sarcophaga rosellei, assembly GCA_930367235.1. Taxonomy (NCBI): domain Eukaryota; kingdom Metazoa; phylum Arthropoda; class Insecta; order Diptera; family Sarcophagidae; genus Sarcophaga; species Sarcophaga rosellei. The sequence continues at coordinate 80,564,414 of OV884018.1, forward strand.
TTTTAGTAACAAATATTGTATTTAGCAACAATATTATTTTTGTTGTTTTTTTTTATTTGTTTGTGTTATTAGCACTGCGTTTTAACCAAAATAGAACTGATGGTTGGTCGGCTTAAGGAATAAATAATTTAGGTCGTCTTTGTACTAAAACAGTAAAATACTACTACTGTACTACTACTGCTGTTGCTCTATTGAAACCGTAACAATAGCAAAAAAAAACCAAGTCATAAGCAATATTATTAATAATAATAGCAAAAATAACAACAACTACAAGTAAAATGATTTTTACTATCTTGCTGAGCACAACTAATAAATAAGGGTGGGGAGAAACGCAAGGGAAAATATATGTATGCATGTGTTCATACAAACAGACATATCATAACATATCCTATGTGATATTTGATTTGCACAAAAACATGACAACTATTTTTTCTGTAGTATCTCTCTCTCTCTATTTTATTTCTTTTTGTTGTTGCTGTTTTTTGCTTGGGAAATTTGCTTTAGTGGTAGTACCACAGAGTACTATTTTAAACAGCAACTAGAAAGATTTAGTGTTACAGTTGTGTTGATTTTTATATCTTGTAGGTGAACTTTTATTTTCATCAAGTCAAGTAAATATGTAGTAACCCAATGTTTTGAGTGTGGCCAGAACTCTTCAGGGGCAAAAATCTATTACTTACTTACTTAATTGATCATTATTTGATTAGGCAAGATTGTTTCTCACACCACCCGTGTGTGTGTGTTAATTTTAAACATGAGTGGAGGGTCCTACAGTCTAAAGTCGACTCCGAACAACAAGTTTATTGGGAAACCTGTCAATTTTACTCTCAGTGTTTGCCGGAACACTGCTGAGAGGATGTCTCCGAAGAATGAGTTTGAATCACGACTTCACGTCGAATAAGCCAACACACTACCTACTAGACTACGGTGTCTTCAAAAATCTACATTTAACTCAAATACACTTTGTCAGAGCTATGAACTTAAAGAGGGGCTCTAGATCAATACATATCCAAAAGATGTTGTGTAAGAATCATTCGACAAATATCTTATGGTGACGATTTTTAATAGCTAGACATCTGAAAAGGAAGTGGTCAGTTGTTGTCTCTACCTCCACAACGTTTCATCGGCTACTACAGTGGTCATTAAACTGTAACTCGAACCGGTCAGTGCCTATACATCCGTATGCATAAGCCACAAGTCTGGATAACTATATAAACCTTTGAACATACTAAAGCTCCTTATAAAGCTAACCTCTCTCTACACCCTCAAAGCAAACTTGTTTCTCCATTCATTTTAATACAAACTCCAGTACTCCAGTATTCCATTTGAATAAGTAATAAATTTGATTAAAAAAGTACTGTTAATACGGTTTTATAGTACGTTAATGGCAACACCGTAAAAAATAAATAAATCAGCTGCTTTTACTGTCAACATTGTTGTTGGTTTTGATTTTCTTTTGAAATATGTATTTAAAATGCATAGAAGGGGAAAAAAACGAAAAGGAAGAAAAATTGTAAATAGCAGGTGAAGAGAGTGGGTGAGAGAGCATAAAGAAAAGTAAAATTAGTATGTATAGTATTATTTATTTTTTTTTTCTTTTTTTACAATTTTACTCATAGTCGATAGACCCCCATAACAGTTGCAGCACATGTGCAGTTAGACAAAAACATACATATACTATGTACTATGTATGCATACACAACACATACGTACATTCGTTTATTATATTATAGTATAATTTGCAATTTCCCAATGTTATTGCAAAAATAAAAAGAGGAAAAACGTAAAGTATAATTTACAAAAGCATATAAAACAATAAGAAATGCAATTTTAAAGAAAACAGAAATACCTATACAAAGACAAAAACAAAAAAACGTTAGTTTTTTTTCTTCTCTTAATACATAACTGCAAGTACACGTGTATTTCAGTGTATGAGTGTGCTATACATGTATGTAATTGTTTTTTTTTTATTAAGGTGAGTAAGTAAATTATTAGTGAAACTCATTATAACAGTTGTTTTTGTTGTTATTAAAGAAAAAAACTAAAAACTTAGTACATTCAGAAAAAAAAAAAAGAATAAAATACAAATTAGAAAAGGGGTGTGGCTCAGTATAAGAATTGGCGCTAATTTTGACAATCAAGTTCATTTACGTAAATTGATTGAATTTTTTGCTAAATAAAGACAAAATGAACACATCGAAATATCACTTTTAAAACCATCCCATCAAACGAAATTATGTTAAGTCAACAAAATTATACGACAGAAAATGTTTTTTTTTTTTAATTGTAGAATTAAAAACTTGTACGGTTCGGTTAGCTTTGATTATCAAAGCACACTTGAGCACGCATAGCGGATCGTTGTAACGCCACAGGTAAGCGCAGTCCCTATTCTGCCCAATTTCCACCAAACTAATCAAAGAATTTGGTCAACGCTGGAAACCAGCCCGAAAGTTTAATAAACGTAGCTATATGCTTGATGTCAATGGATGTTAACTTAGATAAGCTGACAAGGTTTTACTGCTCGCAAGAGATGGGCATTGACAAAGAAAGTGGATAACAGCTTCCTACTCTTCGGTAGACACACACCCAAGGCAAAAGTCGTTTAATGAGATCTGTAGTCTTTCTCCATGTCTTCCCATAACGCAATGAACTCTGAGCATGGCCACTGTGATCGAGACGACACTGCCTTCAAGCTTGATAAATTGATTGGAACGCCTATCCATTGTGGGCCATGTGGGTCTGGCAGTGGAGGAAGATCCCTCATTGATCCAGGATAGTTTGGCGTCCCGAAAGAATTTTCGACCAATATAACAGAGATACATAAGTGGCGCACCACATTCGGTTGGCGAGAGTTCCGGATGGAGTGCTCCTTTTATGTACGGTAAGATGTCAACTTCGCATTGTGGACTAGAAATTGCTGAACTTCAATAAACAATGTCGCTAGATTTACATGCCACGAGCAGAGGCTGTTTATTCGCTATTTTACGTATATTATTTGTGATTTTAAAAGATCAGTAATTCGGCTATCATACAGAGTGACACATCAAACATTTAATGCCTTTGTGTGAGTAAATTTAAAATAATAAGAAATTTTAAATGAATAATTGAGGTTTTATTAAATACTTGAAAAAATTTCTCAATCAGTTTAGATCATTTATTAAAATATATTTTGATTTAAACAAAAAAAAAAAAAAAAAAAAAAAAGAAATAAACAATCTTTCGATTTTCTAACAAATTTTTCATCATGATTTGTCATCACAAAGATCATGTGGTAGCTCTGCCCTTATACAATACTAGTACATATTCACATGTCTTTACAATATATAAAATAGATCGTCGTAATCACACTGTTGCCAAATTTATCGTCCTAGAAAACAACTATTTCCTCAGAAATAGACAAGACTTTTTTACATAATTTACTCCACAAAAATCTTACAAAATCGAATAATCCATCGATGGGGAAATGAACTTGGGCATAGTATTCGGTGTCGACCTACAGACGAAGCTATATATACATACATAAATCTCACAAAATCGCAAACTGTTCTTTCTAGTCTACAACACATGGAAAACAGCAGCAAAATGATTATTTCATTCCATAGCGGACATTGCTAGGAAACTAAGCAGTCGTAACCAAAAAATTATCAAACATTTGAAGAAAGCTGGATACATACACAAAGTAGCTCGAACAGTAACAAATGTAAACTGTAGGCGCCGTAGTCTAGTAGGTAGTGTGTTCGCTTCTTAGACTCAAAGCCCGGGTTCAAGCCTCAGGCCAGAAATCAAAAAGAAATATGAAAAAAAAAAAATTTCATCGGCGACTTCCTATCAGCAGATTTCTGGCAAAAACTCTGAGAGTAAATAAACTTGCCATGAAAAAGTTTCTCAAAATCTGTTGTTCGGTATAAAATTAAGGCACACAACATGATATCTACCAGATAACCCATACCCTTTCGATTATTATTTGTTTCGGTCTCTACACAACTATCTTAATGATGTAAATTTAAATGCCTTAGAGTTCTGCAAAACTTGAAGCCATTTTTCGCTGCACTGTTGAAATAATGGCGTTAACCTCATAAATGGCAAAATGTTATCGATCAAACGGCACATACTACATATTTGGTTAAAGAGAGCTCGTTTTAAATTTACTTAAAACTGTATTTAACAGTAGAGAGAATAACTGCCAACAAAAAATAGGTATGTAGTCGATGTTTATATGATCACTAAAATTGTTCGTGAAAATATGAAATTGGCAACAGTGTGCCAAACAGTGAGAGGAAATAAAGAAAAGCAAGAGTAAGCAACAGTAATAAATTCATTTTTGTTGTAATCAAACTAAAAAGAGCAATTGTTTGTATGTCTATTAAAGAGCAAGAGAAGCGAGAGGAAATGAAAACAATGATCAAGAGGAATGAGAACATTTATATATGTATTAATATCAAAAACATATTTTTTTTATGAAACTACTAGACTAGGTATGCTACTCTATTTTAAGTAAAATAGTAAAAGAAATATAGATCGTTTGTGGTTTAGATGAATGAATTTTGTTTTTACTTACGAAATGAACGACAAAAAAAGAGCGGAAGAAACATACATATGAGAGAGAATACAATAAATAATTACATAATTATACAAAATTAGAATAAAAAACAATATATACAAAAACTTAGGAAAAGCGTTTACGTTTATGCTTTAATGTCCAGCCAATTTTAATAGAGGAAAACAAATGAAAACTGGAAAATGAAACTATTTGATACAGTAATAAAAAAATATTATCATTATTTCTTAATAACATACATTCCCGTTAGAATAAATTTTATTTGGCAATATCTTTCGTAAATCTCCCTCTTTTTGTTTTTAATAAAAGCCTAAAATGTTTTCAATTTCTTGGATACTTCAAGAGTTATACTTGGGTTTTCTTTTAGAAAATCGTCGTTTAAAATATCGTATAAATATTTTTCTTTAAGAAAAATTATTATTCGTCGTAATATAATTCGTTAAAAAATATATTTTTTTTTCGTTTTCAATAATTATCACACACTTAAAAAAGAAAAAAGTTACTCTTTGTGGTCTTCACTTTGTTTGAAATCGTAATTGGATTTAAGGATTTTTTGTGACAAGCTTAAAAAAAAACAAAAACAATATAAAGAAAATTATTAAAACACTTTGTTTGGGTATTTGTATTAAAAAAAAACACATTTCACGGTCACTTTATGATTTTTGCATTCTATTTCATTCCATTTTCCATTGGTTTTCCCGTTTTCTATAGCATTTCATGATATGCAATCTGCTTTAATTTTTTTTTCTTTTTCTTCTTTCGCATTAACAAAAAATGTAAGAATTCCTACACTTTTCCCGTTTCCCGGTTTAATTTCACTATATTTCTTTTGTTGTAATATAAAAAATTATACAAATCAAATTATTTAAGAAATAAAAATTTTATTTTCAAACCTCGTTTTTTTTTGAGTTTAATACTGACTATTATTTAAACATTTTTGTGTTATTATGGTTAAAAAAAACATAGAGCAACAAAAAATCTAAACCGTTTAATTTTTCTTTTTTAATATTATATTTCACTAAAGTTTCGCGGTATTGGTGCGTCGTATATAATAGAGTTTAAGAGCAGTAGTGGTAAAAAGTGAGCGTGAGCAGCGCAGTGCGAGTGCAATACAGCACAACTAAACTAAATTAGCGTTTGACAAACCAAGTAATCTCGGTCTACATAAGGAAAAAATCAAAATGAAATCAGTGTTGCCAATATACTAAAATAGAACAGCTATTTTCAGGTAAACCGGATATTTAATAGTTTGTCAACGGCAATAAAAACAATACGTATTACTTCGATTTTTTCAACAAAATAACTGCCTATGAGATAATCTAAAGACAAGAGAGCAAAATAAACGATACCTGCCCAACTATTTAGTTTACCTGTACACAACAAACATACCTCAAAAGTTAAAATTTGCCCAACTTTAGTCGCTGAATTAACGGCGAAGTACCGAATGAAGCAGAGCTTATTAGGGAACATGTTTTTCAACTTTGCTCTCAGATAAAAAGTCAAAGTATTTGTATGATCAGAGGGTAATTTGGAATGCATATAACGTCTATAAATATTGCCCGTTCCCATTCCTACCTTTCACTATCTTTTTTCCTAATTAAAAGATTAATGCACTCTAAAGAGTGAGAGCCATTCTCCCAGCGTTAGTTGCATAGGTATAAAAATAAAACAACGTCACCTATGGATAAGATTACGCTCAAAACATAGGAACCCAGGTCGTACTTCTAGCTAAAGATTTGTAAATTCCACGTAATACGATAAATTGCAATAAACGAGTTCTCACAAATAATATGAATAATAAGTTGACAACATTGAGAAAATGAAACACGCACATGAAATACAAAAACAAAAATTCAATTATTCTCAAATTTGATTGTATTGTTGCTTTGTTCTTTCTCTCTTTATTTCTCTCACTGTTGCTCCATGTATGTACTAGTGGCATAAAAGAATTTCTTTGTTGTTTTTGTTATCATTGTTGTGATGACGATATGATGATATTGCTTGCTTGCTGCTGTTATTAAGCAGCACAGCCACGATCAAACCAGATTGATCAATCTGCCATTTTTGTGATTGTATTGGTAAAACTGTACTCACACGTACAGAAAACTGTCCTCACACGTACACACTGAGAAGAGATTGAAGAATATCAAAATACTTTTGATTTTCGCTACCTGCTCCGTAGAAATTGGAAGCAAATTTGATGTGTGTGCGGGCAATTACTTCAAATTTCATTTTTCTGCAGATTTCGTAGGAGAAACATCACCATCTGGTTCGCGGATGTTTTGAAAATGTGTAGCAGAAAATGATAATAAAAATAATAAGAAGTGGATGTTTTGTTTTTGTATATGTATTTTTGTATTTATTTATGATTCGTTATGATCGTTCCTTTATTTTTACTAACTTTGTTTTGTAAAAAAATAATAAAAATTATTTTATTTATAAAATTAAGTCCATTAATAATTTGTTTTAATTGCTTTTATATTATATTTTAAAATCTTGTTTATTTTTCCATAAGTCTCTATAACAATGCGACCAATTGCTCGTTCCAAAATAGCGCTGACAAATTTTAAATCAGAAAAGAAATTGCCTGTAGCAAGAAAACGCAATGTTTTAGATAGACGTTGATTCGGAGAGATGGCGTCACACATTTGAGTATCTTGTTTTTGAATTTTCGGGCCAACCAAATTTGGAAGTTCCTCATATGTGCCTTCATCCATCCGTAAAAAGTTTTGAAAATCATTTGGAGGACTCAATTTGAGTTCATTGAGAACATTTTGGTGCGTAAATGCATCCCTTTTCTTCAACCACTCTTTCATGCAAAGACCCTTCGCAGTTTCCTTTTTTTGTTTTTTTAATTGCCTGCGCCAGGGCAATGACTATGAAACAATCATTTGTCATATTAAAAGAAAAAACTAAAAAACAAACAAAAACAAAACAATCTCCCAACCAAAAGCCCATATGTTCTTTCAGAAAACCTAAAAAAAATGTTTGCAAAAAAAAAAGAAGTGCCTCGGCCACGTTCAAATTCTGGTGTTCAAATTTTGCATATGTGTTGGTAATATTTGTTTGACTCAGCACAGCAACACATCAAATTTCAACCTTCAAATTTCATTTTAAAAATGTTGTAGAGAAGACAACATCACATGGTTTTCATCGGAAAAAATTCTTTTATGGTTTTCTTTTTTTTTTGCAAACATTTTTTTTAGGTTTTCTGAAAGAACATATGGGCTTTTGGTTGGGAGATTGTTTTGTTTTTGTTTGTTTTTTAGTTTTTTCTTTTAATATGACAAATGATTGTTTCATAGTCATTGCCCTGGCGCAGGCAATTAAAAAAAAAACAAAAAAAGGAAACTGCGAAGGGTCTTTGGGTGAAAGAGTGGTTGAAGAAAAGGGATGCATTTACGCACCAAAATGTTCTCAATGAACTCAAATTGAGTCCTCCAAATGATTTTCAAAACTTTTTACGGATGGATGAAGGCACATATGAGGAACTTCCAAATTTGGTTGGCCAGAAAATTCAAAAACAAGATACTCAAATGTGTGACGCCATCTCTCCGAATCAACGTCTATCTATAACATTGCGTTTTCTTGCTACAGGCAATTTCTTTTCTGATTTAAAATTTGTCAGCGCTATTTCGGAACGAGCAATTGGCCGCATTGTTATAGAGACTTATGGAAAAATAAACAAGATTTTAAAATATAATATAAAAGCAATTAAAACAAATTATTAATGGACTTAATTTTATAAATAAAATAATTTTTATTATTTTTTTACAAAACAAGGTTAGTACAAATAAAGGAACGATCATAACGAACCATAAATAAATACAAAAATACATATACAAAAACAAAACATCCACTTCTTATTATTTTTATTATCATTTTCTGCTACACATTTTCAAAACATCCGCGAACCAGATGGTGATGTTTCTCCTACGAAATCTGCAGAAAAATGAAATTTGAAGTAATTGCCCGCACACACATCAAATTTGCTTCCAATTTCTGCGGAGCAGGTAGCGAAAATCAAAAGTATTTTGATATTCTTCAATCTCTTCTCAGTGTGTACGTGTGAGGACAGTTTTCTGTACGTGTGAGTACAGTTTTACCAATACAATCACAAAAATGTCAGATTGATCAATCTAGTTTGATCGTGGCTGTGCTGCTTAAGTTAAATAGATGACGTACCTTTGTTTGTGTAGGTATGATAACAGTGTTGCCACAAGATAAAATAGTTGTTGAAGTGTTAGCAGAAAATTTGCTAGGTACACAAAAACGAAAGGACGGACAGTTCTAAATACTTATGTATGTACGATAATTTCTTGATATGTTGTGATAGAGAGATATAGTTTAAAATTTTTCGTTGAGATACGTTTTTTGTATAACTGCTTTGTTTCGGAAGGTATATCTATCTTTTCTGTTTGTCGTATTATTTAATATTAGAGCTGTACAATGTAGTCAGATTAGTATTAAAAAAGAAAACTTTGTTTCTATAAAAAAATAGAATTCGAAAATAATTTTCGTTAAATCACACTTTCTGTCTGTATATTTTTAATTTTAACAGTTTAAAATGCTTATAAACTACTATCACATAACTATCAGTTATGTTTTCTAGTTTTTAGATTGTTTAACTAATACTTTCCTAACAATCAAATTGTATTTAAAATAGCATATTATTCACAATTCACATACATATTTTTGAAATAATTTAAATATTTTAAGGCAAAATTTGTATAAATTATTCCCATAACAACATATCAACCATCTGGCAGCCTCAAAATTCTCTTTATACTCAACAAAAGACAACAAAAAACAGTCTGTAAGTGTGGATGTTCTTATATTTGCTCTCACTCTCGTTATTAGGAATACGAATAAAAACGAAAGAAAAAAATAGAACAATTTATAAAATAAAAAATAAAAGAAATGATAAAATAAATAAAAAAAAATTATAAATTGCATTAAATCATATGCATTTTTATAAGTATTTATTTTTTTTAATACTTTTTATATTGTTGCTGGGTAAAAAATAAACTAAACACTCATGTGTGCTATAAAATCTCTGGCCAAAGGTTTAAAAGTCTGTTTAATACAATGAAATAAATACTCGCAAAAATACACGTACACACACACGCTAATAAGGAAAAATTAGAACGCCAAACAAAATTGAAGAATAAAGTAAAACAGAGATTCTAAATACGCGTATTATCACCTCTAAAGCACTCATTCGTCCAATATACAAATTATGCATATAATACAGTGTATATTATACACATGCAATTATAGTATGCCTAAGTATGTACATCTGTATGTATACATGTACATGATGATAACTATGTGTGTATATTCAATTTTAGTTTACTTCACATACCTACCAACTATTTGATTAGTTAACTGATAACACTAACACAGACGCATACACACCACATACACTAAATAAAATAACTAACGTTTAAAACTCGCCTAAAACTCTTCAAGGACGTTTATGTTTTCTTACTTCCTCTCTTTTAATGTTATGTATATTCTCATTCCATAGCCACTGTTGCCAAATATTGCTATTTCTATAATAAATTGAACGATTTTTTACAATTTTTTAAACGTAACCAATATGTTCTATAAAATGAAATCAAGAAAAATTTGAAATAACAATAATTTGCACTGCGGATCTATTGTAATTTTTACTTTTCAAATAAAAAAATGAAAAATGTTTGATGGTTTTAAATTTTAAATGAACTTTGGAAAGCAGTGTATTTTAACTTTAATCAAGTTCGAGTTTCTCCTTTAGTGGCTTATATATTTTAACAGATTCTTTTCGTTCTGTTGTCAGTCAAAAAGTCGCTAAATCTGTTTTATAATACCGTAATTGAGTCAGGAAAAATAAAAAAATGATTTATAAAAGTGTGTAAACCTTTAGGTTAGATTAAGAGCTAAGGCCCATTGTGTTATCCAAACCGGGAAATAAAGTATCACTATAGTAAACTATTTTGATATGAAAATAAATTGCCCTCTTGTAGTAATCTTCGGTTTGGAGACGTTTCGGTGAAAAATGAGAGTTCAAGAACTGCTCCCTTTTATGGGCAGATCTGATCACTAACACATGAGGTGGACAACAATCTTCTCCGCTTCCTAAGGTCTACAGACCTGCAGAAGTCATGGGTGGAAATACCATGCAATTCGAGAAATGAAAAAGAGTATGAGAATGCAAGAATTAATAGTCGTTTATCTAATCTGGTTATGAAGATGAACCAATTGTATCGCTGAGAGCGACTCTTCCGAATGAAAGCTATCTGCGAATTGAGGCAGAAAATGGGTCCCCATGTAGAATACATTTTCTTTAATTATAAACAATTTGAACAAAAAAATAAACAATTTTCATAAAAAAAAAATACCGAACATGGCAACACTGATTAGGGAGATAATAAGTTTTTGTATGCATTTACAGCAATCATTTATTTTTTACAACAACAAAAATAATCTATTACTTTATCACTTACTTCGCCTTTACAGTTTGCTTTGACTACTTGTTGTTATTTATACTATAAATGGATTCGTAGTTAGCGGTACATATTATTTATTTAATTTTGTTGGTAAATTTTTACTTTTTGGTCTGTTGGTTATTAAGTCCTACTTAAGAAATTTAAGAAAAAAAGTATGTACATGCATTTTCATTTTGTATGAATTCAGGGTATTCACGCTTTTAAATAGAAAAATATAATAGATTGATCAGATTAACTACAATATTTTTTTTAATTCTGGGACTTCCCAATATAAGTGCAGGCATATGCACATACATACATATGTACGCGGTATGTAAATAAAAATAATAGTATGTATTTGTAGAACAACCGACCTATCACAATGTTTAAAAAAAATGGCGTTTAATAAACGAATCCTTATCTCTAACTATAGTGGAGCAAAAAAAAGAAAAACCAAAATCGAAATGAAATTATAACCAATGCATGGAAAATAATATTGTTTTGCTAAATTAATTAGTATTGTTATAACAACTTCTATACAAAAAAAATATGTAAATAGAGACATTGAGCGATAGACAGACAAATAGCGAGAAACAGAGAAAAAATATGAAATAAATTCAAGGTTATTTGTGGCATTCTATTTCTATTTGCAAATGGAGAAAAATAGGAACAATAATAACAATAACAAAAAGCACTGATTCAGACATGATTATTCGTTTCTAGATCTCTAAACGAAAAAGACAAAGAAAAAAATGCAAATGCATTCCCAAAACAAACACCTACACACTCTAAGAGAGTTAAGTAATCAAAAACGAAGAGATTTGAAAAAAAGCTCCAACAAAGAAAAAGAGTAAGAAACAGATATGCGTTCTAAAAGAGAGAAGAGTTGTTATTAAAAACATCACATCCTTTGCAGTGTTGCCAATTTTCAAATTTAACTTTAAAAAAACTCTTTAAATAAATGCAACAAAAATTCCTTTTTTTTTTAATAAAAAAAATTCCAAAGAAAACAAAGTAAACTGAAATAAAAGAGTCTCTTGTCTCTATTTTATTTAAAAGCTGACGACATCCAAGCAGCATGTTGTACTTATGAAAAACACTTAAAAAATAAAACACACTGTTTTTTTTAATTTACAACAAATGCACATCAATGTATGGCTTGTTAAATAAACAAATTACTAATTTTGACTAAAAATAACACAAACTTTTATAAAAATTAAAAACACTATACAGCAGTAATAAAATTCATGATCTGTCATTATTAACACACGCCAAAGGCAGCAGTGTTGCCAGACATACAGGAGCTTAGATCCGCAAAGTTGTCAGAAAATTTACAATATTATATACAAAGGACTCACACGACTTTGTCTCAGTAGTAGTCTTCTGGCAAAAACTATGAGAGTAAAATAAAATTTTTTCCAACAAAATTTTCTTCAGCAATGGAGTTCATTTCTACTCTCAACCACCAAAGTTTAATATATAAAGCTCGGAGAACCCAGAAATATAAATGAAAACGTCACTGTTTGGTGTGCCTTATGGTCTAGAGATAAAAGTGGACTGCATTTCTTCAAAAGTGATCCTAGAAAAGCCGTTACACCATTTCAGTATAGTATGGGCTGTTTGGGGAATGTAATTGAAAATTATGAACTGGGCAGTTTATGAGTTTTATAAACAGCTTTCCGTGAAATTACACAACACAACAGATTTTGAGAACATTACATGAATGTTTCTGGAAAGAATAATTCTGCGCGGAATTCGACACCGTTAAAATTGTTTTTTGGTGAGTTTACGCTAAAGACAGTGTCTACCCTCTAACGTTAGATCAAACGGCAGAATGCAGCAACCAATGCAAACGCCGACATTTAAATTACATTATAGTTGAAATTCAAAAATTTATAATCCCTATTTGTATCATAGTGACACTTTAATTGATTTTTAGTTGATACTTTTTTATTTAACTTAATTGGCCATTAATTGGTCAACACAAAACTAATACTCTACAAGACGGTCATCCTCCCCGTGCTTCTTTATGGCTCAGAGGCATGGACCCTTTTAAACACTGATGCAGCAGCCTTGAGAGTATTCGAAAGAAAAGTACTGCGTAAGATCTTCGGCCCAGTACTAGTTGGCGATGATTTCCGCGTTCGATCCAACAGTGAGCTGTATGAGCTCCTCAACGACATAGACGTTGTGCAGCGTATTAAAATCCAGCGACTGCGCTGGCTCGACCATGTTGTTCGAATGAAGGAGGATGCTCCGGGGAGACGGGTATTTGTTGCGGGGATCTGCGGAACTTGGCGAAGAGGAAGACCTTGTATCCGTTGGAAGGACTAAATCGAGGAAGCCCTGTCATCGATTGGTGTGACCAACTGGCGTAGGCGCGCAAGAAGCAGAGGCGAATGGAAGGATGTGTTGCGACAGGCCGAAATCCGGTAACGGGTTGTTATGGCCAATTAAGTTATTGGTCATTACAACTCTTTAGTAAGGATTATAAACTAACTTCTCACATCACCCAGATTGAGTGTGTTAATTTTATTCATGCGTGGTTTAAAATTGACTCCGAACGACAGATTCTTGAGCAATTTTTCATGGTAATTTTATTTTACTCTCAGACGTTTTCCAGACAACTACTGAGAGGAAGTCGGCGAAGAAATATTTTTCATATTTTATTATGTACGACAAGATTGACCTGGAGTTTGAACCATAGACACGCGTCTATTAAGTCAACGAACTATCTACTAGATTACGGGGACTAAGTTGATTTTTAACAAATAATCATGTAACATTCGTATATAATATCTTCTATAAAGATATTTTGGTCATTTTTTTTAACGGTAATACGCATTGTCTTAAATTATTATTTCGATTTTATCTGGCAACACGAACAAATAAACAATAGAAGTAGAGAATAACTGAATGAATATCCAAATGACGAACGTACATACATATACTACGTAAAAGTTTATAGAATTAGCTTTTTGTGTATATTATTAAATTAATCATAAAAGAAATAAACAATTTCAGTTTCTTTTTGTGTGTTTTGTTTTGTTTTGTATATCTTCTCTTTTGTATATTGTGTATATTTAAAGAATACCAAACATACGTTCATATGTACATACAGTAGTCGATCGATTCACTATTCAAACAGCAATATATTCCAGCCCCAGAGGGCAGAGAGAGAAAGATTAATTCGTTTTTAATAAAGATAGACATTGTATATATGAACATGTGTGCGTGTGTGTTGGTGAAAATGTTTATATGGAAATAAGTGAAAAGAAATAAACATACAAATAAACATATTTAAGCATGTTTCTTTATATAATTACACACTTTTTTTATCGTCATACAAAAGTTTACAATAACGAAACAACAGAAAGAAAAAAAAGAGGTCCTTGACTTTTGCTGAGAGTATAACAATAACAATAAAATAATACAACTACGAAGTAATAACAATAAAAACAACAAACAAAGAAAAATTACAATGATTCAGACTTTTACACTGACACTCTCCCAATACAAACGAAATAAAAAAAATAACAGCATCATAAACGAATTCGAAATAAAGACAAAAAAACAAATGTAAACGCATTTTAAATGCAAAATTTAGTATTGAACGCTTCCCATATTTCATCACCATAACCGCCAAGCCAAGCTACCATATTTAGAACGAATCGATGACATCCATTTGTACTCACACAAAATATTAATAATTTTTTTAAGAAACTAAAATAAAATTATATTGTATATTGCATACTATTTTACCATAATTTTTAAATTTTTTTTCTGTTTTCTTTACAGTTAAAAAACCAATAGGTTTCAATTTTATTTTATTTTTTTTTTAATACAAAATATGATCCACAAGCTAAAGAAAGATCCGCGACGTTACTTTTGATACTGTTAAAAATTTTCAAAAATTTTATTTATTATTAGAAAAAATAAACAATAATTAAACAAAAAAAAATAATATAAAATAAACGCAAACAAAGAGTCTCATCTAAAGAGCATAACCAAATAAATAAACGGACAGAGAGACAAAGAGTAAAAGTGAAAAAGAGTGAGAAAAACGAAATAAAAATTTAAAAGAAATAAAAGCTTGTTTAACCCTCAAACGGTTGATTATTTTTAAACAATATTTATACTTCACGTTTGTCTAAAACGTGCGGTGATAAAAAAAAAAACACTTGAACTGTAATTTGTTTCTTCGTATACAATGGTTTACAAGAGTGTTTTTTTTTTTTATTAAAAACATCATAAGGGTCAATGTTTTTCCTCTGAAAATTTATTTTCTGGTTTAAAAATTAGAAAGTCATTGGAAGCTAATTTAGAAGAATTTGATCGTCTGATCGCTGTAGCCTAAAACATCTACCCAACAATAACAATACATAGATACATACATACATAATTGGTCATTACAACCCTTCAGTCTGGATTACGACCTAGCTTCTCACACTACTTATGTTGTGTGCCTTAATTTTATACTTGAGTGGCGTGAGCTACAGTTTAAAGTCGACTCCAAACGAAAGATTTTTGACGAACTTTTCATGGCAATTTTTATTTACTCTCAGAGTTTTTGTCAGAAATCTGCTGAGAGGAAGTCGCGAAGGAATATTTTTTCATATCTCGTTTTGATGGAAATGTCTGACCTGGGGTTTGAACCGTGGCCTCATCTCTAATAAGCCAACACACAACCTACTAGACTACGACCACTTCAACAAGAACAATAACGACAAATAAATTCGAAGACTAGTGCGAATATGGAAGTAATTTTCAGATTTCGAGATAAGCACTCAGGGCTATATCCATAGAATAACGCATGTTAAATTTGATATATTTTGTATAGATGAAGACATTAGTGAGACACAGTAGAGTTTAGTGAGTTCTGCTAAACAATCGACAGCTCACAGTATCCTGTAATCTATTGAATTGAAATAAATAACAAATGACCCCTAGATGCGTCTAAGGGTTAAATATTTTACGACAAATCGAAACAATTTTTATCGTAAGAAAATATATGTATAATAAATGCTGCCAAATATTTTGAAATAAATAAATATTATTAATAAATATTATATATAGACAAAGAGTAATAACAATAGATTTAAAAAAAAAAACAATACAAAACAAATGTTTCTAGATCGCTAATTTGTTTGTTTGGTAGCGTAGTACTTTTGTTCGTGATAATACAAATTACTGATGAGTGAGTGAATTTATAAACAATCAATAAAAAATTGAGCCCAATGAACTTTGAATAAAATAAACAAGAAATCCTTTTTTGTTTAATATCCCATGGACAGCAGGGAGTTCTGAAAATTTAAACTGTGATTATAATAGAGATTTTGGACGTGCAATGTTAAATATAAAAGGAATTGAATTCATTTTATAGTTTTAATAAATCATTTCTATTGCTGTGGAAGGAGTTTCAGCTTGAAGAGGATGGTGGAGGAAGTAAAATTTCTAATTATATGGTTACATTTCGCAGAAATGAATAGGAAACGAATCCGAAGATGTAAAACTTTTGACAATAAATGCAATATCGATATGCAAAGTGCACATCGATTAGAAAACTGAATTAATAGTAATAGTAATGCGATCTGAACAATTGACCACTTTGAAATAATCAACCAATGTTTCTTAAGCCTTGGGGTGAATACATAAAAATATGCCGAAGAACTATCTCTTGCCCTGTAATCAGAGGGGGGCAGAACATTAATTGAGAAGTTAATAAAAAAAATCGAACGAAATACCTATCAGAGAACGGTTTGGCGTTTGCAAAACATTTATGCATTCGTTGCTTTTGTCATACATTCATTCAACATCAATTTCTATTGACATTACTAACTTCACATTCGCTGCCTTTGTTGATTGCCTGTTGCATACCATATTTTATAATGCCATGCCAGGTAATACGAACGATCTCACTTTAGGTAAAAACAAAATAATTGGAAAATTCTTTCTTTCGTTGAAATATGTATACGCATAAATACTTCACGCCATTTGTTAGGTTTGTTAGTTGTTAGGTTAGTTGTTTTTACGAATCAAGACGACTTTATGTGAAAATGTGCAATAAAATGCATGAATTTTGTTACATTCGCTCTCTACATATGTACATATGTTGTAATTTCTATCCATAAACAAAACTGTACCTCGTTCTTTGTTCTCAAAGTCTGCGTGATATCACTTGTTTGTCTCATAAGACAGGAATATGCTATGTTGGCAAATTTAAAGTTACGCCACTAGGTTCAGCAACCCACATGAGTGTAACGGTATTATCTCTAGAGACACCCAACATTCTTAAATCGCTTATGTGTACGTACATCTCTAATCCATACAACCTCATATAAAATTTGTACGCGAATATCTGTAATAGCCATAATTCTAGCCAGAATAGTTATAGAATAACTGAATACATACATAGTTTAGGGGATAATATAAGATTCAATATTTCATATCCTAACTAGTCGTGAGCTCTTAATCCGTACTTAAAGGATGTTATCTGGGAGTTGTAGTGCTAGTTATTTTTGTGTTTTTTTTATACAAGTAGGATGGAAAGTTTCAGTTCTCATGTCAGATATTGTGTAGTAAATAGGGGAATTTACATAAGATTTAAATATGACCATAGCCTATTCGCGTCAGTGCTCTAGTAACGCATATTTTAATTGTTCTGCTAGAAGCATAGTTTTTTCCCGATGGTAGCCAGACAGGAATAGTTAGCATATGATTTATTTCACGATTGTAAAGCATGCGTAGACACAGTCAACCTGGATTTACAAAATCCATGAAACGCAAATTTTTGAAAAGAAATTGCTTCTTTTATGCCTAACGCAACTAAAATCTCCATTGGTTCGCACAAGTGGTTTTCAACTTCTTACCTCAGCACTAACATACATACATATGTATTAGGAGATTTTGTTCATGAGTAGTTTTTCTACTCTTATTTAATTGCTTCCTATCTAACCTAATCTTAGATATTATTTGACAATACAATAAATTTATTTCTATTGAGCCTAATCACACGAGAACAATTGTGCTGGCGTAAAATGATAGTTTTTATGCAAGACAGGTAAAGAGAATGGTTTTTCTGTGGAGTAAAGTTTCAACCATCTACAACCCTACAAAGTTTTAATTACAGCCAAACATCAAATGAATGCAAAAACACTAATACATACAAAGCTATGTATACATTTCATGCCAAACTAATATTCATCCCGTGTGATTTGAAAAGAACAAAAATTGTTCGACTAAAAATTGTTCTCGTGTGATTACAGCCATTGAATATTATACGCTATATGTAATTGATCTTACGCTATAAAAGTACATTTCAAGTATTTCTTTGCAATTATGTAAAAAATAAATTTAAATTCTACTACAAAAAGAAAACAAAAATAAATAAATTTCACTTTCATTTCCATTCACAAAAAAAACAATCGTATTGAAAGATGATATGCTAAAAAAAACAATAAAAAAGAATGCGCCATGGATCCAGCAGGAAAATGTTATTTTCGGAAAATTGTTTCATATGATGTCGTCTTCTCTACTCATGCTGTTAATCGTTTAGTAATTAATGTTGCGTTGACGACAAATTGGCAAAACGCCAAAATAATGACATTTTCATGTCGATCCTGTGCAGAAAATGGTTTTCTTTTTGTACAGACAAAATACGACACTTTTACTGACAATCTCATATAAATTTTAAATCATTAACATTGCTTCTTTGTATTTCCACTTCCATGTCTCTCTATCTCTCTCTTTGTTAAAGGCAAGAGAATAATTTGTTAACAAGTGATAATTTATTAAATTTACAGTATCAACAGAGAAGCGTACTTTTTATCTTTCATTTGAAATTAAAACTGCTCCCCAACCTACTCCTTTTCGTTAAGGTCTTTGTAGTTTCTTTTTTTCTTCTTTCTTTTCTAATCTGTTTTGTTTTTATTTTCACCATATAGGCCAACATAATACATTAAAAACCTTGTTTAGAGGTTAAATTTGTTTTCTCGACCGCAAATGTTCGTTCTAAACCACTATGACACTACATATGCAACAACTACAAGAACAATAATAATAATCGTAATAAGAAAGAGAGTATACGTACATATGTATGTATACTATTCGCTATTATTTCCATTCCAATTTTAACGGGAAATATCAATAAAATGAATTCAAAACACTTAATGAATGTAATGACAATGATGGTTGTCTTTTTTTTTTTTTGTAGTATTAGTATTGTTGTTGTTATTGTTGCTATTGTCAATAGAATAGACTGGTGCGGCCTGTCACTAAAATTAACAATGCAAAGAGAGAAAAAAAAAAGCTTTTGTAATAGTAGAATCAGCTCTAATCCAGACATTTTGGATCACAGATTCTCTTTTGCGTGTAAACATTTGAATTTCAATTGCAAACTTATTTTAAGAAAACTTCTCAAGATTCAATGTCTACATATTTTGTTTTTTTGTTTTATTTATATTTAAACGAGAAAATTCTACATTTAGATTTAGACTGTCATTACGATTAATTAAAATGAAAAACTCAAGAAAGCAAATCGAAATGTAAAATAATTAAACTATAAAATATCTTGTCAAATCAAATTAATTTCAATTTTAGAAGTGTTTTATTGAACTTGAAGTTCAATTCTACTCGAGAATCGTGTATGGATCGCATTTCACAATATTTTTCGTCATTTTATAATCGTTCAAATGAAGCAGGATTATTTATAATAAGACTGGTTTCGAACAAGTCATAAACGCATCAGTGCATATTCGACCTGGTTGTTTAACTGTAAGTTTAAGTTACTTACTTAACTGGTCATTATACAATCTCTCTTCTCGCACCACCTATGGTGTGTGTGTGTGTTAATGTTAGCCATAGGTGGTGACTTAAAGTGCAGAAAATTGCTACGCGGAAGCCCCCGAATGAAATATTTTTCATTTTGTTCGAGACTAGGGTTCACCCACTGGCTTGTAATGATTAATTTAATTAAGTAAGTAAGTAAGTGGTCAAAATAAAACACACTTTTTGTCTGATAATTTACTCTGAGCTCTGTATACTGAAGTGATATTGATTTAAAGAAATTTATTTATCACAAGAATTTTTAAACTTTATACTGTTATCATTTACAGAATGGGTCAGAATGTGTGGTATTATACATAGATATGTGTATATTGTTGTAATTGTATTTGTAGTTGGAAAGACCATCACCATCATCATTTATTATGTGAGATGAAAAATTCTACAAATATGTATGTACGTCTGTCAGTTAGTCAGTCATTGTAGTTGTTATATTCATTCATTCTTTTTGCTTATAATTGTTATCAAAGCATGTAATTTTTTAGAATTTGTTGCAGATTATTTATAGAGTAACGATCAGTAGAGTTCATAGCGAGACAACCTTTTGATTAAAATTAAATTAAAGTGAAACTGAAAATTAAATTTAAATGGAATCTGACATCAAAAGAGAACATATACAGAGAGTGCAGATCATAAGTAAAATTTGTTTTTAAAAGTAAAGACATTTTTAAGTGGACATTTTTATTCCTTTTCGAAACTTTAAGAATTCTTCACTATTTCTTCTTTACTAATGCTTCTTTGTTGCTTTTGTAGCAGATCCAAGGATGACAGGATTGTCATCTGTAATCTCTAGAAATAGTAGTCGCCGTAGTCTAGTAGGTAGTGTGTTCGCTTATTAAACGTAAAGGGTTCGGGTTCGAGCCCTAGGCACCAAATATGGAAAAAAGATATTTCTTCGGCGACTTCCCCTCAGCAGATTTCTGGCAAAAACTGGGAGAGTAAATAAACCTGCCATGAAAAATTTCTCAAAATCTTTCTTTCGGAGTTAACGTTAAACTGTAGGCCCCGCCACTAAAGCATAAAAAATTAAGGCACACAACATGAGTGGTGTGAGAGGCTAGACCGTAATCCTGACTGAAGGGCCAATTATGTATGTATGTAATCTCTAGAAATAGCGCTAGGGTAAGCATTGCATATTGATTGAAAATTTGGTGATAAAAGACCATGTCTGCTCACAGCTCACAACAAAACCAGAATCGTGATAAGTTTCTATAGTCCGTTTCAACACAGAGTGTTTCTTCTGCAGTGAAGGTTAGGTTAGGCAAGGTGGCGGATACCCTCAGTGGGATAGGGTCCACTCAGGCCCATTGTGATACCACAATGAATATTCAATCCCGAAATCAAACATTCCCAAGAGGAACTAGACCAAGTCCAAAATAAATCTTGCTATTGCAACAATTAGAGAACCCGGTAAGGGATGTCAGAAACTGAGAAAGGCCACTAAAACCTCCTCAGAGCCATAGCGTCTGCAGAAGTCATTTGGCGGAATGCCAAATCTTTCAGCATTCATACCAAAAGGACAGTGGCTAGTGAGAATCGCTACGCTGAAATGACCATACGATTTAAGGATAGAAATGGATCAGTCCTTCATATATACCCAGCAGTGTCTTGCAATAATGCATGTACCCTCTCACCAAATTATCCGTGTAAATCGTTATGTGGCTGGAAAAAGTCTACAC
The DNA here is from genome assembly GCA_930367235.1 of Sarcophaga rosellei. Taxonomy (NCBI): domain Eukaryota; kingdom Metazoa; phylum Arthropoda; class Insecta; order Diptera; family Sarcophagidae; genus Sarcophaga; species Sarcophaga rosellei. Next base: position 80,585,962 of record OV884018.1, read on the forward strand.
TCAGTCATAGCCCTGTCATACATATCTAAACCGAAGGAAATTTTTTTTACAAAATTCATTGTTTTCTTTGCTGCATTCGTATGCATATACTCTGAGTCTAGAAAAGTTTTACGATTTTAATAAAATAAAATTCAATTGAATTTTGTATCACTGTGCAAGAAATTACAAACAAAAATTAACAATGGGCCACTAGAGAAACAAGCCTTCTTTTGTATTTCAGAGGTTACACCCCCAGGTACATTTAAGCGTTTTATGATAAAATTCTTGAAAATAAAAGACAAAAGAAATTCGCTAAAAGAACACATACATACATAGTAGAATATTGTGAACAAAATAGCAAGAAAATGAATATAAATTGCGCCTGATAAACAAAAGATACAAATAAAAACAAGAGAATTGTAAGTGAAACATAACAAGAAACAGAAATATTTTATGATTTATTTTAAGAAAAACGCCAATAACAACTGTATACACGATGAACAATAGAGCTGTTTCATATCAACGAGCATTCAAGATACAATCTATTTATCTGTAGTAATAAAAATTAAACATTCTCTCTCACAAAGATCGACGAGATAATATACTCTACGTACGCACTCTATGAACAACAACAATTAGTTACGGTATTAACAACATCAGCAAAGAGAAAACATATGCCGCCATATTAAAACAAAAAAAAAAAAAGAGTGTCACTGTTATCACAGTCACAGCTTCTTGAAAGAAAGAAACAGAAACAAAACCCATGTTTTATTTTGTTTATTTTGATTACACGTGGCAACATTTGTTGAATTGATTAAACGCTATAAATATCTCGCGTTTTATTATTATTTTCATTTTCTATTTTTAATGCTTGAAAGCAAGAAATGAAAACGGGGGTGGGGGGAAAAATTCATTTATTATTGGATGTCGCCTGAAAACCTCTATTATTTATAACTCGTAACGTAACGTAAATGTAAAACACTGAACGCGTCATCATCATATTGCATGTTTGATAAAAACATAATAGAACTGTACAGAGTATAAACGAGTGTGCAGCACAAATAACGGAAGTGAGTTCACTGTGTATTCACGATACATATACACATTTACATATACATATTTTTCCACAATGTCAGGGGGAGTATAAGTATTGAAAGATCAGAGGTAAACAAACACTGATCTTCACTTAAAAAAGTGGTTGGAGGTGTAATACTGGGAGGGGGAGAAAGGGAGATATGTTACAAATTAAATGCCTCGTTGGATTTTGTGTTTATGAATGCGCGCATGTGCGCTTCGCCTTGTAAGTGATCGGTTTATTTAAGGATCTCCCTTAGCAATAGCAACCAACAGCCATCAATTATGCTGAAGCTAGCAGGGCCGCATTTGGCAGTTCAATGTACTCAAAATATAAAAAAAAATTGTCCACATGTGTTACGTGTTAATTAAACACGGTGTCAGTCACATGGTCTTAGAATTTAATCTTGCTTTCGGGCTACGAAAAAAAAGTACAGTAACACATTCCATAAGTAAATTCCCCAAAGGTATGAAGAAAATTATATTTAAGTGGCAGATCAAGCAACATGGAGGGATAATGCTGACGCGACGAAGTTTGTAAATCTAGAAAATGCGTCTGTAATACGTCTCTGGAATATAGGGGAGATTGTAGAATATATAGGTTATAGGTCTACACTGAACAAACCTGAACCTGGGTAGGAAGTCTGTTGAAATCTTAATAGGATGCCTGACTGAGTATTGCATCCTAAGGATGAGGAGTAGTTTATGGGACATAGGCATCACCGATGTTTGTAGATTATGAGACATTCTTGACCTGTGATATTGGCTGTCCAGTAAGATGTTTTCGTCTATTTTTTTCGCCTTGGATTTTAGACACGAGAGATTTAGTCTGGCAAAATCAATTTTAATTGCGAACTGGGCGGCATGTGATTCGAACCAAATGATGCTATCGCTTTCGACTATGTGTATGGAAAGTTAGCAGAAAGAAGGTCATGCAATGTGACGCCGTTAGATTTTTTTGTGAGCAAATAATACGGCAAAGATAGTATAAACGCCGATTATTCCCTTACGTTGTAGCATTTAGAAACTAACGTTCATCAAATTATCCCCGAAAATTATCATTGTAAACGCAAAGAAGAATTTTACAAACTGGGAATCATATCAAATCCATCATTCTTTGATGATGAAACTGAATCATTCGGACACATTCTTGTAAGCTGGGAGCCTCTCATGCATAACAGCAGGATAAATGTCTTCACGACAATAATAATAACGTCTAACGGGAAATTCCTTTGACGATTTTTCTTTAAAGTTTCCTTACTTTTCGTATTTCTATTTCACTTCACAACTAGCCACAAGTTAAACTTTGTATAGTATCTGTCCAAACGTGCTTGCCTCTAAATTTTATTACGCCAGCCTAACGAGCTGTTTTAAGCGTTAAACATTAAATGGCTGGTAAACTTAGAGCAAATCTTTGTGTGCCCGTTTAAAAGCACATTCACTTTAGAACTTTCCATTCCCAAACAATTTTACGCTCTTTTTCTTGCATGTATGTATGTGTGTGTGTGTGTGTGTGTGTACTGCAGTTCAATCATCTTTAGAAGAGACCAACTTTTCCTTTTTATGACTTCTATACGAAAATGAGTTTAGTGAACCTTTTCTTGTCTTTGGAGTCACTGAACTTATTTGTGTTTGATTTGTGCTGTTTTTTTTTCTTACATTTTTTTCACTGTTTCCTATTGTTGTTATTGTTCCTTGTGCTGGATTTTTTTTTGTTTGTTGGCGTATTACAATAAAATTTTCATTTCCATTCATTTCGTCATTTTGCTCTACTCTTTCACTCTTAGCAGAAAGTAACAAGTAAACAGAAAGCGTCCGCCAGACAGACGAACTCTTTGTAAGACGTAAATGGCGCTATAAATTATTCTTCAATTTCAGAAATTAAATTTTCGTTTCATTTCATTTTCGTTTCTGTCGTTTTTGGCAAAAAATTTTGTTTTTGTTTTTCTGCTCATAGCCAATGACCTTTTTTTGGGTGTTTGTCTGGCTCTGGCTGTCTGGCTGGTATTTCCTAGATGGCATACCCTCCAAAAAAAACTCTGATTTGATGGTGTTATTAGTAGTGGGAAGGTGTGCTCACATACAAATTTATTTGGTTTTGATTTTAATATGATTACACGAATGGTTCGGTGGTTTTTTTTTTCTTTATTTCCTTGTCCTCGTTTTTTGTTTGTTTTTATTGTTTTCTTTATTACGTGGGAATTTCGTAGGGAATTAGGTTTATTTTTTGTGGCGCCTGTAAGAGATTATCAAGCAGTTGTTGCATTGATTAAAGGTAAAAGTCTCTGGTGTTCTTAATTTTGTGCATTTGTTGTAGACCATCACTTTAGAAATTAACATTGATTCAAGCCAGGACAAAAGAGTCAGCATATTAATGAAATTTAGCTTAAAATCAGAGGATTATTACAAAATTTTTATTCTAAACACGAAATTGCAATCTTTCTTGTCTAGACATCCAATTATTAACGATACATACATACATACATAACTGGCCATTACAACCCTTCAGTCAGGATTACGACCTAGCTTCTCACACCACTCATGTTGTGTGCCTTCATTTTATACTTGAGTGGCGGGTCCTACAGTTTCACGTCGACTCGGAACGACAGATTTTTTTTTGAGAAATTTTTTTCATGGCAGGTTTATTTACTCTCCGAGTTTTTGCCAGAAATCTGCTGAGAGGAAGTCGCCGTAGAAATATTTTTTTTTTTCATATTTCATTTTGATGTCTGGCCTGGGGCTCGAACCCGGGCTTTACATCTAATAAGCGAACACACTACCTACTAGACTACGGCGACACAATTATTCACGATATTTTATTCTAATTTTTTTTTTGTCTTTTAAATTCTTTTCGGTCCTTTTAAGGCAGATAGGTCTGTCACAAAGCATCATCTCAACCATGCTTAAATGATAAAGCCATCAGCTTAGAACCTCTGAGTCTGAGAACTGAGTGAAAAGCTTGCCCTAATTTTCATTGAAAAATCATCTTTAGCAATGAGGCCGATTTCGGGATTAATTCGTATGTGAACAAACAAAAATGCGAATTTGGAACGATAACAATCCACATGAGAACCAAGAGTGCCGAATGCACCACGTAAAAGACACTGTTAGGTGTGGATTTTTGGCTAGCGGAGTCATCAGTCCATATTTCTTTAGGAACGACGTTGACCAGCCCATCACTGTCAACAACAAGCGCTACAGACAGATGATTACCAACTTTTTGATTGAATTGGATGATCTGGACACCAACACACAACTCATTCCACAATGGATATTCTGCACGAGCGTTTTGAAGGCATGGTCATCTCACGTGGAGGTGATGTAAACTGGCCCCCAGTTAAAACTTTCTTGTGGGATTTTAAGTCGCAGGTATATGCGAATAAGCCACAAACCACAGTAGTCTTTAAAACGAACGTAACTCATGCCAACTCAACCTGATTTATGCTCTAAAGTCATGTAAAATTGTACATTTCGAAGGCGATCCTCTCAGAGAAACCGTGGCGGACATTTGAACGATTTATACTTCACACATAATGGCATCGCCACACCTATCAAACGAAATAAAAATTTCGATAATATCGACTTATGTTTTAGTAAATAAAACGTACTTTGTTTTATTTAAATTTAAAAATGGAAAACGCTTTAAAAAGACCTTATAATACATTGTATGTAGACTTTTGTAACACTTCTTTAAGTTGTAGAGCTTTTAAAAATGTGTGATTAAACCTTATGTATCGGTAATACAGACAGCTTTCTTTTTATTTTTTTATAGGCTTTTCTGTTTTAAAAAAAATTATTTTTTATTTCTGTGCCTAACACCAATTTCCTTGTCATAATTAAAAAATAATAATGTAAACACGACGTTTGCTTGTACACTTACGTACACATCATTAAAGATTTCGATGTCGTTTAAATTCCAAATGACATCACACAAATTGAACAGAAATACGTACATGCATATATAAACACACACACATACAGTTTTACTTGATATCATAAATCATTTGAGTGTTTTATTATTGTACCAAGAATTGTTGCTTTACGTTTCTTTTTTCATTTTTATTATCATTCTTCGTATCAACCAATAACAATAATACAGAAAACAAAACATACTGACTGACGATTTTGTATTATTAAAGGTTTTTAACCCCCGACAAGGTCGTATGCATAACAATATAGGAATAACGACCGACCAGCCAGGCAAGCCAACACTCTCACGAACCACACACACCAACACAATCTTAAAGGAGATGCAATTGAAAACAATCAAATCACAGAAGAAGAAGAAATAGAAAATAACAATTTTTATATGATATTTATGAAGAAGGAATATCGTTGTGAAAGAAAACCAAAAACAAATTGTTAAAGAGAAAGAGAGTTCATTTGAATTGCCAACCGAAAACAGCAACACAGTAGAGAAAGAAAGAAAAAAAAAACGAAAAAAAGCTCACCTGCTGATTTGAAAAAGAAACAAGAAATCCAAAGCTAAAAATAAATTTCTTAACACAAAAAAATGGTTAAAAATAAAAACCAGACTAGTAGGCCCACAAAAATGAAGCAAAAACATCAGACGCAATTTAAATTAATGCAGCTACCAACTGACTCACACAATCACTCACTTAATCGTACTCCAATGGTAACTAAAAAAATAAAACAACAATAACATTCATGTACAAAACTAACAAAACCAATACACAAAAAATATGAAGATATCGTTTAAAAATAAATACTGAAACTCTATTTAGCACGAGCCTTTTAAAAATGATCAAAGCAACAATCAAGAGTCCAACAAACCAACCAACCCACCCAATCATTCCCTCAAACACCAAATCAACCGATGCCATTAGCATCACACGACTACCATCCATCTCAATACAGGACAATGACCGCGAAATTGTTATTTTGCTCACCAGAGCAACAGTAACGACGACTTCAACCATCATCGTTGTGGTACAGCTATAACAACAACACAAAATATCGCCCATATACTATGCTAGAAATGTGCGTATGTGTGTGTTTTCAGTGGTTGGCTAGATCGCCTAGATGAAAAAAAATTGAAATTGGACAAAACCTCCTCTGCAATAGAGCAAGAAATTAATAATAGAAGTAAAATGTTAAAGCGTTACCAGATCGATAAAAAAGATACAATCGATTTCACGTCGTTGACAAGAGCTCGACCATTCTCATGCATGGATAGGTGCGGGGAAAATTTATTCTCGAAAATTCATGGCCCTGCCTGCAGAAGCTTTTATTGTCACTTAAACTTAAGTAGATCCAAACCTATTGTTCATAAACCCACACTCTTTACGACCTATTTTCCTAGTTCCAAAATAATATACGACAATAGTTAGAGAAAAACAAAATCGTCTAAGCCAATTATAACATCATCTAGCCAAAATAGGGCCTGTTCGTAAATGCATTACTGCGCTGCATATTATGCGCATCATGTTCATAAATGCAAATCTTGGCAGCACTGCATCTGTCAAATGTTCGTAAATGCAACATTAAATCATATTATGCGCAAATAAACCCAAAACACTAATCATAAAAATGGCTTATGCATTGAATGAGTGAGAGAGAGAGAATGAGAGTTTTAACAATAAGCAATATGTGATTAGCAACGTAAGCGCAAAATAATCATATTATGCAGCGCAATGATGCATTTACGAACAGGCCCATAGTTAAAGCTGCAACGCTTTTCAAGTCAACAATGAAATTTCAAACATCTGGTAACCTTATTTTAATACTGTTGCGTACTTTTTGCAGCAGCCAATTCAAGAGTTTTTTCTAAATGCAAGGAAAATTATAAAACAACGCAAAAATGGCAAATGCAGTAGTAAACAACAGCGGCGACAACAATAACAACAAAACGAATAATACAATAACATTTGAGAAAAATAACAACAAAATAAAACGTAAAAAAAAAAAAAAACATATGACTTTGCAATAATAACTACGCGTTTTTATATGTATGCATGTAAAATGCGGCCATGAATGAAATTAATTTCACAATTATTAGGAAAAACACAAAATCAAATTTAATAAACATTATTATTGTGTTTTTTTCAAAATTCTTTTTTGGTTTTTACGATTTACGATTTAAATACATATATCACCTTACAACTTGGGATACCAAATTTTTTCTTTATCTTTCCGAAATAATCGTTACAAACAGAAAAAAATCTTTTAATATTGTTATTAATTTATCGTTATTGCAATATTTTTTCTAAAAAGTTTTCTTTGTTTTGGTTTTCGTTTTATTTTATTTTTTTGGCAACAAACGTCTTAACACTACTGCTAGTTGATGAAATTTCAAATATAAACTAAAACAACAAATAAAGAGAAACTTAAAAATCCCCTCGGTAAAGCAAAACAAAAGCACACAATTTTGCAACAAAAATAAAAGCAATAACAAAATATTTGTATTGAAAACAAAATAACGTAAAACATACGCTCCACCAAACAAGTCCATGATGCATGCATGCATGCAGCAGTAGTATAGTAATAGTAGATACGACTACTTTAGATCAAAACTTGAATTCGTTTTGGCCGTCTTAACAACGAGTCTCTAGTGGAGAAAGAAAGGAAATAACAACCATAATATGGAGCCAATAAAATTCAAAGGCCAACCAACAACTCACAACGGGTACAGTGGGTTGCTTGGTTGCTCGGTCGTTCGTTAGTATTTTTCTTCTAATTTATAGGGTTTTAGTATTAGTAGCGTTTTGATACTTTTTCCCTCTCTCTCCTAATATTTAGTTGTTGTTTTCATTTAACTAAGGCGGTTTGAATTTTAAGAGCTATAGAGAGAGAGAGGAGAATTAATTGAATCAATAAAAATAACAACAAATGCATTGAGGGAACAATGTTCGTTGTTTTGAGGAAGTGCATATTTTAATACGCTCGTGTATTGCGAGAATTACAAGGGAGCAAAACAAAAAAAAAAAAAAATGGGAGACTCGATTACCTTGTCGATATTTTAATGGAAAATTTAAGTTGCCAGATTTGTATAAAAATGTTTTTTCGTTTATTTCTAACAAAATTTTAATGATTTAAGGAAAACTAATAATATAATATTTCATATGATCTGCAACATGTGTTTAGGAAGTCGCCTGTCATTTCACGTTTTAGCTACCTCAACTGACCAATGACATTTTATATCAAAGACGAAGTCTACGCGGATAATTTCCTAACTTTGGAGCATTTGTTATTATCGAGATACCTCCCGAAGTGTGTCTAAAAGTACATAGTCGAAAAGTACCACAAACGTACGACTGCTGCTCCCTATCCAATTTTATTAAACTTTACGTTAAGTTAGTTCGGATCCAGGACTCTTAAATTCGACTGCGGTCAAGTCAATTCTAGCAAAAAATCATTACATTAGCACTAAAATAATGTTAGTAGGTACATTCCAAACTCTAGGTGTATGTCGTGTATTTTTTTAAGAAACAGGAGTTAAATTTAAAAGTCTCGCATTATTTCTAAAATTACCAACCGTATTTGTCTTACGCCAACCTGTGATTCAGGTTAAAAATAGGAATACAATACACACACCAAGCATTAACAAAATTTAACATCTGGCAACACCTTAATTACCATGCAAGTATTTACGACGATTACCAACCAGTAACTACAGAAATTCACTTCTGCATCCCAACACAATTTTTACTTCTTCCTCTCTTTCAAGCAGTGTGTACTCTTTGTTAAATCAATGTAGGGATAAACCAAATGGAATCATCAACAAAAAATGCGCGCGCAATATTGTATGTGAAATCAAAACAATAAAGAAGAAGACAACAAACAAAACGGGAGAGAGAGACATCTCGTACCAAAAACCAAAAATCCAGCAACACTAACTATGACAACGAACTATAAATCAAGATGAACGAACGAACGAACAACCAATATACGAAGCTGATGGAAAGAAGACCAAAACAGACAGCCATTAAAAAAGAAAAATCAAAGCAAAAAAAAAAAAGTAAAAACTAAGATGGAAGGAAACAAAATACCGCCACAATCATACCAATATCACCAACACATGCAATAAACACACAATCGTTGAAACGTTTACAATGTATTGATGGTATAATTTTCTTTTTGTTTGTTTTCGGGATAGAAAGTACTCGCTGTCTTTGCTGCTGAATATAATCACTGATTTTCTTTAACCGTATGTACATATTTTGGAAAGAAAACAAGAAAAAATTATTACAAAAAACAGCAACATATTCATATTAACACGAAACAACATTACATATGTGCTGTTGTTTATTAACAACTTTTGCTTACAAACAGCAGTCCATCATTATCATCAACTTAATGTTGTATTTGTAATATGGTAGTATAATATATGTATTATTGTTTTTTTTTTTCTCTCTCTGCCTAACATTGTTGTTTTCCCTGTTATTTATGTTTGCATCTTGTGATATTATGAAACTAAAATTAAAGAGACACAATACATGGCACAGCTACATATGTATATCAACACCTGTATTGTTTGTTTATGATAATTTGGGACAAAAAAATAAATGTTAATGATTGCAACAAAGAAGAAACGAAAACAATAATAAATAAAATAAATTAAAAATGTAGGAATTTTACCAACTTATAAATAAGATGATTTCAATTTATATTAAAATTGCAAGAAATTTTTTTAGTAAATAACAAATTAAATGAAAAAGAGTCTTGCACAATAAATAAAAAAGTTTTCAGGATTTCTCAGACCAAATGGTTTGGGTCTTGCAAGAACAGGAGATCTGAGTCATACATTAGACTATAAAGAATTAATCTGAGGCTGATAAGTGGCCTTTTGAGAAGGCATTTTAGACTCACGGTGCATTTATTCAGAATGGGGATTGTCTCGAGTCCAACAGGTAGATTCTGTAGCGAATGAATCATCGAAACACATTTTTGCAACCTGTAGAGCATTAATGCATCTCAAAAAGACACACCCGGGTGTATATCAAGTACAAGGCAAGGAATTGTTGACTCCTGAAATTTGTCAGGGCAATAAACTCGGACAAGATATAGGGATACCCTATAAAATTTGAGAGGAGTACAATAGATTTGGTCGCAGTACGCTTATCAAGCAAAAAAATGGAAGGGCCTGTACAAAGCTTTGCTTTTTACTGATCCACAAGAACTTAGACACCTCGTGGCATGTGTCTCTCATGATCCCGCCTAAAAGATTATGTAGTTATTATAGTTGCACAAGCCGGTTTACATACATACATAATTGGCCATTACAAGCATTCAGTCAGGATTACGGCCTAGCTTCTCGCACCACTCATGTTGTTTACGTTAATTTTATACGTGAGTGGCGGGACGTACATTTTAACGTCGGCTCCGTACGACAGATTTTTGAGAAACTTTTCATGGCAGTCTTTATTTACTCTCAGAGTTTTTGCCAGAAATCTGCTGAGAGGAAGTCGCCGAAGAAATATTTTTTCATATCTCGTTTTAATGGAAATGTCTGACCTGGGGTTTGAACTGTCTCATGTCTAATAAGCCAACACACTACCTACTAGACTACAGCGACTTCATAACCCGGTTTACACCGGATTGAATAATATCATGTCTGGCTTTTCAACTGTTTTATGGGATTGTTATTGAAAGAGTAGTAACACAATGGAATACATTGCCTCCAAGTGTGCTCGCTAATCATACTTTAATATGACCAGAATTGAATTCAATTCTGAATTTCAATTAAACATCGGCTGTTAAAATGAAAAGGACCTTAAAATTAACACACAAAAAACCCGATGATTTCGCGATACTGTAAAAAAAAATAAATGCAGTGAAAATGAAAACAATTCACACACCAACACATACATATAAAAAAAAATTATGACATCTGCCAAAAAGAAACAAATACTATGGAAAAAAACTATAGATAGGTACATAGATGCAAATGCACATAAAATTAAATGGAAAAAATTAAAATTATGACGTGTGCCAAAAATTTCAAGAAAAACACTCAAAAAAACAACAACATATAAATAAAAGAAAATCTGTTAAAAAAAACCGATGTCTGATCTCTGAAATAGAAGGGAAATTTTTAAATCTTATTAACCGCACTTAATTAGTAAAATAAAGGAGTGAAATTACTGATTAACTGTAGCAAACACAGGAAAATGGAAGTATAACACACACACACACACACACACACACAATCAACTTATGCAGAAAAGGAAAAATCTAGAAGAGTAAAAACAACAAGAAAACAATACAAGAGAAAAAAAGTTAAAGGCCTTGAAAGGAATTTTTGAAATGTCAACCATAAATATTACAAAATACATTAACAAAAACAAGTTTGTATGCATACATATACACACACATGAGCGCAGATAAAATATGTATGTTTTGTATAAACTCTCCCAAAAAGGCATAAAAGTACTGTAAATTATAGCATAATTTAAAACAACAAAACTGATATGTATAAAATTGGGTTAAAAATTAACGGAGAGTACAGCAAATAGAAAATAAAAAGAAAGGGAAGTATAGCCTGCTTTAGAAAGGTGCCTGTTTAAAATCAATTCTGTTTCCAATTGGTTTTACTGATTTTCATTTTTTGTTGCTATTTTTGCAAAATATAACTTTTTTTGTTGTTATAAGTTAATTATTAAAATTCACTCCTATGTAAGGAATAAGAAAAAGTAGAGAATGAAAGTCAAAAGAATACTTCTTTTAAGAAAAATATTTTTGTTTCATAAATTTCAAAGAGAATAGATTACATGGGTTAAAAATGATAAATAAATAAAGAATTGATTAACTTGCATAAAGGTCTAGAAGTTTGATTGGGAAGATATTTTTTTAAACATTTGAATATCTGCAAAAATAATGAAATACTTTCACTATCAGTATGGAATACTTCATTAAGTTCATTCAATTAGTCCAGTTTTTTCAGCTGCTATACTTCCCCTCCCTATTTGTTTTATTTTGTATGGCAAGGCAGAGATTTATTTTTCTGTTTTCGATATTCACACTACCAAAGTGGAAATCTAAACGATACATATATGAGTTTTGCTTAAAAAAAAAATAAAATCCAAACAAGTTTTAACGAAAAATTTCATTATAAACCTTTAACACATTTTGTTGTTATAGACACAGCTCGAGAGGGGGAAGAGGTGGTTAAACACTACAACAACAACAACAACGACAGCATATTTAATAAAGCCAAAAGAAGCTTAAAATTCAACTATTGCAGCTGACGACTTTTTAATGGAATTTCATGAAATTCCGAACATACCACAATAAAATAATAACTGCCAGTTAGCCAGCCATTCAGTCAGACACCAAATATTATTATTATTATGAGAGAAAAATAATTACACTCAGAAAAAATTTTATTTAATGCAGCAAGCAGCCGAATAATGAATTGAGCTTTTTAGTAGTAATAAACGATAAATAATTATTGCAAACACAAACATTATTTGTAAATATGAAATAATTTTAAAAATTGGAAATTAATTTAATATTAAATGTTTTTATTGTGTTTTATGGATTATTGGGATGCTGATTTTGATTTTCTTGCATTATTTTTTAATGTTGCTTTCTCTTCCTTTTCTTATTTAATGCTATATTTTTATTCGTTTCTAACATCTACTCGTTACTTTGGTTTTCTTGTCTCGCAATTTCCAATAAGCGCGCCTGTCATTGGAAGTCAATTGGGTTTTTTTTTCGTTCGTGCTTTTATGAGAGAGTTCCAAATAACACTAGAAATCAAGAGAGCCATGGAGAGGAGAGCACGAAGAGAAAAAAAAATCATAAAAGCGGCCATCGTGCAATAACCTTGTACTTATAACACACAAAGTGGAAACACACAAAATAAAAAGGTAAGAAAAACTCCATAAACAAGAAACCACAAATAAAAATTATTTTTCATTTCAGTTTTAATAGACAATTTAATTCAGTAATTATTATTATTTTTGTTAGTTAGCCACACAATTTATTGTTTTGTCTTTTCACTTAAATTTCTTCTATTCTTAATTTCACACACACACACTGGTTAAGGCAAAATAAAACTAGAAGATATACAGTACCAGAAAAAAAGAAATGTTATATATGCATGTGTATTTGTGTACATGCTAGAGGTACAATATATCAGGTGAAAATTTTTTTCCCCATAATTTTTTCACTTGAAAACTTTGCTTTCATTTTCGTTGTTAAGTTTCTTTTTTTTGCAAATATTTCTTCTTTTATAAATTCTTTTTATTCTTAATGTTTGTCTGGTTTATGCACAAATTGTTCTTTTCTAGATATTCTTGTTAAAAACTATGATTTTTATTTACCTTTTAAACAAAAAAAATTAAAAGTTTTCTTTAAATGTACGCGATTGATTTCACTGAATCGCGATTGTAAAACATGGCAGTCAAGCAAATTATAACGAATGAGTAGAAGTTAAGCGTTTTTAGTTTAGTAATGGCAAACAAAATTTTTTTGTTGTAGATTTTATGTGTAATTTTCTGACGAACTGCCAATAAGAAGACAAAGAATATCTAAAAAATCCAACGATTTAAGCTTTTTCTCTCTTATTTGACAAAATTTCAGTAACGAGTTTAAGTGTTGCCGTTGTTGCTTATTTATTTATTACTAACCAAAATTGGTTGCTTAATTGTTTAACGTGTGATTTTTCTGGTTAAAATATTTTTTTGGTGGTCAAAAAATGTAATTTAATTAAATTACTGCAAACTAAACATAATTCTTCATTTGAAAAAATAAAAAAGAGATGAATTTAAATTTGTTTAATATATTTTACTATTTTTGTGGATTATTTTTATAGAAGTTGGTTGGTTACAAAATTTTTCGTTTCTGGCAACACTGGTGGTAGTTGGAAAAATTCGTTAGTGTTAATTCGTTAAAAAATTTCTATAAACAATTGTAATTCTTTTATAGTGCCCGGTTTGTGTAAAAAAAATTAAGCTCCCAATGTCGTTTAAGAACAATTTGTTTGTGTGTGCCGTGTTTTGTGATGGAACATTGAAATTCACCAAAGTGTATTACCATAGATCACTGTTCTGTTAGTGGTGAATTAACTGGATGTGTTTAGAATAAGTAATTTTCACCTGCATTAGCGAAGCCTTGGGAAAACAACAAACGCACCCTATATAAATTAACAGGGAATGAAAAGAAGAAATTTTGCTTTTATTTCTAATTTTTTTGTGCATCAGGAAAAATGAATAAAAAAAACTGAATTAAATAATTTGTTTATTTTTTCCCCTCTTTGGGGATTTCTTCTTCAGAAGTTGGTTATAAAATTGTTGATTTCCTGGCAACATTGCCAAGCTGTGCCTACTTAAAATAGTAGTAGCTGCCAGGCAATGCTCATAATTAAAAAGGCGCCACGCATGGAAAAATGTTAATATCAAGGTGTTGCCATATGGACTGAAATTTCCAACCAGTGTGAGCAACATTGAAATGTTATTTCACATTCTTGACTGTTACCAGTAAGAGAGTTTTGCATTATTTAAAATATTTTTTGAATTTGTTTTTTATTCATTCTAACTTAAATACTTATTTATGTAACAACTCTTATTTTATACTTCTTTAAAAACATTTTCTCAATTTATTTAATATTTATACATTTAATTGAAACCCATAGGCTTGTGATGTTGCTTTTGGAGAGCCCTGAAAACAATAAAAATCCAATATTTTGCCAATATTCTTGTTTCTTTAATTCATCCATCCATGACCACTAACCCAATTTATTTCCACAGATAACATTGTCTGCGACTGATGGTAGCCCTATAACTCTAGGATCTGTCAAACAAAACATCCAAGTATTCCGGGTACAAATAGAGAAGACTAAAATTGAACTCTTAAAACGGAAGGAAATTTGAAAAGATTAGATTTAACGAATTTAGGAACCATCCTTGTAAATTAGTATTTTCATTAATCAATCGCCGCACATTGTTAGAAGAATTTTTAGCACTCTTTAAAAAGAAATTATGGACTCAAGACCATGAGTGAAAGAGAAAAACAGAGAGTAAGGTTGCATTATTTACTTTATGAGCCTTTCAAAATTGTTATCTTCGTTTGTCAATAGCACTTCGTCTGGTTTATTTATTTTGTTGTAATCATATATTATGAACGGCGCCACCAAGAGTTTTCAATCGAATTTGTTTCTTATTTGAAAATAAGTATATAAACTCATCTGTACACACGTAGAACTGCACATACATACGTATATACATATGTATATCCATATTTCGAAAAAGAAAATTTTTGTTTTTTATTCCATGAAATCCACATGATGTCTGTAATTTGAAGGCATTCGTGAATGACTGTAAATAGAATTGAATTACAAGAAAACAGTAAATTTATCACATGATTAGTCACAAGAGGAAAAGGTACAATGCAACGATATAGAGTGCTAATTTAATGTTATTAGTATTGTTGGAAATTATGTGAGTTTTTTTATTTTCTCCGCAATAGATTACCATACGGATATCACAGAAAAATTACGATTTTTCTATACTTCGGTGGCCATCTCCCCAAATGGCCACTATTTAATGAATCTCTTCATTATGGCTGGAGATAAAATACGTGGATAATGGTGGCTACACGCCCTAATCCATAGAGAAGTCTACGAGGATAACTTCAACAATGAACATCACATATGTATGTACATACAACATAACCACCACCTTGTTTGAAGAATAAGATTTAAGAAATATTCTCCTTATCACTCACTATCCCACCGAGAGTGAAATATTCCGAGCTAATGGGAAAATTCGGGGGTTCCTCCAAAGCAGAAATCTATATCATCGGATTGAACTATAATTTAATGACTGTGATTGAGGAGACATTTGATCACTTTCTTTGCGGTCAAACGATTCATCATGTATAAGACTCAGATGCTCTCCTTAGGTACCTTCTACCTACTGAATTGAATTTGATTAAACACAGCAGTTGCTGATAGAATCTCAAAACGGTGTCTCATGACACTACTTGCCACCCACGGTAGTTGCGAGCGCCTATGTAAACCAATCATCCAGGAGGGGGTTGAAAAATGTTTGGTAGAAAATCGTGTACCGTATGTATGATACTCTTACACGGCCTAATTTTGAATGTGGACTTAAATTGCCAACAAAATTAAAGGAAGCTTTGCCATCAAGCGACTTTAGTTAATAGCAAAGGACTCGACAGAAATTCCAAAAGCTTTGTTGAAACGTTATTGGAAATCGTAATGGATTCTCGATTGCTTCTATTCGATTTTGTACAACGTCAATGGATTTCGAAGCTTAAGAATATTTTCCATTGCAGATATTGTCTCAAGTGTTCAATAGATTTTTGCTTTATAAACGGCTTTGTTCAGGATTAATTCATATTTAATGTTGTCATAAACGTACATATATTCCACATATAATTTCTTTTTACTACACTTAATAATTGTTTTTCTATGCAGATACGAATATAATATCCAATAACTTAAAAACTCTTATACAATATACGCTCACTTAATTTCTCGATCGATACAATTGTATGTATTTCCAAACCTGTTCCATCTCAATATGAAAAGAGTTTTTTTTTTACTCTCTTGCATAAAAGAGCAAACAAGTAAGCAACAAAAACAAAATGTATAAGAAACCAAAAACAAAAGTAAAATGATCATTACAAACGATCAAACAATGAACAGTTGTTGTATTCGTACGGTATCCTACAGATATACTGTAGTATAGTTCATAGTGATGGACGGTACTTTTTATTCTAAATAGACTTAATAGTACAGATTTTATCGAAAAATGCAATTAAGAAGAAATCAGTTGGTATAACAGGGATAGGATGTACAGAGAAGGGAAGTTATGATTAGACTTGAACACCACTGTGGAGGAGGAAGAAAAATTTGAAAGAGTATACTCGGCAAAAAGTAAAGTTAATTCATCTGCGATACAGTTTCGGGATGTGTCCCTGTGCCCAGGTACGTAAATGATGGAGACTTTTGAAAAATTCATCAAATCCTGGAAAAATAGGCTTCATTTATGGATGTATTCTGACATCGATATGATGACTTTATGGCAGTCTTACTTTCTTAGTAGATTTAATCCCAATAAACAGGGAATCTATGCGAGTGTCTGAAAATACACAGCATTAGCCATTTTCGTAACCAATTTCAAGCTATCATTATATATTTCTAGATCATTTGGAGGAAAATATAAATTCCTGTGCTAGTAAGCGCCTGTTTAGATAGGTATTATGGACCACATAATCCAACGGTACCGAACACAGCTGTCTAGCCTAGCAGTTCAATCTGATCGCAATTGCTTCAAGAGAAATTTCGCAGAAAGCATAGACGTATAGGCAGACAGTTAATAAGGACTGTTAAAATAATTTAAAGTATCAATTATGAGCTTGGCCGTTTGATCACAGGTCTAGTCTCTTCTAACATATAGGAATACTTTGCTGATCGTCAATCCTGTTCATGCCTTGATGAATCCTCTACTTTTTTTGCTTGACGTTATATTATTACTATAGGTATACAGAACCAGCAAATCACAAAAGTGTCAAAGAAGTTTTTATAACATAAAAATTGACAATGACACATTTTATATATTGATCGCTCGAAATAAAGTACCAAAAGAACTACCATCACTGGCATATTTTTTAGGGTATATTTGTGTGTGAGAATTTTTTAGTTTTCAATGCGTTTAAGATAAAATAAAAAGTACTCAACAATAATACGTTGGATGAACGAACAACAGAAGATCGGATCGAGAGGTTAAACGTTGTGTTTTAGAGTAGAGCGGTGTATTAACAACAGTACTAGCAATACAATATAATTGAACATTTTGTTGTTGTAGTCATCTATGTATGTAGTGGTTGTAGTTCTTCTTTTCTTACTATTAATCGAATAGAGTAAATTCATCTCAGTCATTGCCAGAGCTTTAACAGTCATACTCGAAGTGCATGCAGTTATACGGATAGTTTAAAGCTTATATGTAGTTTGAAAAGAAAAAAAGAAATAAATAAATTAAACATTTTTTCTGAAAAAAAGAAGAAGCAAAATTATAAACAAACAAATTAAAACGCAAAAAGAAATTCAGCAAAACTAAAGAAATAAAAATGTATTAAAAAAATATAAAAAGAAACAAAAATTTAACGAAATTTGAGAAATTCCAGAATAATTTTAAGGAAGTTTTCAATAAAACAACACACGCTTATCAAATACTCAGAGAAAAAGAAAACCAGTTTATTAAAATTTTTGAATTTTTTCGAGAATAATAAGGTGAAATAAAAAACGAAATAATTATTTAAATTTTATGGTCCAGCTTTAATAGAAATTAAAAAAAGAATCGTATTAAAATGATCACAATAAACAAAATAAAATAAAAATAACTTTTAAATATTGTCATATAGAAAGTAAACAATTAATTGAAATAGTTTTTTAAATAAATAGAAAAGAAAATAAACACTAAACGGCAATTAACACGCATATTCGCACGTTCCAGCCATTATCGAAAATCATACGAAGATTGTTTAGAATTTAAATTAGAAAAAAAATTGTACTCCAGAAATTTGTTTAAAATTTACAATTTATCACACCCAACAAATTGTATCTTAAACGCCACCCTTCCTTCTCTCACTCTCTCACTAGATTCATACCAGCTGTAGTATTCACATATTAACAACAACACAAACAAGTAAAAATAATAATAATAAAAAAACAAACTTTATGGTATTAAATTGTATACAGAATACAAAATAATTTCCAATTAATTGCACATTAATAATATACTCTTTTTTAATTTCTATTCACACTATCTCATTCTCACTCTCGCTCTCCTTCATAAACTCTCACACATGCACACCCATACAGTTAATATCAAGTGTTATAACATTACGATCAGTTCAGTAGTTCAAACACCAATTGACCGGTAATGAAAGAGTTTTACATTATATTGCAGCCGAGAGAATTTCTAAAGAAAAGAGAGAGAGAGAGTGAGAGAATGAGTATGTGTTTGTAAAAATACGAATTAACGTATTAAACGTGTGGCAAGTTGGCATTTCTTCAAGATTTGATTAGAATTTGATGTGTGTTTGTAAGCATCAGCGGTCACTTCTTTAGAGGTTGGTGGAATTGTGCAACGTACAGTTACTCACGAAAGTTTAAGTACAGTGAAAAAATGTTTGAGGTTTTTCACATTTTTAAGACATTTACTTTACATTTTCGGGATATCATTTGCATCGTTAAACTGTGTATCCCACTACTCATGGATAATACACACACATTACATGGGTGGTGTGAGAAGCTAGGTCGAAATCCTGACTAAAGGGTTTTAATGATGTAAGTAAGAACAGCTGCCACGTAGCTGTTGAAAGTATAATAATGCATATGCTTAATTGGAATCAGTTTTTTTGTGTGAAGTGCTATGTCTTCTTTAAATGTAGAATCTCTGCTATCTCTTTCATACATAATTGGACATTACAACCATTTAGTCAGGATTACGACCTAGCTTCTCACACCACTGATGCTGTGTGTGTGTTAATTTTATACATGAGTAGCGGGACCTACAGTTTAAAGTCGACTCCGAAAGTCAGATTTTTGAGAAACTTTTCATGGCAATTTTATTTACTCTCAGAGTTTTTGCCAGAAATGTCCGGCCTGGGGCTCGAATCCGGGCTTTACGTCTAATAAGTGAACACACTACTTACTAGACTACGGCGACTACCTAGTAGTTAGTGCTACAATTGATTCTATTTATAGACAGGTTCTTCGGATATATCAGGCCTTGAACTGAATATCATATGTTCCTACTAATTAAAGTACTTGCTTGTACATAAGTAATCTGTTACATGTGGCCCCGCCACTCAAGTATAAAAAATTAAGGCATACAACATGAGTGGTGTGAGAAGCTAGGCCGTAATCCCGACTGAAGGGTTGTAATGGCCAATTATGTATGTACAATATGTATGTAGTACTAATACAAAAATTTGCCACCACGTGAACCCCGAAATGTTAGTCGTATCTAGTCCAATCAAATGGGCAATTAGAAAAAAGACAAAAATGTAAAAAACCTGCAAGCTTCATAATTAAAATTGTTTCATATTAAAATCGAAAATAAATATTTTAGTTAAAAATCAAATAATACATTCAATACAAACCTATGGTAATCATATTTTGTATCTTTTGTATTTAAACTTACGTTTCCAACTGTACTTTGTTTTTGTTGTAAACAATTTTATTGGAAAACAACAATAAATAAATAATTAAATAACTAAACAAGTAAAAATAAGTTCAATGTAAACAAACATCAATCGGCACGGCATCCATAGTACACATCCATATAAAATAAGATTATCAGTAGACGTGTTTGTGTAGCATCGGTAGTATAATAAAATCATTTTTTTTCCACCCAGTAAAACACCCGCAACACCAGCCACAGAATTTTGCGCTCATTAGCAGAGGCAATAATAATTTACAGAATTATATTGTTGCTCAATCTATATAGACTGACTGACTATAAGTGATAAAATCGTAATCCATAAACAAATCAAAAAAAAAAATATTACAAAACATACTCCATTAACGTAAACGCAATTCTGCAATTCATTCATTTAACAGAAGAAATGGTTTTGATGCTTAGAAGTTTTAATGCAGTGCCTCAACAATTCCGCGTCTCGTATAATGTTGCACTCTTTGCTTTGTTAGTCATATTAGACTGTTTAATCGTTCACTATCCGTCCAGTATGTTGGTTAATGCCAGTCAATCTGGCATTTATATTGATAACGGTCATGATCAGACCATTATGCATCGAGCTTTGGATGAGGAAGAGAAAATGGCTGCTTCTTATGATATTTTGGAGTTTTTGGGTTTGCCGGAACGTCCGCGTAGGAAACATGGTCATTTATCGTTGAGGTAAGTTGAAAAAACAAAAAATAAAATTAAATTAATTTATAATTTTTAAGTTAGAATTAAGTAGTAAGAATTTTAATTAGTGGATACTCAACCAAGTGTTGTTCAAATAATCGAAAAAAAATGAAGGCTATCCGGAAGAAGGGCATGGTTCGTGTTCATTCCAAAGGTTGGCAAAAAGGATCCCAAGATCTTTTAGAATAAAAATAACAAAAACTTGGGTGCAGTCAAACGATTCTCTATGACTGCATCTGCATTTAGGATAAACGACATTGTCTGGTATATAAGTGAGTGAGTCTGGATAGCTAGGGCTAGAAGACATCGTAGCCTTTCACAGGTTTTTATATGTGGTGACACCGATCTAACCTTGGCTAGCAATAGCCACTGCATATTTAATGTTAAATGTTAATATTTAATTAAATATTCTACAAGAAATAAAATTAAAACAACAACTTACAATTCTATGACATAAAAAATATGCTTAAAAATATGTGCATGGAATTATTTTACCAAATCGCTAACATTTTTCATGATACCTGAGATATAATTATTCAAAATCCAAAAAAAAAAGAAAAATTTATCGCAATAAAATTTTGATTCGTAGACAAAATGGAGCCTTCAACTTACACTCACACCGTGAATATTAAAGATAATATTTCTTTAAAATTAAATAAAATTAAATTAAAAAAAAAAACGAATAGAATCTAATTTTAAATAATTTGCATAATTATTGCTTCATTTAAAATCCACAAATGCATACTTCATTTTGCCTACACGAATCATGTTATCAGAATTTCCGTTCGAAATTCAGGCCGTTTAGACAAATCATCAATGACGAGTGTTCGATTAATGGACTCTGAAGCAGTTGGCATTGTAGTCGCAATAGTCTAGTAGATAGTGTGTTGGCTTATTAGAAATAAAGCCCGGGTTCAAACCCCAGGTTAGACATACATAATTGGCCATTACAACCCTTCAGTCAGGATTACGGCCTAGCTTCTCAACACCACTCATGTTGTGTGCGTCAATTTTATACATGAGTGGCGGGACCTACAGTTTAACGTCGACACCGAACGACAGATTTTTCGATAAGCTTTTCATGGCAATTTTTACTCTCAAAGTTTTTGCCAGAAATCTGCTGAGAGGAAGTCGCCGAAGAAACATTTTCATATTTTCGTTTTGATGTCTGACCTGGGATTCGAACTCGGGCCTTTCGTCTAATAAGGCAACACACTACCTACTAGACCCCAGGTCAGACATCAAAACGAAATATGAAAAAAAAAAATTTCTTCGGCGACTTCTTCTCAGCAGATTTCTGGCAAAAACTCTGAGAGTGAATGTAAATGCCATGAAAAAATTTCTCAAAAATCTGTCGTTCGGAGTCGACGCTAAACTGTAGGTCTCGCCACCACTTACGTATAAAGTTACGCACAACATGAGTGGTGTGAGCAGTTATTCCGTAATCCTGACTGAAGGGTTGTAATGGTCAATTATGTATGTATGTATATATGAATCAGTTGGCAACAGTCCCTAATTTTTGCATCGACATCTCTTCAACGATGAGACCTATTTCTGAATGAAAGGCTACGTGAAGAAACAAATTATCGAATTTGGGACGATAGCAATCCATATGAGGTCCAAGAACGTTCAATGCATCACGATAAAGTCACTGTTTTGTGGCGTCATAGGTTCATAATATTTGAGAACGACGTTGGCCTACCTGGCCTGTCAACGGCGAGTACTATAGGTTGACGATTACCAATTTCTTTTGGTCTCAATGGGATGATCTGTATATCAATGACAAGTGGTTGCTGTCACACAGCTCAAGCCACATTACATGTTTTGCATGAACGATTTGACGGCATGGTCATCTCACACGGAGGCGATCCAAACTAGCCACCGAGATGGTGCAATTTGCTATGGGGTTTTCTTAAGACTTTTTTAAGTTTTTTTAAGCCACAATCCACAGCGGTTCCTAAAGCCAACCTAACCAATCGGCTAAATTTAGACCGATTTATATGCGAGACTTCTGGAAAATTAGGAGCCATGGACATTTGAATAATATTACATATATGACACTCATAATGACATCCATAGACATTTTAAACGTGGTTCACAGCAGCTCTACGTGAGATGGGTAGGCCTACTTACAATGTACATTGTACATATGTACATACATATGTAAATGCAATACATATAGTAATTATGCACTTATAAAAGTTATGTATGTATAATGTATGTACGCATGTATACATATTTACAGTCAACCCTTCTATAACGCGGTGAGTGCATATCGCATTATATGGAAATCGCGTTATAAGAAACTCGTATTTAACCGTACAAACCAGGCTAATTCGTAGCGCGTTCTGAGAGTACCGCGTTATAGAAGGGTTGACTGTATATTTAATTTTTTTTTTACTTAGAAATGTTCAAACAAATCAATAGTTTGTTCTTTCTTCTTCTTCTTATTGTAAAGATAATAAAATTTATTTAAATATTCTATAAATTTTCTATTTTATTACAGAAAATCTGCTCCTCAATTTCTATTGGATGTCTATCATCGTCTGAAAGAAGAGGAAAATAATGATGATCCAACACCGCTTGTACGTTCCAAACGTGATTTACAGGAACAGGAGAATTTTATAACTGATCTAGACAAACAAGCCATTGATCAGAGTGATGTTATAATGACCTTCTTAAACAAAAGTAAGTAAAAAAAAAATACATATATAAAAATTATTAAATCATTAAATCGATGCATATGTAAATTCTTTAGCTCTTTTATTCATTTTCTATTAATCCTTCAAATACTTGAAAAAGAAATATACCCACGATCACATTTTTCATGAAATACTTAAAGAAACGATATCATTCATATGTCCACCACATCCTCTCTGAGTGAAGCCTATTTAAAGTGTAAAATTTTCCATGATTTTGATGCATAAATCAAACTCAATTTGACCGATGGCAAGGGTTATGTTAGCTTTAAGGAGCGCTGCATACACTTGCGAGTTAAGAATACTCCCACAACGGGGTCAAATCGCATGATTTCGGTGGCCAGTTTACATCCCACTTACATACATATGTACATAATTGGCCATAACAACCCTTCAGTCAGGATTACGGCCTAGCTTCTCACACCACTCATGTTGTGTGCCTTAATTTTATACTTGACTGGCGGGACCTATAGTTTCACGTCGACTCCAAACGACAGATTCCGAGAAACTTTTTTCATGGCATTGCTCTCCGAGTTTTTAACAGAAATCTGCTGAGAGGAAGTTGCCGATGAATTATTTTTTTTCATATTTCGTTTTGATGTCTGATCTGGGGCTCGAACCCGGGCTTTACGTCTAATAAGCGAACACAATACCTACTAGACTACGTCGACTATACATGTAAGTGACCATGGCCTTAAATCGCTAATGGAGAATATGAAATATGGCATGAGCTGTATAGCACATAGCGCCATTCTGTAGAAACCACATATCGTTGGTGTCCAGATCATCCTCTTTAGACAAAATGAGGTTGGTAATTATCGACCTATAGTCTACGCTGTTGACGAGATGGCCTGGTCAACGTGGTTCTAAAAGAAATAGTGATTTTTTCGGCATAAATTAGACGCTCTGGGATTGGTATTGACCAAAATTAGATAATTTTTTTTGACCATGTACCCATTTATCCAGAAAACGGCCTCATCGCTGAAAATGATTTTTCGATGGAAGTTGGGACAAGTTGCCAACTTCCCTAGAACCCATGAACAATCGCCATTGTCTATTGTGATTTGGCAAAACAGACTAAATAAGATGTAACTTCACTAAATCACAAGTAACGCCTATCATTCTAGAACCTGTTACAGTATAACCTGCTTAGCGGAGAAAACTTGTTTTATGAAATTGAAACAAGGCGAAGGGGGAGGTGGGATACTTTGTGCAAGCCCTATGTCCCTTAAAGGAGAGAAAATGTATATAAAACAGCTAATGAAATAAGAATAAAATAAAATGATAATAAAACATGGTGAAATAATCTTATAGAAGCCAGATAATTCAAAGTTCGAATAATGAATTGCATGCAGTTCGAACTTAATAACTTGATGTACAGCCTAAATTCATAGCGTGCCTTTCTTTGTTGTCAATTAATGTTAAAATCGTTGATAACAACTCAATTATGGAAAAAAAGAAATATTTTTAAACGCAATACCAGCCAAAAGCCATTTAAAACAAATAAAATGAAAGACAAGGATAAAAAAACATTTCCAAATGATTTAGGCGCCTATTTATGTATGGCTGAGTCACGAAATTAATATTGTTTTCTACCTGTAGCATCCCGAGACACATACATATGTACAAAAACAAAAAATTAAAAAGAAGATACACAAACACTCACACAGAAGATCACAGTTAAAGATCTCATTTCAAGAACAGCTTGAAATGAATCGGACAAACGTATGTACATATGTAGAAGACAATCTTATTGTCTCTGTGTATGTGTAAGTGAATGTCTGCTGGCCTCCTCTTTGATGTGAATGCGTTTCTTACGATTTGAAGATTTTAAATTTTCTTCTTTTTTTTCGATTATTTAACATTAAATTGTTTTTGTAAAACTAAATAAATTTCATTTTCCTGTCTTTTTTTAGACCACCATGTCGATGAGGTAAGACACGAACATGGACGTCGTTTGTGGTTTGATGTTGAAGATGTACCCGATGATAATTATCTTATGATGGCTGAATTGCGCATTTACCAGAATCCATCACAAGGCAAATGGGCTACCAGTGGCAAAGAATTCACCATTACCGTGTATTCTATTGTTAAAACCAATGGCCATGAACGTGAATTAGAAGTTTTGTCATCGATAAACACTACCGCCGATTATCAAGGATGGCTAGAAATGAATGTTACCGAAGGTTTGAGTGCCTGGCTACAGGATCCCCAGCAGAATCGTGGCATTTATATAGGAGCTCATGCCGTAACAAAACCCGATAGAGAAATAAAACTTGATGATATTGGTTTGGTGCATCCCAAGGGTGATGATGAATATCAACCATTTATGATTGGCTTCTTTCGTGGACCAGAGGTTAGCTTGTAAATTATAATTTATTTGTTTGTTATTTGTTTACTTAATTCAAATTGTCTTTTTGTTCAGCTAATTAAAACGGCAAAACGTCATAGCCGTCAAAAACGTAATACTCATCAACGTCGCCGCAAGAAGAGCGATATTGTGAATCCTTTATTAGATGGCTCTAGTGAAAGTGTGCGCAGCTGTCAAATGCAAACATTGTATATAGATTTTAAGGATTTGGGTTGGCGGGTAAGATCTTTAAAGAATTTAAACGTTAAAATATGTGATTTGATTATAAAACGTAACAATCTATTGAGAATTTTTCTTAATACTGTACGTACAATGACTTTCTAACCGTGCTCGTTGTTAGATGACCTGAGTCACTCAGAGTAAAGACTCCCAAATATTCATTACCTGCTCCTCTACTTTCTAACCTGTTTGAGGTTTTACTGAACGGCAAATTTAACAAGAAATTTCCTGCACAGTAAGCTTTTCATGTTACGCGGCTATACATCCTCTGCACTTCCTTTAAATATGTCTTATGGAGATAACCATATCCATTCTCTTGTTGCTTATGTGCAAGCTGATGACCAGTGGTCAGAAACATGAGTGGGTAGCCTCTTCCAAATTTTCTCTGGCCATTGTAGAGCCATGAGACCGAGTATGCTACATTTTAACACAGGCACGGCCTCAACTGTAATTAGGAACAGCGAGACACTAAACATGCCCGTCTCGCCATTAAATACATATATACACGTACATACATAATTGGCCATTACAACCCTGCAGTCAGGATTACGGCCTAGGTTGATTTACTCTCAGAGTTTTTGCCAGAAATCTGCTGAGAGGAAGTCGCAGCAGAAATGTTTTTTTTCATATTACGTTTTGCTGTCTGACCTGGGATACGAACCCGGGTTTTACGTCTAGTAAGCCACCACACTACCTACTAGACTACGGCGACTTTATTGGTGCCATTTATTTAGTGTAACGAATATATCTCGTTTAGGAACCAATGAACGTTTAGAAATGGCTTAAAATTTATTACAAATTGGTGGTTCAAACGTAGGTACTTTATAATGCTTCTGTTAGAAAAAGTGTGGCGGACAATCCGAGGAATTTGTCTTGCGCTGACCAACTTCTCCCTCCTTGGTTCGAAGGAACTTAGTTCCTGCGTTCACGTGTGGCGTCACAACGGGCCGCTATGCGTGCTCAAGTGAGCTTTTGTTGTAACCTAACCTTACGGAAGTCTTAGCAATTGAACCTATCTTATGGCTCGTTGCAGTGTATTTAGCAATTGCATCGCCATTCATGTAAAGTCGAACACATTTTTTTCAGTGTAGCTCTTACACGGAGGTTATGTGAACAAGAAAAACAATCCGGAGGGGTCATTGCTCCATATTATATCTATAATGACCCTAGAAGAACCATTATCGTTAATTCAGAGCACTATGGTCTTATGATAACCGACTTTTTGACCTGCAATTATAGATTCTTAATTGAAGGGTATGTAGTTTCCATAAAACGTGTCACGAATCACACAATACAACTGATTTTGGTTCTACTGCATGAGGAGTTTCCAGAAAGTCTGTTTCACGTTTGGGCAATGTCTGTTGGTCACAAAATTCGACTTTTTTGTGAGACTACGCCAAAGATCGTGGATAAACCCGTAATATTTTATAATCTCAAACCTGTGCCGTGTTATCACCCGAAATGGTCAAATAAGTGTTCGAAAAGTGTTCTCAAAAAACCGACAGCTGTAACCAATCTAAAGGCAGTAAATTAAATAACATGTCTTACATGGTGACAAGATCTAAAGCATTATAAAGATAGCTTTTTGAAACCGCAAAATGATTAACGATTGATGAGATCCAAAATTGCAAAGATTATATTACCCTTTCAACGAAAGGGCCAGCCACCACTCCCGAACTGTTTGGGGTTCAACTGGCAGCAGACTGGACTGCGAAGCTCGACCGGAAGCTTAATTCTGGAGATTCGTTAATTCTGGAGATTCGTCTCTGCCCGACAATGGTGAGATCCCCTTGTGGGAGCAACGTGGTGGCTGTGGTTTAAACCCAAATCGCGGGAAAAGCGCAAGCTCGATGTGGCATTGCATTCTCAACCACTGTCAAAAAGCGGAGTTTAGATAGTCTTCCACCCCTAACCAAGAGGGAAGTCCTGTCCAAATGCAAGGCTTCGAATTGGTACCCACGTATGGTGATGTAAGCAGTGGTATGCTTATGCATATCAGATTGGTTGCATCACTGTTCGTGGGGGCGCTGGTAGGCGCATTGTTTCCAACCGTGCTTCGAGCACCATGGGGTATGCCGTTAAGGCGAAACTCACGTTAAACCCTGGACTAATTCCCCTTTCAACAATGTTTCAGGAAAAAATGCATTTTGATATATTTTAACCGTTATTTATTGTATTTCAGGATTGGATTATTGCACCTGAAGGCTATGGCGCTTACTACTGTAGCGGCGAATGTAATTTTCCTCTTAATGCTCATATGAATGCTACCAATCATGCTATAGTCCAAACGTTGGTACATTTATTGGAACCGAAGAAAGTGCCAAAACCATGCTGTGCTCCTACCAGACTGGGTGCTTTGCCTGTGCTCTATCATCTCAACGAAGAGAATGTTAATCTGAAGAAATACAAAAATATGATCGTCAAAAGCTGTGGTTGCCATTGAGATTTTTTTTTGTTTGTTTATTTTGTATATTTATTTATGTATAATTGTATTATAGTATTTAAATTAAGAAATGATAAACTGAGATTAAATTAAAACAAATTTAAATTTTATAAACGTATGTACACTAGAGGTAAAGAGACATATGTACATACATACATACACAATGGGTCATTACAACCTTTCAGTCAGGATTACGACCTAGCTTCTCACACCATCCATATTGAGCGCAAAAAGAATGAAAGAAACAAAGAAATAAAATCAAAATAAAAAAGAAGTTACGGTATCAAGGAATTATAAGATCAAATTGCAATAACAATACTAAGTAGAGATCACGAAAAAAAATATAAGAACTACAAATAAAGCACAGTAATATTGTCAGAAGTCGCCGTAGTCTAGTAGGTAGTGTGTTGGCTTATTAAACGTAAAGCCCGGGTTCGTATCCCCGGTCAGACATCAAAGCGAAATATGAAAAAAACAAATATTTCTTCGGCGACTTCCTCTTAGCAGATTTCTGGCAAAAACTCTGAGAGTAAATAAACCTGCCATGAAAAAGTTTCTAAAAATCTGTTGTTCGGAGTCGACGATAAACTGTAGGTCCAGCCACTCAAGTATAAAATTAACGCACACAATATGAGTTGTGTGAGAAGCTAGGCCGTAATCCTGACTGAAGGGTTGTAATGGCCAATAATATATGTATGTATGTGTGTTAGCCTGAAGTGGTTGCCTAATGATCCCGTTGTTCTGCATTCCCGTACATTATTCGCATTATTTTCTGAGGTACTCCTTTTCTTCTTGACAGCAATTAGTCGGATGTTATGGAAGTCTTTCTAAAAGCGATAAAAATATATAAAAGAAATAGATAGGAGATACGCCATTCTAAATATGGCTCCATTTTAATACGAAGAATATTGTTCTCATTTTTCTTTATATTTTTTATGTGTGCCAATGATATATCGCCATTTCCAGTATGCAGATATCGTTGTCGCCAACTTTGGTCTTCATATCGCCGAGCATTTCTGTAGAAGCTTGGCTTGGAATTAAGATGCTGATGGAATACCCCCTGATCGTTGTTTAACATTGAAAAAGTAAAAGTTAATATTGCTCAGAATAGTATAAAAGGAAATAATAGTGATCGATAATGTATATGCACCAGATATCACCAATGAATCGTTTTTTCGCTACTCATAAGTGCTCATTAAATTTCGACTATGAGTGAGTCAATAGTATTGAAATTCAACTACTCTGATTCATTCGTACTCACTACAACATTGATTTATAAGTACAGGTTGCAATGAGTATGAGTACAACGTTAACATCAAACTCATAACATTCGAGATATGTTTGATTCATAAGCCTACTCATTCATATTTATAAATTTAGAAAAATACTTTTAATACTCATAAATGATTCGAGTGATTCAAATCATCCACCAAAATTTACAGTCTTAGTTGTTGTTGCATTTACAAAAAAAAAGGAAAGAAAAGACAAAGACAGCAATCAAAGCAAACACACAACCTTCTAGTGAGTATTATAGTATTCGTATGCGAATCATACTTATTTCGTGATTCTCATAAATGTTGAATAGAGGAGAGTCGCAATCAACAACATCATTCGTATTGTTAAGTATGAGTACGATGAGTACTTCAAACTTTTAATATGAGTAGTATGAGTATGATATTAAAATAAGTATGAATGCGTATAAGTATCAGAAATAATGAGTATGATTGGAATCTACTTATCTTTTTGAATACTCATTGCTGATCTCTGGTATGTGAACAACAAACAGAAATTCCTACTACGCAAGAACAAAATAAATACGGAATTTTCCCGCTTTTTTAAGAGAGGAGAGCTAAGATCGTATATAAAGCATCTGCAGCTAGAAGATTGTGGATATAAATAACAAACAGAAATTTCTATTACACAAGAATTACAAAAATACGGAATTTTCTCGATTTTTTAAGAGAGGAGCTAAGATGGTATATAAAGCATCTGCAGCTAGAAGATTTTTATTATTTAAGCAATAAAATTATTTCACTACAACGGATAACGCGAACGATAATTAAAAAAACAATGTCATTGGATTTACGTAACCTGATTCCTTTACAAGGAATACATCGTGCCGCACGTTACGACTTTTGCGTTCAGGACTATTTCGGCCGTACCATTTTACACGTGATCATCGAACAAAATGACGATGTTTTATTGCAATTGTTTGGTAGACTTTACCAACAACAAACCGAAAATGGATATGAAAATGAAATACTTACGAAAGAATTGAAAAATCTTTTAGAAGTTTACGATGATCAAGGATATACGATTCTACATAAAGCGGTCAAATACAATAAGTTGGCTTTTGTAAAGGATATTTTAGAATTTTGTGAAAAATTTCAAGTAAATCTGGCCGATTATGAACTATTGGGTACAGGCGATTCCATACTCCATTTGGCAGTAAATGACAATCTAAAGGACATGTCTGAACTCATACTCAGGTATATACCGGCATTGGCAAACGTCAAGAATTATCCTGGAGATTTACCCGTATACCCCATGGACCCATGTACCCATATGTAAATATTTGTCCATTTTTGTTTTACTTCTTTCGATATATGTATTGTACACACAATGTAAATAATTAATAAAACTTACTCCAGTCATAGAAATTTTCAGCCTATTGTTGTGTCCAAATATGTAAAGGGCGGAAATGTTTTCGATTTTGTCAAATATACAAACATTGAAAAACATTCTATTGTTCTAAATTTCATTGTTTTAAAACTTATAAAATAGAAAAGAGGATTTCATATTCCAATGTCAAATTCATGCGCTCATAATTTCCATGCAGAAAGGAAGCCAAAAAATAATATGAAAAAAATATTAAAAGATTAAGTGTGTCTTGTTTTTTCTTTAACTACACCATTTCCAAATTTAAAGCACCGTACTCATATCATACTCATATGTATATATATATTCATACTCATTCATACATACATATGTCCAGGTCTTTGTTTCAAGACTTTGTGTCACCTAAAGAGACCAATAGTCTCTTCTGCATTATCTAACGATTAGGAATTAGATCGAATATCGAATATCTAGTTTTTATTAGGTAGAGGTGACTGTCCACCCGAGGAAGATAGATGGATACACTTAGGCCACATAGGGCCCATTTGTGATATTATAATTTTCCGTTATCCCCAAGTTCCACAAACACTCAAAGTTCCTAATAAAATGACTCAGACTGCCAATGTTAATTCGTGACAATTCCTTCAGATCATCTATATATGTATGTATGTATGTAGTAGGAACCAAGATGGCCTCTTCTCCTCCGACAAACGGTAAGAACTGAACTCCCCTTCTTCCTCAACCCTTCAGTTTCTGCAGAAATCATTTGCAAGGAACCAATGACCCTACTATGTGCGGGCCCATAAAACAATGCCTCGTAATGACCCTGAAAACTATACTGAGCGTGTTTCTTTGGAGTTTAAGCAGAATTATCGTGCACCCTACATCTAGTTTTGACTCGATTTTCTGCGTCGATCACGCCTGAAGCCGCTGTCAAAACATTATCTAGGAAAAAAGGATTTCTTAATAAGAATATTTATATTTCTGGAAGAGCATTTGATTAGATCAGTAAGGAATTGAAAACTCTCTCCCGGATGTGTGTTTGTGTCACAGTTATTAAATATACATATGCACTATATTACATACATAATTGGTCATTACAACCCTTCAGTCAGTATTACGGCCTAGCTTCTCACACCACTCATGTTGTGTGCTTTAATTTCAGACGTGAGTGGCGGGACATACAGCTTAACGTCGACTCCGGACGACAGATTTTTTGAGGAACTCTTTCATGGCAGGTTTATTTACTCTCACAGTTTTTGCCAGAAATCTGTTGAGAGGAAGTCGCCGAAGAAATATTTTTTTTCACATTTCGTTTTGATGCCTGGCCTGGGGCTCGAACCCGGGCTTTACGTCTAATAAGCGAATACACTACCTACTAGACTATGCACTATATTGCTTAATATAATTAAAGAACAATCCTGCAGGCTTTGCTATTTAGTTTAGTCTTGAAATTAGGTTAAGAACTTGGAAATGGTTTAGTTTAAATGGCTGCACTTGAACTTTTTAAATACCTACAAGTATTTCATTTTGCATGCAAATGAATCTATTGTTAGCAATCTGTGATGGAATGGAATACAAGCAAAAGAAAAAAATCACAGTTATAATGCAACCTAAGTCCTACTACCAGTTGTTGCATGTAGTACAACAATAAACTGAATTAAATGTTGCATAAAATGTGGCACATGGGAAAAAATTTAAAAGAATACACATCGGTCAAGTCTAATCATATAACAGGGTAATGAACTAAATAGATGAATCAAAGAGAATTCAACAAAACTTATGGTCAATAGCTTATAAAATACGAAATAGTGTCAAGTGCTCTGAAATGCTATCATTTAGCGTTTAGGATCCATCCAAGAATCGCTTTTGCAAATCATAGCAAAG
Organism: Sarcophaga rosellei; assembly: GCA_930367235.1. NCBI lineage: Eukaryota > Metazoa > Arthropoda > Insecta > Diptera > Sarcophagidae > Sarcophaga > Sarcophaga rosellei. Next base: position 80,619,115 of record OV884018.1, read on the forward strand.
CTCTTTTCTGGTTCGAATTGTATTCTTTCCTGATGGGAAAGTTCACCCTGCATCTCCTAACGACACTGATGACAGGATCTTTGAAGCCGATTTCTGTTTTTTTTTTGTTACTTTACAACAGTGTTGAAAAATTCAGTACTTTAGTACTTTTTCAGTACTTTGTAATTTAAAAAATACCGCGGGGGTACTACGCTTTCAGTACTTATCTTGCGCTTTTCAGCTATTAATGCATTAGCAACATGTTCAACGTAATGTTAAAGGTAGAATTAAGCTTTAGACCCGATTAGCCAAACGTAAATTTGTTTTTAGAATTCGATTAACAATGAAAACGGTTGCCGAACCTTAATGTAATTTCGGTAAGCATATGCATTGCTCTTCATATGCTAAAAACGAACGTATCTTACATTACGTTCCATTGACGTTTGACTAAACGTGGCTTTTACGTTTTGTTACGTTCCGTATCAGGTGTTTTTGTCTTGTATGAAAGGAATACGAATAAGTCGTTAGGTTTTCTGTTCCGTATCGTATGTGTTTTCAATAGAAATAAATAAATAGTCCAGTAGGTAGTGTGCTGGCTTAGTAAAAGTGAGCCCACGATTGAAAACCCATGTCAGACATCTGCATCAAAACGAAATAGAAAAAATATATCTCCGACGACGTCCTTCTGGCAAAAGCTCTGATAGTAAATAAAATTGCCACGATAAAGTTTCTCAAAATTCTGTTGTTCGTAGTCGAGTTTAAACAGTAGGTCTGTATTTTTTTTTTACAAAAGTACTATTCCTTCAAATAAGTACTCTTTCAGTTACAGTTCAGTACTGAATACATTTTATTCTTTCCCAAGAGGATAGTGGCGCTATCCCCCCTGCAGTATGAGGGCAGCTTCTTATGAAGCTCACCAAAATTGGTTAAGTTTTCATAGCTGGCTCATGATTAAGATCGCTCATTGCTCTAACTTCTCACAGTAAAGCTTCTAAAGAGAACTTTTAAAAATAAATTATCACAGATTGTTTGCACATTGAATATTAATATTAAAGCTTAGTTTTTCCCCAAATGATTAATTTCTGTTTTTTTTAAGTGCTGATAATGGTTCTGATTTTTTCCTTTTTACACTGTTTGAAACAAGTAAACAAAGGCCAGATTCCACAGATGGCTGGAGTGACACATCGTTTAATCATTGTATTGTATTGTGTTCAATAAATAATTTTCAGAAACGAGTGTTTGAGAAAAAAAAAAACAAACAAACCACTTTTGTTGAAATTTGGTCACTTAGTACTGATACTACAAAGTACTTTTAAATATTTTTCTAATGATCAGTAACTAATCATTATGGATTATCGATTGATATATAAATTCACATGATGATTGAGCAATAAGATCTTCATACATTAATTGGCTAGGTGGTACGTGTTCATACCATATTTCGTTAGTGTCTAGATCATCTAATCCAGAACAAAAGAAGTTGGTAACTATCGATCTATAGTGAAAGTGATGGTGTCAGTCCAACGACGTTCTTAAAGAAGTATGGACCGATGACACCCTCAACCCAATAGAATGGTTTGGTATGCATTGGACGCCATTGGATATGATGTAGATTGACAGTCAGGATTACGACCTAGCTTCTCACACCACTCATGTCGTGTGCCTTAATTTTTTCATACGTTAGTGGCGGCGCACCTACAGTTTAACGTCAACTCCGAACGCCAAATATTTTTGAGAAACTTTTTCATGGCAGGTTTATTTACTCTTAAGAGTTTTTGGCAGAAATCTGCTGAGGGGAACTGGCCGAAGAAATACTTTTTTTCATATTTTCGTTTTGATGTCTGACCTGGGGTTTGAACCCGGGCTTTACGTCTAATAAGCCAACACACTACCTACTAGGCTACCCCACATAAAAAAATGCTAATTGTCAGTTACCATCTGCAATAGCTTCTTGGCCCATTATTCTTTAAAATCAAAAACAATCGAATACTCAATATTTGTTTTAAATGATACAATTTAAAAGGGGGCGTATTTGTCAAGTACATATCACACATTGCAGTCTTAGAGTAATTTTATTTAATTATTAATACCGTGAAATGAAACACATTTATATTGTAAATAATTTGTTTAAATAGAACAGTGTCTAACATAAATAATGCAATTTACATTTGATAAGCTCCATCCATGAAAAACCAGTGCACTATAATCATCCGAATAATTTATCAAACAGTTGACGTTTAAACACAATATTAGATGCGGCGTTTAGGAACTCAAAATTTTTTTATAGGATTTTACGGGTTTTTACTGGATTGCATTCATTTACACAAAACGAAATCAAGCGTATCTAGCGTATTAAAATTAAACGATAATCATGTGAGACACTTACTAACCGATATACTCGTACACATTCATTCATACAACGTCTGTGTACCTGTGTACCATTTGTAATCATTATCATTTTAATTTACTCAGTTGTGTGATCGTAAACAAAAACAATAACAAAAAACAAATATAAAATATTATTATTTTAATAAGTCATTTTAAACAATATTTTTTTAAATGGACTTTGCATCTACAAGTACTCACGTAAGCGATAACAATTAGCGAAATGAACTAAGTATAATCCAAGCTTATAAATGTATTCTGCTTTAAAAAAATCTTATTCAACAGTGTGTTCATACAGCTTAATCACCATTTTGAGGCGTACAGAATGTTGACATTGTCATCATGCTTCCCAAATTAAAGGCCATGTGAGAACTAGGTGATCCGCTGATCGAGCCTAAAACATTTTACGAACCAACATAGCCGTTGGGTATCTATTAATTCTGCATAGTATTCCTTATAATTTCTCCATATTCTTTTATATCGCTGAACAACAGAACAAGGAGTTAGCGACAACACTGAAATTTCGGCTGATATCTGATGGAAGATACATCCTTACTGCATATGTAACTGGGTCCTCAAAATGGTGTTAACACACAATTTTTTTTACGATCCTAGAATACTCGGATCATAGTGCGTGCTAATATGATCCATTGCGAGTGTGCTAAAATGATCCACCTTGCAGAAATGGTTTACAACTCTCAAGCATAAGCCGTTGACAAAGATAAGATTTCTTTGCAGCGTACGGGAGTAGTCGCCGTAGTCTAGTAGGTAGTGTGTTGGCTTATTAGATGTCAAGCCTGGGTTCGTATCCCAGGTTAGACATTAAAAGAATATGAAAAAAAAATATTTCTTTGGCGACTTTCTCTCGGCAGATTTCTGGCAAAAACTCTGAGAGTAAATAAACCTGCCATGAAAAAGTTTCTAAAAAATCTGTCGTTCGGAGTCGACGTTAAACTGTAGGTCCCTCCACTCAAGTATAAAATTAACGCACACAACATGAGTGGTATGAGAAGCTAGGCCGTAATCTTGACTAAAGGTTTGTAATGGTCAATTATGTATGTATATAAAGGCTTACCGACTTAAGAGCATGTTATGGTTATAGAACTGTCTCTGATAAGGCAGTATTTCCAATCGCAAGCATAATTCCTTTTGACTTATTGGGAAAGGAATCAATGAATATTTATTACAGTGTTCGTCGGTTGCAAAATATAGAAGTAATGAAGACTGGAAAATAACGATGATGATCAAGCATACAAAAGGAAGTTGGACTTATAACCTGATTTCTAATATAAATGAGTGGCTTCAGCGCTGTTAAGAAGATGTAAACCTTTACTAACTCAATTGTAAATTGTTATTCGTGTTTTAATCCTACGGACAATATTTACGTTGTTTTCGACCTTGTAATGTGCCGGTCTACTAGTAGTGTAGTGCGATGTGACGACAGACATGATTCCTTTGTAAGCCGGAAATATAGAAATCTCAAAGATCTAAGTCTAATGTTGAGTTCACAGGCAATGTAGGACAGGATTGCTACTTGTATAAAGTTAGTTCTTAATGAAAACATTAATTGTAATTTATTGTAATATGTTCAGTCCGACGGCGCTACAATTGGACAGAGTTAGTGTGTTGTGGTATTTTTACGGGTTAAAGTTCGGTTGTTGTTGTTATAACAGTTCTGCTGTTGTCTCCGGAATTATCTCCCTGTAGATAGTTAGTTTATGTGTTAGATTGTATGCTTGTGTTATTCTGAAGGAAATGGAATGGGTTAGAGATGGAATTACATATGTATTATAAGTTGTTTATGTATGTAGTCATCGTTATGTGGTTGGTAGTCCTAAGAAGTCCGCTGCTGTCTTTGAGTTCAGTCACAAGTTTATGGGTCGCAGGGTTGTCGGTTTTGCAGGACAATTAAAAAGGTGCACCCTATCATATGGTTCTTGATTGCATAATGGGCAGCAATCCAAGGTCCCCGGGATGATCCTTTCCCTATAGCTGTTCAGGCTGTTCGCCCATCCTGATCTTAGCTGGGCCAGGATGATTCTGGTAACCCTTGGTAGCTGCCTTTCATTATCGAAGATTGGTGGTGGATGCCGATTTATAACCCTGTTGTGGCTGAGTTCGTCCATGGCTGTCGTGACTGTCCTTTAATGTAGTCGACTATTGTAGGTATGAGATTGGTGATGTCCGTGTTGTAGGTTGTGAAGTCATGTCTAATACGGCGAGGAGGAGGATCGTCCATGACTATATGATTATTGGGATCGGATGTCAGATAGTAAGATATGAGGTATTGTTTCGCCAGTAGCTCATTGTGTTTCCTCACTGATAACATTTGGGACTCTTCATGAAGGTGGTCTATACTTGTCATCTTTACACATCCTGTGGCTATCCGTAAGGCGTTATTCTGCGTAGTCTGAAGTACCCGCCATTGTATATCACTCAAGGATGAGGTGCAGATTGGAGCAGCATAGTTGAGGAGTGATCGTCCAATAGCCTTATACGTGGTGATGATAGTTTCTTTGTCTATTCCACAGGTAGTACCTGCTAGTGCCTTTAGGACCTTGTTCGGTACAACGTCTTGGTTTTGTTTTACCTCGTTATAAAAGCAAAATATTGTGAATATAATTTCTAATTTGTATTGTAATAAATGAAATAAATAAATAATCTCTATTATCTCTATAAAGAAAGTGAAGTGAGTATGCATTTAAATGTGACATTTGAAGGTATAATTTCAGTTTTAATTACGAGTATGTCTGTCTTTTCATTTGATGGAATTGTCTTCAATGGAATTGTTTCAATGTTTTAATTTCCAAGGTATAGAGAATAAACGTGTGTATAATTTTTTTAATTACTTATCCGTATAAATGTCTGTACGAGTATGTTGTCGCAAATAGACATTTTATATCTTTCGTTTTAATTTTATTTTTAATTGCTTACAAAGATATGTGTTCAGCATAGTACTTGTTTTTGTTTCGAGTAGCAAAAGAGAACTTTAAAAACTATTTCGTATCTTATGTGAAATTTGGCAATTTATATGTCGAGAAAATAGTCGCCGTAGTCTAGTAGGTAGTGTGTCGGCCGCGGTTCAAATTCCAGGTCAGACATCAAAACGAAAATATGAAAAATATTTCTTCGTCGACTGCCTCTCAGTAGATTTCTGGCAAAAACTCTGAGAGTGTAGATCCTGCCACTCATGTATAAAATTGACGCACGCAACATAAGTGGTTTGAGAAGCCAGGTCGTAATCCTGACTGAACGGTTGTAATGACCAATTATGTATATACATACGTATATGCCGAGAAATTATGAAAATGTAAATGAATTACTTCATTGATATTTATACAGAATAATTTTCTTTTAATATTTAACACCAGACAGGATACTATTCCTAAGTTTCTGTATAGGTGTAGCTCATCTCAAAGTCTGATTTAATGGACCATGATTTCTTCTATAATAATAATAATTGTTCAAAGGTCAATGTTATTAACTGCGAATAACTTAATAGTCTACACAGAGACTTAAATAGAAAAAAAAAAACAAATAGACATTTACACTTGCAAATACAGGGTATCCCAAAAGAAAGTTTATATTTGTGAGGCTTACTATACATTCCATTCTACAAATATAAGGCACGTGTTTCCGGGCTTTGCTTACGATTTGGGCTATCCTGAAGCGACGTAAGAATTTTAACAAATTGTGTATTAAATAAAGTAATAAACATTGTTTCTGTAAAAGACTTCCCTATTTTTTTAATAGCTTCATTAATTAAAATAAAAAAAAAACTTTTTTTCGAGACACCCTTTACACGTGCTTGTCATGTACGTCTGAAAAGTAAAATTACAAACAACGAGAATTTCCTATACTTTGAAATTCATACTCAGATACTCATTATAACAAAAATACCCGACATTTATATCAACAATTAAGACTCATACTGATAGAAACAAAAACAACAAAATACATACATACATATATACATATTTAAGCATCTATCAATTTGTCATTTATAATATAAAATGTTTAAATAGGTTTACAAAGTTTTCAGAATTCTCGATGTATCAGTTTGTTTTTCCTGATGCGTCACAGATAAGATGAGCACGTTATTATGTGGTATCTGAATGCAAACGTTTTAAAATATTAAGTGACTTAGGTAACATTTCAGAGAAACTGAGTAAAAGCTAATTATATGACTGTGATATATCCACTTTTGATACAACAATTATTAGACGTATTACAGAAAAGTAGGAAAAATCCCGTATAAGCAACCGTAAATGGAATGGCAAACACTTCTGCTAGTTAGATCGCATAATAACAGAGGGATGTAATTCCAAAAGAAGTGTTGAAAATCTTTCAGTAAAATAAAAATTAATTACCTGCAGGTCAACCATGTAAAGGATAAATTATGGTGTGGGATATGAAGCGATATATTAACATAAAATTATTAATTATTATTATACTTGTATGTGTTTACTGCAAAATTGTTTTACAACATGGGCTTTGAGGCCTTCTAGAAAATCTGTGTTAGTAGCAGTATATTTCAACATGATTCGAATTTTATGAATGCGATATCTTAGTTTAGAATTTAGAGTCCGATAACAATAATAAAACCAATACATATAATCAACTCTAGAGCAATAAACATAGGAAAACTACACACAACACAACTGAATATATTTAGAATAATCACTGGTAAACTCTGATTTGTTAAGAATATCCTTTTATAAGGATACTTATATCGGATAGGGCACAATGGAATGGTGGGATACTCCAGGGGCAGAGAGGTATACCTATCTTCACAGGTAGGTCTAAGTTAGGTGAAGGTATAGGTGCTGGGGTTTTCTGTAGGGAAATCGGTCTTGAACTTCAGGTTAAAGGATGACTGTAGTGTGTTTCAGGCGGAGATTGAGGGCTATTGAGGCCGTAGCTGGTGCGCCCGCTTCGGAATCTTACATGATCTTCGTTGACAGTCAGGCTGCGTTAAGGGCCATTGCGTGCAAGGAGTCGTTAAGGACTTTTGGACCAGACGGAATCCGTCTATGCTGGGTTCCTGGTCATAGCGGAATACTCGGCAATGAGACGGCGAATGCTCTCGCTAGGTTAGGTTTGCGATTTGATGGCGGTTTAATGGTTGGTCCTGATCCCCCAATCTGCTTCCTCTAGGGCCTCATCAATAGATGGGTCAGGGGGGAAGAGCAGAGGCGTTGGGGGAATGGATCGGGTTGTTATGTTTCTGGCCTGCTATAGACAGTGTAAGAACAGGTTTGCTGCTGGGCTTGGATAAGGATAGTTTAAGGTTAGTTATCGGGCTTATTACGGGGTTCTGCGAGATTGGGTCGCTGACGGGGATCTGAAACAGATTTCAACCGGACTATTACAGGATATGTTGCGATGAGAAGGAGTTAGAGACTATCGAGCACCTCCTCTGTAACTGTCCAGCCGTTAGTAGGTTGAGGACCCTTGGCAGAGGCTTCTTTGAGGGTTTGAATTCTGTGTCTCTGTTCTAACTTAAACCTAAGCATGCAAATCTGAAGTTGGATTGATTCTAAAGTTAGTGCAGTATAAGTTTGTTAATAAGCTGTTACTGCATCCTAATCCCTTGGCTAAAAATATATTTAAAATATAATTAAAATATATTTAAAATTCAAAAAAATAATTGTCAATATCAGTTAGGAATGATTAAATAAATTAACAATAAAACAAAACTAAGAAAATTTATGTGTTTCTGTCTTTACCATCTAAATCTATATACATACGTTGGTTTGCAGATGACAACATTTTTTTATACATGCAAGCCAGCCTTCAATGTTATATTTGATTTTTTTCTTTACATCACTATATAATTTATGATATAAATGAAGGTCAATAAACGTCTGGAAAAAGAAAAGAACTTACAACAAAATATTAAATATTTAATTTTAATATTAAAATATAATTTGTTTCCTATATCCTAAGGTAAGTAGTAAAGTTATCGTGTATGTACTGAAAACCTTTCATTGCTAATACTTTTCATTAACACTTGCCAGCTGCTTGCTGTAAATAAATTTTGTAAATAAAAGAAATAAAAATGTAGAACTTTTTATATATATATACGAGTATACTCACTGTTTGTTTTTCTTTTATTATTTGTATACAATAAATAGATTTTTTTTTCTCCATTATTAGAAAATAAACTTTATTTAATTTTTTTTTTCAAGAGCAAAAATAATCAGATTCTTCATTCATTTATTATGGTTTTTTTAATAGTACATACAAAAACAATTTTTCTTTTTAGAGTAATCATAAAAATATATCGAAAAATAGGTACAAAAGAGTATTATTTTATAATTAATTAATTAATTTAAAAAAAACCAAAATCTAAACAAAATACATATAAAAGAAAATTAAGTGAGTTAATATTTGTATTTGTGTAGAAATTTATTTTAAAGCTAGACTTTAAACAGTAATTACGAAATACGCATATATGTATAATACATATAGTACATATTTATTAAATACGACATTATTATTTCTGCTGTTCTTGCAAAGAAATGGAAAAAAGCAAACAAATTACTCATTTTACGAGAAATCAAAAAATAAAAAAAAAATTGGTCAATGACTTGATTATCAATATCATATGACACTGTATATTTATGGAAATAAAATTTTTATAAATTAAACATATCCTATGTAGTATGTATGTGAAAGATTCAATTCAATTCGATTCATTTGAGATTATAAATTTTGCTTTAATTAATATATTTCAGTTTTAATATATAAAAATGTAATTTTTTGAGATTTCATTTATAGGACCAATGTACATACAATCATTATAAAGTTCTCCTATGGTACTCTAATTTACTACAATATTAATTTTTAGTTTCATTCATTATTAAACCATTTTCTTTTTTTACTAATTAATACACTGAATCTAATTAGAAGATTTAAGAATTATTGAATTTAAGTTTATAATGGAAAATTCTAAAATAAATTAGGCAAACACCTTTCCATCTTTTCATTAAGCTAAACTTATACAAGTTCTATTACAAAGAAAGAAAGAAATATAATAAACTAGTAAATAAAGCGTAGCAATTGAATGTTTACGTTACTTTAAAATTTGTATGTTCTTATATATTTTAAAACTTAAATAATCAAAACTATTCGAATGGATTTTCTTATTTATTAAGTAAACTTTGATACTTAATTATTACTATTTATATAAGTTTGTATTAGTTATAATATACTTTAAATACGCCTATTAGATCGTTAAAGGTGAAAATAGTTGATGTTATTAACTTTTAAACAATATTGTTACTATTAACACTCATCCATATTTATCGTTTTTCTTTACAGACAATTTGTTTAAATTTGTATTATTGAGCAATATAATAGTAAACAGTTTAAAAATCCATGAATAAACAATTTAATATTATTAATATTGACAATTTTTTACATAGTTTTTTATTTTCAAACCTTTTATTACATTTGCAAAATGAAATCTGAAAAAAATGAAAAGAGAAAAAGAAATATTTTAAAATTAAAAACACTGTATGATGTAGTAGTAAGCATTTATAATTTTATATATGTTCATAATATTTTTATTGACCTGTTTCTTAAACCCGTTGAACATTATATTTAATTAAAAAAAACTAATTAAAATGGTTTTATGGCTGTCTCAACTATGTAAAAACCCTCTGATGAAATAACTAAAGTTGAAACTGGATTAAAAGGTTTGTTTACACTTGACCGGGCTCAACAGAAATAATCGTCAAAAAAGCTCTGTTGCTGTGTGCAATACGGATGGAATGAAAATTGTAACGAAATTGTAAATTTCGTGATGTGTAAACATTAATATCGCCAATTGGCCATGAACTTTTCTCTTTCGAATTAAAAAATCTCTTCCGATACCCAGATTGCACCATTCCATAACAAAAAGGGGGTTTGAAATTGAGAAGGATATCTATTAGGATCTTGATCGATTTTTTTGACCAATTAATGGTCATTTAAGGGTAATGTAAGCGAGCTGGAGACTGCTGTATCTAAGTACTTATTGAACTCCTGCTTACTTAAGTTAATTGACCACATAAAGGAAAACAAATTGACAATGATAAGACTTGTTTCGTAATATGATAATTCAGTTTAAAAATTATGCGCATGTTTTCAGTTAAACGTGCCTATAGACGAAATTTTTATTCGAAAATTTCATCGATTCTTATAGTTACACGTTTTTATTTGTTTTTCAGTTTTTATTTGTTTTTCAGTTTTTATTTAGAAGAATGTAATGTGAGTCCTGTGAGGCAGAGATATAATTTCATTTAAACAATTTTAAGGGGATTTTTTAGAAGTGAAAAAATACAAATTTTGCATAATTTTAGATTTTGATGGCCGACTGAGTTATTAAGATTATTTATTTCCCAAAACGACGACAGGTAGAGGTAGTATGGAAATAAACAAAATAATTTCGTAAATGTTTTTGAGGAAGCCAATTATTTTCGCTTGCATTTAATAGAAAAGAAAAAGAAATTAGATTAGAAATCAAACTTCTTTCATTTCTGTCAGTGTTACACTGTACCCTTGATTAGGATGTAAAAAAGAAGCTATTTTCTCTATTATTTTGGGCATTTTTAATTTAATTATGTGAAATCGATTTTTTTTTTGCTTAATTTTGATTAAATTAGAACATTCCGTTCGCTTTTACGGCAGCACCCATATATTTAATTTATTCTACATTTCATTCACAAACATTTTAATATGTTTTTCGCATGTTATGTTATTGATATTACACAAATTAATGTCTTAGAAATTGGGAATTGTTTTACACCCTTCAGTTAATAAAAAAAAAAAAATAAAATAAAATTAATTTGGAAATGGATACTAAAATGAGTTTAAAAAATAATTCGATAATGAAGACGAAAAAAAGTTTAAAAATGAATTTGAAAGAATAGAACAGTTTGAATTTTGTGAATGTTTTGTTGGGCTGGTTGAAGTCGGTAAAATAATATTCAAAATATTTGCACAATTTTTAAAGCTGTCTATGAAAAGCATAAAATTAAAGAAATGAAATATTAAATGATATGTACACGACGCTATAATATAAGGGAACGTGTATATTATTATTTTAAATTCGTTTTTTTTCTGTTTCTGTAAGCAAAGCTACTTCAGACTATCGAAACTTTTACACATGCATACATAATTTGTCAATACAGCCCTTCAGTTAGGATTACGACCTAGTTTCTCGCACCATTTATGTTATTTGCGGGACCTACAGTTTAAACTCAACTCCGAACGACAGATTTTTGAGAATCTTTTCATGGCAATTCTATTTACTCTAAGAGTTTTTGCCAGAAATCCGCTAAGAGGAAGTCGACTAAGTAGTATTTTCGTATTTTCGTTTTGATGTCTGATCTGGGCTTTGAACTGTGGCCTTACGTCTAATAAGCCAACACACTACCTACTAGATTACTGTGACTTCAAAATTTTATAAAGACGATTAAAGAATTTGAACGTTTTACCGAAATAGAGAGTTGAAGTAGAAGTTATTAAGAAATTGAGTGGTTTTTCTATACAAATTTTCAAACAGCTTGCCATATAGAAACATGCAATGAAAAATATGTGTTTAATTAAATTTGTATTAAAATACGTATATTATAATTGCAATCTTTTCTGAGAAATTACAAGATTTTGTTGAATCACAGATTAATTTAATGCATTTTATAATTTTTTTTTTTTTTTTTGAAATGTTTGCATTTTCTGTGCATTACAATTTCCATATTTCTTAATAACAACTAGGTATTTGGTATTCAATTAATTTGTTCTCATAATTAATTAAAATTCAATAAAAGTAATATTACAAGTAATGTGACTGTCAACCACTGGTTGAAGATGAAATCTTTTTGAAATAATTCCCCTCTTTAAGTAAGGTAAGGAAGTGATTTCAGATGATCGAAAATTTGTCCTTAAATATTTTTCATTGATTGAGTTGTTTTCAAATAAATTTTCGATTGCCTGAAATCGTTTACTTATTTACATTTAATTGTGATAACATGGATTTTCGGTTGTATAAATAAAAGTTTACATATATTTACTTTAAAGTATAAGAATGCTTAAATCTGATAAATATATGCGCTGTTCTTTGAGTGTTCAAAAGGCTATTTACATACATACGACTTTCATATCGAAATTAGTTAAAAGTTGATGAAAACATTGGCACAAGCACACAAAAAATAATGTACAGGAACAGGATATTAAACTTTTTTTTTGTCAAATTTCCCAAATAAAGAATAAATGTTTTATACTTTTCCAACTTATAAAAAACTTTTATAAACATTGAGAAACCGTTCATGGATACAACATGGATATTGTGGGAAAATCTAAGACGTAATTCTGATCGACATACACGTGTATGTAGGAAACGGAGTTAGAAACCGAATATTTAAAATAAGTGAATATTTTTTTGTGATAAAACTAAATACATAAAATTAATTTTTTTAAACATTTACCATTTGTTTGATTTAGTTTTGTTGCTGATTAAATTTAATTTGTTGAAATTGTAGTACCATTTTGTTGTTGTTTTAGATTTCTTTTTTTTCCAGTTATATTTAAGGAACATATGTTTAAACCATTGTACGGCGATTAAATATTGCCACAACAGTAGCAAACGCCAACAGTAGCAAGGAATTCAAACTCATTATCAACGAATTACTACCGTTCTCGGCATACTGTTTATCTTTGTTGCCAACTGAACGACAAATTGTTTCATTTCTAATGAAACGGAACATTGATTCAACTACATTGGCTGGAGTTATTTCTTCGCAAGTCTCCAATTTCTTAACAATGCAAGATTCCAAACGATCCACATCATTGCATTGCTCGGGACCCATAACGAATTTTGGCAAAGTTCGGACATTTTCAATGCCCTCAGCGGGTACATAACTGGAGAAAGTGCTATTAATGCAATTCTGTATATCCTCCTTGTGAGATTCCAAACACTGGGGACCCTTTTCAGCAATGAATAAGGCAATCTGGTCACCTCCCTTATAACAAACGAAATCTAATATACTACGTATGATACGTATGAACACATTTTGATTTTCACGTTCTTCTTCATCCAGGCAGGGTGTAAGTTTCGAATTGAATTTTTCTATGCACTCCAAAGCCTCTGGCCTTTTTAAACAATACTTGTTGAACACTACATCCAATTCGCCTTTAGGCGAGGCAAGATCTATTTCCTCCTGAATGGCGGTAAAGTTGACAATATTATTGATGCACTCAGCCAACACCAAAGTGGAAGATTCAATTTCTTTGTAGGCCTTTTGGCCCTCCTCTTCACCAGCCACCTTTAAACACTTATCCTTAACTAAGGTTTTGGCATCATCGATTGTAAGATTGGTTTTGGGAAATTCATCGGGCAATTGGTTTTTAAATTCATTTACATCAATATTACTTAGATCAAGGTCGCCGGCATTGGTCACCACAAACAGGAGACTTACAGTAGCGATTAATTGCAAATAAAATGAGGATTTCATTTTAACTTTTTTTATATTTTTATTATTTTTGCTAATGCGGAAGAAATTTCTTTAAAATTTGTTGTTGTTTATTCTACACTTTTATTGGTATGAATTGACCTTTTAATGTATTTAACACAGACTTTTTTTTGTTAATTTCACTGTATATTTTCTTATATTTGACGCAATCCGCTGGCAATTGTTGCTCCGTGTTCGTTTCAGCACTGTTTGTTGAGTAAAATGTTCCAAAACTGTTTGCCCTTTTGGATTTTTTTCTTATTGTTCGCTTTTAGTTCGTTTTCGTTGTATTTCTCTGTTCTGATTTTGCTTCTTTTGTTTTATAATGAATTTGTTTTTTTCGTATTTCTTATTGTTAATTTAATTACACTCTCGTTTGCTTAACTGTAGCATTTTAATTGTAGTAGTCACAGTAAAAACAAAGCATTTAATATTCTTATTCACTTTCGTAAAATAAACTGATAAATAAAAATGTTTTTCCTTTTGCTGTTTCATTCACAGCACAGCAATAAAATTGTATTGGTCAACGCATATAAAGCACAATAAACCTTGTTGGTGTTGGTCCAATAGCATTATCGAGTGATGCCAGATCGCTGGAGTTCTTATGGGAAATTATGAAAACAGAGATGGCTTAAAAGGGAAATTTACGATTGGTCCGAGTCACATATAACCCCGTATAAGTGAAACTTTGAGTTTTCCAACTGGCAGTAGAATTTAAATATATGTTTTCTTATATGTTTTGTTTATTTCGTTAATTTCCACAATATTTAATTTTTGATCTGATTTGAATACTTTATCACCAATCAGCTGGTTTGGCTGGCTCTTCTCTATCGTTTCGTTTAACTGGCCACTCTAAAAAGGAATTCAAAATTTAAAAAGTTTTTTAGGGTGGCCAGTTAAGCAACGTTATTTTCCCACCAAATATAACGGGATTTGTTAGTTAGAAATATTGGTTAGTAAATGGAAATAAAAAACCCCGGAAATTATCCTTAGTCGATCAGTTTAATTAAAAATAGATGTTACAAACTTGTGAATAAGTTCGAATTTGTTTTGTTAAGAGCGAAAAAACGGGTGTGTTGGTTCTCTTTACAAATGAAGTGTAAAGTGCCGCAAGACGTAAGACGTGAATGAAAATGAAAGTAACCATTTGTAAAAATTACTGTGAAGGCTTTAAGCAATCACTCTGCACGCATTACAGTCGTCAGACTATTACAGCCTTAATGACCACTGTTGCTACAATATTCTTCATCTCTATGGTCAGTTTAGACGAGAGTTCTATAGTTTAAACATCAGTTTCAGACATACTGAAAAAAACAATGTCTCCACGAAGGCCGTCCCTCAGCCACCATCTCGTAAAAACCTTGGAACAGCTTTTCAATTATGTGCATTGGATTCAGTATTAACTGTATGTTCCGCACACAACATTGGAAGTGTGAGGAGCCAGGCCGTGATCCTGACTAAAGGGACAATATGTAAGTACATGTAAGATTGTAATGATTTATGTATTCGGTTTACAATTAATGTGTTTGGCCTATTGATGAGCTTTGTTGTTAGGGGAAGTTCTTTTTAGATAATTCCTTGATAGTCTTATGAACTACATAATGAAACATTCCTAATCGTCAATCAATACTGTTCTGGTCCCTAACGCTATTCATCTTTGGACTACTTCGTTTTCTGTCCAAGAATTGTGAAATATGCAGAGTTTTAAATAATACTAAACCAAAATCTTATCTTACCAACGGCACATAGTGTGATCCAATCTCTCTCATTTAATACAATTTATAGATGAGGTTAGGTTAGCTCGGAAGGATGGCACATTACTGTCTTCCACAATTACACTGCTTCAAACAGAGGCCTATTGGTGCATTGTGAACCTTCAATTAGGGAAATAGGAAAAGGAAGACAAGAAGAACGAATAAAACTAGAAAAGAAAAAGAAAGAATGAGAGAAAGAAAGCCTTTATGGATAAATAAAACATAAATTTCTACCTTTTAAGATAGCTAGTCAGTTCCGTTTAGGAACCCTATTTATTAGATCAAGTCTGTAGTCTAAGATATATTACCAACGCCATTACTTGGAAAGATAACGGATTGTTTCTCACTGCAATAACTAACTAAATCCAATCCAATTCAGTTCAGTACTAATGAAATTGTCTCATGTTTCTTTCAAAATTGTATCTGGTCTTCAATGACATCCATTATAAATTTACATATTCGATTTTATACATTCGGAACAAAGGTGAAGAAAGGCTATCGAATGATTTTATTTTAAAAATATACTTTATTACACAAAATATTATTTATTCGTTAACTTTTACAATCACATTTTGATAAATACAGAAGACTATTTAAATTATTATTTGTTTTTAATGGAAGTTGTCGTAATAACATTAAAAAGAAAATGCAAAATGATTAAATACAATTAATAATAATAGGTATATGCAGTTATAATAATTAATTATAGTGCTTAATTTCGATAAAAAAACATTTATAAATAATAAACTTTTTGGAAGTATATTTTGTTTAACTAAACAAATAATAAAAGAATCAATAAAAAAATGAGAATAAAATTTGCTAAAAATAATATAATATGTATACGAAAAAATGCAGTATAAAAAATATAAGTCTTTAAGTTAATAAATTTTGTTTAATTGTTAAACATCTACATAGAAAAACAATACATTACTTGAGACTACTAAATAGAAATAGTGGAGGAAATTACAAACTTAAAAAAAACAAACAAATATTGTGCGTATTTAGTTTCACTTTATAATTATGTGGTGCGCAAAAAGAACTCTCGCTCTCGTATGCTATTATCATCCACATCATTCCAAAATAGTTGGGGATTCATTTGTATTTTTAAAATCCAATAACGGCATGCGTTTCTGTAGCTGATGCCTGTTTTATTTCCACATGTACAAGTAAAGATGCCAGTTCTAGTTCTTCACTAAATTTATTACGCAATATAACACTACGATAGCCTGTACGTATACAATTCAAAGGATAACATGCCTGAGCTACAAAATGTGTTTCAGCAAAGATGTCCTCGTCTTGTACTTCAAAGCGTAGTAAAGCAAAATATGGATTGCGTACGGAAAATTCGCACGATTCGTTCCATACAGGATTAAAGCCATTTTCACATACTTTAGTGCGATGTTTTATGCCCGTATCAAAGGAGGCGCCAGCAATTTCTACCACTACCAACGGATTGGTACATTTGCCAGCGCGAAATAAATGTCTAGCCGCTATAATGCGTATGCTGACAAGCTTCTCTTCCAATGGACTTATGGTTAAAGGATTGTTGGGATCAAAACCTTCGACCAGCATAAATTTCGGTTTCAACAAATAGCCACATTGGGCATTATCGCGAAATTTGGCTTGATTCAATTGCATGGCCTTGTCGCCGGTTTGATAGTTAAGCGCTATCATTTGGGAACCCACATTCCAAAATGGCACAGGATTAAAATTGGAAGAATCCAAACGTTGGCCTTTCGGATAAACACGACTAATTTGATTACGATGATAGGCCAAAAACAATAAAGTGTTTTGCTGCAGGAATTGTTTTTCCGCTTTGGTTTCGGGAAAACTAGACATTTCGTAAAAGACCCAGTAATGTTCACGGAATGGTACACTGCGAAAATAGATAATCAAATCGGACATTTCTTTGGCAACACGAGCGGAACGTTCCTTTTTTCTGCGTTCCGTGGCCAATTGATTTGCTATTAAAGCAGCATCTTGAATGGCCTTAAACCACTCATATGCCTGATCCTGATTATCAAAGCCTACAACAAAGGAACTTTGCATAGTGGGTGTTTGTATTTGAAGTTTCAGCAGAATGCCTGGTTCATTGGATTCAAATAAAGAGGCTACGGCTCCATGAATTTCAATCGAGTCCGTGCGTGAAAATTGTTCATTATTTGTTTCATCATTAAAGCTGTTATAGTCGTCCGAAGAAGAGTCTATAACCTAAAAACACAAAATACATCTTTACTTATACTTCATTTAAAATGTATGTATTGTACGTACCTTTACATAGTTGGAAGGCAAATGTCTTTGCTTCATGCCACCATAATCACCTTTCCACCACATGGTATTATTTCTTTGGACATTGGTTATTATGGCGTGTTTTGGAAATGATAATTCATCGGGCTTATCAGCCTTATAACTGTATAGAGCCTTGCAGGTAACCGTATCCTCCAAACTGGGGTCCATATAACTGGATGCATCATTAAAATCACCACCATTGCCATGGTGATCCAGTGAAGCTTGACAGGCCAACAGTTTTTGTTTAAGTAACTCCTGGGAGACAGGATGCATCAGTTTAACGGTACGATACAAAGGATTACGCATATAATGTTTCACCAACGACACCAATGATTCAAATTGATTAGTATCGACCACAAAGAGGCGTCCCTCCTGCATTATACGGCAATGTTTTATTTTACGATTGATCGTAAAGGAGATAACAAACGCATTGGCACTTTGCACGGATGGTCGTACAAGAAAAGAGCCAACCTCTAGTTTTATTAAAACCTGTTCGGCTTGTTCTTTGGTTGTATGAGGATGAAACCATTCTTGTGATTCATGCTTTTTCGGTTGCGGTACCGGCTCTTTAAGTGTTATCGAAAATTCTGAACTACGCAACATGTTCTTACGATAGTAAACGATTAACGAGTACAACGAATCGAAAACAAAATTATCAACCAAATAGTATTTGGTGGCACCATTTTCATGTTTTAATTTTATGCGACAATGATTTGGTTTATTACGACGCCAGAACGAAAGACTATAGTCACCTACAAAGGTGGCTGATTCACGTACTAAAAATGTGCCATCACCCAAGTGTTTGTAGGCTTCTAAAAGCTGATCTGCTTCATGGCGACCACCTACAAAAAGAATGTTATTATTATTGGTTATTAGATTACAAAACCAAAAAAAAATCTGTTTGATAAGTTCATACAATTGTTTCACTTATCAGTAGAATAAAAGAAATAAGCAGCTTTATAAAGCGGTATGAATGAAGTAAATCACACAGACAGATCGTTACATATTATATTAAAATTATTTATTATCTGTGCATTAACAACTTCTTTAATTATAAATTAATGCGCGATTGTCTTCTTTAATTGTTATTTTTTCAACGCTAAAATTTTCCCATTCTATTTAAAAAGTTAATTAGGCGAAATGGGTCATAAATAACTTTCTGTTAAAGTTGATAAGTTGAAAAAGGTGTACATTTCTTCACATAATTAAAATATTAATAGGTTTCGGATTTTGATAAGGTTGGAATATGATCCATTTCTAAATCGAAACGTTGTCTACACAAATCTAATGATTCATTAGAAAACTGTTGCAATATTGTCCGCGTTTCACTGTGTTATTGATACAAGAACGGAATGTACTCTAATGAATCGAATAGAATTGCTATTGAAAAATG
This sequence comes from Sarcophaga rosellei, assembly GCA_930367235.1. Taxonomy (NCBI): domain Eukaryota; kingdom Metazoa; phylum Arthropoda; class Insecta; order Diptera; family Sarcophagidae; genus Sarcophaga; species Sarcophaga rosellei. The sequence continues at coordinate 80,638,410 of OV884018.1, forward strand.
TATATTCTTGTCTTTCTAGGAAGTAAAAGTTGTACAAGACCACTTTACACTTTCTGAGGGCGATTTAATTTAGTTAATCCTAAGCCTCCAATCCGCCATTTCTACACCCTGTCAATAGATTGGACAGGGACAAGGAGCGCAAGAGCTAGGGCAGATGGATAGGGTTGTCATGAATCTAGTAGTCTAGGACCTCAGATAGTAAATAGTACTAGAACATGTTTGCTGCTGGATTTGGATAAAGCCAGCGTGAGTGTGGTTACTAGTTTTCTTATGGAACACTGCGAGGTTAGATCGGGAACAGACCCCAAGTACACTATTGTAGGGTATGTTGTGATGAATAACTCTCCAGGTGCTAGGACATCAAGATAGGTAGTTTTTTTCTGCGCTCTCTCATGTGATGTGGTCGTCTTTTCTACAAATACTATTTCTATCTTCTCCCTTCTTGTATCACTTTTCTTATCTATTTTTAAGAAGCATAAAATGGTTCACTCCGACCTTTGAACACATCATCAGTCCTAACCTGTACAAAAACAAATTTATTTTAAAATTTTGTTGGTTTTTTCAGAAAAATCTAAAGTTTTTAAGAAATTTTTTGCTTGGCCGAAGTCTTTTTCTCATTGTTTATGGCTTTTAAATTATATGTTTATATTATATTTAATCAAATGAACATCTTGGGGTCAATTAATCAATTATTTTCTATCAATTTATGAACAGTCATTCGAAATTCCTTAGACATTTATTTTGAATAAATGAAAATACTAATTTTCATATGGAATTTAAAAACTTTGGAACTACATTGGACTTCTTAAATTAAGTTTGAGGATTATAGTTATGCAAGCAAGCAAACAAAACTAACCATATTGTGCATAAAAGATACTCAAAAGATCATAGATAAGCGGGGACAGATTCATTGTACTATTTTTCGATTTTTAAATGACAATACAGCACCAAGAAGCTGGAAACTATTACAGCGACAGAGTTATTAAAAGTGAAAGATTAAGCCTACAAATACGTTTGTTTTTTTTATCACTTGTACGACTGGCACATTCTTAGAAATTATAGAGTAGTTGCCGATAGCAAAGAACGTTAAAATTATGAAATCGATTCTTGTTATCAAAATAATATTTTTTTTCTATTGAATAAATTAAAGAGATAATATATTGTATAATTTTTATCAGTAGCTAGTTATGTATAAATGCATTTTCGATAATCGGCGTGAGAATATAAAAAAACAATCAGCGAAGAAAAAAACAGACAGATTAGTCATATTTCTGTCTAGCTAAGCCAGTTACTTTTGTTATTTTTGTTTGTAAGCCCAAAAGATATTGAATATAAATTATTATCTTAACTGATATACTGCATGCAGTAATTATTAAAAGAATAAACATCATAATAGAAAGGTTTTTTTTACCACCAAAAACACACTAAAATACATACGAAGCTTACCTTCTAATTTGCCATGAAACCAATTTTCACCGAAATGCAATTCATCATTTATCATATTGTCTTTGACTTTGGGCATTATCGCATTTGTGGACGCCAACGAAAGGGTATTATCTTCATCATCGCCAGCCGTTGAATTGGTGTCTTCAGTTTCGGACGAATATATAAGTTCCTGTTGTGTCAGTACAAAGTGATAAAGATTCCAAGTTTTATCAACAGGATCCTTAAAGTATAACATGCCTTCTTTTAAAATATTACGTATGCCATCATTTTCATCTCCGCCGGGACCGGAAATGGAACCACGACTGCCGGTAGAAGATAGTAAAGTAGAAGAATTCGTTGTTGAGTTTGTCGCGCCAATACTCGAATTGTCTTCATATTCGGGCAATTTTTTATGTTTTAAAATGATTTTTCGTCTCAGTTGATAGGGAGAAGGTAATTGGGTTTCTGCACGATCACAACGTTGGGTTAAAAGCATGTCACCAAAGACTTCTATAAGAGCCTGGGCCATGTTGCGCTGCTGCTCTAAAGAACAGTTTTGTTCTATAGACAATATGACAGGATACTCAGAGGTAACAAAGGCATGCTCTTTAATGGTTTTAATAACATCCTTGAATTTAATCTTTGAGGTCATGGTATGGCCGTGGAATATATGAGGCTGATTGTCAGGACCATTCCAACAGTCGAGCTCTATACAACGACAACCCATACGTAGGGCCCGAGCATAGGCTTCACACGAAGATTCTGAAGAGAATTGATCACCCGTTAAATAGGTGTTATGAGAGGAAGCTATCCAATAGTGGGACATGGGTTGCTTCATGTCCATATACACACGATCACATTGTTTATCCCACAAGTCATTGTGTTTGGAGAACAAATAATCAAAAAATTCACTGATGTGGAAATATGGCTCTCTTACGTCTCTTTCTACATCCTGGAGAAATTCGCGCATAAAATTTGATACAGCAATACTATCACGAGCAATAACTTCCCTTTGTTCTTGTAACAAAAACTTTTCAAATTCTCTTAAAGTAACATTTTCGCCATCTTTGGAGTAGTCAAATTCTTTGCCTGGCAGGCAATGGAATAGATCCTCTAAAAAATTCGAGGGTTGTATCAATTTTCTATACAAACGGGCGAAATCATCAAAACGTAAATCGTTTTTACGACGTATATCCTCCTCGTTGAAGCAATCCATTAGCTTGGAAGTAGTCATTTTATAACTAATCGAACTGAGGAAGGACTTAAAATCTTTAACAGTTACTTGGCCACCTTCTTTAGAGGAAGACTGATTGCTTGAATTCTCTATGGCATAGTATTCTCTGCGTAGCCAACGTTCTACCTGCAGGGGATACGAAGCATTTATAGTGTCCTGCACCATATAACGCAAGCCTTTAACCCAATTTTCAGCTTCTAGTTCGGATAATGCGACCACAGAAAATGTTTTCAATTTAAAGGAACTGCCATGAAGTACTACAAAACATTTACCGGTTTCGAAGCGTTTCACATCATCGACACAGTTGCGAAATTCTTTGGAATTTTTGCCCACACGTATTTCTTTAATTTCTCGAAGTTCCAGGGAACCTTCATGTTCTACACGGGTATTTGCTGTAACCGGAGACCACAACAGTTGTCGCGTTTCTCTCACCAATATAAGACGCCGCTGCTCCGGCCGCCTCTGTTTATTGTATAACTTCGTTACAATAGTACCCCGCTCTAACATGCATATGATCTGTTCCATTTCACCCAAAGTGGGTACAGTCAGGGAACTAAAACATGAATTTATCATTTTGTCACCCAGTCAAATCAGCCAGTATAGTTTTGTTAAATGGAGAAAAAAAATTACTGTTGAGTTTTTTCCCCTTTTTATCTTTTAATCTCTTTATCAGTGCGTTGTATTGCGTTGTTGTTGTTGTCGTTTTTGGAAAATATGTTAATAAATTTGATTTCCTGTCCAAACCAATGTTTTGATCGTTTGTTTTGTTCTTGTAATTGCAGTTGTTGTTAATATACAAAGTGCACAACAACAATGATAATTATCGCCGTTGTTATTGTTGTTATTAGTACTTTTTCTTTTCACTCTTTCTTTTTTTTTGTCTATATTTTGTGAAGTTGTTGCTGTAGCTGCTTTTTTAACGCCTTTATTATAGACACCATATTTTAATTGTTTTATATGGTTTTCCACTTATTTATCTGTATTATTTATAATTATTTGCATTTAAAAGGGGTTTATTTTATAAATTAAAAACATTTCTTTAATAGAATTTAAGGCACTTGTTTATAAAACGTTATAAAAAATATATATTAAATCTAATAAAATCAAACACAACAATTCTCTTGTAAAATCTCCTGTTGAATGTCATTAATAGATGTTGCTTCCTCTTACTATTTTATAACATTCACTGTGCAATGATAGCATGACTTTATAGAGTAGTCAAGTCATTAATGTTGCACAACGTATTAACGCATGATTTCGTAACTGCTAATCATGCAAAATTTCAAATTAGATTTTCGATTTAACTAGAAAACTTAATGATCAAGGTCAAACGCTGTCGTTTGTAATAAAAATCGAGACAGTGCATGTTCCAATCCTCATAAATATAAGTTACAAGTACTTTTATTACAAAAGTAAAAATTTATTCACAAGTTTGAGGTACTTCAAATGTTAGCTTGTGGGACAAGATAGCATCAATGCGCATTGTTATAAGTCCAGAAGTCCTCTGTGTTTTCAAAATCTGTACTATACATAGCGTTTGTTGCATTATTGTTAAATTGGAATTATTTCGCTAACTCCTTAATTAATGAATATGTTCGTTTTTTTTACTTCTTATATTCTGAATAAATGATGAAACCATCTAACTTCTAGTGGTAACGAAAGAATTTCTATTTCTTGTGTTCTGACACAAAAATATATAACATACATAATTGGTTATTAGAACCCTTCAGTCAGGATTATGACCTAGCTTCTCACACCACTTATGTTGTGTGTGTTAATTTTATACATGAGTGGCGGGATCTACAGTTTAAAGTCGACTCCGAACGACAGATTTTTTGAGAAGCTTTTCATGGCAATTTTTACTCTCAGAGTTTTTGCCAGAAATCTGCTGAGAGGAAGTCGCCGAAGAAATATTTTTACATATTTTCGTTATGTCTGACCTGGGGTTTGAACCGTGGCTTATACGTCTAATAAGCCCACACACTACTAGACTACGGCGATAAATGTAAATGTACTAGATATGATAATCCAACAATTATTTTAAACTACTGTAGTATAAGTGCATTCGTAAAGAGAATCATTTTACTTTGTATGTCTTTATATATATATTTGCTTTAATAGTAGCATTACCAAATGTACAAATTCAAAGTGTGTAGATTTATATTAACGATGTTATAAATAAATTTATTGCTTTCTTCATAAATAATCGTTATATATTTGTATATACATATAAAAGTTTTGTTAAGTACCTTAGTCACAATAGATGAGTTTTTCGAAATTTTATGTCAATCTCATTATAAAACTAACCTATTAACTAGTTTGTAAAATTTAATCTACATGGTAATAACAATCATGGGAATATGGTTCGCAATTGTCATATGGTTTTATCATAACTTCTGTTGTCTCCAAATCTTCTTTACGCAAGCATGCGCATCTGAAATTATCCGAACCAACTTGGAATAGCTTACGTGGATATCCCACCCAATTACGTTCTTTGCCGCCGCTATTTATTGTACACCAAACATGGGAACCCTTCTCCTTAGACCATTCTATATTGCAGTCGGGATATTTTAGTCTTAACTCTTCACTAGCAGTTTTGGCATCTTGAGCCTGTTCCAAAAGTGCTAAATACTTATGATAGTATTTAGTTGGTTGTCCTTGCTCATCGTAGAAACGTCCCACTAGTTTGCCTTTATATATATAATCCTTTTCATAAAACTTTTGCCAATTGGCCAGACTTAAGAGATCCGATGGCTTTAAGCTCAGCACATCATCGGCCTCATCTTCCACAAATACTTCAAATTCTCCTGTTATGAAGGAAACCGAAGCATCTCGTCCGGCAAAATAACTATAGGCACAGCCGGGACCATAATGTTTTATACCTTTACTGACATCATAAACACGTCCTAATATGGCCAGATATATTGGTCCTTCGTTGTCTCCTTTAAACATAGCCAGTTCGTTTTTAGTGAACAATTTTCCTTCCTTGGATGTTAATTTCTCTTGGCCACTGCCGAAGTTGACGTCAACAGTTTCGCCATCAAAAAGTAAAACTTGTTTTTTCAGCACTTCAACGATTTGTTGGTAGTAAACACCAACCAAAATGGCCACAATTATAAGCAGGAATTGTAATTTAAAAACATGTTTTAAAAATGGAATCATTTTTGTAAATTTTCTCAACAAGAAGGCACTTATATTTACTAAAAAAATTGTACAAAATTTTAATAACAAAAGCTAAACTAAAATACGAATGTAAACAAATGCTTGTGTGAAAACGAATAAAAATCTACGAGTAATAACAAAAACAAAATATTCACAACAATAAAATAGCCGCAATGACAGCTGTTATAAGTGTTTCAGAGTGCATCGCAGAAATAACAACGAAAACGCTTGTTTTGTTTAGGCGTTTTCGTTATAATTCTTACGTTTTGTGTTTTCTTTTTAATTTGCTAGGCAATAACGTGATAATAACAACAAATCTCTGATATCTATGGAACGTAACAAGGTTAGTAGACTTCATGAAATCATAACTACGAATTATGCTCAGAAACCGTTCCATTTACTACGTTTTGTTAATTTTTAAGTTAAGGATAATTAAGCGCTTCTTCGGTTGACAAAAAACTATTTTAAACCGTTCAAATAGGACTGGATACAATAAGAAATTCGATCTGTGCATCCCCCACGAGTTAACACAAAGAAACCTCGTGCGTCATATTTACTTTGGTGAAACTAATAGTGTTAACTATCGATTGGTTTCTGAAGTGGATTGTGACATTGATATCATTTCTTTATTTGATGTAATGTAAAACGTCGGAACATAAATTTACACTGAGTAGCCTAAATTTCCCGGACATCATAGTTTAAACCTGGCGCTCAGTCATTACCGCCTGCTAACATCAATGGGTGAAGAATCCTTATGAAAATCGATTGACCCAGTTTTTTACCCAAGACTGAAGCCACTCGTCAAAACACTGATTGGACCTTATCAGTGCGGCTTCAGACCTGGCAAGTCCACCATCGACCAGATCTTCACACTACGCCAAATCCTGGAAAAGACCCATGAACAACAAGTCGACACACACCATCTTTTTGTCGACTATAAGGCAGCCTTTGATAGCCCCATAAGGGATCGTGTTTTTGCCGCAATGTCTGAGCTCGGTATACCTGCGAAGCTGATAAGGCTATGCAGAATGACGTTGAGCAATTCCTGCAGCTCCGTCAAGGTAGGAATGGACCTCTCCGAACCTTTTGATACCGTGCGAGGTTTCAGACAAGGCGATCCCTTATCATGCGACCTCTTCAACTTCGTCATGGAGAGTGTTCTGCGAAAGGCGGGAGTGCATCGCAATGGCACTATTTTTCAAACGAGTGTCCAGCTGCTTGCGTACGCTGACGACATTGACATCATAGGGCGTACCAAGCGAGATGTTACTGCTGCCTTTAGTGCTATTGAACGGGAGTCTACCAAGATGGGTATGGCAGTAAATGAGGGCAAAACAAAGTATATGTTATCGACAAGTAGAGACGTGCGGCGTATTGATTCACAGATTACGGCCGATAACTATACTTTTGAAACAGTCAAGGAATTTATTTATCTTGGCTCCGCCGTTACCACCAAAAATGATGTCAGTCTGGAGATCAAGCGTAGAATCACTCTTGCCAACAGGTGCTACTATGGTCTCAATAGGCAATTGAGTAGCAGAGACCTCTCTCGAGCGACCAAACTAACACTCTACAAGACACTCATCCTACCCGTGCTTCTTTATGGCGCTGAGGCATGGACCCTATTAAGTACTGATGCAGCGGCCTTGAGAGTGTTCGAGAGAAAAGTCCTACGTAAGATCTTCGGTCCAGTGCGAGTTGGCGATGATTTCCGTATCCGATTCAACAGTGAGCTGTATGAGCTCCTCAACGACATTGACGTTGTACAGCGTATTAACATCCAGCGGCTGCGCTGGCTCGGCCATGTCGTTCGAATGGATGAGGATGCTCCGGCGAGACGAGTATTTGATGCGGGTATCTGCGGAAGTCGGCGAAGAGGACGACCTTGTATCCGTTGGAAGGACCAAATCGAGGAAGCCCTGTCATCGATTGGTGTGACCAACTGGCGTAGGCGCGCAAGAAGCAGAGGCGCCTGGAAGGATGTGTTGCGGCAGGCCGAAATCCGTTAAACGGGTTGTTATGGCCAATTAAGTAAGTAAGTAAGTACTTAAGAGCCCGATAACAATGTTTTTTTTTTATTGAAAATAAAAATTTGTTGTTCTGTCTACTCCAAACATAACTTTTTTTTTCGAAATTTTGGAATATATGGAATTAAAAATCTATGAATAGTTATGATTTCCCTCACCTGGGTAACGATCTTGTCGCGATGTGGGGGCTTAAGTGTACTTCGATTCACTCTGTGACCCAGGGTGAGTTGGGGTGCATGACTAAAGGTTACCCTAATATCGTGGGAAGACTCTGGTTTCGGATCGATGTCGTTCTTGATCTGTTCGAATCGTCGGAACACGTATATTTTTTCTTTCATACCCCTAATCCGGAGTGTTATGCGACCCGTGCTCATCGGGTGGTTTGCAGTCAGGGGTCTAATCCGACTGTATTTTAACGGAGCCTCACTGATACCTGGGCGCCTCAGTGAGTATTAGGTTTCCTACCAAGTCCCTGTCATGCTATCGGGGGCTATGGCATGATCGACCTCCTTTCCCCCTCACTCGTGGGACTTACATGGACGAGAAAAACAATACTGACGAAATGGTATTTTTGAATGGACTGGACGCGTCCCAGCTCATTGCGCGAATCCAGGCGAGCATTGTTGACAACAACAACGAGATCGTCAGGAATTTCGCCCCAGCTGGCCTGAGGATTATGACTGTGGAGGAGGCCTTTGGTGAGGAGTCTGCTTTGGCGATCCTCACTTCTACGGAAGATATGTGCGTGGAGTCAGACTCTGTCTCCCCACTATCGGATGAAGACGGTGACAATACGGTCATCGAAAGGTTCCCTCTCACTCGTATCCAAATTGCCACTGGGAGCAATGAGGTGGTGACATCCCCTTTAAGGAACCCACTTGTCAGACGGGATGCTTCTGACCCACTAGTACGATCATCTACTGATCCGGACTGCATGGGTGGGGGTGGCTCGTCTGACAAGGGGGGTAGAACTGGGCGGAAACGTTCCGCTATGTATAAGGAGAGGAATTCATATCGTAGGGCTTGCACTGTCTTGAGAAGATTTGCAAGCTGTGATGTGGATTCCCTCTCTGTTAAGGAGCAGAGGATGCTGGCTCGACACAGAGGCACTGTTCTGCGGTATGAGAAAAAATACCCAGACAGTGCCCTCTCACGGGTCGCTGACTCTGATGGACCCTTGAGTGTGGACGAGAGCGTAGAGCCAACTGCTTCTACCTCTCAAGCCGCATGCAAGGGGCACAAAGGTTATACACCCTTACTCCCAGCTGGAGCAAAGAAGACCACCCGGGTTTTCAATCCTTCGGTGAAGAGAAAGGGTGGTGGTGTTACTCCTTCAAGGGATGGTGGAAAGGAGGTAGAAGCTACCGCCAATCCTTTATCCCAAAAGGAGGATGTAAGGTTAGAGGCCAAGGAGTTGGGGGGGGTCACTTCGGCGGATAGGTCTTCTGTGCAGGTTTCTCGCAAGGGAGATCGCATGAAGAGGAACAGGTCTGACGAGGTGCCTTCCTCTAGCTCCAAGCGTCCCAGGAAACAAGGGAGCCTAGGAACTAACCCTTCCCTTCAGCTGGCTTTCATCGACAGGTCGGATTTGGATGTAAAATCTCTCCTGAAAGATGGAATCTAGTTGAAGAACGGCTCATTGAGTTCATAGCTGAGGAGAGTTGTGATGGCAGGAATGCTCGCATATCTTCTATTGGTTGGTCCAGGGGTATCAAGGTAGTCGACTGTGAAAACGAGGGAACTGTAAAGTTCCTTGTGGAATCAGTGAAGCGCCTTGGCGAACTCTGGCCCGGTGCGCGCTTGGAGGTGGTCCCTCAATCCGACCTCCCTCTACGTCCAATAGTGACGGTATGGATCCCGCCTACTTTTAGGCGTGTGAGTATCATACCAAAACTTATTGGGAAGCAAAACGATGGATTGAACACCAGTACATGGGCAGTTGTTAACTCCCTGGCTGGTGAAGGTAAGAAGGGCTGCGATCTTCGGATCGCTATTGATCAGACCTCACTTCAGAGGCTAAGGGCAAGGGGTGGCGTGGTGTTGTGTGGGATGGCAAACCTAAAGTTCCGTCATCGGGAAATAAGGGGTGCCTAGGAACCCAGAGGAGGCTGAAAGTGGTGCAGATTAATCTGCATCACTGCGAAGCTGCCTCACACAACCTACTAACCACCCTACGCCGCCTTGAAGTTGACATCGCTCTTATCCAGGAACCTTGGATCCTTAGGGATAGGATCCTGGGTTTGAGCGATCCTGATTATAGGTTACTTGTTCCTAGAACAAGCGAGAAGGTAAGAACCTGTATATTAGCTAGGGGTAGCTTAGACTTGTTAATCACTCCTTCCTTTTGTACAGGTGACGTAACGACTGTGGCGTACAAAGATGACCTTGGGATCGAGTTGATGCTGTCATCTGTGTACATGCCGTACGAGGCTGCATACCCACCTGATGACTTAATTGGACGACTGGTGGAGCATGCGGAGAGGACAAGATGTCGCCTTGTCCTGGGTTGCGATGCCAATGCTCATCACACCCAATGGGGCAGTGCTGACATAAATACTAGGGGTGAGTCGATTTTGAATTTTATTATTCTTAATAGGCTCAACATTTGCAACGTTGGCAACACGCCAACGTTTAGAAACCGTGTTAGGGAGACTGTAATTGACATTACGCTCTCTAACATGGACAGGTCTATGATTGAGGACTGGAGGGTTTCAGATGAGTGTTCTTTCTCTGATCACCAATTGATATCCTTCAGTATTAATCTATCAGGTGGCTTTAACAAGCCTTTTAGAAATCCAAGAAGAACCGACTGGATCAGATATGAGATGGCTGTGGAGGAGGAACTTAAGACCCTCAGGGGTCGTTCCACTCCTAGCGTCAATGATCGAGTTGGGTCTTTGACGGATATTTTGTTGTCTTGTTATAGAGATGCTTGTCCTCTCACTTACCCGGGTAAGAGGAACCAGCCAGTCTGGTGGAATGCGGAACTCCGTAGACTCCGCTGTTGTACCAGGAAACTCTTTAATAAGGCTAGGAAGTCGGGCAGGGAAGTTGACTGGTCTGCATATAAGGCCAGTTTTAATGAGTATAAAAGGGAAATAAAGCGCTCAAAGAGAACCACCTGGATGAGTTTCTGCACGAGTATCGAGAATGTTTCCGATGTGGCTCGTTTCCGTAGGATGCTGTCTAAGGACCCCAAAATCCTAGGCTTCATCCAAAAGAACGATGGCGCGTGGACAGCCTCGAGAAAAGAAACCCTAGAGGTTCTGCTGAGTACTCATTTTCCCAATTGTGTGGATCCAGAAAGCTATCCGTCGGGGGTAGCGGATCCCTTCTGTGATGCTGGCTTGATGCCCGATTTGGAGGATATCATTAACAGAGACAAGGTGAAATGGGCGATAAATAGTTTTGAGCCCTTTAAGTCGCCTGGTCCGGATGGTATCTTTCCGGCTCTGCTTCAGCGTGCTGGTGATATATTACACGAATGTCTGGTGGACGTGTATAGAGATTGTCTCCGACGGTGTGATATACCTGATGGTTGGAAAGATGTGCTCGTGGTGTTTATACCAAAGGCTGGTAAACCCAGTCACATCGGCCCGAAGGATTATAGACCGATATCCCTCTCATCCTTTCTTTTGAAAGCCTTGGAGAGACTTATCGATCTACATTTGAGGTCAAACATGGACCGGTCTCTGTTGAGTGGGTCGCAACATGCTTACATTAAGGGTAAGTCGGTTGAGACCGCTCTTCATGATGTGACAGGTTTTGTTGAGACGAATCTGGCTAGGGGTGAGTACACACTGTCGGCTTTCCTTGATATAGAGGGGGCCTTCAATAATGTCACCACTTCTTCTATTGAGAATTCACTGAGGGATATACATGCCCCAGATTTTCTGGTGCGGTTTATCATCCACATGTTGGGTAATAGACTAATCCGATCGAATCTGGGTGGATGTTCTATCGTAAAGCGTGCGACCAGGGGTACACCGCAGGGGGGTGTCCTATCCCCTCTCTTGTGGCTCCTGGTTGCTAATGTTGGTCTGAGGCTTCTAGAGAGTAGGGGCTTTAGGGTTGTGGCATATGCCGATGATGTGGCTATTCTGGTGGGTGGAAAGTTTCTACCGACGCTGGGGGAACTGATGGAGTCTGCTCTTGGAATTTTATCCTCTTGGGCTACGAACTGTGGCCTGGGTATAAATCCGGATAAGACGGACCTCGTCCTGTTCTCGCGTAGGTACAAAGTTGAACCCTTCAGGTTGCCGAGGTTAGCTGGTAGGGAGCTTCCGTTGTCTTCTGAGGTCAAGTACTTGGGTGTTGTCCTGGACAGCAAGCTGAACTGGAAACGAAACACCGAGGAAGGAATGAAGAAGGGACTGAATGCCTTCTACCAGTGTAGGAACTCCATAGGTAAGAGCTGGGGTCTTCCGCCTAGGGCCATTCGCTGGATATATCTGGCGATTGTTAGACCGGTTATTACCTATGGCTGCGTTGTTTGGTGGTGTGCCTTAGATAAGAGTTTTCAGCGGAAAATCTTGGATAAGGTTCAGCGGATTGTTTCCTTGAGTATCACTGGAGTGAGGAAGAGTTGCCCTCAGGCTGCTCTTGACACTATGCTCTGCCTGACTCCGCTTGATTTATATGTCAAGCGGTGTGCAGCGCGCTGTGCCATTCGTCTGAGGGAATCGGGCTGCTGGAAACAGCGCTCGACAGGTCACTCCAGAGTTCTGAATGTCATCTTTCCTGACGGGAGATATCGACTTTCGGAAAAAGCCACCGATTATGTTGTGCCTGAGGCTATGTTCCTGCCCGGTTTAAGGATACTTATACCGGAAAGGGCACAATGGAATGGTGGGGTACTCCAGGGACAGAGAGGTATACCCATCTTCACAGATGGGTCTAAGTTAGGTGGATGTACAGGTGCTGGGGTTTTCTGTAGGGAACTCGGTCTTGAACCCCACTTTAGGTTGAACGATGACTGCAGCGTTTTCCAGGCGGAGATTTTCGCAATCTTGAAAGCTATTGAGGCCATAGCTGGTGGCCCAGCTTCAGATTCGGAATCTTACGTGATCTTCGTTGACAGTCAGGCTGCCCTTAGCGCCATTGAGTCGGTCTGGTGCAAATCACGGCTCGTTCGCAAGTGCAAGGAGTCGTTGAGGTCCTTTGGACTAGACCGTATCCGTCTCTGCTGGGTTCCGGGTCATAGCGGAATACTGGGCAATGAGACGGCGGATGCCCTCGCTAGGTTAGGTTCGCTCTCTGGGAGCGATTTAATAGTTGGTCCTGACCCCCCGGTCTGCCACCTCTACGGTCTCATCAATAGATGGGTCGGGGAGGAAGAGCAAAGACGTTGGGGGAACGGATCGGGTTGTTTTGTCTCTAGATGTCTATGGCCTGCTGTGGACAGTAAGAGAACAGGTAGGCTGCTGGGCTTGGATAAGGCCAGCTTAAGGTTAGTTGTCGGGTTTATCACAGGGCACTGCGAGATTAGGTCGCTGACGGGGATCTGGAACAGATCCCAGCCGGACTATTGCAGGGCATGTTGCGATGAGGAGGAGTTGGAGACTATCGAACATCTCCTCTGTAACTGCCCAGCCCTTGGTAGGTTGAGGCTGAGGACCTTTGGCAGGGCCTTCTTTGAGAGTTTGAACTCTGCGTCGAGAGCCGACATCAAGGCTCTCCACAGATTCATTAGTGGCTTAGGCTGGTTGAGGGGCGCTAGGGCTTCATCAGGATAGTCGCGCTCTCCCTTCTTTGTTGGGTCTATGTTACCCCTCCGCTTCCCATTCTCCCTTTCCTATCTCCTCTCCTTTATATCCTATTCCCTCTCGTATCCTTCCTCTTTAAGGACGTTGTACAATGGGTCAATTCGACCTCCGGGTACTGTACTTGTCTTGATTGACAGGTGCACGTCCTCTAACCTAACCTAACCTATGATTTCCATTATCTTTTACCTATTTCTAAACAAAGCCCCTTGAAAATATTCACCACTTTCAAATTATTTTAAACAGTTTCACGTGAATGCTAGATTTCATTTTAAAGTTCTTCTTTACTTCTGATTTTGTTGTCAAAATTAAAGGAATTCCGCAGTTTTTTCGAAAATTTTTTCTCTTTTACACATTTCTTTGTAAATATTTTTTTAATTTAAATACAAGCTAAAGATTCTATATTTTTTAAACAATTTTAATTCGCGATAACGTTCTAGTATGGACAGTAATTCGCCCAAGGTAAGTTTTTGAAAAAAGATAACATTTCTTATAGAATAGATTCTAAAGTGTATAATATTTTGAAGACAACTAACGATTCTTGCATATCGACAACGGGTACACCGGCTTCTCAACGTTATTCGGATAATATAGATAACGTCAAATATATAAAGTAAGTCGCTTTCGAATTATAGTAATGCAATGGAATATTTGATTTTATTGTTTTTCTTATTTTACTCAGTCCCAATTTTGTTGACAACTCAGAATCATCGTGTCAGACTAGAGAGGCGGTAATGGACTACCAGAAATATCAAAACTGTAAGGCAATATTTGTGTTGAAAAAAATCAAACAAAAATAAAACTTAAAATCAATTTCTGATTTCTATCAGCCAGTCAAGATCCCGTTAAACCAAGTAAGCCTGCGCCTAACAAGATTTTACCAACCGCTTTGCCTTTGAATGGCCTGGATAAACGGACTCATAAAAGTGAACATCAACTCGACGGACTGCAGGAAAAATCACTTATCGAGATGGGTTATAGAGCCAATGAAGTTGAAGGTTGGGAGAATATAGTCCAGCCACCGAAAGAAGATTTATATAAGCTGCTGAAGAATATGATAGACAACCACATTAAGCCCAGTGTTCAAATACGTATTGGCGAAGTTACCTTCAATTGTCACCTAATGGTGTTGCAATGCTATTCAGATTTTTTTATGGAATGCAATAATGAGATTTTAATCAAATTACCAGAGGAAAAAATCACTCCTGCTGCATTTATGATGGTGTACGATTGGATGTTGTCCACAGAGCCGCTTGTTCAACGTGAGGGTATCCTGGAACTATTCAATGCGGCCAATTTTCTCCGCATTAAAGAATTAATTAATCAATGCTGGCTTTGTTTAGACGACGATGTCCGTTTTCGTGAAGACACCGCCTTTTTGTTGTATTTAGAGGCACGACGTTATGGTCTGGAAAGTTTGGAGCAATTAATGTTAATGCGTATATGCAAATTCTTTTTGACACTGGTAGCTTCAAAAGAGTTTGTTGAACTGAATGCCCGAGAAGTATGCACTCTATTGAGTTCCAATACCATAGGAGTCAATTCGGAAATAGAGGTGAGAAATAAAGGTAACAATTGTAATAGACAGTATACAGTTAAGTCCGAATATTTAATGCTCAATGTCAGTATGACTCTAAACGTTAAAAATATGTGTCAGTATTCTCTTCTATGTTCTGAATTGACACCACTTTGGTTTTCTATAAATCTTCTTTTTTAAGTCAGATTTTATAGTAAAGTTCACTTGGGTCAATGGACTCTTGAGTTTTCTATCTGTTATGGATCAACCTAATATATTCAGTAGATATAGAGGAGACAGTCTTGATGACGAGTATTCGAGCATGAAAAGCCTCACCCAATGATTTCGGTATTAAATCGAAGAAAGTTGTTAACCTCTAAAAATTTAAAAGGTCATTGACCGAACCAGTTGTGGTTCCAGTCTACCCTATATCTACCTCGACTTCCTTTTTCTTTCAGTACCACTATTTATCACACAATCTTAAGTGTTTAAAAAGAGATCAATGTGTGACCACTAATTTAGGTTCAGACTCAACAGCAGACCTTCAGTAAGTTAATGATTTGAGTATAAAAATGTCTCCTCTGATCGGATAAACGAATCTTTCCATGTTCGTTTAATTTTGTGGATTAATCTTTTTTTATTTTAAAAGTTTTTAATCCTTTTATCATGCTCAGAATAAACGTTTTCGGCACAGGCTAGGCACTACCACCATTTTTCATTCTCTATTGTTTTTTTTTTTTGCAGATTTTTATGTCTGTTATACGCTGGTTAAGTCACGATTGGCAAGAGCGCCAATGTCATATGCTGGATTTGGTGAAATGTGTTCGGTTTAGTTTAATGCCTCCCTGGTTTCTGGTGACCCTAAATAAATGCACTGACTGTCCTGAAATTGATCGGGTAATCGAACATTCTGAGGTTAAGAAAATGATAAATGATGGCATAACGTAAGCTTTTTATAATACCCAATACTATTTAAGTTTTGAAACGCAGACTTTTTTCATTTACACAGTTACACTACAACTCAATTGTACTATGGTGAGAATCGTGAAGAGTTCTTACATTTCTTAGAAAGATATAAATTGACTGCCCCCATGCAGAGACAATGGGTCTATGACAAGGAATGCAACTATCATCATCGCTTGGAGTGTCCCAATATGCAGTATGTTACATACAAATCATTTTTGGAATATTTGGAAATGATACGTACCATAGGCAAAAACTATTGGCGTTCTTTGGAAATGGACAAGGGCATCGAGAAGCCAATGCATTGTTGCTTTTCGACCGATTTTCGTAAATCGAATGAACAAAATCTTGTACGTTAGAAAATTTCATTTATTTTAATTCAATTCAGTTTTCGTTATCAAAATTTTGCTTTAGTAATACTGTGCCTTTTATTTGCATTTGAATTTTAATACTTTGATTTGTATTTTATAAATTTTAAATAAATTTTATTTTTATTAAAAATAAAAAAAAACAATCTTTATAAATGCGTTTCATTAAGTTGAATCTTTTTGAATTTTTTATAGGTATCTGTAGCTGCGAAAGGGAGTCGCGACCAGGGTGTACAATGCGCGTATGTGGCGAAAAATTCGAGAAGTTGTAGGAGAAAAGGTATGACACTTGAAGCAATTCAAATATTAATAACTGATTGTAGCTATCATTAAGGCGAATGAAACTTATAGAGATGTTCTGTATCTTGCAGTCTGCAAGGCAGCAATAAAACGACTGTAGCGTGAATTCATTTAAGCTTAGCGAGGCGGGAAGTATTCGGCTTTGTGTCAATACCTAAAATTTGCTTACAAACCTGTGAACCTAGCATGGATTGCTGGAATACATGTAAGACGAAAAGAACACGACGAATAGAATGAAGCCAAGACTGCTGAGAGGAAGTCGCCGAAATAAATATTTTTTCATATTTAGTTTGAGATGTCTGAACCACGGACTACTTACTAGACTACGGCGACTACTGACATATAATTCATCTTAACGAAGATTTGGATTGTGTCTCTATCTTTGTCTTCTTTTAATTAATAGTTAAGTGCTTATAGCTAACCCGGTCATTAATTTGTTGTAACAGGTCCTAGAATGATAGCGTTGTCCTCTTTCGTTGCTTAGAAACAACGCGGTCTGTGAAAATTTATTTTAGTATTGTCGTGGGTGTAGCGTTGAGAAAGTTTGTTCTTTGCCTTGCCTTTTCAATGAGATTATGATACAGGGTGCCAAATAGTTTGGCTAATTACTATTTATTAAGTAAAAATTAACAAGATCAAGACCATTTACTTCTTTTATTTTTATTTTTTTCTAGAAGTTCGCAAAACAAAACTTATCCACATTACTGGCAGCAATAAAAGTTCAATACGTCGAACACCTCGCGGATGTCCGAGGTTCTTGTCGGCATCACAAACAATCTATTCTACAAATAATGATGACGTTTCAACGGAAGCGGATGTACCGATAGATTTCAAATATCCACCAGCATTAGATGTTAATGTAGATATTCAAGTAGAGGAGCTGCAAATAGAAAACAATGAGGATAATGAAGAGGGTGATGGTGACGAAAAGCGAGAGCAACAAATGATTGTACCATTTTGTGATGACGAACATTATCAAGAGGATGTAGAAAAACAGTTGCCACAGCAACAAATACAGCGACATATTAATAATACAAGTTTCACCAATAACAATCTTAATACAGTTGCCAATATTATAGAAATTGATACGATAACAACTAAATGTGAACAGCAAACGCAAGAACAACAGCCAGCACTACTGGTACAGCATCAATTGCAAAATAATAAATCACAAACTGATGAAAAATCTTTCACCACCATTTACAAACGTCCAGATGATTATATGGCAGAAGATAGTGGTGATTATGTCATAAGACTACAACAGCAACGAAGGCTTCAGGAATCTCAGCAATATCAGCAAGCTCAGCATTCGCAGCAATATCAGCAACCTCAGCATTCGCAGCAATATCAACAACCTCAGCAATATCAGCAACCTCAGCAATATCAGCAACATCATCAACTTCAACAACGTCAGCAACAGAAACAATATATTATTGTCGATTCTGAGGATGAAAACCCAGTGAAACCTAACATTACTTGTACTTTAATTAAGGAAAACACAATTGACTGCAAATCCAACAACAATCCTGTGGAATCTGCAGCAAATCAACAAAAAAATTGCTCGTTGGATGAGACTAGGTAAGGAAGTAATATGGGAAGGAAATTTCTTAAGCTAAAAATTTAGATATAAAGGGTATTTAATTGTATATAAAAGGCTGTAAATGACTTAAGAATATATCGACTTTATGGCATGTTTAAAATCGTTTTAGAGGTAGTTTACATGAAATCCTTTCTGGTACATCAGACGGTGAAATATTCTTAACCAAGAAAATTCGAGAATGGATTAATAAATCCTGGACTTCTTTATTGGAACACTGAATTAATTTTAGAGACTATTTGATTTGAATCTCACATGCAACTTTAAGGTCGGAATAATTTATTATGCTCCACGTTATCTTCCTGTAGTCTCTGCTATGAATCGAAACCTGAAGAGGTCGCTCATTGGAGAGAGATTTGACTGCAATGATGTATTTATCTCACAAATAAACCTATTTCGATGACATCGACAAATATTAGTTCTTTAATAATTTTAGCTTGTTAACCAACTCCATATGCGTAAGCATTGGTTTTTATTGATAATTTTTAATTTTGTTTACTCATTAACAGAATTTCAAATAATAAAATACTTGTTTTTGGTGGCATCGATCCATTAAGCTATCACAGTCCACATGTGCAAAAGTATCATCAGCAACAACAGCATCAAGAGCATCAACGAAAACTTCAACAAAAGCAGCAACAATTGCAAAGACAACGACAACATTATTATCATCAACAACTATTACTACAACGTAAACGTGTATTCTCAATTGATGGCAATGTGATGAATACAACAGCTCATCCTTATTCGGCGGAACGTAAACATTCTCACGCCGCCAATAAAATGTTTGAAAATTTTGGCGACAATGTTTTGTTTTACGATATTGATGCCATGGAATGGCGCCTTTTGTCTAACATACCGTTCGGCTCACGTCATCATCATGCCGTTGTTGTATGCAATGGTCTAATTTATGTTATTGGTGGTACGAGAACTGAATTCGGGTATTCGAAAAAATCGGTACGTAGTACTCATATACTCTTGATTTAATTACAAGTTTTTTGATTTTTTATTTAAAAATGGCCATCAATATCGAGGAAAGGTACCAATATAAAAAGTATGCTTTTACATTTACCAGCACTAAACTCTAATACTGATCGTACTAAATCAATAATACGTGATAGATGGCTTCTGTAGTTTATATTTTGCGGATGTGCGTATATATTTTAATGTACGTAGTTAACTTGATCGAGTTGCGATCGACTTGAGAAGTTACTTGGAGTGACTTAAGACTGCCTTTAAATGACTACTAAAGGAAACGTCAGTAATGCTCACTGTGTTGGGACATTTTTTTTATTAAGTCTACTATACTGTTATATGCTGTAACAGTCCTAACGTCTCTTTATTAGTTTAATTTATAACCAAAGATCATTACACTATCCCGTAGATTTTCGATAAATCAGTATGGTGTTTTAATCCCGTATTGCTTAAATGGTCGCTGGAGACGAATTTACCCGAATCCAGAAGAGATTTTGCCGTTATTGCTATTGATGAGAAAGTTTTGGCCGATAATAAAGAACTTAAACATGATGTAGGCTTCTATGTCATAGGCGGCGAAGGGGTTAATGGAAGAGCACTTAATTCGGTGTGGTTTTATAAAGTTAAACGTAAAATGTGGATAAAGGTATGTGTGTATATTGAAATCTATGATGTTTTGATTTGTAAATATTTTCTGTATTTTTCCTTTAAAATATAATTGAACCAAAAACAGAAACCCTCTCTGAATTTAGGACGTTATGGTTTAGCGGCTGTTATGCTTAATAATGAGATTTGGGTTGCTGGCGGTATAATTAATCACAATAGCGATGGCAACAGTGAAACTTTTAAAACCAGAACAGCGCATAAAATCACTGATACGGTGGAGATTTTGAATTTAAATCGCACACATGAAACAATGGCTAGACAGCATAAAGACGAATACCTATATGGGTTATATAGGGTCGACGCCGGAGGTGGAGAAGGATTTCAGGTTGGCCATGGTCGTTCAGTTAATGAACCACCCCAATATGGCGGAGACAAAATTGGAGATGCTAACAGTGGCAATGTGTGCTGCAATATTGGTCAATGGTATATATCAAGGCTTCAGTTACGCATACCAAGGTTAGTGAATTTTAATTGGGGTTCCTCTTAAAGAGTGGTATGGCCGATTCAATTGTCTAAACTATATGCAATATTCTATTATATTAAAAATGTTTGAATGTTTGAAACTTTTTCGAATTCTTTTGAGTTCATCAAAAATTTCACGAGTTTTTTACTTTCCCTGCAGACTTTTTGGTAAATTTTGTAAAATGCCAAACAATGAATTGTATCTGTTAGGCGGTATTGGTTTCAAAGGTCACGACTCACAACATAAATTTACCTCACTGTCTGATATTGATGTCTATAACATGAAACAGCATAAATGGGAACATATTGGTGATCTCAATTTGCCCAGGTACATAAGTATAATAAATCATTTAAGTTTATAATTTTTAATATGTTTTTTACCATTTTAATTACTTTTTGTCCTAGACATAGCCATGATGTTGGGCGGTTGAATGATCATTGTATTGTGGTTATTGGCGGCATGTCAACACATGAGCAATGCCTGAATAATGTGGAGGTGTTTTGTACAACATTACGCAAATCTCTTAATAATTTGTCGGATTTACCTTGGCCAGTGTCCGGATGTGCGGTTGTAATAATGGAATAAAGTTCCATTCCAGTTTCAATTCTTTTTTTTAAAGATTTCATTTTTTTCTTAAAAAATCATTTACAAATACTTTCAAATGTTATATTAATTGAAGTAATTCTTATAGAATTAGAGTTTGTATTAAAAATGTACAGCTTGTGTTTGTTTTAATCTTTTTTTTATTTGTTTTTGATAGAAAATAATTTAAATGCTGCAATCCACATTGGAGCTGGCATCCAAAGATCGCATTTAAAATTTTTTTTCAGATTTCTGGAGACAGTGAAATATATGGAAATTCTCAATTTCCACGGCAGCAAACTTCTCAATTCCGCCATGAAGATTCTGCTCTACGTTTGATCAAATAATGGACGAAGCTTGAATAAATGTTCCAGGTTCGAGCCCTTTTCTTCCCCAAATGTCTAAGAGTATTGTGAAGGCCTTCCAACAGATCCAATCAGCCTCAAACAAACAAAATGTCCAGTCGGTGGTCGGATGTTATCTTCACCCGAGGAACACAAACAAACATAATCACCCCTATTCTGCATTTCGATTACGTCTCCGCATTCAGTTCCGTTACGATCGAAAATTGGTATTCTGCAGAAAAACGGAATCGAAAGAATAAGAAGAAGATAACAATGTTTACAAAATCAATTGGAATGTGGAAATGAAACAGCAGAATAAGCAAGTCTGTTATCATTTTCATAAACAAATGTCAAATTTAATAAAGTAAATTGTTTATAAATTTAATAAAAGAAAAATATTGAATTAAAATAAAAAAAGAAAAAAGTAAAAATAAGTTTTGCATAAATATATAAGTTTGTATAATCTAGTGAAGCTGAAATTAACTAAAGAAGTAGAAAATAAAAGTGTTGTGGTTAAATATGTAAAGACAAAACGTTAAAAAAAACTGTTTGTAAAGAAATAATTTAGTGAGTTGCATTTTTATTTAAAATTTAAGGAGAAATGGAGTCTATTGCAGCTGCATTATTGTTGGAAGAGGAGAACAACGACAGAAATACAGACATAAGGCTTGAAAAGCGTAGCATCAGAGACAACTGCAATCCAGGCATAATACATTAAGGACTTCTGTAACCTCCTCCCAGAATGCTGTTACTTCTTCCTTTGAACGCTGGTGATATCCACAAGCTATGTCAGCTTTAGCCGCCATTAAATTTGCCAGTTTCTCGTACTGCTCTGGTGTTGTTGTTTTTAACCTGCATAGATACAGTACAAAACACTCATATTCCAGTACAAAAAATAACAATTTAAAACAAAAAAATTATAATAATAATTTTTATTTAAATCGTTTCTGAATTTTTTAATTTTGTACTTACATTTTTTCACTTTTTTACTTAAAAAAGCAAAAGTAGAAAAACCTCCGTTAACAAAAAAACAACTGAGAGAAACGGAGCTCCGATCGTAATGCAGAATACATACAATCGAAAGAAACTGAGCGGAATCGAAACGCAGAATACCAAAATTGCCAGGCGGAGAAAATTTCGATTCGAATCGAAACGCAGAATAGGGGGGAATAAAACAGAACGAAACCCTGCCAGACCACTACTCGACTAACAAACATACACATCACGCCATAAATTCATAAACAAGGCGCTTAATTTTCATTTAAACTTCATGGCGACATATCAATTGAGCTGATCACATATTTACATAGTTATGTGTTGGTAATATTTATTTCGCTTAGCATAGTAACACTTCAAAATCATACCATCAAATTTTATTTTATAGGTGATGTGAAGTAGCAGAGAATATATGCAGCGCTGGTAGCAAATATCAAAAGGATTTTGATAATCTTCAAACTCCACTCGGCATGTATGTGAGTACGTATATTTTCTACCAACTCGAATCACAATAAGGTGAGTTTGATATACTAATTTGATGTATGGCCGGGTACACGGCGAATTTATAATGATGATAATATGAATTCGCCTTGGTCGGGTAACTTTATAAAAACGACACACGAAAAAAAGAATGTAGGAATTAATTAGCGGTAGTTTTTTTTTTTTTTTGAACGAACAAACGAATTTTTCCAACCACTAGTAGTGTTGCCAGAAAAAAAATTAATTTTATAAACAATCACTGACATAAATAAATCACTAAAACAGAAAGAAATAGCCAAATTTAAAATTATAATTTTTTCTATTTTTTCATATTTAAATTATGTTTAGTTTAAAGTAATTAAATTACATTTTTGCCAACAAACAAAAAAATGACCAAATCCAGCAATCTAGACTTCTACACATTGAACAAAAAGGTAACCAATTTAAGTTAGAAACAAGTAGAAACGGCAACACTGCTTGTGAGTGAACATTTGCAACTTCCAGTGAAAAGTGAAAATAAACAAAAAGTAAAATACAAAATATAATTGCAATTAAAAACTATAAAAATATAAACAATAAATTGTAGAAAAACAAATATGGAAACAGTGTTATTAACAAATATTAAAAAATTGTATGATAATGAATTATACAGCAGCGTCATAACATCCGTAAGTGGAAGAAAGGAATCGCAGTTGAGAAACATGCACAAACAAGATTTATTATTGGAAAAACGAAAAGAAAAATCCCGTTGTTTATTTCATTTCATTTCTATTCTTAGGCCAGTCTATTAAATACTCTCTTACAAAATGATCGTTCCTTGGCCACACCGGAGTTGGAGTATCAAGTGTTGTTATTTCATGCCAATGCATGCTACCAGGAGAGACAGTATCGTATGGCCATTAAATTATTGAATGCGGCCCTTTTAATGCGTAAATTTATGTGCCGTTATAAGAATTCACATCTAACGGCTATTGAATCGGCATATGAGCATTTTAATGAAACTGAGACACGGTATCGTTTGGCAAAATGTCATCATGACCTGGCTGAAAGTACTCAAGCGATTAGTGTTTTACAGGCTTTGCCGGCCAAAGCCAGAACACCAAAAGTAAATCTATTCCTGGCAAAATTAATACAATGCGGCGGTTCGAATAGTGCTGAAGCCATATTTATTTATAAAGAGGTACTGCGTGAATGCCCCATGGCTTTGGAAGCAATTGGATCTTTATTGGAATTGGGGGTAGATGGCATCGAAGTAAATTCGTTAGTAGTGAATGGTAAGTTTTCTATCTAATTCTATAATAAAACAAAGTTAATAATTTTGCCCGTTTTTTTTAGCCAGCTCGGTGCCAAAGAATATAGAATGGCTTAGTACTTGGATTAAAGGGCATGCCCAATTATATAGCCGCAAACATTTGGAAGCTTCTAAAACATTCCAAAGTATTAATGAAAAAACCAAATTCCATCAAAATGAACATTTGATCACCTTAATAGGCAAATGCTTTTATTACTATGGCAATTCCACACAAGCCCAGCATTACTTGGAAACTGCGTACATGCTTAATCCCTACAATTGGGATGCTATAATGCCGCTGTCAGTAGTGTTTGAATATAATCAAAAATTGCAAGAGCTCGATAAGTTGACTGCGCAACTGACAAATATTCATGAATTCACTTCTGGTCATTGGTTTGTTTTGGCTCAGAGTTTTTATGCCAATGGCAAACTGGAGAAAGCGGCTTCTTTTGCTAATAAAGCCTTATCCGTTAATCCGCGTAATGTAGAGGCCCAGTTGTTAAGAGGTAAAATATGTTTGCAAATCAAACGCCACAAGGATGCGATATACTTTTTTAGAGCGGCTCAGTGTATTGCAAATTACCGTTTCGAAGTTTACAAGGGCTTATTCCACTGCTATGTGGGCATGAAGCGTGCCAAAGAAGCTCAAACAATGTGTGCAATGGCTGTGCGTTATTTTAGAGAGTCGCCCAGAAGTTTGGTAGTAAGTACTTGAATTTATTTTTAAAAATAACTTTCGTAGATAGTAGTAGCTTTGAAATTCTAATACTAAATTCGTGGATAAACGTCCACTTAAAAAGTAGGAAATTGAAGTGATTACATTTTGCTAAACTATTTCTTTTCGCAAACCCTTTGCAACAATATTTTAAAAATAAATTAGGCATTTACATACTTTGAATAGGAGTTACAAATTTTAAACCTAACCTTTCCTTGTATGAGAGCTGAGGTCGATAGTTTTTGTTATAATGTTTAAAAATTAAGCGTCTCTGAAATACATATTTTACTATTGAATAGAGTGGGTAACAATTGGCTATTTTAGAAAAAAGATTCATAGCGCGCGAGTGGACAGGACCAATTACTTTCATACAGTTTAACTAAAGTAGGTTTTCTATTCAGGGCTTTCTTATACCTCGCATAAATTTATCTTTTTAGGAAATTAAAATATTGTCTCGAAACATTTAACCAGTGAAGCGTACACATGTACATTTATTATACAATTAACGTTTTCGTACCTTTAAGTAGAATTAAAGCTTTAGTTTTACAATTAAAGTCCTATGCATATTAAAATTCGAATTAGTTATTCCCCTTCAGTGGTGTAAAATTTCTTGTTTTAAGTCCTTGTATTGCATTTCGAAATATCAACAACCCGAATTTTTTACCTATACCCCAGATGTTTGCACGTACTCTTCTTAACTCTACTCATCCGACTGTCAAAAAAGGAGCTAAAAAAGTCGTTAGTAAAGCTTTGGAAATTGATGAACATTACGCTCCAGCTGTTGCTTTAATGGCTGAGTTATGTCATGCTGAGGGTGAAACCCAAGAGGCCATTACTCTACTAAAGAAACAAGTGGTCAATTATCCACACTTTAAACTCTTTACAATGTTGGGTGATATTTTAGCGGCTGAAAAAGATCTTAATGGTGCCTTGGAATACTATACGATTGCTTTAAGCATGGAACCTACATATCAACGGGCATTGGACGGGGTCAATGCCTTGGGCAAAGCCAATTGGGCCAGTAATAAAAACGAACAGGATACATCGATGGCATCGTCGGCAAATCAGGACGAAGAATGGCCCATTGAATGCGATGAACCATCAATTGAGGCAGTTGAATTCTCATCGCCAGCTGAAGCACATGATGACAATGAATCGGATACATTTTCTGACCCATTCTGGCAGGATGTTAACGCCGAATTAACTAATTAATCTGCTATATCCGTATTATTTTTAAGAATTCATTTCATTTGATTTCCTTTTAATTTAAAGCGTTGAAATTAATTTTCTTCGTTGCATACCTTTATCATTCATTACCATTACTAGATGTTAGTTTTTCTTTTTACTTTCGAATTTTTAGTTTTAGTTTTACATTACTTAAGTTATATTGCGAACGAAAAGAAAAAAATGATAGTAATAAAAATTACAGTATTTGTTTAATCTTATTAATTAAATAAACCCCTTTTTATAATCTACTACTACCACTTTCATGGCTTTTCAAATAACTTTCAAGGCATTTGCTTCAGGTGCATAACATACCAAAGCCTTATTTCAATATTTTAAACCTTTTTTAAAATCATATTTAATGATTTGTAATGATAAAGTAAATGAATGTATTTAAATCTTTGATTATTTCTGTTGAAATATGCTAAATTTTTCCGGTATACATATTTTCGATTGTTGCTGTGGTAAGTGACTCGATTTTCATCAGTAGTCACCAACCGTTTTAATTGTAGGTTGATTTTATTGTGACCCAACAGCAATTTGAACAAGGATATGATTTTTTGCCTATGTGGCTTATATATAAAATTTCTTTTGAATCAAAACCGGTAACATTATTTTTAGCCAGATTTCATTGCGTTTTTCGAACAAAAAGTGCAAAATATTTGATCTTTGCTGATATTAATTTTTTATGCCTATTTAAACAATACTGAATGCAAATTCTCATCCTTCTGATGCTACATGGCTATGATTCCATCGCGTTTGTGTACGAAAAAAACAGTCAGGTATTGCAAAAATAATTGTTTGTTTTCTCTACACTTATTTTGTATTTATAACACTACACAGTGTTAAAATAGGATATGTTATAGGCAATGACAATAGTTAATAAGTCCAATATAATCAGAAGTCGAACTTCAGTTATGTTTTGCCGGCCGGCAACTAAAAATTTGGAAAAAGGAAAGCGGAAATTTTTAACTGTTGGTTGTCAGTTACCGCTGTGATACTATTTTGGCAACTGGATTGCAATAGGGTTGGCATAAATCTGGAGATTAGATTCGGAAGACATTTCCACTCGTCAACCTTCATGCAGGTTGGCCAAACAAACCAAGCTTTTCAAATCAACAACTAAATTTAATAAGAGGGAAGATTCAAGCAACGAATAATTATCTAACGTAAATAATAGAGGAAAGACGAAGAATTGCAAGCTAATAACAGAAATGAAACTCTCCTTTGAAGGAATCCAACCCTAAGGCCATTGAAGAACAATCCCGATCAAGAATCCTAAGCAATATGCCCCTGCATACCAAGGCAGAGACACAAAATTCACCCGCTATTCCAATTTTCTGCAAACCCCACAGAAAGAAAGGCTACTCCTGTTCCCCTAATCCTGCAATCTCTACGTTTGTGTCCAGAGGGTTCCAGAGAAGAGTACAAAGTATTCTAAAAAAAATAATTAACTTCAAATAATTTTTTTTATTACAAATTATCAAAATAACAGTAAGTGTATACAACTAGAATATAAATCCACATTTTCTCCATGACTTAAGTGGTGGTGGCTTCTGTTTCTGGCTCCTTTTCATTTTCCACAGTATTCACATCCTTTTTGCTTTTTTCCTTTTTATCTTTCACTATTTTCCGGTAGGCTTCCAAATCCTTTGTTAGTGGCTCTATGAAACTTTCAAATTCCAGGTCCTTAAGGCCATCGAGTATATTTGTGGCGGTTATCGTTTTATGATTTTGTTTTCTTGCCAATGCAGTTGCCGTTGAAGTAAGGAATATAACAAATACCGATGCTGCTCTAGCTATTGCGGCTCTGGCCTCCTTGGAAACATTGGCGTTATCCGGCAGACCTTCTTTGATGAGACGCGTAATGACGGCATTCGGTAAATTTAAGTCTTCAATGCGTTCAACCATTGCTGTGCTACTTTCCAAGGAATATTATTTACAAACCTTTTTCAATTTTTGGAGAATTTCTATTGGAAACGCAAATGGTCACCGTTTGTTTTATTTTCTTTTGGCGCATTTCAACTACATTGGCATGGTATATGTTGTTGCTTTTAACAGGAACGAAATGGAATTGAAAATTGTAAACAAATGCTCCTGGGTTGTTTTTTCTCTGAAAGACTTTTAGGGTTGTATTTGAAT
This sequence comes from Sarcophaga rosellei, assembly GCA_930367235.1. Taxonomy (NCBI): domain Eukaryota; kingdom Metazoa; phylum Arthropoda; class Insecta; order Diptera; family Sarcophagidae; genus Sarcophaga; species Sarcophaga rosellei. The sequence goes on from OV884018.1 coordinate 80,666,642, forward strand.
GGTATTTAAAAAGTAGCGGCTGGAAAATGAAAAACAAAAAACGTAGCATAGCATTAGGAAGTTTTTTAATCGTTTCGAATTTGAGAATTTCAAAAAGAAAACAAACAGTTTGAAAAAGTAACTGAAATATTTAAAATTTAAATGATGCATGTTATTTACGTTTTAAATATTATTTCTTACAAAAAAGTTTACGTGCCTTCGTCTTAAGTGATTCGTCCATCCGTGAACTCCAATTTTGCAATACTTTCTATGTTGGTTCATTTGGTATTGTGAATTTTGACTGACTTATCCTCATACATAAGAGATTTCAAGATGTTTCCACAAAAAATACCCTTCTGCTGCCAAATAACATAATCTTGGGGATCGATTAAAATTTTTCTATTTTGGGAAAAAAGACGTTTGTATTCATTGTACGATACCTTGCTCCATTGACCGTAATGTTTATTATAACTTTGCTATTCTGGTAGTTCTTGAAGAAGTTTAGCTTATACACGAGTACAAACATTTCGTCTTTCAGAGTTCATTATCAGCTCTTGAAGTGTGTCAAATTCGGCAATTAAGTTTTTGAGTAATTCTTCTCCAACCCCATTCATAGTGACGAATATTAGACGCATTGATTTTATATCTACTTACCACAAAATTTATCGATGTTTTCCCTGCACCGATTAATTTTTGTAACAAAAGGGAAGTCAAAACGGAGAATGTACTTATTGTTGCGGAGAATGTACCTATATTGAGTATTGCCTCTACCTATCTAGGCTCTAGCATTGCCTTGGCAATCTTAGAATGCTGTTCGGATAACTCTTTCCTTATTACTTGATAAACCGCCAGGTGTTTCCTTCTGAGATGGATTAACCCCTCACAGGTTCTAAGTTCGCGTCCTGGTGATTTGTTTTCCTCATCACGGAATTTACATATTAAGCATGTTCTTTGAGTCTAAGACAATCGATAAAATTCTGATTACTATCCTCAGGCTGCATCTCGATAGCCTGATGTATAACTCAAATCGCTTAGCATTGTAATTACCCAACAAAATGTTAATTTATTGGTTCTTCTTATTTTTCTTTTCGCCGTGTATACTTTTTCGAATCCCTCTTACTACTCCAAAGAAAAATTCTGGCCTCATCAGCGGCGTGGGAACTACTCTCTTCGCAATTAAATCTACCAGCTAGTTGGAATTCAGCACTGCCATGCTGCGATAGCTTTTCATTGTAATCTCGAATTAACCTCATAAGAGTTGAATGCTTTGAAGGCGGCCTGACTGTATTGCTACGTACTTACTGTTCAAGTTTATTAAGCACATCTTTCGATGAAGTAAACATTAGTTTGGAAGCAATATTTGATTTCGGAGTTGAATACCTAGTCCTACACCAGTATATGGTCTTGAACCATTTGTATATGATAGAGTAAGCCCTATCTGGAAAGATTTTATAGTAAACAACAGGAGTTTTCCTTAATAGATTATTATTATTTTATATTGAAAATTTGATTACAAAGATAACTTACATATCTATCACATTCCTCGGAATCGAACCTGGTTTGTTTAGGTTTGGAGTCAAGCATTTTAAATACTGCTCCACGCTAAGTTCACAATAGCCATATAAAGTAAATCTTTTACGGAGGACATGTATTGTCTATGCAGTATTGTAGTCCTATTAGCTATTTTAGGTCAAAATCATTAAATACATACAATATTTTGATCTCTTTTTTGGTGGTCAGAAAAGTGATTTTCGTTTTTATTTTGTTCGATTTCATTTCGCAGGAAGAAACATTGCCAATATACTTTAATTGCAAATATATTTTTTATTCGTTCGTTCGTTGTTGATTAATCAGATTAAACGGTTTTGAATAGCAAAATACTGAAAAGTCAAGAGTTCGCGTTTTGTTTTTGTAAACGTTTGATTGTAACAACAACATCAACAACAACAAACTACAACAAATTGGTGGTTAATGTTGCAATCAACAAATGTTGTTAAGTTGACAGCTATTTTGTTATTGCTGTTGTTGTTATTGTTGCTGTTATTGCTGTTAGTATCGCATTTATTTTTATTGTTGTTTTGTTAATAGTTTTGTTTCTCTCTTTTAGTTCATTTTGGGGGGTTTTTAATGTCTGATCGTATCCGTGTTGAATTGTCGCTACAAATTGTCATGATTGTTGTTGACTGTTGGCTGTTGACTGTTGACTGTGTTTATAGTAAAATTTTGATACAACAAATCCAAAAACCAAAACATTTTTATACCGTTTTCGATGATTTTTTTCGCTTTTGTTGTTGTAGTTCTTGTAAAATTTAAGTAGTTGACAGCCACCAAAAGTTTGAAGTTAAAAAACAAACTCAAATCGCTTCTGGCTATAAGAAAAAACAAAAACTATTGGTTATAAGGACGGGGGCGGGCTACTGTAACATGTAAGTCGTTTAAGTCAAAGTTAAACAAAAAAAAACCATCAACAACAATACAAAATATCCAACAAACAAACGACCGACCGACTACGACCTCATCATCACGACTTTTTGCGTTTTTTTTTTGTCTTTCTTTTTTCGTATTTAAAATTTCTTCGTTTGAGTGACTGAGTGACAGTTTTTTTTTTTCTTTCAAATTTAAATTTCTTTTCCTAACGCGAGGAGAGAGGTGACCACTACAAAGGCTACAACAGAAGCACGTGACATGTCGTCCACTTTTTTTTTTAATTTTATTGTTTTTTTTCGGCGAACCATTTTGTCAATTTCGCTGCAATCAATTGCAAGAAAATTTTTAAATTTCTTTTGTTTGTTGGAGGTGCTGCTGCACAAAACATGTCCAAAATTGATCGTTAATTTGAAAACTAGGAATTATTTGTTGTTTTTCTTATTTCGGCGTCGAATTTGTTGCATTAAATTACTGGATCGTGGCATCATGATTTTAATTCTCAAAAATAACTGCCATCAGTCATGTTCTGTTTCTTTTGTTTTACTTTATGTTTTTTTCTTTCTTTTTTCCCCCTTTTTTTAAAGTTTTTAGGAGTTTGTATTTCTTTTAAATTAAATTTTTGCTTTGTCTTCTTTCTTTTGACCCTTAGCAGTTTCGATAAAGTGGTTCAAAATCTATTTCTAGGTGGTAATTGCTAATAACAATTATAAAGGATGTTAAAGAAAATGTTTTTGTAAAGAGTTATGTTTTTATATACAAATTAAGGAACAAGTTCGATTAGATCCTCTATAATTACAATCAGAATTTTTCTTTAAATTAAAATGTGGATTTCTTATATTCTTTGAGTAACTATGTATTTAACGAGTAAACGACAGGAAATAATTAAATTGTTTACAATATGCGTGCAAAATACAACTCCCAGTCCTGGGAGCATATCCAATTGTGTCACTTCGGATGCGATCCACCCAAAGAAGTCGTGGCGAAAATGTAAACGATGTTATATTCCATACATAATGGCAGAAATTGATCTTTCAAACGCAAAAAAATTCAATGGTATACACCCTTTGTTGTATTTGGCGTTTAATGAAAGACCCGATAGAATAGTGCGTTCCTCAGTATCTCCTGTTCATCAGTGGTTTCAAGAAAGCTTTTTATAACAATAGACGGGCCGCTGGAAAAGATCGAGAGAATTTCCCGCTTCATAACTTAAAGAGCAATTTTGGCAGCGCAATAGACCAGTAGGTTCCTGTAAATATTTAAACAAGTTATTAGGTCGCTGACGGGGATCTGGAACAGATCCCAGCCGGACTATTGCAGGACATACTGCGATGAGGAGGAATTGGAGGCTACCGAACACCTTGTCTGTAACTGCCCAGCCCTTGGTAGGTTGAGATTGAGGACACTCGGTAGGGCCTTCTTTGAGAGTTTGAATTCTGTATCGACAGCTGACATCAAGGTTCTCCACAGATTCATTAATGGCTTGGACTGATTGAGAGGTGCTAGGGTTTCATCAGTGTAGTCACGCTCTCCTTTTTTGTTGTGTCTGGTCTGTGTAATTCCTCCGCTTCTCATTCTCCCCTTTCCTATATCCTCTCCTTTTTATCTTATTCCCTCTATTATCCTTCCCTCTTTAAGGATGTTGTACAATGGGTCAATTCGACTTCCGGGTACTGTACGTGTTTTAATTGACAAGTACACGTCCTCTAACCTAACCTAACCTAACCTTTAAACAAGTTGCGCCATTCCGTTTCTGCCTGACAGCCATTTGTAACAGAATGTAATTTATAGAGAAATTGGAAAAAAGTCCAAATTGCTCTTATGTATGTTCTGTTTCTATAACTGAGGAAAAGGCTCAACAGTAAGGGATATATGACTTTGAAGATTAAATTATCTTAAAAGTTAATACATTTTGATGATCTCGATAAATCTTTCTCCTTGGATGGGATAAAAACAATTGGAGGAGCTTATGGAATCTTTAAGGAGACGATATTTTAAAAACGGATTTTTTTTCTAAAATACGTTTACAGATTCCATATTATGAGTAAAGTCTGTCCAGAGAAAAGAAGAATTTTATTGATCTTCTCACACCAATTCTAGATTGGGGATTATGCGGATGATATTGTTTACATTAGGCAACAAGAAGATTTGGAAAGTTGGATTTAAGATAAACAACGTTAGCACAAATAGTATCATCAGGCTAACCAGTGTAAAGTGTAGATAGTTTCTGTTACCTAAACAGTATAATGAAAAACAAATGGTGCCTTAGAACAGACACCGCAGAAACAAACGCAATCACTGAGCACTAACGAAGCTCACATATATTCAAATGAACCAAGATTAGAATAATTAGCAAATTTGTAAAGTCTAGTCTGTTGTACGGAAGCAAAAGCAAGCAAGAATGCTAATGAACACCTCTGTATTGAAAAGCTTTGAAGTATTGAAAAAAAAAACGGAACAAAGGGCTTGATCAACCATCAAAATGAGTAAAGTAATAAAGAATTTGTCTGAACACGCGCATATCTCTGGAAAAAAGAAAAGTATCATCAAAAGTGAAATAATCCGAGTCTTTTGTTAAAAAAAGTTTAAACGAAACTGGTATTAGGAAGTTTAAAGTAAAGTTTATGACTAATTTTTTTTTCGCGGGCACTCCATATTTGAAATAATTGTTGCTTTGATGTATAGGGGCAGATAATGGTCACATAAATCTGTGTATTATCGGTTACTTAAGGTGTTGTTATTGCTGTTGTAGTTTTATAATCGAATTAATTACACACTTGCATAACAATAAATTACAATTACGAATGAACATGTTACGATGACGACAACAACAACAACAACGACGACGACGACAACGCCGAACGTCATTTACAGGAAGAATTACTATTTTATTTCTTCTGCTGCTTCTTTCTTTCTTTTTTTTCCACACACTATTTACAACATTTGTGTGCAACATTTTGTATTGCATTGTCGCATTGCAACGTTTCGTTTTAAAAGTTTTGTGGTGTGACAGCAACCATTAAACAGGCAGTCAAAAGCTTTAAAAGTTGCGGTCTTGTTATCCATGTTGTAAAATCAGTGCAACAGCAATAACAACAAATAGCAACATACAACAATAATAACAACAAATTGCAATGATGATGACGATGATGATGATGTCTACTACTATACCACAGGAGTATCGAGTTTCAATAAGAATAACAGACACACAAACATACACAGGACGGTCAACACAATAATATTCAAGTTAAAGTAAAAAGCAGTTGTACAATTTAATTAACATCATTACCTTTACGACAACAACAACAATAACAACACCAACATCAGCAACAGTGGTGTTTTAATTGTTTGTTGCTTAAGTCAGTCGTTGATTATTTTTTTCGTTTTTTTGCGTTGTGTTGTTGTTTAACTGACTCGATTAACGCTGCAGTTTTTGTTTTTGTAACGATGATGGTGGTGGTGGTGGTTGGTTGGTGGTTGGTGTTGGTAGTCTGACTACTAAGAGAAGATACCGTAAAGAAAATGTCTTAATTTGTAAACGTCATCGCATACAGAGATAAATACTGACCGCCAATTCGTAAATGCATTTCGGAAAACACAAAGAAGAGGCAGAAAAAACAAAAACGAAAAGAAAATAAAAAAAAAAAATATTGAAAATTGCCACCATAAAGAAGGCTGCCAAACAGCTCCAGTACAGGCGTAATGAAAAGGATGAATGAATAGCTGGATAGAGATTAACGAGCGGATAAAAGTTTAGTGCTGACTTGTTATGGCACGAGCACGATTCACCTTCAAATCGAACACTCATCGTTCATCGTTAATCGTTAATGTTCGTTAAATTTGCTGATTGCATAGCAATTTATACTGAAATTTATAAATTATTGAGATATTGATTGTAATTTTATCTTTTGGACCTTTTTTTTGTCGTTTATGTCAGGGTTATTTTAAAAAGGAGTTTATTCTGCTCAAAGAGGGACATAGAGGGTTACAGCATAGCTATCTAAACACTCGTCGTTTATTGTTAAATGTTAATGTTCGTTAAATTGGCCTATTTGCATAGGTATTTATAAATTATTGAAATATTGATTGTAATTTTATCTTTTGGATCTCATTTTTTATCGGTTATCGTTAAGAATGCAAAATATTTACATCTACGACTAGAAGTTAACTGAAAGCTGAAAGCTGATACAACAACTAATTCGAACGAATTCGGAGTCTTGGATTAAAATTTAAATTCGTCGTCGATATGTAAATGATTACACACGTCGACTTAGATCGCACTTAAACGAAAGATGTAAAATTCTAGCTACTTGTATAGAGAACACACAAATCTGACCTGCTATGAAAATAGCAGAAGAAAATTTACATTAGATATACCCACAATTCACATCTGGAAGCTGGCAGCGGTCATTACAATGCACTGACCCTTAGGTTTACTGACTGACCCAAATGACTGATAATATCCTACAATGAGTTTTGTAATGATGAGGAAGATATTGATACCATTAACTGTAGGTCGTAGGAAAACATCCATAGTATGGAGAGGAATGCCGTAATCCTCACTAAAGTGGTTGTAATGGCCAGAAATGTATCTGTACCTTACGTTTCGCGACAACAAATACCACTTGTGTCTATTTAACAGAAACCAATGAGATATTTAAGGAAACAAGCGTCAAACCGTCACTTGGATATATTAATACTCAATTATAATCACAGGTCTCATCACTAGTCTTATGAAAATGCATTTCGAAGGCATCACAGGTCTCATCACAGGTCGCTTTCTAGGAAAATTATTGAAGTTTTCTTCTATAATTATTATCAACGCTGACAGAGAACAACTTCTAGGAGAGATACAGTCTGACAAAGACAATGAAACTATAAAAGTGGAATTTTAACCGATTATAGTAGTCTCCAGCCAAAAATTAGTATTTTCAACCTCATCAGCTATCTGAATATCATTCGAAAACACACCACCTTACATTTTTCTATATTTGACTTTAATAATCGTTCTAAAGCTCCATTTCAAAAATGGATATGAACATAAGAGCTTGCCTGGCCTTGATATTTCTGTAGTGTTTGCCTGTCAGTCCCGTCTGTTGGTTCAGATTTTATTATAAATTTTTCTGAAGACTCTTTTTTAACGCTTGTTCCTTCACTCTGATACCTTTTGTTCCGAAAGTTGAGTTCCAAAATGTGCTTGATGGATTTGTTGTTGCTCCTAATCAATGTTGTATTCTTGGTCTTGTTGTAGTTGGACTATGGCCTTTTTTTTTGTGATGCTGCTCTTATTATTTCTAAGATGTATGATATGTTGTAGCACATCAGCAGCAATAATTTCTTTTAGTTACTCTTAGTGGCCGCTGCCATAACGATGGGGCTTTGTCGTCATTGAGTAACATTTTTAATGCCAACAACAGCAGCAACACAATTTAACATTGCCAGTGCTCCTGCATCATAAAAAAGGCTGGGCCAAAAAGATTGAAAGTAACGACAAACAAAATAAAAATTAAAGAAACAAAGTGCACAGAAGTATTTTTTCCAAGTAATTTTTAACGTTGAACAGATGAACTTGTACTGATGCTGACACTATAGTTTTACCATGATGACTTCATCGCCGCCATCATCATCATCACCAAAGTGTTGTTTGCGGTGTCATAATCAACATCAGCAACATCAGTTAAAACTAAAGCACTGGCTGTACCATTTATACAATATTTATAGTATTACCCATGGTTGTTCTTCATATTGTACGCTGCTGTTAAACAAAAAAAAAAAAACAAAATTGTTGTGGAATACTTGTATTGTTACATTTGGAGTTGTTGCCGTTGCTTCGTACTTGACGCTGTCGGTCGGTCGGTGCAACAAATTTTATTTATTTTATTTTTTTTTGTTGGATCGTTGCTTGCCATTGATTAAAAAAAGAGTTCGAAAAGCAACACTTAAAAATAAATTGGCGCCTTCAATTCATTCAAATGGGCGTCACAGCCATAATCTTTTCTTTTGTAGGATACAATTTGGTGGGAGGTTTTATTTTATTTTCATATTTTTTCTTCGGATCACATTTTGCCGTTTCAAATGTAATGCTGTGCACACGCTGCCCTCGTTGTTACTCTTATTGGTAATTGTTATTGACACACTTAATAAACCATAAATTAATAATTATATGAATTTAAGATCGTATTTATTTTTATATTTTTTTTTTTAACCATTAATTTATTGCATTGCCATACGATCGTATAAGAATTTGTTTTTCTTGTTTTTCAGTATTTTTTTTTTTTGGTTCAATTTCATTCAATTTATTGCACTTGCAGAGAGATTTTTAATGTAAAATAATGTTGCAAAACGATTTCATTTGCAAATTTTATTTATTTTAATGTGTTTTATTATTAACACAAATGTGCGATTGTGTTAAAAGAGGACTCCATATTTGTAAATTATTAATCCATTTAAAAACGATAAATTCGGCATGAAAAGACAATTGTTTTGTTAATTTTTTGAGTTTTTTTTTCTTGTTTCAATTGCATTGATTTCTACAATTTCGACTCCAAAGTAGTCTCCCTCGTATTGTTATATCCAACCATTGCATCACTTTCGAAAAGAACTTTTCGTAAAGTCGTATGCTCTTCTTGCATTTCAGGCCTTATTTCTTCATTTGTAATAAATCTGTGCTCTTTCATAGATCTCTTCAGTTATTTTTTTAAAATGCTCAGTGTATTGTGTTGGAATTAGGAAAATAGGTTATGAGAAAAAGAAAAGATAGAGTAGTGTTTGTGGACATTAACCTCTGCAGTAAAGGATAGTTTGTATGCAATTATTTCTCTTACACTAAGGCCAAGATCGATATCATTTGCATACGCAGGATGTATATGATTTTTATTGAATATCCTCCCAGTCATGTTTACTGCAGCTTTTTAGTTTGGTAGAGTAGACTAGAGACTGTCACCTTTTCGGACACATCATTTGGTATCATGGTATTCGTTAAGCTCTTTACTAATGTTTACTAAAGATTTTGTATCAGTCAACATTATTATGTAAAGATGAATCAGTTTAGCCGATACACCAAACTCAGACTTTGCTTTCAAAAAGTTTACTATGTACGAATATTGTTTTTTAATCAAGAGATTGATGGTAAGGGTTCACGAGTGCTATTCATGAGTTTGAAGTGTGAAAACCTCCTGACCGGTTGTAGATTTTCCAGGTGTTGAAGGGTGGTTATCCAGTACTTGAAACAGACACTGAAATCGCTCTTTAAGTACATTCGACTCGGTACACTTTACTCTTTTGAGATGTCCTCATTCTGTCATATCGTGCATGGAAGATGAAGTCTGCGTAGAACTGGTTCTTCAGAACTACATATACAGTGCGGTCTCGATTATCCGTGATGGTCGGGACGAGAAGCATTACGAATAATCGATTTTCACGGTTGATCGAATAAAAATTTTAATTATACAGTCGTTTTAATATTTTTATTATTTAACAAGTGAATATTGGATATTGAATTTTATCGTACTCTGCAATTCCGGAAAAACCAGGGTTATCCGGAAATTCGGCAATGTGCTAGAATGTGCCTCTATCGCTTCTTTTAAAGTCGTTTCTGGAACAATTACACCGTCTTCATCAGTGTCTTTCAATGCATCGTCTCGCTCATCTAAAAAACAGCAATTTGGGAAGCATTTTCATCATATCTCTACATCCTCTATGGTAAAGTCATCCGTAACATTGATAGATTTCTGCCACATGCTCGAGCGTATTCGATATTTCCATAGCTATAACAAATCACTTCTAAATGCTTCTGACTCATCGTATGCAAACAAGGGAATTCCCCGTTTTCATTGTATGAATTTGAAGTTAAAAAAAATTGTGCCATCACGGATAATAGAGGTAATCACGGTTAATCGAAGCAAACAATCTGAAAACATTGTAAACAAAAAACAATAAACTGATCTTTGGCTATCACGGTTACCGGTTAACCGGATCAAGTATAATCGAGGCCCAACTGTATTTAAAAAGCTCACCTAGTCTGTTAGCAACCGCAGTTTTGTTATTTTTATGTCGGGATACGGGTTTTCAGATGCTAAGTGGTCGATTCGAAATTTTTAATAATTATCTCTCCAAATTCCAAGCAAGGTAATTGCGTCGTTTAAATGAATTTCCAGAAAATAGGTGGCCCTCTTAAATTCGAGGTTGGCTAGCAGGTTCTCATTGTTATGTTGCTTACTGCTGTTCATTATGAAATAAAACAAAAAGAAGAAGAATATTACCCGGTCGTAATATAATTGCAGATTTTATAGATTATCGATTTATGTTTCAGAAAAAAAGAAAAAAATATTTAAAAACTTCCGGGTACTTGTAAAATTGAGTTCTTAATCTGTTCCACATCAATTTTTAATAACTTTGTTAAACTTAAATCGCTTTAATTTTTAAGTGGTGCTCGCAAGAAAAGACTAAAAAAAATTTACGATTCCTTTTTTAACAATAACAACGTTAACGTGAGCATGATTAAAATCTTCTTGTTTTTATTGCGCATGCGTAACATAAAAGACTCTTGAGCGCAACCAGAAAAATATTCACCTGTTGAGCACTTGATGAGCAGCCCTTTTCTTGCGGTGTCTGTTGGCCACAAACAAACTATTGTAGCCCTTATATGGCTTATGAACTGATTGAAATAATAAAGCGTTTAACTCTTTGTAGTTGTGTTTTGTTATTTACATTCAACCAGAGTCCATAAATGGTTATGAAAATTTAAAAGAAAAAGAACCGAAGAAATGAAACAAACGATTTTAACTCTTTTTTTTTCCTTTGTTTAAAGTGTAAATTTGATTTATTACATCATTTTTGTAAATTATACCAGCCATGCACAAGACCAATTTGTCGATTATTTTTTTTTTTGGTTTTTTTACAGAATTTTTTCGTTTTTTTTGTTATTTTAATATTTTTCTTACGTTTCTTGCGTTCTTTTACAACATATTTTGCCATACTTTAAATCGTAAAAAAAGCCTACTAATGAAGAGTATAAATTTGAGACTTGACCTTAAGATGGCTAATGTTGTAGATTTAAGCCATTTGTTTAAGTTATTGCTGTTGTTGTTGTTGTTTTCTATTGCTGTTAACATGTCATAAGACTTAATTATTGTTAGAAGCTTAAAATATTAAATTTGTATTGAAAAATTGATGTTTTGACACTCTTAAAGGGAAATTAAACAATTTGTTGATAGGTCGCTTATATCAGTTTTCATGATTCGATAGATAGGTCTTCATCTCTATAATAGAACCGATTTTAATTAAAAGTCTAATTATCTCCTTGAATGATATTTAGTAGGTATGAATAATTTGTGGGCATCGAGTCTATCAACTTGACTAATCGTAATTGGACTCTATGACTTTTTGGTTTGAAGACACACATCATAGTATTTTCCCAACTTATCTGCGCTTAATTTTATTTACCTAATGCCCAGACAGCTATTAACCCATATGTGCCCAACTTTTTTTCTCGTAAAAACATGGATTTTTTGTATTTATGGGAATCTATATGGTATACCACACAGCTGATCAATATCTTACCGTTTTAAAAATGGGGCGATAAGCACATATGGGTTAAGGAATGACTTGTAATATATTTTAGGGATTTGGATATTTTAAGTATTCTTTTCAATAAATATGATTGAATAAAGAATTGCTGAGGCATTCTACTGCCCGTTCTTTGGTCAAGCGTTCAGTATCACTGTTCCAGGTCCAGGTATCCTAAACATAGTGGACCTTAGATATGTTCAAATTTTTATGATTTACATACATTTTCTGGAAAATCAAGACTCAAGAGAGAGAGAGAGAGAGAGAACTCCAAAGGAAATGTGAAAAGACAAATCAATAAAAATTAAGAAAATTATGTATATGAGTGGGGATTTCAAAGCGTTCTAAGCTCTTAAGCCTATTTTACTTCCGACTGTATCATAGTTAGCAGTTTGACTTAAGCCTCCCATCATCATAAATCCAACGATTGAAAAAATTAAAGTCGGCTAACCATTCAAAATGCCGCAGATGTATTGCTACAACCTTCCAATGTTTCAGCGATGAAGCTCAGTTGTCAATGTTACGACGCGTGGTGAGTCGCGGAGAACGCAAAAAATGTTATGGGAAGTTATTGTGACAGTTTGGTGCGTATTGTAGACCAATGGCTGTACTTTTTCAGAAATGATCCTGGCAGAACTGTCCATTAAAAATGCTATATCCGTACGATAGTCGCCGTAGTCTAGTAGGTAGTGTGTTCGCTTATTAGACGTAAAGCCCGGGTTCGAGCCCCAGGCCAGGCATCAAAACGAAATATGAAAAAAAATACACCTAATTCTGTTTTTACACGGTAGATTGGTTCCAGAAAAAACCGTGTAAAAAAAACCGTGTAAAAAAGACCCTGATCGTATGCAAAAATAGGTAATTGGTTCCTAATCTCTAAAACCTATTAAAATTAGTGAAAAACAAGGATGTTTTAAGAAGAAGTATTCATGTTTATTTTATTAAATCACATATTATGTAATGTTTATTTTTACAAGCATAGTTTTAAAGATAAAAAAATGCCTTCTAAGCTTAAAAATAATATAAATTAAATGTTCAGGCAAGTTAAGGAACTAAAAACAATTTAGTTAAACAGCTATGTGGATAAGGTAAAAAATAAGTGATAATCATAAATACAGGAACATAAATTTAATTGCTGTCATCATCAGTTATTCGCATTCGCTTGCTTCGAACGCGTATACATACAATCACTATCATCGCTGAAATAATTTTGAACTGGACTTTCTCTTGCTCGTTCAGCATCTATATTTTAACCAATGAACTCTGTTATGAGACGTTGTTCACCAATTCTAGCTACCTCTTTGTATAATTCTTTGTAACGAGCCATACATGCACAAAAAGGGAATTCCCCTAAATTTGTGCCATTTACATTTGCTTTGGACATTAAATTTGCTTCTACGCGCAAAAACATACTTTGCAAAAATTAAATTTGATCAAAAAAATTTAAGCACAAAAAATTTTAAATCGTGCTAAATGGAATAAAATCGTATAAAAAAAAATTAAAAATGTTTTATTTTCAAACCGTGTTATATCAAAACCGTGTAAAAACAGAATTAGGTGTAATTCATCGGCAACTTCCTCTCAGCAGATATCTGGCAAAAACTCTGAGAGTAAATAAACCTGGCATGAAAAAGCTCTCAAAATCTGTAGTTCGGAGTCGACGTTAAACTCCGTATACAATTAAGGCACACCACTTGAGTGGTGTGAGAAGCTAGGCCGTAATCCTGACTGAAGGGTTGTAATAACCACTTATGTAATGTATACATATGTATGTATGTATGTATATGAGTGAGTGCCTATAGAAATGCAAATTTAAACAATTAAAATTTTTTTGCCTATTATTCCTTTTAAAGTCTATCTTTAATATTCAGAATGATTGTTTTGCAATATGATGTATGTGTTAAATGTTGTTTTTTTATTTTATTTTTAGGCGATACTCCTATCAGTATAATGAGAAAAAAAATATCTCAAAGCGGTGGTGGTGATACACCATCAGCATTACATAGTGAATTCAACAAAGTCTTCATTCAGCGGGATTATAGCGAAGGAACTGCTAATAAATTCTATACATGCTTACGCAGTGAACTAGAGAGTTTGGTAAGTAATCAATTTAGTTTCTATTCTTTTTGATTCATTCACTCATTTCGCCATCTTTATTAAAATTTTATTTTATTGACAAAAAAAAAAATAAAAAATGCCTTTATCCCTTTTAAAAACAACTATACCGAATAGTAAATAAGATTTCATAAAGATTTGCATACCATGCTTAATCATTTATTAATTTAAATTCCTTTATTGACTAGTCCTTTTTATTTTTTAACAACCCAAAGCAGGGACTTGTCTGTCGATTAAAATTAAGTCATGAAATCATATATTATTACAAATAATTTGTAATATTTGAAATTTGAAGTCAAATATTAATAATATTAACAAAATCCATGTTAAATACACTCATAAATGGATATATTCTACTTAGAGCCTCGATCCGTTCGCAAATAAATTTTGATGTCACGCTGTGAAGAATAAACACAAAGAAATATAAAACATTTTAGGTCTAAATGCCATACTATGTAGCCTTAAGACCTGAATAATTCTTTCTCCAATCTCCCTTTTAAACCTTGGTGGTCTCTGTTTTATCGCCGCGATCTAATGGAGGTAACTAGTTCCACCAGTCTAAAAAGTACCTTCTACTATAGGCTCCATAGGCCCCTTTTGCCAGTTCCGAAACATCCGTCATTTCAATGATCTGATTTCAGAAATAAAAAATCATTTAACTCCTATTGAGTCGATACTCCATTTATTTGTATTTTTATTTGTTTGTATTTGGGTATTTGACTTCCTCAATATTCATGCAACTTTTGAAGCACTAGACTGCCGTTTCGATACAAGTGAAGCTTACTAACCTATATGATTTGGATTTTTCGAAGATTGGCATATAAGGGGTAAAATCCTATACCGCATGCACTTAGAGTCGTCACTCAAAGTGGGTTGTCAAGCTTTGTATAGACGGATACTGACCAGAAGCCCCATTTTGTTATTATTTCATGATTTTATTTAGCTGAGGCTGGTTTGCTTTTGTCCTCCAGATATTTGTGGTATTTAGACTACCTTGGACGTATGTGCTAGGCATCGTCTATAATATTTTGGCGAAGTTATTAGACAATATGCTGAGTTGTATTTTCTATTATTATGCAGATACTTTCCATAAGTATTCATGACCTGGTTCTCTGTTTATCTATTCATTGATACTATGCATGAGCCTAGCTGTTTATCTACCTTATGCGTCCGAGTCCCAACTTACTTTTCACTTCAGAATATTCTACAGTCTTGTGGTGGCTACTTGTATCGTTCCAGAGTGCTCTAATTATTTTTCCGTCGAAATTTTTTGTCTTCCTATTGCAAAGTGGTCTACGGGAGTAAGTTCTGCCATAACGAAAAAGCTTCTGCTTCTTTAACGTTATACGTAATAATATTGATAATAAAGCGTTTGACCTATTCCTTGTCTCCACCTTGTTTCTCCAGATTTATGCTTGTAAGAAAGGATATTGCTAATAGCCGTCACAATTGTTTATGCTCGTTTAGTAATGATCCTACTATTTTCGCCATTAGATATTATCTCGCTTGTGAGATATTATCTCTTCATCGATCTGTACAATATATTTGCATAGGAATGTGACGCCTAGTGAGGAGTAATAATTCCGTTTTATAGATCGCCAAACTATATCTTTTTTCCTATCATACATTTGCCAACTACTGTCAGTGAAAAAATTGATTGAATAACCATATCCATTGAAGGCTTGTAACGCTTTTAATTGGAATTTAAAAATGAAATTGAAAAATGTTGATTTTTTTTATAGTTTTTCAACAAAATGTCTTGCTGTGTTGTGTTATTTATTTTTTGTTATTCGATTCATCGAAGTGTTTATTAATTTGTGTAAAATAACCTTTTACTGGGAATCTTATGAAACTGTTAAATACTGTAAATTGTTTCTTAATCAGCCAATATAACTGCCATAAATGTTATAAACGACGTTAACACCAGCATTCCAGCTTTAATGAAAAATTAATACGATCGTATTGAACAAATAACCTTGTCAACTTGAATTAATTGCAGTTGAAGTTAATTTTCTTGAAAATCTATCAGCTGTTCTTCGGATATTTATTTTTTCTTTTCATTATTAATTGTGATTAAGTCATTAATTGTTAAAAGAAAAAAAAAAAGATAATAATTTAAAAAATTATGCTGTAAAATAAAATTATTTTCACATAATTGATTGGCCGGGTTTGACATACGGACAGCTTGCCTATATACATATGTATGTAATAGTGGTGATTTTTAAAAAATTAATCAGCGAATAAATCTTAATTAGTGAATAAAGGACTGAAATTAAATTCGACTTTATGAAACTGTACAGTAGAAATTACACATGGACATGCTCAGAGCTGAATGCGCTATTTTAACGAAAAGTTGTTGACAAAAGTCGCCGTAGTCTAGTAGGTGGTGTGTTGACATGAAGTCTCAGTTCAAACCCCAGGTCAGACATCTCCACCAAAACGAAATATAAAAAAATATTTCTTCGGTGACTTCCTCTCAGCAGATTTCTGGCAAAAACTCTTGAGAGTAAATAAAATTGCCATGAAAAGTTTCTCAAAAAATCTGTCATTCGGAATCGACTTTAAACTAAGTAACTTACTAAACGGTTTAAATTTATCCATACATACAAAGCTGAGGTTTGAATTCATGAGCTCTCTAGTAAGCTAGCACAAGTTTAGTTTTAGATAGGATTGTAAAGAGAATAAGCAAATTGACATGTATATTCACACCGATTTTTTTTTATGAAAATAACGGTGAAAACTAATTTCTTTTAAATAAAAACACTCTTGCTTTAATTTTTTGTTTTTTATTAATTTTTTTTATTTAGTTTTTAATATTTTTTTTTGATTATTTGTTGTTGTTGTTGTTCTTGTTGAAGTTGCGTCACACAATAGTTTTGAATCGGTTTATTATTATTTAAACTTTTAGTGGATAATTAAACGGCAATAATTACAATAATAATAATAATAATTTTCCGCCATTGATAGCAGCATATTTAATAATTGATAATTAAATTGTAATTTTAATATTTCTTTTTTTTTTGTTTTTGAATGTATTTTTAATACACGCCTTGCAAACATAATAATATTTTAATTTATCTTTTTATTATTGTAATAATATTTAATGCATTACTCTTTTTTTTTTAATTTATTTACTTAATATGGTAACAATAAAAAAGAAAAAAAATATGATAATAATAAACATATTTTACAATAGAAATTTTCATTTAAAATTAAAATACATCTTATATAAAATTAAAAAAGAAAATGTATAAAAAAGAAACTTAAAAATATAAAATAATTCTAATTATTATTATTGTTGGGCTTATTAATAACATTGAAAAATAAAAATCTTTTATAACAATTAAATTGTTGAATAAATTATAACTTTACTGTTGGAGTTTTAGAATAATTTATAATTTATTACAAATTACCATTGATTAACTGATCCGATGAAAGCAATTTAATTTTTTTTTTATAAATTTTATTAGTACATATTTTTAAACAAAGTTTTACTTTTAATATATTGATTTAAATTTGCTTTAGAAAAATTATATTTTTTATGATTTTATATTTTGTTTTTTCTATTACGCTGTGGCTGTCAATTAATATTTTTTGGCTTATAATTTGTTAAAAAGCTTTTTTTTTATTTTATTGTATTAAAAATGAATTTCTTTTATAGTTTCGTATTTAAAATATTCTGATTTAAATATTTATTTCTCTTTATTAAAATTTCAAATTAAAATTTTTTTTAACTTTTTTATTTTAGATTTATTTCATTGGGAAATTATTTTTGTTTTTAAAATAATTCATTTTCTTTTAAATTGTGCTCAGTTAGAGTTTTTCTTTTAATTTAATTTAATTTTTTTTTAATTTTTTTTTTTTCTTCATTTACATTGTGACAAGTTTTAATACATTTTATTAAAAAGAAAGTAGATATTCTTTTTAATTTTATTAATTAATTTGTTTATATAGTTTTTTTTTATTTTATTAAAAGTTTTCTTTATAAATTTGAGTATAAATTGGGGTATATAAGTGAAAAAAGAGAGGTTATATGGGTATATAGTAGTTGTATATGAGTTTGAGTTTTAATAGTATATTTGCTTTAAAGTTTTTATTATTTATTTTATTCTTTTTTCTTTTTCTTTTCAATCATTAAAAAAAAAATTAATTCATTTAAAAATTTATTATTAAAAATTAAGCACCAAATTAACCGATGTGTTCTCATTTGAAAATAATATTACACGTACTTTTATGACAATTAGTGGCAAAAAATCCAAATAATTTGATCAAAGCGATAATGATGACAGGACATACAATTTTACAAATTTAACATTTAAATTTATTATTGTCCGTATTGATAATGTCATAAGCTTCCTGTATTACACAAAGTTTATTTTTTCATACAGTAGGGCTATAAGAAGTGTTTTCATTAGATTTTATCAATCAACATAAATTTCATTGCATTCTAGGATGCACCATTACTGCCTATGTCATATGTGTCACAGTGACATTTGTCTAATTTAACCAATGACAGAAAAAAATTTCTTTTGCCGTAATTTAATTTGTATATTCTTGATCATCATAATGACAATTGCCCAAACTTGTTTAGAACACATCAGAAAAATAATTATTCTTATTCGTTTTTTAAAATTAAACTATTGTATAGTGTTTGTTTTTTTTTTTGTTTTTGTTTATCATATCATAATATAACTAAACTTATTAACTAAATTTACTTTCGTTTTGTTCTTTTGTTTTTTTTTTTTTTAATAAAAAAATTTTAAAAAATTCATAAAAAAATAATAATTAAATGTCTTGAGACAAAGTGCTTAAAAAATAAGTGTCTTTAAATGTTTTAACTATTGAAGAGCGTTATAGATTTTTAAGGATTCGCAGATTTGTCAACATTTTAGTAACTAAAAAAGGATCTTCTTCGTATTCATTCTTACTTGCTTATAGGCCAACGTCTTACATCACAACCCTAACTAGTGTTTTTGTTTTTAAGCTATTTTCTTGTTAACAAAAAACAAAAATTAATTTTCTATTTTATTATTGGTACCTCTTTTGGAAAAGGAAAGGGAAAGAAAATATGTTATTAAAGCCTTTTAATTTCTTTTCTTGTTGAATTTCCTTTCGAATATCATCTTCTCTAGGCAGCATTTCAGGTAAAATTATAGAAAAACGAATTTCACAAATTATACAATGATTTCTTTGTATGTAATTCTATTAATTCTTTATGTTTCATTTTTTTTATTAAAATTAATTTTAGTGCAAAAATACCTTTTAATTTTATCTCGTTTCCATTAGTTTTGTTTTAAACTATTGCTTAATTTTCTAAAGATTAATTTAATTTTTCTTAAAAATTTCTAGAAAACTATTATATTTTTTTTTTTTTTAAACTATACTTACAGCAAGTATGTATGTATGTACGTTTGTATGTATGTATGTTTTGTATATAAATTTTAAGTTTAAAATCCAAATATGAAATATTTAAAATCTATTCCTTTTGAATACAGATTAAATGGTGTTTTCTTTTTATAGGCATTCATTTATTAATTGTTTAAATTGTTTTATGATTTCTTCATTTTTTTTGTTTTCAATAAAAATTGTAATACATTTTATTTTTTTTCTAAGACCTGATTGTTGTGGCTAAGTGGAAGGTTTATAATTATGTCGCTCAGTGTATTTTGTATGCAAATCTTATAAGCTAATTAATTAAAAAAGGTAATGAGGGGCGGTGTAAATGCTTGTCTAAGGTTATATGTATATTATATGGAGTATATAGGGTATATTTTATTTAAAAGGAGAAAAAGGGGAGGCAAATTTTCTTTCTAATATTTAAAAATTTTTTTTTCTTATGTAAGTATTGTTTACCTTCTCCGATTTCTTGTAAAAGTTATGGCAGTCTCTCTAGATTAGTTTTCCTAATTGATTTGTTTCTTTTGCTTTAAATTATATTCGAGTCTAGGTAATTTGGTGATAAAATTAATGATGAAAACATTAATGACCGAAATCTAAATGGGTTTAAAGACCGAAATCTAAATACTCAATATTATTAGACACGTTAACAAGTTTATTTCATTAGTTTTTAAATATAAATTTGCAATTTTTCACTAAAGTTTTTAGAAATTAAAGTCGATTAACCAGACCGTTGCGAGCTTTTTTTTTTTTTTTTTTTGGTAGATTTAATTTCGTTCTCTTCAATATGCAATATGCTTCACTTCGTAAACAATGAAATGATAGTTTCTGTACTTACGATCGTATTATGTTCTATTATGAATTCATTAAAATCTATAAATTTTAAACTTGAAAACATGAAAAGCGATTACTTGGTAATGTCAAAAGTATTAACTTGAAATAAATGCATGAAAATGCAAGAACACTTTAAATATAAATTATTAAAATGTTTTCCTTAGTAAAAGGAAAAGTAATGTTCGTTTTGAAAATTCGAAATATACGAGAGCCAATGACAATTGATTACTTGCTAATGCTTACAGTATGGACTTTAAGTAATTTCGAAAAATTTTTTTTATTTTAATTGCAAATATCATTATCCAGTTATAAAGAAGATAATGATAAATCATGTGAAACAAAATTAAATAAAGCGGGAAACAGATTTGTTAATTTATGATATTTTTTCTTATAAAAAATTCATTTTTTGTGCTTCGCCCTCATTTTTTGCCCTAAAAAATGTTGCTCTCAATAAGTGTAAAAATGTTCACTTCAAAAGCCAAAAAAAAATATGTTAATAGTATTGCACTGGAAAACAGCTGTCATATTAGATTTTTTGTTGTCATATGTATTTCTCATAAGCTTTTTTAGTGTAAACTCTTTGAAGTTGAGTTTTTCTTTTGGCAATAATATATTTAAATAGATTTAATTAATTTGTTTAAATGGACACCACAGTATTGTTAATGAATTGTTGGCACACACATCTTCACCTTTTGATGAAGAAGTATACGACGCTTAAAACATTATACCGTGTTATCGTTAATGTTTAGGAAGAGTTGATGTAAGCATTTAAAGATCATATCAATCGGGAAGACAGCATAAATCTTACAGTATTCTTTTACTTTTAAGCCGTAGAAGCAATTGCATTTATTTGTATAAATTTAACTAGGTTTTCAATTTTTATGTTAAATTTCTTTCGTTTTATGCTACTTTTTATAACGGACATTAGTTGCAACAGGCGAACTGGGGCAAAATCTAATAAGAGTGAGAGCAACATAATTAAAATGTTACTTTTTTAAAAGGCAATATTTTTCAACAGATAATACTAGAAATCACTTTTTTTCTAAACTCTAAATAAAATCTCATTTATTAACATTTATTTTCTTTAATCTAAAAGTGCTATACATACTATATTATATCGTAGCCAAGTAATGTGTAAATGAAAGTCAAAAATTTAAAAAAAAAAGAATTAAATTTTTTATTCTGCAAATTCTATAAAAATATAGTATTTAAATGCTACAAACAATGAAAGTTAATGAATTAAAGTTAATTTCATTAACAGGCAAGGCTTAAAGTAATGACTTATGCGTTACGGAGAAAACTCATAATAAAAACGTAAAAAAATAAATGTTGAAATACTCGTACAATTGGAATTCAATTTAATTGAAACACTCAAATATTAGATCAACCATTAACAAGTTTTGAAGTTTTGTAGTGAAACTAATTACAACATAATTTATTAACAATTGCGAAAAAAAATTACAAAATTTCTTCCTTTATAACCATGCTTTAAATTTCGGCCAAAATGTTTCTTTCTTCTTGTCTTTACCTATTTCCCATTTATCTAAATAATTCCTGTACTTCTCTAACTATCTATGCATGCATGTATGTATGGATGTCGCTTGTACAAAAAGTAGGTCCAATTTATTTCTAAAAAAAAACTATTTGTTTCGTATCAAAAAAATCACTTCTATGCCTAATGTTATAACCTATTAAAAAAACTTGTTTACTTCTGTGGATTTCTTAAAATTTTGCCGATATCTGTCTTAAATGCTAAGGTTTTCTAGGTAATCGTTGACAACCCACTATCCGACGGGTCTGTGGCGACATTCTTTGTTAGTAAAGTTCAGTGTGTTGGCGCACGGGCGCTGGAATCTTAGACATGCCGCGTTCACGGCGTGGCGATACTATAACAGACATGTCACGTGAATGAGTACTGCCGCAGGAGCTGGCCGCTGAGCTACGTTTCGATAGGGATTTTGTGGGCGGTGAACAGCTAGAGGAACGTTCCAAATTACCATTGCTATGCACCCAGGCGGTTGTGAAATCTTCAAATTCCGTTTTCTTTTGGTTCTGTGCAGTACGAGGCGTTGTTGATGTTGTTGTTGTTTGTACCTTGTTATTGGTAGTGGAATATTGCAAGAGCAGAGTTTTCATTTTCTCCAAAATTTGGGCATCGTTTTTAGCACTACTGGCGGCTTCTAATAGTTGTTGAGCCAACGGTGAGTTGGCGTGATTCTTTGTGGGTGATGTGGTCAGAGAGGCCGTACAACCTTTAATACGACGACCATTGCTATCGTAAAGTATATGTGATGCTCTAGCCTTAGCGTTACGTTCAAAAGGAGAACCAGCTGTCGTTGCGGCTGTATGAGGCGTGAATGTATCACTCGACAAAGTGGGTCGTTTGCGACCGCCATTCATTGCTGATCTGCCACTCCAGGTATTTGTAACAGCACTCGCAGGTGCAGGCGATTTACTCTTTCTAGTTTCCTGATTATTCGACATTCCTATGGTCATGGGAGGTTTTCTCACTGATCTGTAAACAGGTTTATTGCGGCTAAACACAGGCAGACCTGTACGTGAGTGTAAATCCTGTAAACTTCCCGTGTTGAAAGCATTATTGTCTATGCTACGTCTTCTTTGTGGCGTAGCCATTGGTGAATATGGTATTTTGCTTTTATTTGTGGTTGCGACTGGGGATACATTTCTGCCGGCCGCCATTGTTTTTGTCTCTTTAGTGAGTTTCTTATTTGTGCCCAGCGATGACACTTTAGCATCATCAGTTACATCATCACCAACAACAACAACAACATCCTCACTAACATCACCATTGAGTCCAAATATTTTATTTGAAAATCCTGTTTTCCTTAAGCCAGTATTTGTCGCAATATCGACAGTAATTTCATCGTCTGTAATAAAAACACCTGATTGTTCAAATTTATTGTTGGATGTTGTTAGTGGCAATTGTTGTTGTTGTTGCTGTTGTAACTGCTGTTGTTGACGTTGTATAGTATCGGCTAATATTTGTGTTGCATTCAATACCGCTGGCAATGATTGGGGGCCATTGTTGTCGTCAATCTGATGCTCCATCAAAATGTCATCGTTTTGTGTGTTGTAAAGATTTTCAATATTTTCGGGTGTCTTTTGTGACGTTGTGGCATCTTCACTGGGCGAAAGTTGAGAATCACTTGATGTTTGATCGTGACGCGCTATATAAACAGAAACAAAATGGAAATTTATTAAAGGAAGTTTGCGATTTAATTGAATAAATTAAATAATTTAAACTGAAATTCAAATATAATTTTCTTTTTATGGCGTGGGTTATACATGAGTTGCATTGAGGAAACGCTTTACCAGAATACACACTTTAATCTGTGCGGGGGGTTGTTGCATTTCAGAAGGAAATAATTAGAACAGCATCTTAAAGTTTGCTATGTCAACAGGGTTAGAGGAAATACTTCCAAATAACAACAGCAAAAACCTACATATACATATAAAAGTAATTATTACTTCAACTCACCATTATTTTCAGCGTCATCTGTTGAGGCTTGACTGTGTAGGGACTCGCGCTTTTGGGCATTCGATTGTATAACACCCAAACTACGATAACCCTCATCACTGATTTCACTGCCATTATCACTGATATTCTCAAATTTATTACTATTATTTGCACTAGTGTCAGTAGAATTTTGTACCGTCGATCCTATACCACCATTTCCGCCACCAACCATCGACTGATCGTAATTACCCTCGTAACCATTATTAATTTCTGCTGTTATGGGCAAAAATTTTGAAACGCTACCAGCGTACGATTCCAGTGATGATTGTTTTTTGCGCATATCAATTAAACGTCTAGGACTAGGCGACATTGAACGTCTGGCCAAATTAGGCGAAGTTGTTGAAGCATTGGGACTGACATGCAATTTGTCCATATTCAAATTGTGATCGGACTGATGATTGTTATTATAACGACGCTGTGTCGTAGGACTAGGACTGCGATTTTTATTCATTAAACCGACACCATAGCTGGGTGACAAAAGTGAAGTGGTAGACGATGAGTGTGTAGCATTGGATAGTGAGGTATTTGCGTTCAAAGCATTATTCGAATTGATATTGGAAATCATTTTGCGTGCTGTGGTAGGTGATCTGCAAAAGTAAAATAAAAGACAAATAATAACAAGAATTAACAATTTTTTTTACTGTTTTAAAAATATAAATTTGCATTTTTCGAATGCATTAAAATCGTTTTAAAACGTTTGAATATTTTAACAACGCCATAATAATGGGCAGGTTGACATGTTGTCGCCTCAAAACTAATTACAGCCTGTCAAAATCTGTTTCTCTTTTCCATCGAATAAATTTTCTAATATTGTTATACAATGTCAAGATTGAATTACAAATTTTTACAGCGTTTGAACATTTTAAATTTATTTATAAAATAAACACAAAATAGCATAATTTAATTAAAATAAATGCTAACTGATGCTTTAACTGATTGGCTTGCTAGCTGGCTGGTTGACTAGTTGACTGCTGTTTTATTTTCAGACGATTTCCTATTAATATTCTCAAATGATTTCCCAAACGACCACTCCCCTATAATTTAAAACCGACTGTCGGCTGTCAGTCATTCAGTCAGTCATTCAGTCAGTCGGTCGGTTTCCTCTCTACAAAAATATTGTCGTTTGGAAAAAATTAATCATTTTTAAATTTAAATCATTTTGATTAAATTGATTACGCTATGTTGTTGTTGTTGTTATTGCTGATAGAGATGATGCTGATAGAGACGACGACTACGACTATGAACATTGTCATCGTCATCGTCATCATCGCCGTAGTTGTTGTAGTAGATGTAAAATGTTTATTACGATGATGGTGCCGATTTAACCAGCCCATTTGTCATATTCGTTTAACTGCTGCTAATAAGATTGCCACTGCTGCTGCGTATAAAATGAATAGCGATCTTCAGATGCTAGCACTGTCATCTAATGTGTTGTAAGTATGTGTTACAACTTTTTGCATATAAAATGCCACACAAATCAGAGATGGGAATCATTAAATAAGTGGTGGGGCAATATCACAAATTTTTTATTTAGTTTGTGAAGTTTGTTGGGCTACTGTATCAGTTCTAGGATGATAGGGTTGCCTAAAAATGTATTGATTTTAGTAGTAAGGAACTGATTGAGTTTAACTCTTCCTCAAAAGACTATCACCTTATCTTTTTATGATTTATTTTTCCTGATGTACATAATTGTCTGTGGCGGAAGTGGTGAGGGAGTTTCCTAAATAGAATATTTTTGCCACTATTAATTTTGTAGCTCTTGCTTTAGGAAACAATTTAAGGTGATAAACGGAAGATTAATGTCATTAGAAAACTCACTATGTTGCTAACATACATAATTAGCCATTATAACACTTCAGTCAGGATTACGTCCTAGCTTCTCAACACCACTCATGTTGCGTGTGTTAATTTTATACATGAGTGGCGGGACCTACAGTTTAAAGTCGACTTCGAACGACAGATTTTTGAGAAACTTTTCATGGCAATTTTATTTACTCTCAGAGTTTTTGCCAGAAATCTGCTGAGAGGAAGTCGCCGAAGAACTATTTTTTCATATTTCCTTTTTGATGTCTGACCGGGAATTTGAACCGTGGCTTCGCGTCTAATAAGCCAACACACTACCTACTAGACTACGGCGACTTCAACTATGTTGCTAACAAAATTCGCAACAATTAAATAGAAATCTTCTTTGCAATTCTATAGAACTGAAACACCATACTTTCAAAGGTTTCCCTTTGCTGGCGACAATTTTTTCTTTTCATTTCTGTTTCTGTTTTTATTATCGTTCTCTATCCTACGGAGTTTTCCTGTTTAGAAATATTTTACATGCATTTATGGGTTGTTGTTTTAAAGCATCATAATCTGTTGTTGTTGCTGCTTTTAATACATGTTGCATAGACACACTGAGCTCTTTTGCTTTACAAACTTACCTTTCGAATATCACCTGTGCCTTGTGTAGTTCGATACCATTTGTCTGTTGATTGGCTCGCGGTATTAAACGAGCTGCCACTGAAGAACGATGTTGGGCCTTGCAACGACAAGGATCATGTTTATCCAAATAGTGAGAGAGTGTATCCCAGCCACCGCCAACACGCACCATGACGTGTGAACGTAAAATCTGCCATAAATGAAAAGGAAAAAATAAAAGAGTTGAATGAATATGAAAAATTTATTTTTAATAAATTGTTTCTACAAATTAATTTTAATCAAAATTGAATGATCACCCAGAGGAGATATAAACATAACCCGGCTGTAATAACTACACTTAACTGATCGCATAGACAAGCAATTCAATAGACTCTAAACTCTAGCTGAGTGTCTTTCTGCATATTGTATGTACATATGTATGTAGTTCATGTGATCGTTCGCTTTTTAATACTCATACGAGTATACTCATAGTCATAGTCATACAATTTGTTTAACATTTTTGTTAACCATGCTGATTTGTTTGTATGGGGATTATAATTTGTTTTTTATTTTGTTTTTTTTATTTCTTATCTCAGATTTAAGATGTGGAGGTAATTATTTCTCAATAAATCATGTAAAACTATTGAGGCTAATAAAACGAAAAAAAAACAAACAAAAAAATCAATAAAGATGTGGAGCAAATTAATTAAATCATAGACGTAATGTAACGTAATTATTCATCTTAACACATGTATGACGGATTATTTGAATTTGTCTATATATGCTGCCGGTCACTACGACTGTATGTTATGTTTATCCAGCAGAGTTGCATGTTTATTATTCATTTTGAGGATTCATAATTTGTAAAAAATATTGGTTCATAATATCTATAAATTGGTAATATCTATAAATTTTCGCTATTTTTGGCTCATCATATCTCTACAATGTTTATTTGGGACGTTGCAAAATTTGGCATATAATGGAAAACAATACAATTATTCTACTGGCCAGTTCTAGTTGCTCTTTGATAATTGAAAATTATCTTTAAATCTCATCAAACATCCAACATATCATTGTTTGCCATCAGGACATTTATACAGTTTCACAGGTCCTTGATCCAGGTCCTTTTTTATTTCGTATTGTATTCTGCTAATTAATTTATATTCGATTCTTTTGTACAGTGTTTTACTGTTTTTTTTTTCTTTAAACCCGTAACAAATTGTCTGCAATTCTAATTGAAATGACTCCAGTTCATGTCGAAGGAATCAGCTTATCTCTTTTTATCTGCTTTATGATCTACCACTCTTGTGTGGATTGCTTCCTTTAACAGTACTCAGAATATTATAGCAGTTGTGCCCGATCTATGCTTATTTACGCCGTAGTCTAGTAGATAGTGTGTTGACTTATTAGATTTGACTCCTAAGGTCAAACACCAAGTCAGACATCAAAAGGAAATTATGAAATAATATTTCTTCGGCGACTTCCTCTCAGCAGATTTCTGGCAAAAACTCTTGAGAGTAAATAAAATTGCCATACTAAGGTTCTCAAAAATCTGTCATTCGGAATCGACTTTAAACTGTAGATCCCACCACTCATGTATGAAATTGACGCACATAACATCAGTGGTAGTATGTAGTCGCCGTATTCTAGTAGGTAGTGGGTTCGCTTATTAGACGTAAAGCCCGAGTTCGAGTTTCCAGGCCAGACATCAAAACGAAATATGAAAAAAATATTTCTTCGGCGACTACCTCTCAGCAGATTTTTGGCAAAAACTCTGAGAGTAAATAAAAACCTGCCATGGAAAAGTTTCTCAAAATCTGTCGTTCGGAGTCGACGTTAAACTTGTAGGTCCCGCCACTCACGTACAAAATTAAGGCACACAACATCAGTGGTGTGAGAAGCTAGGTTGTAATCATGACTAAGGGTTGTAATGACTAATTAATAATTATTATAAGGTATGATTGGATTGTGATTGCAATGTAGGCAACTGCTAATGCATATCTGAATCCCGTTGACAATCTTAATTATTGCATACCACGGATTGAAATCCATAAATACCTAAATTTTATGCAGGAATTGATATTTGTTTTCACCCTGATGTAAGAAGATCACCGTAAGTGCTTTTGCTTATTCTATACTGGAGCAGTCAGATGCATTGAGGATGCTTCCGACAGCGTAATAATGTGTCCGCCACATTTTTTGTTATTAATTTTAGTTAGTTTTTGCCGATTTTGATTTTTAAACGAGCTCTGTATGTCTCTCTCTATGTGTATATAATCTAGCTTTTCCTGTTGTCAGTCTGTACAACAGGGTACAGATGCTGTCGATTTAATCTAAGGCCTCCAGGTTATGTTTCTCTTAGTGTGGATAAAATAGGCTGTAACATACAGTATAGGACAACATAGAAAAGGATAGATATGGAAGAAAAACCCAGACTTTTTTCATTGTACTAGTTTTTGAAGTTTATCATATTCAAACCTACCATGTGTAGGTAACTTTTTTGTGCTTTATTATCGTACAAAAGCATCAGATCGTGCTTCTATGGCTATAAATCGATGAAAAATTAGACTTTATTGTAATGAAACCTTACAAACGCGGATCGCATCTTCTGCACTGTCCCCTTATTTCCAAATTTTTTACCTAAATAACCCGTAAACCGACCACTTAATACCGTTTCTGGTATGGTATGACAAGTAGGGATTGTAAAGTAAATTGTTCAAAATTTTAACTCTGGTTCGGATTTATTTCAATTATTTGGAAAGATTTCTGCGAAAAGGCTTTTATCCGTTTTAAGCTTTTTTTTCTGTAACACTGAAGTTCAGAAAAATAAAAAATCCAAATAATTATTTGATGATGCGTGCTAAAAATAAAACTCATCAGCAGAGCTGTCATCATAATCATAAACATTTCCAAATCAGTAACTTCCCCCAGCAAATAATAAAGCCAGTAAAAATCGGACAGCGGATTAATAAAAATACAATATTTACTGATCATTTAAGACAAAAAAAAATACAGAAAACGATTGCTTAATATGGTAAAACCATTTCAGTCACAAAGCAAGCGCTGCTAAATCGTATAAAAAAGTGTGTGCGAGTATGCAAAAATTACAACAAACCAGGCGTTTGTTGTCTGTCTCAATACGCAGACTCGTTTAAATAATTTCATCAAAATGCGAATGCCATATCGATAATTGGAGGAAGATAATAATGATGATGATGATGAGCTAAAATCACATTGATTTCGTGAGGTGTTTACGCAAAATTATATGCTCGTAATGAAATGATATTTTATTTATACATTTACAGTGAAATCTCGCTTTAGCTAATGAATAATTCTTTAGTGAAATGTGTGTCGATCAGAGATCAGCAATGAATAAATTCGAATCATACTCATAATTTCTTATACTTATACGCATTCATACTTATGTATTTTAATATCACACTCATACTACTCATATTCAAAGTTTGTAGTACTCATCGTACTCATACTTAACAATATTCATGATGTTGTTGATTTCGACTCTCCTTTACTCAACATTTATAAGAATCACAAAATAAGTATGATAAGCGTACGAACACTCCAATACTCACTAGAAGGTTGTGTGTTTGCTTTGATTGCTGTCTTTGTCTTTTTCTTTCTTCTTTTTTTTTTAAATGCAACAACAACTAAGACTGTTAATGTTGATGAATGATTCGAATCACTCGAATCATTTATGAGTATTTTAAGCATTTTTCTGAATTTATGAATCTGAATGAGTAGGCATTTAAATCAAACATATTTCGAATGTTATGAGTTTGATATCAACGTTGTACTCATACTCACTGCAACCTGTACTTTTAAATAAATGTTGTATTGAGTACGAATGAATCAGAGTAGTTGAATTTCAATACTATTGACTCACTCATACTCGAAATTTCTAGAGTACTTATGAGTAGCGAAAAAACGATTTATTGCTAATCTCTGGTGTCGATAAGATTTTTCTTTTTGGGTTTTGGTGGGAAACAATAGATTTCAATTCCTTATTTATTAATGAACATTCTGGCCCTCTCCTGTAGGAGTAAGGGTCGGATAGGGTGAAGTATTTCTTGCATTAAAAAGAACACAGCATTTTCACCAACTAAAATTTGAAATATTATCTGACTCTCTTGGATGCCAAGCAATGAAGCTAAACTGCCTACGAAAACAAATCTAAACTGGTTAATAATATCGATGCTTTTACTAATTTCAATCTTTGCTAGTAAATGTTCCAATGCCCGCCTTTTTTTTCTTGACCTTCATCATACCCGTTTTAGAGGAGCTTGCCTCATGGATGAATCCACTGTAGATGAATTATTGTATTTACATACCTCCACCTCCCCCTCCTGCTTCATTTCTTTGTACATATTTATTTTTAAATTATAAAGCAATTATTGTCAATTGAAAAGAGAGTTTTTTTTTTTGTTTTTGTTTTATAATAATTTGTTTGTTTATTTTAAATATTAAACAAAACAAAACAAAGCGCAATAAAGAAAAAATAAATATTTTTATGAGTGTCCATTTAGGCAAGAAAAATAATGTTGCTCAAGTACTACTACATACATACATATAGACTTGAGTGTACATTTTATTTTTGTTTTTATTTTGCAATAAATTTAAATTGTTGATGGCTTTTAAATTGAGTTTTAAGATATTTTACAATACAAAAGAAATACTTACACGAACGAATATTAAAACTTTGGTATCACCAATACGATATTTGCCCTCGGATACGCGTACCATGGGAAATTGTGATGGGCAAGTACATTTTTCAACTAAATCCCGAACCTGCAAAGATAGAAGAAATACATACAAGACTTTTAGCACATACATACCACAAAATACATACAAAAATAATTGAATGTAATAAACAAAATAAAATTATAAAGTAATGAGAGATATTTTTTATTTTCAATGCCTTTAAAAATCTTTATTTTTATTTATTTATGTTTTCTATTTTATTATTATATTCAGCTGCTTGCTATTAATAGCGACTTAATTTTAAATAACGAATATACTACATAGTAAAGTAATCGTGTCCTATTTTATTAGAATTTGATCAAGGGTCAAATTAGGTTCATTAAATTCATATACAATTTCCTAATACTGCTGTTGATTCCTCTATATCGGTCAATGCTAATTCGATTAATACAAACTATTACGTGTTTAAAATATGGCATTGTAGGTTAGATTTTTGTTAAAGATAGTCCTTTACAGGATACTGCCTTTCACCTCATGTGTCTTGCCATATAAGTAGACGCGGAGATTTTTTAAACTTTCATTTTCTGACGCCCTTGGACGAGCTCTCTAATAAGGGGTGATTTTTTAAGAGCTAAGAGCTATAGGATTCAGAAAAATGCATGAAATCTTTATTTGAATCGATAGTACGGTCCATATAATTTAATGTTTGAAGATTATTTCATGCAAATGTTGACCGCGACTGCGCCTCAAATGGTCCATCCGCTTAGTCCAGTTTTAGCATACTCTTTCCAACATTTCGGCCGGTATCTCACGAATAAATGCTTCAATGTTGTCTTCCAATGCGTCAATTGAAGCGGGCTTGTCTGTATAGACATGAGTTTTAACATAGCCCCACAAAAAATAGTCTAAAGGCGTTAAACCGCACGATTTAGACGGCCAATTGACCGGTACCGAACGTGAAATAAAATGTTCACCGAACTCGCCTCTCAATAAGTCCATTGTTACACGTGCTGTGTGGCATGTGCCATCGTCTTGTTGAAACCACATGTCATGCTAGTCAAGGTCTTGAATTTTGGGCAAAGAAAAGTTGGATATCATTTCACGGTAGCGCACACCATTCACAGTTACGTTACGATTCTCAGCATCTTTGAAGAAGTACGGTCCAATGATGCCACCAGCCCATAAACCGCACCAAACTGTGACTTTTTCTGGATGCATTGGTAGCTTTTGCAATGGTTCTGGCTGATCTTCACTCCAAAATCGACAATTCTGCTTATTTACGTATCCCGAATAGCCGCTTCAGTGGGTCGATTAAACTGACCATAAAATGGAAGAAGCGCGCGATGAGCTTTCTTAACAGAGCACGCATTTTGATAATAACAGTCAATGATTTGCAAGCGTTGTTCGTTTGTAAGACGATTCATGGTTAAATTATAGACCAAACTGAAGACGTTTGACAGTGAAACAAAACACGAAACGTGCGTGAACCAGTGTTGCCAAAAAGATAAAAAATCACCTTTTATAAGGATTGCTGCAAGCAAGCAAGCAAGATTTACATATTTTTTGAATTCGAAACCCGAATTCAATAATCTTCTAGGAATGCTTGTTCTCCTGGTAGAATTTATCACATAATGGGCCTAAAAGCTGGCTAAGTAGGATCTCTTCCTTTAGGGACTTACCTCAGAAGTAGTGGTTTTCACGTTTGTATTACGGAAATCTCAATAATAGAGCTACATCTTGCGCTGATTGATCAGTGACTAATAAAATTGGTAAAATTTAGCTACTGGATAATGGATAAGCTCAATAAGATAAGAAGCATGACTATATTTCTGCCGCACTGCAGAAAATTTGAAACAGTTTGGGGCGATATTGTTGCATCTGTGAGTGACAATATTGACATACTTTTTCCAACATTTCGCCCGCTATCTTACCAATGGCAGCTGTAATGTTTTCTTCCAGGAATATAACTTTACATACATACATAATTGACCATTACATCCCTTCAGTCAGGATTACGGCCTAGCTTCTCACGCCACTCATGTTGTGCGCATTAATTTTATACTTGAGTGGTGGGACATACAGTTTTAAAGTCGACTCCCAACGACAGATTTTTTGGGAAACTTTTTCATGGCAGGTTTATTTACTCTCAGAGTGTTTGCCAGAAATCTGCTGAGAGGAAGTCGTCGAAGAAATATTTTTTTTTCATATTTCGTTTTTTTGATGTCTGGTCTGGGGCTTGAACCCGGGCTTTACGTCTAATAAGCGAACACACTACCTACTAAACTACGGCGACTACGGAATAGAACTTTAGGTGTCTTTAAATTCGTTTGAAAAAGGCTGTTCACTCAAAGAAGTTTAATCTTTGGGTGCGACATAAATTCACGTGAAGAAATTTAGTTGACCAAATTGTATTTGTGAAATGCGAATGAATTGCAACGAATTCGAAACTCTTTTGAAACGGATTACCGTCTTTATGGGCGAGGAAAAAGGGTTTCAATAAGAATACAATAAAAATGTAATAGAAATGATTTGGATTGATAAAGTCATCAGCATTAAGTGAATAATAATGACAGCCGGAAATTACTGGACTTATTGTTTGACTGACACAATGGTATCACAACTAATCTTTACTTTAGGTGGCTATTCTAGAAGCAAAAAAAAAATAAAACTTAACCTAATTATAACCTTTTATTATCATTTTGTATATCCTTTGAAATAAACTTTTCGATTTACAAAAGCTTTTTTGTAATAGAATTTGCAAAATTCATGTTTTTTATTTGCAATCAAAAAATTTATTGCACTTTTGTCCGTAACAAAGCGAGAAGTAATAACAACAGGCATTTAAGTCACGGGATTCAATCGCCATATCGCATCACTGTCATATTAAACCATAAATGAAGGCAATTTGTATAGATTTGATAAGACCATAAATTCAATAAAACATTCAAAACAACCAACTATCTGCATATAACGACAGCAACACAAACAACAACAACAGCTAAAACAATAACAACAACAATAATAAAGAAAAAGAAAAATATCTCATAGCAAACATCTTCAGAAACAACAATATTGGGATTGAATTAAAGTTGCCTGGTTTATTGGTGGTTGCTTAGTTGTGGGTGCCTGTTGCAGCAGCAGCAGCAGCACTCTTTATGAACCGAAGGAATACAAGAAAGAAAAGAAATAAAGAGGAAAATGAGGCAACGCCATCTAAGGAGAGATCACGCAAAACTATTAATTTTGCATGATTGTAAATGTCAGATTAGGCGAAAATTCATTCAACATTTAACGATTGTTGTTGCTTTTATTGCTGTTGCTGCTGCTGTTGTTCCTGAATAAATATTAATTTAACAAATCGGCAATAGAATTACCACCAGCCAAAACAGCCATCCTCCCCCAGCCATCTACTAGCCAGCCATCCATTGAACGAACCATTCAAACATCATTTTAAACCCCAAAAATAAATGAACTTCCTTATAACCAAGCAAGTCTAGGAATAAATTCGACTGACAGGCAGATGGACAGACACAGACAGCCACAAAAATCTGCTATACGTTCCATTTCAAATTTTTTTCATCGTTTTTGATTTTTTTTTGGGTTTAAAACGAAAGTCATACAAAAGGTCAGAACTTAATGTGTGTTTTTGTTTTTTGTTTTTTTTCTGAAATAAATACGAGCCTTTAAAGATATGGCCAGGAAAATACTTCTGTTTGTTCTCCCCACCCCCCTTCGTCATTGGTGTATTCGAGTATATGAGCAGCAACATCATTTACAACATCAGCTACAATGTCTACAACAGAAGTTACTTGCAACGTATACAACAAACACACACGGCACACGTACAGATGGAGTACATTATACTGTGGCATAGGCATAAATAGATAGACGGACAGATAGACGGACACACAGCCACTATCGTCATGATCGTGTTTTAGGTAAAACTACTCATTCGTACATAAAGTGCACTTTGTTTGGCGCTACCATATTGTAACATTGTTGAACCTTTAAAGTGGCCCGTGTATGATTTTGCAACAAAAAACTTCCCAACTGGATGATATAAAACCACAGAAAAACCGAATAAAAAAAAATTTGGCATTAACAATAATAACAACAATTGATGATGATCAAATAACTGAATTACACCATTTCCTGGAAGTTAGCAATTTAGTTGACATACGAATATTATTCCCTTTCAGTAGCATCAAACATTTGTAAACAAAGTACAAACAATAATACTGCAATTTATTCTTTAAAATTTCCAAAAAAAATAACAGAAGAAAATATATAAATTCTCTTTGAAAACAGTGTACAAACTAAAATTCCTCCCAAAAATAAGGAAAATAAGAAAAACGAAGAAAAACCAAAAAGGAATACAAAAATCATTGGCAGAAAAGTATCATTGCAATTGCTTTGCTGCTGTTGACTTTACCAAATGATTTACAGTTTGTAAGCGCGGGAGGGAGGCAAAAAGAAACAGTAGCAACAACAACAACAACAACATCAGCAACAACAACAATATCGAACTAACAAACAACCAACAAGATCACAACTGAACCCGAATTCGAACCCCATCAACATTAACATGAGATTGGTGGCTGGTCTGACTGGGCTGACGATTGCATAAATTCACGCGCTACACAACAGATTTCGCGTATTTTACGTACAAATTCATGCACGAGTATCATTCATTCATTCGTTCGTTCGTTTGTTGTTTGAACAAATAATACAACAAATAGGCTCAGTTTATAGCAATTGAAACAACTACAGCAACAACAACAACAACAATAGCCTACATGAACTCATATCGAAACACCGAAAACCGATACACACTCCGATATACTGAAACATTAACGGCTTCTTTATAGTTTGACCTCTGATACCTTTGGTACTTTTTTTCTCTCTACTTTTTTTTTGTCTGTTGTTTTTAGTGGTTTCATATCATGTTGGTACTTTTGTCGTGGACTATGAAAGTCTCCGTGTTTCTGATCCCTGCATAAACAGTAGATTTGTTTGTTCGTTTGTTTCTTTGGGTCTTTAAATCACAGTTTTTATTGCAACAAAAATATTAGGCGTATAAAACGAGAGTGATGTAAAGGAATGTTTTCATTGCATATAAAGTCCTATAAAATTTAAGGATAATTTTGAGTTTATTTTACAAAACTAGGGTTTAAAATCGAAACACGCAGACTTTCTGTTTGCCTTCTGAGATATGTTGTAGCTTGTACCGTCTCATCACAAAAGTTTTGATTTTCATGTTCGTCAAAGAAGGTCAATTTGCAGAAAACTACTTCATTTTCTTTGGATGTCCTTCCTTCTGTATACGTTATCTTCTTTCAAACCATTTTATGACAATTGAGACTGAAGATTAAAATGTACGGGAAAGATCCTCGCCACTCTAATAGTCTTAATTTAGCTCAAGTGCGAAAAAGTGTACATTCTATTTCTATTGTAATTATTCCGTATCTGGTTTCACAAGCGGACTCCTTTAGGTTTTAGAGGCTTTCCTCTTCTCAATGGGCAATCACACACGAGAACAATTATGCTGGTACAAAATAGCAGTTTGTAGGCAAGAGAGGTGAGAAGAGTGGTTTTTTGCTGGCATAATTTTTCAACCAGTTTCGAGGCCGCACAAACCAATACATAAACAACACAACACCAATAGTCTGGTGTGTGATAGCACAGTATGTTTCAAATAAATTACTCCACTGATCTATGACTGGTTATGTTTTAGTGCTTCTCACTCACCGAAAATTTTTAATAGCTTTCCTACGTCTTTTCTGCCCTAAGTGGGATCTCTTCATTCGAGGGGTCTGCCACCTAAGCTAATACATCTTTTGGGCTTCACTCTTTAATCTTTTCTCTTGGAATTTAAAAACACATGACGTTCGTCCTAACCTTAAGAATTCATTAATTTATTCCGTGTTTATTTATTAGGTATTTTAAGGGACTAAGCGGAGTATACTACACTACTGTAAACCAAGAATCGAAGCTATTGAGTATGGCTGTGAAAGGTGTACCAAGTAAAAAGGACGATTAATTTTGGAACCACTATCGTATATATAGAAGAATTTGATTAAATTTCCTTTAGCTGTTAAGAAATCTTAAGCGGGAAAAAGAATTCATTCCTTTAAATCGTGTCAAATCGCCCAACAAATAGAAAAAAAAAAAAATAAAAAAAAGGAAAACCAATAATCTTGTTCGACCAACAATTCCTTGTCCATGGATGTACCAAATCTTGTAAATGGAATAGAATTGATACCCTTAATGTGGTTCATGTGTATGTCGGTTGGGTTCAACCATGTGTGTGGGAGTAGGCAGTTTTACCAGGGACATTAAAATTATTTGTGGTCTCTAAAGTTTGTTTCATTGCTTTTTTTTGTTTGTTTGTGTGGCATTTAGAAAAACAAAACCCTGAGTTCAATTTTACTCATTTAATTTCTTTAGAAACGATTTCAATTTTTTATTTTTGTTTTATTTTTAGTGGAAAAACAATTTTCTTTTAATGGGAAATCGTGTTGATGCATAATTTTCTGAGCGATATTTTCATTGCAGGGTTTTCCTTTTTTTGCTTGAAAATCCAAGCTTTTGTTGTGATGGTCATTGAAATTTTAACAACTCACGCAATACGATTGTAAAAAAAAGAAAAAAAAATTTAAAGTTTTGCAACTATTTTATATTCGTAGGGGAAATTGAAAAATGTTCTTCTACACTGTGAGGAAAAGTTTTTAAAAATAAAATTATTCAAATTTCCAGTATTACTTCCGAGATGTTGTACATGGTGAAGATATTTCAAACTACGTGGGTCGTTGAAATATTATTGCACATGACGATATCCAAGTACGATGATACCTCCATATCTAAGTATTATTTTGGCATGGCAACCCATTGGGACTGGGTGCTTCAGTGTCACACTTGTCTGGGTCCCCGGACACTGGGACATTCCGGGAAACTGCAGGGCCGATGAGCTAGTCAGAGCTGGTGCACTACTTCCGGCATCCTATTCAATCAGCTTGGGAATGCCACTTACCTCGTTCAAACTGGACATCGCGCGGAAATTCTTCCAACCTATCCTGGATCAATGAGGAGTCCTGCTCTACCGCTAGACTCACCTGGCCCATGATGGCGTACCAACCAGTTGCTTGGACTTGGTCGTGGCTTCATCACAATCACAGTGGCCATGCTTACAGGTCACTGTGTTATGGGTAGACACGCGGAGAGAATGCTGCTCCCATTTAACGACTTCTGTTGTGGGTGCAGATCCGCTGAGGAGGATGAAACTGTTATCCACTTTCTTTGTCAATGCCCATCTCTTGCGAGGTGCAGATATAGGATATTTGGCTCTCCAACCCTTGTTAGCTTGACGGACCTGTCGTCCATTGATGTCAAGGACATAGCCTTGTTTATCAAACTTTCTGGCTGGTTTTCCAGAGCGGGGTAGTCGTGCTTTAAGATGGGCAGACCTTGAGCTGACCGACTTCTCCCTCCTATGTTCGGGGGAACTTGGTCAGTAAAGGGACTGCGTTCACCTGTGGCGTCACAACAGGCCGCTATGCATGCTCAAGTGAGTTTTTGGGTATAAAGCTACCACACTAACCTAGCCTAACCTAACTAATAGGACGGCCTAACATTGAAAATAGTATCGTCAAATGATCGACGGATCACACTGTGTATATGTGGTTTCTTCTGGACAATTAGTTTGCTCTTAGGGCATTTGCCAGAGAACTTCCTATTAGAATATCGCTGGAATGAGTGTAAGATAAAAATTCTCATCGATATCGAGACATTCGGATACTGTTTGATATCTGATGCCTTGTGCTAGATAGACGTTTCGAACTAAACATTCCTGAGAAGTTGTCACAGGATTGTGTTTGCCGTTGTTAGGGAATCGCCGCAGTCGAGTAGGTAGTGTGTTCACTTATTAGACGTAAAGCCCAGGTTCGAGCCCCAAGCCAGACATCAGAACGAAATATGAAAAACAAAATATTTCTTGGGCGACTTCCTCTCAGCAGATTTCTGGCAAAAACTCTTAAGAATAAATAAACCTGCCATGAAAACGTTTCTCAAAAATCTGTCGTTCGGAGTCGACGTTAAAACTGTAGGTCCCGCCACTCATGTATAAAATTAAGGCACACAACATCATTGGTGTGAGAAGCTATGCCGTAATACTGACTGAAGGGTTGTAATGGCCAATTATGTATGTATGTTGTTAGCGAATGAACACAATACTTGCCTAGTCCGTTGCTTCTACTATTCCAGATCGGACCATAAACTTAAGCGTTATAGGATTTTTTTTTTTTATCGTGCAAACCGACGGCACGGAGTGTCTTCTGCAGTGCTTGTATTTATTAAGCTTAGCCTTGATTTGAGTGATGGTTTCTTAGCCCTTTCTTTTTTATCTATTTTGTTTAGAATTTTATTAGGATTTAAAGGTCACTTGAACATTCTAGGGCAGCATTAGAGAAATCCAACTTTTATACATACATACATAGATGTATAGAGATTGCTTTCTGATTCCGATTAATTGTTTAATTAAGGTGATTATTTCTGTATTTTTCTTTTAGAAAAGTAAAGCTGCAAAGATTTGTAATGGCTAAGGCCCATTGTTCGGATTTGCAAACACTGTATTCGAAAGTAAGTCAGCCAGAAGACTTAGGAAAAATGATCATTCCAAGTTGCACTGAAAGATCGCCGTTTTAAATGAATCGACAAGTTTGGAATGAGTGACCGCATGTTTGTCATGGAAGATAGCGAGATTTTCAACATTATTTTCGAAAGTAAACCAGAAAGCTTAGAAAAAGAAATCATCTTAAGTTGCACTAAAACATTGGCGTTCTTAAATGACAACGACAAGCTTAGAATATGTGTAGCCAGAAGGTCAGCAAGATCTGAAGGAAAGTTGTTATTCAGACTATGCCTGGTGCCTTTTAAAGTAAATCAAAGTGAGTACACATTTCTCTTTTTGTTTTAATTTCTTATTTTTTTAATTATCGCTTAATATGTGAAGTATTATTTAGCATATAGGCTTCAGTACTATTTTGACCTCTTTAAACTGATGCCTCATTATTTTAGGCTCTACACCTCTTTCATATTTATAACATATTATGTCTTTCATATAAAGGGTGTTTTTTATAGAGGTATAGAACTTTAAGTTGGCATTACTTTTCAAGATGGCGACCGATTTAACAGCTGTCAAGTGATTTATTCTCAGTTTGGTTTGGCAATTCATCATGAATAGACTCACGCCTGAACAACGCTTGCAAATAGTGCAATTTTATTTCGAAAATAATGGTTCTGTGCGGAAAACGTATCGCGCACTACGTCCATTTTATCGTCGACAAAATCGTCCATCAGAGCAGTTAATTCGATTAACCATGGAACGTTTTCGCACCACGTTTACTCTTATTGATAACTCGCATCCCCAGAGACGCTGTACGGTGCGTACAGAAGAAGCTATTGCTGCTGTAGAGCGTAGCATTGAGGAAGACCCGAATAAGTCCATCCGCCATCGAGCACAGGAATTGGATCTGTGTCCATCCACTTTATGGAAGATTTTGCGGAACGACCTTGGTTTGCGTGCTTACAAAATCCAACTCGTGCAAGAATTGAAGCCAAACGATCATCATCGTTTGGTGACCGACTAATTTCACGTTTTGGACCTGTGAATTGGCCTCCAAGATCTTGTGGTTTAACACCGCTAGACTACTTTCTGTGGGGCTATGTAAAGTCATTGGTCTATGCGGTAAAGCCACAAACGCTTGACCATTTGGAAGACAATATTCGCCGTGTTATTGTCGATATACGGCCACAAATGTTGGAAAAAGTCATCGAAAATTGGACGTCCAGATTGAACTACATCCGCGCCAGCCGTGGCGGTCATATACCAGAAATCATATTTAAAATGTAATGCCACAAGATTATCTTTCGGATAAATAAAATTCATGTCAATCGTTGTTTTATTGCAACTTAAAGTTCTATACCTCTATAAAAAAACATCCTTTACGAGTAAAATAAGTTTTAAAATTTTAAAGTTTTTTATGAACGAAAGTGAAAAGAAAATTTTAATGATGATAGTTTTCCTATTTTCATTCATGCAAAAATGTATGTATAATGTGTTTGTTAAAGTTTCCCTCTTAAATCAAAATTTTTATAGTTTTGTTCATTATGGAAAATGTTTGAAGTTAAATTAAGTCATAAATTAATTCAAATTGTACATATCATCCGTCTCTCGTATGTATGGTATGGTTGTTTGGTTATTCCTTTTTGGTTAATTTATGTGTGAGTAATAATTTGTTTAAA
This sequence comes from Sarcophaga rosellei, assembly GCA_930367235.1. Classification (NCBI taxonomy): domain Eukaryota; kingdom Metazoa; phylum Arthropoda; class Insecta; order Diptera; family Sarcophagidae; genus Sarcophaga; species Sarcophaga rosellei. The sequence goes on from OV884018.1 coordinate 80,707,917, forward strand.
TTATTATTTGAAAAACATTAAAGGGGTATTGTTGTTCATACATAAATATCGCATACATACATATGTATGTATGTACATATATTGTCTGTCGTAAATGATCCCACGATTTCACTGGTGTTGCTGGTTTTTGAAGCGTAAAAATAAGTCACTGATTGGTTAGTTATTGTATACGAGAGTGAGAAGTCAGTACCTTTGGTGCTTATTTATCTCATAATTGGTAGTTGGGTTTTGTTGTTGTTTTGCAGAAAAAAAAATAAATCCAAATACCATCAATCTATTGTTGCTATTGTTTTTGGAGGGAAATTTTTGTGTTGGGAAAATAAAACATAAAATTTTCGTTTCTTGTGTTTTTATTTTTTCTTTTTCTTTTCCTTTAAATTAAATTAAAATTTAAGGAAAACTATTCATCATTCAACACCAAATGCCTATTGGCGACAATGTGTTGTCATGACAAGATTGTATTACAACAATAACAACAGCTACAGTAACACTTAAAGTGCTGCATCAAACCGACTATACTCGTACAATTGCATTGTGAGATAAATGCAAAAAAAAAAAGAAAAAACAAAAGAAAATCATAGCATTATAGCACAACCACCACCACCACCATCACCGCCAAAAATCTAAACAGGGAATAGCCAGCACATTAAATGACCCACAACATACACACTCGATGATACTCTACTTGGCGCAATACATATCTACAATAACATACATATGTATGTATATACAATGAACCGTTTTTATGGTTATTTTAAGTTCAGAAAACTAGGCAAGTAATTTATAATCATAGTGTTGTCACGATGTAAGTGTCATTATGTTTTAGTAATACGTTACTCGACATTATTACGGCAACTATAAGGGTACAGGTACTCCCCAGGCGAAAGGTGAAGTCGGCTTAAAAAATTAAACTGATAGGATATAGCCAGTTACTCAACTAAACTCCAAATTCAATATTTAGTTTCTGTTTGAAAATCATTCATAACAGTTTACCACACGATTTGAGAAGAAAATGAAGAGAAATATCGTGTGCTTTTTTTGGGGAAAAACCATCACCGCAATTAAGATTTAAGGAACTCTGAATCATTCAATATCAATGGGAAAAAACATTCACGATATGATGTAGGACGATCGAGGATTTAATGCACGAGTAATTATGGACAATGTGCAGCCCTTGCGCTGACCAACTTCTTCCTCTGATTTTAGTGGAGCTTGGTCAGTACAGGGACTGCGTTCACCCGTGGCGTCACAACGGGCCGCTATGCGTGCTCAAGTAAGCTTTGTGATATCACAGCTACCACTCCGACTTAACCTAATTATGGACAATCGCCGTAGTCTAGTAGGTAGTGTGTGTGGCTAGACTCGGCCGTGTTTCAAACAACAGCGAAGAAATCTCGAACAAAAAAACTATTTCTTTGGCGACTTACTCTTCGACTCCGGTGTTTTGGCAAAAACTCTGAGGGTAAATAAAAGTGCCATGAAAAGTTTTTCAAAAACCTCAACTTCAGAGTCCGTCGGGTGGTGTAAGAAGCTAGGTTCTGATCCTGACTAAGTGGTTCTAATGACCAATTACGTTATGTTAATTAAGTAATTATGGAAGCGGTCAGAAGTATCTCAAATGACTTATTAAATGATCTCTCTCTTTGATATGAGAAAACTTGCCACGATTACGCACAATCAAAAGTAAATGCAATCGTGTGACAACGTCACACAACGTCGTTTCTTAATTTGAAAGCAATGGGTGTCTTGAGAGGAATAGAAGCCAAACCAGGATAAGGTTAGTTCGACCACGTAAATATTACGACGTTTGGTTTGTACGCGAGATAAACCCCTTTTGACTACATGCCTGGTTTGATTCATCTTGAAGTGATGACATTGCAACCTTTCGGTGATAAAGTGACATATTTATAAGAAAAACATACCAATTTATCAAAAATAATCTGATGAGTATTGGATAGGATAAGTGAACGTATAGTTTTGTCACATAAATAATCATGATTTTGATATGATGACGACGAACTTGTCACAGACAAAATTACGCTCGCGTTATGAAATTAATTTGTGAAGATCATCTAACATGCTGCAAATGACAAACTTTTCATTGCCATAATCGTAAATGTATCACACTGTCGTCTAACGAAATAATAAAAGTTTTCTAATCACTTTTATTTTTCCTTAAAGTTGAACAAACTCAAAACACTTAGGGTAGGTCAACATATGAACCCGGCTACTACATACTACATTTGTAAACGAATATGTTTCTGGAGAAAACCGTTGTCGTTCGTAGCTCCCACAAACCACAAAAAAAGGAAAAGAAAGAAATAAAGAAAGAAGGAAAAAAATAAATTTAAAATAAAATCAAATGCAATCAAACGCAACCAAATGAAATGAAATGCTTAGGAAAATGACTGTAACACTCTTTCATCACTCATGTAACGAATATGTAACGAGTAAGTAAGTAATGCTCGTCGCGTATGTAATCGAAAACCGTCAGGTAGTATTGTGAATCGACTGCACCACAACTAACAACCATTCATGCAACAAGACAAGACAATATTATACAGTAATCAACGTCGTCATCATCAACATCATAATGTTGATTGTCGTCGTCATTATCACCATTTTATTATCATGATCCATCCATCGATCCATCCATCCATCGAGCCAGCCATCCATCCATCCATCCATTACTGTTTATGCCTTTTTTTTTGTGAAACAATCAAAACATTTTTAACATTTCCTCACGCCATCAGCGACAGTTTTTCCTAAACCATACAACAATAACAACATCAACACCACCAACAACAAAAGTGTAATCGAATTTCAGTGTCTGTCTCTTAAACTTCTCTCACACACTCCAATGAAAACGAAAGTTTATGCTTAAACGCGTTCATGTTCATACCTTTTCGAATCATTGGTGGAGGTGAAACGTAAGGATCGTGTTAACTTGGCTTCAAAAGAAATGCAATGAAATGTTATAAACAAAAAACAAAAAACAAAAGAATACAAATGAATGAAGAAAATTTTTCTTTTGTGGTATTTTGTGTTGTGAAATAATTTTTATGCTTTTTGTTGTTTTTTGTTGGTGTTGTATTGATCTTTATAATGAAAACGATAGTTGCCAACAACAACAACAAATAACGGCAATGGCAACATTTACAACTTCAACAACATAAACAATGAATGCAATGTCTGTTTTACTGATTGCTGTCTAGCCAGCCATCAAACAACGTCATCATCAAAGTCCACCTCCATAATAATAATCATCAAACAACACCATCGTCATCGTCATCACCATCACCATCACCATCACCATCGCCATCACTATCGTCAGCGTCAGTCAAACTTGCATTATGGTGATCATCACATTTGATGGCATCATCATCCTCACTATTATCACTACTAGCTAGCCTAACTGGTTGTGGTTGGTATCAACTTGTGGCATAAATTTCACAGTACGCTTGCCTTGTCTGTCCACATTCATCATTATGGTTTATGGTGAAGCGCATGTATAGCCCTAATGGAACCGTATGGCCAGAAAGAAATGCCAAACGTTTGCGCGAAAAAATGCTAAAGCGCCACCAAACATTTATTCAATGGTCTGATCTATTCAACCAACCATCCATCCATCCATCCATCTTGATATCATCATACTAACGAGCGCCATACAGCACCAACGCCACCAACGATAACTCCTGATCTCTCCTCTACACTGCAGTTAACTTTAAACTATTCATCAGTAATTGGCAATCTCTCGCCTTTTACACTTGGCTCTCTACAACAACAACAACAACAAACCGCATACAAATAACAAATGGTATTGCCGGATTGCGCTCATATAATATGCGCGATGTCTTGGCGATCGCGATGGTGATGGATTTCTACCAAAAATGGTTTTTCTATGACCCAAAGGACAGACGAGTTAACAAACAATGTAAAAACAAATGTCCAGAAAGCTAACTTGACCAAAAAGAAATAACTTTTTAGCATATATTGGAAACAGAGACGTCGAGGTGGTATATGACGTTACATATGAGTGGAGTTCAAAATACAGGACAATGACAACAAATGTTACAAATTTTTTTTAAAACTTTAGAAGGTACTAATACCATGTTCACATATAAGCAGGTTAGCTAGGTTATCGTGGTTATCGAGGTTATCTCGTAACCAAGCCACAAATGTATTAGGTTAGCCATACAATTTGTATGAAAAGATAACCAAGTTCAGCTGTAGGTTACCTCATAACCTAGTAAAATACGCATTGTTGCATTGAAAAGTATTCAATAAAATACTCAAAAATGCAACGCTTTATATCTATTGTGAATAGTATATTGACTAAAATTTGACAGCAATAGAAAAAAAAACATTTGCTATGGAGAAGATACATACAAAGATACATACATACAATACATTACAAATGCATACAGCTGTCAATTTCTGTCATTCTCGCATATGTTTAGGTTATATTTGTCATATGTGAACGCCACAAGGTTATCTCCAAGGTTAATTTTAGATAACCATAACCTTCTTATATGTGAACGTGCTATAAAGTGTTGTAATGTTATAAATATGAAATCCATTTGTATCACGATTATTCGGTCTCAAGCTTGTTCTATTTTGTATTCTTCAAAGTGCTATACAACTTTGTCATCAAACGAACTCTATTCTCTTGGCTTGGGAGAAAAGGAATCATCACACCAGGTTTGATCGGATATACAAATATTGGCGATCCTCAACTGGCTACCACCAGACATGGCTGCGTACGCAGCAATAAGACTAATCGGTATATATGGTAGGTAGGTTGAAGTGGTTGTCCCCACGCTTAGGGCGCACACAGGGCCCATTGTGATGCCACAGTCTCACATTCTCCCCTATTCCAGGAACCACTCGGAGCTTCCGATAAAGCGACTCAGACTGCCAATATCCATGCATGACAGTTCATCTAGGTCCTCCATGTAGTAGGCACCCTGGTGTTTTCTTTCTTATTACACTAGAATCCAATGCTTTGATGGCCGCTTGGCTGTCGGAAAGTATGGTAATTTTTCGCCTGTGAACATTTTTGTCCACAATTATTTTCACCGCAGCCTGAATTGCCGACACTTCCGCCTGAAGGACGCTGCAGTGATCTGGTAGCCTTATAGATTTGGATATTCCGATTGATTTCGAATAGATACCAATTCCAATGGCTCCTTCCAATTCGGAGCCATCGGTTTAGATTCGCGCGGTATCCCCCGCGAGGTGCGCCGCACCTTTCCTCCAGTCCTCCCTTTCCGGAATGGATGTCCTAAAATTCATTGAAAAGTCATATCGCGGTGTCATATAGTCAATGCTTCCGACAATATCAGTTTCTTCAAGTATCTTTGTATGGCCAATGCTCGATGCATGCCATTGCCGCCAAACACCTGCAGTATAGGTCAAGCGGTAGAAGGTATAATATCATCTCCAGAGCGATCGTAGGAGTAGAGCGCAGGGCACCACTTATAATTATGCAAGCAGACCGTTGTAACCTGCGTATCAAGTTTAAGTTCGTTGTCCTATTCAGCGATTCCCACCACACCAGGCATCCGTAGGTCAGGATAGCTAATCGGTATATATAGAGACACTAGAAATATCTGGAACGGAATTTACATTAAACCTCTCAAGATTTCCTCTGAGGAACTTCATTGCAGTTATAACGGGACACTAGCCTCTGGGTGTTCGCGCTTGAAGAGACTGTAAGTGCCTCATAATAACTTCTGCAGAAGTTGCAGCGACGACGAAGAAGAGGAGACCATAGAACAACTTCTCTGTCCACCGCTAAAGGACAAATGAAGAAAAATACTTGGATTCCCAGAATTTAGGGACAAAACATGTCTGGCTAAACGCGATTTGAAAAAGTACACTCCTTCGTGAGAATCTTCGGATGGTTGAGAGGTGTCAAGCGGGAGCTGTCAGTATTTACCGGAATGGGTAATAACGGTATTATAACGGAACGGGGCACAGCTTACGCCCATTGGTACGGCTGCCAGTTGAACCTAAACTAACCATGCATTGCATTTGCATTTGTAATCTTATTTTTGTTTTGCGTTTTATACGGAAGGGAAAAAAGTTTAGAAAAATGGAATCCGAGATATTGCTCCCTCCCTTTAGTTGACATCTCTGTTTGGCATGTCATCATATTGTTTTTGTTGTTGTTGAAGATGATGGATTTTTTTTTTAAATCTCTTTTTGATTCATGTTGTTGATTCATGTGTTAAATTTGAATTTACAATTGGGCAGCAGAACTACAGCAGCATTTATTGCTGCTGCTGTAACTATTGTTGTAAATCTATTGTTCGTTATTATTTTTTGTTGTTGTTGTTTTATTATTGGCAATATTATTGGTAATGTTGCTGTTGTTGTTGTTCAAGCATTGCATGTAAAGTCAACTGCAAATACCGAAATTTAAACACCAATTTTACATTGGCTTCTGGCATTGGTACTTGATATTAAAAAAAACAAAAAAAACAAAAAAAAGACAAGAAATGAAAATGAAACGAAATAAATTGCATGCGAAGGAAAATTTACAATTCCCCATAAAGAGAGTCAGTCAACAAAATCTCAAGACATTTTCATAATACAAGTGCGAACAACGAATGGGTCGCGAAGGTTTTCCAAAATAAAAAGAGGATTTTCAAAGCTGATTAACGATTACAAATAATTTTTTTGCTTTTTTGGTTTTTTCGCTTTTATTTGAACAAAAAATTTGTAATTCTTGTTAAAAAAAACATGCAATAGTGCGAGCAAAGATGAATGTTGTTATTATTACTGCTGCTGTTGTTGTTGTTGTTGTTAACGTTTGATTATGCGCATGCGCAACATTTTCGTTTCTATTGTATTGGCATGGGAGAATGAATAAATGAATGACTGAGTGAGCGAATGAATGAATGACTGAATGAATAAGTGACTGACTGTTTTGTTTGTTTATTTGTTTGTTTGTTCGACTATAAATAATTGTTAAGATTGTGTGACTTTAAAGAGTTTTTGTTTTTTTGGCTATTGTTGTTGGAATTGTTGCTGCAATTTATGTTGTGTTTCTTAATCAGTTTCGATGACTAACAACACCGCCTTTTATATCATTATTTTCCTTTATTTTTTTTTTTAAGGAAATTTATGTTCAATAGTATCCTCTACAGTTGCTGAAGAAAATCACCGTGCAGCCAAGTCCATGCCATACCACACCATCATCCATCCATCTACATATCTTCAGTTGAAGCTATAAAACGCTGTCAGTTTAAGTATTTTGATTGAGTCAAATAAACCGACAGTTTGGTTTATATTTTTTAAATATTATTAGTTTTTTTTTTTTTTTGTTTTCCTATTGTTGTTGTGGTTAATTTTTATTTTCTTTAATTTTTCCCCCATTTTTTCCATTTTTTTTTTAATACTTGCCTTTGGGCAAATTGTTTTGATATCAACTTTCAACACGAATTACCCAAAATAATGTTGAAACGGGTGGTGTGGTGGTAGAAACAACAACAAAAAAAAGGAAAACAATTTCGGCAAAAATATCTTTAACTGTAATGAAAATTTATTAATCAAATTACAATAACAACAACAATAACAACAACAAAAAATACACACATATTTTAGGCCATGGTAGAGAGATGGTGTTTAAAAACATTTCCTTGTTTTATGCAGGCACAAAAAAAATGTTTACAAAAAATTAATCCATGTTGGACTGCAGGGAACTTACGAGCAACTAACTTGTAAGAATTGTCATGTAATGTAAATTTTTGCTAAGTATTTCAAAAAGTATATTTGCACTTCAAAGATTAGAAGTAAAGAAGAAATTTAAGTTTCGTTAGCTAGTTAAGTTAGTTAAGCTATAATGGATGGAGGCCCGGCCCTATTTCGCTAAATACATCAAAAATGTTTTTCTTTTTCCATTACACTTCTTGGCTGCACATGACTTTCAAAAAGCATCACACACACATTCTAATATCTCTTGGCTTCTTAAGACTTAAATTGGGCTTCCCCTGAATGTGTACTGTATGGATTCCGAGTTGGTTAAGTCCCCACAAAGCAATGTTATTGATTGTGTTGGACACCAATATGCATATACTTTTGCGTGATTGTATTTCATACACACATACATACATAATTGGCCACTACAACCCTTCAGTCAGGATTACGGCCTAGCTTCTCACACCACTCATGTTGTGTGCCTTAGTTTTATACTCGAGTGGCGGGACCTACAGTTTAACGTCGACTGCGAACTACAGATTTTGAGAAACTTTTTATTTACTCTCAGAGTTTTTGCCAGAAATCTGCTGAGAGGAAGTCGCCGAAGAAATATTTTTTTTTCATATTTCGTTTTGATGTCTCGCCTGGGGCTCGAACCCGGGCGTTACTTTTAATAAGCGAACACACTACCTACTAGACTATGGCGACTACATTGATTGTATTTCACGTTCATATAATAAAATAATCTAGCATCGTTTCCATAATGATAGAAATATAAGAAGGATTTGTTGTGATTTCGTTGGGTCTGCTATTTTAGCACGTTTCTGCTCCACCATTCGTTGGTCTCCTTGATAGCAGAAGGTGTATACGATTTCGTCTGATCGGCCTTACAACATGTTGCTCTCACAGAAAGCAAGTCTACCACATATTATTGAATAGCTTAGTCAGGATTACAGCCTAGTCCTAGATTTCTAGCTGGTAAAATTTTTTCTAGAGCTGCAGTAGTGTTAATAAGAAAATATTGCAAAATCATGGAGTATACATCTGGAAGGACTGACCATAATGAAACCAGTTTAAAAGCGTGTATCCATTATGCAGAGGTCTAGGCGAATGCCTTTTAAAAAGAACTCTTCAAGTCGTAGTCAAAGATCGGATCAGAATAAATAAGAGATCCGATAGCAGAGAGAATAATCAGAATTAACGACCAGACATTTTCCTTTCTGATTTCAATAGATTCTTTACAATTATTTTTTGCTTGTTTATTAATCCCTTTTTTGGTCCTGCAAGGAACATAGAGGGCGGGGTAAGATTTCCTTCCCCATTTTTTCTATTATTTCCTGCTATTTTTTTTTTGTTTGTTTTTTTGTTTTTGTTTGTAACAGTTCCTAGAATTACAGGGTTGCTATCTGCCGTACGTCAGAATCGTAGTGGCTATAGTGTAGTGAGGTTTTTGTTCACTGAATCCTGGCTTATCTTGTTTTTAAAAGAGATACTAATTAGTGTTGCTGATTATTGTTGTTAATGTTATCCTTTCTGAACCATTAGAGGACACATTTGGCTTCCTGGATGGATTATTGATTGGATAAAGGATTATTGAAGTCATTTAAATTTTATACAATTCTAGAAACATAATCAATTTCTATTTTATTAAGCCGTAGTCTAGTAGCTAGTGTGTTGCCTTATTAGATGTGACGCCACCGGTCAAACATCCGGTCAGACAGCTCCACTCATTTGGAATCGACGTTAAACTGTACAAACCCGCCACTCATGTATAAAATTAACACATACAACAACGGTGGCGTGACAAGCTAGGTCGTAATCCTGACTGAAGGGTAATTATGTATGTATGAATTGCTCTTTCTGTTATTTTCTAATCTTTTCAAGTTCTCTTTACATATGTATGTTCGCCAAACCATGGGTTAATCAGCAACTATTTTGCAATTGTTATCTGTGGCAAAAGAAAAATTATATTTAAATACCTATAAATTTAAGTTTCTTACTTGGAGGGGCATTTTGCTTCTTTTTTGTTATTTTTTTTTTGTTTTTCTTAATCTCATCGACTACTTCAACTCTAACTTATATACATACGGCAGTTGGTGGTGATCTACGTACCATTCAATAGAGCCTTTAAAAACGGCGGCTTATAAACAACGCCTTTAGAAATTGCAAACAAAAAAAAAAACCCGAAAAAATCGAAAAAAATCAGCAGAGAAGAGAAGAAATTACAAAACGCGTAAACATGATGATTTAACGTTATCGAATCGATCAGTGAATGGTCTTTTAATAATGATCATTTAAATGCCATAAACAAATTTTCACTTTACGTTTGATTTTTGATAAAAACAAACTTTGTAACTCAGACAATTTGAATTTTTTTGTTTAAGTTTCTCAGGAACATTTTTTTTCCACCAAAAAAAAAACTAAAAGAAATCAAAAACACACCGCAATGATGCGACATTTAACCATAAATCACAAAACAATTTATCTGTTGTACGAAATCAAAATGATTATTTTGCAATTCGGCAACAAAATCCAAAAGAAAGAAAAAATAAAAAACAAAACTACAAAACTTCAAATGGATGCCACCAAACGACCAACCAACCACCCACCCGGAGGCTATAAATAAATTACAAAAAATTACAAAAAATAATTATAGCCTGTGTAATCAATCAGTCATCTGTATACAGCACCTTCAAGTCGTCATACATACGTTCGATTCATTTCAGCTGGCATAACCCACTTTTATTGGCGTTTTATTTAAACGCTTCACTTATGGGTTTGACAAAACGTGTGCGCACAAATTAAATAAAATTAGGGTCCATAAAACAGAAGAAAAACAAATACCTGTAGAAATGATTTTATGCTGCTTTTAAACTCTATAATTAATTGTCATTTAAATTTTAATTTCCATTATTATTATTATTTATTTAAATTTTTTTATTGTTGTTGTTGACTATTAAAGGTTCTACTTGTTGAAATAATTACGAGCAGCAGCAGCAGCAGCAGAAGTTAAAAGTGACAGCAAATGCTGCAATAAAAACTGTCTTTATTAATGGCAGTTAATGATGACAGTTTTTTTATGATTCAAATAAAGACAAATGATACAGGAATTATGGGCTTAGGGCAGCTATAAAAGTTCAAAGATAATAGAGTTGGTACATTACTTCATCAACTCACGAATAACTTGTAAAATTATTAAAAAATTAAAAAAAAAATTCAGCAAATAGGGTCCAATCAAAAGTCAGGAAATTAGGTGCGCAACAAAATCCGCGTTAATACTTTACAGTATTGTTTTGCAGTGTGATTAGTCTCCTGGTATCCGTTCCATTTCATTCGGTTTTTTCTCACGATAGCTGTTTAGGTTAGGTTAGGTTAGAGGACGTGTACCTACTTGTTAATTGAAACAAGTACAGTACCCGGAGGTTGATTTGACCCATTGTACGCAACGTCCTTAAGAAGGAAGGATAAAAGAGGGAATAGGATAAAAGAGGGAATAGGAAAAAAGCAGAGGGAGTAGGAAGGGAGAATGGGAAGCGAATGTCGCGAGCTGTTTAGTTGTGACGGATTTGCTGGTTCCCTTTGCTATTCGCAATACTTCACTTACTGCTTTAATGATATTTTCCATTGCGCTTCAGTTCTAAGCGGGCAGTAGAATTGCCATCATAAGATATCTACCGTTAGGTTCTCATTGACCACGGATTTAATTTTCAATTGATGCTTGCCAAATCACTTCACAACTTATGAAATCACCTCACAAACAAATGTATTTTGGTGACACAAGAATGACACGCCGAAAAGTGTGTCATTGAAAGGATTACTAATCGTATACTATTCGTATCTTATAGGAAACCCTAGAACCTGAGGAGTTTGTATTGTTTTCATCTCTTCTCTTTTGAGATTAATGGTGCCTAAGCACTTATTCCGTTAGTTGCAGTCGATCATAAAATCAATTGATACTTAGAGGGACAGGATCCCATGAAGCTGATTAGCCAAACAGTTTGCCACCAATGTTGCTGCTTGTTCTAGTAGAACCTCAGTAGGAAACAAATCTTCTAATGCCGTAATATGATAATATCATCAACAAGGCACCAAGATAAGATCACAAATTGCATTCTCACTCCCTCTAGAATCTTGCAGGTCATTGTTTCGAAACTACTTTTCACCAGACACGCTCTCTGTAAGGTATTTCCCGTTCCCGGTCTTGTGAATCCATTATTTGGCGAAGGGTTCGGGAGTCCATCTTCTGCCAATAGCATATTCACACGATGAAACCCAGGTATCGGACCCAGTTTCCTAAAGTCAATTCACGGGATCTAATATTGCCTAGGGAACAGCATAATCTTGGTCTTTTGTGAAATTAGTTCCACACCATAGTTGAGCCGCTTTTGCCTGTCTTTTGGAGTACATGCCAATATAACGAAAGTTTTATTTTACCCAAGATTTGACAGACTATCTTTGCTAAAAATCAAATTTGTATTCTATTTTGAATAACAATTTCAAACTTATGCACAAAATTTTTTAATTAATTTTTTTTCTTTCTTCGTTTTCCTTGAGGTTTCATAAGTGAATTTCGTTACCGAATGCATGTTAACAAATTTGAAACTGCCATAGATTTTAATTTTTTTTTTCATTTTGTCTCTAGCTGCATGAAAATCAGGCTTATCAGTCATGATTGTGAAACATTTAATGAGATTAAGTGAAAAAGAGAAGAAGAAAAAAAAAAATTTAAATTAACTACTACGCTGGTTAGTCAGCCACTAAAAAGTATTAAATGTTGTTGCAACATTGAAGAAAATCTTAAAACTAGTTGCATATAAAAGCCAAGCAGGCTAGGACACATTGGTGGCTGCAACAATAATAATTTAAAATTTTGTTTCTATGGTTTAATGCACAGTTAGCAAAGATAGTTACTTTAGAAGTTAGTTACATAAAAATTTCTGCGTGGTTGGGAACTGCGCACTCGAAAACAATTTGGGAGGATAGAGCAGAGGAGAGCGAAATTCGTAGCTTAATTAAAGAGTTAAAGCAACTTTTGCACCAGCCCGCTATCACTGGTTTGTTACAACACTAACTATATAACGCAGTTTGACAGGAGTCAACTGTCAGTTTGCTTCCCGGCTTCCAAAAAAATAAAATTTCATAAAAAATCCAGCCAGTCTATCCAGTTTAGAAAAATTAGGACAATGAGACTTTTCTTCACCTACTGTGTACATACGCGGTACTTTGTCGGCGGAGAAAAAGGCACCTGGATACCTACTATATGAAGGATGTGAATGAACTGGTATTGGCAGTCTGAATCGAAGCTCCGAGTGGTTTCTGGACTACGAGGCAAATGGAAAACTTTGATATCGCAGTAGGCCCTGCATGTATCCTAAGTGTATCCGCCGCTCATACATACATACATAATTGGCCATAACAACCCCTTCATTACGGCCTAGCTTCTCAACACCACTCATGTTGTGTGCGTTAATTTTATACATGGGTGGCGGGACCTACAGTTTAAAGTCGACTCCGAACGACAGATTTTTTTGTTTTTTTTTGAGAAGCTCCGCCGCTCATACTCTATCCAATTTCGAAGTTATAAACAATTTTATATTTTCTAATATCTTTTTAACCCTGCAGTTCAACTGTGTGATTTGCAGTTTAACGCTTTTCTCGTGTTTGCTTTGCATTGCTTTGTCGCTTTATTTAGGATGTTGTTTTTCATCACACACAAAAACACACAGTAGCTTATATTTGCTGCTGTTGTTGTCACAGTTGAGATCACTTTTTAGTGTATTTGAGTTTTAATGTTGTTGTTGTTGGTTTTCCTTTACGAAGTTGTTGCTTAAAAAATCAGTTTAGAAAAATCGTGACATAAGGTCATATAAAATGTACACAAACAACTGCAATAACAACATTAACATTTACTCTCTAGGAATAGTTGTAATAATTATAATTTATGCACTCACGTGTAATAACTTTTTTTTCTCTTTTTCTCAAATAAAAATTTTCTCATTCGAACTTTGTTGTTATGTTGTGTTGTGTTGTGTTATTGTTTACAAAATATTGTTGGGTTTTTGTTTTCTCTTCTTTTGTGGCTCCTTATTGTAAATTTATCTCATAATGTTTTGTTGCTTTTGTTGTTATTGCATTTTGCTAAGTATAAGTATAAGACAATACGTGATATGCATTTATATTTCAAGTTGGGGAAATTTTTACTGTTCTTAGTAAAGCATTAAATGGTAGGCACCCTATATGAGTTCACCATACATGCTGCTGCTCCATTATGAGAGAATTTCCTTATGCACTTAAGGCAATTGGCGTTTATTAAAGTTTTCATTGTGTGTTAGTACACATGGTACATGTACTATGTATGCATGTGTTAGAGAGTTGTTAGAGAATGTGTTCATTTGTTTGTAATGTGTTGTGTTTTTGTTCGTTTTTTTTTTTCTCCTCATTTGTTTTGTCTTTGACATTTTCACCTTGTTGTTTATGCATTTATGCGTAATTTTCATATTTTTTTCCACTTCTTTATTGTAGTTATTGTTGTTGATTTAATTTTTCTTGCATATTTTCTCTTGTGATTCGTTTTGGTTTGGCTTTAGACAAACAGAAATTATGAGAATTTGTGTAAAACACGTATAAATTTGTTGGTATTTAGGTAAATACTCTCTCATCATCGTCATCATCTTCATCATCATCGTCATTGTTTGTGATAATCTCTTATGAATCATTCAATTATTTCAAATGAGAGAGTTCATCTCTATATAAATATCGTATTATTATGGCGTATTATTCTTTAGTATGCTGTGTACATACATACATATGTACGTATGCATTTGTGTACATACATTGTCTGCATATGAGTGTTTTTCAAGATTATAGTGTTCTTATAGGTGACCTCCATTGAGCGACGGCAAGAGTATTTATTAAAGGTGAGAAATGTTTGTTGCACATTAAATTAAAGAATCAACTCGTTCATATACATTAATTGTTGATTATACGATTCAGATTATTTTTGTTTTCAATTCATTAAAAATATTACCTAAGAAAATACATACAGAATTAAGCAGAAAGAATAAGAACAACGTCTGGAAAAAGCGTATTGTTATGTGTTCGGCATGGTATTTATTTGAAGCAAGTATTTCCCCGCATTTGGAGAGAGAAATTTTAAATTGTTGTAATTTTTTTTAAGTCATATTCTTTATAATTATGAACTATTCTTTATAATTACTACTAGGACTTAAAAAATCAGCTTAGGCTCGAACTAAAGGTACAAACATTTGAACAAAATACAAAGGCAGGGAAAAAAGCCTGTGACTTTTCAATTTATCATTTTTTCATTTCAATCCTGTTAAAGCAGCATCATTCATTTCATTTCCGGAGAACATTAAATAAAAAATGAACTTCGTTTTCTCGTGGACTACGGCTAAGCTTGATAAATACAAGCAGCATAGAAAATCTGCAGCTTTAATTTGAATACTAAAATGTAGTTGATTTAAAGATTTTCGTTGTGTTTGTAAGAGTGCGGAAAATATCGGAACTTTGGAAAGCCTATTTTAGGTTTAACAGATTGAAAAAGTGTTGGCTCTTCTGAGATTGAAAGTGCTAAAAATTGTGAAAATTATGGCAATTCAAAATTCTGTATTAGGCATCGGATATCATTCTGTAATATTGGTGCACCGCGTTCATTTGATCAGAGGATCCAATAGCAGTAAAAACACTGAGTTTCTCCACAGGGATCAGCTCCAAAGGAGTGGGTCGATTTAAAAAGAATTAAAAAACACCCGGGCTAGAAAAAAGTTAGGGTGCAGATATGTTTATGCATTTCACATGTGAATTGGTTGCTCAAATGTCCTATTTTATTAATTTAGTTACGAGTGTCTGTTTCTAGTATCCAAACCTTAAAAAGTGTGGCTATTCAAAAAGTTTAACTCATCCTACACAACCTTCCTCGTCTTTTTTATTTGTTTTTTTTGTAAGGAGTAACAAAATTTTCAACCTTCTAGTTAACACGGGGTTATTGACCCTCCCCCGTGTATATTAATTATTCTGATCCGACATACACTGCTGTTCAATAAAATAGATTCGCCTGCTCTCCGAAAGGTTTACTAGACATCTCTTATGCAAAGGAGTATATGTAAAAATGTAACTGCACCTTGTTTACTGGCCTCTTATGAATATAATTCCGATACATTTCAAAAATTTGAAGCGTGACTCTTCTTTAATTAATTGCATTATGTTGATCATGGTGAATCTATTTTATTGAACAGCAGTGTAGGTGGTTACATAAAGTGAGAAATAGTTTTTGCCCCCTTGAAATGTTTACTGTTTCTTTCGACATTTATTAAAAAATATCCTGCTTGTGATTCAGAAAAATAAGAATCCAGTGCAATATTTCTAATACGCATGATGATTCACAGAGTATCGCATTTATAAGCCAAGAAATAATTTGGGATCCTGTATGATTAAAAATTTCTTTGAAAAGTATCTGGAGTATCTGTAAAATGGGAGATATGTGAAACTATTTCGGTATTATATATATATGTATGTATAAGGAGTTGTAGGTCGTCAAAGGACTTTGAATGGCAGGATCTTGATGTATACTGCAGTTAGGATTCAAATTACAATGATGGATAAGAATTAAAGTTGAAGATAGAATGTAGCCTTGTGGTACTGCCAAATTTGAATTATCTGATGTATTAGCATCTATAATAACTCGAACAGTGCTATATTTCAAAAGACTTAATATAAATCGAGATATGACTACTAAAACGCACTTACTTTCATTGAAAGCATGCTATACCCTAACAAATGTCATGGAAATGTTTAAAGCAACAACTTGAGATTAGAATACGTAAGATAGCATCTTCACTCCTGAATAGGAAAATTCATCTTAAGACAGATGTTATGTTCATTGTGATCAGGGGCAGCTACTGATTAATAATTGATTCATATTTTAAAAAATATTAAGATTTTAACAAAATATATATTTACTAGCTGACACGGCGAACTTCGTCCCGCTCAAAATTGATTTTTTTATTGCCCAAAACAGGTCGCGGTATATATTTATTGTAATAGCGCTGACGAGGTTATATATGTACATATGTAGTTATAAACCATTTATTTCGTCATCTTAAAGGGGAGGGTTGCTACGCCCATTTTTGGTGAGTTTGTCGATATCGACTCTACGAACTTACCCACCAAATTGCATTCGTCTACGATTACTATGTCCCTAAATATTCAATTTTAAAGGTTTGCCACGCCTACTTTTTGCTATATCTAATGTTTTTAAACCTGATAAGCTTTCGAACAAAAAAAGAATGGTTAAAATCGGTTCAGTAGTTTAAAAGTTATAGGTATCACTTGAAGGGGGAGGGTTGTCACACCTATTTTTGGTGGGATTGTCGATATCGACTCTACGAACTTGCACACCAAATTTTATTCGTCTACGATCAATATGTACCTAAATATTCAATTTTAGCGATTTGCCACGCCCTCTTAACATTTACGGATATGAAAAATAGATGTTGTCCGATTCTCAGACCTACCCGATATGCACACAAATTTTCATGAAAAACGGTCGATCCATTTCGGAGGAGTTTAACCACTAACACCGTGACACTAGAATTTTATATATTAGATTGTATATAATCTTTTCCTAGAGAACAATAACCATTAAAGCATGATCAATAATTTTTGATTGTTTAATAAATTGAAGTTATTGATTTAGAAATGAAATATTTTTCTAAGAAAAAATAATTTCCCCACTCTTGACAATATTCACGAAGTACATACATATGTATGTCGCTGCTAAGGAATTGTTTTATTTATTTTCATGTAATTTTTAATTTTTTTTAATCTTTTTTTCGTAAATAAATTGAATTAAAAGTCACGTTTTATGTTGAGGGCGCGCGTGCCTTTTAAAGTCTTTTAACACTTAAAAAATAAAGATTGAATTGCTTTAAATTTTTATTTCTAAAATAGAAAAAAAATGTATACAAGTAAACATAAAAAATTATAAAATATGAATTACATGAATGTGCCACATGCCACAAAAAAAATAACAAAAAAAAACTAAAGCATGGAAAAACATTGTTGTCATAAAGCCTGGTTTTCTTGATAAAAGACAAAAAAAAATTAAAAAAAAAAATATAAAAACACAATGGCCCACTTTTGCCTTAAACGGGGGGAGGTGAGCGGCATAATTTAAAATGAAAAAAAAAACGTTGTTGTTCGTTTGTTTGTTTTAGCAAAACATTTGCTTAAGGCCATAAAAACAAATAAAACAAAAAAATAAAATAAAATTGAACGTTTTAATAATTGTTTTCAAACAACATTCAACACCGGCATCAAAAGACGTTGATGGTGGCCCCAAATCTTAAGCAAGACACACTTAAATCGATCAATCCAACGATCTCTCGATTGTTCGGTCGTACGTTCGTTCGTTCGATTGTTTGTTGGATTGATCGGTGGAAATCTTTGTTTTTGTTGTTTTTGATTTCGATTATAATTATAATGTAAATTTTATAAAATGACATTTGTATTGTTGTTGTTGTTGTTGCAGTTGGTATCATATACCACTATTTAAATTGTCAGTTGTTAGGATTATGACATGACATGTTGGACAACGTTATGAAAAGTTTTAACTGCCGTCATTGTTCGATCCATTGATGACTGTTTAATATGATGGCTTAATAGCATAATTGCTTTTGCTTAAAAGAGATTTTTTTTTCAACTGTGGTAAAATCTTTGCTTTTGTAAATGATATGGGTTTTCAATAGAAAAAAAATATTAAAACGCGGATCAGTTTTAAGACCATGCAAGTCATGTCTTTAATGTGATATAATCAAATATTTCTTTAAATACGTATTGATTAGAGTCATATATATATATTGAGTTAAATGATCAATTTTGAATATAAAATTAAAACAAATAAAATTTTATGAAATAAATATTAAAAATAAACACAAAACAAAATTAATTGCAATAATATTTCGGTTCCAGAAATTTACAAAGCATTTGATGGAATGTTGAAATGATAAACTTTTAATGAAACAAATACCGTTTTTTAGGCGAAAACCAATAGGTTTTTTGAAATCAGTAATATTCGATGGTGAAGTCGCCGTAATCTAGTAGGTAGTGTGTTGGCTTATTAGCCGTAAAGCCAGGGTTCGAGCCCCAGGCCAGACATCAAAACAAAATATAAAAAGTATTTCTTCGGCGACTTCCTCTCAGCAGATTTCTGGCAAAAACTCTGAGAGTAAATAAAATTGCCATGAAAAAGTTTCTCAAAATCTGTCGTTCGGAGTCGACGTTAAACTGTAGGTCCCGCCACTTATGGATAAAATTAACACACACAACATAAGTGGTGTGAGAAACTAGGTCGTAATCCTGGCTGAAGGGTTGTAGTGACCAATTATGTATGTATGAATATTCGATGGTCCCAGAGTAGAATGGAATGGACAAGGAACTTGGGATTATCCTTAAAGTGAAAGTTCATATCGTCAAAAGATCTAATCCAACTTCGGCAGGAGGCACAGAGGACAGAACATAGCAATATCATAGCAGAACTCGTGGGTATTTGCGAAAAGAGGGGAACTTCCGATGATTGTTCCAGGATTATTTCGTGGAGTTGGAAGAGCAGATTGTAAGATTATGCTCCACGCGGAAGAAAATGAAGTCTTATTCTAAACATTTGCTAGGTAATTCCAATAGGCAGATAATTCAGTCTGAAAATAGTAAGCGGTCGTCTAATAGCATTGTAGATTCGAAGAACACTTCTTCAGAATAAGTACCTCGTTTCAAGCTCATTAAGTGCTTACTCACTAAAGGAGAAACATTTCAAACCTATGTGTATTGTTAAGACAGAACAGAGTAAAAGTGGAGTTTCATCTCCTAATGTATTATTTCAACAACCATTTTCATACCAAGATAGTGGCAGAACAATACAACTTCTATAGAAAGTCGCCACTCTACTTTAGCTTCATAGCGTTGTTAATGTCTTATACATACATACATATTTGGTCATTACAGCCTTCAGTCAGCATTATGGACCTAGTTTCTCACACCACTTATGTCGTGTGCGTTAATTTTAGACATGAGTGGCGGGTGACCTGCAGTTTAAAGTCGACTCGGAACGACAGACTTTTGAGAAACTTTTCATGGCAATTTTATTTGTTCTCGGAGTTTTTGCCAGAAATCTGCTGAGAGCCAGTCACCGAAGAAATATTTTCATATTTTTATTTTCATGTCTGACCTGGGGTTGGAACCGTGGACTTACGTCTAATAAGCCAGCACACTACCTACTAGACTACGGCGACTTGATCTTATGCGATTAAGCTTATTGGGAGAACCTTTCTTGTGCAATACTTTAGTCTGGACTCCTTTTGATTTTCTCCATTTTATAAACAGCTCAGAGGGGCTGAAATGCTTTTTCGTAACTTTCTATTTGAGTGGATTTCATATGGTTTAAAGCGTGCCAATTAATAAGTCATTAATAAAAATAAAAAAAACTTCATTAACTAAAACAAATTAGAAAAAAAAGTGTCATATTTACTTTTCCTAATTTATTCGGGTACCAAACAAATTGCCACATTTAATCACCTGTATTAATAAAACTATTGAGTGACATAATCATTATTATTATTATCATATTCATTTAATGATAATCATTAATCATTAATTTTGTTTTCAAACACGCTTATTAAGATAAAATGAAAATGAAAATAAAAAAAAAATAACGATTGACTTACCATTTCATCCAAACTCTTCAAATCGTTGGTTATTATTTGTGGCTGTGGGCCATACATTAGCATTGGGCCCTCATCATCATCTTCATCGTTTTCGGTGTCACTATCATCGAATATATCGGTTTCGGTACCGATTGTTTCGGTACCCACACTCACATCGGTCTGTTGGGCATGTGTATTACTTGTATCGTTATCGGTTTGAGTACCACAACCGATACCATTGGCTTTATTGTCGGCGGCAATTTCACGATCTATTTGTCGTTCCATTTGTACAAGCATGGGTGCCAACATACCTAAGGGAATATACGAATATCGAATAAGGATTTGTTATAATAAATAATACGGAATAAATAATAGAGTCACATAAGATCACTGAATATATGTATATATGTATAATCACATGACAAATTTTAATTTGTTTCAATTAATTGATTCGATTTTTGATTATTACTTACCAAATTTTGCTCCTCTTCGGGCCACTTCTAAAAGGCATAAAATAACATGTTTTTCGTTTTTTCTCATAATGAGGTCGTCTGTTTCGAATAATAGGCACTCAATAATTTTAAGGCTTTTTCTGTAAATGAAAAATTTATTTCATGGAATTAAAAATTATTTCTATAAACATGTTAAGATCAAAAAGTCCTTAAAAAGTAAAAACGATTTGTATTTATTTTTAGTTTCATTTCAATAGTGAAACTTTTTCTTTTGATTTTATGAAAACAAAAAAAGAAAACCAAGAGAATAATAAAATTGCCTGTGAATTAATTTGTTCAGCTTTAGAAAAAAGTGAAAGAAAAAAAGAAAAAACAATTCAAATGAAATATAAATTATATTTTGGTACTTTATTTTGTTAAATAAAGTGCCATTTAGTACTTATTTTGAGGCATTCATGCATTCATTGCCTCATTATGGTTTGAACACACATCAAAGTGACTCGATTTTCTTCTTCGATGTTTCTTTCTTTTTTTTTTTGCTCTTTGCTGTCAGACTCTTTTAGAATTCATTGGGTAAAGAAAAGGCAACCGATCGTTGTGGCTGTGCGCTCTTTTATTACGATTTAAACATTAATTTGCTGTGAATGAATTTTACGCGGATACGGTTTAATTTCGTTGATCTAAATTTAATTGAAAAAACTTATTTTTTTATTTCATTTCATTTTATTTTCACGCATATCATCTCTTCATCTGAGTAGAAATAGCAGCAGCAGTAGTCTGATCATCATCGAGCTGATTATTTAATTTCACTTTTTTTCTTCGTATGTTTTTTTTTATTTTTTTTGGTTTTGAATGGTGATGGTTCCTCTTACGGCGGCGGTATATGATTTGATTTTTGCCAAGAATTTCACGTTTTTTGTGTTTGTTGTTGTTGTTCTGCTGCTGCTGTTTTTTTCTACAAATTTTAGTTGAAAGTGCAATGATCGAAAGGAATGCAATTCATTTCATTTCTTTCATTGCAATTGGTGAAATTACTATACATTGCAATAGCAAGTGTATAAGTGTGTACCTGTCTATGTATGTGTGTGTCTAATTAAGTAATTTCTAATTAGAATAGATTCATCAGCAACAAGTTATTGACACTTGAATGATTATTTTTAGGGTGCAACTTAAATTTAAATTTAAGGAATAAATGAGCGAATGACAAGTAAATGAAAGGATTGAAAATATTTCAGTTTAATTGGACAAAGTTTTCAAATTGAAAGTTATACAGTGGAAAAGATCTTTATATACATTCATTATATACATTATTCTCACACCACGCATGTTGTGTGTGTTCTCCATTATACATGAGTGGCCGGACCTTCAATTTAAAGTCGACTCCGAAGGCCAGTAATTTGAGAAACTTTTCATAGCAATTTTACTGTACTCTCAGAGTTTCTGTCAGAAGGCTGCTGTGAGAAAGTCCGCGAAAGGAATTATTTTCCGTATTCGTATTATGTATATACATAATTGACCATTACAACCCTTCAGTCAGGATTACGGCCTAGCTTCTCACGCCACTTATGTTGTGTGCCTTAATTTTATACTTGAGTGACGGGACCTACAGTTTAACGTCGACACCGAACGACATATTTTTGAGAAACTTTTCATGGCAGGTTTATTTACTCTCAGAGTTTTTGACCAGAAATCTGCTGAGAGGAAGTCGCCGTAGAAATATTTTTTTTTTCATATTTCGTTTTGAGGTCTGGCCTGGAGCTCGAACCCGGGCTTTACGTCTAATAAGCTAACACACTACCTACTAGACTACGGCGACTTCTTGGTCTCTACCGCTTATTAATCGACCGTTTGAACAAAGCAACTAAGGGCAAATACAAGATATTTTAGGTATACACAGTAATAAACTGATTACTACTCAAAGGCCGTACTCTCTAACTGCATTTGGTTTCGGTGTCGGACAAACTCTCCTGTTAATGCTAAAAAATCGAAAAGCCGCTTAAAACCTATTTGACCTAGTTGGTCGTCGTTAAGCTATTTTTTTTAAATGTTGATAAAAATCCTGGAGTAATCTTTTAATGTTAAACTGGGATTAAGAAGAACATGATATTTTTAAGAGAGAGAGAGAGATAGAGAGACACTCACCTGCACCAAGTTATAAAATTTGATACATTATCGCGGGCAAAGAATGTGCCGCTTTTTGCCGCTGGCAAATAGTGTACATTGCCCATGGCCAAAATGGGACCAGCCGAGCCGGAAGTTATCGAACGTGTCATTGATTTGTTGCGTGCCTGACGTCTGGCCAAATAATCCTCGGCTGCTTGTCGTACATAATTGGCGTGCTGCAAAATAAAGAACGAAATAAAATATCGCATGTAATTAATTTAAAAATCTTAAAAAAATACTTTTTTTTACACAAAAATTTAAAGAATTTTAAGTAGACGAAAATAAATAATGCACGCACACATTCGCATTGAATTATTTTTATTACACAAATAAAACTAAGAAATGAGATTATCTGAGCAAATATTTATATGAGGCATATAGTAGATGTGATGTTGCAAATATAAAACATACAACATAAGAAATATAGCAAAATTGTTGCATATTTATTAAATTCAGACATTTTGAGGTTAAATAACATAATCACCAAAAAATTATTTGAAATTTTTTATAAAAACAAAATTTTGAAAAAAATTGGTACAAAAATTCCTTAGGTTTCTAGGAGAAAAAAAATGTTTTTTAATTTTTTTGTTTTAATTTTTTAATTAAAACTTTTCAAACGAATTAATTTTATGAATATAAATTTTAATTAAAAATAGGAAAATAGTTTCTAATCTCTTGTCACGTTTTCTATTAAAATATTGATTTTGTTTTCAATTTATTATCTCTTTCGCTCTCCCCCTCTTTTTGTTATGGAAGAGATAACGATTTTTATTTGAGGGGAAAAACTTTTTGCCATACCATCATGGCATAATGTGTTAGCATTTAAACTTATAGTACGTTCGGGAGGTCTTAGTTGTCTTTTATATCGTTTATTTGTAAAAAAAAAATTAAATAAAGTTTATAAATAAAACCAACAATAATTCATTTGTTATCTCACTTGCATAATAGTGACATAAACAATTAAAAAAAAAATATATAAAAACTTAATAATAATAATGGAAAATACTATGAACGTATTTTTAAACTGAAGATAAAATATTGTGCTACAAATCAATATTTAAATAGAGATTCTTAAACTGTTTGATTGCAGTTTACAAATACATAGTTTCAGTACATATTTAATTATTAATTGGTTATTATAACGCTTGCGTTGTGTTTAAGAACTGACACCGTCTATATCACATATGTACATACATAATTGGCCATTACAACCCTTCAGTCAGGATTGCGGCCTAGCTTCTCACGCCACTCATGTTGTGTGCCTTAATTTTATACGTAAATGGCCAGACCTACAGCTTAACGTCGACTCCGAACGACAGATTTTTGAGAAACTTTTTTCATGGCAGGTTTATTTACTCTCAGAGTTTTTGCCAGAAATCTGCTGAGAGGAAGTCGCCGAAGAAATATTTTTTTTTTGTTCATATTTCGTTGTCTGGCCTGGGGCTCGAACCCGGACTTTACGTCTAATACACACTACCTACTAGACTACGGACGTCTATATCGGTGTACGTAAATTTGATTTTTGAATGGCAGAATCGACCAAAAGAATTGAGAAGCATATTTCCGGCAATTAGTTTTTCTTTCAGAGCTTTTATCCATAGACTGCCGAGAGAGGTATACCAAAAGCAATATTTTTTTCGAGATGTCATAGCAGAGGTTTGAAGTCGAACCCTCTCGTCTAATTATTGCCAATTCCCCGTCCAGAACTTGTGCTTTCAGATGCACATTAATGCCACAAAGATTCCAAGAATGTATTGCGATGATTTCTTCTCGTCATCACCGAATTTACATGTTAGGCTCAAGACAACGCCCATTCTGAATACGTGTATTCTGAGTCTACAGTGCCCTGTCAAAAGACCGGTTACAAACCTCAGGTTATTCGTGCTTCTCCTTAGCTGCCAATTCGTTTAGCAGACCATTTTAAATATCCGTTTTCACTTTACAGAATGACTCCGGTTCCATCAGCGGCTTGGAAGCACCCCTACTCGCAAGCTTATCTGCTTGCTGTTTGACCAAAAATTCCTAAATGATCTGGGTCCCAGCAGAAGATAACCTTATTTTCCATACATAGCCAATTAAGCTTCTCCAGACAGTCCCCCTTTTTATAAAAATCTAAAAACATAAATACCTGCCCGGTATCTGGAAGAGCCAAGAGTCATGCTATAGATTGACATACTACTCCGAAATCCACTAAAATTTGTTACGCCGATCCTAACTTTTTAAAAGCATTAATTGGGGTTTTTTTCGAACTAAAAATCAAAACATTTTCAGAAACTCTGACTCATATAATCGCACAATCGTCCAATTAAAATAAAAATGCGGCCGCCAAAAAGGGTTGGTTTGTAAATCATTAAAAGCTGCACCATATTCTTTTAGTCGTTTAAAGCGTAATGGCTGTCTGTCTGTCTGTCTGTCTCAAACTACGTTTCATGTATTACGTATCGGTATCATTGCATAGCGATAACGTAAAAATAGAAGCAAAAAGAAAAGAACAAATAGAAGCAATTATTAATTGCAAACATTTTTCTAATACTTTACATAGCTTTATATGCTCCTGCTATATACTGGCGAGTTCTTAACAGTTTTTCAAACAATTTATTTTATTCTTTTGAAAATTCTTTCATTTTTATTCTATTCTTTGTTTTTTTTTTCTTCTTATTCATTTTAATTTTCAAATGTACTATTTTATATGCAATGAGGCCAATTAAATGTCATGTAGTTTCTAGGCAACGCTTTTTCAAAAAGAAAAAAAAACAAAAACATAAGTACTCGTTGGTGCAATTATCCATGACCGTGTAGAGTTATTCAACGCCACGTCTCGTTTTTCTCCCTTTATTGTATGAAATGGAACACTAAAGTACAAAAAAGGTTTTGGTTAATTAGTACTTTTCATTTATAGTTTAGTTTAGAGTGAGTTTGGTTTTCTTTGGAATAGATGAGAACAAAGTTCAATTGATAGATTTGTTTTGTTAGAATAAAAGTATCCTGCTATTTTTAAAAAAGTACTAAATGCCAAGTGGTTTTATAAACACAACAGACTGTTTAAAATGTATTAATAAGGGACAATAATAAAACTGTAGTATTTTAGTATATATGTAAAACCAAGATTGTTTAACTATTATGTGTACTTTTTCAATTATTTGGTACTTAATATAAAAAGTACCAAAAATGCCAAAACGACGTAATCAATTGCTTACAATGTCTCCAATTTTTGTCTAGCCCATCTGGCCAAAACTATCGTGCGAGGGTACAATCCACCTTAGCTTCAAGTGAGAAGGGTACTAAAAATACGTGATGGGTATCCGTGGTTGCCCTAGCTTATCAGATGCAATAAAGGTATAGAGGAGGTTACTCTCATTGCTACCTTATTACTGCTATCATACAATCAATTATAGGGTATCCATATAATGTCTTCTCCAAGTCTGCTGCTCGGTGTACAAAATGTCTGTTCCCTGCCTAGCACTTGATATACATCCAGGGATGCATTAAATCATCGAGACATATTAGACTCGAGACAACCTGAGTAACGGCCTTTTGAGAGTTCCCTGTCAAAAGACCCTTTGTTAATCTTAGCTTTTTTCTGGATAGGCTGATGCATGACTCCAATCGCCTCCTACTGAAGTTTCCCAACAAAAGTTTCGATTGCCTCAAACTTACATATTTGGTCTCTCTTTATCTAGCCTTCGTTGAGCATACGTTCCCAAAATTTCAATCCATTCCACAGACGAGTTCTGGCCCCATCAGCGGTATAAAAGCTCGCTTACTCGTATACTTGTTCATTGACGAGAATTCAATTGAGAAAGTAAAACTATACTGCCGGGATATGAGCTTTGTATCTTCTAGATCACAGTCATGATTATTTTTTATTGTAATTGTCCTAAGCGTTCTAATGACAAGACGTCTGCGTATACTTTCTATAATATTCTGTGATTTTTACTGCCTTCTCCATGTCCATTAGTATACAACAAACCGGCATGTAAAACTGTCATAAGGAACTTTAAAATCTAATTCGAACTATTAAATGCTTAGACAGCACTACACACAACTGAAATATTTTCGTTAGGAGAACTTTTAATGAATTTTCATCATTTTTTTCAACCGCCTTTAATAACTTTTCTTTCAAATAGTACTAATTTCTTTTCTAATAGTACTACGTGTCAATATAGAAACTAACAACTCTAGGCAATTATTTGAAATTATTTTCCAAAATCTTCTGGTTATGTTTTAATGTAATAATACCTCTTAATGTATAGTGTCTTGATCATAAGTTTTCAAAAATCATTTGCAACATTTTAAACTTTTTTTTTTCTGGTTGGCTTAAAGCCGCCTAATTATTACATGAAAATACAATTTTAAATCTCTTGTGGCATTTATGCTACAATTCGAGTGCATTTTTGTCAAAGAAGAATTTCTAATTTATTAGATTGTTTTGTCATACAGCATAATTATGCTGTTATGTGTACATATTGTGTGCTTCAATTAAAAGAAGACCGTCTAAATACATACTTGCATTTGCTGATATGAATTATTTGAGCGGAGAAATGCAGAGAGTGAGAGAGAGAACGAGCGCGAATACTTCTTCATTCACACTACCATTTATCATAAATGGTGGCGCCACACATTTAAATTCTTGCCACATAAAGAAATGTTTTTTATTACTCATGCTACTTACTAAACTAATACGCATTCGCGAAAAACTTCATTATTTTCGTAACCAAGTCGACTGCTGCTGCTGCTAATGTGTTGGAAATGATGCACAGCAATAAAAGCGAAATTAAATTTCAAGCAAGCAACTTAAAAAATAAAAATAAGAAACAACAAAAAATCAAAAAATCGAAATAAGAAAATTAAAAGAAAAAACATTTTGATTTGTTTTTTGTTAAAATTAGAAAATTCTTTGTAAAATTTACGTTTTCTTTAAATTGAGTTGCTTTGAGAAGGTTTCTAAATTTAAAACATTCGAATTGAAAACGGGAAGGAATTTGAAAAAAAAAAATTACCACCAAGAACCTTTGGAAAATACTTTCTTCTTGAGTTTAAATATGTATTTTTAAAAAATTCCCATAAATTAACAAATTTATAAAAGAATATTTTTAGATGTTTAATTAAAGAAGAATTCGATACGATACAAATATTCTTTTATTTTTTTTAGTTGTTTAAAAATTTTATTCAAAATATTTAAATGTTTTGGAAGAGATTTTTTTTTTTTAATTTTTTTAAGAAAGGAAGACTGAAATATGCACAAACGACAAGCATGCATATTTATTTTTATTCCTTTTTACTCAATGAGTAAAGTTCCTCAACACTACTTGAAATACAATAACACAATATATTTTCTCAGTTGGCAACCCTATCATACTAGAACATGCCTATAGAAATATGTTTGCTTGGAAATAATAAGATATTCAATGATATGGTTTATAACAGACCTATGTTCATTTTCGCTGTGTTTTACCAGAGGACTCTATTGGAAGATGAATGCGTCCAGGATATTTAAAATATTTTTCAGAAGCAGCGATTTATAAATATTAGCAGTCAGTGTTTCTTATTTGAAGCATATTATCAAGATGCAGTTTGGAAGAAACGTCCGTTTGAACTTTGTAGGAGAACAACCTGGGCTTTAGTTTAAGATGTATTTGAGGTGATTTCCAATGACACTTCCAATGTCACAAACGTCTCATATACTTCTTCTTAGAGCCGATTCTCACATCACTTATTATGCTCGTCGTGAAGAGGTGCAATAGTACGGCGAAGGCATTCCTATAATGTCTCTTTCAAGCCTATTGCCCTCACAAACTTGCTGCTCGGCTTCATTCATTCCCATCACCACAGAATTTACATATTAGATTCTAGAGTATTGCCACTCTGAAAAAGTATACTTTGACAGTGAAAAAACCAGCTACCAACTTCAGGCTATTTCGGAATAGTCTGATGCATGACTTCGAATTTCCCTTTTTGTAATTTCCCAAAACCCTTGATTTCATGAAACCCATTTGTCCCGCTCTATATTGTCTTATGTTGGGTAGAGCTTTTCATCTATCTGCCTCCACTCCAGAGAAAGGTCCTGGCCCTATCAGTAACATGAAAACTTCTCGCAAGCTGAATTCTCATATCACCTGGGACACAGAAGAGGCTATCTAGATTGTCTCAGACTATCTTCGATGTTGTCTCATAGGAGCCGCGTGCTTGAATAGCCGCCTGACTGTTTCGTGCTTTGCATTTTCTGTTCAAGTTGAATTGAGCACATCTTTCGATGGCATAGAATTCCGCTTGGAAAATTCTAGCGATTTAATTCATGGGTTCGGAATGTCTCATTCTCTTTGCTTTACATCACAAGTTTCTTCAAATTTTTCCTTAGCCTTCAAGGCTATGTTATCTGGATATCCTTGGCAGTCCATGGCACAGATAGTTCTTCTACTACCACACTTCACATTAATGGTGAAAGCATCTCACCCTGTGGGCCTCCCCTAGTTGTGTTGAGCCTTATTGTTTCGTTTCCTGTATATGTTTCCACAGATGGCGTGTATAGAACGGACCTCTGTCGTTCATCTGGATATCATAGAACCAATACCCTTCCTATTTAATGTCCGGGGTATGGAGTGGAATCTAAGCCTTTTCAATTTAAAAAAGCATAATTTATTGTCCTTTTTTTACTAATTTATTTTCTTTCTTTTTACAATCCCTAGGATCAATGTGTAATTGGTTAAGTTTTAAGCATTCGCTTGATTTTTTGTTGCTGTTGCTATTTAGACTTAAAATTATTGTCTTCTATTGGCCATTTAAATTCCGTTCAATAATTTTCAATTCAATGTGAGCGAGTGAGTGAGTGAGTGTGACAGTGAAACAAATGTTTATGTATTTCGTTGCTTAATTTATTGCACTGCCTGACACTGTTTTACAGAATATTTTGTTAATGTTGCTGCTGCTGCTGGTGCTTCTGTTGTTGTTGTTGTTGTTAATGATTTTCCTTCTACATACGTTTCCTTCTCGTTTTTTTTACTTTAAGTATGTAAATATTGACTCGTGTCGATTGAAAATTTTCAATTCATTTGCCGAAATGGAATTCTTAATTTTTTTTGTCACTCCGGTATGTCTTGAAATGGGGAGTCTTTCGAAAATAATTTTTAACTGTCAGTGTCACTGTGTCTTACTTAATGTGTGTATATTTTATTAATTTCTGTATGTTGTTGGGTTGCCATTGTGCTGGTGGTGTAAATATTTTTATTGAACAATTGTTCAATAAAGTATGTGTGTGTATGTGTGTGTGAGTTGTTAAAAGCCATTAAAAAACAAATAAATTGTTCAAATTGACAAACAAATTGACAACATTAGCTAGTATATAGGGGAGTCAAAACAAAAAAAACTATTTCACTTCATTGTCTTTTCATTGTACCTTACACTGTCGTAGGTGGCATTTGTGTGTGTGAGATAGAGAGAGAGAGAAAGAGATAAACCATTGCTGCAAGCAAATAAAGTGCTTAATGCTGTAAACCTTTTATTAAGACTGTGTTGAACAAAGGACTCGAATCAGTCTATTGTTGGGGGAGCAATAAAGTTCTTACTGACCTTCCTTCTCAGTTTGCCTCCGCTATTTGGAAGGGCATTAAAATGCAATGAAAAGCATAAAAACAAATCGACAGATTTTTCTTTAAAACAAATTGTAGTATTGATATGCCCCTTTAAATAGCGGCAACAGCAATACAGCATCAACAGCAATTAAATGTTCTCAGAACTCCCTCTTCCACCTTCTCTCTCAATCTTTATTTGTTCTCCTAGCCATTCTTGATATGTCCAAAACTATTCATGGAGTCTGTTTTGAATTGTAAATTTGAAACACTTCTGTCATGTTTTTATTGTAAAATGTTATTATTATTGTTGTTGCTGTTATAGTTCTATCAGCCTGTCCGTTTCTTTTAGCACTTTTTTGTATTTGTTTTGCTTTCTGGTTCAACTCCCTTTTTAACGTTTATTTTAACCACATACGGGAAGATGATGTAGAGCAAGAGGATATTGCTGTTGTTGAGTGTTGCCATAGTTGAAAGTGGTGGTGGTGTTGGTGGTGACGGTGTTATTTTAGTGTTGAGGGCTACTCATTCTTGTGGTGGCTGCTGGCCTGGCGTTGGAGGTTGACCATTTAATGAAATCGCCAAAGCCAACAAAACAAAGAGAGTGCCAACTAATGTGTGGAAGGTTTTCAATGCATTTCATTATATTTCGTTTCATTTCATTTGGTTGTTTTTGGAGTAGAGGCTGATCTCTTTGTCTAAAAAAAAAACTTGAAAAAAATTAAACAACAAGAATAACAAACAACCGCGATAACAACAACGCAATGCTAATAGTGGTCGAGTTAATATTTTTTATGCAGTTTGTTGTTGCTGTTGTTTTTTCTTCTTGTTGTTGCTGGTTGTTTGTTATCGTATCGCATGCCAGGCGCTTGAGGCGTTAAGGCCACCACCAATGTTGGCTGATTGTTGTTGGAATTGTAATAAATTCAAGTATAAGAAAAATAACAACAACAATCGAAAACAACGTTAAAAGTCCACTTTCTTAATTGTAGTTGATGTAGGTATTGATGTCGGTTAATTTTTTTTCTTTTCATATTGTAATTCATATTGTTGTTGTTGTTGCTGTTGTCGTTGTTCTTTCTGTGGCTGTTTGTGGATTGTTGTTGCTGCTGCTGCTTGCATTACATGTTGGTTGTAAAAGTTCTTTTTTTTTTTTTTTGGTTTGTTTTTGTTAATATTGTTGCTGTTGTTGTTGGGTGTTGCATTTGGTAAACAAAACTGCTTTCCTTATTTATTTGTTTATTATAATTTTGTTGTAGTTGTTGTTGATTTGGCTTTTTTAGTTTTTAATATTAAAAAAGAAAACACATACACACACCCAGAGATACACTCAATTGGCAGCAAATAACTTTGGGTGGCGGTGCTTTCAACACTGAAAGAAAAAAATCCAAGTTTTGCAAAAGATAAGCGAAATAAATACAAAGTGAGTGTAAGGCATTATCGCACTCGTTTCAAAGGCCTACTTCTTTGTTCTTCTTTTTCTGTGTGTATTACAATATCATTCAAATGATCGTCACGGCTTTTCTGCATCCAATTGAGCAATTATTTCATGATTCTGGTACATAAATCAGACTGAATTTGATTGTAGGCATGGGTTATGATGACTTGGAGAATCAATGTACATACATATGTACACAATTGGCCAATACAACCCTTCAGTCAGGATTACAGCCTAGCTTCTCACACCACTCATGTTGTGTGCGTTAATTTTATACGTGAGTGGCGGGACCTACAGTTTAACGTCGACTTTCATGGCAGGTTTATTTACTCTCAGAGTTTTGCCAGAAATCTGTTGAGAGGAAGTCGCCGAAGAAATATTTTTTTTCATAATTTCGTTTTGATGTCTGGCCTGCGGCTCGAACCCGGGCTTTACGTCTAATAAGCCCTACTAGACTACGGTGAGAATCAATGTGGTTTGTGGCTTATTCGCATACAGCTAGTATGATGATGGCTAGTTCACATCACCTTCAGGTGAAATGACTATGCCCTCATATTGCTTGTGTAGAATATCCAATGTGATATGAACCTGTGTGGCATGTAGCGCTGTCCTGTTGAAATCAAATGTCGCCATACATAGTACATACATAATTGGTCATTACAACCCATGAGTCAGGATTACCACCTATGTATCTTCTCACTTTTGTATCCAGACTAATCAATTCAAGCCAAACGAAATTGGTATTGATCGACCTTTTGTATCGATTACGCTGCCAGCCTAAAATCTCCACCAAGCAGTGACTTTCTCGGAGTGCATTTGATGCTCTTGGATCTCATGTCAGTTTATACAATCGCAAATTCAACCATTCATCCAGAAATTGGACTCATTAGTGAGGAATACATTTCGATGAACATTAGGATCGCTCCGTACGCCGATTTTGATTAAACAATTTCAATATTTGAGCGTATTGTTAAATGCTACATATATTCGGCCATGGCGATTTGGCTTAACACAGTAAATAAATGACTACAAATTTGACAGACGGAGCTTCAACAAGGTCCCCGTTATAAGCTGTCAAAGTTCGATAGTCTTTGTTGGAATACCCGTTATATTACACACTGATTTATTCTAGATTTTAAGAATTTTTTTATTTTTTATTTTAAACCTTCGTGCCGGCATTTAATACATTATAGTACCATATCCAAAAAGTACTATTTATTAACTTATTTTTAATAAATTATCATTATTTTTCATTTGTTCTTTTTCTCTCTGTATATTTTTTCCATTATTATCGTTATTACATTTAGCTGTGTAAACAATGGCTTTGAAAGCCTTTCATAATATAAAAATCAAAAAAAGAATTAAAAACACATTCAAAAATCAACTTCTTATAGAAGAATACTTGAATGAATATGCCTTTGGGGTGGCACTATTATTCACATATTGTATCTGGAATGAGTTTTAATTTTTTTGTTGTTGGTTGTTTTTCAACTCTTATTTCGACTGTATGCCTCAAGAAGAAATGAATATCTTCTTGTAGGAAAACAAAACTTTACATCTTTTGAAGTGTTTATGCAATTTAGAAGATGAGGTTTTTTGTTAACGAAAAAACGCAAAAATTAAAACTTAAGGAATATAAACTAAAGAGTTATTTACGAAATGAGTTGTTCTATACAAGTGGTTAATGAGTGGGGTTTTATACTTATAACACAACTAGTGTGTAATTTTTTTCTTTCCTCTTGTGTATTTTCTATGCAAACATCTGGCAACGTATGTAAATAAATATTATTGGCATTAAGGCATTTGAATATTTTGAGAAACTAGTTTTTAAAATTGAAGAGCTCACGTCAGAATTGGTTTAAAAAAATTCTAGGGTGAGAAAGTTGAGCACTTAAGGATTAATTCATGCCTCAGTTAAATTATCCAGTGATGGGTTCCAGGACATTGTATTGTTGTTGGAAACGAGATAGTCAGTTGAACGTATTCATAATAGGACTGTCCTATGTCAGAGATATTTAAAAGTTCTTATCTCGCTACGTTACATCATGCATAGAATATAGTTTTCCTTTAGAGAAAACATCATTAGGTAAATGGAAAGGCTTAACAACTTATTCTATTGCTAGATACAGCCTAGCTCGATAAAATCAAAACTAAGAGCTTTATGAATTATTTAAGAGAGAGAGCCGTTAGGAAAGACTGTTAAACTGTAACTGGACTATTCACAACAATTCCCTAAAATAGGAATTGTGGAGGGGACAGCAGTGAGGAACCGGAGGTACATCTACCATGAAAATTTATCGTATTAGTTAGGAAGTGATTCGAGATTTTGTCCCTTTTATTAAATAATATCAAGATTAGTGCCGTGTATGCGTACAGTAATACACAAACACCATCGTGTATTGCTTCACTTCATAACCCTGGATGAGAGACGGTTCCTCCACTTTGTAATTTAAGTAATTAAACAGTGTATTCAGTGGACTGGAACAGTGCTAACTGGTGTCATTATTATTGATTATCAATAATAGTGAATGCTATTCAAAGTTACCGCCATTGAAGTCGCCGTAGTCTAGTAGGTAGTGTGTTGGCTTATTAGACGTGAGGCCACGGTTCAAACCCCAGGTCAGACATTTCCAACAATGCGAAATATAAAAACAAATATTTCTTCGGCGACTTCCTCTCAGCAGATTTCTGACAAAAACTCTGAGAGTAAATAAACCAGCCATGAAAAAGTTTCTTAATAATCTGTCGTTCGGAGTCGACGTTAAACTGTAGGTCCCGCCACTCATATATAATATTAACACACACAACATAAGTGGTGTGGGAAACTAGGTCGTTATCCTGACTAAAGGGTTGTAATGACCAATTATGTATGTGTATTTAAAGTTTAGTTTATGTTATGGGTTGGGTTTTAATCCCTATAACATCTATTCCGTCATTTAATCTTAGCTGGCATTTCTTACCCATCCTGATAGTTCTAAGAAGGTGTGGATTCTACCTAAAACACATATGGTTCGACACGTTTTGACATTCCTCGTCTCAGGTTCACAAGTGATGGACAATGGCGCTGAAGATGTTTCGCGGACTCTTCTTCTTTTTCATCATTACAACCTTTCTGCAGGCTAAGGTTAAATGAAAAAGTTGTAAAAAAGATCCATAAAAAGCAAGAACTGTTTCTTTTAGATAATGCATTGGCTCAAAGAAGTCGCCGTGGTCTAGTAGGTAGTGTGTTGGCTTATTAGACGAAAGATTTCTGGCAAAAACTCTGAGAGTAAAAAAAATTGCCATGAAAAGCTTCTCAAAAAATCTGTCGTTCGGAGTCGACTTTAAACTGTAGGTCCCGCCACTCATGTATAAAATTAACGCACACAACATGAGTGGTGTTGAGAAGCTAGGCCGTAATCCTGACGAAGGGTTGTAATGGCCAATTATGTATGTATGTATTGGTTCACACAGCAATTACTGTGATGGCAAAAATCAGTGAACTGTAGTTCGAATTGCGTTATAAAATTTTTTTTTTGTCCTATTCAGCTCCTTCGAATTATTTTTCGATTCTGTGCTTGAAGAAAAGGTTGGATGGTAAAAGATATGGTAACAATGAAAAGGTTAAAGTCTGCAGTGGATAGATATTTTAAGAAGCTTGATAGAAAGTTCTTACAAACAACAGGATATTCAAGTTATTGTATTACATATCGTGGGGAAAAATGTATTCACTTGGAAGGTGAATATGTTGACAAAAACAGGAATAAAATTTTAAAAAAGTTGTTTTGTGTTCTGTGTTAGATCGGCTTATTAATATTTTATGTATACCGCATATACATATATACTATTTAGTTTTTGTTAATTTTATAATACTTTTTGTTTAAATTTTTAAAAGCCTATTATTACATTAGAAAAATGAGCAATTTCACTTTTTTGTGATGTTTTGGCAACATTTCAAACCTTGACCGTAAAAACAATTTCATTTTAACAATCTCATCTCTAAATAATGCCAAAAAAATATTTTAATTTCCGTGTTTAGCTTTGAATAGTTTTTAAATTAAATTTTATAAAGACATCAGTCAGTAATAAAAAAAAGAAACAGAAATAAAAAACAGTGTACTTCTCCTCCCCTTTTATAATTGCAAAAATAAAACAAAAAGTGCTGTGTTATAACGAATGAGATGTAAAATTTAGAAACAAAAATTTACTTTCACAATCCGCAATTCAGTGTTTGTTTATTTAATTAATTTGTTTTTAATTTGTTTTTAATTTTTGTTTTTTGTTTTGCCAATTAAACATTTTCAATAACGTTTCGATTATTTTTTCTTCCTTTTTTTTCGAATAAGAAATAAAAATTGTTTCCCCCCCTTCTTCCGTTTTGCCAATTGTATATAAAAATCGTTGATAATTTTTTTAGTTTTGACAGGTGTTAACTGTTGCACTAATAAAAATATCGACTGGATTTTTTAGTATCTTTAGCATGAGGGGGAAAAAGTGGGAGAAGATATTTATGCAAAAAAAATTTTCAACTTTATTTTGTTGCATTCAAGCATGAGTTTTATTGCTATGGAATAATAATTTTTTCCTTTTTTTTTTTGTATTAAATTAATTGAATAAATAAACAAATTTGTGTTAATTTGCCAACATTTTGTAGGTTCAAGGGTATCAGCCAGCCAGCAGGCATTTACCATACCATACTGTTCAACCAACCAACGGCTGTAAACTTTATTTAATACATTTTTTTGTTTGTTTTTCATTTCAATTGCCGTTTCAAATTCAATTTGACTGACAAAGTTGCCAACATAAAAGTTGTATTATTGAAGCGAGTACCCTACAACCGTTAGTAATTGTGTGGTATACATGTGATATTTATTTCAAGTAAATTTTTTTCTAAATGTTTGAGAAAAATTGTTCAAATAATCCTTGGTCCTATAGCCTCCATACTATTTAATGCTAGGGCATTGCATTATGGGAACACATGCGAGGCGTATTGGTCCCTTGGAGATTGTCCCTCACCTGCCGGGTACATGCCCGGCTCTTTGCCAAAGGAGAAAAAAGTACTTGGGTGCTTACAACATGGATGATCTGGATGAACTGTCAGGGATTGACATTGGCAGCTTAAATCGCTTCATCAGGAGCTCCGAATGGTTTCGAGACTAGGGGATAGCGGATAACTGTGGTAACACAATGGGCCCAATGCGGCCCATTCAATTCCATCCAATTTTCTTGGATGGGCAGTCACCTTTACCTACCTATCCCCAAAATTCAAAATTATTTGAAGGCTCTTTTGCTTGATTAATATGTGAGAAATGACTTTAATCCTCGAGTTCTAGAGTGAGAGAAGTAAAGTATTTGACATACATACATAATTGGCCATTACAACTCTTCAGTTAGCATTACGGCATAGCTTCTCACACCACTCATGTTGTGTGCCTTAATCTCTTATACTTGAGTGGTGGGACCTACAGTTAATGTCGACTCCGAACGACAGATTTTGAGAAACTCTTTAATGGCAGGTTTATTTACTTTCAGAGTTTTTGCCAGAAATCTGCTGAGAGGAAGTCGCCGCAGAAATATTTTTTTTTTCTTATTTCGTTTTGATGTCTGGCCTGGGGTTCGAACCTAGGCTTTTACGTCTAATAAGCGAACACACTACCCACTAGACTACGGCAACTTCATGACATTACAAGATGAATATTTAAAGTTTCTGTACATCTATGGAAATGACGTCTTATTAGTTGTGTGAACATAGCAAGTATGACAGCAACTACACCGCCTAATGGGAAATCTTGTATATATCGTGATCTCTAGTTCTATTCTTCCTTCAATCTGCAACTGTGGCATAACAGTTTATTCCATTTTTTATCCGATATAGCCTCATTTATGCAGAGCATTGTTATTTTGTTTAAATTGAGAAAAAAGAATTTGTTTCGTCGCCTATATCTCTGGTCCTAAATAACGCCCGACTCTAAAGAAACCTGGTTTGGAATTCTTCATAACATGGGTATATAGTGGGATGCCTGTAGCAAATCTTATTTCTGCACAATACAGATCATTGTCTTCAGACCATGCTAACATAGTGAATGTTTAAGATTTTCTTGCATCGGCTTGTCTTTGGCTTTGCCTTAGAGTATATATTAATAATTAATTCCAATTGCAGCCGTAAAGTATGCTTTGTAATATGTGTGCATAACTACTGCGCCT
This sequence comes from Sarcophaga rosellei, assembly GCA_930367235.1. Lineage (NCBI taxonomy): Eukaryota > Metazoa > Arthropoda > Insecta > Diptera > Sarcophagidae > Sarcophaga > Sarcophaga rosellei. The sequence continues at coordinate 80,746,138 of OV884018.1, forward strand.
TTTGGGTAGGCATACAAAATGTAGGTTATTTTATATTCGAAATATGCCTCTTATCATAAATATGCTCTTTAAATTGTTATTGCATATTTTTGCTTTTTTTTAGAGGCATAAGTATTTTTTATTATTTATTAAATAATAACGAGAATGAGTGTGAAAACGTGACTTTGTAGATACAAACAAATGAATTTAAATTTATGCTGAATGTTTTTTTTGCTTCTTTTTTTGTTAAAGAAAGACAAAAACATGGAAAAATAAATTTAAAACCCGTAATAGTGTTTATATTGGATCAAGTGAAATGAAATGAAATGACATGACATGATTGTGATTGTTTTTTGATTTATTGGTTTTCTTTTCGGTGTGAGTGTGTGATTTTTTTGTTTTTGTTTTAAAAAGAGGTGAAGAATTGTCTCTGACATAAACGACTTGAAATTGAAAAGATTTTTTTAAATTACATTTTTTTTGGTGTTGAGTTTCGTTTAAGGCTGTCATAATTTATTTAAAAAAAAAAATAAAAAATTATTTTTGCTATTCAAATAAAAATAAAAAAAAAAAAAATAGTTCAAGATCATCATGAACTAAAGGGGTTGGGTAACGTTTTTCTATAAACAAATATTCTCTAATATTTCATTATATTGTTCTTTAATTAACCTAACAATGGACACCAGAAATATGCAAAAAACACAACAATGTATTTTAAAGTTATTGTTTGTAAAATGAAAAAAAAAAACCAAATGTTTCAGGTAATTTTGGTGGGAATTGTTTTTCAAAACGTTTAAATATCAAATGTGATTTGAAAATATTTATTTATTTTTCTTCTTCTGAAGGCTTTTTCATTTTGTTTTTTTTTTTTTTAATTTAAAAATAAAATAAAAATAACCTTAGACGTTTTGTTATAAAAAAATAAATTAATTATCTCTTCCTGTATTTCACTTTCTGCCACTGTGGTGCAAAGAAATTACAAAAAAAAAAAAAAACAACCAGAAAAAAAATTTGCAGACAACACCTGTGAGTTTATTACCGGCTGAAATGTTAATTGTTATTTTTATGTGCAGCAGTATTTAGGTCGCATTACGTTACGTTTCGTTACGCACTGTCCTGAAGTTTTTATTACAACTTTTGAAAGTGAACAAAATCGCGTCTTCACTTCTTTTTTTTTTAATTACTTTACAAAAGATTAAAACGAACAAACAAATTATTGCCAGTTATTTTCCGTGTTCAGTACACAACGTTTGTGTTTTGTAACGAGGGTCTATGCAGAGGTAAATTCAATCTGAGACTTGCGTATTCAAGTCTAGCTCATGCATTAAAAACTCAAAACAGATTTACCGAAATACAATAAGAAACTAAAATAGGCTGTTGATAACTGCCATCTTTTTGAGGCTACATCCGTCAAATTAGTTGTCATTTATTTAGTTTATTTTGCCAAATCACCAAGGACGACTATAGTCAATGACGTGTGTACGCTGAATGGGCGCTTGGGCAGTTGGCAATTGATCTTAATTTTGAGCAAAAATTCATCTTCAACGGTAAGGCTCATTCCTGGATGGGAGGCGGTTCGTGACCAAACAAAATTGTCGAATTTGAAGCGATACCAAACCACATGAGATCCAAAGAATCCCCAAAAAGTCACTGTTTGATGTGGATTGTGGGAATGGCGGCATCATCGCTCCATATATCTTTGAGAATGACGTTAGCCAAGCCATTAATGTCAATGGAGAGTTGATGATTATCAACTTCTTTTGACGTTAATTGGATAATCCGAACACCAACGACATGTGGTTTCAAAAGTACTGAGTTACGTGTCACACATTGGATATTTTGCACGAGCGATTTAAGAGCGTGTTCATTGCATGTGTTAGTGATGGGGACTGGCCACCGAGATTGTTCGATTTGACCACGTTGGACTTTTTCTTGTGAGGTTTTTTTAGGCTACAAACTACAGCGATCCTCAGAGCCAACATAACCCCCCGTGCCATCGGTTATTTTCAACCTGTGCCATAGTCATGGAAAATTAAACATTTCGGATGCACTCAACCTAGAAAATTAAATGAGGTTTTTATCATGGTGTATGGGCTTCAAGAATCCATCTCTTCCATACCACAGAAAAAGGAGCAAAGACCGATACAAATGTAGCAAACTTAATACAAGCTAGGATTCATGAATTTTCAATTCATGCTCTATGATAAGAAGTTTACAGTGGCGGTGGATATCAAAGGTTGACATATATAATTTTATTTTCAAAATGGTAAATCCACACCGAGGATACTTGCTTCGTACTTGATAGAAAGGCGCCTGGCTGGTTAGTTCTTAACCAACTTAGTGTTCAGAATGCTTCTGGGCTTTGGTGGGCGAGCCACGCCCAGATCACTGGCAACGAAATTTATGATGGGCTGGTGATGATTGAATTGGCAGTAGACTTCTGTTCCAGAGCCCTATTGCTATTTACTCATAGCAAATGTTATCTTTTCAACTATTTTTTTTTTTAATAACTTTTCAAACTTCTCTCGTTATTTATTAATTGTTAATTAAATGAAAATATTTTTGTTGATTATTTAGAGGTGAGGAAAAGTAAAATTTCGTAGCAATTTCGTAATAATTTTTGAAATAATTTTAAGTTTCCTACAAATCCATACACATTATAAGCTTCGTAAATTGACGTTTAATTTTTGAAAATTATATATAAATTTGTACATATGTATGTACATATGTACATGCATATTAATATTGTATAAAGTTTTTAGGCCATGTTTTAAACTTTTGTATTGCACTGTAACCATATTTATCGATTATGTTTATGCCACATGTACGCACTTGTAATGGAAAACCTTTTCGAACAGCAAATGCTTGAACAATTTGTTCAAATACGCATAAAAGAAACACACACGTAAAATTGGCGCGTGTCAAATGGAATTTAAAATTTTTCATTTCATGTCAATGTTCTAATGCTCTTTGGGAAGCGTTACATGCCCTTATATTGGCATGTTTAGTCACAGAGAAAACCGCGTCTAAAGGTTATAAAATGAGAGCAACTAATTGCAAGCAACAGTTTAATCAATACGTGTATTGTATTACACGAGCTCATTTATGGTACGAAGGTTATACGCACTTAATTAAGTATCATCACATATTTGAAATTCTTTAAAAAATGTTATGTACTAATGCTGAAGGAACATTACGAGCTTTAAATTTTAAAGAGTGCCTTGATGTTCGTGTGGTCGTATAAGCAGAGAAGCTGCTCAACATTCTGGAGCCCCAATAGAGTCCAGAGTATCTAAATACGAAATAATTGAAGAAATCAGGGCATTATGTTGACAGATTAAAGATGGCAAGTACAAGAGATTGTAACAGACATAGGCATGAGACATGCCGCAGTGTATTCAGTTTTAAAATATCAGTTGAATATGACAACGGATTCCGCGAAAGGGTTTTTGAATTTGTGGTAGAGAAATAGACCAGAGCTTCAAGTTTAAATCTAAGCTATGACATATTAAATAAAGATATTTGAACATTTCTTTTGACGACTACACTTTTAAGCAATATTCAGGCAAAAAATCTTTCTCAATATCTTTTATTCGGAGTAGATGCCGCCAATCATGAATAAAATTAATGCATGCAATATGAACGGTCTGAGAAGCAGGTCCGCAATCCTGATGCAATAATATATGTGTATAGTATGTGAGGGTGTTTGAAGTCACCGTAGTCTAGTAGTTAGGGCGTTGACTTGTTAGACGTGAGGCTACGGTTCAAACCTCAGGCCAGAAAGCAAACCAAATATTTAAAAATAATTCTTCTGCGACTTCCTCTCAGATTTCTGGTAAAATTGCAATGAAAAGTTTCTCAGAAATCCGTCGTTCGAAGTCGACTTTAAACTGTACTCATGCATAAAATTGATACACACAACATAATTGGTATGAGAAGCTAGGTCGTAATCCTGTCTGAAGGGTTGTAATGACCTATTATGTTGTATGTGAGGGTCACGTTTCCCACAATCAAGTTCAGGTCCAAGTAGGAGCCGAAAATTTATTCTTATCATACTTTCAGATCGTGCCACAATAAAAACGAGTAGGTCCAAGTCCAAGTCCAGAAAGTCCCGAGTTTAATAGAAATTTTGAACCGCTTATAACTCTGGATCCATTAGACCTATTGAAATGAAAGGGGTGCCTTTGAAAAGATCGGAAGTCGTACCATAAGGTCCAAGTCCAGTTCCAGGTTCAGGCCTAAGTAGGAGCCGAAAATATATCCTTGAAAGTAGAAAGGTTTTATTCACCCACACATAGTAACGGTTTTTCTATTCAAATTTTTATTCAAATTTCTTATCGACATTTTCTTGTCAAATACCAGGCCAACAGAATCACGCAGCAAGCAACTGGCTGTAAATAAAAAGTTTTAAACGCCTATAACACTGGATCCATGGGGCCTATTGAAATGAGAGGGATGTCATTAGAAAGGTCTGAGGTCATACTTTCAGACCGTGCCAAAATAAAAACGAGTAGGTCCAAGTCCGAGGCCAGAAAGTCCCGAGTTTAATAGACATTTTGAACCGCTTATAACTCTGGATCCATTAGACCTATTGAAATGAAAGGGGTGCCTTTGAAAAGATCGGAAGTCGTACCATAAGGTCCAAGTCCAGTTCCAGGTTCAGGCCTAAGTAGGAGCCGAAAATTTATCCTTGAAAGTAGAAAGGTTTTATTCACCCACACATTGTAACGGTTTTTCTATTCAAATTTTTATTCAAATTTCTTGTCGACATTTTCTTGTCAAATACCAGGCCAACAGAATCACGCAGCAAGCAACTGGCTGTAAATAAAAATTTTTAAACGCCTATAACTCTGGATCCATGGGGCCTATTGAAATGGGAGGGGTGTCATTAGAAAGGTCTGAGGTCATACTTTCAGACCGTGCCAAAATAAAAACGAGTAGGTCCAAGTCCAAGGCCAGAAAGTCCCGAGTTTAATAGATATTTTGAACCGCTTATAACTCTGGATCCATTAGACCTATTGAAATGAAAGGGGTGCCATTGAAAAGATCGGAAGTCGTACCATAAGGTCCAAGTCCAATTCCAGGTTCAGGTCCACGTAGGAGCCGAAAATTTATCCTTGAAAGTGGAAAGGTTTTATTCACCCACACGTTGTAACGGTTTTTCTATTCAAATTTTTATTCAAATTTCTTGTCGACATTTTCTTGTCAAATACCAGGCCAACAGAATCACGCAGCAAGCAACTGGCTGTAAATAAAAATTTTTAAACGCCTATAACTCTGGATCCATGGGGCCTATTGGAATGAGAGGGATGTCATTAGAAAGGTCTGAGGTCATACTTTCAGACCGTGCCAAAATAAAAACGAGTAGGTCCAAGTCCAAGGCCAGAAAGTCCCGAGTTTAATAGAAATTTTGAACCGCTTATAACTCTGGATCCATTAGACCTATTGAAATGAAAGGGGTGCCTTTGAAAAGATCGGAAGTCGTACCATAAGGTCCAAGTCCAGTTCCAGGTTCAGGCCTAAGTAGGAGCCGAAAATTTATCCTTGAAAGTAGAAAGGTTTTATTCACCCACACGTTGTAACGGTTTTTCTATTCAAATTTTTATTCAAATTTCTTGTCGACATTTTCTTGTCAAATACCAGGCCAACAGAATCACGCAGCAAGCAACTGGCTGTAAATAAAAAGTTTTAAACGCCTATAACACTGGATCCATGGGGCCTATTGAAATGAGAGGGATGTCATTAGAACGGTCTGAGGTCATACTTTCAGACCGTGCCAAAATAAAAACGAGTATGTCCAAGTCCAAGGCCAGAAAGTCCCGAGTTTAATAGAAATTTTGAACCGCTTATAACTCTGGATCCATTAGACCTATTGAAATGAAAGGGGTGCCATTGAAAAGATCGGAAGTCGTACCATAAGGTCCAATTCCAGGTTCAGGTCCACGTAGGAGCCGAAAATTTATCCTTGAAAGTGGAAAGGTTTTTTCACCCACACGTTGTAACGGTTTTTCTATTCAAATTTCTTGTCGACATTTTCTTGTCAAATACCAGGCCAACAGAATCACGCAGCAAGCAACTGGCTGTAAATAAAAATTTTTAAACGCCTATAACTCTGGATCCATGGGGCCTATTGAAATGAGAGCGGTGTCATTAGAAAGGTCTGAGGTCATACTTTCAGACCGTGCCAAAATAAAAACGAGTAGGTCCAAGTCCAAGGCCAGAAAGTCCCGAGTTTAATAGAAATTTTGAACCGCTTATAACTCTGGATCCATTAGACCTATTGAAATGAAAGGGGTGCCATTGAAAAGATCGGAAGTCGTACCATAAGGTCCAAGTCCAGTTCCAGGTTCAGGTCCACGTAGGAGCCGAAAATTTATCCTTGAAAGTGGAAAGGTTTTATTCACCCACACGTTGTAACGGTTTTTCTATTCAAATTTTTATTCAAATTTCTTGTCAAATACCAGGCCAACAGAATCACGCAGCAAGCAACTGGCTGTAAATAAAAATTTTTAAACGCCTATAACTCTGGATCCATGGGGCCTATTGAAATGGGAGGGGTGTCATTAGAAAGGTCTGAGGTCATACTTTCAGACCGTGCCAAAATAAAAACGAGTAGGTCCAAGTCCGAGGCCAGAAAGTCCCGAGTTTAATAGACATTTTGAACCGCTTATAACTCTGGATCCATTAGACCTATTGAAATGAAAGGGGTGCCAATGAAAAGATCGGAAGTCGTACCATAAGGTCCAAGGCCAGTTCCAAGCTTAATTCTAAGTAGGAGCCGAAAATGTAGCCTTGAAAGTGGAAAGGTTTTATTCACCCACACGTTGTAACGGTTTTTCTATTCAAATTTTTATTCAAATTTCTTGTCGACATTTTCTTGTCAAATACCAGGCCAACAGAATCACGCAGCAAGCAACTGGCTGTAAATAAAAAGTTTTAAACGCCTATAACTCTGGATCCATGGGGCCTATTGAAATGAGAGGGGTGTCATTAGAAAGGTCTGAGGTCATACTTTCAGACCGTGCCAAAATAAAAACGAGTAGGTCCAAGTCCAAGGCCAGAAAGTCCCGAGTTTAATAGAAATTTTGAACCGCTTATAACTCTGGATCCATTAGACCTATTGAAATGAAAGGGGTGCCATTGAAAAGATCGGAAGTTGTACCATAAGGTCCAAGGCCAGTTCCAAGCTCAATTCTAAGTAGGAGCCGAAAATTTAGCCTTGAAAGTGGAAAGGTTTTATTCACCCACACATAGTAACGGTTTTTCTATTCAAATTTTTATTCAAATTTCTTGTCGACATTTTCTTGTCAAATACCAGGCCAACAGAATCACGCAGCAAGCAACTGGCTGTAAATAAAAAGTTTTAAACGCCTATAACACTGGATCCATGGGGCCTATTGAAATGAGAGGGATGTCATTAGAAAGGTCTGAGGTCATACTTTCAGACCGTGCCAAAATAAAAACGAGTAGGTCCAAGTCCGAGGCCAGAAAGTCCCGAGTTTAATAGACATTTTGAACCGCTTATAACTCTGGATCCATTAGACCTATTGAAATGAAAGGGGTGCCTTTGAAAAGATCGGAAGTCGTACCATAAGGTCCAAGTCCAGTTCCAGGTTCAGGCCTAAGTAGGAGCCGAAAATTTATCCTTGAAAGTAGAAAGGTTTTATTCACCCACACATTGTAACGGTTTTTCTATTCAAATTTTTATTCAAATTTCTTGTCGACATTTTCTTGTCAAATACCAGGCCAACAGAATCACGCAGCAAGCAACTGGCTGTAAATAAAAATTTTTAAACGCCTATAACTCTGGATCCATGGGGCCTATTGAAATGAGAGGGATGTCATTAGAAAGGTCTGAGGTCATACTTTCAGACCGTGCCAAAATAAAAACGAGTAGGTCGAAGTCCAAGGCCAGAAAGTCCCGAGTTTAATAGAAATTTTGAACCGCTTATAACTCTGGATCCATTAGACCTATTGAAATGAAAGGGGTGCCATTGAAAAGATCGGAAGTCGTACCATAAGGTCCAAGTCCAATTCCAGGTTCAGGTCCACGTAGGAGCCGAAAATTTATCCTTGAAAGTGGAAAGGTTTTATTCACCCACACGTTGTAACGGTTTTTCTATTCAAATTTTTATTCAAATTTCTTGTCGACATTTTCTTGTCAAATACCAGGCCAACAGAATCACGCAGCAAGCAACTGGCTGTAAATAAAAATTTTTAAACGCCTATAACTCAGGATCCATGGGGCCTATTGAAATGGGAGGGGTGTCATTAGAAAGGTCTGAGGTCATACTTTCAGACCGTGCCAAAATAAAAACGAGTAGGTCCAAGTCCGAGGCCAGAAAGTCCCGAGTTTAATAGACATTTTGAACCGCTTATAACTCTGGATCCATTAGACCTATTGAAATGAAAGGGGTGCCAATGAAAAGATCGGAAGTCGTACCATAAGGTCCAAGGCCAGTTCCAAGCTCAATTCTAAGTAGGAGCCGAAAATGTAGCCTTGAAAGTGGAAAGGTTTTATTCACCCACACGTTGTAACGGTTTTTCTATTCAAATTTTTATTCAAATTTCTTGTCGACATTTTCTTGTCAAATACCAGGCCAACAGAATCACGCAGCAAGCAACTGGCTGTAAATAAAAATTTTTAAACGCCTATAACTCTGGATCCATGGGGCCTATTGAAATGAGAGGGGTGTCATTAGAAAGGTCTGAGGTCATACTTTCAGACCGTGTCAAAATAAAAACGAGTAGGTCCAAGTCCAAGGCCAGAAAGTCCCGAGTTTAATAGAAATTTTGAACCGCTTATAACTCTGGATCCAGTAGACCTATTGAAATGAAAGGGGTGCCATTGAAAAGATCGGAAGTCGTACCATAAGGTCCAAGTCCAATTCCAGGTTCAGGTCCAAGTAGGAGCCGAAAATTTATCCTTGAAAGTGGAAAGGTTTTTTTATTCACCCACACATTGTAACGGTTTTTCTATTCAAATTTTTATTCAAATTTCTTGTCGACATTTTCTTGTCAAATACCAGGCCAACAGAATCACGCAGCAAGCAACTGGCTGTAAATAAAAATTTTTAAACGCTTATAACTCTGGATCCATGGGGCCTATTGAAATGAGAGGGATGTCATTAGAAAGGTCTGAGGTTATACTTTCAGACCGTGCCAAAATAAAAACGAGTAGGTCCAAGTCCAAGGCCAGAAAGTCCCGAGTTTAATAGAAATTTTGAACCGCTTATAACTCTGGATCCATTAGACCTATTGAAATGAAAGGGGTGCCATTGAAAAGATCGGAAGTCGTACCATAAGGTCCAAGTCCAATTCCAGGTTCAGGTACACGTAGGAGCCGAAAATTTATCCTTGAAAGTGGAAAGGTTTTATTCACCCACACATTGTAACGGTTTTTCTATCCAAATTTTTATTAAAATTTCTTGTCGACATTTTCTTGTCAAATACCAGGCCAACAGAATCACGCAGCAAGCAACTGGCTGTAAATAAAAATTTTTAAACACCTATAACTCTGGATCCATGGGGCCTATTGAAATGAGAGGGATGTCATTAGAAAGGTCTGAGGTCATACTTTCAGACCGTGCCAAAATAAAAACGATTAGGTCCAAGTCCAAAGCCAGAAAGTCCCGAGTTTAAATTTAAATTTTGAACCGCTCATAACTCTGGATCCATTAGACCTATTGAAATGAAAGGGGTGCCATTGAAAAGATCGGAAGTCGTACCATAAAGTCCAAGTCCAGTTCATACTTACATACTTACCAAGTAAGGTCATACTTACCACACATAGTAACGGTTTTTCAATTCAATTCAATTCATTTTATCCATAATATTTACAAATCAGTTATAATTAAATTATATATTTAAGAGTTCAAGATTATTTTTTCTTTTTCAGCTTAATAATAGATCTATGTTAACAAAATTAATATATACATACATTATAATTTTGGAGGAGAAAATTTGGTAAAAAACCTATATGATTTACTTAAAACTACTTATGCTACTTAACTACGACTAGAAAAAACCTAAGATGATACTAGATCATTAATATGGACGAAATCAGAATTCCTACATCTGTTATTAAAATTTTGTGTAAGCCTTTCGATCTTATCTGAAACAGATTCGAAACCTGTAATATCATGGATGCATGTAGTTGAAAATTACCAGGGTAGATTATATATGAGTTTTAGCAACTTATTCTGAGTAATTTGCAGTTTCTTGATATGGCAACAGGCGCTCGTAGACCAAACTGTGGCTGCATAAAATAATACGGCATGAAAAATGGACTTTATAATTTGTTTCTTATTATAAAGATTAAGGCTAGATTTCCGGTTAATAAAAGGATACAGTATACGGGTTATACCATGTTCACATATAAGCAGGTTAGCTAGGTTATCGTGGTTATCGAGGTTATCTCGTAACCAAGCCACAAATGTATGAGGTTAGCCATACAATTTGTATGAAAAGATAACCAAGTTCAGCTGTAGGTTACCTCATAACCTAGTAAAATACGCATTGTTGCATTGAAAGGTATTCAATAAAATACTCAAAAATGCAACGCTTTATATCTATTGTGAATAGTATATTGACTAAAATTTGACAGCAATAGAAAAAAAAAACATTTGCTATGGAGAAGATACATACAAAGATACATACATACAATACATTACAAATGCATACAGCTGTCAATTTCTGTCATTCTCGCATATGTTTAGGTTATATTTGTCATATGTGAACGCCACAAGGTTATCTCCAAGGTTAATTTTAGATAACCATAACCTTCTTATATGTGAACGTGCTATTAATATATTAACTTTATTTACCACATAAGGTATGTGGTCCTTAAATTTCATTTTAGGATCAAGCATAACTCCAAGATATTTCACTTTTTGTTCCCACTGTATAGCGTTATTATTCATCCTAATATTGGTCTGTGGTATATAACACTCCTTCCGTCTCCTCGTAAAATATATCGCCTGAGTTTTTTCACAGTTTAGCATAATTCTCCATTTATTGAAATAGGATGAAATATCAGATAATGCCCTATTCAGATTAGCTATTATATCAACAGCCAGAATTCCTGAGCTAAGTATAGCTATGTCATCAGCAAATATTGACACCGTGCAATAATCTAATTGAGGAAAATCTGATGTATATAGATTATAAAGAACGGGAGACAAACATGACCCCCGGGGGCAACCAGCCGTTATAGTGTGGCGTTCAGAATAATGTGAGCCAATGTGGACTCTAAAAGTACGAGAAGTGAGAAAACTGTGGACCATTTTGGTCAATGCCCTCAGGAAATTTAAATTAATCATTTTGTAAACGAGACCTTCGTGCCAGACTGAATCAAAGGCAGCTTTAATATTCAATAAAATCATACCCGTTGATCTTTGTTGGTTAATATTTACTCTCACTAAGTTGCGAATTCTCACTAAGGGATGAATTGTATTGTGTTGTCTGCGGAAACCAAATTGATGAGCCGGAGTAATACCACTGGCTTCCATGAAATCAGTCAGTCTAATTTTAATAACTTTTACCAAAACTTTACCCACACTCGACAATAAACTAATGGGTCGGTATGAAGATGGGCAGTCGGCTTGTTTACCAGGTTTTCTTACTGATATAACTTTAGCCTCCTTAAACCTTTGAGGAAAATAACAAAACTTTAAGCAGGAATTAATAATGATGGTCAAAAATTTAATGCCCTTGTTAGGGAGCGCCCTAAGGCATATGTTATTAATACCGTCGATGCCAGAACTCTTTCCATTCCTCAAGGTTCTTAATATGTATGTCAGAAATCTGAGAGATATTTACTAAGTTAACATCCAATGGATCAACACTCAAAGATCCATAAGATTCCAGAGTATCATTTATTAAAGAAGTCGTAGTTGGGTCGTCCAAATTGGCTGAAATGAAATAGGTAGAAGCATATGGTCGTGCTAAGATTTCACACTTTTCCCGATTGGTGATGAACCGAGAACCATTTTGTCTTAATATAGGGATATTATTAGTCCTTTTCCTCAAAATTTTCGTCAAATTCCAGTAAGGCGCCGAGCCCCTATCAAGCGTTGGCAACAGAGAATTCCAAGACTTATTTCTGAATAAATTAATTTCCTCTCGAATTCTCTGATTAAATATTTTCACTTGATAGAAGTCGGCGAGATAATTATAGCTACCTACACCACCTCCTCGAGTATTTATCCTATCGTTTCCATAAATTTTAAATTCCCTGTTGCTAATAGATAAGTTTGAATTAAGTAAGGCCTGTTTCAGATATTAAACAAATGTGTATACTGTGGTCAGCTAAAAATTGAAATAATTCTAGATATTTATTGCGAATGCCTCTTGCATTCCAAGTTATAATATTAATTCTATCGTCCTCTATTATGATAAAAATTTGCATGCAAGGTTCGTGATGACCTCGAATTGATCCGCCTGTCATTAGAAAGGTCTGTTGCGGGAACTGTGGATGGTAAAAACCAAATTTACATGAAAAGTTTATCAATAAATCAGTCATTCAGAGTCGACCTTTTGACCCCCGCCACAGATGGAGTGCCACGGGATACAATATGGAGTCTCACGGTCACAAGCGGTTCTAATTGGAAGCGATACAATATAAGAGCCTCAGTTAGGTGAGTTCAGTCAGTATGAAGAAGCTCTAATAGTACTTAACAACAAATAAGAGAGCGCAATATGCAGGATATGCTGGCTTAACAACATAGAAATATGGATCCCTCTCTGAAACTTTACCGACAATGAACTCATAATGACACAAACAAAACAGGAAAAAAGAAGATGGATCGGTCATATTGTCAGAAAGAATCCTAGGAGTACGACGACGATGGCTAGGTTATCGTTTTTGCTCGCAATATAATCCACAATGAATACTTTTAAAAGGTAAGAAATCAATCAAGAAGTCAATATTCTTTGACTCAATTTATAGAGATTTGGAGAAATCGAAAGCATTTTGTAAACAAACAAAATATACTTCGCCACTATGACAACAAGGTAAGGCTGTGCTTATTTGCAGTACACCATAGCACTACTCTACTAATTAGGCTATGAGTTGCACCTACTCATCCTCCCTATTCGCTGTACGTAACCCCAGGAAAAAAGAGTTGACGTCTGTAATGAAATCTTTTCACAAAGATATGTATGTATCTTAATGAACAAAGTCAGTTTTTTTTTAAGGGATAACAATGATGATGATGAAATAAAGTGTATAAGAAGAGTTCAATGAGACTCATGTTGATTTTTTCTTTTTTTATTCAAAAAACCTATGTATGTTTAATTTATAAAAATCATCGATTTATTAACCTAACCTATCCTATCCTCTCATAAACATATGAACTGACCCATATTTTATTTGATTTTTTTGGTTATTAACGAGTTTAATTAATTCCGATTTTTTTTTTCTTTTTGGTGTGTATTTAAATGTTAATTTGATTAATATTTTACCGTTTGGTTTTTGAACAACATTTTGTTTTTTTTCCTGTTTAAAGATGTGTTTTAAGGTCATTTATTTATAAAACGATTTAATCAAACTAAGGCAAATATTTTTGTCTGTCCTTTTAATTTTTTTTTGTATTTAAACTTGGCTTGTGGTCCCTGCATTGAACTTTTTTCAGAAAACAAATTTTTTTTATAAATTTTCGTTAGTCATGGCAAATTAACAAAGAAATAAAGTTTAATTCATTGTTTTCAATTCCTTTTTGGGTTATAATATAAACAATTAATAAGATTTTTATCTTTAATTGTGTTGTTTTCTATATTCATTTGCCAATTTCATTGAAGAAATACTCGATCGAAAAGAAGAAAAAAACAAAAAAAAAATTTTAAATTAAAATATATTTCAATAACAATTCAAGCGAAACTAACAACTCCAATGAGAGAGCTTAAAACAAAATTCAATTGTTTAACTTGAAAATAGAAAAAAAAAAAATTGTTGAACAAATGAAATGAAAAATTTTTGAATAGAAAAAAAAAAGAATCGTTTCGAATCGAATTGATTGTGAATTGAATAGTTTTGCAAACCAACTGTTCATTTAAGCGAACAAGACAGCTAACTAGCTAGCGAGCGAGCTGTACATATGTGTGTGTGTTACCAATTGGCTGTATTAATGAATGACTTGAATGGCTGGCTGGCTGGCTGGCTGACTGACTTGAGACTCTGAGAATGTGGGTGAACTTGTTAAATCGATCGAGGCCATAACCGTTAAAAAAAACGTTTTTTTTCTTTCTGTTTTCATATCTAGAAAAATAATACAAATTAAGAAAACTACAACAACAATAATAACTAACTAAAACCAACAACTACAAATATGATAATAAAAGACAACAACTTTAAGACATAAACAGTATGAAGCTGAAGCGCGGTATGAAGTACTGGAGACCATAGCGTTTTAATTCATTCAGAAAAACAAAACAAAACAAAAAACAGAAGAAAAAAAGCCGAAGAAAAATAAAATATTGGCCAGCAAATATTTGCTTTTTTAGTGTTGATTTCAAGAAACCGATAAATAAAATAGAGCATGTTGTCTTTTAAACAACAACAACAACTGCAACACCACCACTACCAACAGCAATAAAAACCTTATCAATATAAATTTCATTGTTGTTGGTTTGCTTGCTTTGTTTGTGTTCTGTTTTCATTTCATTTGAAAATTTTTATTTCAAACAATTTATGGCTGCAGAATAAGTGAGTGAGTGAATGCGTTGCTGTTGCAAAGCCTCAAATAGCTTTGAAATTGAAGTTCTTTTTACAGGCTATAGATTGCAAGTCGTCTCAAGAAATTCAAACCCTAAGTCTGAACGAACGATCGAACGAACGAACAACTGAAACCAAATTGTTGACCAAAATGTTTAAAACACACAAACGCCTTCGCCTCCTTGACGTCTTATGTGTGTGTGTGTTTTAACCTTTGCCAGTTTTTTTTTTTTCGGCACCGCTGATACTAAACATCCATACATACTTTTTTTGTTAAATAAAAATCAATAACAAGAATAAAAAACCAAAAACAACGAGCAATAGCAACAGTAACAACAACAACAGTTCAATAAAAATAATGTGCTAAAACCCTAAAACATTGTGTAGTTCATAAATAAACGCCAAAATGTTCAACAAAAGAAAGAGCAAAAAAAAAAAAGAATAAAAAACAAAAGCTCAAGAGACAACGTTTAACTTAAGAACCACATTTCTGCACTATGGGCCTGTTTAATATTAAATTTTAAACAAGCAGGAAAATTGAACTCTTAACGATTCATTAGAACATCGTTGAACGTGGCTTATGCTTCAATGTTTTATAGATACACCAACGAAATGTATTCTAAATAAAAGAACTTGTATCCGAAAATTAATTTTTTCTACCCACGTGGAGTACATTGTTTATGGTACCATCGCCAATACCTTATCGACACAACCCGTACACGGAAGCAACTTTCTGCAGATTTACTGCCATCAGAGCTTAGCTCTCTGATTCAATAAAATATAGGATACGTAAGGACAATTAAGCATAGAAAATAAAGCCTGAATTGTAGTCGGGGAAACTGCGCTGCTAATCCGGAAACGTTTTCTGTCTGCGCACTAAAACGCAACTCACTGAAGTACAATAAAGTGAACGTGCTCTAGAAAATATTTTCGTAGTATAGGGTGTTTTTTATAGAGGTATAGAACTTTAAGTTGCCATTACTTTTCAAGATGGCGACCGATTTAACAGCTGTCAAGTGATTTATTCTCAGTTTGGTTTGGCAATTCATCATGAATAGACTCACGCCTGAACAACGCTTGCAAATAGTGCAATTTTATTTCGATTTATTGACAGACACGTTTGATGACCGCCTAATTTCACGTTTTGGACCTGTGAATTGGCCTCCAAGATCTTGTGATTTAACACCGCTAGACTACTTCTGTGGAGCTATGTAAAGTCATTGGTCTATGCGGTAAAGCCACAAACGCTTGACCATTTGGAAGACAACATTCGTCGTGTAATTGCCGATATACGGCCACAAATGTTGGAAAAAGTCATCGAAAATTGAACGTCCCGATTGGACGACATCAGCGCCAGCCGTGGCGGTCATATGCCAGAAATCATATTTAAAATGTAATGCCACAAGATTATCTTTCGGATAAATAAAATTCATGTCAATCGAATAATCCATCGTTGTTTTATTGCAACTTAAAGTTCTATACCTCTATAAAAAACACCCTATACTTGTTTTTGTAGCAATATAAGCACGTAAAGCACGCTTCTAGTAGCCATTTAAAATGTAAAAAATCATTCTACATATTTTCCTAGTTCCAAAATACTATAAATTATGAGTAAGACTACTGCTAATACTATGTTCAGACATGCACTTTTATTGAGTCAATATTCGGTTATTTGAGTACAATATTTTAAGTGTTCAGATATTATATAAGCAATATTCATTTGACAGCTGGTAAATAAAACAGCTAGTTGTTTCAACATCATTGTATTTTTTTTTTCGTTTTGTCCGGGGTTTGTTCCATAAGATCTAGTCTAATAACATTACCGGCAGGTACAGATGCTAATCTGGAATACGAAAAGTAGTAAGTAAACCTTTCAATTTAGGCGACTTGCCTTTGGAATATGAATCAACACCTCTATTTAGGAAAAACAAACATCTTGCCTGTGATTATCTGGTAATTTGTGATTCTGAAACGAAAGATTGTTAGGTACCCAGAATTTACCGGCACTGCAATTCTCTGGAGTGTATTTGAATAACAATATAAAATTCCATCTAGAAATTGTAGACATGCCCTAAAATGGGTGCAATAATAGTACGGCTCAACTTTTGAGAGAATCTAACTGCGTGGCTGCGAATTTTATCTTCTCTCATCTTTAAATGTAATAAAGCCCTTAGGCTAGGTTAAGTTAGATTATAGAATATGAATCCGAAGGTTAAATAAAACAATTTAAACAGAGAATAAAAGTAGGGAAGGTTAGATAGGAATAGGAATTGAAGAAAAAAATGAAAAAGACGACAACAAACACTCAAGAGAGTACCAAAAAGACTACCGCCATGATGGCCTAGTACCGCTTAGGCGAGTTCTAATGGCGGCTGTCAACAGCGAATCTAAATCCTGTTAAAAGATTTTACCGAGGGTCCTCAACCTTATCCCACTAATAGCTAGACGATTACAGAAGAAGTATTCAATAGTCTTCAACTTTTGTCGGCCATTATATTAATTTTCTTTATGATTTTTTTTTTTTTTTCATAACATTGTCCTCACCAGGCCCATTGTGTATTGGCCACAAACTTTAAAATAAATTGCCAGAATATTTAAAATCAACAAATAAACAAGACCTCTAACAGAACACGGCGGTTAAAAACATCATCCATCGATAGACGGACGGACAGACAGACAGACAGACACACCGTTTTGAAATCAACACTATTTTGCAAAAAAAAAGAGGAAAAAAGAGGGAGAAAAAAAGAAACTCAATTCCTGTGACGTTGTTTCACTTTAATTGTAGATGACAATCTACTTGAAAAGCAAACAAAAAGAAGAAAAAAAAATGGCAAAAAAAAGGGGAACAAAAATTCGAATTGAATACAAATTTTTCAATGTTCTTAAAGGCCTTGGCTGGCAGCACATACATTTCCAATGAATTTCTCATCAATTGAACATTGATCGAACACATAATAAAGGCAGAAGGGAATATTGAATTCTTTTAACACTTTTACAATTAAACGCCTTCTTAAAATGGAAATAAAAACAGTCAGAAGGAATAAAAAAATATTTTTTTTTTTAATTTTTTTTATGTGAAGAGAAGAAATTCCTCTTCATTCCAAACGAAATGACCGAAGGTCTCAAAGGCCACACAAAATATTTTTGTTGTTTTCTTTTATTGTTTTTTTTGTAGTATTTTTTATTGTTTTTTTTTAGAAACTTAAAAGATTCTTTAAATAGTTTGCTTTTCTAACGGTTCTATTTGTTGTAAATATTGTGCAATTCTATTTTTTTTAACGATTTATTGTTAAATTGTTTAAATAATTGTTTTTGTTATTTTTCTGATTTGTAAATAATTTATTGTACAACCTAAACAATTAAACAGTCTGTCTGTAGTAGAGTCGAGTCGGGTTGAACTGCGTTGAGTACATAATAATTCTCTTGAGTTTTGTAAATATTTTTCCTCTAAAAATTGTTAAAATTTTTTACAATTTAATTAAGTATCTTAGCACAGGAGATTTATTTACAGAACGTTAAAAAACATTACTTAGATAATTTGTTTTGCTTTCGTTTTCCTGAATATCTTT
Source organism: Sarcophaga rosellei (assembly GCA_930367235.1). Taxonomy (NCBI): domain Eukaryota; kingdom Metazoa; phylum Arthropoda; class Insecta; order Diptera; family Sarcophagidae; genus Sarcophaga; species Sarcophaga rosellei. Next base: position 80,764,402 of record OV884018.1, read on the forward strand.
ATTAATGAAGTATTCGACACTGTCTGTCAGAGTCTTATTTGATTTGTGTTTAACAGAAAAGCAACATTTATTTTAAGAATTTAAATTCTGTATCTCTTGTTCATTTTCATCAATACAGTAACGAGAAAACTAAATTAAACTTCTATTCCATTGCTAAATTGATTTAATTATTAATACAAATATTTGTTTTAGAAAATCAATTCATTTCTTCCATTCTTAAATAGTCAGGAACACAATTTCATTTCATTTCAACATAGGTTGACATTCTTGGGAACAATTATAAAAGTTTTCAAATTAAGATATCTGAGCTTCTATCGATAATTTAATTAGAAATCGTTTTAATAAATCTATTAAAAAAAATAATGGGTCTTTCAGTAGGCGCTTTCCTATCTTAAAATCTCTAATAAAACAGACTGTGTGTGATATCCTCGAATTTTTTTTATTCGTTTGAAAGACCTATTGATGCCATTATGTCGGGAATATAACATCGTTCAAACTTCCGGCATGGCTTCTTTGAGCTGAAGGCTTCCGACATGTTCAGTTTTTCGAATGACTCTGGCGCATAAATCAGACTGAATTGGAACTGTGGCATGTGTTATGTTGGCCATTGTGGTTTTGACTTATTCGTAGATACCTGTGCCTGAAGAAAACCCTACAAGAAAAAAGACGAACGGTGTCAAATCGCACGATCTCGATAGCAGGGTCACATGCGTCTCCATGCGAGATGACCATGCCCTCTAATCGCTAGTGCAGAAATTCCTATGTAGCATGAGGAGTGTGTCACACAGCGCTGTCCTTTTAAAACCTATAGAATTTCCTAATTGTCCACCTATAATGCTCGCCCGCCGTTGATGTGATGGCCCTGGCCATGCCATTCTCAAAGGAGTATGGACCAATTAGTCCATCAGCCTAGAATCCACACCAAACAGTGACATTTTCGGGATGTATTGTCGCATTGTTCGAAAATTTTTTTTTTGTTTACGTGCCTGCTCATTCTATTTATTATTGTTGAAGATGATTTATCAGCGAACACACTTCGTGTTCTGTGGTCATTTACATTCTAGTTATGTACTGTACCAATTGAACTTGGAATACATACATACATACATAATTGGCCATTACAACCCTTCAGTCAGGATTATGGACCTAGCTTCTCACACCACTCATGTTGTGTGACTTAATTTTATACTTGAGTGGCGGGACCTACAAGTTTAACGTCGACTCCGAACGACAGTTTTTGAGAAACTTTTCATGGCAGGTTTATTTACTCTTAAGAGTTTTTGCCAGAAATCTGCTGAGAGGAAGTCGCCGAAGAAATATTTTTTTTTCATATTTCGTTTTGATGTCTGGCCTGGGGCTCGAACCCGGGCTTTACGTCTGATAAGCCAACACACTACCTACTAGACTACGGCGACTACTTGGAATGGGTGCAGAAAACGATGACAAATTCGCAAAGTTGCAATCTACGAAAAGCCGTGAAAGCCATACGCAATCAACTGGTTTGGATTCTCCTGCACACTCCCACCAACAGCGGCAATGTTCTCATTTTGTCGACATAGGGGAGTTGACCGATCGTTTACAGAACAAGAGGACTCGAATTTATACTCTCGATAGGATGATTATAGTGCCCGTAAAATGAATAGAACACCAATTTTGATAAAAAAGAAAAAAAATGTTATTATTTGCACATGTTGTTGAGGACTACAGTCATCCGTGAATTCCACCCATGGCATTCCTCTGTACATGATGTTATACAGAGAACATTTTTTTACAAAGATGTGATGGCAGATAGAGATCAAGTAAATCTAGCATGATATGAATATAAGCAGAACAAAATTTGAATTAATCTTAACCAGAGGCAAGGAAGGAACCTCTTAACAGTTCTAACGGGGGACTGGCCGCTGGATGCATATGCCGAAGGCTGGCTTGTGTAGAAATTATACTGGTAAAATCGGTGGTGTCTTTACAGCATCTTCTCTGTTGTCATTCTCTAAGAGAGAATCAAAGATTCTTATTTGAACAAGGATAATAATGCCAAGCATTTTGAAAGAAAACAAGTCTAACCATGGGCTCAACGGTTCTGGAAGCTTAGTAGAAGCAATCTCTTTTAGTATGTATAAATAAATTTCCTTTGCAATTACAAGCGTTTTTCTTTGTTTTCCTTTTGAAATCGTTTTTCCACACCTGTTTCGAATAAAAGTGATGGCTTTGGAAGCTTTTGCCATCTTCGAAAAATAAAAAAAAAACGTTGAAGAAAAAAGAAACAAAAATTATCAATTCATTTCACATTTCATGTCATACAAGATCCTCAACAAACTAACGAATCTACAAACGAACGAACGAAAAAGAAAAAACTTTGACGGCAAAACTGACATTTTGTCAAACAAACAAAATGAAACGAAATGTCAACAAACGACGTGACTTTTTTCGCAAAATATGCAGAAAGAAAAAAAAAACTTTCATCGTCTCTTCTTCAGGGAATCCAAAATGACAGGAATTTCTTAAGCCAGTTACTGTGTTTGCGTACTGTGCTGTGTTGTGCGAATGTTGGGGATTTTATAGCGTCTTTAGGCATTTGTTTTTAGCAATTTTTTTTCTGTATTTTTTTTCTACTAAATATGCAAATACAATATTTATAATAATAATAATAGTAATGGCAAACAAAATGAGGCACATCTATTTATGAAATACAAACAAATACACAAACAAAATTATAGTTTTTTGCCACAAAGCGTGGGAAAGAAGACCAAACGATCGGGTCTATTAGAGACAATAGAGGAGGCCTGTAAACTGTTTTGAAATATGCCAACGTTTAACTGTTAACAAGACTGTCTGTCTGTCTGTCGGTCGGTTAGTCGGTTGGTTGGTTGGTTGGTTGCTTGTATTTAGTTTTTGCTTTTAAACCCGTGGAATTTTTTAAACGCTTTGTTCGTTTGTTTATAATTTCTAACAGACAATAAATTAATTTCAATTTCAATTAACTTTTCTATTGTTGGCCATTTATCATATAAATAAATAAACTAAGTAAGTAGATACATAGATGACCGTAAATGTATGGAATTGGAAATTTCAAATTTCAAATTCATCTCTATATTTGGCCTTTGAATTAAAAAAAAAAAAATAATAAATAAAAAATAAAATAAAATCACCTGCTTTTACTTGCTCCATTAAAACAATTTTTTTACTGTTTTTGTGTGTGTGTTTTTTTAAAGCTTACCTGCAAATAGAAAGAAAGAAAGAAAGAGCAAACGATTAATTAAAATGAATTGAATTGATTAAATACGAGCTTACAAACATACATGCATACATGCAATACATATGTACAGTGAGCGCCAAAAGTGAGTAAACACCACTGGAATAATTCATTTTCTTAGGATAGCGAGAAAAGAAAATTAGGACAGTCGAATAAATTTCCAAAAATGAAAACGTTTATTTATTACTTATAAAATGTTAAAACAAAAACAACAATTCATGATAAAGGAACTTTTTTTTATACTTAAGAAAATAGTAGAAAATTTAAAATTATAGTTGGTGTTGACTCACTTATGGCGCTCACTGTACCTATATTGTAAAAAGTTGTTCAATTTCAGTTAAGGAATGTTTATTTTATTTTTTAAATTTTAATTGACACGAGTTTTTGTTTTATTATTTAGCTTTTATGGTTGTATTATAAAATCTTTAGAGATTACAGAGAAATTTCAAATAATCAATTGAATTGCAAAAAAAAAAAAAAACGCCTTTTGCTTAATATTTGCATAGAAATTTAAAATAATCAGATATTAATGGATAATCAATGTCAGTCAGCAAGCGATTCTGGTATTTAAAATTGTAATACAGGGTCCCACAAAAGAGAAGGAAAATAGAAAGGGAATTCAATGTCTATGTAACGTGTCTAAGCAACAGAGAGTCGATTATTCAATATTGTAGTACAGAGCCCCACTAAAGAACAAAGGAAGGGATTTCAGTGGCTATGTAGCGTCTCTTATCAACAGAAGTAATAATTTAAAAGATTTTCAGTGTTTACGAACATATTGTTTCCAGATGAAGTTTTGTTTTGGAAACGTAAGCATCAGAAGTTTCTTCTCTCTCCTAAGGTGAACCTATGGACGGCAATTCGAAATTGTGGCCACTAAGTCTAACTGCCAAGTTGCCATAAGAAACTTTTATTACTCGATTAAATGATTTTCGATATTTAAGCAATCACAGAACAAACCAAAAACGGCATTTGAATTACTGAAATCAGTATATTGAACCTTCGTTGCTGCTTGTTTGCAATGGTTGAGGTGTTTTGCACCGTACTCTGTGCTCAGTTTCGTTATGAGATACATGATGATGTATTATTTTTGTCATGAGATCTATTGTACTCCCTTTTAACTTTATGGGGTATCCCTATAATGTATCTTCCAAGCCTATTGCCCTGACAAACTTCAGTGTAAACTTCGGTGTCAACAATGACAATTCCCTGCCTAGAATACAATACATATCATATTAATACATATACACCTGGATGTTTCTGTCTGCGATGCATTCATGGCCCATAGATTCCAAAAATACAAGAGGGAAGAAATGACTGAGAAAAGAAGTCATGCATACACTTACAACAAAAAAGGAAAGATTAACGAAAAGTGATTGTCAGAAGTAAAGCAGAAGAGAAAATCAAGAAAAGGTCATTTTAACATACAACTAAGGCCTTATCCTTACTCTTAACAGAAGCGCAGAATGTCTTTGAAAGTTTTAGTCGAACGGTAAAAACAAATAAAATAATAATTATTGTTTAAAAACGACAGTATTAATTGTATAGGTTCCAAAAAATGTGTTCCGACGATTCATCCTCATGTTGGGCTTGAAACAACAGAAGTAAAGTTGAAAAGAAAATCGAATAAAATAATAACTAAGGACAGGGATGAAATTCTCAATGTCAGAAATCTTAATAGAGGCCAATTCATCAAGGCCATTGAGGGAGGAATCGAGGGCACAGAATGTCTTTGACAGTTTTAGGCGAACGGTAAAACAAATAAAATAATGATAGTTGCTTAAAAACGACCGCACTAATTTCTAATGTTTATATTTTTTTTAGATGATTTTTTCTTATCGTTATAGAATCTACGTGCAACGCTGGATACAACCGACATTTCAAATATGTTTACTCAGAGTCTACAGTGACCATACTTAGATTATTTTTGTATACTCTGATGCATGAGTAAATCTCCTCCTATGATAATTTCGCAACAAAAGTTTTGATTGCCTGTAATATTTTTATGGTTTAATTTAAACGTTTTATTAGACTTGACAATTACATATGTTACCAAAAATGGTTTAATTGCATTTTTTTAATAATATATTCTACATCAAATTCGATTAAATTATTTAATTAGATTAATTAAAAGTTTTATTGTTTTACAATAATTATGAAATGAAAATTCTTATAACCTTAAACAAAACATCGTATTTTTTCGTTTTTTAAATTGTATTTTACTGGCTATAATTTATTTCTTTTAACCAATTATGGTTTAATCTTTCACGAATAGCACAAAAAAATGAATTAAAAAATGAACATAAGTGAAGTGATTCAATGAATAAATTTTTGAATGAGCGAATGAATATTTATGCATTTTTAATGATTAAGAATTAAGCATTTGCGTTAAGCGTTAAGCTTTATTTAATAAATCATAGAGAAAACAACGCATAATCGTAGAGATTTTGCGATTTGCAATTGATGTGACTGAAGTGACTGAGTCGATTTAGTAAATAGTCGATGATAATAACGCTACAATGAGATACACACACTTGTTGATAGATAGATAGATAGAGACTGGGGCTCCATTAGAGAGAAATTAAATGGGAATTTTTTTTTTTCGTTGTTTCAGACTTGTTTGACGGCACCAACGCCGCCGCCAACAATAATAATGACACTCCAATCAAAACTCCACATGACACATGAACTTCAAAATGCAACAACAGCAATTATTATTACAACAACAACAACAACATACAACAATATTAACATTAAGCAGATAATTTGCAACAAAAGAAAAAAAAAGAAAAAAATCGTTAAAGTTTAATCGTTTCAGTTGATCTTTTGCAAAAACGTTGTTTCTAAAAAGCCAGTTTTTGTTTGTGATTTTTTTTTTCAAAAGACTCAGTCACTCAGTCAGTCACTTAAGAAAAAAATATTCGACAGAAAAATCAACGCTTAAACTATAAAAGGAAACTAAATTGTATAGAAGAGTTGTTGGTGTTATTGTTGTTGTTGTATCTACAACAATATTATTAACTGCTGCATATTTAAGTCAATTATTATTATGATTAGTATTGTTGTTGTTGTAGTAGTTGTTGTATTATTAATATGAGTACTATAGAGGAGAGTGAGTGAGTAAATTTATTTAAAATAACAATCAACATTTATTAGAATTGAATTGGATTTTGCCAATTTAAGACATCAATTGAGACAATCAAAGTGAGTGCTGATGAATCACTTGAGTGTCAAGTTCGACAATTATGACCGCCATACTTGTCACGCTAATGACAGTTTATCGGGAAATTAAAAGCAAACATTTTAAAAACGTTTTTCTAACTACAACAACAACAATAATAGTATCATGAAAAGTCATATAAATTCTATTTATAGAATATTAGAGTCTCTTTAATCTATAATTTTGTATTGTTTTTGTTTTTTTTTCGATTGTTGCTAATCTTAACAAAAAAAAAAAAAGATTTATGAGTTGAAATGTATTTCATGACTCTCATTACATACAAAATGATTGTAAATAAGCTGAGATTAAAAGTTTTAAAGTCATAAATTACAATACGATAAAAGTTTAGTAAAAAAAAAAAAAATAAGAATTAAAAAAAATTCTCCATTTAGAGATGCTGTTAAAACTATTGAAAAATATTTAGTTTATGTACGTCATACACAGAAATGGATCTCAATTTGCATATCCATAAATGTTGTTGCATTAATAACAATAATATCGATAAATTTTTGATAAAATTTTAAAATTCTTAAAAAAATATATTTTCAAGCCTTTGTAGAGTGCATGTATACACGTTTCCAAACCGAAATGGATGGATACGGCTCCTGGGTGGTATTTTTATTTATTATATTGTATAGATTTTTCTTTACTCTACATTTATCGATAAGTCGATAATTGCGTTCTATTTAAGCGCTAGATGCCACGTCAGAAAAGAATAGAATGGAGTTTTCAAGTTATCTCGTCGTTCGACAATCAAGATAATAAAAGTGTTTAAATTTTGTAGATGAGTGTGTTTATCTCATTGTAACGCTATTATCGATTATTATCAATTGTAAGTCTTTAAATCTCTAAAGCTATGATATATGCCAACAAACTTAATTTTCTCCTTTTAATTAATGTTAAAATACGAGACTGTTCAGTGTTTTTTTTCTGAATGAGACGCAGGTTTATAGCCCAACGTGCTTCAGAATTACTTGTTACTGTAGAAGTCCGATAATCCGGCTCGGTGCCGGACTACCGAAAATTTCGATCTATCGGGCGGTAATTATGAGAACAGTTAGATTAATAATTAAACTACAAATACAACAAAGCTTATTTTACATTTCATATAATGTATGTACACGTACAGTAAAACATATTTCACTTATATTTAAAAAAGTCACATTTTATTTCTAATGATATAGAAATCAATAATTTCTGAAGCACTGTAGCTGGTACTAGCCTCAGCAAAAGAGATAAACTTATTTAGTGATTCTGCAGCTTCTGCCCAGCTGATTTTTTCCTTTTCTCCCGTTTCGGCATCTGATTCACTTTCATCAAGATTTTGAGTAGGCTGAGGGTTTATTGGTGATTAATTAACGGAACTGCACTGCACCTGAGCTTGTTGTGACAGCTGAGACTAGCGGGCCGCTAATTGTTTCTGAACAATACCAAGCGCTTCCGGATGATCCCGAACTACCCCGAAAACTTTCGAATAGCTCTCGAGCGTTAATTGCTTTAAAGACACACTTTTCGAGAAAACCAAAATTTTTACAATTTTCCGGAGCGATGCCGGACTATCGGGCATTCCGGACTGTTGGATGCCGGACTAATGGACTTCTACTGTACTTCGAAAACTTAGAAGGGGTCGACAACCTTTAAACTGGATTTGTTTGCGAGGTGATTTATTCCTTGGAGCCAAAATATATTTCTACGGAAAGGTATAGTGAACTCGATGCTAAATGAAAGGAAAAGGTCGGATGAGAAAGTAATTCGTGGTCTAGTTCATAGGTTGTTTGCAAATTTTTGCATAAAATGTAACTTTATTTGTGCTATAATGACGCCTCATGAACTCATTGACCTACCTTTCCTTAGTTGAAACAGTTTATTTTTACAAAATTCTTATAATCCATATTGGTTATATATTTCGATGAATTTTTTTTTTTTTTAATTTTAGATTGTTCAGCCTATTCATAGCTTTAGAGAATGTGTTGTTTGTATGATTCATTATTAAAGCATATTCATAATTCTTAATCATTAAAAATGCATAAATATTCATTCATTCAGTCAATCGCTTCACACATGTGTATTTTTAATTTATTTTTTGTGTTCGTATGAGATTAAACCATAATTGGTTAGAAGAAATAAATTATATAGCCAGTAAAATACAATTTAAAAAACGAAAAAATACGATGTTTTGTTTAAGGTTATGAGAATTTTCATCATTTCATAATTATTATAAAACAATAAAACTTTTAATTAATTTAATTAAATAATTTAATCGAATTAACTGTAGAATATATTAAAAAAACAATTAAGCTTTTTTGGACAATACAATTCTCAATTTTGTTTTCTTTATTTGTTTAACCATAAATAGCTATAAAATATGTTCATTTTCAAGTGTCATGTATTGTCCGAAAGACTTTCCATATGGATCCTTTAACAACCGAAGAAAGCGTAAAAATAGTTCAAACTTAAAACTTTTGAAGCATTAAAGACCTACTGTGCAAGAAATTGTCAGGGATTATAAAAACATTTGGTCAATTCACACAAGCCGTTGTATTCATTGTATTGTTGGAAGAACATACAACAGTGTATGATTGTTGTTGATAATTTTCATATAAAAATTCGATACACTTATATACATTTTTTCCATATGTTTTTAAAAGTTGAATTGGTTTCGTGCTATCAAATTGTGTGAATGAACAAAATTTGTATGTTTTGTGTTTGAATGCCACGAAATACACAATACAGCATAGCATTGAGGGTTCACAAACAAACAAATGTATTCAATACAACATACACGATACAAAGTTGTGTGAATTGCCCAATTTTAAGAGACTAGACACGTTGTAGATGTTGCCAGACCTCTAGATAGGACGTGCAATTCCATCTATATAAAGCCCAACTGATACGGCAGTTAAAGCTGGCGGAGCATTAACAATGCTGTAGATAAACTCCTTGGCAGGGGACTTTCAATTCTGATGTTTCGAACAAAATTTTCATTTAAGCGAAGAAGGTAAATTACAATTCGCTAGTTATTTAGCTAGTTATGTTAGCAAGCAAAGAGAGTGAGTAGTTCAATTCCTGGCTGAGGTATCTCGAATAAAACTTCCTCTACTTAACAGTCTTCTGATAAAAGAAATCTGAGAGTAATTAAAATTGTCATGAAAAGTTTCTCAAAAATCTGTCATTCGGAATCAAACGTAGGTCCTGCCACACATACATAGTTAAATTATCACACACAGCATGTGTAGCGAATGAAGCTAGGTTATAATACTGACTGAATCACCCAAAGTAAGACGATTGTTAAAAATGTTTTGCATACGAAAAAAGTGTGCATTACCGCCTATTTAAAGCACTATTGTTATATGATAAACATCGTCTTTTTGCCTTCAATTGATAATTTTGAACTGGACCGTGTGTAGTTTTAATACAAAACGATTGATTTTGGCTTTATTGTATGAACAGAAATTGAAAAAGCAATTTCACTTTGTTCACGCTGGCCACCCTACTTTAAAGTTTAAGTATATTAATCCCCACTTCTCGCCAAATATTTTATTATTAATGATTTACCAGCTCCATCCCCACACACTTTTTGGGGACATATGTATATTGGCTACCAGTATCGTGCCATTTGACATCAACATTTGTGGGGCAACATCAGGTCCACGTTTTGGCATTGGAATACCAACATTTGCCAACCAATCGCCAAGGTGGCGTTTGAAATGTGAGAAAAATTGATCGAAAATTTTAGCAAATGGATCGACTGTTGCAACCAATCTGGTTGCAGCAGGTTCAAGCATTATGATGAAATAACTTTAAAGTTCTCATAACAATTATTTTTTCAAAATTTTCTTAAACAAAATTAAACGATTCAAAGATTAGAAAACCGATTATTTATTGAAAAAAATTCAATTTGTTTTTAAAAGTATTCTGTTTAATAATTTTTAAATTAAGACATCAAAAGCTTATCATTCCACTTTTAAATTTTTGTTTGTTTATAGAACAGTGAATGTTTGTCTGAAATCAGAACATTAAAGAACCTGAGGCTACTGTCCATCAAAATGATGTGATGTTGTTGTGAAGAAATAATGAATAAAAATTGTTACTTGTCTTCACATTTAATAATTCAAAATGATGATATGAATAGTAAATCAAAATAAATAAATACTGGATGGATATTTACAATAAAATTTAATAAAAATTTCACTAAATTTCTATGAATCTTTGGTTCTTTGTCTTGAATGTAGAATTATTAAATAAATGTGTGAGAAAAATAAACAGACAATGAAATAAGAAATAATAATTGAAAAACATTTAAATTTGTTTGTTTGTTTAAGAAAATTTATTTCCAATACATATTCCCTCAATGAAGACCAAACGTATGGAACAAACAAGTTTATTGTTCTTAAAATATCTCTTCAATTTTTATATGCTCTCTCCCCCACCCTTTGAATGAAAACATTAAAAAAAAAGTAATTTCAATTGCTTTCAAGGCTTTAAGAAAATATGTGAGAAACAAAAATGCCTATACTTCTCCCCCTTTCTTTTTTAAATTCCATATTTCTTTTGTTATTTTACTCTTCTTTTTTTTTTTTTTGTTTGGTTTTGAATTTAAAAATAAAATCCAAAAATAATTTCAAATGGGCAACAAAACAACACTCAAGTAAGGAAAAGAAAAATTCAAATTCAAGTTCATTGACACTATCCTAGGGATGGAATTTATCACGAATTCAACACGACAACAGACGTTTAATATATGTATGTATGTATGTATGCATGCATGCAATCATTTCAAATATTCCTTATTTAGATTACTCAAGAAGGGAGGCAGAGAAAGCAAAAACATTAAATGTCATCTCAGCATTAAGAAAATTATATTATAAAGAATATTATCCACTCCCTCTCCACTCGCGGTTAACAGGCAGGGACGTACGTATGCATATCATCACGATCACTATCTGTGCTCGGCTATGATTTTTAGAATTCCAATGCATGAGATATTTCGTTCAAAATAAACCATGTGTTGTACCGTTGATTGCGTGTGTGTGTGTGCATATTGTGTGTTAATTTCAGAAAGGAAATACGCCTTTTTACTACGACAAGTTCAATATCCATCCAGAGAAAGAGAAAAAAAACCAGGGAAAAATTACCATGACAAATGACATCTTAAGCGCATTGAAAAGAATTTGTTTTTCACAATTAATTTCTTTGAAAGGGCGTAACACAACAAACTGAAATGAGGGAGGCAGTGAATATGATTTTGATTTTTATTATAAAGTACTGCGGTAGAAATGTTTTTTAATTATCCTTTCGAGATAAAATATCGTTGCAAGTGTTTCTCATGTCTGAAACTAAAGAAACTCTGCTTAATCTATGTATATACATATATAACATCATCGGTCATTATTTCAGTTAGGGTTACGACCTATGTAGTTTCTCGTACCACTTACATATGTTGTGTATGTTAATTTTAAACACGAGTGGCATTTTAGTGCAGTTTAAAGTCGACTCCGAACGACAGATTTTTGAGAAGCTTTTCATGGCAATTTTATTTACTCCCGAGGGCTTTTGCCATAAATCTGCTGAGAGGAAGTCAACGAAAAAATACTTTTTTATATTTCGTCTGTCCTGGAGTTTGAACCGAGGGCCTCACGTCTATTAAGCCAACACACTACCTAGTAGACTACGGCGACAGCATTACCATACTGGGCAATAATTTTTAGAAAAAATTTCGTTGAAAGTGTTTCTCATGTCTAAAACTAAAGGAAGTCCGCTTAACCTACAGACATACATAACATAATTGGTCACTTCAGTTAGGATTACGACCTAGCTTCCCACACCACTTACGTTTAGTGTGCCAATTTATACATGAGTGGCGGAACCTACAATTTAAGTCGACTCGGAAGGACAGATTTTTGAGAAACTTTTTCATGGCAAGTTACTCAGAGTTTTAGCAAGAAATCTGTTGAGATCGTTATGTTGGAGATGTATGTTCTGGGGTTTGAACCATGGAGTCATGTCTAATAAGCCAACACACTACCTACTAGACTACTGAGCAATAATATCTAGAAAAATTTAACAAAGAACGCCTGAGATTTTTAATCTTACTTATGACAGTCTCCTAATTATTCTCTCTACTTATGGACTGCTGACAAACTTCTAAGATATCTTCGTAAAAAGCTGGACGAAAAGTTTAGTTTATCAATAAATAGTCGAGGATCATCAGCACTTGAAACATCGAATCGAAATCAGTCGCTTTAGTCTAATAAGTAGTGTGGTTCGAACCCACAGCTCGAACATATCAAACGAAAACACAAGTGTGAGTATTTATTATTCTAATCGAGGGTTTCAAACACCTCTTGTTAATTTTATATTCTGTAGCAAATTGTTCTGCTTAACGCTTTGACTGCCGTGGCAATTTTCAGAAAGCTGGCCAAGCAAGCCAATATTGACTTTTTGTTCTTTTCCCAGAAGCCTCTACTAGCACTGATATAATATGATTTTATTCGTAGCTACACAAAAATAACAGGTTTAGTGAGTACGAGATAACTCGTAGTTGGCACCCTAGAAGAGAACGCAATCTACGATTTTATCTCGTAGTCGGCAGTCAACGGGTTAAGTCCAATTTGTTCATATGCTGTGTATAAGAGTGACTGCATTTAACCCGCCGTTCATTTAAAGATTGGTAAGCAAGAATTACACAATCCATGTTGCAACCGACACTTCAAATAAAAATTAAATAAGAGCCATTCAAATATGACAGTAGTAATAAAGGCCTAAAAAACCGCCATTCACCCATTAAAAGAAAAATGACAAGTGACAGTGAAGAGAGTCACATGCAACAAATACTGCCAGCAATAATAGATATGCTCTGGCGGTACATACATATTTCTACATACGATTTTAATTGAATGCAATCATTTGAATGCAGAGTTGCTGAAATCTGTTCACTTTTTTCTATTACAAGAGCTGAAGAAATATTAAAAAAAAAAAAATTAAAAAGAAAAACAAATTTTTTAAATCTTTTCAAGTGTCAAAACTCAAGTGGAGGCGAATATTGAAAATATTGGAGTGTAAATAACTTCATCGAGTATTTGTAGCTGGTTTTTTTTTTTTGTTGTTGTTAATAATTTTTTGTCAAGTGCATTTTATGTGTTTGAAATTGATTTTTAATGGTTGTTCAAGTAAGTGTAATGGAAAGTAATAAAAAAAAAATTATAATTTTAAATTAAAAAAAAATTAATAAATTTTTTTTAAGGTTTTGTGTGTTATAAATAAATTTTATTTTATTACGTGATTTCAATACATGTGTAAAGATTTTTTATTTGCTTTTAATTTATTTTTTATTTTTTTTTTATTTTTTATATTCTTTTTAATGAAAAGTTGCTTGAAAATTGTATTTTAAGGTTAAAAACGAATGTTCTGTTTACAAAAAAGTGTTACAAGCAATCACTGGCGATTAAAATTTTAGTGCATTTGCTTAGCAACTGGCAAATGGGGTGCCCCTGTTGTAGTAAAGTTGATAGTAGACTGGGTTATCTCGACAAGGATTATAGATTTGATAAGCAAACAGACGGACTGCAATGCCTGAAAGCTGTTTTTGTTGTCAAAACTGGTCATTTAAATAAGCAATTGCCAGGCGATTTGATTTCAAATCAATATTTCGTTCATTCGAATGCAATAATTTGATTCTTAATTTTTATTGTTGTTTTCAAAATTCGTGTGACATGTCATGTCATGCTATGTAGTATAGTGTAGTGTAGTATCGTGTCGTGAAAATGTATATGTATGTTAGTCATGTTAAAATAGTTGTTATCCACACCTGTTGTTACTTAATTATGATGACAATTGTTTAAGCAGCACGACACTAAACTACAACATTAATAGCAACAACATTAGAGACCTAATAATAATAAAACATTGCAACAACAGCACATTTCTTGTTGCAGCAATTTTATATAAACAACAAACAAACGAACCAAAAACAAAAAAAAAACAACAAAAAGAAATACTTGGTATAAGAAAAGATTTGTAATTATTGTGTCAAGTTACAAATTAGCATAACTTGTCGTCCAACCATTCAACCATTTATTATTGTAGCAACAACAACATTTTGCGGAGGAGCAGCAAACTCAATTGTGGTTTGCAAGTGCAACTTCAATACCAACCAACAATGCTTGCTTGCTTGCCATTGCACAGTATCGCCTCGTTTTCGTTGGTTTTTTTTATTTCTTATATTAACAGTGCAGCCATGTGCAACAGTAATAGCCTGCAATAGAGCAACAATATTAACAATTTTAAGTCAATAAAATTAACAACAAGCAACATAATGTTGCTGTTGTTTTTTTGTTTTTTTTCTTTTTTTTCAAATTATTTTCTTTATTTCTGGTGTATTTTTGTTAACCAACAAACCAACACAAGGTAAATATTGGTTATTGGGTCTTCTTAACGTTTGTTATGTTGCAACATGCCTCCTTTTTTTTTGTGTAATGTTGTACAATAATAGAAAAAAAATTTTTGATTTTTTTCTTTGTTTTATGTTGCAGTTGTAGCTGCTTACATTGGGTTCATTGTTGTTTAAATAGACAAACAATTTGTGGCGTGTTTTCGTTAACAAAATATAAAACATTATTTTTAACACTCTTTTCTTCTAGTTGTTGTTGTTTCAATTGCTATGTTTTGCTATGTTTGAAATTGTGTTAAGAAACAATGTTTGGCTTAGAGGAAAAAAAACAGAAATTGTTTGTCAGTAATAACACTGTGCTACACAGAAAACATGGCAAGAGTTTTAAGGAAAAAATTTGATTTTTTTTCGTAATGCTCTGGAGCTTGTCATTATGTACGTAATACTGTGTCACTTAAATGAAGGCCTCAGAATTGGATGCATCCATCAGTGTAGCGATCCTTTTGCGGTAATTTTGGATCACTTTCTCCCACATCTGGTGGCATCTCAGCGATAACTTGCTGAATGTTGGCTTTGAAATTCTCCAAAAAGTTAGATGACACTTCATAGACACCGTCTTTGGCGTAGACCCACAATATAAGGTCTCACATTCACTCTTAAAAGTGTATGATCTTGATGACCTTGGATGACGTCGCCAAAATGTAAAGAATTACTCTTTGTGAAAACTTTTTATGCAAAAAGGCCAAAGTCGATCGCGTAGTATGGTTCGTAATACAAAAACAAAACTAAATCTAGCACTAAAGAGACAACTTTGCTTTTGCCTGTCGCCTGAGAAGTAAGCTTCAAAGTTGAAAAATTTATGTCAAAAATCAACATTGAAAACGTTTTCTTCTGGCACTCAGCATATCTGATAGGTGCTATAACCGGTCGAAAGATAGACACAATTGCTAAGAAAACTACGGCGCGGCCAACTTAGGGTTAGCCACCAGACATTCTCTAAGAGAAGCAATATTTTTTGCCGTATGTATATTTCAATATTGTAGTCGCCGTAGTGGTAGTGTGTTCGCTTATTAGGGGTAAAGCCGGGGTTCGAGTCCCAGGCCAGATTTGAATTTGAAAAAAAAAAAACATTTCTTCGGCGATTTCCTCTCAGCAGATTTCTGGTAAAAACTCTGAGAGTAAATAAAAACCTGCCACGAAAAAGTTTCTCAAAACTGTCGTTCGGAGTCGACGTTATACTGCAGGTCTCGCCACTCAAGTATAAAATTAAGGCACACAACATGAGTGGTGTGAGAAGCTACGCTGTAATCCTGATTGAATGGTTGTAATGGCCAATTAAGTATGTATGTATATTGCAATGATGTCCAAGCATGTAACGCTTCAAGACGTATTAAAATTTTTGTATACATACTATCATTATGACAGTTATCAGTTGGCAGCGATGCCTGATCGATGGTTTGAAAACCCCAAAATGGTTTGAAATTAACCCGATATACATGCATATATGAAGAGTTTATCGAAAGTATAGCGGGATTTCGAAAAAACGTACCCAAAGAAGTATTTTGCATTTGATGCGAATAAAGAGAGAAATTATTAAACAATTTCTTTTAGCCTCGATATTTTTTTTTTGGTTAATTCATGTAAGCTTGAGTATTCGCCAATTATAAATATATGGTCAATACCAAGGCATTTAAGGCATGGGTACATACATATTGTTACGAAAATGGAAAAATCTACATACTGGTGCTTTGCTTTTACATCGTTTAACATTAAAATTATAAACGAAAAGTTACAAGACAAAAACAATGAACTTGTTTACAAATTATCGCACTGCGTAATGTAAGAACAAACACCAGCATATAAAATGATAGATAAGTAAACAAAAATACAACAACAAACACTACAAGAGTAAATGTAAACAAAATACACAAACAACAACGATGTTTACATTTATAGAGATCTCGAGAAGGCGAAGCCACAAACATACGCCTTCAAAAACATTCATCAGACTGTTTACGTTGCCATATAAAAGCCAAGGCAAAGCAGGCAACTGAGTTAGTAAAAGTTCAGTCAGTCTCGTGTGTGAAGACGTGTTTGAAGAAATTATTCATGGTTTGAAGATCTCCGTTACAAACATCTGTTGAATAATTGTCTAGTTATTGTTATTGTTTATGCAAAGGGTGTAAACATAGGAATAACAAAAAAAGCAATTGTTGAATAGTGACACACAGAATTGTGCGAGTAATAAAGAATTTTAATTAAAACTAAACACGAACTTATTTTTATTTTGTTTGCAATCTACGAGCTTATATTTGAAACGTTTTTAAAAGGTTAAAGAAGAACCTTTTGAAAGGTTCGCAACAGAAGTGTTGCGATAATAAAAAAAAATTGTTTATGATTTCTATACTTTTACTCAA
This sequence comes from Sarcophaga rosellei, assembly GCA_930367235.1. Taxonomy (NCBI): domain Eukaryota; kingdom Metazoa; phylum Arthropoda; class Insecta; order Diptera; family Sarcophagidae; genus Sarcophaga; species Sarcophaga rosellei. The sequence continues at coordinate 80,781,681 of OV884018.1, forward strand.
GTTTTGTATTCCTGTGTAATTATAATGGTTATAATGATAACAATAGTAGGTGGTAATCATTATCATTATCATATTTTTTTTTTTTTTGTATTACAATATTTTTCATTATAGAAACATAGATAATAGCGAAGCTGATGTTAATTTTCTGTATGTTTTTCAGCTGTCAGCTGTCAGCTGTCTACATAATAGACAGCCTGCCGCTTAGATAATGATGTACAAGAATACTATATGTAGATATTTTCTTACTACACAGTGTAGGGTATCTCCTACTAAACAATTTTATTATTTGTAAACACAAGAGATTAAAAAATTTACGTTCTTTCCCCAGTAAAATTTTGATGTTGAATTTAAGAGTCGATGATTTGTTTTTGTTAATGAAATGTTTTTTTTGTTTGTATTTAAAAAAAATAGCATTTAAATTAAATAACAAAAGCAATCAATTAATTATGACAACTACTTCGTTTGTTTTACTGTCTTTGTCTGTCTGTCTGTCTGTCGTAGAACATCTTAATGATGTGGCTTTATGTTGATGTAAACATTTGATTGCGCATGTTAGATCATCTTTGCTATCTGTCTTACGTTAGCAATGCTTTTTTTTCTGTTTTTTTTTTTTTGTTTCGTGTTTAAATATATTTGAAATCTCTTTGGTAAAGAAGAAGAAATATCGTTAGAAGTTCTGTTTTGTTGTTTTTTTTTTCTGTAATTTTTTATTATTGAACGGTAATTACCACATGAAATTTGTTTTTAAATCCGTGAAGGTTTTCCTCTTTTGCAAATAATTAAAAATTTTAACGCTCTTTCGGTGGCTAATTTAAAGAAGTAAAAATACCAATTGGTCATTCATTATAAAAATACAATTAGAAAATAATAGGGAAAACCAGAAAGAAGTTTACACTTGTAGCAACATGTTGCTTTAGATATTCAATGTCAAGGATAAGATTAAAAACCCATAAATAAACTAACAATCGATAAAGAATGGTAGTTACTCAAGTAAAGCTGTGTTTAACCAAATTCTTTACATTTTGCATTTCTCGTATTTTAACCGAAATAGCAACATTGCTCCTGTCAACTGGCATTTACGCATGCTGTGTTAGTTAGTTTGTGTTAGATAGTAAGTCATGGCAGACTACTGAGTGATTTCAGGGAAAAATCGATAAAAGTGAATGTCAAGTGGTGAGCGACCATGAATTCAATGGTAAATAAGTGGTGGGTATACGGAATTTCCTTCCGGCCGTTCAAGCACAGAAGGTGACGAATGTACTGGAAAGGCCTCTCCACCTTATATATTGTGGGTCAAACTGGGAAATTCAGGCAGCCATAGGCATCTAACATTGCTCAATTGATTTAATATTGAATATTCCCTTAAGGTCGAGAAAGCTCTTCGTAGGATAAATACCCCATTTGTGGTCGCGTACTCAGCTCTAACAACTTGATGAACAAAATATATATTTCTTTCGAAGACCCCCTTCCAACAGTCTTCTGGGTAAGGAATCCCCCGTAATCACTCTTGCTAACAGGTGCAACTATGGTCTCAACAGGCAATTGAGTAGCAGAGACCTCTCTCGTACGACAAAACTAATACTCTACAAGACGCTCATCTCTCGCCGTGATTCCTTATGGCGCAGAGACATGTACTCTATGATGCAGCCGCCTTGAGAGTATTCGAGAGAAAAGTACTACGTAAGATCTTCGGGCCAAAACGAGTTGGCGATGATGAGCTCCTCAACGACATTGACGTTGTGCAGCTTATTAATATCCAGCGGCTGCGCTGGCTCGGCTATGTCGTTTCGAATGGATAAGGATGCTCCGGCGAGACTGGTATTTGATGCCGAGGTCTGCGGAAGTCGGCGAAGAGGATGACCTTGTTTGCGCTGGAAGGATCAAATCGAGGAAGCCCTGTCATCGATTGGTGTGACCAACTGGCGTAGGCAAGCAAGAAGCACAAGAGGCGCCTGGAAGGATGTGTTGCAAAATCCGTTAATCGCGCTGTTAATGGCCAATTAAGTAAAAGATAAAGTAATCGCCCCGAAAAAGCTTTCCTTTTAGGGAAAATCTCGCTACTCTTAAACAACATTAACACTTAAAAATTGGAGAGGTCCAAGAAGCTGAGCCGGAATTGTAATAAATTTTTTCAAAAACCTGTCGTTTTCGAGTCGACACTAAACCTTGGGTCTCGACACTCATTGATCAAGCTAACACACACAACATGGCTAGTGTGAGATGCCACGACGCAATCCTGACTAAAGGGTTGTAATGACCAATTAAGTAAGTCAGTAAGTAAGCAATCGTGTAACAACTTCAAACGAGTGTTTGACGTTATTCAACCAAAAATTTCCACAATTTTTAGTCATTAGATTCACCACGACAAAACCTTAGTCCAAAAACAGTTAGTCTCTCAAGGCGCAGCGGGGCGCCTAGGGATATATCCAAAGTGGTAAAACGGTTAAAGACAATATTATGTCAACCTATTTAATTAGAACTTGAAAAAAGTTCATTTTGTGGGAGGACAATTCTTTGGACTCCCTCCCAGTGGCTATTTCTTGATTCTAAACGTAAAATCCTGAACATGGTTAAGAGATCTGACGTCATTGTATAATTTCCAAAGCATATTTTTTTTTTTGAAGGAAATACAAAATTGAAGAGATATTGAAGAAAGTGTTAGAAGGCAACAATGTCACACCTCGTAAAATTTTAATTTTAATTAACTGTAAAATTTTCATTGAAGTATTGCTTAATGGACAATACTTTTAAACCAATTAGTTTCGTATCTTTAAATCAAATTATTACAGAAGCGAAAATAATGTGATAATGAGAAAAATCTCTTCGTTTATGTGGATATGCTTTACATATCTCATGTGGCATTTCACACTGCATTATCAATATGCAGGAAAATCATGGAAAACCATATTAAAAATGCTGACAAGCCGTCATCGCTTTGCATGTCTTTCAAATATTGGACGCCGGTAGTTTGTCTAAGACAACATTTAATGCAATGCTGTGTTGTGTCGGAGTTTGTTTTTGTTTTGCGAACATGACATTAAACATTAGACTGTCGTCATCATCATTAGCATCAGCATCAACATCAACATCAGCAACAACACTATCAAATCATAATCCATCAGCACTAAAAACTGTAGCTTTCTTATTAGCCCGTTTAGTTTTGGGGAACATTTTTTTCTTTTTTTTTTGCCAGATTGCATGACAAATGAAGAGCAAAACTGCATAACAAATACAGCAGCAGACAGACAGACAGACAGACAGGCAACAGGCAGCAACTTGTCACAGGCATGTGAATATTTCAACTGTGTTGGGAAAATTGAATAAAATTTTGTTTTTCGCAAATATTACAAGAGGAGCCAAAAAAAAAAAAAACAACGAAACTCTTGACGAAACTTACATGTCATGCACGTCAACAATTTCCGCACAGTTTCGCTTTCCGGTAACTTGTTGAGCTGAGTTGAGGATTTCATTAAATTTGTTTTCATTTTATGTATTTTCTTTCAGAAAAAGTTGCCTTTTAAATAAAATTAAAAAGTTTTGGGCTGCAGCACAGGCAGCAATTGCGCTGCAGAGTCATTAAATCAATGGCCAAAATATCAATTGGGGTACTTGTCGTCTTACTACCACCACCACCACCACTAGCAGCAGCCACACAGTAAGTGCAGTGCAGCAAAAAAATATTCGTTTTTTTTTTGGTTTGAACTGCTTGCTTGCTGGTAGTGCTTATCATTCTCTGGCTTGACCAGTGGTGGTTGGGTTGTCATTTCATTATCAATCAATTTTCAAAATTAATTAAGTGCACTCGGGAGAAAATTGAATTGAATTTGATAAACTACTTTTTGGGACTTAAAACAACAATAATACAAAAAAATGAGGTTTTTCTCCCTGTGTTTTATTGTTGTGTTGTGTTGTGTTGCTTCACCACATTAAAGTAAAGGCAATGGTAGCAATGGTGTTGCAGCTACATGTGGCTGGCGGTTTGCTTGAAATTTATTTAGTGACAGTTTAGTCGATAATGACGACATGTTGCATGCAATTAATAAAATTTTAGTTTACTTGTCCGTTTTCTTTTTTCCTTTTTTATTTTCTTTAATCGACCACACATGATAAATTTAATTTTTTTTATTTTGTTTTAATCAATAAAAGGAAAGATAATTCAGTTAAAATTGAAAAAATATAAGAAAATTAATTAATTTTTGCTTACACTGTGTTACACACACAGTACAACATGCACAACATTTTTTAAGACTTTATGTCTTGCCACTTGGAGTGAATATGAATAGCATTAATGCATATCAAACGTTCACTCCACTTACCTTGAGCTTCAACATTAATTTTAAATGCTTTGAGTTGGTAATCAAGGATCAAAAATAAATTCGAATTTCAACAAAATTTCCTGCTCAAGGATATGTAGTGGGACAACCCAAGAGCGAAAAGTTCAGAGCACTTGGGGAACTTTCGAGATTGCTTACAACCGAAGGATAGGAAGTACAGAGGCCGGAACATATGAATACTAGCTAACAGTCAGACCGCGCTCTACGCTCTCATCTCGTATGAGGTTGACTGAAGATTAGAATAGAAAGCTGAATCAGCTACACATGACTGGGTACCCAGTCACGTAGAAAATGGTGGCAGTGATCAGGCAGATTAGTTTGTTTGGGGCATAGCTTCCGTGCTATTGATGAGGACAGAACCTGTCTGGGGAATAGAAAGAGGGGTTTGGAATGGCATGGTCAATGAAAGATGAATAGAGATATACACTCTTCTCAACACGAGCGGGTTTGACCCAAGCTTAACTGTTGTTTGATGATTACAATGAGAGTTACGCAAGGAGAAGAACAGAAGAGTTATGCATCAAAGAATATTTGTTTTAGACTAGATCTCGATTCGAGCGCAATAAGCAAGGAGTTATTCTTACTGACGCGGCCCCATGCTCCCTACATGAGTAAGAGGAGATATACATATATATTCTTACTGACGCTGAACAGCAGTAGGAAGCGATAGGACAAAACAATATATGGTCTGGCGGGACCTTTCTTACTAATGTTTCGATATTACATCAATGTTTCACCATTTTTACCGGCATTTTTTAAATGTCAATTTGTATGAAAAAAAATAATCGTGGATCTATTCTGTTCTTACACTGACTATTAGCATCTGAGCTTTTGAAAACATGTTTAATACTCTTGAAATTATTCGTATAATATCAGCGAAACTAGCCAGTCTACTGTGGCATCATTTTTATGAAAACATTACTTCTCGTTATTTAATAACCTGAATTTTTTTGTTTCTTCTCCTTCTTGTTTTTGTTCTTTTCCAATTTGATAACAAACTGACCCGCATTTACGTAGAGTTACATCGTACAGGCGTCCCACTGTTTATAGGTAAAAAAAAAGAACAACAACTGTTTACATAAAAACAAACAAAAAATTACGTCTGCTCAATGCTCTCTTCTCCATACTCAATGACCTTTAAAAATTATTGTCTCTGTGGGATATTTTTGTGAGTTACGGAACGGCGGATATTCTAAGGAAATCTTTAGATGATGACAGTTGCACACTCTCTAACCACTTGATAAACAATTTCCCATGAAGTTTAAAAACACACATAAACATTACAACAAAAAGGAATTTTATATTAAACAATTAAACTGTTAAAATTGACAAGTAATTAATAACAGAAAGCAAAAATAAATAAATTTTGAATGAAACATTCACAAGAAAAAAAAACTCACACACGCACTTTACAGCTCGCTGTTGGAATCTTAAAATTAAAATTTCCGTTGAAAACAAAGAAAAATCATTTGTTAGTGTGTGTGTTTGTAACAGTCCACTAGTCCACTTTTGTTTTCATTTGTGCGTGTTTGTTTTTGTTTTGGTCTTGCCATTGGCCTCCAGCAAGCATAACTGTGACGTTGTAGAGAGCTGGCGCCAATGGCCCAGCATCAGCATCATTATCTCATAAGCACCCATACAAACACACACACACACACAGAGATCACGGTTTATTTATTTTGCGTAATTGTAAATATCTTGTTATGTGATGCTATTTTTGTTTCTCTTTCTCTCTCTTTGGCTTTTGTTTTCGTTTGTAATGAGTAAGTAACTGCATGCTGGCTCTCATGCATGCATGCATTTTCTGCAAAATTCTTAGATGAGCCATTTTAACATGAAGCACATGGAGCGTAAAATGTTAATTAAAATGATTCGTTTAACAGAATAAATAAGCACAACAACAACAAAGAAATTTACTGTGAATTTTTTTTTTAGGAAAAGGAAATTATTAAACGAAATGCTATGCACACATGTTTTATTGATATATTCCAAGTATTTGGGGTGAGTTCTTTTTTATTCGGATTTCTTTAAAATTCTGTAAATAAATGAAGAATGAGTGTTACGATGAAATAAAAAAAATCTTTTTTTTTTTTAATGAAAAGTGCATGATGGCTTCAGTAATTTTTAATTTACGTTGTAATCAATTGGTCATTACAAAAGTTCTAGTCAGGACTACAATATAACTTTTCACACCACTAATGTGTGTGTGTTATAATTTCATTCAGGAGTGGTGGGACCTACTGTTTAATGTCGATTCCGAACGACATATTTTTAAAGAAGTTTTCATAGCACTTTTATTTACTCTCACAATTTTTTCCAAAAGAAGAAATTTTTTTCGTTGAGAAGCTAGGCCGTAAGCCTGACTGAAGGGTAGTAATGGCCAATTATGTACGTATGTAGAAGAAATTTTTTTCATATTTCGATTTGTTTTTAGATGGTTCTGGGGTTTGAATCAAGGGCTCTCGTCTAGAAAGCCAACACACTATCTATTAATCTATGGCGGCTATATTTTTAAGCGTTTCGGTTTTATAAATTTTTATAATTGGGGCGATATTGAGAGTTTCTAGCATTTGCCTTTTTAAGGTAATTTTTTATACATGCTGCCCTCGTCTACGCTAATGGTGATCCAACCAGCGTTGCCATTTGCCAAGTTTTCCCTTTTTTTCCAAGTTTTTTAGGATGCGAAAAAGTTTTCATTAAATTTGTTTCATTTCATTAAATTGTTTTCTAACACCAATAGAGGGTACCGGTCTCCCGTGTTTCCTTTAAACATTTTGGAACTTTTGTAGAAAACAAGTTTTTTTTGGTAAAAAAAAGTTTTTTCCCCAGAAATAAAAAGTTTTTTTCAAAAAAATTCTGGCAACGGTGGATCCAACCAAGTTTGGTCTGCTTTTTCCAGAATACTTGTGTAAAATATCTTACCAAAGGCAACTGTAATACTCTTTTCTTGGATTGGAATTGAAACTGGCTTGTTTCTGTACGCGATAGACTTTACATATCTCAACAAAATCAGTTTAATGGCATGAAATTGTTGAAGATTTGCAGACAAACTCGCCTCAATAGGTTCATGATATTATGTATGTATGTGACGTGGACCTACGAAAATTATATTCTTTTTTTATGAATGTTAGGTTAACAGAAACTGTTAGCTTAACATAATTAAAAAACTTGGAAAGGGAGAAAAGAAAATCGATTAAAAATCGAAAAAATAGGGATAAATTAGAGAAAAAAATGAAAGTAAGACGAAGCTAAACCTTTGAACTTTACAAAAAAAAAAAAGTATGCAAATAACAATTTGCTTATTGGAGATAATAAAGTTGAAAAAGCAAGAATTTTTACCAAATATGCCCTCCATAAATTGGGCAAAAATAGATAAAATTGAAAAAGGTGCGTTTTTCTGACCTCTTAGGCTGGATAGCCTAAGGATTCCAAAACAGTTTTCGTTACGGTCGGGTCAGCTTTGGGATCGGGAAAATTGCAGTCTAATGATGGCACTTGACCATAAAACACAGTAGGGGTTCTCTATTGCAGCATTGACAGCTCTTTAATTGCCTTTGGATGCTAGATCTGTTTGTGGGCATGCCCATAGAGTGAAAAATAAGTTTCCTGGCTGAATATAATTTTTCAATAGAAATATCATTTCATACAAAAAAATCAAATAGTAAAACAATCATTCATTGTTAGTGCCGGTGGAGGAGGGTCAGTGGTGTTAGAAAGGATGTTTCGTTTTGTATTTTTAGCCTTTCTTCACTTTTACAGGCACCTTTACTTGAAACTCTGTTTACCACTAGTAAAATTGACATCTTAAAAGAAGCAGTGGATTCTTGAAGAAATAATGCTGCCAAGTCGTCTTGTTTTACAGCGAGAAAGAGATAGAGAGTGAAAACGTGTGTGTATGCGTACTTCAAATATTGTTGTTTGACAATTTTTTTTTTATCTCCACGCATAATTTGTACAAAGGATAGTTTTAGAAAGGAATTAAAGACAGAAGCGAATATTTCTTGGGAAAACATTTCTTTCGGATGTGTAACAAGTACAACTGAAATCTGTGATAAAAGGCACTTCTGCCATTCTTTTGTCTTTTTTTTGTGATTTGTGTGTGTGCATTCTCTGATAGGCAATTCCTGGTAATGTCACGTAAACTGTAATAATTTCTCTTCTGACCTTTTATAACAGCATTAGTAACGTTTTACTTTTGCTCTGTGTTGCTGCATATATGTATATATGTATGTATATGCCAATTTAAAACTAAAATTAGTTTATTTACTGTGTGTGTAAATAATGCAATTTCCAATGCAATTTTCACAGGAAATAATTAAACGAAGAAGAAAATGAAAAAAATAATAATAATAAAATAAAAAAGTGAGGCTAATAAAAGGAATTTTTTGTAAAAAAAAATCTGTCACATATGTAGTGTAATGGTTGTTTTTGTTATTATAGCTCTCGTTTAAACAAAGGAGACATTAAAATTTACAAGAATTGCAACACATTGTAACCAGACAACAATGAAATCAACAACAACAAAAAAAAGTGGAGACAACTTTAAAGCAACAAAAAAAAAATCAATGAAGTGAAGCAAATTATTTACAAACAAGCATATTAAATACATACTCATGTACACACACACACACTAATACGTTCATAATTTCTTTTATTTACTCTTAAATGAGACACAGACACACACAGCATTGTAATGTGTCTGCTGGTGCTCAATATTATAATTGCAAAAAGGCAAATGACATGCAGAACAATATCAAAAACAACAGGAGCAGCAACAATAACGTGATCATCAGCAACAACAACACCACCACCACCACCATCTCATACATCTTATTTTCAGCGTAGTAGATAACAGTAATATTGTAACAGAAAATACCCCCACCCGGCCAAGTAATAATGAAAATGTAAACACAATAAGGATTGCATGCTCATATTTGTATACGCACTCATGCACAGACACACACTCTCAAACTCTCTTACATAAATATTTATACATTCACTGGCTGCGAAAGAGTGCATTTACTATACAAAAAAATTCTGAAAGGGACAAAAACTGTCAACAATTGAAAATTCTTATGAATGATGATGACGATGACGATGCCGATGGTGAATAAATAAAACCACTCAAAACTCTCACACGATGATGGTTGGTTGGTAAAAGGGAACAAATTTAGAGTGTTCTAGGGTGCAGGAAAAATATCTGAGAAAAGGAAGAACAAAAAGAGCATTCAGCAGTAAAATACCCAGAGACATTTTCTGTTACACATGATGCTCTGCAACTCATTTACACATACAAATATATACCACGGGTAATATGTGTTATAAACAAAGTTTTACACTGAGAAAAACAATGACAGTAAAAGGAACACATTTTCTTAGTGGAATTTTTTTTCAGTATACAAAAGGATTCGTGGCAGGTGTTAGAGCTAAAATTCTCAGTAAGGTTTGCTATTATATAAATAATAGACTCACTAACAGACGGACTACCAGAACGTTGGACACGCATGGAGAAGAAGAGAACCGACTTACTTTTATCCTTAAGTCGCATGTCTATTCTTAGCACAATAGCGAGTGATACGGGCCACTGTCTTTTTGCTAGACATGCCGAAAGACTTGGCATTCTGGTAAATGACTTCTGCCGGAGCTGTGAGTTTGAGCAGGAGGGAGAGACTGTCTTTCACTTCAAGTGTCAGTGTCCTGCTCTTGTCATAAACAGACAGCTGTTTTTGATGTTCTTGGTCGAGCTCTCTCTTATATGATAATTACTGCGAATTGCAAAATTGAATTTAAACTCGGGTTGTTTTCTTTTATGGAATGTTAGATCCCCGTGTGAAATTTTGATTGTGATTCACGGTGGGCTGGCTTAAATGGGCCCTCTACCTTTAAACGGAGTCCGTCACCTAACTTAATCATCCCCCACATCTTCTAAATTATTGTTTAACAATGTTTGGAATTTAGATCTGTTCAAAATGCTATTTGCTAACATTTTATTTCTCTTTATTGTCTTTCTAAAATCTTTAAAAAGTTAAAATAATAAAAAACTGAAACGCTCTTTTTTATTTCGAATGCATAGAAGCATTTTATGAACATTTTTCTTTGAGTGTATTTTTATCATGATAACATTTTTCACAAACCATGCCTTTATAACTGATTGTCATTTAGGTTTCGTCTGCTTTTTTGCTTTCATGCAATTTCTATTAAATAGGATTATGATGACACTGCAGATGGCAGTCACTAAACATTGACTGACTGTCTAACTGACTGGCTCGATAAAACTAAGCTTTCAAGCGCCTAACTTCTGCCTCTAAAACAACATAAAAAAGTAACGAAACGATGGCATGACTTGACTGCCTACAACATGTGCGCTGTTAATGCTTTAAGCCGAAAGTCCATACCATCCGTTTCATGCGGACTGCGTTACATGCAATTTTTGCTTTCTATGCGATTCTTATTGCAAGTTACACACAATGCGTTTTATGCGACTGGCTTTTTGTGTGGGTGAACAATAAAAAAGCAAACAAGAACATTTATGCCATTAATTACAAATTTATGAGTTTAAATATGTGATATTTTGTGCTGTTAAGTCCTACGAAAATCCTCAAAAGAACACAAGACGATTGTTTTCGGTTAATTTATCCTCCATTTTTCATGTTTACAAATAAATAAATTCAAAGTAGATGACACTCAGTACATAAAAACAATCGACAACTAGTAACATGCATATTTTATTCATGAAATGATGAAATGTTCAGAAATGTGCTAAAAATGTATTTTTCTCTCAAATTAGTAGTGAACTTTATTATGAAATATGTTTTTATTAATATTTTTATAATGCAAAAAGAAAAATGGGAAAATAATAATGTCGTAAAATGTAAACATATCTATCGAAACCATTCACAATAGTATATAATTTGGCATGCCAAGTTTAAAAAACTGCTGACATTTTCCAACACTGCATGAGTCGCATAGAAAAGTAGAAAGTAGATCTACTTGATGCGTTCTACGCATCTATGCATTCTATCCATTTTCTTATGTTTCTTGTCACATACAACTACACTGATTCTACTTTTTCGGTATACGCATGTAATGCAAGCTCGCATGAAACGCATGCTATGGACTTTTGGCTTAAGAAAAAATATGCCAAAGAGAACAAGTATCATTGAAATAAATTTACACTCACACGCTCACTTATTCTCTTTCTCCTTCTCCGTTAGTTTGCAATTAATTGTTGCCACCTACTGGTTTTGTGGGGGATATAAACGAAAACTTTTTTGTTGTTTCCATATTGCTTGCATGTTAAAATATTATAAAATCACATATACACATATACAGCAAAAGAGAAATGGTATATAACAGGAGAGTTTGTTATGGCTCGAGGGATATTATTTTAGCGTGAGTATTTGAGTGCCTTTACAATGTAAATCTATTAAAGTTTTCATAACGAATGGAAAAAAAAACAAAATAGAAAAAAATGATGGTGGAAAAGATGTATGTATGTATGCAACATAAACAAACAAGGACATGTTGAGTGTGTTGTGTGTATGTGTGCGGCATAACAAAACATATTGTGGTGTGTTTCAATACAGTTTATTTGCTGCTGTTGTTTATGGTGATGGCAAACATATGTCTGTATTAAATGTATGTTATGTATGTAATGGGGTTTGCATGAATATTTTGATTTAATATACAGCCAAAGAAATATTGTGTATGATAACATATAGTGAGAAGCTGTCTGTCCTGTCCTGTCTGATAGGTTGTAATAAGCAATTATGTATATATGATAACATATAGTCGAGAATGGGAAAAGACAAATTTTTGTACGTTTTTGGCTTTAAGGATAGATTTCAACGAATGAAAGAAACTCAGTGCTTCTCAGAAGGCCAAAGTCAAAGAGAATTTGAAAAATGTTTGCAAGTAATCAAGTCACGTTGATTTCGCATATTCAAAATGCTAAAAAGGGATAATTTTTAGTTTTGAAATATGAATTTACTTTACACTTACTTGGAAGGCAAAAAATCTTTCATTAAGCACGACTAACCGGTTGGGAATAATGCTGTTTATTTTCGCTTCTTACTATTTTGTACACTTTAGCAAGTTCTAGAATCAGAGTATTACCAATTGCTGTTGCCGTAGGCACCTCAAATATATCAAAAAACTGGAAAACGAACTTCAAACATTTACTAACATTTTATATTCGAGTGTATTTTGTTCTCTCACCTTCTTTATTTCACTTTTTAAGGACGAATAAGACGTCTTCCTATCCAAAGCAAAGCATTAGACCCTGATGTTTATTAGTGCATGTTATATTGTTGTTTATACAACAACAAAACAAAAACAACAACAAGAAATAGTATATTGTAATAAAATAAATGTAAAAATCTACACCATTTCCTCTCACAGCAGTTTGTGTGTGATGGATAGTTTGCATAAGAAATGTATTTTTTTTGGAAAATCCCATGGAAACAGTGTTGCTTTGAAAACACGGAAGAATTTCAAAAACTATTTTTAGCTTTTCCTTCGGAAGAAAGTAAAAAAATAAAAAAATAAAAGAAATAAAGACAGTATAAAAGTTCTTCTGTTTGTTTTTTCCTGCAGTTTTTGTTGTTGTTGTTGTATATTTCTCTACCTTAAGTTTATTGTTCCTGTTCCGGTTTCTAGTTTTGCGTCCGTTTAAACATGTCTTTGAGAATGTATTTGGAATTTTGTTTCTTTGTTTCTCTCTCTCTCTTCGCTTTGTTGCAACAGGAAATTTTGTGGCATACAACATGAACTATATTTGTGTTGGTTTATTTCATCTTTTGCAGGAATTGTAATCGAACGAAAAAGTCCTTTTTTTTGTTTTCTATTCTTGCTTGGACCCAATAAAATGCATTTAAGTTGGCTTAAAGCCAAAATGAAATAAAATTCTGCCAACAAAACATTACGAAATAATTTCCAATTTCCATTTAATCATTCCATTCTCAAGCTAGATAACTAGATGGGCTCTCCTTGAGTGATTAAAATCGAAACAAAAAATTATTCCCCTCCGAAATTAACTGTATATCCTTCGTCCTTTTGTTCATTTGTTTTGTGTTTATTTCTTGTATTGATGACTTAAAGACCTGTTTTCAAAGCTGACAGTTGTTGTATACTTGTGTATTTATTTTTTGTTTTCTTATTGGCCTTATTTTAAGGACATTCGATATCTTTTAGAAGATGTTGTTGTGTGTGTTGTGTGTCCGTGTGTGTAAAGTGGCTGTATCATTTACTCTCAAGTTCACATATGTGGTTGATTGTTTGCCTCATTGACTGACAATTTTTCAGATAAATTGGCTTTCTTATGTTTATTACACACAGAATACTTGACTTCTTTGTTTAGTCATCAGTTTTAAGGACTTTTTTCAAGAGGAGTAAACATTAAATAGGGGAAGGGGGGACAGGCTTCGTTAATGTCATTATTTTCTTAATATTCTGTATACGTTGGGAATAAAAACAGTTTGAAAAGACTGAAAACAATACTTGAACTGAATACCCTTAGCCATGTTTCCTTAATGGTGCTTACATGGGTCTCATATAAGACATACAGACAAACATCTTGGATGGATACCTTGGCACAGCCGTCCATGACTAGAAAGAGCGTCGAGCAGTGTCATATCTGAAATTTATCGACAGGTTTAGCGCTCTAACCTAAGAGGAACTCCAAGGTTTCAACAGTAACTAAAAACAATATATGTTCCAGTAATGTTAAGGTAGATAAGGTGGCGGACAACCCACAATAAGTATTCAACCCGAGGATCAAATATTCCCTATAGGAAACCAATCCAATTCAAGGAAGACAGAGAATTAAAGGTCAAGAACATTCGCCTTTTTAGGACAAGAGCAGGCCACAGGATATGAATGACATCCTTTTCCTCAGACTAATAACTCCTGCAAAAATTATTGTTCGTACACTTAACGCCGACACTAAAGAACAAGTTGTTAAATCCAATTGTTTGCCAACCGTTGCACAGTGTAAGATATTGCTAATCTAGCTGGACAAAAGTAGTTGCTTTGACTTTAAATTTGAGTAAATATCAGAAATAAATTTTTGCAGTTGTATGGGAGGTGGGCGTGGCAGTAGTCCAATGTTGCAAATTTTTTTGACAATTGTACATATTGGCCTAGTAACGCCTTGTACCAAAATTCATAAGTCTAGCATAGTTTGTTTCCAAGATATTTAATTTTGATCCCTAGAATGGCTAAATCTTGTACTGTGCGCTGCCTACAGACAGACTTTTGGTCTACATTTATTACGTATGAAAGTGCTATATACGAAACTAATTTGAACGTTTAAAACCGCACTCTCAGGTGGTACTGGTTTATAATGTAATGCAGTGTAAAGATACTGTGATCAAAAAGTAATGCCTCTTCAAAAATGTTGTTGTCCTAAGTAATCTTACAATGATGTTCGCAGTGCTTTTTAAGAATCCAGTTGTTACTGCAGTTCACACAGATTACAAATATGTCCTCTGGTGATTTGTTTTCCTCATCACAGAACCAGCATATTGGACTCGAAGCGATTCCTAAGTGACATAAATTTATTTGAGTCTACAATGTCCTCAGAAAAGGCTTACTATTCGAAGTATATTTCTGAATACTCTAATGGAAGATTCAAATCTCCTTCCAATCAATTTTCCAGTAAAAACGGAAATTGTCTGGCTTAAGAACAGTTCCCATCTCGATCTACCTTCCCCTTTCCGCTTACTACACACAGACTCCTGTTCCTACTCCACAGAATAGGTCTCTGTGTGGAGCGTCTCTCCTCCTAGCAAGTTCACCAGTCTTTTCTCACATGATCTGGGATCCAGCAGAGAAAAGGTTTTTCGAAACCTGACAGGAAACAAAATTCCGTGTCCGTTTCATGTTAATTTGTGGCGATAAAATAAAACAAATTAACGCGATCGTACGAAAAATTCATTAGAGAAAGGAAAAGAAAATAAAAAAGAAGGAATAACTTTTAAAGGCTCTTTTATTATTCAGAAGAGAATATTAAAAACGATTTTCAGTAAGAATTTGAAACGAAAATAATTATGTATTACAATGAGCAGCAGAACTGATCACATTGACGATGGTGATGGTAATGACTTTTCAAAGACACCAGTAGCGACATTAACGAAAAACGAACATGTGTTTGAAATTAAAATTAAAAAACACAAAAGAAAAATTAAAATAAACTTTAAATGCAAATAAAGATTTCCCCCAAAAACAACAACAACAATAACAACAAAATGCATGTTTTAAATGTTTCTTTAAAGAGATGCCATCACAGTTAAATTAAAATTACAACAACGGATTGAAAGAAAGAAAGAAAAGCCAAACAACCAACAACGAATCAATGTTTGTTCAGACCCCAGACACCTAATGAATGATGGATGGATGGACGCATCAATTCTTTCATTTGTTCGAACACATGTTTAAACATTTACGAACAAATGATCATCCCCCGTTCTCCGCTCCCCACTCTGCTATCACCCCTTTGGGTAGATGTTTGATGGACGGACAAATAGGCGAACGAATAGATGAATGAATAGACAGAGTCGGTTGAGTATTAAGCGAAAAAGTAAAACAAACAAAATAAATAAAAATAAAAAATGAAAAAAAAACAACAAGAAATTAGTGCCACTGTTAGTTTTACTTGTATTTGTACGCTACTGTAAATAAATATGAGGTTTTTTTCTTTCTTTCTTTCTTTCTTTTTTTTTTATAGCAAATAAACTTTAAAACAATAAAAACAACAACAACTAATCCAACATTAACTGCTGCAATCAACTACTGGAATTTTCTTTTTTTCGTGTTTTGTTTTTCTAACTTTAACGTGGCATCGCAATTTTTATTAGACTGACTGACGGACTGGACTGCCGTCTCTCAAAGACTGTTTAAATAAACTCTTTTGGTGTTGTTTTTGGTGGAGTTAGTGGTGGGTGACCAGATGTTTAATAATGAACCTGTTGTTGTATGTGTTGTGTTTATAGTGCTGGCTCTAGACGTACATATGTATTGAAGAAGATGGCCTTATGCTTGTAGAGCCATGTAGCCATGGCGGCAACGATAGATTTTAATAGATTTTAACTTTTAACATGAATTTATGCCATGGCTTTGATTTTATTTTTATTTTTATTTTTTTTACATTTTTATGGTGTTTATTTAAGACTTTACACCCATTGAAAGAGCAACATATGAGTACAAATAGACAGATCAACAACAGCACAAATGGACAACCCAACATCACATATTTCTCTAATACGAAGGCAGACATACATAAATCATATCGAGTAGTATGCAGTAGAAACGAAAAGAGAAAAACGTAACCGAATGCTAAATTGTGGCCATTTGGGGACAAAGTACTAAATTGGTAAAGTAAAGTACTAAAGTACTAAATTTTAAAAAGTACTAAATGTAGTTTAAGACTAAAAAAAATGGACTTCCTTATCGACCACAGAATAAAGTTTAAGGACCACAATCATATTAAAATGTTTTTCTTACCGGCATACGCCTAACGAGAGAGAGCGAAAGAGAGACCCCAAACACAAATTCATGCGAAATCTATATCGTGTACGTATTTCCTCAATTTCATCAAATCCATTTCTTTTATAAGAGCATTGTTTTGCGTCCCAAACTTGGCAAATGATATTGAAAGTGTTTCATCATTTCGGTGTCTTTGACGCATGATTTTAAGGAGACTCATTATTCTGCTCTGTTCTGTCAAGGCTTAATAGCCTCCCCTTAGCAGGGTCGTCCTAGATTAATTCATTAATTTTTCTAGACGATGTTCCATAGTTTTCTGTGTTTTTGAGGAACTCTTGTAAATAGTATCGCTCTGCCTCATAAGGCTTGTGATTTTTCAAGTAAACCTGCTGTGTTTCTCTAGTTTTTTTAGGCTTGCTGATCACATACCGAAATAATGCGTGCTGTACCGTATCAGAAGATATCATTAATCACTTCCTTACGGTTTGAAATTGTGTCCTTGAATATTAAGAGTTTTCTCTTTTTTTTATTCATTACGACCAACAGTTCAGAGATGCCTTCAATGCATATATTCATTGTATTGTACTTAAACTGAATCACAATCTATATTGTGGCAGAGAGAAAAGAAGAAGTATTGTTTGTTAATTCTAGTAGTAGACTGGAATCTATGTACTGTAAGTGGCAGACAAAACTCCACGTAGAATGTACTACATACATGCACAATGCATTGTGCGATCCACTCGAAAATTATCTGAGAACGGATGCGGTCTACATGACAGATGAGAAGTATTTTCTTTTATCGCCATAGAACTCCTCTTAGAACGCTAAAGCCCCAACCTTCAATCAATCTAATAAAATGGGTCGGGTATAGATACATTTGCTCACATTGGATCTTTAACTCCCATACAACCACCGGTACAAAATGTATTTTAATACCTGACTGGTTATGTACAGGTACAGGAGTACAGATACAAGGGTGTTGTGTAGAGGACCATCTCTACTTTTAAATTCATTGTCTGCGATACTTATTTGTTTAGAAAACCAGTAAGTCTTTGTAAGAAGACATCTTCTCCAAATACTGAAATAAATTTTACCCAAACATTTCATTGGACATTGTCCTTCGTAAAAAAAACTAGACTTTATAGCAGCTATTGATGTAATAACACTTGTATTTGTACCGACACATCAGAACAGAGATCAGCAATGATCAGTTCAAAAATATGAGTACAATCGAATCATACTCATAATTTCTGATACTTATACGCATTCATACTTATTTGAAAATCATCAAACCTCTGCTCATATTCAAAGTTTAAAGTACTCATCATATTCATACTTAACAACACGTATGTTGCTGTTGATTTCGACTCTCCATAACTCAACATACACAAGAATCAGAAAATACTAACTATTTACGCTTTAAAGGACAATATTCGTGAAGCCATTGATGAAATACAGCTGCACACAATCGATAATGTGTTTAAAAATTGGACCGATCGTGTAGGCTACTGCATGGCCAGCCGAGGCAGCCATTTGAATGAAATTATTTTCCATTATTAACCGGAAGGATTGTACTTTCAAATAAAAAAAGAAATTTGAGAAAATATTCAGTAGTTTTTTTTTACAGCATTTTCAAAAAAAAAAGTTATTTGGCGGACCCTTTACTTACTTGAAGGTTGTGTGTTTTAAATCACTCGAATCATTTATGAGTATTATAAGTGTTGTTCTAAATTTATGAATTTGAATGAGTAGGCTTATTAATCAAACATATTTCGAATGGTATGAGTTTGATGTCAATGTTGTACGCATACTCATTGCAACCTGTACTTATAAATCAACGTTGTAGTGAGTACGAATGAATCAGAGTAGTAAAATTTCAATATTGTTGACCCATTTAATTTCAAAATTTCATGAGTGCTTATGAGTACCAAAAGAAACGATTTATTGCTGATGATCTCTGATGTATACCCAGCACTGGTCTTCAATAGCAGATTATGTTGGGTGCGATTGAAAAGGAAAAATAGTTGCCACGTGCTACGATGTCAGTTCATACATAATTGGCCCTTCAGTCAGGATTACGGCCTAGCTTCTCACACCACTCATGGTGTTTGCTTAATTGTATACTTGAGTGGCGGGACCTAAGTTTAACGTCGACTCTGAACGACAGACTTTTGAGAAACTTTTTTTTTTCTCTCAGAGTTTTTGCCAGAAATTTGCTGAGAGGAAGTCGGCGAAGAAATATTTTTTTTTTTCATCTTTCGTTTTGATGTCTGGCTCGAATCCGACAGAACGAACGGCGACAGTAGACCACATGTAAACTCTCGTTTCCATCTATTTTCTGTTATCTAACAGCAATTTTAATGAAACTTTATTTAAGAAAAAATATGTGGTCACGTTATTCTAATATTTCTTCCCATTATCTTGAGGAAATGCTGCTGCAAATGAAACGATAATGACTGAATATATGCTCATATGAATGATAAAATAAAAAGAAATTCATTCGTTTTTATGAGTTATTTGCCTTAAACAAGGGATTGTTTCTTCTTTCGTTTCTAATGCCACGCAACAACTCATTTCAAAAGAAAAGAAAATAAAAGAATAGAAAAGAAAAGAAACGAAAGAATGTTTAAAGTAAAAATCCAAAAACAATAAAGATGTTCATTCCAATCACTTGAAACAACAAATTAAGGTTCTTTAGAACTTTTTTCCATAAAATTTAAAACCACAAGAAATCTTCGTGTAAAAATTGAGAAATGATTTTACAATTTCTAATTGAAACATCGTTTGAAATGAATATAAAAAGGTTGTTTTAATAGTTTCTCTGTCTATTGGTGTTGAATTTTTATTAAAAATTTTCGAAAAACAAAAAATCAAATTTAGGAAACATGGGTTGGGTTATCTCAAGCTATTAAAAATGTTTTCTGTTCAACAGATGTTGTTCTTGATGTGTTGTTGCATGAGAATTGTAAAGAAATTTCTGTAAACATTTTCAATAAACCATAAAAAATATTTTCGTTTTTCATTTTTAGGGCAAAACTATAAAAAAAACTGGCAACAATTTTTCCATATTTATTGAAGGTGAAACAATAATATTTACCTTAAAAAGAAATTAAAGAAAATTAGTTTGACTTTTTGTCCAGCTTTATTTACTTAAATATGTTGGATTTTCCAAATCCATGACTTGCCCTCGCTTCTGATGAGATTTTCGATCGAGATTAATAAGTGAAAGCTAGTTTGTGTACTTCAGAACTGCCGAGTTCAGTTAAAAAAGTTTAAAGATAACGAATTGCTGGCATCAGTCTATGAAGATTGATGTCAATCTCAAGAGGAACTTGTTAAATATGCAGGATTTCCCCAATCCTTGGCTTACCCTAGCTTATGATGGGGACTTACAATCGGATAGATTTTAATAAGCGAAAGCTAGTTTGTATACTACAGGACTGTCCAGTTTACTTAAAAAAGTTCAAAGATATCGAATTGGTAGCATTAATCTATGAAGATTGATGTCAATCTCAAGAGGAACTTGTTAAATATGCATGATTTCCCAAATGCATGATTTTCCCTAGCTTCTGATGAGAATTTTCCATCGAGAGTAATAAGTGAAAGCTAGGTTGTGTACTTCAGAACTGCCGAGTTCTTTAAAAAAGTTCAAAGATAACCAATTGGAGGATCCATTGCTTACCCTAGCTTATGATGGGGACTTACAATCGGATCGATTTTAATAAGTGAACGCTAGTTTGTGTACTTCAGGACTGTCCAGTTTACTCAAAAAAGTTCAAAGATATCGAATTGGTAGCATCAATCTATGAAGATTGATGTCAAGAGGAACTTGTTAAATATGCAGGATTTCCCATATCCATGGCTTACCCTAGCTTAAGATGTGTATTTGAGGATTGCCGAGTTTACTCAAAAAAGTTCAAAGATAACGAATTGCTGGCATCAGTCTATGAAGATTGATGTCAATCTCAAGAGGAACTTGTTAAATATGCAGGATTTCCCCAATCCTTGGCTTACCCTAGCTTATGATGGGGACTTACAATCGGATAGATTTTAATAAGCGAAAGCTAGTTTGTATACTACAGGACTGTCCAGTTTACTTAAAAAAGTTCAAAGATATCGAATTGGTAGCATTAATCTATGAAGATTGATGTCAATCTCAAGAGGAACTTGTTAAATATGCATGATTTCCCAAATGCATGATTTTCCCTAGCTTCTGATGAGAATTTTCCATCGAGAGTAATAAGTGAAAGCTAGGTTGTGTACTTCAGAACTGCCGAGTTCTTTAAAAAAGTTCAAAGATAACCAATTGGAGGATCCATTGCTTACCCTAGCTTATGATGGGGACTTACAATCGGATCGATTTTAATAAGTGAACGCTAGTTTGTGTACTTCAGGACTGTCCAGTTTACTCAAAAAAGTTCAAAGATATCGAATTGGTAGCATCAATCTATGAAGATTGATGTCAAGAGGAACTTGTTAAATATGCAGGATTTCCCATATCCATGGCTTACCCTAGCTTAAGATGTGTATTTGAGGATTGCCGAGTTTACTCAAAAAAGTTCAAAGATAACGAATTGCTGGCATCAGTCTATGAAGATTGATGTCAATCTCAAGAGGAACTTGTTAAATATGCAGGATTTCCCCAATCCTTGGCTTACCCTAGCTTATGATGGGGACTTACAATCGGATAGATTTTAATAAGCGAAAGCTAGTTTGTATACTACAGGACTGTCCAGTTTACTTAAAAAAGTTCAAAGATATCGAATTGGTAGCATTAATCTATGAAGATTGATGTCAATCTCAAGAGGAACTTGTTAAATATGCACGATTTCCCAAATGCATGATTTTCCCTAGCTTCTGATGAGAATTTTCCATCGAGAGTAATAAGTGAAAGCTAGGTTGTGTACTTCAGAACTGCCGAGTTCTTTAAAAAAGTTCAAAGATAACCAATTGGAGGATCCATTGCTTACCCTAGCTTATGATGGGGACTTACAATCGGATCGATTTTAATAAGTGAACGCTAGTTTGTGTACTTCAGGACTGTCCAGTTTACTCAAAAAAGTTCAAAGATATCGAATTGGTAGCATCAATCTATGAAGATTGATGTCAAGAGGAACTTGTTAAATATGCAGGATTTCCCATATCCATGGCTTACCCTAGCTTAAGATGTGTATTTGAGGATTGCCGAGTTTACTCAAAAAAGTTCAAAGATAACGAATTGCTGGCATCAGTCTATGAAGATTGATGTCAATCTCAAGAGGAACTTGTTAAATATGCAGGATTTCCCCAATCCTTGGCTTACCCTAGCTTATGATGGGGACTTACAATCGGATAGATTTTAATAAGCGAAAGCTAGTTTGTATACTACAGGACTGTCCAGTTTACTTAAAAAAGTTCAAAGATATCGAATTGGTAGCATTAATCTATGAAGATTGATGTCAATCTCAAGAGGAACTTGTTAAATATGCATGATTTCCCAAATGCATGATTTTCCCTAGCTTCTGATGAGAATTTTCCATCGAGAGTAATAAGTGAAAGCTAGGTTGTGTACTTCAGAACTGCCGAGTTCTTTAAAAAAGTTCAAAGATAACCAATTGGAGGATCCATTGCTTACCCTAGCTTATGATGGGGACTTACAATCGGATCGATTTTAATAAGTGAACGCTAGTTTGTGTACTTCAGGACTGTCCAGTTTACTCAAAAAAGTTCAAAGATATCGAATTGGTAGCATCAATCTATGAAGATTGATGTCAAGAGGAACTTGTTAAATATGCAGGATTTCCCATATCCATGGCTTACCCTAGCTTAAGATGTGTATTTGAGGATTGCCGAGTTTACTCAAAAAAGTTCAAAGATAACGAATTGCTGGCATCAGTCTATGAAGATTGATGTCAATCTCAAGAGGAACTTGTTAAATATGCAGGATTTCCCAAATCCATGACTTACCCTAGCTTACGATGAGGATTTACAATCGGTTCGATTTTAATAAGCGAAAGCTAGTTTGTGTGCTTCAGAACTGCCAAGTTCTTTTAAAAAAGTTCAAAGATATCGAATTGGTGGCATCAATCTATGAAGATTGATGTCAACCTCAAGCAGACCGTTTTAAAATCATTGGAAGCCATTTAAGCTTCAATTCTAATACACATGCAAGCGACAGGAGATGTTGAAAGACGACATTGCATATGACAAAAAATAAATATAATTTATAGGCTCGAAACATTATGCCGCATTACTAATGTCGCAGTATAAGCCCTAAGCAACATCGAAACAAAAAAAAAATGAACAAATTTCCGGCAGTTAAACATGGCCACTAATAAACACAGTTTTTGTAGATTTAATACGAAACTATTGTAATGCAAAGTTAACTGCTAGTAATAATAATAATGAAAAATAAACAACAAAAAAAAGTAGTGCTTGACTCACCTTGCACAGTGCAACGCCGGTATCTAAGCGATCCATAAAGTTGTCTGCATTTATTGTCAACTCCGGGTAAAGTGTGTTCATCCATTCGGCTAAATCTTCTTTCATGGCTTCCAAATATTCTTCGCTCGACTTGAAGGGTCGATAAGGACGTGCTTCGAGCAACGCCATTTTGTTTTCTGTTTTTTTTTCTACAATGTCGTCGTGATTACACCAAGAAATAAAAGTTTTTTAAAATAATTTTTAAAAAGTTTTTTTTTGTTATTTTTTTATTTTATTTTTTCACTGTTGTTCTTTTTTTTTATTTTTTTATTTATTTTTTTTATACAAAAAAAGTTGTTTAAAGAATAATTTTTTTAATTTTAATTAAAAACTTTTTCGTTTTTCTACAACAACACATAATTTAAGTTAGGTTAGGTTAACTTTAGCAAATGCCTTGAATTTCCGAACGAAATATTGACAGAATTTTTATAGACCGTAGTGTGGGGTGAGGAAAGTAGATTTAGAAAGGCTGTAATGATAGAACAATAATAAAAAAATATATATATTAAAATGACGTATTAAAAAAGAATTTTTGGTTAAGAATTATGCAAGAATCTGTTATCATTTAAAGCATTAAAATTACAAATTCAATGAGATCATGTAACATCTAGATCAGAATTTAAGAATAGCCGTAGTCAAGTAGGAATTGCGGAGGCTTTATATACGCGAGTGTGTGGTTCGTACCTTAGCTCCGACATTTCGAACTAAGACGAAATATGGAAAAATATATCTTCAGGGAGTTCCTTTCAGCAAACTTTCTAGTAAAAACTCGCGAAAGTAAATAAAATTTGACTTTCGTAGTCGTAGGTCCCATGGATAGAATTAACACACACAATATTGGTGGTGTAAAAAGCTAGGTTGTAATCTTGACTAAAGGTTTTTGTCCAAATTCGTAAGTAAGTAGTTAAAGAATATTGCTCTTTAGTTTAGGGGTTGTGAGTGAGTCTGATCGAGCTAAACAATTACACTGAATGTCATTGTAGTCAGAAACTTATATGACGTGAACATATTTTGTCAGTTACAAACCAAATACCAATTAACAAGGAGTTGTCTTCCAAAATAGGAAAATGAATAGTGCACACGCCGTGGAAAATTTCAGACAGCGTTTCCATGAACGCTTTACACTCGGACTAAACCACGAACCCGAAGTTCTCAGATATCTCCAGATCCAAAATTATTTGGGATACACCACTTATTGGGTTTTATTAGGGACAGCTTAGGCTACAAATTGTATATAGTCAGATATCTGTAGCAAGTCCCTGATATTGTATATTTGGATCATTTTCTTCCTTGACTATTTTTCGTATTTTCTGTTAACCACTTAACATTGCTCTGTTAACTCTAACATTAGCTCTGTTAAAATTTGTGGTTTTTGTCTTTGCTAGTTAAATTTGAATTTATCTTCATACACATGGTTCTTAGCTAGACGCAGTTTGGAGGTAGAGATCAGAGATCAGCAATGTATCGTTTTTTCGCTACTCATAAGCACTTATTAAATTTTAAATATAAGTGAGTCAACAGTATTGAAATTTAACTCTTCTGATTCATTCGTACTCACTACAACGTTGATTTATAAGTGAAAGTTGCAATGAGTATGTGTACAACGTTGACATCAAACTCATAACATTTGAAATATGTATGAGTGTTTGTTTCATAAGCCTACTCATTTAGATAAATCGCTTTAGAAAAATACATAAAAATGATTCGAGTGACTCAAATTTTGTGATTCTTGTAAATGTTGAGTCATGGAGAGTCAAAAGCAACAACATCATATGTTTTGTTAAATATGAATATGATGAGTACGTCAAACTTTGAATATGAGTAGTATGAGTATGATATTAAAATAAG
Organism: Sarcophaga rosellei; assembly: GCA_930367235.1. NCBI lineage: Eukaryota > Metazoa > Arthropoda > Insecta > Diptera > Sarcophagidae > Sarcophaga > Sarcophaga rosellei. The sequence continues at coordinate 80,806,808 of OV884018.1, forward strand.
TATGAATGCGTATAAGTATCAGAAATTATGAGTATGATTCGATTCTACTCATCTTTTTGAATGCGCTCATTGCTGATCTCTGCTACAGATCGTAGCAAATTTAAAGAATTTCATATGGGAATTTGTTTCTGTTAGCCGGGTCTTTACTAATAAAAATAGCCCGTAACTTATTATATTCATTTCTATTTTTAAAGCGATATAAAGAAGGCCAATATTGTGGGCAAAATTATTTATAAAACGTACAATTTAATAGACAACCTGCATTAAATAAATTGCTATTATTTCCAACCCTTCTATTAGACATACATACAGGGGGGAACTACTTTCACTAACTTTTTCTTATGAATTTTAAAACACATTTCATTATAAATTTTTAATTCAAAGAAAACGAAAAGAAAACGAATCCTTTAAAGACATACATACATAACTACTCGCTAACTTTCGATACCATGCCATGGGTCTTTGTGTCTACGTTAATGAAATTTCTTTGGAATCGCATTAGAAATACATGTATTCCTTTGCAGACACAAAGACACCCTCTCTCTGCCAACAGTCATCAGTTACCAGGAAATCAGTTTGCATGCAAACTGAAGACTCCTACAAGAAAGCTGAAGAAAGGAAGACATAGGAAAAGGACAAGAAAAAAAAAACTTTCAATAAAGCAGACAGACAGACATACAGACAGCTGTCGTATATTCTAAAAGTAAATGCGTCACAGAGAGGGAGTAAAGTGCTTTATAAGGATAGATAATGCAAATTTTTATAAAGCAAGTGATACAGTAAGTAATACAGCTGAACTTCAAAAAACTTTAGGAAGATTGTAAAACAAAATGTTCTTTTGTTTTGTTTTTGTTTAAGGTCTGGGACTAAAACTATTCATAAAAATTGATTTTCTCATATCCTGTGACATTTATTGCAAGTCCTTCTTAATATTTCTTGTGTTTTTTTTTTCTTCACACTGGTTTAATGTCTTCCAGACATGGCATTGGCGTCTAATAAATGTATCCTTGTGACTCTTGTGAATGTTATTCATTGCCGTCCAAGGTTTTGCTATTTTTTTGCCATTCTTTTTTTTTTCTTCCATTTTTTCTCTCTCTTTTAATTAAATTCAGTTGTTCTTGAATTGTTTTTTTTATTTCTTTGCCAGCACTACGCTCCTTTATATTGATTTTAATTTTCATTTTGTTTTTATTTCTGTTTCTGTTTCAGCTTCTTTTTTTATTTCAATTTTCACTTGGTAACATGCACACTTGGGGGATTGATGACTTCACTGAACAGCGCCGCCGCTCCTTCAGACCTTAAATGACATTGTGAATGGCATTGAAGATTAGTTTTCTATTTGTATGTGTGTGTGTGGTGTGTATATGGTATGTGAGAGTGTGTGGGTGCTTGTAAAGCATACATCAACTGAAAGTTTAAATCCTTTAAAACAATAAACTTAAGCGCCATTGTTCCATAGCCTGGCATAATAACAAAAAAGAAAAGAAGAAGAAGAAGAGAAAAAACAAAATTCTGGCAAAAGTTAAATGATTGTTCAATTACTGACTCAAATGTCATTGACAGTTGATGAGTAAGTAATTGAAAACAGCTTAAAAAGGATTAAAACTTTGGAGTATACAAAAAGAGGATAATAAAGTCAACATTTTGTAGAGTAAAGTTACTCATCGGAAATCAATTAAAAAAACAATAAAGAATATTATTGAGGTACAAGGCCGATTACTTGTGTTTGTTTAATTTATTTAAGTCGCTGTAGTCTAATACGTAGTATGTTGGCTTACTAGGTAAGTGCTCGTGTGATCAAACCTCAGTTTGGCAAAGAAAACAATTCAGGAAGTAAATAAAATTACCATGTAAAGCTTCACAAATCCGTTGTTCGGAGACGTCGTTTAAACTTGAGTTCCCTGCACACATAGATAAAAAACTAACACGTGTGGTGTGAGAAACTCGGTTGTGATCCTGACTAAAGGGTAATAATGGTCATGTAAGTAACTAAGAAATTTATTTAAGCACTTGATGAAACAAGTTTTTTGTACTACTCCAGTAAACTATGCGCTTCGAGCCCAAATTCGTCAATTTAGTTTAACTCTCCAAATCTTCACATGGCTCCCAATACTTGAAACGATACAGGAGCAGTTAATCTGTCCGTAACATGTATTTATCAACTGATCGATAACTCTGCTGAAGTATTGCACATAAGAGTGATAACTGCACATAAGAGTGATAACTAACCCTAACAGTAGAGAGCAAATACGAGCGTTTGTGACTTTGAACGCGGCCACGTTGCAAAAAGTTGAACAATAAGAATTTGCTGGACACAGGCTAAAATCAGTCCCTGGGTCAGCGTGAAACGTATGTCACATTCGAGTGGGTTGCAAGTGCAGAACGACAGACGCACTTTTGGATTAGATTGTTGCCGAAAAAGCGGCTACGAAAACGCAGTCATCATCAACGTTCAATACGGATGCACATCCCGCTCTACCAAGTTTGAAGACAATACAGGAACAACAGCAATATGGGTGCTCAGAAACAGAAAATTTGTAGCAGCAGTACACGGTTCGAGCCCTGGTTTCACCTATTTGAAATTCAGCCAATTAATTTTAGTGAGCTGACATTTCACACCAAGCGATTTGATCCAGTAATTCCAGATGAAGCTTAATTATATCGAGGACGAATCACGGGAAATAGGAGGACATCTCATAATTGCTGGAGATCTAGATCATTTGGTTGGGGCATGGCTACAACAAATTTCAGCGGTAGACCAGCTTTGGAAACCAGAATAGGTCTACTAGTGGCTAATACGGATTCATCCAGCACTTTTCGGAGACGACGGTGTAATAGTATAACTCCCAATATAACACTTATATCAGAAGGTCTTTTGGACACTCTCACAGTGTGGAAAGTTATCGAAGAATTCACTGGCAGTGACCACCAACATATTATGTTTCGCATGTTTATGAAGAGTATACAAAACCTAAGGGCAAAAAGTATATTCCTGACTAACGGCTCTCCGATATCCTATCTAGTCCCTGAATGCCGCGTATTTCTAACATAAATTTCTGATCATTCGAATATCAATCTTAAATAGGTTACAGCACATGGGAATATCGCCGGAAATTGTAAAAATCCCTGGGCTTTTTAGAGAAAGGCTCTACTTCGTTGGCAGCATGAGCATACAAGCAACATTGTTAGACTTTATCGCACTAAGTGCTAGTCAGAAGAGGACCGCGCTGTTGTTTATTTAAAAAAAAAAGTACCAAAAAAGCAACTCTTTATTACTGCGTTAACCCAACTGTATAAATGTATAATTTTTATAAATTCCCACATATAATATCCAAAAAGTACCAAAAAAAAAAAAGTACTTTTTATATCAAAGATAAATTGTCTACAAAATGTCTTGGTTTGAATTAATTTAAATCTGCCAATCCTTTTAAATATTTTAATACTTTTTACCATACGATTACATACATGTATTCTGTTCAGTATTAGATTTCTTCAGTCTTAGCCAATAATCAACCCAGTTTAGAATGCTCAACTGTTGTTTAACCATATACTGCGTTGCTTACTTCCACGGCGAATGTAATTGAAATTTCGCTTTTATCTGCAGTCATAATTAACTTGCAAATGATTAATAGATTTTAATTAAAAAAATTTATTTGCCATGAACATTTCATGTCAAACAACAAAACTTGCAAGTGCAACATAAAATTCAAACACCAGTTGAGTAGTGTAAGTAATTAGTCATGGCCATAAAGACGAATTCGATACAAGTAAATAAGAATTCTTGTTTAAACATGTTTTTTAAATCAAAGATTAGATTGTATTTGAAATTAAATGTGTGTACGCTACAGACCGCTCTTTGGCGATGGATGGCGGCAAATGTCTTAGCTTTGCCGTTTAAAAATGCTAAACAGACAAAAAATATTGGGGGATCTTAATAGAAAACAAATATTTACAATGTATTTTTGAACTCCTGTTACTAAGCATAATTATCCTATCTGTAACACTAAACTGATTGACATAATCTCGGATTGAGTGAAAGAAATGTTTGCAATGAATATCTTGACATAGAGGGCGTATTTGATAACACTCCTCACGAGATCATAAATTGGGCATTGACTGCCAAGGGAATGTAAATGATATAGTGCTGATGGCTAGAGTCAAATTTGAAGAGCTTCTGCGACATAATTCAAAGAGAGTCTACAAATAATTCCCGGCAAGAGCAAAATAGTACCACTTACAAGAAGAAGAAAACTTCCTAAATGGAAGAGTTGGGGTAATATCACCAAAAAAAATGGAGGTCAAAGATCTAGACACTAGATTGACATGGAGGACTTATATAGAATACATCTCAGAAAAGGAATGCATCATGTCCTAATAGTATGCAGGGAAATCCTGGGGATGCAACCCAGGAATTATGAAGTGGGTGTATGCCATTATAGTCAGATCAATGATGACCCTTAGAGCAATTATCTAGGCAGATAGATATGGAGACTAGCGTGTATAATAAGGGCAATGAGAACTTGTCCTACAGCGGCGCTGAAAGCATTGTTGGATGTAAGTTCGGTGAACATGATAGTAAAGATCAAAGTCTGAAGAGTTTTAAGACATTTGGGGACCAAAGTAATCGATTTGCTGATCCTAAATTCTGAAGTCGTCGTAGTAGGTAGTGTGTTGGCTTATTAGACGCAAGACCCCAGATCAGACGAAACTATGAAAAAATATTTCTTCGGCGATTTCCTCTCAACTGATTTCTGGCAAAAAGTCTGAGGACCATTATTACAACTTGCCGTTAAAATTCGGTTTAGTTAAAGGTATCTCTAGCTAAAGGGAACTATAAAGTTAACTTTAACTTATTTTCGTTATTACAGATAAAATAAAATTAACTGTTTTCAAAAATATGGCAGTGCCGGTGCAATGTCGATAAAACTGCTCAGCTAAACAAGTTTTTTTAACGCAGTGGCAACTACGGGCTTCGTTTTTTTTTTTGTTGTATATGTTCATTTTGTTTAAATTTGAAGTTGCCATATTGAAAATAATATATAATATGGCAAGTTCAAACATAAACTTAACTTTAAAAGTTACCGGTAAGATGATCCTCCCTTAACGCTCACTTCTATCTTATTGGGTACTCATAATAATGAAAAACAATCTATCTGCCCGTTAAAATCCTCCCTTTAGTTAACGGCAAGTTGTAATAATGGCCTTGAGAGTAAATAAAATTGCCATGAAAAGTTTCTCAAAAATCTATCATTCGGAATCGGCTTTAAACTGTAGATTCCGCCTCTCATACATAAAATTTTAACACACACAACATAAGTGGCGTGAGAAACTAGGTCCATAATCCTGACTGAAGGGTTGTAAAGACCTATTATGTGATCCTAAATTCTCCTAAGTTCTATATGTGATTAATGTTGTGTAGAGCACCATAAAGTGAAGCTTTGACTGCCTTCTCATTTCATCCTATTTTGTTTGAATTTGTTTTTGTAAATTCTTTTTAAGGTATTATATGATGATTTTTTACTCGAAAGAAGACAGACAACATTGTTTGTGTACTGTTTTTTTAACAAAATTTTATCGAAAAAAATAATGAAAGAAAATAATAAAAAATTTAATCATTTACGGTAAAATAAATAACAAATGGACACACTAAGTGACTGTGCATTAAAAAAAACAACGTTTTTGTTTTGTTACTTCTTTTTGGGCTTAATTAAGATCATGTTGGTTCCACTACTGGCCGCAATGAATGGCGTTTTTTTTTTTGTCTTCAATTTGACCAAACCATCGCTATTTATTTTAGATTTTAAGTTAGTTTTGTTGTTGTTGTTGTTATTATTGTAAATTTGTGTTAAAAAATTAAAAGTGTTACTTTAAAATAGCGGCTACATTATATAATACGAGTACACAAACAATATTGGCTTAAAAAGAAAAGGTTTCATTTTGCGTTTTGGCCATTTGAAATCGTCAAGACATATAACCAAAAAAAAAATTAAATGACTTATTTGCGGTTGCCAAAAACGTTTCGACTGTATACATAAGAAATCATTTCAGTTTTAATTGCTTCTTTTTGATTTTAAGCACTTGGCTAAAACCAACAGTTGGATTTCTGTTTTTGTTTTTTTTTTGTAAATTTATTTAACCTGTAATTGGTATTGCAAAAATGAAATTATTTTCTAAAGTCCCTGCATTACAACATGTACATATATATTGATATGATATTGTACCATCAAGCTTACTAACATTAGTTGTACCCGCTGACTATTTTCTAAACTATCCAATTAGAATACACTCTAGTTTGAGTATTTATAAGTACCCAGATGAGCTCTACAAAAGTAGTGTTGTATGTGTTGTGCATACAATATTTTCTAGTAGGAAATCTGACAAGTCAAATGATATATACAAACAAGCCTTGTCAGAAGCATATGTATAATACATACACTAAAGCGTTTTAACATAGCTATTATCGATCTATGTTTATTTGAGGTTATTTGATTATTATTTGCAGTTGCCTATTTCAAAATCCATTCTTCATATCACGCTATTGAGACGGATATTTAAGCCTTCAAAATCTTTTAAAAAGATTTTATCAGCTGCGGATGAGGAAACGGTCCTCACAGCCTGTTTAATTTAAAGTCTAGACATCGAATACCTCCCTTGTAGTAAGTACGAGGTATTTTACAGGAAATTAATTCCACAGATACCCAGGCAGGGCGGGACTTAAGAACATACGTTCTAGGTATAATCTTGCAATAACAAATAATGCATAGCACTCGACCTTTACGTGACCCAGCACAGAAATCGTTCATATCTGAAGCTGTAGCAAAATGTGGAAAAAGAACGCCAAACATTTTGGAGGAGTATTTAAGCTGAGGAAGATCTCTTAAAACTAAGTGCTTGAAACTACAAGAGATGTGCGAAATGTATTCTCAATAATGCTCGGCAAGTATAAAACTACACAAGATTCCCCAATCCTGTGATGTTGAGGAAAGCGAGAGAATATGCTTAAAGCGAGTTACATAGGCTGTCTGATAAGCCGATGGATGAGACTGAGAGTGGACGTGTTATGCCATAATATGGAGACTATAGAATCTCTAGTGTGTTGTGGCCCAGACTAGACTGTTATAGAACTGAATCGGTCTTAAAGCCTACATAGAGAGCCTCTCAGAACAACACAGAACTTGTGATTGCCCATTGTCGTCTGAGGGCAATGTTTGATTTTTGAGATCCAGGCATCATAATGAGAAGCAAGCCCTCCTTGAGGTTTTGTCTAAACTCGGGATACTAAACCAGGATTGCTCAAATGGTCTTATGGAGATAGCGACTATCAGAAACTGGAGAGATTCATGTCGGTCAAAGGCTATTTGATAAGATACATACGCACATACATATATACAGCGGGGACCTACAGTTTAACATCGACTCCGAACGACAGATTTTTGAGAAACTATTCAAGGCAATTTTATTTGTTCTTAGAGTTATTGCCAGAAATCCGCTAAGAGGAAGTCGCTGAAGAAATATTTTTTTTTCATATTTCGTTTTGATGTCTGACCTAGGATTTGAATTCGAGCCTTACGTCTAATAAGCCAACACACTACCTATTAGACTACGGCGACTTCAAGATAACATAACTCACTTTATTCCCGCTTTTCTCTTCTCTCAAACTAGTAGATATTCATCTTAAACCTTGCGATTAGATTATCTTGCTGGATGTAAAATACCTTCGGAAAGTATGTCTTAACTCAAAAAGACAGTCAAGTGATATGCAATAGAAGGCAAGATGTCGTTTGGCAGTTGGGAACAATTATAAATCGACTTTTACAACGACGCCTTGTACAGCAGTAAAGTGTTTCTTCATGGAGATGATACCTAGGAAAGAAACACGATATAACTTGCGAATGTATTGCGAAAATATTGAAATAGCGAACAGTTAGCAGGAAAGCATGGAGGCAGAAATATTTTTTTAAAAAAACTTTAAAATCCTTTTCCCTCAGTATCACGAGGGGGCAATGAAATTATTGAACTTTAACAAACTAACTATATATAAGCACTGCTAGAGCATGATCTGAGCTCATGGGACTTGCTGGTGCTGATATTGATTGAAGCTGTTTTCATTACAGCACAGACAAGTCTTAATGCAACTATCGGCTGCTAAAGAAACTCGAACAGAAATACTGGGGACACAATTTTTTTGTGGTCTTGAATGAATTGTGTATTCAAAGTTGGATAGCCACATATGTAAGTCATCTGGTTGATTGATTGCAGACTACTCACGAACAGTATTCTTCACAAGTGTGAAAACGAGAAGATCTCCTGATGAAAGTACCACCAACCACATCAATACAAATTCAATTTGTATAAATTTATTCGATTTGTTCCAGAGGCTTTTATGTAAAGTATTCCAAAAATTCTATGATTATTATGAATGAACGCGCTTTTATGGAGCCAACAAAATTTGGGAATTTTTTTAAACTTGGGGGCAAAACACTCGAATTAGCTCTATTTTATTCACGTACATTACAAACTGTGATCTGTCGAATCGGTCGTAATGAAGATTGAAATTATTAAAAGTTAACCCTTTGGTATGCGTTGTTTCACACCATATTGTATGTTTGACCCATGTATTCAGGCCAAGAGTTAAGATAAAATGAAATTTGTGTTGGGGAATGTTTATTTCTTTGATTGAATGAAAAAAGAAAACGAAAAAAATGTGAGAAATTTTTACAGCAAAAAATTTGTGTTTTTTTCCTGGAATATTTCATTTATTTGTTGTTAATTTGTTAAGTTTACTTGTTTTCTATTTATTTAGTTTTTTTATTTATTTATTCGTTACACACATGAAAGTTAATTGAGTTTATCTCGGGTTGTTTAAAGTTACGTTTTTATGTTTCGTTTCTGTTTTTTTTTCTTTTTTCATTTCATTTCTTAGATAAAAATAAACAAAACAAAAAATCATCAAAATTTGTTTTAAACAATTGGGATTTTTGTGTTGCCGAATTAAATATGTTTATGGGTGTGTTAAAATACAATTTAATGTGTATATTTGTGGTTAAAATTTAATTTTAGAAACTACAAACAAAAATAATAAAAAAACTGAAAGAAATTTTAATGAGAAAAAAAAACTCGAACTGAAATTGAGGGAGTCAACAATGATAACGAAGCAATTTTGTATAAAAGATGAGCTATTTTCACTTTCAAATGACCAATAATTAAACCATTTTTCATTGGCTGGCGTACCTTTTTTATTTTATTGCGTAATAAAATTTGGCAATTTGTTAATTTCGCATTGCAAATATGCGGTAACACACCTATTTTCTCTTTTTTTATGTCTCTTAATAGTTTGTACGCGCACATATGGACTCATGCAGGATCTGAAATAATCAGGCCAAATAATAACTGACTGTTATTACGCGTTTAAAATATGCCGTAAGTATGTTAGGAAATTACAATTTGCTTAAAAAAGAAATTGTACCATAAAAAGTACTTTTTTTATAAAGGAAAATTATAAAGAGTATTTTCTTTCATTTGCAATTTGTGTAATTTTGTTATGTGTTTTTATTGTGGTACTTTTCTACGTAAATTGAAAAGTACCACAGTAAAACTAACTTTAGGCAAAAAAGTACCATAAAATACAAAAATCAGTAATTTTATAAATATAGATTATAATCATATTAAAAAGTTCATTTCATTTTATTATCGTATTTTTTCAAATTTTTTTGCTTCAAAAATTAATTGTACCATAAAAAGTACTTTTTTTTATAAAGGAAAATTAGAAAGAGTATTTTCTTTCATTTGCAATTTATGTAATTTTGTTATGAGGTTTTTATTGTGGTACTTTTCTACGTAAATTGAAAAGTACCACAGTAAAACTAACTTTAGACAAAAAGGTACTATAAAGTACCAGAATATAAAAATCAGTAATTTCATAAATATGGATTTATTTATTATATTATCGTATTATTTAGTGCAGGAAAAGAGAACAAAGACGAATCCGTGTGCAACATACTGCAGCTCCGTCAAGATAGGAGCGGACCTCTACGAACCTTTTGATACCGTGCGAGATTTCAGACAAGGCGACCGCTTATCATGAGACCTCTTCAACTTCGTCAGGGAGAGTGTTCTGCGAAAGGCGGGAGTGCATCACAAGGGTACTATTTTTCAAAGAAGTGTCCACTTGCTTGCGTACGCTGACGACATTGACATCATAGGGCGTGTCATTGAACGGAAGTCTACCAAGATGGGTTTGGCAGTAAATGATGGCAAAACAAAGTATATGCATGTTATCGACAAGTAGAGACGTGCGGCGTATTGATTCTCAGATTGCGGCCGATAGCTATACTTTTGATACAGTTAAGGAATTTATTTGTCTAGGCTTCGCCGTTACCACCATAAAAGATGTAAGTCTGGAGATTAAGCGTAGGATCACTCTTGCCAACAGGTGCTACTATGGTCTCAATAGGCAATTGAGTAGTAGAGACCTCTCTCGTACAACAAAACTAATACTCTATAAGATGCATATCCTCCTCGTGCTTCTTTATTTCGCAGAGACATGGAGACTATTCAGCACTTATGCAGCAGCCTTGAGAGTATTCAAGAGTGCTACGTAAGATCTTCGGTCCAGTGTAAGATTGTGATGATTTCCGCATCTGATAGAACAGTGAGCTATCTGAGCTCCTCAACGACATGGGTGTTGTTTAGCGTATTAAAATCCAGATTCTGCGCTGGCTCGGCCATGTCGTTCGAATGGAGGAGATTGCTTAGGCTAGACGGGTATTTGATGCTTAAATTTGCGGAAGTCGGCGAAAAGGACGCCTTGTTTGCGTTAGAAGGACCAGATCCAGGAAGCCCTGTCATCGATTGGCGTGACCAACCGGCGTAGGCGCGCAAGAAGCAGAGGCGTCTGGAAGAATGTGTTGCGGCAGGCCGAAATCTGTTAATCGGGTTGTTATGGCCAATTAAGAAAGTAAGTAGTTTATGTTTAAAGTACCAAAAGGTGTTAAAGGTACCAAAATTAAAATTCTTCGTACTCTTTTGGTTCTATTTATAATTTAATTTTTTTTTATAAAATTTAATTTAATAATTGAATTTAAAAGTGTCAGAGTTGAAATTTATTGGTGTTTTTCACATCGTGTAAATGTAAAAACAATAACCGACATTGTGGCGGGTACAAAAATGACCTAGATTTGTTTTATTATTTACACCAATATGTACCAAAAATTATAATTTATTGGTACTTTATTATATATTTTGTTTGTTTTTTGCTAAAATTTAAATTCTAACTTTCTGACTTTAAAATTATTTGTATAATTAAAACTGTTTTAAACCTTTCCAAAGACAACACACTTTCTTGGAATTTAAGTTGCTTCTTTAAATAGTAATAAAAAAATAGAAGAAAAAAAAAACAAAATTTTTCATGAAAACCTAACACAAGGAAAACTAAAAATGTTGGCAACTGAAGTAGTTATTGGGAGTTTCACAATGAAATCAACACGTACACTTGGCTGCACTTCATCTGCTTAAAACAGAGTCAACATGAGGACGTACTGACTGAATTTATAGTAAAGTCTACCCAGTTTTGTTTTTTATTTCTTCTTCTTTTTTTTAGATTTTTAACTTCGATTTTTTGTTTTTGTTTGTTTGTTTTTTTTCATATTTCTGTAGAGTAACATACGTGGATGGAGCTGTTGGGTGTATAAATTTCTTGAGAAAAATAAACGTCAACATAAACTTGCAATAGAAAAAAAAAAATTAAAAATTGAAAAACCAACAACAACAACAAAGTATAAAATAAACAGTGAACACAGTGCCAATGCTGGTGATGGTGGTAGTGGTGGGTACCATAATAATAATAAATAGACGAGTAATAAACCTTTCAAGTACTTGACCCACTTGTAGGTCGATCGCATAAACTTTAGAATATTATTTTAAAACAATTTATTTTTTTTTATTTTTAGTTTGTGTTTTTATTATTATTGTTGCTCTGTTGCAATGTAGTTTTAAGACATTTTATTTATAGAACATCTAATACGTGTTCAAAGGCAGACTGTTTGTTACACTCGTTCTCCACGAGCATTTAAATGAATGAACTTTGGGGTTTAAAATGTATGCAAAATTAAAATTTTTGAATTTTTGGTTTTGTTTGTAATTTTATTTTTTTAAATAAAGTTTAATAACATAACATAACGTGCCATAATATGTATACATACATTTATTAATGCATCCAACAATAAGTACTGATTTGTTATAACATAACAACTATTGCCTTCATGTGACGACTGTAAGTGGCTTTTGTGGTTAAAACGGTTAATGAACCCGGTTACAATTAGACTTTATTGACTACTCTATTCATTATTTCAAATTCATGGGGTTTTTTTTGCTTTTGGCTTTTTGCATTATTTCCCCTGTGCACAAGGTATGCATATTATTTATTTGCGGTTGTTTTTCTTATTTTTATTTGAAAATATTAGAAAAAAATCGTCTTTTTCTCTCTCTTAATTTTTTCTTTTTTTCTCTAGTCTTGCCAGTCGTAAGTCTTTAATAATAAGGAAACTATAGAAAATCTAATTGAAAAAGAAGAAAGAAAGACTAGAGAGTAGAGAATGTGTTTGAAATAAAAATCGTATCCATTACCCACCCACTTCTTAGAAATTCCAGACTTCTGGTATTTCAAGAAGTCATTGTGACACTTACCTATTCAAGTGTTTCTGGTTTAACTGAAATTGCCAACAAGAAGCTTAAAAAAAATTGTTTTAATCCATAACCAAGTATTTCATTATATGTATTCAAATATATCTTTTGTTTTTTAACAATTAATTTAAAGTGTTATTGTATTGATTTTTAATTCTCAAAGAGAGATACCAATATTCAGCGGAATTTTTAAACAAAAAATACAATTACACTGTGATACAAAAGATACACAGTCGGACCAAAAATATACAGAAGTTCAATAGACTTCAGTCTTCTATTTCCACACAAAAAATAAATTTTAAAAAAAAAACATTAAAATCGGGTCAGCAGATAGATTTCGCATTCAAAGCTAAGGACATTCAGGTACAATCTCTAATTCTTTGGACATTTTTTCTTTTGATTTTTTCTCAGTACTCTAGGGAACCCCAAGTTAAAGACGATGGTTGATGATTTCTACTATTTTTTTACTATTCTGTTTTCATTTCGTTTCATTGTAATTTCATTATAATCCTTATTTAAATTCTGGCTTTACGATGTAATAAACAAACACAGGGATAAGTAGTAGAAACACCACCAACGTTGGTGGTTTAAACTTAAGATTAAACGTAGAATTAAGTAAACTGAAAAACTGAATACGAAGATTAAAAATAACTTAATCGTTAAACTCGCCCTCAAAAATGGCCCTTAGTCGTGAACAAGTGGTGTATAACACGTGGCTTACCACTGTTTACCCCAGCGCAGGAGTATCCAAAAGTGATGTTTCCGCATAAAACCCGATTATCAGTCTAACGCTGGATGTATTAAGTTCCAACAGCGATAAACACATACCACTCAGGTCTATCCTCTCAACATCTCTGTTGCCTCTCCCGGACTCATCCATCACGAGTTTATAGGGTTAACGTATTAAAGGATTAAGGCTAACAACCGTATCAACAATAGAGCGAAGACCCTCCCCCAAGCCTTCTAATTACCAGAAATACCTCCCTGCCTCGCATCCGGACAGTGGGTGACTCGATTCAGTTCAAAAGCTTCCAAGGAGTTATTACAGTCACTAATCCCTTACGACTTGCAGCAGACCAATCCTTTTTGTTTTCACGTTGAATTGACTGCCAACGAATAACTTGTAAGCATTCGCATTAGAAAGACCTAAATCAGCCGCGATGTCAACAGTCTTCCAAAGAGGGAATCTGTATGCCTAAAAAATAAAGCAATTGTTAAAACTTACTCAAGGAAAAATAGCAGTTAGGTTAGAGGACGTGTACTTGTCAATTAAGACAAGCACAGTACCCGGAGGTCGAATTGACCCATTGTACAAAAATAGCAGTTATTTGGGACTGAATCTGAAGCACAGAATGAATGCGACACAAGTGGTAGCCTAATTCATGTTCTTTTGCGTTCTTGACTTGTCGTTGCAAAATTTTTTTGTGCTAATTCGGTCGTTTCCTTTACTAAATCCTCAATAAATGAACCACACAATTTGGATATCCAAAATTCAAATTGAGGGTGCATAGTACCCATAGTATGACTTTTTAAGAAGCTTAGCCTCGGTTTGAGCAATTTTCGCCTTAAATCCTGTGGTAGCCAGCTATGGCTAACAAAGAGAAAGTTATGTTATAGATTCCAACATTTTATCTTGGCTTTCAGAAAGAAGACTGAATGATGCTGTTTAGTGAAAGGGTATTTACAAGTAAATTCTTTGAGACTGTAGACTATTTAAACGAAAATGTTTGGCGATCACTGATAAAATAAGACAAGACAAGAGGATATTAATTTGCAAAATCTGACAAAAAAAAACATATAAAAGAACACATGATTTATGATTCTTATGAAGTGGATTTTTTTTTTTGCTTTGTATTGATAATTTTTGAATTTCAAATAGATTTGAAATCTTTTGTCAAAAGTTGTTTTTTTTCGTTACTTTTAAGCACTATGTAGCACCCAACAGCATGACAACTTAAATCAACCGACAAGCTGCTTTATTTGACAGTTTATGGCGGATTTTTGTTTTCGCAAGAAAAACACATTTTTTATAGCCTCAAGTAAGGTTCAGAGTGTTTAACACGAAACAAGGGATTAAAAAAGTTCGTTTTGAAAACAGAATTTATTTTTCAGTTTTAACAAAGTAATCTTTTTATGAAATGGCCAATTAATTGTACGGGATTAAATTTTCAAAATCTAGAACACAACACTTTATTAATACGCCAAATAAAATACGATTTAAATACGATTTTTTTTTAAACACAAATCGTATTGACCACATCGTCGTAAAAAGACTTGTTTGCGGTGATCAAAGTTTGGTTATAAATCAATCTGGTAATTATAGACCACAAAACACGATATTTAATTTTAAAACAGCAATTAAAAATTAAAATAAATATGTACTAAAAGAAACTGAAAGAAAACACAAAAAAATTCTAGGAATTTTGTTTGTCATGACCTGCAACAAATATGTACATAAAAATTAACACTTCCATGGATTGGTTTTTGAGCATAATTTTTTTTTTTTTATAATTTTGTGGTTTTCAATTTCATTAGTTTTTAAAAACTTAATTAATTTTTTTTATTTCTCAGCATTAAAAAATTAATAACTAAACAAAAAAAATCATAAACCATTAGCAAGGATTTTAAGTGTTTTGTGTAAAAATAATTTTAATTTATTTTTATTTTTTATTTATTTTGAACGATTTTTTAAATAGGCGTGTCTAAAACGTTTTGCTTTTAAGATTTGTTTTTAAATATTATAATTAAAAATGTAAATGTTTAAACACAAACTATAAATTTGTTAAATGACGTTTTTTTTATTTGGCTTTAATTTTTCTTCATGAATTCATAATAAAAATAATTTATTATCATTTTATGCTAAAATATTACAAAAAAAAAATAATTATCAACAAATAAATAAAAATATTGTGTCATAATTATTAGGGACGATAAGATATGCTGTACATGTATTGTCATAGATAAGCTCTATTATAATAATTGTTATCTATTGATACACATACATATATAAAGGGTCATTCGTTGAGTGGTTACCATCTGTATATTTAAATAATACAAAATGTGTGTATGATTGTGTATGTGTGATATAATATCGTTCAAATGTGCTCATAACACTGGCGCATAAATCAGTTACAATTTAACCGATGAGATGAGTTATGTTATAGTCGCCTCAGTCTAGTAGGTAGTGTGTTCGCTTATTAGACGTAAAGCCCGGGTTCGAGCCCCAGGCCAGACATCAAAACAAAATATGAAAAAAAAAAAAATTTCTTCGGCGACTTCCTCTCACCAGATTTCTGGCAAAACTCTGAGAGTAAATAAACCTGCCACGAAAAAGTTTCTCAAAATCTGTCGTTCGGAGTCGACGTTAAACTGTAGGTCCCGCCATTCAAGTATAAAATTAAGGCTCACAACATGAGTGGTGTGAGAAGCTAGGTCGAAATCCTGACTGAAGGGTTGTAATGGCCAATTATGTATATACATATGTATGTATGATGGGTTATGTTGACTTTGAGTATCCTTAAAAATCGCACAAGAAAAAGTCTAACAGTGTCAAGTCGCACAGTTTCGATAGCCAAATGCAGTCACCGCCACATGAGACGGCTCTGCCAACGAATCGCTCGTGCAGAATATCGTATAATTGGGCACTACAACCCTCCAGTCAGGATTACGACCTAGTTTCTGACACGACTTATGTTGCGTATGTTAATTTTATACATGAGTGGCAGGCCCTATAGTTGAAAGTCGACTCCGAACGACAGATTATTTACTCTCAGAGCTTTGGCCAGAAGAAATATTCGCCGAAATAATTTCGCCGAAGAAATATTTTTTTCATATTTCGTTTTGATGTCTGATCATCCAGATCATCTAAATTTGGCCAAAAGACCTACAGTTCTAGACGTTTACAGTTAGTTTTAGACGCCCAGTTGAGACCATTCGAAACTGCTGAAAAAATTCATGATAAGTTGTTTGCCGATCAGAGATTGAGAGAGATTGTGGGTTTAATTTCGACAAACCTTATTCCTTTGGAAATGATAATACAGTAACAGATTTCATAAACGCTGTGTAGGTGGCTTTGGATATGAACAAAATAGCGCAGCTATATGAAAGGAAAAACTCCAAAGCACGGTCACCGTGTTGGTTGCAATTATTGGTGGCAATTTCATGTGACTCGCATTAATTTTTGACTATATGGCCAATAACTTCTGCATGCTATAAAGACCTTCACCTCTTGTTTCCACGTCCAGCATTGTGTCGTAGAAGAACGAAGAATCTGGGGGCTTATACTATGCATGTAATCTCACCAAATTGTCAATGGTAGACAGTGAGAGTGTAAATGATTTCATCAGAAACTCCAGATGATTTCAGTATATACAGTATGTAATACATATACATACAAACAGTGTTGGTAACTGCGAAAATTTGTTTTCAAATGTTCATACCTCGGCAATTGTGGATATACATATATATAAAAATATATAAAAATCAACCGAAACTGACATTATGAAAACATTTTATGGAAAAAATACTTTTCAACGTTTCAGCTTCAAACACTTTCGAATTTAAATAAAAACATTTTGCATACGCAACAAAGTCAGTGTCATTAATTATTTCAAAAGATCATGAACATAAATTTTAGTTCTCATAAACAAAACTTTATGCCAATGATTGTAACACATACATGCAGCATACATGTGATGTGATTTAGAAAACAACAGCTGCTTAGAATTAAATTATAAAAATTGTTAAAATGTTTGTTGTAATTGTGTTATTATTACAACAAAATACATTAAATTTTTATGAGATTTTAAACGAATCTGATTAACTCAGTATTGTATTAGAACTACAATACAGTGGAGTTAAAAACTGAACAAAACTCAGTCAAATTTCAGTAAATCTACATACAAGATTTAATATGTTTAAAACTTTATTAAAATGTAAAAGAATACAGAAAATTGCATAATTAATTTTTTTTTGCATACATGACCGACTGTGCAGGTGGGATTTATGTAAATAATTTTGATAATGTTGTAGTTTTGTTGTATTTATTTAATGGATTATGGCGACAACAACATTATTTCGAATAAAATCAGATTTTATGACGTCAAACACAGAGTTATAATAATGCGTAATTAATGTAAGAAATAGTCTGTCAGTCCAACTGACAGACAGACATACTATGGCAGTCAGGCAGCAAAGGGAAACCTGTAATCCTCCTTCTATCTCTACACGTTTAACAGTTGTTCTGTGTACATTTGGCCAGCCACATATGTATGTATGTATAAAGCCAGCCGGATCAGTCAATCTATGTATGTATGTACTCTTCCATAGTTGTTGTTGTTGTTGGTTTTTTATTTTATTTTAATTGCAGATTAATTTATTGGAATGTTTTGCTATGAAAATTATACAAATCCCATAAGTAGAGACAGAAAAAAAAGAACGGATTTATTTCTGTTTCGATTAATTCGATTTATTTTTATCGATTATTTTTTAATTTTTTTTTTCTTGTTTACATATATAATTTATTATTGATTTGATTTGAGTTGCAAATCAATATCGATATTTTCTTGTTCTCTGCAGGTATAGAACAAAATATTAACCAGTGAACAGTTTTGTCATGAAGGAAAATTGTAGAATTTTTTTAAGCTATTCGTAACGTAAAATATAGTAAATAGGCCCTCAAGCGAAAGATATTCGAGGCACTAAAAAATTAATATGAAATAAAATTAAGGCATAAGTATTGGGTAAAATTTTATATGATAGGCTTCTAAAGACCAAAGTGAACGTATTCACTAAGGCATCAATGCCTGTATTCCTCAAAAACGGGTAACAATTATTTCAAATTTTTTGTGCAAGTACTACGACATTTAGCCGCTCAAATAGATGTGTGTGCTGGGACAGCACTATTTGTCTTCAGATCTAAGGGATGAAGTATAACTATTTGGCGCAGTATAGCGGACTTTACAGAGGAGTATTTTCGTGTGCCTGAATTCTAACGAAACTCTACGGGACAAACAACTACTGTGTACGATAAGCTCTACAGAGTCTTGCGCAACAATTTTTCTACATCCACTTTTTTCTCATCTTAAGAACGTTTTGTACAAAGGGTCAACTTGACCTTCAGGTATTGTACTCGTCTCATTTGACAAATACACGCCCGCTAACCTAAACCTACATCAACTAGACAATGTGTACTGGTGCCAAATCTCTAATGAATGTCGCCGTAGTCTAGTAGGTAGTGTGTTGGCTTATTGGACATGAGGCCACGGTTCAAACCCCAGGCCAGACATCAAAACGAGGTATGAAAAAATATTTCTTCGGCGACTTCCTCTCAACAAATTTCTGGCAAAAACTTTGAGAGCAAATAAAAATTGCCATGTAAAGTTTTCCAAAAATATCTGTCGCTTTAAACGGTAGGTCCCTCCACTCCTCTATAAAATTAACACACTCAACATAAGTGGTGTGAGAAGCTAGGTCATAAGCCTGACCGAAGGGTTGGCTGATTTGTATATTGTATATGATATTGCCCGATTTAACCATTTTTGAATTCTGTTTTGTGTGGTTTTTTGTAATCATAAGTCTATCCTCAGAGTCTTTAAATCGGCAACGAGAGTATCAGTTAGAAATGTGGGTTCCCTATCGCCAAAAGTTCAGACAATAGTGATGAAAATTGTAGAAAATCGGGCCCAGGAAGCGATACAATTTTTTCTTGTTAACAATCTAAAGACAAAACTAAAGTTTTCCCTTCATTAAAAAAAAAACTACAGCCAAGGAACATTGGGGACTTTAAGAATAATCTCAATTTGCTTATAAGGTGTTTAACTGCTGGCTTACTATATTATTATGCTGATATTAGGAAAATTAAACATCGTTTTGATAAACCAATTCGATTTAACACATAACGCTAAGGCAGACAATCGCCTACTTATTTATGCTAACAATCGATTGCTCTTTCACCAAAAGCCATCATACTTATGGATTAAATTGTTTATGGGGTTATTTTTAATGACATGTGTTGTAGCGACATAATCGACAGTCTTAACATTTTCAATCCCCTTAATGCTTTAATAAGGATCCAAATATGTCTGCGTGCCTCGCTATCCATATTCATATTAATCGCAGCTAAACTCAGTTTGAAAATTATTTTTTTACTTGGGCACGAATAGCAAAATTGATCTGCTTATGGTAATAGCAACAAGTGTTCGTTTTTAATTCAGACAGAAGAAAAATAACAACAATAACAAAAATGTCTACAACTATTGCAAATTTAATAACAATTTAAATACAACAAGAATTTTAATGGCAACTAATAAATGAATATGAAAAATGTCATGAAAAAACAATTGTGAAAAAAAAACAGACAACACATGTGTTCAATACCCTACAAACGGTATAAAGAATTCATGAAATGTAAATGTTTGGGGGTAAGATAATAATTTGGGAAAATACTTTTGAATTATGCGTGTAAAGACAAATTCGAATTTAAAAACCAATGACGCAAACCCACACATTTAGCAAAGCCAATTCTTGCCTCTAACAGCTATTAACAGAGCACTGTTAACTGTTTAACAGGAACAGTAACAGATTATTCTTCTTCTTTTTTGTAATTATTTCAAACTATTGACATAAAATATGATTCTTATTATGATCTGTTGTAAAGGATGGTTGGTGGGTCTAGATGAAGGAAATTTTCTCAATTATTCCAGCTATCTCACTGCCACGGTTCGAAAGAGTACCCTCTGGACTACTATTTGCATATAATCTGCATGGTGTACTATTTTTTATGTGTACCAAAATGGCCACAGATCTTCTAGAGAATTTTCAAGCAAAAACTTTATAGTTTCAAAGCCAATGTTCTCAATAACATATCACTTTATATGTGACTATGCTACTGATTATATTAGGAGACCTTGGAACCTTCCTTTGCATATAGTATGGTACTTATAGACCTAGAGTATTTCCCAAAGTTAGCTTCTAAACAAGTGGGTTTGTTCAGATAGACATTGTTAAATAGTTAACAGTGCTCTGTTAAGGGCAAATTTTGTTCTGTTAAGCGGAAATTTTGCTCTTCTAACGCCAAATGTGGCCCTGCTAAAATTTATGGATTGCGTCTTGGATTTTCAAATTCGAATTTATCTTTACGCACATTTTTGGATTTTCAAAATTTAAAGAAAAAGGTTTGTTAGAAAATCCTTTGTAAAGTTGGTAAAAATGTAAAAACAATCAAACAAACTGAGGCCAATTTCTCAAATTATAGGTGACTGTAGGCTTTACTTATGCCATCTTTTTTATTTTCTTCATTCATTTTTACATTAATTGTAATATTTTTAATTTACATTTTTTTTTATCTGTCTTTTTTTTTTTTATTTTTTGTTTAATTTTAATTGATATTACAAAGGAAATGTCACAGAGTGCTTGTAAGTTGTTTAGAATAAATGGAAAATTTATTTAAATTTTATAGTGTATTCAGTATGTATATCTGCATACTATTCGAGTCAGAGTTTGTGTCCGACTGTTAAAATTATTGTTTTTATTAATTTTAATAAATTTGTCAAATCGAATTTATTTTATTGATTAATAGAAGGAGTGTCAGCTGTTATTAATAATTGTAATACATGTTTGTAATTGAAAATATTAAAAAAATAATATAAAATTTATACCCAAGAGAATATCATTAAAAATGAAATTTATTTGCTTGTTTATGAGAATATAAGTGACGAGTGTTTTTAAAGAATTATTTAGAAAATCATGTATGATCAGCAACTAACGTTGTACATACATATGTTCTGTTGTTTTGTATTTATTATTTCAATTGAATTCGAAATAAAAATAAAATAGAACCACTTGGAATTATTATTATTATAGCTGTAAAGAGATGCATACAATCTATTGCACTTCTCTCAAACTATATATGGTGTACCCCCTATTTTGTGTCCTCCAAGCCCATTACACAGGTTTCAAGAATGTGTTCTGATGATTCATCATCATTGTTAGAGAACCTACATGTTGAGCTCGAACAATCGCCATTCTAAACATGTATACCCAGAGTCACCCTGTCTAAAGATAGTCTGATGCATGAATCAGATCTCTTATTGCAATTTTCCAACAAAAGTTTTGATAGCCTCAAACCCACTTTGTTTGGGAAGATTCTTTGCCTCTTTTTATCTTCCTTTCCGTTGAGTATACCTTTCCAAAAATCCGCTGCCAACTTCACAGAAAGATATTGACCCCACCAACGACATGGAAGCTACCCTACACGCAAGCTCATATGCTTGCACTCTGCCGAGAATTCCCACGTGACCTGGGACCTAACCTTATTTTGCGTACCTAACTTATTCAGATAGTCTCATACTATCTTTGATTTAACCTCAAAAGAGCTTAATGCTTGAATGGCGGCTTGTTATATCCTGTCTTTTGTACCTCCTATTCAATTTGAATTGACCACATCTTTTGATGACATAGGCTTCGGCTGGGAAAATACTTTCGTGATCCCTCATGAGTTTGAATATTTCATTATACGTCCAAAATGGCAGAAAAGATAAAGAAAAGAGAAAATGTTTTGGAGACATTTCAAGCTTACAAGTTACTGCGAGAAATAAAAAAGATTTGGAGTTTAAAAAAGTCATTCACGAACTGATGTCTTTAAGAAATATGTGAAGCGTTTAATGAACGTCCCCTAAAGTCCCTGTAGTCTCGTAGGTAGAGAGTAGACATATATAATGAGATCGTGTTATTAAAATTTCAGCTCAGACATGTCGAACAAAATAAAATATTAAAAAATCTATCTTTCGGTATCATTATCTCAGCAATTTTCCGGCCAAAACACTGAGAATACACAAAGTTCGGAGTCTACATTAAATTGTAGAACCCGCCACTCATGCAAATTAAAACATACAATATGAATGGCGTGAGAAGCTAGGCTGTAGGCCTAAGTAAAGGGTTATACATACATACTTACATACATAATTGGCCATTACAACCCTTGAGTCAGAATTACGGCCTAGCTTCTCAACACCACTCATGTTGTGTGCGTTAATTTTATACATGAGTGGCGGGACCTACAGTTTAACGTCGACTGCGAACTGCAGATTCTGGAGAAACTTTTCATGGAAATTTTATTTACTCTCATTTTGCCAGAAATCTGCTGAGAGGAAGTCGCCGAAGAAATATTTATTTTTTTTTTCATATTTCGTTTTGATGTCTGGCCTGGAATACGAACCCGGGTTTACGTCTAATAAGCCAACACACTACCTACTAGATTACGACGGCTAATCAAAGGGTTATAAGGACGCTTAAAGTTCGTACCACAAAATCTGCATAATATGGACAGCAATTTGCTTGAACATGCG
Organism: Sarcophaga rosellei; assembly: GCA_930367235.1. Taxonomy (NCBI): domain Eukaryota; kingdom Metazoa; phylum Arthropoda; class Insecta; order Diptera; family Sarcophagidae; genus Sarcophaga; species Sarcophaga rosellei. The sequence goes on from OV884018.1 coordinate 80,829,835, forward strand.
ATAAATGAAATACTTCTTTCAGTACTAAAGGGCTGTAATACCCGGTGGGAGTGGGGTGTTGGGAAAAAAACATTGGCACAAAAAAAGCCTAGTCATGAATGAATAATAATTAAATGGAGTCCAAGACACAGCCAGCAAGATGAAAACAGGCCCTAATGGAAATACTTCAATATCTTCATTAATTTGAAAAAAAAATTGAAATAATTTTACGATAGAGTCTAGTTTTAAATTACGAAAAATTTATGCTTAAATTTTTTCGCGCACACTCCTCAGTTAATAAATTCATTTGAGTTGCAGAAATCAAGAAGAATGCCTTCGCATATTTCTTACATGGCCAGTTTGTCAAAGATTTTTATAATAAAAATACTCTTAAGCCAACAGCTGTTTTAGAGAATTGGCTTCGGCATGATCATAAATCAATGCTTTTATCGCAATATTTCTATTTCTATTTTTTTAATTTTTCTTGTTCTTACAACATTGTAGTGCTTTTAAAGAGACTTCAAGTTTATTTTATTTAAATTAAAAATGACACCCACTAACTATTTTCAATGACTCTCTGTGATGGTTTATAAATTATTTTGTTTTTTTTTTATCTTTGTAACCATGACGTATTAAAATATTTTCGCTTTATTAATTTCTCATTAATTATGTGTACGAGTATAAAAAATAATAATTTTTTTTATTACAAAAAAAAAAAATAAACTTAAACTCTTGGTATAAATTACAAAAAAGCTCTTTGACAATATGCCGGCAAGAGTTTTATAATCGAGGGAGTTTTTATTATAAAAAACAATGCAAAAAATATAAAAACAAAAAATGACAAAAAAAATTTCATTAAATAAAATCAATCAATAGATAATTATAAACGAAAAAGCGTAAAAGTTTATTCACATTAAGCAAATATTTGCTGAAAAATTTAAAAAAAAAAATTATGTTTCAAGCAGCAGAGAAAATTATTTAAAAATAATGTTTTACGCTAATTATTGTAAATGTTTACAGTTTATTTATTTTTTTTTTTTGTTAATTTATATAAAAATATTTAATGTTTGATTGATTACAAAAAATTTGTAAAAAGAAATTTATAAATACATACAATTTTTGGTTTTGTAGCCTGGGAATTTTTTACAAAAATTACTATTTAGGGTGTGAGGAAATTTTTAGGTTTAAAGCTCTTATAGCGTAACAAATTTTTATTATAAAATTCATTTTGGCCATAAAATTATTTTTTTTGTTTACAAACAGGATTTCAGCATGAAAAATGAATTTTTTTTTCTCTTACTTGTGACTTCACAAAATTTGAAGAATTTCTTGAAAACTAATCAAATTCAATTATTTTGTTGTGTTAACTAAAGACATCAGCCAGCCAGCCAGCCAGCCAGCCAGCCAGCCAACCAGCCATTCAGTCAACAATCAGTCAGTCAAGTCAGTTTCCCTCCTTCGAAAGCATTTTAACACTTGAGTTCACTTTGGGCCTCGTTTTTTTCATTATTTTCTTTCATACGGTGAGTGACCAAAATACTATATGTATTCTTTTGGGCTGGGTTTACAACAATAAAAAGTCAGTAACTTGTATTGAATGTGTATGTTGAAACTTATTTAGGTAGAAAAGAATTGACACTCCTTTTCATTAAATTTAAATTTTCTATTTTTTTAATTTTTTCATTCTTTTGGCATTGTCTTGTCTAATAAATACTTTAAAGAATATTGACAGTGATATTAATACGAAAAATTTGTTATTTTTCAATGAATTATAGGAGATACACATGATTGTAAAGGGTCTTGTAAAATGAAAATTTTTGGGCAGAGGATTTTAAATAATTATTTCCTTTAATCGTCAACCTAAAATGGTCTACTTTGAACAGAAACCTTTTGGTTCTTAACTTCATATACTCTTAAGTTATTTAGTTTTGCCTACGCATATGATGCTGAGTTTATGTAATGGGCATCTACCGTCTACTGTAGTACCGCATCAGCTTTGTAAAGTAGTTGAGCTAGACGAGGGCTCAGTTTCCTCTAACGTTGAATTACTTGAAAACCAACATTCTTCATGTTATCGACGAGAGAAATACCACATAAATGTGAAAAAAAGTGGTAAAGAACTACCATAAATTGGTGAACTGCTGCCAACTAATCCAGGGACGATAGCATTCGGAATACGGGCAAGATTCAAGAAATGTAGTGAAACAAAAGCCTCATCGAACTCATAGTTTTAAATGTACATATTTAACTTTTCTTATGAAACCTCTATATATACCTTACGTACTTACGTACGTAATCGGTCATTACAATCCTTCAGTCAGGCTTACACCTAGCTTCTCACACCACTACGTAAGTATGTAATCGGTCATTACAATCCTTCACTCAGGTTTACAACCTAGCTTCTCACACCACTTATGTTGTATGTATTAATTCTATACATCAGTGGCGAGACCTACAGTTTAAAGTCGACTCCGAGTGACAGATTTTTTGAGAAAATTTTCATGGCAATTTTATTTACTCTCTGTGTTTTTGCTAAGAGAAAGTCGCCGAAGAAATATTTTTTTCATATTTCGTTTTGATGTCTGACCTGGGATTTGAACCGTGGCCTCTCGCTTAATAAGTCAACACACTACCTACTAGACTACGACGATTTCACCTTACTTACTTAATTTTTTATTACAATTCTTTAGCTAGGATTACAACCTAGTTTCTCATATCACCCATGTTGTGTGTGCTAATTTCTATGCAGAAGTGGCGGAACCTACAGTTTATAGTCAACTGCGAACTACAGATTCTAGGGAAACTTTTCATGGAAATTTTATTTACTCTCCTAGTTATTGACTACTGAGTGGAATTCGCCCAAAGTGATATTTATTTTTTCATATTTCGTTTTGTTCCAGATGTCTGAGCTGGAGTTTGAACCACGGACTCTATATAATAAGCCAGCATGTTTTTAAGGAACTGCTACAGGCTTGTGCTACTTTCGCATAAGCATTGTATTTTCACATTGAAATTTATTTTTCAATGTTCGTATTTGAATACAAAATTTTCAATTAATTGATGTGGTTAAGAGGGCGAACCTAATTGACATGGTGGTGGAAGACAAAAATTAAATTGAAAAGCAAAAAAAGATTAACACGTTTGTTTATAAGAAAACAAAAACTAAAAGTTATTAATATAATCATTTTAATATTTTAAGATCAAATTTAAACCTTTTATTTAACAAATTGTCACCTTAAGTTTCTTCTTCTTCTCTTTTTGTTTTTTTAATTTTAAACAAGTTTTGCTACTATTTTTGTCTGAATATTTAAACAATATAATGTTTTTTATAGCCAAACGGGTAGATGTAAATGAAGGGGTCACTTTAATAAAAAAATGTGTTTTTTTACAAAAATTTATTATAAAAACAGTAGTAAAACTCATGAATAACAAGATATTCAGACAAATAAGATACATTAGCATTTTAATATGAGTTGACTGCCTGCCTATCCCTTTCCTATCTCTATACATATGTACATATATAAGTATACTCATTGAATGAGAAATAAGATAAAAAATTAAGATGAAAAAAGAATTTAAAAAATTAAAAAATAATAATAATAAACCTTAAATTAATCATAAAAACAAACATTTAAATTTAAAAAAATTAAATAATTTCATACAAAAATAAAAACTTTAATTTTAATAAAAATCATAAAGATATTGGTTTTATATTGTACTTGCCCTTAATCAAAGTTAACTGTTCTGTTCCAATTTACCTGTAAAGAGTATCAGAAAAAATAAATTCATTAATTAACAATTGATCACAAATTCAAACTCAAATTCTACTCATTTTTAAATTATTTATAACAAGAATACATGTTGTAAATCAAAATAAAATAAAATTCAAATAAAATTAAAAATTCTAGAATAAATATTGCCTTTCAGGTGTGCTATCCAGTTATTTTACCACGATTTTTTTTTTCTTTTAATTATTCAGTGTCAACCAGTGTATAAAAATTTTAATGCGTGACATATCACGCTTCTTGACAGAGAGAACAAATATTTTTACAAACAACTCTCAGCGTGAATTGTCGATACAAACTTAAAATAAACTTCTAATAGGCTACATTTTGCATTGAAATTGAATTGCCCATAGGATTGGTTAGATAATATGGCGGACTCCTTGTGAAGGAGGGGGTCCCACCTAGACCAGCATTTCAGCCCATTGTGATACCACAGTGAATATTTAAGCCGAAAATCAAACATGCCCTAGAGGAAATCAACCCGCATCCAACATAAGTCATGCTACTGCAGCGATTAAATGGTAGAAGTGAATCGTTCCCCTTCTTATCCATATGTATCAGAGATCAGCAATGAGTATTCAAAAATATGAATAGATTCTAATCATACTCATAATTTCTGATACTTATACGTATTCATACTTATTTTATTATCATACTCAAGTTTGAAGTACTCATTGTACTTATACTTAACAATACGCATGATGTTGTTGATTTCGACTCTTCTTTACTCAACATTTATAAGAATCACAAAATAAGTATGATTCGCGTACGAACACTACAATACTCACTACAAGGTTGTGTGTTTGTTTTGCTTGCTGTCTTTGTCTTTTTTTCTTTCTTCTTTTTTTTATAAATGCAACAACAACCAAGACAGTAAATTTTGATTCGAGTGCTTCGAATCATTTATGAGTATTATAAATATTTTTCTAAATTTATGAATCTAAATGAGTACGCGTATGCAACAAACATATTTCGAATGTTATGAGTTTGATGTCAAGGTAGTACTCATGCTCATTGCAACCTGTACTTATAAATCAATTTTGTAGTGAGTACGAATGAATCAGAGTAGTAGAATTTCAATACTGTTGACTTACTCATACTCGAAATTTCAAGAGTACTTATGAGTACCGAAAAAATTACTCGTTGCGGATCTCTAATATGTATACAGCAGAGTCTAACAATACTGCACGAATCCTCGTGCTGCTAATGAGATTGTGTTTCTTTGTAAAATGAGTGGATAATATTCAAATTAGATGAGGCAATCGGAATATCAATGCCCTGTAACATGCTGAAGATTGTCTACTCCGCTCATCAGCATGATATCGACATGTCCCGGAACCCATATAAAGTTACCTTTGAATGACCCTAATCTTGAGAATCCTCGGCATTCATGGACAAGGAAGCAAACTTCGTTCGTTAGGGACTCAAACGCAATTTAGCTATCCGAGTAGGTCAAGAGATTTATAAACATTATTTTTCTGTTTTTTTTTTGTATAAAATTTCATCATTTTAATGTACCACACGGCTCATATCGTATTTGGGGGTGAAGTGAACTTAGCACCGTGATTGTGCGATTTGATCCTGTTAGACTTTTTCATGAGGGGTTTTCATAAGTTACGGGCGTACAATGCGTCAATTCGACCTCCGGGTATTGTACTTGTCTTAATGGACAAGTATACGTCTTCTAACCTACGGGTGTATGTGAACAAGCCGCAAGTAGTAGCCAGAAAGTCCCCGAAAGTCAACATAACCCACGTCATTGAGCAAAATTTTTGCGTGCAATTTAAAATACAAGTTCAGCAGTTTAGAAATTATGAAAATTGGGCAATAATAGCCCCTAAGGCTCTTAATTTTAGTGTGTATAGACAGAGAGAGCTAGGCCGTAATCCTGACTAAAGGGTTGTAATGGCCAATTATGTATGCATGTATAGACAGAGAGCGATTAAATTTTATATGAGTTTACAGAATTTCTAAGCCGCCTATTATTTTTTTTTGTCCTTTTAATTGCTTGTTTCTGGACGATTCGTTTTTTTCAATGGTGACACTGCTCTCATTACCTGATTCAAATCACGATTTAAAATTTGAAAAAAAGAAAAAAAGAAAGAAAAAACTACGTCTCCAGCAGCAACATCATTATGATCTTTATTACCAATATTGTGAACACAACAACAACAACAAAAACAAACAAAAAACATAAAATTTCATTTAAAAAACTACACACAGAGAGAGATTCATAATCTTGACTTGAAAGAGACACACACACACACACACACACACATACACAACAAAAAAAATATTATTCCGAGTACAAGTTCAAGGTTAATGTGTTGCCATTATTGTTATTGTTGTTGTTGCTGTTTTAAGCATTAAAAAATATATTTTTTTTTATATCTTTTGTACGTACGTATGTATGTACGTACATAGCAATGTGTATGTGTGCTTGTATTGTAACATTTTGTTGCTCATTTGTATGTTTAGTTTTCAGGTGGATTTCGTACAAAAAAAAAAATCATTTCGTTTTTTCTTTCATTCTTTTTTTTTTGTTTTTTTTCAGTTTAAGCAGCAGCTCAAACATATTTGTGCTTGACTGACTGGCTCGGGCTCGACTCTGGTGTGTTTGGCCCCAACAACAGCAACAACAACCACACATAAAAGTGTTAAACTCTTTTCCTTTACGAGCTTAACGAAACAAATTAACAAAAAAGAGTGAAGCTTTTTTCATGCTGCCTTCTCTGACGATTTATATACGAAAGCGTTTCAAAATATGTACATATACACACTCGCCGAGCGGATAATATGTACAAATGAAAACGCTTGAGGCGATTATAAATGCGGCTCACACTCCTCACAGGTAGTACCGAATGATTCTTGTCAAAAAAAAAAAAAACAAAGAAAGAGAAAAAGAACTAATAAGAGAAGCAAAAGAATAACCGAAACCGGGATGATTAAAATGGTTGTGCGAGCAAACGTAGCCAAATCTAACAGGCATTCAGCAGCAGCAGCAACAGATCCAAAATCATAAAAAGTGAGAAAAAAAAAGATTGGTTATGGCCATATTAATAAAAAAAAAAAATCCGCTAACAAGTGCAGGAGGTAGTAAAATTTAAGCAGTAAAAATTAGGCTCTTTGATCAAGAGTTTCATAAAAAAAAACCCGAAAATTTTTTTTTTAAAACGACAACAATCATGATAATGATGTTATATTCTGATCAATCATCATAACATGATTGAAGTAAGAAGCTGCTGTTGCTGTTGCTGCTTCTTATTTAATTTGTTTACACTCCGCGCAATTCTGTACGAAGCTGCATACAAATGAGCTTTAAAAGCTTCATCGAATAGGTTGTTTTGATGTTGCAAGATTAATGTCAACGATTTGTAGGTGGCATAGTTAAAATGCTTGACTAGAATTTCGAGCAATAAAGGTTTGAATTTGCCGACACCTGACAGCTTACGACTTAAGGCCTTGACTATCAAGAGTATACAGACGATATTGTTCTGATTGCTAAATAAAAATTTTAAGGGACACTTTGCGATATCATTCTTAAGATTATGAATCCATAATGCATTTCAGGGGCCTTAGGGATAAGTCCCAAAAAGAGAACAAGGAAGAGAACATTTCCTAAATAGAAAAATATTCCATTTCTAGGTGAAGTATTATGAAAACTTAAGGTTAAATGTCTGAAAATATCACTGGACAGTAAATTGACAGTGGAAGGTTCATATAGAGAGCATTTTGGGTAAGGCCAGACAAGGCACAAAGTCTTGCAATGAAATTCAGAGATTACCAGACCAATAGCGACCTATTTGTCCAATGTCTGGGCAGGCAAAGGAAATCCAAAAACAACTCAAATGTTGCAACAAGTTGGAAAATTCGTGCGCTAATGAATCTAGTGGCTTACGGTTCTCTCCTTAACTGTCCCCTGGACAGAGCCAGTGAAATATTCCGAGGTCATGAAAAAACTTGTAAGTATCTTCCAATCAGTCAGTCAGGCCGCCATCCGAGCACTCGGCTCCTATGCGGTTTAATCGAAGATAGTATGGGATTAAATCAGCAACATGAGCAAAATAGGGTTACCCTCTGCCAGACCCCAGGGCATCTGGGAATTCGCGGCAATGACAGATGAGCTTATGATGAGGCGAGCTTCCACGCTGATGGGGAGCTAATGGCGCCAGAACCTTTCTGTTAAGTGGGAATGCATGTTTGGAGAGGTATACTCAACGAAAAGGAAAGCAAAGAAAGGCAAAGACTCATAGCAAATTACAATAAAAGAAGATCTGAGTGATGCATCACACTATCCAGGAATAACATGAAGAGGGTCTTTTAACAACACGCTATGAACTTAAGGTACACTTGTTCAGAATGGGGATCGTCTGAAAGCAAACATGTAGGTTCTATGATGATGAGAATGAATCATAGGATCACATTCATGGAACCTGCGAGTCATTAGGCGAAGCTATCTAAAGCGATTAGAAGAAACATACACATACATATGTACATAATTGGCCATTACAACCTTTCAGTCAGGATTACGGCCTAGCTTCTCACACCACTCATGTTGTGTGCCTTAATTTTATACTTGAGTGGCGGGACCTACAGTATAACGTCGATTCCGAACGACAGATTTTGAGACACTTTTAAATGGCAGGCTTATTTACTCTCAGAGTTTTTGCCAGAAATCTGCTGAGAGGAAGTCGCCGAAGAAATATTTTTTTTCATATTTTCGTTTTGATATCTGACCAGGGGTTTGAACCGCGGCCTTAAAGTCTAATTAGCCGACACACTACCTACTAGACTACGGCGATTAGAAGAAAGCGTCCACATAATTATTTCACTGTAATACCCTGTATTTCAAAATATTTTTTTGGGCATCATAAACAAGTCCTCCTCCTCTATACGTTACTGACTTGAAGAATTCATAGAGAAATTTGAAGAAACAAAATTTAATTCACGATCAGTTAAGCGCTGACTGGCCTGGCCATATTATTATCATACGTGTGAAAATAACAATAACAACAACAACATCATAAACTATACTGCTTTACAACACACAGTGGAACGAATGCTTATGATTGTTATCGGTCCCAAACGACTAACAACAGTAACAGTGACAGTAGTGGTTGAGGTGGATTCGTTTAAAGTCTGTTAACACTTGGTGGCCATAAATTAATATAAAAACACGATTTCAATATAAAAAAAATAAAAGAATTCTTTTAACCAGCCACAAACTAGCGAGTGAGTGAATGAGCCGCGTAAGTGTAATGAATTATTGATTGAAAGAAGACAAAAAAAAAACAAGAATTGATCATTGAAAAAAACATGTCAAGTTATTGGCATTCAAACGAAAAGAATTGTGAAATGCTAAAAGCGTTGCTTTTTTCTTTAACAGACAAGAAACGAAGTGTCAACATAAAAACCAAATCCTGATAAAAATCTTTTATAAGCGAAAACAATACAAAACACAAAGAAGCATTCAAAAGTAATAAAAAATAAATTATTTACGCATTAACTTCTTAATTTACTGGCACTCATATTCTTTTTTTTTTTGTTTTCTTCTACGTTTTTATACAAGAAAAATGTATACAAATAACCTCAAACACAGGCCAATAATATAAAGGATCTCCTTGGGTGGTATAATCGTTTGAAGAAAAAAAAAACAATTTTTTTTCTTTTTTTTGTTTCTAATTTTACACTTGTTTTTTGATTTTATGTTTTAAGCAATTAATTTTAATAAAAGAATACATATAAATATTTAAAAGCAAAAATAATAAATTGTTTTTATTAGAGTAAAAGGTTAATGAGTCTTTGACCGAATTTTTATTTTCCACGGTTAGTTAAGTTAGATGCGGATTTACTCGTAGATCATGAGGCGTAAATACTCTTAAGTAACTTCACTAACACACTTTGTTACAAACTATGGCAACCAGAAAATATGTTGAGAATGTAATGGACCCTCCGTTCTACAGATAGAATACAAGAACGCTGGAATACGCTTCTCCTCCAGTTCTTTTGACTCAGAATGACTCAGTGATTTGTGTACTGTAAATTACTTAAGTGGCCATTAACAGCCTTATTAATGGATTTTGGCCTGCCTTAACACATCCTTTCAGGTGCCTGTGCTTCTTGCCAGCCTACGCCAGTTGGTCACACCCATCGATGACGGGGTTTCCTCTTTTTGGTCCTTCCAACGCAACTTCGCCGACTTCCGCAAATCTGCGCATCAAATACCCGCCTCGCCGGAGCATCCTCCTCCATTCGAACGACATGGCCAAGCCAGCGCAGTCGCTGGATGTTAATACGCTACATAACGTCCAGGTCGTGGAGGAGCTCATACAGCTCACTGTTGGATCAGATGTGGAATTCATCGCCAACTCGCAATGGACCAAAGATCTTACGTAGCACTCTCGAATACTCTCAAGGCTGCTGCATCAGTGCTTAATAGTATCCATGTCTCTGCGCAATAAAGAAACACGAGGAGGATATGCATCTTATAGAGTATTAGTTTTTCCGTACGAGAGAGGTCTCTGCTACTCAATTGCCTATTGAGACCATAGTAGCACCTGTTGGCAAGAGTGATCCTACGCTTGATCTCCAGACTGACATCATTTTTGGTGGCAACGCCGGAGCCAAGATAAATAAATTCCTTGACTACATCGAAAGTATAGTTATCGGCCATAATCTGATATCTCTACTTGTCGATAACATATACTTCGTTTTGTTCGCATATACTGCCACGCCCATCTTAATAGACTCCCGTTCAATAGCATTAAAGGCAGCAGTAACTAATGTAGCATATCCGAGAATAAATAGGCAGAATAAATAGCCTAGTTTAATGAATTTTGCCGTCAATGATTTACTCTTCCTCTAAAGGTGGCTTTATCTCGTTTTCCTGTGATGTTTATTGTTGATGTTATTCACTCTGGGTGGAGCAGAGAACAGAGAGCTTTGTGGTTCGATTATTTGTAAAGAAGATTGAAGCCTCTTGATTTCCAAATTCGAAACTAGTGATAAACAAAAAAAATTTGCTTGCCGTTCTCCAAGATCGTTGAATGCTCGAGGGTTTATGCTCAGGCACTTTATCCAATTGAGAATGGATTTTTAAGAGCTGGACCTATTTGCTCTGCATACATTTATATTGATTGGGGCAGCCCTCGTAGAACTTAAAAGCCAGCCGACATTTGACATATAACAGGAAAGCCTGGGAAATAAAATCTCTGCTAATCTCTCTTCTGTAACTAAATGCCTGTAATATCATCACAAACAGTTCTGACGCATAGGTATACAGCAACAAGAGGGAATTTCTTTTGATCAGCGTGACAGGTTCACATCGGCAATTTTTCACAAACAATCGTCATGATGAAGAGATGTTTTAATAGGAAACACAATAACAAAAATTATAATTTTTGCCAAATGAACAATGCAATTACAACAACAACAACAACTGTTTTAATAATTAAAATTAATAAATATTTAATTAATACCCCCGAGAGATGGCAACAATCGTTGGCTGCTGCAGCTTGTACTTGCACTGTATGTTTAACTCTTTTGTTTTGTTGTTGCTTTTGTTTGCAACTCTTCTTTATGGCCATTAACAAATGACGAGAATGGCTGGCTGGCTGGATGGATGGCTAGTTGATGTGATCTGTGCCAAAATCATTGTTTATGGTCTGAATAGAACAAAAAGTAGAAGCCAGACGCCTTCTTTGTTAGCTTTGCGGTCCATTTCAAAAGTGGTCACACACAACTTTCTTTTCAAATGTTATGGCCTGGCCGCGTCCAGGCCACAAAACATTTAATCCCCGAGAATATTGTTGCTTGACTGCCAATAGCCATAGCGATAGCGTTGAGTGGTGTAGATCGTCATGCCAACATTATGATTGTAATCTCCTCCTTCTCCTCGCCGCTTCTCCTTCTCTCTTTTTTAAATTAAATTATGGTCAAGTGTATAGTTTTTCTATTTCATTTTTCGTTTCTTTTTTCTCTCTCTCTCTCTCTCTCTTTCTTTAAATCTAATTATTCTAGCAATGTGAAGCATTTACATTGCAATCTGATCCAATGCTGCAACACAATATTCTACGACACCTTTTCAAATGTTTTTCATTAATTTCAAAGTCGTTTTCCTAACGTTTTCATGGTTATTTTATGGTCACTTAGTCAGTCTGTCGTCTCAATACAATTGTTCTTTTAGTGAAACGCATTAAGAAAAACGCAGAAACTAATAGTGGTGGCATGTGGTAAGATCTTGTTGCAAGATGTGTCTCGTATTTGTTAAGAACTTAAATGACCATTTATGGTTAATTTAGATATCGCCATCAGTATCTAAGCAACTTCATTATCATCTTATTTTAATGATCATTATATTCTACAATCTTTATGGTTCGTTGCATTTCTATGTCTCTCTTAAAAAAAAATTAAGAGACTCGTAAGATGGGTTACCATTTCCATCTCCATTTCCATTAAAAAAAAAACTGCGAGTAACTCTAATGAAATGGAAAAAAGAAAATTAAATTTACAAAAAATTTAGAGCAAGTAATAATGGGGGTCATTTCTCAATATGACTGCAATGAATTGCATTTATTTTATAAGTTTAAGAGTTTTCCATTTCTGGCGAAAGGCAGAAGTACCGCGTTGCGATCGAAATTTAAAATCAAAGATGGCTGTACTTGCAATCCTATAATGGATTCCCCTACCCTAACTGCACTAACGAACCTCAGCATGTTGTTTGATGTACTTTCTGCACACTCAGGTGCAACTTTCTGAAACTTAGTTCAACTTTTTCTGATTTTATCAGTTGATATGAGTTTCTCGTTAGACAATCCTGCATAGTGGATTACAGATTAGGTTAGGTAAATTGGCGGACTCAGGAAAAGGTCTCACTTTAGGCCAACATTTAGGCAGTTTGTGATATCACCATCAATATTCAACCCCGGAATCAAATATTCCCTAAGAAGACTAACCCGAATCCAAAACAAATCTTTTCAGAAAGTGAGAAATCAAAAACTTCCGTCCTTTCATGACAAGAGCAGGGCACTGATTGGATGAAAGATAGTCTCTTCCTTCTCCTCAGACCAACAGGTCTTGCAGAATACATCTGCCGGAATGCCAAGACTTTCTGATAGTGTCCGATGAGAGTCGTAACTGTGCGATTGAGGATCATGCGACTTAAGAACAAAAGTAAGTCGCTCCTTATCTTAACCATACATAACATGTCGGAGATTGAGAGCCCCTTACCGTTCCTGGCCAGCTCGCCAGCAATGCAATTTCCAATGATATTCCCAAGTCCCGGAACGTATATAAGAGTTGCCTTTGAATGACCCGATGTTGAAACTGCGTTCGTTAGGGACTTAAGCCTGGCTGTCACCACCAGTCACAAGTATTGTTTGGAAAACACTACAGTGGTCAGAGGCTTCACATCATTAGATCACACTTCATTAAGTCAGGAATGATTAAATGATCATGCAGTTTGTGCATATTCTCGTAAAACGTAAGAAATATTATTGTTTTGCAAATGACTCTTTTGCAGCTCTGGCCTTTAAAAGAAAAAACGGTTTCATTAACAAAACCCCCAACAAATGTTATATGTATGAATGCATCAACGGCCAGCATTTGTAAAAATAACATTGAAACACAGGGTTGGTTATACGATATCCATGCCATTGTGTGTCACGCCTCTATGATTCAGACGAAAGAAAAATTCAAAAAAAAATTTTTAAAAATTTCATCTACATTTACAAGAAAAACAAAATTATTCGATTCGATTTTATTTTCAAAAACAAATTGACTATCCTAGTATGAGTGTTTATCCACAATCCCTTAGGCCAGAGCCCGGCAACGCTTGCTATTGGTCAATTGTTGCGAGAGCGAAAAATAAGAAAAGAGAAAAATTTATACTCTTACATTCACTACAATGCAGGCATGGAAAATTTAAATTTTTAAATGGTGGTATTGTAATTAAAAATATTAGTTTATTAAATTAAAATTTGTAAAATTCGTTTAGACTTCTTTGATTATATTGATTTAAGAAAGCATTTTAGATTAAAATTTGTTTTTTTTTTTTTTTTTGGAAATATACATATTTAATAGAAAACTTTCTGGGATATTTATACTGTACATCCCTGCATTAGCAGATCTTCATGTACAAGAGCAAGAAGCATGCGACAACACAAAGCCATGCTCAAACGAGACTAAGTATGTTTTTGATCGTGAGAGTAAACTTAGTAATGGCTGACATGCACGCGTGCATAGGAATTGCCGGGCTCTGCCTTAGGCACACACACAGTGTCCTTTTTTTGCTCTCATCGCTTATTTTATATCTCTTAAGGGTGTGCGAACACCTACTCACACCAATAATAACTGTTAAGATGTTGGCCTTTAATTTTGTTTTAAATTTTCTACAAAATTCAATTCAATAACTTAAAGCCGAAAGTCCATAGCATGCGTTTCATGCGAGCTTGCATTACATGCGTATACCGAAAAAGTAGAATCAGTGTAGTTGTATGTGACAAGAAACATAAGAAAATGCATAGAATGCATAGATGCGTAGAACGCATCAAGTAGATCTACTTTCTACTTTTCTATGCGACTCATGCAGTGTTGGAAAATGTCAGCAGTTTTTTAAACTTGGCATGCCAAATTATATACTATTGTGAATGGTTTCGATAGATATGTTTAAATTTTACGACATTATTATTTTCACATTTTTCTTTTTGCATTATAAAAATATTAATAAAAACATATTTCATAATAAAGTTTACTACTAATTTAAGAGAAAAATACATTTTTAGCACATTTCTGAACATTTCATCATCATCATGAACAAAATATGCATGTTACTAGTTGTCGATTGTTTTTATGTACTGAGTGTCATCTACTTTGAATTTATTTATTTGTAAACATGAAAAATGGAGGATAAATTAACCGAAAACAATCGTCTTGTGTTCTTTTGAGGATTTTCGTAGGACTTAACAGCACAAAATATCACATATTTAAACTCATAAATTTGTAATTAATGGCATAAATTCTTTTAAAATTACAATTTGATTTTCTATTTTTCCCAAAAACGTTCTTGTTTGCTTTTTTATTGTTTACCACAACAGCTGACCAAAACAAAAAACCAGTCGCATAAAACGCATTGTGTGTAACTTGCAATAAGAACCGCATAGAAAGCAAAAATTGCATGTAACGCAGTCCGCATGAAACGGATGGTCAGGACTTTCGGCTTAAACTGCATTTAAGTTTGCAGAGAGTAAGAAAACTTAAAGAATTTTATTTAAAAATAAAGATTAAAAATGTAAATAAATACCTTAAAAGATGCAACAAAAAAAGAAAACAAACACACATACACACGTATATATTTCAACATGGAAGAATAAGAAAGAAAAATGTCACGCTTGAGTATGAAAATAATAAGAAGAAGATATGTAATGCACACGTATGAGTGTATTGTACGTACATATGTGTTCTAAGAAAAACAAGATGAGTACTTGAGGGAAAAACAACAAAAAAATAAAAAAAAAGGAAAATAAGGTCTCTTTCTTTATGCTCTTTATTTAAGGTTCTCTATTACACTTACACTCGTACACCACCCCACTGCTCCACTATTAATAATAACAACAGTCTACTGGCTTGTTTTTTTTTAAGGCTGCACTACTAGTGCTCATCTGTTGTAACAGAGCAACAAAGCCTTTGTGGCAGACTGACTTAGTGACTGACTTTTATGTGTGTGTTTTTTTCCATGTGTTTTGTTTTTTTGCATGACAATTAGTTACTCAAGAGCCAAATGCTGTGCATATTTATTTGTTTTGGGTGTTGTGTTCTGGTGTTGCTGTGTGCCAATTATATGGTTTTTTTTCTTCTTCTTCTTCTTTATATGACCACCGTCACATTTGTACTACATTTTCAAAAACTCACCTATACATACTTTCAATTCACCCAGACTTTTACTCTCTTTACTTCTTCTTTTCTTTTTCTATCTTTATCCCACTTAAGGAATGGAATGAGAGATGTCTTTTATCTTCATCTTTTTGTGATATTTTTTCTTTTACTGTGCTTTGAATTTGCTTGTTGTTGTTGCTATTGTTTATTGTCACTGTGCCATTATGTCGGCGGTGCTGCATTTATTATTTGTATACGTATGGATTTGTTTTGTTTTTTATGCTCATATAATAAGTGTTGCGCTTGATATTGATTGTGATGCAGTTTTGTGTGTTAAAAACGCTTAAAGTGCAACACTTTTTATCAAAGAATTATTCTCCAGTTTGTATAAGATGTCAATTGACGATCGAATATGTTTAATATGTACTTGAATAATTATGTTCTGCTCAAATGTATTTTTAAATATTAAAAAAAAATACGGAATACTTTTCTAAGGGGTGATTTTTTAAGAGCTATAGGAAAATTAAAAAAAAACACATAAAATTCAGAAAAATGCAAGAAATCTTTATTTGAATCGATAGTACGGTCCATATAATTTAATGTTTGAAGATTATTTCATGCAAATGTTGACCGCGACTGCGCCTCAAATGGTCCATCCGCTTAGTCCAATTTTGACATACTCTTTCCAACATTTCGGCCGGTATCTCACGAATAAATGCTTCAATGTTGTCTTCCAATGCGTCAATTGAAGCGGGCTTGTCTGTATAGACATGAGCTTTAACATAGCCCCACAAAAAATAGTCTAAAGGCGTTAAATCGCACGATCTAGGCGGCCAATTGACCGGTCCCGAACGTGAAATAAAATTTTCACTGAACTCGCCTCTCAATAAGTTTATTGTTACACGTGCTGTGTAGCATGTGGCACCGTCTTGTTGAAACCACATGTCATGCAAGTCAAGCTCTTGCATTTTGGGCAAAAAAAAAGTTGAATATTATCTCATGGTATCGCTCACCATTCACAGTTACGTTACGATTCGCAGCTTCTTTGAAGAAGTTAGGTCCAATGATGCCACCAGCCCATAAACCGCACCAAACTGTGACTTTTTATGGATGCATTGGTAGCTTTTGCAATGCTTCTGGCTGATCTTCACTCCAAAATCGACAATTCTGCTTATTTACGTATCCATTGAGCCAAAAATGAGCTCACCATAAAATGGAAGAAGCGCGCAATGAACTTTCTTAACAGAGCACGCATTTGGATAATAAAATTCAATGATTTGCAAGTGTTGTTCGTTTGTAAGACGATTCATGGTTAAATTATAGACCAAACTGAAGACGTTTGACAGTGAAACAAAACACCAAACGTGCGTGAACCAGTGTTGCCAAAAAGATAATAGCTAAAAAATCACCCGTTATATACTTTAACTACCTATACTAAAGTAAAAGACTTTCCTAGAAGATATTTCAAAACAAAAAGCGTTGAGCTCGTTTTCTACTCAAGGGGCTCCATTAACAAACAAAATTGTAGGATATGCTGCTTAGAGAACCCAGAAGTGATTTCGAGTGCAATTGAAGATTAAAACTGGGCAAGGGAATACATTAACAAACAAAATTGTGGCATATGAAGCTTAGAGAACCCAGAAGCGATGGCTATAGTAGCATGGCAAACGTCTTTTTTCGAGTGCAATTGAAGATTAGAACTGGGCAGTATGTGGTTTCAAGCACACGGTGCCACAAGGCACACAATACAGCCAATTTTTACTGCATTGCATTAGAAGCTAACAGCAAGAGTATGGTAACGTCAATTGGCCGCTACGATTATACGATTTGAAGCCATTATTGTAGGTCTTAAAGTCACCATAGTCTAGTAGGTAGTGTATTGGCTATGGGTTCAACATTAAACACAAGTATTACACACCTACATTAAACTGTAGGTCCTGCTACTCATGGATAAAATTAACACACGAAGCGTGAGTGGTGTGAGAAGCTTGGTCATAATCCTAACTAAAGGTTGTAATGATCAATTCTGTAATTCAATAAAAGATCATGTCGATGAAAACAATTCCCTAACGTTAGGGCATTAGAAAACCTATAATTGTTATAAAGTTATCGCCAAAATGGTTGGAAAACTATCAATCCAGATACAATTACATATTTAGAGGACAGTAAATGGCAAAGTCCAAGCGTTATAATGAAATAAAAGTTTCGTCGAATCTTAGCGAGTGTTTTATTTCACTTTACATCTGCGCTAACATAGGCAACACGACCAAAAATTAAGCTCGTGTTGCCAAAATGTCTAAAAAAATTTTAAGTTTTTAATATAAAAAAAAATTTATTTTAATGCTTACGTGTTTAGATTTTTAAAGAAATCTTTACATAAATTGTTAATAAACATGGTGTTAGAAATTACCTGTAAATAGAAAAAAAAAAATTATTTAATAACGTAAACAAATATTGTAATTCACAATTTATTTTAAATTTGCAAAAACAAAATAATAATTTTGTAAACTTCCTGTGTAACTGACAGCCACAAAATAACAATAAAAACAAAAAACAAAAAACCTACGACAACAACAAAACAACAAAGTCAAAAGCCTGCCACAAAATCTGTACGTGATGGCTAGTGTGAACTTCCTTTTGCTTGCTGGCTGAGACCAAGTAGTAATTGGCCATTAAAATGAATGAATTTTATTTAAAATATTATATAATGACGTGTGTTATTTGATTGTTTTATTTATTAACAGAAATAAATAACAGAAAAGAAATTAATAATCAAAATTTATAATAAAAATTCCAAGCAAATCAAAAAAAATAAAAAAACGAAACAAAATATCGAAAAACGAATCGAAAGTATTAAAATCAATGCTGGACATAACAGTTCAATACATTACATTTACATCTTAAGAGAGAGAGAAAGAGGAGTTCATCTATGATGAGAGAGTCATAAATTATAACAAATTTGTTGTAATTTTTTTTTTAATAAATTCCTCTGTTGTGTTCATTCATGCCTGAAAGTGTTTTGCCTATTATGATTACTCACAAAAACACATTTCGTATGTTTTTTAACATTTAATCGTTTTGTGTGTGTGTGTGTTTAAATTTTATTGAAGAAAAAGCCTCTCAATGAATCCCACTCATGCCGGAAATCATTGAACGTGTTTGCTGCCTGCAAATAATATTGTTTTGGTGTGTGTGTAAAAAAAATTTACATTCGTGGTCTGTTTTGTAAATCATGTCCAGCGCAAGAACATCGGCAGCAAGAACAACAACAACAATTAGAATTTAGAATGGAATATGTACTCAAAATTAAACGGTATATTTAAATGCTCTGATCAGTATATGACACTTTGAGAGTATGTATAATGCTTAATGATTACACATCATTTCTTATAAGAGTACGTACTTTATCACTAATAGAAACACACATTACATGACGTAATTTCTCACAAATGAGCAGAAAGTTAAAATTATATAAAAAGAACAATAAACTTACGATGTATGTGATAAAAATATACAAAATAATACAATTTTAAATAAAAATGTTTATAATAAAACGGACAATAAAGAAAAGCGAAATCTCGTTTTAATAAGACTTAAAAACCTCACATGTTATTTCGTGCAGTTTCTTTAAGGGAAGGCTTTGACGTACGTATGTAAAATTAAAGGAAAATATTAAAAAATTCAATCTTTATATTAAAAATGGGGGGTAAAAACATTATGAAAGATTATTTTTACTTTTACAGGACAGGTAAGAAACAAAAAAAAAAACAACAATAAGAGCTCTCTTCAAAAATAAATTTTGTAAATAGCATACAAGAAATAATAGACGAGAAAATGTAATCGGGTTCTATTTACTGCAGCCATTATAAATATAAGCGAAGCAAAGCAAAGCAGAAGAAACCAAAATCAATTTCAAACCGGGGATCAAGCATTCTCTAAAAGAAAATAACCTTCCTCTACATTTAAAAAGCTCGGTTAAGGATGTCAAAAAGTGAGAGATAAAATGGCTCGTCATGATGCTTGGGGACTTGCGTTTATACTGAGAAAAGTTGTATAATCAGC
Source organism: Sarcophaga rosellei (assembly GCA_930367235.1). Lineage (NCBI taxonomy): Eukaryota > Metazoa > Arthropoda > Insecta > Diptera > Sarcophagidae > Sarcophaga > Sarcophaga rosellei. The sequence continues at coordinate 80,849,532 of OV884018.1, forward strand.
CAATATTTTCATCTTTATTTTTGGTTCTGTTAGCATACTTGATGATTACATACTAGAGTTCAAAAGTATCTTCGGGCACCGAAGATACTGGCTTGAAGCTCTCCGACCTTTTTCGTTTGCTGTGTAGGACCACTATCCTTGTATTTGACGATAAATTGTTGACAAGTTAAATAATTTTCCAACAGCAATTATCGAAGAGCAGAACGGTATCTCCTTTCGTCAAACATACATACATACATACATCATTGGCCATTACAACCCTTCAGTCAGGATCACGGCGTAGCTTCTCACACCACTCCTTAATTTTATACTTGAGTGGCGGGACCTACGTCGACTCCGAACAACAGATTTTGAGAAACTTATTCATAGCAGGTTTATTTACTCTCAGAGTGTTTGCCAGAAATCTGCTGATAGGAAGTCGTCGAAGAAATATTTTTTTTTTCATATTTCGTTTTGATGTCTGACCTGGGGCTCGAACCCGGGCTTTTCGTCAAATAAGCGAACACACTACCTACTAGGCTACGGCGACCACTTTCCTTTCGTCAAAGTTTTATCTTATTGTATAGGTTTTTAACAAACTGTGTGTTTGCTCGATCGTATTATGATCTAGTACACTTTCCTCTCTAATTTAAGGCTTATTTAGATTTCAATAATCCTTCAAATTTTCTATCTTTCCAGGACAATTTGAAAAATAAAAAATCGTGGTTAATACGGAAGGACGCACACCTTACCAACTTAAACGTCATTAAAGTGCTGTGAAGAATTTTTATCTGGAAATAATTAAATTCAGTCTGTATATGGGTTAAAATCCTCCAAAAACTGTTTAAACGGCGGTTGCCTCAATGGACAATCGTCTTAGAGAGGTAATTAAACTACGAAGACGCCCTATCCAGTGCCAAACCATATTCCAAATAAGGTTTATCCAAGTCTGAGATCAAACTAAGGCAAAAAACTGTCACCTAGGAATTTTTTATTTTATTTAATTTAATTATTTATTTTTGTTGTTATTTACACTAATTATAAGAACATTAATGTATAAAATATCATCAACATTTTCCTTTCTGTAACCATTCAAGTTTAATTTTGAAACTTGAACGAAATAAGCAAAGAGCCCACTGTATATTATTTTAAAATAAAATTCGATTTTGTTTTATTTCTGAAAGCGATATAAAAAAAAAACTTTAAATTAAAGCTTTCTCTTACGTTTTCTGTGAATCCATTACATTTTTCATCACTTAATTTGTTTTTTATAATTTATTTTATTCCAATTAAATTTCTTTTGTTCTAAATTATAACTTAATTTTCTTTAATCGTTCGAACCGTTTCAATTTTATTTTTATTGCTTCTGTTTTATTTTACATACTTTACTCACAAAGTTAATTTATAATCTTTTATTATTGTTTTATTGTTATTTTATGAGTGCATTTCCTATTAACAAAACTAGGGCTTTAATGAAATGAAATAAAAATTTTAAGGTCATCTATTGTATGGTGTAGGGTATGAGAAAGAGAGAGATTTACACCCAAGCACTCATCACTAACACTCACTCACACTCGCACTACCAAGTAAAAATAATTCATTCATGAATGTTTTGTTGTTTTTCCGTTTTCTTTTTCTTTTTTTTTCAAGTTTTTGAGTGGACGTAAGTAATCATTCAATAAAATGCATGAATGAATTGTGAAGTTCTTTTTTTCCTCCTTTTTTGTTTTGTTTTGTTGGTTTTATTTTCTTTTTTTCATTCTTTTGAAAGCATGATTATTCTTGATTTTTTACGCATCATTGGATGGCATAAAGAAAATAACAACAACAACAATTTAGCTTTGGCTAGATTAAAGAATAAAGCAATTACTGTAATGAAAAAAAACAACAAAATAAATAACGAAGTGCTATTGCTATGCTTATATGTATGCATTCGGTTTTGTAGGATTTCATGAAAGAGCAGTACTAAGTTATTGTTTATGTTTACGATCACACTCACTCTGTTATTTATTATTTTTGCCCTATCATACATATAAAATGAATACATTTTGCTAATCATATCATAAATGTTTATCATTGTAAAGGTCACCTCAAGTTAATACAAAAATTAATACGAATGCATTGTATTCTTGCAGACAACAACAAACCAAGCAAACCAACCAACTACAACTGCCGGCATGTACTTAAAAAAAATGTATTGTTGTTTATGCTGTAGTTATTATGATTATTATTATTGTTGCTATTGTGTACAAAGTTAAATATTTTGCATGTATGAGTATATGTTTTATTGTTATTATTGTTGTATTATAATTGTAATGCATTTTAAGAGTGTGTTTGTTGTCTGTCTGTATGCACAACATAAACTTCTTGTAACCGATTTTCTTAATTATTTTCCTTCGAAGCACAACAGTGGCAATGCTTATGTTCGTTTTTATTGTTCGTATATTTTTTTTTTAACGAGTTGGTTGGTCTATGATTTTGCAGTGGTTTTGCTTTTCATTGTGGATTTTAATGTATGGATGTATGTACATATGCTTTATTGGGTCTACAGGTCACGTGCTTTCGTGTGGACATTAACAACAACTACCAACATAATATTAATTGTATGAAATTTTTGCGTTCGTAATCAAAGTCACATATAATCAAAGTCACATACAAAAAGAATTCATTTAAGAGAGTGAGAGAGAAAAAAAGAAGAGATTAGGGGGAAATTTTTTGTTATTTTTTTCTTCCAGAAGAAATACACCACAGTATATACCAAAAAAGAAAAACAAATATTTGAAGTTAAAGTCTGTCTAGCAATTGAAATTATAAAAAAGTGTTGGTAAGTGTTAAAAGCAATACTAGGAGTTCAAACTACAAACTATTCTTGCTTTGTAGTACAGATAATTGGACAATTACTATCTCTTTTAATGTAATTTTGTAGAATGAAAACAATTGACATTTTCAAGTGATTTACATTTATTGTGTGAATGAATGCAATTCCTAATAAAAATCATTTAAAGGGTTAATGAAAGCAGAACGTAAATCAAACACGTAGACTTACTTAAAACACTAAAATTAGTGCGACTAACTTGAAATATAAAAACTAAAATGCAATTAAAATAAAAAAGGGAATAAAAAATAAACTCACTGAACATAAGAATGTATGTATGTATGTAATAATGTTTAACTGTTTTAGAGTGTGAATTATTTTTTATTTTCACTTTAAAATTCCTTAACAAAACTTACTTACAAACGATTTTAAAAAACCTTCAGCTTTACTAGACGTGCATTCTATGGTTAATTAAATTGTTTTTCAATTTTATGTTGTTGCACATAAAATCTCCTGATATTTTTAACACCCAACGAAGAATTTCCGAATGAACAAAAATTAGTTTTTAAACAATAAAAAAAAGCTCTTTATCTTACAAAAATTGTCACATAAAAATTCAATTCAAAAGTGTTTGTAATGTTTACCGCCTGTTTTTGTTTTTAATTTTTTTTTATATTTTTCTTATTTGGGTTACAACATTAGTGTTGTTGTTGTACATTTTTAAATGTTTTAACAATTTGTATTAAACGACTATAACAATAACATTTATTGCCTGTTGGCTATAAACATTTGTAAAATTAAGCAATAATAGCAACAACAACAAAAAAAAAAAAAACAACGACAGCAACATTGTAAGTTTTGATTTCCCAAGAGTTTAAGTTTTATGAGAGACCAAGAATCTAAAATCTATTAAACGTAGTACGACTATTTGGGAGAAATAGAATCGTAACCCAATTTTTCAAATTTCCAATAAGTTTTACAGCGGGAACAACAGAGAAAATATACATATATTTGTATGGTTATATTGACAATATGGAAATTCAAAATTTACTGTCGTGTGAAATGAATATGCAGAGTTATTGATTTTGGTTTTGTTTTTATTAAAAAACAATAATTTGTTTACCTTTAAATCAAATTTCCCATAAATTTAATCAATTTCAATAAAAATCTTAAAAAAATAAGAACAACAACAACAACCCAATCTTTAATAAACAAACAGAAAATGAAACAAAACAAAAGTTGTCAACAATAAACAAATTATTTTTTTTCTGTTTATTTTCTTTCAAATTTCGTCTGATCTGGTGTCTGGCTTGGCCTGACAACTTCCTTTCAGTATTTGTAACAACCCGTTAACCAGCCAACCACACCGTATCGAACTCAAACCAAAGCAAAAGCAACAAATTTTTCAAAAGCGATTTCGAAAATGTCAAAATTTTTACTCATCACGACCAGAATCGATTCGATTGCATAATAAATGACAACGACAATAACAGTGACAACGACAACAACAACAGCAACAACAAACACAAAATAAATTACAATAAATTAAAAGAAACGACAGAGAAAAAAATCAATTCTAATAAATTACAAAAACAATGAAAAAAAAAGGAAAACAAAACATGACCCCAAGTAACGAGCAAAGTATTTAACAAAAAAAACAAAAATTCTGTAATAAATTTTAAAATTTAAAAGGAAAAAACATTTATTCTGTTCGCATATTTAATCCAGTTTGTGGACACCGGTTGCATTTTAAATTTTACAAGAATTAGAAGAAGGAAAAGAAAAGAATTTTATTTTAATTACACTTTTGGCTGGTTATTATAGTTCTTTCTGTCTTTAAGCTTTTGAGTTCTGGTACTTTATGTTCAAGCCGGAAATCTTACAATTTAAATGTTAAGTTATTCAAAAAAAGAGAAAAAGAAAAAACATTTCAAACGGCAAATGGGGGTGGGAAGTTATGATTATTAGGGAAGTTCAAAATCAGAAGAAAATTTTCGTTAAAAAATAGCAGAAAAATAAATTTTCAAAATTAAGCAACACTCAGTCAAATATGTAGTTGTCCTATAAAAGAAGCAATTATGTAAGAGCATCTCACGTAGCTCTCAAACTTACTCACTTACTTAATAGGCCATAACAACCCGATTAACGGTTTTCGGCCTGCCGAACCACATCCTACCAGGCGCCTCTGCTTCTTGCGAGCCTACGCCAGTTGGTCACACCAATCAATGACAAAGCTTCCTGGATCTGGTCCTTCTAACGCAAACAAGGCGTCCTTTTCGCCGACTTCCGCAAATTGCCGCATCAAATACACGTCTCGGCGAAGCATCCTCCTCCATTCGAACAACATGGCCGAGCCAGGGCAGCAGCTGGATGTTAATACGCTGAACAACAACCATGTCGTTGAGGAGCTCATATAGCTCACTGTTGGATCAGATGCGGAATTCATCGCAATCTTACACTGGACCGAAGATCTTACGTAGCACTCTCGAATACTCTCAAGGCTTAATAGTGCTTAACAGTGTCCAAGCCTCTGCGCCATAAAGAAGCACGAGGAGGATATGCATCTTGTAGAGTATTAGTTTTGTTGTACGAGAGAGGTCTCTCCTACTCACTTGCCAATTGAGACCATAGTAGCGCCTATTGGCAAGAGTGATCCTGCGCTTAATCACCAGACTGACATCATTTTTGGTGGTAACGGCGGAGCCAAGATAAATAAATTCCTTGGCTGTATCAAAAGTACAGTTATTGGCCGTAATTTGAGAGATTTTTGCTCACAATCAACCACAAATTCAGTCTGTAGCAACATCGCAGAGGTGTTTAGAGTTGCTCAACCAGAATATGAACGAGTTTTTGCACTCTTTCGTAACTATAGACTATACCTAGAGTCATCATAACACACCAGAGATCAAGGTTAGGTTAGATCAGGTAATATGGCAGACCCCCTCGAAAGAAGTGGGATTTCCTAGACCAGCATTTACGCCCATTGTGATGCCACAATCAAACATTTCCTAGAGGAAACCAACCCGAATCCAACATAAATCAAACTGTAGCAGCAGCAGTTTTAATATTTGATGATTCCATCAAAGATATCAGACAGTGAGAGGTTAAAAACCTTCGTCTTTTCATGGCAAGTGCACGGCACTAACACATAAAATATACTTTCTTCCTTCTCCTCAGGACTACAGACCCTGCAGAAATTGTTTCACAAAGTGCAAAGTCTTTCTGCATGTCTACCAAAAGGATATACGAAGAATGCTCATGCGATTTAAGAACAGAAGAGAGTCGCTCTTCTTATCCATACGTATCCGGCAAAGTCTAGCAATATTATACGTACCGCCTGGCTGCCAACGCGTGCGGATTGTATTCAAATTAACTGAGGCAATCGCAATACCTATGCCCTTTACTATAACGGAGATTGCAAACTCCATACCGGCCCTGGCCAGCTCATTAGCAATGATATTTTCAACGATATCTCTATGTCCCGAAACTTTCGAATGCTCCGAAAACCTTACAATTCTTAAACAAGGACGAATGTTTAAACTACTTTCGTTAGGAACTTAAACGCATCCCGGTTGTTGGAGTAAAGCAGGAGATTTTCAGGGAAAATAGCCATGACTTCTGTTCGGAAAACACTGCAGTAGCCAGGCGCAGCCTGTAAGAAAGTTCAATTTCAGAATCCTTAATAAATATACAACAGTCCACACAGTCACAATTAGAGACCAAATCAATGATCAATAGTGGGTGATAATATTTAAAGGTTCCATTAAAAATTAGTTTCTGTTATTGTTACGCACTGATCTCATGTTGCCCTTAAGACATTTACAATAAATGGCTTTGTTTCTAAAAAAAAAAAAAATTTTTATATTTATTCTGTTCTAAACAAATACTCACACTTTATTTAAAAATAAAAATTGTCACTTCAAATTTATTTATTTATTCAATCTTTTAAAACAATAAAAAATATGATAAAAAAAATGATTGAAATTTATTTAATTTTAAATTTTTTATTATTTTTCTCTAAATTAAACATGCCCAGCCAGTGTTTAATTCAATTAATACTGAAAGGGGAGGGGGATAAAACAAAACATATCTCCGACCGAAGCAGACAACATTTTTAAATAATTTGCGCATGAGCAAAGTAACGCGCGTCATAACGTTAAAGCGCTTCATTTAATTGTTTTTAGAATTTTTTTTTATTTCGAAAAAAAATGTCTTTAAATGGCCGGCAGCTTAGCTCTCACCATTCTTGAAAGTAAATACAGAGAAAAAAATTTATTAAAAATAAATTTTTAAATAAAAAAAATTATACGATCATGAATAAACAAACACTTACTCGTTCATTCGCCAACAAAAAAAAAACGCAAATATTTATAAAAATTAACAACAACAACAGAATCGAAACTTTTTATAACCAATACGTTGACAATTTCTGAAATTAATTTGTTTTCAACGCTTCATATGACCAAAGTTTTTAGGGGGTGTGAAAACAAAACAAAAATAAAAATTAAAAGGGTATTCACAGTTTAAAAGAGAGGCGTAGTAATAACAAGCGAAACCTTTAGCTTATCGCATTAGAAGAGGGAAAGTTTTCTTCAGAACAAACTATTGAAATAAATGCTCTGCATACTATCATTGACCATGCAATTGTAACTCACTTCCCTCTTCAAATTCTGTTTGAGGACTATGAAAACACGTACTATTCATTAAATCGAGAAGATCTTTGAATAAAATGATAAAATCTAGGACTTTTAAAAAAGATTACGTCATATCGACGCCTCCATTCTATAACGTTCTAAGTATACTTAGAACGTTTTGAATGTTCTTGCATTTTTAAATTCTACGTTCTCTAACTTAAATACTGTCAAAATTTAGTTAAGATGCGCCGATCCGTTCCGAAGTTATAGGGAAAAACCTAATTAGAATACACATATAGTCGTATGGCGCGTGAAAACTTTGAGAGCTCATAACTCAAAACACACTTTTTCGACTTAGAATGTTATAGAACGGAGGCGTCGATATGTACCTAGAAGCAATAAGAATTTCCAGCTAGAAGGGACAATGTATGAGACATACAACACGATATCCGATATGCGACTGACAGGATCGTCTCTAATCACCACCGGGGTTCACTGCAACAATTGCTTCGACTACAAGAAAATAAATTTGAAAACATGCTTCGGGGGATAGTATGGCATCCAATTAGGCCAAATACATACACATCTTATATCACTAAACTGGAAAATGGCAAATGTAAACTTTAACACAGATTATGTGAAAGGCCTAACGGAATTGGGTGATTGAAATTGGGTTGCTCATAAAGTAAATACTCCCAAATGAGAATTAACTTAACGTCCAATAAGTTCCTGTCATACTATCTCAGAAGGAAATGCAGCGTTTTAAAACATTGCACTGCTTGAAAATACGATCATGATAATTGGTCGTAACAACTCTTTACTCAGAATTATAATCTCACCAAGAGTGGTGAGACCAACAGTTTGAACGTCGACTCCAAACGACAGATTTTTAAAAAGCTTTTCATGAAAATTTTATTTATTCTCAGATTTTTTTAACAGAAATCTACTGAGAGAAAGTAGCCGAAGAAATATTTGTTCATACATAAATAACATAATTGGCCATTACAACCCTTCAGTCAGGATTACGGCCTAACTTCTCACACTACTCATGTACGGGAGTGGCAGGACCTACAGTTTAATGTCGACTCCGAACGACAGATTTTTGAGAAACTTTTCATGCCAAATTTTATTTACTCTCAGAGTTTTTGTCAGAAATCTGCTGAGAGAAAGTCGCCGAAGAAATATTTTTTTTTTCATATTTCGTTTTGATGTCTGACCTCTGGGATACGATCCCGGGCCTTACGTCTAATAAGACTACGGCGACTTCAAAATATATTTGTTCATATTTCGTTTTATTCGAAATGTCTCTGATAGGGTTTGAACCACGGGGTCGCTTCTAATAACCCAACGCACTATGATGAAATGTGAGCGACGACTGAAGAATTTTGAAGTTTGGATGGATTGGACGTAGATTGCCTAAATTGCAGAAGAAAAAAGTGTCACTATGCCTAAGTACAGATTGATGCTACACATAATGGAATCGAAAACAAGGAGATCATGTTTCGAAGAAGCAAATTTAATGTTACATGATGTACGTGAGAGAGTGAGTGAGTGAGAAGCTAGGTGAGTGAGAAGCTAGGCCGTAATCGTGACTGAAGGGTTGTAATGGCCAATTATGTATGTATGGGATGTACGTACGCGTTCATCAATATGAAATAATTTAGAGATCTTGATGTAATCCAACGAAATATAGAAAGGTTATGCTTAGTATAGAGACAGCTAGTAATCCTTGAATGAAGAGCAAGGCTTAAGAATAAAAAAAGATAAACATACTATTTGGATTTAACGATTGCCAGTAGGTCCGATATAAGTAAGTCAGTCAATTGCTTTGCAAGTTAATCTCTAAAAATCCTAGCCTAGCTTTAAAGCCCTGAATGAATGAAAAATATTGTGTAGTATTTGTCTACTGTATCCGTAAACCATTATCATAAAACTATACTGAATTCATGGAACCGTGTTAAATCTGCGAGTGTGTGTGTGTGTGTGTGTGTGTAGAGGCTGTTAGAAAATTGAAATTCAATGGAAAAGAGACAACAAAGTAAGGAATTTAATATGCAAGGTTGTCTTGGAGGTGATCATTTCATTCTAAATGCTGCTTTTAGCTGCCATATACGTTTATCAAATGTAATTAGATATGGTCACCTTAAAAGGTTTTTATGGTTATTTTTATTCTTTTTTTTTTTTTTAAACATTTTTATTTTCTAAAATTTATTTAAAATTTTTAACGACAAAACCGAAGGAAAAAAAATATCAAAAAATCTTTTTTTTTCTGCGAGCAGCAGCATTTTATTATTATTTTATTTAAGTGGCATTGTTGTTGTTGTTGTTAATATCATGATAATGATGTTGTATTATTATATGCAATTGTTATTAGCCAAGTTGTTTTGTTGCTAATGTTAATAGACGATGGCGGTGGTGGTGGTGTTGTTGATTGTATTGCTTGCCGGTTGATGATTACGATGGCAGTAGATTTGAAGTTTAAATGCGCAGGCGCGCGAACAATTTTTACATTTTTAACGACATGATTTTTATTATACAAACGACTATATAAACACACACACACATATGTATGTATGTGAATGTGTATGAATAAATTGCAACTATAAATGATTTTTGTATGCGTGCTTAAGTTGCAGTTTTTATTGCCACAACAATGTATACAATACACTCGCAATTGCTGTGATTTTTTCTGCGTTCCTTTTTTCATTCTTTCTTGTAAAGGCTTTATTATAGTTTAAATAAAGACAACAATTGGACAAAAAAGACAAAAACAAAAACAAAACGAATCTTTTTGATTTAAGCCGCCCGCTAGAAAAAATATAAAACAACAACAACAGCAACAGCAATAAAACAACACAATATTTACATTAAAAAAAAAAGTGGTTTTTGCTTAAGAAAAAGAAGAAAAAAAGTAAAAACAGAGACCAACTAATCTGAATACCTAAAAGAAAAATGCAAAAGAATAAAACAAACAAAAAAAAAAAAACAGAAATATCGGTGACTTAGTGTGACACTATGCTATGAGAGCTTTATACCACATCAGCAACACATTACTAAAGGCAGCAATATGTTGTTAATGTTGTTGTTGTTGTCGTCAATTTATGTACTTTGCATAAATATTTACACCGGCTTTAAAACTAAACATGACATTTGAAAAGAAACTGAAAAAAGCAAAAGTATGTATGTATGTATGTGCAAACGAACTGCAAAATAGATTTAAAAATTATTCTGCCAGCAACAATAACAACAGCGATAAAATAAATAAAAATTCTTATTAACAAATAAAAATAAAAAAAAAATTAAAAACAACAAATAAATTTTTAATTTCATTTCATTTTTTTTAATGTGTGTGTCTGTGTGACTAACCACCGCCGCTTGCTTTAAAGCGGGGGCGTTAAATTTAATTTTTTTTCGTTTCTCGTAATTGCAAGCTACTGCTGTTTATTGCCAAGCTGGTTCTCTATTTTTATTGTTTTTTTTTTCGAAAGCCTCAAACAAGTTAAAATAATTCTTTATTTGGCTTGATTTTAACAATTTACAACAAACAATTTTATTTCATTTCCATTTCGTGTTGAATTTAAATTTTAAACGATTTTAAACGGACCTTAAATGGCCGCAAAACGTAACATAATGATTATGAAAATTCATTTAATTCTTAAAGAAAATTAGTTTCGATTTATGGAAATAACATAAGGGTTTCTTTCCATTTACTATTAGAATTTTGCAAGAACCTTGTCATTATGTACGAAAGATCACATCATTTAAATGACAGCCTTTGGATTGGTTGCAGCAATCGTTATACCTGTTTGCGGGATCGGACGGCTATGACTCTGGAAATGTTGGCTTTCAAATGCTATCCGCGTAGACACCCTCTTTGACAAAGCCTGCACGAAAGTTTAACGGCTTCAAATCATATGAGTTTGGCGGCCAATTGATCTCCCCCAAACGTATTTGACATTGATAGGAGACTATCATGTAATATGAGGAGAAAAAGGGAATTTCGTGTGCTCATAAACTCAGGCTGAGCCTGATAAATACTCTGCACAACTATACAGTGCAGTCTACATTCGAAACAATTGAAAAAATTTATGATATGATGTTTGCCGATCGGATATTGGGCGAGTAAGTGACTACACTACATAGTTGCCGAAGTCTAGTAGGTAGTGTGTTCGATTATTAGACGTAAAGCCCGGGTTCGAGCCCCAGGTCAGGCATCAAAACGAAAATATGAAAAAAATACTTCTTCCGCGACTTCCTCTCAGCAGATTTCTGGCAAAAACTCTGAGAGTAAATAAAACAGCCATGAGAAAGTTTCTTAAAAATCTGACGTCCGGAGTCGACTTTAAACTGTAGGTCTCGCCATTCACGCATAAAATTAAGACACACAGCATTAGTGGTGTTGAGGCGCTAGGCCGTAATCCTGACTGAAGGTTTGTAATAGACAATTATGTATGCAAGTGACCACACATGGCTCATAACTGATTGCTAACACAATCGTATGTCAACTTTGTAATGTTTGACGTTCTCCAACCGCAATAGTTAAAGACAGCTAAAATCGGTTGTAGGCGTCGATACTAGTTCAAACGTAAACGAATAAATTTGTATCATGTTTCTCGAAATTTAAAAATTAAATAAGCCATCCAAGAAGTCACTGTGGTCTAGTAGGTAGTGTGTTGACTTATTAGACGTGAGGCCTCAGTTGAAACCCCCAGATCAGGGATCTCCAACTAAACGAAATATGAAAAAAAATATTTCTTCGGCGACTTTCTCTCAGCAGGTTTCTGGCAAAAACTCTGAGAGTAAATAAAATTGCCATGAAAAGTTTCTCAAAAATCTGTCGTCATTCGGAATCGACTTTAAACTGTAGATCCCGCCACTCATGTATAAAAATTAACGCACACAACATGTATAAGTGGTGTGAGAAATTAGGTCGTAATCTTGACAAAAGGGTTGTAATGATCAATTATGTATGTATGTTAGTATGTATCCAAGAAACCATCTGGTTTGCCCATGACCCTTCAGTGAAGCTAATATCATCAGAGATATCATAGGAAGACCAAAAGGTAGGTCTGAGTGAGGAGAATTTTTCACCACTACAGCCAATATACGTACATATGTATGTAAGTATATTTAAAGAGAGGAATACAGATGACAAGACCTGCTCAACTGCAAGAAAAAAAAACAGAGGAGAGATCCTTTCTGGCAGTTCTAAAAATATGAAAAGGTATGGATTTTCACAGCTATGAAGAACATTAAAAATATCATTCAAAAATTGCATGTATTTCTGTTAAAGACCAAAATATTATTTGAAATTGTTTTTTTTTTTTTTTTTTTTTCTTTAAAAAGATTGAAATTTCCATTCATAAAATGGTCTGCCAAATCTCTTCCAAACTAAACGAAATTTAATAAACAAAACAAAATAAGTCTCAAGCATACATAACTCTTGAACTTATAAATCGTTTTGTGTGTCTTGTGTCTCAAGCCTTGTCTGTTAAACTGTAGCTGTTTATTGGTCTCATTTAGTTGACGCGATTTTCTTGAGAAGATTACCTTTAAAGTGACTTGACTGCTGCTGCTGTTGTTATTATTTGTTTTTGTCATTTATTTAATGATTTAGTTCAACGTTTTTATTTATTTTGCTGGCTTAATAGATACACTTTTATGTGAAATTCGAAATTCGTTGACCGTCTTTCGCTCTCGATTCGTCTATTTTAAACAGTTTTGAATCACTAATCTATTGACAGAGATTTTTTTCAATTTTTTTTAAATATTTTTCCACTTTTTTCTTCGCGCAAATAAATGATTGTGTGTAACGCTGTTTAATTTAAAAAGAAGAAATAAAAAAAACATTGATATTGTCATACCACTTAAGTCAACCAACCATCTAATAGCCGTGTGCTAAGCTATGTTTTCTCCCTTTTACTCTTGCTAAGCCGTTGGTTGATGTGTCTTTTTGATAAATTCATGGTCATCAAGTTTGACGACTGACGACGACGGCGACGACGATTGTTAGATGGCTAAATAAAAATTATTATTAAAATAAAATAAAATGTATAAAAAATACACAACAACAACAACAACAACACCAACAACAACAAACACAAGTATAATAACAATAATAAAAATATAAATAAATTAAATTGTACAATATTATTCGTATTAAAAATAATAAAAACAACAACAACAAACAACAAAGGCAACAATTTCATTTACAACGGTACTATATTGTCGTGTCATTATCGTGACAGATTTTGTACTTTTTTTGTGTTGTTGTATTTTTTTTTTATTGAATATTGAATTTTGAGCATTAATTGCAAAAATAATTTTTAAAAAAATAAAAAATCAATTTTAAGAATATTGAGAAAACTTCTTAAAAAATATGAAGACAGCAGAGTATTAAACACTAAAAATTTATTTTGAAAATGTAAAGGAAAAACTAACAAATAATAAACAAAAATTAAATTCAATAGCAAACGTGCATAAACGGACTCAGAAAGACAGAAAAGAAATACAAAATAACAATAACAATACAACAGCACGATTCTAGAACTTGCCAGATCGAAAATAAATTCAGTATTAAGTAATCCATTTGTAGATCAAGCAGTCAGCTCTTAACTAAATTGAAATTTCTTTAGCGAAAGCATTGCCATTTACGAATTAGGATCGTTTATCAACGGATCAACCCATAAAAATTGTTAAAATTTTCCATAAAAGCGACAATTTAAACGTAGCCACTGTTAGAGCATTACAGATTAATTATGGTCGTCATAATCGACTTACTGTGCAAAAAATTGGCAAGATTATAATGAAATTCAAAGAGAAGGGAAACTTTAAAGATGTAATCATGGATGTGTAATATATATGCTGCCGAAAGTTTGGTGGATAATAAAATGCGCATTTCAAAGCGTTCTAAGCTCTTAAGCCTAGTTTACTTCCGACTGTACCATAGTTTGCAGTTTGACTTAAGCCTGCTATCATTATAAATCCAACGATTGTAAGAATTAAAGTCGGCTGACCATTCAAAATGCCGCAGATGTATTGCTACAACCATCCAAGGCTGATTTTTCAAACAATATTTTCTTCAGCAACGAAGCTCAGTTGTCAATGGATGGTTACGGTGCATGGTGCGTCGCGGAGAACACAAATTATGGGAAGTCATTGTGACAGTTTGGTGCTTATTGTAGACCATAGGCTTTCTTTTTTCAGAAATGGTCATGGCAGAACTGTCAATTAAAAATGCTATATATACGATACCGAGAGTTTTTGGACTATAACTGAAGACGTAAATCGCCGTAGTCTAGCAGGTAAAGTTTTGACTTATTAAACGAAAGCCCGTGTCTAAAAGCGAACAAAGCAACAGCTTCTGACAAAAACTCAGACTAAAAATAAAATTGCCATGCAAAGTTTCTCAAAAATCTGTCATTCAGAGTCAGTATTAAACTTTAGGACACACGTAACATGGGTAGTGTGAGAAGCTAGGTTGTAATCCTGGCGAAAAGGGTAAGTAAGTAAAACAATCCGTATAATAACTCACAGTTTGTGGCTTTTATTTGAAGATTATATGAAGATTTACTAGAGAGTGAGGCACGCCTTTGCCTTTATCGCATCTGAAGTTTTCAGAAGAATAATTTTCCCATTTTGGCGGCATCAACTGGCCACCAAGATCATGCGATTAGAAGTCGTTAAGATTTGTTTGTTTAATTTTTTTGTAATATTTCGTATTAAAAAGGCCTTCTCAAGGTCGTATAAAATAAGAAATAAATTTTTATACAACCCTCGTACATTATCTTATATAATAAAATTCTATGCAAATTAACACATTTTTCATAACAGAAAAATTAATTCTTACTCAAAGCCATGTATCAGAGAGAGAGAGAGAGAGAGAGAGAGAGATAGAGAGAGACAACAAAAGTTTATTTATTTATTTAAAAAATATGCAAATTGAAATAAATTTAATTATTTCTTCGCTTTTTTCGTTTCGTTTCGTTTTATTCGTTATTGTTATTGTTATTTGTGTTTATATTATTAACTGTCAAACAGCTGTTCTTTATTAATTTGAAATTATTTGTACGGCAAGCTTTTCAGAATTTTTTTTTCTTCATCACAAATAAATAAAAAAAAAAACGATCTTATAGTACAAGTTTAAATTCAGAAGTGATTCATCGCTACTTCAACTTCCTACCGACAACGTAATTTGTGTTTTTTTTTTGTTGTTTTGTTTTTCATTTCAAATTGTCAGATTTTTTATTTTTCTAACATTTCTTCAAACACTGTTGCTGCTGCTGCTTGGTTTGAATGATGAATGTGTGTTTAATTTGTTTTTTTTTTAGTATTTTTTTAATGAATTAAATTTATTTTTTTTTTTGTTTTGTTTATTTTGAATTGTTTGTGTTATACGTCGTGTCCGTCCGTCTGTCACTTACTGCCTGTGTGCCTGCCTATTCACTTAAAATCTATTCGGTTGTCTTCCATGCATACTCTCGTAAAGTGGTTTTAAATACAACCACGCACTGTTTGTAGTTCTGTTTGTATTTTTTTTAATTTAATTTTTGTGATTTTTATTTATTTTTTTGCTTCTAAAAATCTCATTGATTTTTAAGTAGAAAACCTTAAACGGAAGTTGTTTTTTTTTTGCCTCTCGGTCTCTTTCAGTTTCTAACTGTAAAGTTAATGCAACGAGTGTCAGCAAATCAATTCAAATGAAATAAAATCAGCAACAAATCAATGCTTGTAATCCAGCTACAACAACAACAAAAAATATTCTGTATATCGATTTAAGATAAACACACACATACACACACGCGCGCAGACAGACATATACCCCGTCTAATTCTGAAACCGGTCTCAAGAATTTTATGGCAAATTTATGTTCAAAATGAAATGACCGCTTGTCTTACATGTCCCTGGTAACTTAATACTGTCCATAAAGGGTTTTAATTGTGGAATAAAGCCGCTTTAAATATGGCATAAGAATTTAATTAATTTTTCGTCGTTTTTTTAAATGAACGGCTTTTAATTTTGAAATTTAAGAAACAAGAGTTCAGGAATGGATTAACGAATGTTATATGGTCCGTATGAGCTATCCAGCAGTTATACAGCTAAGAAAAGGGGCTTTAATACTGCAACCAACAAGATCCTTTGTGACCTATGTACGTGTGACCCAAGTCAGGAATGTTGACCAATATTTTCTAAAAATGTTCCGTTTATACTATTGTTGTTCAACTACAAAGTGTCAGACAGATAGCCTGTTTGAATATGGCAACTTTTCCACCCTCCGGATAAAGTTGAGTAAATCTGTATAGATCTGATTTCTTTCGGATTCAATTAATTCCAATTCAAAATGTTGCTTAATACTGTTATACATACTAAATGTGTGTACAACTTCAACATTTTTCAGACAGAGCCAATACTGCGCCTAAACCAGGACACGTGACGTATTGAGATGATAGCTGTGGTATTAGTTTCGCGATATAATCCACCATTGTTACGCTAATTACGTAATTTATACAGTTGTTATGCATGGAAGTGCAGCCCTTGACCAATTTCTTTCTCTTCCTTGATTTTGGTCAGTACAGGGACCGTGGCATCACAACGGGCCGCTATGCGTGCTAAAGTGAGCTCTTTGACATCAGAGCTACCACTTCGACCTAACCTAACCTAACCTGCATGGAAGAAAGGCAACGCTAAGGGAATGTTTCCCTCCGTCCACCTTGGGACTATCTTCTGCTTTTTAAACGGCTTTTAGCCGAAAAATCTGTTGCGGACTCTTTTCTCGATTATTCGTCAGCCATTTCTCTTTAATTTAATAGTGCAAGACCTCAAGAATAGTTTCTTACTGTCTTACTTAATTGGCCATTACAATCCTTTTGTCAGAATTACTACCTAGCAACAGCGCCTCGATTGTGTCCAATTAAAACTTGATTGAAAGCTTATATACCAGGCTCCATTTTTATTTTTGATCCAGTCGGTAATTTGTCGATCGAATAAATAATGATGGATTTTCACCACAAAAGAAAAACTCTGGTAAACCATGCTGTAATTTGTGATTTGTGCGATGGATAGTATAATGGATGGAAGAACAGATATGATAAAGACTATTAAGGATATACGTCTAATGTCTGTTCTTCATTCATCTTCGAATCATTATTTCCTTTTTGGTGGGGTAAATAAACAATTAATCCTCTAAACCCCTTCCGTTTAAACTTGTTAACGAGCTTAGAAGACGATTCATAGCTATTCTGTAAAAGTACTAATTTTTTTAACAATTATGACTGCGTTGAAAACTCAACCAAATTGCCAGCAAATATTTAAGAAAAAATTTTACTCACTTTAAAAAAATCCAAACAATATTTTACATTCAAGCCACAAATAATTACCTGAAAAGAAAAGAGAAAAACAAAATATTTTTATTATTTAAAGTCAATAAAAGATAAAATATATGGAATTATTTTGTTTATAAGAGGTATTAGAAGACAGTTTTTAAACGACTTCAGGCAGACAATGAACGATATAAGAAGAACGTGAAAGACAAATCCAAACACCATTGGTTCAGAGTCCTTAATCGCTTAGTTCGTTGTCTGCTCCCTCCTCCTAAAACATATTGAGGTCAGAGGTTAAACAAAATGGGTGTCATATATTGAAAGGCAATTTATTACACCAAGCTAATGCCAGCATCTGTTAAATTTTTCTTTGGCTTCCTTCAAGCTTTAATGCAATCTCTTATGATGCATCTGTGACCTATGCTGTTATGATTTATCCCCGTTTTTTCACATTCTTTCTTTGATTTTTGACTTTGAACTACTTTGAATAGATTTGAATGTGTATAATTAAAGCAAAACAAAGAGCAAGTAAAGTAGCGCGACTAGGAAGTTGATTTTGATCAATTAAAAACTGCATCATTATTATCATTCATTATAATCATTATCTAGGCAGCTAACAACAAATCATGTTCGAAACAACGTGTGTTTAATTTATGTGTCTGTCTTTATCTGCATTCAATATACAACTCAATACAAATGTCGACAATTAATGCAACATACAATAAAACAACTTTGTTCATCTTTGAGATTTAGCCACCCCATCACACCCCACCAATTCTCCCGCTGCATATGCATATGCACAGAGTAGCAGCAGAGCAGTAATTATAGGTTTTATTATCTGGCATATCAAAACATCATTTACGCTTGAATTGTAGAAGACGAACATGAAGACGAAGACAACGATGAAGCTGATTTAAAATGTTTAACACAGCTTTGTGGTCCCGAATAGTCTCTATGGTCTCTCTGAAGAAAAACCAAAAACATAAAACACAAAAAAGATCCCCAAACACTTGTTTGCTTGCTTGCTTGCCAGAGAGAGCCAGTGCTCTAAAGAGCTTCAATATCTGTCCCACTAAACATCAGTATCCGGCATAAAACAAAAAACGAACACAAAAAACCTATTTATCGAGTATTTGTTTAATTCGTCTTCTTCTTCTTCTTCTTGGTTTTGTTTTGTATCTTTAATTTTATTTATTTATTGTTATTGTTATTGTATTATGGGATTTTAATATGGCAATCAGGTTTAATTTCAACACTCCTTTATTGAAATTAAATACGTACGTTTTACCTCATGTGGCTTGCTCTGCACAGGCTGCCAGAGAGTTAGACAACAACGGCCTAAATGTATGGCTTAAGCCAGGTTTTAACTGCTACCATTTAATGTCTTCTTCTTTTTCATTTTTTTTTTTGTCGTTTTCGTTTTGGGTAATTTATGTAGCTTGCATGCTAAATGGCTTAATATGTTCTACTCTTACCGCTCCTTATAACTACTGTTACTACTTCTGTTGCTCTTCAGTTAATAAGCACACACGCATAGATCTGACTGACGATCTACGATCTTCATCAATTCTTGGTATATGAGCAGCAGTACAAGCAGCAGTACAACTTAAATGGGGAGAAATGCTACTACCGTCGGACTGCCATTAACTCATGTTTAATTATCACTTTATTATCATCAATTCTCCTTTTCTCTGGCTCTCTGACGTTGTGACTCTGGCTATGTTGGGATTTTCCCCTCATTTCTTAGACAAATTTTATCGGATTTTTATGTGTGTTGTAAAGCATGTGAAAAATTAAAACTCGCAAAACGATTTGCTAAGCTTGGCCATTAAACAGACAGACAGACACACAGACAATCTGACAAACACACTTTTACACACACAGAAAATAATTTGAACACATGCTAAATAGCAATTGAGCTGACTTGTTGATCCAACCGGCTAGTTAGCTGGCTGACTGGCCGGCCGTCTGTTTGACTAGCCAAGAAGATGATCTCTTCTTAAGCTACTAAAACAACTTAGTTATGCACACTCTGCCTTAAGTGATAATCTTGTGTTTTACAACAAGAACAAGAATTGTTAACAGGAATTATTTATGTTGCCGTAACTGATTGATTGGGATCGATACAGTGACTCAGGCATCTTTATAAACAACTTGTTAATGCTTGTAATACGCTTAAGAATATTATGAGAAGAAGAACTCGGCAGGATTTAACAAACTCACAGCCTCTTTAGTAGCTTAGCCAATAGATGTAATCAATAAATTTTAAGATTTAAAAAAAAGGAACTCCCGACCTTGAAAACGCTCGTTCCTTCAATGGCTTTTTATTGTAAAGAGAACTCATAAAAAATTGTTTAAAGTAAAGAGCTCTTAAGAGTGGTCTTTCAATAAAACATCGAAGATCAAAAAATTTGCGAATTAAAACGACCGCCAGTGGTTATTCATTGTTTCTTTTTTTTCCCCCTCTTTTAATAAAACTCTTTAGCACAATTAAACGCTCGCGAGTTAAAAAAAACATGTCAATGGCATGTTTTGAACAGTAATTAAATCACAGCTTAAGAGAGTTTTTATTAAAGCAATAAAATGCTATGAGTTTTTCTTTTTAATAACACTCTTGACTGGAAAGCTTTCTGCCAAATAATAGTAAAGAAGTTCTAATGAACTTACAAAGAACATTCTAAGGTTCGAACGGATTGAACGATTTGACAAACAAGAGTTTATATAGAAATCGATCCAAGCAGCAACTAGATTATCCTCTTCTCATGTCCAACAAGGGCCATAATAGAATATCTCATCGTCTTATTCCAGTATTCCGAACAGCAACTAGATTATCCTCTTTTCATGCCCAAACGCTCTGACAAGGGCCGTAATACAATATCTCATCATCTTCGATAGATTTCATACAGCAATATCAATAGAGAGGTAGGTAAATACAGCATTTCTCACAAAAGTTGGGATAGACACACTTTGGATATCTATTTCCCCTAGCTTCAGAACGATTCTTAGACTCCTGATGTCCTTTACTGGCAAAATAATTCAAATCGTCTGCTTAGCATACACCAAGATGCCTTTTCCTTCTCCGATATAGTTGTGGACATGTATCCAATAGCTGAAGAACAGTTTCCTACTCTTTACCGTCTATACAGTTCCTCTAAAATTCGTTTGTTAAGTGTCCAACACCAACATACATCATGCATGAGTGCCCATATTGCAATGTTCAAGAACATTACTGAACGTACTCTTTCGAAATTTGAGAAGACTTTCATGTGTCATTTGCTGTGCAACTCTGTCCGTATCGGAAACCGTTCACCCAACATTAACACAATCCATAACTGTAAATTATAAGATCAGAGTCTTTCAAAAGGGTTCCAAATGTAAGAAGTTCAATGACCCGCTATGACCCGGTACGCATATGATATGAATGTCGCTCAACTCCTCTATTCGATTTAGAAGACTTTCGACAGTCATAAACTTTATGTAAAGATGAACCACAACCAATTCAAAGCAGTATAAATGACTGATACTTTGATTGGAATGACAGTGCAGTCAAAAAGTTGACTGCCAAGGTCTTTATAGCTGGCTCGCTATGTAGAAAAAATATGCTCTTTTACAGCTGTACAAAAGACTGATATTTCATATGTCTATCCCCCCAATCAAATGGTCATAGTCCAGTAGATAGTTTGACAGCATTTTAGACAAGAACCTGTGGTTCAAATCCAAGCTAAGATATCTCGAAAAAAAAGAAGAAAAATGAAAAAATATATCTTTCGACGACTTTCTCTAAGCAAGGCTTCTGGCAAAAGCTTTGAGTGTTAAGAAAATTTCCATGAAACAATTGCTCAAAAATCTGTCGTTCGGGATTGACTTTAAAACTGTGGGTGCCGCCGCCCTTCATGAATCAAATTAACACACATAAGATGGGTAGTGTGTGAAACGAATGCATAATCCTGGCTAAAGGGTTGAAATGATCAAATAAGTAAATCCCTCAGCCAAAAATTTATTGTCGTAACTATTACTGTGATGTAGAAGTCAACGCAAAAGTCTAATTTCGATTATCTTGTGCTGCGCTATCAGTATCGTCGAAGTTCCAACAAAACATTGTAGATTCGAACAGAAAAAAATTGGGATCAATTACGTTATAATTTAAAGAATGATTACCATTACAAGTTCTTATGCGTAATCAAGACCATCAATATGACAAAAAATAAGGAAGAAAAAGATTTAAAAATTATAAAAATCTAAAGGTTATGCCTACGAAGAGTATAAAATTTTATTAATTTTAAGTGTTTTTTGATTGCATGTGAAACTATCGCAACCTTTTTCACACGAGATAGAAAAACGATCGCGTAAATAAAATGAAAAAAGGTCAAGGGTTATAATCAAATAATTCTTTATAAAAGTTTGCCTTTTTGGAAAATAATAGAAACGCACTGCGATAACGATGATGAAA
Organism: Sarcophaga rosellei; assembly: GCA_930367235.1. NCBI lineage: Eukaryota > Metazoa > Arthropoda > Insecta > Diptera > Sarcophagidae > Sarcophaga > Sarcophaga rosellei. Next base: position 80,871,729 of record OV884018.1, read on the forward strand.
CAGAAGAAAAGATTAATTATCTTTTAAAATTATATTCTCTCCAATAAACATTAAATTTATTAATTTTTATTTTATATTTATAAACTTAATTACATATATACCTTCCCCAACCAAGCATTCTTTCCCCACCACTCTAATTAAATGTTAACAAACCATGCATGTTTCTGTTTCGAAAAGCCACACGAACTTAAAAACTGATTTTAATTTGAATTTGAATTTTTAGTCGGCGGCTGTTTTATGAAAATTTTTTCATCGATTTTTACTAATGTTTACATGCATGATTTTTATCAAAAGCCCAGAAAATGATGGAGTTTAATTAGTTGAGATTTCAAAATTTGAGATTAATTTAAAAGAAGAAAATAAAAAACACCGAAATGATTTGTTAATTTGTCTTTATTTTTGATTTCTTTTTTTTTTTTGGTCAATAATTATACACAATCTAAATTAAAAATTAATTTAAGATAGAGATCAAACAGCAGCAGCTGCAATCACAAAAAAATATTAAAAAAAAAAATTTTGATTTTAAATTAAAAATTCAAAATCAATTGCATAGTGAGTCTAGTCTGGAAAAGATTGATCGTCGCATTGTTCGTTATAATTGTGCAACAATTTAAAATGAATCAAAAAACTAGGCAGACTGAACAGAGACGACTTTAAGCGTTTAGTTTTACCAACATTTAGACAATCATCTCCCATCTCCTCTATGATTTTCGAAATGTAACCGAAAATTAAAAAAAAAAAAAATTTCATAAAAAGTGGATTTTGTAAACGTAATTGATTTAATTATTAAAACGATTTCTTTGTAATATCAATTTGAAATAGTTTTTAAATTATTTGACGGACTATTGGATTATTCAACTACTCTCTGGGGCACTAGACTACACTGCCCTACACTGGATATTGCCACAATGGTGGCAAATTTAGAAAGTTTAGGAAGAACCTCGTAGTAGTTGTGGAAGCAAAAGAATATTTGTAGTGAACGGAGTACCCGCTGATTCGTAGGTAGTTATAGATAAAAGTGGTTGTCGCTTTAGAGGAGAAACACGCTTAGATCGCGTACGGCTCATTATAATACAATAGCATGAAGGCACTTAGACTCGCAATGTTGGTCAGTGAGATTATATGCATAATAGAAACCCAAGTATATAACGGCATAGTAAAGAAACCGTTCCCGTTCCCGTTCCCCTGCTCGCTTCGCAGCTCTTGCAGGAATCAGTAGCCACATAGTCAAGACCCAATCGCCATATATGAGTACCTAGAATGCTGTGATTAATAATGAACTCTGGCATATGCGCTAAGAGTGCCTTTTTGGACATTCAGCTTACTTTCCGTTCCTTCATCATTTCGCCTTGGCTAAATTTGTTGTGCTATCTTGCACTAACCTGTATACATCCGCCTAATGTTAAAGGAATCCATTACTACATTACCTATACTGTGCTGGCAAAAATTTTAAATGGTGACCCCAAGAAATCACTCAAAGTTCGATAATTTTATATCTGGCCAGTTCATCCGCTCTGCAGATTACCGCCATGCAACTACGATTTGGTAGTTGGCAACCATATAAAGACTTATGGTGTTTTCTTTTGTACAAAGAAAATGTCACCCTCTTACAAGGCGCATTAAAAAAATTGCTGACCAACCCTGTTATAATGTAATTTTTATTTGAGATGAACATAACACAAATATGAAAAAAGGGTATGCCCGTGCCCTTAAAAAAATGTTGTATTTTTTGATTTGTTTTCAATAAAATATGTAAACATAAAAAAGGTGTTGCCAGATCGCTAATTTTTCGATTTCATTTTTTTAGGGCTTTTTTTTATAACCAAATAACATTTTTTTAACACAGTTCTAACACTGAATGCAATTTTTTATATTACTGACCATGTAGCTTTAATAATGTAATGTTCCCTTAAGGTTACCCCACAAAACCATGAAAAAATTAACTTCAAAATTGGATAACAATACTAGGCGACTTTTTTTAAATTTCATCTGGTAGCCCTATAAATAAACAAAAGCCATTTGCTTTACGGGGCATTATCAGCACTCTCGATTTATACAGGGCGTAAAATGCAATGCCCTCCACCATTTTCAAGTGCGAATTATTTAGAATAAAACATACCATCCTTGTAAAGGGAGAAACATTTTTAAGAAACAAACACAAAATTGCATTTTTTAAAATAAAGTGCACATTTTTTGGTAGAAAAGAAAACACCATTAGAAATCGTTGTATTGCACCTCAGTGCCCTGACAGACATCTAGGTATCAGAAAGTATCTTATCCAAAGATGTCATCCGTCACCGTATTCCACTAGGTAGTGTGCTGGTTTATTAGACGAGACCCTATGGGTCAAACCCCATCTCAGACAAAAAATAATATTTCTTTCGGAAAAAATTCGGAAAGAAAATAAAAATGGCAAAATCTGTCTTTCTGAATTCACTTTAAACTGTAGGTTCCACCACTTATGACTGTAGGTCTGGCCACTCGTGAATAAAAGTAGCACACACAACTTTTAGTGGTAATGAGAGCCTACTTTGCTACTCTTGACGAAAGTGTTGTAATGCCCAATTAAGTAAATAAGTTGTCATCCTTAATAATCATCTTCCCAGTCCGTATGGCTTACACTTTCATCTAAAAGATGAAAGCAGGCAGCCGGCAGGCTTACCGAATGAGCTACACCACCTCACTTCATTTAATTTCGAAACATACACGTAGATTTGTTTGGAGTTATTCACAGGGTGCGTCGTCTGTCCCATTATCCATAGATTCTGGATAATATAAGCCCTTTCAAAGGGAAGAGGCATAATATTATTTCCAGCGCTGACAAAACAAAACCCGTAGCACTTCTCTTTCTGTGGTGCTTTAACGAAAGTCTTATTAATTTTCTTGTATTGCAGGGGTATGCAAAGCCTAACTTTCCTTCACTGCCATATTTTCACGCATTCCTTACGTAAAGCGATTTTGAGTTTGGCAGAGCAAACTACAAAATATTGTTACGAAAATGAAAAATCAAGATACTGGTATTTTGCTTTTACATCGCTTAACATTAAAATTATAAACAAAAGGTACAAAAACAAAACAATGCAGTAAACAAACTTGTTTACAAATTATCGTACTGCTTAATACAACAACAAACATCAGCATAAAAAATTGTAAACAAGTAAACAAAAATACAACAACAAACAGTACAATAATAAATGTTAAAATGATGTTTACTATTATAAAGATTTCGAGAAGGCGAAGTCATGAACGTTCGCCTTCAACAACATTCATCAGACTGTTTACTTTACCATATAAAAGGCAAGGCAAAGCAGGCGATGGAGTTAATGAAGTTCAATCAGTCTTGCGTGAAAACTCGGTGCGTTTGAAGAGAGTAATCGTAATCGTTTGAAGATATCTGTTACAAAGATCTGTCGAATCTGGGGTTTAGTGATTGTTATTGTTTATGCGAAGGGTATAAACAGACGAATAACAGAGAAAAGCAATTGTTGTAGTTTACATCAAGTTGTGAACATTAGGAATAATAAACATTTTTAACTAAAGTAAACATATTTTAAACGTGTTTAAAAGGTAAAACCTTAACAATCTGTTCTCATAAACAAGCAACAAACAAGGAAAAACGATCTGTAGCGAGTAATGTAAACTTTTCCAAATACAATCGTTTTAAGTTCAAGTGCCATATAAACAAAGAGGGTCCTTGGTATCTAGACATTTGGAATGTTACGTTAATTGCTTGTTTGGGGGGTAAAACTATCTCTACTAGTCCCAAAAAAATCGGTCCATAATAAAGTAGAATAGGTACTGTGTTGCAACATGACAACGCTAAACCACACTCATTTTGGATGAACTGCCATCCTAAAGCCTTTGAAGTTTTGATGCACTTTATTGCACTGTACTGTACCTTAAAAATTTCAAAATTTTATTCATCGATGTACTATGCTATTAAAATTCAAATAAAACAATAATAAATGAAAACAAAAACAAATTCAAGAAATACTTTTTTCCCGATTCAAAAAAAAAACTTCATTTCGTTTGTGTGGCAGTTACATTCTTTTGTTCCATATCTTCTAACTAAAAATGATAGACACAGTTACTGTGGTGAGTTAAGGCTATGTCTTTAATTTATTTCTGATTCTTCTTCTTGCTGTTGTAGTTTCGTCTCCTATTATTTTTGGTCACCCGTATGTGAATCAAAATCGTTTGTTTATTTGAAATGTTCGAATGTGATGCGCACGTGCGTAGGTTGTCTAATGCAAGTTTTATTGGTAAATAAATAATCGTAATGATGTTGTTGTAGATAATAATGATGATGCTTAGTATTATTATTAACAATTGTTGGCTGTTGTTGTTGTTGCCGTTGCTGTTGATAGTTTGTTGACGGCTTTAAATTTGTTGCTGTTTTATTGGTGACCATCACTTGATTAGACACGCATTAAATTATTTGGTTTATTTTTGTAATTAAATGAAGTTTGTATCATTTTGTAATCTGGCATTCATTCATATGACCATAAAATCATCATCATCATTATCATCATCATCATCACCAATAACATCGCTATCAACTTGAGGCACGTTCATTTCCACTACTACATATTATTGTACCCTACAAGTAATAGTTGTAGCTCCGGTTACTAGCACACACAAAATAATGCGTATACGTCATGGTATTTCTCAATGCATCCATCTATTCCTTATGTAAAGCTTGTAGTCTCACTAAGCAGTGCAACTCTCTAATTATGTACTAAAGATGACTGCTAATCTGTTTCATAATTTCGGGAAATCTTTCTCAGACATGGTTTACAAAAGAGAATTGATTTGACATGACTATTTGAGTTTCGTTCAGTTAAAGGGGCGAGTTCCCTTTGAAATAAGAAGTTCCACTTAGGCTAGCATTTAGGCCAACTGTGCTACCACAAATCCGGGGATCAAACATTCCCTAGAGTCATTCAAACCGAGTCTAAAAAAAATTCTGCTATCTTAGCAATCTTTATGTTTGTGAGCACGATCCAGGAAGTCAGAGAGTAAAAGATTAAACAAATCCATCCTTCATGACAAGAGAAGGGCATTGTCTTATAGCTCCTACAGAAGTCATTTCTCAGAGTCCCAGGTCTTTTGACATGCCTTCAAAAGGACAGTGGATCGTGAGAATCGATGCGATGTGCGATGGGTGGCCATCTGATTCAAGGACAGAAGAGAGTAGGCAACTGTAAAACAAGTGGATAATATCCAAATTATATGAGGCAATCGGAATACCTATGTGCTGTAAAATATCGAAGATTGGGAGTACCTTACCGGGCCTGGCCAGCTCAATGCAGCATAATTTTCAACGAGAATTCTTATGTCCTGTAATCCATATAAGAGTTACCTTTGATTGATCCAAAATACTCCCAAAAAACCTTCGGAATTCACGGAGACAAAGGCAGACGTTGAAACTACGTTCGTTAGATACTTAATAGCAGCCTAGCTGTCTGAGTAAATAAAGAGATTTTCTGGAAAAAAAATACCCTCCAGTATTTTAGCCATGATCTCTGCTTGGAGAACACTACAGTGGTCATGCAATCTATAAGAAGATTTAATATCAGAACCCTTAAAAACATACCACAATCCACTCTGTCACGCATCATTGACTCTCTTACTCCTGATAAGGCGCCAATTAGCCATTTAATCCAAAAAATTCTATTTAATGCCTTTATAGGGTGCTGTATAGCCAAAACACACTCTCTTTTAATATTTTTTTGTTGTTGTTGCTTTTGTTTAAAATTTTGAATAAAAAAAACTCTTGCGTTCAATGCCGTCTAAACATCATCGTCATGATGATGATCATCTTCAACATCGATTGTCTTACTCTGGTTGGCCATTCATTGTCTGTTTGTGAATTTGAAGCGGAAAGTGTGTGGTGCGTTAAGTTGCGTTTTTTTTTTTTTTTGAAAGAGAGGAAGATATGCGTACAGAAAAACATTGTATTTTGCAATCGTTTTTCTTTATTTTTTTTGTTGTTTTTCATTAAGAATTCAATGATTCATTACCAGTTGCCGTTTGCCGTCGCAGCCGCCATAATTGTGGTTTTGTTTTATGGTGTGCGTGAAATTGGCCATAATCAAAAACGCCTTAACGAAACACTCAACTCAACTCAATTCAATTCCATTCGAATCCAATCCACTCTATTCCATTCAATTCAATTCAATTCGTTTTTCCATTTTTATGGTCATCATTTTTGTTCGTTTCGTTTTCTTTATTTTGTTTTCTTTTTATTTTTTGATTTCTGAATTAATTTGTGAATATTTAAGCATTTCCTCATATTTTTTCTTTTATTTTTTATTTTTCTTTTTGGCTGAATTGGTTATTATACACCAGCCAGCCAGCCAGCCATTATTCAGACTTTAAGAGGAACAATTGCGTGCGGTTTTTTGGTCTTCAGCGCTTAAAAAGTGAAAGATTTTTTTCATCTTTCGTTTTGTAAAAACACAAGAAAAAAATTGACAATGAATTCTTTCAACATGACCATAAAAAGTAAAAGGAACTGAAGACTAGAAATAAAACCAAAATATAACGCTGCTATGAAGCTGATAGGCAATAGAATTTTAGGAAATAGAAATGGATTGCCATATTAAGTGCAGGCCAAAATACAATACGTCAACGCATTAGATGTTATTAGATACGATGGATAGTAGACCGTAGCACAAACCCCCCCTATATTAAGTTCAAGTAATGGCACACATTCTCAAGAACCTGCAGACTGTCTCTGTCGTTACTACTAGTGTGGCAGGTTCTAGAATGATAGGGTTACCAGCCGTCATCGCTAACAATAATATAGTTTCTCAGCAATTGGACCTATCTATGGCATATTATGGACTTGATTATGCCCTTCCATTCATATTAAATCTCACATAACTCCCGTAACAAATAAAGTCAGCTGGCTAATCACAACACTGTAGAATAACATGCTTTCTGTGCTGATTTTTAAAACAAAATTTTCTTCAGTGGTTCAGAACTGATTGTGGGAAAGCCATCGTATCCAACAAAAGTGAATGCAACTGATGTGCAGTTAGACCTTTTTGACTGACAGTTTAAACTTTTCCTTTGGACTATGTCTACACGGATAATACCTTAACTCTGGAACATTTGAAAATTAAAATTCGTGAAGATATCGCCCAGACACTATTCGAAATGAAAGTGAGCAAAAAAAAAATTGAAAACTATCTCACAAGGATCAGCTGTTGCAATCATTCCAGAAGCACCAAGGCAAGCCATTGCCATTAAACTGCTGAGAGGAGGTCAGCGAAAAATATGCGAGATTGTTGAGATGGGGGCCAACACGCACCTATTAGACTACAGTTTCTCTTTTTTTTTGCCATAAATAGTTTCTCAAATCTGTCGTTCGGAGTCTATTTAAACTGCAGATACCGCCTCTCATGGACAAAATTAAAACACACAACATGGGTGGTGGGTACTTAGTAAAGCAAGCCATTGTAATGAATTTATTTCATAGAAATCATAGCTTTAGGTCTGCTTTAATTATCGTTGAGGTTGTTTTTAAAGATAGAGAAGTTTTTATATAAAGAATTGCTGAATATAAGTAATTGGTTTGAAGGCCAACCCGATTTATTTCACAAGATGCAAGCGATGCCCAAATAATGAACTGTTTTGTGCGGTTTGTGGGTGCCGGCAAGGACAATGAGTACGGTCCTTAAGGAACAATAAAAATCTTAAGATTACGCTCAATGGCGCAAGACTCCACACAATGGTTACTGATTGTGATTTTATGAAGAATGGAAGAATTGGACTGAAGTGACATGTGATTTTAACAAAACCGCATGTGAAGAACCTAACGAGAATCGTGTTTAATGAGCAATTAATCCAACGTTTTTAAGTGGTCGCCGTAAATACGGACAAGATAGTGCAGGAAATCTAGCCAAATATAAATAAGGGGCGTATGGAAAATCTTATAGTCCCCGTAGTCTAATAGGTAGTGCGTTCGCTTATTAGACGTCAAGCCCGAGTTCGAGCCCCAGGCCAGACATCAAAACGAAATATGAAAAAAAAATATTTCTTCGGCGACTTCCTCTCAGCAGATTTCTGGCAAAAACTCTGAGAGTAAGTAAATCTGCCATGAAAGAGTTTCTCAAAAGCTGTCGTTCGGAGTCACCGTTAAACTGTAGGTAACGCTACTCACGTATAAAATTAAAGCACACAAGATGAGTGGTGTGAGAAGCTAGGCCGTAATACTGACTGAAGGGTTGTAATAGCCAATTATGAATGTATGTACTTATGTTTTAAGCAGTCCAGCAGGCCGTCAAGAAATTTGGATATATTTTTGGCGGATATACGTAAACCCTCAATGGCAAACCAGCCCTGTCCCCAATATTGGAATACGTTTGGCATACTTGGAACCCACTAAAACAACAACATTTATACAAAATAATTTTGAAAAAAGTATATGGCAGACATATGTACTTTCATTGCCCTATAGAAAATTCACTGTTAAAGTTAAATCGCAATTATTTTATTACGATCGATAATAAAAGTCTTGGTTGTGCCTGAACAATACAGATGAAAACTTAACCGGGTTTTTAAGTAAAATTTGTCCTCACTTTCGTTACTGTCACAAAAAAATAGGGATTTAATCTATAGAAATTTCTTTACACATCTAAAAATGATTGATGAATAGGTAGTGTTGGCTATAAGACATGTTTAAGCCTCACATTTAACAAATTACGAAAGTGATTATGAAAGTGATAAAAAATAATAAAACCAAACGAAATAGAAATCATTTCTTTTAACCTTTAGAAGAAAAACAACAACAAAAAAGTATTCAGAAGCCTATTGATGTCAACAGCAGCAGCATTACAAAATCTATAAATCCTAAACCCTTAAACATCATCAACCTCAATTGCAACAGCATTTGATTGAATTCACAACACGGTCGGCGGCGTCAACGTTATCATCATTACAGACAAACATCATTAAAATATGGCTTAAAGGCTTATGAATTTAATGATTTTAATGGTGTTTTTATGGATGTATAGAGAAAAATAGAAGTGGAAAAAAACAGAGATGCACGTGTACCCTTCTGTACGGTATTTGCTTAAAAATGCTTCAAAAACATCTTTTCAAAAGATGATTTCTCCCCTCCACACTCTTTTTTGTGAAGAGGCATTTTTGCTTAAAAACCAAATTCAAAATGTTTCATTCTACTTCAATCAAATATCTCCAAAAAAAATTTCTATTCATTTTTTTCTTATTTTTGTGTCAATCAAGTCTGTGTCTTACAAAATACATATGTAATGCAACAGTAGCCCTGTGTAGTAAGAAATTTCTTCTACTTTTTCTTGTATCATTTGGTGTCTGTATAATTGACTGCGACTGTTAATTTAATTATAAGCGTTTTATTATTATTATTGTTATAGTTGTTGTTGTAATTGTATTTTATAGAATTTCCAAACGGAAATCTTTAAGTACGTGTAATACGCTGATAACACCATCCATCCATTCATTTATTTCTCTTGTTTTTTCTGTTTTAAATCATGAGAAAATATTCTGGATACGCAGTGCCCGAACTGGGGTGTCTGTTTATTCTTACAATTCAATTCAATTTCATTCAATTCCCTTCAATTGAATTGAATTATGTGGCATACGGGTTCCCTTATTTCACTTTCTTTTTTCCTACTGCCTAGCCCGACCGACCGCCTGCACATTCTCCTGCCCTTGTATTTTATGGGTTATTTTGATTTAATGGAGTCGTCTTTGCCACTTATTTTATGCTTTATTTGAATGTATATTCAAAAAAGAAGAAGAGCAGAATTTTAATCTCTTTCGTATGTTAAACGAATTACCCGCCACCACCGCACCACACCACACCAATTATTTGGTGTGATAAGGGTACCACAATTACAAATCATTCGTCATTTTGTACCCTGATCAACTTCAATAGTCAGATCATTTGTAGCACAAACTCAACTTAAGTAGTTTATTATTAAACCGAAAATTTTCAAAATAAAAACAAATTTTGAAATCCATCTCGCTGCTAAAAAATTAAAAAATTAAAATTTCTCTTATCGGCGTTCACTTTCATTAGGTTACACAGGCTTAACATATCATATGTATGGGGTATCACTTTTGTAATGGGTTATCCACTTAATGGTTACAAAACCCCTGGTCTAGCAAGGCCTTTCATCTGATGTATTATTTATTTAACGAATAGGGACTGTTTAATAAACGAAGAATGTGTGTAAAGTTAGCTACGAAAGTTATATTCTTTTATTGACAGTCAATGCTATGTTAACAGAGACTGTTAAATTAACATAGTTTAAACATTTTAGAATGGTGCAGAAAGAAAATCTTAATTAATTACAAAAATTGGAGAAAAATTTAAAGGAAGACGAAGCTTAACCTTTGAATTTTACAAAAAAAAACAAAAACAAATTTTTTGAAAATAACAATTTGCTTAGTTCAGATAATAGAGTTGTAAAGTTGGAGCAAAATTCGGTAAAATTAAAAAGGTGCGATATTCGGATCTAGTGGGCTGAATAGCTATTGAACCATGGTATCCAAAACATATTTTCCTTCGGTTCGTTCCAGGGTTACCCTGGGGGTCTAAATCGGATAAAAATGGACTTGTAGGGGAAATTCCATGGTATCAAGGATTCCAAAACAGGGTTCCTTACGGTCGGGCGTTAATTGGGACCAAAGATATAGGCGAGGAAGCTAACTTTTTTTTAAATTAGTTAACAAAAAAGTGCACTATATATGTAAATCGGTTAAAATAGAATAGAAAATTGATATATGGTAGAAGTGGACCTAGTTCGCTGGATAGATATGTTACCAGGGATTTTAAAACAGTTTTCCTTAGGCTCAAGCTTAACTTGGGGCCAGAGTTATAGGCGACGAAGTACTCTTAAAATAGGATAAAGCATGTAATTTTGGGGAAATGAACTTAAAAATTTTAATACTTCTCATTGAGCTAATATGCATTTACATATATATATAGATCTAACACGATATCGTATTTTTCGCAAGTTGCATTTCTTTAGTCGATTACTTGCATGTTTTAGGTTGATGACTTGCGTGATTTTGGTCAATGACTTGCTTTTTTTGCATTAATGATTGCATTTTTTTTCGTAGATGATATGCATTTTTGGTCGATGACTTGCATTTTTTGCAGATGACTTACATCTTTTTGGTCTATGACCTGCATTTTTTAGGTTGATGACTTGTAGTTTTTTGGTAGATAATTTTTACTTTTTAGGTCGATGTCTTCCATTTTTTAAGTCATTTGCATTTTTTTGTCGATGACTTGCATTTTTGGTGGCTGATGATTTGCATTTTTTGGTTGATGATTTACATTTTTTTTTTTAGTCGATGCCTTGCATTTTTTAGGTCGATAATTGCAGTTTTTTGGTCGACGACTAGTATATTTTGCAGGTGACTTGCAATTATTGGTCGATGATTTGTATTTTTTGCAGTTTTTGGTAGCTATCTTGCATTCTTTATGGTCGATGACTTGGCAATATTTTTAGTCAATGACTTGCTTTTTGATCAATACCTTGCATTTAGTTCGTTGATGACTTGCATTTTTTGGTCGATGACTTGCTAATGAACTGACTTTCACGTATATACCGATCCGTTATAAGAAATTTTAATACACGATTAAATTAGTAACTTCATTGAAAGGGATAAGTCTTTAGTTGAACGATATTTAATACGATCAAAAATTTTATGTCGACAAAAGGAAAATTTCCTACAGAAAATTGCTGATAAAAAATCAACTCATTCTTTAGGTTCAGGTTACGTTAAAGCGCATTATACTTAGGCTCCATAATGAAGACATTAAGAAAAAAAGAAGAAAAAAAAAACAATAACAAATACAAATTACTATTTAAATACGTGTGATAATGATGAATATTTTTAAGAAGTCGCCGTGGTCTAGTAGGTAGTGTGTTGGCTTATTAGACGAAAGGCCCGAGTTCGAATCCCAGGCCAGACATCAAAAACAAAATACAAAAAGTATTTCTTCGGCGACTTCCTCTCAGCAGATTTCTGGCAAAAACTCTGAGAGTAAAAATTGCCATGAAAAGCTTCTCAAAAAATCTGTCGTTCGGAGTCGACTTTAAACTGTAGGTCCCGCCACTCATGTATAAAATTAACGCACACAACATGAGTGGTGTTGAGAAGCTAGGCCGTAATCCTGACGAAGGGTTGTAATGGCCAATTATGTATGTATGTATTTTTAAGAACAATAGACTGAAATTAACTTAACCTCGAATCATTTAAGAGGCAAAGGCAACAAAATTCTTTTGTTACATACGCACAAACATTTTGCTGTTATATGTCAATATTTGGCCTCTTGAAAAACCCCCCTCCAATATTTATTATAAAAATAGACTGACAACTACAAAATACAAAAGAAGTTTTTTTTTTTTATTTTTGTTTTAACAATTTAAACTAGAGAAAAAAGAAAAGAACACAATAATCGTTAAAAGAAGAAAATAAAAATAAAATTATTGTTTAAATACAAATTAGTCAAAAAGACCAGCCCATATTTAGTTTGTTTAACTAAAGTTTAGTGAACGACTAATTTTAGTCACATTCTCATTCCTATAACCATTCATGTGTCATTTTTTTTTTTTTGATTTTCTTTCTAACTTTTGTAGCTGTGTTTTGTCTTTTTTGTCTTTTCCAAAGTTTGTTTGTTTGTTTTTTTTTTAACAATTGACAGTAAATTAACTGGGGGGCTATTATTCTCAAAAGACCGAGAGAAGGTTTATTATGGGTGATGATGACATCAGTACGCAAACATGCCTTTGTGAATCATATTTCACATGACACTTTACATTACAACAAATGCGCACAAGTATGGCAAACAAAAAACTCAGTACCTTCCAAGTATAGGGTCTATGACACCATATAGAACGAGCCATTTACGTGTGCGAATGGCAAGTTGTTAACAAGGCATTTCAGCTATTGACAGAATGACCTTCCTCGTGTAAACAGAAAAAATTAAACAAATAATGTGGAAGTTAAGCCGATTTAAATAGATTAATTGGCTTAAACAAGAAATTTAATTGACCAGAGTTGAATGGGTTGAGCTTTATTATTCAAATTAAAATCACAAATCTTGGAAAATTCTTTTCAAAGCATAACACGAACACATGTTTCAATTTCAGTACATCACCTTGATTTCTTTAGCGGCATATCTCAAGTGTGAAAATTACGTCATTTAATTCTAAAAAACTTTAAAAATTTAATAATTTAATTAAATTTGAATATCGTTCGATAGGGAGCATAAATCACAAGAAGGACAATCTTATATCAGTTATCCTTGCTTCAGTCTCTTTCAAATTAAAGACATCCTGGTCATCTTCATTAGAAACGATTTCAGGCTACCGTATGAATTCCGCTATTGTTGAAGGCTTTTCTCAAGCCTATATGCAATATGGAATCTACATACATACATACATAATTGGCCATTACAACTCTTCAGTCAGGATTACTTTGAGTTTTTGCCAGAAATCTGCTGAGAGGAAGCCGACGAAAAAAAAATTTGTTTTCGTATTTCGTTTTGATGTCTGACCTGTCTATTTCTCTTATTATAAATGGCCTCCACATTTTCTTTACCCGTCTTCTTTTTCTTACCACCTATGGGTGGTAAATTTTATTTTTCTAGACAAGGTTTCGTGTGTAAACTTTGTTGTAATTGTCATCAAACTTATACATATGTAAAGTATTGCCAGTTTAAAGGAAAGCATTACAAACAGGATAACTGTAGACATTATAAGGCAGGTGGAATGCATGAAATGTATTACGTTAACATCTTTCGATCAATCGAATTAAAAATAAATCGATAAGTTCAATCAAAAATTGATGACATGTCAGCAAAACGTTTATAGTTCGATTCAGTTCTATGACCGCCTATAAAAATATTTGTATTTCAATCGCAAAGCTTATTAAATAAATAAAATAAATTGAGAATTTTAATTTTTACGTCTTTTTATGCTTATATGCAAAAAGCAATAAACACTTGCTTTCAGTAATTTTTATTGATTTTATTGATCTCTGCATGTCATTTCGTTTAAAAAATGTCATAAAAGACAAACAGCAAGCATGATGACATGGCGTCTGAAATGCGGAATTTAATTTTTCTTTTCTTTTTTTTCGTCATTCTCCTCTTAAAAATTAAACGAAATGATTGACAGACGGATTGTTTTGTTAAGAGGTGTCTGTGGTTTTGATAGAATAGCGCTGTGATAATATTTTATTTGTTGGCTGTTGTTTTTTTTTATTAAATATTAATTAAAATTATTATTTATGTGATGTGAAATGCATTTATTTTTCTATTTAATAAATATTATTCGATTTAATGGTTAATCGTCTCACACCCCCTCTCCCCTCTACCCCTTGAGAAAAGGGGGAAGAAATTTAAATGATTGATGCATGATATTAAAAAGAAAAATTGTATTTAAATTGAGCAACTGAATTGTGGTCGAACGACACGTATTCGGTTTAATTAATAATTTGTTGCTAAATAAACACATTTTTATAAAGCCTGACATTAAAGCTCAAAAATGATGGAAAATGGTTGCCAAATAATGCGCCAAATTTTAAATAAATTAAAATTCTGCTTCAAAAACATTTGAGTATTGCTGTTGGCTTATCTCCACAGTTATTCTCTCATTTTTCTCTCACACACCCTACTACAGTGAATTATCAAATAATTTTCTTTTCCACACCAATTAATCTTCACATAACTTTGAAAGCATTTGAAATTAATCTCTTTTACAATACACAACACAAAACACACACACACATACACATAGTAAAACATTGTATGGCAGACAGAAGTGAAGAGAGCATGTAAAACCCAACACTTTCAAAATTAAACTCGTCGCACACACACACGCATTAACTAAAACCATTAAAGTAAATAAAACGGAGAAAAATAACACAATCAAAAACTACCACTACTAAAGTATTCACACCTCATCATCATTGTGAGTGATAAAAAGAGACAGAGCGAAAGAGAGGCAGAGGCAAAATGCTTCCCTAGTGTCTACTTAATGTAATGTGTAATGAAAAGTAACATTTGTAATGCACAGATGTATGTGTATATAACATGAATTTATCATGAATTTCATGCATAAAAAATTCGAGTGGAATTGCTTCTCTTCTCAGTATTATTAGTGATGAGTATAGTGATGATAATCGTTATTTCTCTAATAAACATAATGATAACTCGTACGAGCACTTAAATTTTACGCTCTTTATATACGGTTTTACTCATTTATTATGATGAACTATGCTTTATTGTTGTAAAATTAAAACAAAACAAATCCAAAGCAGTATAAACTATTGTATGTACGAATGACAAAGCATGTCTGAATTTATCACCGTTTTAGTTGTTATTGCTGTGGGTATTTTTGTTCTCCTTTGTAATATCAATTAAGTGTGAGTGATGGATGGATGAAGAGCATGGCTCATATGTTATGATTGTAAAATTATAACACATCCACGCTACAATCAGTTACCGAAAACCTTTGTAACAATAAATTTTAAATCAAAAATATGTTGTTTACATTGTAAACATTGAACCACGAGAGCAACGTAATAAAAACAAATTGTAGTCACACCTCATTATCATTATGAGATTTAAAGAAGGAGAAAAAGAGTGCGAGAGAGAGAGATTAAGCGCCTGCTTAAAATCTTGTATAAAAGAATGTTAAATTAGGGCTCTCAGACGTGTGTTAATTTTTTAGAGCATTATGAGTAGCATACATGTAATGTGTGTGATAGTGATAGTGATGATGGAATATTGTTTGAGATGTTTGTGATAAACGTGTATGAATATTTAAATTTTATGCTCTAAATGTGAAATTTTATTCAGATTTATTATTACAAAACCGGCTTTATTATTGTAAGTATATAAAGTGTATGACTTATTTTATCTTTATTGTAGTTGTTATTGTTATAGTTCTCTTTGAAATATCAATCGGTACGTATAGGAATTGATGATTTTCATGGCTCTTATGTTATGATTGTAAAGCTATAATATGTCACTGGCAGACAATCTTTAAATTTGACAATTTGCCAGAGATTCTCAACGTGTTTTTAGCTTCAAATAATAAAATTCGATTTTACAGAATAAAAATATTTTTTTAAGCGCAAATAAACTTTTAATTCAATTGTTATGAATTTGAAAAGAAAAAATTCTTTAGGACTCCCTGGTTTGTTGTAAAGTTTGTCTGGCTATGCAAAAATGTTTTTGACTTTTCTTTACATTCTTTTATTGTTTTTTTTTTGCATTTGCAGTGTCGTTTTTTTTCACATGCAACATCTTTTAGGGTAGTTTATCGCTGCTTGACTTGGAGTAGATTTTTATACGATTTATCACACTCAAGCTTAAAGATTTGGTGGATTTTGTGATTTATTGTGCGAATGATTGAACAATTTTACAAATCATTGAACTTTATTTTTCTCTTAAGAAACTATTAATGTAAATTGTTAGTTTATTAAAAACGATAGGCGGCGTAAAAAACAGTGCATAAATCGACTCGGAAACTATCTTTGAACAAAATAACAAATTATACCCTGATACGGCTATTATGAGAGTACTATTAATGTCATAACAACCAATATTGACCGATATTACACAAAGAATGCCGTCAAAAATGTTTGCATTCAGATCCCCAAGTAAATACGAAATCCTATAAAAAAACCTGGAATAGTTGCAAGAGTAGACAACATATCTGGGGCAGTGTCCCAAGGAAACCTTCTACTTATATACATATGTATTTATTTGGAGAAATTCAGAATACCGAAATTTATATACAATTACTGACGAAAAGCAATTTTTCTGATCGTATCATCAAGCACAGTTTGCTATTCTAAAGGCCTCATAATTGTCTTCTTTAAATTTAAAATTGTATTTTAATTTTTACTTACGATATGAATGGATTTTAACGTCCATAACATCTTTTAAATGGAATTACCTGAAATTATAAAAGAAATATTTACAATAAATTAGTTTTTGTTTAATATGAAGCATTTTATAAGATACAATGCCTACATTAAGAATTGGCCAATTCGCACAAGCCGTTGTATTGTTGTATTGAGTGTATTGTTGGACGAATATACAACAGTCCTATACACTTATACACATTTTTTCATATGTTTTTTAAAAGGTTGTGTTGGTTTCGTGCTATCAAATTGTTTAATTGCCAAAAAGTATGAAGAAGAATAAAAAGAAGACATTTGGAATACGAAATACACAATACAGCATAGCATTGAGTGTTCACAAACAACCAAGTGTATTCAATACGACATACACGATACAAAGTCATATGAATTGACCAATTGTTTTAGTTTTTGCTAAGTATCAGGTCATGATTTCTGACACAACAAATCAAAAATTATTAATTAATCAATTTAAAGTCTTATTGTGGCTAAGAAAATCCCTACTCGTGGATTACGTAGGGCAAGTTTAAGTTAGGTACACTTACTTAACTCACTTAAGTGATCATTACAACCCTTTAGTCAGGATTACTATTTAGAATCTCACACTACCAATGTGTGTTAATTTTGTAATTGGACAGATTTTTGAAAAGCTTCCGATGGCAATTTTATTTCGTACTCAGAGTATTTGGTTAAAGACTGCTGAGATGAAGTTGCCTAAAGAAATATATTTTTATATTTCGTTTTGTTCAAAATGTCTGAGCTGGAGTTTGAACCTCGGAGTAGCGTATAATAATCCAATGTATTACCTACTCAACTACGGCGACTTTCGGTTTGGAATAACGGTATTTAAACCCAACTTCTGAAATCTGCCGTTCGGAGCCGATGTTAAACTACAAGCATTCCATTGAACAGTATCGGC
The DNA here is from genome assembly GCA_930367235.1 of Sarcophaga rosellei. Taxonomy (NCBI): domain Eukaryota; kingdom Metazoa; phylum Arthropoda; class Insecta; order Diptera; family Sarcophagidae; genus Sarcophaga; species Sarcophaga rosellei. The sequence continues at coordinate 80,889,592 of OV884018.1, forward strand.
TCAACTAGGGTGTAAAAGCATAGTTTAAGCTCCCATCTATTTGCCAATTGGTATGTTTGTAGCTAAAGAAGGCCACATAAGTTTGCTGAATTTAGCCACCAAAAGGAGTTTGAAAGCAAAGATAACCTGCCTGATTACCTCAGTCTGAGAGGGTGTATTTGCATAAACTTACACTTCCTGACTTCTTGGACTTAGACTTCTGCGAATTTACTGCCAAGGCGTTTTCTACGCAACTCCTAGAGAGTTTAATAAAAGTAGACTGGAGCCGCTCTAAGAATGTTTCACAGTACATGTCAGAGACAGTTTAAAGCCATTTCTCGTGGGCTAAGTGAGATCTGATGCCATAGCAATGAAGATAGTACCTTCACCAAAAAAGTTCCATGGGTACACGGCTTTCAATCTTGCCGTAATGTATGGATAAAAATATAAATGTCCGATTGGGTTGACTTTTATCGATTTTTTTTTTTAGTAATTTTTCCGTAAATAATTCTGAAAATTTCTTAATCAAATTCTAGTGCCATAAACGATTGTTTTTAATTCCTTTAAAAAATTTTATGGCCGTTATTGCTTTGGTTGCCATGACCAAAGCAAATGAAATTGAAATCCATGAGTGTTTTGAACACATTAAAATTAAAATGATGACGATGATGATGATAGTTCTGATGATTTCAGTTCAAATTCCGAAAAAATAAAAGCATAAATTCTGAAGAAAGAGAAATGACAAGAACCCAATAAAACTGAACAGAAACAGAATAGAACAGAAGAGAAATTGAAATGAATCACAATTAAAGGCGTTGAAAAATATTTCGTTTAAAGAAAATTACACATCGTCGAGCAAATATTCAAGTTGTTGACATGAATTTGTTATTTTATTGCTCTTGTTGTTGTTGTTATAGCTTCTGTCTATTATCAGAGGAATGCTTAACAATTTTTTAATCTTTTTTATTTTATTTTTGAAATTTAAAAACGAAAAAATGTAGTGTTGTAGGTCAGTATTATTTCATCATCACAACCACCAGTTTTCAGTTTCAAATTTTCTTATACAATAAACACTGGGCAACATGCCCACAAAATTTTTTTTTTGTGAAAATATAATTTCTTTCTTAAATTGTACTCGTAATTATATTATGTATATTGTATTGTATGTTAAGAAATATTCTTCTTCATGCAATATTGACATTCAATTTAGTTTTACAAATAAAAAAATGTTTTTTTTTTTAATTTTAAATTTTCCTTTTAAAGCTTGAAACCAAAAATTGTAATTGAGTTGCACGCGGGCAGACAGATATTTTTTCCCCCAAATGGCACGGTTGCAATAATTGACGCCCTTTAAGACATGACGTCTGGCAGCAGGCAGCGTTGACATAGACAACAATGTCACTATAGGTTACCTCTTGTCCCTCCCCACTCCTCATAACTTGCAAGTACAAAAATATTTTTTTTTGTTTTTGTTTTTATTTTTACTGTCTGTCTCGTCAATTATGTACGCGTATTTATTGGTAGCTTAAATTCATTCAATTGATTGCCAAATAGTTTGTGTGCGTATAGTATGTAGTCAGTCAGTCCTTTTGTCTCGTCTAAATGACAGTTATATTGTTGCTTTTTTATCATTATTTTTATGATTGTTTCGTTTGTTTTATCGCTGTTTACTTCTAAATAACTCCAATTTAGTTTTTCTGTGTGTGTGTGTTTTTGGCGTCAATGTCATTTCAAAAGAAACATTACGACAACAACACTTAATAACAACAATAAAAACAGTAACAACAACAGTAATAACAATAATAAAATATTGATTCAACACTAAAAATAAAGTGATAAAATTAACTTCCAAAAATCAAATAAAATTTTTGAAAAACAAAGAAACACAGACATTTAAACTGATTAATTCATCATGTATTTATGGCATTTATTAAGCCGTAGATCAGTTCGAAGTTAGAACTCTCATATAAGGATTGCTGCGATAGCAAGATCTATTTTGGTCTCGGGTTGGTTTCCTCAAGGGAATAATTAATCCCTGGGCTGAATATTGATTGTGACATCATAATGGGCCTTAATGCTTCATAGGAGGTCTGCCACATTACCAAACCTAGCCTAACCTAAGCCTTACGAGGATCTAGCGGATGTCTTAGATTAAAAACAGAAAAGCAAATTTCGGTTTTCTCTTTCATGACCACTAACCACCAAGAATTTAAAGTTATTGTCAAAAGGTTATATAATGAAGCGGAAGCATACTAGAATAACAATTTTGTCTTATTTTCTGCTCAGATAAGCTTCAAGACCCTCTGAAAATCTTAATCTGAGTAATAAGGGGACATAAAAATACAACGTGTACGGAACCAATGAGAACGAGGTCATATTCTAAACGACATTCAATGTTTTTTATGCAACTTGAATTTACATACATTCATAATTGGCCATTACAACCCTTCAGTCAGGATTACGGCCTAGCTTCTCAACACCACTCATGTTGTGTGTCTTAATTTTATACTTGAGTGGCGGGACCTACAGTTTAACGTCGACTCCGAACGACAGGTTTTTGAGAAACTTTTCCATGGCAGGTTTATTTACTCTCAGAGTTTTGCCAGAAATCTGCTGAGAGGAAGTCGCCGAAAAAATATTTTTTTCATACATATTTCGTTTTGATGTCTGTCCTGGGGCACGAACACGGGCTTTACATCTAATAAGCGAACAGACTACCTACTAGACTACGGCGACTACCCTTAATTTATTTTGCTTAATTTTACTCTCCTTTATGCTTTTCATTTCTGATCTGCTCGATGTTAATCTACTTAACACTGATCTAATTTAATTTGCACTGCCCTATTTCAAATCTGACTAAGCTGCAATCTGATCTCTTCTAGACTGTTCGCCTAATTCCGTTCCTGTCTGCTCTGCTCCCGTGTGGTTAACTTTACTCTACTCTTCTCTTCGCTTATCTCTTTCGATATTCTCTGCTTTGCTTAACCTAACTTTAATTTACGAGACTTTGCCTAACTCGCATATATTTCTACTGTACCCTGATATAATCTACTCTGCCTTGCCGAATTTTTAAATCTGCTCTGCTCTACTCTATTAAACTTTTCTTGACTGACTTGTATCTTAAACTATTGTACTCGACTCTATTCAACTTTATTCTATGCGACCTAGCTACTCTGCATCAATTATGCCCAGTTCTAAACTTTGCTACACTGCGAGCTATGTACCGTACGTTCCAATAATGCTGTTTAAATTATCACAGATGCTCTCGAATACAACAAAAATTATGAAAAGTGGTGAGTTAAATTACGCAGACTGTTCTAATGATTACTAACAAGGTGTTAGTGTGGCCTAGGATTTTAGAATTATAAGAGACCAGGAAAAAAGGTCAGTTACATCAAGTGCTACTAATCTTAAGCAACCCTCGTATTTCCTTTCATACACTCGAAAAAAAACATGCGATAATATTCGTTAAATTTGTTTTCTGTTTTATATTTTGAAAGCACTGTTCAGCTAATTATCCACGACTCTTAACGATTTGATGTAATGAAGTCACATTAAAATGTCAATTAAATTTTATAAGTTGGTATCTTTTCTTTTTTTTTTTTTGTTGGTTCAAGTCTTTTAAGGTCATATTGTGGTTGAATTTGTAAAGCAAAATGAAAGAAAATCGAAAACAAATTGAATTGAATGAAACACGTACGCTAAACAGCCAGCCGGGTGCTGAGCAGTGGCAGTGACTGTAGAAAATGGAAAAAAATTTTGTTAAAATGATTCGTTACAGTTTCTGTTGTCTATTTATTATTGCATTAACAAGTGTGTGAAAAATATTGTAAAAATACAACAAAAAAAATATTGTTGTTTTTTTGTTTGTATTTTTGTTGTGGCATAAATTGTTAAAAGCCAATTAATTTTTGGTTAATGGCTTTTTAACCCGTAACACCCCCTTCTCACTCATACACATACAATCATTTTTGTTGTTGTTTTACAACATTTAAAGTGTGTCTATTCAAATGCGCAGACAACAAAAACTTTTTAAATGGATTCGATTAATTACATCAAGTTGTAGTGGAGAATACTTATTAAATTTGTTTTTTTTTAATTTCTATTACTATATTTATATTATATTGTATAACTATTGTGTATAAATATTTATTTATTTTTTTTTTATTTTTTATTTATTTCTGTTTTTGAAAAAAAATTTTTAATTGTTATTGTTATGAATAGTTTAGTTTGTCTGTCTGTCTGCCTATTGAAATGTGATGATGATGATGATGATGATGATCTAACTGGTCATAACTGATTATGGAGGACTTTATAAATAAATGTTACGAAATAAATATTAACAATAAAGATAAAAAAAAAACTCAAAAAGTTTTTTAAAAAATCAAAAATATTTTAATTGTTTCTCAAACAATAAATAAAGAAAATAAATATGAAAATAAAAATTTTTAATAAAATTTTTTTTCCATATGTAGTAAACTTTTATAAAAAATTATTTATTTTTCCTTTTAAAAAAAAATGGATCTAAAACCACTGTAAAATATATATTCTGCTGCTGTATTCTGTACTCTACTGTACTTAACCCTACTCACAATACCATAATCTACTCTACTTTGATCTACTTCACTCTACTCTACTCTACCCCAATCGATTCTACACTACCCTGCTGCTTTACTCCAATCTACTAATCTAGTCTGCTCTACTATATTATAATCTGGTCTGCTCTACTCCACTTTACTATGTAATATTCAACTCCATTCGCCTATATTACACTATCTGTACTCTACTTTGCCTTGCTGTATTCTACTGTACTTTATTCCAGTCTGCTTTCCTCTACTCTACGCTGGTCTACGCTATTTTACTCTACTGAATTTCCAATATACTTGAGTTAATGTGAACAATTTTGTATTCTTTATCATCATAATTACAACGAAAATTGAAACATTCTCTCAAAGATATTGTGTGAGGCGACTTCAAATCCAGTAAATCAGTCACAGCTTAGAATTTTGTTATCCTGCAAGTATCAAACAAGACGGGAAATTTTGACTAAACATTGTCCACCACGTCATAAATTATAAACAAGATTATCGATCCTCCTATTAACAGAAACGTTTCATACTTGTTAGTATGAAAGAACCTGTAGTCCCAACAACTAGCTTCTCACACCACCCGTGTTGTGTTGTGCTACTCTTATACATGAGTTAATACAGTTTAATTTCTACTTCGCACAACACACTTTTACTGAACTTTTCATGGTAATTTTATTTTACTCTCCTAGATCTTCTCAATAGGCTAATGAGAGGATGTAACCCAAAAGAAATATTTTTCGTTTTGTTCCAGACGTCTCTGAGTTGGGATTTGAACCACAGGTTTTCCTCTATTAGACTACAGCGACTTAATAGAGGCAAATAGCCTTGATGACCAGGAATCTATCTCAAAATCTGTCACAAAATCGAATCGAATCTATCACAAAATTCACTCGATCTAATAACGAATCGCGGTCTACTATTCTACTATTTCGCTTCGAAATCCTTCCTAACAAAAAGTTTCCTTGAATAAAAACTCTTTTGAAGTTCAGAGCAAAGTCCGCTGCTCCAGGACTGCCATCCTCAGAACCTAAACTCCACATATTTCTAAATGTTTGTAACTTTATTGGCAAATGATTACCAATTACAAACGTACCTGTAAGAAATAAATTCCAAAAGTATACAATAAACCTTTGAGAACGCTAGCGGATAAGACGAATTTAAACTACGCTCGTCATCCATAAAAAGTAAACAGAATCAAACGACTGCGCGAAATACTTAATGCAGTAGCTTGTAAAAGAATAGGTCCGTAATTTATTTTATCTTTTAACACTGTACCTATCGTTTGGGCTCTATAGCTTTATATGGGGTCATCAAATAGTTTTCGGAAAATGGTTCCAATGTTGGATTCAGCATCTCTTTCTGCCAAATCATTACTTCAGTTTTATAAACAAACAATTGACGAATCCAAGCCAAATTCGCGGCAATGTGGCCCTAGCTATTTTAGATATTCTACTGCCAACGGCTGGCAAAGGCAACCTAAACGATGTAGGCTGTCCGTATTTTGACAGCAGTCAGTTGGCAAATGTCAGTTAACTTGAGCAGTTAAAAGGCAAAAATTTTGCATGGGTGTCTAGGAAACGTCAGAATACAGTATGTACGACAGACAAAGATATTACCACGATATATTTGATATGACCAGATAATCGATAAAATTCGATGTTTCTATATGTACAGACAGAAGAGATATATTTGCATAGATAGACTAACGTTTTTCTTTGAGTGGCCATTACTTAGCATTCGTCATAACAACCGTCAATAGCGCAAGAAAAAAAAAAAACAGCGAAAACCAACAACAACAACAAAACAACAAAAATTAAAGAATAATGTTACAACAAATAATAAATTTTCCATTTTTTACAAATTAAATGAAAAAAAAAATTAAATTAAACACCATATGGACGGACAGACGGTGTAAAGTAACTGTATAAGTGAAGTGAAGTGGAGTGAAGTGGCATATCATGGCGTTGAGTGTCGTTTACATATGACTCGCCTAGCTGGTAGCGACTCGTGCCGTAGTTTATAAATAAAATAAAAATAAAATTAAATTCAACATTTTCATCAAAATAATAATTATTTTTATGGCAGTTTTTCTCTGTTTAAAAACAAAAAGATATGTAAGCAACCCCCCTTCTCCCCTTTGGAAAAGGGCTAAGTGGAGAAGGGAGGCACAGGGAGCATATCTTATTAAATAATGTATTTGTAAAAGCCCCAAAAAAAAAAAAAGAAAAACAACTCGTAAATGGTGTCAGAGGTTCTATATCGTTTGAATAGTTGTAAGTACATACATACATATGTATGTACGTAAGGCAGGCAAGTTGTGGCAAGAATTTCATGGTAAACATCGTGAGTCATGCAACCGAAATACATAAACCAAAAATAAAACGACGTAAACTCTTTATGACGTTCCCCTAAATGTTGACGTATGTACGTATTGGAACGTATAAAATAGAAACACTTTTTATTTGTGTTTTTTTTTTGTTTGTTTTTGTAATTGTTGGTATTGTTGTATTCCGTTTAAATTATTATTCCATTATATTATTTTTTTTTTTAATGCGGCAGATTTTTGTTTTTCTTTATTTTATTGTAATAAAACACAGCATATGACATGCAATATTTCGCGTTTACAAGGATACCGACCGACGACGACTGCCACATGGATTAGTTACAGGAAAATGTAACCGAAAATTATCAACAACAAAAAAATAAAAAATGACGGCAACATACATAAATTTGGCAAAAGTTTTTTGCCTTTTTCTGTTTCTTAATAAAATAGAAAGGTTTTAATGGTTATTAAATTGGAAATGAGAACGAGGTTTCCAATTTAATTCATGCAAAACTTATTTGAAAACATATATTCTAGCAGGCCATTTAAAGTTTAATACCCCACAAAATATAAAAAATTTCAACAAATTTAAATAAAAAGTTCTGACAAGTAAATGTTCCTTCTAAGCGAATTTAATTTTTGTTAATTATTGCAAACAAATTTTAAATTCCGATAGTTTCTTATGTTTCTTTTTTATGGGTTTTTAAATGAAAAGCAAAAATAGGGCAGTATACATCAAACTGATCAAATCTAATTAAAAAACAGCTTCTAGGCAAAAATAAAGTTCTTTCCTGAATTACTTCCGTTTACTTCATTGCGCAGTACAGTAATCCTTCGATTTACGTCTCCTCGATTAACGTTGTTTCGATTTACGTCGTCAAATTTTTTGTTCCCTCTAACTTCAATTTGCGTCGTCCTTCGATTTCCGTCGTTTTTTTTTGGAACCAACTGCGACGAAAATTGAGGGATTACTGTAACTTGTTTAAGTTCCTTGTTAAAAACATACTACTTTGTAGTATGACCAATATAAAATTCTATTTACGTCGCCTTTTTTAGGTACCAACTGCGACGTAAATCGAGGGATTACTGTACAACTCTTTAGTCAGGATTACAACCTAGCTTCTCACACTACTCATGTGTTGAGCGTGTTAATTTTATCAATGAGTGGCAGGACCTTTTATTTAATGTCATTACCCAACGACAGATTTGTGAAACTTTTCATGGAAATTCTATTTTACGCCAAAAAGCTGCCGAGGGGAAGTTATCGAAGACAATTTTTTTTCATACGTCGTTTTGTTCGAGATATCTCTGAGCTGGGGTTTAAACCCCAAACTTGTGCCTAATAAGTCAACTAGTAGGTAGTTCTACCAACCTCTCATTCGGTTGTGGTTTTGCTTCTTGTTCCACTTTAACCGATGAAGTTTTACATCTTAGCGTGCTGTTCGTCTACTCTAACCGATCCTAGGATGATAGGGTTTTATCTGTCGTTGCTTAAAACCCAAATACTTAACATTCCGGCAACTGACTTTTGCAGAGGCTGTGATTCGGAGAAGCAGAAAGTTAGACTGTCTTTCATCTCATGTGTCAGTGTCCTGTTGTTGTCATGAAAGGAAAGTGTTTTTTTGACCTCTCACTTCCTGACATCCAGAACCAAGCAACCAAGCTAATATAAAAATTGCTGCAACAGCAGATTTATTTTGAACTCAGATTGGTTTACTCTATAAGATGTTTAATCATACATACGTACATACATAATTGGCTATTACAACCCTTCAGTCAGGATTACGGCCTAGCTTCTCACACCACTCATGTTGTGTGCCTTAATTTTACACTTGAGTTGCGGGACCTACAGTTTAACGTCGATTCCGAACGACAGATTTTTTGAGAAATTTTTTTATGCCAGGTTTATTTACTCTCAGAGTTTTTGCCAGAAATCTGCTGAGAGGTAGACGACGAAGAAATATTTTATTTTTTTCATATTTCGTTTTGATGTCTGACCGGGGGCTCGAACCCGGGCTTTACGTCTAATAAGCCAACACACTACCTACTAGACTACGGCGACTGCAATAGCAAGATTTATTTTGAACTTAGATTGGTTTGCTCTATAAGATGTTTGATCCCTGGGTTGAATATTGATTGTGGTTATCGAAATTTTGCTGCAACAGGACTCCGCTATCGTACCTAACCAAAGACAAAGATAATACCTTAAGATGTGAGTATTTGAACATTCGTTAAGTTACTGTCGAGATACCACCGGAAATGTAAGAAAATTTGGTCGATAACCATTTGAAAAGAATCGATTCATTCTATCATTCTAGAGGCCGTCCTAAATCATACATAATGGCAAGGGTATAATGCTTCACGAATCAAAAAGTTTCCTTGATATCCTTATAAGGATAAGCGTCTTATTTTAATATACTTTTGGAACCGAAAAATTGCAAAAATGAATATCAGCCTATGGATTCACAGAAAATACTCGATTTTAACGAAGTAAAACAACGTAACAACGTATTTTCTGCACGTGTCGCATAGACCAGAGCTATAATTATCACTTGGTTTGTATGTGACCCTGAAATTATTATAAAAATATTCTTTGGTTTCATAGGAATATTATTTTCTTTTTTATTGTATTGTTTTGTTTTTATTGTATAAATAAATAACAAAGAAATTGTTATTAATCATGAAGAATGGGATTTTTTTTTGGTTTGCTTATTCTCTTCTAAGGGCGTTTCCATTACAAAACTTACTACACACACTTTATTTAATCTTTTTTTTTCATTTTTTTCTTTTATATTAGAAATAAACGAGATAAGAAATATTACAGGCGTAAATTCGTAAACTACTTCCAACAAAAACAAAAAACTTTAAAACTAAAAAACAAGTAAATTAAAGATAAATGAATAAACAAAAAAAGAAAACAAAAAGAATTACAAACAATAGAAATAAAACAATGACACAATTATTGAAAAAAGGGAAAGAAAAACAAAAACAAAAAATTATTTCTTAATAACACACACGGAAAATAAAAACAAAACTAGCAAAATAATCAATAATTAATTTAATATTCTTCCATGCCAGACTGCCTATTTAGTTACAATTACCAACAGCCCCCCCCCCCCCCCTCCAGTTTGCTACGGGCCCCCCTTTATACTATCACATAAATTGTTCCCAGAAGTATCAATAATACGGGCAGGGCATGCGAATAAATCATGTTTTCTGTTTCTAATTGGATCCAATTTATCCAAGGGTGGGCGCAAGAGAAAACAGAGTGCCAGGGTATGTAAAGCGATCTGTTTAAATAGCAATTAAAAGAGGCGAAAAAATAAACATTTCCTTAAATAACAACAATAAGACAATAACAACACCAATAATAATAGCAATTATTATTATTATTATTGTTCTAATTATTGTAACAATTGTTATTAATTTTTGCGGTTTTTTTATTTAAATTGAACGGCTGATTGAGTGAATGGATGGATGGATCATCATCAACACTTTATTGCCAATCACAACCATAATAACGCGAGCAAAAAATAAAATTTTCTCATCAGATTGCTCGCTAATTACTTGGTGTTCTATAGGGTGTTTTTTATAGAGGTATAGAACTTTAAGTTGGCATTACTTTTCAAGATGGCGACCGATTTAACAGCTGTCAAGTGTTTTATTCTCAGTTTGGTTTGGCAATTCATCATGAATAGACTCACGCCTGAACAACGCTTGCAAATAGTGCAATTTTATTTCGATTTATTGAACGACACGTTTGGTGACCGCCTAATTTCACGTTTTGGACCTATGAATTGGCCTCCAAGATCTTGTGATTTAACACCGCCAGACTACTTTCTGTGGGGCTATGTAAAGTCAATGGTCTATGCGGTAAAGCCACAAGCGCTTGACCATTTGGAAGACAACATTCGCCGTGTTATTACCGATATACGGCCACAAATGTTGGAAAAAGTCATCGAAAATTGGACGTCCAGATTGGACTACATCCGCGCCAGCCGTGGCGGTCATATGCCAGAAATCATATTTAAAATGTAATGCCACAAGATTATCTTTCGGATAAATAAAATTCATGTCAATCGAATAATCCTTCGTTGTTTTATTGCAACTTAAAGTTCTATACCTCTATAAAAAACACCCTATAGTTATTGTTTGTGATTTTTTTTTGCTCGTTGTTCTAATTGTTAATGACAGAATTAAATATTTTTCCTTAAATTTTTAAAGAAGAAAAAAATATTTTTGGCGTTGTTCCAATTACAGATTAAAGATGTCATATGCTCCAGCCATACGCTTCTCTTACCAAATGTGAAATGCCATTAAGTTGGCAATTTATGCAGGACACGAAAATCCAAAGCATTAACAAACACGGGCATTGTTTTATATGAGCGCAAGCGAGGCGTATTGGTCTTGGACACCTTGCAAATAATGTCTGCAGAAGCTGTGGAGATGAGGAGGAGGATGACACTGTTCTTCACCTACTGTGCATTTGCCCGGCACTTGGTCATAGGAGAAAGAGGCACCTGGCTGCCTACTACATGGAGGATCTGAATGAACTGTCATGCATGGATATTGACAGTCTGAGTCGCTTCATCGGTAGCTGCGAGTGGTTCCTGGATTAGGGAAGAATATGAAACTGTGGTATCACAATGGGCCCTATGAGTCCATTGAGGGGTGAGCCACTTCTACCTACCTACCTACCTAACAAACGCTGTTTCAAGGAAATGAAGCTACTAAAATAGAGTCACCTATTCAATCGAAGGATGTAAGAACAGCCGAGCTTCTTAGTCTATTTCCAGTAATCTTTTCCTTTCAGTATATTTTCAGTAATCCAACCAACTTCATTCTACGGAGTCGTGTATTGGTGGTTGTCTTAAGAGATAAGGAATCATCAAATCCAGTTTGAGCGGATTATGAGAATGATGTCCTTCACTGACTACCAGCAGACATGTTGAGAAACAAGTTGCTGCGAACGCGGCAATGAGCCTGAGCGTTAAAAGATCTTAGAAACACGGAAGCTATGGCCATGCCAAAATCTTAAGTATGGTTTGTCTAAACGTACCTATCGACTACACGATACCTCAACCTGCTTTCGATCCTAGTTTTACAACGAAGATACCGGATAGATCCTTTGTGAAAACGGTTTACACCACCCAGGCAACATTATTCAAGTTTTCACTAATGGATCGCGATCTCGCAACAATATCGGATATGAAATCTTTCCAGAACAGCTGAATAACCCCCTAGCACTACCAGATTACTGTAGTACTTTCCAGACCGGAATAATGCCTAAAAAATTGTCGCAGTTCGAATTCGATATCAGAGTGCATCGCATGGTAGTATACGCATATTTATCGACAATAAAGTGGACATAAATCTCTAAAGACTGCACAAGAATGCCGGAATTTTCTGGAGAAGATAGCGAGACATTTGACGGGAACCCTCATTAGGGTTCATGGGTCGGCGACATCGAAAGTTACAACAACGACGACACACTTGCAAAATTTGAGAAAACAGAAAATTCAATTGAATAATGAGATTGGCGTTCCTCTGTAGAGAGATAAACAAATGGTCTCGTAAAAACTTCATTCATTCTCCAACGTAAAATGGGATTATGAATCCACTTGCAGAGACACCAAGCAGATCTGACCTGACATGGCTATATGTACATATGTATGTATGCAGCAGAGAATTTGCTTTGAACCTATCAACATTCCATGTGAAAAACTTCATAGCTATTATAACGGGACACTGGACTTGGGGTTTACACGACCGGAGACAGGGAATATGTCATTGTTTGTCAAGGACCTAATTGGCATTGGCAATCGCCTCTAAAAACACCCGGCTCTCTTAAACAATCTGGATTGTAGTGTATGCTCCTCTCTCTAGGAATCTAATGAATTTATTCCTCGACTGTCCAACCTTATCGTATTACCTTGATCATATATCAATAATTTCAATTACTTTAAATTTAGATTCCCCGTTTCCCATACACAATACATTGCAAAATAATTATGAAAGTGTGTACGTTTTAATTTATTTTGACATTGATTTTTAACTTTTTTTTTAATATTTATTGGCATAAAACAAACATTTTTTGTTCTTCATTTTTTTTTTAGTTTTTTTTCTTAAGCTCATTAAACAAAATCTTATGTTCAACAAAACTACAACAACGACACCAACAACATAAGCAGTGGAAATAATATTTTCTTTTTAATTATTTTAATCCATTTTTATTGTTTAAAACCTTTTTAGTCTAGATTTTCGTACCGTTTGCGTTTTAAGTGTTGCCTACTGTTGCTTTTTATTTTTGTTGCATTTCAAGGGAGGTGGGTGCAAACCAAAAAAAAATTATTATAATCGGATTTTAAAATCAATTTCTGTTGCTATGCTATGACATATTATTACATGCCTGACAAATATTGAATTATTTTTTTTCACGTTTTTTTTAATAAAATTTTACATGAGCACTGAAAAAATAATCATGAATTATAAAAATTTGCAAAATTTATACCAGTACCGGGATATAACGGTATTTCATAGAGTTGCCGAGGTGATGAATTGGACAAATGTGGTACAACCAGCGAACTTTCGATCGAATTTTTTTGATATTGGAACTGTATTAGGAAGCTGAAAGCTTAAAAATTGCAATATGAGATAAGATTCCGTAGATACGAACAAGATAACGCAGCAAATCTGGCCAACGTATGGAAAATCTACTGAAACGCCAAAGCCAGAGTTTGCTCAAGGTCGTTATTACGTTCTGGATACTTATGCGAGATGCATTGAAGTTGTTTACCTTGCAAATGACTTGCATAAATTATAGTACCGAGCTAGAAGAGGAAACGGTAAAGCAGCTACTGAATGCATGCCCACGGTTATGGTGCAGAAGAGAAAATTAAGCTTCTGCAATGCAATGGATTTTATTAAACTGCTGGAGAAGGATATTGATAAACTAAGCGGCCTTATCATGAACTCCGAATTACGACAGTGGGCCACAGCCATTTGAACTAACTATACAACGGTCATAGGGTATGTACTACAGCCCTGCCTGGGCCGTAGTCTAGTTGGTAGACGTAAAGCCCAGGTTCGTATCCCAGGTCAGACATCAAAACGAAATATTAAAAATAAAAATATTTCTTCGGCGACTTCCTCTCAGCAGATTTCTGGCAAAAACTCTGAGAGCAAATAAAATTGCTATGAAAAGTTTCTCAAAAATCTGTCGTTTGGAGTCGACGTTAAACTGTAGGTCCCGCGACTCAAGTATAAAATTAAGGCACACAAGAAGAGTGGTGTGAGAAGCTAGGCCGTAATCCTGACTGAAGGGTTGTAATGGCCAATTATGTATGTATAGTTAAATGATTTTCATGTACCTTTCGACGGTTTGTCCCCCTAAAATTAAGGATATTCCTTCTTAGGTTCTAAATCCTCTGCACAAATTTAATAGTTTTTCTTTTACGTACCTTATGTCCACATATCAAATATATTTAAGAAATTTTTAATCAAATCCTTAGAAAATATTGCCATAGACAGCAAAATAAACCAATAAAAGGAGAAGGAAAAAGAGAAGAACTTGTATCTATAAAGCTATTTAAACTGTCTGGCAAAATGTTTGTATGTGTACCAAAGATAGACAAATAGACAGACCCACTGATGAGAGAGACATGTGTACAAATGGTAAATATGTGCATGTGTTTGTTGTAGCTTAATTTCCCTCTTTGATAATATTTATCGAAAAAAAGAAAAAACATGAAAGAAAAAAGCATACATTTCATATATGATACCCACCTTTTTGGTTTGTTTTTTCTATTATTTTTGTTAAGGTTTTATCGCTTTAATATTTATTAAGAATATTTATTTTTATTATTATTTATTTTTCTTCTTCTTTTATTGTTGTTATTATTTTATTTAAAATCAATGGTTACCACCCCAAAAAACATATATTTCTTTGGATTTTCTTGCAGAAAAATTTCACAAACCGAACAAACGTAAGTAACGGCAACGGCAAACAAACAAAAAAAAAACACTCCCGTCTCGCCTAAAGGCAGTAGCGGTAGCGGCAGCAGTATCAGGCAGGAACAGACGGCAGCGGTAAAATTCTTTAAACAAACCCAAACGCACGTACAAACGACCGACCGACCGACCACCAACCGATATACATATGAAAGAACAACAGCCAACAGTAACAATAAATACAGGAAAATAACTTACAAGACAGGAAAATTTAAATGAAAAACAAAAAAACAAGAAGAAAAACGGAAATTCCGCAAACGATGATTATTTGAAAAGAAAAAACGAACGAAAGAACGTTTATAGGAAAACAAACAATTTTTAATAACACACACACAACACAACACACAATAATAACAACGTTACGTTAAAAAGATGTATACAAAGAGGAGACGAGAAGCGTTAAATAACGTCTTAACGTTACAAAGGATTACGGTAAACTCTGGAATTGCGGTAAATTATTATAGACAAAGCCATCAGATGATGTGGAGAATTAAGCACAACAAAAGGAAAAAAGGATGCATACGTACATACATACGTACATGCGTGTATATGCATTAAAAAATCCATGTTTATTACACCGCCTTACATACAAAACTCTACACGGAAATAGAACACAAAGCAAAACATATAAAAACAAAAATTATTTTCTCTCAATAAGTGGATTCTTGACAGCAACTGTCAAATTTTCATGCATTTGCACGCATTTTGCATAGAAAGCGCATGCTCTCCAAAAGGTACACATTTTTATCATTTTCCCCTCCACCCCACCGCCCTTTTTCGAAAACAGTTGATTTTTGTTTGTTATGTTTTCTCTCTTTCTCTCTGCAGTCATATGTTTTTGTTTGTAGGTTTGTATGTCTTTCTCTCATAGCTCTTTGGAATTCAACTGCCGTTATGTTTTCTCTCTTTGATTACAATTATTATCCCATGTAACAGCAAAAACAACAACAGAAACATATGATTTCTGCTGTTTTATAGTTCTCAGTGACTAAAAGAATGAATTCTTGTAAGACATTTTCAAACATAATGAATCTAATTTTGAGTTTGAGGAAATAATAAAAGTTCCTCCAAAAGTAAAGAAAGAACAAATTAAGTGAAGGTTTAGCCTCTGTTCTTCTGTCCGTTATGAGTGTGCAACCACTTGAACTAACTACACAACGGACATAGGTATGTACTACACCCCTGCTTGGCACCTTTAATTACGGGGCTGTTATAGTTAAGTGAAAAGATTAAATGAAGGTTTAGGCAGGTTCAAGCCAAATCGAAATACATATGAAAAAAATATTTCTTTTGGCAACTTCGTTTTAGCAGTTTTCTGACAAGAACTATGAGAGTTAAATAAAGTTCTCAAAAATCGAAGTCGACTCTAAACTGAATTTAATGAATAAAACTAACACACACAACACGGCTGGCGTGATGATTGAATTAAAAGTTTGTTAGATTTTACCGAATGTAAATTGGAATCTAAAGTATAACAATAAAAACTACAACAAAAGAAATGTTCAAGAGAATATAGAACGTAAGCTTCAAATAGAAAAAATAATAAAAAGCCAGGCTGAACAAATTTCAAAAAACTAATAACCCAGGAACCACACTATATTTTTCTAAACACTTTTGGTACTCTGAATGAGAATCTCAGCATTGTTCCATGCATGCTTTGTTTTAGGTATACCCTAACCTCAAAGCGGAAAAACACGGCTTTAGGTTAAGTAAATTCCGTTTTATGTCACGCAGTGAATTAATTTATTTTTCAATCTCGTTACAGCACTTACTGTACCAATTTTACGATGCCATACTTTTTCTTTTTTAAATTTTTGTGATACCTTTCGTTCCTCGGAGACATCCTTGAATGAAAATTAATACGTTAGAGTTTTCACAGTTTTGTTTTGTTTATGGTAGTAATTTTCATACAATAACAGCCCCGAGAAAAAAGAATGATATCGTAACAAAACAAAAATCGATGATGATTTCAGGAAAAAAATTAATTCACCGCGTAATATTCACTACAATACAGCCAAAATTAGGTTAGGATATCTCAAAGGCATCGACCACCTTCGGATACAGTGCAGAGAAGCCTTAAAAAGTATGATCTGGGTTTTGGGTTAAAAATCTTGTCGACCAGTGGAATAAGAGCACAAAAAACTGGAAAATATGTACGCAAATATATATGTTTTCTTTTATTTAAATAATTTAATACGTCACTTACCTTAATAAACAGTAAAACCCCTCAAAATTTTCTTATCAATTTCATTTGGAAATAGTAAAAATTAAAAAAAAAACACACACACACACGTTTTCTTATCACTGATTAAAGTCCAAGCAAATGATTCTTTTAAGTTCCTGACATTGAAAAC
This sequence comes from Sarcophaga rosellei, assembly GCA_930367235.1. Taxonomy (NCBI): domain Eukaryota; kingdom Metazoa; phylum Arthropoda; class Insecta; order Diptera; family Sarcophagidae; genus Sarcophaga; species Sarcophaga rosellei. The sequence continues at coordinate 80,906,847 of OV884018.1, forward strand.
TAAGGTTATTTCACTTTTATGTTTAAAACACCAAACAAATTTAATATTTTTCACTTGGCACAACACAATTCCATAAAGACAAATGTTTTCCACTTTTTCTTTTTTTTAACTTTAATTTTAAACAATTTTTTTACATTCTTAAACATATTTTTAATTTAATTTATTTTAATCATCACTAATCGTGCCGTCTTTAGATTTCGTCCAACGATAAAGAACACGAACACTGAAATGGCTGACCATTTAACTCAACTCACAACTAATCAGCATCACATCAAAGAGAATCAATTTTCAATTTTAAGTGCCATTAAGAAAGGTTCACCGCAAAACAAATTACAAAAAACCCGAGAGAGAGAGAGCGAGAGATTTACACAGGCTTTTTTCAAGCGTAGGTGAGCTGAGGTCTTTCATCATTTTTAAGCGCCTTTAGATAAAGAAGTATATTTTGAAATTGCTGACCATTTACTTAACTCGACTCGTCTCATATCTAATCAGTATCACATGAAAGAACATTAATTTTAAGTGCCGTTAAAAAAGGTTCACGTCATTACCAACAAAAAAAACAGAGTAAGAAATTCTCACAGGTTTTTTTTTCTGCAAGAGTTATTGGTTTTTGTTTTTATTTTGTTTGAAACATACATATTTGTCGTCAGATTTTGTTTGTGTCTCTTCTCTTTATGTTTAGCATGCATGTGTGTGGTGTTGTTGTTATTTTTTTCATTATTGCTAAAGTTCTTTTTTTTCGATGTTATTATTGTTGTTGTTATAATGTGTTATTGATTTCTTTGCAACGAACACTGAATACAACTACAATAACACTTGATGTATTTGTTTGTTGTTGCCTTATTAGATCCATATTCAATACAACAGCTGATTATGGTTAACCGTATGTGTGAATGTGTACTTGTTCTTTAAAAGACAACACACGCATTGTAAGCTTACCAGCAACAAGAAAAATAATCATGTTATTGAGCTACAGTCGGGCAAGTTCGGTTCTTTACTATTATAGCCCAAAACAAAATCAGTGGATTTGTAGAAAGTCTATACGAAAATATAAATTTAAGGTTAGCTATCTGATTAATCCTTTAATAAATTATAGACTATTTGGTTAATGATAGTGTATGTTTAAAGCATTATGCTTGTGCAGTGTTCCCATTTAAACATATTTTGATTTTATTTATCGATATTTTCGATATTGGTTTAAGTCGAAGAACTAATACTTGTAATGTGTTATAACAACTATGCTGATCGTAGGGTATTTAAAAACAATTTCATTTTCATTTGCTTATTATATCATACTCTCATTCACATTATTGTACTCCTCTTACGCTCTTTCCTTTTTATTGTAGGTGAGCACAATATTGTTTTTGTAGCACATATTTTTAATCGGCTTTTTAAAGGCATTTGTTTTTTTTCTGTGTTTTACAACAACAACTCTCGAACAAACTTTATAACAACAACAACAACCACAACAAGAGGAACAACAAACAGCACCAACAGCAGAATGTGTGAAGGCGTTCTTTTGTAACTTTTCTTTTATGATTTTTGTTGTTGGTGCTGCAAATGCTCTTGCTGTTGCTGCTCGGGGTTTGATTAGATTGCAACTGTTAGACATCAAACATTTAATAGCAACAACAACAACAACAGAAATCAGTATGTTTTACTTAAGACAAGTGGTTTATTTCCATCTCTGAATCTTTATTTTTTTGTTTTTTCTGTTGTTTTCCTTATTATTCGGTAGTTTTATGTGGTGGTTGTTTGATTGCTGATGGCTGTCATTAAGAGGGTTTTAAAGAGATTAACTGTGGCTTTTTTTCAAAAGAATTTCATTGAAATTGTTTAAACATTTATGCTGTTTTTCGTTTGTTTCTTTGGCGGCTAGCTTTTTAAAGGATTATTTAGCGTTGTAATAATTTTGAATAGGCATCATGTAACATGATTGGGTCATTTGTTTATAATTTAGCCATTAAATCGAAATGATTAAGGAAGTGTTTTCCCTTTAAATGACATTACAGGTGCTTAAATATTGTATTTAAGCGGAGTGTTATTTCACGTCAACTGTTGGCTATTAAATCGTAAACATTTTTAAACTAAAGAAATAAATCCTTATACATTGTATCTGCAAAGGTTAAATTTCAAATTACCTATAAAATACGTATGTCTTTATAACGGTACTTTTAATTTTCTTTTTTTATATTATTTCGTTAGTATAATTCGCAAAGACGCTAAGTCCACTTTTTTCCAAAATTCAGATTTTAATGCAAAACGGTAGCATTATGCAAAATACATATTTTACAACAACAAAAAATGTCATTGTGTAGTTTAAAGTTGTTGTAATTTTGTGGTTGGCAAAAACGCTAAGTCCACAAAATTACGAAAAATATTAAAAACAGGTGCTAATTTTTTGATTTAATTTTGTTTTTCGAGTTGATTTTTGATCTAGGTCATTTAAAGAGAGCTATTTTGTAAAAATAATTGCGTTTAAAAAGTTTACAAATTTAAGAAACTGGAAATGTTACAATGTTTTTTGTGTGTCCTGTAAAATTTGAAAAAAGGGCCTTAACACATTTGCGAATTAGACTAACGATTTTTCTAATAACAGTAGCCAACCTTGACTAGCATTAACTCTGGCTACAGCTACTGTTAAAACCCACATGTGTGTCGATTTCAGTTGATTGAGTGACTGACTGGTCAAAAATGACTTCCAACGTGTTTGATTTCTAAATGATACCAGAATTGTTTTTTTTTTAAGAATAATTTTTTTAATGACATTGAAATATATTATTTTGAAAGTATGGAAATTATTAATTTTTATAATAAAAACAAAATATTTTTTAATACCAAAAATGTAATTAAATTCACTGTGAGGCCTTTTAAAAAAAATTATTTAAAAAATTGTATAAAAAAATAATTTCTTAATTTGCCTATGTTACCTGTTCTAAGGTGATTAAAAGTTCAAAATAAAGTGTTAGTTTCTCATACTTAATATTAATAAGATAAGATTTCAATTTTATTTAAAAAATGGCTATCAAAACCAATCAAATTTTTTTTTCTTATAAATTTTTAAAAGTTTATTGACTCTTTGATTATTAAGTAAACAATTAAATATTATTAAATAATCAAAATTAATAATAATAAAAAATAAATAATTTGAAAATAAATTGTTTATTTATTCGTCTCTCATTGGCTATTTTTACTAACAAGAAATTTTATTTCATATTTTTTTATTTTTTTTTTAACGGAATTGTTTGTCTATTAATAGTTTATTTTAAATTCTTTTTCAGTAAAAATAAAAAAAAAAAAAAATTGATGGTATGAACAATAAAAATATATTTTTAAATATTAATCACCCACTTGAATATGATTTCACTACAACAACGGAAAGTCCAAGAAATCACCATGGAAGCCCAGCCAACCACCCTAATCAACGTAAAAGTCTAATATCTATGGCGTCTTAGTAATGTTTTATATTTTGTGGCATCAAAATGGTCCGTTTCATCATGAGCTGATTAAAGTAAGCTAGGAACATGTGCCTAGACACAATTAATACAATCCCAGGAAATTCGACCAAATGTGAAGAGACCCAGCAGAGTCAGATCCAATAGAACAAAATAAAAAAATATTCTTTGGGCGATTTCCTCTCAGCAGACTTCTGACAAAAACCCTGGAAGTAAAATGGCATTGCCATGAAAAATTTCTCAAATTTAGTGACGTAAACTGTAGTCGCCGCCACTCATGAATAAATTTAATGCACGCAACATAGGCGGTGTGGGAAGCTAGGTTGTAATCCTGACTAACCGTTTGCAATAACCCAGCTCGAGGAGAGCCCTAAGAGCAAAGTAGCTTACAGTGATAATGCCAAAGAATTTTAATTTTAAAAATTATTAAAAAAAAACGTTTGAAGGAACGCGGTGCACTTCTGCTGAAGCCCTGTTGCTCTAAACACTGCGAAAAACTGTTTTCCTATTCAATTTCATTAATTTTCTGTAATCCTATCTACTCTCTTATAGAGGACAGCAACATTTGTCATTGAATTTCCTTTAATTCAAGATGAAATCGTTTTTCATTTTAAGGACGAAAAGGTGTACCATGCATGAATGACTCACTTAAAGTGACCTGCAGACCACCGCCGAATAAAGATTCAATGCGCAAGACTCAATTTGATGTCATTTGTTGACTCATAAGCATATCCTTAGCGATGTGTCATCTATAGCAACGAAAAGCTTCTGTCCTAGGGAATGCGTGGGACAAACAATAACCAATGCAATTGTCACTGAAACCAACAACACTGATTTTACTTCATTTGACCTTCTTATTTACAAAACCGGCTATTTTTTATTGCTTTAATGCTTTTAAGGGGCATGGGGCTCTGTCACATCGTATCTATATTTTCGTTTTCATTTTCAATTTCAGTTTCAGAGTTTTTTTCCTTTGAATAAATTTTTCCACTTAAGCAGTTCATTGGTTATACTGTAGTAGTTTCTAGGATGATAGGATTGCCAGCTGCCTAGAATCAACAACAGCTGAGAACATGTGTTGCAAATAGTGGGTTTCGGCTTTAAGGCCTTAAAACTGATGACTTGTGTTAGGCAGGTGCCATTTCGCGAAACGAGTATTAACAATTCATAGGTAGTGTAACTTCCGTCAGCTTTCAGAATAAAACAGTGTTGCCCACTTCAAAACTTTGAACTGTTTTTCCCCATTTTTGAACACGAAATTAAATTCATTGTTGAAAAACATTCTCTATGAATTTCAATTGTGTTACATTTTTAATAAAGAGAACTCAAATGCTTTATTATTTTATTATGTGACCATAACGTAGTGATGATGTGCTAAATAAGATGTTGAAGAAATAGTTAAAATATCTTAATTAATCCGGCATTACTAAAGTAGACCATAAGCAAGTTCTGTAATAATAATTTTATTGAAAGCCATTTGAAATGCTTTTCAAAAGAAAAGAAAACTTGAAATAAATACCCACAAGTAATAATAACACTTAATATGAGTGATTATTATTAATCTGTATACTAAATAGAGACAGAGTGATTAAATAATTTAATTATAACAAGTTATTGTTTTAACAACTTAATCATTAGCTGCTGAGATATTTTTTCTTTCTTTACTTTACTTTTTTTCCAATATTTTTAAAAGTAGAATGAAAATACAATTGCGAATACGAGAGTGTTATTGTATTCAATGAGTTCAAAGTAGAAAATTTTTAATTAGAATTAGAAGAAGAAAAAAAATTAAATCAATAAAAAAAATTTAATAAAAAAACACAGACGGGGAGAGTATTTGTTTCATTTCAATGAAAAAAACAATTTTTTTTTTGTTTCAGATAAGAAATGAAGGGAGGACCTATTAAAAATTGAGGCATCGGCACATAAAAACTTACGATTTTATCTCAATAGCATTAAAGTACTTTTTTTACTGGAAGGAGAAAAGTTACCAGAAAAGGGAAAACATTTAAGCAGTTGTCTAATGAACCAAAAAGGTTTTAAAAATATTTTCTGAATAATTCCATAAGCAACTGTTCCAGAGGACATCATACCAGCGACACATGTGCGTTCCTAGACTAAATGTAACAACATAGCTGACTCGCGGGCGTAAACTGGTACAATAACGAATGTGTATGAACTTAGGCGTAAGGTCAGCATTCCTCTCAAATGATCTCAACATAGCTGACTCGCGGGCGAAAACTGGTACAATACCGAATGTGAGCGAACTTAGTCGTACTTAGTCAGTCAGTATTCCCTTCAAATCATCTTATTATATAGAAACCAGACAAACCTAGACTAGACTATCCGGTATATCGTTATATACCCCTAAAGCTGGAACTATCCCACAACAATAGTTGTCTAGAGACTGTAATACGGAAGAGAAGACCACTGAACAATTTGTCTCTAAACATGCATAACTTCATACGTGAATAAATTGATTTTCAGTCATGCAGAAATTTGTCGATAGAACTTATCCAATCAGAAATGATTTACTATTTAAGCCCAGGGCCTGGTCAACAACCTGGTCTCTCAGATTCTCATTAATTTGAAATGATTTGCAGATCATGACTGGATGTAATGAAATGCGACAAGCAAGAGACTGAGGAGACCTTCACTTCACTCTCCAACTTTAGACTTTAACCGGATTCTGTTGAAACTGTAAACGAGGAAATGTTGTTATTAGTCTCGACCATGCCAAAAAATTTCTCTGGTTAGTCGGGCTTTGTTTTGACTCTAAACAGAAAGGAACACTTTCGGGGACATATCAGATAATAGTGCCTGAGAATTCCGAGTTTAATTTATCGATTTTTCGCTGCTTTTATATTTCAAAAATCGCTAATTTCCTCACACACATTAAAATTTGTTTAATTTATGCATTAATTTTAAATGGTTCACTAATCGCCAAAACAAATCTTTGTAATCGAATCGAATGCTAGGGAAAGTTGAAAATAGAATTTAAAAAAAAAAAACAAGATTTTTATCAAATGTTTTAAAGAAATCAAAAAAAAAACTAAACTTTCTAAAAGATAAAGAAAATAACTTCCATTTCAATTAGAATTTCAATCAATCGTTTCAAATGTTCAGGAAATGCAAACCTAGCCTACGAGGTACAACAATTTAAAAAAATCATTTAATTTGACCCCAATTTATAAATCTTTGTTTTAAAACAAGAGACGAAACGCGTATATAAATAAACTGCATCCATATTTTGTTTATTTATTAAACAATTTTTTATTAAAATAAATTGATAAGAATAATAAAACAAATAAAACGAGAGACGAACTCTCATACTCATGCAAAATTGTTGACGATAAATAATAAATAAATTTAAATGAATCACTACATATAAACAAAAATGAAAGAAGAATAAATAAATAAAAATAACAACAACTATACTAACCTTTTTTAGAAACTGTTGAGTTGTTTTTTGTTTTGTTTTGTTTTTGTATTTAATTTATATCGTTTAGAATCCAACAAATTAATCCATAGAAGGCGGAAAGTGAATGAAAAATATGATGAGTGCGGTTGTACACACAATTTTCATTAAAAGAATTTCATTTAAAAAGAACACTTTTAATAATTTTATTTTTTATTAATTTTTTGCTTTTATTTTTCTCTTTTTATATATTTTTTTTAATGTTTAGAATTTTTTCTTTTAATTAATTTTTGTTTTTTATCATTCTCCACAAATTTTGCTTTCCTGTTAAAATAATAAAAAAAAAATATTTTAGATTTATATATATTTTTTACGCACTTTTATAGCAAATTTTATTAAAAAATATTTTGTTTCTTTCCAAATCACTTGTTTTTTATTTTTGAACTTTTTATATGAAATATATTTCATAATCTATTAAATAAATTTTTATCTCATAATTTTTTCTTAACAAAATTGAGCGTAAAAATTTCCTAATTTTTTTTATTAAACAAAAAAAAACTATTTAAAATATAATTTTTTTTAAAACACTATAAATTTTCCTTAAAAAAATTAAAGGAAAAAGTTAATTTTTCATAAAAAAAAAATATTTAAAAAAATATATTAAAAATAATTTCTTATTTGAAACACTTTAAATTTTCCTTACAAAATTAGCTGAAAATATTTTTTTTTTTAATTTTTCCCCATCATTTAAAAAACAGAATATTTCCAAAATAATTCAAAATAATTTAGAAAAAAATCTTTGTAATAAATTTAAATATTCTTCTTTTACATTAAAAAAGAAATAATTTTAAATTTAATAAAATGCATTATTATTTATCTTTTTCTAAAATTTTGTATTTTTTCTATAAAAATTAAAAAAATTTTAATAAAATTTTAAAATTTATTAATTTCTTTATATAAAAAAATGCTACAAATTATATCAAATAAATTTAATAATAAAATTTTCACGGCGTTTATGTATGTTTTAAACGTTTTACTTTTCAAAATATTAAAAAAAAATAATTTTAAAATAAGAAGAAAATAATTTTTTATTTTTCAAAATTTTTAAATTTTTTCCCCAATTTTAAATAATAAAATCTATTTTCAAATATATCCAACCAAAAAGTTATGTTTATTTCTTTTATCAATTATTTTTTAATATCATTTCTTTAAAAAATTATTTCATAAAATTTTTGAATTTATTACTATTTTTTTTTTTATAAGAAATTTAAATTACTTGAAAAATAAAATAATTTAATATAATTTTTTTTGTTACATTTATTTCAAAATATATTTAAACATTTTATTTTTATATAACTTTATTATTGATATCAAGTTTTTATTGTTAAAAAATTTCTTAAAAATGATTCAGAAAAAATTAATTTTTTAAAAACAAAATATATTTCAAAATAAATAATTGACGATTTAAACAAAACTTTTATTTAAAAAACACAATTTTTTTATAATTTTGCAAAAACCAAAAACATAATTTTAAATTTTAATTTAACTTTCAAAAAAAAAAATGTTTAAAATATTATTTAAAAAAATATTTCTCAATATTTGTTTTCTAAAATAAAAAGTCTTTCTTTTCTAAAAAATAATAATTTTATAAAATTTATTTGAATTTCTTAATAAAAATCATTTTTATAAAAAAATAGGTAAAAATTTTCTTCAAAATTAGACTATAATTTGTGTTTTAATTTTTTTTAAATTTATTTTTAATAAAGTTTTAATATATTTTATATAATATATAATTTTTGTAGTTTATATAATTTCATTTTAATTTTTTTTTCTGTTTGTCATTCACACTTTCTTGTTTAGTTGATAAAGCATTTTTTAGGAACACTTTTAATTTTTTTAAATAGTTTTTACATTGTTTTTTAAAAATTATTACTTTATATTAATTTGTTTTTCTTAATAAAAATAATAAAAACTTAGTAAACTTGAATTTCTTTATTTTTAATTTATTATTTACCTTTATAAATTCGATTTGTTTGTATTTTTCAATTTTCTTATTGTATTCAAATTTTTTTTATGATTTTTTTTCCAAAATTATTTAAAAAAGATTTTTTTTTGTTTAGAATTTCTTCACTTCATTTTTATATGCAAATCTTTGTGACACTAAACTGTTTTAAAAACCATTGAACTTTTAAAACCGTTATTAATTATGAATTTTTATTTGTGTTGCTGTCTGGTTTGGTTTGAAATATTTATTTATTGTATAAATTATTCAAATTTATTTGAAATTAAAAATAAACTTTTTTTTTTTGATAAATTTCTCTATGTTTTGCTATTCCATCGATTTTTGAAACACTATTTTGCCGAACTGCGAACACACGTACACGAACGTTGCAGAAATTGTACTGAAACTTTACTGTTTGGCATCTGGTGTTTTTAAATGAAATGCTAAAAATTCGTTTGAAAAATTTATTTCGTGTCTGTCGTGTTTTACATGAACGAACGTAAACACAACCTCTGTAGCAACATAATACAACGTGTTGGCAGTGTTTTAACAGTTGCCATTTAACAGCGCTTAAAGCATTCATGTTATAACACAGGGTGTTTACTGTAGCAATAAAATTCATTGCTTTACATTACTGCGCTGCTGTGTGTGAAAACTGTTATTCAAATAGAAATGTTAGAATGCGACAGACATTAGCAAAGAAAAGGTGTTAAACATTGTTAAACATTCTGGTTATTGTTGTGAAATGTAAACAGTACAAGAACGAAATGTAAAATAAATAGTACGACTGTTATTCCACACTTGGCTGGCAAAGAACAGTGGGATGGAATTGGTATAAAAACAGATTTTTTTCATTACGAATAGAAATTTATGAATGAAATGAACAAAGTCAATTCAATGGCTTAAAAGTTTATCTAAGCCCAACTTGATTTTTTATAAAATATGTACACATATCCAGGCGAGACAATTTCAAGACTACAAGTTGGGTGAGGCAAAATCAGGCGATCTTTTTGATCACGCTTTGGCGAGGCGGGAGTTAGTGGAATCGATGACAACCTTAACTCTGCTAGAAGGATTAAATCGTGGAAATCGTGCCATCGATTGGGGAGCTATTTACTGCACTTAGGTCCAATTCTTTTAGCTTGTCCGATCAACTTCTTTAGCAATGTTTACCACCAAGAGATGTTTATTTCGAGTTAAGTTTTTGCATGCTTCAAAAATTCTGTATAATGGAAACATTATATTGCCTGTAGACTGAAATAATCGGCTTTAAGCTTTCGAATGATATTCTATATGATATGCAGCCAATATATTCCGAATTATGCCTCTGTGTCACCCACTGTGCACCAGATTATTACGATGATAGTGCTAATTTTAGTGTCCACATACCATTCCTGTGGTTATATTAGCATCGAACAGTCGTAATATGAACGAATTAAAATTACAATAGGACCCTGATACAAATGGAACTTATCTTGGTAGTTTAATACTTTTGTGGGGGGCGGGGTTAAGGTGGAATTGAGTTCCTAGAATTATTTATAAATTGAGGTGGTAATTTAACTGCATATGGTCAGATTTATTTGCAGAAAATATTCACAGAGGTTTTTGTTATTGTTTTATGGTTTATTATTTTGCGATCTGTTGCTCCAAATTCTTGACTTATGCTTACAACAATAATGAGAATGTCGTAAATCTTCAGCATGTGTGGGATGTCACAGTCTAGACTCTAAGATCAAGAGTTTAGCTTATAATTCGGACCCCTTCCATGAATACTACTGGGGCCAATGCAACAGTAACTTAGACCACAGGACTCCTTGAGTATTAGCGCCAAGTTCCCAGAGAGGTATTTACCGAGTACGTCCATCAGATTGTCTGTAGGCCGATCTGAGCAATGTGGCAGGTAATAGCAAAACATCATCAGGCTATAAAATCAAAGGAAACAAATTGAGGAAGACCGGACTATGCTATCGACTACCTATTCACTACCAAACATTTGTGAACACATGACTTAATAGCAGAGTATTTAATCGACCGATTCGTGGTCCACTGATAGTCAGACTGCCATTCATGTACTCGGCTCTTATAAGGTTATACCGAAGGTAGTATGGGAATATGTCTAGAGAAACTAAATCGGCTAAGAGGGTCCTCGGTCAAGTGAGAATTCTCGACAACAAAAAAGCAGACATGCTTGCGAAGAGGGAAGCTTAAACGCCGCTGATGGAATCAGATCACCCGCTGTATAGTGGGTGTTTGGAGAGGTATGAGATCAAGAAAAGCTAAGACTCCTCTCAATCCAAGTGGTTATGAGGCAATCGAAATTTTCTTTGCGAAACTACAAAAAATAAGATTTAAATCATGCCTCGAACTATCCAAGAATAACCTGAAGTTGAGAAGCGATAGAAGTCCCCGTAGTCTAGTAGGTGGTGTGTTGGCTTATTAAACGCAAGGCCACTGTTCAAATCCCAGGTCAGACATCAAAACGAAGTATGAAAAAAAATATATTCTTTGGCGACTTCCTCTCAGCAGATTTCTGGCAAAAACTCTGAGAGAAAATAAAATTTCAATGAAAAGTTTCTCCAGAATCTGTCGTTCGGAGTCGACGTTAAACTGTAGGTCCCGCCACTCAAGTATAAAATTAAGGCACACAACATGAGTGGTGTGAGAAGCTAGGCCGTAATCCTGACTGAAGGATTGTAATGGCCAATTATATATGTATGTTATGTATGATAAGCGGTCTTTTGAAAGGGCACTGTAAACTCTGTGTACTCTTTTGTAGCATAAGGGTTGTTTCGATCCCAACATGTAGATTCTGTGATGATGAGAATGCAACAGCGGAACATATGCTCATAAATGAATGACAGAAGGAAACACCTACGAACATATTAAGTACTAGGCAGAGAATTGTCACTGGTAACTCCAAGCAGTAACCTGAAGTTTGTCAGTCAGTTCAAAAGACTTGGAGAAGACATTATAGGGAAACATTATAAAGTTTGACAAGAGATGGTATGCTCGCTGTACTAAGGAGATGCCTTCACGATGAATTCTAGTTAAGCTAAGCACGAGGCAACCGAGAACGGAATGAATAATAAATAATAACAGCCACGTGTTTTCTGAAATTGTTTTTTTTAACAATGTCCTTGAAAAAAATACACAAACTTTAGGATTCTAAGCCACATTTTGAAAATAAAATCGTAAACATTTTAATTGAAATTTTAAATCATAAACGGCCCTTTTGATAAACATTAAAAGATAATAAGAAATTCAATACAATGATTGATTTAATTTAATTTAATTTAATTGTGAGTTTATGCTCTCAAAAAAAAAAACATTTAAAATTATTTATTTATGAGCGTGTTAGTTATTGTTTATGGTTTACAACAAGAACTTGACAAAAATAAAAAAAATAAAGAAAAATTAAAAAAAAGAAAACTAACCTTTAGACTTGGTATGTTCATAAGAATCAATTTACAATTTCGATCATGTTCATTTAAGTCTATAAGCCAACCATAAAAGGTGTGGTTAATAGGTGGTCTTGATGGTGTTGTATGATCTGCGATGACGATGACGACGGCGACGGCCACGGCAACTATAACTCTGATGAATATTCTGTTACAATTCACGAACGCCAGCCGCCAGAACACCCCCAAACATCTAAAACACCAAGAAAAGAACAAAAAAAAAAAAGATGGATTAGAAGTCGATTACGTTTCTAAATAAGCAAAAAAAATATTATTTTTGATTTAATTTAGGGATTTTTTTTCTGTTTTTTTTTTTTCAAATATTCTATTCGCTTTCGTTTGAAATTGTTTCTTAAAAAAAATCTTTTTTTTTAGCAAATTTACACTGCATAATAAAATTATTTCTTATAACGGGTGATTTTTTTTTAACGTTCGAGTTATGAAAGTTGAAAAAAAAAATTCACAAAAATTTCATCATACGGTTTAGTAATGATGCTCTTCAGAGAGTGGTCTGGTTTCTCCTCGCAGCAAAATCGGCAATTTTCAATGAAGGTAATTTTTCGAAGCCCATTTGTTACTTTTTGTCCATATTTGGATATTATACTAGCATTGTTCGTTTCTCAGTATATTCGTGATGAAATGGCATCTCCTACTGTCCATTTTTGCCATTGTCACATGTCACGAAACTCTTACTTTTGCTTCAATTCACTTACAATAACCAAACGAGATACTAAAAACCATCACCCGTTCTATTCCAGCGCATAAATCACATACAACAACCATGTTTACGTATGTATGTGTGTGTAAAAGTGTTTTTTTAAATCTGAAAATAAAATTTAAAAAAAATTAAATTTTTTTTCTGTAATCAACGGTATAAAGTTTCAAATTAAAGTTATTTTTTTTCTCCTTTCGTTGGTGTTTTTTGTTTTCGAGAATTTATTTCTTGTAGTCTTACAATAGATGTTTGACATGAAACAATTTGTTGTTGTTGTAGTTGTTGTTACTTTTTTAATAAAAAATAAAATTAAAAAAAAAAATTAAAACATGGAGACATGAAATATAATGCCTCGTGGGTACTTAAATTATTTGTAGTTGTTTTTATTATTTTTTTTTATTGTTGTTATTGTTGTTGTAGTTGTTGTATTTAAAAAAAAATTATTAATAGAATATGTTGCTGTCTTTAAATGGTAACAACAATTAATTCGTTGTTTTTTTTTTAATTTTTTCTGAGTTTTTCATCGCCTGAAATAGAATTTTTTACATGAGCAATACGAAATCAAGGCTAATCAAACGCAAAGAATTTCAAGTTGACGCCATTCGAAGGAGAAGAAGTAAATTATTTTAGCTTAGATAGGTGGCAGCACGCCATAATAGGTAGGTAGTGTGTTAGCCTTTTAGACGAGAGTACGTGGTTCAAAACTCAGCTTTGATATCTTGTGCAAAACGATATTGAAAAAAAATATTTTTATCCGCGTCTTCCTCTCATCAGTCTTCTGGCAAAAACTCTAAGAGTAAACTAAAATTGCAAATGACAAGTTTCTTAAAAATCTGTTGTGCGACAGTCTCGACATTAAACTGTAGATTGCACTACTCATGGTTAAAAATAACAAATCACAACATGAGTGGTGTTAGAAACTGGGTTGTAATCCTGACTAGAGGAGTGTCATGGACAATTAAGTAAGAATAGAAACACGCTATTAAATCGTTTATAGTCAGATCGTTGAGACTATTGTAATATCCCTAGAAAATATGGTCACGATGAATTTCTGGCTTAATATATTAGATCTCAAATCTTATTACCTCTGATCCTTAAAAAAAGATCAGAAAAGGACCTTGGCCTTCTCTGACACATAATCATTCGGAGAAATACACTGTTTTGACGACTGCCACTTACCTCGTTTAAACTGGCCATCGCGCGGAAATTCTTCCGAGACGCCAACCTATCCTGGATCAACAAGGAGTCCTGCTCTACCGCTAGACTCACCTGGTCCACGATGGATAGAAGGCGTACCAACCAGTTACTTGGACAGGTCACTCTGTTATGGGTAGACACGCGGAGAGAATGCGGCTGCCATTTAACAACTTCTGCCGTGGGCGCAGATCCGCTGAGGAGGATGAAACTGTTATCCACTTTATTTGTCTATGCCCATCCCTTGTTAGGTGCAGATATATATATTATTTGGCTCTCCAACCCTTGTCAGCTTGACGGAGCTATCGTCCATTGATGTCAAGAATGTAGCCTCGTTTATCAAACTTTCTGGCTGGTTTTCCAGCGCGGGGTAGTCGTACTTTGAGATGTGCAGACCTGCGCTGACTGACTTCTCCCTCCTAGGTTCGGGGAACTTGGTCAATGCAGGGACTGCGTTCACCTGTGGCGTCGCAACGGGCCGCTATGCGTGCTTAAGTGAGCTTTTGTGTATAAAGCCACCACACTAACCTAACCTAACACTGTTTTGACTGCTGTTTGGTCTCTGAAATACCGAGATTGTTTCGCGTTTCGATGCAACTCGTGGAATGGACAGCGGCAAACACTTCTGTGCGATGCCTATCTCTCGCAGTTTCACTTTCCCATCGGCTAACACGATATCATAATTATTATTTTTTTTTAACGATGACTTCAACGCGGCGTGCAGAACGTTTAACAACTTCCATGATTGTTCAGCCACAACAAAATTCAGTAAAGGTGTTTCTCTAATATTTATAGAATTTACCTGCAGTCTTGTTGGTGTATCTTGTCGTTTCCCTGCTGCATTAAGTTTTAATCCTATACTCGCTCAGTTGTGTTAGCTATCACAAGCACATTATTTAGCCCATATTGTGTTTTAACACAATAACACGGTAATTATTAAAAACAATAAAAAAACCCCATTTATTTAAATTTGCTTCCAAAAAAACACCTGTGACCCTCGTATGTCTCCCAATTGATACAATTATACCATATTACTGTTGATTACTACTGTTTGTTTGCTTGTCTGCCTCTTAATCTAAATACAAAGATTAAAAGAGAGAGAGAGAGAAAGAGGGAGAGCTAGTGATAGTAAGTGAAAAGACATAAAGAGATTAATTAGGTAGAGTGACCAAATAAAATCACATACTTACGCATACATTTCAAGCATTTATCAATAAACACATGAATTTCTCTTTTCTTCTTCCGTCTTCCTTTTCTGTTGTGTGGTGGTGAAACCACTAGGCTTCTTTGACCAACAAAAGAAGAGGACTACTTCGTTGGCTATAGAAAGCAAATAATTTAATTGTGGGGGAGGGGGGCTAAGGAAGATTAAATGTTTAGCAATTAAATGTGTATTGAATTTCGTATTTACGAAAAACGATTACTGGCTTAATTGTATGCACGAGCAATATATCGATACTCCTCTTACTAAGAAACACAACTAAATGAGTTGGGTTTGCACTTTTTTTCTGTAGAGTATCGGTAGTCAAGTCATTATATCAGTCACCCACAGTGATGACTGTCATACGCACAATTGTGGGGTTTTATTTATTTTTTTGGTTTCTTCTTTCCAGAATGGGTAGCCATAATATTAAGTGTTGCCATGTAGCAGCAGCAGCAGCAGCAGCATCCATTTCTTTGTTGCTGCTGTTTTCGTTCTTGTTTCTCTTTTTTTTTTTTTTTGCTTTTTTATTTACTTGTATAGAAATCTGCTTCTTTCTCTTTTGCTTATTACTTTTACCAGCATACTTACGACAACGGCTCTCTATTTACCTCCCCTATTGAGTCCTTATTGTCCCATACAAAGCACTCACTCACTCACTCTCTCACTCTCTCTCTCTCTGTGTGAGAAATGTATACAAAAGTAGCATGTAGAATTTAAACAGAAGCAACAGGGTTTTTTCCTGTCTGTCTATTACTAATACACTCACATGTACATACATACATATATGCATACATACACATATGTATGTCAGACGTCAGTATACTATTCAATAATGTAGACAATATGGCTGAGTGTTAAAAATAAATACAATTGCATGAGCCAACATACAGATTCCCTATCTGTTACTGTCGCCCTCTCCGTTCCTCTATAGTTACTTACAAAAGCATTGTAAAACATATTGAAATTCATTCTTAATGTTGCTGTTGTTATGTTGCCTTTTTGGCCTGTGCCAAGTATAATTTCTCTATTAAAACTGAAGAGCTGAGTCAAGGAGATATTGAGAGAGCTAAAGAGTGCGAGGCTGTTTGATAGAGAGTATAATGAAATGTTAAGGAAATAAATTGTCATTTAGTTTTAACATGTTAAAATATGATTGTATGTATGTATGTATGTATGGATCTCTCTCTATAAATGATTTGTATAGACAACAGAGTGTCTTATTGTTGTTGGCATTGGATGAGATGATAATGAAGCCTATGATGATGCTCTTGTTGTCATTGCTGTTGATTATTTATTTTCAATGATACCCACAGTCCTTGATATTCACAAGCACAACCTCATACATACCTACACATTCATATGCACATAGTAGCCATTATTCAATTAATGAAAGAAGAAGAAAGGCAAAAGAGCTTCGCAGTGTATGTGTGTGTGTGTGTGTGTGATATTATTGATGAGTATGTGAAATGAATAGAAAAATATTTTTTTTTTTTATGGAATTGTTAGAGAATCGGAAATGAAAATGAGAATGAGTTGCCATGAAATGAAATGAAATACTTAACGGAAGTCCACCATACTTACACACACGTGGCGTATACGTATCATCGATTCGATACAAAACAAATGGTTTTTTTTTTGTTTTTATTTTTTTTTTATTTATTTATTTTGTTTTTTATTTTGAGAATTTAATTAGAATTTATTTTAGAATTAAATTTAATTAGTTAGTTAAATTTTAAATGTTTACATGTATGTTTTTTTGGGATTTTTTTTGTTTTTGTATTTTTGTTTTTTTTTTTTTGTATTCATTTATTTATTTTTATTAAATTGTGATATAATTTATTTAAGAATTCGATCGAATTTTGTTTTTTTTTTGTAATTTTTTAATATTATTTTTTTTTTGTTTTGTTTTTAATTTATAATTATAAGTATATTTTGTTTTATAAGAGTCTAAAGTAAGAAAAAAAAATGGTGACGTAGACGCAAAAAATATCTGTGTAATTATAACACTGACAAGTGCTGCTGCTGCTGCGGCTTCTTTCTGCCTCATCCTCTGGTTCTGCTCCAAAAAAACAAAATAAAGAAAAAGATTATCTTCATTCATTCATCTCCATTTTCTTTTTCTTTTCTTCTTCTCGCTGTGTTAAATTTTTTAACTGTTCCAACCAACTTCTTTCGTTTAAATTCTACCCAAAAACAAAAAAAAAAGTTTTTATTTTTTTGCACGGTTTTGTTATTTTTTTTTTTCATTTTTTTCTTAAATATTTTTTTGTTCAATAAAAAAAGTTTTTTCTTCTTCTTAATCTTCTCAAATGACTCTTCTTTCTCTCGCTTTTTTTTAACGGCTGCTGCTGATTTCTGGCGTATGATTTGTTACTTCTTCCTTTCTCCACTTCTTCTATTCAATTCTAGCTGTTGTTGTTGTTGTTGCTTTTCACACATATAATCTTGTTGTAAGTAGTTTTGTTGTTGTTGAATTTGTTGCTGTTGGTTTTATTATATTAGTTTATATAGTGGTAGACATACTGTCGTCGTGGCTTTCGTCGTCATCATCATCATCATCATCATCATCGAAATAATCGTCGTCGTCGTAGTCGTCGTCGTAGTTGTCGTCCTAAACGTCATCATCGTCTCTGCTGTCGCCGTCGCCGTCGCCGTCCCCATCCACATCTAATTTTTTGATACAAAATCAAAAGTCGTTGCTCCACTAGCTTTGCCCGAAGCACTACGATGGAAATGGACATTCTGCCATTTGTTATCGCGTTTATGCCAGACACGTGTCTCCTCCGATTGATGGGTGTGGGCATGACCCTGTTTATCGATATATTGTGTTAAGCGTACATAAGCAATACAGGCGGCATCCTCGCCCAACAAATGGACGTGCGGATTGAGAATTGTCGTATTGATGGCCTTGCAGTTTTTGCCCAAAACGTTTTCGAAATAGAATTTGTGAAAATCAATTCCTTCGACTAGATTGCCGAGGGCTTCCGGCTCGAAAGCGGTCAAATGCGGATCACCGATTTTGGTGTAGGCATCGAAGTCACCACTGTTGATGGCCTCAATCAGTTGTTCCGTGATTTTGATGATCTCCTGGCGTCTGGCCTTAACGTCATCGTCCTCCAATGTGGCATTGGATGAGTCAGTCGAATCCTTGA
Organism: Sarcophaga rosellei; assembly: GCA_930367235.1. Taxonomy (NCBI): domain Eukaryota; kingdom Metazoa; phylum Arthropoda; class Insecta; order Diptera; family Sarcophagidae; genus Sarcophaga; species Sarcophaga rosellei. The sequence goes on from OV884018.1 coordinate 80,925,445, forward strand.
CGGGCGAACCTTCGCCCTTTTTGGTCACCATACTCTTGCTGGAGAAGTTGCGCGTGGCCAGCATTGTGGTTAGAATGGCGCCCTTCAGCTTGCGACGAGCATTGAACTTCTTGAGGCAATCAACAGTTTCTTGACGGTGCACCACGGAGGCAACACGCTCGCGCTGGCATATCCAGGGATGTTTGAGGGCCTCTGCAGCCGTTATGCGCTTGTGGGGATTGACGGTAAGCATTTGATTGATGAGATTTTTGGCTTCTGGTGTTACCGTATCCCATTCGGGCGATGGGTAATCGTAAGCTCCAGCCTTGATCTGGGAATACAGACGGTGCTGGTCCTCATCCCAAAACGGTGGATAACCAACGAGCAAAATGTATAAGATAACACCACAAGCCCAAATGTCCACTGGCTTTCCATAGGGTTCCTTTTTGAGCACCTCCGGTGAGAGGTAGCCAGGAGTGCCGGCAAAACCGAACCAGGCCTGATGATCACCCTGCACCTCAATGGCCAGACCAAAGTCGGCCAGTTTTACAGCGGCACCCTTGGCCTTGCTAGCTAACAGTAGATTTTCCGGTTTCAGATCCCGATGTACAACACCATTCGAATGGCAGTGATTTACCGATTCCAATATCTGCTGAATACAGTGCGATGCATCTGCCTCCGAATAAAATTCCCTGGCGACAATATCCTCAAACAGTTCGCCACCGGTAACAAGATCGAATACCAAATAATGATAATTCTCCTCCTGTATGCTGTCGTGCAGTCGCACGATATTTGGATGATGCAATTTACGACAAATTCTCGCTTCACGCTCCAATTTCTGAAAGTCGCGTGCTGTTAACTTTTTCGTATTGATAATTTTCGCAGCGAATTCATTGCCTGTGGATTTTTGAACGCAACGCTTTACAATTGAAAATGCGCCTCGGCCCAGCTCTTCTTTGATTTCATAGTTGTCCGAGAAACGCGTACAGGCTGCTGGTGCAGCCATCGCGATGGCACACTTGAGAAAATCTATTGCGGCAACAAAATTAAGGACCCCACCACGACGTCAATTAAAGAGAGTATGATGGAGTTGTTGCTGTCGTCGTCGCCGTAGTAGTAGTAGTAGTGGTGGTGGAAGTAGTCTTTGCTTGCTCTGTATCACTCTCTATCTCTCGTTTAGTCTCGCTCTCTTTTTTTTTATACGAAAGTCTTGTACGTTTTGGATTCCTCCTGCCTTGCCTTGAACACTTGCTCGGTTTCGGGGGTATCCTCTTTGGCTTTTCTTTTTTTCTGTTTTTCTTTTTTCCTTTTTTGCTGTGTGAGTAAGTGTGAGTGCTGAGGATGAGTGACTGTGCTGTGGTAGTAAGTGTGAGAGTGTATGCTTGTTGCGGCGGCTCCTGTTTTAGTGTTTAATCGTGGTTTAATTCAGTATGTCGTTGTTGTTGCCGTCTTTAACGCCGTTATGGACGTCGTATCCGTCGTCGTCGTTGTTATCGTCGTCGTCGTCGTCGGCAAATTGCTGTTGATTGTTTGTGTGGATTTTACAGTGTTTCTTTTTGGTGTTGTTGTTTCTTCCTTTTTTTCCTTTTTTCTGTTTTTTTTTTCTTTTAAATGTTGTTTAAAATCCTCGTGTTGTTGCTTTTTTATCTGCTACTTTTGTTGTTGTTGTTGTTGCTGGTACTTTTGTTCTTGCTGTTGTTGTAGATGCAACTCTATATTTGGGAAGAGAAAAAAGAGAACGTAGAAGAGAGAAAAACAAGTCGATTAAATTGATTTTTAACTTTGTATGTGTTTTTTGGTTTTTCAAACAATTCAATTTCAATTTTTTTTTATTTATTTATTTTATTGTTAATGTTGTTAATTCTTTTTATTGTTTTTTTTTTTTTATTATTATTAGTTTATTATTCCTTAGGCTCAGTATTTAGAGAAGAGAGTGAGTTTGTGTGTGTCAAGTGTAAATGTAGAGCAAGCAGTAGGTTTTTTTATATTTTCTCCATTTCTTCTGTTATTTTTGGGGTTTTTAATTACAAACGACAACTAAAACACTAGGGCACTATAAAAAACACACAACTACAGTTATAATTACAAATTATAATAATAAAAAAAAAATAAAAATAATTATCATGATATGAAACAACAAGGGAGCAATAATTTTGTTATTAAAGCACTGGGTTATTATTTAATTAAAAATAAAAAATTAAATAAAAAATTCGTTCATTTCTTTGTTCCTTTCTTGTGTATTTTGTTTCTTTTTATATACAATATGTATGTAAGTATGAATATGTATATATTGTTAAACATATGTATGTATTATATACATAGTCATATATACATATATGTATATATATATGTACATAAAAATGTATGTACTATATGTTGTATATAAGAAAAAGAGTATATTCGTTTAAACAGTATCTATAGTTTGTTTTAATTTTTAAATTTTATTTATTTTTTTTTTTTTAATTTATTTTTTATTACTTTTAAAAATTTTATTTAATTCTTTTTTTCTTTGTTTATTATTATTTTATTTGTTTTAATATTTCTTTACAGTTTTCCTTTAAATTTAGCTTTTTGTAAGTTTTAATGCGTTTAAAAAAGGCTGTTTCGGTTACGGTTTCTAATCTTGTTCGCTTGTGTCTTAAACTCCAACTGACCCAGATTCGGGGCAGAAGAGAATACAACAGCATAGCAGAAACCAAAAAAAAACGAAAAAACGAAAAACGAAAGAAGGAAAAAATATATAGAACTTGTGAACAACGGAAGTGTATGTATATGTAAATTCTAATCAGTCCTTGTCCTGTAATGATTTTTGATACTTTTTTCTCTTGTTTTTTTTTGTCTTTATTCCAGTTCGGTTTTTCTTTTTGATTATTTTTCCATTGGGTTTTATTCGTTTATAATAAAGAAAAAAAAAAATACACCACAAAGCTTAATAAGTTCAGTTTATTTTCTAAACTTTAGTTTTGTGAAAATTCATGCCACACACACACAAATTTTTCCTTCTTACCGTTCAACAGTTTGTAATTTTTTTTTTCTAATTTTTTTGATTTGGAATTTTAAGTTTTTTTTAATAAAATTTTTGGTTTGGTTTTTTAAGCAATTTTTTTATTTCTATTTCGTTAGATTGTTAACGAAGCACTTAACCAGAGAGCAGAGAAAAAAAGTTTGTATCTACATTTTCAACATTGGTTGATTGTTGGTTGATGCGTTTTCCTATACATTTTCTTCAGTTTTTTTCCTCGCGAACATACAACACACACTTAACATACACAGGGAAATACAACGTAGAATAGGGAAAAATTGTCTTGTTTTTCTATTTTTTTTTTTCTCTCTTTATTCTTTTTGTCTTCCTACCGTTATATGTACATCTCCCCATAACAATTGGGAACATATTTTTAATCGAGCATTTCTACGCAGAAGCTGAATTTCGGTACTAAAATTCCATAACACTGCCAACCATCATATACAAGTTGGTAACACTATATTGTTTTCTAACGGTAACTACCCTTAAATGTATACTCTCTTTATGTTACTTCTCTTATTTTATATATGTATTTGGCTCTCTTAACGGTCTTATGTCTTTTAGTAAACTTACGGTATAACAGAATACAACACTGTCTCCTAAAAAAGGGAAATTTTTTGTAAAACAGGATATTAAAACAGACCACATTACCGTTATGTAGTACATGTGTTAAGAAAAACAAAGTTACCAGATTAATAAAAAAGGTTTTTTAATAAAAAGGAAAGGTTAGAAAGAAATTATTTCTTTTGAGTTACAGAATAAAAAACATGCAGAATATTGAAATAAAAGCAGTTAAAAATTGTAAATTTTTAAAAAGAAAATAAAAATATTTCAAATGCAGTAGGAAGATAAGATTTTTAAAAGAGTTTTAATAAAAGATTTTAATAATAAAAATTTGAAGAAAAAATCTATGAAAAATATTAATTTTTTTCCTTAAACCGGTTAAAGTAAAAAATTAATCAAAAAGGTTAAAAGCTTAATAGAAAACTTTCAAGAGATGAATATTTGTGAACATGAACATGAGGACTCTATAAAATTATACTACGTCTTGCAAAAAAGGGCTAAAATCGTGACAATACCTGGTAACATTGGCACTATATTCCAGAACACGGAAAAAACTACTTTTAAATTGAAATACAAAATAACCCCCAAGACCTATTTACGGTTAAAAGAAGAATACATCAGGGTTGCATACTGTCATTTGTGTAGCCCTTCCTCTTCCCTGATTTTGGTGGATCTTGGTCAGACTGCGTTCACCCGTGGCATCAAAACGGTTCGCGTACTCAACTGAGCTTTGTGATATCAGAGCTAGCACTCCGACCTAACCTAACCTAACTGTCATTTCCTTCATTTTTGGAAATATTCTTATTGCAATAGAAATTCAGAGCCAAGGAACTTTGTGAAAAATTGATAGAAAATTTCTTAATTAACTGGCATCTCCAGGCCTCCAAGAAAATCTAGACAAAAACTTCTTCTGGAATATGAGATCGATATACTGTATCCAATATGATAAGGCATCAAAATTAGACCTTTTTTATGAAAATATGATATGAAATCAGTATTCCTCTATGGATGTACAACGTCGAGGCTTATGTCAATGCCCTAGAAGAATACATTGAATATTCTGGCTTCGAACCATATGGAATGAAGATCTGATAACGCAAATCGAACAAATTCCGTTGGCAATAAAAATTCGTAAAATGAAGTGGTAGTGGATAGACCATATATTTAGAAAACTCAATTGTACAATTGAATTTGCGCCTCCATTCATTTAGTGTCAAACTCACACAGCTATTAAAGCCGATTGAACCTTCACAGTGAAGCAGATGTGTAGATTGGATGCTAGCGCAACAAGCTTTCAAATCTACTTTTTAAAATAAAATTTTCCCCAGCATTGGAGTTCATTTGTCACTAAGGGTTTTAGAGGACACAAAACCGTTAATCGTTAAGTAGTCGCCGTAGTCTAGTAGGTAGTGTGTTCGCTTATTAGACGTAAAGCCCGAGTTCGAGCCCTAGGCCAGACATCAAAAGGAAATATGAAAAAATATTTCTTCGGCGACTTCCTCTCAGCAGATTTCTGGCAAAAACTCTGAGAGTTAATAAACCTTTAAAAAGTTTCTCAAAAAGGAGTCGACGTTAAATTGTAGGTCGCGCTACTCAAGTATAAAATTAAGGCACACAACATGAGTGGTGTTGAGAAGCTAGGCCGTAATACTGACTGAACAGTTGTAATGGCCAATTATGTATGTATGTATGTAAAACCGTTAACCCACAGTGTTTTTCCTATTTCCATAGAGTTTAAGAAGTCATTGCACTTTAAAACAAATTTTTATTTGAGAGAGAGAGAGAGAGAGAATAAGATTTCAAAAATCAACATTTAATAATAAAAATAAATAAAATGTCTGAGGTTTGTTTTCAATTGTAAACATTGTAAAAATATTTCCATAATTTGATGAAGATGAACTTCTAAGCCAAACACAAAACACCGAAACAAACCCCTTATCAAAGTCATTCAACTGGCAATGAATTTAAATAACTTCGAATTGTATCGAATTAAATACAATCCAAGCAATCCTAGCAATCCAAAAACTAACGAAAAACTTGTCAACAACACTAATGTTTGTTTGTATTGCTAACTAAATATCGTAATAGGTCTTTGAGGAAAAAAAAATTCTTTAAATTTCTCACATGTTGTTAAACAATTAAAGAAATAATATTTTTTTGGTAAAATTGATTTATGGCATCCCGTTCGAACACCGGCATACAAGTGTGGCTTAGCTTTACACTGATTTTTTTTACGTTTCTTTGCCATCGTTTCAAAATTTTAAATGATTTTTTCTTTGAATTTTTTTTTATTGCAAATTGTTGATTTTCTAACCAAATTGGCTATATTCTAGAAATATTTTTTTTTTTTAAATAAAATAATTTATGATTTTATGTTGACATTTTGGTATGCGAAATTGTTGCACTGGTTGCTGTTTGCTTGCATATTTGCACCTCATGCAATACAGCCACAATACAACTTTGACAACTCCAACAACTGAAAGAAACTGTATACGCAAACTATTCAAAAACAGAAAAAATAAAAGAAAAATAAAATAAAATTTAAAAACGAAAATATAAAAATTGTTGACTTGAGAAAATTTTTGAAAAACATATTGAAATGCCGATTGGGACTGTCTGTCTGTCTGTCTGCTTGTCTGTCACAGTGTATGCACATATGCAGCTGCGATTAAATCTAAACACTTGTCTCCAATGCTATGACAGAAATTTAACAAATCCCGTACGAGAAACAAAATTTTTAATTGCAGTTAATTTATGTAAAATTTACTACAAAAATTCTTTAAAAATTCAAGCAAAAATTTTAAAAAATTTCAAATAAAATGTATAGAATTCAAATTCAAAATTTATATGTATATGCAGTGCATAGTGCAAGCCGAAACCATATTAATGGTAAAGTCGTTTACAAACATAGAACTAGTTCACTAGTTCTGCGTTATTGGCTTAAGGGGGCCAAGAACGCAAGTGTAACTGCAACGTCATCGTACCATCTCTGACGATGAAACATGTTCAACTACGAGAATAAGTATCGTTTTTAGGTATCGAGCCAGATATGGCATATGTATGTAACTCTACATACATACACCGTAGTCTAGTAGGTAGTGTGTTCGCTTATTAGACGTAAAACCCGGGTTCGTGCCCAGGCCAGACATCAAAACGAAATATAAAAAAAAAAAATATTTATTCGGCAAATTCCTCTCAGCAGATTTCTAGCAAAAACTCTGAGAGTAAATAAAATTGCCATGAAAAAGTTTCTCAAAAATCTGTCGTTCGGAGTCGACGTTAAACTGTAGGTCCAGCCACTCAAGCATAAAATTAAGGCACACAACATGAGTGGTGTGAGAAGCTAGGCCGTAATCCTGACTGAAGGGTTGTAATGCCCAATTATGTATGTATGTATGTAACTATACTATCTAACAGTAAGACCGCCATTCGATCATACGGCTCTTATAAGGTTAATTCTGTCTGAAGAAGCTGAATCAACTGGGGCTCTCAAGTCATGTGGAAATTCCCAGCAATGAGCGAACGAACTTGGAAGGAGAGGGGTTTTCCGTTGATGTGCTCAGAACCCTCCATCCAGAGCGGCTCTACGAAAGTAAGGATAAAGAAAAGAAAACCAAACCAAGTGTATTTGAGGCAATTAGTGCTTTTGTCGGAAAATTACAATAAAAACAAATCTGAATCATACATCAGACTATCCAGGAATAACCTAAGGTTGGTAAACAGCCTTTTGGCAGGGCACTGTAGTCTGAGAGTACATACACATATTTAGAATGGTGGTTGTATCGAGCCTAACACGTAGATTCTGTAATGATTTATCAAAAAAAAATATTTGACGTTATATTCTTACAATACAATGCGGTCGTTTTTGAACAACCATCGTTATTTTCAAGACATTCTGTGTCCCTGATTCTTTAATGGCCTTGAGCAATTGGTCTCTATTAAGATTTCTGACCTGACATTGAAAGTTTCATCCCTGGCCTTAGTTGTACGGTGAGGTGACTTAGTTTATTATTCTTTTACTCAATTTTCTCTTCTGCTTTATTTCTGACAATCACTTTTTTCTTCTTTCAGTCATTTATTTCTTCTTGTGATTTTTTTTTTTTTGTTTACCTCTGTCTATGAAGGTATCGACAATGGACCTTTCTGTGGTCTCTGGGTGTGGAGGTGTGTTTTCCACACGTGTCTCTACTTCCTAACCTAGCCTAATGAGAAATTACTGGTATGAGAAATTTATTGGAATTTTTATTTAAATTTTTTTTTAATTCTTTTTCAAAATTCTCAAAATTCCTTCAAGATTTTGTATAACATGAGTAAATTTTATTTTAAATTAAACAATTTTTATTCAATTAATTAAAAAAAATTGTTACCTTGAAAACTTATCAATTAATTGGAAGAAAAAAGCATTAAAAATTAAAATGAAATAAAAATAAAAATAAAAACACATTAAGCAATCGATAACTATAGAGAGTGCTCATGGAAGCATTAATTGAATCGATTATTTGTAAAAAGAAAGAAAAAAGACAAAAAAATTTTACAAAAAATTGTAAAAAATCAATTGAAGAAATTACGAGAAGAAATCATTAATTTTCATTAAATTGGAAACACTTTGGCTGGTCAACCTACTGCTGGTGACTGTGGGTGTTTCCATAGTCTTACGAAATGATAAATTCGCCATAATAATTAATAATCGTTAATTAAAAAGTTACAAAACAAATTAATGGTTTTTTAAATGAAAGCAATATATTGTATGCAATACACACATACACACAAAGAAACAATATACATACGTATGTATGTACATATTTATTTAATACAAACACTTTTTAAGAAAAAATGCAAATAATGAAGCAGAAGAAAAGAAGAGGATTTAATACAAAATTAATGAAAAACAAATCAATTCTCCTGTATCTATGCCCTCTGAGTTCAGAGTACTCATACTTTCTTGCTCTCTCATCTATGTACATCTATCTCCAGAGATATGTATGTACATATGAATCTCTAATGGTTTTAAAAATAATAACAAATTTGACATTGTCAATAGAAGCAACAGCAACAACAACAGCAGACAATAATAAAGAAATAAATATTAAAAGTCAATACAATAATAACACCAGCTACATAGTATAGCAAAGCAACAACAATCAAATTGTCGTCAGCCATTAATTTAAGCACCAATATAACAGCATTGTCTTGCACTTGATTAGCTTTGTTGTTGTTGTTATTGTTTTTGCTAAATACAAAAGCAGCAGGAGAGCGTAAGACAAGGAGTGTAAGAAGTATAGGGGGTTCGTTCGCTCGTTTTGTTAATTTAGCAATTGTACCGTTTTAAAGTAGTGTAAATAAACGATTAATAATTTAAATTGCAAGAAAACAAAACTGTGTGACAAATAAACAAAACAACAGAAATCAACAACAATAGCAAAACAATGCCATGCATGCATGCGAGTGTGTGTGTGCTTGCAAAGCAAAAACTCACACTTAGGTAGTGAGAAGGAGAGCGAAAATGTAAGTTAATGTTTGTAGAAAACAATGAGCCTAATCACACGAGAACAATTTTCGTTCTTTTCAAATCACACTTGATTAATATTAGTTTGGCATGAAATGTATACATGTATGTACACAGCTTTGTATGTATTAGTGTTTTTGCATTCATTTGATGTTTGGCTGATTTTTAAAAATTTGTATGTATTAGTTTTGAAGTCGCCGTGGTCTAGTAGGTAGTGTGTTGGCTTATTAGACGAAAGGCACGAGTTCGAATCCCAGGCCAGACATCAAAAAACAAAATACAAAAAGTAGGTCCCGCCACTCATGTATAAAATTAACGCGCACAACATGAGTGGTGTTGAGAAGCTAGGCCGTAATCCAGACTGAAGGGTTGTAATGGCCAATTATGTATGTATGTATTAGTTTTGTGCTGGTAATGCTCGGTTGTAGCTGGTTGAAACTTTACGCCACCGAAAAACCATTCTCTTCACCTCTCTTGCCTATAAACTATCATTTTACTCGAGCACAATTTTTCTCGTGTGATTAGGCTCAATGTATCTCTTCTAAATACAATGTATAAAAGATAACAACTTTAAAGAAATGCCAAGTGTGCTGGTGTGTGTGTATGTGTATGTGTGTTCGTCTTAATTGCAATTGACAGCTTGAAAAATTGATTTTTTAAATAATTTTTTTTATCTTTTTTGCTGTTGTTGATTTTTATGTAAATATTTTAAATTCCAAACAATTAAACAAATTTAACAATCATTCAATATTTAAGAAAATTACTTTTTAAGCAGAATTATTTGAAAAAAAGTTAAAAAACAATTTGTACACACTCTCACACTCAAATAAACACAGAAAATACAGCATCGTTAGAGGTAAAATAATGAAATTTATGCATTCGTATACATTCTATTAACGTGGTAAATGATTGTGAATCACTGGCTATTCTAACTTCATTAACACGTAGACCGCCGACTACGAGATAATTCGTTGATTGCGTTCCCTTCTAGGTTGCCAACTACGAGTTATCTCGTACTCACTAAACCATATCAGTGCTAGTATCGATAAATGGCTTCTGTGAAAAGAACAAAAAGTCAATGTTGGCTTGCGTGGCCAGTTTTCTGAAAATTGCCGCGGCAGTCAACGTGTTAACTACAGGCTTCCGTCTAATAAGCCAACCCACTATTAATTACAATACAATTACACATTACTTTTAGTTATATACGGGCTGGGTAACTTCGATCCTATGCTCAGTGTAGTGTAACAGACGAGAATCTCTGATGGGAGTCGAACCCACCACCCTCACGCTAATAGTCTAGTACACTAAGTTAGACTACGGCAGAACAAAATTTTCATTTACCATAGCCAGAGACCATCTTAAGAACCTCTAGGACATAAGAACATCGGCTCCTGGGTACTCAAGCATAAAATTCAACGACTGTTGCAGCATACCTTCTCTATCATCGTCAGACAACTCTAGAAAATCTGAGACGAACAATTTTTGAACACCCAGAATTTATTGACAGTACGTGTGTAGCCAGCAAAGATTTGCATAAAATCAACACATTCATAAAACTATCAGGATGAAAGGAAAATGCCAACCAGAAGTTATAGTTGAATCACAGAATAGATACACATACATACATAATTGGCCATTACAACCCTTCAATCAGGATTACGGACTAGATTCTCACAGAATAGATAGTATCGGCACTACAATGGGGCCTCATAGAGTCTAAGTAAGTTATGTATTCTGAGGTGGCTGCCAATTCAACTTTACCTTACCTCTTATTAACCTTAACAATCACTTTGAAAAATGTAAGATTGATTACTTTATAAGATAAGAAGCAATAAATTCGAAATTTAATTTAATTTATGTATTAATACGCTCTACAAAACCCCAATCAGAAAAGAGGCCCTAAAAACAACGGTCATCTGTTGTTTTAAGGCCTAATAAAATATGAAAATTTGGCACTTGGACATTTGATAGCATTTGATGTTTCAAAGAAAACACGATTAAATCATTAGGTTTTATGGCTATTATTAATGTCATAACTAGTGACAGATAATAAACATATTTTTAAATAAATTAAAACATTAATTTCGTTAATAAAACACAAATCAACTTCAATAAAATCATTGGCATGGAATATTTGATTTGAAATTTTGGAAAAATTCAAACGTAAACCTGTCGCCTGTGCCTACATTCGCTGTGAGTGATAACAACCATATAAATAACACTTTCGTTTTCCTAAACGACTTTCTTAAATACAAAAAAAAAGACTTCAATTCAAAACTATAAAGAAAAGAAATAAAAATGGTTAACAAATCTATTGAAAAATAATAAAATAGAAAAAAAAAATTCAGATGCGGGGGGAGATTTTTAAATTGTAGAAAAAAAAGTGTCTGTGACTGCAATATATGTATGTAGATTCAAGATTTATTTTAATATTCCATGTCTTAACAAAAGACATCATTTCGTATGCAGATGGTAAATTGATCGATCGACAATTAAAGCAAAAAAAAAACAACAACAAAAAAAACGAAAGCGTTCAATGATGAGCTACGGAAAAATAATGGTCAACATACAAATTGTTATGCCTATCTATCTGTCTATCTGTCTGTCTATTTATTTATCTGTCCACCCATCCATGCCATCGTCCACTTCTTGCATTTAATCAGTTCCAGTTATTAGTTGGTTTTTCTTTCTTCAAAAGCCATTTGTGGGCGTCAGTTTATTTAATTGTTTTTTTTTTTTTGTTATCTTCATTTAAAATTCATAATTTCTAATAACGTTTCTGTTACAGGTTTTTTTTTTGTTTTCTTTTTTCTCTTTCTGGGAAGATCCATCCATTCATCCAATTTAAAGTTTAAGCAACACTTTTCATTAATTTCATCTCGTCTTAAACGATTGTTTGTTTTTCATCGCATGTACGTGCTGGTGTCTTTTGTTAAAAGATTATGGCCGCAATCACTTATAAAGTGTGAGATCTTGGCAGTAACTTTTACTTTTTTTTTTTTTAACGGATTTTTTACTTAAGCCATTTAAATAAATGAAATAGTGTAGGTAAACTAGCCTGGTGTAGTAAAACAAAAAGTCATTCGATCACTTCTTGCTACTGTATTTCGAATTTGAAATATTTAATTCTGGGTTGGGAGATGTAAACTCGTGTTATTTAGGCAGCATTACAGCAAAGATTGGTGGTTCTAAAGATGTCACATTAAAACCATGTAAAATGAGGACGACACAAGCCTCATTTGGAGCCCTGCTAACAACCCTCTTCGGCGCAATGTAACCTAAGATATGTTATACATACATACATAATTGGCCATTACAACCCTTCAGTCAGGATTACGGCCTAGCTTCTCAACACCACTCATGTTGTGTGCCTTAATTTTATACTTGAGTGACGGGACCTACAGTTTAACGTCGACTCCGAACGACAGATTTTGAGAAACTTTTTCATGGCAGGTTTATTTACTCTCAGAGTTTTTGCCAGAAATCTGCTGAGAGGAAGTCGCCTAAGAAATATTTTTTTTTGCATATTTCGTTTTGATGTCTGGCCTGGGGCTCAAACCCGGGCTTTATGTCTAATAAGCGAACACACTACCTACTAGACTACGGTTAGGTTATATGAACCTAAAATCAATTCTACTCTACCACTGCAAAACATAGAACGTTGTAACGCGCTATATTTAAATGTTACAAGTTTTTGTTCCACCTCCGTGGAATAAAAATAGAAGATTAGCAGCCAAAATCAAATACTTGTTAGTGTCAAAGATGTAAAATGCTTCAAATGGAATCTGCTTCAATGCTTTTGAATTGATTCAGATTTTGAAATTGTTGCTTACGTTCTTCTTTAATTTAATAAAAAAAAATTGATAAAATGATGTATATTTTCCATTGATCAGCTGCAAACGTTTTTGCCTGACCTGGCCAGCCTTTTTCTCTCGTATCAAATCTCACTTTATGACAGTACAATCCGTTATTCTGTTAAGAAAATCAATTACATACACATATTCAACATTAGTACACTTTCTGAGGGCGATTTAATAGTTGGTCCTGACTCCCCAGTCTGCCACCTCTACGTAATCATCGAGTGATGGGTTAGGGGGGAAGAGCAGAGGCGTTGGGGGAACGGATCGGTTTGTTATGTTTCTCGATGTCTATGGCCTGCTATAGACAGTGTAAGAAGAGCTTGGCTGATGGACTTGGATAAGGCCAGTTTAAGGTTAAATATCGGGTTTATCACAAGGCACTGCGAGATAAGGTTGCTGACGGGGATCTGGAACAGATCCCAGCCGGACTACTGCAGGGTATGTGCGATGAGGAGGAGTTGGAGACTCCTCTGCAACTGCTCAGCCCTTAGTAGGTTGAGGTTGAGGCAGGGGCTGCTTTGAGGGTGTGAATTCTGTGTCGAGAGCCGACATCAAGGCTCTTCACAGATTCATTAGTAACTTGAGCTGGTTGAGAAGTGCTAGGTCTTCACCAGTATAGCGGCGTTCTCCCTTTTTGTTTTGTTTGGTCTGTGTAATTCCTTCGTTTTCCATTCTCTCTTCCTATCCCCTCTTTTATCCTTCCTTTTTAAGGACATTACGTACAATGAGTCAAATCGACCTCCGGATACTGTACTTGTCTCAATTGACAGCTACACGTCCTCTAACCTAACCTAACTTTCAACATAAGTATGCTTAGGCAATACTTGTATAAAATATTTTTAATTTTGAAATACATTATTTGAGAAAACTATTGAAAGACAAACAAACAAATGTCTTTAGATTCGAACGAACATATGTTCAATAAATGTTTAATGAAACACGCATAATTCAAATAATTCGACACAAAAAGAACTGATTTTATGAATTTCAATTCAACTCTAATTTGTTAATAATTTTATGGCCGAAAACTGTTTACGGTCCTGTAGGACATTTTTTTTATTCAATTGATTATTCCTGCAAGCTATCAATCTACCCCAAACATACCAATGACTGCCATAGATTTGGAATAATTTTTTCTGAATCAACAATAACTCTTAAATAATCAATCTAAAATGATTTAAAATAATAATTTATACCACCGATTGAATGGATAAAACCCATTATAAACCAAAAAAAAAATGCATAATTACATGCTATATGCCTGCATATTTATCAAATGTCTGTCCCTTTTAATGAAAATAAATTAACACGTAACGAATTGTAAACACCATACTATAGTAGGAATAGTTCGTAATGCAAATAATTTCAAAATTTGAAAATTCTAACAGGATCTTCTGTGTCATGTATGTATGACATACATACATAATTGGCCATTACAACCCTTCAGTCAGGATTACGGCCTAGCTTCTCAACACCACTCATGTTGTACGTGTTAATTTTATACATGAGTGGCGGGACCTACATTTTTAAAGTCGACTCCGAACGACAGATTTTTTGAGAAACTTTTTCATGGCAGGTTTATTTACTCTCAGGGTTTTTGCCAGAAATCTGCTGAGAGGAAGTCGCCGAAGAAATATTTTTTCATATTTCGTTTTGATGTCTGGCCTGGGACTCGAACACGGGCTTTTCGTCTAATAAGCCAACACACTACCTACTAGACTACGGCGACTTCATCTTCTATATCATTGTCCGGGGCATTTGGAAACATGAGACAAAGTATTCTTGGACACCTAGAATTTGTTGCCAGCACATGTCTAGCAAAAGCCGATTTGAATAGTTTAAAGTATTACAAAGAGAATACAGAAATGAGATGCCAATCTAAACAGATTCAAATATAATGCCTATTACCCATTCCTGCAATCTATTTTCCCACTTCTAATACTCTGCACTTGAAGTGTAGGGCAGCAATCTATTAAGAATTACTTGTACTTAAAAAAAACCACTCAAAACATCTATAAAAAGAACTGTATGGACCATGTAAAGCTTGATACTATGCACTTATCAATGTTCTGCTTCTTATTAGAAACTTTTAAAAGATTTAAAATGTTTTATTAAATACGAAATTAAAGGCTCTCTGCATATGGAGTGGTAGCTAAAACTGCAGCAGCAACAGCAGCCAACGGAGTGGCCAGTTAATAGCGGTTAAGCGGTTATGTGGCCATTTGGTAATTTAGCTGGTGTGCTAGCTAGTAATACAATGTTATTAACTTTACACTTAATAAATCATTATGCCACTTCATGTTTTATTATATTTAATACTTGCATACATATTCGTATAACCATACATACATATGCACACAAACTTTATTTGGTTAGATAAACGCATTTAAAATTCTGCTAACAGATTATTTGAAGGCACTTAAAAAAAACGACAACAGCAAGACGGCGTTTTTAAATTATAAAATACACTTTTTTCTTGTTTTCTTAATAAAATTTTATATTATTTAATAAGCTAAGTAGTAACCAGTCTGTTTTACTAGCAACAACAAAAAACCCAACATTGTAATAATGATTCATTTTATCAGTGAAAATATTGATTAAATAGCGGCAGTAGCCTTTAATAAAACACAAGTTGCCGAACAGAATTCGTTTAAGGAATTCAGTACAAATAGTCTGCATGAATTGAAAAGTCTTCTATCGGCGGCTTGCGGAGAATTTTAGAATTTTAAGAACCGCAAAACAAATGAAAACAGTCGCACAATGTATATAAAAACAAAACTCCACATATTCTCAACGATCTTTCCCAAGGACATAAAAAATGCTAATCATATCGACACTTAGCAAGGGAATGGATCAAAAAGACAAGTTCAAACTGAATCGGTATCGACGCTATACTGTAGGTCTTACCACTGATGTGAATAAAATTAACACAAACAACATGGATGAGGTGAGAAGCTAGGACGTAATTCTGACTAAAATGTTGTAATGTGGAGATTAGAAGTTGCAGACAATAGAGCATCCCCTATGTAGCTGTTCAGCTTTTTGTAGAAGAAGATTGATTACTTTAGGAGGGGATCTACTAGAGAGGGGATCTCCTAGAGAGTTTGAACTGTCTCTAGGCAGCTGGCATGCACTTGCTTCAGAGGTTTTTAATGAGACCAAACCAGTGTTGCAAAATTGAAATTTTAAAATGGTACGTACTGTACTATAACTGAAAGAGTACTTTTTCGCATCAAATGGTACTTTTGTAAAATGGTCATTACAATCCTTCAATCAAGATTATGATCTAGCTTCTCATGCCACTTATTTTATGTGTATTAATTTTAAACATGAGTGGCGGGACCTACAGTTTAAACTCGACTCCGAACGACAGATTTTTTGAGAAACTTTTCATTGGCAATTTTATTTACTCTCAAGAGTTTTTGACAGAATGAGATTGCCGAAGGAATATTTTCTTCATTTTTCATTTTGTTGGAAATTGTCTGACATGGGGTTCGAACCGTGAGCTCTCAGCTAGTAAGCCAGTACACGTACTCGTAGGACACTGAACAGAAAAGCTAACGACTTATACGTGTTCCTCACGTGTTCTGAACGTAACAAAACGTAAAAGTTCCATTTAGTCAAACGTTGACGTTCATTTGTAGCATATGAAGAGCAATATAAATGCTTACCGAAATTACTTTAAGGTTCGGCAAATGTTCGCATTGCTTTTCGTATTTTAAAAACGAACGTAAGTTCCGTGAACGTTTGGCTAACCGGGGCTAAAGACTAATTCTACCTTTAGCAATACGTTCCTAATGCATTAATAAGTGAAAAGCGTAAGATATAAAATATTTAAAAAAAAGGTATGGAAAATGTAGCGGTGGTACTGTGATATTTGCTGAAATGGAATAGTACTAAAAAAAAGTGCTAAAGTAATGAATTGTTTCAACACTGAACTAAACACTCTGTTTTTAGCACTTTTCTTTTACTCTCTATCTCTGTCTCTATCTCGTTGCCTTTACATCATTTTTTTTCTCCTTTCTAGGACGATCACAATCTGTCCACCAATCTAGTTACAAACTTCAAAATTCCTGCACCTACATATTCCTAAATCCAAAAACTTTTCAAACCACATCACCTTGATTGAATCAGTCAGGCCTTATAAGTGAATAATTTTTGTTTGGCAAGATAAGATCTTAATTTAACAAGACAAGAAAGCAATTTAAATAAATATACGACTCCATTAAAGTCAAGTATTAATAATTTCAATAATTTTGTTGTTGTTGTGTTCTTGTTTTTTCTTTTGGGGTTAATCACAAACACATTTGTAAGGCGGGTGCTAAAAATTATCACAATACGAACTCACTCCAGATATTCATTCATTCATTCAATAGTATACTAATATTGGCAATAAATGAATTTAGTTTGGCTAAAAACAAGCTTTTTTTTCTCTTACTTTTTTGTGTTGCCAAAATAATTATTATTTTTCCTTGCTTTTGTTTTTATATTTGTTTACTTTGGCAGACATAAACAACACACTACTGGCACACCGATACAGCTCCTACAAAAATTTATGGCTTTGAAGTTAATTTCTTCCATATACAATGTTTTTTTGTTTTGTTGTTGTTGTTTTTTTTATTTCTAATACAGAAATATTTTCGTCTATGAACCACTCACCTAAACCATAAAAATTAACAACAAATAAAGGAAAAATTTAATGAAAGATATTGTGTTGTTCATACCCCCATTACCCATTCAGAGGGATGCAGTGTGAGGAAGACAGGGTGGAATAATTGGTTCCGAAGGTGAGAGACACCACTTGGATTTTGAATAGCAGAGCGAACAGCACCATCTAAATGAAAAATTTCAAACAATTTTTATACATATTTGTATAGCATTTTCCAAACAACAGACAGACAAGCAAGCATTCCTACACATACAACAAATTTATTGACTTGAAATATGTATTGATGTTCAAATCAAATTGAGGGTGTTTAACGTTGGTGGTGGTGTGATGGTGAAAATGTTCAAAAATGTTCCCGTATATAGATTTATATACTACTCATCATGTACATATCTACACACTTATTTGTAGGTTACCCAATTATTAAAGATAATATAAACAATAGCAACAAGAACAAAATAGAAGAAAACAATAAAAATCGACAACACATCGAACATGTTGTATATGTAGGTAAAAACAAAAATGAAATATACAAACATTACATGAAAAGTGTATCTGTTCATCAACTACGCCTTCCTTTATTCGAAACTCTATCAATGGTTCCCACAACATCAACAACATCAACTACAACAACAACAGTTGTGTAAACAATACCTACACTAAAGTTAAAGAAAAAGAATTTCAAAATAAGTTGTTCAAAGAAATTTTTTTGTCAAAACAGTTGATATGTACATATCAACCAACTAATATGGGAAATAATAAATAATAATATGTATACTATATACTACTCAGACAGGAAAGTTTAAGGATTTCAAACAAATTAAACATGTCTTTCTCCAAAATTTGTGTGTATATAAGATTCAGTACGATCCTATCGGAATATAAACGTTTCTAGATACCAGCTCTCCGAGTGTTCTCAAATTTGTTATGAAACTGTTTTTCGCATAATCTAAGAACTATACAAAGAGATAATTGAACTTTCTATTGAATTCTGAACAGCTAAAGCACGCATGGACTTGGAAAGGAATAGAAAATTTAAATAGAAAAAAAGAGAAATAAATCGAATTTAAAAATTCTGTTTGTACAATATGTAGGGAAACTTAGAAAAAAATCCTTCTTCAATCAACTCATTGGAAATTCTTGGTTTTAATTGCACTTAATATTATTGCGAGTGCTTTAGATTTCATTCAGAGATCAGCAATGAATCCTTTCTTTGCTACTCATAAGTACTCATGAAATTTTAACTACTCTGATTCATTCGTACTCACTACAACATTGATTTATAATTACAGATTGCAATGAGTATGAGTACAACGTTGACATCAAAATATGTTTGATTCATACGCCTACTCAGATTCAGATTCATAAATTTAGAAAAATACTTATAATACTCATAAATGATTCGAATCATTCATCAAAATTTACAGTCTTAGCTGTTGTTGCATTTACAAAAAAAAAGAAGAAAGACAAAGACGGCAAGCAAAAAAAAAAGTATGAGTACGATGAGTACTTCAAACTTTGAATATGAGTAGTATGAGTATAATACTAAAATAAGTAGAACGCATATAAGTATCAGAAATTAGGAGTATGATTCGAATCTACTCATCTTTTTAAATACTCAGTGCTGATCTTTGATTTCGTTTGAGTTGCCCGTTGTTAGAAAATCTACCACATTTTTAAACTTTTACTTGTAAACACTTTTTTTTTTGCAACAATTATAAATTTTTACATCTCAGCTGACAACGCAATTTAAGTTCAGATTTTGTAACTCAACCCCAAAGACTGAACACATACATAGGTAAATTTGATCAGTTAAATTTAATGTACCGCCATGCAGCTTATGTTCTCCTTTATCAGCGCTAACGCTAAAGAAATGGCTGTACTTCAAGCTCAATCATTCAGAAAAGTTTTTCTAAATAAGAAAAAAAAGTACTTCCTTGAAAGCAGAATTTCCTCTGGATTAGAATCGATTCAAACGACCCTTTTCGGTGATTTCCTGCAGGTTTGGATGGATAGCACTCTTAATATAATATAGTCCGACGATTGTTAATAGCATATCTCCATTACAGAATGATAGAATAGATATTTTGTTACCAATTCTACAATTACTTATGGTGTTTTCTTTTCTACCAAAAAATGTGCACTTTATTGTAAAAAATGCAATTTTGTGTTTGTTTCATAAAAATGTTTCTCCCTCTAAAAGGGTGGTATGTTTTATTCTAAATTATTCGCACTTGAAAATGGTGGAGGGCATTGCATTTTACGCCCTGTATAAATCGAGAGTGCTGATAATGCCCTGTAAAGCAAATGACTTTTGTTTATTTATAGGGCTACCAGATGAAATTTAAAAAAAGTCGCCTAGTATCGTTATCCAATTTTGAAGTTAATTTTTTCATTGCTTGGGGGGTAACCTTAAGGGAAAATTACATTATTAAAGCTACATGGTCAGTAATATAAAAAATTGCATTCAGTGTTAGAACTGTGTTAAAAAAATTTTATTTGGTTATAAAAAAAAGCTCTAAAAGAATGATATCGAAAAATTAGCGATCTGGCAACACCTTTTTTATGTTTACATATTTTATTGAAAACAAATCAAAAAATTAAACATATTTTTAAGGGCACGGGGCATACCCTTTTTTCATATTTGTGTTATGTTCATCTCAAATAAAAATTACATTATAACAGGGTTGGTCAGCAATTTTTTTTATGCACCTTGTAAGAGGGTGACATTTTCTTTGGAGAAAAGAAAACACCATTAGTGTCAAAAATACGCACAGACACAGAGAAGAGTAAATAAAGAGGAATAGTGCGGAACTTTCATTGTCACCTTAAAGACCTCAAATTTGCAACGATATCTGCTTCCTGTGTTATAAATAATCAAACTACTGTGGCTGAAAATAGAAGTAAGGTTGAAGCTAAATGTGAGAAAAACGTATTCGATGTCAGTAAATAACACGATCGCAAGCGAAGTTGCAACCGCAGAATTATGAAATAGAACAAGAAAAGAAAGTGTAAAATATCCAATAAAAAGAAGGACCACTTGCAATGGCACTAGAATGAAATCTACTGGGGACGACGAGCGATGACTGGTTCGATCTAAAAAAAGTGAAGCAGAATGTACAATGTACTACTAACAGAAGTAATTGGAAAAATCTTGTAGAAAATTCGTGTTCCCCTTGTGGAATAAATATAGAAATAACTATTATTATATATATGTATTATTAATAAAAGAAGCTCCATGGGAAACACTATTATCCTAAAACATTCGATAAGAGCAGTTAACTTTTAATAAAGCCCTCTTGTTATATACAAAACAATACAGTTTAGAAGAGATCCCACCTTTCCCTAACGATAATCAATTTAAAATTTAAAAAAAATATTCACTTTCGAATATAACAAATTATTTTCGGAAATCAATTCGAAAATAGAAAACTAAATCAATTAAAGGTATGTATGTATATTAAATTGTAGTATTAATTTAAAATTTAAAAAAATATTCACTTTCGAATATTACAAATTATTTTCGAAAATCAATTCGAAAATAGAAAAATAAATGAATTAAAGGTATGTATGTATATTAAATTGTAGTAGCATGTACTTGCTATTGTAAGTTCTTTCTTAAAAATAATGCTAAACATTACGTTTAATTGATGCCAAGCCTTATGAGTTTTCAGAATTCTTTTTAGAAAAATAACACAATACATACTTATTTACTAGCCTTATAAGATAATCAATAATTGATGTAAAAACTACGTCAAGCCTATTAGAAACAATAAATTTACTATCTATTTACTGTATTTACACTATTAAGCTTAATTATTACCTAGCTTATGGTTAGTTAAATGTATATTTTATATTGTTTTGCTATTTTAATAACTTATAATGCTAACTTACAATGGGTATTAAATTTATTGATTTAATAATTAGTTTTATTTTTTAGTAGGTAATAACTTTAATACAAATCTATGTACATACATACATATATATACATTTACACTAATTAGTAGTAATTAGTATTAGCTGGGCATTAAATAAATAGGCAACATTGAGTTTTGTTATTGTTTGTTGTAAAAAAAAAAAACAATTTTTTTTTAGTTTATTTAACACAATGAGATAAAAAATAATTTTTCAATACAGTACATATTTGAATAAATACAATATTTTAACAAATGATTTCTTAAAAACACAAAAACAAAAATACATAATGATTAGATTCATATTGTAGATACACAACCAAAAACATAAAACAGCAACATAAACATAAAGAGTATCTCTCCAGCGCATTGACGGACTGAATGTGTCAGTTGTGTAAATGTTAACTGATGATTTGATAGATTTGGTAATGGCATATGATTTCTTAATTTAATCCACAATCTAATCTAAATGATTACATGTACAATCCATTAAATATGATGTTGTTGTAGTAGTCATAGCAAAATGTAAGTTGTCGAATTGTTATTTTAAGTGTATAGCTGGCTATTGTGCAATGTTGTTTATATGTATGGCACACATGAATGAATCTTGTCAAGAATTCATTTCATTTACACTCAACATACACACACACAGAGAAATATTTATATGTATATATAAAACACATTGTGTCTGTATTTCATGTTCAAAACTGTTAGAAATTATTGATTAAGTGGAAAACTCACGCTATTTATCTTTTCAAATTTATATGTATAACATATCCACACACAAATAATAAATAGGGTTTCTTTCTTCTTCATTCTTTCTTCTTTAAGGCAGTTTTCCGATTCATTTTAAACTTGCTGATACACAAACAATAATTTTAGGTTTCGTAAAAGATAGTCCTGTCTGTGGTAAATGCTTGTATAATTCCTGAAAATAAGGAAAAAAAACAAATTAAATCAATTTTATTGGAATTAAGGTATTAATTTCTTATTTAAGAAACTAAAAATAATTATTAATTAAATAAGAAATTAAATTAATGGTTAGGTTACCTATGGCCACTCAAAACAAAAGGTATCAAACGAAAAGTATGAAGACTGCAATTAAAATATTAAAATACACATACGTACATACATAATTGGCTATTACAACCCTTCAGTCAGGCTTACGACCTAGCTTGTCACACCACTCATGTTGTGTTCGATAATTTTATACTTGAGTGGCGGAACCTACAGTTTAACGTCGATTAAAAACGAAAGATTTTTGGAGAAGCTTTTCATGGCAATTTTTATTTACTCTCAGAGTTTTTGCCAGAAATCTGCTGAGAGGAAGTCGCCGAAGAAATGTTTTTTTTTCATATTTCGTTTTGATGTCAAGCCTGGGATTTGAACCTTGGCCTTGCGTCAAATAAACTACCTACTAGACTACGGCAGAATTACCCCCAATCAAATTAACACATTTCTCAAACTGATATTGGCTGGGTGATGAAAGTAAATTATTTGCATCAACATCGAATGCAAAAGGTAGTGGAGGAATGACGCCTGTTTGATGCATTTGACGAAGAATCAATTTGTCTCCTAGAACCAAATTCTACATTCGGACCAGTAGAAAGAAAATAATCGCTCACAAGCTGCAAGCTTCGACCAGGAAAAGAATAATTGGGTACCATCAGCACAACGCCAAATCACATTGACACACATGGATTCGTCTGAAGCTCCATAACAGCATAAGGAAAACGAATGTGCGATTACTAGAGCCTAGATTAGAGCAAATGTTGGCAATTTTTTTAGGTATTATAAAATTGTATATTTGAGTTAGGTTAAGACACCAAAAAGGACATTTTTCATATGACACAAAGTAAAAAGCTTTAATTCTTAGAAAATAGAAATATAGGAATGCTAGGTTAAGTGTTGTTCAAAGTAATTAAAAAAAGGGTTGTTGTTGTTGTTGTTGTAACAGTTCTGCTGTTGTCTCCGAAAGTATCTACATACATAATTGGCCATTACAATCCTTCAGTCAGGATTACGGCCTAGCTTCTCAACACCACTCATGTTGTGTGCGTTAATTTTATACATGAGTGGCGGGACCTACAGTTTAAAGTCGACTCCGAACGACAGATTTTTTGAGAACTTTTTCATGGCAATTTTTACTCTCAGAGTTTTTGCCAGAAATCTGCTGAGAGGAAGTCGCCGAAGAAATATTTTCATATTTTCGTTTTGATGTCTGACCTGGGATTCGAACTCGGGCCTTTCGTCTAATAAGCCAACACACTACCTACTAGACCACGGCGACTTCAAACTCCGAAAGTATCTCCCTTGGGAAAAAAACTTCCGGTTGATACAGCTTTCGCTGGGTTAACAATCCTTGGCCGATGATGAGTCGGTTCGTTCCCAAGCGAAGAGCCGATTGTCGTGGGAACGGATGACCAATAATGTAAATGATAGTTGTAAGCGTGTGATTAAAATTGATTTCGAAAGAAATTACATTTAAAATTACACAAAGTTTTGATCTTAACTTTCAAATCTGTTTAAGCCACCCACCCATCTAATCTGTTTTTATCACACTCATTTGAACATTTTAACATGTTAGCAAGTGTGTAATATCTAACGAATAGAAACCTTTTCAGATTTGATCAGTTATTAATTTGAATTGTCCAAAAAATATTAAATAATAACAGTAATTATTAGTAAATAGTAATTTAATTTAAGAAATGAAAAAAAAGTTAACAAAAATTTACGATGGAAAACATACTTCTTTAGTCTAAAAAATATTCATTGTTGTTGTAAAAGAATAAACAAAGAAACAACATATAACAAAGCAATATTTGACTGGTATACTGTAGACATTGAAAAGGCATTTAAAACCATAAACCAGCTCATAATATGAAATGAAGATTCATGCTAAGGAAACTAATCCATCGGCAAAGTGACCTCCTGCCCAAAATTGAAAGTTATATTGAGAAAGGGGGCAGGTCAGGCATTCGGCCAATGAAGATCAGTGTGGAAATCAAGTCATATTGTCATAATTCTGGACTATTGTAGGCATGTGATATGTGGAATATGACAAAAAGCGCCCTAAAGCCGTCACCAGTATTCGGCAATCGATAGAAATCACGCCGACATATTACAACAAAACGGTGCTGAATTGATCGTATATTTTTTTTTATGCAGAGGGAAAATTCAACGAATGAAAACAAAAATCATCACTCTGGGTAGACAAAGATTGATTAAAGACAAGTAAAGAAAAATAAAGTTTAAAAAAATTTAATATAAAATAAGGTATATTGGGGAATATTATATTTAATAGCTCCGGGCCAGACATCAAAACGACATATGCAAAAAATATATTTCTTCGGCGACTTCCTCTCAGCAGATTTCTGGCAAAAACTCTGAGAGTAAATAAAAACCTGCCATGAAAAAGTTTCTCAAAAATCTGTCGTTCGGAGTCGACGTTAAACTGTAGGTCCTGTCACTCAAGTATAAAATTAAGGCACACAACATGAGTGGTGTGAGAAGCTAGGCCGTAATCCTGACTAAAGGTTTGTAATGGTCAATTACATATGCAAAGATTAAATATAAATTATAAAGATTGAAATATGAATTAGAATTATTAATTACATCGGATGTAATTGTCAGTTAATTCTATTTAAATAAAAACAAATAAAAAAATTTACGATTTCATTGAAATAGTAATAGAACGGTGAAGTGAACGGTTTTTAAAAAACGGGGAAAATCTTATGCAAGTGGATTAAACCAAGTATATATTTTTATAAAACGTTTTGACATATGACTTTGCAATTTATAACAATAAATTCGAAAAAATTAAAATTTCTAGAAGAATCTCAATCTGAATTTGATTTAAAGTTAAATCACTATTATGAATATTAATAAAAATAATTTAAGTTCACATTCAACAAATATTTGATGAAAAACTAACAACAAACAAACTTAAGGCTTGAAAAACTCAAACGGTTTTAATAAAATTATGCAAAACATATTTGAATACAAACGAAAGTATTAGCTAAACAAACCAATTATATGTAATTTAATAAAAAAAAACTGTTTCATTTTTAATTAAAGAAGAAAAGTTAATAAAATTATTTCAAAACTTACCTTACTTTACTTTATTAAGCTCAGCATTAGTGACAAATGATGTTGTAACTTATTAAGATGTAGACAAAACACACAGTCTTTAAATTGAGTTATTGAACCAAAACATTATGTCTATACAAAGTTTCCTTTGTTTGCGTTAAAGATGTTTAAATAAGCCTTTGGTTTAATTTTGTTTGGAAACATTTTCTTTGAATTTCCAGCAATTACAACTTCGTGAAGGCTCTTGCAAAGTATATGTACATATATATCGTTGTATACCTTTATAAATAAGAAAAAAGAGTAAAAGTGTAAGATTAATACGTGAGCGTTTAATTAGTAATTTACACAACTTACTTGTAAAGTGATATGTTGGATTTAGCTATTAGCTTTGATAATACTTGTGCTCAAAGTTTCATCCTTCGGAGATGCTTCTCTCTTTTTTTTTTTGTATATTTTTTTCACACTTTATGGTTGCTTGTTTTTGTTGTTGTTTAAGGTTGCTTGTTAACAAAAAAGCATTAAATTTTAATGGTTCTAGTACAAGGATTATTAATACAATTGTCACTTCTTAATGTGGATTATTTTACACGTATAAAAAAAAAAAGAAATTCTTCACTTTAATTAATGCACAAATAACGACACTAATAAATAAATAAAAAAAACCAAATGTTCTGTAGGCAAACAACCAACATACTAAATGAAAGTGTACTTAATGTATATATTCTAACAGAAATGAAAAGCTTAAAATCTAAATAATACAAGTGGCTCTTTAAAAGCATTCATACATACATACAAATATAACAACATAAAATTCGTAAAAGTTTATATAAAATATACTCTCTGTTCTTAATATAATTTTAATACGATTAATATTTAAACTAATATATGTATGTATGTATACAGTTTTGTTATTTTCCTTAAAAAAAAATCTGAGAACTCTTTCAAATCGTTGACTTTTGGTATTGAATTTACAAGAAAAAGATAATTTCTAAAGTATAGTGCTTATTATTGCTTTATAAAGTAGAGTAGTAAGAGGAAGTAAGCTTCAAATACTTGCCTAGAACTATAAACTGCTTTGTTATTTGTAGCCAATTAGGTTGCTGCTGTTTAGTTTAACCAATTGTTGTTATTAAAGCTTTTTTTTTGGCCAAGCATTTTTCTTGCAACACTTTAGCTGTTTTCTTTATCAGCTTTGATGTACGCTTTAAACGGTGCATGCAACAACATTTTATCCTTTAAGATGTTTTTCTTATATGCGCTGTAAGTGTATGAAAACTTATTAAAACAAAAACAAAAATCAACACACTCTTTCAACTCGAGTAACATCCCAAGGAGAAACATAAATAAAAAAGGATGATACGATACGAGTAAATTACAATTATAATTATTATACACATATGTATATGATGATGGAAATAAAAATACATATAAAACCTGCTCTGCCTGCAAGGATAACACAAACACCACCACATCATTGCATGGATCAAAGAAATTCATCATTTATTTTGGTGATGAAATGTAATCAAAAACTTGGGCTTTATTCAATAGGAAATAGTATGGTTGCTGGGCCCGTTAATGAATTATGTTTTAATATCAACAAGTAATTTATTTGCTGCTTAGCGACCCATATTTCATTTTGTTTTTTATAATTTTTGTTTTTTTTTTTTTTAATATTTTATGTAAGACAATGGCAAATTAATTGCAAAACACTTACCCACAACTCATAAAATTCATATACTCTGGCGTTTCCTTAACTAGCAATTAAACTAAATAATATAGGAAATTATTATTAATTGTTTTGTGCCACTTTTACTTAAATTTTCTTGTTTTTCAAATTTCCTTGCTTCAAACTTTTCATCGTTTCGTTTTAACAGATTTTACATGGAATTCTGTGTAATTCTGAGAAAAAGTTTAAGGAAACGGCTTATGAACACGGATAATGCAATTAAAAACTTACATTCGTGTAAGTGAATACAAAAGAAATCATTTTTAATGAATGTTTCAAATTAAAAATGAAATAAAATATTATTGTTTTCAATACTCGAAATGTATTGCAAAAAAAAAACAAACTGAAAACCTGTGTTATAATTGTATGGCGAATTTATTTTATTTTTATAAATTGAATCTGGTTCGCTATTTAGTCATGAAGTAATAAAATTGTTTACAACCATATTGAAATCTTAAAAAAAAAACAATAATAAGAGCCAACTACTTTACAATTTTATTACATATGAAAATTTCAATTTGCGCCGTTTAAAGAACCATAGTTTATTGCGTAGTTTCCCCCAATTAGAGGCGCCAATTGTAGTATAGGCTATTTTGCGTCAAGTGTAATATATGATATAGTCAGTCACTATGCTTCCCATAGTGAATAACAACAAAATAGTTAACCTTTACGGCTGTCTCTCTTGAAAAAAGAAGGAAGGAAATAGATACAACTGAAACTATAATTTTGACTAAAACTGTAAATGCATATTTTAACAAGGAATCGTTCTTTACTTATAATTATTTAAGATATTGGTAACAATAAAGCAAAAATTCTTTCTATTCCTTATCATTATTAAAACCTGAAATTCGTATTCGAAAACGATTTCAATATAAACTATAATCAATCATAAATTGATTAATTAATTTTTAATCTGTATAATATTCATTACACAGCAAAGAAAACATAATTTGTGTGTAATTTAAATTATTAAAATTTTGCAAATCTTTCAAAAAGTTCTTGGAAATTAAAAAGAGATTTAAAAATAAATTTAAAAGCCTTTAATTAAGGAAGTTACGTTTTAATTGAATGCTTTTACAAGTAAATTTATAAAAAGAAAAAATTTATTTAGAAATCCAGCAACAAAATTCGAAGTTCTTCGAAGTTTGTAATATATTTACATACTATAAAGTAGTAAAATAAAGCCATGTTTCTTAGTAAATATAAAAATATAGTAATTGCAACTCTTTCTACATATGTATATGTATATATGTACATATTTGTAAAGGATTTTGTTCGCTTTCAAATAAAAAATAAAAGCAATTACGAAGGAATTGAAGTTGAAAAAAATAAGTAAAATCTTTCAGCATTTTTTTTTTATAAACAGTGAAACAGTTTTTCGATTAACGCCGTTTCTTATGTACATACGAAGCTGATTTCTATTGAATATTTCAATTATTAATGTACACGATTTGTTTCGACATGTAGAAAATTTATTTTCTAATCAACACGTGCAAACGAAATAATTATCTTTTTCAATCACAGTAATGGAATATTTAGACGATCAAATAAATGTCAAGTAGAAGAGAGCGGATAGTATCGTGTAAATTCGTTATGTAATGAGAAATGGATGGAAATTTGGCAGTTTTACAGCTCTTATTATTTTTTAAATTTTCAAAAACCATCAGAGATGGATTCATTTTAATTTGTCTTTGCATTTGATTCGTCAAATGGCAAATGGCATAAATGAAAAAATCTGTTGTAAGATTTTTACTCTCATTTATAAATATGAATGGAGTTCTGTAAGATTTGCTACCTGCGTTAAAGTGGTAAGATGTGATCGTAGAAGTATGCCCAATTTTTTCAGTGGGCACTTCTTACTGATCTCTTTGAAAGATTTCACAGAAACCAGATTAATTAAAATAATTCATCTAAAATTTACTTAAACACTTGTAACATTATTTAGATGCTAATAATCTTATTCAATTAAAGATTTTCTACTTGTAATGCGAATAAAAATGAGTTGTACGTTTTTCTTAAATATTCTAAAAACTTTTAACTTCACCTCAAATACAAAAATGGAACAATAATGGAATAAAATTTCTATAAAAAAAAAATAATTGCTGTATAACATGAAAACGGGGTAAAATTCTACTGGTTTTTTTCTTTTCAAATCCATATTTTCCTTTGCCATAGAAAAAGAAAGACTAGATATGATCTCAAGGCAAAAAATTTAACAAAGAATTCTCATTATTTCTAAATACATATGTTTACAATGTAAATGCATTATTATACGTTTCATCAGATATACAACTAAGTATCATTTTAAATGTGAACGGTTTTAATTAAAACATTTGTCAAGCAACATGTTATTGTAACAAATATTTGTTTAGTAAATATGTATTGCGATAATATCGTATAAATTTGAATATACAATATTAAAGAATAAAATATTCTTTATTACTTCTATAAATATAATTTTGTTTATGAATAAAAGAAGTCTAAATAAATATCATAAATGGTATAATCACCATTTAAAGAAACTTTGATAGAAAGGTAAAGAAGTTTTGTTTGTATTGGCTCTGAAATTGTTTAAATATTTTTACACAAACAATTTAACAATACAAATGTGTATTTGAAATAGATTTTGTTTGAATAAAATTTAAGCTAAGCGTAGTGTTTTATAACAATTTTTGAAGACATACATATCTTTAATATTTTCCATTTTACTTTTAAAGACTAGCTTTTACAAACAATTACACAGAACACATGTATTCCAAATCATAGTCCCAAAGACCCAAATTGAACAACAAACTCATAACACATATTAGCACTAAATTCCGCTTAGTTATTTGACGTAAATTGTTCTTATATTTCAAATTTTGTTAAAATTTAGCTAAACCACTACTTAAAACCACAAAAATCAATTTTTTTTTCGATAGCATCATTGGTTTTCCTGTTCTAAGCATTAAAACTTATGTTTGGAAGCTATATCAAATAAACTCCGAACCATTGTTTATCCATTATTTTTGTGGTTAATGTTTCAATATATGTATATCGCACAAAAAACTCATAAAAAATGTACCCTCTATGCGTCTTTATTAAATAAAAAAACCGCATAAACATAAGTTTTAATTTGTTTAAGTTGATATACTAGGTTAAAATTTAAAAAATGATTTAAAGAAAAATAATACAAAATTACCAGAAATCCTTATTATTTTATCACAAGAATAATACTCGGCGAATATTCCCTATCGTAAAACAAGATAAGCACATGTATGTATATAAAAACATGCTCCTGATACTTATTTCTAATTGTAATTTTATACAATTAAAAATCGAAACCCCCATCGAAAAGCTAGTAAGAATGTGAACAAATCTTTTTATTGCACTATAAAAATTCCTTATAAAACGGAAAAACAAATTTCGTAATGCTTAACCGGCTCCTATCTAGTTAACTTGCTAGACAACATGTTGTTTCACAATACTACATCTCACCTGAATCTTTCTTGATACGAGATTTCTCACTAGAATTTCAACCAGAGGGGTCTGGTCCTTTGGCATGGTCATATCTGAAGATTCGATAAAAGTCTACATGGAAGGTTTCAATAGGCTGTAGAATTTTCTCCGCAGTTCTTAATCCTAAAATATGTATCTCAACGTCTGCCATTAATCATTCTGCAGAATTTTTTAAACAACCATTCATACTTCATTCACTCTTCTTTCTATTTCAACAGGGAATCTCTTCTGGACACAGTATATCTGCTGCAACAACAACTGGACGCTTATAAATCCTGGACTGAAGAAGAAGCTTACTTCGCTATTAGTTTAGACCGTAAAGACTCTAATCACTTTATCCATTCTAATTTTTTGTAAGGAATTTAATTTAAAATAGTCATTGCTTAAGGAGAAGGTCAGCGTACAGATGACAGATCAGAAAGCTTTATGTGATATTACAACGGATCGATATGTGTTCTCAATTCGGGTGAGAGTTTATTGTATTGGAGAAATGAGTATGTCTTTAATACTCAAAAATAATATTGCATAGAATTAAAGGCGGTTTGATATAACATTGGGGTAATGCCAATAGTTTCCATAGGGCTTTTGGCAATCAAGTTTAAGTAACAAATGAAACGAGATTAGCTTTTTTAGAACAACAACTAAAGTTTTAAGTAAATGTTTCGATGGAACCCAGCAGTTAAATAACCAACTAAATCCAATATATTAAGGTGATCTAAGAAAACTAGCCTTCGTATTTTAAAGATTTGAATTGAAATAGTCAGCTCCTTATGGGGGCTGGATTTTAAATTGATTAAGGAAAATTTTGTTAAAGTGTCTCATATGGACTTTGCTTTAGCAATTTGTTTATACATAGTTCATAAAAGAAAACATAATCGTTGTTTATTACAAATTCATGGTGTTAGAATTTTATAAAAAAGCATTAGTATTTAAACAATACAATAACATCAGCTTAATAACACAAGCAGAGCAATTTAAAAAAAATCCAATAGCAACATGACAATTCCTATAAGAATCAATTCTTTTACAGCACTGACATTGAAGTGCCAATTGTAGGTCACTGGGGGAAATTGTCCGGTTAGAGTAGCAAAACGTCAATAATGTATAAGCCTTTTTATGGTGTGCGAGTATGTACATATGTATGTATGCATGAACACATGTATGTATGTATGCGCATAACTGTGGTGTTTATTTATTTTTGAATGTATGTTGTATGTTGGAAAGTGTTAGAAACTTTTCGTTGTGGTTGTTGTTGTTATTGTTTATTTTATATTGAAATAATTCAAATAGGGTTTAAATCGTTGTCTTATCATCGATGATAAATTAAATTATTTCCACAAACATACCGAACGACGACAGATAGACACATACTTGAGCAAATTATTCAATTTTATTATCAAAATATATTTCCTTTAATTTTTACTTTTGTTTTTGCAATAAGATATATACCATCTACAATATATATATTAATTTACATACCAACATGCATACATACATTCGTACGTACATATCATACATATTGTATATGTGGAAAATGAGTATGTATGTATTGTCTAAATTGTGAATATTTATTTTAATTTAAGCATTCCTCACATCTCTAGTATTTCTTTGTTGTTTTTATTATTGTTTGTTTTGTTGTTTTATTATTATTTTCTTATTTCATTTCGTTTTATTTATGACAATAGTGTATATTTTTTGTTTCTTTCAACGTTTTTAATACGTTGTTGTATTGTATTATAAATAGAATATTTTGTATACCTTCTAAATAGTAAATGAATATATTCTTCTTCTCACACAGTACATATATATATATAAACCATTATACGTTCCACATTTATTCCACACTCGCTCGATTATTTTGTATTTCTTTTATCCACTGCTATATATATAGCGAAACAAAATAATTGCAAATATAACGGTGGTGTGGATGTGATGATGGGAGATTTAAAAACTCCTTTTTTGCAGACTAAATAAACTTCACTCACTATTGCAACAAACACTAAAGACCAAAAGTTTGCGTGTGTATGTGGCGATTTGTGCGTATTACACGACGACTTCTTTTTTTCTTCACTTTACTTTTATTGTTATTTATTTCGTTTATCTATCTTGCTTTACTTTTATCCTATCCACTGTTATGTTCTAACTACTTTTTGCTTTATTTTGTTTTTACTTTTTTATTCTTTTTGATTATTCTTTTTTATTGTTTTTTTCTATTATTTTTTCTTTTTTTTTCTTCGATTTTTAACAACAATAATAAAAGTGCACATGTACTGTATGTGATTAACTTCTTTTCCGCTACACTCTCACTAACACTAAATTTTCGCTTTCATTTCGGTTTTTTGCTTTTTTCTTTTACTTTAATTTAATTCACATTATTTTTTAATTTTTTATAGTTTTCTATAAGCTTGTACGTTTTTTTTTTGTTTTTGTTCAATCGAGTGCTGCAGAGCAGAGAGAGTCGAGTCGGTCGCATGCAAGCAATTTACTAGAAATTTTTTGAAATGAAAAAATTTATAAATAAAATGTAGCACAAAACAAGAAACACCAACAACAGCAATAATAATAATAAAAAAAGAAGAAAAAGACACCAAATCAAATTACGTAATAATTGACTGACTGTGGTGTGGTGGTGGTGTTTTATTTTCTTTATAATATGGGTGGCGAGGCAGCAGCAGCAGGCAGGCAGGCAGGCATGTGTAAAGAGCAGTAGTGGTACTTACTTTTCGTTTGCAAAAAAAGAAAACGAAACATTTATTATGATTTTCTTTGCCATTATTACAGAAAAGAGCAGAAATGAAAATTGCTTTAGTTATTAAACAAACAAATAAAAACAAAACGACATGCAACAATTTTCGGTTTTAAAAACATTAAATAATTTTTATTTTTTCTTTTTTTCTTAATTTTTCTATTTCTATTACCTCCGTCGTAGAAAGAATAGCAACGTTGCTGCGACTTTTTTTCACTTATCGCCTTTTTTCTTCAACAGGGTGTTTCCAATTAAATTCCATTACTTTCGATTGTTCACTTACACACATACTCAAGCAAATGTACTTTGCGTATACTTTCCCGTATATAAGCAAAGAGAAGAAAGAATGTAAAGATAAATAAATCGATAGAACAGAAGTGAGTATGTATGTAGTATAAACAAATCAAATGTTAAATTGAAATTAAAAAAGTCAATGTTATTAAAAATCAATTGATTAAAATCAAATTACAAGTTAATGCATGCGCAGGCATGCATGTGTTTGTTTGTTTGCTTACGTTGAAAGTGCGTGTTGTAAATTAAATCACTGGCGTTATTTAATTTATAACCGTGTTTTCGACAGGGTTGCCAAGACATTAATATCTTCTTTTAAACAAAAAAAAATATCTTAAATCCTTAATATTTACACCATAACACAGTGTGGGTGGTGCCTTCTTCGTTCTTAAACAGAACATCCGTATATGGAAGGAAAATTCCCTTCCTGCAGAGCTCTCTTGCGTAACTTATAGAATAAAAACATTCAAATCTAATGTCCCACAAACACTATTACTCTCTCTCCTTTCAAACCAATACACACTGCATAGTCGGGGGCCGGCGCATTATTGGTAGTAGAAAAAATACAAAAACGCAGACGACTTAAAATACTATAATAACGCTACGCAGTGATTGATTGTGTTTCTGATTTCTTAAGTATCGCGTCACCCTGTTGACAACATCCTGCAAAGGAACGTTTATTTTGAAAGAACAAAAACGAATTTTTCACCATAGTTGCCAGGATGAAAAAAATTTGGTACTCACTGCATCAGTGTTGCCAGGAAGCAAAAATGTGAAAAAGAGTAGTCTTTTGCATATCAAATAGTACTTTTGTAAAATAGGGTCAATCAGGATTGCGACCTAACTTCTCACATCACTTATTTTGTAAGACTAAGTAAGTACTTTTAATTTAAATTTAAAAATTTAAATTTTTTCGCAGCCACTATTTAACGGCCACGTAATTGAAAAACATTGAATGGCAACATTGTTAAAAGCTTATATTGGCCGTCAATTAATAAGAAATATTGCAACTCTGTATAACGACGACACTTTTTGCGGACTGGTAATTGCAAGAGAAACATCCCGAACTCATTCATATAAATATTGTCAATCACAGACCCATTTATCTCTATTAATCAAAGAAACAAGTAACGTGCAGAAGGCATTTATCGATTTTATTGATAAATCAATAAGTAAAATGAGTATTGAAGAGGTAATAAACAAACAAATAAAGAAAACCGCTATAATTGCATTTCATTGACAAACAATAATAAAACTCATGTTTACAGTTAAGAAAAGATTCCGAGGAATTTACCAAATTGTTGGAACAAACCTCGCGAAGGCGTGTTAAGGATGCTTTGATACATGCCAAGGCAGAAGTTGATCGTGAAATAGTCACATTGGAGATTAAGGCAAAACAGGCAGAGGAACGTAAAGAGCAGACACCCAGAAGGTAAGAAAATTTGTTAACAGGCACACCATTCTAGAACATTCTGTTTGATTTTCTCACGAGCACAGTTGTTTACTTACATACCTTATATTGACCGACAAACGATATTGCTAAGATATTGGCAATGTTTTGTTTAATTTGCTTTATTTTAATTGGTCTTCTTACTCACACAGGTATTTCAGCGAATTGACCGAATATGGTTGGGATCAAAGTGACAAATTTGTCAAGATTTTCATTACATTGGCTGGTGTCGAGAATCTGGATGAATCAGCGATTGTTACTAAATTTACCGAAAATTCATTGAACGTAAACGTTAACAATTTGCGTGACAAAGACTATGGCCTGATCATAAACAATTTACTTGAACCAATTGATGTTGTTAAGAGTTATCGCAAAATAAAGACCGGCATGATTGCCGTTTATCTGAAGAAAGCCAGAGAGGGCCATCAATGGTCGTGTTTGACATCGGTACACAAGCGCCTAAAGGAACAGGCCGATAGCGAAATGAAATCCACAGATTCGGATAATCCTTCAGATGCTTTAGTCAATATCATGAAGAAAATGTATCAGAGCGGCGATAGCAAGACAAAACAAATGATTGCTAAAGCATGGACCGAAAGTCAAGAGAAGATCCATAAAGGTGATGGCAGTAACATTGATTTGTCTTCAATGTAAACCATCAATTGGTTGGAGTCGGCTGAAGACAATTTTTAGCTTGTTTTGTAATGGAATTTTGAAGATTTTTATATCATTGATTCCCTTAGTTACATGAATTGTTTTGTGTACAATTCCATAATAGTATGTAATACTTGTACAAATAGTATAACTTGTAACATTCTATCGCTCATATGCATGCTTACTTTACTTTATATAAACATAAACAGAAAATCATTTCATCACCATTACCAATTCTATACACTATATCACTGAATATATAAACGAAGTTTAAAATATATACTCTATTGTTACTTAAACAAAAAAAAAACAAAGAAAAAAACCTTTTTTTTACTCGTTTTACTATGAACAAAGGATATTAGACACCAAAAATATTGGATAACAGGTTCCATTTGTTAGTTTCTTGTTAATTACTAACAATTTGGTTGCTCGTGTTATTTTCTCAGTTGCTCTTGTTGAAAATATACAGAAATGTGGGGAAGATGAGGATAAAGTGCCGGTAGTATCATGATCTTGTCAAGAGTGACACGAGTCGTTGGAAATGCTTGGCTGTAAATTTCGCCAAACGAAACGTGCGAAATAGATACGTTATACTTCCCTCTCATAATGTTTAACAATTTAGTGTGAACGCCATTACATTTTGCCGTAGTCTAGTAGGTAGTGTGTTCGCTTATTAGACGTAAAGCCCGGTTTCAAGCCCCAAGCCAGACATCAAAACGAAATATGAAAAAAAAATTTCGACGACTTCCTCAGCAGATTTCTGGCAAAAACTCAAGAGAGTAAATAAAAACCTGCCATGAAAAATATTCACAAAAATCTGTCGTTCGGAGTCGACGTTAAACTGTAGGTCCCCACCTCTCAAGTATAAAATTAAGGCACACAACATGAGTAGTGTGAGAAGCTAGGCCGTAATCCTGACTGAAGGGTTGTAATGGCCAATAAAAAAAAATTAAATCCAATTCGATGAATTGTTCGAATACAATTCTTAGAATATGGAACTGTTTTAATTATAAACTTATCAAGAGTCCCTTTTTTTGTTTTTTATAATTATTTTAAGGGTTTGTAAGTGAAACAGTTGTATCTATTAAAACTAAAATTGTTTAAATAATTATTTTTAAAATACTTTTTTTTTTATTTATTTTTATATATATTTTAACTTTCATTTTAATATATTTTATATATGTATGTATGTTTTGTATACTAAATTTCTGTATGTAGATGTTTTAATGTGTATGTAAAATATTCTATTTATTTTTTAAATAAATTGATGGAATGATTTCAATTTACACAATTATAATGTAACATTTTTAAATGTTTAAATATGTTCTTTAATAATATTCTATATTATATGTATATGTATGTATGTATGATGCTTATTGAACAATAAACTACTACTGCACGGTGTAAGTGGGTGTATGTCTGTATGTATGAATGCACATTTGAATAGTTTTTATATACTAAATTTTTGTATAATAATTTTATTGTTTTTAATACATGAGTGCTTGACTAAAACTATTTTTTTGTTTGTTTTTTACTTTTTTCTTGTTTATAAATATTTTCCTATCAAGGCTGCCAGTCAATAACTAACGATTTACATCGTTTTATATTATTTTATTTTATTTATTTATTGATTACTAAATTTAATTAAAATTATATTTTAAAAAGTGCAAGTGTTTAAGAGGCACAACTATTTTGTTTTTTTTTAAATATTTTATTTAATAAAATATAAATTACATAAATACATATTAATTAAAAAAATAAAAACTAAAATAGATACATTAACGATATATGGAAAGGAATTACAATTGTAATTTGTTTAATAACTGCCTTTTTTGTTCAATTTTTGTTCAATCTTTTTTAAAGCTGCTCAAAGTTTTGCATTTATTTGTTTTTAGCCTTTTTGTTTATAAAAATACATACTTTATTTATTTTATTATACTGTTCGTTTTGTTTTTTTTTTTTGTTACATATTCTCCTGATTAACCTGAAGAAATGTATGTCTTTCCCACTTTCTTATACATAATTGCACTTTTTTGTTTTTGTATTTGTCTTGTTTTTTTTATGAGTTTGATAAATATTTAGTACGTTTAAAAATATTTTCTATAACGAAAAGCCTTAATTAATAATTAAAAAATAATTTGCTTTTTTCATTGTTAGTATAAATAAAATAAATGGTTATTCGTTTTGATATTACATACTAATCATGTCTTTTAAAAAGAAATTATATTAAAAAAATTAAAAATTTCATAAAATACTACATATTCATTTCATATTTCTTAAATACTTTTAAAATATTTTTTGTTTAGTTAGACTCAATAGGGACTTGAAATATAATAAAAGTAAAAAAAATATATATATAAAAATGGTACAAAGGAATGTAATTTCAACTAAATTTGTTTGTTTTTTTAGAAAAGTCTTATTTTTTAAACAGACATATAAAAACTTACATAAATAATGGCTGATAAATAACAAGTGAAAACAACAGTTAAATAATTTCGAATTTTAAATATTAACCTTAACAGAGCCAAATATTAGAATTGTGTTATAAAATAAATAATTTCATAAACATTTCATGACTAATTAATTGAAAAAAAGGAAAATTTGGAGTTTCAAAAAAAAAAAAATTACGAGTACCACTAGTACTACTATTTTTGTTAACTGTCCATGCAGCTAAAATTGTAGTCGTCACAAATAATATTAAGACTGACTGATAGATTGTAAATGACCACGGTTATTGTTGCTAATAGTTGCCAATTAAATTTTTCTTCGAAAACATAAGATTTTAATTTGGAACACAATTGAAATTTATTTGCCATACATATATGTATATATATAAAGGATTTAATCAATATATTGTGAAGTTCATGGACAATTTGATATGAATAGTGTAACCTTGTCTACAGGAAGAGTGTTGTGGCACTTACGAATAGTATTGCTAAAGAACAAATATTCTCAATGTCTTGGGCTGCACTGGCTAACCGATCACGAGTGCTTTATAACAGTGTTGTAATAAATTTAGTTGTCAAGACTCTGACACTTATACACTGAGCGCCATAAGTGATTCAAATTTTCTATTATGTTCTTAAGTATAAAAAAAGTTCCTTTATCATGAATTGTTGTTTTTGTTTTAATATTTTATAAGTAATAAATAAACGTTTTTATTTTTGAAAATTTATTCCACTACTCTCATTTACTTTTCTCTCTATCCTAAGAAAATGAATTATTTCAGTGGTGTTTATTCACTTTTGGCGCTCACTGTTTAAGGGTTGTATTGCACTTCAAGTTTAAGAACGTCAGTCAAGACAAAGTATTTCTTGAAGAATTGTACTAGTGTCAGCCAACGTCGCATTGAATTCCTAAGTCCACAACACTAAGTTTTAGACTAGCCATAGCTGTGCGTGCGTGCCATTTTCACACGATTTATTTGGTGAACTAACTGTTTCACACAAATCTCAAATCTTAACATATAAATGAAAGAATATTAATAATAAATATAGCGTTTACCTTTAAAATAGAGGTATAGATAGGAGTTAAAGATAAAGAGGGTCGGTCATTCAGTCAAAAGACAAATGGGAAGGCAGACTTATGGTTTACAAGATTTATATTTGGGTTCATTAAAATGTCTCTCCAATACATTGTTCAATACTGATTTAAAAAATAAAATAAAATAAAATACTAGACAATAAAAAATATTACGTGTAGTAGTAGACTTGAAAAACAATTATTGAAATAAAATATATGTTGTCTTTAACATGGTGTTAAAAAAATTTGGCTATGATTTCCTGTGTAAGAACAGAAATAAAATGTCACTAACGTTTGAATTTTCTATAACGAAATAGTTTTGCATTGTGATAGATTTCAATGAAACATAAATGAATACGTTAGTTGGTAGATCTAAACTAAAAAAGAAGCTCTTTTTAAAATATATGCAGCATATGTGATGTCCTTTTGAAGTTGTTGAACAATCAGTCTATGTTTCAATGGAATTCTAATGTTATCTTACATTCTTTTTTCTAATATTATTAAGGTTGTCTTTAAAATAACTGATGTTTGAAATAAAAACAACAATTAAAACAAACAAAAAAAATATAAAGTAATCAAAGTTTTGACCACAATTTACTAAAAATTCAAATACAAATTGATATCTCTGTGGCACTTGTTCATATACATACATACATATGTATACAATCTTATATTCTCTTGGCCATACGTTTTGTTCATTTAATACTTCCTTATTCACAATATCTCGGTCTTTAATTTTCTCCTTCCTCTATTAGCGTAAAATACACACACTTAGACTAGCTTAAACTATTTTTCACTACTTTTCTCTTCACTACATACTAAACTAAACAATTTTTACCTTTAATTTCTGTTTTCTATTGACACTGTTTCTTTTAGCGTGTAAAGGCACTTAAGAAATGAGCGCCGCCCATATCAAATTGTGGCTCGTAACTTTCATCGGCCGATGATGAAGCATTTTGTGCATTAGCTGCCGCAGTTGCTAAAGCTGCCATACTGCTGCTATTGTTTACAATATTTGCATTATTGCCAGCGGCTACTGCCTTTAGGTGTTCCATATCAATTAGTGGCGGTTTATCTCCAGGCTTCCAGCGCCTGTGTATACCCATTGATTTTAATTTCTGGCATACCGAAGACGGTGATATGGCATAACCTTTTTCGGCCAAACGTGCCGATACCTTCCAATACTGTATATTGTTGTCTTCTTTAATGAGTTCTAAAATTTCTCGGGTGATTTCTTTATCGCGCACCTCACGTTCAGCGGCCTTTAAACGACGTCGCGGATTCGTAACTTTTTGTTCTTGATGGCGTTGTGATTGTTGTTGTTGCTTATGTGTTTCTTTTTGTTGTTGTTGCTTTTGCCGCTGTTGTTGTTGTTTTAGCTGTTGTTGTTGTTGCTGCAATAAAATTTGTTGTTCGCGTTCCTGTTGCCTTTGCATTTTTTGCTGTTCCAATTGCTGTTGTTGCTGCTGCAATTGTTGTTGCCTTTGCAATAGTTGTTGTATTTGTTGTTGTTGTTGTATATGTTGTTGTTGTAATTTTTGTTGATGATCCAATTGCTGTTGCACCATTAAGGCCTGTTGTTGTCTTTCGGTTTCGCTATCTCGCTGGTTATCACTGTTTTCGCTGTTCACAACACTGTTGCTGCCATTATCTTCATCATGTCGCATGACAGTCATTCGTATGTCACGTTTATTACGATATGATAGGGGCACACCCTTAATTATGGCATCTCTCACTTTCCAAGCAGTCATTTGTGAAACATTCAAGGCCTTGGCTATTTCCATTGTGGAGGCATTTTGACCAACCAACATCTTGGCCATGGCATACTTTTCATC
Organism: Sarcophaga rosellei; assembly: GCA_930367235.1. Lineage (NCBI taxonomy): Eukaryota > Metazoa > Arthropoda > Insecta > Diptera > Sarcophagidae > Sarcophaga > Sarcophaga rosellei. Next base: position 80,966,767 of record OV884018.1, read on the forward strand.
GTCAATAAATACGTTGGGTTTGCGTGGCTTCTTTTTCGAACCGCTACTGACAGTGTTTGTTGGTCTGGAATTAAATTATTATGAGAATGAAGCATTTTTTTTTGCAAATAAATCGAATCCTTAATGGAAATGCAGAGAGAGGATTATATCATTGAGTTAAAGTGTCCACTTACTTTTCTGTGTTATTCTGCATTGATGCTATTGGACGTATAGAAAGATTTACCGGTAATTGATGGCTGGAATATTAAAAAAAAAAAAGAAATTCAAAAATTATTACTGGATCCCTACAAGGACTCAAACTCAAAGGCTCTTACATTGCTGCCGCTACAGCTGGTGACAGCTGAGTCATAAGGGGTATTTTGTTATTACCACTTAGGGGTATTGCAGGCGTGGCATCTTCTTGAGGATCTTTGAAAGTAGTTGTTGTTGTTGTTGACGATTTTTGTTGTAAATATAAAGATTGTTGGTGGTGGTGGAGTTGCTGTTGTGCATGACTATTAACAATTTCAGTCTCTTGATGTTTCATTTGCCGTTGTTGCTGTTCGAGAATTTGTTGTTGCTGACGCAGATACGGATGATTTGTTGTATGATTTTCTTCATTATCGGTATCTGTATCGGTGTCGCTAGCAGTATCATGATTATTTTCTAAATGAGCATTTTTATTATTAATTTCCATAAGTCTTTGTTGTTGTACTACAGATATTTTATTGTGCATTTTATGTTGTTCTAATATGGCATTTGTTGTTGATGTTGCTGTTGTTAAAAACTGCTCTTGCTGCTGCTGCTGCTGCTGAGCATTATGCTGTTTCAATTCATTTGTTCGTTGTATAACAGATGTGGCCACACTAAGACCTTCTTTGTGGATTAAGTGTGCCTGTTGTGGAATGTGATGTGATTGCTTGTCTTCTAAATGCTGTTGATTGTGATTGCGTGGGAGTTGGTGTTGGTGGTGTTGCTGGTGATCTTCATTTTCATTTTCAGATTCATGATTATTTACACGATTATGAGAAACCTGCACTCGTTCTTCTTCTTCCTCCTCCTCCTCCTCTTCGTCTGTTGTGGCCCGCTCTCGCTTAATGTGCTCAATAATTGGTTGATGTTTTAAACGATGTTCATTATGATTTTCTAAATTCAATAATTCACCATTGTCTGGCATTTGAGCTTCGCCTTGAGGATCGTTGCCTTCTGTTGCTTCTTCCTCATCTTCGGGTGGATCAATAACACGTTCGTGTAGACTAATGCCATTGACGAGACTTTTTCTTAGACGCCAAGCAAATGTACGCGAAATATTTAATTCATTGGCGATAACGGTGGTAGTGGCTTCACGTAATATTAATTGCTTGGCCAAGGCTATTTTACGGGCATCCAATTTAATGCGAGTTCGTCCCTTGCGTTTGTTATTGGCCATTATGATTCTGTAAATAGTTTTGAAATAAGAAAAAAAAACCTTCACTTAATGAAAAAAAAACTCACTTGCGATTGTGCAGGTAAATGGCATTTTCCGGCTTGCGTATGCCAATACGTTTGGGAAAGTTATTGTATTGCACGATATTTTGTTTGAAAAGTTGTTGCAGGGGCCTGAAAAATAAAACAAAATGGAAGCAATGGAAATCTATTGCAAAATACATCTTATTAATCACACTTACATTTTAGCTGTCTTTGAAGGGCAACCAGTGCGCTTGTGCCAACCCAAATGATGGCCGGTAGGAAATAAAACATTACAGTCCGAACATTGCATGGGCCGTCTAAATATTTCAACCAAACGAAAGAATTCAAACTGAAATTAAAATATTTCATATAATATTCCCTTTTAACTTACGTTTGATTCCGTCTCTTCTTAACACAACGGCCACGACGTATGTGCTTCTCCAAGAAACGTTTATAGAAATAGGTCTTCTTGCAGTTGGTGCACTCATAAACCACGGAAGTATTATGTACAGTTTGCATATGAACCTTTAATATTTGTTTCATTTCGAATATCTGAAAGCAATGCGGACACTGATAGTCACGCATTTGTCCTAAGACAACGGGACTGGCATCCTGTGTTACAGCACCATTGCCACCATTACTATTGTTAGCAATAGAGACGCCATCTTCAGAGGGTGTTATCAATTCAATTTCTGGTATTAGAGGTAAGGGACCATCTTCATCATCATCTTCTTGATCTGAATCTGTTGCCGTACCATCTCCACCCTCCTCATCACTAACACCATTGCCACCACCACCACCTCCACCATTAGACTGAATGCCATTTAATTTACTTAAATGATGCTGCATATACTCTTGCATCAGACGTATTGAGTTCAAATCAAAGGCTGGCTTTTGTCCATTGGCACTTTTAATTTCACCATCATCTTCGACTATTTCATGCTGCTCATTGTCCAATTGTTGTTCATGATTTTCGCAGTTTTCCAACTGAAGGCGATGAGCACCATTTATCTGTTGGTGTAACTGGTGTTTGTAATTTTGTTCTTCATCCTCATCTTCTTCGTCTTCCTCCCCTAATGGCTCCTCATCACTTTTGTGTGTATTATTATTTCTATAGTTTTGACCATTCACCACCATACCACCACCACCAGCCTCATCGCTTTCCGTTTCGACAATCTCATTCTGATCCGTTTTACTTTCGATTTTTCGTATCAGCAACTGTTGTCGAAAGAAATTATCGGCATCTTCGCACTTCTTTTTGAATAGACATGCCGATATGATGTTTTTGGCACAGGTTATGCAAACTTGATGGGGCAATGTATCGTCACGTTCGACCTGAAATTGATGAAAATAAGCAAAACACACAAAATTAATCGCTTTAAATAAAATTATAATGAAGATAAGCTACTAAAATTTTTAGTTAATCAATCTCAAGAGCATATACGACTAAGTAAAGAGAGCACTGCCTAAGAGGGATTATATTGGCAAGTTATTCCAGGACCATATCTGATGAATATCGGCCCTGATATTGGCAAAAGCAATTTCGATAGACATATTGGAGACTAAGACGAGGCTGCTGGTATAGAAAAGGAAGAACAATGAATTCTCATATGCTAATGGCAGGACATTCGAACCCGTCCCTGCAATAACCCCTTGGATGGAGAGAATATACCGCAATTCGAGCTTCTTCATGATTTGTCATGGCTGTTAATCGTGCACAAGTATGCATGTGATGAATCGCCTATATAGTATGTACAAACTGAATGGATGGAAAGTATATTTTAAGCTTTTCGATATTTAGATAACCTTGGAAATGGATTCTTACAGTGGTTTCTTCCTATCGCATATAAGGTTCTTACAGGCATATTGTGTGAACGTCTGAAACCACTCGTCAAAACTGATTGGACCTTATCAGTGCGGCTTCAGACCTGGCAAGTCCACCATCGATCAGATCTTCACACTACGCCAAATCCTGGAAAAGACCCCCGAAAAACAAGTCGACACACACCGTCGTTTTGTCGACTATAAGGCAGCCTTCGATAGCCCCACAAGGGATCGTAATTTTGCCGCAATGTCTGAGCTCGGTATACCAGCGAAGCTAATAATGCTATGCAGAATGACGTTAAGCAATTCCTGCAGCTCAGTCAAAGTAGGAATGGACCTCTCCGAACCTTTTGATACCGTGCGAGGTTTCAGACAAGGCGACATCTTATCATGCGACCTCTTCAACTTTGTCATAGAGAATGTTCTGCGAAAGGCGCGAGCGTATAGCAATGGCACTATTTTTCAAAAAAGTGTCCAGTTGCTTGCATACGCTGACGACATTGACATCATAGGGCGTACCAAGCAAGATGTTACTGCTGTCTTTAGTGCTATTGAAGGCACGGGAGTCTACTAAGATGGGTTTGACAGTAAATGAGGGCAAAACAAAGTACATGTTATCGACAAGCAGGGACGTGCGGCGTATAGATTCTCAGATTACGGCCGATAACTATACTTTTGGAATTTCAAGGAATTTATTTATCTTGGTTCCGCCCTTACCTCCAAAAATGATCTCAGTCTGGAGATCAAGCGCAGGATCACTCTAGCCGACAGGTTCTACTCTGGTCTCAATAGACAATTGAGTAGCAGAAAGCTCTCTCTTACGAGAAAACTAATACTCTACAAGACGCTCATCCTCTCCGTGCTTCTTTATGGCGCAGAGCACTGATGCAGCAGCCTTGAGAGTATTTGGAGGATGCTCCGGCGGGACGGGTATTTGATGCGGGGATCTGCGGAAGTCGGCAAAGATACGACCTTGTATCCGTTGGAAGGACCAAATCGAGGAAGCCTCGTCATCGATTGGTGTGACCAACTGGCGCAGGCGCGCAAGAAGCAGAGGCGCCTGGAAGGATATGTTGCGGCAGGCCGAAATCCGGTATTCGGATTGTTATGGCCAATTAAGTAAGAAGTAAGTTGAAATGGATTCCGTGCCAGTTTCTTGGAGAAATCTTGAATTCTGAAATTATATGGAACAAGTACAGTCAGTATGGATGTGGATAAAGTCATGTTGCAATTCCGACGTGATGAAAGCAGGGAAGGTGTGAAAAGCTAGGTTATAACCCTGACTGAGGGCTTGTAATGTGCAATTAAGTAAGTATATTCCACACATTATGGTATCAAACGAATAAATATCGTTAATATCTCACACATATTTTCTTTTATTTAAATTTATAGGTAGAAAGAGCTTAAAACAGATACTAATTAACAAAAAAAAAGTAGAATATTAGAAAGGAAAAACAAAAATTCGACTTGAAATAATTCAATAACCAGCCAAGCCAATTAATACTTTCCAATCCAAGCCAAATCAATTCATTACATTACATTCCTATGTAATCCAATCGACATGAACCAACCAGCCAGCCATCACCCATCCACATTCGACTAGTCTCAACTACTACGGTAAGTACAACAAGCAATTATTATTCTCATATATTCTAACGATCATAAAATATTTATACGTACAATTTATTTAGTTTTTATTTCTTTCTTTCTTTTTTTTTATTAAAAGAAAAGCAACAAAAATTACCTTAAATAATAAATGTTTTTTACAATAAAATTGTATAAAAATTTCAAACTAAAAATGTAAATTATTTGTGTGTGTGTGTGTATTGTTGTAGCTGTTGTTTGTTCCTTCTTTGGCTTCTTCAAGTAGGGAGTGGTTCAAAAAAAATTTATAATACAATAATAATAATAATAACAACAACGACGACTTAAACTAAAAAAATTAAAAAAAAAATACAAAAAAATTTCAAATAAAAATATGAAACTATTGAATAAAATATTTACAACACAACAGTAACAAGAAGAAAAAAAAATAATACGAAGAAGACAAATAAATACACACACACACACACATTAAGAAGACAAAATAATGGTGAAATATATTCAAAGTGAATTGAACACAAGAGAAAAACAGAACAAATAAAAACAAAAACAACAGAAACAGAAATAACAATTTATTAATAAGAAAAATAAATAAATGAATAAAACAACAACAACAACGACAACAACAGCGAAAACTGTAAGGAAATATAATTTAATCAACCCAAAAAAGAAATACACACACACACTCACTTTCATACAACTAAAGAGACAAAGCCCCACATAGTGTGTGTAAATAAGTTTTTTTTTAAGAAAATAAATAAAAAAAAAAATTAAAAAATAATAAACAAATACAGGCAGCACATCTATAAGAGAGTATAATGTGGCGTATCTACATATGTTTGTATGCGTAGCTCTCTCTGTGTGTATTATTACAATGTTACATAAAATATTTAAAATTGGGTTTGAAATCAAAATTTAATTAAAAATAAATTGTATTTCATTTACTTTTTAATTCATTACTCGTAGTCGTTAATTTATTTTGTTTTTTGCAGATTTTTTGTTGCCTTTTTTTTAAGGAAAAGAATTGTTTTTTTTTATTCTTATTTTCTTATTGACTTTAAAGACACACACAGACAAAAGAATTTTGATTTTTGGAAGTTTGAATTTTTTTTAATTTAAATTAAACGGAAATTGTTTAAATTTAAAGCTTAACAGAAAGGCCATAAAATATTATTCATCACAATGTGTAAGCGTCTCGCACATTAGTGTGTGATACCAATAAGGTTATCTATTCAGTGGATTATTCGATTTTTGGTTTGCCGCAATGCCATTATGTGCGAAATATGTCAATAACCATTTTTTCCCATGTTCCGCGACGGTATCTCAATAAAATCTGAACGAAAGTTGGTTTTCAAAAGTTCCGTGTAGAGGATGGTCGTTAGTCTTGGTGGCCAATTAACGACGCCATATCGTAAAATGACTACTTCTGGAAACTTCCCCTATCCTTCTGGCAACTTTCTAATACTGTAGTGCGACCTGTGAAACTGTCTTGTTGGAACCACCTAGTGTCCAGTTCTTATTTTTCCATAGCAGGTCATAGAAAAAAAAAGTTATTCTACGGTCATTGCACTGTCAGGATCATTTCACCTTCAGTAAGGATTACGACCTAGCTTCTCACATCACCCCTGTTGTATGTGTTAATTTTATACATGAGTGGCGTGAACTACAGTTTAAAGTCGATTTTTGAGAAACGTTTCATAATAATTTTATTTACTCTCATAGTTTTTGCCAGAAATCTGCTCAATCTCACGTGTAATAAGTCAACACATAACCTACCTACAGCGACTTCATGAGTTGTACTGGGTTTATTCAATTACCTTCAGGTCCGTGATGTAGTTCTCCATGCCTAACAGCATCAATAAATTATTAAAGTAACCACCCTCCTAAAGTCACACACAATTTCCATCACAAGTTTACTTCACAACCAACTGGTAAACAAATCATCAAGCCATACAACCCCAACCGTCATCATCGAACTACATCGAACATTTTCAAATCAAACATGCACGCACGCATACATGTTGTATCATAAAATCAGGTATTTTAGACGAAATAAAAATAACAAAAACAATAACAAAATATTCTAAGTTTGTAAGCAGATTGGGAAGTAAGAATTTAAGAACAAGAAGAAAACGTCGTTAAAGAAAAACGAAAAATAAAATGTAAAACAAATTGTAAACGTTCACCTACCTATCTCCTTTCCCCTCTCCACGTACGTTTGCTTTAGAAAACGTATTTTATTTTGTTTTTTTTTTTTGTGAATATGTGCGCGTTTAAAACAGAATTATAGCAACAACAACAACATAAATAAGCCATAAACTAGGAATTCGAACATTCAACTTCTTAAGCAAATAATAATAAAAACAACTACAACAACAACAGAAACATTGAAGTAAAGTAAATTGTATTGTCTCGTACATTAAACTACGATTACGACTAGAGAGCAGAGCAGAGTAGAGTAGTGTAGGGAAGAGTAGTATAGAGTAGAGTGGAGTATAAAAGAGGCAAGAGAGCAATGTATGAAATGTTTGTTGATTGGTTTGTTTGTTCGCAGAAGTTGAATTTATTTATGAAAATCATCATAAAAATAAATACACACACACACACAGAGAGATGCGAATATATATAAAATACTTGTATGGATGTATGTATGTATGTATGTGTGTACCTGCATATTAAATTTTATAGGAACGACATTAAATAAAAATAAACAAAAATCACATACAAAAATATGTACTGTGGAGAGGGAAAGAGAAAGAGAAAAAATTTTTGTTGGAAAAGACGATGATAAAAAAACATGGAAAATATTTGTTTATTAGTAGTGGTGGCGGTAATGGTAGAAAAACAATTTATTACACCATATCTGTAGTTGAAAAATATTTAACAAGAGTTTTGTTTAGAAATTTTAATAGGAACACAAAGTTTAAGAGTTATTATTGTAAATGATAATTAAATTAAATTAAATTAATGTAAAAATATAAATAAATGGAAAAAGTTCTGTTTTAATGCTATTGAAATTAAAAGTGTCTGAAAAAAACAGGGATTATCGCAAGATTTCTTAGGGAAATTTCGAATCATTTAAAGGTTGCTCTGTACAATGGGTCAAATCGACCTCTGGGTACAATACTTGTCTCAATTGACAAGTACACGTCCTCTAACCTAAAGGTTACTCTTATATAGATTGCGGTACATAGAAACCTGAGCTGGTAGGCATGCCGAATGAATTGGTATTCCGGCAAATGACTTCTGCAGGAGCTGTGGATCTGAGCAGGAGTCATGTGTCAGTATAATGTACATGTCATAAAGCGACGAAGGCTTTCGACCTCTCATTTTTTGACATCTATGGCCGAGCTGTTTAATATTAGGATTGCTGCAATAGTAAGGTTAATTTCGGACTAGTTTCCTCTAGGTCCGGTTAGTTTCTCTAGGAAATGTTTGATCGCCGGGTTAAATATTGTTGTGGTAACACAATGGGCCAAATAGTCGCCGTAGTCTAGTAGGTAGTGTGTTCGCTTATTAGACGTATAGCCCGGGTTCAAAACCCAGGTCAGAGATCAAAACGAAATATGAAAAAAAATATTTTTTCTGAGACTTCCTCTCAGCAGATTTCTGACAAAAACTCTGAGAGTAAATAAACCTGCCATGAAAAAGTTTCTCAAACACCCGTCGTTCGGAGTCGACGTTAAACTGTAGCTCCCGCCACTCAAGTATAAAATTAAGGCACACAACATGAGTGGTGTGAGAAGCCAGGCCGTAATCCTGGCTGAAGGGTTGTAATGACCAATTATGTATGTATGTAGATATATTTTTCTATTTTGTTTTATTTATTGTACATACGAATGTGATGGCCAATAAATTATTTTTCCCTTCATTCGTTTAATCTGAAATCTTTTAATTTCTTTTGGAAATGGTGTAAGACTGTACTTATGATAAAACGGCAAAAATAATAACAAAACAAATAAATTATAATTTATACACACACACATATGCACAAATATTCTGTTTAAAATAAGTTTAAATGTAATAAAAAGAAAAATAAATAATCAATTCAATTGAAATGAAATGAAATAAAAAAACAGCAAACATAAAATTAAAGAAACACACACATACACACATATAAAAACCGTCATTTAAAACGGTGAATTATAATTTCTTGTAAAATAAAATTATAAACCAAACCGAATAAAAAACACAACAACGACAATAACAACAACAAAATTGACGATTTAAATCATAAAAAGAATTAAGATTTAAAAAATTAATAATAAATTGTACTATAACAACAAAATAAGAAAAGAAGAGAGAGAAAGAGAGAAGAAAAATTGAATAAAATTAAGAGCAAATTAAAATAATTCATACAACAACAAAAAAAAGCAAATGGACAAACGAACAAATGAAGCTTAAGAAATATAAAAAAAACAAAAGAATTAAAAACAAAAATTTATGAATGAACTATTGAAAAAATCAATGGAATGGAGGATTGAAAACAAAAATATTTTTTTATTATTCCAAAGCACAATAACAATACATTTTCAATTTATTTTCAAATTAAATAAAACCCAGCATGCTTCGCTGTTGCTATTTGAATTTAAACAAAAATTTTGAATTCAATATTAATCTTATATGTACAGCGAGCGCCAAAAGTGAGTAAACATCACTGAAATAATTCACCACTGAATAAATTTCCAAAAAATAAAAACGTTTATTTATTACTTAAAAAATGTTAAAACAAAAACAACAATTCATGATGAAGGAACTTTTTTTATACTTAAGAACATAATAGAAAATTTAAAATTATAGTGGGTGTTGACTCACTTATGGCGCTCACTGTACATATGTACATACAGTGATAAGAAATATAATAAGGTTAGTATCTTTGTGACACTTAGAGCAATATATTTAAACTGTTCAATTCAAAGTTATGGTCCTAAGAGTGACAGCAAACCGTAGTAACTGAGATCGGTATACCATCTTGTTTCCAACTGTCTCTAGGTTCAGGCGCCTGGATGCATGTCTCTTTCATTTTCGGTACTGGACTCAAGAATTTTTCACTGACAATTCTATTTAAGTTTTTCAGTGATACCTGTTGGATCAAGCGAGGATATCATGGATTGCACAATTCCGCTTAGGGAAACTTTTTTCATTTATGTGTTATTCTTGACTCACATTCAAAAACAGCACATCTGAGTGTATACTCTCTGATTGCAGGCAACAGATCCAACCTAACCTAACATTTATAACAACTTAAGAAAAAATGCAAAATACTCGTAATAATGTTTTGTAGACACTGTTTTAGTAGCCACTGTAGGTGTGTATGTAGTATATACATACATACATATGTAGTGGATGGAGAACTATGTACATAAATGTTTTTAATTGAATTGTAAATGGAAACCATAATAAAAATCATAAAATTTTTACATTTTTTTCTTCATATTTCTAATATTACTTTGGGGTTTTCAGACAGTTTTCAATTGTGGCATCGTTGTGTATTTGTGTGTGTGTATTTTTAAACAAAATCTACACATATGTATGTATGTACTCGTTTATAATAAATCCATAAACAAGTTAAAATTTAATTAATTTAATGAAATTATTTGTGATTTTAATTTTGTTTCTTTTTTCTTGCTTTTTTTGCTTTCAAATTTTGTTATGAATTAGATTTTATTCTTTTGTTGTTGCGGTTTGTTTATTGAAAAAAATAAAAAACAAATTCAAAAATCTGAGCAAATTAAGCGGCAATTTGTTAAATTTTATGAACTTTTCCAACAACAACAAATCAAATTGGTTGTGTTATTTTTTTCATTCTCTTCTTCAATGAATGAATGAATGATTCATTAAAATTTATTTCAATTCAAAATTTAAATGTTTTAATTCCGTATACCAAAAAAAGGGGAGGTTCGCTTTCGACATGATCTTTAAAGAATTTTTAATTTTCTTGGAATATTTTCAAATTCGAAAATTTGTTTTTTAAGTTCTGCGTATTTTTAATACATTTATTATTTGTTTTCGTTTTATCATTCATTTATTGCAAATTTATGAAATGTTCTCTACTATTTAAATTTAAGTTAGTAATAGAGTGTTAATTATCACGTGACTTATATTCTGTTGATTACAAAACAAAACACCAGCATATATGTATGTTTTCCATGTGTTTTAACAGAGTAATCAGTAAAGTACTTAGTTACTTAAAGACATCAGTTTTCAAGTAAATTATAAGATTGGCTTGAGAGAAGTTTACTACTGCTTTAGGTGTAAATAACAGTAACACAGAACAGCACTGGACTAAAGCTTGTCTAGCGAATGTAATCTACGCAGCAGAGATCAGATCTATCTTCATCTGCCTGCATTAAAAAATTAATTGTTGATCAATAAATTTGAAGATATGGGACTTGGTGCACATTCCCATTTTATATGCAAATGGTGGACAGAAGGTCCTCTTTCTAACCATGGTAGTGGGATGTCGGAAAGAATTTTGGAACTGGGGAAAATTGAATTTAAAACGTCAATTTAGTACGTCAATGTTGAATGTAAATCAGAACCTCTTAGCAACTGGACAGCGGCACGGTTTCATTATTGGTCATTCAAAAATTCCTACAAATTTGAAAACTTTCGAGAACCTTAACTAAATAACGCCGCACTGTGGCTTCTTAAAGAAATTCAAGACAACTTTTCCAAATGTGGTCGAATAGTTAAATGGAATAAAACTAGAATACGAACAGATCTTTAAAGTTGGCTCAGAACTGAATAAAACTGTGAATGGAGGTATCTTTTCGAAGTCTGAAGGTGAAGCTAACTTGATAAGGTTATCGGCGCATTGCAGTGTCTTCCTAGAAGAAGTATCGGCAAAAGGGGCGGATCAAGTAACACAACGATATAGTGGACACAAGAAAAGCTCATTCAAACTCAAAAGGAGAATACTGTTAGTGATCAATTTATCATACATACATTGTATTTGAATTTGTACTCCCCTCTACATAAAGACCAACTCACGCAGCAAATAAAGCCGGTTGATCATCTAATGTTCTAAAGTGTTAGAGCAACAGGTTTTCAAAGCCGAGTTTTAGAACAAAACATGCCTAACTGATAAGGCTTCCAAGTCATTCTGTCATTCTGTCTGGACTGATATTACTAAGAAGTGCTCTACTAAGGGGTCATCCCCTGGTAGTTGCGCTATAGAACTTAATAGATGAAAATCAGCATTTAGAAAAATTGAATTTGCAGATCATTTAGAATACTTTGGTTGTTACTGTTAATTCAGAGCGCTGTAGCCGAACAATAACCGACATCTTGAAGCATTTAAGCTTATAAACCACATTTGAAATCATGTGGCATGAAAGTTTTCTAGAAAGAGTAATTCCATGTTTCGGCGTACGTACATCAATTTGTGGCATATCGGGCATATGTCTTTAAGTGTTATTGGTTTGTATATTTGGGCCTGTAACAGTCTGTAACGGTCTTTTAACAAGACCGATAAGCGACCGATTTTGAGTTTATTGCATGAGAACTTTTTAGAAAGTGTTTTAGTCTCCTCAATTAATTACTAAGATCTTCCAATTTGTCGCCTTTAGACATTTATTGTTTTAAACAAGCACTTATTAAGTTATCGACGAGTTACCGGCCGAAATGTGCGAAAAGTAATCGAAAACTATCTTAAAATAATGGTCTGCTGCTAACAATCCAGACAAGGTTATTTCAATGATATTGTGTTTCGTATACAAAGGCGTGAAACGATTCAAACATTATATTGAAATAGAGAACCTGTTATATATTAAACAATTTGTTGTCTTTATGCACATGAAAATATTTTGTTAAGGAACGCACACACATCCAGAAATGAAGAATTAAATTGTAAATTTAATACTCGATTACAGCACCTAATGAATATGATTTTATGTGATATTTTATTCACTTACAAACACAGACAAAATGAAATTCAATAGAAAGTAAAAAAAAAATTTAATTTAATTTTTTTGTTATTCTTGTTGTTGTGATAATTGAATGCATATGAAAAAGAAATGAAACACCATCATGAATAATAATAAAATTAATTTCAAATGAATTTAATAAATATTCATTATTTTCATTATTTTATTTAAAAAAAAACACACATTCACACTCACTCATTATATGAGTATTAAATTACTTGCATATAAAAAGAAACAAAAGAAAAAAATAACAATAAAAAATAGAAAAATAAATATTACAAATTTTAGATATGCATTGTTTGCATTTTATATGGCGCATACAAATGTTGCATTCAATTACATATAATATAAGAGAATGAACAAAAACAACAACAAAATTACAATTTAATTTTTACCTTTACATCAGCCAATGTTGTAATCTTTTTCCACAGTGAATCTTCGCCAAAAATTGAAATCATTTGCGTTGAACAGTTATTGCTGTTAATATTAGTCGTTCCCGCTGCCGCTGCTGCTGCTGCTGCTGCAGCTGTCGATGTTGCTGGTGTAATGCAAATACGACACAATTGCAAATTATTTGATAGTGTTGATAACAGTAACGTGGATTCCATTTTGATAACAACAATGGCAACAACATTTAAAACGATTATAAAAGATTTGGTGGGTGACTGTTGCTTGTTTTACTTTTTTTTTTGTTTTTTACAAATACAACACAACACTCAACACTTGTTAAAAGAGAAAATCTCAAATCAAATTGATGTAAACAAACTATGCACAACAAGTGGTTAAAATATTTCATTCAAACACATAAACACATTCAATATTTTATTTTTTTTTATTTTTTTCTTTGCTTGTTTTGTTTCCGATTAGAATTTTTGGACGGTATGTGTTATTTGTTGTTGCTTCTGGCTTTTGCTTTGCTTTGTAACATGTGGAGCAAATCACTTACAACTTGCAAGTGTAAACAATTTACAAATTCACACATTTAACACACACACTTACGCACGCATTTACTCTTTAGTACATTGCAAACAACAAGTGTGTGAGCATTACTTTACAAAAGACACAGAGAGCACAGGAAAAATAGAGAATTTCGCATAGATAAACAAATTACATATATCGCTTTTATTGTAACACATACAATGAGAGAGAAAGGTAGATAGAATGAGAGAGAGAGAGCTCACATAAAAAATAATCAAATTAAATCAACAATAAGGGAATTATCACACATATTTTTTTTCGTTAAACACTAAACCGTCTATTACAACGAGATTGAGAGCACTCGAAACACACACCGAGAGAGGCAGAGCGAGAGAGAGTAAATTAATAAAATGGGAAAAGAGCGCGCAAACGAAGCAATAATTTTTAAGTGTCTTTCACATATTTCTGCTAAACTGGTAGGCGCGTAAGTTTTTTAAATAATTTTAAATCTTTATTTTTTTAATTTTTTGTTTCTTTGGATTTTTAATTAAAATTTTTATGAAACAGCAGAGTCAGGAAAAAGGAAATATAACTTTTTAATTTTTATTTGATTTTGTTTTTTTTTTTTCTAATTATTTTTTATCACAATAATAAATAAATGAAAAGCACTTTTTGTATTTGAAAATTGTATTGCGGCGGCAAAACGTTAACGACGTTACAACTCTGATCCAATAACGAAAACAGACTGTGACTACGACTGGTTGTGTCTTGTGTTTGACTCTGACTCCAAGTGAATCTAGAAAAACAAATAAAGAAAAAAAAATATGTATAAAAATAATAAAAACAAAACTTATATAAAAAACAGACTGTAATGGAAATAGCAACAACAAAAACAACAACAACAACAACAATGACGGCTATAATAATAACAATAAACATAAGAAGAGAATAAGAAAATTTTGTTTTTGTATATTAATAATGAAATAAAATTAAAAAAACACACACACACACACATATACACGCATACATTGACTTATGCAAACACACACACGTTTTTTTTTCGTTTAAGAAATTACAATTTATTTACAAATTTTAATAAGAAACGAGTATTTTGTACAAAAAAAAAACAAAAACAACAAAAAATATTTTAAGAAATGCAAAGGTTTTCTTATACACTCTCTTTTTCATACATTCTCTTACACACTGTTACACTTACACTTAGAACAGCACAGCACACACAGCAACAACTAGAAATTAAAATACTGTACAGTGTACACTTTAGAAATGTTCTGATATGTATTTGTTTTTGCTTTTCCAATGTATTTATTGTTGGAAATAAATGAGTGTAATAAAAATAATGAAATTAAGAACACTACAAAAGAGAGAGAGCGAGAAAGAAGTAGAGTACGATTTTCGTATGGTAATCGTTAGGATAATACGATTTATTGAAACACACACACACACACACGGACACACTCACACACTGATGCACTTAAGATGCCTTCTAATGAACGCTTATTTAATTACAACTTATATTACATGCATATGGTAAAATAGGTTCAATTAAAGGAAAAAAATTATTTCAAAAATAAGTTAATTTCATAAAACTTAAATGGGAATTTTATGGCAAAAATAAAGGAAATAAAAATTAAAAAAGAAATAAAATTAAAATGAAAATTAAATTAAAAGGCTTTATTTATGAAATGCATTCTTCCACAATTTGTTGGAACCCCATGTGTTGTATGTGTTAATTTTATTTCTGATTACCTTTAAACTATAGGTGCTAAAGGCGACTCCGAAAGAGAAATTTTCGAAAAACTTTTTGTAGCAACTTTATATTATATGAAATGCAAAACCCAGCTGCTTTCAGATTCGTTCTATCTACATAGACAATTGCCTCATAGAACACTATTGGTCTGACGGTCATCGTATACATCCAGTTCATAATTCTTGGGTTACAAGCCTGTTGCATACCATTATGGCAAGTCTAAACTATTCCGAGATGATCTCTATATACGCCTTCCATATTAATTTACTATCCAGTGCTATTCCTAAATTTGACCTCAATTTTATGTGATAGTGTCACACCCAGGAGTAGAATATTCTTCCATTTCGATAATTTTTTTCTTCTTATAAATGGTACTATTATGGTCTTGAGCCACTGTCATGCATCAACGACTTGCAATCTCAAGACTTCTTTGATTGAAGGCACAGAGAGTCTCATCAAATTTGCCTCTAGCCATCAAGACCATTATCTGCATGTCCTTGACAGTAAATGCCCGCCTTAAACAGTTTTGTTAGGAGATCATCCACAACCAGGCTCCACATTAGTGATGAAAGGACACCACCCTGTGTAGGCATGCTCTGGTTGTGCTGGCCCCTATTGTATCGTTCACTGTGTTTGTTTCCCTAAGCCCTGTACACTTTCTGTCTAATGACTTCGAGGGAAATGTAATCAAATGCTCCCTCTTTGTCAAGAAACACACATATGGTTAGCTTCTTTAGTTTCAAGGACTTCTGAACGGTTCCCTCGTGGGAGAAAATGGAAATTATCCCTATTATTTCAGCAAATGCTGTACATAGAAATTTTCTGAATACTTATGTATTACACAATAAATAGGCCTTCCACCACGATTATAAAAACTTAGAAATGGCAATAAATTTTGTACAGTATTAAGGCTCATAAAAGCTTGAGAAATTACAAGAGAATTTACAATTCAAATTCAATCATTCATTATTAAACATTCACTTCGTTTACAAAAGCCACTAAAAAAATTAAATCTACCACTACAAGTACATGCACATAATTTAATTGAATTTATTAAATAAGAAATAAATAAAAATAAAAATTATAAAAAAAAGAAATAAAAAATATAGCACAGTACGCTGTTAAATAAATTAAAACCCAAAAAAAACCCCACAAATGCCAGTGCGAATGCGAGTAAGCATGAATGTGAGTGAGAGTGTGTGTGTTTGTGTGAGTGTACCTTGTTAAAATCCAAGTTTACGTATCATTATTTTCTTATTTCATTATGAGTATAAAAATTATTTTCTTCTTCGGCTTCTTTTTTTTTTTAATAATATTTGTGCTTTCGAACAAAACAACAACAATAAAAAATTGTCGAACTCGTATACGAAAAACGAAAGAAAATATTCAATATGTTACAGTGTGTATAAGCGCGTGTATGTGTAGAAATAATTTCAATACAATTGCTTTCATACACTCCAGCCATACAAAAACAACAATAACAATAATGGAAAAAACATTTTTCAATTATTCAAACATAAATTCAAAAATTCCATATTTGTGAAAACACAAATAATACCAAAAAAAAAGAAAAAACATCGACAACAACAACAACTATAAGAATAATATTAAAAATCATAAATAAACGAATTGAATTTTATGAAATGAAATGATACCACAGCTCCACACCACACTACACCACAGCACAGTACACCACCTCACCATACATACCGGTAGTTTTATTTGAAAACACATACAAAGAAATATGTAAGCAACAGAAATAACAGACAGCAACGGCTAAGTTAATACACGTTTCATTAGCTATTGTTGTTATTATTATTATTATTGCGCTACTATTTTTTAAACTGTATAATAGACTCTGTAAATAAATTCACAAATCCATACACTCTATGCTTATAACTAAGCTCTTAATATTATATGACATACACACACACACACATGTAGGCCTATGTACCTGTGTTATAAGAAAAAAAAAATATTAAAAAAATAACTTGACTAAAGAAGGCATGGCATGGCATTTTTTTTTGTCTTTTTTGTATTATTTTTTTTTATTGTATTTATTTACTGCTGCTATTCAAATAAAAATTAAAAAAAAAATTTAAAAAAAATAAATAAAAAATCCATTGCAAATAAAAATAGGAAGAGGAAAAGAAAAAGAGTCATAAAACTAAAACTGAAACATGTGAACTTCTCTTCTTATTTTCGTATGAAGAAAACAAAGCAAATAAAAAAATATTCGCATGGAAGACTATCATGTTGCACAGTAAGTAGTAAGACAGTGAACAATTGTGGAAAAATATGTTTTAAAATGTAAACGGCCTGGGGTAACCATAAACAAAATACATGTCAATATGAAACGTATCATTATGCTTCCCATCCATTTAGTTGCTTACCTTTGAAAGGTGCTATTAGTTCTCGTCAGCCCCAGAGCAGCCGTTCTGCCCAGAGATCGTGGCTGAAGATGATGATGCAGAAGTATTTACAGTTTCGACCGGACGACTCACCACTCAATTGAGACCTTTGCAAAGAATGTTACCGAAAGGCTTAAAGATGCCTCATTACAAAGTCCATACTACTCGCTACTGTCAAGCCTGTATAAGTAGAATTCTCGCGATATTTTCAGCAGTGAGTATATAGCAATGATGCGTAGACCTGACCGTTTTAGAATCACGACAGTTTGAACTACATATTTATACACGATCTTTAGCAGCTTGCCTAGAAAAATATGGGATAACACGTCATACTATCAAATCTAAGCAAAATCGGAGAAGCCCTTCAGCTTAGAATGTAGCGGCTATGGGTGAAAATGTCGCTAAAGACCCCTCAATATTGACCAGACATCTTACCATGTAGTGTAGATCCTAATATTAAAGAATCTAAAGTAATTGTCTCAGTTCCATTCCGAGCATGAAAGCATTCTCGCTTCTCTTAAGCTCGAGACCATAAAAAAACGGTTGGAAAAAGTAATTTGTATAGGATTTTAGCGAAAATCCTTACCAGACTATGTCCATGTATGTAGCTCCGGATTCATCCAATGAAAGATAAAGATTTTTAATCTTTTTTATTTGCAATAAAATCTTTAACTTACATTTAAAACGTGTTATGAATTTTATTTCCAATAAAAATATTTGTTAATTTGTTACTACATACATACTTATTATTATTTTATATTATTCATTGCTTATAATGATTATTTAAATATTATAATATTTATGCACATTAATTATCCTCACAAAGCACTGTGCAAACAAAATCTGTGAAAAATTATAATCAAAAGAATCGGGGGCTCAATTTATGAAAAGAAAATATCAAGTATTCGTAAATGTACCCACACACACACATACACCAAAAAAAGAGCAAAAATAACAGAGAGCATGTACACAAGCAAGCAAGCATTTCATAAGTTTCTTTAAAAAAAAAGAGTTCAAAATTATCCAGCAACATCCATTCCAACCCAACAAACAACTGACAAGCCAACCAACTAACCATACCACACACTACCTCCCGAAGCCACAGCACTTCCATCTCTCATAACAAACCGAACCAACAAGCCAAACGAACAATGATCCAACTACACGGACAACATACAAAAGTAATATATATTATTGCCATTGTTGTTGTTGTTGTAATATAATACAATAAAAGATCAACAACAACAAAGACTCAACCAAAAATAGTACAATTTATTATTTTCAAATTCGTACATATTTTACACACACACACACACTCGCATACGATGCATACAAATATGTATTATTTGCTAATCATACAAAACAAAACCTTAAACTACGAAGAAGAAACACAAGTAAAAAATCCAAACCCCGCCCGCCTCCTTACACACTCATACATTTTTGTGTTTTCTTAAAATTTTATTATTTGTGATATATTTTATAATAACGCTGTTGTTGTTTTTGTTGAAAACTTAGAAGCGCGTCGTCGTTTCGTTGTTCCACAAAAACAAAACCAAAAAACAACAACACAAACAAATGAAAAATAATAAAATCAAACAGTCAAATTATTTTTATTGTATTTGCCCTCTCTTTTTCTTTCTCGTCCTCTCTCAGCAAACAAGAAAAATAATTGAAAACTATGAATTTTACCAGTTTATCTATCAGCAGGGAATAAAACACAGAAAACAACAACAACAACAGCACCAACTAAACGACCAGCCATTGCTACAACGAACAATAAAGAGTTGTCAGTCGTATTATGAGTACGAATACAAGTACGAGTACGGTTTTAATAATGTAATGAGCGCAAAATATTTTCGTTTTTTTTTGCTTTTTCCAAATAATTTTTAAACTAACAACACAAACAAAAAAAAGGAATGAAATTTTCAACTCCTCAAGTCAAATTTATAAAATAAACAAGTGAGTTCAAAAAGAGAGTTTGTCTCCTTACTCTCACATTCTTCACACACACACGCAAGCATGCACTGGCAATAAGTGTCAGGAATGTCTCTAGGCTACATGTATGTAATAAGATTTAATTTCAAGATTCTCGTTATTTTCTTCATTTTGTTGTTGTTGTCGTTGTTACATTATTACAATATTTATTTAATTTGATTTCCTGTACACTCAAAGAATTTCTTTGAATATTTTCGATATTAATACGAAACCGAATTTAATAAAGCGGTACTACAAATACAATAACAAACAGCTTACTAATTACAGGTTTCAAAACTATCGATCTGGTAAGAGTGTGTGCTCTAGAATATGATGTATTGCATGATATTTTCAATTGGTCATGGAATTTGACTTTAGACTTTTTGTGAAGTTTTATCAAGCAACACGTTTCCGCGAATAATTCCTAATGTTGGTTCATTTTGAAGCCAACATCGCCGGCATGCTGCCCTAAATGTGACATTACATACATACATATGTACATACATACAGACATAATTGGCCATTACAACCCTTCAGTCAGGATTACGGCCTAGCTTCTCACACTACTCATGTTGTGTGCCTTAATTTTATACTTGAGTGGCGGGACCTACAGTTTAACGTCGACTCCGAACGACAGATTTTTTTTGAGAAACTATTTCATGGCAGATTTATTTACTCTCAGAGTTTTTGCCAGAAATCTGCTGAGAGGAAGTCGCCGAAGAAATATTTTTTTTTCATATTTCGTTTTGATGTCTGACCTGGGGCTCGAACCCGGCTTTACGCCTAATAAGCGAACACACTACCTACTAGGTAATGGCAAAGTCCCAGCATTATTATTAATTAAAATTTTGTGTGATTTATTTATCTTTACTTATGAAACCGAAAAATAATAAATAACCGTTTATACAACTACACACTTGTTTATAATGCTATCCCCTATTAGTTGCTTTAGTTCTAAACACCACTGTAAGTATAGAATTCGATTTTTACTGTGTAATTGAAACACTCACAACATTTACTAACAACTAAAATATTCTTTGAGTGTAAGACGTTTTGAATATTTTATGACTTCAACTTGATTTTCTATAAAAATGCAACAACAACAGGCACATTTATTTGCTATTAATAACAACGAATGATACCAAAAACGACTCTCACGAAAATATAACAACAATTCGATGCAATATTTTCAGGAAAAACGAAAGACAATGACAAAAAGGAAATTAAAATTGAAAATCAAGGAAAACAAAAAAAAAACAATTGCAAACGACAATGGCAACAATATTTAGCACAAAAACAACAGCAACAACAACAGTAATGGTAATATAGAAACCACTAACCAATATTTAAAACAACAACAACAACGCCAATAAACCCAACAATAAATAACAATGAATAGCAAATGAAATGAATTCAATAAAAAAAAACTAAAATAATAAAGAAATGAATTGTAAATAAAATGTAACAAGCAATAGCAACAAAAACAAATATTTTAATGGGCAAACAACTATGGAAACACCATCAGCAACACACAAAAACAATGGCCACGAAAGACCAAAGTCACAGGAATAATAGCAAGTAACCGCCGAATAAATTCGAAATCAAAACAAATCAGAAACGAATTGAAACGAAACAAAACAAAACACAACGAAACAGTCAAGGCAATTGCAATCAAACACAATACAAGGCAAGGAAACGTTAGCCGTTAAAGCTTAACTCGCCACCAACACTAACTGAACTGATTGACTTTACATGAACAGAAAAAATATAAACACACACACACAACCAGCACTTCAATTGCCATACAATCATCCGCTTCCGTCTAAACAACCGACCTTAAATCGTATGAAAAATATTTCCATTTTTGTTTATTTCGTTTGCTTTTTGTTTTTGTTTTGATTTTTCTTACAAAATTTTTCTTCAATATTTTTCTCACTTCATACACATCTCTCTCTCTCTCTCTCACTCATAACCACTCTCACTCTTCACACATTAAGGCGCTGTTATTTTTAGTGAGACTGAGAAATATTTCTTGGCGTTTTGTTTGTTGGTACGTTTTTTTTTTTGCTTTCTTTCACAACAACGATATTTGGCAGCATACAGAGGTGGCTGCTGCAAGGCTGCGTTAGTTTCTAGATTCTTGTATTGAAATTGTGTGTGTTTTTTTTTCTTCTTCTTGGTTTACTAGAGAAAAATGTAAAGAAATAGAGAATGCGGGAAAAAAGCAAGAGAACTTAAAACGTATGCAAGTTTTTTCCAATAGGCTGTAGAAAATAAATATTGAATTTTATTTTGCAATTTTGTTGTTCTTGTTTTTAGACTTTTTGTAAGATGTATCGTTAAGGGTTACCACAATATACACAATATGTGTAAATAAATGGATGGCTTTGCGAATGATGTGTGTGTGGTGTTGAACAAATGAAAAAATCAAGTGTAAGGAGTAGTAAGTACAAAATAATTATTACCAATAAATGGGCTTAATAATACACATGTATGTATCTGTGATTTAATAAATCTCACCACACTTTCCATGTGAGAAAGTTAAAATGTGACTCTGAAAGAAATTTCTAACTTGGCTAGATATTGTCGGAACAAGCGACTCAAGAAAAAAAAACCTTATTTAACAATTTTTTTCTAAGATTTCCACAAAGCTGGTTTCGTAATGAATTCTTAAGACACTTGCAATTAAAAGATGGTATAATGAACCCTGAAGCTAGGCTGTAATCCTGACTGAAGGGTTGTAATGGCCCATTATGTATGTATGTACATATGTATAACGAATCCTATTGAATAGAGTCCAGATATTGATATATACAGAACAAGCATTCGTTCAACCTAACCAGTATCCAGCTTAGAAACTTCACACACAACAACTTCTACCAAAAGTGTAAGGATGAGGGAGAAGAACTTCCTTTTATTTAAAAAGAAAATAAAAATTTAATGTGAACAAATATTGTAAATATAAATGTGAACATTATTTACAATAGAGGTGATTGTTACTCTAAAGCACAGTAATAAAATAATTAATATTGGCAACTCTGATCTGGACAAATAAAATACATACAACAACAATACTGTAAATAAGAAATCATAATGAAACAATAATAAATTTTAACCAACTGAAACGAAACGTAAAAACTAATCCGAACAAAAACAAAAACAACAACAAACCGAACAAACCACTTTACGAGTTCTTGTAAATTTCGTAAGTTTTTCGGTTTTTTTTTTCTTTTCTTAGTTTATCCTACTCATACAATTGTTGATTGTAATTGTTGTTGTCAGGCTCCAAGAAAGTTTCTTCTTGGCAGTACAAATCAGGTACACATACATGCATATGTTTGTAGTTAAAGAAGGAGAAGATTACCATGCTCTTCTGATGCTGTTTCACTAGTTAAAATAAATGAACTGTGTTGCTCTTGTACTACACTAGCTTTCGACGACGGTGATGCTGTTCAGTGTATGTATGTTTTTATGTGTGAGTTTTTGTTGTTTCTAAATTTAAACTACTCTCGCACACACTCACTATCATTGTTGTTGTTGTTGTCAGTGTAAGGAATTTATTTTTAAGTACATAAATTGTACACAAACAAAAAACTTGCTTTTTGGCCAAGACTGCGAAGGAGAGAGTGTTGAGGACAGCAACAGTGAGGTGGACATGGTAGGTGAGTGCTTGCCTAGTCAAGTTTAAAATATAAAATTTTATTTTGTTTTTGTAAGTTTAAATGTCTATGGATGAGAGAAAATGACTTGTTTTATATCTTGTTTCTCTTTGATTATTGTTTAAAGTTGCTGTTGTTGTTATTGTTTTGAATTTAACTTGTCCTTCGGCGCTTCCATGCTCTTGCCAACACACTCGTTGTCGGTATATTTTTGTGATTCGTTTAATATTGTCGGGCAAAAATATTTGTTTCAAACTCTCAAGGAGAGTAGATCTTCTGTGTTTTACTATTTCGTACTTACCTATCGTTTATGGACGACTTAAATTGCGTGTGAGTATATAAATATGTGTGTACGTATATATAAGTATAAAGCGATTATACTTCGTTCTCTTCTATTTTAATTTCGGATTATATTGCATTTTTTGCTTTTATTTTGTTTAAGTTGTAGTATTTCTTGTGTTTTATTAATCGAGTATTATTGTATTATAGAACAAATAAAATAAACAAAAAAAAATTAAATAAAAGAGTTACAGATTTTGCGTATGCAAGTAAAGCTAATAATCGCGATAAACTAATAAGACAAACAAAAACATTCGTAAGTAACGAATGAACAATGTTGCCAAATATTAAAAACAAATTTTCAAAGTATGTAGATTGGGAAAAAAATAGTACGGTTTTTTTTGTCCAAAAAATACTAGAAAATTGGTTTGAATTGGTTAGTCACCGTAGTGTAGTAGGTAGTGTGTTCGCTTATTAGAAGTAAAGCCCGGGTTCGAACCACAGGTTAGACATCAAAACGAAATATGAAAAAAATATTTTTCCGGCAACTTCCACTCGGCAGATTTCTGGCAAAAACTCTTAGAGTAAACAAACCTGCCATGAAAAAGTTTCTATAAAATCTGTCGTTCGGAGTCGACGTTAAACTGTAGGTCCCGCCACTCAAGTATAAAATTAAGGCACACAACATGAGTGGTGTCAGAATCTAGGCCGTAATCCTGACTGAAGGATTGTAATACATGTAATACATGTAATACATTCGGTAAATTTCCTCAGAACAAATTGCATTTGTCCCTTATATGATTATCTCTAGATGATCTACAAAAATGAGATTTTGAGTCAAATGCACAAAATTTCGTCAAAAATTATTAGAAAATCTTACAATTTGTCAAATTTCGAGTGGATTTTTTATTTCCGTTTTATTCTCATTCTCAAATAATCGAAAACTTTAAATTTCTATAAAAAAAATAAAATAAGAAGTCTAGCAACTCTTTTCCTAACGCATACAATTGTAATTACTGTTTTTTCTTTGTTTTTTTTTTAACGAATATTAAATTAAAATAGAAGCACACATACACACACACATGTATATACACAATATATTTCCTGTACATTTTCTCAACAGTCGGTCGGTCGGTTCTTAAAAAAATGCATTGCAAGTATTGTATGCACAATTTTTGCCATCGTACTCCTGTGTGATTACCATTATACGAGAGTAGTACGAATCGTAAAGTCAGTTATTGTCATATACTTACTTTGTTATTGTTGTTGTACATTTAAAATAATAAAAGAGAACAAGTATTCAAAATAAATTCTCATTATTAAAACATACATATAAAAACACGATAATGAAAATAAAACAAATATTTTTTGTATTTTTCTTATTATTAAGTTTTCCTCATAAAGTCATTTTTATTTTATGTATGTATGCGTATAGCTGTGTGTGTATGAATGCGAGTATTAGAGAGTATAAGTACAAGTGAGTGAGTAGTGAATGTTTGAGGTATGCCTATGAGTTTGGATTTTAAATAAAATTGAATGCGGGTTTTTTGGTGGTGTTGTTGATATTGCTGTTGTTGATGCATTTAACAAATATGCATGCGTTTTCGTTAGAAACGAATATATAATTCTTGTTTGTTGTTGTTGTTGTTTTTCTGCTTTTTCTACTTTAAATTAAAATAGTAAATGTAGTAAGAGAGAGGTAAAGCGAATGAAAACGAGAGAAACAGTTTATAAATAAGTAAGTGTGAGAGCGCCCAATTGAATCTGTGAACTTTTTTATTTTTGGTTGGCAAGAAGAAGAGATGAAATATTTATTTTCATTATTATGTTACACTTGTATGTGTGGCTGTGCGTGTACTGCAACTCTTGCATTTATGGATGATTTGCTTTTTATGAGCCTGGCTGTGACTTTTTTTTGTTTGATCTACTACGTCTGCAATGCGTTTTATTTCATCTATGTACGTTGGTTGCTTCGTTTTGTGTGTGTGTTTTTCTTTGAGTGCCATTATTTGTTTAGAGGTTATTGCAATCAGAAATATCTGTCGTTTTTTCTTTTCTTTTTTTTTTGTGGATCTTTTGTCTGAATATCACATTTAAAATAGTATGTACATATTTGCATCCAATGTTTGTCTGTCTGTCTACCGCTGCCTCTGCCCGCTCGGGTATACAAGTCTTCAGTTATTGCCAATTTTTTTTTTAGTTTTAATTTTTGGTTCCAACGTTGCTGTGTGTAAAAAAAAAAAAACAATCTTCTTCTATATTTTTTTGTTGTTTTTGTTTTTGTTTTTGTTTTATTCTTGATTTATTTCTTTTGCAGCCAGTTTTGGTTTTTATTTCAATTTTAAAATTTCTTGTACGAGTAAATTACTTAAAATTGTAATATTTTTGTTATAGTTGTTGTTATTGTTGTTGCTAGTTTGTTTATTTAAGCTGTACTATACTACGACTAGAAGACTATTGTATAAGTCAACAACATCAACAACAACAACGAAATAAAGAACGAGAATATGAATTCATTTCAAATAATTTGCTTTTGTAGAAGAGCCATTCCATGAAGCAGAAATCGTGTTTAAAAACCCCCAAAAAAAAAAAACAACAAAAAACAACATTACTGCTGCTCGTAATAAAAAATAATAAAATAAATTGACTTGATAATCTTCTTGTTTAATTTTATTTTCATTTTTTTTCTGTTTTGCTTTCTAGATTCTTTGAGAAATTCTTTTTTAAGATAAAATTGGAATTTATTTCTTATTTTCTTTGCTTTTTTCATTTTATTCGATAATTTGCATGACAAAGAGATTTTAATCGGAAATATTTTTTAAAATAGTAAATAAAAACCACCTGCTTTATAAAAATAAATTTTTATAGTTAATTGTTTATAAAACAATTTATGAAATAAAGGAAAATAAAATTATGGACATTGTTTCTATGCAATTCCTAAAAAAAGAGAACCGTTTTTCCTATCGCATATAGGATTGTTCCGAGCATATGGTGTGAATGACAGAAAGCATTCGACACAATACGAACCTTTTCCAGTTCACCATAAATCAGATCTTTACTATACATCACATCCTGGGAACGGCCCATGAGCACGGAATTTCAAAACTGCAGTGTCTAGCAGTGGACAGCGGGAGAAAAGCGAGGAAACTACTTGTGTTCGGCAAGAAAACAGTTCACATTCTAAAAGCAAGTCTAATGGAATACTGCGCTATTGGCAGTCTACATGATGTAGAAGGAACGGAATCAGTTCAACACCTTTTATGCAAGTGCCCTGCACTTCAGAACATATGTTATCGGTTTTCGAGTGACAGAACGTTTGAAGATCTGGGCGGTGGGGGTGAACATGCTACTAAGGGAACTGACCGGTATTTATTGCAATAATCGATGCCTCTTCGAACAAAAGCACTTTTTAGTAAAGCCTTTAATAATCTACAGAGTCATTGCAAAATCAATGTATACTTCTATTTGATCTACAAACTTGTGATACACTACACATCACACACAAGTACCTCTGACTAGTGATCAATTGCTTTATTGTGTAAACTGTTTTAAAGTATGTAACTTCAAAACATTTTTCCCAGCATTCTCCGATTTGATTTACAATCTTGTGATGCATTAATTCACCTGTATCATTATAGTGAGATTCCTATGATTCAGTAAATCTACATTTACACAGAATTACTAGAATAACCAAAGGGCCATTACAAGTTTATTTCATTTTATCTACATATAAAGTTCTGCGACTATCCTACCCCTGCACAAATGAGACTAAATCGGATAAAAAATGGACTTGTGGGAGAAATGGACGTAGTGGACTGGATAGCCGAGGGTTCAAGAATTCCATAACAGTTATTGTTACTGCCAGGCGTTACTTGTGACCGGAGATATATGCGACGAAGCTAAATGTTTTCTTTAAATGAGTAAAATGGTGCTCAATCGGACAAAAAATGGACTTGTGGAGGAAATGGACCTACTGGCCGGATAGACATGGTACCAAGGATTCCAAAACAGTTTTCCTTAGGGTCCAAGCTTTATTTGGAATTAGAAATATAGGCAACGAAACTAACTCATTTTATATAAAATGAAATTTTGGGGAAACGAACTTAAAAATTTTAATAATTCTCATTGAGTTAATATGCATTTATATGTATATATACAACAAAATGTCGTTTTTTTTCAAGTTGGATTTCTTTGGTGACTTGGATTTTTTTAGATCAATGACTTGCATGATTTTGGTTGATGACTTGCATATTTTGGATGATGACTTGCAGTTTTTTGGACGATGACTTGGAGTTTTTGGTTGTTGACTTGCATTTTATGGTCAATGACTTGCATTTTTAGGTCGATGACTTGGATGTTTTTAGGTCGACGACTTGCATGATTTTGGTTGATGACTTGCATTTTTTTTGATAATGACGTGCATTTTTGGATGATGACCTGCACTTTTTCGGACGATGAGTTGCATTTTATGGTCAATGACTTGCATTTTTTAGGTCGATGACTTGCATTTTTTGGATGATGACCTGCACTTTTTGGTTGTTGACTTGCATTTTTTAGGTCGATGACTTGCAGTTTTTGGTCGATGACTTGCATTTTTTTGGACAATGACTTGCATGATTTTGGTTGATGACTTGCATTTTTTTTTGATAATGACGTGCATTTTTGGATGATGACCTGCACTTTTTCGGACGATGAGTTGCAGTTTTTGGTTGCTGACTTGCATTTTATGGTCAATGACTTTCATTTTTTTGAACAATGACTTGCAGCTTTTTTGGTCGATGACTTGCATTTTTTGGATGATGACCTGCACTTTTTTGGACGATGACTTGCATTTCTTTGGTAAATGACTTGGATTTTGTAGGTCGATGACTTGCATGATTTTGGTTGATAACTTGCAGTTTTTGGATGATGACCTGCATTTTTTTGGTCGATGACTTGCATTTTTTTGGTCGATGACTTGCATTTTTTGAATGATGACCTGCACTTTTTGGTTGTTGACTTGCATTTTTTGGTCAATTACTTGCATTTTTTAGGTCGATGACTTGCAGTTTTTGGTCGATGACTTGCATTATTTTGGACAATGACTTTCAGCTTTTTTGGTCGATGACTTGCATTTTTTGGATGATGACCTGCACTTTTTTGTACGATGACTTTCATTTCTTTGGTAAATGACTTGGATTTTTTTAGGTCGATGACTTGCATGATTTTGGTTGGTAACTTGCAGTTTTTGGATGATGACCTGCATTTTTTGGTCAATTACTTGCATTTTTTAGGTCGATGACTTGCATTTTATGGTCAATGACATGCATTTTTTTGGATAATGACTTGCAGCTTTTTTGGTTGATGACTTGCATTTTTTGGATGATGACCTGCACTTTTTTGGACGATGACTAGCAGTTTTTGGTTGTTGATTTGCATTTTTTTGGTCAAGATACATAATATTTGATGAGTCCCTCATTATTTTTCTTTATACTCTTTCTGGAATGGTATCATCATCATAGAACCACAAGGAAACACAATCCATTATAATAAAAAATAACACAAGATTTATGTATTTTTTTTTAATAGGAAATTTTTGTTGGAGTGCTCACAAGTTTTCCTAATATTTCCCATTTGCTTATAAATACAACTTTGCCATCATTTCGAACGAGTTGCACAGTACGGTTTAGCTTTCGATTCGGAAATCGCTTCCGAAAAATTTTACTTTTCGAAACGAAATTGGAAGTTGTAGGAATTGGCGCAAGTCGGCGTAGAGGACGACTTTGCCTGTATATTACTCTGGAGTCTGTATTGGAATTACCAAATCGAGGAAGCGAAATTAGATAAACAGGTTATTAAGAAGTCCAATTAAGTAAGTAAATAAGTATCACAGAATCTACATATTGGGCTTATAGCGATCCCTATTCTGGACAGGTGTTCTTTTAGTCCATAGCGACCTCAAATAATCGTTTTAATATTTTCTGTCTTTGTAACCTCCTTTCTTTATAAGAACTATTCAATAATTAAGGGTTAACTTTTAATAACATTTCTCGCATTAAATCATTATTTTATAACCATTGTGCATAGCTCCACCTCCTCCTCCTCCTCATTTGCTTTTATTTGTTAATACCATTTGCGAAAAAAACATAATAATTCTTGTGTTTTTCTTTATTTTTTTATTTTAAATTCCAATTCGTTAAATTTTATTTTGGGCTTGGCTTTCCACGAATTTCAACAACGACGTTTTTATGCAAATATGTTTGTAATATAATAATAATTTACAATAATAAAACAGAAAAAACAACTATTTTATTACACTGCAAAATCTAAAATAAAAACTGAATTAAAATTAAACGTACAAACGTACAAACAAGCATTCGAACAAATTAACAAACAAGTTTGCAAATAAATATTCGAAAAAAAAAGAAAAAGAAAAATAAAAGAAAGAAAAACTTTATTTTTTAAATGCAATAAATTTCTTAAACTTCGCAAAATAGCGTGGAATAGATGGAGGAAGAAAATTTAAAACGATATGGAATGAATAACGCGATTAATGCAGAAAGAGAGACTCATTGAAGAGTCAGTCATTCAGTCAGTCAGCCAGTCTTATACGATAAGAAGAAAAACAGAATTTATGTGAAGGTATTGCGATTGCCGTTTTAATTAAGTTACGAGGGGCATAGGTAAAGTTTACAAACATCGAAATAGAACAGAGAAATTGGTATTTGCGAATAGGGTTGGATCTTTACAAATTGCTTGCAAATAGATGCTGGGATTGCAGATGAGCTGGCAAGGGATAGAAAAAGTGTTTTACTAAGCCTAACTTGAGCTACTTTTCTTGACTAATCGAACAGGTGCTCAAGCAAGACTTAGTCAATTGATGGTGGTACAGAATAGTAGTAAAATCTTCAGGTTGTTAGGATCCAGTCTTGACCTTTCTAGAATACATATTGCATCTGGATATGAAATCTATTTGGATCATGATATGTGACAGTATGCTTTGTTGACGACAACCAGTTTGTGAGATATAGGCACCCTTTCTTATACATATGTGTGAAGATCAATTCGAATAAACGTAACTAGCGAAGACAAAAACCAAAAATTTTAACAGAGCCAATGTTAAAGTTAACAAAGTTAATGGTTATGGAAGAAATCACCCACTCCTTAAAAATTATACCCCACACGTTCCTGAGTGGAACAGTATATTGTTTTAAAAATTTAAAATCTGGGCAGGATGATCGATATTGTCAGACTTGCTGCAGGTATCTCACTATATGCAAATTGAAGCCTACGGTTTCCCTAATAAAACCCAATTAGTATCCAAAATAAATTTAGAATCGGAAAAATCGAACTTGGAAAATTCATTATGGTAACATGGTCTAAGGAGGCTGGTCGATATTGTGAAACAATTACGCCTGCTGCAGGTATATTTAGATAATACCGTAATACCGATTGAAATGTGGGAAAAAATTATAAAAACCTACCTAAAAAGGATCGTCTGCTGCAACGAATCCAAAGTTAATTGAATGGCATTGTATTTCATACTCAATGGCAGGATCCAAGCATTATAATGAAATAAAAATTTCATATAAAAGTGTAATAAATTTAAGTTTACTTCTAAAACCAAAAAAAAAACACACATTTTTTAAATTTTTGAACCGAAAATTATAGAAACGCAATAAAATATAGAAACGCATTAAAATATATTTAAATTAATAATACAATAATAATAGAAATTTCAAATAACAAAAGAAAAGAAAACAAAACAAAACGAATAATAGTCTCGTAAATACATAATAAAAATCGAAATTAAAATTTTCCATACCCAAAGAAATGTCAAACACTTAAAAACAACAACAACAACAACACTACACAGTCATACAATATTATTGATATTCCGTATTTTCTCTGATTTTAACGGTATGACAACAACAACAATGGACACCTTAAGAAAAAAAAAAAAAAAATAACGAATTATAAAAATAAATAAAATTTAATAAAAATCAATTGAACGACGACAACGTTTTAAGTTTCGCTAACGTTACGCTCTCATTTTAAATTTTCTTATTGTTGTTGTAATAAAGAAATAAAAACAACAACAAAACATAAGCACAAAGGAAACAAAATAAGCACACGCACACATGCAGCCATACACAATGCAAATCAAAAATTGTATAAAAGAGCCATTCATTTAGTAGTTTACTAGTGTTAGTGAGTTTAATTTCTAATATAAACGGATATGCAAGAATTTTGTTTTCGGTTTTTTTTTTCTCCTCGTTTTAACGAACATCGTTGTTTT
Source organism: Sarcophaga rosellei (assembly GCA_930367235.1). Taxonomy (NCBI): domain Eukaryota; kingdom Metazoa; phylum Arthropoda; class Insecta; order Diptera; family Sarcophagidae; genus Sarcophaga; species Sarcophaga rosellei. The sequence continues at coordinate 80,998,836 of OV884018.1, forward strand.
TCTCTTTCTTTTTTGTATTTTGTAAATCTAAAGATGATAATGAAGTTTCGTTGCTGCTGCTGTGTTTATTTGTATTTTGCAAAGCAATGCACACACTCTCACACAAAACCAAGTCAAATAAGAAATAACTTCTCTGCATCGTTTTAAAAATTCTGTTCGCCTGGTACTTTCAGTTAACGAAACATGAAGCAGAGACCTTTTACATATGAATTGACAATTTTTTTTTTGTTTACAAAAGAAAAAAAGAAAAACGTGTATATTCTTTAAGAAAATATTATGCTGAGAAAAATTTTATTTTGTTTTTAATTTTCTTTCCTTTTCCATTAATGAAAAAATAATTTTTTATTTGAACTCCAACGTAGAGTTCATATTTTTCATTATAATTGTTATTGTACGTGTAATATGGTCATACATACATACATACATACGTACTCGTCGTATAGCTAGTTCCTTTGCTGAAATTCGTTTAATTTTCTTTAAATAAGAAACGAAAATATTAAAGTGTGGGAAATAGTAAAGAGAATCGGTGTGTGTAAGAGAGACAGCGAGCAAAAGATTTATGGAAGAAGGGAGAAAAAACATAGTTTGTTGTGATTGAATTTTTTTAAACAGCGTTGTCAACAGTAAAAACGCGTTTTTTAGAAATTTTTTTTCAAACTTACAATTTGTAATGAAAAAATTAATACATACGTTACTTTGAAATGAAATTTAAGTGTTTATATAATATAGTTATACTGATTGTCTTTACTTATTTCGCACGAGAACCTAGTGTTTCAATAAGCTTATTTCATATAAAAGTATGATTTCAATGACAGCCTTTATTAAACTGTTTGCAACAGTCGGTCCTTTTGAGGCAGACTAACTTACAGATTTAAATTGCATGAAATTACACTCTTACTCTCTCTCTCTCTCTCTTTCTTACTCACAGCTTCTAATGGAATAAAGCCACATTCGGCCGATATATCAGACCCCCGGCATCGTCTTATTGATAAATTGTTACGAGAATTGGACTTTAGATGGATGAAGGTGAAAACCTAAATGCAATATGAACCTTAATTAGCTGTAAAATGGCATCAATTGCTAGGAATGCCTTGAAATCGCTTTATCCGACACATTTTCTCTGACATAAGCGATAAACGTTTTCACGACCAATTTTATTGTAAGTTTTACACATAAATGGCACACCTTTCACTAAATAAATGACACTTCCGGCGCTAGAATCAATCAAAACGGAAACGCCTAATGCGGAACATAATTTAAGCCTTAAAAAATCGCAAAATGTCAATACTATTTTATTTTCTCGTAATTTAATAATTTGTTGTTTGTTTTTCAAACACGGCATATACATACATACTTGACTGTAAGCATGTGTACGTATGTGAGAGAGTAATTTTTCTTGCATATTTTTAAAGAAAAATTATAATAATGAAATACAATGATTTTTGTGTCTCACACTCTCAGTGCTTCAATGGTATAAATTAACAACAACAAAGGAAAAATATTGTGCGAGTATATGGCTGTTTTGTTGGATAAAAGAGAGGTTTTGAAAATTATAAATGAATAGAGAGCGAGAGAGAGAGTCACTTATAGAAAAGTAGGAAGCATATGATAATAATGATTATTATGATAAAATAATATTTTACTTTAATAAATATAACGAAGTTGTTTTTTTTCTTGTTTTTCCTTTAATTTTATTATGTACTCCTATTAAATATGACCAATATGGATGTGTGTGTGTGTGTTTGAGTATGTAAATGGAATAAAACTGGAAAATTAAATAAAGTTTTGATGCCACACTCATTTTTATTTTTTTTTTTGTAATAGTATGTGCAAATATCTATGCATGTGTATGTGTGAGCCTGTTTTTGTGTAGAGTAAAAGCAATCAATTTAAAAATTAAAAACATTAATTTGTAATTCTTATTTAATATTAATGCCATAAAACCTCAAAAACAAAATATGTTGCTAAGGAAAAATAAGAAGAAGAAGAAGAGAAAAACTTGTGAAGTGAGCTCTTTAAGAGGAAGAGGAAAATTATGAAATTAAATAACGATGGAATTCGTTTAAATGTAATTAAATAAACGATTTCAGACATATTACAATGATCTGTAATTAATAGGGATGCCGATGTAAAGCAATAAATGAACATTTATAGTAATTTTTAATCTGAAGCATGCACAGTGAAAACAATTGGAATTAGATATTAGATATTAACTTTAATCAACTTAAGCATAAACGATCGGACAACAGACGTCAAAGTTTCAAAAATTCTGATAGAGTTAAGGTTATGCAATCTGCACCTACATACATTTGTACCTATGTATAATATGATATATGTACATAGGTTAGTCATCTTGTTGCAACTAGTAGCAATCATACATATGTAAGTGCATTGGTTGAATATCCCGCAACAATACAGCGATTGCCTTGAGGACTTTGTTCTGACTTTTCACATTTGATGAGAGTGGTGTGCGGGTACGGAAACGTTATCATTAATTAAAATGCCTAGAGTTGCCGTAGTCTAGTAGGTAGTGTGTTGGCTTATTATATAAAGCCCGGATTCGTATCCCAGATTAGACATCAAAACGAAATATGAAAAAAAATATTTCTTCGGCGACCTCCTCTTAGCAGATTTCTGGCAAAAACTCTGAGTGTAAATAAGACTGCTATGAAAAAGCTTCTCAAGAATCTGTCGTTCGGAGTTGACGTTAAACTGTAGGTCCCGCCAATCACGTATAAAATTAACACACATAACAGGAGTGGTGTGAAAAGGTAGGCCGTAATCCTGACTGAAGGGTTGTAATGGCCAATTATGTATGACTACCTACCTACTAGACCACGGCAACTTCATACACAATCCGAAACACAGTTTGGAAAAATAATGAATATTCTCATACTTTTAAAGTGTTTTAGCGGCTTACCAAGTTAATCCAGCTATCTATCAACATAATGACGCCCTACAATCTTTAATCAAAATTAAACAATAAATCGAAAATATATGTACATACCATACCGTACATATGTAAATACATATACATTTGCCATTTATGAATTTCAATTCATTCTCTCATACAAACATACATAGATAGGTACTTATGTACGTGTTCTTATGAAATAATAAGGAAATAAAAGAAAACAAATAATAAAAAAAATAAATAATATTTCAAATATACTCGTGAATACACAGTAACAATGAAAAATTATAATATTAAACTGTAAACGTAAATATAAATGTAAATGGTGATACGAAAATAAAACTACAATAGAATACTAAATACGAGTACAACAAATGAAATGAAACCATACAAAAATTCACAACAATTTCTGATTTTTTTTTCTTTAGCTTTATATTATTATTATTATATTGCATTAATATGTATTTTATTTGTAGTTAATGTCTATGAATATGAATAAAATATGTGTGTGATTATTTTTGTTTTTATCCATAAGCAAACAAACATTAATAAATTGTATGGAATGTACGTTTCCACATTCATATGTGGTATGATACTGTGTGTGTGTGTTGGTGTGGGATAAACAAAAATCAACTGAATTTAAAAGGAAATAGAAAGAGAGAGAAAAAGAAAGAGAAAGAGAGAGGGTTAGTGGGATCAGTAAAAAGAAAATAAATTTAATAAAAATTTCATAACTATAATTTTCAATTCAACCACACCCTCTCCCTCCCCCTCCCACTCTTAAGTTGGAGTAGATTGGCATATGGCGAAAGGTTTTTAATTAAAAACTATTTAAAAATAGTTTCAATTCATTGTTATTATTTAAGAAAAATAAAAACATAAGTATAATAATAGTAAAACAAGCAATAGCAATATGGGTAAATAGTAATGGTAATAATAGTTACAAATACAATGCAATCGGCAAAGTAAAGAGAATTATTTTGCTCTCTCTACCTCTTATTCTCTCATTCTCTGTTATTATAGGCAAATCAATGACGCTTATTAAGTGCTTTTTCTGCCAGCGACGAAACATAATAAACCTGAAGCAAAAACTTATTAAAAAGAGGAGAAAAACGTAATTTTACAAATGCTAATTAAACAAATGTCCTTAGAAAATTAATAGAGAACTTTGAAAAAGTTAGTTAGCTCTGCAAGAGAAGGAATCCCGTGATATTTGAATAGTATGAAAAGATTTTGAAATTCTAAATCAATTATCACCATTCGCATTCTTGGGCTGTAGTTTTTCGAGAAGCTTCTTATTCAAGAAGTTTTTATTAAGGGCAATATGACATTTTGGGAAATTCAGTTGGCCACCAAAATCGTTCAATTTGACTCCACATTACACTTTTTGTCTGGTTACGCCAAATACTGTGCCTATGCGAAAAAGCATTTGAAACCCATTCGAAGTGGTGGAAAATTACCTTAAAGGAATCTATTATTGCATACAATCAATATTGATATTGAAATTCATATGTAATGACTAGATTGAAGCATTATAATGAAATAAAATTTTCATCAAAACCATAACTTTATATGTTTTGTTTAGCATTACCTTTGAAACAGAAAAATTCAGCTTCTTGCGCTTTTTGATTTCAAAAAATTAGCAGCACTACGTTATAATATTAAAATCAAGCGGTTCATTCTATTCCTTATTATTGTTGCCTTTTAGCACTTCTCAATTATAGACACACACACACACACAATAACAATTACTTACTCTCTCTCTCTCTCTCTGCCTTGACAGTTTTACAGCCTCACATTTCTTGGCTTTTTAGTTATTTAAACAATTTCTAATTTTTATCACTTGTTCTTTTAGCTCATAATTTATAATTAATTTGAAATTGTTGTTGTTTTCTCTCATTGTTTGTATTTTTAGATTTAAAAATAACTTACATTTTTTCAAACGCCATTAATTGAAAGAAATAAAAACTAGTACAACAACAACACACACTGTTTATCTATCAAATTAAAGGCGCAAAATTATTGCATTCTGGTTTTGTTTATTTAAAATGGTTATTCATGTTGATTTTATAAAACACGATTATTATTTTTTACAATTCTAACTATGAAAATCCATTAAATATGTTCAACGGTTTTTAATTAATCTAATTTCATAACTTAATTTGCTTCCAACTACACTCGCGACGCAATAACTATTACTTCTTGGACTTTAATTGTAATACTAAATAAGAAAGTCATGCCACATTACTCTATTACTTACATTTGGTGTGTGTGTGTGTGCGTTCGTATGTGATCTCTTTATTTACTCTGTTATTATTCTACTACTACCGTCTATGAAGCAAGTGATAACAGCACAGCAACACAAACAATTGTTTATTTATTTACGTTCTTTCGTTTTTAGTGTAGGATGTGTTCAGTGTGCACCAACATGAAGGTTGCCAGAAAGAAATGAAAGAGTCGGACTCTGAAATGGTCACTGGCTGAAAGCCCTTCCTCTTCTCCCTCTTCTTTATTTTTAATTATAAACTAACTTTGTACAAATAAATGAACATATGTTTTGTTTACATTTAGAAAACCTAGGAAAATAAAGTATTGTCTTTATTTACACAAGCCTCTAAGTCTTTATTATAGTTAATATCCAAATGTACTAAGACTTTTTGAATTCAGACATTTAGTTCGTAGACAAATTACGGGTAGGAAAGAGAAAATCGTTTTTGTGTTCGGTACTCTAGGCGATTTGGAAAAACAAACAATAATAATGGAATGTCGCCGGCGATATGTTGTACAATGTAAACATGAAAGCAAAACACAAAAGAGTATTCCATATATTTTCCTTTCAAATGCCCGCTCGTATAAACTTGGACAAAGGAAACACATACACATAGTTGTATTATAGAGTATTACGACAGCAGTATTGCCAGACCATTTTCAAGTTTTATCCCCAATTTAGAAATTAGCAACTCGGAAATCATTTTCTAGATATCAGTGTTTCACTAATCGAATTTAATTATTCTTAATCCAAACACAAACCACACTGTTGGTAGTGCAGTGTATAATGGTAACCAGACCTGTCAGTGAATGTCTCCGCTAGCATAGGTGAATATTACTTATTCTAGATACCCACAACCCAATTCACAGTATACATCACATTGGTATGTGGTAATGCAGTGCCATTTCGAATAACGGCACTTTGGTGAGTTTCGATTTTATTCACCACACTTTGTAAAAACTCACCACACTGGAAATTAAAAAGCTATTTATTTTAATTTTTGCGTCCGTTCGTCGACCCAAACTCCAACAACAACGAAGAGTGGGTACAGCAACAGCAACAACTAACTACACCTCCTTTTGCTCATTTCTCCTTCCCCCTCTCACTCACACACTACCACCACCCACCCACCAAGGACCCCCAAACCAGCAACAGACACACACACACACACCCAACAACAAACATCCATCCATCACAACACACACCATATAAAACACAGTGGCTTAATTTTTACTTTCATATGCCGGACGCGGAAAAATGTGAGAATTATGTACAGTTAAAGAACGTTTATTTTTTTTAACGAACAAAAACGAATTTTTTCCAACCACCAGTGTTGACAGGAAAAAAATTTTGTACTTAACTTCAGTGTTGCCAGGAAGGAAATAATATTCTAAAAAAACTCGCTGATGGCCAGTGTTGCAAAACCGAATTATAGCTGAAAAAATACTTTTTTACAACAAATAGTCGATGGAACGTAATGTAATATACGTTCATATTTAGTATATGAAGGGTAATGCAAATGCTTTTACCGAAATTACATTACGGTTCGGCAAGCGTTTTCATTGCTTTTCATATTCTAATACATTGCTAATGCATATATAGTTGAAAAGCACAAGACATAAAATATGTAACAATAAAAAAGTACTAAAAGCGTAGCGTCGGTACTGCGGAATTTTTTAAATGAAAAAGTACTGAAAAAAGTACAAAAGTACTGAATTTTTCAACACTGATTTATACTATCTTTCCCATTATTGAAGTCATAAACAAACAAATATATATTAACCTTGTTTATACTAAGGTAAATTTAATTCATATATTATAGTTTTTAATAAATTAGTAGTAACAAATGTCGTATGTTGTGAACTGGTAAACTAACAAAACAATATATATTTAATTTGACAATTGGAATGTGTACACATGTAGAAAAAAGTAAACAACATGTGAAAAAAATGAGAACACATACACACACAGTTGTATTAAATAGTATTACCTACACCAATCACTTTATTAGAATGGAAATAATTTTTTATTATCAATGCAACGTTTCACAGGAAAAATTAAATAATTAATTTGCAGATATTATTTTATTTATAATATTTATATATAAATTATAAACTATTATGCAAAATTGTTTTCTTCCTCTCTGTTGTGAATGAACGTTTGTTTCGATGATAACAACTCTGCTTTCAATGCCTGGAAGATCTTCATGTTTTTTTTTATTGGAAATGACGTTTGCGCACTTTTTCCCGATTTCCAACCAGATTTTGGAAATATTTTTTCCATATTGATTAGTTATGTCGCTTTTATTGTTTACTCAAAGTTTTTTTTGTTAAATTTTGTGTAAAATTTTTTTGGGTAAATACCCTTTACTATTTAAAAAACAACAAAAACAAAGTGTTCTTCTCAATTTTGTTAAGTGTTTATGAAAAGGTTTTTATAAAACAAAGAAAAAGCGCGTAAAATAAAGTGAAAAAAATCAAGTGAAGGGTAGAAAAAAAGTTGTTGGCGAAGTAAAAAAAAAAAGTTTAAAAAAGCTGCGATTGATACAACATCGCAAATCCACCACTACAGATGTCCACAGGAGTGGGAGGTGGAGGGAGCATAACGACAGATCATCATAGCCGCTTGTATTTCCTCAACTCACCCACGGCCCCACTGTCCGCACGCGACCCTTTCTTAATTAAACCGGAATACCTCAATTATGATAATCCCATGCATCACCTCTACCCAAGTAATCGGGGACTCATAGACTATAATAATTATACGGTAACAGCAGCGGCCGCAGCAGTAACAGCAGCAGCCGCGTCCTCAGCCTCAGCAGCCGCCGCCGCCAATAATACATCTGCCTCTTCAGCCGCCTCCTCGTCCACAGCGAACACAACGACCAATAATAATAACGTTGCCAACGTTGTCACCGCCAATTCATCGGTAGTTGCTGCCGTTGCACTTAATTTGGAGAACACTTTTCACCATCAGGCTCAGCATCAACAGCAGAACACCAGTACCCTTAACACCGCCAATTCACACCCACTACATCAAACACTTAGTACCGGCAGCACACCGTCTACACGAGCCCAAAAAGCCGCCCGACGCCGTAGTAACGAATCCCCTGAGGCCCGCCAACGAAGACTGGAACGTAACGCTGCAAGAATGCGCGAAAAACGCGCTAAAGAGTCGGAGGCCGAATATCGTTTGCGTTTGGCGAAAAACGCCGAAGCGAATCGGGTACGACGCCAGAATGAAAACGAAGTACAAAGAACCTTAAGACTGATGAAAAATGCAGCACGTCAGCGATTGCGACGTGCTAGTGAGACTGCAGAGGAACGTAAAAAACGTTTGGCCAAGGCAGCTGAGCGTATGCGTGTTGCGCGTGCCAAACAACCGAAAATACCCAAGCCACCGTTAGCGGACCGTCTCAAGGGCTACTAAAGTCACACAAATGGCGTTCCTTTCCGAAATAAAGTCAAGTCAGTCTCTAACATCTGTCACTGTTACAGTCTGTATGTATGTTTGTCTGTAATGTAAGTTTTTGTATTTCAAGACGTCCACGACCAGCTACAGCGGTAGCTAAGTTCCAATATCGGTGGCTAAAGGTGCGTAAGCTTTCATTTTAATTTTATGCATATAAAAAAAAGAGAAAAAATAAAACACAAGAAGAATGATATTGAATACAAGTCGAAGGCAGCATATTATTCATATGATACTATACAAAACTCTATACGATAAACAAACACTCGTACACCCTCTCAAAACAGCAAATGACAACAAAAACAAAAAGTAAAATATTTTAAGAAAAATAAAAACACCAACAGCACATTTAGTAATAAATTTATAAAACAATAAAAATAAAACAAAACGATTATGACACAGCACCCCCTTTTTTGGACAAAGCAGGAGAGGATCTATTTTTCTTTAAAAAAATAAAAACTTTTTTTACGTACATACTTCTTTAGTTGTCTATTCTTAATGAGTACGATGATTAAAACCTTTAAAACAAAGTTAAATATTTGCGTAGAGAGAGCTTTATTTTATGTGAATGTTTAACATTGTAAAGAAAAGGTTTTGTAAACTATTTCTTGTTTAACTTTATAAAGGATTTAATCCCTTAACTTTCTTTTATTTCTAATTTTTTTTTAATTAATGTTTGTAGTGTATTTATTTTTGCTCTTTGAAGCTTAAACAAATATCCTGCAACAGTTAAACTTCTATTTATACTTGTTTTAATTACTAAAAAAATAATTATTTAATTTTTATAATATATAGTATTTGTATATTACCTATTGTACTATTTAATTTTGTGATTTTTTAAAAAACTTTTATATGTATTTTGATTTTGTTTAACAAAAAAATAAAAAAAAAAGAGATGAAATATTAAATTTTGCAAGTTTTTGATCCTTTACCTTTTTTAACCGCCTCATAATACACCACAAATAAACTAAAAACACTTCTAATATATATTTATATATATATATATAATATATATACAAAAATAACAATAACACATACATCTCTTTCGTAAGATATCATTGTAATGTAATGATATATAGTTTATTTGATTTTATTGTAACGTATATAATTTTTATTTGATATAACCCATTAAAGTTTAAGTATTTTTTAACAAAGAGGTGAAGCTTAATCAAACGTAATACAAAAAATTCAATCATATTTCTTTTTTTTTTCTAAATTTATAATATATATAGTCTCATTTAAGTTTAAAAACATTATATTTAAATAAAAAAAAAGTTTATAACAAAAATTTGCCTTTAGACAAATTTTTTCTAAATTGTTTCAATAATTTCAAAGGACCATACAAAATTTTGCAGTAATTTGGAAATTACTTACGAAATCAAAATACTGTGTCGTTTCTAACTGTATGATAGTTCTAACATATTAAATGTCAATCGTAAGAATCGTAACAATTGTGGATTTAAAATCTAAATATAAGGAAAAAAATGTTTCAAAGCGCTTCTGTATTTCGTTTAAAATAAATAAAACGTGTGGGATAAAGATTGAATATGAAATTCTAAAACGCAAAAACAAATAAAATGCAGGTAGAGATGAGAGACTTTTTTGAATGTTCGTGCTTATTCAAAATCGTGAATTCCTTTTAACTATTCTTTGTTCTGGAAAAAGCACCGTCTTTGCGACCGTATTTCATTAACCAATCAGTCAGTATGAAGAAGAAAGATGGAAAATTTCTTGAAATTTCAACACAACCCATACATATTTGATGAATTTGTTTTCTTAGAGTTGAATATGCTATTGCAGCAAAGTTAAGAAAATATGTATGTTTTATGCATGTTTCGAAAAAATCTCTTGAATGTAAATTTATTTAGATATTGTGTTGGCGGAAAGCATGGAATGTTTAAAATCTATGTAAACATTTTATGAATACTATTAAATTTAATAATTTTTGGGTCCTTTTTCGTAAAACAAATTTAATAACGCACAGAGTATCTCATTACGACAATTCATTATGTTTTTAAAACATTTTAAGCTTTATCTCTTTGCAAAATAAAATACATTTATTTTAAATTATGTTATATATTGAAAACAAAAAATATTACTAATAAAAAATTAATATACATATATATATATATATATAAAAATGTAGTTGTAGCTGTAGGTAAAAAAAAAACATATAAATAAAATTGAAAAAAATGAATAGAATTAACTTGAGGATTAACAAATCGTAAAAATGGACATATTCATATAATTAGTAGAGGGAGGAGGAATAACAGAAATAATGTATTTGTAGCTGTAGTAAAACAAATATAACATTAATATATATAAGATATAATAATAAATGAAAATTATATAATATAATTGCAAAGTAAGTAACTTAAAGTAATACACTTTGCCTCATCAAAATAATAATTAAACTAATATTATTAAAAACAATATGTTTTAAGATAAAATAAAAAACAACAAAAAAAATATATAATAAAGTATTTTTATAACACATGCATTATACATGTATGCTTACAATTATATAAAGAAAATAAACACAAAATATCACAATAAACAAATTGTAACAAAAAAAATATATATAATAAAAATATTAAAAAGAAAAACAATTATAATATTTACATATGTAAATTTTTACAACAACAAAATGAAAATAAATACAACATACACTCAGAAAGTAAAATAACATTTTGCAACATCAAAAATAATACACCAAATAAAATTAAAAATTATATACAACCTAATGAGAAATAACCAAAGCAATCCTTTGCAACTAGAAACCATAATTATATTACAATTGGATAACAGCAAAAGCAAAAGAAAATCATATACATTATTATAGAAATTCACAAAAGACATAATAGTTGGTTTTTATATTTTTTGTTTTTTAAGAAATCATCATCTACAGAATAAGGAAACCTTTCTTTGCCAGCTGGACTTTGCGTGTCTCATTTTTTATGATTTAAATTCTAGTTTAAAAAGTAAATTCTTGCTGGATAAGTTATAAATGTTTTTGTTATTTTATAGCTGATTTTAAAATTAAATTTTAAAAGTGCAAAACATATCTCTCTGGTTTTTTAATGTCGAAAATACTCTGAAATTAGCGTCAGTATGGGAGCGTCAGATTGTATGTTCCCTAGTGAAGACAAATTCCGCCAAATTATATCAAAAGTTATCGTTTTGTTATTTTAAAATCATGCAGTGGTAAATAAAAATTGAAAATACATAATGATGTTACCGATTATTATGGTATACTCGAAATTTTACAATTTGATAAAAGCTTCGCGGCCTCATGACTTGGTTGAATTTTATTTGCAGAATCAATTATTATAATGAAACAGTTGTAATGTATATTTATGTGTTTTCAGCTATAAACGGAGTAGTCCTTCCAAATATTTTTCACAAGGCCTATTGTTTAGTCGTGTTGCTTAATAGTTTGCTTCTAACACTAATTTTTTTAAACAGATTTCCTTAATATATCCACTGTAGATGTTTTTTCTTCTATTTTACATAATTATTTCAATATTATATGAATTAAACTATCTGCGTTTTTTTGTCTTTTTTGTCGTACATCATTGTCATAACCATTTATATCTCTTAGAAAAATTTTGTATTTGTATATTTGCTTAGAAAAGAGTGTGTGTATGTATTTTTTTAAATCTTATTTATGTACGTTTAATTTGAAACGATCAATTTTTAACACGTTCGCAAGTACTAATATTCATATATATTAATTTCGTAAACAAAATATTAAAAAAACTCTAATAAAATCAAAATTGAAAGGCGAAACAAACACACAATTTTATTCGTAAAAACATGCCTGCAAAAATCCTCCATCACAAAATATAAATGACATTAAACTTGAAAATTTTTCATTATCTGTTTATTTAACTTGTATTAAACGAATTTGTTTTTTGTTTTAATTTAGTTCTAGTCAAAATTATTAAAAGGAAAAATTATACATATATAACAAGAAAATGAAGTGAAACATTATTAAGTAATTAATATAAACTTTTTAATGAAGAATGGAAAAAAATCAGAAAATTGTTTTAATTAATTCTAATGTAACCAATAATTTCAAAAACTAAAGAATCAAATATTATAATTGTATTGATTAAACAACAACAACATGAAAATAATATTGTAATTGTACACTTTCTAAAAACCAACAGAAATTATGAATAAAGTTGCATTCACATTTTTAAAAAAAAAGAAAATTTTAAATATGATTTACTTTCATTACAGTTTCATGTTCAGATAATACATATTAATAAAATTTGAATAGTTGGGAAACTGCAATTTGATTTCAAAATCATCACTTGCTATTGGAAATTAAAACCTTGTATTTGTTGTTTTCTAATGAACTATGTATGTCTATATATTAGATCTCTGTGCTCAGTGCTAATTTTGATCTTATAAAACCTGGCCTGATTTAAGAAATCGCCTGTCAGCTGTAAAATATCTTTCAACTAAAGTGTAATTTACTAGCATTTACGGATATGGGTTGTTTACCAGTCAGAGAAGTCGTGAAAATAGTTAAAACTGACTGCAAAAGTGTTCTTATTCGTCAACAAGCAAAATTACCTCATATGGGCCTTGGAGAAACTAGAAATTGTTATGAATAAGTAACTTTTTGGTGCGCATTATGGTGTGAAGGTGCCATTGGGCCCTGTTTCTTTGACCCTGAAAGAACCATTAACGCCAACTCAGCTCTATGGCTTTACGATAACATTTTTAGCATGCAATTGAAGATTATGAACTGGACGGTATGTGGTTCCAATAACGAAGTGCCACGAGCCTCACACCCCGACAGATTGTGATGCTTTAGTATGTGTGAAGTTTCCGGATAGCAACGTCAATTAGCGTTTTAGTGATGTCGTTATGGTCATATTTTTGCTTTGTTGCATGAAAAGTTTCCAAAAAGGGACGCCAATTGGCGTTTACTTGTGGAGCTACATACATTAAATTCCCTCACTACGCAGATAATCCCCTAACATTGGGATGTTTAAAAACCGACTTTCGTCAAATATCACCGAAATACTGCCCGAAATGTGCAAACAAGTTGACTAACACTACCTCAAAAGGTTTAGCAGCCAAGGTTCAAATTAATTTTTTTATTCAGTAATTAAAAACAATGTGTTTTTTAAAATATTGCTTCTTTTTTTCAAACAAAGTGTTTAGAAAAGAAAGACGTAAAGTAATTTTATTGATTTTTCACCCCCACCTACCTTGACATATTTGAAAATCGTATAGAGTTTATTACTGCGAGCTGCTAAAATATTTCTATTGGGTTTGAATTTTCAAAAGAAAGAGAGAGAGAGAGAGAAAAAAGAGTTATTTCTACATATTATTGGAATGAGTGTGTCTGGCTGTGTATTGGAAGTTAATCCTTTTTTACAAATGCATATACATACATATAATCAAACCCCTTTTTATATGTATCGTAACTGCCATTATTGACGATAATGATAAAGTTAATGATGATTATAATGGTAAACAAGATTTTAAAAGTAAATACATTGAAAGAAATATTTGTGTACTTCTTAATAAATAGAATTTTGCATTTATAACTTGTTGAACTTTTCAATATTATTTTAATATATAAAAAATATATTATTGTCAAATAAGATTTAAGTTCAATAATTTTACATAAAAATTGAAAAGTTTTGAACACGGATGGTCTTCGTAATAAACCAATACTATCTGCAAAAAGTCATTTACTTGACTAGACTTTTTAAACGATTATCAAATTCCATTGTGTAATGTCACAACGGTATTCAAAATCTGACTTCTCGAAAGACGTAAAATTCAACAGGAGTGATAAACTGAGCACTATTACTCGCCGGTTAACCTACTTCAGAACTAAATTATTCGTTGGAAATTAGAAATTTAAACAATTAACATATAATTAGAATAAGTTAAGTAAAAATGTCTCTTATTACTTACAAATTTTACTAACTATTTACAATTGAGTGTATTTACTCTTTCCAATTCACGTAAATACACCGCTTTCCAATAAGAATTTATTTACATTTTTTGTGTGGAGACAGAGTGTTGGTGTTCGTGCATTTGTGCAAAATATTAATTTCTTTTTATTAAAAAAACAACATAAAAATTATTATTTATAAAATTTTTGTATTAAACACGTGATAATTAATTAACACCAATAAAGAAACGACTAAAATAGTTACCTTAAAATATATAACCATAAGAAAATAAGCCAAAACTCTATATATGGCAAAAAGTAAAAAATAAAGGGAAACCGATTTTTATATTTTAATGCTTTTGTTTTGTAAAATTCTTAATAATCGAAACTGTTGGAAAGAAATTTGTCATGCAAGGATTAAATGTATTTAATATACTTGAGAAAAAATATTAGTTTTCTTAAACAAAAAAAGGCCGAAAAAATCATGTGAAAAATCGATTGGAAGTTTAGCATATATAAGCGTAGAAGAAAAAATCTGTTTGTGGTCATTTCCAATGCCATGTAGATGACATTGGAATTTGTACGCACACATCCGAACGTTTATTACGTACAGACAAGCCAAAAAAACAAAATATCACAAACAACAACAGAGATCGAATACAAAGGAAAAAGAAGAAGAACTGGACAATTCAAAGCGAAATGTCAAAATATACGTGAAAGCGCAATTTTCTGTTACTGTTGCTTTATGTGCTTGTTGTTTTTCTAATTATTGTATAAAGTGACATCAGTGTGTTAATGTAGTCGAAGAAGTAAAACGAAAAGGAGAAAGAAAACCAAAAAGAAGGAAAACGCTTAAAAAATTGAAAAAAAAACAAAATAAACGCAAAAGTTTTACGTATTTTTTCCATATTTTTATAAAGAGAAAAAATAAAATATAATTGTGTGAAATAATGAAATAGGTCGACTTGAGTAGAGAGTTAATAAAGTGTTGGGCACTTTTCATTTTCAATGTGGAATAAAAGGAAAACTAACTTTGCACCAGTTTCATCCATAACGTCACCGTCTTCATCGCTTATTCCACTTTGTACGAGTTTTTCGCTTGCCTTGCAAGCAAAAAAAATTCAACACTCCACAAAATCATTAGCATCTGCAGCGGCAACTGAAACGTGTTGCAAAAATTGTTCCTGATTGCATTTGAGCAGAGCTTGCGCTTGAGGTGTAAAAAATAATGGAATCTGGTCCCAATGGGATAAAAATAGAGCCATCTTTAGAACAGCAACATTTACAGCAACAACATCAGCAGCATCATCATCAACAATATGCTACGAATTTGCTTGCTCTCAATGGCTCGAATGCCCGCCTTCTCATCGATCATCCATCTACGCTGCTTGTGCCGTTGTCGCACCATCAACAACAATTGCAACAGCTGCAGTTACAGCAGCAGCATCAGCAACAACAACAGCAGTTGCAACAACATCATTTGCAACAACAACAATTGCAACAGCATTTATCCGCACAACAACAGCAACAGCAACAACAGCAGCAACAGGATCAACTGCAACTACAGCAGCACCAGCAATTGCAATTGGCAGCGGCGGCCAATTATCCGCAGCCATTATCACTCAAGCAGCCGCCACTACCAACAACCATTAATAACAGTGTGAACAACACGACAGGAAGTGGTGGTGGTGGTGGTGGATCAGGAGCACAAGTTAATGCAAACACAACAACATTGGGGCCGGCATCAGTAACATCGTCAACCTCATCGGCCGTTCGTCATCGTTGGAACGAAAGCCCAGAGGCGCGAGCCCGTCGTTTAGCACGTAACGCTGAACGAATGCGAGAACGGCGCAGTCGTGAAAGCGAAGATGAATATCGAAAGCGTTTGGCACGAAATGCCGAAGCTAATCGGATGCGTAGGCAGAACGAAAATGAAATGGAAAGAGCCATGCGTTTAGTACGTAACGCCGCAAGACAGCGTCTGCGTCGCGCCATGGAATCGCCAGATCAACGCTCAAAACGACTGCAAAAACTTGCTGAACGGATGCGTATGTACCGAGCTAATGAATCACCGGAACAAAGGAAAATCAGACTAGCCGAAATGGCAGCCAGAGCCCGACAACGTATTGCCAGTGAATCGCCCGAGCAGCGTAAGGAGCGACTAAGAAAACTCAATGAATATGCGAGAAAGGTCAGAGAAAAGAAAAAAATTTTAAAACACGGCGCGGCGCAGACTCCGAATTCGAATCAGAATTCGAATACGACGCAAAGCGCTTCAATAAATTGTAATAATAACGACTCTTTAAATCTAAATCATCAGGCACCACCTTCTACAGGCAGCGGAACAGCAGCATCAGGTACAGCCTCAGCTACACCGACTGGTAATGAAGAACTATCCCAACAAACTGCCGGCGGTGGCAGTGGTGGCAACCCAGACGAACAGCAACAGCTTTCAGCATCATATCAGCAGGCGGCTGCTCTTGCAGCCAATCCCATTGAATACTATCAAAATATATTTATAAATCCAGCCACTTTACGCACAGGCAGTGCTGCCATACTAAAACAGGAACCGCAAACACAGCCATCTCAACCACAGCAACAATCCTCCAACCATCAGCAGAATCGTTTTAGTAACTCGCAGCAACAACAGTCAAATCTTCTAGAATCTGAAGCTTCTAATCTCTTTCAGCAACAGCTTTATGATGAGGCCTCACAAAAGGTATCTTCTAAACTGCCACAAACAGCAGCTAATGTTCCTCATTTCAGCACAATCGCAGGATCCCTAGAATTATACCAGAATAAGTATGGCAAAAAGCCGGAAAATCAACAGGTTGGTATAGTGTCGAACTAACTAAAATTTCCTCCAACAAAGCTAAAAATTTAATATAAAATAAATGGAAAGAAGAAAATAGCAAATGATTTCATAAAAATAATGAATAATACAACTTGAACTTACATACGCATAATTACCATTGTTCCCAATGGTAGTTGGGGCTTCTGATTCTTTTTTAAACAAACAAAAACATATTTTTCAACGTCCTCGGAGTTTGCGCCATGTTAAATTATTTTTTATATCTCGTCGACCTTTTTCGTATAAATATTGTGATTTATCTGTAAACCTTTAAAAAAAAAATCCGCACCCCTCGATCTGCTGACAATTCATTGATGGACTCTTGCTGGTATTTCGACGTTTAACTGTTAATATGTGAGTCATAATACATAATTTTTACTTAATGTTGTTTATTTACTAATTTAAATTAATTCTTTTATAATATCATTTTTACTTTGCCAATGATGCTGCTTAAAAACGATTAAACTATATACAATACAATAAATACATTTATTTACGTATTCCAAACTCGAAAACAGTAGAAAATTTATAAACTACGAATTTGTTTGTTTAGTGATTTTACTTTTATAAATCAAATCAAAACAAATCAAATCAATACGAATGCGTTTACATTATTATTACAAGTTGCTGTCAATTGTATATTTCTTCACAAAAATGTATTCGATAACAAATGATAACAAAATGACAACTGTTTGTTCTTAACATCTTCATTTGAAATCATTTGCTATTTATTGATTAATTTGAAATTAAACGCTGTGCAACAAGTAAAAAAGTTTACGTCCTATAATTACTATTTCTGCAATTTGCAATTTTTTCCTTTCTCTCTTTTTTTTTGTCATTTTAAATTATATAAACAATAATAATGAGATTTTAAATTTTAATTATCTGCCATTTATCTGTATCTGTTTACATTTGTTCAGTAGTTTTAAATAAGATGAAATAACATTGTGACCAAAAACATTTGCTTTTAAAAAAATGTTTCGTAAATTAAAAATCAATATGCCTCTGAATTTAAAATACATAAAAACACATGTAAATAAAAAGTTAAAAAATTGAAATAATTAATGTTTTATTAATTGAACATAAGTTTCTTATGAAGATTGAAAGACAAATTTAAGGTTCTTTCGCAAAGCTATAGTCAAGCTTAAGTTCAAAAAATGTTTGTTCTATTCAATTTGAATAATTAAGAGAGAGTAACGTTTTTATGTTTTTTGGTAATTTTTACCATTAGTCAGTCACTGGAGGTTGTGAAATATTACTTCTAAATGTTTATTTTGTTCAAAAGAGAATACTAGTTATCGAACGTCAATTTTTAATGTTGCATAGTGTAAGATTTTAGACAACGTGAACGAACACGGTCTAAAATACGACATGTTTTTCAGACAAATAATACAGCAAACAACGGCAACAGCAATAATAACAATAACATCAACAGCGGGTCTGTTGGAGTTAATTCCGGAGGGGAACAAAATGAAAAAAATGATGCTAAAATAAAATCTACCCATCCACAAATACAAAATCCGCCAACACCGCTCTATAATCAATTCCCATATTTGGCCACATTTCCGGCTACTGCAGCCAACACAACAGTGGCTGTAACCACTCCGCCAAATACTCCCACCCAAACAGCTGCTTATTATCCTATGTATCATAATGGCTTTCAACTCGGTATAGCGCCGAATACAGTGCCGCCACCATTTACTCCAGTACACTTTTCAACACCCACAAATGCTGTTGGGACAACACCACCGAATACTACGGGTAGGAAAATTTAAATAAAAATCGAATGGATCTCACTAAATTTTTAATTAATTTGTTACTTGTTTGTTTTTCTTTTAAAATATTGTTTCTTACCCATACACCATAACCACCCCACCTCAACCGATATTAACAAATAAATTTCTATAAAAAAAACTAATAACTGACTGTGTAATATCATAGCGGGTCAACAACCAGCCGTAATACAGGATTTTCCAAAGGCGGTCCGCGGTCGTCCTAGAAAGCTGTTTAATAGCTCAATCAAAGATGCAGGTGTAACGTCGCAGGACGATGTTCTTCAGCAGCAGGAGCAACAGCAGAAAATGAGTGCTCTGTTAGAACAAGAGATTAATCAAATGTTAGCATCCCCACAATATGCTCAACGCCGCGGACGTGGTCAACAATATTCACATTTAAATTCACAGCTTCAGCAACAACTTCAACAGCAGCAACAACAAGAGCAGCAGCAACAACAGTTACAACAAAATTTACAAGAACATTCCTCCTCCTCCTCCGCCAACATTATACGCAGCAATGGTAAATTAAAATATGAAAGTGACGACGAGAAGCGAAAACGACTTGATAAAATGGCTGCTCATCAAAGAGCGTTACGTGCTAACGAAACACCAGAACAACGTATAATACGCTTGCAAAAACTCAGCGAAAGAGCACGACAAAAGCGTGCTGAAATTCGTGCTACTGAAACACCAGAAGAGAAAAAAATACGGCTTTCCCGACAAGCAGAGTATGCGCGCATGCGTCGTCTAAGAACTCATGCTCCTCATTATCGCACCAAAACTGAAGATGGTGGCTCCACCCCCACTGCATCCGGCATCTATGAACAATCGTCCCTTAATGTAGCAACAAATGGTGGTGATGGTGGTGGTAGTGTAAGTAGTGGTAGTCTATCACATGAAAGTGCCTCTAACAGTGAGGAACAGCAACTTTTACAAATGCAACAGCAACAGCAAACACAACGTATGTTACTTCCAGGTCAAACACCAAATTTACATCAAATGAATAATCACAATAATAATAACTTTATAAAAGGCAACAAAGAATACAATAATGGTCAACCTGAAAATAATGACATGTTAAAAATTCTCGAACCCATAATTGTTATGAAAACAAAATGAATAGGAAAAACGTAAACCTCAAATATTGTAAGTGTATGAATGTTATGTTAAGGTACGATCGACGGACAAACTTTTGCTAAATAATGTTACCCATACTCTTTCCATTAATATTAATTCGGTGGAATTGTATGTTTCAAACAGAAAAATTCAACGTTAACGTAGTTTGCCCTTACAAACTGCTTGTAAGTTTAAACTAATGTTCTTTCATATTTATTTTGCCGTATTGACAACGATATTTTGTCGAATTTCTGCAGTCTGACTGTACCTTTAAACATAAAAAAGTTAAAAAATTTAGCATTCGTATTGTAGCAATATCCGTTGTGGTAAATTTTAGAATTTCTTTAATATTATATAATACATAAGAAAAGTCTAAATTAGCCTTTTAGATGACGAATTAAGATAAACAGAAATTGTGTTAAGTATAGAGTATAATTCCAATACGAATGCTAAATTGAAATTGTTAAAATCTTCAAAATCTTTTTTTTATTTTACAATAAAAAATCTATGAAAACATACATACATACATACCTTTATAATCAGTCGGTACATATTTGTTTACAATAATTTGAATAATACTTACATACATACATTATTAGTATGCATAATATAATTACACTCACATACGCAACAGTAACATGTAGTTGTCCGAATTATTAAAAATTATATTGAAAAGAATTATTAACACATTAAAATATAATCCTTTAAATAAAAACAATAAGTTATGGGAAAAATTAACCTACAAGTTATAAAATAAAATACACTGAAATCATCATAATCCTATTAAAAAGAAAATAATAGAAATAAAACCTATAACAATTAGACACTGTAGTTAAACAGATAACATAAATCCTTCATACCTAAATACGAAAGTATTTTAACATTAAAATAAAAAAGGAAAAACAAATAATTAATTATGGATTACAACTAATTTTGTAGAATAATATTAATATACAATATTTAAAAAGTATACATGAACTATACTATATATTTAAAATTTTCACTCTGTAGCTATATATTGAACACGTTTTTTTTTGTTTTTTTAATTTACTTTTAACGAACACAGACGATATTTTAATTTTGATACTGTTTTTCGATTTATACATATATTTTTATTACAGTTTTGTTTTTATAGAATTGATGTATGTAGAAAAGTATACATATGGTAGTAAGAAACAAAAGTTAATACATTTACATATAACATGAAAAATTTTAATATTATACTAAGATTGTAAAACTATTATATAATAACTATTAAGGTAATATTACTGTGTAATAACAAAATATCTATGATTAAGAAAATATAATAATAAATCTAATAACATATGTATGTATGTTCATAAAACGATATACAATATGAATAATATTGAAAAAACAAAAATAATAATATTAGTAATAATAAAATAATGAAGATTACAATATATATACAATATTATATATATACATATAATTTAATATACTGTATACATAAAAACGCATATGTATGGTTTAACACTAAAATAAAACGTAATAATAAAATCAATAATTTTTTAAAGTAGTAAATAAAAATTGTCGTTTCAACTCTACCAACCAACGTAAACTTATGGCAACATATTAATGCCACTGAAAATGTCACAACAATTGGAGAATAAAATTTTAATTTATTCTCAAATTTGGTTTATCATAAGAATGCATTGTCGTTTATCCTCAAGTAAGTAGTTTGGGAGAAATACATTAAACATTAAAAATTCAATTTATTATTTTAAAAAATATGTTTTT
This sequence comes from Sarcophaga rosellei, assembly GCA_930367235.1. Taxonomy (NCBI): domain Eukaryota; kingdom Metazoa; phylum Arthropoda; class Insecta; order Diptera; family Sarcophagidae; genus Sarcophaga; species Sarcophaga rosellei. Next base: position 81,020,913 of record OV884018.1, read on the forward strand.
TTATAGATTAAATAAAATAATTTTATAATTTATTCATTAAAATTAAAGTATTTGGGTACTATTCCTGCAGAGATGCATTAAAATTAAATAGTCTGTTTTCGCATATTTTTCCGAATTAGATCAAGAAACACCTGTCTTAAAAATATGTTAGTATATAGAACGTGGTCGATTACATACGATGTATAGAATGATGTGAGATTGAATACAGTCTTTAGCATTCAATATTAAAATAATTTGAAATAAAATATAAAAATGTTTGTCTTATCATTAAAAAAAATTAAAGTTTTCTAACTTTTGTAGGCGTTTTAACTGAGCTCTCCCAACACACATTTAAATTTGAATACAAATAATTGTTTTTTTTATACTTGCAGATACAAAATGTTTAAAATTCAAACACTTCATACCATAGATACGGAATATTCTGCAGATTCTATTGAATGGTGCCCTCATCCTGATTTCAACAACTATTTTGTATGTGGCACTTACCAATTGGAGGAGAACAAAAATGAGAATCTTGCCGTAACTCAACCATGCAAACGTAAAGGTCGTATTTATTTATATAAATTTGATCCTATAACAGAATCTTTAAGCGAATTGGAACGTTTGGAAACGGCTGCAATACTCGATATGAAATGGTTAAACAGTAATGGCATTCTTTTGCCTTTATTAGCAGCTGCAAACGCTTTAGGAAAAGTAGAAGTATATCAATTAAATGAAGAGAAACTTAAGTTTTTATATGCTTACGACATAGATAAAGAATCTGAAAATCTCTTGGCCTTGTCATTAGATTGGGACCAAGCTCACGGATCAAATCGAGTTTTAGTGTCCGATTCAAAAGGAGAAATAAACCTTTTGGACTGGACCAATGAAAGTACTCTTACATATAAGCGTAATTGGTCAGCACATAACTTTGAGGCATGGATATGTTCATTTGATAAATGGGACGAAAATCGTTTCTACACGGGTGGTGATGACACCTTTTTACATGCTTATGATTTACGTATGGACACTAAAATTTTATTGAACAAAAGCCATATGGCTGGTGTAACATGTCTGCTAAGTCATCCCCAACAAGAACATATACTTTTGACCGGAAGCTACGATGAAAATTTGCGCATTTTTGATACTCGGTCCATGAAGCAACCAATGGGTGAAATAAATTTAGGTGGTGGCATTTGGCGTCTGAAATCGCATCCATTGCATCATAATTTAATACTGACAGCCTGCATGTATCACAACTTTAGTATTGTAGATTTGGCTAATTTGATTTCTCCAAATTTGCTTGGGGAATATTTTGAGCATAAAAGTATTTGTTATGGTGCAGATTGGTGTTTAAATGTTGATAAAAATGAAAAACCTTTATATATGGCCACTTGTTCATTTTATGATCATAAACTTTGTGTTTCTAGTGTAGAAATTAATAATTAATAAAAATTTTTGAAATTAATACACTGCATTAGATAATGGGTTTACTTTCCTATTTTTAAGTTGAGACTTATTTATGAGTTATAAACATTGAAAAAATTTGGTTGATCAATGATGAAACTACATGGGTATGTACATATTTATTTTTATTGATAGGAGCATCATTGGAATTACATTGACGAAAGCCTTATTTATAAAGAATTTTGGTTTCAACGAAGTGAGTTTTTATCTCGAGTTATACTAGATTTTTCATTTCTTTTTAATATTGCTTATATAAATGCATATCTTTTCCAGACGGAGGTTCTGGGAGTGTTTTTTATTCACATATGCTCTGGGAGTCTAAAAGGCTGCTAAGGCTTAGGAGAAACTGGTGAGATTAGGCTGCAGACTTGAAGATCTAATAGGGTTCGTAAATGGAATCGACTAGCCAGGGGATTATCTTTAGAGGTAGTAATTTATATATGGTTGCCGTAATAACTAAATGTCGTTTTTCACCTTTCGTTCTTTAGCTCGTCCTTTCCTTTCCAATTTTACTACTAACACCACTCTTTTCTTTCTTTTCCTATGTCCGAATTCCTAATCCAAACCTATCCTTCATATATGTTGTACCCTGTGATATATGTTAGTATACTAACACAGAATACACACAGAATACTTACCTTTGACGTTTAATAACGCTCAAAGCAGTAGCTTAACCTGCCAATTAGAGGGAGAAAAAAAATATTAAAATGTATTGCGAAACAAATGTGTTAGAAGCAACAGATATACAGACTGAAAACTGGCGGTTAAAGTAGAAAAACTAAATGTAAATAAACATTTATTTTGTGTTAAAAAAGGGAAAATTTGGAATATTTTTTAATTTCTTCAATGAAAATTTTAAAGATTCTTAAATATTTAAATATTAATCGAAATGTGGGTAATTTTCGGTCATAATGAATATAGTTTCTTGTGCAAGAGGTAATTAAGAAGCTAAATATTACAAGATCAAAATAAGACGTACTGCTCATAAAAAATGTTTCTTGTTGAAAGATGCCAATATTTTTTAATTTCTTGAAAGGAAAAGTTAAAAAGGTTATTGTTATTAATTGCTTTTATTATTTATTGATAGTTTTAGACAAAAATTACAATTTTTTATTAACTCTCGCCAATATAAAAAACCAACCCCGAAAACTAAAAAAAACGTAAATAAACAAAAAAGAGTTGTATTTAGAGAGGGACAGAAATACTCTTTCGTAATATTTTCTGTACCTTTCGCAATGCTAGGTTAAATGTCAAAATCTCGTTTCGATTCTGTGTGTATTCTGTGGTATACTAATATATTATTATTAACGTATTATGTTACGCAACATTATTGCCAAGCTTCTTAAATTTTGCATTTTTGCACAATTGTTAAGAGTTGCCAGTATTCAAACCGGTTTAAAAAGAAATCAGGAGGTATTTTAAAAAGTGTGTAATACGGCCACTACACGTTGTGATTAGTTGTATATGTTGAATAAATAATATATATATATACGACTATGGGATATATATAAATATGCGACTCGCAACGATTGGGATCGTATTACACACTTTTTAAAATACCCCATGATTTCCTTTTAAACTGCATAGAATACTGGCAACTCTTAACAATGTGCAAAAAAGCAAAATTTAATAAGCACGGCAATAATGTTACGCGTCATTCTGAGGCCATTATAACGGTTTTTACAAATTCTTGCTAGACACGAGTTAATATCGAATAAATGTGAATAAATTTAATTAAATAAAGTAAATAGTTTCGAATATATTAGAGCATTTTAAAAACCGAAATCAAATTTTACGATTTTAAAATAAAACGTGAAACATTTTGAGGATATGAGTAATTTTCTTATTGGCCATTTCTGTGCTGAAATAATTTGCAAACGTCAATCGAAATTTTATTGCTCTTTCACATAATTATCAAAAAAAAAAAATGGAATTTAGCACTTCGATAAATTTAGAAAGATTGGAAGAGCAGTTGTTTGTATATAAACCGAGTTTAAAATCATCTAAGCATAAGGAACATGTAAGGGAGAAATTGCGCAACCAATTGGTTGAGTCAAAACCAGTAGTGAGTATACAACCCATGGATGCAGAATGTGAAAACCTTATGAAAAGTCTTAAACAAAGATTGATGCTGCTACAAGATATTCTGGTACCGAAACACCAGCTACAAAATGCGACTAGGAGAGGAAAAAATATTGCTGAATTGAATTTATCATCAGATTCTAGCGACGATGAGACTTTGAGTAACATAATGGTGAAGGGAAATAATTCAGAAAAGCGTATGGCGAAAGGCAAAGTAAAAAGTACACGACCAAAACATATTGACACTTCGAATGCGGTCGAAAATGAATTGTTGCCATGCCATGCTCTGCGTAGGAAACCAAGGGAGCGCAAACTCAGTTATAAAAGTTATTCTAGTTCGTCAACTTCGAACTTACGAAACCATAATACAAAGTGTAACAGTAGACAGGAACACACGGTGTCTACGTCTGGCGTAGTATTACACCACAATGATGACTTGCCTTTGGAAGACATTAACTCAACGCCTACACTTCACATAAAAATACCTTCTTTACATAGAGGCGATGTTCATTATATTGTCCTAGACAGTCTAAAATTTGCACGTAAAGTTTTTGATTATCGGGCGAATGAGGTTAAGCAACAAAGTTTAATGTCGGAGACAAAAATAAAAAAATCTAGTCAGCCGCAGGTTAAAACATCAATATTTCAACAACTCTCTCAGCAGGGTGAAGATTCGGAACTCTCTCAGCTTATACAAGATGTAATGGCGGAAGCTTGTAAGGATGAAACATTACAGGCCACAAAGGCTTTAGAAAATATTAACAATAATCTAATGGCTAATTATGATTCTAATACAAATGGTTCCATTTTATCGTTTTCACAATCTTCACAAGAATTTCTGTTGTCCCAAAATTCCCAATCAAATTCTCAAATAAGTTCTGATAAAAATGACAATGTCGTCAAGAAACCGCGTAAGTACATGAAACGTTCAAGTGAGCAAAAATCAAATGAACCAGCTAAGAAAAGAGGACGTAAACCAAAGAAAAACAAAGTTTCCTGTGAAGATTCGTGTCCTCTAGAAGCCCAACTACCTACAAAAAGTAATTTAGCCAAATATGTGGAATATTTTGCAAACGATTGTGATCAATTAATGCCTGGTTCGTCTACACCAGCAGCGTCTTCAACAATATCGCAACCGTTAGTTTCTTCAACGACACATAACTTTGAACATACTGATCAGCAGCAGCAACATCAACCAATTACATATTACATCGATGGTGATTGGATTAATGGTGGTCTCTGCCAATTAGTGCCCTCGAATAACATGTCTGTGGATGTCAGACAATTGAATGCTGAGGATATTAACGTACCATTTCAAGATTTCGTAAGTAATTTTATATAAGTGTAACCACATGTATTCTTAATTTTTGATTTAAAATTTAAATTGGAATTAGTTGTGTAACTAATCTTTAGTATTATTACATAATACAGTGTTATTTCTTTCGAGTAGAACAAAATTTCTCCATTAAAATTAAAAAAGAAAAGAAATAAGAAAAACTTGATTCTTCGCTTTTACATACTAGATCAGAAGCATATAATGTGGTCAACAGTTGCAGGCTTCTCAACGTTTGCGCAAACCACACACATTGAAAAAATGCCTGTGTTCCCCAAGTTGAACCAATGCCCAGTAAAAGAATCATTATCTATGCTAATGGATTTCATACCCTTGGTTCAGTATCCATTCCGTTCTGTACGATGGTGTCTGGGTCGTAATAACTTAATGATTCTGCAACCTCTCCTACTTCTATACTTGATCGATCGTTAACTTTAAAACGTAAGACAGTAAAAGCATATTATTGTTAGATCTTTGCAATTCAGAGTTAATTTTTCTACTTGCTGCTATATATGTATTTAACTTCTTTGTCTTTCTCGACCCAATAAATTCATAATGATCAACTTATTAGAATTTATATTTGTATTTGCGTACATATAATACATACTTTACTTTATTCATTTTTCTACGATTCATTTTATTCTCATTTTCTTCGCCTATAGAAACTTTTATCTGGAAGCAGCCAGATTACTAAATAAAAAAATCGCCAAATTAAAAATTAATATCATTGGCTTAATTTATAATAAAAAAATTATAACATTTTAATACAAAGCAGACGCTAATACACAATTTATAGTTCAAAAATAAATATTATTTAGTTTTTATATGGCTTAATAATTACAAGTTATTAACTTAAAAAAGGAAATACGCTTAAAATTGTTTATCCTTAAAAATCGTTAGGTATGGTAACAGATTTTCAGCATGTGATTATAGAAATTACTCATAACATATATTATTGTTTACTTCTCATTTAGTTAATGAATATTTCTGTATATGTATATTAATTTATTTTCTGGTTGTTTAAAAAGGGTGCTCGTCTTTGCACTAGACACAATTGTTATCAGGGTTTTACTTAAAACTCTGAGTGCAGACGCATTGCAGCATTGCTATTTATTTGAAAGCATTAATCCAACATTTGGTTTCTCAATGTTTTGTTAATGTAAATAGTTCAATGCTTCAGTGGGGTATGGCTTTGCATATCCAGTGCGTAATTTTTGTAGAAATGGGAATGAGGCTGTTGCATAAAGTGGATTGCGGTCGATTGGTCAGCGTATCACTTTTAAAAACGCCTTTTATTCCCATATTTGATAATAAATTCCTTAAAAAGAAAATGTTAGTTATTGTCATTCTTTTATTTTTTCTTAATGTATTATTTCCTTTAAGGTAAACTATATTGATAATAATTCTGATACAGGAAACAACGCTATAGCCCGAGTTTTGGATAATGGTAACTCGTTGCCTATTTCTATTCCATTATCCATAGCTAATGTAGGCATTCAAAATTTGATACAAAATCAAACAAATAAAAATTGTGATCAGTCTATGCAGTATTCGTCAGTACCCATTATAAATATTCAAATTCCAAATATACCTAACAATTTTGGGCCTTCTTTACCTCCACCAGCACATTCAAATGCTGAAGTCTTAGATCTCACACTTAAATCAAAAAACAATGTAGATATTGTTTCCACCGAAGTTCTTAATGCAACTAAAACATCTAATGAAAATACGGGTAATTACATTCCAAATGCGGAAGAAAATTGTTTACCTTTAGATTTATCAATAAAAAGCTCCGAAAATAATTGTGTACCTGGTGTTGAGGACAATCAGGATGATGACTTTATACGCCGTCTTATCGAGACAAGCGATTTTGATTATAATTCTGAAGATTTGAAAAAGGGTTCATTGTACGATACCGGAAAATCGTTTAAAGCTGCCTTAGATATGCCACTTCTAGACATTGATGAGACAGACTTGGATCAATTGGTAAAACATTCCACAACTTCAAATAATCACAATAGTAATGAACCGAGTAATTTAACGGGTAAATGCAAGTTAATTTAAAATAAATATTATGTTTATGACCTTTTTTTTTTTTTGAAAATTATTAGCAGATAATTGTACTTGCGATGAAGGTACAAATATTGATAATTCTAGTTATGGTTCAATGGCAACTGAAGGTTTATCTATTGAAAACACTTTGCATTTTTCTGATCACTCAACTAAGGAAATTTTCGATCAACTATTAGATATCGGACCCGTTAATGCATTAATTCATAACAAACGAAATTCAAATTATAAAGATTTTAAAGAAACCGAATTTCATCATAATGGAATACAAAATTCGATGATGACTGACATTGAGAACACTGAAATAAATGTGGTATAGTATCATTTCTTGCAAATCATATAAAATTAAAAAAAAATTATTATGATTTTTTCCTTCAATTGCATAGCCCCAATTACCAGAAGAAACTTTCAATGAAATTGGAAATAATAAAGTAGATATTGATGAAACAACAATAGTAAGTGAATGCCCATTAATTAAACAAATCAATACTTTAGTTTTTGTCTTTTACTTGTTTGTCGAAGGCCCATTTAGAACAAAACACTGCAGACGAATGTAAAGATAATGAAACAGCTGCCTCTTCACCCTTTTCAAAGGAAACCAACATATGCGAAAAGAAGGAAGATCTTAATGTTTCAAAGTCATCAGATATATCTTTAAATTTAAAATTTTCTGATACAGAAGAATCAATTGGATTAAATAATCCGGAATTTGAGAGAAGTATAAAATCAAAAAATGATTTAAATGCAAATTGCACATATTCGGATATGTTAACTATAAATAAAAATAAAGTCTCGCATTATAATGAAATGGAATTGGAAAGTACGGGGAATACTAAAAATGAAAATAAAACCACACATTTCAACGAAATAGAAGTGAAAAATGAAAAGATTACTGTTGAAAATAGTTGCTCAGAATCTAACTCTAAGTCAAATGTAAAAGAAAACAATAGCAATATTGTATTTTCTGTAGCAAAAATAACATTAAGTGAAGATGATAACATTTATACCGATAGTGATACCGCTAGCGGGATATCTTGCGATGGTATTGGTATAAATAAAAATGCTTCCATGGAAACTTGTACAAATAATTTCGATTCTAATTTCACAATGCTAAAAAATGATAGTACTAAAACAGATTATTTGAATAATCAAAACGATGCTATTGACAATCAATGTACAAATTTAAACATTTATGCCGAAGATAGCAATTGTAGCTGTAATGAAGATTTAAGCAATAAAGATACTAATTTTGAAAACTCTTTAGTAGATCTAACAATGAATAAATGTGAAAAGGAAACTATAAATACAAATATTTCCCAACAGTTGTACTCTCAATTTAATGATATTAAAAATGAATCAAAAAGTTTAAATTTTTCTCCTAAAGACATTGAAGCTGTAAAAATTAAAACTAATGCTGTAATATCTTTAAGTAATGGACAAGAAAAGAAATCAAGCGAGATGGAAGTTTTAGGTTTGTAGTTAAAACAAAATATACAATATATTCTAGATTACATAAATTTTCTTGCTTTTAGGTGAAAAGAAAACATCGCCCTGTACATTAGATGCATCAAAAAACTTAACGCTTTTAGATTTGGAATCACAATTAGAAGATCCATTAGATTTTGAAGAAGATTTGGATGATGCATTGTCATTAACAACTTCATGCTTTGAGTAAGTAATTCACAACATGGAGTACTGAACATTAAAGGTCACGTGGCATGTTATTTTCCAATAATTGTATATATCTTTTAGTTCCCCAAACGATGACCGCTTTTTGGATTCCGTGGCTGATAATGATATGTTAAAGCAAACACCAGAAGAAACGACTTTACAAAAATCTGAAATACAATCATTATTAGAAGATTCGGTTAAACCTTTTAAAATACCGAAAATTCAAAACACAAACCTACATTCTAACCCAGTTGATGCAAAAACCAACGAACCAGCCCCAGCCTTAGGCAATACAATTGTCTCAAAAACAATTTTTTCAAATATGGGAAAAATTACAAGAACTGTAACAAATAATGCTGCCCAACATCCACCATCAACAAGTATTCAAATAAGTTCAAACGAAAAGGTCGTAAAGTCAGAAAATGAAATTAATCAACATGAATGTCTAACATCTTGTCCAGAAGATACATTTACAAATTCATATGCGTTAAAAAATTTATTTGGCATTACTTGCTTACCATATTTGTCGGACGAATGTACTGACTCTACGAGTTGCAAATTATCTCACAAACTAAATGATCCACGCATAGTTTTTCAGCGCCTAAGTAATTTAAGCAAACAGAATATAAATATAAGCTATCAAATTCATTACAATAATATAAAATTATTTCATAATTACTTTAAGACTTTTTGTGCCTATTATACTACGAAAAATGATCGCATAAAACTGTTAAATATGATAAATGACTGCGAACGATATCCAGAACACGCTCAGTTTATTATTGATATATATGAAGGACTAGTCAAATGTGGACTGAGTCGCGCTAATGCCTGCCGTCTAATCTTAAAACGGAGTAGAGATACATCAAACTCAATATTAGATGCGCTGGTCGCAATAATATTACAATCAGATTGGACTATGTTTACAGATTATGTTGAAAAATATACACAAGAAGCGTACAAATACAACTTCCGTTTTAGTGTTCTAGAACAAATGGCACCAGCAGTTTTAAATAGCACGGGATCTCATTTAAGGCAAATTTTCGGTAAATGTGTTCAAATTCTACATTGCGAAGACACTGGACTCTTGCTCAATTCCCCATTACTTATACAGTGTATTGCCCTTTTAACACAAACGTAAAATGGTAAAATATCAGATAATGAAAAATTTTAATTCTGTTAAGACGGCGAAAACGACGGTATGTAAATTAATATAATTCTAATATCATATTTTAAAGTAAACGAATTACGTTTTTTATTTTTTTTTAATTACAGAATTACCTTATGGAAAGGTATTTAATTATATTTTTTTAATTTGTTAAATTTACATTTTTTTATTATTAATTTTACTGATTTATTTTAAATTCAATTTATTAAATAACATAATTTGTTGAAAATGAATTCACTTTCTTATGCCGAATATGTCTATATAAATCTATCTATACATAATCGAAATATATTATTTAAAAAAATATAGAAAAATTTTTTTAATAAACTAAATAAATGGAATAAATAGTTGAAATTGGCAATCAACAATATTATTTAGTGTACGTAACAGGGTAATAATCATAAGCGCAAAAAATCATTGAAAATTTTCAAAATCGTAATAAACCAATAATTTTTCAGAATACAAGTTTGTTTGAAACAAAAGAATATTTTAATAAATCTCGTACATTGAATGCTGTAAAATAACAAAATAAAAACAAGCAAACCCCTTGAACTTTTTGTCAAAAACAAACCTAAGCATTTCAGATCACTATATTAATGTGGGCAAAACAAAAGCAACAATTTAGTATTTTAACATATCAAAAAGTACAAAAACGTTCTATGAAAAATGTTTGATTGTGCTGCCAATCGTCAGAAAAACTTGTTGATTTTCTATATACACGCGCAAATATTCCGATTTTTTAAAAATTCATTTTTTTAATATAAGTATGTACATTAAATAAAGGCTAAAAAATAAATAAGAATTAGAACAAAATCGCATGGTTCACTTAGCCATTGAAATGGATACCTGATACAGGTAACTGTCAAGATAAACAAATTAATTTCCATAAAAGTGATTGTCTAGTTTATTGCGCGTAGACCAATTTAATTGTGTTATACAATATAATTATTTCATTTTAGTTAAATTTTTGTTTCATGTCATTTATTTTTTGCTATTGAAACTGAACGCAAAGAAATAAACTTCCTTGTCTTTGGACATTACGGTTATACTATTTGATTGAACAGCACTGTATGTATCTTAATGCATGCATACAACATAAGTGATACGGGAGTATGTGTTTAACAACACTATCGAAATATTAAACAAATATATGATTTGAAAAAATTGTGTTGTTTTTTAAGTTAATTTTTTATACGCATTTGCAATTTCTGGTTTCTGTCTAAAGCACGTGTACACAAACAACAAACTAATTAAAACCCAATTTTAGGTCTTTGAATTTCATTAGCGTATCTTCCCGATAAGTTCAATGAATACCATTTTGGTAAATAATTTTTTGTTTGTCATGTTTCATTCTCATCGGCACACGCATGTACTGCTTGAAAATAAATTTAACAATTCTTAGAAATAAACAATCTATAGTAGTATTTGTGTTATAATATACAGATATTTATTTAATAAAAAAATATTTTATCACTGTTTTTGTTCTCTCATACAATTCAAATAATAATGTATTGGCAATTTTTTGTACTTGTTTTACAATTTACGAAAAAATTGTTTATCTAAAACCAAATTTGTTTTAATATAAAAAAAAATATTTGAGTTCACAAATTACTTATAAACAATAAAAATACAATCATCAATAAATAGTAACTGGCCTAAATAGAGAAGAGACCCGACTAGATTAATTCACCTTTTTCATTGACCTTAATAACTTTAACACTGTCACTATTTTCGGCCAAAACTTCATCAAAAGTCTTTCCCTTGGTGTTAGCAAACCATCCAAGATTATCAATGATCAAATGATTGACCGAACAGCCATCACATTGTAATATAACAACACCATTTGTATAGGCTGCCTCAGAGACTTGTTTTACATTACGTGTATTGCAAAGATTACAGCGATATATGATGTCTACTTTACGTGACATGCGTCGATAGTTCTTAAGAGTAGTTGGTGATATTGAGCCCGTAGACGAGTTGGTGGGAAATTTATTGCCTGTAAAAAGGGTAGCATCTAATATTGTCCGGGGTATAATCAGGGGCTCATTTGGTCTCTTTTCTGCATTACTGTTTGTACAATTTGTATTTACGGCTCCTGAATTGGCGGCATTGTCCACTGGTTGAGTGATGTTAATGAGCGCGTTTTGTCCATTTTGCCGAAGGTAGTTGAGAGTTCGAGAATTGAAGATGTTACGTAATGAATTCATGGTTGTTAATGTTTACAAAACTCATTACGATTTTAATTTGGATGTTATTTTTTTCTTATATACTATAATATATACAATAAACCGTATTTAAGTTTATTTAATATTAAAGTAACTTTGTTGCAACCACTTTCTTCTTTCTCCAATCAAACACTACGATATAACAATATGAAAATAGAAATAGAGTTGAAAAAGAAATTAAAAAAACACAATCAGCTGATAGGCTTACCAAGTCTTTGTTATACAAAAATGTCAATATTCAACTACCATATTATCCGTTAGGATCAATAGCACATTTAATATTTTAATTTAAAAGTTTTAACAGATTAACATGGTTTATATCGTTTAAATTAAAAATATGTTCCTATATAATTTCATAGATAGATTAAAATTAATTTATAGCTTTTTAAACAGGGTGACTACAAATACATTTTATTCCCGAATCTGCTGCTATTTATTTTAAGGGTAGCCAACACCACAGAATACACACAGAATCGAAACGAGATTTTGACATTTAACCTAGCATTGCGAAAGGCACAGAAAATATTACCAATAAGTATTTCTGTCCCTCTCTAAATACAACTCTTTTTTGTTTATTTACGTTTTTTTTTAGTTTTCGGGGTTGGTTTTTTATATTGGCGAGAGTTAATAAAAAATTGTAATTTTTGTCTAAAACTATCAATAAATAATACAAACAACTAATAACAATAACCTTTTTAACTTTTCCTTTCAAGAAATTAAAAAATATTGACATCTTTAAGCAAGAAACATTTTTTATGAGCAGTACGTCTTATTTTGATCTTGTAATATTTACCTTCTTAATTACCTCTTGCACAAGAAACTATATTCATTATGACCGAAAATTACCCACATTTCGATTAATATTTAAATATTTAAGAATCTTTAAAATTTTCATTGAAGAAATTAAAAAATATTCCAAATTTTCCCTTTTTTAACACAAAATAAATGTTTATTTACATTTAGTTTTTCTACTTTAACCGCCAGTTTTCAGTCTGTATATCTGTTGCTTCTAACACATTTGTTTCGCAATACATTTTAATATTTTTTTTCTCCCTCTAATTGGCAGGTTAAGCTACTGCTTTGAGCGTTATTAAACGTCAAAGGTAAGTATTCTGTGTGTATTCTGTGGCCAACACTACTATCTAATTTTTTGTAAACAAACATCATATGTTGAATGTAAACAAAGCACCATAACCACAAAAACTGAATTTAATACATAGTTATCAAAAGTTAACTTTAATCATTCATAATGTACTTAAACAAATTAACCCGGTTTGTAACCATTAACAGTACACAAACAAATTTCCGAAAACATGTAAATGCTGTAAGGAAATCCAGTAATTATAAAAGACCTCAATTAAGAACAAAAAGTGATCAATTGGTGGAAATAAAAGAAACCTATTTCCGAAATCGAAAAGAGTTAACTAATACAGATTGGAAAAGTGTAACAGATATTTTAATAAACAAATATAAACATATTAATAAAAATAATGTAGATGCAGTTATTGTTGGTGTATGTAATGATTCAGAACAATTGTTGTTGGCAAAAAGTTATATAAAACATTTACTGGAAAATGGAAGGCAACCAAATGATGCAACCCTAGGAAAATTACTGAGAGTATATAATGCCGCATATCATGCTCGTGGCGGTACACAAGATGCCTTGACGAGGGAAGAACAAGAAGAAGTTTTAGAGATATGTACAAAAATAAGAAATAAACATGATATTTTGGACTCTTTCTCTTGTGAAAATCTTATTCATGGTTTAACAACTACTGATAAGTGGAGAGATGGTCTAGATTTATTAGAAATGATGAAAATAACTAACAATACTCCTACTCTACCAGCTTATACTGAATTAATAATTAAAGCATTTGCCGAAAACGACTTATCTTTAGGATGGCTGTTATTGCAACAAATGCTTGAACATCGTAAGCAACCAAAGTGTGAGATCTTTTTAGCACTATTAAACACGATTCAAAATAAGCATTTCGAAAACTTTGTCGCAGAGTTTGAAAAGCTTTTAATATTGTTGGAAACACATGAAATTGTTATGACCGAAAAGGTCGTAAATGCTTTAGTAGATATTTCACAAAATCATCAGAATTTAATGAAAATAACTCGCACTAACCTAAAGCGTTTTGGCCAATGTTCGTCCTGTGGTTTGCATATGAAAAATGTTTCACTAAAATATGAAGATTTTAAAAAGTTACAAGATTCCTTCTTACAAAAAGTATTAATACGTAACGACGTCTTTCAAAAATCTACACCAGAGGAAGTTAAACAGTTTTGCAATTATGTTGACCGTACAGGACCTTACGACTGCGTTGTAGACGGGCTTAATGTTGCATATTCTATGGGCAGTAAAAAGCCTGCACAGGCATTAGCAAATTTGGTAAGTACAAAAAATGTCTTTTTTTTTTTTTTGTAGCACATAAAATCATTTTAATTTAAACAGTTGGCCTCTGTAGTGAAATATTTTCAAAATAAAAATAAACACATTCTGGTATTAGGACGAAAACATATGAATAATTGGCCAAGGAAAACAATGCAATTCGTTAAGGACAATGCCGCTGTATTTCTTGCAAATGATATGTAAGTGCTTCTATAAAACATTATACTATTAAATTGCTATTTAAATTTAAAAAACCAAAACCAACATTACCTAAAATTTTAAATTATTCTTAGTACTCATTGATACAAATTATACCTATAACCTAATATTTTTCAGCTCTCAAGATGATCCTTTTCTACTGTATGCAACTTTGAAAAGCGGGCAGACAACCGACTTTTTTTCTCGAGACCTAATGCGACAACATGCTCATCTTCTGGGTCCCGAAATTAAAACTATATTTCGAAGATGGCAACAAGAGCATCAATACTCACTTGTAACACAGACAGACAGCGGTAAAATTATTGTAAAAGAACCAATCCGTTTTTTAATATGCGCTCATAAAGTAGAAAGCACTTGGCATATACCATATAAAAAAGAGTTTACACAACATGTTGCAGACGATTTCGATGTACCTGACCAATGGCTATGTTTAAAGTTTTTGCAATAAAAAGAAAACTTTGTCCTTTACATTTTTTTATCTTCGTTTGGAAATTGGAACACACCTGTTAAAAAATAAACAGTGTTTTTGTGTTTTATACTTATTATAGTTTTATTAAAGGAAAAGAAAAATATAATTGAGCGTATATTGAATTTTTAATCAAAATTTTATTAGTATTTTTAAAAAATTCTGTGAAAAAATTTACTGTGTATTATATCAAATTGTACAATTAAAATTTTATTAATTGCAAAATGGCAAGTGAAAATGTTGAAGATTGGGATCTACCATTACCAACAACAAGCGAAAAAAGTGACGATACTGAAGAAGGATTAACTGCCGAAGAATTGCGTCACAATAAAAATCTTGCTAGACTCAAAAATTATGTAGAGTTAATGGCTTACAAACCAGTAGCGCCAGTAAAAGCTAGTCCACATACTGAATCTCTAGCCCAGCCTAGAAGAAGAACTTTAATTGACAATTCCAAACAATTTTACGATTTTATGGATCCTCCACAACGAGGAGAGCGATTAACGCGTTTAGCTGCCAAACATGAAACTATTACCATTGAGTACGTATATATAAAAATAAAAAGTTAGCAGTTATGTATTTCGTATTTCTTTTAAATGTTCATAGACAACTAGAAGAAGTTCTTCGAACACAAAAGACGAAAGAACGTAAAAAAGAAGATTTTATGAAACGTAAGCAGGAAATTTATTACGATCTCCTGACCAGATTGGAGCACCAGTGCCGCGCACAGTATTTGAACGTCGTGCTAAACAAGTTTTCCAATTTTATAGCTAAATTAGCAACAACAATGCATATCCCACCTACACTCATTGACCCTTACGCGCGAATGCAACGGGGAATATTTTGCAATATTCTTTTGTCAATTGGGGTCCAACCCACACATCATGCAGCGATATATTACAATACCAAAGAAGGAAGTGAATATGAAGTGTGCCATAAGTTATCGCATGCACTACTTAGTATAATTATTAAGGCATTAGATTTAGCGTCAACACGTAATCCAGAAGACAATCAACCTATCGAAATTGACTTTAATATGGACAACTACGTAAAGGAACGCTTAATGTGGGCAGCCGAAAAGAAAATAAAGCATAAAAGTAAATCAAAGGCGGAACCGAAAGATATAGACAAAAAGTTAGAAAAGTGTATGTTCAATTTTTAATATTATTGTTAAAATATTTTGCACAATTCAATAAAAATTTATATGTACATATCTAAAACAAATCTTTTTTTTTATTAAGAATTAAATTAAAATTGAAATAATGTAACAATGTATCACAGTGTGTGTAATACTTAAACATACTAGGAAACAACAAATTTTTATAATCCCCCAATACAAACCAACAGTGTTATCATCTCATAGTGAGTGAAAAATATCTTTAAGAAGAAGCTATACGCATCTGGAGGGGAGAAATAGTTTATATTTTTATAAAAATTTCTTGATTAAATTAGGATTTAAATGTAAAATGATTTGTCGGCTATGTTTAAAGGATATTCCAAAGGAATTCAGTATAAAGTTATATGAAAATGTGGATCCAACAACCGAAGCAATGGAAATGGTTAAACTGATTGAAAAGTATTTGGAAATCGAAGTAAAAGACAGTCTTGATTATTATTGTGTTTGGTCTTAATTGATATAAGTATTTTATATATGTTTTACTAGATAAAACATAACGATGTTGTGTCGACAATTATCTGCCAGGATTGTTCTGATCACTTGGAGGAGTTCCATAAATTTTCACAACAAGTGGCCGAAAAACAACTAACGCTACGTAATGAATTTCTGGATGTAAATCTTAAAAAAGAGTTTAATTTTGATGACGATAATGATGTCTGGGATAGTGATGATCCCGACGATAAAATGCATATACATATAAAAGATAATGCCCAAGAAATAACTGTCACATGTCCAATAGATATTTTCAAAGATGAAAGCAATAATGATGAAGATGATGAACAAGAAATGCCTACTGAGGATTTACTCGATACGAGTATAGACAATGATGAGAAGGATATAATTGCACCAGATAGTGTAGCTATGAATGAGCTTAACAGTCAGCATTCATCTGATGGTAAGATTGAAATAAGTCTGCATTGACGTCCTGTGATATAATTATTTTGATTAACACCTGAGGAATAGATTGTCTTACGCATCGACTTAGGCTAGAGTAGTTATTCAGATTAAATTAATATGCGTTCGACGTTAGGGAAGGATCTTTGTAAGAAAATATCGCACTGACACTGCTCAAGAGGCTAGTAGAGAATTTTAAATAGGAATTACTGAGCTGACTTTGTGTAGAAGGGCTTTACAATGAAGTATTTGGATCGACTACTTTGTAATCAAGATCGATAACATAGACGATAAAGCTTTATAATATGTATTTTTTGGTTATTTATTTATTAGTATTAAAAATACTTTAGCTTTTATTGTATTTTAAGCATTCCAAATCTATCCACATTAGATAGATAGACATGTCTTTAATATATATTATAAATAGCTGGGCGCCTAGTGTAGAGCCTTATGATACACCAAGATAATTTTGTATTTCATCTGACAGGGAACCATTTAATTTAATTGTCTGCTTTCTATTTTGTAAGTGCGACTGAAATCATACATATATGTATAGTTTTTGGATCATTATTTGTTTAACTGTTTCGAACGCTCGTTTGAAATCAAGGGTCATTCTTCTTAGTCTTTCCTATCCCTTACCTTCTACTTATTACTTATTAGCTAATTTAAATACACTTAAATTTCTGTAATAATACAATTGAGCATAGGGATTGATTAAAATCTTTCCTGCATACATGCATATATATAATAATTGCTAATCCTATTTTTTTGTATCTATAGACGATGTGCCACTAATAAAATTAAAATCAGTTAGAAAGACTTCTCAAAAAAAGAAACGCAAAAAATTAAATATTAATTCTGGTTTGGATCGTAAAGAAAAAAAACCAATACAGAAAAAGTTATCAGCACAGAAAGAAGTTGCTATGCTAATGGACTTAATATGCGATATTTGTCAAACCAAGGTTGACACATGGAAAGCCTTAAGGGAACATTTCTTATTTGCCCATACCAAAACACCCTATATTAAATGCTGTGATATTATTTACCGTAAACCACGGGCACTTGCCGATCATCTTCAATGGCATAAAAATCCAGAAATGTTTAAGTATGTATATATATATGTAAATACTTAAAAAAAATATATTAGTTTTAATAAAAATTTTCAGATGTCAAATTTGTAATCAAAATATGTCCAGTGCACGAAATTTAACCACACATATAACAACGGAACATCCAGATAAGGCGGATATAATTGAATTTTATGAATGTGAACATTGTTCAAAACGTGTGCGAAATTATAACTTATTTAAAAAGCATTTACGTTCCCACAACAAGGAAAAGGAAGTTGAATGTCATATTTGCAATAAAAGGTAAGAAAATATTTATATAGTTAGCTGTTATTGTATTATATGTATTATTAATACTGTTATTATTAATATATGTACATACCCGTACATACATACATATATACATATGTATATCAAATTTAATGTTGGAGCTATTTCAATCAAATTCTTAAAATATCAATATCACATAGGGAAATTGGCAGTAGATATAATTTTTAATATACAATTTTGAAAATCTTGATTACTTTTCGTTCTTGGTTGGTGCAAATCATCTTTTAAATATATACTTACAATGATCAATAAAATCATAAATAAACGTATATCCCCACAATGTAAAGTAATATTACAATTACAATGTTGCATCATTATAAATTTATAAATATTACTTTCTTTAGTAAAAGTGGCTACTCGGATGCACTTTAAGTTAATAATTAATTTTTGTATTTCTTAATATCAACATTATATTAAACAGAATGACAATTTCAAAATATATTATTTACACTAAAGTAAACAATAATTAGTCGTTTCTTTAAATATATATATATATATTTTTAAATTGAATTTCATATAGATATGCATCAGAGTACCATTTACAACGTCATATCGATACGTTTCATAAGGGAAAAACATTTCATGTCTGTGACATTTGCGGTCGTAAATACAAATGTAAAGATTCATTTAAGAAACATTGTGATGAACATAAGGGCATTGTTGATCCGGCTGTTCAATGTTCAATATGTAATAAATGGCTAAAGAATCCTAACAGCTTACGTATACACCGTTTCGTACATGAGGAACATCCGAACCACTGTGATATATGTGGAAAGACCTTCAAAACAAAACGTAGCTTAAATAGACACACAGAATACTGGCATAAACTCGATATGAATTTACATTGTAATTTTTGCGAAAAAGTATTTCGTGAAAAACGCAATCTAGACGAGCATATGGCTATACATACTGGCACTCAACTATACAATTGTCCACATTGTGGCAAAGAGTCACGTTCAAGATCAAATATGTATGTACACGTGAAAAGAATGCATCCAAGCGAATGGTGGCAATCCAAAATGAAACGTTTAAATTTAAATACTAACAACAACGATAAATAATATTTTGAGATGTTAAACTAAAGCAATATTACTTTACGTTGAAGTAAAGAAAAGAACCAATTCTAAATGGATTTTGGATTTTTAACTGAATAAATATAAAAAAGAAATGTTTTCGTGAACAGTAATTGCGTTTCCTTTCCTTAACTCGTAAATACATTAAATGAATCTATATATATTAAATTATTTAAAATATAAAACATAAAACAAAATAGCTTTTTAATTTGAGCAAACCTACATACCTGATTATGTAAATTCTAAAACCTATATTCTATAAAAATGTACATGACCTAGGGCGTTAATTTAATATTTTCTTTGCAAATAGCCATTAGTTTTTTTTTTCTTTCTGCAATATTATCAATATTATTGTATTTAAAAGACACAATTGGAAATATAACATTGATTTAACATGTACAATAGTTTTCTTTATATAATGACCTTTCTTTGTTTTAAATTAAATTTTGTATAGATTTTGCTCCGAAACAAACCTAAATCGTCATATACAAAACTTGCATAGGAATCGAAAATATCACGTTTGCGATATATGTGGTCAAATGTTCAAAAATAAAGATTCATTCAAAAATCACTACGCCCAGCATCAAGATATTATTGAACCAGCCGTTCAATGTTCGATATGCCATAAATGGCTTAAAAACAAAAACAGTCTAAGATTACATCGCTTTGTTCATGAAAAACATCCAACACCCTGTGATGTCTGTGGAAAGATATTTGAAACCAAAAATAGTTTGCGCAGACACAAAACATACTGGCACAAATCAGATTTAAATTTCTATTGTAACTTTTGTGAAAAAGTATTTCGAGAACAACGTAACCTCCAAGAACACATGGCAACACATACCGGTGCACAGCTTTATACCTGTCCGCATTGTCAAAAGGAGTCTCGGTCAAAATCAAATATGTATGTTCATATTAAAAGACAACACCCAGCTGAGTGGTGGAAATCAAAAATGGAACGTGTGAACATTGATTTAAGTGCAGAAAACCCTCAGCTTTTGCCAGAAGGCGGAAAGGAGTTAAAGCAGTTTTAGTTCTTTTTTTCCAAATTCTTTTGTTGAAATGTTTTATTTAAACGATATAAATAAATATAAATAATAGAAAATAGATTAAAACAAAATTGTTTAAATATGAATAAAACTGATTATAATTTTATCCTTATTTAAAACATTTGCATACTTATAAACAAAATGCCACAATGTACGTACTCGTAGATTGAATATATTTTAAACTTCGATGCTGTTAAATGTACACGACATTTGGCTTTTTTTGTGTTAAGTTTTATTAGAGTTCTTATAGAGTAGGAAATATATTTATCTTAATAAATTCATATTATCAGTAAAACCAATTAATTTCAAATAAAAAACTCCTTAAATTTTATCTAGATGTGCAACAATATATCGTTTGCGTAATCATATTGCGTCCGTGCACAATAATATATACCACCATATTTGTGATATTTGTGGGAAGAAATTCAAAACAAAGACATCATTTCAAAAGCACTATGACGAACACCAGGGCATCGTTGAACCACCAGCTCAGTGTACAATATGCGGTGCATGGCTAAAGAATCAACACAGTCTGCGAGTTCATCATCAAACGCATGAGGACACACAATTCGCGTGTGATATTTGCGGTAAATTTTTCAAAACTAAAAAGAATTTAAGTCGGCACAAAGGCTATTGGCATCGAAGGGAGCGAAATCTTTCATGTAGTTATTGTGATAAAGTATTTCGTGAAAAACGTAACCTCGATGAACATTTGGCCATGCATACAGATACAAATTTATATACGTGCCCACACTGTGGTAAAGAATCAAGATCAAAATCAAATATGTACGTACATATAAAAAGGCAGCATCCCGACGAATGGTGGAAATCAAAACAGGAACGCTATAAAATCAAACCCGAAGATGGAGTCGATGAAAGTGAACTAAAGGGGAAGACTCTTGTAAATAATACTCCCTCAAAGTCGTCACAACAGTCTTCAATTGCGGAATAATAATAAGTTTCAAATTTTGTTAAAAAATTCAAACAAAAATTTCTCAAAATATAAGAAATGCTAATAATTAAGCCTTATTATTATTTTTTATTTTTCAATGTAAATAAATACATTTAACCTATTTTTATCCGTCGGTTTTAACTAACATAGTATTATATTGTACTGTATTAAAAAAAAACAGAAATAAAGAATGCAATGAGTAAATGTTATTAGTTTGTATGTTTATGAAAATGCAAAACCCAAAACAAGTAGGTTTAAATAAAAATGGTTAATAATTTTGTTTGTTTCACTTAAAAATATGAGCTTTTCATAACGCTATTTCCAAATATCTGTTTAACCTTCAAAATTATTGGTAAACAAACAAAATTCAACACTTTGTCTAAATTACGGAAAAGAAACAAATCGAAACTATTAATTGTAAAATATTTACGTAAGTTTCGATATTTAGCAGCAAATTGATACCTAAAGAATCAACTTATAATGCTCTATAGCGTTGTTTTAAATCATTGTTACGTAGAAAATAAATTTTTTAATGTAAACACCAATTTGTTTTATGAAATTACGATTTATTTTACTTTTATTAAATTTATATTGTGCACGTTTTTTACATGTTTTAAATACAATATTATATTATGGACACTAACAAAAACTAATCTAAACCTTTAATCAGAGTATACATGCTACATTGACCATTTTTATAATAACTTTAAAAAGCCAATATACAACTTAGGTTATTGTACATTGTGTTTTTTAGTTTTAATTAATTATATTTTCAGTTAATTAAAAAAATACGTTTTACAATTACTTGCTTTAAGAACGGTTACAAATAAAGAAAAAAATTAAAACAATTATAAAAAATTATAAAATCGTGAAAAATACAGTTTTTTTTTAATTCTTTTATATATCATTTGTTGTACTCTTTTTTGATATCATATTTTCCTTTTTAGAATTAGCCTTGGCCGTTATACGTATCGAATTTAGGTATTGAAAAAACAAATGCTAAGCAACCGAAACGTAAGAGTGAACCGTGTTGTAAAATGGCTGTACCTTCCCAAGCACCAGTAATCATGGGAGAATCACTATACGGACAACATTTACAATCATGCTTTGGAGGCGGTGCCATTCTAAATAAATATATTACATAAGTACATAGTATATAAGTTAGATGTCGATAATCTGAAAAGTTAGTATTACACAATAATTTACATACCTTGCGCTATTATCAAGAACGAAATAATGCCGTTGTATACCTCGTCTTTTATCAAGTATAGCTTGAACTTTCCTTTGCAATGCGACATCTTCATTTTTTAATTTTTTGGCCGGCGTCGGTTCACGTTCCGTAAAGTCGCAAGTGTACAATTGACCATTCACCTCGGTGCCATGTTCCGAATAATTAATTAACTCATACGTTTTTGTAAAATCATCATAAAATATTGTAGCATGTTTTGGGGATATGCGTCGACAGTAACCTATTAGTGACAAATTGACATCAACGCCACAACTTGAATCACCGTAGCCGACGTTTAAACTACGATACCGCATAAAGAAAGAGTTGTGTAGTTCAATGTTAGTAAACCAACGATTGTCTTCAAGAATATCACCGAGTGGCGTAAGCACAGCACGGGCACGTATTTTTCTTCTTAACAACTTAAGCTCTAGTCGAGAAGCAATTTCAAACGCTTTTTCCTGGTCAGTCCTTTCACGTGGTGTATACTTTTGTTCTTCTTCATCGGCAGCTACAATTGCTGCTGCAGTTGCTAAAGCGGGATGTAACTGAGGCAAATCATTATCAGCAGCACAATTCGGTTGCGCTAAAATTGAAGATGTTTCACCTGTAAACATTAAACATAAACGACGAACATCAGTTGGCGATAAAATTTGAGAGGGTGTGATTGATGCACTTGTTTGCATGTCAATTTGTGGAGACTGTGCTAATTCTCGTACACGTTTAGCAGCTGTGCGATTTTGATATTGAAAAACAATTTCAGGATGCTCTTGTACCAACTGTTTTAATCGTTGATATGCTAATTTCTTTATGAGGTCTACATCAAGGTATTTAAGTTCGGCATCAATTTGAGGATCATATTTAGTCTCCTCATCCGTTTCCTCGGTGCTATGATCATTCTCCGATTTAATTTGATCACTCGTTATATGTAAAAGCTTTTCATCTTTTTCATGAGCTAAATTTTCTTCTTCAGTTTTTATTTGTATTTCTTGAACGCTTTGACTTGCTGAATTTTGTTTTGTACGTTTTTGTTTTTGATGAGATTTTTGTGTTACAACTTTTTCTTTTAAATCTTCATCTTCCTTTGTTGCGGTTTCTTTTGAAGCCTTCTTTTCGTTATCGCTACTTTTCTCCTCCTCATTTTCATTTTCGCTACAACTGCTACTAAGCTCTTCGACATTCCCCAATTCCTTTTGTATTTCTCTAAATTTAGCCTTTGCTGTCTTTAGAGCTTCAAGATCTTTTACTAGCGATTCAGCTACACTCTCCTTTGATATCATTTCTGGAGCACTCGGTAAACATTTACGTCGTTTTACTATATCGTAACGTAATGTTTCTCTTAAAGAGGGTAGTAAAGGGGGCGGATTTTCATAGTGGTATTTCACCATAGGTGGAATTTCAATAGTTTCTCTAGATTTGTTTGGCACTTTAATACGAAATGGTGGATTTTTCATGTGTACACGGCGGAAAAAGTCCATTTTCACTGCTTCATGATCAAACGGTTGAGCAAATTTATCCCACAATCGTACTCTTTCAGTTGCTGATATGCTTGTTAGAAGATTTTCATCCTTAAAAATTATAATATAATGAATATATAATTTTTTAATGTATACTGTTTCAATAAGTAGCTTACAATGAAATTTTCAACATGATTTGGGCACATCCATAGGCCTGTCGGCAATGCTGTCATTGGTGGATCCAAGCAGTCTTGATGAAAATATAGTGGACAATAGTCACAAGCCACCAGCGGCGCCTTCTTACATGAGCGATGACAATAAAAACAAGTTTTAGCTGGTAAGGGAACTAAACCTTGCGTATCCAACTCATATGGTTTTGAATTGCGACGAAAATTCGGTTTTTTATGACCATTGCCATTCGTTCGTATTGGTTCAACTAATAAACATTTTTATAAAATTAGTAACTTTGTACACATTTAATAATAACAAAAAAGACCTAAATAACGATATAGTACGTATTTTCTGCATCGAAGCTACTAAAAGTTGTGAATCAATTAGTAGCGGAAACAAACTTACTTTTATCATTGCCAGGAAATTGCGTATGTATCTCTAGTTCTCGAGGTAACTCAAATTGTTTAGGATTTAAAATACTTGCTGCTTTTATTAATTCATCTAATGGTGTGGGCTTTTTATTGGGATCCAAAGCACGTTGTATGCCAACTGGTAGCTTGGAGAGATATTTTTCGGTACTGCTTAAATCACTGCAAAACGAAGCTCGACTACTGCTACGTTTTCGTAAATGTCGTATTTTTAAAGGTATTGACTCCAAATCTCCTCCAGCAGATGGCGTATTAGGGCGTGAACTTACAATTGCTGACGCCGATGAGGTGCGCTCCACTGAACTGGATTTTGAAGAGGATGGTGCCGTCTTTAAAGTCATACGACAGTTGTGACATAGCCATTGGCCACTCGGTATATCATCTTCGGTTAAAGGGGGATCACTTGAAATTGAAAAAAAGAGTGAGTTGCATATAAGGTTATGTGTTAAAATAATTGTGAAAATTAATTAATGGCACCCACTGGCATTGTAAATGAAAACTTGATGGACAACGGTCACAACAAAGCAAATCCCCGCCTTCCTCACAAGCATCACATAAATCATGATTATGACCACGTCCTGGCCGTTTATAATACGGATGTTTCACCACCGCAGGCCTTATGCCCAATTTTTCTTCCTCGTTTGGGGGTGGTTTAATTAGTTGCTGTATTTGCTATTTAACATATAAAATTATGTTAATAAAACGTATGATTGATATAAAATCAATTACAAATTAAAGCAAGATATTACACTCATTTCCCAATTTTCCTTGTCAATACATTTCCAAATTGACCAGGCTTTCACTTGAATTGTATCAGTGTTCAAAGGCTTACCTCCATTATGGGCAGATCTTCAATAGACGTTGTATCCACTTTAGACATATTTAAATAAATGTAATTATAAATCTCCTTTCCAGTCGTGGCTTATTTTAATAAAAATAAATGAGTTGAAGGACTCCTCCGTTTTCTTCAGCAAATTAAATGTTTGACATTTATTCACTACTTAACATTGTACAACGAACTTAAGAGTACTAAATTATGTCAGGGCTGCATTTTCAATTCATTATATCAAACTACTAAACATACACATTGCAAACTAGCGTTAACTGAACATACTAAAAAAAACTTCATTCATATTGTTTTGATTTTAATGTATTACGCATCTCATTGTTAAGTTGCTCGGTGATTTTTAACAAACAACTTTTAAAAAGAAGGCATTTTTTGCATTAATTAGTTAAAATAGAAATTGTGAATAAATTTTCAATATCAAAATGCTATCATTCTTTTTAAAGAAGAAACAAAGCCCGGATACGACACCTGAAGAAATTATACAGGGGCCCCAGTCAGAATCTACAGAAAATGCCAATACAGGAGATGACTTCATATTCGTGGAAAAAAAAGGTGACAACGATCCTTCAAGGCAACCTCCGGCTAATAATATGTATCCACCAATACCACCTAGATTTGGGGTAGCACAGTATCCTCCAATTCCTTATCCTCCTCATGGAGCACAATCCAACAATGTAAACACAAATCAAACAGCGGTTCCTTATGTTCAAGATGTACCATTTGTTCTGGCACCGCAGCTGTGCGTCAAAAATACATTTGACCTTACACAAACCCAAGTTGACGGCATCTTAGCGTTCCTTACAAGACAAATTTCTCTAGACGAAAGCGAAGAATACAGTTTTGCCCTTGAAAGATCAATACAGAATGAATGCTATTAAACTTGTAGGTATATTAATTAATAATATTTAATAAGGATTGTATTTGTATTCAAATTAAAAAGCCATGCACAACTGTGTTAATCTAAAACTCAATAAATAAAGTGTATCAAAAAATTTAAATTTATTATACAAATTATATAAATGTATGTAAAAATAACTGAAGAAACAACAAACTTTACGTCAGTATGTTTGGAAGAATTTTATGAATCTAAAATATATTTAAGAAGCACTGATTTACATATTGTTTTGTTCCTAATATAAGATTCTTTAGATTAATGGAAGATATGAATCGCATATGAGAAGCTAGATTAAAATCCTGACAAAAGGGTTGTAGTGGCAAAATAAGTAAGTAAGATACAGATCGCAAATATGAAAAATCTACACAAGTACATTTGTGTTTTCTTTTTTGACTAAGGCATGTCACCAGATGTCATTGTAACTTTTTTGTATATTTTTTGTTGTACTTTTAAATAAGTATTTAGTCCTTTTGTAAACTAATCAGTATATATTAAATATTATATTATTAATAAATATTTTTTTAGCATGAGATTAATTACAAATTATTTATTTTTTGCAATTTCTCACTGTCTATTATTTAGCTAAACAATAAAAAGTTGAAATAAAAACTTAAATATCTTTTATTAAAACTGAGAACTAAAAAAATCAAATGGTTACTTTTCAGATAGGATAATGTTTACAACAAAAATTACAATGCTAAAATAAAAGTTGGGTTATATACTTAATTATATATGTATAATTTATATTAAATAAACTATATATAATATCATACAAATTGTTTATGTTTGTTACAAACAATATTTTGGACCCACTCTATTTTTATTGACTGACGACATTTTATCATATTTAAGAATCTGGCAACATTAATTGTGTGTTTAGAACTGCAGCTAACTTTACTCCCTAAACAAAATATTTGAATTTAGCGCGTTTTATTTATATTTTTTGTTTGTGAAATAGGAACGACGTTTTGTTTTGTAGTTTTCACAGCACTTTTAAACAATAGATAATTAAATGGATTTTGATAGTGCTAAAGAAAATATTCAGCCTCTAGCTCAAGGGCGAAATGCTAGTATTTTACAAGCATCTCTTAAAATAGAGTCTCCCCAAGAACTGCTGGCCCAGCGAAAGGAACTAGAAAAGGAAATTCATAACTATAGCGGCGATGATCCACTATCTGTGTGGTATAATTACGTAGAATGGATAGAACAAAGCTTTCCTTCTGGTGGCAAAGAATCCGGTTTGAAAGAAGTGTTATCTAAGTGTTTATCAAAATATGAAAGCGATGAAAGGTATAAGCAAGATCGCCGAATGATTAAATTATACATAAAGTTTGTAAGTGCCAATATAGTTTGTAGTTTTTTTTATTAAAAAATGTAATTAAGAAAAATGTTTTTTGGAAAGATTGATGGTCTCCAGGATCCAGCGGAATGTTATCAACAACTATTTAATGCTGGAATTGGTACGATGGTAGCTGATTTTTATATTGCCTGGGCGTATTGTTATGATTTAGCTGACAATATACGAAAGGCGGATGAGGTGTTTCGGCGAGGCATATCCTGTCGTGCACAACCGTTGGAAGATCTGCAAGAAGCCCATCAGCACTTTGGTTTCGCTGTGGCTCAGCGTCTAATGTACAAAGATAACGACAGTGTCAAGGAAGAAACAAACCGTCAGTTACATGAGAGACGTTTGGCCTTAACTTCGTTGAGAGGTCATCGACGCAAGCAAATAGTGGGTAGTATTAGAACGGGGTTAGCAGTGAAAAGTGTTATGCCGGGTACGATAAAGGTTGGTTAATATACATACATCATGTTATCAATTATAAAAATTTACCGTTTTATTGTTCACGGGATATATTTAAGACTTACATATTTACTTATTTATTTATTTATTAATTACAATACAATTACAAATTATATTATAATTATATACGGGCGGAGTAACTTGACCATATGCTCGGTGTAGTGTCAGAGACCAGAGTCTGGTGGGAATCGAACCCACGACCCTCACGCTAATAGTTTAGCACACTACCCACTAGACTACCAGGGTACCCTTTATTTATTAAATTAGAATAAATTAGAATGTAATTATTACGAGCTGAGTAACTTAGGATCACTGATTGGAATTGAACTAGCGCAATGCCTACTAGACTAGACTACCAGTGCACCCGTATATGGAATATTAAAATTGAAACAACAGACAATAACACATATTTAGAGATCAGCTCAACACAAAATGTCGTTTATAATAAATACTTTGCTTTATGCAGTAGTTTAACACTAGCAAAGATTCACTCATGGCTTATCATCGTTAATCTGTTTTTTTTTTGTTTTATTTTCTAAAGATTGATCAACCTACAACATCTCAACGTGGTAATGAGAGAGTGGAGGTATTCTCCGACGAAAACGATAGACCAAATGCAATTCCATTAGCTCCTAATGATTTAACTGAGGAGGTAAAGTCTGCAGTGCACTCCATTATTGATGCTGCACGTAATCAAGAAAATCAAAAGGAACCGGGGCCCTGGAATAAAGCTCATGGTCACAAAAAAGGCAAATTGTTTGGAAAATCCACAACCACAAATGAGTTGGGATTTGAAATTCATAAGGATGAGGATGAAGAGGTCATCGCTTGTGAGAATGTTAAAACACCGTGTATTCCACCTATTCCTATTGCAGACAGGGAGATAAGATTCAACAAGCCCTTTATTTATCCGCCAAAATTTTGTGCACAGTCAAAGCCAATAAAAGGTTGGATAACTCCAGTAACCACAGAAGAAAAGCCCGACAAAAATGCAATACCACAATATAATAAGTGTAAATTGTATGCCAGGCCTAATATGGAGTTTTCCCCTGAAGAATTAAAGGGATACACGATATTTAAAAAAAGGAATATTAATAATGCCTTTACAAAAGAACGTGACATATATTGGGGATGTGGACCAGATTATAATATTCGGATGTATCCGCACTTTGCGACTTTGTCTAAAACTCAAAACACCGTTGAAAATGATGAAATTTACGTTCCAAGTAAAATGCCTGGTATGGTGGTTGCTTTTAACGAAATTTATAATAATGATCAGAAAGTTGAACTACAATTTGAGGAGATATTAGCCTCACGAATTAAGCGTAATGAAACCATAATAGCGGCAACTGACATGGAAGAAACAATGTGTATTACTAGTGAAAAAATACAGCGACGTAAAAGTTTCTTCCCAATGCGTAAATCTCTTGCACCTTCAGCTTTCAAAGCGTTAAGTAAAATGCCCGTAAAATACGATTCTAGTGAAGCAGGTGAACAATCGCCATCTAAGGATTTAACAGAACCATCCATATCAACTCAAGCTTCATTAAGCGCCAGCAAGGAAAATAATACTTTACCATCTCACTCTAAGCCTACGGAAAATTCAGTTGTTCCGCCTCTAACAAATTATGTACGCGATGAAACATTCGAAAGAAACAGAGAGACAACTGATAATGCTACCATTCCTACTCAGTCGCAACAATGTATTGATGAAGTTAACATAAAAGCAACTTCCCCTAAAACTTTTGAAATATTTAAGGATGAAAGTCTGACGGAACATGGAAAAAACGCTCCATCTGTAAATAAGACAAATGTAGCATCAGAAAATAATTTTCAATTTAAAACACCAGCATTGCCTCTTTCAAATTCAGTTCTAACTTCTGTCGCTGGAGCTTCAAACAAAATACAATTTGAAATATTTGAAGACGTAAACTTGCCGAACAGCAATACAAATTCTCAAATCTCAAAAACTGAAACTAATTTCTTCGACCCAGAAGAAACTTGTTCAACACATACATTTAACATATTTTTAAGAGCACAAAGTGTTAGCACTCCCAAATCAATAACAAAATGTCAACCTCAAATACAAATTGGTAATATCTTAAAAGAAGTAACACCAACTATACCGGAACAAAAGGAAGATCAACAATTTAGTACTTGCACAGGTACTCCAATACCCCCAGCTGCTACTACTGTTACTGTTACATATTCGCCACCACGACAGCAACTGTCAACAATTTTGGAAACTTCAGAACATGGGACCACACAAGGAACACATACAACCGGCGCAACTACAAAATCAACATTAAGTTCCCCAGAATTCGATTTAGAATATCATACTCAAACAGCTACGGCCAATCAGCAACAACCTGCTTTGGAACCTGTTAAAGAATCAAGTTGTGAATCATCTTTCGTAGCTTCACCTAGATATTATGGACAAAATGTTGAAAAATTAATGAACAGCATGAAAATTGTAGACGTAACAGACAATGTCCTGAAATCACAACCAGAAATCTTTGCAACTCCAGCAGCTATGAGATTAGAAAATAGGACAAAAAGTAACGGATTAAATTTTTCAATATTCGAAGATGATGTAAACAATGCAGATGTAAAAAAAGTTGGCAACTTTTCCCGCTTAGAAGAAAAGGAAGATACAGAAGCATTCAAAGCAGTGCCTCCAATACATTTTCAGGATGATAAGACTGAAACTATAACAAAAGTTCACGTTACATCACAGCAAGTAAAATTCCAGGATGATAAAACTGAAACTGTACCAAAAATATTTTTTCAACCAATGTTGTCTGTTCAATTACCGGAAGAAAAGACCGACACTACATCAAAAATATTACTAGATCCACCACAACCCATTCAGTTTCCAGAGGATACAACTGAAAACATGTCGAACTATATGTTAGCACCTCCAAAACTTTCGAAATTTGAAGACGATATGGCCGATACTTTTAAAACAAAGAGTGGTATTTCGGACGATTCTTTTGCTTTTTTCGGCCAAACGCCACCAAAAGCTTCGAAACATTTAGTTTGTAAACAGTTAGAAAGTGGACTTTTACCACAAATGCGAACTGCCATGAATACACAAACTCCATTATCACGAGACTGTAAAAGGTTTTGTGATAATGATACGCCAGACTTACAAAAGTCAAAACCGATTGCTTTATTTGAAGTTAAAGCCGATCCATTCAAGCACTCTATAAATAAAGAATGTAACAGTAGTAAATTAGGTTTAAGTAGTAAAAATCTGCCTGATTTTTCTTTAATTGAAAACAGTGAATCCACTAAGCAGACCAGCAACAACAAAGAGATTTTCAAAAAAAGTAAATCAGTTTTCAGAGATTCGTTTATACCTGATTTTTCGATTATTGATGATTCACAACCCGTTACTAAAAAATCACCGGAATGTAAAACAAAGCCAATAAATAAATCCTTTTTACCCGAATTTTCCTATACTGAAGGTCAACAGCGAAAACAAAATAAATCAGTAGATATTTCATATATTCCTGAAACTCAGCCAGATATCTCCGAAATTAAATTATCCCAGCCTATGGAGTCAAGAATATTGAAGCAGTCCTCTACTACTTCTAATTTACATGACGATTTTAGCAAAATTAACATGGACGAAAATAAAGTTGCGGATGATTTATGTTGGAAACACACATCCAAAGACAAGGCCGTTTCAAATTTTACCCAAGAAGGTACTAGCCTGAAGAATATTCTTATGGACACGTTCATGAAAGATTTTTCAGAACCCCATCCTATACCTAAAAACTATAAGGAGGTAGCAATGGTACAACCATCTAAAAACACTTCATTAAGATTTTTGAATGAATCAATAAATAAAAAAACCGAAAATAGAGATTCATATGCAGAAAAATCGAAAAATTCAATAGTTGTTAAACTTTCTCCATCATTAAGCAGGGAAACAAAATTGAATTTTTTACATCCAGAACATCGACTTGTAACATCCCCACAGAAGGAAAAAACCCGTTCTACAGATAAGGAAAATGATAAATATTTTGAACTTAATTGTGAAACTGAATTGTTCGGTACGAATATTAGTATGATTAAGAATTCAACTTGGTTACCTAATCATGGTCCGGGCATAGTGAATAGTAATAAACAAGTAACACAAATTCAAGAAAATTCCTTGCACATCAAACATGAAGAAATTTCATCAACTTCTTTCTCTCGCTCTACATTAAAAGATCCACAAAATGGCAAAGGCGGAGGTGGTACAACATCGAAATTAAGTGCTACAGAAAAACCTCTTTGTAATAATGATTTTAGCATTGAGATAAGTGCGTCTGAATTGGCAGCCATCAATGCAAACAAATTATCAACAAATACCATTCAATCAATTTTTATTCCAGATTCACCAGAACCAAATGATGATTCTTGTGAAATGAGTATTTACTATAAAAAGACTCCCAAAACACCTAAATCTGAAGTTCATATTTGGGATGATTCTGATGCATTAAAATTGTCGACGAATAATCATTATGTACATGCTGAAACGGACTTAAATCAAACACATCAAATTATTGAGAATATGGTTATTGATCCAAATGTGAATCCATTCAATGTAGATTTGATAAACGCATTTCTGGAGCAACACTATGTTATCAGCTATTTGGAAAGTTTGCCAACGTGTAAACTTGTTGGTGGCGTGCAACGACTAAAACCTCATGCCACAATTGATGTCAAGGGGGTAAATTTTGAAGTTTTAAAACTAGTAGGTGAAGGGGCATATGGTGCTGTATTTTGGTAAGTTTTTTAAAAAAATATACGTATATTTTACTGTTTGTTCCAAAATTTAAAGTTTCTCCATCGCAAAAATTTAAATTCAAAATTTAAAATCATTACATATATATACGAGTATATACATATATTCTAAATGTGCTATGTACATACATGTTTAAGTACATATGTACATGTATAAACAATGTAAACAAAAAAATTCAGCATATTTTTACATAATAATACGCAATATATTTACATAATATTTTAGCGGAAAAGAAGTTAAATCTGGAAAACAGGTGGCAATGAAACAAGAAAAGCCACCAAATTACTGGGAATATTATATATGTTTGGAAATACAAGAACGTATACGAGTCGATGAAATGGTAATTTATAAAATTGTAATTTAAAAATAATTGTTTCAAAGCTAAAATATGTAATTTAAATAATTTTTGACAGCTACCTGCCTATATGAGCGTCGATCATGCACTTATTGGCAATAATTCCAGTATACTCATATCACGTTTTTCCCAATATGGTTCCCTTATAACTGTTTGTAACAAAATTAAAAAATATACTATGAAAAATGTAGACGAATATGTTGTAATGCTATTGGCGAGTGAATTATTAGAGATAATGGACCATTTACACGCTGCTAACATCATTCATGCCGATATAAAAGCCGATAACTTTTTGCTTATGAACAAGTAATTATAATTAAATTAATTTTATTGTATATTTAAGATAATTACTATATTCATATTCATAATTTACTTAATTCATATTTCAGACTGAAATATCCACAAACAGAGCGTTGTCTTCAGCTTATTGATTTTGGTGTTTCCATAGATATGAAACTTTTTAAACAAGGGCAAGTCTTTAACTTTATACACAACGACAATTCTTTTAAATGTCCAGAAATGCGTGAAAAACGACCATGGACATATCAATTAGATTTATATGGATTAGCAGGTGTGTTCCATGTGTTATTGTTTGGTAAGTATATGGACATTGAGAAAAACGCTAGAGGCTTTTGGATGCATAAAACACATGTTCCTCGTTATGTGAATAAAAGCTTGTGGGATGAGATTTTTAAAATGTTACTTAATATTCGTGATTGTAATTCAATGCCCAATTTGCAAGACTTGCGGGCATTGCTTAAGAAAGAAATTGAAGAAAAAGAAAAGTACGTGCTACGAATGGTTAACGAATTTAATAGAGCGCTTGACAATTAATATAACTTTTGAAAATCACTCGAATATATTCACAATTGTATTTAATTGGCAAACATTTTTCATAATATCCATTTAATAAATCAATTATTTATTGTATTCTATATACTCTACTGGAAAGGCTATTATTCGCAAAAAAAAAATAATTTAAACAATTTGTACTAATCTTTATTAAATATAATTTAGTTTTAATGGTCTAAAAATCTATAAATACTATATCTTAAAACTAATGTGAATGTATAAATAATAACTACAGATGCTGTTTTAAATGGTAATGCTTATTTAACCGGCATATCTTCCATCTCAAGTATGCCGTTATGATATTTGTTTGATTTCTGAATAGCCTTATTACAATCATCGGTGGATATTCCTGCTATGACTTGATCAATATTATTTTCAGCTGTTACTAGACGTTGTTCTTTTATTTCTTTGGAAATCAAGGTCGACATATTAGGATTACTTTTTACTTTGTATATTAAACTATTCCAAATAGTTTCCATTGGATTAAGCATATAGGAGTACGGGCTAATTAGCAATAATGTTACTTCAGAGTTATTAAAGTATTCATCAAGTTCTGAAAAGCAATAGTCACTATCGCATACAATTACCAAATTAGATAAATTATCACTTTCTGCTTGGCGCCAGCCTTTGAAAATGTCTCCCGGATTTATACGTTCTCGACTGTGTTGAATACCAACCACACCATCTGTGGATATAGCCCCCATAATAAAAATTGTAGGATCGAATGTAGCAAATGTCGAATTTGTATTAAAACGGCCTTTAGCGCGACGACAAAACATCTTAAAATTTGTTTCACCGAACCAAACGATTGTTTTTTTCATGTTCATATAATAGTTGAGAGTATTTACGTATTCGGAGCGTTTCGTTTTATTTTCTAATGTATTGATCAGTTGTGAATGGTAGTCAAGGGAGCGTTTATGACGATAAAGGCGACCTTCAAGACTACCTTCGACGAAATAAACACATACTTCTTTACGCATAATCACCTTTACTTTAGCTACAATTTCTTTTAAAGTAATTTGTCGATTATCCTCTATCCATTGTATTATAGTGTCAATTTCTTTTTCTGTAAATGTTGTATTATTTTTGGCATTTTTTAAAAACATTTCCTTGCGGCTGATTGAAACCCATGTGTATGCTGTTTTGTATTTAACACCTATTTCTGTGGCTAAAGCTGACCAGTCATCGCCACGGTTAGCAGCATCTACAATTCTTGCTCGATCTTCTGGGGCATGGGTTTTATATGGTGTTTTTCTATGAACTTTAGATTTAGATCTAATAAGATATATAAAAATGTAAAAAATATTTCTGTAAAGGTTTATCAGTAACATGAAATATTTACTTTGATAATGGATCATGGCATCCGAGCCAGGACATATGTTCGAAGCTGGACATGGACAAACTATTGTCATTATTGAAACTGCTATTATTATGGAAATCTTTCATTGCTTGACTGACCATCAGAAGATCATCTTCCTGGCTAAAGTTCATTATGTCGCCATCTTCAGTCTTAAATTCTACTAATACATCTGTATCCTTTATATAAGCAGATTCTTGGTCTTCATCCTCGTCAGAATCATCCAATTTGATAGTTGGAATCTCATTTACGAGTGATTCTTGCCTTTCCTTAATCAATAAAGCAAATTTATGGAAATCGTCCAAGTGTGTATAGCATGTTTGACATATTGAAGATGATTGTGTGTCTGCAGTTTTTATCTGAACGTTATGAAGAAATCAAATTTTATTAATTTGTTAATAATTTCACTCCTCCCTTTCGTTCTTCTCTTTTCTTGTTTACAAGCACAGACACATACCTTAATCTGTAAATACCTTTCTATTATATCCAACAAACGATAATTATCAAAATGTTCTTCGTAAATGCTAAAGGCTTTGGTCCGTCTCAAAGTTCTAAAGCACAAATCACAATTCATTATATGTATTTATAATTTAATTATACTTGTTTAAATTAATTTATACTTGTTTTTTTCTCTAGATTTGTGTTTTTATTAAAATTCGATTAAAAACGCACACAGTACATATAATTGTCATTACAATTGCAAACACTGTATGTAGCTTTTCTGTAGCAATGCACTACGGAGTGATGACAACTTTAGCCAGAGTAAGGAATTAATATAAAAAGTATTACTCTTGGTATTTGAAATAAAATGATAAGAAGCTTACGAAGCGCATAATGAGAATTAATTAAAAAATATATATTTAGAATAATATTTATACTTATACCAATCATAGCTGTATATGATAAAGACAAAATATATAATGTTTGTTTTTAAGGTTTAGGAAACCTGACAAATCTCATGATATCAGTTTAATGAGAATAGTATGTTGCAAATTTTTGAAGAAGAAGCATAAGAAAAAAAATTACTACGGTTTACCGAACGCATTTCTGTGATTTTATTTTGATAAATTTATTTACCTGGAATTGTAATAAATAAATACGTACAATGGCCGATTTGGATAAATGGATTGAAATAGTTAAGGAATGCAGATACTTGCCAGAAAACGATTTAAAAAAGCTTTGTGATCTTGTGTGTGAAATACTTTTGGAAGAATCTAATATACAGCCCGTCAGTACACCAGTAACAGTATGTGGTGATATACATGGTCAGGTATGTAATTCGGTTTAGTGTGTTGTCAGGGGCGTAAACTAATTAAATTCCTTTTAATTTTTAGTTCTATGATCTGGAAGAACTTTTTCGCACGGGAGGACCTGTACCAGATACCAATTATATATTTATGGGAGACTTTGTAGATCGTGGTTATTACAGTTTGGAAACATTGACGCGTTTATTGACACTAAAGGTAAGTATTATATGAATAATTACCTATAGCCGTACTCATGTACGCTACACTTAATTATGAAAATCTTTCTTTGGTAATCAATAAGATAAAGTTTAGAGATGAGTTTCTCCAATTTAATAATTAACCAAATATATGATCAGAGTACTATAAGTTTACTGGAACAGAATTTCTCTTTTCGTCGTTAATTTGAATTGAGATTAGTCGGCAAACCAGCAGGAAATTTCGTTTATAGTTGACTTTAGAATTCCATATGTAATGACCTACTTAGTAGAATAAAATATATCTAATTATTTACATCTTGATGTGTTAATTTATGTTAATAATTTGGAAAAAAGAGTGACGCGTCTGTCATATCTAAAAATGTTTTTAATGTGACTCTATTTTACCTTAGGCTCGTTATCCTGACCGTATTACTTTGTTAAGAGGTAACCATGAATCACGCCAGATCACAAAAGTGTATGGTTTTTATGAAGAATGTTTTAGCAAGTATGGTAACGCCAATGCCTGGAAGTATTGCTGTAAAGTGTTCGATTTATTAACTATAGCAGCTGTAAGTAATTTTTGACAAATCGTATAGAATTTGGATTAATTTATATTGTATATTTTTAGATTATTGATGAAGAAATTTTATGTGTTCATGGCGGCCTTAGTCCCGAAATCATTACTCTTGATCAAATACGTACTATTGAAAGAAATGGAGAAATTCCATATAAAGGCGCGTTCTGTGATTTAGTTTGGTCCGATCCCGAAGATATGGATTATTGGTAAGAGTTATTAGAAGTTGAATTTGTTAATATATTTAATATTAACAAATTACTAATCTTAAAAATGTTATTTATAATTTTAGGGGCCAAAGTCCTAGAGGCGCTGGTTGGCTTTTTGGCCAATTAGTCACTAAAGATTTTATGCAAATTAATAATTTGGAATTAATATGTCGTGCTCATCAACTAGTTAATGAAGGTATAAAATATATGTTCGACAGCAAATTGGTAACCGTTTGGTCAGCTCCAAACTATTGCTATCGTTGCGGCAATGTGGCTGCCATATTAAGTTTTCAAACCGCCAAAGATAGAGCAACAAAAATATTTTCTGCAGTACCCGAAACAGACCGTGTTATACCACCTCATAATATTACTCCATATTTTCTATAAAATAAATATAACGTACAAAGTAGTACTTGAACAGAAAAGAAGACATTAATAAATTTAACATAAAATACTTAAGTATTTTTTATAGTATAACTAAAAATATATCTTCATATCTTGCAAATAATGTTAAGATGCAAAATAACAGAATTTAAAATATTGTTTTGCTAATAACAGAGAAGAGAGGGATAACAAAGAAACTAGAAAAATAAATCTGAACTTTTTGTATTGTAACGAGATTGCATTATTGTTTTTATAGGAAATATATTGAAATTTTGTTCAATTTTATTTATAAAAAATATTAAATACAACTACAAATAAAATTAAAATGACGTTAAAATTTTCTTTTATACAAAAATATAATTTATTTTTGTTGTCTATAAAAAGTACTAATGTGCTAATTATGGATGGCAATCTATATTCAGTAGCATTGATTGAATCACAAAAAATTTTGGTTGGCAGTGACCATCTGTAATACCAAAATAAACCATTTTTGGAAACTTTAACAGGAGTTCGTTCAGTTGTCATCCATAAATCTCACATCTATGTATAAAATTACTTTTAGAGTAAATATGTGGGTGGGGTAGATGATAACGAATTGTGTTTGTTATATGATGCGAACAAAGATTCTTATAAATACTTTGGTGCACGAGTACTAGTAAAATACATGTAATGTAGATTTAAATTCGATAAAAATTTTGCATTCTTATAATTAATCGTTTCAACTAAAAATAAGGAAACAATTTGTTATTAACGAAGACAGCATAAAAATTTCTTCTGTTAAATTGGTAAGGTGTTGTGGTGTAGCTATTAAAGTTGGTGCAAATACAGTTGCTAGATTATGCTCATTCATTTTATTAACGGCATAATGAGATGCAACTCTGCAATGATTAAAGATATATTTCATTTAAAAATAGTTTCTTAAGAATATGAATTGAAAGTAATATTGTAGTTATATTACCTCTTTAAATGTTCCATCATGAATTTCAAGCAATTATAATGGGCTAAAGGCAGCTTTTTTACAGCTTCTCGCATTTGTTGAATTTGCTCATCTTGGCCGTTGTTACCTAGAATTACAAAATTATTACCCAAATCATAATTGTTGAAAATAAATATTATATATTAAATGTTTTAAATAACGCCAATATCCTTACGCTATATTGAAAATATTTGGTCTTATTCGGATTAAAAGTCCGTGAACATAACATTACATTGAAAGTCTGAAATCAGTTATTGCTAACAATAATTTACAAATAGAAGAAAAATAATTTTGTGACCTAAGAACTAGGCGCCTAGTTTATATTCCAATCAAAATCGAATGTAATATTTTTTTTTTGTTTTTAACGAAGGAGAATTAAGTAGATTTTTTGTCACTTTCAATAAAGTATTTATTAATTGTAGTCGCCGTGGTCTAGTAGGTAGTGTGTTGGCTTATTAGACGAAAGGCCCGAGTTCGAATCCCAGGCCAGACAT
Source organism: Sarcophaga rosellei (assembly GCA_930367235.1). Lineage (NCBI taxonomy): Eukaryota > Metazoa > Arthropoda > Insecta > Diptera > Sarcophagidae > Sarcophaga > Sarcophaga rosellei. Next base: position 81,060,800 of record OV884018.1, read on the forward strand.
CAAAAATAAAATACAAAAAGTATTTCTTCGGCGACTTCCTCTCAGCAGATTTCTGGCAAAAACTCTGACAGTAAAAATTGCCATGAAAAGCTTCTCAAAAAATCTGTCGTTCGGAGTCGACTTTAAACTGTAGGTCCCGCCACTCATGTATAAAATTAACGCACACAACATGAGTGGTGTTGAGAAGCTAGGCCGTAATCCTGTCGAAGGGTTGTAATGGCCAATTATGTATGTATGTATGTATTTATTAATTGTTTAAGGAATATAAAACTATACTGTATTTTTTGTTTAACAAAATGTTTTCCTGACTTACTGAACATATATTTATCTACAAACCAGTTCAAAATTCAAAAAGGAAAAACATGTAATCAACTTACGAGTCGCTTCCATAAAACTGGGATATGACTGAAATGTTATCAGTGGTACAGGCAGTAAACGTAAATACAACTTCAAAGTGCCTGCAATAACATTTATGTTACCATAAGCTGATTCTGACATATTCGTCTTTTCACCATCACTGTCAAGCGCTAGCTTGAGTGCATCAATTTCATCTGCAAAACCAGATACTCGATATATACCTTCTTGCAGCATACCTCGAGCTTCCACCTCCTCCACACAACGTCGAACAACAAATGGAATGCTACATTGATATAGTTGCACAACTATGGTTAGATCTGTTCCAAAGACACCACGTATGCGTTTTAAATCTGGTACACATTTGGCTGGCACCAATTCGGAACATTTATTGTGTGCGATTATGCCACAATCTTCGCATTTAACACCTTGCGCTGTGAAACCCCATAAAAAGTTTGCACAAACCTCACACCAGTTGAGACCTTTAAACGTATGAACTTTAAAAGCATGATCCTTTTCGTATACCAAAGGCAATATTGTATCTTCTATGTGGTCATTGGGTTTATCACAACCATCCAATTCAGATGACGTGTTTGTAGCGGCAGTTAATTTTGTATTTGCCTCATCATTTGAACAATTTGTCTGTTTAATTAAAGACTTTCGTAAGTCATTGGAGAGAGCCCGTAATTTTCTACGATTTAAGGTCATATAAGGGCTTTGATTATAGCAATTACCAGTTTGCTGATTTATTTGTTGTATAATAGGTGCTGCATGGAGTTGCATATAAAAGTTTACTAAGCCATCGGCGACTAGATCGTATATGGTTTCAAAATGTTTAGATTGTTCTTGCAAATAGTGTCCTTTGCCAGCTTTGTAATATATTTTAAAATGTTTTGTTTTCTGATTAAAACGTAAACTTAAAGTGTAATAATCCTTTGCAGTCGGACTCCGTCGTAATATAAATGTACCGTCTGGGGTATTATTTAAAATTTCTTCTGCCTGCAAGTGACCCATGCGCCCATGGTACTCTAAACCATAGAAATTAGGTATTTTTTCATCTTCATCGTATGCATTAGACAAAAACTTGTTACAATGTAATGGTTTGGGTGTTGGTGCGTCCAATTGTATTTTATACAATTCTGGTTTCCATACCTTTTGCACAGGTGAACTAGGTTCGTTGTTTATTTTGGACATATTTGCCACTATTTTGTATTTATGGGCTAAGTTTCAGTATAAATTTAGTTAGTAATTCATTTTAAATTATCTTTTATTATTTTATGATTATTCTGTTGGAATAGTTTTCTGTGATTGTCTGTTGCAAAAATGTTTTTGTTTTAGAATGGGGTATGTTTAGTTAATGTTAAAATTTAATCCGCTAGGTACATCTAAAGTAATGCTAATGAATTGCATATTACATGAATGAAGCCATAAATAATAAATTGTTCCATTTTTAAAATAATATAAAATACCAGTGCTACAAATACTGTACTACAGTTCATAAGAGAATACATTGTTTGAATTTGAAATCTCACATCAATGAACCTTTAAAATCATTTGATAGTTATATATTTTATCAATTCTTTCTCCGTTTTTTTTGTTAGTAAATTTTTTGAAGCAAACTTAGAAAAGGATAATATTTGTCATCTAAATTTCAGGATATTATCAGCTGACTGGGAGCTATTTAGTTATGATAAGATGCCGTGTTTAATGCATGTCTGGCGTTTTTACACTCGAAAATTTTTGTCTTCCCTTTATGTTTGTTTCTTCACACAAAAATTTAACGTGCACTGAACATATTACTTTACAAAATTGAGACGACAATTATTTTCGGTGGAACTTTTCCATTTCGTAGCTGATAAAAAAAACTTTAAAACAAATTTTAAAGACAGTTGAAATGTTATATTGTGGTTGAAATAGTAAAAACGGCAAAGAGTAATGAAACAAGTGCTTAACAAATTAAGAATTAATAAAATTTTACAATAATAGTAATAAAAGTAAAGGGAGATAAATTACAAAAGTGAATCAAATCATAGTCATAAAAATAATTAAGAGAAAAACGGACACGCAACCAAAAGACGTAGAGCGATTAGACGAATGGGTATTTGGTTAGGGTATAAGGTATATGATGTTTAATGGAAGGAGGTGGTGGTGGCGAAGCAGATAAACAGTTGATATAAGAATTGTCTAAAGCAGTCGCTGAAGGGGACGAATAACGGTGAGAAAACATACAAGGAAGACCTTGAAAAATAATAATAAACAACAAAAGGAATAAATAATATAGAACATAACAAAATTTTGACAAAAAGAAGTTTAGAAAAACATCAAAATATAAGTGATAAAAAAGAGTGTAAAAAGTAAAATTTCAATAATAAGAGAAATCAAAAGTAAACAAATAAAACACAAACAAAAATAATTTATGTAAAAAAGTTGAATAATTTGCAATAACAAAAACAAAAAAGTGGCACTGTATTCTGAGTGAGCTATACGAAATAAGTAATGACGACTTTGACAACACAAACTTTAGTTCAATCCATTAAAATTGGTTCTAAAAACATGGCAAACACGCACAGTACTACTTTATCTGTCTCTTCTTCTAACTCATGCAACAGTACGTCCACGACACCAACACTAGTACCCACACCGGTTGCCTCGCCTTCAGATTCTGGCGATTCTGCCTCAGTTGTGATAAATGGACGTGAAGCGCGAAATTTGGCAGAGAAGCATCGTCGAGATAAATTAAATGCCAGCATCGGCGAATTAGCAAAAATGGTGCCACATGTTGCTGATTCACCAAGACGCCTTGATAAAACTTCTGTTCTAAGGCTTACTACTCACGGACTGCGTTTACATTACGTTTTTGGTAAATCAGCAGCGCGACGAAAGACACTACACAAAGGGGATAATGATTCAATGACAAACACATTGCTCCAACTTCTCGATAGTTTTTTCATAACCCTTACCTGCCACGGTCAAATAGTTTTAATTTCATCAAGTGTGGAACATTTGCTAGGCCACTGTCAGTCCGACTTGTATGGTCAAAACTTGCTACAAATAACGCACCCTGAGGATCAGGAAATGTTGCGACAAGAGTTAATACCTAGCGACATCGAATCATTATTTTATGATTATCATAATTCCTCCACAAAAGGTACATCTAATCAAGATACGTCCACTTCTAATTGCTCACATCAAGAACGTGCCTACATAGCATCGCAACCAAATCCACACACAGAAGAATATGACTGCAACTACAAACAACAACTAGAAAACGATGAAAATTATTTAGCAGAAATCGATGAAAAACTACGGGCGGATAAACGTTGTTTTACCGTACGTTTGGCACGTGCGTCAAATCGTTCAGATTCAAAGAAAATATATGAAATTGTTAAAATCGATGGTTGTTTCCGACGAAGCGATTATTCAGCTTTAGCACCTGGTTCTTGCAATTATCCAATTGTCTCACAACTTATTAGACGATCACGTAATAGCTCGTCATCGTCGTCTTCTATGTATGGTAGTAATAACGGCACGGGAACTGGAGTTTTTATGCCTCACCTCTTGCAGCATGATGCCATTGCTCAGGCAGCTTTGCATGGCGTTAGTGGCAATGACATTGTTCTTGTAGCAATGGCTCGAATAATACGCTCACCAAAAATTATGAATTATTCACTGGAAGCAAATCGCCTTGAATATAAAACTCGCCATTTAATTGATGGTCGTATTATTGATTGTGATAATCGAATTGGTTTAGTTGCTGGTTATTTAAAAGAAGAGGTAAATTTTTATTAACTAATATTTTTAGATCATGTTTAATTTATTAAGATTCATTACGATACGTTCTCTATTATTAAGACGTTTTTTGATATCTTCATTTATTAATGCACAGTTTTTCTTACTGTTTCAATAGTGCTTTGTCCGATTGATTTATAAATAATATAAAATAATTCTGAATAGCCGATCAAGTAGTTTAAATGCAATTCGATAAACCGTCTAAACATTTTGACAAATTTGCCAATAATATTTTTTCCTTAACTTAGTTTTATTAACCATAATATATGTACATTGCTTTACAATGTTAGCCTATTTAGTTACAAGAGGCAGACGTAACGTATGAAATGTCTTAATGCCTAGTGAAATTAATCATTTAAGAGATCGATTAATTCTTAGAAATTCGTTTTCAATTTTGTGTAAGCACTCGAATTGAATTTAATTTTATAACTTATCATTAATAGATAATTTTCTTTAGTAACTATAACTTATAAGCTAATAATTCCTTTGTAATTACAACAATAAAGATATACATATAACTTATTTGATGCTACTGATATTCTATCAGTATATGTATTCTGACGAATTTTTATTATTGACATTTTATATTGTTTTATATTTATTTAAAGGTTCGTAATTTAAGTCCATTTTCATTTATGCATCAAGATGATGTTCGTTGGGTAATTGTGGCTTTACGACAAATGTATGACTGTAACAGTGACTATGGCGAAAGCTGCTATCGATTGCTCTCAAGAAATGGAAGATTTATTTACCTGAATACCAAAGGTTACCTCGAAATAGACAAAGGAACGAACAAAGTACATTCTTTTGTCTGTGTAAATACCCTGTTGGATGAAGAAGAAGGAAAGCGTAAAGTTCAAGAAATGAAAAATAAATTTTCGATCATAATCAACGCTAAAGTACCTACCAATACAATGCAAGATGTACCGGCATCGCAAAATCCGCAGCAGTTGGAAAGAATTGTATTATATTTAATAGAAAATTTACAAAAGAGACAACCAAATACATGTGTAGTGGATGAAATTCATTCAGAAGAAGATGCAAAACGGCATACAAATACACCGCCATTAGCATTGGTGCCGCCCGAACCAGCATCAGTTAAAAATTCAATATCGAAATCTGTAAGTGTAGTAATTTCCACAGCAGCAAAAAGTTTAGCGGTGCAAAACAACCTTAAGAACAAAAATAACATTAACCATAGCGAAAATGCTAACAACGATGCAATCGATAATTTAGTAATAAATGAGCAAATCTTTAATAATTCACCACACGCTGCAAGTAATAATGAATCGAATCATTTGCAACGTCCAACTGTATTACAAATAAGTTCTAAACATGGCCAGGATGATCTTAGTTCATATTCATCGACCGATTCCCATTTACCTAGTAATATTAACAGTTCACAACAGGTTTCCGTTCTTAAACGTTTACGTGTAGATACATGTGAAAAAATAGTTTTAAAAGATGAGGAATATCATTCACCACAACCAGCTAAACGTTCATTAAGTTATTCCTCTTGTTCATCTACTCCATCTCGTGATACCAATTCGTTATCAAATTCATGTTTGTTATCCCCCACTGAAAGAACGGATAATGATGCTGATATTCGTGATTTTATTTCGTCATCTTTGCGTCATGTTGGAGAATCATTAGATAGCATTGATGCACATACGTCTAATTTACGTCAACATTGTTCAAGTCTACCCACATGTCTGGATAATAAATTGGATGCCATTATTATAGAACACAAAAAACAGAATGAATTTTTAACAAATATTAAAGACGAATATGAAGTCTATAAAGAACAATATCCTAATTCACTGAAATACGCTACAGATCGACCAAAACAAAATCAACAATTACAACTTTCACCGCCAGATGTACTTTAGTAAGGACTGTTGTATTGTATAATGGCACACGTTTCTTATTTGTTTATTCAGTTTTGTTTTTCGTGTAAGTTAACTAAGTAATTACTTACTGTTATAATAATATATAATAAGTATACGTATGTATATACATTTATCTATTACTATGTAAGCTACAATTTATATCCTCAAATAATATGTAAACATATTCTTTATAATTGAATTATTTTCAAAGTCGAAGAACGCAAGAACAAATAATTGTAATAATTTCCTTTCATAGAATATGTTTCCGTTTGTACATTTGTATCTGTTATTTATAGAATCATATCAAAGTAAATAATTTGACTTCCTTGAATTATTTTTCTCTGTAATAAGCATCTGATAATTATGTAATATATGATGTCGTCATGTATTTTAAAGAAGTTATGTATTACATACATAACGGTATATTTTTACTTTACTTTCTTCATTATCGAAAACGAAAAGTTATTTTTTTAGTTGTCAAAATTTCAGTGTGCTCTTTAAAGTTTTAATATTTGCTTACCCCTAAAATCTTTATGCCTAATTAAGGGCATTTGATTCTAGACCTGGTCGTTGTATTCTAAAAATGTATCTGCTAAATAATATTTATTTTTTCTCACGCTAAGATGTAATAAAAGTAACACTTGTCATATTTAACTTTTTGTTAGAATAGCATATTGTTAGAAAAATACCAAAATTATATTATTCCTATTAATGCCCTAACGTTTTCATATTCAGGGAAAATGTTTATGAGTTATTCTTTTTAAGCAAAATTTAAAAAACGAAATTAATTACTTTAATTAATTTCATAATTCTTTGACATTTCGCAAAATTTCTATTCTAGTCCATTTATCGGGAGCTTCTTGCTGCATGTTAAAAGAACATTTAAGAAATAACCTAGTATGTATATAGTTGCAAAGGTATAAAATTATTAAAGAAATTAATTTACTAAATTTAGAAAAAATAATATATTATTAAAGCCGTGTTTAACTATTTTGTTACAAGACACCAAAACTTTAAGCTGTAAAGCTCCTGCAGAAGTATATCGCATAAAATCTGCTCTGCAAACTGTAAGGACCATTAACAAGTTTAATCCCCGCATAATTGAGCAGCTTTTTTAGTTTCACTTAATTGATCATTTATTATAAATTTTAATTTCTAACATATTTTTTATGTTCGAACTTCTTATTATTTCTATGCCATTAGGGAGGTGAACTGGAATTAAATTAGTAATAAAAGTGTGTATATTTTTAAATAAATTCGTGCCAATTTTGAAAGGAATTGTTATCAGTAACATTCCTAAAGTTATTGATTGATTTGTATTTGTTTGTAGGTAAAAAAAAATAAATTAAATAAATATGTTATAATGTTTAAGTAAAATCATTTTTGTTACAAATTTTATTATTGTTTTATTTTTATTTTGTTTTTTTTATTGAAAATATTATAAAAGCGATATATTTTTAAAGATCTTATATTAATTGGTTTTCATAGTCATTTACCTCAAAAAAGTAAAATAAGAAAAAAACTTCAAAAGTTATTTCCTTAAATAAATGTATTAAAAATTATAAGTTAAGTTTTGAGTAATATTATTTTCATACACCAAAATATAATTAAAATTAATTAGAAATGTAAAGAAAGCAAACGCATATAGTTATGAAACAGTGTGAAGGCTTCAGTGAATACTGATAATATTAAACTTTATTTTTGTTTGTGTTTTTTCTATATGAATAATATAGCTAGTATGTATATATAATAATTAAATAGCTGTAATGTTTCTACTCTAAATAAAAAATACTTTAACATTAATAATAACGTTACATGTCTACATATGTAAAATTTTTCGTTTATTTTAAAACAATAATAAAATAATTATAAAATTTGGAAAGAAAAGCAAAATAAATTAAATTTTTTTGAAGTGTGGTGATGAATTTTGTAGTTGTGGTGAGTTTCTAGTGTGGTAAGTTCTTCCAAAATGTGGTGTATTTATCCGGTGTGGTGAATAAAATTGAAATTTACCAGTGCCGTTATTCGAAAATGGGTACTGTATTTCCATAAATCCGTGTACTGTGATTTGGACGGTGCGTGTATAGAATAAGTAATTTTCACACCTGTTAGTGGAGGCATTCACCGATATGTCTGGCTCCTGCATTAAAACAATGTTGCCATTGTATCATTCTATTTAAAATTCTAAAAAATTTAAATTAGAAAACTGCATACAAAAAATAATTCAATTTATTTAAATTGTTTTGTAAATGAATTTTTGAATAATTTCTTTCCTTTATGTTTTATTCCCAAAATGCTTTTGGAAATTCTTTGCAGAAATATTTATAATTTTTTGCGCTTTGTTCGATCTAAATTTTGTAAAATTTGTATCGGATCTAAATTTAACATCAGGAAAAATTATTAAAGAAAGAATTTATTAATTTTGTTCCTCTTTTTCAGAAGTTGGTTATAGATTTCCTGGTTACAGTTAGTTTCTTGGCAACATTTCAATTTCAAAACATTTGAGTACTTTTTTATTTATTATTACAGATTTTATGGTTTGCGCTTTTCAACTATAAATGGGGTAAGTTAGGCTAATTAATGGTAAAGGTCTTTAGCCCCTGTTAGCCAAGGACTAACTAATGTACTTTTGTTGTACTAATGTTCGCTTTTAGATTACGAAAAGCAATGAAAGAACTGAATGCTGCTGAATGAACCGTTGCGTTGATATTTTTGACTAAACCTTACGTTTCGAATCAACTGTTTTTGTTTTGTATATGAGAAACATGTAGTTAGTTTTTCTATTCCATTCCGTACGTAAGTACAAATAAAAATATATTTTTATAAAACTATCATTTGACGCGAAAAGGTACTCTTTCAGTTATAGTTCAGTACTATTTCAAAATTTCAATTTTGCAACACTGTCAAATAGTGAAAAGTTCTCGAAGATTTGTAACGTTTTTTAACATATAAAATATAAAATTTGCAACAGATGGCGTCATCAGTACAGTATTGACAATATTAAATTGTTTAATGTGGATAACTGCCAGACCAAATAATAAATATTTCTAACGTTCGCATACATTCGTTTCACATTTTGAAACAGTGTTCATATTTATAAATGAATTCGGAAAACTAGAAAAGCTAGTCTGGACTTAAAGTTTAGAAAGTGTCTGATGGGAATTAAAATAACCAAAATGTAATACTAAAAAAGAGCAAGAAATTTTCAAAAGGATTTCTTGAGGAAATATGAGTGATATGTTTAGTGCTGAAAAATATTGTTGGATGACACAGTTTTTTGCTTAAGAACTTTATGTTGCGAATTCAAGGGGTTGTGTTGAAGAAAAATTAGATGCACCGAAAAGTATAGAAGTACATTTCTAGTATGGCGAGAACTTTACACGTGTGGTAAAAGGAGCACTTCTTTCCGACAAATATTGTTATCATTTTTGCATAGTCCAATGTGTCCATTAACACTTGTGGCCAGACCTAACAATTTGTCACTACAGCAAAAAACTATCAAATGCTAATATACGAATATTCTTGTTTATGTAAGCAGGCAAGCACATGCATCAAATTTTCCAGAACTCGAGTTATTGGATATTGGTAACAAAACGTTTGAAAGATAATAAAAGGGCAGCTAAAAATGGAAAAAAGTTCAGTACGAAGTGGAGAACTTTCAGCAAAATAATAAAGAACAACACAGTAAAGGCTAATGCATTAGAGCTTAAACAACATTTATTTAAATTTAAAGTAATTTTCCTATTAAATTGTTTTTTATAACGAAAAATTTAAGCGTAAATTTTTATAGTAAGGGCGTAACTCCTTAACACTTTTGCCTACATAAAAAAAATTTAATTGTTTGTCGTCAATGTGTTTTAAAATCAAAAGTTCAAAATAGGAAATAAATAATTATTTGTATATAAATTTATATGTTTTATATTATAATTTTTTTTTATATTGTTGTTTTCATTATATTGTTATAAATTGTAAACATTTTAAAAATACCTTCAAATAGTACATATATGAAATAATAAGGCAATATTTGACAACGCAGTTGTTTGTAGAAAACTTTTATAGGTTCAGATAAATGTCTCTTTTGGTCAAGTTAGTTTTGCCGACTTCAAATATACATACATACATATATTACTGGTAACAAATAATATTTTTTACAATATTAAATAAATGGAAAAAAACTGAGATGGTCTTATATTTCATAGATAATAATAATAATAAGTATTAGTAATCACTTTGTTTCTAATAAAGACAAATTTGCTACTGGACCATAAAAGAAATTTTGGAATGATAAATTTAAAATATGGTAATTCTTGTTCCGTCCATTTTTATTTATCAAATAATCTTTTTATTATTATAGATTATTAATTCTACTTACACCTACGCTAATTTTGTGTTTATGATGATTGTATGTATATTTAAGTATGTATGTACATACATATGTATATTAGTTTATATTAATTCTCATACACACTTATTTTAATGTATAGTAAATGTTATTGATTATAAGCTAGGTTTTTAGCTTCCCAAATTTTGAATGTTATGTAATTGGATTGAAACTGATTTTAGTTTATTCTCTAATGTCTGAGATGAAATGAAATAATGCAAAAATATGAAGAGATATGAAAATATAACATATACATGTACTCTTCTAATATAATAATATAATTTAAATTGTTTTGTCATATCTTCAAGTATTTATCGAATCTAATTCTGCTTTGTTTTCTGATGACCCCAATCTCTAAGTATACAAAGCATGACATTATTTTTTTTAATATATTACTTTTTAGACCAGAATTTGCCAAGTGTAAAACTTTTTAATTGCATATCCGAATATGATAAAAACAAAGATCAATACAGTCTCAGTGACTTGTTAAAGTGTATTGCTGTAAGTAATTTTGTAAACACAGTCGAATTCCATAACGGAAATTGTTTGAACTGAAATTATTTAAATTGAACTTATTAGTGTTGCATCAAACATGTAACTAAAGTTTGGGATATAGACGCCATTAAAGCCCATTCTGATCCCATTAAGACGAAATGATATTCCTCCAACTTTTTGTTGAATATTAATGAAAATTATGTTGAATATTAATTGAAACTGATTAAATACATTGTGATATACGATAAGAAATAAATAAGTATATTATAGCCATAGATGGGCACTTTGCAGTACCAGTAAAATTTCAGTAAAAATTGATTTTTACTGATTACTGAAAAAAATTTCAGTATTCAGTAAAATTTTACTGGTAATGCAATCTAAATTTCATTTAAATGTCATTTAAATTTAGATTGCATTAACAGTAAAATTTTACTTTTTTCATTTAAATTTTATTTAAATTTCATTTAAATTTAGATTGCATTAACAGTAAAATTTTACTGAATACTGAAATTTTTTTCAGTAATCAGTAAAAATCAATTTTTACTGAAATTTTACTGGTACTGCAAAGTGCCCATCTATGATTATAGCAAATATCGAAAAAATAATATAATTTTTTAAAGAATTCAAGTTTTAATTTTTTTGTACTCTTAGCATTTAACGAATTAATACATTGCGTGTTGCGTACTAAAGTAGTGAAAGTCAATGAAAGAACAAATAAATTATGTTCAGTTCAGTGGGATCCTATTTTCAACTATCTTATCTTATAAGTGATTCACATATATTTTGTTTAAAAGTAAGAACTATAGACAAATTTCCAAGTAAACTGGAATATTATACCAATATCAACAGGGATAATTCTTATTAAGAAACAAACGAATTCGAACTGGAATTTCAAAATAAGCTGTTGTACAGTATTTTGTTTGAGAAATAAAAAATATCAAATATTTTAAGCTTCGTTAAACTTTCTATCATGATTGTGTGTGTGTGTTGCATTAAAACAATTTATAATAAATAAAATTATTATTTCCAAGTAAAAGCAAACAGAAATGAATATGAATAGAATGATGTTTTATTATTATTATCAATTTTTTTTCTTTGATATGCAAAACCCACGCATTAAATTAAATTCACCAATAATATTAAAATTTTTTTTATTCATAATTCTTCTCTTGTTGATTTTTTTCGATAATGATGATGACGTACTGGTAAAGCTACTAATTGAATAAAAAAAAAAAATAATAAAATTAAACAAAACTCTTCTACAGGTTTTCTTACTCCTCATAAGTGAAACCTGAATGAAACAAACATTATTTTTTTTTAAATTGAAAATGTTTTTAAGCCGCCCTCAGTAATGTTCGCTCGAAGAGCAGTTGTCGCTGCGTCTAAACTTTTTTTATTTGCAACAACTTCTAAGGCTTTAAAAGTGATTATAAAAGCCAGTATTGAAACAGAGAACAGTTTAGTTATCTAAACGCGCTTGTCTACTTAACGGCGTCTTTTGTATAAAACGCCGTATACCTTTTTGTTTGTTTCAAATTTAAATATTAAATTAAGATATCAAAATGGTAAGTAAGTTCTCTTTATGAAGTTTATAAGTGCAAAATTATCCACTAGTGTCTGGCCTCTTTGATTTGATTATATGTACCACTGTAGTTTATAAACAATATGTACACATACTTATATGTACGTAGATACGTGTATGTGCAAAGTACGCCCGAGTGTTGTGTTTTAAAAGTTCGTGATGGGAAAGATAAATAAACTTATTAAGCAGGAGATACAAAAAGAAATCCAATTTAAAGAATTGTTAATAACAAAAAAATATGATAAAAAAATAAAAATACATAATAACAATATTGACAGTTTGCTGGAATAACTAGAATAAATAATTTTATAACAATTGTAATTAATAGCTTTTGCATTTTCTTTAAAAATAAACAACTTTTGTCGTTGATGTCATTCTAGGAAAACCAATAGAAGTTTTTTTACAACTGTCTAAAGTTTAAACATAGAAAACTGACTCACTCTAAAAATATAAAAATAAAAACTCACATGTTCTGTCGTACGAAACCGAAATATTTCAACTAAAGTTAAAAAGTTCAATTTAAAATTTGTTTTTTGCATTTTATTATGCAAAACGTATAAAAACTAGGTGAAGTTAAAGAAAACAAATCTTAAGCATTGTGAATTTAATCCACTTCGAATACTTAAATTTAAAATAGCTAATCTAGTGTGTTTTATTCTAGTAAATACACGAAGTATGTATTCTGAAGTCATAATTATATAATATAGCACCATGAATTGCGAGTTATATTCTCCACTAAAATGGTTGCTGAAGGAAATATTTTTTCCCAGCATAGGCACTACATTTAGTGCTCAAAACTCGCCTCAGATATATATAATATATATCAGATATATATATAATTTTGACCACTGTTGATAATGTATCGGATCCTAACTGTTGATAAAGTGAATAAATGATTAATATAGATATCTAGGTTTAGAGAAAGAAGACATGGGAGACACTAAATTTTCTAATGTTTAAAATTGTTTTAGTTGCATCAATTACACCGACATTTCACCAAGCTTTTCACTAGTTTATGAGGATTATGAAATGGCGTTAAATGGTGCAACTTAAATTTAATGGATTTCAATTTAAAAACAAGATTTATAACAAGATATATATTATTATGTCTTTTTCCTATCTTTAATAGGGTATAGGGGCTGTCACTAAGTATTCTATATTCTTATTCACTTATGCTAAATTAATTGTGTTAAACTTATTCTATTCCAAATGTATAGAAGAAATACTAGTTGTAGTTACCATGAAAGGGAAATTTACTGTGGTCTTACATTATTTATTTCTTATATTGTACATTAAAAATATTTTGTGGTTTTCGATTACAAAAGTATACTCATACACATGCATAGTATTCCAGGTTCCAAAAATGAGTGTTCGCATTTTATTTAAAAGTAAAAGTAGAAGTAGAAGAAAAATTCTTCAACAATATTCTTTCGTAGGTATTGAATGCGATGAAAACATGAATGAATTGTTATTAGCAAATAATATGGTGCCGTATAACCTGTTTAAATCCATATTAATTTACTTTCGTTCTAATTCCCACACTTAATTTTATGCGAATTTAAGTTGAAACCATTAAATTTAAGCGTATCTCAATAACACATTTTATGCGTCATTAGAAGTGATTCCGGTATAACAAGGTGTTAAATGGCAATATAAAAACAAAATAATATTAATGAATAAATGTTAATTTAAGATATTTAAAGGCGGGGGCGGATTAAATTATATGCATTTGAAATTAATATAGAAATATATTTAGCATTTAAAAACACAAGTCAAATAAATTATTGACACTTAGTCATCCATACATTCATTCATTAATTTATTTATTAGAATCAACTAATTTTCAATTTTTAATTTCTTTTTAGATATCAAAACAATTTTTATTTGGAGCTTGCCTTGTGCTCACTATATTCACTTATACTCATGCCAAAGATGTTGAACTGCCAACCGAGGTAAAATCAGAATCGGAAAAAGAGAAGAAAGTAGATAAACGCAACACATGTTCGACATGTTCATATAGTAGACGTACGTATTATCCTTACGGCTGTGGTACTATAGTGCAGAGATTTCTATATCGGAACTGTTTAAATCTACGCGGTATTCAAAAATCTATTAAAATTTAGTTGTTTTGTTCAGATTTTCTCAATTTTTTTTTGCACTTTTTATGCACATGTCCGTACATTTACAATATTTCCAATAATCTTTAGCACTTTCAGTTATATTTAAACATAAAAAACAATATTTGTATTCACTTTCATCTGTGATTCCTAACTGAGTGTTAAAAACAAAGAAAACACGTAGTAAATACTAACCAAATCATTTAAATAAATACTTTTCTTTTGGTTTCTTTCCTATTTTTGCATCTTTTTTCAATTAAATACTTTAGAGGACGATTCAAATTATGGTTGCCATGGAAATCCATGTGGAGTAAATGCTATTTGCCAAGAATCTGCAGGCGGCCGTCCGGTGTGTTCTTGTCCACCCGGTTATAGTGGCAATCCTTTGACACACTGTAATCGTGGCGAATGTTTGGACAATGTTGATTGTCGCAGCGATCTGCAATGTCAAAATGGCAGATGTGTTAATCCATGTGTGGGTGCGTGTGGATCTAACGCTAATTGTGAGGTATATTTTTAAAAAATTTATCAATTAAATAATTAAGACAATATTTTCACAATTTTCCCTTTAACTTTATAGCCAAGAAATCATGTGGCCGTATGCAGTTGTCCCCCTGGTTTCAATGGTGATCCATTTACTTCTTGTCGTGTTGCTGATCCTGGTAAGTGATTTTCTTTATTTAACATATTATTATTGAAATCGCAGTAGTCTAGTAGGCAGTGAATTGGCTTACTAGAAGAGAGCTCTTAAGTTCAAGTCCCATCACTGACATCTTAAGCAAAACGAAAATTTAAAGAAATATTTAATATTTAAATATTTTAAATAAAATTGCTATGAAAAATTTTTCAAATCTGTTGTTCGCTGTCGGCCTTAAACTGTAGGGCCCATAACTCATTGATGAAGTTAAGACGGGTGATAGGTGTCATATTGCTCAAACGTTTTCAACGACCAATAATACATATGTATATTTGAAACATATTCCAAGTGTTTATCTTGTATTGTTCTAATATTTACAGGAACTGGGCATTACGTTTTGCTCCAAATATTTGCTTAATGCGAACATACCCTTAGCAGAAGAATTTTGTGTATGCTATATTCATATAAAAAATATACAATTTGTTTACTATTTTGATTTTTTATAAAAAAACATTACTACTGTTTATAGAAAGACATTACTACTGTTTATAGACATAAACATGTAAATGTACATACGTTGAAGCAGTGTAAAAAACGTAATTAAATTGTATAAAACTAAAAAAGCATACATATTTTCTTCCTACGTACATGTATAAAAGAAATGTAAACAATACTAAATACGTAATTGTATTTATAATATAGTTTCTGCTGTATTTTACAACAATTTTAAAATGACCCACTATACATCTTAAATAATTCAATTAAAATTTGTTTCATCTTTTGTAATAAATATTGCAATAACCTTGATCTTGAATAATAGCAGATATTATTTATAACTTGTAATAAGTGAATCCATTAGTAATTTATTCAACCCTCCATAACAGAAACCCACAATATTTTTAAATAAATTTATGTAATGATATTAATAATGAATGTAATGGACTTTTTAGGAAATGCAGTTGTTACAATATCCATACATCTCTACATGCATCCATTCGAATGTAGATGTATAATTTTACGTAATTTTTAAACGCGCCAGTATACTAAGTTTGTATTTACTTTAAAACTAGTTTACCTTCATTCATATGTATATGCAAGTAGAATTTTGATAAGCACATACATATAATACTTATGTATGTGAAATATGTGAATATATACCAGAAATTAATACACAATAAATATTTAACATTGCAAGAAATTATCTTACAATACTATAAACTTTTTAAATAAAAGGAAGTAGTTGTTAGCAGTAGATGAATAATACATACGTGTAGGCGTTTAAATTGTGAATGGTTTCAAGCCAGTAGTTTCTATTAAAAACAAATAATTTATTTTTTTGTTTTTGCTTACTCTGGCGCCAAAATCCGTTTCTAAAAATTTTTTATGGCATTTATATATTTACAGTCCATTTTGTCAGGACCACCATTTTACTAAAATTCAAATTTAGGGTTCACTTTTTTATTCTAAAGTGATTTAGATTTCAATAGAACTGCACGTGCTATACATATTTATGTATATGCTATATGCTTACAAAAGAGTTAAAATTTATTTTTCTTGTACATCTTGCAAAAAATCATCTCCAAATTAGTACATGTATATGTATGTTCATTAGTTTTGACATCTATTAAAATTATTTTTTTGATTTTTGCAAAAACTGTCGGTTTAATAATGTGCAATGTTTATATTTTAATTTTGAATATCTCATAAACTATTGATCATATTAAAAATAATTAATAATATGTAGGTTCAGAAATGTAACGAAGTTACCTTAAATATACAGTTTTTAATAAAACTATGTTTACCTTTTTATTTAGAGGAACAATGTCATCCAAGTCCATGCGGTGTCAATACTAAGTGCGAAATTATAAACGGTGTAGCCACATGTTCTTGTTTAAATGGATATGTTGGAAATCCATTATCTGGCTGTCGCCATGAATGCGATCATGATGGTGATTGTAGTTCTCGCGATATGTGTAGCAATTTCAAATGCGTACCTGCTTGCCAACAATGCGGTACAGGAGCCACTTGTGCTACAGTAAACAATCATCGTGCTGTCTGTGAATGTCCAAAGGGATATATTGGCAGTCCGTATACAGAATGTCGTCCTGAATGTTACGGCGATTCCGATTGTCCAGCTGGAAGACCAGCATGTTTCTATGGTATTTGCAAAAACACATGCGATGGAGCTTGTGGTGTAAACGCCGATTGTAATCTACGCGGTTTGACACCTGTTTGCAGTTGTCCACGTGATATGACTGGTGATCCCTTCGTTCGGTGCCGTCCATTTACAAAAGGTTATTATTAATTTTTCAATATAACTAAAAATTTCAACTAAAATTCTTTTATTTATTTTACTTACTATTAGCTGACTTGTGTGAACCCAACCCTTGTGGTACAAATGCCTATTGTGTTCCCGGCCATGATAACACTGGACGCGAACGGCCTGTTTGTAATTGTTCACCTGGTCACACCGGTAATCCATTGACTCATTGCTCAAGAGTAAGTTCGAAATTATCTAGAAATTAGTTATTAAATATTTTTATTAATTACATTTTTATACTTATAAGGGTGAATGTTTAAGCAACAGCGAATGTCCTGATAACAAGGCTTGCATCAACTATCAGTGTGTTAACCCTTGTATCGGAAAATGCGGTTCTGGAGCAGAATGTGAGCCTAAAGCTCACTTAGCTGTATGTAAATGTCCACATGGTACTTCTGGTGATGCTCTAGTTTCTTGTCGCAGCTCACGTACTTATCCCGTTGCCAAGTATCATGGTGTATCTAGTTCATGTTCTGTGTGTTAAATATCTAAATATTGTTATAACTGCCAATCTCTATAATTAATTTTTTCAATTTATATTAACTTACCTATAATTGTTTTGTTTCTGCTGTCTAATGTTTCTAATTGTTTTGTATGTAACAAGTATATTTTATTAATTTATTGCTCGAGTTACGCTTATATAAACATAAAAAATTGAATCCCATACCCAATATTCTTTTTAATTTATTGTGGTTCCAATATAAAAAGTAAAGTATTACATAGAATGAAAGTTTATTTTTTCCAAGTCGTGAAACAAACGTATTGATTAAGGTAACGAAGGCTTTTCAATGAAATTATATTAAATTTCAAAAACTTTACTTTTTAAAAACAAAAAAAAGTAGAAATTTTATAGTTTCAATATTTTTAAGACATTCAATTTGAAATAAGATTACTTCAAATGGCAAGAGGCGTTATAAAAATTTTACTTAATATACAAAATAAAGGTACTTATTCGAAATTAAAATTTAATTCAATAGGTTTGATATGCTAACGTTAAAAAATCTCTACAATAGTAGGCTTTTCACAATTATTTTCATCAAAATCTTCAGAATATACCAGTTCGTACGATTTATCATTTTTGCCTTCTTGGTGAGTTTGTAAATGTGATCGCCATGCTGTTTGACGTTTAAATTGTTTACCACAAATATTACAACTAAAAGGACGTTCATCTGAATGAATTATGGCATGACGTTTTAGCTGATCTACTGTAAGAAATGATTTATCACATTCTGAACATTGATGTTGCTTTTGGTCCGTATGACAGCGACGATGTACTAACATATTACTAGAAATTCGAAATGCCTTGCCACATATATCACAAGAATATGGTTTTTCCCCCGTATGTGTGAGCATGTGCTTTTTGTAACCGGATTTTTGTGTTAAACTTTTGCCACAAATGTTACAGGTAAACGGTTTTACACCCGAATGGGTCAACATATGCATGCGAAGAGAAGATGGTTGACGATAAGATTTCCCACATAATTCACACGTGTTTGGATTATTGGGATCATGTATAGATATGTGACCATCATAGGCGTTACGTGTTTTAAATGCTTCACCACATACATCGCATTTATACGGTGTTTCATCAGAATGTAATTTCATATGATATTTAAAAGAACTAGCATTACTTAATTGCTTGCCACATTCCTAAAAGATATGAATTGATTATTTTTTAATAGATATTGCTTTTATTAATGCACTTATTACCTTGCATTGGTGTTCTGGATTAGCTGGCTTTCCGGAAGACGTTCTTCGCCTTCTCGTTGGATTCCCCATATTATTTTCTGACCCAGAATTTGTTGCGTCATCCGCAGGACGCTTAAAACTTTGTTGGGACATACCATCCTGACTATCGCTTATAAGCTCTACATAATCTTCCTCGGCATCATGTACTTGAATTTCATATTCCACCTTTTCGTCCTGTCCTCCAATATCTTCACTTTCCCTCTGTTCTTGCTCCAGTTCCATTTCGTCATCTTGATCCATGTGTTGTACTCCTGAATCTGTTATTATGGTAGTATCATATATTTCAGTCGTTTCAGCTACATCTTGAACAACGTATTCCATTTCAATTTCTTCCTGGTCTTCAATATTGTGATCCTCTTCTCGTTGCTCTTGATTCTCTACTTCACCTTCATTATCCAATACAGTGAGCTGTAGGTATTCTTCATCATTGTCGTACAATTCTTGTTCTAGTTGTTCCCGCTTCATTTGAGCAGCTTCCGCTAATTCTTGTAAATCCGCTTCCGATTCGTTGATCACAATAACGTTTTCTTTAGTCTGTTTTTCTACCTCCTCCTCCCCCGCACCGGATCCTCTATCCACTTCAATTTGGCTACTTAAAATTTTATTTGATTCTAAAACTTTTTTCTTAAAAGCGTACGATTTAGCCAGCTCATGTACACAATTACTACAAATAAAGCTGGGCAAGGTACTGTTATCGTCTTCCAAAAACTCCAAATTTGTACAAAAAGACAACAAAGACGCCAAGGTGGTCACTTCTCCCATTATTAGCCCTTGTTTGTACAAAGATTTATATTCCTTACATTCACCAACGCAAGTTCGGCATATGACAACTTCTGGAATTTCTGTTGACATATTTAAATAATATTTATTTTATTTAAATTTTGTTATCTTTAGTAATAATTCACAATTTGTGCAAACAAATCTTCTAATTGAGAATATATTTCACTGAAAGCAGAGTTGTATTCCTAGAACAGAGTTGTTACACTAAACAGAATGTTATCGAACAGCTGTTTCTAGGTTTGTTTTGAAACATTTTGAAATCTTGATAAAATTTCAAATTTAGTTAAAATTAATTATTAAGTACATTATTAGTTTTTAATATTCTAAATTAAAACGTAAATGGTAAAATACTCACCATTTATTGTACTTCATTCCACATTATAAAGGAATACATAAAGGAATGGCAATCATGTTATTTGTTTTCTAACGCCATCTTGAGTAAAAAAATTGAATGGCAACAGTAAATCAACATCTGTCAAAACATATGGACAAAATTCTAACCAGAAATTATCCAACATATAAACTTGCACCGGTTTTAATTTTTCACAATTTCGTATTATTTTTAATTAAAAAATCATTTAGACTGTAAAAAAGTGTAATGGCCCAAAGTGGACTCACCAAAGTGTTGCGCTATACACTGCAACATATTGGCAAACGATGCTATACAAGTGGCTATGCAGCAGTACCATTGGTAACAACTTCTTCAATAAGTCACAACCATGCGGCTAAAGCATTATTGTGGAACGGAGGTCATAAGAAATATATGTATAGCACTGATAGCACAAGTATAAACGACATATTATAAATATTCATCATCTATAGTTATTAACGGACTATTGTTACAGAGAATGCTTCAAGTCCGGAAATTTTGTCAAAATTGTTTCCCCAAACAGCCGTTAATGTTGATGAGGAAACTGAACGTGAACGTAAACGTAAGGAGGAAGAGGAAGCCAAAGAAAATGAAAAGGCCTGGAAACGCATGAAATTAGGGTGAGTGATAAAGTGACATCCATTGTTACAACGAATGCATCAAATTGCGTAATTGTTACTTTTGTTTACAATTCTTTTATGGTGTAATTTTTAAAGTTTTGCTGTATTTGGTGGTTCCGCGGCAGCTTTACTTTTATGGGGCATTTATGAATTCGGCAAACCTGAAGTGGATGCTGACGGTCAAATTATAGAGGACGAATTTAGCAAAAGTCCAATTGTCCAACAATACTTACAACGTATGTGGAAGTCTATTAATTACTATCAAAAAATGATACAGGAGCCGTCAAGGTCACAGCTTTTGCCAGATCCTTTAAAACCACCCTATATACAACCACCATATACATTAGTTTTGGAAATGAAGGATGTGCTAGTGCACCCTGATTGGACTTATCAAACTGGTTGGCGTTTTAAGAAACGTCCTGGCGTTGATGTATTTTTGCAAGAATGTGCAAAACATTTTGAAATAGTCGTTTTCACTGCCGAACAAGGTATGACGGTATTCCCTATCTTGGATGCTTTAGATCCTAATGGTTACATTATGTATCGCTTGGTTCGTGACGCTACACATTTCATTGATGGTCATCATGTGAAAAACTTGGAGAATTTGAATCGTGATTTAAAGAAGGTAATGCACACATTTTTTTTTTACAATTTTATTAGCCTTTTGTATCCTTTTATTTTTTTAATTAACATTTTTTAAAACATAAATCTTTCATAAAATATTAAATATTGGTATTAGCTATTATATGTATATACTTTAATAGAAAAATATTTAATATTTTCAAAGAGAGGTGCAAATAATTTGAATATTTCAGTACTGAAATCAATTTAGTAAAAACTTAAAAATTACTGTCGTCGCGTGTAAAAAATTTCAATTTCATTTAAATATTCCCACCTTAAACGGGTTTTTAAGCTATCAAAAATATTTCTACGATTATTGTAAAATTTAAGGTAGGCATTTACCCAGAGGATAAGGACAACGAAGAAGAGAAAGGAGAAAAAGGCGGACAAAAATTAAGAAAATAAAAAGAAAGAAAGAAAGGCAAAAAACAACAATTATTTATCACGGCACCCATAAATAATTGTTTCCCTCTGAAGATATACCCATAGCCAGTCAAACCCGTTTATAAACCATTCAGTACAGTACCAGTTAGTCAACAAATCTATTACCTAGCCATCTCTACCTACGCACCTGCAAGCAAGGATAGTGGCATAGAAAATTGTTAATTTGATACCGCCACGTTAGTTCTTTTATCAGTACCGTGTGACTCACCCCAGAGGAACTCACTAGATCTAGTCCATTCAGTTTAAAGAGGTGTTGGCGTCACAATCGACTATCAAGTCCCTCTTGTTCGGAATTGACACGTTACCATTTTAAGCAGGGGTGGAATCCGTACTGTCACTATTGGTCTCAAAGGTAGCTCAGATACGCATATTACCTCCAGCTTAGGTTAGGTTAGGTTAGGTTAGAGGACGTGTACTTGTCAATTAAGACAAGTACAGTACCCGGAGGTCGAATTGACCCATTGTACAACGTCCTTAAAGACGAAGGATAAGAGAGGGAATAGGATATAAAGGAGAGGAGATAGAAAAGGGAGAATGGGAAGCGGAGGGGTCACATCGACCCAACAAAGAAGGGAGCGCGCGACTACCCTGATGAAGCCCTAGCGCCTCTCAACCAGCCTAAGCCACTAATGAATCTGTGGAGAGTCTTGATGTCGACTCTCGACACAGAGTTCAAACTCTCAAAGAAGGCCCTGCCAAGGGTCCTCAGCCTCAACCTACTAAGGGGTGGGCAGTTACAGAGGAGGTGTTCGATAGTCTCCAACTCCTCATCGCAACATGCCCTGCAATAGTCCGGCTGGGATCTGTTCCAGATCCCCGTCAGCGACCTAATATCGCAGTGCCCTGTGATAAACCCGACAACCAACCTTAAGCTGGTCTTATCCAAGCCCAGCAGCCAACCTGTTCTCTTACTGTCCACAGCAGGCCATAGACATCTAGAGACAAAACAACCCGATCCGTTCCCCCAACGTCTCTGCTCTTCCTCCCCGACCCATCCATTGATGAGACCGTAGAGGTGGCAGACGGGGGGGTCAGGACCAACTATTAAATCGCCCCCAGAGAGCGAACCTAACCTAGCGAGGGCATCCGCCGTCTCATTGCCCAGTATTCCGCTATGACCCTGAATCCAGCAAAGACGGATACCGCCCAGTCCAAAGGTCCTCAAAGACTCCTTGCACTTGCGAACGAGCCGTGATTTGCACCAGACCGACTCAATGGCCCTAAGGGCAGCCTGACTGTCAACGAAGATCACGTAAGATTCCGAATCCGAAGCTGGGCCACCAGCTATGGCCTCAATAGCCTTCAAGATTGCGAAAATCTCCGCCTGGAAAGCGCTGCAGTCATCATCCAACCTAAAGTGGAGTTCAAGACCGAGTTCCCTACAGAAAACCCCAGCACCTGTACATCCACCTAACTTAGACCCATCTGTGAAGATGGGTATACCTCTCTGTCCCTGGAGTACCCCACCATTCCATTGTTCCCTTTCCGGTATAAGTGTCCTTAAACCGGGCAGGAACATAGCTTCAGGCACAATATAATCGGTGGCTTTTTCCGAAAGTCCATATCTCCCGTCAGGAAAGATGATATTCAGAACTCTGGAGTGACCTATCGAGCGCTGTTTCCAGCAGCCCGATTCCCTCAGACGAATGGCACTGCGCGCTGCACACCGCTTGACATACAAATCAAGCGGAGTCAGGCAGAGCATAGTGTCAAGAGCAGCCTGAGGGCAACTCTTCCTCACTCCAGTGATACTCAAGGAAACAATCCGCTGAACCTTATCCAAGATTTTCCGCTGAAAACTCTTATCTAAGGCACACCACCAAACAACGCAGCCATAGGTAATAACCGGTCTAACAATCGCCAGATATATCCAGTGAATGGCCCTAGGCGGAAGACCCCAGCTCTTACCTATGGAGTTCCTACGCCGGTAGAAGGCATTCAGTCCCTTCTTCATTCTTTGCTCGGTGTTTCGTTTCCAGTTCAGCTTGCTGTCCAGGACAACACCCAAGTACTTGACCTCAGAAGATCAGAAGACAACGGAAGCTCCGTACCAGCTAACCTCGGCAACCTGAAGGGTTCAATTTTGTACCTACTCGAGAACAAGACGAGGTCCGTCTTATCCGGATTTATACCCAGGCCACATTTCGTAGCCCAAGAGGATAAAATTCCAAGAGCAGACTCCATCAGTTCCCCCAGCGTCGGTAGAAATTTTCTACCCACCAGGATAGCCACATCATCGGCATGTGCTACAACCCTACTCTCTAGAAGCCTCAGACCAACATTAGCAACCAGGAGCCACAAGAGAGGGGATAGGACACCCCCCTGCGGTGTACCCCTGGTCGCACGCTTTACGATAGAACATCCACCCAGATTCGATCGGATTATTCTATTACCCAACATGTGGATGATAAACCGCACCAGAAAATCTGGGGCATGTATATCCCTCAGTGAATTCTCAATAGAAGAAGTGGTGCCATTATTGAAGGCCCCCTCTATATCAAGGAAAGCCGACAGTGTGTACTCACCCCTAGCCAGATTCGTCTCAACAAAACAAAACATACAAAACAAAACCTCCATCTTAGACTTACAGAAAATAAAAATATTTCCTGTTTCTGAAGTTAACAACTTTGATTACGACGACCTGCTTAAAAAACCGAGCTTTCTACCTTCTGCCATAGTCCCGTACTAATCCCACCGCATTTCTAACAGCTGCCATCAGCCCCTAATCAATACGTAATTAGTTTTTCACCTAAAACGTAGTAGGTTGATCATTTCCAGTTCTGGTTCTCTTAACGATATCTTTTTGAGTATCCTTTTGGATGTGTGGATTTGGTTGTGGTTTGAAGTGTGGTTTGTTGGCAATAAGGAGGTTATTCAATGGCTTACTTTCTCCCATTTTCTTACCTTTATTCAACTCTTTTCACCTTTCTTGCTAACGTACCAGCAGTTATTGGCTCGCCAATTATGGCCGAGCTATCTGAAGTTACCTTTGATTCCGCTATCTTGCCACCACTTCTGGTACCAGTGCCAGATACACAATTTCTTGCCGATGTTACAACTTAACTCTGCCGGGTAGTGTCTGTCACAGCGTCGACATAGTGAGTGTTCAGGGATCCATTTTCCTAAGAGAACACCGGTGTTCGCCTAAATTCTTTTAAATTTTAGTACTTCCTTGTCGGAATACAGCGCAGGGTCCTTCTTATGTAGATTATCTAAGATTGCTAAATTATCCCTGGTACAATTCTTTGGTCTCTCCTCCTCTTTCGGCCACCTTTGTGCCATGTGACAGAGCGTTCTATCGAACAAGTTTATTAGGAACATCTTTCCCATCTGCTCATGATCCTTTTGATTCCGAAACCACAAAGGAAGTGGTGGATCGATCAGCCGTTTCCTGACTTTTTATCATCAAAGAGTCTCCTGACAGATCTAAAAGTTCATTTTTAATGACCGTAAGCATCTGTCCTTGCTGTGTAGTAAGCCTCCGTCTCCCGTTTAGCTTTTTGTCTTCCGAAGAGGCATCAAAAGTCTTTGACTTTTTGTCCAACATTGTATTTCTGTCCCTGTCAGAATTTCTATCGTCTTTCCTTTTGTATTTTGACCACTGTCCTTTTATTTCATTTGCCTTAGATTTGTTTTCCTTTTTTTTTTAAATTTGGTACATATGTGAGTGGAAGGAAGGTTACGCGCAGTAACGGCTTACGCGGGCTAAGTAACTACAATTACAGCCAACCCTTATCAAGGCGTTGGAGGGGAACTGTTAGCGACTAGTAAATTTAGACGCTCACTAGCCATTCAGGACATCCACACTGTTTTCACCCAACCTCTAAGGACTCTTAGAGTATTCGCACACATCCCCGACGATCACGAGTGACTTATTTCCAAATCCTTCTATCCGCCACTTGGGGCCCTTTATCAGAAGAATCATTTTAAAAGAGCACACAGTTAAGTGTCAATGATGATAATAATGCCAAGAGAGTAGATTCTGTCAAATCCATGTTCTAAGGTTAAAAAGGTGAACGGCTAAGTATTTTAAAGCAATTATTCAGCACAGCAGAGGCAGTGTAATGGTCTGGGGTTTCTCTCGCCAAAGAATTGAACCGATTTATAGGATTGGTGGAATAACGGCTAAATTCATGTACCGTGACATTGTCCAAAAGAATAGTGATCCTAAACTTACATTCAAAGTTTGTTGAGAGCTGCTAATGAAAAATAGGATTGAACCTCCCCGTGTCAATTCCATTGATTGTTGATATGAAAATAAATCAGGAAAATTTGCCAAAATTAAGAAAACTTGTTCGTAACTGTGAAAATAGCCTAAGAAGATATATTATCTAAAGTTATGAAAGATGTGCGTACGTTTTATATTCTTTAATATTTTTTGATCAAAATATGTTTTTTTGTATACCGATGGCTCCAAAAAATTATTGTTTGCCAGTAAAACAACTCCACAACAAACAAGACAAAATCATACGCAATATAAAACGGTGATAAGCAAAAAATTTATTGCAGGGTGCATTAGTTGTGACCGATTCTTTATATATGTATATCATGCAATTTTTTACGTTTTTTATTTTAATTTTAATCCCCCTTTTTTAATAAATATCCATTAGGTGATTGTCGTTGATTGGGATCCAAATGCTACACAAATGCATCCGGATAATACATTTAATATTGCTCGTTGGAAGGGCAATGACGATGACACACAACTTTTCGATTTGATCAATTTCTTAAAAGGTTAGATAATTTAAAAATAATCGAAAATAAAAAAATCATTTGGTAAAAACTTTAAATGTAATATCTTTTTACTCTTACAGCCATTGCTACAACAGACGTGGATGATGTTCGCGAAGTTCTACATTATTATCGCCAATTTGAAGATCCGATTAAAAAATTCCGTGAAAATCAAGCAAAATTATTGGAGCAAATGCAAGAACGCGAACGTGAGGAACAAGCTAAAGCTAAACCAATTGTTAAGAATTGGTCAAGAAGTTTTTTAGGACGCTAAAATAAAATTTGTTCATGCTATCATTTACTAAGTTTACCTAGTAGCTTTACGACCTTTAATATTTTCAGTTAACATGTAAACATGGTTTTTATATTAAAATCTGTATTTAAATTTATTTTTGAAAAAGAAAGACAGAAAGAAAAAAAAAAAACGAAAGTTTTAATGTATTCATTCAACTTTTAATAATTTAAAATTTTTATGACTCATAATGGAGTAGTGGAGTGTGTAGCTAACAAAATCTACATATTTTGTTATGTTGATTATCAACATTTTATTTGTTTATTTTTAAGCTAATTTTTATAATCGATAATAAAAATTAAACAAAATTCCAATGCGATGAAAAGATTGCTGTATAAACGAAGTTATGGATTTATCTAATTCGAACTGACATCACAATTCTACAAATTTCAATAAAAGTAAATTTCAAATGTCCAAGTAAATTAAACAAATTGTTCTTCTTCTATTTATTTTTAAACCCAAGTGTGCGAAAGACTTAGAAAGAAGAAAGAAAGAAAGAGAAAGTAAGATAAAATTATTTTTTCCAACCGCTTTACGCTAAAAAGCTGTTTAATCAATCATCTGTCGTAATTTTGTTCGCCACCACTGTTGAAAGAAAAGAAAATTTTTCGTTTCTAATTTTTACACATAAATACCAGGCAAACAGAATTAGCAGAACAACGAAATATTTTCAATAAAATTTTTCAACATCCCTAGAGTATGCTTTTAAATCGAACGCAATATGATATGTACATCATCCCGTTTAATATACAAACCCCCTAAGGTATGCCTTAACAAATTCAAATTTATTCAGTATACAACTGCAAACACACATACTTTTTCTTTCTTTTTTTTAATTATTTTTTTTTGTATAATAAATGCACAATATGCACGTAGCATGTACATACATACATAATTGGCCATTACAACCCTTCAGTCAGGATTACGGCCTAGCTCCTCAAGAGCATGTACTTGAATCTAAAACTGCCAATTCGATATTGATACGACTACTTCACTCAATATCAAGAACAGAAAATTCAACAATTTCACTTTCATCCAACACTTACCTTTAAATTCCTTCTCAAATGCCATAAAACCCGATAAAACTTCACAAAATCTTTTGAAAACTTTAAAATATTACATACATCCCTAGGAAAGTCGTATGTATCATAAGCCAGAATTATGAAGTTTTTGAATTTTTTAAGTCCTGTTTAAAATTTTCGTTTTTTATTTGGTTTAAAATAATGGCAATATTTCAGGCACCTAACTTTTTCTGAATTAATATATACATAGTCTCAAAAACTGACATTTTACTACGACTATCAAATTGTATGTAGAAATCATGACATGTTACTATTCAAAACATTTTAACAATGTGTTTTTAGATTGTCACTTATTGCCCTTTCAATTGCTGATGAACTTGATAACTCTGATTCCATTTTGTATTGTTTCTGAGAAAGTTTGTATAAGGTTCAGTTACAGCTTCAATAGAAACTTCAGTATTTTCACGGTTTTATACATCCTTTAACTTTATTAAATATTATTTAAATAAAACACATTTAAATCTTTCTATTTTTCGTTTCGCATATTATTTATTTTTTGTTTTCATTCATTATTTTTGGTTTTTCTTTGGAATAATGTTGTTTTTGTTATTTAATAGGAAAAGAAATGATTATAGCATTTTGTTTAAATGTACAATTATTATAAACATTCATTTAAATGTCATTGACTATTTGTTCTTTTGTAAAATTACTTAACGTTGGGCTGGATTAATTGGACAGGTTGATTAAGAATTTAAATGAAATGAAATTATCTTCTTTTGTTTGCAATTTGGATAGGGATTTGTTGTTTTCATTAACAATTGTAATATATATGTATAAATATGAATTTTATGTAATTATATCTGTATGTATGCTTGTGTATATAAAAAATTTGTTTCTTTTTTTTTTTATAAATATACAATTTTATTTTTAAATTTCTGGGGCTATTCTGTTCAAAAACTGAATAGTTTTAACGAGAAAAAGAACAAACAAAATTTAGTAAAAAAGTGTTATATTTGTTTTCAATTTATTTGAAAAATTAAACCAACTTTTATTTGTTGTGAAGTATTCTTGTTTCTGTTATTTTATGGAAATTTATTTAAAATTCTTTTTTTATAATTTATAATAAATTTAAAATTTTTATAATTTTATAACTTTTGCTTCGAATACTTTATATTTTGTAATTAATTTGTATGCATATGTTGATTTTATAAATGCAAATTTTCTATTTATTTTTATTTCTATTTTTTCCCATGTTATTTCAAGCGTTACAAAAATAGTAATTTATTTTAGTCGTTTTTATACCGAAATATTTTTTCTAGACGTTTCTATTTAAATCGTTTATTGCATGTGTTTTCTTTTTTTTTATATATGAATGTATGTATATATAATTTTATTTCCAGTTTAACTATTTTAATAATCCTTTATCCTAGATTAATTGTAAATCATTGCTAAAAGCATGATCTTTATTTTAATATTATTGAAATCATATATAATTCAAATGAAAGCAAAATTTGTTTTAAAAGTCACATTTAATAATATACTCTAGCAATACTACTGATTAAATAATAAACTAAGACTAATACAATAATTGCTAGAACTATGTATGTTTTATTAAATTTCTAATTCCCAAAGTACAAAATATTATAGAAATATTTTGGAAAATATTTGACTTTGTTTGTTTGTTTTTTATTGTACTACCTATTAAAAGGACGCAAATATACGTATGTATAGTATGTATACTAATTTGTATGCATGAATTATTATTTTTCTATAAAATTTTAAAAAGTTTTTCTTCGTCTGCACTAATATTCATTCTTCTACATTCATTTATCTTAATTTATTATAATTTGAGTACAGCAAAAATTTACTTACAGATTTATATAAATAACAAAAGTGATATAGATAGGCCGACCTCCTAAACGCATGTTGCAAAGCATAATTATTACAAATTACATAGGCAGACAATGTTTCAGCAGCAAAACTGTATTGCACAGAAATCCTTTGCATAAAAACGACATTAAGGAATGTGATCGTAGAATCAGACATCAGACGTATGCATATATGTATGTATGTCAACTATGTATTAAAAATTATTTTAAAATAATAAGAACAAATATTTTATTATAAATATTTCAAGCAAGAACTTTTGTGACAGCGAATTTAATAAGTATTTTCTATGTCAATACAGATAGTACTCAAGTCATCGTGCCTTTATTACCGTATAAATATACATATTTGAAAACCTGTATTTAAATTAATCTTGTGTCTTAAATGGCGTATTTCTATGACAAAGAAATCATTTAAGAAAGGTAATGTATTGAAGTTGTCTGTCGTACGATCCTATACGGCATACACGTTTTTAAACTTATAAACGTTTTTAAATATAAAAAGTTGTCTGTCGTACGATCCTATACTGCATACACGTTTTTAAACTTATAAAATAAAATAACTGCCTTCAATCCCATTAAAAAAAGTAAACTATTAATTAGAATTTTAATACAAATATATTTGTTAAAAATTTTAAAACTTTACTCACCAAGCTACTAAACGCTTTGTATGCTTAAGGTTTCCTTTTCAGCAGGTTTAATGGCATTGCATATATGAAATTTTAAAACGGATCAATTTTCGATATTGATCTATTGTTTAGAATTAGTCCAATGCAAGTCGAGCGATTGACCCAGATACTTGAATACACTACAATGTTAGTAATTTCGAATTTAAGTAATTTTCATTAAAGCGCAAAGATGTTGAGGAAATATTTAAATTAAAGATTTAGATTTAAATAATTTTCTTATAGTTTTATTGACCTGTAGGAGATAGACATTAGTTTTCCGTTAAAACAAACTGAAATCGATCATTTTTTTTAGTAAAACACTTATGGTAGAGTTTCTATGGACATGTCTTTATGACTTTAAAAAAAAATTATTAAAAAACAACGATAAATAGATGAAAAATTAATTTTTTTTTTTGAAATGAAAGTTTAAAATACAGAAGTTCTAATTTCCCAATTAATAATACCGAAATTAAGAAAAATAAATTAAACATTTTGTTTATGAGTTTGTAATCACTTACAATTTTTGTTTATATATTTTTTTTATTATTAAATTTTCTTTTATATCATTTTACTATGAATTATTTTAAATTTATAAATGATGTTTTGTTTTGTTTTTTTTTTCATTTAATATTACTTTTAAGTTGTATTTTGTTTAAATTTAAATTTAGCATTATATTAACATTTATACTTTTAATTTTGCATTTAATTAAAAAATATTTTCTTTTTGTTTTTCTTCTTCATATATGTATATGTATAGTATATTATGTATAGGTAGGTTATTGAAATTAAAATAAAATAATAATTATTATATTAAATAAAACAAGGAAAACTAACATAAATTTTCATTTGTTTACTCTTTCAGATACGTATTAAAATTTTTTCAACTAAAAAAAACAAACAAAAAAACTCTACACGACGAACTTTTAAATGGGCTTCTATGTATAAATAGGTATTATATATGTATGTATATATAAAAATTAATATAAATATTTAATATTTTTCTTCCTTCTTCTTTTTTTTAAACCTTAAGTTCACAATTATTTATGAATATATTTATTTATATATATTACTTGATTATAATGGTTTATTCATCTGTTACTAAGTTGTTTGTTTGTTCTGGTTTAAATAAATAAAAAAAAAGAGGATATTTGAATGATTGTTTGAAACTGCATTGAAACATCCAACGGCTTTAGTAATAAATTTTCTTTGTTTTTTGCTTCTTTTTTTTAGGTTTTAATTACATTTAGAAAATTTTTAATAAATAAACAACAAAAATAATACATTTTCTCTTTTACTCATCATTAACTACGTAGTTTCTATTAAAAAAAAAAGTTATACAATTTTTTTTTTAGTTCATTTAAAGAAATTGTCAATATTTATAAAGAATTGGTGGTGTTGGTAGTGTTGGCTTTCAGTATTAATATTAAGAAATTACTTACATTTCCCAAATAATGTTATCTTTGCTGCTCTGCGTGTATGTTCGTCTAACTGACTGTTTCTCTACTGTCCAGCAATAACATTTTGTTGTTGTTGTGTTTGTATAATTAATCTGATTCTTCTTCGCGATCATCGAAATCCGTTAGATCGACCGCCTTTATCATACCCCGAGATATCGCATATTCAATCAAGGCCAAATGACAGAATACATATTGGTCGGGCATTTGTATTGAATACGCACGCTGGGCACGTATTTTTTCTACAGTGCCACGTATATCAGCTGTGCCAACATCTTCAAGACGAGATATGCAAATGTCCAAAGTAATAAAGGTTCCTAGAATAAAAACATTGTAATATTAAAAATATTGATACAATCGATATTAAATTATGACTAGTAATGAGTAATAGATATTTGGTACCTGTTCTTCCTATGCCCGCACTACAATGTACGACAATTGGTGGTCCTCTTGGATGTCCAGCCCATGTATCACCTAATGCTTGTACCATGTGTGCTTGCTTCTCACGCACCTTTTGTAAAAAGTTTATCATGGCCATGGCTGAACTGGGCACACCATAATCTGGCCAACAGGTAAATTGCCAATGTGATACATTTCTTACTTCGTCAGTCTAATGAAACGAAACGAAAGGAAAAAATAAAAAAAAAAAAAAATATGAAAATAATTTGAATATTTCTCAACATAATCGTTTTTGATTAATCTGAAGTAAAATAATTAATTTTACCTTTGTATTTCTCAATTCTAATGAGGCTATTGTATAATCTTCATTAGTTTCTATGCTAAGTGTTCGCACATGGAAGTTACCAAATTCTAAGGAACTATTCTCTTGTGGTTCCCAATATTGACCGCATTTAACACGTCCACGTTCCATAACGCGTGTTGTCATAACTATAACTAAACAATGTTGTTCCCAGATCATACGCCAAAAGTCTTGGGATGTCTTTGGTAATGGGCCTAAAATAAACAAAATGAAATCGATTTTTGATATTAAAAATTCAATGATTTATGTAAATTTAATAATTGTAAAGCAAAAAGGTAAATACATAATATATTTCTTTACTTCTCAAATTGTTTTATGATAAGAAAGGATTTTCGAATCTATACTAATAATCGTTGAGGGATAAATAGAAGCCGCACATTTGTACAGAACGATCGCAATATCACCTTGTTGTTATATCCTTAGGACAACCTATAGATTAACACCGTTTAATAGTTTATGGTGTGGTTGTTGGTTAGCAAACATACACTCATAATCATCAGACTGGTATTAAATAAAATATGAATTTTCATTCTATTTTAATTCACACAAAAAAAAAACAGATAAGTAGTTTATATGTATAAACATATAATAACTTCATTTAGAAAGTTTTTCTTCTGTTTTAAGAGAATGTATACAACAAAAAAGTAGGTCAAGGTTAGGTCATACTTTCAACTGCAAGGAAAATATTTTCTTCATGTACAAACACTTGCAATTATTTACTAAGGATTGAAAAATTCTATGAAGAGACTTTATATTCTATTAAAGTATGTAAATACTATAAAGTACATACAATTTATTTCATATACTTTAGAACAGTCATACTTCTGTGTAATGCCTGAATATAAAATGCAGCTGTTATTTTAAATCATTTATAAGACTTCATTTAATAACATATGCAAGAGAGAGAGAGAGAGAGAGTGAGAGGGAGAAAAAAAATCAGGCACTTAGGCACCAATATGATGATTATGGATACTACTATAATTCTCATGATGTAGTTTAAAGAGAAGAGTAGGAATGGAGAAAGAAAGAATAGTAGTAGTAAAGCAATTGGAAAATAAAATCAATATAAAACCGCATTAAATGCATTATACTCGTACAACACCATAAAAAAAAGAAACAAGGACGTTCATTAACTTAAAAATATACTCAATATGTGCATATATAATATACATACTCATACTGTTACGCATTAAAAAAAAGTGTGCAAACACTTAATGTATTTTAAATAAAATAGGTATACTACTCTATAACAAAAGAACAATCTAACATGTTAGGCAATAATCAGCTTTTCTTGAATATTACATGCTTGTAGCAGCATACTTATTCATATTATGAGTGCATGTGTATATTATAGAAAAATATAGAAACATTTTAAAAACATTAACATTTTTTTATTTTTTATTGAAACATGGATTTGCCTTAAAAACATGATTCTGATTCTGATTACAATATATTAAAAGTTTCTTTCTTTTTTTTTAAAGCATGAAAACTAGGTAATGTAAACAAAGTATTTTCATTTCAGTGTGCACTTTTATTATTAAGCTCCCCCCTTGGCTCTTCATTTTTTGTTCTCATGCTTTGACCATTTCATTCTCATTTTATAAGAAAAAAAACTGTTAGTAATGATGGATGACAGCATGGTAAAGATAGAAATAAAATAAAAGAAGAAATAAAGAGCAAGCGAACTAAGTGTCCTTGCGTTTATAAACATGTTGATTTTCTACTGTCATTATTTGTGTTTAAATAAAACATTAAGGTCACAACTGGCAAATAAATACGTATAAAGAACACCATCACCACAATCTTCACCAATCATTGTAAACAATTAGCGAGAGTGAATATTCCAATAGTTTCTTTGAAAGTTAGTTAGTTTTTTTTCCTTCAAAAAGGATCAAAGATATTAATTTTTAGGTATTAAAATAATTGCTATTTAAAAACAAAATAAAACAAATAATTTCAACAACATTACAATACATAAAAGATTTGACTCTGGAACTACATGTTTTGAAACTAATTTTATAAAGTATATTCGAAGTGAATTGAAGAAGTAATATTCGTAACCAGTGTTTACAGCTTAGCATATCTTCCTATTGCATTAACTTACAGCCATAAAGGTTAGAAATGTTTGTATGCTAAACGATTTTCTAGGGCTAAGAAAACTTTCACAAAAGTTGTATACAAATTAGATCAAAATTCTTTAAAATTGATGTAATGTTGACGCAGGCATATGATGAATTTGTTTCGGTATATTAACAACAGATTAAAACGAAATATGAAAAAAAAATATTTCTTCGGCGACTATCTCTCAGCAGATTTCTGGCAAATACTCTGAGAGTAAATAAAATTGCCATGAAAAGTTTCTCAAGAATCTGTAGTTCGGAGTCGACTTCAAACTGTAG
Source organism: Sarcophaga rosellei (assembly GCA_930367235.1). NCBI lineage: Eukaryota > Metazoa > Arthropoda > Insecta > Diptera > Sarcophagidae > Sarcophaga > Sarcophaga rosellei. Next base: position 81,096,160 of record OV884018.1, read on the forward strand.
GTCCTGCCATTCATGTATAAAATTAAACACACACAACATAAGTGATGTGAGAAACTAAGTCGTAATCCTGACTGAAGGGTTGTAATGGCCAATTATGTAAAACGTTGAAGAAATAAAAAAATTTTTGTAGGAAATCTTCGATTCACCCAAATAAGAGTTACTGATGGTGATGACATCTCAGTTGGCTTATGCCTTGCAATTTTTTGCGACATTTAACATTTGGCTTTGCCAACGAAGTTGGTTTTGACTGAGTGAAAAGCCGTTTCAGTGCAACGAAAGAAAGATATTAACAGTGACTAAGATTGTAATAACAGAAAAATAGTAAAGGAGTGTTAAAGTGAGTAAATTGACTCTGCAATATTTTTTGCGGTTTTTTATTCAAAACTTCATATGATCTACGTTACTATAAGTAGTTATAATACACTGAGTCGATAGAATTATGGGAGTGCAATTATAATAATTTAAGAACTTTAAAAACCGAATTGAAAAGAATATAAAATATATGTGTTTCCAATACTTTCGATAAATTTAAATATCTAATCCACTTACCTTGTGTTGAAATGTATGCATTTTTCTGTTTGTATCCATCTACAAAATTGGCATTTATATAATCCGATAATTCATCGCCATCAACTCGTGAAAGCACTACTCGACTGTGATCGTAGCAGAGAACATCTGTGTAACGATTTTTCGTCAAATTATTGCGCATTCTAAAAAAAAAAAACAAAAATGAAAAAATTATCATATGATTAAAGGTTTGAATAGGTCAAAATGTATATGTATGTATGTATGTATGAATGCACGTACCTGGCATGTAAAAATGTGCCATCCGGAGCTCGACTACGTATTTCAGCATATTCTTTAACGAGTCCTTGACGTCCTAGTGTTTTTACCATTTGAACAATCTGTTCAATTGTTTTCGGATCACCCTCTTGGCCAGCCAGACTGTCGTCATCACTAAAACCGGACGAGGCACTACTTGGTGGGTTCTCTGTCCAAAAATCGCCGAGACCCGTTTGATTGACACCAACACCACCAGATGATGCTGCTGTTGTCGTCGTTGTCGTATCCCCGTTAATACCGTTAACCACCAGAGGTGCTACTAATATATCACCGTTTGGTGTAGAACCGTTTGATAGATTTATCAATTTATTATTATGTATGGGTGATGTGCTGTTGCTGGTGGCGATTGTGTTACTGACAACGTTATTTAACGTATTGTTGGCAATTGGCACTAATGTATGATGATGATGACCGTTGATTAGGGTTGATGTTGTTTGAATGTTTTCGTTTGGTTCCGCCAGAAATCGTTGACAATCACCGTTTGTCACTACTGCTATTCCGGCGGCTGTTGATGTGATGTGTTGCTGCTGTTGTTGATTGGCAATTAAATTATTTTGATTAGTTATTGGTGTTGTTGTTGTTGCCGACAAAACACCAATATTGGCGAGCAATTCGTCTTCACGATTCGTCATCGATTTGCGACAATGCAGCAACCATGTGTTGTGTTCAATTTCCAGTGTACCACCGAGATGTATGGGCAATGCTTTGCGAGGCACGTGTAAACTCAACGTAGGCACTGATACTGTAAAAACGCGTTCGCGCAATTTTTCCCTAACAAATAAACGAAGAATTTTGAATGGAGCTTTAAACCACAATGGCGCCGTAACAATTAAAACCTTTTTTAAACGTGCTGGATAGCCACCCTGAAAGTAGACAATTAAAATAGAATTATTAATAAAAGAACTACTATACTGAAGTTTAAATGTAATAAATACATTGTATACATACATATGTACATATACATATATGTATATATTAATGTTTTTGTTAAGATAATTAAAAAAAAAGTTTATTAAGTATTGTTTTAATTTTTAAATTTTGCATTGTGTGGGTGGGTGTGGGTGTACAATGATAGTATTTTAATTATAACGCTGATCATTAATTTAGATTTACACTATGATTGCTAATTTAGTTGCTGGAAAAGATTATTTTAATTGTGTAATATTAAGAAAGAAACGTGACAACATTTGCATTTAATTTCTTTTCAAAATTTCCATTTATTTCCTGCTTTTATACAATACAATACACGATACACTAGTATTTTTAAGATGTCATATTTTGTAATTGGAAATCATGTCATCATGGTTTTTATTTTACAGCAGCTATTTTCATATGATTATTAAATAACAAATAATTTCACAATTTAATTAAAAATGCATCAATAGCAGGTTTCCTTTCTTTTAAACATTGTAGGGAGTTGTTGTAAAGCAAAACTATTTTCAAGGCCTTCAAATAGAGTATAGAAATGCAGGGGAATATTTTTAGAAATTGAATTTAAATCAATTCAAATCTGTTTCATTTATTTATTTATCTTAAGATTTCAAAAGCATTTCATCAAATTAAAGATTATTATTTATTTAGGGGTAATGAGAATTGCTTTATTTTTTTACCGCAGGTCAGTGTGCTACTTTCATCCCCTTCTTTAAATGCAGCTCATTTCTATATTTCGTAAATATTTCATGAATCCAACACTCTACTTTTTGAATTCAAGATTATCATATTTTTTTTATCTTACAAAAGTTTGTATCTCAAAAGGATTTTTTAGTTTTTTTTTTCTTTTTCCGAATTTCCGGGGTTTCTTAAGAAGGGAAGATAAAAAAAAAATAAGTAAAAAGCTACCCTAAAAATCGTACAGGCAAATGGCATTACAAAAAATATATGTATATTTTTTCTGTTATTATGTATGATTATTATTATTGTTTAAGGAATGAAACAGGAAATCCCAGTCAGAATTAATTTCATAAATTACTTCACTGAGATAGAAATTCGTAGTGTATTGGTAAACGAGCAAGGAAATGATCACAGGATGATTAGAATTAAAAAATACTGAAGTGAAATGTTTCTCAAAAAATCTGTCGTTTGGAGTCGACTTTAAACTGTAGGTATCGCCACACATGTATAAAATTAACACACACAACATAAGTGGTGTGAGAAACTATGTCGTAATCCTGACTGAAGGGTTATAAAGGCCAATTATGTATGTATGTCATGCTTTCGTGTCATATAAAGTCCTACTACAAACAATTTGCTAGACTCTGCCAAAGTTATCTTGGAACTCCTCACATACAAAATTAATGGTAAATTGTCCAAAACTGATTTTTAAGTTAGTTCTTAAAACAGCTGTATATGCACATTGGTTAAAACAGCATTTTAATTATATATCGAGAAGTCCTCCAAGTTTTTGGACGAAATTCTTCAACCCTCTTAAATAATTTAAGCGTTTTAATATTTGAATACTTTTCTGAGTATGTGGTGTTAATTCTATTTTTTCAGAATTTTTCATCTCTGTATTCGCAACCATGGGACTGAATCCCATTTACTTGTAATTTATGATGCATATGAATTTTTTAATCACAGATCTACATGCGTGTATATCACCTTTGAAATTCATCTCTACTTATAGAGAAATTAAATTAGGATCTTTTCATAGAATGATTATGATTATTAATGGGTTTTTCTGCCACTGGTGTTCTAGGAAATGTCATTTAATTCTATCTTACGCTATACTGTCTATATTTGAAAAAAAAAAAAACCAAAATATTCTCTGTACACATACATAGATACAATATAATTAGATTTCCAAAGAATTAGGAAAGTGCACAAGAGAGAGAGAGAGAGACAGACAGAAATAAATGCCACCACTTTTCAAAATAATTGTGTACAATTAAAATACGCATTGACCCAAAATGTTGTTGCGAACATAATCACTTTAACTGAGAGGTTTTTAATGCATTAAATAATATTAAAAAAAAAAAAATGAAATTCAGAACAAAACAGAACTGAACTGAATAGCATACAGAAAGAGGTTGTGAAGTGAAAAATTAAAAACACTTGAATATACGAGCAGTTTGTGTTCTACTTGTGCAGTTTGGCAGTCAGACGAACAGGCATTCGAGTGTTTTGTTGTGCGCTGGGTCAGATTGACATGTTTTTCTTTTTTCTTCTCTCTGTCTCTCCTTTATTATCTGTCTATATGTCATTTTTCCAACAACATTGTTCAATATAATATGCACTAGATGCAACCACATGCAAACAAACAAACAAACAGCCCGCCCCAGTGGCAATTTGCCACAAATAAATTCAATTGTACTTTGGTTTTTTTCTCTCTCCCTCTCTCTCTCTCTCTCTCGTTATGCCCTAAAGGTTTCATTTTACAATGTAGGCTTATAACATGAATCAAATTAGTGGTTTAATTTTCTTCAAATTCCAATAATAACAATAATTTTATGAGATACTGGTCATATGTAATACTGTAGCGCACATATTTATTGCATTAAAAATATTTTTTTTTTTGTTAAATTCAATTGGGTTTTATTTGATCAAATCACAATTCTTATAGTATCCGAGGTCATATCATATCATATGAAAAGTTTTGGTAGTTATACACAAGATTGTTGAACAACCTAGCCTCAGTGACATCATTTCGATCAATAAGATGCGTAAAATTTTATTAAATTGAATATAGGATTTGGTACCCCCCCATACGTATGATTAATATTTTATAATTTACACTCGCTCATACGCCAGAGTACGTAATGCGCATAAATTTTTACAAGAAAGAATCAAAGGAAATTCGCTCTTAGAATTTCAACGATAGATTAACGATAACTGCATTGTTTTTTTTTCCAGACTTTGGTTAATGCTGTTTTATTTGACAATCGCTTATCGCATAGATTAATGCCAGAGCAACAGTTGAAAATTGTTTACTTTTTGTATCCGATAATGGTTTAATGTGTCACTTATTGGGCGTAATATCAATTTTAATATCGAAACAAAGTTGTTAATTGCTATGCTTAAGTGACATAATTATATCTTTAAGTTGGTCTTTATTAGTTGTGCTGCCAAATCTTTCTTTCGGCAGACAATGCTGGTTAAAATATTAATTTTTTATTCAGCTGCACATTCCTATGTCCTCTGTGTCTAGAGACGGTGCTTCTAGCAACACAAATAATAAAACACAATTAAAACATTTAACGCTTTTTGTTTAGCTGCATTTTCCCACTGACTTCATCCTGAGCCATAGGGCGTATTGGATACAAGAGTAAATATTTGTTCTGGTGCTCCGTTTTATTTGATCTACGTTATATGTTTCTTTGGCGAGCCAAATTAGGCTTGGCTTAAGGTTTACACTGCAGGCTGGCCTTTGCTATGGTCCCAATAATTTTATGGAAGCTATGCTCCGTTTTAATTGACCCACGTTATACGATTCTTTGGCGAGCCAAATTAGGCTTGGCTGAACGTTTACATTGCAGGCTGGCCTTTGCTATGGTCCCAATAACTTTATGGAAGCTATGATCCTTGTTCATTTCGTTTTCGATAATGACTTTTGCTTGTTACTTGATAGCCAATTGCTATTAGATATGCGATTGGACCATAATATACTCTCTTTATATATTGAAAGAGAGCAAATAAGAAATTGGCTGAATAATATGACACAAAAATTGGATGAATTAATTGCTTTATTTTATGACATTTTAGGTTGGCAATAACTATAATTATTTTTAGAATTCCTGTGGGAAATTTCGAAATATTGAAATAAATGAAGTTGATGCAATTAAATCGAACATACTTTATTGGACATAATTATATAACTGTGATATTTTTATGCAATAACATTTCCATTAAATTTGTTGTCTTGTTTTTTTTTTTTGTTTGCAACGCGTATTCGAATGCACTAAAATATAAAAAAATTTTCTGTGAAATATATTTTTTTTTTAATAAGACACAACATACCAACCTAGTTTTTACAGCAAAAGCACAAAAAAAAAAAAGAAATTAATATTGTATTTATGTACATAGTATGTATATAAGAAATAAAATACTCTATACAGATGTAGCATGTGTACATATGTATGTTTAAAAAATGTGTCATATTTGGTTGAAATTTTGTTTTGTTTAATAATGGCATACAATAGAACATATCATACATATATATATATTTAACTTACAATTCGAATGAAACACAAAAATATTCTATTTAAATAACTCACGAAGTAATTATTATTTTTTAAATACAACGCTATTCAATAAAAAGTTTCATTTATTTAGTACAAAATATTTGTTTTAGAAAACATAAGAAAAACATTATAAAACGATATGATTTTTAAATATGTATTTAAAAATTAAAAATAAAAACCACTACAAGTATGTCAACGCTATGGTTGCCTTTTAATACGTACGTATACCTGTTACATTCATTTCCTTTTGAATGAATAGTCAATAAATTTTTTTGGTTTATTTGTTTTGTTTTTTGTTATTTATAGTTTTCCCACCAAAAAAATGCCAAAATATTTGTATAAATTTTCACAAAATATCTGGTTTTTATAGCGTGTCACATGCATTATACATCCTCACGGTTTAGTTACTATACACGTGTATATGTATGCATTGAGGACCCCTTTTTGGCAAATTTGTTGTGCAAATATTAAAATATTTTCTATAAACCCACATGAATCTGTTTTGGTTTTTACCCTATTTTGTTGCTTTTCCTTTCACTGATTGGTGCTGGGATGGGCGGCTACAATAGTCACTGATCAACTACCAACCGCAATATACGGGGGGGGGGGGGGGGGGGGGGGTAATATTAAGAAAATAATACAAATGAAAACAAAATATTAAAACAAAGGAGTTGCATAGAACAAGAGGAGGATGTGATTTACAATTCATTTTGAGAATTATAAAAAAAATACATTTACAATTGTACAATATACCGGGAACCTCGGAACTTTGACAGTAGACAGTAGTAGTCATCTTGTTGATGCTACATCTGTCAAATCATTAATACAGTTTATTTTGCTAAATAACCATATACGGATATAGCATTCAATAAAAAGTGTAAATAATATTTTATTTTCATTGATAAATCATCTTCAGTGTGATGAAACAAAATTATTAGATTTTGAACGATACCAATCTGGTTGGTAGTGTGTCGGCTTGTTATACGCGAGGCTACGGTTAAAACAACAGGTTAGACATTTCCAATAAAACGAAATCTGTAAAAATATTCCTTCGACGACTGCCTCTCCATGGAAGTTTCTCAAGAATCTGTCGTTCGGAGTCGACTTTAAACTGTAGGTCCCGCCGTTCATGTATAAAATTAAACACACACAACATAAGTAGTATGAGAAACTAAATCGTAATTCTGGCTAAAGGGTTGTAATGATCAATTATGTAAGCATGTATGTACTTCTGATTGAAGGACACTACAGATATCTTTTAAACTGTGTCCAATTCTTAAGTTTAGATACATTGGGAAAATCATTTACCAACAAATGATTTACATTACTGGGTAAACAATTTCGATATGCTAGTTAGAGAGGTTACAGCACACCATTTTCCAGTGATGAAGGTGTTTCCAATAGGGTAGAGCGGGTTCCATTTGGATGAGCATTTCTATGTTGACATTTTTGATAAAGAAATGACATTAAAATAAGTCTTTTAGCAGAATAATAATCATAAACAAAACAAGTCAAAAGCCTAAGAAATCATTTCTTGCCAATAAAATTTAAGTTATGAAGTGGCCAGCCTAGGTTCCTAACTTGTATTTCTAAAGACACTCTTTGGGGAAACATTATAAAGTTGAAGCAAAACTCTGATTAAGTTATCGCATGTGAAATATTGCTTAAAATCAAAATTTCAGTGTGGCACCTCTCACTTACAAGCAATGAAAAATTCAAATTATATTTGGCCTGCTTGTTTGGAGACTATTCGGTTTACATTGTATAATATACATATGTCTATATACATATATAAATAGCAAATAACATACATGGACTCATATACATAAGTATATGTATATATATATCCATACGTATGACTGTGTTATAATTCGCTCTTAGCGAAAGTGTTAGAACATGATTCTGACAATTGTGTTGTTATGTTGAAGAAGATTTCCGTACACACATATATACAAGGGCATGTATATAAATAGGTTTGTATTGAAATTGCCGGTCTCTATAGACATTTGTTTTTGCATACAGAACGAATATGTCCGTCTGTATAGGACGAGAAAGAACTTTACAAGGATTACTAATTATTTTGTGTAAAGATTGCCGTAAACAGATCCATGCAATAGATTTATTGGCATTAGTTAGTTAAAAGTATGGCTATTGAATAATTGTCTTTAGATAGAAATAATTTCTATTAAACAATAAAAATTGTTCAATTAATTCGATAATATTTTTTAATTTTAATTAATTTTGTTCATGCTTGAATTGTTAAGAATTTTGATAGTAATCTATAAATCAAAATTTCCAGGAATAAATATTGGGTGTTAGAAAAAGTTCAGTTTGTAGCGTAGCATATTTTTATATTAGTAAAATATTATTATTATACCGATTACTATTAGATTGTACGTCACTAGCATGTGTGACTTTCTTAAAATACAACCATGTAAGTAGTTTAATACAACGCTGCAATAGAGGAATACTGTTTCGTTGAATTTGAACCTGGATTTGAAATGGCAGCGCTTGCTGTGATTAATATTAGGAAAAGCCCATATTGAAAAGGGTATAAAAGCAGTGCAATCAACGGAATCAGTCTTTTCTATTGTTGCAGGTTAGTGAGAGTGGTCGCACAACCAATTGCAAGTACACTATAAGCTTCGTGGCAGCGATGGTTGCCGTTGCTTATTTTGTATATGCAGTTGGTTGAAAAATCCTAAGTAGATGTTGGTCGCGATGGTGGCCGCAAATACTTGGAATTTATGTGACTCTCTTTTTCTATTGTTGCAGTTGCTGTAAGTATTTTGTGTAAATAAAAAGAAACGTTATATAATTGGCGCCCAACTTAGAGGCAAGGACAACGCCCATATATTTTGAAAATTGAAAAAGTGGAGTCTATTTCAAATCTGAGAAGAAGTCAGCGTGTTGCAGGCAGGATGGTGACGCTATCAACTGAACAATTTCAAGAACTTTTGAGTGATGTGGGTAAAACGAGTGAAAGATGCGGATCTTTTAGCAGTTGTGCAGCACGTTATGGTGGTGAACGGAACATATCAAAAGTGGAAGAATTTATTTCTGCCATCACTACATTTAAAACAGTGGAGAAAATACCGGATGCAGACGCAGTCAACGGTATGCCGATGCTTTTGGAGGGTGATGCGGCGGAATGGTGGCGTGGCGTAAAGGCAAACGTGACGAGATTCGACGATGTGATACGGATTCTACGTGAATCATTTTCACCTCCGAAACCCGCATGGCGTTTATATATGGAGATAAACGGGACGAAGCAACAAAAGAACGAACCTACTGATTCGTTTATTCGGAGGAAACGTGCGTTATTTGCACAATTAACGAATTGCCCGTCGGAGTCTGACCAGATGGACATGATATTTGGATTGCTCCATTCGCAGATAAGAGAGCGACTATTTCGCCATAAGGTCAGCACTTTCGACGACTTACTAAAAGACGCGCGAGAAGCGGAACAGGTTCTAAGCGAACGCGGTGCAGTGAACACTGATGTTGTAAGGATAACCAGTGGTCCTGAAGGCGGTCCTAAGCGGTGCTCTTTTTGTCGGAAGAAGGGGCATACGATTGAAACTTGCTTCAAGAAGCAAGAATCGAATACTAAGCAGGTCAGAAGTGATCCTGCAGTGCATAAACCGAAGTTTGCGTGTTATGGATGCAATGCTCCAGGCGTGGTGAGAGCGAACTGTCCGAATTGCAGCAAGAAGATTAATGGTAGTTCACCAGTGAGTGTGAGCTTTAATTCTTTGGGACTGTGCATTGGACGGAAAATACCAGTCGTGAATGTAGAGCTGTTTGGTGTTCCAGGGCAAGCATACTTCGATTCGGGTGCGAAGACGAGTGTAGCCAGTTCGAACTTGAAAAGAATAATGGATTTCAAAGGCTGCGAATATGATTCCATATTGTGCAAGGTGACTCTCGCGGATGGTACTTCCTGTGAAAGAGAGTGTTTGACAACCAAATGCAGCATTACAATCGGCGGCAGATGTCTCGACATTCAATTTTTAATTTTTCCTGAGGATAAAAGCAACCGTACGTTAATTGGTTCCGATTTTATGGAGGAAGCTGGTATAGTTCTGAATATGGGCCAACGTTACTGGTACTTTGAGAGCAGTCCTACTCAACATTTTGATTTTAGTGAATCCTGGCCGTTGGATTTGAATCTTGTGGAAACTATAAAAGTGACTGAAACATCCAGCAAGCGTGCTATACATCGGAATATGGTAGAACCCTTGCAGATTACTCCGAAGAGGGTACGTAAGACTAATATCCCGGATTTTGAGCCGTACGATCGTGACTATAACAGGGAGAGCGATTACTCACCTCACTCAATCCAGGCAATCTTTAAGGACGCAATTCCACCCGATATGGTGACTCCTGAAAGGGCTAAAGACAGAGGTATTTTTACTGGTGTGGTATATAGACCACAAAACGATGACGACGAATCGATTTTCACCCCATTATATGCGTTTGATTTCAACATATTGAAACCCACAGATGGTGCACAACTAGGTGATGAGCAAAAACAACATTTGGACGAGATTTTGTCTGGTCATAAAACTGTGTTTGGTGGTTTGGGCAGACCTTCGCCGTATGCTGTCCATAGAATTAACAACGGTGAACATCAGCCAATTGCTTCCCCACCTGTATTTGTACAAGCTAGTGATAATATGCCATATACCATTGGGACGGACGCTAGCGGTTGTGCACTTACGGAGGTTTTACACCAGGGGGAGGATCAACGAGAACTACGTACTTTAGACGATGTCAAACCTGATGTTAAACAAATTGTTCATCCTATGAAGAGAAGACGCCGTCTGAGAAAGCAGCAAATAGATGATGCCAAGTAGTAAAGCCTAGCCGATGAAGCCGTGTAAGATGTTGACGTACTGCTCGAGCCGAGGTCCCGTACGTCAAAGGGGGAGACTGTAGCGTAGCATATTTTTATATTAGTAAAATATTATTATTATACCGATTACTATTAGATTGTACGTCACTAGCATGTGTGACTTTCTTAAAATACAACCATGTAAGTAGTTTAATACAACGCTGCAATAGAGGAATACTGTTTCGTTGAATTTGAACCTGGATTTGAAATGGCAGCGCTTGCTGTGATTAATATTAGGAAAAGCCCATATTGAAAAGGGTATAAAAGCAGTGCAATCAACGGAATCAGTCTTTTCTATTGTTGCAGGTTAGTGAGAGTGGTCGCACAACCAATTGCAAGTACACTATAAGCTTCGTGGCAGCGATGGTTGCCGTTGCTTATTTTGTATATGCAGTTGGTTGAAAAATCCTAAGTAGATGTTGGTCGCGATGGTGGCCGCAAATACTTGGAATTTATGTGACTCTCTTTTTCTATTGTTGCAGTTGCTGTAAGTATTTTGTGTAAATAAAAAGAAACGTTATAAGTTACAAATTTGAAAAAAAAAATCAAACACCTTTTTCTTATATTTAAAAGGAGCTTTGTTATTTCATCAGTTTAGAACTTCTGGATCTGTAAAGTTCGAGGTGTAAGTATGTATGTATCGCAGCCAAGCTCTTACAGTTTCGGGATCGATATTAAACAGTATGCCCCACCACTGATGTATAAAACTGCACTAACACAACACTGGACCGAGCTTTCATACACTCTAAATTAAAATTAATTTTTGAGAATTATTTACAATTGTAATGAAAATTAGTAAAATTTACTAATTTACAAATAGTAAAAATTGCCATGAAAAGCTTCTCAAAAAATCTGTCGTTCGGAGTCGACTTTAAACTGTAGGTCCCGCCACTCATGTATAAAATTAACGCACACAACATGAGTGGTGTTGAGAAGCTAGGCCGTAATCCTGACGAAGGGCTGTAATGGCCAATTATGTATGTATGAAAGTTAATAATATGTACATACGTTACGTTTAATACATACATTACGTTTAATTTGTTTAAGTGGAAATTTTAAAGAATTTTCATTCAATTTATTTAATAGCATTTCCTTTAATTTCATACATAATTAATGTAACAACATGATTTCGCCTTAGCTGTCTCTGTAGTTAGACAATTTTTTTTGTCCTTCTTCAAAAAAAAAAAAAAAATTGAAACACAATAATAGCTCAAACAATATCTAACACACATTATTGTTGTTGTGATGTTGTCTATTTATGCATTCACTCGTTTATGGCTAACATTAGCAACTTTGTACGCAATTTTTATGTTTTTTTGTTTCTTTTGAATTCGTTATTGTCTGAGAATAAAAACTCAAAGAGTAGATTCGTTGGGATTGGATGATGGTGGCTGATATTTTTCTAAAGAGATAAGTGGCGTTGAAGATATAACTTTTATTTGAGAGTCTTAATTAAGAAAGCCTTGCTGCTGTTAACACGTTTAATCCTTCGTGTTATTAAGAACAGTGGATGCGCGTGCATTTGATGTATCACACTCTCCATGCTTGACAGATCTTTCACTTCAATAATGTCCGAAGGTGCTCGTTCTGTTAAGTGCATATCAAGGGATTTTATGAGCAGATTTCTACGTAAGTTTCTTTTTTCAAATTTTTTCAGATGTGAAGTTTTTTTTTATATTCTGTTTAATAATTTTCCTTGCAATAAGAGAGATTTTAAATAATTTAAAAAATTAAACTAGAATCACTTAAATATTTTTCCAACAATGCAAAAACTAAGAAAATAATGCAAAAAAAAAAACAGAATTTAGTTGGTCTCCTCCATTTACTGCCACAATACCTTTGTATTCAAGACATGATTTCCGAGAGAAAAAAAGTGTACAACCCTGTTTCAGCAAAATTAAAAAAAACCCTTTTCTGAAAATGACTGCTTGATTGAATGTTTCCTAAGGACTTTTTTATGCTTCTTTGGTTTATATTTTCTTCATTATAAGAATTTTTTCTTGTATTAGTTTCCCCTAATGCTGTTGTTGTTTATAAGTAAACAACCTACTTATTGTGGAAGTTGTACGTACTCTTACTAAGTAAAAGTAAATAAGGAAAAATAAAGAAAATAAGACTTTCTTAGTCTGTAATCCATTGTTATAATTGGTAAATGACGTAGTTGAATGATTTATAAAATAAATAAAACAAAAAATTAATTTATTTTTGAAAGAAAATTTCAGGAAAAATAAAAAAAAAATATTATTTTAAAACAATAAAATGAAATTGACATTTAATCTTGGTTGCCATACCGTAAACATATTTAAAGTGTTTCCATTATTTATTATTGTTTTTTTTTTCACTATACATTGTAAATAATAAAGTATAAATTCTGCTAATATTGTATAAAAATAAAACAATCCCCCATGGAAAATCAACATAATGTTTAATAATAAAAAAAGAAAGCATGTGAATTTCTATAAATACGTTTATATAAAAACGTTTATGCATGCCCATGAATCTGAAACCATTATGAGATATGTAAGTATCTATGCATGTACATATGTATTTATCTGCTCAATTACATGTATAAGCTTGTATACAAAAAGAAGCAAAAAGAAGAGCGTGTCGAATAAATTGAATAGTGGCCGGCCTTAATGACAGCCAGCCATTATGGCATACCATCAGTAGTAAAAATAAATTCAAACAAAAATATGTCTTTTATATGCTTGCATAACAACAACAAAGTACAATATTTGCTCTAGTTTGACCTCATATGGTAAAAAAAAGAAAAAGAAAAAAAAAGTATGAAAGAACTCGAGAGAAGAGGGTCAATGGTTTGTCAAATAAAAACATTGATCTTAATACACAATATAAAATTATATTTTCATATCAACTTACAATTCACAACAAAACAATTAATTTCTCAAAAACCTCCAAATGCAAATATCCATTTCAAATTATATATGAAAAACATAGTATTTTAATTCATATGCATTTATTGGATATTCCAATCAAATGCTTCTAACTCGCTGAACTGAGATTGACATAGAAAACTACAGCAAACTACACTCCAGGTCCAAGTCAAAAAAAGTATCTGCATCAAAATCGATTATTCTCCTGCTATATATTTTTTCAAAGTGGCAGGCATAGCTGTCGACTTTAAACAGTGTTCAGACCTAATTTTACGTATGACTCCGTAGAAGCAAGAAGAAAAGTCAGACATCGACCGCTTCAAATTGCGTACTCACAAACAAATTCTCAGGACCATCAAAGTATCAGTGAATTAATATACCATAGGATTTAAAGCAACGACAAGTTAAAACTCTTAAAACTCTTTGGCCAAGATTACAACCTAGCTTTCCACATCATCCACATTGTGTGTGAATTAATTTTATGCATGAGTGGTGGAACCTACAGTTTAAAGAATTTTTTGAGAAATTTTGAATGACAATTTTATTCACCCTCAGAGTTTTTGCCAGAAGACTGATGAGAGGAAGTCACAAAAGAAGCATTTTTTTTTTCTTCTTTCATTTTGTTCGAGATCTCTGACCTGGCGTTTGAAACACGGGTTCGCATATAATAACCCAACACACCACCTACTAGACTACGCGAACATAGCAGCGATAAGTTAAAAAAAATTGAATGGATGACTAAGGCTGCAGCAGCAATGAAGAAGAAAATACAAAAAAATACTAAAAATTGTGCACAAATATTTTATGGCTTTGAAAACTGTCTCTTCTTCCTCCTCGTCCCTGCAGCTTCTACAGAAATCGTTTGCGAGATGTTCCAGACCAATGCGCCTCGCGTGGACACCCATAATGCAATGACCCGAATCTCGACTCCAACAACCATACTGAGCACGCCTCTTTGGAGTTTCAGTAGCTTGGCAGTGCGTGTTCTATCTAGTCGCGGCAAGATCATGCGCGCCACCCTGCCCTTATCCGAAGCTGCCCACCTGCGGTTGACAGAGTCCGTGATCTCGTCATCAATGATGAGCCTAGAGGTCCCCAAAGGGACTCCAATACTTGAGAATTCGTCGGAGGCCAACTCATCCGCTCTGCAGTTTCCCGGGATATCATTGTGTCCCGGAACCCAAACGATATGCACATTATACCTCTTCGCTACCCTGTACAGGTATTTGCGGCAGCCGTAGACCGTCCTGGAGTTCATTACATTGGAGCCCAGAGCCCTGATAGCCGCCTCGCTATCGGAGAGTATGGTGATGTTTTGATTGGGTATATTCAAATCCTAAATAATCCTAACAGCAGCCTGTATTGCCAACACCTCCGCTTTAGAATACTAGGTATTCGAATAGAAATTTAAAGCAAAAAAACTAAACTCCAAAGTTATAAGTTGGAACGCAATAAATAAAATTAATCTTATATACTAGCTTTTGTAGCTGATAAATAAACAATTTAAGAGGTTACTGCGTTTCGCTCTCTTAAAGCAAAGGGAAAATGAATTCGATTTTCATTTGGAATTTATTTATTTGAATGAAAATTGTAAACTTTGAAATGTAATATTTAAATTAGATTTATAAAATTTATTTATTATTTTCAAATGGTAATTAATTCTAGTTCTATGTGTAATTATAAAATAAAATCTATTGTTAATGACACTCAACTTTAAATAGAATATTTAGTTACACAAGTTTAGTTTTTTTTTATTACTTAATACAATTAACTAATTAAATTAAGTGCTTATTTACGTTAGTGTTGAACTTAATTTGAATAATTTTTTTTTATTTATTTTTATATTAAAAATGGGTGGAAAAAAAAAACCACCCATGTACCATATTAAAAGTGACAACAAAAGTATAACGTTCTAAATAATTAAAATACATATATACATACGTAAATAATATACGATTTGATTTGATTTTGTATATTTTTACGTTTTTCTCTTGTAGTGGCCGGCCGTCTTTTCCGCTCCTAGATTTGTCTAATTTTTGTTTATTGTATGTGGGGCTCGTATGACCGACATTCATTATTAATTTGTTTAAATAAATTTTTCTTGTATTTTTGCCAAAATACAAATGGCAAAAACGTTAAAAGAAAACAAGAAGAATAAGAACAAGAAAATAATGAAAATGAGAAATGAAATTAATTTTCAATTTCACATGAATACTTTTTTTTATTTATTTCAAGTTTTTTTTCCTTCTTCTTCCTCATTTCTATAACACAATATAAAATGTTTAAACAGTTTCGAAAGAAAATAATTTTAAATAAATAAATATTTACGTTGTAATGAAAGGAAATATCAAGAGAGAGTACGTATGTATGTATGTATGTATGTATTGAATTGAGACTATATTTTCGTATGCTTGTATAAGACGGCGTGGCGTATTAAGTTGAATTTTAAAAAAATATTATGTATACGGCCTGGCATTCTATAGAAAGTAGTGTAGTTTCTATTCATTTCTAATCTGGCAACCTTTAATAGATGATTAACAAACAGTGGTTGCTTTAGAAAGAAAAAAAAAAGATTAATACTAAAGTTTGCTATTTATATTAGGATTTCTGATTTGTTGTTGTAACTATAAATTAAGCATTGTATGTAAGGTTTATACATTATACAAAGATCAATGCTGCAAGTGTTACCAATTAATTTTTGTATTTGTATTTTTCTTTATCTTTATTAAAAAACAATAAAATATCATAAAAACATTTTAATCTGAAAACAATTGATTGTTCTTTAAAGTGAATGAAAGGTTAGGTCTTTAAACGGCAGACACCACAGTAGGGCTACAACAATTTCAATTCAATAGTGCAAGAAAAATAGAGATATTTTAGAAGAAATGTGCTGAATAAATATTAAAATTAAACAATTAAACAATTTTAATATTTGGTAAAAGAATCTGCTCACATTTATAATAAATATATAAAAATAGAGATATTTTAGAAGAAATGTGCTCAATAAATATTAAAATTAAACAATTTCAATATTTGGTCAAAGGAGCTGCTCACATTTCTATAGTCGATTGGCATTGCCGATTTAGTGAATTTAGAAAATTTGTTTAAAGTTCCGGTGGACTAGAGAAATAAACTTTTGAAACTTTATTCCCCATTTTTTTTTTATTTTTGGTTATGGCAAGAAGAGATTTTGTTCTTGGAGACTCCCCCAAAAAGGCGTTCAATAGGTTTTAGGTTGTATTGAAACTACAATTTCACAGTTTTAGTGGTATGTTTTAAATTGCTTTCCTGCAAAAATTTCCACCAGAAAGTAATTTAGTGTTCGGCATAGAAGAGCAGAAAAGCGTTTTACCAAGATGGGCAGTAGCATATCCAAAGTATTAGTGACTCGTTCTCATGCTTTATTGTTCAGTTTCATTTGGTATATTTCAGATGTTATATAATAAATAAGTAAATGCCATTTCATTGATAGCATAAGCTCATACATACAGTGGTGGCCACGAATTTAAGACACAACATATGACTGCCTTATTTGTGATAATTGAGAAATCTCAAGAAACCCATGATGTTTTGGAAAAATATACTTTGGAGCGACGAGTCAAAGTTTTGCCCTCCAAACCTGGAGCATCATCTAAAGTACACCCTAAAAACTACATGGTGGTGGAAATGTGACGGTGTGGGCAGCATTTTCCTGGCATGGTGTAGGTCCCATTTACAATATAAATTCTAAAATGGACCAGCATGTTTACAAAAATATTATAACAGACACAATGATACCATTCGCTGAAGACGACATGCCTCTAATATAGAAATTTATGCGTGATAATGACCCAAAGCACATTTCACGTCCAGTGAAGAGTTGCTTAGAGGAAAACGATGTCATTGTTCTTAAGTGGCCAGATCAATCCCCGGACCTCAATCCAATTGAGAACTTGTGGAATGATGTTGAGGAACATGTACGAACAGTTAAACCAAAAAAATTCAAGCGATTTGTGGGAAGAAATCCAAAATGCTTGGTATGCAATTCCAAAGCAACGTTATGTGGCATTTGTCGAAAGTTTGCCCAGGAGATGTGCTGCTGTGATCAAAAATAAAGGATTTTCCACTAAATACTAGGATTTTTGTATGAAGCTGAGCTTAATTTAGAGAATAGTGTTATATAATGCCTATGTCTTAAATTCGTGACCAGGTAAAATTTGTGTTTATGTATATAATATGTAAATAAAAATTCTTAACCGAATATAGGTAAGAAAATATTATTAATTTTTCTTCATAACATTACAAAAATCTTAAAAAAAATATCATGGGCCCAAAATTTTTTTGATAAAATGTAAAAATTATCACAAATAACTCAGTCATATGTCGTGTCTTAAATTCGTGGCCACCACTGTATGCATTTAGTATCGATAAATTCTGCTGGACGTATAAGAAGAGATCCGTTCCCGGCCATCTATCGTGCAATTGCTGTTAAAATAGTCATCCTCTCACATGGCTTCTGTAAGAGTTGGGTGTCTGATAACCAGATGAGACTATACTTTACTCCATATGTCAGTGCCCATCACATGTAGTGAAACGGTGGAGGTTCTTAGCCTCTCTTTTCCTGTCATCTATGACTGAACTCTTTAAAATGAAGATTAGCGTAATAGCGAAATTATTTTGGAGTTGGAATGGTTTCCTACACACCTAATCTCTGGCATAAGTTGAGCATTCTCCTTCAGGGAGAGAATGTCTTTTTGTTTAGACTAAATGCAAAAATTCATTAACATTAAAAAAATGTTGCTAATCTTTAAATGCCACCTATTTCTTTACTATTTGCCCTAAAAAATGTTGATGAAATTAAACGATTTTTTTTGGAAATTATAAATGACTATAGTAGGACAGGTAATATGTTTGCTATTTTATCATGGTTTGTTTCACCTTTTCTGACTCATTGGTTTTAAATAAAAATTTAATTAATTTTAAATACAAACACTTGAACCTAAGACCAATTAGACAGTGACGAATTCATATTTAAAAGAAATAAAAAAAAATTAAAAACTACACCCACTATTTGTTTACATACAAACAAAATACATAATAACAATAATAAAAATGAAGAGAATTCTAGTACATGTGACTTAATAATAAATAAATAAACAAACAAAGTTTTATTTCTCCTTATCATTGACATATTGTCACTTTTATTAGAAAAAAAGGAAAACAAAACAAAACTTATCTAATAAAAACTGTTTTGAAGTACACACATATGTTGTAATTTTTCTAATATTTGCTACTTTTAACAAGTAAAGAAATGTGTTTTTAATTTTGTCTATTTTTTTTTTTATTTATTAATGAAACCAAACAACCAACCTCGTTGTATTGTACAATTGTTTATCGATTACTATAGATATTCTTGTATATTTATTATGACGCTTTTATGACAAATGAAATCTTATCTATTAAATTTCTAACGATTTTATTGAATGAATACTAGAGTACACAATGTACTCAAACTCATTCGAGTCGAATATTTTCCAAGCTTTCCCGCTTTCTCAACACTTTTGATTTTTTGAGAACATTTCCAATTAACTCTTTATAACAATAACTTGCCATAATCTAAAACATTTAATAGAAGAAAAAAAAAATCAGCAAAAATAGCTCATAAAACCGTTGCTTTCTTTATTAATTTTGCTTTCAGCGGCATTAATGGCTCGTTAACTTTACATCATCAACTGATTTACTCATTTTATGCTCCTTCTTTTATCGCTCTCTTAAAAGTAGAGTAAAAAATTTATTGAAAACAATTTTTAAACGTCATAACATTTGTGTTAAAAAGTTTGTGCTATATTTGGTGATTAAATGGAAAGCGTTTAACAAAGTCAAAGTCTATCTATCTATCTATTCCCTTATATAGTCATTCATTCATTCATTTGAAGTTTGTTTATTTATGGGATTGTTTTGTTGTACTTATTTTAGAGATCTATGAGATATTTGTAGACAGATAATGTCATCTGTATTATAATATTTTTATGGTTCTTTTGTTTAAATTTATATGTGCATCACTGTGTACAGTGGGCAGTGAATTCGAAGTGGGATGTGAATTTGAAACTGAGTAGATAATATATGCAAAGTTAGCTGCGAAAGATATATTTTTTCTTACAGTGAATATTATGTTAACAGGTACTGTTAAGATAACATAATTGAAAAATTTGAAAAATCGACCAAGAGATGCAAGTCTTCGGCCAAAAAGGATGCAATCCATCGAACAAAAAATGCAAGCCAACGACCAAGAAATGCAAATCATCTACCAAAAAAATGCATGTCATCCAACCAGAAAGTGCAAGTCATTGCCCCAAAAATGCACATCATTGGTCAAAAAATGCAATTCATCGATCAAAAAATTCAAGTCATCAATCAAAACCATGCCAGTCATTAACAAAAAATGCAAGTCATCTACCAAAACAATGCAAGTCATCGACCAAAATCATGCAAGTCATCGACAAAAAAAAAAAAAAAATGAAAATCATCTACCAAAAAATGTAGGTTTTCAATCAAGAAAAGCCAGTCCTCTGTTTACTATCCATCTAACTATCTAAGTCATCGACCAAAAAAATGCAAGTCATCAACCAAAAACATGCAAGTTATGGACCCGAAAAATGCCAGTCATCAACAAAAAAAAGTCAAGTCATCGATTTAAAAAATGCAGGTCTACTAAAGAAATGCAACTTGCGAAAAAATCGAAATTTTTTCGATCTATAATACTTATATATGTAAATGCATATTAACTCAATGAGAATTATTAACATTTTTAAGTTCACAACAATAATTTGTGAACAATTCCATTTTTTATTTTTTTCTAATTTAACAAAAACTTAGCTTTTTCGCCTATACCTCCGGTTCCAATTAACGCCCGACCATAGGGAAACCTATTTTGGAATCCTTGATGCCATTTATATCCAGCCCACTAGGTCCGAGACTAGGTCTATTTCTCCCCTAAGTCCATTTTAATCCGATTTAGCTCCATTTATACAGAGCACTTTCTTTTTTGCTCATTTGAAGAAAACAATTAGCTTCGTCGCCTACATTGTATATCTCCGGTCCTAAGTAATGCTCGACCTAAGTAACCAAAACTGTTTTGCAATCCTTGATACAATAGTCACTCATACCAATAGGTCAGAAAACCGCATTTTTCACGATTTATGTAGAGCATATTGTTTGCTCGTATAAAAATCAATCTCCATCCAGTTGGTTGGTTGGGTGATTAAGAGCCGGTAATTGACCTAAATGATATTGCAATTAAAAATCGATTGAAGCATTCATCTCTTCTTTATTTTGGGTCATCGCTATGGTGAAGTCACAAACAAAACACAATTTAATTTGTTAAAAATAAACTTTTATAAGTTTTAATCCGGAAAAGGTATAAAAAATAAACCTTAACAGGTTAATTAATAAGCGCTTAGTGTGTGTTGATGTTGAAGGATGTTTCAACTTTTCATCATGGGAAGGAGGAAACAAAGGAAAAATGGACGAGAAATTTACAGGAAAATTAAGTGCGATAATTTGCCCCACTTGTAAACTTATCAAAGAAAGAACACTGAATAAGTATTTTAATGGGAAATATTAAGGGGAATAATAAATGTAGTTTCTGGTATTAGAAATTAATATTTAAAAATTAAAAAAAAAAAATAAAAACCAAAACCAAAATTTTTAATTTGAGGTTTTTTGCTTTTAACTTGTAGATTATAATTTAATTAACGAAATTGTTTAAAAACTCTTATCAAAGTAAATAGACCGCTAATCGTAAATATGGACAAATTTTTATTGTTTTAAGAGGCGACGGGGACAAATATTCTCAAGTCCTCAAAACAATACACTTCCAGGAATACTCAAATCTGTACAACTAGCGCTACATTGACCTGGAATTGCTAAATAATATGTAATAAAAATATTTTGCTTTAATGAATATGCATTCCTAATTTATAATTCTTCAAATTATTATAATAGCAAAAATTAGGCAAAGTTTCGATGATTATATTAGAATCCAAACATATTTGTCTAGCTTGTCACCCAACAGCTAGACAACAGGTCTAATGGTGAGGAACTTTACTGAGGGCACTGACTGATCTCCCGATAAATCTGTTGATGATTTTATCCTATTGGAGAGATGGTTGCCTGGATGGATTATTTGCAAGGGGTTGAAGTCTTCTAATTTTGGAAATTCAAAAACCAGGATAAAAATTATTGCAATTTTACAATGTTAGTGTACAATATACCGCTGTAGGTAGTATGTTGGTTCATTAGACGAAAGCCAGTGGTTCAAACTACAGCTTAGCTTCTGACAAAAACTCTGAGAGTAAAGGAAATTGCTATGAAAAGTTTCTCAAAATTAAAATTAATTAAACTGTAATTGTAACCACTCATGGATAAAATTAAGTCACATAACATGGGTAGCGTGAGAAGCTAGGTTCTAGTACTGACTAAATAATTGTATTGTCCACATTTTTACATTTTGTTTACATAAGGCGATACATTCGTATTTTACGTCTATCATAAGATTAAGTAGCAACACATATGATGCCATATTTGAATACCAATGGGAGTATAATTCGGGCATTCCTTCATTAGCTCCTGTTACAGATTAAATTCATTTATTCTACGTTACATTGTGTTACAATAAATATAAATTCATTTTCGACAATAACATTTTATTTAATATGACTTTCATGTTAAATGATTTATTATTAAGTATGTAAGTATTGTTGAAACATACGTATGTATATTTATAAAAAATGCATATAAATTAGTACGGAAAATCACGTCATCATTACCTGTAAATAAACAGTGACAATGGCAAAAATTCCAATAAGAAATTATTTGGAAACCGTAAAAGAAATTGGGTTAATTGTGACAATATATTGCAGGCAGCTGATCTCTTGTTCTTTTTTGCTTTTTAAGGGAAATTTTTGTCGGATTTTTATTTTTTTTTTTAATTTTTTGTTTTGTTTTAAAATTTTTATCAAATTATATGGAATTCTTTAAATTATAAAGAAAACGGTCGGTAGCCGGGACAGAAAAATGTATACATATGTTAATTATTTACGTTTTTTTTTTGTGTGTTTGTTTAATATTAAAATTTAATAAATTTTTCTTTTTTGTATTTTGCGTGGTTGTCTGTTAAAAGCGTAACCTTAAGAGTATGGAAAGTTGAATATGGTGATAAAAAAAATTCACTTTGAAAATTATTTTTTTTTTACTTTACAATTTTATGACAAAATAAATGTGTTGACGTTTTCAATATTTTTTTTTGTTTCGATTTCTTATACTAGATAACGAGAGGAGCTCGACTGTTGTTTAAGTGGTTAAAAATTGTATAACACTCACTCACTTATTGAACCTGGACGCTGTCGCTGTCACTATCACTGTCACTGTCGCCGCTTTTAATTTCAATACTGGTTTTATTTATAATGTATAAATATGTTAAAAACTTATTTATTTTTCCTAATTACTTTCTTATATTTTAAGAGATTTCAAAGAAAAACAATACATTTGTTAAACTTTAGCAATAATATTTAATTTTTTTATGATTAATAAAATCAACACTTTTTCTTTTAAATATTCCTTGAGAATTTTGTTTCTCTTTTGTTTGCTTTTGTTTTTTCTCGTGTTGTATGTATTACACTTTCAATTTTTATTTGAGTGCTTTGTTTTCGTGTGTATATTTTATTGAATTTTTCTTTTTAATATTATTTTATAAAATTACACTTTTTTCTTATTTTTATAATTTATTTATTTTCTTTCAGAATTTATTTTGGCTTTCTTTTGAATATCAACACTTTTTAATCGTTGTACGTGAATGAAAAAATCACAAGCGAATGAGTTGATTTACACGTCAGTTCGATGTGTGTTTGATGAAATTTATTTTTTTCTTTATGTTTTTCCAGATTTTATTTTATACCCGATTTTCTTCTTTCTCGAGTCCTATTCTATGTTTTACCTTTCTGAATAAGACAACAGCAGAAAAAATAGCAAAAGGAAAAGGAATAACGGATAATATAGTTAACAATGTTGCTAAACGTTTGGGGTGAAAAAGCGCTTAGATCAAACAATTCAATTAAAACGATCAGAATTAATAAACAGAGAAGGTGTTATGTATCATTACAACAACGTCAGACCACCCAAGCAACTTTAAAGACTCGACAGACACAGATAGAACCTGGCTGGGAAGTTTGATATTCCACCATAACTACATCAGACCACACTCACATCTCTGAAGATCCGACAGAAACAGATAGAACTTGTCTGGGATGTTTGATGAATCCACCGCATAACCCGGTCCGGTGCGCCCATCCACTTTCATTTGTATCGATCTCTACAGAAATCTCTTAATGATGTAAATTTAAATTCAGTGTAGGCCTGCAAGAACGTAATTGAATCAATTTTTCGCTTAGAAAGACGAGAAGTCCTAAACTTATCGAATAATGTTTTTTTTACCTAAAAAATGTTAAATTGTTATCAAACACTGCGACAACTCTTTAGTTTAATAAAACTTATTTCAAAAATGAGAAATTTGTTGGTTTATAAACCGCATATATTGACGAATCGAATTAAAACTGTCGAAATAGTCTAAAAATAAAAATCGCTTTTTAAAAATAAAATCCTTTCTCCACATGGAAAAAAATTGCCAATAAATTTTTTAAAGTAGGCCACACTTTCTCTCTGTAAAAAACACCCTCTCTCTTTATATCTGCTACATTTCCGAATGAACTCTCATTTTTTTGCGCATACGTTTTAATTTTTTTTTTAATTTTTTTTAACCCGCAAATCTGTATAACCATATAAAGGTGTTTGTGTAATAAAACACAAATATGACATACACATCTATACACTGATAAACGTTGCATGTAAATGTAAGGAATAAACACACAGGAAAATGAAAAGATGACAAATAAAATTCACCACTGTAGAGAATGTAAAAAAAAAGAACAGAATGGAATACATGTAAACAAGATAATATTTGCATGTGTATGTATATATGAGTGTTTAATGTGTATAAAAATGGGGTTGCTTGGGGTTGTTTATTTTCTCTGTGTCTCTTTTTTAGCGTATACTTTCAGCTTTTGATTGTTGCTTAGTGATGCTGTTATTTTTGTTCTGTTTATACCAATTTGTTGTTTTTGCTTTAATTTTATGCAATAGTTGTGCGTCTTAACCAATTTAGCTGATTCAATTCCATAAATGGGGGTTGTTGTCTCAGTCAGTCAGTCATTACTCAACAAAAATTTTTTCTTTCCAAGTTGTTTCGTTCGTGTTTGTTTTTATGGAATTGAAATTGAAAACAGTGTAGCCGCATTTAAGCGTTTATTCAAGTGGTCTTGTTATTATGGGATCAGGTGGTATTGAGTAAATGCAAGACAAAAAAAAAAATAAAATAAATAAAAACGTAGCAAAACATGTTGCAATAAAATGTGAAGTTAAGTAAAGTAAATAAATAAACGGTTTAAATGACTTGTTGTTTCATTAAATTGTTGCTAAATTATATACGGCCATTGTATATACTCGTAGGTAAGCTGCCAGCAAATGTTCTTGTTGTTTTAATTTAAATTAAAAAAAAATATTATAAAATGAAACAAATATGGCAGTGCAATTTTATAGAATTGTGAGAGGAAATTAACAGTGTTGGGGACAACTTTTAAGGTAATGTTGTTAAAAATAATATTTATTCTTAATTAATATGTTCGTTTTTAAATTATGGACTTGTGAAATCATTAAAAGTTCTACGTTTTTATTTAGAACTACAAGATAATAATATAAATTTAAATATTACTACGCAATATGTTTAGAAGAATATTTAATACAAATTTTAATAATTGCCATATTGGCAACAACGGATGACAATTCGTATCGTTCTAGGAGATGCTACAGTAAATAAATCACTTTCTTAAATGGATAGACTTAATGAATTTAATTGAAATAAAACAAATCAATAACAAAACTATGATGAAAATGCTTTGTAACAATCTTATGTTCCTTATAGAAACGAAGAAGGATATACAAATTTTGCGAGTTCTTGGTATGAGACGTGCGGCGTGTCTAATTTGAATTAGAAAAATGGGAATTACTGCTATACCTTAAAGAGTTATGGCGGGTTAATAAATAATATGAAGCTTCGGAAGCTTCTCCCGCATCGTTCTTGTAGACCACAACTGTTGAAAATTTTTTTTATGGTTGTCAAAATATGAAATTCTTATCAAAAGGTTTGTCATATTAACTGACGTTAAAGCGGTCACTAGATTTGATTCCTAAAGATTATTTAAAGAACACTGGGAGTTTCCAGAGATGACAGCGGATACATTCAATGTTTTCGCGAGACGTAAATGGAAGGAACGTATAATATAACCACACAGCTGACGCAATTCCAAAAGTTGGTTCAATTCTAAGAAATTGATGCATGAGATGAGTATACCCTTCCTGAGGGGCAAATAAATGCTCTTACATAGACTTTTACCATTTGCAAGAGGAAAAATAAGAAAATTAACCCAATTTTATAGTAACCTAGTAAATTCGTTTCGTTATAGATAGGCAGAGAATACGATTTGCGTTAAATCTATCATTGAATTCACAATAGGCACTGCATAGCGGTCAAAACACGACAATGGCTACAGACAATACACATTCAAAGGCGGGGAATCCTTTACATCTTTTGCAGCTATATTTTTTGTGTCTTTTGTGTATTTTTTGTGTAGCCACAGGTGGTTTGAATGTTGGTTCTAGATTGTGGGATTGTAAAGGCAAGCAAACTATATCTATATCCCCGGTCGTGTGAGAATTCACGAAAATGAGCAGGCAGATGAGCTTGCAAGGAATTGAATCTGCCTCAAGCTTAGCTAATACTACGCAAGGAATCGTACTACCGAACATCAATAAAGATCTCCTTGAGGGCAACAGCACTAAGGGAGACATTATAGGGATATCCCATATAAATTGATTACAATAAATCGCAATACCTTTATACAACAATAATATTAATAACAAAAAACAACAACAGATTATCATCACTTACATAAAAATTCACTTTTGACACGAAGAAAATAAATCGACTGACAGCGAAAATAAATCACAACTGAAACTGCTGCTAACGATGATTTACAGCAGGGAAATGAAACAAAATTTTTATATTTTGCTTAAATAATTCCTTATTTTTTTTAGCACTTTTTATTCATTATTTATTGAATTTATTTCAATCTTTTTTTTTTTTTTTTGCACACAATTCGAGATTGGAATCTGATTTACGTTGAATTAATAATTAAATTCTCTTATTGGCAATAACAAAATCGCTAAATAAACATTTACAAATACAACTTTCAAAAGGAACATTTTTGCCAAGAATATAAACAAAAACGTTTTCAAATAATTTTCAATTTTATTTGGGTACAACACTTTGGGAATTTGTTTTCACTTTTTCTAGAGATTTTTTTTTAATAGAAATAGAATAGAATATAACAAGAACAACAACAAAAACAAATTAGTTTAAGGTCATTATAAGAATAAAAAGAGGAGAGAAAAAAAAACGCAAATTTCAAAATAATTTACATTTTCAATGTCAAGATAAAAATAATAAAAAAAAAAAAAATTTTTTTTTTGGAATTTTTACAGGCAGTCTCATAAAATAACAACTTCTTATAGAAATAAAATGAAATTCAAATTAAAATTCAATTATAAAAACGCACGTACTTTTTCTTTGAATAATTTTCTTAATTTTTTTTTTGTTGTTTTCAATATGTTTTTTTTTTATTATTGTTTTGTAGGTATTTTTATAAACACTAAAAAATTATTCAAAACGAACCGTGTAAACACGTCTGTAGTTTAATGTACGACTAGAACTAGAAAACTGAAACGAAATTAGCAAAATACATATTAAAACAAAAACAAACAAATTATAAGAGAGAGAGAGAGCGATAAACAGTGGTTGCGTTTAAGCAAAAAAAAATGACAAACATATACTCTCTCAAAAAGGAAAACAACGTAATAAACATACACACACAAAAAAAAGAAGCACTGAAAAGCACAAACACTCTTACATGGTATTTATTGTCTACGTAAGTCGTTGTCTCTTCACGAATTAATGGGGTTTTAAACAATAACACAAACAACGAAATAGAAAATAAGAAATTAATGAAAGATAACAAAAACAAAAATTGTATAAACGTAAATCATATTAAATAATATTGTAGGAACGTACGTATAATAGATTGTATTTAATTTGTTGTGTTTATTATTGTTATTGCTTATATTAAAAGAGAAAGAGCGAGCTAGAATGATTGAGAGAGTGGGAGATCTTGAAAGTAATTACAGTAAAAAGTCATACAAGTGGGTGTAAGTAAAGTCAGAACAACGGCTTGGAAAGAGAGTATTAGGAGAAGAGGCGAAAGTGAGAGTAAAGAATTTAAATTTAAATTTGTTTTTGTTATATTTTATATTAAAAAAATTATAATCAATACATGTTTTATGTAAATATTTAAGACATTAAGACATTTTACTGTAAATTTTTAAAGAACATTAAAATAAAAAGTGTTTGCTTAACATAATGTTTCATTTTCATTACGTTTCATTTCATTTATCCTACGTAACAGTAACAGTGTACAACATGCAACCAACATGTAACGTATAAATTTAATTTGAATTTCTTTAACTACAATCATTTAACTGTGGAAATGTTAACAAAAAAGAAAAAAATTTGCAATTGATAAATCTTATGCAAAAAACCAATAAAACTACTACTACTTTCTTTTGATATAAATTTCACATTTGTTTTATGTAACTCGAACTATACAGCGAAAAGATATATTGAAAACTGAAGTTATTAACATGTTTCAAAATAAATTCGAATTTAATTAGCAGTTCGGAAATTTGATACTATTTTGAAATCAAGTTTATATCTTTGTGAGCGAGCGAAGCAAATAGTAGTCGAACATTGTAAGGTTTGAAGAGTCAAACCTGCTCAATTCTTAATATCTTAAAAAAATTTAAATTTCCGGGTCTTCACATAATTCGGTAGGCGCTATGACTTGGTTGATATGTTTACAGACCCGATAATTTAATTTCGAACACGAAAATATCTTTACCAACGCTTTCGAACGTTCTCCTTTTTGGGAGCCCAAAAGCCTTCCTACTTCTTATTATTAACAACGAATATCATAGAAATGACAGACAGAGCTATCTCTCAAGAAAAATACAACAACAAGTAGAGCGTTGTTTGAGGCAATGATAAACTGCAAGCCTATCATCCTAAAACGTACTTAGCTTTAAGAACTTGATTTATGAACTGAAATAAAATAAAGAAATAATAAGCGGGTTAGGGATGTGCATTTTGACAGTCCTGTTTTTTTTTCAAGCAACGAAACACAATCAAAATGGAAAACGGCTATGAAATGATTCACTTAGTTGCCCAGGTTTAACGCTTTTGGATGGATTCTTGTTGCCTATTGATATTGAATTTTGCTTAATGCATAAAAAATAATAAGAGAATGCTTTATTGATTAAACATTATCCTTTCTGGTTATCTTTCTGCTTATTATTTTGAGATAATTTCCATTTGAATATTTTCAAAATCATTCCCTACCAATCAATCCCTATCACTTATATTATACACTTATCACACTGTATTAAAATGTGCAGACTACAGCAAAAACGTGTTTGCTGTACATTGACCACTCAATAAAAAAAAAGTTATTTTTTCATAAATGAATCATTACATTCAATTAAAAAAAATATTAAAAAGCTGTTTCATACTTTTAAAAAAGATAAAAAAAAAATTAAAAAAAAACGTTTTTTATTTCTTATTCACCTCTGGCTATAGAGTGTCTATGGGAAACATTTTGGAATTTGAAATATTCTGAAAAGAAGAGGAGTTTGCGCTTTTGTTCGTTTTGTGTATAACGAAAGTACTTACACTTATACGTACATATACAAAGAGAATAATAGTTATAAAATGAGCATAGTTAACGGTATTTTCTCTCTGGATTGTTTTATTTTGCTCAGGTGGTAAATATTTTCAATGTTTTTTTGTGATATTTTTTTTAACGATTTGTTTTTATAAGAAAACAAATAAATAAATAAATAAAAACGAAATTGTTTTATAATTAAAAATATTAGCATGCATATGAAAATGTAATTTAATTTGTTTTAATTTATATGATTTAAAAAATTTTGTTTATTAAAATCTACATACATACATACATATTTCTGGGAATACAGATTTTTTTTATTTTATTTTAAAAGCGCAATTTATCTTTATTTCAATAAAGCTAAGGAGAAAAATAAAAACAAAACGTTAAACATTATCGCAAAAAGCAAAAAAAAAAAATGAATATAAAGCGATGGTGACGCATTTAAACACCCACCTCTCTCTAACCAACCTGTTGGTTATTTACACATACGCACACATAATAACACTTACACCGGCACACAATTTATAATTCCAAGCCAATGTCTCCGTGATAAGTGGCTAAGACGTAATTGACATTAACGACAACGTAAAGAAACTACGAAAAAAACCCCTCTCTCTTTCATTCATAAACAAAAAAAAAAGGCTTACACATAAAAAAGAGAAATACAAAGAATAATCCGAGAGAGGGAGGTTAATTCTTCAGCGAATATTGTTTGCGAGTTAAAAAACAAACATGTGCGTGCTTTCCTGCCTTCTTTGAGAGTATGTGTGAGCATATAGTAGAACGCCAACATTATAATTAAACCAACAACAATTTTAATAACAACAAATACCATTGACTACAACAATAAGTGTATACAGTAGCACTTGTAATATTTAAAGTGAGAGTATAAACGCAAATAACAACAAAAAAAAAAAAAAACAAGTGTCGGGTCTTTAATTAAGCATTTTCTAACTTTAAATTTAAATAAAACAAAGTGTGTGTGTGTGTATGAGATATCATCGAAATTTTATATTTGTTATTGATCCAAAGTGACAGATCGTAACTACTTCTCTGAGTGAAGCGCATCCGAAATATCAAGTTTTCCAAGACTCTGGCACATAAATCACACTGGCATGGGTTATGTTGGCTTGGAGAATGATTGTATTTAATGTAATGTGGCATAAGAAGTGTAGCATGTAGCGTCGCCCTTTGCAGACCTGCAGCTTTCACTATTGACAGTGACGGCCTGGTCAATATAGTTCTAAAAGAAATATGGACTGATGTGTGCAGCGAACAAAAAAACCATCGCGACGCTCTTGGATTTCAAATTCGACAATTTGGTTTATTCACGTATCTTACTGAAGACAATTTTTCTATGAAAATTGGGGTCAGTTGTCAACTGATCCTGAGCCCATTTAGCGAACACACATCGTTCTCTACGGTTATTTACTTTCCGTGCCTAGGTCAATTAAATATTATACGGGTGCAAGTCCAAGACACGACCCAAAATTTTCAAAGTTGTAGTCTGAGCAAAGCCGAATTCTTGTACGGCGACGTGAAATCAACTGCCTCTCTTGTTCGCTCACTCGTTTGGACTGAACCAGTGGACTCGAATTTATCCACCACATTGCAAATAAATCTCTCAGTAGGACAAATAAAGAAATTTTATTACTTCCAACTGTTGTTGAATGCTATATCTGACGCGGTTATTTGGCAAAACACACGGAGTAAATGACAATTCAATTTACAGATGGAACTTCAACAAGATGTGCGTTATCAACTGTCAAAGTTTGGAAGACTCTGTTGGAAGACCCGATATAAGATGTTAAAAGAAAACAAAAACAAAAAATTGTGTGTATATGTGTATGCGTTTCTTGAAGCAAGAAAAACACAATACAACTCTATAGCAAATGTGTAGGAGTTCTCCTTTTTTGTACTGCACTACTGTGTTTGCGTATGTAAAAGAGCATGTCATTATTTTGCTTGTACACTGTGAGGTTGCCACATTATTACAATTAAGAAACTTAAAAGAATCCTTAAAAAAGGAATAATTAAAGGATTTTTACTATAGAACTACTTAAAGTGTAATTTTGGTGCTAAAAATCTGAAGAAATTAACACGTAACACCATTTCCTTTATCTTTATGGCAATGAAAATCCTGCGGGGAGTTAACTCCGTTAAGTGCTAATTACTTTGAGCAATCAAGTGTTTCTTCCTGGGATACATTAATTTCTCACACTTTAAAAGTATATGTTCCGATGATTCATTCCCATCAGTACAGCATTTACATATTGTAATTTCCCAACTAAATTTTTAATTGTCTCAAACCCATTTGGTTTGAGAAAGGTTTTTGCCTCTCTTTATCTTCCTTTTCATTGAGCATCGCTTTCCAAATATCCGTATATTTTCAAGGAAAATTATTGAACGATTTTAGATTTCCTTTATCCTGGAAGACTAATCACTAGAAAATTGCAAAAAATCATGGAAAAGATGAGAAATATTGGCACATAAGCACTATGGATGTTACTATTAAACTAGTCGCTCATCATGCAGTCGTTAATCATTTGAAGAAAACTATATACACAGAGAAGCTCGTGCCAGCTGGCCAGTGGAACTATTTCTGTGGATCACGTACAAAAAGTTTGTGTGAAAAAGACAAGGCCATGATAATTATGTATTTCTGGTGAGATTTGAAGGGAATCTAATGAATCTGATCTCTTCTGAGAGCAATTAATGAAATTGGCAGCAAGCAGCTTAATTCGAATGGACAGAATTAATCCCTCATACAACGTCAGACCACTACAACCCTTCAGTCAGGATTACGGCCTAGCTTCTCACACCACTCATGTTGTGTGTCTTAATTTTATACTTGAGTGGCGGGACCTACAGTTTAACGTCGACTCCAAACGACAGATTTTGAGAAACTTTTTCATGGCAGGTTTATTTCTCTCAGAGTTTTGCCAGAAATCTGCTGAGAGGAAGTCGCCGAAGAAATATTTTTTTTTTATGTCTGGCCTGAGACTTGAACCCGGGCTTTTCGTATAGTAAGCGTCAGATCACACATCTTTGAATATCTGGCAGATACCGAGCGAGATCGGCGGGCAAGTTTTGATGCAATATTTTTCGCCTTTAGATTTACTCTGCAGAACTCTCTCAATGGTATACATTTAAATTCCTCAAAGGTCTGCAAAATCCAATAGGATCTCCAGATTCAGAAAACCCAGGAGTTCTAATGTGATTTAATAATGATTTTATTCCAAATATGGCACATATTTCCTTGAATAAAGCTCGTTTAAAATATATAAAAGGTCAAATTGGAATATTCTAAGAATTGCTGTTAATATTAATTTTCTACAATTTAGCCAGGTATATATGTACATACATGGATGCTCCACATTTACTCACTGATAAAACCGCAATTTTGAGAAGGTTTTTTACAATGAATTTTTAGCTGCAGCAACAAAATAAACATTGTTTTTAATCTTTTCCAAATAATAAAATTATTTTCACTTAATTATGAAATAAAATTTAAAAACGAAAACAAATTAATAGAAAAAAAAAATAAAAAAAACATCACAAAAATTTTTTTGATTTACTTGGAATTTATTTAGAAAAAACCCAGCAAACGATTGAAATAAAAAAATTCTTTAAATTCCCGGAAAAATTCTTGGATTATCTTCATAAAAATCATGACATAGTAATTAAAAAATAAAAGTGGGCAAGCTACTCAAACAAGAAGGCGCGGGTATTAC
This sequence comes from Sarcophaga rosellei, assembly GCA_930367235.1. NCBI lineage: Eukaryota > Metazoa > Arthropoda > Insecta > Diptera > Sarcophagidae > Sarcophaga > Sarcophaga rosellei. Next base: position 81,129,631 of record OV884018.1, read on the forward strand.
AGTTGTATGCGTTGCCAGTAGCAGAGGATTCTTTTTATTTTCATTGTGTGTGTATAATTGAGTGAATTTGGTTTCGTTTAATTTTATTCTCGCCCTCCCAACAACACGCATTATACTGTTGTTTTTGTTTTACTTTAATGGCGCCTACTGTTTTAGTTGCTATGTACGTGTGTTTACATTAATTTCAAAGGAGAGCAGCAAAAACACAGAGCAGGAGCAGTGTTATCAAATTAAGGAATTATGATGTTATTTCATCGTTTTAAGGATGTAAACTTTTTGACTGCTCACTAGTGTAGTATTGATATATAAAAAAAACGTTAGTTTGATATAAAAACAACGCAAACATTGTCAACACTTATCTTTAAAGAAAATATTAAATACGATATGAGTAGTAAAGCGTGGTTGCTGGGTATTCGTCATCGAGGCAGCGGTGGTAGAAAGTTACGTTACGTTTTCCGGTGGATTAAATTCATTTCTTTTGTTTATTTATTCCCCCATATTATTTAACGAAATGTTTGCGTGGGCCGTTCTTAAAAAATGAACTGATTCTACGTTTGTTTTTGCATTTTTTTTTCTAATTTTGGAATTTTTTTTCTTCCACAAGACTCTGCTAAATACACACAGTTTTTGCTAAAAATAGTGGAAAAATAATACTAAAACAGAAAAAATAAATAAAAAAAAAAGAACATGTTTTATTTTTATGAATGAATTTTAAAAGAAAGCATGAATGATAACCCACACACGCACACACATATACCGCTTGTTATAGTAAAACAAGCGATAGGAAATAGAAATTATTCAAATGAGTAAGCCTTGACGTCGTCAAAATTTGTTTTGAGCAATAAGATTGAAAAAAAAACGAAGAGTGCGTGAGTTTAAGAATTTTTAAAACGATTAATATTTAAACAATATACAATTTAAACAATTAATTAACAGAATTATTCAAATAGAGGGCGTTAAAATGAGAGGAAATCAAACAAAATAATTAAAATTCACAAAAAATTATAAATAGTGGTCAATACACATGAGGTTAGAACGTAGGAGAACCATGGGATCGTGTCTACTAAGCCAACACGCTACCTACTAGACTACGGTGACTTTTGTAAAAAAAAGCCAATATTACGCGACTCCAACACTCTAACTTTTATAGTTCCAGTACTGTCGTATTGCAAAGATAATCAACCTATCACGATTAGCTATGCGTCAACAGTTTTATTTGAGTTTATATTTTTCCAGGCATTCCAGGTACATACCTCTGCCTCTACTTCGTCTTCTATAACTACTCACTGAAATTTTCGCCACGTCATCGAAAACATAACCTACCCAATTCGATTTCCACTTGACTATTTCAGCATGTGAACTGACGCATAATAACTGTACATATTTAATATACTTTTAAACAAATCCCATTAACGACAGGTTAATTTTTCTTACTTTTTTTATATCAATTATACGCCCGGTTAATAACTCTTCCTACACGTACTGTACGTATTTACGTTTGCCATACCATAACCAGAAATAAAAGGATGAGTTGATAGACAATTTTGCTTGCTTAATTGTTTACATTATTTTTCTTTTACTAAACAACAACAACAACAATATAACTTTTAAAATTTTTGTACATCACGTGCCATATTATGAGCGCACATGACAGTAAATAATGAAATGTTTTATAAGCGACTCAAAAATTCGTTGTTAATTACTGTTGTTGTCATTTTTATAGGCTCAAAAGCGAACATTGTTCTAGTTTTTCTTTAGAATGGTAAGACAAAAGAGAGCGACAAAAAAAACATTTTAATTATAAAAAATATTTACAGTTATTGTGTTTATTTTATACTATCGGGTCTTCTAATAGGAACTTCCGTACTTTTAAAGCTACATCTGTCAAATTAATTGTTATTTATTCAGTCTGTTTTGTCAAATCCCCATAACATTCAACAGCTCGTGAAGTTAATAAAATTGTTTAATTAAAATGAGTGTCCGTTCTACCGAGACGATTATTCGCAAGGTGGTGGATAAAATTGAGTTCACTGGTTCAGTAAATGATCGACCAACACTCGTACATCGACGAAAAGAAAGATGTACCGAAAACATAATCAGAGAGGGCCAGATTGTTATCTCAATCAGCTGCTATGTTTTCGGACAAGATGCGGCAGTTGATTTAAAGTCGCTTATAATAATTCGACCTTTCGCAAAAGTTGAAGAATTTTACACAGTGTCTTCCACCCGCGCCATTACAAAATTCCGCTGACCTAGGAACTGTAGGTAAACGTTCACCAAACGGACTCTGCAACGGTTGACAAAATGACCCTAATTTTCACTGAAAAATTATCTTCACCGATGAGGCCCATATCACGGGGAATGAGTACATGAGCCAATAAAATTGTCGAATGTAGGACAATAACATGTAGTCGCTGTAGCCTAGTAGGTAGTGTGTTCGCTTATTAGACGAAAAGGCCGGGTTCGAGCCCCAGGCCAGACATCAAAACGGATTGTAAAAAAAAAATATTTCTTCGGCGACTTTCTCTCAGCAGATTTCTGGCAAAAACTCTGAGAGTAAATAAACCTGCCATGAAAAAGTTTCTCAAAAATCTTTCATTCGGAGTCGACTTTAAACTGTAGGTCCCGCCACTCGTGCATAAAATTAACACACACAATTTGAGTGGCGTGAGAAGCTAGGCCTTAATCTTGACTGAAGGGTTGTAATGGCCAATTATATGTACGACACTAGCGTGGATATCTCACGCGGAGGTGATATGAACTAGACACCGAGATCGTTTGATTTGATTCCGTACACTTATTCTTGTGGGATTTTTTTAAGTCGCAGGTGTATGCGAATAAGCCGTAAACGATAGCAGTCTTCAAACATAACCCTTGTAATCGGTCAAATTCAGACTGATTTATGTGCCAGAGTCGTAGAAAATTGGGTATTCCGTGGGGGACATAATTAAAACATTAACAAGTCTTTCAAATGAATAAAATTTTGTTTTATTTAAATTTAAAGGTAGAAAACGCTTAATAGAAGAACCGATACATATTTTCTTTTTGTAACAGGCCCTCCCCAACAACAACTTCAACTAAAATGTAAACGCAGAGTAAGAAACTAAAACGTGAACTCTCTTTCTCTCATTCTTATTGTAAAGAAAATCCAACGAAATGTAACAAATTATAAAGTAAACTACACAAACAGTTTATTCTTCGTTTTTAGAATTACAAAAAAAAATTGAAAAAAATTTAAATTATTATGTATTGTTGAAAACATTTTAAATTTGTTTTTACAACTAAACCACTAAATAATTGTAATATTTGAGTGTGTGCTGTTTTTCGAATTGTGCACGTTTCAATGTTCATGGTTCAATGCGGAAATAACGGGCGACATTTAAGTCTAGGGCGTATTATAGTGGAAGCAAATCATTCTGTTCCGTTTCTTTTCACAAGCGCCGGCATTACACAAAAAAGAAAAACTTTTTTTATTGAAAATAATAAAAAAAAAATTTCAAACTTTTTTTTTTGTTAGAAATGCATTTTGAGCACGTAACACGGTGAAGTAGCAGTGTTTCACGTATAATATACTAAGTATTTGGCATTTTTAGTGTAATTTGGGGCATCGTATGGCAATGACAATCGATGATTTGTTAAATTGTTAAGCGTTTTATCGTTCTGATCATGCCTTATAATTAACTTAATTATATGTACACATATACATACATATGTATGTGACGTAAACACATCATTAATTCCACATTTAAATAAAAGAAAAATAAATTTGATCTCAGGTCGCTGAGAACAAAAATGTCAAATGAGGCAACATTTTTAAAGGCATCCAAAGTTCCACAAATCTGGAATATTTTGAGGTTAAAAACAACTTTGCCTATTATGGCTGGGAACGGATCTATAAGCTGCAGGCACTAGCATAATTAACTCCCTGATAAATAATGAAAGATTTTATAAACGACATAAAAATTCGTTAACACATACTCTGACAAGCTATTTATGAGAATGTGTCATTTCTAGACCATATATCGTTAGTCTAATTCGCAAATGTGTTAAGTCCCTTTTTTCAAATTTTACAGGAGACACAAAAAACATTGTAACATTTCCATTTTTAAAATTTGTAAACTTTTTAAACGCAATTATTTTTATAAAATAGATCTCTTTAAATGATCTAGATCAAAAATCAATTCAAAAAAATTAAATCAAATCAAAAAATTAGCACGTGTTTTTAATATTTTTCGTAATTTTGTGGACTTAGCGTTTTTGCCAACCACAAAATTACAACAACTTTAAATTACATAATGAAATTTTTTGTTGTTGTAAAATATGTATTTTGTATAATGTTACCGTTTTACATTAAAATCTGAATTTTTGAAAAAAGTGGACTTAGCGTCTTTGCGAATTATACTAACGATATAATAATGTAACTAGGAGTACAAATGCAGTTTACCACGAAATGAAAACGGTACACATGACAGGCACAGTGTTAATAATTGTTGTCATTTTCTCATGCACAAAAGCAAACATTACTCTAAAATTCTTGTTGTGAAACAAGACAGAAAATAATGGGAGAGAGAGAGAGAGAGAGAGCAATTAATGGTATATGGTGTTCAGATATGCACCTTTATTGCGTAAATCGCAATAAACGCCATTATTGAGCTCAATATTTCATATAAAGTTTCAGTTAATTATTGCGCAATAAATACGCAAATTGTTATAATATTGAGAAAAATTTAAAATGCAGCACTGTCATAAGTACATATGTTCAGAACAATTTCTGTTGATGTTTGACAACTCGAGTGTCAACAACGATAAAAAAAAAACAAACAATCAGCTGTTCTGTTTACCAGCCATCAAATGAATATTGAATAAGCAGCTGAACTGCGTTATTATTATGTCTGAACACTTAAAATATTGTACTCAATAAACCGAATATTGACTCAATAAAAGTGCATAGTATTAATTATAAAAATATTTACAGTTATTTTGTTAACTTGTCTCTGAGTATTAAACAAAGCTATACAACGAAATGTAACAACGTCTTTAAGTAAGACTTCAAAAAGTAATATCTTTAATCTGTATTGATTGTTTTTTTCTAAATAAATTTTTAATAAGTATTGACAAATTTTACACCCCAAACTAAGCCATAAGTACTTGTAATTATTTGCTCTTAAAATTCAAAATAGTTCCTCTGGTGCAACAACAAATATTACTTGTTAGAGGATTTAACGTTATTTTACAAAATAATTTTTTATACTTTTATTTGCATTTATTTTTATATGTAACAAGTGTGTTTGATTATGCAAATTCGAGGAAAAAAACAAACACAACTGTATACCTCAACACGTGCCAAAACAAGATCACTTCAACCCCGCAGTTCATTTGGCTTTTTAAGTGATAGTGGAGAGAGAAAAAAAAAACTGAAAAATATATTCCGCCTGTCAATACGCCATCACTCATTTACCCAACTAGGCAAACGGCCAATACAACCAACAATCAACCTTCTATTTCATTTTTATGTCTACATTTCTGTGTTTTTTTATATAATTTGTTTGCATTCGTATTTTATTTGCCTCATTTTAATTAAATCATGGTGCTAAATGAACACCGGCCGTCTACCCAGACAAATAATGATTATTGATCTGTAGATGTTAGTTTTTTTATTGCTCTATTAATTATTGCCATCTTTTATCATTTAATGGTTAACATTTAAACGATTTCTTGGAATTGTATTCCATATTGTATGGCTTTATAAGTAGAGTGGAACTTTTAAATTTAAAAATTATAAATATTTTAAATAATATTTTAAAATGCCATAAAGTAGACTTTAATTTGTATACTTCTTTGGGTAGATTATAACCCAGCAAACATTGAAATGAGAATTAACATTTAAAAAGAAATTTTATTATTTAAACTATACACATTTTTATAAATAATCACCGAACATTCTGACCAAATACTAAACTGAACATAGCCCTAGACAGCATATTATTCGGTTGATAGCGACATGAGAATTGTGATGGAAAGAGCACAATTTTCATAAATTACGGAATTACGAGAGTCGGTAGAAAAAACGGTATGGTTTCTAAAAACTATATGGCGTAGAACATCTCAATTAAAGAAATTAAAAAAATCTTGTGACAAAATTAAATCGATATTCAAACACTAGACATTTTGGCTAAAAATTGAACACACTCATTCTTAAAAAAGAGTTGAACATACCACATTATTACTGCATGTATTAACATCGAATGCACCGGTAATTCTACATTATTTCAGTTTTCATTATGCGGTTCTCAGAAAAGAGAAGCAGCGCTATTTAGGCGTGAAAAGCAAACAAAATGATATTTTCCAAGCGCTCCACTAGCTCTTAATTAGTCGCGTGTTTGTCTACCGCTGTAGAGAATTGTTTGAGCAGACTGAAGTTGTTATAGGCCACCTTCAATCGGGCCGTCCACTCTCCGTTCGAATGCCGCAAATCACCAAAGGCGAATGTCTTATAAAAGTCCATGGGTCGAATTGTTAAAGAAGACATGGGTCTTGGTGCTTTTAAGCGCCGTAACGGACATTTATTGACTGCAGATTTGAAAAAAAAGAACTAGGATAGAAAAATCCAAACAACTTTTGGTGAAGCATGCTGCTAACACTTTACCATGCAGAAAATAGTGACGGGTATATACAGTTATCTAAGCATGCATTATTATTGACGCCTAGAGTTGAAATGGATCACCCCTCAGCTTGAGTCATAGCTGGGGTGTCGCTTACAGTGTGATCACTGACTTGCATTTCTACGAACAAGGGATCAAAACATCGACTAAACTTTACCAAGAAGCCTTTTTTGAAACCGTTGGAAAAAACTTAACTGTTCTATGGTATGCTCTTTCCAGCAAAATTCTGCACCAGCTCGTAAAAATGAATCGATCAAAACGTAGCTAATAAAGAATTTACTAGCATTCATTTCCTCTGAAGAATTACGATCTGGCAGTTCTAATTTGACTCCATTGGACTACAAATTGTGGACAATTTTAGCCATGGTTTTTGAAACTTCTTCGAAGATAAATTTAATTCATGTTGTGGCCAATTTTCTAATTGACTAAAAATAGACACATGAGCCTCGTCTATTTTTATCTCAAACGTCAGGTTAATATTGTCGTTGCATGGCAGCGGAACATGATTTTCAGACTGTAGATATTTGCAAATACTCTTGAAAACATTCTGGTCTATCACAATTTCGGATAGCATGCTAAGGATATAAACAAACCAAAGACTTATTGAACATGAAGTCAGAAGACGTAAATGAAAATGGATTTGACATACGTTATGTAAGCATCATGTCGACAAAGCCCAAACTGCTATAGATTTTAATACACAAGGGGAAAACAGATTGACAAAGATGTTGCCGAAACAAGAAAAAGCAAAAGTGGTATCACTAATATAGGAAGAAATAGATCAATGGTCCAAGAAGGAATGGAAGAAATGCTCTATGTTCCCAAAGCGACTTAATGAATAATGAGAAAAGGTACATTAAACTTAGGTACTTGTAGATACATATGATGAACATTCATAGGAATTTGAATATACCATTTAATGCTCAAAACCTTATTCTGTCTTAATATCTTTTAAATGCTTTTAGATGAGCTGAATGAATAGTTAAAAAAAATTAGGATATGGGAACAATAGGTAGTAGTTTCTCTTTGGAAGTATTATTTAACAGCATGTAGTAATCAATAACCGTTAAAAGCATAATGCTGCATTTCAGTATTTCTATATATTATGTCTAGCCACTAGTTTTATATTTATAAATAAAATAAAAATTATTGAAATAATATCGTATAATAAAATTAATATAAGGAGCTATATCACTCACCTTCAATAAAGTCAATATTTTCTGTGATAAATCATAATCGAAATTTGAATACTTTGAACCGCTCATATCGTATATAAAAACTAAACCAGCCTTTTGTGTTTCAGAATCTTGAAGGGCACAATCCAATTGATAGACAATGCCTTGCAGGGTCGTTGTATGTGTTACACTTAATGGACTGTGCTTGTTGGCGGTGAATAGTGCAATAGCAGCACCACTGGAATCACGAGCAGACTGTTGTAAATAAAGAAAACATAGATTAATTGTTAATGAAACTATAACAATAGTCCGTTTTGTATAGGACAACAAAACAAAAAAAAAAAAAAAAATAAACACATACCAGTATAGTAAATTTGCCAGTTTGTAATTCTGAACGTAAAGGTTCTATATCGGGATCTATATTGTAGAGACCTTCTTTAAGACGTATTTGTTCATGTTGTTCGTAAAGCGATACAGCACGTGGTACATCAAATTTGCGTGCATAAAGGAACTTGACAGCTGTTGTCTCTGATATATTACGTCTGGGAGTACATGATGAACCGATATTATTGCAGAGATCAATAAATTGTTTAATAGCCTGTAAATAAGAAACAAACAAAGAAAGTAAATTAAAATGTATGTTTAATTGTTGGATTCACTTTTTCTGTATACAGGGATTTTAAAATCAATGTTGCTTTGTATGACTGACATTTTAAACTTTTTGTTGTCAGTGCTAATTTTCTTTTTATTAATGTCTCAACTTTGCCATACAGTTTCCAGAGATGTGACTTTAATTGAATACAACATTTGCAGCAGCAACAATAACAACAATTTCAAGAATAACAACCGTAAGCAATATTATCAAGTGCAGCAGCTCTGTTTACATAAATGTAAGTTAGCATGTCTCATTGTTTTCGTTGGCTTTGTTTTTGTTTTTGTTTACATTTTAGTTTTTATTGAACGGTTTTATTTTACAAAATACACACACATTATATTAAAAGACTTGAAATGTTTGTTTATTTATTTATTATTGTTGTTGTTGTAGTTGTTGCTGTAGTTTCATTAAAAACAATTAAATTAATTGACTCCAAGTGTAAACACTGTCACTCTGCCTTGTAAATACTAAATCAAGTGAGTAACGCGATTTATTCTTTGTGTTGTTAGTTTATTTGTCATTAAACTAGACATTAATTAAGTTTAACAATTTAAATACAATAAAATGAAGTGATATTTTAATTAAATTTTTTAATTTCAAATTATGACGAATTGAAAGAGAGATTGGAATGAGAAAACTGAAGGAGACAAATAATGTTATTGCGAACCTACTGAGCAGAGGGTTGACTGTCGCCCGCACCTACTACATGCCGCGCAGTCAGGTGTTGATCATATTAATAGTCTGAGGATAATTGCGTAACAAATGATATTATGATGGTCACCCTTGTATGGCATCCTACATCATTGCACTACAAGGACTGCACTTCACTGTAAAGGCATATCAATGAAGATCATATCTTTCATTGAGACATTATAGGCGATTGTTAGATTGTTAGCCCTATACAATATGAGAATGTTATAAGTAAGAAGTAAATGCAAACGTAGAAATTCACCATGAATCTTCACTTTTGCCTCCATTATTTAATGTTGATGATTAAAGAATTCGTGGCGAAAAGAACATCAAAAGCAAGAGGTGAAATACATCTGTTTTCCACAACTACAGCAGCAACATGCGGCCTTAAAATGAACATACTGTAGACTAAGGAAATGAGGGTTTATACGACAAAATCAAACAATTTAACACTGTAACAACAAGGAATCGAAAATGTCCAGTCGTTTTGCTAACTGGGCACCAAGTCGTCTAATAGATAGTGTGTTGGCTTATTAGACGTAAAGCCCGGGTTCGTACCCCAGGTTAGACATCAAAACGAAAGATGACGAAAAATATTTCTTCGGCGACTTCCTCTCAGCAGATTTCTACCAAATACTCTGAGAGTAAATAAGCCCGCCATGAAAAAGTATCTTAAAAATTTGTCGTTCGGAGTCGACGTTAAACTGTAGGTCCCGCCACTCAAGTATAAAAAATTAAGGCACACAACATGAGTGGTGTGAGAAGCTAGGTCGTAATCCTGACTGAAGTGTGAAGTATGAATAAAGCATTTTGAAGCTCAAGAAGAGATGGACATTTTGCAACAAGTGACAAGAAACAAGGTTTTTAAAGTGCCAATCCTCTACACAAGTTAATTTATATCACAGACTCAAGATACATTGCATTGTATATGAATACACATACATATATACATACATATATCGATTTTTTTTATTAACAACAAATTATTTACACACTTAGCATTAAGATTCCTCTGTAAAAAAACAAATATTTCTTGGAATACGTTGTTATAAAACATTTATAATGGGAAACTAATAATGCGGCTATAAAACAATTATTGGCTACTTCCACCGCAACACGTTTACTATCTTTTATAATCAGAATAATTCGCATGAAATTTCTAATAACAAAAAAATAAAATAAAAAAAAAATAGAATTCTAATCAGCGATTACTGTTTATGGCGTGAATGAACGCAAAGTTAAAATTGAAAAAAAAAAAATGAAAAGAAAAAGAAAAAATAATAAAAAAAACTACTGAATTGTATATTTACACTTCAGCGTGTTTAATTCTAGAAATTCATTCATTTCATTGAGAAAGTGAATTAAATATAAATATAAACAATAATGCAGAAGAGTTATTTTTGTTTATAGAATTTTTTATAATGGTTTTGAAAGACATGTGTGTGTGTGTTAACATTATTATGATTTAGTTGAATAGATAAAAATGCAATTCTATTGGCTATTATTGTAATTAAATGAAATCTTTCTGTTGGTTTTTTTATTTTTAAACAGAGCGTTTATCAACGAATTTCTGCTTAAAACGTATGCATTTTAAGCGTTTCATTATGCAAATACATACAATAATAGTAATTCAATTCTTAGAAACAAATTGCAAAATGTAGTAATTTTTATTTTTATCATTTTGCTAAATTGATGAAATGCGTGTTAACATCATATTTGCAGTACACTGTTTAATTTAGAAATTTTTTTGTTTTCCCCAAGTCTTAGAAAATGTTAAACACCTTGTATTTAGTAAGCTATACAACTTACTTAATTAATTACTCATTACAACATTTTAGTTAGAATTACGACCTAGCTTATCACACCTCCCATATCCTGAGTATTAAAGCCATATCGTGTGTGTTAATGCTGCCATGAGCGCCGCAAACTATAGGTTAAAGTCGACTCGGAACGACAGATTTTTGAGAAACTTTTCATGGAATTTTTATTTACTCTCAGAGTTTTTGCTGAGAGGAAATCACCGAAGGAATATTTTTTTATATATAGTTTTGTTGAAAATGTCCGACATGCTTTTTGAATCGTGGTCTCACGTCTATTAAGCCAACACACACCTACTAGACTAAGGCGACTACGATATCGGTGAAGTAGTTTCTGCTAAATCGTTGTCTGCAGGTTGAAATAAATTATTTTGAGAAAAAACTAATTTAAATCGCGCACCTACATAGATGGATTTTACTATTTTGCGTTTTTATCCTTCTTTTCGTATCGTTTATAGGAAAAAATGATTTCTACCTTAATTTTAAGGCTCTAAAGTAACTAAAACCGTGAAAAAAGAATTAAAAAAAATTTTTTTTTTTGAAAATTAGGGACTTAGGGAATCACTTTCAACTATTCGCACCCAGAGTGCTGAGATCAAATATTAAGGCATCAAAATGATAAGTTGTTCCAAATGATATAAAAGACGATACAAATAAATTGGATTATTATAGAAAGTATGTCCTTAGGCTGGACTATATGCTCTTTCTATTCAATGTGACTTTAAAACCAAGCTGGTGCTAAAACTATTGAACACTGCTTTAACGAAGAACAAGTAGAGACAGTATTGCGAGAATTGCCAATGCACTCTGAAATATATAGTGTTTGGTGCGCTTTGTGATACAACGGCATTGTTGAATCGTATTTCTTTAAAAACAATAGAAATTACAACGTTACAAGGGGTATTGTGACAAGATTACTGACATTTTTTTGCAATCCAAAATGACAGAATTAGACTTGGTTGACACATGTGGTCTAAATATATTGATAATGAGCAATTGTTCTTATGTTTTGGAGCAGTATATTGGCTGCTAAAATAATGCGATTTGATCCCAATAGATTATTTTTTATAATCATGCATAGAGGCAAGTTAGCCACAGTTCTAGCACTGGAAGACGACATTACGGCTGCCTTCAGTAAGGCATCAGCCCAAATGCAGAAAAAAGTATGCCACATTTGCAGCTAATTGATAGATCACCTATGGCATTCATTTACTACCCGACGTTACGACGTTTTCAAAATCCAAATGATAAAAAAAAATCACCCGTTATAAATATGTAATTGCAATTATTTTCACATCCGAATGACTGAGTGAGTATGAGAGCACTACTAAGAGGAATTAATTTATATTTCAATTTCAATTAAATCCATCTATTATTATTAATATTTATACTTGATAATAATAAATTATTAATAAATTATAAATAATTAAAACATTTACAAAGAGGAAACAACAGTATTATTAATTAACATCATACACTATAAAATAAAATAAAATGAATCAAAAGTAAATTGAATAGTTTTTAATCCCATCCAATGGAATATTTTTAGATTTATTTTTATAAAACAATAATGCTTGGCGTTAATGTTAATAATGACAAGCAATTGCATATACTTCACATAAAAACTACAAAAATATTAACGTATTTAAACAATTATTGTTTTGTTTGAATTATTATTTGTGCATCGTGTTATGAAGATAAAGAAAAAGTTTCCTAAATCCAACTGGTTTTTTGATTAACAGAGAAGTGTTTATTAAGCTCATCATTATTAATGGGTTAATAAAATACAATAAAAAAAAAACACTTTCTCACCGCACTATGACTCAATTTTGCAAACAAAAAATAAAAGGTGTAAAGGTCTTTAAAAAAAATTTCCTAAAAGCCATTTATTTAATGTTTGTTTGTGTACTTTTTCCCAGTTGTCTTTGACACTTTTTCGTTTATTTTGTTAAAGAGGGTATTCACAGGGTATTGAAAAAGTGTTAACCTGTTACATTAACACTGTTTCAGTATTACGCGGTAGTACAAAAGCAGTGCACTATATATCGACGGTATATACTATGTATCTTTTTTAAGGCTCATTTGATAGTCTGTTCAGAATAAAGATTCCAACTGTATTTTCCGAAGTCGCAGTCACTGTACGAACGCATCTTTCTTGCGCCACAGAACGTATCCCCCGCGTTAAGCGGGGTCTTACTATATTTGTTTTCATTGTCTTCAATTCCAAAACTTGAAGCCGTGACACGGATTTCTACGATTCATCATTCGACTTTTCTGAGTATATTGGAATATTTAGTAGAATCGAATAGACCTGGTTAGATTCATTTCAATGACACCACATTGATAATGAATTTCCACGATTATCGAATAGCATTCTACGAATAGGGATTGTTTTATCTCATTTTAATACGTATAGCCTACGCATATATACACTTAGTTGCTGTAACGGATTTTGAATGATAGGTTTGTTAGTTTCTTGCATCTAGAAGTAACGCACATATGGAGGTGTAGGGAGAAACTCTGCATCCATTTAGTGCAACTTTTTTTTTGATCTGACCTTTCCATGATATTCGTTGTTGATTTAGCCCCTCTGTTGGGGTAGAGGTCAGAGGTCTTTCCGATTGGATTATTTAGATGGTATTAAACCCATTTATACACAACAAGAAACAGTTTAATTCAAAAAAATATATTCGGGTTAAAGTCCCTCTTTCCTTATTAGTTTTTACAACAACACGTCGTTGATTGAAAGACAACTATTTTTTTCCATTTGAAAAATATTTTATTAAGAAAATTTCCAAACGAATCGTTCAACATTTTTGCTACATTTTAAATGCTAAACAAAGTATCTCGACGTATTTATTTAAAAATATTTTTTTTATTTAATTTTATAAAACAAAACAAAATACAAAGAATGCATTAAAAATTCCAAAAATTTGTGTTTTTACTCAGAAAATTGTCGGCATTTGTATTGTCAATGGCTTTAACGCCGGTCGTTAACATTCTAAACGCTTAGACACAACAGCACAAGCTTTTGTTATCGGCTATTTTTTTTTTGTTGATATTTATTACTTCCAGTTTTTATCTTTTATTTCTATTTATTCTTATTTTTTTTCAAAAGAATTAAAAAAAATTGATAAGAAAATTCCCGTTTATTTTAATTTTTTTTTATATATTAGCGGGAGGTTTTATTAAGGAACTGCCAACCAACCTGGTTATATTGCTCGATGCTGGAGTTGCATATTAAAATTTGTTGCACCATTTTGGTTAATTATTTTTTAAAATCGCACTTTAAATTCTTTTTTTTTTTTCTTCAATAAATATTTCAAGACACTTCGTTACTTTTATTGTAAAATATATGTTTTTTATAAAAATATTCGTAAATTTCGTTCTTATATGGTTGTTGTGATTGTATGCTACTACTACAACAACTACAACTACTACTACTAGTACTGCTACTATCACGAGAGATAATGGTAGCAGCTGGAAAATGGTTTAAAATAATGTGTTGCGTCGTTTTAACTGAACCCGTTCGCGTTTGATTCATAACTGAAATTAAAATCGGAACTTGACACTCTGACTACTCTTATTAAGAGAACAACGACAATGGATGACAGACGTTCGGTTTGTTATTTTATTTTTTTTTTTTGCTGCTTTTGTCGTCTCCGTTGACGATCATCAATTATAAAAAGTATTTATTGTATTTCCTTTTGCGCTCCCCTCCCTCCACCAACCAACAACCGTCCGTCCCTATCTTTTAAACACAATAACCCAAAAGCGTTTAAAATAAACAAAATAAATAAAAAAAATTCAAAAGAATTTCTTTTTAAACAAAATTGCCGTTTAAAAAAACGTTTTGTTGTTATTGGTTATTAAAAACTTATAAACAAAACTCGCCAACCACGGTTCGGTATAAAGTTAAAAAAATCACGCAAGTTCAAGGGGGTGAGGGGGGCGCAAGACGCAATAGTAGAAAATTTCAGAGGAACAAAATTTCTGTGGTATATTATCACGGTGGTGACTATGTATGTTTAGAGGGTGTGTTTTTGTCTTCTTTTTTTTTGTGTCGTTTTGAAGCCGAATTAAAATTCTAAGAAAATAAGGCTTTTATAGCCATTAACCACAAACAAGACAGAAAAAAAATAAAAAATAAAGAGAAAAAAAAAAAAAAAAAAAAAAAAAAGATTCGTGAACATCACATGTTGCATTGATCACAGAGTATTTCATCATTCCATTGTTAGACTGTATGACGGTTTGGTTGCGCTGTTGCTGTTGTTTGGATGCATGCATGTTGTTTACTGATTGAGATGCTAATGATCAGCACAATCACGGCTGTTATTGAAAAAAGTTTTTCATCAGAATCTAATCTACAGAGTAATTTTTAAGAATTAATAAACAATGTGGTGTTAGATTTCGGTTTAAAGGACAAACAAAAAAATCAAGTACTTAAGCGGAATATGTCATTGCAATGAAAGCTTAATCGTAGAGCAGTTAGTGAATGATATAAATTTGATGTGCTAAATATGTATGTATGTGTGCTCTAATACACTGGAAAAGTTTTGAAAACCAAGGATTCAGAATGTGGATATTCACATTTAGGCAGCGATAATTGCTCATTGAGAGGGCATAGTTCGTTTGCGAATTCTGCCGAAAACATGCTTTAAATTGTGGCAAATTCTTACACAATATTGTTAAAAGGAGGGCTTTGTTAAACTCGAAGAAGCAGCAAGTATGACAGGACTTTACATAAATGAAGGTATATAAACTAACATTATATTGACAGAAACTCTAATACTATGTTCAGACATACACTTTTATTGAGCCAATATTCAGTTATTTGAGTACAATATTTTAAGTGTTCAGATATAAGCAATAATCATTTGGCAGCTGGTAAACAAAACAGCTGGTTGTTTCAACAACATTGATTTTGTATTGTTTTTTTTTTTTTTTTTTGTTTGTCGTTCGGAAAACTGTAATAGGCTCACTGTATATATTTGCGTATTTATTGTGCAATAATTAATTGAAATTTTATATGCAATATTGACCTCAATAATGGCGTTTATTGCGATTTACGCAATAAGAGTGCATGTGTGAACATAGTATAACTTAAAACTGTTCATATATTGAAAAGCGATTGCAATGTACGGCATACAACAGGCTCGTTGTAGTCTAGTGGGTAATATATTAGAGCATTAGCTCAAGTGTTTAATCCACAGTACTGAAGAATAGAAATTAAAAAAAAATATTTCTTTAGGGAATCCCCTCTTTATAAAACTCCAATAATCTAAGAATGCTTTTACGAAAAATCTAACATTGCCATCAAATTCATTGTCGTATAAAGTCATAAGGGAAGGTATTTCAATATTTTTACTTTTTTTAAAAACATTTACTTTCTGCCGCCTCACTGTAAAAATACCACGAAAGTGGTGTGTGTCATTTTAACCCTGTTTTATTATTTGTTTTATAAATTAACCACATTAACGACTGGTCTGCATAACTTAAATTTGAGTCATTGATGTTTTAAACAATCAAATATACATACACACGCACATTCTCAACATAATTTACATTTTCATTTATGAGTATTGGCCAAATTATTTGATAAAATAAAAAAAAAAACGAAAAAAAAAAAATATAAAAAGTGGTAGTAAATGTCTGTGTCATTAATTAATGACTGTAATAATAAACGCATCGTTCTTCTTGTTGTTGTCATTAAATAGCTCATGGAAGCATTTTACAAAGTGGCGTCATTATTAAATAAAAAAAAAATTTAAAAACGCTTATGTAATAATTCAGTCGTCATACTTTACAAAAAAAAAATGTGACTCTCTCCTCCTTTACATACAAATACAACTCTCTGACTGTTACACCCTTCATTAGTTTAGGTATTATGTTTTAAGCTCAAGTTTGTAACATAACGGATATCAATGCACTTTAATAACCCCATCAAACATGCAGAAAATCGTTTCAAGACAGAAACTTTTATCCCAAATTAAAAAAGAAACGAAAACATTTTTAAAAATATTGGCGGGCGGCGGGTAAAACTTAATCATTGTGATTTTTCACTGCAATATTCACCAATCGTCTAAATGCTTGCTTCCACACAGCTCATGCCAAGGAAAAGTACAGAACGATCATTTCGAATGGTGTGAATATTTAAATGGGATAGACGTCAACGAAGTAAGCGGGTATAGCTTATCTGACAAGGCTACTGAATCATTTCAGGATCTTCCTGACCAAAGTATCATTCATACACCCTGCTATGATGATTAATGGAAAGCTCAGCAATTCCAGATGGAGTATATAGACTGCTGTAAGAGCAATAGGCTTTCACATGAGGTCTTACAAGATAATTTTAGTCTGCCTCTCTCCATCTGAACTGTGCCATGTTACGTTATATGGGTACCGAGACAGAATAGCATTCCGAAAAACTAGGAATTGACCAAACTTGTTGGCAACACTGAATATTTGTCCAAATTTTGGAGTCAACGGTGCGACATTAGATTAGGACGACAGGAAAATATTAAGTTCCGTAAATGATGTATAGGCACATTAGGGTAGAGAATCTGAAAATTATGTATTTCGAGAATGTGTGAGTGTGGAATCCGACTCTTAATTTTTCAAGAATTCTAATTGGTCCTCAACGGGACCTTACAGAAAGTAATTTTTTCTTGAGCCCTGTGTAGTTTTATAATTAATGGGAGAGATACTTTGTGGCTAACGGTAATGAGATGCCTGATTCAGATTTAATTTGTTGCAATAACCTGTACTGTACTGTAATCTCTATTTCTATTTGATTTAAATTAATAATTCCAAATACATACGATATTATAGTGTAGAGTGTCATCATATGGTCGACCTTAATCGTTTTTAACTTTCTGACTTGTTTAATGACACCACTGACGCCCGTTGATGATAAAAACTGAACGCAAAATCAACACAATTTGATTTGAGTTGGTGTAGGTAAGTTTAGTTTTCTTCTTTCTAAACACAAATTTTATTCACACACACTCACTTACACTTGCAGATACACTCTCATTAAATAGAGTCTCATTCATAGTGGGCCAGTGTGTTAAGGTGTTTATGGGTGGGTGATGCATCATCAATCAAACGAAGTAAAACAGAGTGTGGGCGACAGAGTGTCGTCGGCATAATTTCAAATAGAAATTGTGTGAAGTTTGTGAGAATAAATAAATAAAAATTTTGTTGAAAAATAAATTTTTTTTTATGTGATAACAATAAATGTGTTTATAGAAGTAATGAATACAACAATTGAAATGAAATAAAAAATTTAAAAATTAGAATCGAATGATTTTTTTGCGGATTGTTACAAGGACAATTATAAGAAATCAAGGATATTTACAATGTTATAATCCAAAATGATGGTTGACAATTTTTACTGAAGAAAAGTATGTGGAAACCGCTGGCCAATTAACAAACGAACTTGCACTAGTCGACATACGAGAAATATGCGGTTTTTGGAAGATAAAATGGTGAAAAACAAAAAAAAAATAGCGGCTATGGTCTTATGAATCAAAATGAGTTTGAATTCCTTCTGAATGAATCAACAGAGTTTGAACTCCTTTGTATGCGGTCGACTACGCTGCGCTGTAAACTATGATAACGATGATAAACAGTTAAATATCATAGCTTTTTATATAAATGGTTTAAATGTAATATTTTCATTCCACTAAAAAAATTATTTTACTGGTCCCACTGTGCACTAATAAAATTAAAAATTTCACTTCCAAATAAATTGAGAAATTTCCAAAAGTTAAACAAATCCCCATTAATTACTGTTTATAAAATACTCATTAAAAAATAAGCGTTTTTAACGTTTGGCGCCTTCATTGTGATGTGGCACACACACGTATGTATACATACATAGATATAAAAACTGTACATAATGACAGTTAAAATTGAGTAATTTACAGAGAAAATTTGTCATTAATTTGTTATTAAAAGTGTGTGAGAACTCTTTCATATCGGGTTATCCATTTAGTGGTTTCAAAACTATCGGTGGTATGAATTAAATATTTTTCATCTGAACAGTAATTTACTTATTGGAAGGTGTCCAAAATATCGTTTCTGTAGATCGACATTTACGATACGCTATAGATATACTATATTCAATACTAGTTAGGACACTAGTCGAACACGATTTTCGTATAGAATTTTCTCCAGCTATGGTTACGTTAATAAAATTTAATTTGGGCTGGAAGAACGCAAAAGAGAATGTGGAAACGCCATTGTATTAGGAAAAAGCGACTGTTTGGTGCGTATTATGGCCTGGAGGAGGTATTACGCACGATTTTTTTTGAAAATGTTTCCGAAAAACATGTGTCCATCAATTAAAAGCGTTATGACCGCATGATAATCGACTTTATATTGGGCCTACGATTGAAGTGTATGAACCGGAGGATATTTGGTTGCAGCAAGAATTTATCATAAAAACGATTCATTTTGACATGATTGTATGAGAAGTTTCCTGAGGGAGAGGTTTCGTGATTTAAAGAAGCCTATTGGCTACGAATATCATGCATTTTGACGCCGTTAGACAATTTTTTCTAAGGCTACGTCAAAGACAATGTCTGAGCGGATAATCCTCTGAAGTTGCAGCATTTCAAAACCTATATTCATCATTGATCAACGAGATACTGATCGAAATCTAGGGAAAAGTGATCAAAATCGAATTACCAGAGGCAGGCAGTCGCTTTGTGTTTCATTGGTATACTTCCAAGTATTTTATTGAAATAAAAAAGTGTCATCGGCTGCAGAGGTTTATGTGTATTTTATTTAATTTTCTTTTGAAACCGAAATATGGATAACGCTTTATTAGCAAAGCCACAAAGACAAAAAGATAGCAAAGTACCATCGAATAAGTATAAGCTGCACCAATACCATCTTAACAAATAATTTTCTTTGAAGTTTTCCGATATTCACAATAATTATTGACAATTAAATGTGTATTCATATATAAATATGTATGTACATCATGGCTCAAACATACATGTATGTAAGTATGTCTGATTGAGTGCTTATACAGCACCGTGCTTAAGATTGTCATCTTGGCTGTCGTATTTCGTAATTTTATAACAAACACACTTGCACTTGGTGCGTCACAAAATTCCCATTTTATTGGCTTCAAAATATAAATTCTACAGAAGATACATAAATAAACACTCTCGCCATACAACAATATACCCACATAGGCAGACAGACAGACAGACAGCATATATTTCAGAGATTATAAAACCTGAACAATTAAAATTTCTTAACACAGAGAAAGCTTAACAAAATCAATGATTTGTACAAGAAATTCAAGTCGGTTGGTTCATTATAACGCTGTGTTACTGTCTTGAAAAACAAATACAGAGAATTTCAAAAACATGTTGAATTTTACGTGGAATCGTTGCTGATACCACACACTGTTTGTTTTTCGGAAATAAAAATTTTTTATATTGAAAAAATGAGAAAAAAAAAAACAATTAAAATTTATTTTTCTGCATAACGATGATGATATGTGTTGATTGATAATCGTACAAATTTTCTGGCACTTAAATGTTCTTTAGAAAACAAAAATTTTTTTTATTCTTAATGGCTTTCAAATAATCAAAGGAAAAACGGAAATTGTCAGGTTTTAAGGAATGCAACAGCCATGGCGGTCTGGTGTATTAATAACAGGCCATTAGTCATATTGATTAAAAGGAATTGAGAACCAAACGAATCGACTTAAATTTTCATACGATTTTTAGAGATTCAAGTGGGAAACGTAGGAAGACTATACAGCTGCTTGTTTTGTATCAGTCTAACAGAAATAGAGTCTTTGGAAAATGTGAGTATAGAGCTTATTAGATTTCATATAGTGAAGCTATATTGGAGAGTATATTCGCTAATTCAATTGTGTTTTTCAAGTTACATTTTTGATTAAGACAAAATTTTAATTCATATAAAATTAATAAAATATCTGAAGATATATGTCATGCAAACTAGCACTTGAACTCAGCCGAAACACTGGGAAAACTATTGAGTTTTTGTCGGGAGAGTGGACTCAAGGGGCAGACAACTAAGTTGCCTTCAGGTTCTTAAGGTTGGTTCACATCAGAGATCAGCAATGAGTATTCAAAAAGATGAGTAGAATCGAATCATACTCATAATTTCTTCTACTTATACGCATTCATACTTATTTTAATACTCATACTACTCATATTAAAAGTTTGAAGTACTCATCGTACTCACACTTAACAATACGTATGATGTTGATTTCGACTTTCCATGAATCAACATTTACAAGAATCACAAAATAAGTATTATTCGCGTACGAACACTGCAAGACTCACTAGAAGGTTGTGGTTTTGCTTTGTTTGCTGTCTTTGTCTTTTTTCTTTTTTTGTAAATGCAACAACAACTAAGACTGTAAATTTTGATGAATGCTTCGAGTCACTCGAATCATTTATAAGTATTTTTCTAAAATTATGAATCTATATGAGTAGACATATGGATCAAACATATTCCGAATGGTAAGAGTTTGACGTCAAAGTTGTACTCATACTCATTGCAACGTGTACTCATAAATCAATGTTGTAGTGAGTACGAATGAATCAGAGTAGTTAAATTTCAATATTGTTGACTCACTTAGATTCAAAATTTCATGAGTGCTTATGAGTAGCGAAAAAACGATTCATTGCTGACCTCTAGTTCACATCGTATGTCATCTATCCAAGTTGCCATGAAACATTACAGTAATTAACAAACCAGTTATTTGCTGTATATGGACACCGTGGAGTACTAGACAATGAAGATGTGTATGCTTTGGCTAGGAAATAATTTCTGACTTAATATATGTATATATCGCCCTGGAGCCTTTTGATGTAATACCGCTTATGTGCTGCTGTTCTCAATCTAATCAAAGATGGGCAAATTGGCAGATGCCTGGAGTGCCCAAAGGAGGCGTAGGTATACAAAGGCGGTGATCAGTCTCCAGCAGTTTGGATTTCCTCAGATGTTCCCAAGTAAGGCAGCTCGAACCTGAAACTCCTAAAGGGTTTTCTTACGAATTATTGTACTTTGTAAGCACATCTACAGAGAATGACAATCACGGGTATAGAAGCTTGCAGATACGGGAAACAGCGGACGCACATTATATGTGTGGAGTCCTAAGAAGACTTGGAAGTGCATGCATATAAGGGCGAAATAGTGCCTCAGTATTGGACCTAAAACATAAACTGCTTATCAAAAACATTTTAAGCTTTGGAAAGAAGAAAAAATAGATGTGGTAAGTTGTTGGGACAACGGTAAATAATATCTGCTAGGATATAAAGCCTACAAATGATTATTTTTTCGCTAACTGAACCGATACAAGATACGGAAAAATACAAATAAAAAAATGCTGCTAACAATGTCTGCTAGGTAGCGTGTCTAATTAAAACAAATTTGTTTGACAATAACAAAACAAATTAAAATTAAAATAAAAAAAATTCCACTAAAGTACGACAGAGAAAAAATTCAATTTTTTTTTTTAAATTTCCGTTGGAGGTGTGTGAAGTGGTATGACATTTTGCACGTGTCATTAAAACGTAACATTTGAAGATCAGCAGTTAAATGCAATAATTGAATCATTATTTTAATTATATTTTGTTTTAAAAACCACAACAACGTGTTCAAAACAATTAGTTTTTTCACAAGAATTTTAAGAATTTTATTTTTTTCCTCTAAAAGGCTACACAACATTCCTACAAGAAAACAAAACCAATGAAATAACATACACACACACACATAGAATAATTTTTAAGGGGAAAGTGAATTAATTTTGCAATAATTCTAAGGAAAATGATGAAATTCCGCTCATTTAAATTGCGTTTTAACGATATTTTTATTTACGACTGCATACGATGTTTGTAAACAAATACAGTGTAACGTGTTATAAATAATACAAAAATAAAAAAAAAATGCCATTTGAGCATGAATAAAATTAAAGGGAATTTTACTTACGGATGTGACTCTAGCAAAATTTCATTTCAAACAAAAGTTATTTATTGTGTTAACTTTTAACCAGAAACACAATTTACTTAAAATGTAATTTACAGTGAAAATTTCTTACAAAAGATTTCAACAAAATCTGCTGCTGCAACTTCGACGGCGACATCATTTCATGCGGCAATAAAGAGAAAACGTAGCGAAAAATTTTTTGTTTCAATTTCAAATGAAACTGTTACTGATACAGTAGTGCAGAAAGGTAAAGGTATTAAAAATTAAGTTTTCTAAGAATAATAAAAAAAAAAACAAGAAAGTAATGAAAGAAAAATGTTATGATATCCTATACAATACTGTACGCCATTCAATTGTTCAAGTGCATTTGAATCCGCATTATGTTTTGTGAAGAAATTTCTTCAGTTTTATGAGTAGTACTTGACTCAGTATTGCTTGAGGAGATAGATACCATAATCACTAGAGAATTTAAGCGCATTATTTACTAACTTCTGGTGCTCTGTTGGTGTTGCTCACCAAATAAGTAGAATTAGTTCACCTAACGATTTGCGGCATTTAAAAAAATTAATCACGATGTCGGAACTTATTGTTTTGAGTGACGTTAGCCACTCCTCTCGACCTTAGGAATCGTACTATATGGAAGTGTGATAGATGGGATCCAGGACAACCAACTCTATTTTTAATTCTATTTACAACTGTGAAGATAACAGTAACATTTCTCATTAATATTCTTTTGACCGAAGATCAATGTCATTGGAGATTACTTAAAGTAAGGGCTCAATATGAAAGACCTAGATACTCACAACTGGACTACGTTTAAACTGCAAGTGGAGTCGTGTATGCATCGCACTGTAGCATCCCATACCAATAAGAGAACATTTAGTTTAATGGGTTCTTTTCCCACAAATTTTTGTTACATACATAAAATCATTTGCCTTTAGCTTAACGCTCACTTCTATCTTATTGGGTACTCATAATAATGAAAGACAATTTATCTGCCCATTAAAATTCGCTCTTTAGTTAACGGCAAGTTGTAATAATAGCCCTTAAACTATTTTGATCAATAATGACGTATAATGAAAAGTTAATCACTTGTACCAAAATCAAGTTGAGCATCGTCCTGGTCGAATCGTGGCTTACTGGGTTAAGCGAATTAGAAGGATGTAGTCAGGAAGGTTTTGTTATATGTTTGGTTTGGTGAGATTATTACGGTATCATATATAATATGGTTCATGGCTATACAGTCAACAATTGGTCTGCTTGAAAAAAGCAATCGCTACAGCTTTTTGTAAGAGATGAGGATTTATGTACATATCATCAGTACAAGATAACAACAGATCTCTTAAATATATCAAATCGCCTTTAACTAGAGGCTCTATACAATAAGTTATAATGCATACAACTTCTGATTATGGTGCCTACTATATATGTAGATAATCTGGAGAAGCTATCATGTTGCAACATTAGCAGTCTGAATCGCTTCATCGGAAGCTTCGAGTGGTTCTGGGACTAGAAGATAAAGGAAAACTGTAGTTTTACAAAGGACCATCCGTGCCAAGAATCGGCCAGAGGATACCAATCTGGATATCGATGGCTTAATATAGAAAGGTCGTATCTTACATTTTCAATACTTTACAGGAGAAGGAAAAAACTTAATAAAATTTAAAACAAAAACGTTATGTTATGTTTGTTTTAATTACTGTAAATCAACTATTCGTCAACATAGGGACCTGAATTTTTCAGAGGATGTGTATGGGGGTTTTGTCTATCAGAATATGTAAAAACCCCGATTTTGAAAAAAAAACGAGAAATGACCTTTCTATATTAAGCCATCGATATGCTCCTTCTACTGTGCCTTATGAGCTTACCTAACACGTTTCTTTTTAATATTCGATCCATATCTGCCTTGAAATCCTACAGAAATCAATTGCAATGCAACTGTTATTTAAATTTCCAAACTAAAATTGGCTGATAGAATATAGGCTGCCAATCGCCATTTGGCACAATTTTGTACAGTTCATCTTATTTCTTTAATGAATAAAACGGTGTCCTGGTAGTCTAGTGCATAGTGAGCTAGACTAGTGAGAAGACCAGAAGTTCTGGTCTTCACAAAACACCGAGCACAGGGTTGCTCGTTGCTCAGCACGTAATAATTACAATATAATTTGCAATTGTATTCTAATTAACAAATGAATAAATAATAAATAAAATAATTCATAAATAAGTGTAGAACTTCTGGAAGTGTTCGGGCTTTTTCTTATTTTACAGACTAACAGGAATATTATCGTGCAACTTTATAACAATTTCTTATTAAAACTTAAAACAAAAGATGACATTTTATGATAAGGAAAGAAAAAAAAATAAAATACCGAGTATAACAAAGAATAAATAACAAGGAAAAAAAAACTAATTTCAAAATAAAATTATACATCATATGAAATGAAAATAAATAATTAAAAAAGAAAAGGTAAACGAGGTAGAATGAATGATGGGTACATTATTTATTGGATTTCATATGGTGAGCAGCAGCAGCAAAACCAATTAAAAATTAAGAACGATAACAAAAAATAGACACTTTGTATACAGTAAAAGCTTTACAAGAATGAAAACGACTCGAACAAATTTTTGTCGTATTTAAAGTGTATTTTATCAAACCAAATTAATGCTATTTTGATCGATAACGTTTGATCATTTTATGTGTCAAGCCATCAATCAACCAATGTACCACTTGAAGGTTGTCTGAAAGTGCGAACGACAGATTTTTCAGAAACTCTTCATGGCAATTCTATTTTACTCCCAAAGTTTTTGCCAGAAGACAGATGAGAGGAAGTTGCTGAAAAAAAAAAATAATTTTTCTGAGCCAGGGTTTGAACCATCTACTAGATTACGGCGACGGTTAAAGATTACAAGGAAATTCTTCATTCTTCACCAGACAAACAGTAACTTTCTTGGTGTCCGACTACAAAACATCACCTTACTTCATCCATGGCCTCTATCGCACATTATTATTGTATTTGTATTGTTTTGTATATTTCACAGGACAATGTGATTTTAATAATGTCTTCTAATAAAGTCAAGCTTAAAAGGTCAAACAACCAATTAAGCCAGCTACAGTGTTGGCTGAACAGTCATTTGCTGCAAAGAATACTTTTTCGAATTTGTTTGTAGCACTTAAAAAGGTTCCACTGTCGTTCACACAAATACCAAAATAATAACCTGGACTATTAAATGGCCAACGGAAGTCAATATTTTATTGCAACAACAGATGTTAAACAAAGGAAAGAAAATATGAAAATGATTGTTGTTGTTGTTCTTTTGTATGTTTCTGAAGTTTTAATATTTTATTTTATTATTATGATTCCTTTTTTCTTTTTTCCTATTTTGTTAAACAATAAATAAAAATTGCAACGACAAACTATTAAAAATTGTTGCCTGTTCGTCCGTCTGTTGATTGCAATATTGTATGCAAAGAAAAATAAGAGTACAGCGGGGAGGCACTAACAGGCACCATCAGGATATTTGTAACAAACAATTTCCTATAAGCATGCAACAAAAAACAACAACAACACAATAGCAATACAAATGAAATTGTTACAATGTAAAGTAATACCAGCCTCTTCATCATAATCATCGTCGTCATTGTAATCGTTTGTGTACGTTTCCGTTTCCTTTGTAGACATTGCAAATCTATGGAAACAGTTTTTTTTTTATAGGCCCACTGATGTTGACGATGACGATGGGAATTGTATTAAAAAAGGGACAAGTTTTTCTTCTATTTGCCATATTGCATGAAACATGAATGCAAAGAACACCACTTAATGAAAAATTGAAATTGAAATTGAATTTTTCCTGTTACACAACCACCAGAGACCCCAACGGCGATACGTTAACAAACACAAGCACTTGTTAACCCATCGTCATAGTAATAGGAAACTTAGGAGGAGCCTAGGAAATCTATAGAATTATGAACATTAACGGTGTTTTTAATAGGAAGTGGAAATGAAAGTTTGACAATCTCTTACATATGTATAATAGGCCGTTGAGAAACAAAATGGAGATCTATTGCAACTCTGTTAGGAACCGCTGAACACCAATCAAATAGTTTGCAGTTTAAATCAATATTTTCCATTATTTTGATTCTTGCAGGTTGTCTCGAGAATGAATGTGGCTTAATGTTGGGTTTAGCATGGTGACATGCGAAATATTGTATAAATCTGTCCCAATCTGACCAAATTCATATTTTGATTTCGTCTTCTATTTGTATGTCGATGTTTGGGATGCCGTTTGAATAAAATGAAAGTGGAATTGTAGCGAAAACAGAATAAACAATCTATAATCGTGAAGACAGGGGATAGGAAAAACAAGCAATTAGAAAACTATATAGAAAGACAAATTAACCGTAGAAATAAATAACAATAACAAATCAATTGTAACTTCCAGAAGTTGCCACACCAAAAATAAATGGAATATAAATAAAGCAAAACGTTACATTGCCGCTGAGTTATAATAAAAAGCGCGAAATATAAGACCTAATGTATTGTATGCTGTTAAAATTTAAAATTTTGTTGCAAAAAATCGAAATTATTCGAACAATATGACAGAAATCAGCGCAACGAAATGGAACAGAATGTTGACGACATAAACGAAGATAAACAATCAACCTCATATAGAGTTCTTGGTATTATCCTTGCCCTTTACTACAGGTTCATCAGCACTTCTATCCAAGACGCCTCTTTAACGAGCTTGCTTTCTCTTATTAGAATAGTCGTTAACAGAGCTTTTGTCGACATGGTCCTTCCAATACAGCCACATGCTTCGGAGAAGCAAAGGAAGGATGAGCGATGGAATGGAGTGGAGAGAGAGAGAGGTCACAACCATAATAGTGCCTGTTAGAAGAGTAATCCTGCGCTCGATCTTGAATCTGATGGACGAAAGCTAAATAAATGCTTTTGCAACATCTAAGCAACAGATGTTCCATAAATTCGGGTAAAATACCCGACATGCCCATACTTGCCGAAAACATATACTTCGTTTTGCCCTCAGTTATTGCCATACACAAAAAGACCTCTGTTCTATAGCATTGCATGCAACAGCGACATTTTTTTTGGTATACCCAGTGATGTCAATGTCATCGACGTACACAAGGAATATAACAGTTTAAAAAAAAAAAGAGATACTTTGACTCATGCGTCAATGCCCTGTTCTTCCCATGTTATCGCTGATTGAACTGTAGAAATATAAAGATTGCAGCACAGATAATGTCTAAAAATAACGGTTATCATCTAACCTTATTGCCCTTAAAGGGTTAATTACAATCGATAATATCATAGATTTTTTCCAAGATGATTAAAAAGAAAGAAAAAGAATTATAACACATTCATTAAACAAAGAATAATTAATCATTGGATCTGACTGACTAACTCAAGCAATTTTTATTATACATCGCATACAGATATCAGCTAGAGAGAGGAGAGAGAGGGTCAACAAAATCATAAAAAAGAAACGCTTCAAAATAAGTGTTTAATCGGGAAAATAAAAGTGTTTGGATAGTTGCCATCAAAAGCTATAAACAGACAGACAGACCATCATACATACATACATATAGAACGATAACTTTTTTCATTCACAACACACAATATTTGAAGTTTCTTTCTTTATGAGTGCTTCCGGATTAGCTAGAATTGCCTACGATTTACGATAATACAATACATACATATGTATGTATGCAAGTGTGCGCATGTATATGTATGCGTTGTATGAGCCAATAGAAAATGTATGGAGACAGACATAAAAAAATTAAACATTATGTTATATTTGTAGTTGCATAATAGACAACTACTACGACAATATGTTTGTATATGATTCAGTTTCATAGCGTGGCGGTGGCATGTAGAGACAAATATTCTACAACTTATTGGATTCAAAAAACCAATACGGACAGCATTTTATCATTATCATCGCTGTGAAAACGTTTGTCATTGTCACTGTGCTGATGTTTCATTGAATAGGCTTTCATCACGTACTACGTAGCCGTCGTTGTTCATAGTTGCCTCCTCTGGTTTATTGCGTTTACGTCGTGGATTATGCCACTTATTGACTACCGGTGGTAAAATGTTAAATTAATGTCAGCAAATATCGAATACTAAACAAGTGGCAAATAATACTGCATGTTCATCATCATGGTGCAGCATTTTAATTCATACAGACTAACACGAACAGGATCATACAAAACAAAGTTAACTTTAAAAAAAAAACCAACCAAAAGTAATAATAGAACGATTCTCGATTAATCGAAACAATTATGGTCTGAGGGATTGTTTACAGATTAGCAAAGTTCTGAAGGCAACACTTGTCCATGTTACAACTAAGCGATTATGACACAATTTTCTCCATTAGAGGAGTTATTTTGCTGAAAGCAAATGCCCAGCTATGACAAGGTAAAATTGCGATTCAACGACTTACAAACGACAAGACTGCTGGCCCTGATTGCCCAACACTCCTATCGCATACAAGGATCTTACGAGGGCATTGTGTGCGGTTTTCTGGCCAATTAGCCCTTGGATCAAGGATTCCAAAACATTTTCGTTACGGTTGAGTAGCCCTTGGGACCGGAGATATACCCTAATTGTTTTCCTTAAATGAGCAAAAAGTGTTCTATATAAAAAAGATGCACGTCATCGACTAAAAGGATGTAAATCATCAGCAGAAAATGCAAATCATCGTCCAAAAAATGCAAGTCATCGATCAAAACAATGCAAGTCATCGACCCAAGAAATGCAAGTCATCATCAAAACTGGTTTTGGAATCCTTGATCTAATAGCTATCCAGCCCACTAGGTCCGAACCTTTTTAAATTTTCATCGAATTTTAGTTTTGGTAAAAATTCTTGATTATTCCACTTTATTATCTCCAAGCAAAGCAAATTGTTGCGCAATAAATAATTACGCAATAGGCTTTATAACCCATCTGCGTTCGATGGCTCAAGCATAATGAAAAATGTATTTTTTAATATAAAACTTGTGGAAGTAAAAAATTAAAAAAAATTTTGGGAAGATATCCTATCTTGTAGGAACTATTACCTCTCCATCTGTAGAAATGTTTAGACTTTAACACGTTTCCTACGAGTTTCAATTCGAGTAAAAACAAATGTAAAGGAAAAGGAAAGAAAGAAAAAAAACAATACAGAAGAATTGCAATTTAATAGAATTAAAAGAAACGAAAAAAAAGAGCAGAAATTGTAAAAATCCCATTTACACTTGATACTCAAGACGAGAATGAATGTTTTTCCGAACGGATGGCTGGGGCTGGCGGGTTAAATGATGGAGTCAGTGAATAAGTGTCGCCATCGTCTAATACAACTTGGAATGGTCATTTACGTTTTTCTTTTGAACAGACATCTCTCTATAGGAGAAGATAAATTCATTGGATTTCATTGACTTGTTGTTTTTTTATTTTTTGATTTCCTCTTCTGTAATTCTGTTAAAAAAAGAAACGACTCTTGCATACATGGGAAACTATTATATGACTGTGAATGTGTTTTTATAGATAAAAAAACAAAAAAAAAAACAAAAAAAGTGTAATTAAATATTAAGTTTTATAACCAACACGTTTTATTTCTAAACACACATAAAATTATTAGAAAAATAAAAAAAATTATGAAAAAAAATGGTTATCACAGCTACAGTTTAAGCGGCAAAGAGACAGTCATTTGAATGCATGAACTTTACTTGCGAGTTCACTTAACAATGTCAGTCTGAGAACCTTGTAAACTTATGAAAAAATATAAAAAAAAATTTTAATATGCTACGAGATGGTTAATAAATCTTTAAGCTCAAGTTTATTAACAACGTGGGGTTAATGTTTTTAGATTTAAGCAGATATTTTTGACAGTTTAATTGAAATGTAAAAAATTGTCACGTGTTTTCCAAATGGTCACAATTCGAATATATTATGTTGATTCAATCAGTAGATTGTAGGCATTGAATTCATTCTGATTTATTCCATTAAGCCAATGACCAGTTAAACCATGAGAATTTCAACTAGTTTTTTAGTTGTTGGAAATCATATTCCGCGTCAAAAGAACTGAACATTTTCCAAACCGCAAAACCGAATCAAATCAATTTTTGATTGCCTATCCTCAAGCATATTCTAGAGCCAACTTTCTTAGCGATCGATACAAATGGCAAATGACTTCTAAATAGATTTTTAGCTGGTACATCTTTCAAGTACACGATTTGCAAGATTTTGCAAGGTATACACGATTTGGAGAATTTTTCGTGATATGCTATATACCTCGGTAGCATATTTCGGACGCTTTTCAGCCCTGCTAGCTTCAAATGTCAAAATTTCATCCGGAACCCTAGGATTTCAGCAAAATATAATATATAAGATGCTTATGGTCCCGCTAAATGCAGGACATTGCCATAATTATGCGAATTTGGAATTGATTTGCTTGGTTGCCTTTGCTTTGGATTTCGTTATTCGTCTTCGTTAATGATTCGACAAAAACTGATTGCTTTTAATGGCATACATATAAAGCAGTATTTTGGACATGTAAATTAACTTTTAACGTTTTTCGGTTTTAACTTATATACATAAACAGTTCTTATCGAGACTAAATGACACGTTGAACCCTTGAAATACACCTTCATGAGGGCAAGAACTGACTGAGGGCAAGAATTGATTGTCGGTCTTCTTTTAATAAGATTTTAAGACTTTTTTTTTTAGACTTTAACATGTGACTCAAGTCACAGGAACATATAGAGAAAAGTAAAGGTAGTAGAGCATGCCAAGACTACTAGCTTATTGGTTGCACAGAATTTGCAAAACGTAACTGCAAATAGTATATGGGCGTATTTTCAAAGTCATACAACACAAAGGAAGACTGTCGTACTTTCTAATTTTATAAATGACCTTTTAAATGGCCTTTCTATCTAATGCTAGTATTTTCCAATGGAAACGATCTTTTGAAATAATCTTTAAAATTACAAAAAATTATTCAACAGCCATTCGTCGAAAAAATAAGACAGAAATACGTTGGATACAATCAAACCTCTTTTCAACATAAGTGTCTCCAAATACCTTATCCTGCAAACGTTCATTTTCACTTCTAAAACTGTTTGTTTAATGATCGGACATGATCTTATTATTGCAAATATTAATCCCCTCATTATACTTTCCTATCTATTCTTTTGCAGATAACACTTTGAAGATTGAGGCGTAAAGGTTTAATATGAATGACACTCATATCCGACCTACAGACAATTTGCGAATTGTGTCGTATAAATTTAGTCGATTTTAATGCGCGGTCTTTCGCAATGTTGTTTATTGACACACAAGGACACTAATATTATTGCGTGGACTGTATGTATGGGTGTTGGAAGCATTAGAGAGTCAAAAGTATGTTCTAGGCAAGAAAATTCAATGTGTTGTTCGCTAGAACAAGCACAATTCAAGTGTCAAGGTTTCTTAAGACGATGCAAAAAATACTTCACTTTATCTGATTTCCTTACTATTTACACCCCATACATAGATCCTACTGAGAATGGAATACAACTCTCATGTATGGATCGGTGTTTCGAAGTCTATTTTGAGGCTTCTCAACCGCCTACAGGAGAGGGCGAAGGTGCTCATTAAAGGCGGTAGGATATCAGACTCTATTGATTCATTGGAACACCTTCGCAATCTGGCTTATGTTTCAGTCTGCTAACGGTACTACAATGAATTTTGTTCGAGCGAAATAAAGAGACTTGTTTCCGAAAATCCTCTATTCTTACGTATTCGTATTGCACATCCGTTTGTGGTCGATTGGCTAGTGGATTGCACACTGCATTGCAGACAGAATTCGTTCTTTAGCCGGACTATCCAAATGTGGAAGTCCCTTTCTGCAGATGTTTTTCCTGCCACTTATAATACAAAGAGATTTCAATCTAATCTACTCCCTCTTTCCTCCTTCAGATAACCTATTTTACTAGTTCCAACACAATACAGTGTCATTAGTAAGAGTCATCCTCTCATATTATTCTCCCATCTAATCTAATGTTTGATTTTAATGATCAATGCAATAATCACACGATAATTTATAAATAAAAAAAATTAACAAGAAGTGATATTAAGAAAGAAGAAGATTACAGAGAAAAGAAAATAATATATGAAAAAACAAACTAACCTTTATAATACTGAAAAATACCTTGCGGTGACAATTATCTTTGCAATCCTCAATCATAATGAATAAATTTTGTTAAAATTCCACTAAATTACACTTTTAAAATTACGTATAAATTTTCAAGAATTCCTTCTCGTTAACTTCACTGTTTCACATGTTGGACACACTTCACTTGTTTATTTTTATTATTGACAGGGAAAATTACAGAGATTTTAAAGGGATTTCTTGATAGGAAATTCCTTATTCGCTTGCTAATAGAGATACTGGTGTTGTGTTTAGAATGCGATGAGATTTGTTTTGGTATTTTTTAACAGGGAAAATTTTTGCACAGATCTGTTGTTGTGTTTAAAATACTCTGAGATTTGATTTAAAGCTGTTTTAAGGAGAATTATCTTATTGTTTAATGTTTGCATAGATTTTTAGGGATTTTTTTTACACACATCCACACGTTTTGATTTTGTTATTGCTTTCTTTAATACTTAGAAATTATTACAAAAACAAGAAATAATAATAATTTCCTTTAAAACTCAAAGCCATTTTAAGGGGATTTCTTGTTTAATTTTTTTTATAATTTTAAAAACTGTTTATTTAATATGTATTTTATTGGATTTTAATTTTGTATTCAATATTTACTTTTTAATTTGGTTTTTTCTTTCTTTAAAAATGAAAGTTCTGTGTTTGTTTTTTTTTTTATTTTTTTAACTTCACACAAACGATTTCTCTTAAATCTGAGAAGTTTTTGTTGCTATAACATCACACGAAAAATAAAACCAAGAAACAAAAAAAAAACGAAATAAAAAATTTAAATTTCTTTTAACACTTCTTTTTTAAACACAATGAAAAAAAAAATCACATTATCCATGTTGTTTTCTTTTTATTGTTGTTTTATAAACGAATACGAAATTATTTTTTGTAAAAGAAAAGAAGAAATTTTGTTTCTTGAACAGCTTCCGCAACTGTAACCGGGGGAACGTTTCTCACTTAATGCCACAATAAACTGTGGCTGAAAATCAACAAAACAAAAAATCAGACAGACATGGAGCCAAAAAAATTAAAAAAAAAAAAAAACTTAAAAAGGAAAGAAAACAAAATAATAACGACTCAACTGCGAAGCAGCAGAGTGCGTTAAGTTAAGCAGAGACGTCATGTTAAACATTGGAAAAAAAATGCTATATGCGCGCTGTTTGTCGTGAAACATTAAAAACAACAACAAAAACGACAATAAACAAAATGAACATTTGCTTAACAATCAAAAGAACATAAAAAAGTGTAATAAAACCAACAACAACTACAACAACTGCAAACCCAAAAACCCTACTCAAAGAGAAAAAACAAACGAAGAACTGTAAAACAATAGCAACAACAATACTAAATTATAAGTTTAATAAATTATTACAATTTAGTCAGAGTCATAATCATCACAACGCACATTATAAACATACATATGTACATATGTAAACAACAGTACTACTCAATATCATAATAATAGACAGTGAGAGAGAGTATGAGAGAAATGTATGTAAATGAAAAATTAATACAATGTTTAACAGAAAACAAAACAAAACAAAACAAGCAGTAAATGCAAATACAGCTTAGCTTTGAAAAAAGTGTAAAAAAAGATTTTACATGCGAAATTGTGATCCATAAAGAGAATAGCAAAAGAATACCTTAAACAAATACATACAAAGTAAAGCGCACACTCGCGATAATAGTTTCTAAAGCGCTATTTTACATGACATTCATTTAAACGAATGCTTTCTTTGCCAACTATAAATACACTTTTGTGTTTATTTATAAAACAAACAAAAAATTAATTAAGCAGGAAAAAAGACAACAAAGACAGCACAGCCGCATTAAATAAAAAAATTAATTCTGTTTTACATAAGAAGTTAAAAAGGGAAAAATAGTATTTGTGGGATCTAAGCCTTTAAGCGACAAGGCATTGATATCGCCCAAATTTCCCTAACATTTACTTACTTAACCAATTAACAACCATTTAGCCAGGATTATAAACTAGCTTCTCACAGCACTCATGTTGTGTGACAGATTTTGGAGAAACTTCTCATGGAAATTTTATTTACTATCAGAGTTTTTGCCAAAAGACTGCTGAGAGAAAGCCGTGAATGAAATATTAAATATCTGATCTGTGATTTGAATTAGGATCTTGCATCTAATAAGCCAATATGCCCCTAAATCAGTGTCTCGTTTTAACGGTAGTTTATTTATTTTTAATCTTAATTTTCTATATTATTTTAGGTATTGATTGTTTTTTTTTTTTTTTTGAAAATTTTGAACTATATGTAGGAGTTTTTCCTTAACTGCATGAGCGCTTACACCAAAAAAGAGAGTGCAGAGAAAAGAAAAATTTTTTTTAAAAAATATTATTTTGCCGGCTTAAATAAAGACTACATTCTTTTAAACTCTGTTAAATTATATACCAACCAGCGAAAAAAATGAAAAACAGGCAAATTTCAAAGAATGATCGTTAAAACGAAACACTATACAAAACAACAACAACACAAAAATCTAAAACTCCTCTTATAAGACACAAATAGCCAAAGGCCCATTTAATGATTAAAACATTTAAGCCAGCTAAACCAAAGAGCCGCAAGAAAACCAAACAAAAAAGAAAGAATCACTATTAAAATAACAACAACAACGCATGAATCGAATTGAAATGAAAGCTAAAAAACTATGATGGATCAGTTACCACCATCATCTTTATTATTATTTTTCTATGTTCAGGGTAACCATGAGCATTTAAAAAAAAAAATTTATAAAATAAACATATTTTTTGATTTTTCATTCACTTATTGATTCAAACCCTAATACTCAGATTAAACCTGTGCTTCTTTATTTCTTTTAACCACAGTTTTTTTCCACAAAACTTTCTTTTAAATGGGCAACATGTTAACCCTGTATTTAAATCCTTAACACCCATGGTGATCATTAGCATCACGGTATTTTAAAGAGATAAAACAGAGAGTAAGATAGTGAAAGACAAAATAAACCAAAGAGTCTCCAACTATTATTGTTGGATACTAAAAATAGACAAGAAATACGAAATGTTTGCAAACAAAGGGCCTGAAAAGCAAAAACCACACAATATGTAGATGAAAAAAAGAGTGAAAGAAAACTTCAAGAAGGTAGAGATCATTATCAAAGCAACAAAGACACTGGGGAGGAGAGGAGAGGGGAGGGGAGGCAGAGTAAAAAGTAACAGAAATATGTGCAGAAACAGAAATAACAAAAAAAAAACACTGTCAGTTAAAGAGAAAAAATACGTAAAAACCTATGATGGTTCATTACATATTGTTGTTGATGGATTATATATGTAAACAGAGCGAAACAAAGAAAGATACACTGGTGGAAAAATGTTGCTCAACTCAGCAAAAACTTTAGTTTCGTTTAAACTTTTCTTTCATTATAATGCTTCGATCACATAATTCTGGTGGTAAACAAGAAATTACTCTTTCTGGAAATTTCTCATGCATTAAAGCGAAAATCGATCGTGTTGTATGACTACTCTGTGGAAATTATGCATTTAATCGACGCAAAAATTGACGTTTTTGTGGTTTGTGGTAAAGTCTTAATGTAACCATAAACCCTCCAGTTCATAATCTTCAATTGTTGGACAAAGAATTGTAGGTTATGACACGGTCATAGCGCTTTGAATTGACCAAACCGATTTTTCAAGATCATTTTTGAATATTCACAACCGAATGGCAACTTCAGACAATAATGCCCAACAAACAGTCACTATCTCTAGATGCAATGGTTTCTCGGTTCTCCTAACCCTAAGAGTTGCATCAGTAAAGGAAATTTTATTCAAAAATTAAAAAATTTGTTGCGCGCGAGTTGGTCCTTGTAAGAATGGAAATGGAAATTTATATCCAAATTAATGAGGCCTAACTGTTGATACCGTGCAATCGTACAAATTTTAATAACAAATGTTTAAACAGTAATAAAAAAAAATTAATGTTTCGTATTTCAATTTAAAGCTTTTCTAAATAGTTGTCTTAGCTGTACTGTTTTTGCCATGAAGAATCTAATGTACAAAATTTTAATAAAAAAAATATCAGCAACATTAACTTTTTTTTTTAAATATTTCTCTGAGTGTAAGTTTTCACGTCAATCTTTCATTATATTTTGTATCCCATTAAAACCATGCATACGCGCACACACCCAGCAAAACAACTGTGGAAGTAAAAGTTCGTTAAACTGACAATGATTTCCAGTGGAGGTTCTCAACAGCAACCATAAACGGTGACTTCATTAGTGGTAGAGTAAAACACGAATCAAAAAATTTCTTACAAACATTACTCTAGTCACTAGAGTCTAGTATGTATGTACATATGTATAATAATTACAACAACAAAAATACGTTAATATTATAAGTAAAAATATAACATTAAAAAACCATAAAAATATTAATACAAGCAAAAAAAAATTCCAGATAACCAGGGGTTTTGAAATGCAAAGTCAGAGATGATCCTAAAGGAGAAGAGCAAGAAAAGCTCTCTCAACTGTTATATTCTCTTGCTGTGTAAGAAATATGCCACACATCGAACTTCTTCGTGCAATTCGTCGGTGTGGGGGTAATATTACAGAGAATCACAATTAGTTTGCTTATCGTTATACTAACTCCCTCGATTACATGTGAGTTTTAGCAACACACATTTATACAGTTGCGTAAAGAAATTTAATGTGTGGGGTCGAAGAAGCACTTAAGGACGAATCACTGTAATGGAGTTTTCTCTTTCTATCTCTCTCTCTCTCTCTATTAAGACTTGTGTTGCAAATGGTTAACAAATCAACAGTTTTATATGATTTTATTCATGATAAACATTATTTTAACGGTAATGCATGGTTTTTAATGACCATACACTGTCATGTTTATAATTGATGCAACAATAATGATAAAAAGAAATTAACATTAAAAGCAATATTTATGTACTACATGGAGTATTTTTTTTTATCGTGTTAAATACAATTGTGTACAGACATTAAAAAATATAAAATCTTAATAAAAATGTTCACTATAAATGAGGTTCAAAAACACAAAAATTTCTCTACATTTTATTTTTATTTTTGAGACAACCATTTCGATTTGTACATTTTTGATGTCATAAACATAAATTAAAAAAAAATTATGCAAAAATATTTTTCATTAAAACTGCACTAACATAGCTTTTTGTAGGACCTACCAGCATGTTTGCCAACAACACTCACGGCAAAACAATTATTTTTTATTAAAATTGTACGTGTTGAAGAGTATTACAGAAACTTAACGTTTTATTTATCTCTCCTAAGAGAGAAAGAAAACTGTCCACATAACTAAGTGCTTAAGGTTTAACGAACTAGAATTTAAACTCTTGAAATTGAGAAAAGCAGATAAAAAAGATTGTCTCTTAAAGAAACAAATTGTAACAGTAAATCGTTAAGAAATCTTTTAATTAGACAACTAAATCTACTTAAGAATTTTTTTTTTTACTTACGGCTTCACAAATCTCTCATTAATCTCTAGCAAAAGGTACAACAAACGGCGAATGGAAGATAGCAACGCTTTACAACACACAAACCACAAAACCAACAAGAATTTTTTGGCTTGAAGCCAAAAGATTTAAAATCAACAAACATATGTACATACATATGAAAATGGAAGAAAGTGGGAGTGAAGAGGGAATATATTTTTTTAATTATTATTACTATTGCAAAAAAATACAAATACAACAACACCAATAACAACAATGACAACTTAACTAAAGTAGGTTTATGATGATTACTTTTTTTCTCCATTTTTTTTGGCTTTAACTACCGCTGCTGCTTGTGCTATAGCAGCTACTGCTCATAATCATCGAGAGAAATATCGGTCAAACTCATCAAGCAACGTTAGTAAAACATAAAAATCGGTCATGGATTTATGATTTCATAGCTAGTGATTCTAAAATTTTCTGCTTTTGATTTCTTCATTCTAATGGATTTGCTTTTTCGTTTCGTTTTCTTCTCATTAAAATTGAGGGATGACATGGTTTCGTTTACATGTTCTTTTTTTCACAGTATTTTACTGTCAAATTATTGTATTCCAGAGATTCTGTCAAAAACAACATTAAAAATTTGTAAAAAAAACAACAGAAACAAAAATAGAAAACAGTTTATAAACACGAATTGGAATGGATTCTTGAAAAATTATCGCTGCATTAGGCACTTTTATTTATTTTATGCAACATTTTTTAGGGGTTTGGTGAAGTTAAAGCCAAATATGGAATGAGATTGAATAACTTTTGTTCCAAAACAAAATGTTCGTTAAGTTTTCTTTACAATACATAACTATAAATATTTTCTTAAGCCATAGATTCAAATAAAAAAAATATAAATAAAACTTAACGACACTTAAAGTTTTAAAACTATTCGTTAAGTATCATTTAAGGTTAATTTTTCACTTGAAATAGCTTCCTAAGCAACAATTTCAGCCTTAAATGAGATTTCAAATTTATTTAATAGAAAAAATTAAATTTCGTTAAGTTTTCAGAACGTTCGTGAGATAAAATATTTAATTTGATTTACAGAGTATAAAATAAACTTTTATATGCATTTAATGGTTATTACTATTATAAAATTAAGCTTCGTTAACTTTTAAAAACCTTCGTTAGGTTTTATTTAGGGGTAAGTTACTTTTGTTTTTCACCGAAATTCTTTATTTTAAAGAATTTATGGGCAGGTTCGTTTTCTCATGACGGGGTTGGTCCTTTGGTGAAAATCGATGGTATTTTGAATGCCACTAAATACTGTGAGATCCTAGAAGAAAATATGCTCCCACATCTTCTGGAAAAAATGCTCCCAAACAGCATATTCCAACAAGACAATGACCTGAAGCACCCTAGTCGCTTAGTTCGTAACTACCTAAGCGACCATGATGTGCAAATTTTGGATTAGCCGTCACAATCTCCCCTTAGAAAACCTTTTGGAGACTTTAGATCGGAAAGCTAAGAAGAAAAATCCTTCAAATTTGGCGGAATTAGAAAAAATTTTAAAGTCAGAATGGGAAAAAATACCCTTAAACACCATCGTGCCCCTAGTGGATTCTATGCCCTCCAGACTGCAAGCGGTAATAGAAAATAAAGGCTACGCAACCAATTATTAGTTTTAAGTATATTTTAACCAACATTTTGTAAGAATTTACATTTAATTTAAATAAAGTTATGAATAACGTAGCGTTGCATTTTTTGTGGATAAGTGGATAGAAAAATTATGATATTGTAACCTGCATTTGTTAACTAAGTTTGTGGAGCATAAAAATAAAAAAAAAGTTTTTAATTTCCGTACTTTTTTTTTTGAAAGAGGCGCACATAAAGATCAATCGGCTTAGCGTTGCATTTTTATGCTCGCTACTGTAGGTACAGGTTTGCTAGATTAATTCTTCATTGTTATGTCCAAAAACTATACTTTTCATGGACTCTAGGTTTTTCCAGTCGACATTTAAAGAAGATATAAAACGAAGTATACCTATATAATTTTTAATAGTTTTCAGTGAAAGTGTACATTGTGTTTTACAATAATTTTTAAGTTTTTAATTAGAAATACAAATTAATTAAATGCTTTTAATTTAGAGGGGCAAATTATAGGGCTGAAATGAGATCCATCTTTTTTAATGTTGTTCTATTAAAAAATCTGCCACTGTTTTCCGCGTAATTGATATCAGTCTTGACATAAAAACGGCTACATCCCCGAATATTTTAACAATTTAATATTATTATTATTATTATTTTATATTTCAACGTTTTATTACTTTGGTGTTTAGCAAAAAATTTTCTTTTTAATTAAATATTTGTTAATAAACACACATATTTTTCTTTCTTTTTACGATAATTAATCAATCATTTTTAAAAATATTTTTGAAATAAAATTAATTCATAAGAAGACACAGCAGAAAAATAAATCTTAACATACGCAAAAATTAATCAATAGTGACATCATGAAATGCCATGAAATTTTTTTTGAAATTTGTAAAGGAAAGTCATTAACATTTAAATGATGAAAAGATATTAAAGACAGAGAGAGCAAAACAAAAAATTAACCATTAATACATAATATATATACATACATACATAAATGGCCAAAAAAAAAACAATCAATCTAAATATAGTATAAGTATTATATATAAACTTTTGCAAAAGAACACGCCTAAAACGTAAATTTTTAAAAAATGTAAACAAAACTTATTGATTTCCAAACAAAACCTTCACAACATAATAGAAATCTCTTATAAACAGAGACATTAATCCCCCTCTCTCTCTCTCGTTTTTCTTTTTAAAATTCTGTTAATTTAAGTACTCTCTCCGCTATTAATTTAAGCACACTCTCCTCACTGTTGCTGTTACAATGTGAAGTGGTACTTGAGCTGTGAGTATTAATTGTAAGCAAACAGGGTTTTGTATATCAATCACTGGAATAGGATGCTTCAGAATTTATTATTACTGCTAGACTAAGAAACATACAGACTTATATGTCAACACACACATATACACTTGAGCACATGTCTTAATCATAATTTGCATTTAATCCTACCGAATACTTTGTTAACCACACAGTTCATCAACCGGCTGAAATTGTTTATGAAGAATGATATTAAAAAAAAAGAAAAGAAACAAAAACACTCAACAACAACCAACTATATAGCAGTAGCAACAGCAACAACAATAATAATTGTACTGAGAAGTTTTTTATAAAATTTATTATTATTGTTACGTACATGCTATAGGCAGACATGTGTATTTAGTAATAGAGGGTTAACCAAATTTGAGGTCAAAAGTATATATACATATATATGAAGCTAAGGTTTTAATGGATCTTTTATTTCTTTGTAAAGCTATAAAC
Organism: Sarcophaga rosellei; assembly: GCA_930367235.1. Lineage (NCBI taxonomy): Eukaryota > Metazoa > Arthropoda > Insecta > Diptera > Sarcophagidae > Sarcophaga > Sarcophaga rosellei. The sequence goes on from OV884018.1 coordinate 81,171,656, forward strand.
ACATAAAAGACACCAAATGCTGCGCGCTAGTTTTGCAAAAGGAAAATGCTTTTTCCAGTTTTTAAAACCACTATTCCATGCATCTTATTGTATCGACAGCACTAATCCTTTCATTGCTGCCATCAAAAATAGAAATTAGCCGAAATGCGAAGCAGCATCATCAGCACTTTTGGCGCACTGCCTTTTAGAATTCTATTTTTGATAGATTGGCACGCAGCATTTGGTGCCTTTTATGTGTTTATAGCATATTGCTTGGATATTGGCCATTATGTGATGCTTTTGCAGTAGTTTTCGAAATCGCTTGTGTTACGTGACTCATGGCATTAACTTTTGTGGAATCGACATACCGGCCCTGTTCATAATTTTCAGTTGGAGTCCAAAAAAGTCGCTTATCACAATGCTATAGCGCTTTAATTAATGGCAACGTGTCTTTCAGGAATATTTTCGAAAAAGTACCGTCCTGTGGCACCTTCAGAATAAAAAGTGCATCAAACAGCAAAGACATCTCGAACAAAAGCGAAATATGAAAAAATATGTCTACGGCGACTTCCTCTCAGCAGATTTTGGCATAAACTCTGAGAGTAATTAAAATTGCCATGAAAAAATTATTAAAACTCTGCCGTTCAGAGGAGACATTAAGTTAAGCCACGCATGATTGGCGTAAGAAGCGAGGTTGCAGTTCGTACTAAGAGGTTGTAATGACCAATTAAATAATGCCTTCGATACAGTGAGCTGTATGAGCTCCTCAACGACATAGACGTTGTGCAGCGTATTAACATCCAGCGGCTGCTCTGGCTCTGCCATGTCGTTTGAATGGAGGAGGATGCTCCGGCGAGAAGGGTATTTGATGCGGGGATCTACGGAAATCCGTGAAGAGGACGACCTTGCCTGCGTTGGAAGAACCAAATCGAGGAAGCCCTGTCATCGATTGGTGTGACCAACTAGCGAAGGCTGTGTTGCGGCAGGCCGAAATCCGTTAATCGGGTTGTTAATGGCCAATTAAGGAAGTAAGTAACGCTTACTGCCTTTATAATTTTCACACTTTTTGCACAATAAATAGATTATGACGACCATAATAACCATATTAATTAACTATTATGATTAAATTTTGAACCATTTTTACGCATTCTTAAAAGATTCGTATTCGTAAATGACCAACATTTTATTACAAAAATTACCCTTAAATGGTTAACCCGTTATAATACTATAGAAATGGAGAGAGTATATGAGCGGTAAAATGTTTTGTTAAAGAGCAAACTCATATAACAACAACAATAATTAATAAAATTTATATATTGTTTAACAATTGATAAGAATGGCATACAAATACAAAACAAACAATTGCGCGAACAACAAACATCATAAAGCCAATCTGCTTAAAAGCGACAGACGACATGTCGCGTGTAGTTCAAAAAATAAAAAAATTGTAACGTTATTTGAATAGATAATTTGAAAAAAAAAAGAGTGCAGCAGCAGAAAATGATTTTGCAAATCTTATGCTTAATAGCGTTTTTATTGTAAATCTTTTTTAATACGAATTCTTAAGAATAAATGTTTTGGAATTAATACTGAAACTGTTATGAAAAGCAGAGAAAAAGGATAGAAAACTATACCCCTCTGACCTTTTCTGAAAGAATTCATTATTTGCTCTCTTTTGTAAGTGATTAAAAGCAATATGGCAACAAAAGAGAGGCATATGCGTGCGTGTGTGTGCACAAGAGCACAAGTATAATCATGTTACAAAGGAAGTTGTTTATGCATTTTCTTCTTCTTTATTTTTTTGTATTTCTTTTGTTTACTTTTGTTTAACAAACGCTATTCAAACAATTAACCTTTTAAGCGTAAATGTTTTAAATTTTTTTTTCAAAGAATATTTTAATGTTTAGAAACAAACTATTGCATAAATACTAGGTTTTAAAGCGAAGTACTCTATCGCAGCTTTTTTAATGAAATTTAAAAATAAAAATCGACAATACTTGGCTACTAAATCGCTATAAGGACTGTATTAAAAACAGTTTCTTAACTAAAAAAAAAAGAATAACCAGATAATATAATTCATGATGGCTATAGCTAAAAATAAATCAATAAACACTAGTTTTCTCTGCGTAGGGGTTTCCAAGAAAGATTTATTAACTTCCAAACAGCCTGTTTTGTCAAATCGACCTGGGAGGATGTAGCATTCGAAAGCACGTGGAAATAATAACATGATTGTATCAAAACGATCCCTATAATCATCCTAATCAGAGGACTAGGGATGGAGAGAGAGAGAGTATATGAGCGGTAAAATGTTTTGTTAAAGAGTAAACTCATATAACAACAACAATAATTAATAAAATGTATATATTGTTTAACAATTGATAAGAATGGCATACAAATACAAAAGAAACAATTGCGCGAACAACAAACATCATAAAGCCAATCTGCTTAAAAGCGATAGACGACATGTGATGTATATATTCAAGTCCATTGGTTCAACAAAAGTATGTCCACGCAACACTTGGCCTGCCGAAAACATCACAACTATTCTTTACAATGAGCAGAAGAATCTAAGGCGGTCGATTTCGAGTCGATACAAAAAAACTTTGCCTTTCGCAGACACGAATTGTGTGAATTTTGCATCACGATTTGGGCCTATACCCGCATAAAACTAAACTAATCCAGCAACGAGAGGTAAATGACCAAAGTCTACAATGTCTGTTCGTTGAATGTACTCGGCAGCAGTTGACAACTGACCCTAATTACTATCGAAAAATCATTATCAGCGATGAGACCCATTCCTGTATGAATGGCAACGTAAACAAACAAAATTGTCGAGTTTGGAACGAAACCAATCCACATGAGATTCAAAAGCATTCAATGCACACCAAAAAAATCACTGTATGGTGCTGATTTTGGTCTACCGGCGTCTTCAGTCCACATTTTTTTGAGAATAAACTTGGCCAGATCATCTATAATTACGAACTTCTTTTTACGTGAATTGGATGACATTTACACCAACAATATGTGGAGTCAAAAGGACTTCATTACAGATTGAATATTCTGCACAAGCGATTTGAGGGCATGGCCATCGCACGTAGAGACTTTGGCCATAGAGTCACAAAAAATTATGCAATTCTGATTCTCTTCTCACAGAGAAGCCACAAAGACTACAATAATTTTGAGCAAACTGATTAATAGTTGCAATATTTTCTATTAGTTCTGGTAATCATGCTCATCAAATTTGAAATTCCCTAATGTTGTAATGGACACTTTAAACTTTTTTCTGTCCTTTTGCGCATGAATTTTTTTTAACAAGTTTCTTATAAAAATTGTGTTTTTTTTTATGGAAAATTGCTTCGAATTGTTTAAAAGAAAATCTTACTTTCTTACAATAATTAAAGCACTACTATTTTTTATAAGCTATCGCTTGTTCATTTACTCAGTCGTTCGTTCATTCATTCAATCACTCATTCATTGTTATCTGTGGGGCATTTAATTCAAATGCATTATCGTCATGATGATGGTGAAGACGATGACGATGATGATGGTGATGCATTTCCCATATGGTAAGGAAGTCTAATAAATTTTATTCTTGTTTTTCGAAAATGTCTGTCTGTCTGCCTTTCTCTCTCTATGCAATAGAACACAACCTTTATCGATACCGGCTAAAACGACGAAACAGATAAAAAATATTAAATTTTACTGCCGGTAGTTGACTAGGGACATAGGCACAGTACTATAAACCACAAATAATGCTGCTTGTTTCGGTTGCCATGTGCAGTTTTTTTCGTTTCATTTCATTTGTTCAGTCATTCAATCAAACAATTTAGATTTCAGTGTGTTTGTGTATGTATGTATGTATATGCTTGCACTCTTCTTTGCTGATAATGAAAATTTATGTTTTATTTATAAACGCAACAACAACAGTAACTACTACTACAACAATACTATAAAATAAAACCTCTCTCAGTCGATAGTGGCATACATTTTTGTGGTCGTTACTCACATATGTATGTATCAATAGAAAAATTCATTTGTTACATGGCCATCGAATGAAATCAAATTCGATACAATTTACTTGCATTTCCAATTGGCAATGGAAATTCGAAAATTTTATTGAATAAATGTTACCAATTTTTCCATTTTATGTTTTCCTATACATCAGAGCTCGGCACTAACAGTTTATATCGCTTTTTTCAGGTTTTAATTATACACTCAAGGAAATATTACAGTAGGATTCACTAATAACAGCTGAGAAGCTAGGCCGTAATCGTGACTGAAGAGTTGTAATGGCCAATTATAATAACAATGAGGAATAATCTCGATTTTTGAAAGAATATTTGTCGTACATTTTCCACTAAATATACATTTTCTTAGGTTAATAAGTACACTTGAAAATATTACTAACAATTTTCCTCTGGGTTATACATATGCTCCTCACAACTACAGTCACATTTTAATCATGTTCTCTTTGTGCTGACCACTGCTATACATACATATACAGAAAATGCAAAAATAATGCAATTGATAACAATTCATTTTCATTTTTAATTAATTCTGGAATTTTATTTATAGAAACCCCTATGTAAAGACAAATAAATTTTTGCAAAAAGAATTTCTAATTTTAAAATCAAATTGATTATGGACAAAAATAGATGAAATCATTCTGTAATTGAATTATTGATTTATTGTATCGAAAGGATTTTTGTTTATTAATTAACAAAAATAAATTAAAAATGCATCATCAATCTATGACCATAGAAACAGGGTGGGTGGCTCAATAGTCATGACGCCATATCGAGAAATGTCATAATTGTAGCAAAGGGGGGTAAATAACATTTGATATACAAAATACAAGCCGATAAGGTATAGAAGACCAATTCGACTTGAACAGGAAGTAGTGCACAGGACGAGACATAGCAATACTATTTGACAACCAGGCCGCATTTAGCTCCAATGAGGTTGACTCAAGGCTAGTATGAAACTGTGGAAGTAAGCTCACCATCTGGTGGATTCCAAGTCATGGAAAAATTCACGGCAATGACCAGACGATTAAGCTTGCGAGGAGAGTTTCTACTAGTGTTGCAAAATTGAAATTTTGAAATGGTACAGAACTATGTATAACTGAAAGAGTACTTTTTTGCATCAAATAGTACTTTTGTAAAAAATTTGTATTTATACTTAATACACGTACGGAATGGAATAGAAAAACTAACGACTTATATACATATGTTTCTCATCTACAAAACAAAAACAATGGATTCGAAACGTAAAATCCTCGTTTAGTCAATTGTCGACGGAATGTACATTCATTTCAGCATATGTAAAGCAAATTAAATACTTACCGAAATCACATAACGATTCGGCAAGCGTTCTCATTGTTTTTCTTGTTCTAAAAACGAACGTATGCTGTATGGACGTTGGGCTAACCGGGGCTAACGACTAATTCTACCTTTAGCATTATGTTGAACATGTTACTAACCCATTAATAGTTGAAAAGCGCGAACTGTAAAACATGTAATAATAAAAAAGTACTGAAAGTGTAGCGTTAGTACTGCGGTATTTTTGAAATGGAAAAGTACGGAAAAAAGTACTAAAGTACTGAATTTTTTAACACTGGTTTCTACGCTGTTGACGAAGCCGGGACTATTTACTGAAGTAGATAGTGGAGTTTGAAAATGTATACTCGGCGAAAAGAAAACTGAAATGTGCTGACTCTTCTCAAATGAATTTGGCACAATTTAAACTTTTGCTAGATAATTACAGTGACAAGAAATTTTAGTCATGCATCACACAATCCCGGTTTAGCTTGAGGCTAGCAGCCAGGCTTTTGATCGGCCATTTTAGACTCAAGTAACACTTGTTTAGGATGGCGATTGCCTCAAGTTCAATATGTAGATTGACATATTCTTAGAATTTAGAGAGAAACATTTGGAAGCTTTACATACATACATACATAATTGGTCATTATAACCAATCAGTCAGGATTACGACATAGTTTCTCAACACCACCCATGTTGTGTGTGATAATTTTATACATGAGTGGCGGCATCTACAGTTTATTATGGAAATTTTATTTGTTCTCAAAGTGTTTGCCAGAAATCTGCTGAGAGGAAGTCGCCGCAGAAATATTTTTTTTCATATTTCGTTTTGATGTCTGACCTGGGGTTTGAACCGTGGGCTTACGTATAATAAGCTAACACACTACCTACTAAACTACGGCGAGGAATTCTTTTTTACTGATATTGAATACCATTTTTGCCAGGGCAACAGGATTGAAAGAACTGAGAGCAGTCAATAATACGATATGAATCGTTATAATTCGCAATAAAAAGGAATTGTTTCGTTAGTCGGCTGGTTGTCGCCCTGCAACATTGAGGAAAACACGATCTGTACATCTCCAGAAGCAGAAGAGGTGCCACGCAATTCAGCATCAGTTGGCGGTATTTACAAAGAACGTTAGTGAAAGCCTTGACCCTTACATTGTGCAGACAATGCATTAATTGCTAGCCATTGACCGCCGAATGCATATAACTTATGCACAAAGCATTCTAATTCTTAATCACGAATATGCAGAATTATCGCTAAAATCTGCGTGTAACACGCGAAGAGCAGAAGAAAGCGAATCTACATCTCTTCTATCCTTCCCATGAATAAATCTGCAGATTTTCTACTCGACGTCAGTCATTGGATCGCGATTCTTACAATCTTTGACTTACACTACTGAGGAGCCTCATCAAAGAACTAAAGTGGAGTTGCTACTTGGTGACACCAGTGTCCTGATAGCAGCTAATTCTAATAGCAAAGCATCGATTCCTTTATTTATCCCCTATGTTTGCTCTACGGAACGTATATTTTTCTAAGACTTCAATATGTTTTTAAATTTGCACAAAGTTTTGATGTCCTACGCACAATTTCAGTTCGTTTTAATGTCAGGAAGTCATAAATCGTTATCGACATGAAATGAAAACAAGAAAAAGGAAAGTTTCAAACAAAATCCATCAACTCGCATACGCCTTGTCTTTCTTTTCTATTTACTCACTTCACCTTAGTAAAAGAGTGGGACAAATTGTCGTTTCTGTATTTTGTTTTTTGTTCTTCTTTTACGCCAACGCTGTCTTGTCTGTTTATTCTCTTGTTGATTTTATTTTAGATGACCACAGAAAACTCACAGCCCAACAGCTAACATTTGTAGACTTGATGTCTGTGGAAAAAATTTAAACAATTGAATAGAAAAACTACATTCGTCTATCGTTGTTCTGCTGCTTTTGAATTCTGTGAGCCTGGTAGGCGTAATACACAACACAATGATGGCGTTTGTTTTCCTTAGATGTTGGCTGGCTTGCTGGCCGGCATTAATGAACAAACAACAAACATTGTCGGTCGAACGCACTGACCCACTTTAGCTGTTGCCAACTAAAGCGCGGAAAATGTGCGAAAGTCTAGAAAATTATTTTTTTTTTGTTTTTGTGCGCTCTTGTCGGTCTTTGTAACCATCAACGTGGAACACCAATTTATACAATTATTATGAGTTTTTTCCTCCGTTGTTGTTGGTGTTTCACTTAAAATTTTATGACGACGATGATGAACGTTGTGTTATTATTTTGCTCATATGAATTTATATTTTATTTTTAATAGTCATTGTTCTTGTTGTTGTAGCTTGATTTTCAAAATTTAAAAAAAAAAATAAATACAAATTTTGTGTGGTTTTCTAAGTTTCTTTTTGTTTTGTATGTTGATTTCACTTCCTGTCGTAGAATAATTTGCAAAGGCCACACATAATGCAAAAAAAAAAAACAAGAACGGCAAATGAAAATCAAAATTTTTTTCATTTTCACGTTCATGTTGTTCAGCCATTAAGACAGATTTTTATTCTGTATATCGGCCTAAATAACCATCCCCTCCCTCCTCTCTGATAGAAATCTTACAAGCAACGCTTAAAAGACAATTAAAAGCAGATCGCGAGCGTACACAAACTGAATATCATTTGAAAAGCTTGGATTGAGTTTGATTGTGGAATTAATTCTCAAATAAATCTCCAAAAGGATTTTGCACAAGTTTATTCATATGTTTGAAGGATAAATTCATATTTGAAAACCCAAGACACAAACCAAAGGAATTTTACAAAGCTAGAATTAACAGAATCTTGACATAAAAATCTCTTTATTTAAGAGTTTATTATGAGTTGTATCTGAGGGTAAGCAGACTATACCATATCCAAACGAAGGTTCTAAGAGGTATTATTACTTATTATTTGTCCTGATGAGATGCCTTAGTCGGCAACCACATGGTATATTATACTCCCCTCAAACTTTATAGGGTATCCATCTAACGCCTACTCCAAGCTTATTACATACATAATTGGTCATTACAGCCCTTCAGTCAGGATTATGGACCTAGTTTCTCACACCACTTATGTTGTGTGTATTAATGTTAAACATGAGTGGCGGGACCTACAGTTTAAAGTCGTCTCGGAACAACAGATTTTTGAGAAACTTTTCATGTTAATTTTATCTACTCTCAGAGTTTTTGCCAGAAATCTGCTGAGAGAAAGTCGCCGAAGAAATATTTCTTCATATTTTCGTTTTTAAGTCTGACCTGGGGTTCGAACTGGTGCCTTACGTCTAATAAGCCAACACACTACCCACTAGACTACGGCGATTTCTCCAAACCTATTACCCTGACAAATTGCAAGATGCTGTTCGGAGTCGACATTGACAATTTTTTGCCTATGCATCCAGGTGTTTCTTGCTGGATATCTCCCATTCTAAATAAATATACAAATAGTCTACAGTGCCGTGTCAAAAGACCGCTTATCAACCTCAAGTTATTTCTTGATAGTCTGTTTGCTTGCCTCATATCTGCTCTTAATGTAATTTCGCATCAAAAGTTTTAATGGCCTTAAATTCACATGGCTTGAAAATAGCCTTAGTCTATCTTTATTTACCCTTTCGTTGAGCATTTACTTCCGAATATCCTCCCTCACACTGTAGATGGGTTCTGGCCTCGTCAACGGCACGATAACTCCCTCCTAGCAAGTTCGCCTGCTTACTCATTGTCGAGAATTTTCACACGACCTGGGAATGGGTAATTCAATGGGCCGTAAGGGCTTTCAAATGAACTTGGCTGTAAAAGGCAAGCTGGCTGCTAAGCTAACCTGGGAGCCTACAGAGGGTAACCTTATTCTGTCTACTCAACTGATTCAGCTTCTTCAGGCATTCCCATTCTATCTCCGATCTCATAAGGGCCGAGTGTTCGGATGGCAAGCCAACTGAATGTCAATAATTTGACAATAATGTCAACAAATTTCCTTGGTCATGTAACCTCAGCAAATGACGATTCTGCTATCAATATCCAGAGTATAATATTTAAGGCTCAAGGCTCCAACTCACTACTATGGAAATAGAAAAATCAGCCTCTATATCGCCATGTATGGCATCAAGCCAACATTGCTATGTAGTCGCAACAACTCGCTAATGATGATGGCACTCGCTAACAAAATTCATATGATTTACAACAAAAGCCTGAGAAAAGTTCTCAAAATATGGTGACCGAAAGACAACTCAAATCTTCTTCAAAATTCATAGAAAACGATCTTCTGAAAGCCACACTAAGATATGTTTTAAAAATCCATGTTCAGAGTTTTTCATTCTTATGCTTTGTTCTACAGAATTTCCTAAAATAGATTTCAATTAATGGAGATTTTTTTGTTTGGAATAATTTTGCACACAGAACCTTGTTGTTTTTAAATTTTTTCAATTAAAAAAAAAATAGAAATTTTTGCTTGTAACCTCGAAATTGAATAGGTTTTAATAGTAAATATTTGACCATTTGCTTGTTCTTTTTTTGTTTCTTATCTCTTTGGAAAATCACAAAAAAAAAATAATAAAATTTCGTAATTCTGAGAAAATTTTCTCAGTTTACAGATAAAATTCCATGTGCTTGCTGTGAATAAACTAAACACAACACGATAAATACACACATACTCATACACACACATAGGAAATCTTTCAATGCCATAATAATGTTGTTGTTGTTATTCTTTTTTATTTTCTTAGAAATTTCCACTCAAATAAGTAAAACAAATAAAGGAACAAATATGTGTGATGGATGATAAACACTCACCCATACAAACATACATATTTTACTTTTAACGATTCATTGCAACAAAATTAAAGAAAAATTTTATTTTTTTTTTGTATGTGTGAGGTTGGCACGTGACTAAAAATCAAGTTTGACTAAATGACTGAATAATTGACTGACTGACTGGCTGGCTGTTTGACATTTTGCCAAACAAAACGCAAAGAAATACTTGTGCATACATACATACATATACATGTGAGTAATTGCTCATCTTTGGCAAATGATACAACGACAAACACCATAAAACCATAAACCGTAATGTTTAGTAAGAACTCAATGCCGTATGCAATTGGTAAAGAGAGTATAAAGTACAGTTGGTTAAAAAATTCTACATATACCTTAGTTATCTTTTTTTTTTTTAATATTGTAAACAAACTTAGAAAAATATTTACGAAATTTCCTTAAGTTTATTTATAAAACAAGGAATTAAATCAATAGAGGAACAACAAAGCTAGGCCGTAATCCTGACTGAAGGGTTGTAATGGCCAATTATGTATGTATGTAACAACAACAAAAGTAAAAAAAATTTTAATTTGTATGAAAAAACTAAAGCAAAGATTTCGATGAAATGTTCCCTTTATTGTAATGCTTGGGCTTTGATCACTATGCACAAAATACAAGGCAAATGGCAGTTGACTAAATCACCACAAATGGATAGGATGCTACTCATTCGATCCTTTAAAGGTAGTTTTGTGAACACTTTTTCACACAATTTGGGCGTTAAATCAAGGATAACTTGACGAAAAGTTAGTTAAAAAAGTTAGGGGATAATCCTCATAGACACTGTCTCTGACGTACCTCCACACAGACGAAAGAATATCAGCATCAAATTATATAATCTTAATGACCAATTGAGGCTGTCCCAAGCGGAAAATTTCTCTTTCTGAAAAGTTCTCCGTCTTGTTGAAACCACATACAATCCACTTCATAATCTTCAATTGCAGACCAAACAATGTCGATTGCTATACTACCACAGCGCTCTGAATTAAACATAACTGGTTTTTTCAGTTTACACATTTACTGGATGTCATTACACATTTTCCACAAACACTTATGCATCCTCCGAGTCCAATATGGTATAATTTTGCTTGTTAACATTACCACCAAGTGGGAAATGACTTTCCATCGTAGAAGAAAATGTTCGAAAAATCTGTAGTGAAAGTCTACTGCTCTACCACTTAATCGAAATATCTACGACTTTCTAAATGTTCAGTCGGCGATGGAAATCCTCCATCCGCCGCAGTCTAGTAGGCAGTGCTTTCGCTTATTAAACGTGAACCCCCTGGTTCAATCCCCAGCTCAGACATCTTGAACAAAACGAAATATGATAAAAATATTTCTTCAGCAATTTCCTCTCAGCAAAAACTTTGTGAATAAAATAGATATGACATGAAAAGTTTCACAAAAATCTGTCGCTCAGCGTCGACTTTATACTCCAGGTCCTGCCATTCATTGATAAAAATGGCATGAACAACATGGGTGACAAAGACAAGCTAGATTGTAATTCTGACTAAAATGATTTCAGATGTGATCGAAACAAAAAATATTTGAATAATTGTGTGTTTTTTATGTACGTTGTATGTAGACTTTTTACTTTAACTGTAATATAAAGTTGTTATTTTATTGTTGTAGTTGTTGGTTGCATGGCATAAATAATTGTGTGAAACCAGTCGTCGTCATGTTTATAAACATGTTCCATTAACATTATAACATACACAGTTAGAGAGGAAGAGAGGGTAGCAAGTGAGTGAGAGAAATGAAAGGAATTTTAACAAGTCAATGATTTTGTTTTTCCTTTCTTTTTTTTATATCTCTTTTCTATTGTTTTTGCTTTCAATTTTAATCACAATCATCCATCACCCACATAAACTATATAATTTATAGTGATATAAACGGTACTTCCTTTTTTATGTATTATTGTTGTTGTTGCTGCGGCTGCTACTGCTGTTATTTTTTAATTCTCTCGCTCTATTTTGTTTTAGATAGAGATCTATTATGCTCTTTAGACTTATTGCCCTATTTTGTTGAGATATATGTGTGTGTGTGTTTGTGTGTGAGTAGTAGCGAGTGAGTTTTATTTCTTTATTGTTCCAACTCCCCAATGGTATATTGACCTAAATAGGCACATTCATATTCCCTATTTGATTGCTCTTGTTATTACTGTTGTTTTTATAACACAGAATTGTTGTTGCTGTTGTTTTGATACTACTATGGTACCATTTCATTTCATTCCATTTGAACGTGTTGTTGTCTTATGTTGGCGTTAAAAAAGGAATCCCGGTTTTATTAGGAGAAAAAATATTTCAAAAAAACAGGGAGTTTCTGTTTTAGAAATTCTTTTATTTTTTTTTTTTTTATTAGTTTTTTAGGGCGCCATTCCTTGCTATTATTATTATCATCTATCTATTCTTGTGTAATCATTGTTGTTTAGAGCCTTTTTTACTACTTCTATACACTACTGCTTCCTTTCACCCTAGACTTCCTTTTGAATACATTTTTGTTTTGTTTGCGCGATATGACGTCGTAGTGTTGTGATGACGTTGATGAAGCGTATGTGTTTTTCACTTCACGTTTTTTGTTCGACTCAAAAAGGAAGTGGAGGTTTGCCTGTGTTTTAGTTCCTGTTTTTGTTTGGCATGCAAGAGGGAGGGTAGAGCTTGGGGAAAGTGGATTTCTTGTTTTAAGTGTGAACTATTCTTTGTTTTATAATCCTGCTGCATAGTTTCGCCTTTTTTGTTGTTGTTGTTCCTGCTCCTTTTTATTGTTGTTCCTGCTGTAACTCATACATCATGTACAGGATTTTATTTCTTGTATTATTTCTCGTGCAACACAACACAACACAACAAAAACTACAACAATAGCTGCAACAATAACAGCAACAGCAACGTAAATAGAGGGAACACAGAATTGAGGTCATTGTACTTTTAGCTGCTTGTATTTGCTTGTGATTGTGTCTAAAAGAAGCTTGTGAATCCTTTTCAAAAGTGCCTTCAATTTGTTTGTTGCTTATGGGCTTGGAGTCGGATTAATTTCGTTTTGGGAAAATGTGTTGAGTTGAGCTGAGTGCTGTTGAGAGATAGAAACGAGTCGCAAGAAAAAAAAAACGTAATAATTTAACAAAACAAACGTAAATTCGTATGAAGATGGCCATTATATCCAGGCTGAGTGCCGTAAAATACAATTGCCAGCCTTTATTGGTTGTGACGAAATGTAAATTTAAATTTGTATGTCTTTTGCGTTAAAGTAAAAAAAGTAAAGTCTCTATCATGGGAATATTAACCTTATTAATGTCATCAGTGTGGCTGGAAGGAAGAACAGACAACGTACTGTAGTGATTAAAGTGACCAAGAAATTCAGAATCAAAGCTAGGAGCAGAAACAATGTTTTCGAATTAAAAAAAATATAATGAGGCACCATAGTCTAGTAGGTAGTGGGTTCGCTTATTAGGCGTAAAGCCGGGGTTCGAGTCCCAGGCCAGACATCAAAACGAAATATGAAAAAAAATATTTCTTAGGCGACTTCCTCTCAGCAGATTTCTTGCAAAAACTCTGAGAGAAAATAAACCTGCCATGAAAACAACGTTAAACTATAGGTCCCGCCACTCAAGTATAAAATTAAGGCACACAACATGAGTGGTGTGAGAAGCTAGGCCGTAATCCTGATTGAATTGTTGTAATGACCACATATGTATGTATGTATGTACATATGTATAATGAGGCGTTTATGAATGGCAACAGAATTGTAATTGAGCTGTTAACTGCTTAAAAAGGTTTTATACAACGCACTTAACATTTCAATTTTTAAGTTTTTCAGCTACCAGACAGCAACGCAATTAAAGTTGGTTTAACATCCAAAATCGACCATTAAACGGCTGTAGTTTCCTCCAAGCCATCCATCTGGAAACTTCCTAATCCCTATACTATCCAAAGAGAATAACATCAACAGCAAGCAACACATCACCCTTTTAAGAAAGAGCAGGTATCAACCAGGAACATCATGGTAGGGAACTGGCTATCATCGTGAGAACTGCTACAGTAGACCAATGGCATGACGACTGAGGCAAAAATTCTCGACCAAAGTTTTCAAAATAGTTTTTAACTGTTCCTGGTTTTCCAAAATTACTCATACCTTCTTTGTAAGCCATATGCATCAATTTTGATTGTGGCCGTAAACACTGCTGATGGAAACACCGCATTCAGCTTATCTACAGCATAATTTTGACTCATGTGTTGACCTTTATATGTGTGAAGATGCAGCTTTTTTTAAACCAATAAATGGAGAATTCTAACGTCTTATTCCAACGCATTCAAAAAAATTTTTCATTTTTTAATCGAAGGCAGTTTTTAAGATTGAATGTGTTTGTTCTTGAATTTGTGATTAAATACGAACGGAAATAGAAATTAAAAATTATTATTAAAACAAAAAGCAAACACTGCTCAGATGTTTTACATATTAAATTGCCTGATAAACACAAATCAAAATTATTGTTTTCAAAAGGAAAACAGCAATAAATTTGCTGGCAACAAGATTTACTCTCCAAATTGCATTCATTTGGTAACAAAGTGTTGCAAGTACTATGTATTAAAAATTTAACACCTTGAACGAATGCGATTTAAAAAATACGAAAAAAAATCTGTTTTCAAAATTGCCAACAATCAGGGGGGGAGGGAGGTACAGGTGTTTTTATTCTATGTACCGACAGACAATTGGTATAATTTCGCTGTTCAGTTCAGTTGGCTTCTGTGTTTAATTTATGGCGTTAGAAAAACTTTTTTTGTTGTTTTATTTTTCTTTGTAAACAGAATTAAAACAGCAAAAACAAAAAGAAAAACTAAAGTAAGAAACACGCCACAAACGAAATGTTTTATTCATTTGTTGCTTCTCCCCACTGTCAATCCAACAGTAGAGGGGGGAAAGGGGTCAAAAATTTATGCCAATTCTCACAATTGTTTTCAAAAAAAAAAAAAAAAAAACGTTTTTCCTTTTCACTTGTTTTCAAGATTAAAATCTTCTGGAGAATAATTCATGTTTGTTTGCTTAATGTAATAATTATTAATTGTACATGAACAAAAAAATAAGAACAACTACAATAACAAATGCATGAAAAAAGAAAACGAAACTTTTAACACTCATTATGATGATGCTTAGGAAACCTTAGTTGCCGTTCATGTTCTTGCAACAGGCAAGTTGCCGCAATTAGTAATGGTTGTCAGAATGTCGGGTTTTAACACACACACACACACTAACACAAATTCATAAGAACAACTCCATAGTTTGATTTAAAATTGATCTCATGTACCTTGCCGGCATATCTTTTAAAACATGGTTCGTGTCTTTAATAACTTCTAGTATTTTGTAGGCGAAATATGTGTCATTTATTCTCATTAAGTCTTTTAGACGATATAATGTCAATATCAGGGGATGGTGGCCTCTACTCATGCAATCGTAGTAAAAATCGTATTGGATTTATAAGTCGAAATTGTCTGGGCAGATAGAACAACTTTGAAATCAGCTCAAACGGAGTTGAACAGGATACAGAGACTAGCGTGTGTTGGTGGTAGGGATAACGTAAACCTATCCTACAGCGACGCTGGAACTTCTGTTGACCAGAGAACAACATTTTGGAGACTAAGGTTAGTTTGATGGCAAACGGGCCAAATATGAAATTCATTAGGAGACTTCGTGCCCTAAGAAATCGAATGACTGACAGCTCTCTCTCTCCTTATATGCCCCTGGACAGAACTAGTAGACTTTATGACTTTGGGAAGGGCTTCGCAACAAGACTTAATAACAAAACAGAATGAAATAATCTAGATGATGCATACTCTTTTAGAAGGGAGACTATTTGGTGGTACAAATACGGATGGTTCCAGAACAGATCTTAGAACACGAGTGAGATTTTTTCCCCACATCAAATACTTAGCACTCATTTAAAAAAAAGATTTATGGAACACATCACATCAACTCGAATAGGAAGTACAAAACACCTGACATGGCAATACCATCTGGCAGTCAGGCTGCCATTCGAGAAATCGGCTCTTGTGCGGTTAAATCGAACATAATATGGGACTGTCTGGCGAAGCTAAACCGGACAAGTTATCATCTGCTGGGTGCCAGATCATGTGTGAATTCTTAGTAAAGAGCAGGCAGTGAAGTTGCCATGGCCTAGTAGGTAGTGTGTTGGCTTATTAGACGAAAGGCCCGAGGTCAAATCCCAGGTCAGACATCAAAACGAAAATATGAAAATATTTCTTCGGCGACGTCCTCTCAGCAGATTCTGGCAAAAATTCTGAGAGTAAAAATTTCCATGAAAAGCTTCTGTCGTTCGGAGTCGACTTTAAACTGTAGGTCCCGCTACTCATGTCTAAAATTAACGCACACAGCACGAGTGGTGTGAGAAGCTAGGACATTGTACAATGAGTCAATTCGATCTCTGGGTACTGTACTTGTCACAGTTGACAAGTACACGTCCTCTAACCTAACCTAACCTAAAGAGCAACCAGACGAACTTGCGAGGAGGGAAGCTTCCACGACGTTTATAGAACCAGTAACCTTTAGTGGTGTAGTAGCGGATACTTACTGAAAGGGAAGATAAAAAAGGCAAAAACTCTCCTCAAACCAAGTGAGTTTGAGGCAATCAAAATTTTGGTAACTACAATAAGAGCAAGTCTGAGTCATGCTTCAGATTATCAAGAAATAACCTGAGGGTACCTGAGGGACCTGTAAAATCAAGGTCATTTACTCACAATGGGGGTTGTCTCGAGCCTAGCATGCAGATTCTGTGGCGATGATAATGGGTCATCGAAACCAATTCTGGGTACCTGTGGGGCATTAATGCATATAGAAGGAAACCTAGGAGGAACGCTTAACTGAGCACTAGTAGTTTGATTCCTTAATGACCACAATAAATTCCTTCGGAACAAAGGAAATAACGATGGAATATTTCGAAGTCATATGCATTGGTATTCATGCATCACAATAGGAGCCAAAAAAAAAGTTGCAAAGAAATAAAAATAAATTTCAGATTATAAAATTGCCTTCGAATTTACTAATTTTCCAATGCCATATAAATTAACGAAACAATGAACTTTTGTTTTGTAAACAAATACTTGCAATTTTGGCTGGAAATTGTAACAAAAAAAATAAAAAAAAATTCTTGGCTGCTATTTCATACAGGGAATAGTAAAAATAAACGAAAGAGAGAGAAAAAAGGACGGAATTTGGCAAGAGGACAACAATTTGGTGTGAAAAACAAACGAAAATTTTTATTTTTAAACGAAAAATAAACGCAAAAATACAAAATACGCAAAAGGTCAATGAATTAAAATGGTTATAAAATAAAAAAAAAAAAAAAAATCAAACGATTACTTTGAACATAAAACAATAGAAAGGTAATGGGATAGAAAACAATCGCACAGTTGTGGCCAATATGATAAGAATCGTGTTCCATAACGACATCACCATGCCGCCATGTAGGTGGGTAGAAGCGGCTGTCCACTCAAGGAAGTTGGATGTGTACTTACTTAGGCTGTCCCCTAGTCCCGGAATCACTTGAAGCTTCTCATCAAGCGACTCAGACAGCCAATGTCAAAGTAATGTTAATTGTATGTTCGCAGGTCCTTGGAGAGATTTCGAAAGCTGTGGGTTCAATGGTTGCGCCACATCTAGCCAGTTTATCCACTATATGGTTACCTGAAATATCACTGCGTTCGGGTACCCATATGATATGGACATCATATAGTTCTGCTACCTCATTAAAATATCTGCGACAGTTATACGTAGTCAAGGAGTTCTTCACGTTCGAATTCAACCAACTAGACTATGTCACAAATATCGATTCGCCTGAAGCACTGTCAGCCTGGTAAGAAAGTTCTGATGGATTCACTTTATGACTGCTTCTTGGCAATGTGTGATTATCACCTATAGATGGTCTATGGTGGATAATTTAGTTGGTGGAAATTGAGCTTCCTCAATAGAAGTTTTTGGTTGCGGAAAGTGGAAGCCGTTTCCAAACCTTCAATTATTTTAATGGCTTGGCAATTCAGTCTTTATGAAGTGCTTATAGTAAACGATAACATAACAATAAACGTTAGGTTAGGTTACGTTAGGTCGGAGTGGCAGCTCTGATATCACAAAGCTCACTTGAGCACGCATAGCAGCCCGTTATGACGCCACAGGTGAACGCAGTCCGTGTACTGACCAAGCTCTACCAAAACCAGGGAAGAGGAAGAAGTTGGTCAGCGCAAGGGCTGCCCATCAAAAGCACGACTACCCTGCACTGGAAAACCAGCTAGAAAGTCTGATAAACGAAGCTATATCCTTGATGTCAATATATGATAGCTCTGTCAAGCTGACAAGAAATGGAGAGCGAAATAACCTATATCTGCACCTAGCAAGAGAAGGGCACTGACAGAAAAAGTGGATAACAGTCTCCTCTTCTTCAGCGGATCTGCTCCCACGGCAACAAACGTTACATCTAAATCTTCACAAAGGACGTTTCATCGAGGCAAGAAACCTGGCAACCCTAACATTCCAAAACTTACTATAGTAGGCCAATCACCTGAAATTGAAACAAAACAGAGCAATAAGAAGATGATAAGATGGACGAAATGCCCCAAAAGCAAGCGAAAGAAAGAGAGTAACAAATTTTAAATAAAATTTCGACCATGTGGCATTCCGTCAAGTTGAGATAATTTCTTTAGTTATATCAGGCTTACGAGTTCAAAACCTACATTCTGAAAAATTTTAATTTTAGATAAAAATTCTGCCAAATATCTAGAATTTATCGACCTTTTAATACCGTGTTATGGCAAAACAATATATTTTTTACGATGATTATTTAAAGCTTTATCCAAAAGTGTTGTTAATTTTTGTTGTTTTTATTTATTTGTTTTGCTGGTGTTCATCATCTTCATAATATTAGTTTCGTGCTGAGAATATTGATGATGCCACTGACGACGATGATGATGATGATAATGATGGTGATGCTGACGTTGATGTGCCTCTGAATTTTGTTTTTATTGAGCTCCATACCTGTTGTTACACATTTTTTTTGTTTTTGTGTTTTTTTCTCTCTCTTTTTGCTCTGTTTTAATGTTATTTTTATTCTGGGTAGTTTTTTTGGTATTTTTTTCTTTCTGTACATTTTTCCATTTAAACAATTTCATCGGAATAAATATTTTCCATTTTTATTTTTCGCTTTGATTGCAGTGTTTATAAAAATGGGCAGGAGGTTGTTGTTGTTGTTTCTCCTCCACGTCTCAATATTATTAAATCCCAGGTACGTATGTATGTATGTATGTACGTACCATTTTAAAATTGACCCTGGTTGCTGGCCACTGCTGTATTGGCGAATTGAAATAGGTTTCGATGGAAGTGTTTGTTTTGCACAGGAACTTAAAATTAACAGACACAGTTGAATGGACGTTCAAAATATAAAAGAAAAAACAATAAAAAAGAAACACACAAGCATTATTCACCTTGAAGAAAGTGTGAAATAGAACACGATGTAAAAAAAAGGCCCAAAAAAGGAATGAAACATTTTTATTATAAAAATAAAAATCTTAATTTTAGGAATTGTTTTAAAGAAAGACGAAAAAGGACACATTAATAACAGGTTTAGTTAGAAATTTTGTGAGTCTTTAAACTACAGGGTTTTAAACAGTTTGCCTGTATTAAGATTAAATTTTTCTTCATCTTCAAAGAAATTAAGAAATTTGCTTTTGCAGAAAAACTCGGCATTCCAATTGATGACTTCTGCAAGAGCTATGGGTCTGAGCAGGAGAAAGAGACTGTCTTTAACCTCATGTATCAGTGCCCTGCTCTTATCATGAAGAGACGGATTTAGACGCTTTTCTCTAGGTTGACCCCTGGGTGGAATTAATTACGCCATCTTAATGGGCCTAAGTGGGACATCTTCCTTCTAGGTGGCCCGCCACCTAACCTAACTTTACCATCCTCGTTCATTAATATTTTCACATTCAATTTTGAAATACTTTTTATTATGGTCTCTGTACTTGTAATAGTTCTCATCGTTTCCAAACTGGTGATATTGCAAGTTTTAAAACAGTTTTGAAATTTAAAAAAAATTTCCTTTCGACGGGATTTTGCGGAAGTAAAACACGAAAGCATATCTTTTTGTACCTTTTCCTGCAGGAAGTTATTAAAAATACCTTTTGTGTGTTACTAACATACAACGAAGAATACAAAGCCAGAGAATGAGAGAGAGAGAGGATACTAATAATACAAAATCGCTCAATTACAACATGAGAAAGCGAATGCAATTGTTAAAGGAGGAAATAATCAGTGTTGCCATTGGCTTCATAAATCTTAAACTATTCTTGGAGATGGGGGTAAACTAAAATCTTTAATGAATCTTTTTACATTCTGTTAATAGGTTCGAAAATTACATAAAGGGGTTTGAAGCGTATACCTAATGTGGTCTATTGCCTATTTATATATTTTATTTGCCTTTAAATGCAAAATAAGGTTTTTGATGTTCGAAAAAAGAGAAGAGTTTAGAATTTACAGTTATATTATTATTTTTTATTGTTGAAAGTGAAAACATGGTGAACATCAAAAGAGGCTTCTTAATAAAAATTAGATTCGCAGTATAGTCTATATATCAGCTCTGAAGAATTACGACTTGCGTTATATAATAATAATGACGCTGTCCTTTTAAAGGATTAATTTAGTCAAATGAATGGAAATTGTGAAAAAAAATACAAAGATATTACGTTAAACAAAAAGGGAAACATGTTGAAGCAAGGCAATGACGAGAATGATTTACATGCTGTAGTAGTACTGGCTCATTGCAAAAAAGTATAAATTATTTCAGCATTCTGAACGCCAAACTTTATTATTTAGTGGAAACGACTCTAAAAATACCACAAAATAATTGAAGAATTGATTAACTGACATCGCTTGCAGCAATATGGTGATCTATTTCTTAAAAATTATAAAAAGGATCAAAAAAATCTACTAAAAGTACGGCTATCAAGTAAATACTACAATAACACCAAATGGCAACACTAACGATACAATACAACACAATAAAAAAAAACACTTTCCCCTTCAACAACAACAAAAGACACACTAAACATAATTCTAGTAATAACAAAAACAGAAAAACAGTAGCAGCAAATGAAGTAGATAAACAAACAAACACACATAACCACACACTTCTCAAGCAGGCAACAACAATAAATGCACAAGTGAGAGCAATTTGTTTGCGAGAAACTTAAGCGAAGGTGGAGGCCGAAGTAGTTCGAAAGAGAAAAAAAATGCAATTCATTTGCATGTATGCATATGGCTGCTATTTCTATTGTTAGGTGTTGTTGGCGTTTAATAAAACACAGGAAGTTTGATGTAAAGAGGCTCCTACAGTAAGAGAAAAAACAAAACCAGCTGGTTAGTGGTTTTGATTTGTTGTAGTAAAAAATAAAAGATAAAGCCTCTTCAAGGAGAACCTCTTAATGGAAGAATAAAATATTCTCTACAGTAAAAAAGACAAACAAAAAAACCACTTGCTAAACAAGCGGCATTTTGTTTTTTTTTATATTATTTTTTTCATAATACAAGTCAGGGTTTACTACATACCACACCATCACTCATCTTGTAAAATCATCTGCTTGTGCCGCTGCTGTGAAACAGCATGTAAAGGAATTTCATTTTTCTAAGAAAAGATCTTGAAAGAAACAAAAAAAAAACACGGCAAAAACACACACAATTTGACAACACTTTTCAAGAGTATAAAACACTTAACTTCTCTTACACTTTAAATAAATTATAATTTTTTGTTTGTATTTTTATTTTCTTTCTTAAATAAACAAAAGAAATATAGTAAAATTGTATTGTAGATTCATTCAGATTTATTTTAAAGTCCCTTAGAGGTGTGGGCATAAGTAGAGACACTTGTTTTTCAATACTTCTCATACTCGTGAAAAGTACACATTTTTCTTGTGATTTTCTTTGAATTAAAAAAAGTCCATAAGTTTTTTAACAAAAAAAGATAAACCTTTTTATCTCTATACACAAAATTACACACACACACACAGTCCATTTTATTTATTGTAGTTTTTTCTTTATCAATGTTTTTTTTATATTTGTTTGTTTAAATAAAAATAAATAAAATTTCTTTTTGAGTTTCACTTACAAATTGTATTTCATCCGTTGCAACTTCCGACGCCATTTTGAACGTAAATGATTCTGGTTTACTTTACTACTCTTTTTCTGATATCGCTCTGGCCGCACAGAACAACTTGCCCAAAAGAGAAACTACAAAAAAGAAACTTTAAAGACAAACACCGATAAAGTGAAAATAAAAACAAAACACAAATGCCACAAGGGAATATAAGAAAAACATGAAAGATATTTGAAAAGAGAGCAGAAGAGGTGGGAGAAACAGTAAGTGAGAAAGAGAATACAAAAAATATTTTGAAAAAAGGAAGATACAAAATTAGAGAATAACAGTGTTGTATTCTACACAAACAGTGTTGCAACTGAGTTACACTGAACAAAATTTTCGGTTTATTAAAAGGCCCAATTAAAATACATTTGGTTCTATTTTTTTATTTTTTGTATGCTGAAATACAATTAGAAATTATATTCTAACTTTTACGAGCTAATTACCTAAGGTATTCTACTCTGCATAGTGAAACAAACCAAAGTTTTTCGTAATAATCTAAGCCACGAACATTATGCTTTTTAATTGGTCAGTAATAGCCTTTAATCAAGATTAGTTTTATACACCACTTACGCTGGGTGTGTTAAATTTCATCCATTATGTGTTAAGGTAGTTTTGAAACCGTGAAACTGATAACTTGATAATGCACTACCTTATAAACGAGTATTTCGAATATAACATATTAAGTGCGTATTTTAATATTATATGGCAATATATTCATACCTGATTCACCCTGTTATCAATGTATTTGATATTCTCTCTTACGTCTTCAAATTCATGCTAAAAGTAACTGAGTTACTCTCTTTAGCACTATTTGTACTCTTTCTATGCATCTTTTCATTCATTATTGGCATTTATTTGCCTGCATTTAAAACGGATAGAAAGGCAGTAGAGAAACGTAACGTTGTTACTGAAAATAAATACACAAAAAATAGAAAAATCAAGTGAAAAACTAAATTTAATAAAAAAAGAACACAATAATTTAATTATACTCCGGCAAAGCAATGGAAATTTGCCAAACAAATTAAATTCGGTTGCGGGGAAATTAAGTGAGAAGAACAAACGAAATTCCTGACAGAAAATTCAAGCAAAAATAGGTTTTTTTTTGTAATTAAAGAAGAAGCAGAATTTGCTAAAAGAAAATAAAACAAAAGGAAAAAATAAACGTAGAAAAAGAGAAGTATTTGCCAGTGTTTGTTTGTTACACCAAAGCAACAACAATATAGGGAGTGAGAAAAAAGGTGGTGAATGGCTCAGGCTTGATTGTGAAAAAAAGAAGAATCAAGCTAAAAAGCAACAATAACAACAAGTAAAAAGCAATAATAAATGGCAACTTAAAAAGGAGTTACGCAAATAACTCAAAAGTTGCATGTGAAATAAAGAAAAAAAAAAAAAAAAATAGAAATAGAAAGAAAAACAAGTGTTATAAAGTGTAATAATAAAATAAAAAAAAATCATAGAGTAATTAAGCCATTAACGAGAGAGGGAGAGAGCAGTTTGTTTGTTGCTAAAAATAAGGAATTTTTTACATTCCAGTGTTGTGTTTGTGTGCGCGTTTGAGTGTTTGTAATAAATTTGGATCATTTTTTCCTTAAAAAACCATGGGCGATTCGTCAACACTGGCCAATGCGGGACCTCGTGTGGTGACCATTTATAAAACGGAAACGGGTTTCGGTTTTAATGTACGTGGTCAAGTGTCCGAAGGTGGTCAGTTACGTTCCATCAATGGTGAACTATACGCCCCTCTTCAACATGTCAGTGCGGTTTTGGAGAATGGAGCTGCGGAAAAGGCAGGCATTAAAAAAGGCGATCGCATCTTAGAAGTGTAAGTACACCCTATAAATGCTAATGCTTTGACATCTTTTTTTTTTATATAAAATCCATAGCACAGACATACGTCATCGTTGCCAACGTTTGTTTTTTTTTCTTTTGCTGTTGTAAACTCAAACCATATTTTTGTTGTGTGTATGTGTAAAGGGAGATTTTTTTCTTTGATTTTAATGAATGACCTGTTTTTAGTACAATTTTTTTTAACATACAGTCTGTCATAACAACTTATAACCAAAACATCAGTAACAATAACAACAACAATAATAGCAGGCAAAATTTTGTTTCATTTTACACAGACAGTTTAACTATCATTCGTTTCCAAAATAAACTTCCTGGGCTGTTGCTGTTATTATTAACCAGGCTCTTGCTCTCTCACTAGCTCACAATATTTTTACCACCGCCCTTTTCTCTTTTTGCAAACTACCCAAACAAATACAATTATTTCGTCGTCTATTTTTGTTTTCTTACTACTGTTAACCTTCGGGAACAGTTTAGCTCAAACAATCTTTAACATGCTTATGTTAATTATCATGCAGTCATGTTAAATCATTTAATGGGTGTTATTGTAGTTGTTTTTTTTTTATAATAAAAACAGCTGGGCTTCTTATTGTTTACCAATCACTTTATTTGATTGTTTTACATTGTTAACGGTATTTTATTAATCTAAAACTGGTATTTTTATCATAAGAGCCATGATATTATGTTGTTTAGTAACAATGAAAATTAAGTAAAAGCCGTTTGTAAACACAAGGTATTAAATATACTTTTTCAATGCAAC
The DNA here is from genome assembly GCA_930367235.1 of Sarcophaga rosellei. Taxonomy (NCBI): domain Eukaryota; kingdom Metazoa; phylum Arthropoda; class Insecta; order Diptera; family Sarcophagidae; genus Sarcophaga; species Sarcophaga rosellei. Next base: position 81,196,570 of record OV884018.1, read on the forward strand.
GAAAGCAATTGTTGGAAAGTGTGCATACATACGGTATTAATTTACAAAGATTGTCATCAAGTTTATTGTATATACTTGCGTGTGTTGTATTTATTTTATTGTAAATTTAAATGATTTTTTTATCGAAGCAAAACTATCATAAACGTTAAGATGCAACATTGTCACAGTTTTTGATCTTATTCAGCTTCGTTTTGTTGCTACTAAATGTTAAACAATGGATACAAAACAGTCATAATAATAACCACACAACTGCAAATATTTGTATTTATAAATGAGAGTTGTTAGTTGTATTTGATTTCATAATAAAGCAATAAAAATAAACACAAAAATAACGGTTAAAAATGGCACTCTGCATGCCATGCCATTCATACCAAATGAGTTTTTCTGTACATTGTAAATGTATGAGTAAGCTTAGGCTCCAACCACAAAGAACTAGAAATAAAACAAAACAACAGTGATTGAGATACTCATACGTGTGCATGTGTGCGAGAGTACATTTGTTTATGACAATATCAACGAAACATTAAAAAAATCAGAACAAAAGTTGTTGTTACTATTGTAAGAACAATAACAATAGGAAAAACAATTTCAATATAGTATGCACAGCACAGCACAGGAACAACAATAACTATGAATATAATAAAAATAGTTGTTTTGTTGCTATATTTTTTTCTGCTTTGTTTGTTTGTTTCTTTCTTTTATTTACCACAGCCAAACGAACAACAAATCTCCGTTTACTATGTTGTTGTTGCTGTTATTATTATTATTAAATCTTATTGTAGTATGCCTATGACTCACACTCGCTCAGTCACTTCGTTCGTTGGAGTAACTCGATGTTTGGGTGATTTTGTTTGTTGTTGTTGCCGGGTGGTGTTTTTATTTCCTTCTTTGCGAATATAAAAGAAAAATAAACAGAAAAGAAGTTATTTGGAGTGAAAGAAATGCCGTTGCATATGGCTGTTGATAGTGATGGTAAAAATTATAGCGACAGTATAGGACATTATTTTATTTTTTTTTAACATTTAAAGAACAATTTATTGCAGCATCGGTTTTTTAGATCAAATGCAAAATACGATCACCAGTGTATTGAAAACTGAACTTAAATTGCAGAACTACGACGGGAGGCTTTTGCTAGATATTTAATTTCATACCTAATGCCCCAGTGCGTAATTTATCGAGTACATACTCTTAATGTGTTACAGTTTGGTTAGGACTCTGACCTTCAGAAAAAATCCACTTGTTGCAGTAGGTTCGTTATTGTGCGCAATATTTTTACCTTCACTGTATTTAATAAAAATATTTTCACTTAATTTGAATGCGTATTGATAAAAATATATAAAGGAATATAATTTTTATGAGTCACATTTTTTTTTTTTTGGGAAAGAAAGTCAATAAGAAATGTTAATTGTTGTTGTATATCTGACACATGGCACATGACATGAATTTCAAAATGTTTGATTAATTGATTTCAAAGTTTGTGTTTTAATTTGTTAATTATTTGATTTTAATTGTACTGTTTCTCTATGGACTAATCTTTCGAGAATTTTTAACATTCTACGAAGACTGAATTTTTTTAAAATATAATTTTGGAACTTGAGATATTGGGCTTCAAATATACCCTATGTTGACAGTGTTCTGGATAGGATGCCGGATGATGAATATTGTGGAATAATGGCACTTGCTGCACATATCCCACTATACACAACTTGTAGCCTAAGGTGTCCCTAACAAAACCCAATTAGTGATATATCCCAAATAATTTTGGAACTGGAGATATTGTGCTACAATTTGTATATAGTGGGATATGTGTAGCTAGTCCCATTTTTCCACAATATCCATCATCCGCCATCCTACCCAGACTCTGTTAACAGAGTGAATATTTGAAGCTCGATATCTCAAGTTCCAAAATTATTTGGGATATACTACCTATTGGGTTTTATTAGGGACACCTTAGGCTACAATTTGCATATAGTGGGATATGTGCAACAAGTCCCTGAAAACGTATATTTGGGTAATTTCTTCCTTGACTGCTTTTCGTATTTTCTGTTAACCACTTAACATTGCTCTGTTAACTCTAACATTAGCTCTGTTAAAATTTTTTGTTTTTGTCTTTGCTAGTCAAATTTGAATTTATCTTTACACACATAGAAAAAAATTGAGACAAATTTTTATATTCTTCAATACAAATATTTTTCTATTCGATATTAAATTATGATGGAATATTAAATTGAAATTAATTTAAACAGAGTAATAACCATGACAATAAAAACAATTAACAATTTTATTGACCTTATTGTGTCATCGCATCACAAACTATACTATCATGTCGCCATCCACCCACCCATCTATACGTACTATTTATGAAGCTTCTGAAAAAGTCTCAAGTCAAATGAAAAAGCGAAACATTTTAGTTAATCATCCATTACACACAATTCCCGATTGGAGTAAATGAATGAATGGTTTGAAATAGTGGGTTGGAGGAGTAATAAGAAAAAGAAAATGGCCAAAACAATTTAACAAATTAACGTTAAAGAAAACAAAAAATCTAAACCTGAGTATTTCCCTCCTCCTCTTGGGAGTTGTTATGGTTACCATATAACATTAATTCAATGGCAAGAATGAACAAATTTAAGTGTTCTTTAATTGCTTCACAACGATATCGAAGGATAAAAGTCTATGTACATGCACATGTGTGTGAAGATAAATTCGAATTTAACTAGCAAAGACAAAAACCTTTAACCAATATTAAAGATAACAGATTAATGTTAAATGTTGAACAGAAGATGGAAAAGAAAATGTCTAATCTATTCCTTAAAAATTATGCCCCACAAGTTCCTGAGTGGAACAAACAATAAACATAATTAGTGCTATATTCCAAATAATTTTGAAACTTGACAAAATTCACTCTCTTAACAGTGTCTGGGTAGGGTGATGACTATTGTTGAAAAATGGAACTTGCTGTAGGTATCCCTCCATATATCCATGGTATCAAGGATTTCAAAACAGGTTTCCTTACGGTCGGGCGTTACTTAGGACCAGAGATATAGGCGACGAAGCTAATTGTTTTCTTCAAATGAGCATAAAAAGTGCTCTATGTAAATGGGGCTCAATCGGATAAAAAGTGGACTTGTGGAACTCATAGACCTATCCTTGGACCTAGTGGGATGGATAACCATGGGATCAAGGATTCCAAAACAGATTTCCTTACGGTCGGGCGTTAATTGGGACCGGAGATATAGCCGACGAAGTTAACTTTTTGTCAAATTAGCAAAAATAAAAAGTGCTCTATATAGGTACATATTATATATGGGGAAACGAACTTAAAAATTTTAATAATTCTCATTGAGTTAATATGTATTTATATATTGTAAGCCAAAAAATATCGTATTTTTCATGAGTTGAATTTCTTTGGTTGATGACTTGCATGTTTTTGAGTTGATGACTTGCATTTTTTTGGACGATGACGCTCATTTTTTGGTCGATGACTTGCATATTTTTGTACAGTGACTTGCACATTTTTGGATGATGACTTGCATGTTTTTGGATGATGACTTGAATTTTTTTGGTCGATGACTTGCATTTTTTGGATGATCACTTGCATTTTTTAGGTGGCTGACTTCATTTTTTGGTCGATAACTTGCAGTAGTTTGGTTGATAATTTGCATTGTTTGGACGACGAATTGCATTTTTTGGTCCATGTTTTGCAGTTTTTGATCGATGACTTGCATATTTTGATTTCTGTCGATGAGAAAGGTATTTGCCCGACAGTAACGGAAACTGTTTTGAAATCCTTGATACCATGGCTATCCAGCTCACTTGGCAATTCCCAATTTTCCACAAGATCCACAATATTTGGATTGGAAGTCCCCGTAGTCTAGTAGGTAGTGTGTTGGCTTATTACACGTAAGGCCAGGGTTCAATCTCCAGTAAAATGAAATATGAGAATTTATTTCTTCGGCGACTTACTCTCAGCAGATTTCTGACAAGATTTTTGTTCGGTGCTGCAGCTTCCATATTATCAAGACGTGCGTACATGTTTTAATCAGCATCTTTCTGAATATTACAACAATTGCCTCTTCGTATACTGTCCTTCATGCCGAAGAAATTCTTTATACATAACCTTTATTATACGACACATACAGCGCTTATACCGCCACGTTAACCCCAATAACCACCAATTGTTCAGACTATTTTCAAACGAAATTAATGCGACATTTAAGAATTATTAAAACCTCATAAGCCTAAGCCATTAACGTTAATGAATTCAATGTTTAAAACGGAATGATTGTTTACCACAACGAATTAAAATAAGCCAAAAGCTAATGAAACCAGTGTTGTTTGTTTCTAAAAATAGAATCAAAATTTCATGTCTTCCCTCTCTTTCTCGTTCCACCTTTCTAATGACAAAATATTTTCGAATTCATTTCACAAACAATAAATCAATATTTTCTCTTGAAATATGGTGAGGTGAAGTGAGCTGTGTGACAGAATGTTTGTTTGAATGCTAAAAGACTGGCTCTGGGTATATTGATTTCTTCTTTTTGGTTACCTTCCTTCTTTTTTATTTTTTTGTTTGTTTGTATTTTTAAACGTTATTATGGTGTTGCCGACTTTGTTTTCGGCTAAAACGAACATTCTTTCAGGTATTTTTAAAGGAAATTCTGGCACGTATCAATAGATTTATTCTTCTAAGAAGCACTGATTCTATGAATCTATGCCTTTTGGAAAACTAAACAATTTATAAAGCGTTTGGTGTTATTTTCAAAATTTCATAAATTTTACAAATTGTTCTGATAAAAAAAAAAATATATTGTGAAGTTAAGTTGCATTCTTGTCATCGATATGTTGTAAAGCTATTAGAATGACAGATGTGTGGTATACACTTAAGGACTTTGAATATGTCGCTGAAGTTTGTAATCCGAGTCAGGCTCCATCAGATCTACAAGCAAATATTGATACCATTAGGTGGGTAGGTTATGTAATATAATCTCCTTGAAGGACTAGGTTCCACTTTGACCAGCATTTAGGATCATTGTATCACTACAATTAATATCCAACCCAATAATCAAATATTTCTTAAAGAAAAGCTTGCTTAAAGAAAAACTTGACCACAGAATATATCTTGCTATTGCAGCAATCTTTTGATTGGAGAGTTCGAACTCTTCATGAACCGAAAGATAGCATTTTCTTCCTCCTCCTCAGATCCACAGCTCCTGCGGGAGTCATTCGATAGAATGTCAAGTCAATGGGTATGCTTCCTCACGCGACATTTCTTCGCTATTGTGCAATGGATGGCTGTGCGATGTTAGTGAGTAAGTTCTCTGCTTACCCATATGTGTCCAGCAATATCTAACAATTTTGCATGCCACTGAGCTGCCCATTAAAATGAGCGGTTAATACATATATACATAATTGGTCATTACAGCCCTTTAGTCAGGATTACGATCTAGTTTTTCACACCACTTATGTTGTGCGTGTTAATTTTATACATGAGTGGTGGGCCCAACAGTTTAAAGTCAACTCCGAACGACAGATTTTGAGAAACTTATCATGGCAATTTTCTATTTACTCTCAGAGTTTTTGCCAGAAATCTGCTGAGAGGTAGTCGCCGAAGAAATATTTTTTTTTTATTTTCGTTTTGATGTTTGACCTCGGATTTTAACCGAGACTTTAAGCCAACACACTACCTACTAGCCTATAGCGACTAAAATACCAGATAATACAGAGTTTAACTAAAGCAATCGGAATATCTATGCCCTGCAATATGTTTAAGAGCTTCGTACCATCCCGGGCCAGTTCATCAGCAATGCAAGGAACGAGCAAGCTTATAAAAAAAATTTTTGAAGACAGGACGTCTGGTCAGGCATATATGTACATCATCACAATGTACGATGGACTATCACTATACTACGATGAACACATTGATTCTTGTGATATGTTTTACAATCTCCGCTATTATAATAATCGTGAGTAATCTGGTGGTTGTATGTAATTAAAAATAACTTTTTAAAATGCTTATAATTTGTGAAATATAGGCCTACCATCATCAAAAATAAATGTAATTACAGTGTGTGGTTGCTCTATTCACACCCCTCTATGATACTGGTGATTATAGAAATTTTTTTGTAAATAGGCCTGTGGTTGCTCTATTCACACCCCTCTATGATACTGGTGATTATAGAAATTTTTTGTAAATAGGCCTGTAAACGAAAAAATAAAAGAATTTCTGTAGCATTAAGAGAAGAAGTATGTTGTTGACGTACATTACGAAATTAAAAAAGCTTATGCTCTTGCCATTAATGATTATGAATATGCTCTTATTATTCTCTGGCATATTTTTTTTTTAATTAAATAATGAATGTTTCATTATCACATTGAATATCTTTAAAGAAAAAACCGCTTATTTTTCTAAACTTTCTTTCATTTCGTAACCGAAAAAAAAACTGTTTTTTAAACATTATAATGCCAGCGTAATACCGTTATTGTTGTTGTTGTTCATGTGAATTATTTATTAAATTAAATATTTGAAATGTTGCATGCCACAACCAACAACAGCGCTCATATTTCCTTATTGCTTGTTGTTATTCTTTTAATTTTTATTTAATTTCTAAACTTACAAGCATTTAATGGCTATTTTAGGTGCGGGTAGTTTGTTTGCTTGAATAGTTTATTCGTTTCGTTCGTTCATTAAATGGATGGACGGATGGATAGATGAATGGAAAACTGTTGGTTATTGACTGGTTGAATTGAATTTGTTTTGACTACATGCTGCCACTCACAGCTAAGCTGATGAGATATTTTTTTTTTATTCTTCTCATCATGAGAATAAAGACAAAAAAATCCCGCATTTTAAATAGTAAATGAAATTAAAATTTGAAACAAATTACATATGTTTGTATTGGTGTATAAGGTATCTCAAAAGAAAGTTTCTATTCAAGAAACTATCTAGGGGGAGCTGCGCTTATGTATTATAATACTGTATTGTACTGTATCTGTAAAAAAAAAACAATATTTAACGCTCTTCTATTTTATTTATAAAATTTTGTATCATTTATGACACATTACACTGTTGATTTGCAGAATTTGAATAGAATAGAAAAAGAAAAGAAAACTTGAATGTTTGCAAAACTATTTTTAGTCATTAACAGTGGAAAAGTGGTTGTAATTCGAAATTAAAAATAAAATAACAACAACAACCAGCAACAACATGACCAACAACAAATTCTTTATAAGAATAATATTGTTGTTGTTGTTGTGGTTCTTGTGTTTTTTTTCTTTGTGTATTTTACACGAGTTGCTTATCTGTCTCTTAATTTAATTTTTTCTTTGTTTATTTATTTTTATTTTCTATTGAAAAACAAAAATTTTCTGTTTTTCCATCGAGAACAGAACAAAAATTTTAAATGAAAAACTGCAAAGAATCTTGATTGATTACCTGAGTTATTATTTTCTATGCTCTCTTGAATTATCGAGTTGTTGTCAAGGAAAATTTGAGAAAAGTTTTCAGACTTCAGATTAATAATATTTTGCTTAAGGACTTGAGTCTGAGAGTAACTTTTTTTTTGTATTTAAAAGGTGCCATGAAAGAAATATGCTGGATCTTAAGTAAATTATAATGGCAATCAATGGTTTGTAATGACAGCCATGTGGATAAGATTAGGTTTAGTTAGATGTGCATTGACAAAGACAGTGGATAACAGTCTCTCATCCTCCTTAGAGGATCTGCACCCGCGGCAGAATTCGTTCGATGGGAGCCGCATTCTCTCCACGTGTCTACCCATAATACAGTGCCTGTAAGCATGGCCACTGTGATTAAGATGACGCCACGACCAAGTCCAAGTAACTGGTTGGTACGCCTTCTATCCATCAGGGGCCAGGTGAGTCTAGCGGTAGAGCAGGACTCCTCGTTGATCCAGGATAGGTTGTCGTCTCGGAAGAATTTCCGCGCGATGGCCAGTTTGAACTAGGTAAGTATCATTCCTAAGCTGATTGAATAGGATTCCGAAAGTAGTGCGCCAGCTTTGGCTAGCTCGTCGGCCCTGCAGTTTCCCGGAATGTCACAGTGTCCGGGGACCCAGACAAGTGTGACACTGAAGCGCTCAGAAAGAAGGTTGAGGCAACGGCGACATTCCCTGACGATCCTGGAATTATTCGCAACGTTTGACATAGACTGGCGATCAGAAAAGATCGAAATGCGGGTGAAAGGAACACCGTATGCGAGGATCCATTGTGCGGCTCGGTAGATGGCCATTACTTGCGCCTGGAACACGCTGCAATAGTCCGGCAGCCGGAGTGAAATGTTCAAATCCAATTTCCCAGAGTAGACTCCGCTACCCATGCCGCCTTCGATTTTGGAGCCGTCGGTATATACATCCAGGAGTTCGTGTCGGGATCAGGAAGTTGAAACCCCTGTCAAAACAGTATTCCACAGGGAGATAATCAATATTCAGTGGGGCCACAGGATCAATCTCTGCATTAGAGAGCGCGATGAAAGACGTCAAAAACTGAGAGGACATAAACTTCCGACACTGACACATGAGTTGACAAACAGTCGCTTCCTCCTCCTCAGGCACACACACCCTGAAAAAGTCTTTTTCTGGAGTGCCAAGCCTTTCGGCATGTATATCAAAAGGACAGTCAAAGAGATTGAGCCTCCTGTAAATGGAGTGGAAAGTATCCAGTTTAATTGAGGTAATCTGAATACCTATATCCTCGCGGAACACTTGTAAGAGTAACCTTTGAATGATCCAAATGATCGGGAAATCCTCGAAATTTATGGATAAATATAAACGTTGAACGAAATATGAACGTTGAACTTAATCGTATACTGCTTGTTCGGCTAAATCAAGAGGTTTTCTGATAAATCTTGCCACCTAACAAGCAGTTGTTTCATACATGACCTCTGTCTGGAAAACACTGCAGTGTTTAGGCAGCCTATCAGAAAGTTTAATGTCCGACAGCTTAAGAAATATGCCACATGAATCCCGAATCTTTAAGTCATAAGTATAAACATCAAAGGCCCCATTAGGAACGTTGTCGTCTTTAGACCCCAGTAGTCCCTTATTGGATGAGCTTAACTATTAGCTCAAACAATGTGTTTGTAGTGGTAATTGGCATTAAAAGCTATTGTCAACAGAAACCCTAGATACATAGAACCTCTATTTTTCTATTTCTTCTTCATTCATATCCGTATTCGCTGAATGTGTAAATCACAACAATAAATCAATAGATTGATTGACGTCATTACTTTGTGTTGACAAACAAAAATTTCATTCTTTCTTGGTTGGTTTGAAGTTCAAAGAAACTGGCTTGTGCCTGTCACACTGGATGTGAATGAAGAAAAGCATGTATTTTTTAGTGCGTTTTTAAGTCTATAAGTCAAACAATTTTATTGAAGACGTTAGACACATTGTTTAACGAGTTGTTTAAACACTTGAGACTATTATCGCGGCCTTAGTGGTGGTATGAATAAAGTAAATGAATGTCTCTGTAAAAATATGGTCTTTATTCTAGTATAAGATTGCTTTGCTTATAGAAATTGAACCGAAAAGCGCGAACAATTAATCGTTTATATATCCAGGAATAATAGCAAACGTCAAACAATTGTCAAAGTTTTCAAATATGTATTTTGATGAAATGTATGGTATATGATGCCAGTCCCTCATTCTTATGTAAAGCAGCCAGTACTAGGAATTATTTTCACCAATGCAGCACTATCAATTATCTTCATCCATTATTACTATTTTTTTTTTTTAATTTTAAAATTAATCTTCAGAAAAGTGCAAAAAACCCGAACAGAAATACCAGACAATATGTCATTTTTTTTTTATCACTTTCGTGACAACACACGCATATCGCATATAAGCCGGGGATCGAAAGAGATGCATAATAATGGAATGCAAAAGATACAGACAGAGGTCAGGGTTATCAAATATGGCAAATTTTTTTTTACTGTTGTTTTTGATTTCTATATGAATATAAATAAAATTTAAATTTAAATTGTTTTATGAACAGCGAATGATGATGTGGAGTGAGTGTACCGAATACGCAACTCACAGACTGAATGGATTTTTTTTTTAATTTTTTTTTTGTTTTGTTTTCGTTTCTTTTATTTTATTTGAGATAAAAATACTATAAGAGAAGTGAATATTAATTTAAATATCACTCTTCAATATTACTCTTCCATAAAATTCCATAACATTAGGCCATAAATTTTTTTCAGTTGAAAACTTAAAGACAGTACACGAAAAAATTGTTAAAAACCTTAAGATAAGTCTATAAAAAAAAATATATCATTACTGAATCCGTTTTGCAACCAATATACAGGATAAATCATATTTTGATAATGGTTTCCACCGCCTAGAGAACTTTTTTCAGGTACATATTCACTAAACGGATTCAGATCATGCGACAAAGTTGGATGTGAAATATTTTCAGAACCGTTGAAATGGCATCAAGACGTTATAGTTGAATGACGGAATAGGTACTATCAGTATTACATCACGACATTGTAGAATCCATGTAAACTAGGCGGTTTTGTTAGCTATGGAATGAAATTTGATTTTAATTCCTAGCTTTGTTGTGGCCCCTTCTGGTCTGGTTTCCAGGTATGTGCATATGTTTCTAAGGCACCCATATGATGAAGAGCTTCAAAAAACCTACCATTTGCGGGAGAAATTTATATATACGCCTGGAACTTCTCTAGCAGGAGAAAATCTAAATCTCTGATCAGATGTAGGATCGCTGGAAAATGTCAGCAATTTTGGGAAAATAATATTACAATGGCTCCTTCGAAAAGACCTAAATTTTCTTAAGCCGATGGCCTATTTAATCTAACCTCGTCTGGACTTTCTTCGGTCTAACTATTATAGGGTTGAGTGTTTGCAAAATTGACCATCCGAAGAGCCTATGTAGTCTTGGAAGAGTAAACCATTACCCTTGGTGACAAGACTTCACACACTTAGGTCTTAGTGAAGCAGTAACAAATAAGGTGTAGTATAGATTTCTTCTCTTCTTCGCTATAGTACCCCATTACTATGCCGTTTAAAATCCTCATGGACTATTTCCCAAAAATCCAGATAGTTTTGAACCTTTCCAACCACAGAAAAGATTAAAAACTCTGGAGTTCGTGCAAGCGCTGATTTTAATCCAATTGAGTTTTATATTCTTCAATGTCCATTCACCTAATGTTTTCAAAATAGAGCTTCAAGGGTATATGTTCCGGTACGAAAGATTCACACGAAGGCACATTTTGTTATAAATAACTTCCCCTCAATAATTGGCAACCAAAATTAGATCGACTTGCTGTTCCAGCAAGCAAATAAATTTCAATTTTGCTACACTGGAGTTGAGGTAACCAGCAACCGAACCAGTAAACCCTCGTATTACTATTTCGAATTGATTTTCAAAACATAAAACTTCAGTTCGAAAATTTTGCCAGAAAACAAAAACCGCTTATACTTTTTATATGACCCAATAATTTTTTTGTTTACTAACGAAAGTAAAATTGTAAATCAAATACAAAAAACAAAATCTTGACTTTTGGAGGATGGAATGGGAATGCATACTCGTAACGACTTGAATTGTTGTTGGACGCTTCTTATCAGTATGTTTTTCAGTTGTTGTTTTTTCTTCTGTATTAATATTGTTGTTGCTGTCATTGTTTTATTGTTGCTGTTAATTTTCATTTGTTCTAGATTTTATTCGTACGATATTTGCCACTGATTTTGATTTGAAAATCCTCGTCTTTATTTTTGTTGGCCATTGTTGTTTGTTTGCGTTCCACTCCAGAATTTCAAGAGTGAAACAAATTAAATGAAAATAAGAAACACAAATAAGAAGTAAATAAATGTGAATAAAAAGTAAATTTCGTTTAATTTCATTTTAAATTGTGTTAAGAGCAGCAACAAAAATCTTCTTAAATTGCATTTTTAATAAGAAATTAAACGTGAAGTCGTTAAAACAGCTACCTACCATTTCACAAAAACGATTGTCGTCGTTCTCTTTCATTCTGTACAATAAATGTTGTGTCGTGTTACTTTATTAAAATCAAATTAATTGCTTTTCTCTAAATTCTAATTTCAAAAAAAAAAAAAACAAGAAAGAAAAAAAATTGTCAAATTAATTAAAAATAGTGTTTAAGCTGTTGCTGTTGCTGCTGCTACTGCTACTGTTCTGTTCCAGGCGTACTCATTAAATGTTGCCTTTTAATCACGTACCATTTGCTGCTCTTAGCCACGGCCATCAATTCGTTGAATTCGAACGAAAGTGTTTAAGGTAACCGAAAAACATTTTTTTTTCTAATTTCAAAATGATGTATTTTGGGTATAGTATAGTATATAGTAGTAGTATATAGTAGTATAAACATATTTAAACTGTGCCAAGGGTCTGGACTATGGCGTTCAAGAGAAAAATTTTTTCAACCACTGTTTTCTTAGTTTCTGACAACAAGCCGTCGAGCGTTGTCATGATAGCCTGAACCCTGTAGTTGAAGAAAAGTTTCCTCGCCTTTCTCATGTCTCCGGCTCCTGCAGACCAAGAACAATGCATCTCGCATGAGTATCCATAATTCAATGTCCAGTAATGACTCCAACAACAACAATATTGAGTGTATTTCTTTGTAATTAGAATAGACTTTTCGTGTATTCTCTGTACAGTTTTGGTTAGATTGGCTGAGTTATTCTGCTTAGACCTGAAGCCGTCAAGCCGATGTTGACGGAATCAAGAAGAGCATTGTCAATTGTAAGTATTCACCGAAGTGTTCAGTGGCTTGCCGCTCATATGATATAAATATCGTAACGTTCCGCCATCTCATTAAGAGATCGGCAACAACTATAAATCGTCCTGGAGTTCGTTGAAATTATTTTAGTATCCCTTCCAAATATATTTTTATCCTTAATAATCCTGATTGTAATGCATTCCGTTCAATGGTAAAAATTACTTCTTTTAGTAACGTTTTGCAACATTTCGGATCGAATCTTTTAACGTCACCCGGCATCAACTCCTGTAGTATCCAATTGCCGTAGCTTTATATGAATACATAGTGCTGCTTAGAGACTAGAGCAACCTTTCTTTATAGGCGTTGGCATGGAACAGGATTGTGTTCCGTGTACAATACTATTAGAAACATCCAGACGTCGATTGACCCTCTGGTATTTGCTGCAACTTATATGTGAACATTATCCATCATGGTGTTGTATGGAACAAACCATTTTGTTGGTAATACAGCGAATCGTAGTGCTTGGAAACGGCTTGGAATTGCACTTTGGATGGCTCCTAGTGATTTTGCAAATTTTTCTTCTAATCTTTGCCGACAATATTCAATTAATCATCTTTGATCGTTTCTGAAATCGCCGTAGTCTAGTAGGTAGTGTGTTGGCTTATTAGAAGTAAGGCCCGAGTTCAAACCCCAGATCAGACTTAAAAACGAAGTATGAAAGAAAAAAATATTTCTTCGGCGATTTCCTCTCAGCAGATTTCTGGCAAAAATTATGAGAGTAAATGAAATTGCCATGAAAAGTTTCTCAAAAATCTGTCGTACGGAGTCGACGTTAAACTGTAAGTCTCGCCACTCGCATATAAAATTAACGCACACAACATGAGTGGTGTGAGAAGCTAGGCCGTAACCCTGACTGAAGGGTTGTAATGGCCAATTATGTATGTGTGATCTTTTCTGGCTCATCTTATCCTCTGAACGGCTCAAAATATCGCTCTCACACGTTGAAAATCCTTAGTCGCCCTTTTTCCCACTATTTTATTTGTTCAATAATTAAGGGACTATAAATGACGATTTGTTTAGCCTTCAGAATTCTAAATAAGTGATTAGAGACACAATTATGTTGTAAAATAAATGTCATCTATTGATAAATACCGCATTCTTAGATTACCCATCCCAATGTATTTATTTAAACAAATGTAATACAATACTAAGTGACTAAAAAAAATGATTTTCTGTTCAACAAGTGTAGGAAGTAAGAGTTTTGCGTAAAAGAATGACGTTGATTCGATTGAATTTATCATTAATGCTGGCAACTTTTATTTTTTTGCTATACGCCCACCCATAATTGTGATAAAATTGTCTGTTTGTCTAGAAAATTATGGCCCGTAATAAATGCCATCATATCGTATATCGTTTTTCGGTATTATTTTACACCCACACCCACACGTTCACATCCGTTCATTCACATATACACAGTTAAAGATTGAGAGGCGTTTTGTTGTAATAACGTAAACGATAAAATTCTTCGTAAATGGATTAAGGAGTTTAAATCCTTAAGGATTTCAATGTGAAACCTTTAAGAAGATTTTCTAACAAATCCTGCAACATGCTGAAGCTTAAGTTCTATTCGATTATTTATTTTCTTTTCTCTTGTTTTTCTTGTAGTTTTTATTTTTTTTTTATTTTATATAAATGAAGCATAAATAAATCATTTCTTGTTGGTTAGAAAGGGGGAGAGGAGAAGAGTTCTAAAATATATGGAAATAGAATAGAAATAAAATAGAAATTGAATTGTTAAATTAAGGAGATTCCAAAAAAGTTTTTTTTTATTATTGAATCTTTCTTAATGAAATTTACAATAGTTTTCAAATCTTAAAAATAGTTTTGAAGGTTAATAGTTAGCACCAGCGTGTTAACAATATATTGTATTCAAATCTTACAATAATATTACATTAGTAATTAGAGTCAGTTCAGTCGTCGAGCGAGGCTCAATGTGTCACTTCGTGTTAACCTCTGAGGCCGTCGAATTGAATTGCGTTGCGGTGAATCGTTAGTTTACCGACGTATTTTATGGCGAATTTTTTAATTTCTTCCTGAATTATAGGAATATTTAGATCTCTATGGATATTGTCGTTAAGAATATACCATAGAGCGCAGACAATTTGTCGTAAAAGCTTGGACTGTCTTCTTTGTAGTTTCAGAACGTTAGCTGAATGCCGTAGGTCCATATAGGCTTGTATTCAAGGCCTAGTATTGAATTAGTACCAATAATCCAGTGCATTTGAGCGGATTTCAGCTTAATGGCCGCTAATTTGGCCTCGATGTGGCGGGACCATGTTAGACGCCGGTCTAAGTGGACTTCCAGGTATTTGAAGTGATTTTCAATAGGGACATCAATATTATTTATTTTTATTTGTGGGCAATCTTGTCTTCTGAGTATGAAGGTTACATTCACCTTTATTCTCCACTTTTCAAACCATTTTTCTAAATCGTATATGTAGTATGTGCGACTGCAGTTGTGTTGATGCTACCTTCGGACCCTTGTTGACGATTATAAATGCGGTGTCGTCTGCATATGTTGATGTGTATGTGTTAGGATTTGTGGGCATGTCTGATGTATAAATTAAACTTAGAATAGGGGCTAATATGATTCCCTGGGGGACACCTGCAGAGATCTTTTTTGTGGTAGATAGTTCGTCCTTCAATTTGACCTTAAAAGTTCTATCAGTTACATAGCTTTTAAGTAGTTTGTGTGTGTTCTCGGAGAGCAGTCGTGTTATTTTGTTGAGTAGACCATCATGCCAAACCTTATCGAATGCTTGTGAAATAAAATTCGATTCGAAATTATGTTTGTGATCGACCTACGTATCTGTACTTTGAGGGGTTCAAACAGAGTGTGCTCCTCGGCTATTTTGTTTTCTGCTTTCTCGTCTTGTTGTATTTATAGAGAGAGGGAGAGACTTATGTGATGTTTCTGTAACACAGGCTATTTCACTTGCTTGTCTGTTTATATAGGAGACACAAACACTCATTTATGTTACAGAAACATCACATTAGACTCTTCTCAAACCAGATGAGTTTGGAAAGAAATTTGACTATCCAGAAACAACCTGAGAAACAGCAACGAACATTTGTTCAGAATAAAGGTCTTTGACTGTGTTTTAGCGCGTGCAGTTTATGTGTGTATATCCAAGAAAATAAAAAACGATGCATTTGTCACCATTATCCACTGCTTTAAACTTTTCTATTTGATTTACTCAAGTTTTCTTTTTTGTTTTTCTGTCTTTTTTTCTTTTCAAATAAAAGTTAGAATCCTTTGACTTTTAAATTGGCCTCTGACAGACAAGTGCATCCACTTTTTTTCTAACATTTTTTTTTTTGTAATTTTATGCAACTCTTAAGGTTTTTTCAATTTTTATTTTCTAAAATTATTTGTTTTTTGTTTGTCTTTCAATGCACACACATACACAATCACACATACATAGTCTTTTCATCACTTTCTCCCTCTCTCTCTCTATCTTTCTCTTCAAATACAGAAGAGCTTTTTAAGGGCATAAAACAGAATGTAAAGGAGGGAATTCTTTCCTTGCCTGCATTTTCTTGATTCTTTAACCATTTTAACCAGTTTTACTGAATGAAACTGAAGACAACAGAATTAGAAAAAAAAATTCATTTTCTAAAATTCGTTTTATTGTTTTGGAAAACATTTCTGTGTGCCAGAACGATTCCTGTGTTGCACGATTCAACAGTGATTCGCAGATGGAAATTCTTTTCATGTTCCAATTTTGTGTAAATCCATGGGGAGTACTAACGTCGAACTTATTATACCTTAAACAATTGCTTCGAAATGACTTTTTGTGTTTTCTTCGACTGATATCTTTTATTTCCTTAATGTTTTCGACAAGTCTGCTAAACTTGATTCAGTCATTTAGCTGGTATTTTTGACTGATTTGATTTAAAAAAATTAAACCACGCTCAGTTTCTTAGTATTTTCTTTCTTTTTTTTTTTGCTAAACCTCGCATTAAATTTTTTATTTAAGAATTTACACTTTTAAATTTCTGATGTCAGTTACAAAATAATTTCAACCAATGCTGCCAACCAACCAACAAGTGCAAACAAAGAAATCCTTTAAAAAGTATTTTGATTTACTGTAAATTCTCTCCCATGAATTTCTCTTCCTCTCCCGCTTTTTTTTATATATGTATGTACTTACAAAGAACATTGATTTGCTGTTGCTGAGAGTTTTACAATTTGTACTTGTTTGGTTCACATATACATACATACGCACGTAGTTGAACTTTAATTGCACTCTCTCTAGTGATTTCTAATGCAACAACAAATTGCTTCCTTGTGTAATTAACTGTGTATGTTTGCTTGAATGTGTGAAGTGTAAACTTCTTCGTTATTTAGCTCTTTCCTTTAAAAAGGAAGAATTTTCAGTGTTGCCCTTGTGTTGATTTTTTAAAATAATTTAATTTATGTAACTTTAAAATCAATTTACTTACAAGTACAGTGGGAGTAAAAATTAGCCAAATAATGGCCGTAGTCTAGTAGGTAATGTGTCGGCTTATTAGACGCGAAGCCACGGATCAAATTCCCGGTCAGACATCAAAACGGCAGATTTCTGACGAAAACCCTGAGAATAAATAAAATTGCATTTAAAAGTTTCTCAAAAATCTGTCGTTCGGAGTCGACGTTAAACTGTAGGTCCCGCCACTCAAGTATAAAAAATTAACGCACACAACATGAGTGGTGTTGAGAAGCTAGACCGTAATCCTGACTGAAGGGTTGTAATGGCCAATTATGTGTGTATTTATGTATGATCATAGATGGGCACTTTGCAGTACCAGTAAAATTTCAGTAAAAATTGATTTTTACTGATTACTGAAAAAAATTTCAGTATTCAGTAAAATTTTACTGTTAATGCAATCTAAATTTGAATGAAATTTAAATAAAATTTAAATGAAAAAAAGTAAAATTTTACTGTTAATGCAATCTAAATTTAAATGACATTTAAATGAAATTTAGATTGGCATTACCAGTAAAATTTTACTGAATACTGAAATTTTTTTCAGTAATCAGTAAAAATCAAATTTTACTGGTACTGCAAAGTGCCCATCTATGTGTATGATGGCCATAGTTAGAGGATTTAAAAACGCGTTTTAATTTTAGAAACAACATGTGTTAGAGGAGATATTTTTTAAATTAAATAGTACAATTTACAGTACAATTTAGTACAGACCCAAAGGTGGCTTTCCAAACTTCTTTTATAAAAAAGATACATAATTGCAAAACTCAAAAAATTTGTTGTCAAAGGTATAAAAACGTTCTGTAGTACCGGAAAGTATGCAATGGATTAAATATTTTCATTAAATTATTTGAAAATATAGCAAAACAAAGCAATTTATTTTAATTGTTCAATAAAGTTTTATTAATTTTTTTTTCACCTAATGGCAACACTTTTCCCACTGTAAATACAAATATTTGTATGCAATGTGTGTGAATGTTTATTTCAAGTGCATACCACCACACTGAAGAAAAGGATAAAAGTAAAGTAAAATATAAAAATTAGAACAACAACAACAACAGCAATAAAAAATAGATCCAAATCAAACACGCAGCAGTCACATACTTGAGTAACTTTTTTTTAAAAAGAATTTCATTCATCTCATTCATTCTCCTCGTTCATTAGCATATTTTCTATATGCATGCATGTGTATGTAACTGTGCATCAAACAATATAGTAGTATAGTAGTAGTAAGTATAACAAAAATTAATAAATATTCTTAATAATAATTAATTTTTACGCTTTTATTAACCGCTCTTTTCTATTCCTCTCTCTCTCTTTACAGAAATGGTATTAGTGTCGAAGGTGCCACACACAAACAAGTTGTCGATCTCATTAAATCTGGCGGTGATTGTTTGACATTAACCGTTATATCCGTAACCCAGCAAGTAAGTATGCAAGCCCCTCAACATACTCATATAAAGAGTTATCCATCTATCGATCTCAAAATTTCTTTTATTGTCAAAGGATTGATATTCGTAAATAGAAAATCTTTCACAGCAATACTTACTCTTTTAACAGCTGACAGCCTTGCCAGATCGGTGGTTTTGAAACCACTAAATAGGTTCCCCTTTACAAAATGAGTACAATGTTTTTATTATTATGATATTACTATGTATTGTTGTTCTTATTGTAAAATGTAATACAATGTTAATTAATTTTTCATAAAATGTTTAAAAGAAACTGAGTGTGTGGATGTGATAGAGGACGGATGCTCTTTTAATATGTAATAAGAATAAAAGATATAAAATTTAATTAATTGACGCTAATATTGAGTTAATTGACGGGAAAAACTTGAAAAGGCATTTTATGTCAGAATAAAATAATAAGTAGCAGATGATCAGTTAATAAAGAGGGAAAGAGATAAAGCGTGTAGAGTGAGTCTTCGTTAATGGGTTAATGGTTTGTATAATAAATAATACACTTTAAATACGTTAAATAGTGAACGTTTATTTAGAGCTTCAGTTCTCTTACTATATCGGTTTCTATCTACCTATATCTATATCTATTGTGTGTGCTGTCAATCACAGTTCAATGCTGATGTTGATCTTCTTGACGCCGTTGTTACATTGGCAGCTTATGTAGGTCGCCACAGTTAACAAAGAGAAAACCAGGTGCAAGGACTTGGCTCAGTATATACTTGCGGAATTATCATATACAAGAAGTCTGTCAGGGCGATAGGATTGAGTGACAGATTATTGTGGATACTATACATTGATTGGCATTTTTCAAAGTTTAGTTCAGTAGAGAATTTAGTCTATATTTGATAGTTGCTTAATTAAAAGAGTTCAAAATAAATGGAAAATACTTCGGGGAGTTTCCTTTGGACTCTTTCAGAATTTGGGAAAAAGTTTTTTTTTTTTTTGCAATCATTTTGTACAAAAATTTACAAGAATATCATACTCTTTATAAAAGAAGTGTTTGAAAGTTATTTTCTTGAAATGAATTAACTAAAGTTCTTATCGTCATTTAATTTTCTTCTATCATTTCAGGAAGCAGAACGACTTGAACCTCAAGAAGATCAAAGTGGTTACTCGTATATTGATTATTCTGATAAACGATCATTGCCAATAAGGTATGGATTTTTTTTTTTTTCTTTATTATTTTAAATCTTTAATCTCTTTTTAATGTAATTTCTTAAATAATTCATTGTTTTCGTTGATTTTCTTGTGCGGTGCTCCCTTTTAGTATTCCTGACTACAGCATTATCAATCGTAATGGTGAACGTTATATTGTATTTAATATTCACATGGCCGGACGCCAGCTATGCTCGCGACGCTATCGTGAATTTGCCAATTTACACTCCATTCTTCGCAAAGAATTCACCGGTTTTAATTTTCCCAAATTACCCGGCAAATGGCCCTTTCAATTGAGCGAACAACAGTTGGATACACGACGTCGCGGTCTCGAACAATACTTGGAGAAAGTCTGTGCCGTGCGTGTTATAGCCGAAAGTGATGCAGTTCAAGATTTCCTAACCGATTCCGAAGATGATATTTCTGCCTCACCTGTTGATATTAAAGTGATGTTACCCGATCATGAAGTTACCACAGTGTCGGTGAAAAAATCCGCTAATGCTCAAGTTGTATGGGAGATTTTAGTGCAACGCGCCAATTTCACTTCCTATACGCAGCAGTATTTCTATCTTTTTGAAATTGTTGAATATAATTTCGAAAGGAAACTACAGCCACACGAAATACCCCATCAGTTGTATGTGCAAAACTATAGTACAGCCTCGAGTACATGTCTGTGTGTTAGGCGATGGCTGTTTTCGGTATCGCGTGAACTGACTTTGCCTCAGGGTGAGCAAGCAGCTAAATTTATCTTCTATCAGGCTGTAGACGAAGTTAATCGCGGTAATATACGCGCGGAAGGACGTCTCTATGAACTGAAAGCTCTGCAAGATGCTAAAAAAGCTTCAGAATATTTGGCTTTGGCACGCACTTTGCCCGGTTACGGTGATGTGGTATTTCCACACTGCGCCTGTGATAGTCGCAAAGAGGGTCATGTAGTGCCCGCAGTAGGTAAGTTGAAAATTGTGTAAACATTTAATATGTCAAAGGAAATTTAACTAATTTGATTGTTTTTTTGTAAATTTTCAGGCATGAAAAGTTTCCGTTTACATGCTTGTCGTGAAGATGGCTCTTTAGAAGCCCAAATGGTGGAACTGACTTGGGATAGCATAACACGCTGGGAGAGCGATGAAGAATCCATGTCATTCTGTTTCCAATACAATCGACCAGACAAACCAGCTCGATGGGTTAAAGTTTATACACCCTATGTAAGTTTATTAGTATTTCTGTTTAATTTTGTTTTCCAAACCAATGTTTTTGTTTTTCTTTCTCTTTTTAAAGCATGCTTTTCTTTCTGATTGTTTTGATCGCATTATGGAAGAACGCAAATGGGAAGATGCTGGCGATTAACAATTACAACAACAGCAACAACGTTATTAGATTTTAATTTAGTTTGTAATGTTAGGTTAACCAACCTACCAATCCTTAAGCAACCCCCCCTTAAAACATCCTCATTTAAGATTAAGTTTAAGAGAACAAAAGTTTGCAAAACCAAACGAAAAACAAACAAAACAACAACAATTTCTTTATCATTTTGTAAATTATCTCAGATCTAAGAAAGAAGTTTTTGTTTTTCCTTTATTTTTTATTTGTATTACAATTTTTTTATTTTTGTTTTTGCCTCTATGAAACAAATTTTCTTTATTTAATTTTATACATACATTCGTACATACATTATGCTATATACATATGTAAACTTATAATTATTATGCGATCTTATATTTACAACTATAAAGTATATGTATGTTTATATACCTATCGTTTATATATCTTATACATACTTTTGTATATTTTTTTTGTTTTTGTTTTTGCTATATTAACTGTGCAGATTTCAATTATTGTTAGAAGTGAACTAAAATGTTTTTCCTTTTTAAATATTGAAGAATTATTGTAGTGCAAATACATTTCTTATATTCCATCATTATTTTACTTGTTTAATTTCTTCAGATTCTTTTAAAAACATTATATTTGAAGAATACATGATTCCATGCTACAGACAAGATCTTGGAAATTAAAATATTATTTTATGACTGTTGTAATCTTATAATACGAAAAAAATTCATAAGATCTTATCTTTTACAAAAATATATTACTAAATACTATCAAAATTAAATTCGTATAACGTCCCTCTCTGTCTATATAATTGCTTAAAATCTCTTGGTTTAAAATGTTCGTTGAATTTAATTCACATTCAAAAAGCTTCATAAAATAGGTAAAGGCATATATTTAAATCGTTTCCAATGGTATTTATCTTAATTAAGAAATTCCATTTTATCTCATCTTATTAATCATGACCTTTGGGACGTTGCTGATTTGTGGTCTTTATGTATGGCTAATATTAGGCATTAAATTTGACTGGAGGATAGGGTTTATTCAATGTGTCGCATTAATTGTGCAATGTTTCATAGTATAGGTAACATTATACATAGTACTGGGTGGACTAATAAGTTCATGCCTTTTTGTACATTCTGTCATATCTGCCAGTGTCTGGCAAAATTTCGTTAAATGCAATTGATAGCGAATTTCAATGTAATTATAGGAGAAAATGAAAAAAAATTTTGCAAAAAGTGGATATTAACTTAGTTGAGATTGCCTGTTTTTGGGTATATGATCTCAGTGTGATATTCGTCATGCTCTTTGGTCTGTAAATATTTAAAATGTCCTTAACAATGTTACGGAATGTAATTTTTTTAAATGTGTTACGTTTAAAGTGCTCCAGTACAAATCGTTGTAATCCAGGAGAAAGCTTTAATGTCCTCAAAATAAAACATATAATAAGCCATCAATATAAAACATTGCTAGAAGATCAGGTGTCTTGTGAAAGAATGGTACTCGAATCAGCAAAAATTTAACCGCCAATGCGCCTGCCACATGTTCATGGAGGATGTTAGCAATAATAAATGGATCTGCTATCAATAAGACCTGCTAGAGTAGACCCATTACTGAATCAATGACAAAAAATTGAAACAAAGCAAAATAGATAATAGGAAGACGGTTAAGGGTTTTTGTTCTTTTTGTACTATTCCCTTCAAAAGTGATAAAATGTGTGGGTCGAAGGTCTTCTAATTTACCTTGCAGACCCTTGGAAACGCATTGCTTTCAAAACGTCTCCTTGTTTATCACCATGTCTAGTACGAAGTTAAAGAACTAAAGCGTTAATACGTAATCTCTATTGCTTTAGATGTTTCTAGATTCCAAATTCTAACGCATTACCGACAAGTGGTCCCTTTACCAGTTTTATTGGCAACACATTTGAACAGTGAATAGAAAAGAAAGGAGACAGTTTTTACAATTGAAGAAAAGTTTACGCATGGAATAGTATGTCTTGGCAAATCAATGAAATAGAAAATAATAAAACAAAAATTCCTTTTTTACATCGATTCGAATTCGGAGTAAACAATAAGCAGAAAACATTTTGGTTTTAAGATCTTAATTAAATGTGTTTTAAGCAAAAACAAATATTCGAATACTCGGACAATAATTCGAATATGTAATACAACATTCATGGAAATATTTTTTAGCCCCAAAAAATAAAAATAAAATCTATAAATATACTGTAAATAAAATAAAATAATTTTTTTCGTATAAATTCGATATTTACAACTCATTCCAAAATTTGTTTTTATATTGTATTATTCCTATTTAACTATTTTTTTTTTTTATGAATATAGTTTCCATTTATAAAAAACAATATTGTTTTTTGTATATTTTTATATTATTATTATTTTTATTTAGCGTACTTAGTTTTATTTTTATAACAACATAGTTTTTTTTTGCAATTATAAACTTTAAAATATGAAGCATCATTTATTATTATAATTATTTTAATGTAAAAAAAAATGAATATTTATTATTACGTACATATACATATATACTATTATATATACATTTATTAAATTAAGGCATAAATCAAGTCTCAATTTAAATTTAATTAAAAAAAAAGAAATAAAATATATTTATAATTTAGTAAAACAAAAGAATATACAGCATTTTACATAAAATATGTAAAATAAAATTAGAAAAAGAAAAATAAAATTTAAATGTTAAAAATCATTAAACGAATTATGAATTATAGAATTTAAAAGCATCTACACTAAAGTTAAATCGGATTTAAATATTAAAAAAAGAAGGATTAACAAGCAATTAAAAAACAATTTAACTGTTTAAAATCGATTTCTAAAAACTACTGTTAACATTTACTATTTAAAAGTAAACAAGAGCAAAAAAAAATTTAACTTATTTATTTATAAATGAAATCATAGAAACTGAAACTCTACCACATAATAATTATAAAAAAAATACTGGCACCCTTTAATAATTAAAAAACTAAATTTTGCACTTTTCTTAGGCCATTTTTATTAAGAAAATACGAGTAGAAAGAAAGTCAGAAAGTGAGGAGAGACAGGGAATGCAAGAAAAAATCCGAGAAACATTGAGGAATAGCAGTCAATTTATAATATTTCAAATAAAATATTTTCAAACATAATTAATCGGTCTTTCATTTTTTGTGAAATCCCTTTTAGATTTGATGAATTAATGAATTGATAAAATTGTGAAATTCTTTTTTAAATTAAAAGCATCACAGTCATGTATGTATAATATTTGAAGAATTTTCAATTAAATGAAAAAAGTAAATTTTTAGATTTCCTATCAAAGAAAAATTAATTTTGACCGACAATTGATTTCCGTTTGATGTTAAAATGTTCGGGAAGTTATTGATGTTCGAATAAAAAAATCTGTTTGTAAAATATGTTTTTAACTTATTTTCCCATACTATAATTCCACAAAACCTTGATACGAATTAAATATTATTTCAAATTGAATTCGAAAAAGTTTGTTCTTGATAAATTTGAAATTTGGTACGCAATCAAAATAAATCGAAAATGTTTTTACAAAATATTTTAAAAAAGGAATTAACTGTTTTTGGGCAATATATTTTAAAAGAAATATTATTTGAAAATAAATTTCTGCTTCATATCTGATAAAACTTTTTTGTTTGAAAAAGATTCTAAATTTTTAAAATAATTTAAAAGATATTTTTTTATTAAAAATTATTTGGCACACAGTAAGTTGTATAATATAACGAGAATATTCAGGTTTAACTAATAAATAAACCTATTCCCGAGAGTAATTTGTGGTGACGCCTTTTATTGTAAACAGTCAATTTATTTTTATCAATTGCTTTCAGCATTTCTAATTGGATTCAGAATAATTCTTAGGCCATTGATTTTACTTAACAATTCTCTTAAGAATTTTAAAATCTCAGAAGCCAACTATTTGCCATCATATAAATATTAAGGATGGAACAAAATATTCAAAAAATCGGCTACTTAAAGAGGAGCGATGTATTGTATCGAGGTCCTGAATTCAGGAGTAGTTTTTGGTTTAAAGATAAAACTTTCTAACTTGGCGTTAAATTCCTTAAAGCGATGGAATGTATTCCACATTCTATTAAATCATTAATGGAAACCCATTGTATGAACTGTTTATACTGGTAGTCTAAGTTACTTAGCCAGCAAATGATGTATTGTGTTGATTTCCAGAGTTAAATTTCTTTCAGCAAATTTTACTGCTTAAGACATCGTGAGATTTTAAATTTGATAATGATATCGAATAGATGACTTACGGCAACACTTTCACTTACTGCTTAAAGACTGTTACAGTTCTAAAGCGGCTTTACATCTTGAAAGATTTTATCACGCTTCAGTTTTGAATGAAAGCATGAGTAAAAGCTTAAAATTATTATTTCTTGACTGAGTGCTAAAGGACCTCAAAATTACACAAATGCTTATAAATTCGCCTTAAATATGCTTTAAAAATTATAAATTAAAAAAAAATTTATTTATTTCTTATGCAAACAATGCTAGTGACAAGTTTTGTTTTTCATTTATAAACTTGAAAGATTATTAATTAAATATATTTTTAAAACTTTCTTTATATTTACTAAAAAATATTAGAGGCCATTAAAAATTTAATTTTTATTTATAAAAATAAATGTAAAACAAAGTTTTAAATTAAAAATCTATAAAGAATAGAACAACACATTTCCGCATAATTAAAACATTAAAAATTAGATTTAAAAAAAAATTAAATTAAATAAAAATACTTTTAAATTAAGAATTTAAAAAAATCGTAATCAATCAGAAAGTTTTAAATAAATGTTAAAAAGAAAATAAAGCATAAATATAAAAAAGAAGTATAAAAACAGAATATAATAAAAAAAATTGGAGAAACAAACTACTGTTAAAAGCAATTAAAAATAATTTTTTTAAATTAATTTCTAAAGTCTTAAATGTATTAAGAAATCAATTAGAAAGACCCATATATGCTAACAAATATATTTTTATTTATGAATTTATTTTATTATTTTTTATTATTATTTTATTTTCATCAGTTTTTTTTTATTAAAAAAAAAACAAAAACAAAAATGTGATTTACATATACTATATACAAACATTAAATGAAATTATAAAAATTACAACATTTATACACTTATTATTATTATTCTAATTATTATTATCATTACAATTATTATTCCATAATTATGCCTGTAATTAAAATAATAAAACATTTAATTGAAACAATTAAAATTGTATACATTGAACAGCAGTCGTTCTTTCTCTCTCCCAATCATTCTGATGAAACATTCACTGTTAGTAATTAAAAAAAAAGTGAAAAAATAAAAACAAAATATTAAAAACAAAAAAACAAATTACTTCAATATACATAAATAATTAATTATAATTAAATAAAGAAGAATGATTGTGTTAATTAATGCATTAAAACCATTATAAAAGGACAAAAAGAAAAACAGAATTTGAAAATAAAATAAAGTAAAATGAAATTAAAAACGAAAAGTTAAAGAAAAATAATTAAAAAATATTAATTTTTATGGGAAATCGTAGGCAACAGGATATGAAAGAAATCACAGAACACATACAGAAGGACCTAATGGAGGAGGGGACGGGAGAATGTTAAGCTTTCTTAAACAGAGTTTTTTTTTTAAATATGAGCGTATTTCTTTTAATGTAATACAAGTATTTGGGTAAAAAACGTTTAATTTTTAACTTATACTCATACAATGCGGCCTTATGCTTCCTAGAGGAGTAAAAGGAATATATATATACATACATATACATATACGCGTACAAAGGAGACTGAGGAAGTGCAAAGACTGGTCGAAATCCTATTAACGGTTTGAAAATATGAAGCAGACACCTTATGTATAAGGAGCTTCTTATTCTTATTCTTGAAGCCCTAATCCAAAAAATTATTGATCCACATATTTTTTGTATACAGTGGACAACAAAAGTCTTAGTACTCCAATATATTTTGATAATTTCGTGAATTTTAACCAACAGTTTGCATAAAAAATTAAGGTTTTTTATATTTATTTTATTAATTTATTTATTATAAAACAAACAATTTTTTAATGTTTTTCATAAAACAAGAGAAAAATAAGGAACAGTTTCAGATGACTCCATAGTTATCCCCAAGGAGAACCATGAGTAAATTTAAAATTCAAAGGCCTAATATGAAAATGTTATCACTTGTATTTAGTGGAATATCCCTTAAGGTCAAACACTCTATTTAACCCATTTGGAATTGAATGTTTTGTTTAGTGTTTACTGGTGGCAACATGAGCAAGTTTTTCGGTTGAATTTTGTTTGAGGTTTAGCGATTACGTAACCGTTCTTTCAAATGATCTCCCAAATACTCTCTTGAAGTCATATTGGGACTTTGTGCGAGAATATTAAGCCTCTGGGCACTTTTATTGCCAAAATATATTGGAGTACTAAGACTTTTGCTGTTCACTGTATATGAAGCGTGTCGCTTGCATGCCTCAAATGGTTCCTGAATTTGTGTTGTGCAGGAGGTGTTTTGTGCAGTTTAGAAGTGGTGATGATGATTAGGACCCACTCAAGCAGCAATTTCAGCATTCAACAAAATTCATTTGAAAGTAAAGAAAGTGAATGCTGCGTAATATTTACTTAACGCCAATAAAAATGGCGTTGAAAAATGGAAAGCTAAAGGTGATCTTTAAATAAATTTAATTCCACATTTTTCAAGTTATACACCCAATATAAATAGAAATACGAAAACCAACAATAAATATTTACTCACTTTTTTTTTTTGATTTTTAATTAAATCGGTAATTATTTATTGTTGTTTTTGTCTTTTATTGTAGATATAAAAAATAAACAAACCCGCCTTCATATGGTGGTGGTTGGTTGGTTGTATGTAAATTTATTTAATGGTTTGAAACATGCTCAGAAGTTTTATTATTTTCTTTTATCATTATTTAAATAAATAAAGTAAGAAATAAACAAATTATACAATTAATTTTATTTCTTGTTGTTGTTTTACAAATAATCTTAAAGGAATTTTGTTTTTAATTGAAAAAAATACCGTCGTGTTATACGAGTGTACATAGTGTACGTAGGCGGAATAATTAATTTGTAATTCAAATTTCTGTTTGTATCAGGTGCAGCTGACGTTAACAGCAAGAACAAAATGTAAAATAAATAATTTTTCTTCTTTTCTTAAGCTTTAGTTTTAATGCTTTTTTTCAATTCTAAACAAATGCTATGCTAATTCGTATTTGTATTTGTGAATTATTTTTCTGTTTTTTGTTTACTTATTCAATTATTTCTTGTGCCAGTCTTTTTTAAACAAATGATTGTTGCTATTAGAAAACATGATAATTGATATTGAAAT
The DNA here is from genome assembly GCA_930367235.1 of Sarcophaga rosellei. Taxonomy (NCBI): domain Eukaryota; kingdom Metazoa; phylum Arthropoda; class Insecta; order Diptera; family Sarcophagidae; genus Sarcophaga; species Sarcophaga rosellei. Next base: position 81,225,147 of record OV884018.1, read on the forward strand.
TGTAAAATGATATTTAAAAAAAACAGGGTGTTCAAGTCAACAGTGCATTAATAAAAATATTTTGCAGACTTACTGGCTCTCAAATATCCGTTTGATTTAATCAACATTCCTTCTAACGGAATCAAACCAAGAAGCCATTTTAAGATTCACAGATTTTCACATTCGTTTACCTTTTTTAAATCGAAAAATGTATGAGTTTCCCAGTGCTTCACTATGATGAGCATGATACTGCCGACTTGGGAATGTATTCATGATAAAAGTTCTGCATATAATCTTCGGTCCACTGCAAATTGGCACTGTTTTTCCAGCCGAACCATCAAATAGCTGTATGAGCTCCTTTACGATATGGACTTTATTCAGCACAATGATATCGTGCAGCAACGTTGATTCAGTCTACTCGTACGGAAGGACGACGGGTATTTGATGAGTCACATGTTTAAGAAGTCGACAATGTCTGCTATCTTGTAGAGTGGCCAATTGGATAAGACGCGTGAAAAAAGAGACACCGAGAAGAAGTCCGATCCGTTGTTGATGCATTGGATCAGTGAGGAGGCATCTTTGTTAAATCAAAGCTTACTTGAGCACACATATCGTTCCATTGTGATACCACTTGATGCAATGTCCAAGAGGCAATTGACAGGTCTTAATTAATTAGCCTTCAAAATCAGGAATCAGGGCTTCGCATTTAAAGCATGGTGCCCTCAGCATTAAACAGAAATTCAATCTGCAAGAAAAATGAATTAAGTTATACTACCGATGAAGAAATCTGAATTGACGCACCCCTTGGATTACTTTCCCCATCATTCCATTTGTATGGTTCCTCTTTAGGTTCAGTTCATTATTGTTTACATTTTGCTAAATACTGTAAAACTAAAGGCTATTGAAATTAGTTTTGCCTTTTGTGGCAATTAGCAGTGTAATGATGGTTGGTGAAGGTGTAAATTATTATTTCACATACATTCCCACTTAAAATGACACACACAACTATTTTCATCCAAACGTTTCAATAGATCATAAAAACAAAAACCCATCATTTATCAGTCAGTTAAAGTTTACAATGACTATTAGACTACGAGTACGCATCTGCTGCAAATAAATATCACACATACAAATTAAATTGAAAAAATAATTCGTCTAAAAAATGTCAAAATCCGTTAGAAGCATACAATTTTCTTCACGTACCCCTTTAATAAATGAACAGAGTGATTTAAGTTTATCATGCACACCCTATGCTGATGAGGAATCGGGTAATGAAGAGACGACAACAAGTTTTGAAGGCAACATTGATTTAAATCGTAATGTGGATCTATCGATACTTGTGCATTTGAATGATAGCGATCGGGAACAGAGTGATTCTCGGTTGGATCGAAAACCTTCTAACAAACCAGTGCTTTTACCGGGGTTTCTTATTAAAGTCCATAATGTGGGCAGAGCATTACGTCGTAATTCAATATCATTGCCAACCGGTTTAAGTGATCGCGATTTGGAAGCTTTAAGATTTCGCACGCATGTGCCTGATGGTGGCAAGGAATTTGAGAATATCAATAGGCAGTGTGAGGAGAAGGTAAGTGGTAACCTGTATCTTAATTAATATATAATAAACTATTACTTGGTTAAATATGATTCTACACGGATCTATAACAAGGTCCATTCATCAATGAAGGGTACAGCCACTTCATTAAAAATTAATGGTCAACAGGATTACTTGATTTGATGTATAGGAATACAAAGTTTGGGCCTTATTCTTGCAATATAAAAGGACGTCAAAGACAGGATGTTATTTAAAAGAGCAGAATAACTAGATCATTTCGTGTCCTTTGTTCTTGTATATGGAATTTGAAACCTTTCATTAGGTTAGAGGTTAGAGGACGTGTACTAGTCAACTGTGACAAGTACAGTACCCGGGGTTCGAATTGACCGAAGGTTAGGAAAACTTTCATAAATGTCATTGTATTTTGGTGTAGGGCAGTATTCAAAAAAACTAGACTACCAAATCGATCAATACAAGTTCAAATCTGGGAGAAGACGAAAAAAATGCCAATCTGGTTTTCGAATTTTCGAAAATAGCGAGGCTTCAATCGCCTTATTAATCTCACCTTACTAAAAAATTCAGGAATCAAGTCTTTAAGCAGTTGATTGACTGACTGTAGTAGGCACATCTGTCGTTGCTTGGAAACAATGCGCCCTGAAGATATGTCTTGGGTCAGGAATGGTTTTTCTGATTGAGATTTCTCAAGACTTGGTTTTACTTTCCTACGATGTTGGTTACTAATGCTGTCCTCTCTGATCTTGCTTAATGAGAGGTCTTAGTTTTATGAATTCGAATTCCATGATAAACACTTTTTCCTCGGCATTTTGATCACTTCACCTTTACGCGAGAATAGAATATGGGGGTAGCGAGTCAAAGCTGATGGATTTCAATATAATTTTGTTGATATCATCGAGCGAGATTAACAGGTGAATTTTGAAAGAGAGAAAAGTTGTATTCTTATACTATATAGTCAGACTTCTGAGTTTTGACTACATGTTAGGCGTGGTAGACACTACATGCTAGGGTGACATAAGCTGATAGCTCTAGTTTAATAAAAAGCCTTTTCTTCTCCTGGAAAAAGCATCTTTCATATTAAATCGATCATCTGCATCATAAGCATTAAACTGTTGGGTTTGTCACTCATAGATAAAATTAGCATAATACGGGAGTGGTGTCAGCAGGTAGGCCGTAATTCTAACTAAAGCGTCGTAATGCTTACAAAATTTAGGCAAAAAGTGCACTCATTTTGGCATTATTTTATTAATTTTCTTTTAAGCTCACTTATACTGTTTTACCTAATTATCACAGCGATTTTTATAATATCATTTTAACAAGTATATTTTAATCTTATTAAATGTACTCTTTCTCCAGTAAATATTTATGATGCCGAAAATAACTAAAATGTCTATGAAATTCGATAAAAAAAATGTTATCTTGGAAATGAAAAAGAAAAGTAAAACCAAAAACAATACTTAAATACTAAATAATATTTGCAAACAAGTGTCAATAATTGAACAAAAACAAAAACAACAAAAGAAAATAGAAAAAACAAATACGTACTCATATTAAAAAATCATTTGATCACTTGATCTGTTAATCATATCGTATCGCATTTGTTATACAAGGGAAAGTCGGCTGACGACAAGTCAAAAAAATAATCGTACTGCCATCAAATGATAAAAGAAATTCAATATTTTTTATGATAAAAACAAAGAAATTTAGCAAAAAAAATTAATTTATAAAACAAGTGTTTTTTGCAAATGGCAAACACTCGTGCACCATTATTAAAATATTTTCAAATATTGTTCAACTGAAGAAGCGTGATACCCACTTGGAAATATCAAAATGATAAGATACATTCGAAGTAAAACAACATTTAAAAAGTACGCTTGAGCAAAGTGTATATAATTGGACCTGAATTACCCGACACTTTTATAATGAAAACTTGTTGTTCTAATCGTTTAAGGTAATACAATTTTTGCTATTTGATAACTTCTGTTATTGATTTATTGGAATTTTAAAATACTTACTAATTGACTTTCGAATTAGTAAAATATAGGTCAGGTTGGTCTCATAGATCTCATAGCAAATATAAATTCGTTATTTTCGCCTTACTTATCTTTATTAAAATTGTCTTAGTCACCGTCAGTTTTAAATTTGATTTAATTTTGTTGGATTAATTAGCTTTCCGCCGATGACATTTTATACCTGAGCGTAGTTCCTTTTGTTTCACTCTTTTTCAAGTGATCCCAAGCGATATTTGATCTGTTCCTGTACACCTGCACAAAATAGTTGACACTTACGTGACCTTTCTTTATTAACCAACATTTTCGTCAATTGCCCTTCCAGAACGTTCATCCATGAGATCAAACATACAAGGACTCAAAGTAGTCTGCGATTAATTGTGACATTGCCCGAACTTTAAACACACTTTACATTTTAAGTCCTAGATGGCTTACCTTTTGTCTATTATGATAGAAAAATTTGCGTATTTTCATATTACATACATAATTGGCCATTACAACCCTTCAGTCGCGATTACGGCCCAGCTTCTCACACCACTCATGTTGTGTGTGTTAATTTTATGCGTGAGTGGCGGGACCTACAGTTTAACCTCGACTCCGAACGACAGATTTTTGAGAAATTTTTCATGGCAGGTTTACTTACTCTCCTAGAGTTTTTGGCAGAAATCTGCTGAGAGGAAGTCGCCGAAGAAATATTTTATTTTTTTCATATTTCGTTTTGATGTCTGACCTGGGGTTTGGGTTTAGCGTCTAATAAGCTAAAACACTACCTACTAGACTACGGCGATTATTTTCACTTTACTGGTATGATAATTGATTTTGAGGTTCTTCTTTGACCAAATTGCCGGAAAATCGCGAAATCGAATATCACGTGATTCAATTTTGCAGACGCCCATCTTTAACGAGGAAGAACTCAAACTATAATGTGCGAAACAATCACAAAACAGTTACAGTAGTTGTTTTATTTTTTTTTTTGTACAAAATCTTATCTTCCTAATACCATAAAGTGTGATCCATTAGATTAAGAAATCTATAAGATAGACAAATCGCCTTCAATCTGAAGAAAAACCGGGTCTTTATTTTAAAATACTCTTTCATTACATATTTCTTTGAGTTTACAAAAATTAAATTTATACAACAAATTTATTAAAAAAAAATATCAAACATATTTTACACGTCTTATTTGGTATTCAAAATCCATAAAGTTTGAGTATTTATAAGGCAGTCAGTCACCCAAAGACATTTCCTTGACTTACATACGTTGAAGAAAAAGCTGGCAAAGAAATAAAATTTGCAAACATTTTTGGTTAAGACTTTGAAACAAAACTGAGTATTTGTTTATATTAAAAGTAACAACAAAATACAACACATAAACAAGTGTATAAACAAACAAATAAAAAAATGTGTTGCGAGTACCATAGAACCTCATAAAATAATTAAATAATCCATCAAAACTTTTATTTTTTCAATTCAAAAAAACGTTTTACAATTGAAAGGAATACAAAAAATAAAAAAGTGACTGGGAAAATCGATCAATCAAATGAAGATTGTTGACGACATTTTGGGCATTTTATGACTCCAAGTGTCAAACACTTAAACTGTCATCGATCGCAGTGTGAAGTGAATTTCGATCGCAATTTCTCGTAGAATAAGTATCATAAATGAATAAATCAATATTTTATTTCTGTTTTTGTTTGTTTTTAGTTTAATTTTATTTTATTTTATACGTATGTATGTATATGTTGTTGAAGCGATTTATTTATTTTTACGATCCACTTTCAAATCAAATATTTTATTTCATTTTATTTTATCAAAATGATTTTTTTTATTTGATTTTGATTTTAAAGCAAATGCCCTCTTCACACATACATAAGCTAAAGGTATAGGAAGAGGAGGGATGAATGAAATGGCTTTGATTTTGTTCTCTGAAGTATTTGTTTAATTCATTATCGTTGTCAATTTTGTCAATTTTATTTATATTTTTGATTACGCTCTAGAATTATAACAATACAATATTATTGAAACGCATATGCATTGCGGCTAATTTGTAATTGTATTTACAGTTGTTTTCAACTAATTAGTAGGGTAAATAAGAAAAACAAAGTATATTTAAATAGTATACCTTATTACATCACTTCATCATTCATTTTACATCAATTGATGATATTGAACATGTTAATGACAGTAAAAAATATTTGATACACCGAAGTGTGTTGCAAAACATTAAATAACTTTTGTGAACTCCAAGCTTTTAAAATGACAATGATAACGAATTTCACTTTATACTCCCTAGTATGTTAATAACTGAGTATAACATTAAAGATTAACTGAAATTTTTTTCAAGTTCAGAAGATATGAAATATCCTAAGCAGTCCTTAACATCAATCTCTCTTATGTCTGTTGATTGTTTACCGTCTGAATATAAGCTCGATGTTCTTCTGTAAAGCTGTACTTAATTTAACGTATGCTGTTTTTCTTGTCTATGTTTCTGCTGCACATTGTACTACTAACCAGTTTTATAAATGGTATATAGGCACTCATAATCTCGATTCGATGCTTAACTTCATTTGTTGCGTTCCCCTGTTTGTGTAGTACAAGTCCTCTTTATCCAATAGATAGGCAATTGGAACAAGGAGTGCATAATTTTGAGCCTTTTATGTTGCTCAACAGAAATGACTTTTTCGATGAGTGAGCGTCTACCAACAGCCGTATTGTCACTAGTTTTAGGTCCTATAAAGTCATTATAACCTTTAGCATCTTAATTTAATCTAAGTTCTTTTCTCGCTATTACAGCCCAAACACTATCGAATACTTTAGAGTTAGGACTTCTGCAAGAAATGCGACATAGTGTCAAGATCAAAAACGTCATTTTTAAATCTGTTGATAGAGTTCGATAAATTTATAAAAGAGGATATAAAACTACGGCTTGGTATTGAAAAGTGTTTAAATTTCAATAATCGAAATCAATTGTACAATGCCTTGAGGTCATAGGTTAAATACTTAAATACGTATCTCAGAAAAATAGTCGTGTACTTTTTCATACTTGTTAACTTTTCGAATTCACAAAAGTTTTCTATTTTACTAGTCTCTGCTGTTTATTTAAAGAAATAATTTATTAATTTAGTTAAAATGATTAAAAAATAAATTAAATATAATATACCTGCCTATATTTATCTCTACCTTGACAAGTATTTTGAAAATATTTATTAGATGTATGAGTTTGTACGTTTAGAAATAAATAAATTATTAACTATTTAATAATAATTATTGACTTTTATATGTCGTTATTTATTTATTATCGCCCATTATTGTATGGAGATATATTTATGATGCCTGTCTCAGTACTAACTTTTCGAAATGTCAAAATTATTTTGTTTTTATGAGTCTATTTTTTGTATTTTTTAATACAAAGATAATTTTTATATACTTACTTTAAATGTTAGCGAAATTGTTAATTAAGTGATGCCCTGCACTCTGTACCTACATTAGCCCTGGAGATAATTTTAGGATGCATCTGGACAGTGGCCTAGATGAAATACGGTTTAGGCGAGGATTTTGAAAGAGTTTCGTGTATTCGGGAATATTGTCTTCATAATGACTTCTTAAGGAAATTCAGGACATCCATTTTCGGTGAAAGAGGTGTGGAAAAGACCTCTCGTAATTAATCTGAATCAAATCTTTGACTATGCTTTTAAGATTATAATTAGATTCCTGAAGCAAAAAATTTATATGGAAAGTGCCACGCCCACTTAAGATCACCCATAGCAAAGATGTAAAAATATTCATTACATTTACTATATAACGACTATCGGATAAGAATTTCATTTTACTCAAAATGTATTCTACTGTATTTCTTCAAATGCTTAGTAATACACTTCTCCAATCTCCCCGCCTCTATCGCCCTCTCTCTTTCGGTGAGTACTTTGGAATTAATTAAAATTTTTAATTCCAAGCGCGTACGTAAAATGCGAAAATAAAACAACAATAACATCAACGAAAGAGATTATCATTGTTGAATAAATTATTTTTCAATTTTAATTAAATTATTGTTTAAACAATTTCAGGCCCTTGTTTATCGATCGATATGGCCGCCGATATAGTTGTTGCTGTTTTTATAATACAAATATTAACCGAAAGTAATCGTTAATATCGTTTAAAAGTGTCGCTATTAAACAAAAAAAAAAAATTATAAAAGAAATGAAAAATTAAAAACAAAAGCAAATAAATGATCAGCAGCAATACAAACAAAACGAAAAAAACGATGCGAAGCGCTGCGATGCGATATGATCGTAATACAATAAAAACCGATGTTTGCAAATTATTGAAACAACGGTTATATTTGTATACGATATTTTCAGTTTGAATTGTTGTTGTAGTTGTTGCCAGAGCTGGTAGCTGGTGGGCTGAATAGCGGCCTGTCAAACTTAGTATGCGACAGTTAAGCAGTTTAACTGAGCGGTATTAAACGCATGTCGATTAACAAAATAAAGAACGTTAAACGCAACGTTTGAAACGAAAGAAAAAAGTTTTTAAAATTGCAATTTATTCTTTGAAAGAAATAAAAAAAGTGAAATTAAAATAAAAAAATTAAAAAAGAAAAGAATATGAAATCATAAGAAAATCAATAAAGATAACTAAAAACGTAAATAGTGTATTAAAAAACAAATAGAATTCAAATATGATTCCCATTAAAGAAGAAGAATCAGAACAGCGTATACCTCTTACGGTTGATAGTCTTAAAACCAACAACGACGATAATTCTCAAATACCCTTTGCCGACGATAATTCTCAGGAGTCTAATAGCCAATCACCCAGTCGTAAAGTGTCGTTGAGCAGTAGACGTAATGTTGATTTAACCATAGAAATACATCAGGATCAGAATTCGAATTCAAAGATTAATGGTGGCGACGTTGATGATGCACCGCATACTGCTTCAGATGAATCAATAGACATCGAAACACCGTCATTGCCTTTGCCACGGAGCTTAAGACGTAATTCAATATCCATGCCTCAGGGTTTAAATGCCATTGAAGATTTAGAGGCTTTAAGGCTGAAACATCAAATGCAAGAACAAGAACCTGTAACGGAGGAGGAGAAGAGTCGTACGGAAAGTGTAAGTTTTTTTAACTTTTTATAAAAAAATTGAAGTCGCCGTAGTCTAGTGTAGTGTGTTCGCTTATTAGACGTAAAGCCTGTGTTCGAGTCCCAGGCCAGACATCAAAATGAAATATGAAAAAAAAAAAATTCTTCGGCGACTTCCTCTCAGCAGATTTCTAGCAAAAACTCTGAAAGTAAATAAACCTGTCATAAAAAAGTTTCTCAAAATCTGTCGTTCGGAGTCGACGTTAAACTGGAGGTCCCGCCACTGAAGAATAAAAATTAAGGTACACAACATGAGTGGTGTGAGAAGCTAGGCCGTAATCCTGACTGAAGGGTTGTAATGGCCAATTATGTATGTGTATGTATAAAAAAATTATTGTCCTGTTGATTGGTATGGAAGTGGTAGTAACGAAGATTTAATTTTGAAACTTTTTTGAGGGACAATAAAAATATGGAGTCCTGCGTTCAAGAATTATTTTAATTTATAAAAAATTGTTTACATATGATCACTGAACTGATAGAATTTTGTTTAAAAATTCGAAATTATTATAGAACTTTGGCAATGGTATAGACCTGGGAACAGTATGTGGACAATTACCATATAAAACCTTTTGTCTGTGATTTGTTTACCAAATCTAACACATTCCCTATGAACCCTTGTGAATATAAGGATGAAATTATCAGCCGTCTAGACACTGTGCCTATCATCGAAATCTATTAAGAATTCCACTTTCGAATAATGTGTTTACAGCCTTTTTCTGGGATCTTGAGGCATAGTCTGCAAACATCTGTATTCGTGATCATACATTCGTGATTGCTTTCCTCAATGTAGATGAGCTCTCAATCCAGGACCGTAAGAAAATCTTTTAATCACGTGTCCGTAAGCTCTATTGAGCGTTCCAGTTTTTCAAGAATTTTTAAAATTTCTTATTCTTTGATTACAATGAAAACAATAGTTAGCAGTACTGCGCAGTAAGGGTTCGAAAAAACATAGGATATTACAAATCCTTTCCTAACCAATGTCTCCGCTGCTTTATTTCCCGGCTATCCATAGTAAACAGGGCTTTATCTTCAAGCCGATTTCAGTACTATGAAAAGGCCCAGACACTTCAAACCCAAACATAGAGTATATGTCCAAGGATGCTATTTTCCTTTAATTTTTGAAATTCTATATACTTCGGTAATTAATTTCAGTTAAAATTTCTTTGTGTGTATTATTCCAGTTTTAAAATCTTTATAGATTTGTAAAGTAAATTATACGATATTTTTCCCATTGTAAATTAAAATATTTAATTGCAATTTATTTGCTTTCGATACACAATACAATACATGGGTGGGAATCTTTAATAAAGCGTTCAAATAAATTATAAAAATATGTTACAAAACAATAACGAATACTTTCCCTTTCGTAATTAAACCAATAAAAAAAGAAATTAAATCTTTTATTAGGTAAGCAAATTATTGCATTTGTTTGCCATTAAAATTATAAACTCTGATCTTAATTAACCGGAATGACAGAGAAACTAATAAATATAGAAAATAAAACAATTGAGAACAACATTGTCATATAATTAAACAGTAAAAGGTGTACAGTCGACCCTCCTATAACGCGGTGAGTGCGTACCGCGTTATATGGAAACCGCGCTATAAGAAACTCGGATTTCACCGTACAAACCAGTCTAATTCGTAGCGCGTTCCATGGAAACCGTCTACCGCGCTATAAGAAACTCAGAATTAGTACAAATCCCATCATTCGTACCCCGTTATATGGAGACCAAGAAATTCAAAAGGCAAGATAAATTATATATATTATATGGAAACCACGTTTTGAAAGTACCGCGTTATAGGAGGGCTGTCGAAATTTCAGCCCCGCGTTATATGGAAACCGCGTTCTGAGAGTACCGCGTTATAGGAGGGTTTACTGTAATTATAGGTAGAACACAAAGGCTTAATAATAATACCATAAATTACGAACCATGACAATACAATATGCCTGATCAACTCTATTCAGCTTTCCGAAAATCTAAATGGCAATCCGATGACAATCGGACGGATCAATGGTTTTTCACAAATAAACAGTAGCAGACAATCAACGTATGATTATGCTTGGTTCTGTTTTTCAATCTGTATCCCCTAAACCGCAAATACATCGACAATAGGAGCCACTGCAGTAACTTAGTCAGTGCAGCTGCAAGCGAATTTAGATTGGAATGTCATAACAAATTCTACTCATCAACTATTATTATCGTTGAGAGATAGTCCGTGAAATTTTGAGGCTTGTTACATTCAAGTTCACGAAATCTTAGCATCATTTAAACCAAGACGGTTGTAGTCTAGTAGGCAGTGTGTTGGCTTATTAGACGTAAGGCCACGGTTCAAAACCCAGGTCAGACATCAAAACGAAAATATGAAAATATTTCTTCGCGCAACTTCCTTTCAGTACATTTTTGGCAAAAACTCTGAGAGCAAATAAAATTTCCATGAAAAGTTTCTCAAAAAAATCTGTCGTTCGGAGTCGACTTTAAACTGTAGGTTCCGCCACTCATGTACAAAATTAACGCACACAACATAAGTGGTGAGAGAAGCTAGGTCGTAATCTTGACCAATTATGTATGTATGTATGTGTGGTTGTAATGTAATGCACAATGGTGCCAAATATACCATTGTCTCTAAAATTGCCGTGATAAAGACTCTGATTTCCAAAATGTTAAGTTTAGGAAACAACAAACTAGTTAAATAGCTTGATCGAAATGAATAAATTTTCATAGCAGTACGCATTTTTCGTTTCTAGTGTTCAGTTCCTCAATGTGCCGATTCAAACTGATTTTTCCACAACTCATCTAACTCTCTGGACCTCAGTATCAACCTCCATTTTGTTTGGAGTAGATTATACTGCCCTACTAACGACAAAATAGACTAGTTACTGAGCCAGGACAGAGAAGTATCGCTTTTTCGATTGGGCAACTGACAATATAACTTCAAGACTCCTCCAGTTTGTGATCACATTTTTAACACGATCAAAGTCATCAGTTTTCTTACTTTTTTTTCAAACGTAAATAATTAAAATCACTTGTTATATACTTTGGCTCTAATTGATTTGAATTTCATTTAAACCGTATGGTATTTAAGTGATTGTAAAAAACGTGTAAAATTTTTCATTTGAAATTCTTTGAATATTTCTCAGATTACTTCATATTGACCCAATAAGACAATCTAATTAATAACCAGATGTCTAATACTCTTTTGTCTTCTACAGTACAATACTGTCGAGTAGATTTTTATTAAATTAGTAGGAATATGTTAAAAAAAGTAGACAAAAATTAATTATTAGCACTCATCAGTGTGCACTGTGACTTATTTTACTGTCTAATAAAATAATTAAATCAAGATGGATGGAAATAAATCAATAGAAAAATTAATCAAATAAAAAAGAAATAAAACAATAACAAAATCACAATTAGTCACACCAATATATAAAAAAATAAATAGTAATAAAAACTAAATAAATTATACAATAATTTAATTGAATTTTTTTCGAGAAGTAAAAATTCAAGCGAGCTTGCAATTGAGTGGCATTTTTTCAAAGCACTTTGCTTATGAAAAAAAAAACATTTTAAATTAAGTTTTCTAATCTAATACAAGATTACACTTGACCTGTATTTTAAAAGCACTTAACATCGTTATTCGAATATGCAATAAAACAGTTAAATTAGCCATCTGTCATCTAGCTCCTATGAGGAGCAAAGGGCTCAACAATTGACATTCATTTCCCTTTATCTGCTGCGACTTCTGGACTGATGATCTGGAGCTTCCCAGTGAGCATTTGAGGTATATATCGATGGCTTCAATACACGAGACAAGAGTGGAGGGAGAATTATAGTATATATAGGGTTTGTATACTCTGCCTGGCTATTGAAGTATTTTCCAGGCGCAGGTCACTGCCATACTGAAGGTGACATAAGCCTTCTACGGCGATGATATTTTGCCATAATTTAATCGAACATGCAAATTGCGATCAACTCCATCTAAATGCCATCGATGTCAGTACTCTCCTATGAATGCTGGGAATTCCTTAGGAAACTTTCGGATCCTTCAAAGGGTTCCACATTACATGGGTTTTTAGGAAATAAGAAATTGTCAATGTCAATAAACTTGGCATTCCCTCGAATGATTTCTGAAAGCGTTGCGAATCTGCGAAAGAAAATGAGACTATTTTTAATCTCACGTCCGGCTCTTGCTATGAACAGGCGGAAGTTTTAACTTCTCATTCTCTGTCATCTTTAACTGAGTAAGGATTAGGAATATTTGGAAAGATTTGATTCGTGATGGTTTTCTATAGGTAATGTTCGATCCCTGCATATTAAAAATTGATTATAATGGGCATTAACTCTAGTTTAAGTACATATGTGCTAAAGCTTGCCAGTGAAGCGGCAAGTTTCTAATCTAAAGTATCTTGAACGTTCGTTAACAGAGTACCAAATTAGTCTCATATGCATTTACAATCAGATCATATTGATATCTTAAGATCGTTTAAGACCGGTAAATGTTTCTCATTATTGATCAAATGGACTAGAATTAATGTTTAATCCATGAAGTTTTCAGACTGTTTTAAATTTCAACTATTAAAGAGGCATTAGTACCTCTCCATGGCTAATTGATGTAAAAAGTAAAAGAACGTCTTGTGTTTGGGTTTCATCTTATCTTAAAAGGGTATTAGCAAGAAAATCAGGTTTACCGAAACTTTAAATGAAACATTAACCAAGAAATGTATGTCTTTTTTAGTATTCAAAATTAATTCGAACTGTACATAAATAAATTGAAAGTACTCTTCTAATGATTTGCTGAATTTTTTTTTTAATATTTATATTTTGAACAGAAGGAATTAAATTAACATTTAAAATTAAAAAAATAATGAATAATCATTAGAATCACATGCTGGTGTTATTGTTTCTTTTCACATTCTTTTGTCTTCCTCTTCAAGTCATTCTTAAAATCACGTTTTCGGTTGACTTGAAAAAAAATTATTCAAATAAACAAAAATCAAAATTAAACTTTGTCATGTGACCTACAACCGTGTTTATAATTATTATAAACAAAAAAAAAAAATATTAAAAATAAATACCCAGTGATACATTTTCATAACCTTCGGATAATAAATTATTTATTTTTAATGCGATTAATGAATGCATAGCATCGTTATTTAGTTTATAAAGGCATTTCGCAGTTGTTATTCTGGAAAGACAGAATATAAATGATTTCTGTGATCATTATAATCAATGAAAAAAAAACTGTTGTATAAATATTTGTGTGGTATACGCTAATGTTTTAAAGCAATTGCTGAGCAAATGTATTTAAATTAAGTTCAAGATATTAGTTTAAATTCTTAATTAGAGTCACATTACATGTACTCATTTGTACTCACTATAAATTATACCTTTTGTATGGTGTTTTACAATAAATTATAGGTTGAAAAATTATTGTTTTAATAAACGATACGTTAAAGGGTTAATAGCACATACATAATAATTTTTTTAAAGCCGTAAAGTATGTTTAAAATTTATTAAAAAAAATTGTTTGAAAAAGAAAAACCCAATAAACAACCGCATTCGTTTAACGTTGGTATTAAGATAAGGTATGCACATCAATGGTTGATATTGAATTGATTTTTCATTATATAATGTAAAATATTACAAGATACATACCTAATTTATACCTTTTTTTGTAGCAATAGATCACAAAATTTTTGAAGCCAACTGCTTTAGTAAGGATCACTTTTCTTATATATATTTCTTTGTAGTCCTTTCGTCCTTTGAAGGAACATTATTTATTGCGGTACGGGCTATTGTACTCCCACTATACTTTTATGCGAATCCCTATAAAATCTTCTCCAAAACTGTTGCTCTAACAACTTTCAGGATGCTGCTCAGTATCAACAATCACAATTCCCTGCACAGTTCTTAATATGCACCTTTCTGGGATGCAGTAATGCTCCACCAGTTCCAACAATGTGTTTCGAAGACTCAATACTTAACTGTCAAAATACTCTTTATCAACCTAAGGGTTATTTCCGAATTGTTTGGTGCATGCCTCAGAGCTCCTGTTGTTGTAATTTCCCTCAAACTCAATTGAATTGAGAGGAAGTTTTTGTCTCTCTTTATCCTCCCTTTTGTAGGGCTTCCCTTTCCACATGGTGCGAAAGGCCTACTTGCTCATTGTCGAGAATTCCCAGAGGATAGCCTTATTTCGTCTACCTGACTCATTTAGCGTCTTCAGACAGTCCCAAACTATCATCGACTTTGCCTCTTACTCTCAGAGTTTTTGCCAGAAATCTGCTGAGAGGAAGTCGCCGAAGAAATACTTTTTCATATTTCGTTTTGATGTCTGACCGAGGCCGTGGCTTCGCGTCTAATAAGCCAACACACTATCTACTAGACTACGGCGAGGGGACCAAAAACTCCTTCTCCCGTATCAAGATCCGTTCTTGACCCAATAGTATACCAAAAATTCACTTTTTTTAAAAGAGTATAACTGGAATTGGATGAGCA
Organism: Sarcophaga rosellei; assembly: GCA_930367235.1. Lineage (NCBI taxonomy): Eukaryota > Metazoa > Arthropoda > Insecta > Diptera > Sarcophagidae > Sarcophaga > Sarcophaga rosellei. Next base: position 81,240,347 of record OV884018.1, read on the forward strand.
ACATGCTTCGCATTAAGCAAGGAAGTGTTTGCAGAGCTGCGTATGACTGCAATGCGTAGAGTACCCGTTGTCCACTTAGATCACTTAGAAATTGGAAGCGATTCACTATGGAAGACTTGAAACCAACCTATAGTTGTTTTTTTTAATACTTTTAATTAATTTTAAATCGTAATTTATTTTCTTAATCCCACTGTCTAGGTTTATCCGCATATCAATCAAAGTTTTATTTGTTAAAATACAAAAAAAAAAAATTGTCATAAAAAAATTTCAATCACTTCACTTTATGATATCATAGTATGGTATAAAAACGTACATATTAAAAATAAAAATAAAAACAACAACAAAATAAATTCCCATCTTATCAGAAACCTTTAATCGTTAAAACAACTCAATGCAACTCGTATACTAAGATACGGAACGTATATATGTATAAACGTAGATGAACTGAAAACAATCATAAGAAGTCTATCAATTCCCGGGCAATAATCATTCGTTGTCAATGTAAAAGCAATAATAAAACAACAACAAATAAACAAGCAAACAAACAATCAAACTAAATATGTAAATAAACCGTTTCATAGTAAATATTTATAAAACTTTTCTTAATCGCCAGTGATTACTTAATGATCATCGTCGAATCATCGTACACAAAATGTTGCATGTTCAAATCAAATTCAAATTTAAATCGAAATCATTTATAATTGTCGCATGGTGTACAGTGTAAAACACTGCATGTGATGATCATTTGATTTAAATCTTCAGTCAATTCATTAAATTAATTTCATTATAATTTGTTGTGATCATATTGTATTTAATTTTTTTCCCTCTCTAGACTGGGGTTAGTTAATTAATAATATTTTTTTTTTAAACAAACAACAACAACATCAACAATAATAACACTGAAAAACAAATACAATTTGACATGAAAATTCACTGTTTAAACTTTAGCTTCTTGTTCCGCTGTGGCCGAATGGTGATCGTTCTCACACTAGCAGCCATTGCTTGTAATTAAATGGAGAATAGATCAATAGGGCTATGGCAGCAAATATTTTGGAACAGTGGGCCAAAGGTTGATAAATTGTAAATTTAATTTAAAATTGTATTCCATTTATGTATAGGGTTAAAATTATGTGTGCCACCTCTGTATATCAGTTCACTGTTATATTTTGTATATGGAGTGATCTGGATACTAATTGATATCTGATCACTGTGGCTAAATTATCTACCTTCTATCCTCTACGATGGGGATTTTCGTTTATATTCAAACATATATTGTTTGCTCAGATTATTCTGTTCTAAATTCTCACAGACTTGCTGAATGAGAAATTTCAGATGTTGTTTACCCATTAAACCTAACAGATTAAACCTAACCTAAAACTTAATTCGTCGTTATCGTAACTAAATTCCTTGTATTTTCTATAGAATTCCGAACGAGCATAGCGTTCCACAGACGGAAGTTTAAGATATCTAAAAAGTGGTTTACGTCAGCAATCTCAGAATTCTGAGAGTAAATCAATTGCCCTGAAAAGTGTCCCAAATCTGTCGTTCGGGGTCGACATTAAGCTGTTCCGCCATTCATTATGGGCAAAATTAATACACACAACGCGGGTGTTATGAGAAGCTAGGTTGTAATCCAGACTGAAAGGTTGTAGTGGCCTATTAAGTAAGTAATTCGCGTAGAATAATATGTGGTTATCTTTCAGGGAGAAGTGTTATTCGTGAAATATCGAAGAGTCTGGAAACTGGTCCCCTTTGTACTAAAGTCGTACTAAAACTTACAACTGCTGCTAAAATTAATCGAACCAATACGGTTAGCTAATCGTTTTCATTGTATTTCACATTTTAGAAACGAAAGTATGTTCCGTTACGATCCGCGAACGTTCGGCTAATTCTGGTTTACGCTTAAAAGTTTAAATACTATTTTTTGTTATTATATAGTATATCCTATTAAATTTATTTATTTTTCCAATGTAAAAACTACTCCAAATGTTAAAACCAGTAATAAACACCGAAATTTCTCGAGTTTAATTCCAAAAAAGTTTTATCGTTTATGCTCAGCGATGGGCAGGCAGAGTACGAGTGGAATTTTAAAAAATGTTATGTTTAAAGCCAATGCCTATATAAGTGGTCATGGTGAATACTCATCTATTATTTGTTTACTTTCATCTTTTGGTTTTCAAATTTATTGCGGAAAGCAAAAGTTTCTCATTAAAATATTTTAAACGCTTACAAATCATTTCAAAAACCCAGTGATCACATGCCGAATAGGTTAGGGAGAGAGAGCATGATAATGAGCCATGCAAATTAGTTTAAAAAACAAATGGAATTAAATATTGAATTTTAATAACAAAGAAACAAAGAAAAAAAAACTAAAAGAATTGTAAACAAATCGCAGCTTAAAATGAAAATAAAAAAACAAACAAAATCGAAATGAAAAGAGGAGTAAAATTAAATAATTATAATGTAATCATTCGAAAAACGAAACAAAACAAAAGTAACAATTAAATATTAAAATAATAAAAAAAAAAATAAAAAAATAAACAACACAGAAAAAAAAAAATACGGCGGGTTGATCAGTGATAGTAACAAATTAAAATAAAAAAAATTTAATTTTAACATATATTTTTTAAACCCACTGTGCCATGATGATTAAATAATTAAAAACAACAACAAGAATAGCATTGTTTTCTTCATTTATTCGGTTTGATATTAAATCGACTAAAAACTTACTTTCAGTTCAGCGTCAGACTTGAAAACGTTAAAATCGGTTAAAAAAAATTAAAAAATTAAAATTCCCTTTAGAAAAAAAGAAACACAAAAAATAAAAAATTAAAATTATTAATAAAATTAAAGAGAAAAAAGAATTATCACAATTAATTTTAAAATTTAATTGTAAAAGTGATGGCATCTTTAGCAAATATTTTCATACAGGGTGGTGATAAAATTGATGCTGCCGGTGATGATAAAAACTATACGAATCACTCTTTTAATGCGAAGAAAGCGGTTAATGCGGTTAAAATAAATGCGGCAAACAGTTCAATCGGTATAAATAATTGGAAAAGTGTTAATAATGTTGAAACTAATGATAGTAATTATTCTAGTGCGGATAGTGTCAATAATATTTTAGATAAGGCAGGTACTTTCATAAGATTTAAGTTTAAGGTTTAGTACAGAATTAAGAAAAGCTCTTTAACACGTTGACTGCCACGGCAATTTACAGAACACTGGTCACGCACGGCAACATTGACTTTTTGTTCATTTCCCAGAAGCCATTTATCGATACTAGCACTGATATAATACGGTTTTATTCGTAGCTACACAAAAATGGCAGGTTTAGTGAGTACGAGATAACTCGTAGTTGGGAATGGAACGCAATCTACGAGTTATCTCGCAGTTGGCAGTCACCGTGTTAATTATGTATTCTCTTTGTCAACTATTTTTTCTTTACATGTTTGCATTTTTGTTTTAACTTAATTTAAATTTGAAAACGGAAGTACAAAGGTATAATTCAATTTTTAAAATCAAATTCTGTTTTAATTTTTAATAGACACACTTTGTCGGAATTATTCTTTGCATTCATTCCATTTTTTGCAACATACCCTAGAACATTTTCTTGTTCTGTAATGAAATAAAAAGGATATTAATGTATGAAACGATATTGTGTTATCAACATTTGGAGTTCGATGACAGCATCAAGATGGGTTTCTGGATAATTTCCTAGCAATGGTCATGGATCCATAGAAAAGAAATATTTTATACTTTTAAAGTTTATGGGTTAAATTGATTTTATGTACACTTTCCCCTTTTAAACCTGGGACGATTCGAAAGGTTATTGAGTACACCTATGTAGAAGGATCGTGTTTAGATCAAGAAATCTAATCTCTGATATCGCAAAGCTCACTTGAGCACGCATAGCGGCCCGTTGTTACGCCACAGGTGAACGCGGTCCCTGTACTGACCAAGCTCTACAAAAACCAGGGAAGAGGAAGAAGTTGGTCAGCGCAAGGGCTGCCCATCAAAAGCACGACTACTCCGCGCTGGAAAATAAAGTCTGACAAACGAAGCAATATCCTTGATGTCAATAGATAATAGCTCCGTCAAGCTGACAAGAAATGGAGAGCCAAATAACCTATATCTGCACCTAGCAAGAGACGGGCACTGACAGAAAACATGGATAACAGTCTCCTCTTCCTCAGCGGATCTGCACACACGGCAAAAGTCGTTAAATGGGCGCCGCATCCTTTCCGCGCGTCTACCCATAACGCAATGACTTGTAAGCATAGCCAGTGTGGTTGAGATGATGTCGCCCCATTTTAGTAGGTAGTGTGCTGGCTATTGAGACGCGAGCGCGTGGTTCAAACCCTAGCTCTGACGTCTCGAACAAAACGAAATTTGAAAAAATATTTCTTCGGCGACTACTTTTCAGCAGTCTTGTAGCAAAACCTCCACGAATAAACATAATTATGGATAACCACAAAATAGATATTGAACCGCCTGCACATACAAAGCAATTTTATTCGTTTCTCGATTGGATGTACATATATGGGGGTTTCAACCGTTTTAAAAAATCAAAACCAAAAAATTCCTTTTTCTCCAGTATTGGGTTCTCATGTCCAGGACATCAAAAAATCACTAATGTAGACACAATACATATTTATAGAATACATGCTTATGAGTTAACAGAAAAAAAGAGATTTTGTTTGAAGTAAAATCTACCATTTAAACATAAAACCATTTAGAGTGTTCATGTGTATGGCAATCATCCAATGATGATTAAACCTGTTCACCCAAAAAGTTTGCACCATGATCAAAGAAAGATTAATGATAAGAGAAAGATTAATCTACATAAAGATCCTGATCTTGTAACGCTTAAACATTTTGTGAATATTGGAAATAAGGACAATGAGCATTCCGTGGTGATAAAAATGATGTAAATGAACCCATATTGTGTCTGTGCTCCAGTGACTCAATATACATACATATGTATATACATACATACATACATATATATGACAATATATATATGATTCAATATTATTTCACATTCATGGCAGACCATTTTCGTGTTTTCCCTACTCCTGTTACACACGTTATTCGATCTTATTCGAAAGTAGCGATTAGATGACATATGAGAAAGGCATTAAACCTTTTCATTCGAAGCTTCAAAAAGAGTTTGGAATATGAGCGTAAACGATTGCTGACAGTCCTTATTTCTTATAAGTTTAAATGGAATAAAATATTCACATGATTAAAATTCAATTCCAATGACAATAATATACTTGAGGCGTCATTAAATGTGTTACATGTGTTTCGCAATAAATTCTATAAAAAGGCATTTAAAAAAAGGGGAAATTTTATTTAAAACTATTTTCAAAATAACTATGTGAATAAATTAATTGTGTATTAATTTGAACAATTATCTTAAAGAACTCACGATTAAATGCAAATTTTAATTACAGGGAGCATCTTAAACTAAACGATGCTTAGTATGGAAAAATAAATTTACAAAATACCTGTAGATATTGTTGTTGGTTATCAATTTGAACGACTGTTTACTCTGTATTTAGAGTTGAAAGCAGAACGACTAATAAGTTCTGCATTTAGAAAAAGGATAGAAAAAATTGATATCCTATCCAAGGATGGAGTCAAAATTTACCAACTTTAAGTATTTTTTCTAACCTTTGTTCTGAGGTTAACTTTTAAATGTTTCAAACAAATCGCGTACATTTTGAAGATATTGTGAAATTGTATTTATATGAATATCATAAAGTGTGAAATAGAGAAACGAAATTTTTGTAAAACAATAGATTTCAGAGAATCGAAATTTTTAAAGAAATATTTCTTAAAAAATGTATCATTTTGTATTGATTTTGTGAAAAAAGACCACGGACTACATATAAAAACTATTAATACATGAAAACTTTTCATTGTAGGTTGTTGATGATATATCCGGTTCGGTTACATTAAGCGTACCGGAAAAAAGTGAAACCGCCATACAGTGTGAAAAACCAGAGGACGATAGTGATGATGAATTGGAAATACACGGCAAAAGGAGGTGAGTAAATATAATTTAAACAAATATTGTATTGTCCCTTTCATGTATGGAATCCTTGTCGATTCCAATCAAGATCAGATAGTCTTGATGTTTACATAACGAATATTCAAGTTGTCGATGATGCTACTTAAATAGCAAAATCTTTTGACGTCGCAATTTGAGGAGTAGTTAATAAAGAATGGAGTATTAAGGTTTGCATTACATAATATTAACTTCCACGGTTGATAGTAATTGTTTTCTACAATTCGGTATCTTTACCCAGGACTCATTTACTGTAAAGCAAATTGTTAACAAATTAGAAACAAATAAAAATTTTATATGATTGCACTTTGAGTGGGTTTCTAAATATAGGGGAACAATATTTGCTTTACTTTATCCACTGATTCTATTTTTACTACACACAAATCTTGACTTCAATATACTTGCAATATACAATTTCAATGAATTAATTCTTAATGAATCAATTTTCATTACATGTATTTAAAAATTACATGTATTAAAAAATCTTTGAAGTCAATTATACCCGCAATTATTTTATTTTTTTTTATTACCTTATTAAAGAATTGAATGAAATTCCTTCAGAAACTATGAGTCAATTACGTATTTAAGAGAGAGAGAGAGAGAGAGAGAGAGAAAAAGAAAACTAAAATGATAAATTTAATTAACCGCAACAACAATATCAAACCAAAAAAGAGAGAGCGCACTCAGATCTCTACTTTCATCTTGGATATGAATGAAAAGATCAAATTACAGACACAAATGATGATAATGGCGATGACATTTTAAGTAAGAAATTCATTGTGTAAGTTGGCGGAATGAAATTATTGAATGCTCATACAGTACAGTGGCAGGTCATAGAAAAGATTTAAAAATTCAAATATTTTTCAGTTCTTCATAAACATCAAGAGGAGTCAATACAAGCAAATGGTTCTCGGTATTCGCATGACACCTAAAATAGATTTCAATTGACCGCAATGGACTCTAAAAACCAAAGTTCATAATAAATTTAGTCCAGGCTGAATTCGCTTACACCTGCAGCTTTAAAAAACCCGCGGGAAAAATCTAACAGGGTCAATCAAATCGGAGGCCAGTACACATCATCTCTACGTGAGATGATCATGCTCTCAAGTGCAAGAACAAGGTGCAGAACATCCATTCTGGCATGAGCTGTGTAGCGCGTAGAGTCCTCCTGTTGAATTAAGGTGTCTAGGTCATCCAATTCAGGCCAAAAGAAGTTAGTAATCATCGACCTATGGTGTTCGCCATTGACAATGATGGCTTGACCGACGTCGTTCTCAAACGAAATATGAACTAAACTGAAGGTGGCAGCTCCCTGCATTCATCATTGACTACCATACATGTGCGGTTCAGTTGTATACATATGTAAAGCAGAGTCTCCCGGAACGATGGTCATTATTGTTCTTAATATACTTTAAAATTCTTCCTGGTGTTTTATTGTTTCAAAATAGACAAAATAGTTCAAAATAGTTCTCCTTCACTTTTCTTGACAGGTTTTTTTTTTTTTTTTTAAACCAAAATTTTGTAATTGAAGAGCATTCAAGCAGTGCATTGTGTTGGAATACCGAAAAATAGTTCCAGGAGAAAGGAAAAAGAGTGAAGTGTACGACAAACTTATGTTGAAATATTATTGTCATTTTTTTCATGACCAGCTTCCTGGTTCCTATCACACCTTGACTACATGTAATATAATACCTACTCCATGAGTGAAGTACATATTTCTTAATAGCATTCTTACATTTCAGGACAATCATTGGTTCTCTACTCTTGGATGCTATTGCTCTAATTAACATTTGACGTTCCCTATCCGTCATTTTGATCAAATTATCAGTAACCCAAATTCTCCATTCCCTGATCGCTCGCTCTTCCGTTTGGAAAACAGTGGAATGGTCCGGTAGCCGCTGATATTGTTTGGTATTTCGGTACTTTTTAGCAAACTGTTTTTGAAAGTATTCCTTATTATTAGCCTCTTTATGATAATTATGTAATAATAGTGCTTTTAATACTTTATCGGTCCTTAGCAATTAGTATTATATTATACTAATTAGTACTTTATTTTTATTTAGTACTCAACAATAATAGTTAGTACTTTTTTAGAGTAAAATAATTATTTTGTATTAAAAATATGTATTTTTCTGGAATGGTATTTTTTCGGGAGGAAAATAGTTTAGAGACTACAGTAAAAAATAAAGTTTAAATAACTGCTAATTCGTTATATTCAGACTTCACTGTGAATAAATTAAGAGCTACAAATTTTTAAATTATTTGATAACAATTGCTGTTAAATTCGTTGAAAATGAAAAGAAAAAAACACAATTTTACTCTGAGAAAATCAAAAGCATGTAAACATGCCTTAAACATTTTATTCTCTTGTTTAAGTAGACTTTTTATTCAAGTAAATAGAATTGCTGTTACTGTGTCTATAATTTCGCAGATTCATTTCGTTTTTTTTTCTTATTTGTTGTGCGAGTACCATTCAAGCATTTCATTTAGTTTGTATGAGATTTTAAAGTTTTATTTGATGATGAATTTTAATTTAAAAAAAAAATTGGAATAAATTATGCCCGAGACTTTTAAAGTCTTACTTACTTTAGTTAGTTTATGCTCATTAAACGGTTTATCTACTTTTACACTACGATCCGACAATAGTCAGTGGGAGAGTAAATGCGCCGCGTAATTGAAAAATCAAACCAAATTATTCAGTATTAAAATGGATTTCAAACGGATAAGATTATTCTCAATAATCATAATCAAATAAAATCAAAAAAAAAAATTCAAAATTTTATAATTAAAAATGTAGTTTATTTGCAATGGAGATTAAACAAAGTGTGTAATTACAGGCGAATTAAAATATTTTTAGTGACAAATAAAAAATTGTGATTAAAAAATTTAAATAATAAAGTAAAGTGTTCATATATGACTTGCAATAACATTTTCTGAAAAATATTAAAAAAAACAAAGATTCTTCTGGAAAATATTTTTCAAGTTTATATCAAAAGAATTATAAACAAATTTCGTTAACAAAAAAAGGTGTGATGCATAATCAATAAACCAAAAAAAAAATTCTTTACTTTTAAAAAATTTGGTTTTTGCTGGAAAAAAAGTACAAAAAAACCAACAAATAAAGAGGATATAAGACGTTGTGAATCTCATAAAAATTTTAAAGAACATTATAAAAATAACTGTGGGGCAATTGAAAATACCATAAAAATTTCGTTTATTCCTTTGTTGTCGGTAAGTTTTAAAGTCTTTTTTTTATTAGGAAATCATAAAACGCAATTTTAAATTATGGAACTAAGTGACTATCTCCAATTTAATGACTTTGTACATCTTTTAAATTTAATTTAAATTAAAAATATTTTTTATTATGTTTTCTCGTGATACTCTGATTATCGCTTGAACAAAGACTTTGATTCTTGATAAATATTGCTTTAAACTGGAATAATTTGGTACAAATAATTGCCAACATACTATTCGACCACCTTAAAAGATTTTTCAGTTCGCTTAGGATTTCTAGTGTAAATAACTAACTACAGCACTGTTCCTAAGATATTCGAATTATGGTATAATCAAGCCTTGGATGCAAAGAAACCGAAATTCAAAAGCAACTCAATATCAAATGAATGTTTCTTGCTTGGATTATCCGTGAAATGGAAGTATAAAGTACTTACTTACTTACTTAATTGGCCATAACAACCTGATTAACGGATTTAACTGCATGGCCAACCGAGGCAGCCATTTGTATGAAATTATTTTCCATTATTAACCGGAAGGATTGTACTTTCAAATAAAAAAGAAATTTGAGTAAATATTCAGTAGTTTTTTTTTTACAGCATTTTCAAAAAAAAAAGTTATTTGGCGAACCCTTTACATATGTTATATTATTTAAAAATATTACAATTTAAAATTTATTTAACTGAACTTAAATTTTTTCGGTTCAGTCCGTCACATGCATAGTTGCATATGCATTGATGCAGTGTACTAAAAAATTTCTATTTAGCTGGACAAATTAAATTTTAGCTTGAAACTGGACAAGCATCAAAAAAGCTGGACAATCCAGCCAAGTCCAGCCGGGCTGGCAACCCTAGTAATGCCCCATTGGCGTGTTTGGTCTAGTATAACTTTTCGATTTTTTATTTTATCTTTTTACCTGTCCCATTACATATTTTCATGTGTAAAAATAAACTCCAAATATTTGTTGTCACCTATTAAACAAATAATTGCGTAGAGTGTTTCTTGTTTTTTAATTATTCCCATAAAAAAAAAATTATTTAATTTCTTATCATTTATGAGTGAGTATCAAATGTTTATAGTTGTTGCAGAATAAAAATGAAAACAAAAACAAAAATGTTTGCCTTGTTTTTACTGCCATTTAATTTTTATTTTTTTCGGTTTGTTAGATAATCTGTCTGTCTGTGTTATCTGGCAAAATGATTTTTTTAGTATGAGAAATTCGTGGTTTTTTTGTCTTTTGTTTTTCGTCAAATAATTATAATTACTTTGAATTTAACAATTAAACAAAAAATTGTATTCAGTTTTTATCATATTCTTTTATATTTTTTTTTTTGGTTTTTTCTATAAATAGGCCAAGTTCCAGAAAAAAAAAAACAAAGTTACGAACAAAATTTTTAAATATTTTATTGTAGTGAAGTGTTAAACATTAAAATAAATATTTATTTAATATTTGCTAAATAATATTTAAAGGTTGTCATTATTGTTATTTAAATTCGTTATTTTCTTTTCTTTTCATTTTATTTTTTTGTTATTATATCCATAAAATACGTTTTTCATGTGTTATTAAATGATAAACAATCGCAATAAAAAAAAGGTTTTTATCTCAAAAAAAAAACAAAGAGTGCTTCTTAGAACTAAAATGAGATCTGAAATAGAAAAAAAAATCAGTAACATTTTTTTGAAAATGAAAAGATTTTGCGGTATTAATTTTGTAAAAATAGTAAAAAAAAATAATAAAAGTTTGAATAACGATTTGCATTTAATGAGAACAACAACAACACTTAGGGCCATTATTACAACTTGCCGTTAAAGTGGGGTTTAGTTAAAGGTACCTTTAGCTGAAGGGAACTGTAAAGTTGTATACATACATACATAATTGGCCATTACAACCCTTTAGTCAAGATTACGAGCTAGTTTTTCACTCCACTTATTTTGTGAATGTTAATTTTATACATGAGTGGTGGGAACTACAGTTTAAGACATATGTATGTTTGAGAAGCTTTTCATGGCAATTTTTACTCTCAGAGTTTTTGCCAGAAATCTGCTGAGAGTTAGTCACCGAGGAAATATTTTGTTTTCATATTTTCGTTTTGATGTCTGACCTGGGATTCGAACTCGGGCCTTTCGTCTAATAAGCCAACACACTACCTACTAGACCACGGCGACTTAATTTGCAATTAAATAAAACAATTTTTGCAAATCTTTACTCCAAATATCTGAAATCCATAATTCCATGAAATATTTAACAAATATTAAAGCCTCTGTTATGAGCTTTTAATCAAAATAATTTTCTGGAAATTCATTTCACACGATAATACGTGACGAATGAGTAACAATTTCCGTTTTTCATTTAAAATTCGAATCGATTGAACCCCTAAGTCGCATTTACAGGTAATAAAGGGCGTGTTTTATTTTAATATTTCCAAAAGTGTTTATGTTTACCTTGTTAATAAGACTTCGTAAATCAATAAAAAGTGATTTCGAAATATTTTGTTGTCGATTTATAGTTTTCGAGTGGCTTAACTTGTTCACGTCATATAAATTTTATCTTTATTTGAGTAAATTGTGATTTATAACACTTGAAAACAAAAAACTCTTTCTTTTGATTTTTATTTCGATTCATATTCATACAATCGGAAAGTGTAAATAATTCATTTATTTCTATGATTCAGCGCACCCTAATAGGCAAACATACGTAGACGTAAAAAATTCCAGTCATTTAACATTTCTTATGCGAATATGAATATGTATAGAATGCGGTATATGAAGTTTTCGTTAGTTTTGGTTAATTTACTTGTCTTATGTTTTATTTGTGCGGAAAGGTTGTAGAACTACACAAGTACTAGTCCACAGACCATGCTATAGATTTTTTCCATCAGGATAAATAAGACTAGAATGGGAATTTAGAAAGCTTCCATACTAAATTGGTTTAAATCGATATTCCAAAAAGTTAAATCTTGATGCCAACCACTGACCTATGATCGCTATGATACCTAATGGTTGCGAAGTTCATTTAATACGTTTGACTGAGATACTGACACGAAGCGTAAACAAAACAATATAATTTATGGCGCACGTATGAATTTGGAGAATTCACCATAGTCCTTTAAGTAGTATGTTGGCTTATTAGCCGTGGTGGAAACCCCAGCTCACACATTTCGAACAAAACGAAATATAAACAAATATTTCTTTCGACGACTTCCTCTCGGCAGTCTTCCGACCAAAACTCTGAGAGTATATGAACTGTCTATGAAAAGGTTCTCAAATCTTTCATTCTGATTCGACTTTAAACTGTCCCACCACTCATATATAAAATTAGTGCATACGATATGGGTAGTAAGAGAAGCTAGGTTCTAATCCTGATTAAAGGGCTGTAATGACCAATTAACAAAGTAAGTAATGAATATAATTCATCTGTGACACCAAGTTTTCCCATATGAAATATATGGGGACACAAAAGTTGTGATCATTTAATGATTTTTATGGATTTTAGTCTAGTAGATTTTAAAATCCCAAGAAGCGACTTCGACTTCTCCTATATGTTGACTGGTGCAGTTTAAATTATTTAGAAAAGTAGGAGGAGTTAACAGCTCACCTAATCTGTTACTGTCTAAACATGTCATACATTTTCCAAATTCTTACCGCAACGGTACTTCAGTAAACATTATTTGATAGTCGAGCTGCTAACAACGGCACTGATTCTGTTCGACTGTAGTTCGATGTAAGGAGAGGGCCCCGGACCATAGAAGCATTATCGGAAATGAGAAAGCTGACGAACTTGGCGGGGGGGACTACGTTGTGTATGAAATCTGTCAAATAAAAATCCCTTGTCCCTCTATTTCTAAACTCATAGCGCTGTACATGGGCCATTGGATAATCGGCACACTTACGAGCTGTTATCACACCCTGGTCTCACTGTCGAAGTCGTAGGGACACTTCTGAGTGGCACACTGATAAGAGTACCAGATGGTAAGAGTACCTTAGGTTATCTTTCGTAGCCTGTTGCATAGTAACTAAACCTAAATTAATACATTTTATTCTACAGTAACTCCATTAATCATACAAAGAAAAATTAATTAAATCACAAATATTTTACTGTTGGATCATACTTTTTTGAATGCACGGTTTGGTACTGAAACATTGAATTTTTTTGAAGCCATTTGCTGACTAGCAGCACAAGCAAATGGGCCGCAATTTCTGAAACCATTTTTGTGTTTACCTGTGGAGATTAAATTTCAGTTTTGCGGAGATAAAAACCAAGATATGAGAATATAGAATAGTCATATTTTGTTTTTATATTGCTTTTCATATTTCGTTTTTATATTGCTTTTTAGCTTTTATGTCAATTATACGTTTAATTATTCAATCGAACTTCCATTAGCATTTAAGTAAAAAGAATGATGTTTTATCAGAATTTTATTAAAATTGAAATTCTCTATTTTCCAGAGATCGTTTTCGCACACGCCGAAGAGCATCGATAGCCCCATTGCCGGCTTTACGCTTAAATGACAAAGAAATGTTGGCCAGTGATTTCGATACATACAGTTTGGCCAGTAATCAAGCCTCTATAACGAGCGTTAATTCATTGGCCAGTTTACTAAGAGAAAAAATGCAGGTTTGTATAATAAACTCTTGGTATTCTTTCGAAGTTACTTATGAAAAATTCTTTTCTATTTAAAGAATTTCCCCAACATGATACGCAAAAAGAAACGAGAAACCAAAGATTATAAAATCAAGATATTTGTGGTCCTAATGTTCTTTATGATCATATTTTTGGTGAGTCCACAATGAATTATTATAAGATTCCAAGACTTATTAAAAAAAAATGATATTTTCAGATCGGCTTTGCTTATGTGGGTTATCAACGTAAAATTCTAACATTTTCATATTTTGATAAAATCAAATTCAATTCGAAAGATCGCGTTCTGCGCATTCTAAATCATAACGAAGAGGAGGTAATTTCCGGTCATTTGGGTAAAATGATTGATAAGGATACACAGCCATTTCATTGCCTAGAGGATAATCGTAAAACGGATGGTAGTGTGTGTTTAGAATGGCATGGCATGGCCAGATTGTATATGAACTTTCAAGATATGAATGTTTTTCGCTGTTACACCTTGACGTGGCAAGCTTTAAGCGATAGCAAGTATCCCACCGATTGTTATGAACTGAAAAGACATAATGGCCTGTGGTTTGGTGGTGGCATAACGAAAAATATGACCTGGTCTCTCAGTGAAAATGAATTTGATTTTGCTCCCTTCTCCAGTGGTGATGTGAAAGTTCATCAGTTTGGCAATGGTGTCAAGCGATATTTTATAAATTCCATCGGGGTGGCCATACAAGTAAGTGAAAAGACTCCCCTACATGTGGCCGTAAACGCTAGTCGAAATGAATTCTGTTTAAGAGCCAAAAACGATGACTATACGTTCGTGAATAAATTGACCGCACTGCCAGAGTTGAAGTATAAAATTTGTACCACCGAAGATATGAAATCCTTGCATATGCTTATGACCCAGCAAAGTTTATGGGATGGCTTAAAGGAGGCCGATATGAAAATCTTGCATTCTTTGATAGAGGAACCCGTCTGGCAAATACCTTATCAATCGCATGCACTGTCATTTAACGAGACTTCGATTTACAATTACTCGGAAGATGTTATTGGCATGGGTTTTATGCGTTTGGGCCATATACTGATCAATGAATTTTGGCAGGAAAATATTGGTGACTTTGCAGTGGATCAGCGTCGTTTTCCCACTCTCAAAGATACCATTGATGTGTTACATCGCAGAGGTTTCAAAATTGTATTCTCTATACAGCCTTTCATCAGCACCGACAGTGATAATTTCAAAGAGGCTGTACGCAAGAAGCTGTTAATCTATGAAAGATATTCGGAGAGAAGTATACCAGCATTGACGCGCTATAAAAGCTGCTCCAGTGCAGGCGTTTTGGATATAACCAATAATGATACAGTGGCGTGGCTTAAGGAGAAGCTTTTGAAATTGAAACAAGACTACAAGGTGGACAGTTTTTATTTGGACTTGGGCACCGGCTTCAATTTACCGCATTACTATCAGTGTCGCCAGACCTTGGATAATCCCGACATGTATGCTCGTATATTTACCGAAAGTCTAGAAACTATTGGCTATATTGGCGTATCTACAGCCAGCTCTGTACCTAAGCCTCCTGCCTTTCTCAGTACACCGCCTATAAATTCCTCTTGGGCGGGCCTCAACGAGGTTATGTCTACGGTTTTAAATTATGGTGTCATAGGCTTTCCGTTCGTTTTGCCTGGCGCCATAGGTGGTGATTATGCTTTAAATAAAACTATGACGAAAATGATTTCCTTCTATTCCTTGGGTCAACCTTCACTGCCGGAACAGGATTTGTATATAAGATGGCTGCAATTGATGACCTTTATGCCTTCCATGCAATTCAATCATTTACCTTCCGAATATAAAAGTGATTATATAACCGAGATTGCCAAAGAATTGACCACTATTCGGCAGAAACATGTTATTCCATTACTCTTAAAGTATCTCAGTGAATCTATGAATGAGGGTTTGCCTCTGGTGAGACCACTATGGATGTTGGATCCCCATGATCCTGCCTGTTTAAGTATATACGATGAATTTTCCGTCGGCGAGGAGATGATAGTCGCTCCCATACTAGAAAAGGACAGTGAGGAGAGAGAAGGTAGGCTTGGAAGTGCATTTATATTTAAATTCAAAGTTATTAATTTTGATTTTTGTTTTTATAGTTTATCTGCCTCAAGGTGTTTGGAAGGATGGCATTGATGGTTCGTTGCGCAAAGGCAGCCGTTGGATTCACAATTATAAAGTAGCCAAAGACAAAATAGCATATTTTATTAAATTACCCGATAATACTAGATTTTAGGAAATTGTGATACACAAAATGTAAATTCTAGTTTTAATTTAAGTTCGTATTATTTTTAAGTTTAATAGTTTTAGAAAATATTCAGTAATTATTTATAAGGAAAGAAATTTTAAAATAGAAATTAAAGAAAAAACATTTCTTTTAATTCACGGCATACAAATTATAAAATAATGCTCATTCTCCCGGGACCTTGGGTAATATCCGCAATGTTTCCTAAACTCTATCTTTAAGCATCGCCACTGATTTGCTGCTTCTAATAGAAGCTGAAACTCTAGGACTTTTATCACACTGTTCATGCTCCATACTCCGGTCTGTGAGTTTTGTTGCGGACTTCACTAGCAGGTTTATTTTGTCTATTTTTGATTTGATTATATTTTTCTTCATATATCGCTTAATAGCTTAATCGGGCCCCTTGGATAACTCTTCGTTATTGCCCCTCAACTACCTTTCAGACATGTGTTCCCCATCAATATAATCACCTCAGTCCTTGCAGTATAAGCCCTCGCAGCATGACAAGATGATTATCCCTTCGTAAAAATTGTTGCCGAATTACATTGGGGAGAGATTTGAGTCATGCATCAAACTGTCTAGTATCCGAACTTTCGGATATCCATCTTCTAGTTATCTGCTGTCGTTGCGGGTTGTTATATTTAGTGTAGTGGTGAGGTTTTTTGCCTTTGAGCCCAACATCTTCTCAAAAACTATGCTACTCTGCAATGGTGTTAAGATCAACACCATTTTTTTTCTTATAATTTTTTTTTATTATTTTGTTTTAAAAATAACGTTTGAATTAAGTCTGTATTTTAAATATTATTTATGAGAAAGCGCTTTATTTGCTAAACTTTTATTAAAAAGCTTTCATATGAAAATGGACAGGAAACAATAACTGCCATCTGTATTCAACTTAATCCAACTTTGCCTTATTAACGCTGCCACATTTCCATTTCTTATATTTCACGGTATTCAAAAATTTCCTTAGAAAAAAGAAGAGATCTTAAGACTCGATTATTTATGGCAAATGAACTTTAGTTGCTTTGCCAGTTGCCTCAAATGGTATTGTAGCCTACATTTTAATGACATTTGCAAACAAATTTTTTTAGGCAACTACAATTTTGGTTAAATGGTCTTACATTTAATTTTCTTAAATAATTTAAGTAGGCGTGGCAAATATAATAATATTTACGTCTACTATGAAAGTACACGTTTCTACCTTTCGTTTGATACTAATTTTATAAAAATCGGTGTCTTCATTACAAAGTTATAAGAAGTTAAAGAAAATACTTTGCCAACAAACATCACACACACATACATCCGCACGCAAAAATTTTTGCAAAAATTTCATGTGAAAAATTTTTGGTTTTCTACCAGGCGAACAGAATCGTGTAGCAAGGGGTAGTTTGGCAAAGTATTTTCTTTAACTTCTTATAACTTTGTAACGAAGGGACCAATTTTTATAAAATTGGTATCAAATGAAAGCTACAAACATGTACTTTCATTCTCACTATAAATATTATAATTTTTGCCACGCCCACTTTATGATATTTAAGAAAATTAAATTGAAATACTTATAACTTCGCTCATATGTCACCAATTGTCATAAATTTGGTAGCAAATGAACACGGAATTTCGTTTTCTTATAATAACCAGTGGTGCCACGCCCACTTTATGATATTTAAGCAAATTAAACTTAAATATTTACGACTTCGCTAATATGGCATCAATTGTCATAAATTTGGTAGCAAATGAAAGCTAAAAACGCGGAAATATAATAATATTTCCATCTACAATGAAAGTACACGTTTCTACCTTTCATTTGATACCAATTTTATAAAAATCGGTGTCTTCGTTACGAAGTTATAAGAAGTTAAAGAAAATCCTTGCCAATAAATATCACACACACACACATCCGCACGCAAAAATTTTTAGCAAAGATTTCATTTCAAAAATTTTTGGTTTTCTACCAGGCGAACAGAATCGTGTAGCAAGGGGTAGTTTGGCAAAGTATTTTCTTTAACTTCTTATAACTTTGTTACGAATTAATCAAATTTTATAAAATTGGTATCAAATGAAAGCTATAAACGTGTGCTTTCATTCTCACTATAAATATTATAATTTTTGCCACGCCCACTTTAAGATATTTAAAAAAATAAAATTAAAGTACTTATAACTTCACTAATATGGCGTCAATTGTCATAAATTTGGTACCAAATGAAAGTTAAGAACACGGAATTTCATTTTCTTGTAATAACCAGTAGCGCCACTCCCACTTTATGATATTTAAGCAAATTAAATTGAAATATTTATAACTTAGCTAATATGGCATCAATTGTCATAAATTTGGTAGCAAATGAAAGCTAAGAACGCGGAAATATAATAATATTTACATCTACAATGAAAGTACACGTTTCTACCTTTCATTTGATACCAATTTTATAAAAATCGGTGCTTTCGTTACAAAGTTATAAGAAGTTAAAGAAAATACTTTGCCAACAAATATCACACACACACACATCCAAACACAAAAATTTTTGCGAAAATTTCATGTCAAAAATTTTTGGTTTTCTACAAGGATTTTCTTTAACTTCTTATAACTTTGTAACGAAGGCACCAATTTTTATAAAATTGGTATCAAATGAAAGCTATAAACGTTTACTTTCATTCTCACTGTAAATCGTATAATTTTTGCCACGCCCACTTTAAGATATTTAAGAAAATAAAATTAAAGTACTTATAACTTCGCTAATATGGCATCAATTGTCATAAATTTGGTAGCAAATGAAAGCTAAGAACACGGAATTTCGTTTTCTTGTAATAACCAGTGGTGCCACTCCCACTTTATGATATATTAGCAAATTAAATTGAAATATTTATAACATAGCTAATATGGCATCAATTGTCATAAATTTGGTAGCAAATGAAAGCTAAAAACGCGGAAATATAATAATATTTCCATCTACAATGAAAGTACACGTTTCTACCTTTCATTTGATACCAATTTTATAAAAATCGGTGTCTTCGTTACGAAGTTATAAGAAGTTAAAGAAAATCCTTGCCAATAAATATCACACACACACACATCCGCACGCAAAAATTTTTAGCAAAGATTTCATTTCAAAAATTTTTGGTTTTCTACCAGGCGAACAGAATCGTGTAGCAAGGGGTAGTTTGGCAAAGTATTTTCTTTAACTTCTTATAACTTTGTAACGAAGGGACCAATTTTTATAAAATTGGTATCAAATGAAAGCTACAAACATGTACTTTCATTCTCACTATAAATATTATAATTTTTGCCACGCCCACTTTATGATATTTAAGAAAATTAAATTGAAATACTTATAACTTCGCTCATATGTCACCAATTGTCATAAATTTGGTAGCAAATGAACACGGAATTTCGTTTTCTTATAATAACCAGTGGTGCCACGCCCACTTTATGATATTTAAGCAAATTAAACTTAAATATTTACGACTTCGCTAATATGGCATCAATTGTCATAAATTTGGTAGCAAATGAAAGCTAAAAACGCGGAAATATAATAATATTTCCATCTACAATGAAAGTACACGTTTCTACCTTTCATTTGATACCAATTTTATAAAAATCGGTGTCTTCGTTACGAAGTTATAAGAAGTTAAAGAAAATCCTTGCCAATAAATATCACACACACACACATCCGCACGCAAAAATTTTTAGCAAAGATTTCATTTCAAAAATTTTTGGTTTTCTACCAGGCGAACAGAATCGTGTAGCAAGGGGTAGTTTGGCAAAGTATTTTCTTTAACTTCTTATAACTTTGTTACGAATTAATCAAATTTTATAAAATTGGTATCAAATGAAAGCTATAAACGTGTGCTTTCATTCTCACTATAAATATTATAATTTTTGCCACGCCCACTTTAAGATATTTAAAAAAATAAAATTAAAGTACTTATAACTTCACTAATATGGCGTCAATTGTCATAAATTTGGTACCAAATGAAAGTTAAGAACACGGAATTTCATTTTCTTGTAATAACCAGTAGCGCCACTCCCACTTTATGATATTTAAGCAAATTAAATTGAAATATTTATAACTTAGCTAATATGGCATCAATTGTCATAAATTTGGTAGCAAATGAAAGCTAAGAACGCGGAAATATAATAATATTTACATCTACAATGAAAGTACACGTTTCTACCTTTCATTTGATACCAATTTTATAAAAATCGGTGCTTTCGTTACAAAGTTATAAGAAGTTAAAGAAAATACTTTGCCAACAAATATCACACACACACACATCCAAACACAAAAATTTTTGCGAAAATTTCATGTCAAAAATTTTTGGTTTTCTACAAGGATTTTCTTTAACTTCTTATAACTTTGTAACGAAGGCACCAATTTTTATAAAATTGGTATCAAATGAAAGCTATAAACGTTTACTTTCATTCTCACTGTAAATCGTATAATTTTTGCCACGCCCACTTTAAGATATTTAAGAAAATAAAATTAAAGTACTTATAACTTCGCTAATATGGCATCAATTGTCATAAATTTGGTAGCAAATGAAAGCTAAGAACACGGAATTTCGTTTTCTTGTAATAACCAGTGGTGCCACTCCCACTTTATGATATATTAGCAAATTAAATTGAAATATTTATAACATAGCTAATATGGCATCAATTGTTATAAATTTGGTAGCAAATGAAATCTAAGAACACAGAAATATAAAAATATTTACACCTACAATGAAAGTACACGTTTCTACCTTTCATTTGATACCAATTTTATAAAAATCGGTGCTTTCGTTACAAAGTTATAAGAAGTTAAAAAAATACTTTGCCAACAAACATCACACACACACACATCCACACACAAAAAATTTTGTGAAAATTTCATGTCAAAAATTTTTGGTTTTCTACCAGGCGAACAGAATCGTGTAGCAAGGGGTAGTTTGGCAAAATATTTTCTTTAACTTCTTATAACTTTGTAACGAAGGCACCAATTTTTATAAAATTGGTATCAAATGGAAGGTAGAAACGTGTAATTTCATTCTCACTGTAAATATTATAATTTTAGCCACGCCCACTTTAAGATATTTAAGAAAATTAATTTGAAATATTTATAACTTGGTTAATATGGCATCAATTCTCATAAATTTGGTAGCAAATGAAAGCTAAGAACACGGAATTTCGTTTTCTTATAATAACCAGTGGTGCCACGCCCACTTTATGATATTTAAGCAAATTAAACTTAAATATTTACAACTTCGCTGATATGGCATCAATTGTCATAAATTTGGTAGCAAATGAAAGCTAAGAACACAGAAATACAATAATATTTAAGTCTACAATGAAAGTACACGTTTCTACCTTTCATTTGATACTAATTTTATAAAAATCGGTGTTTTCGTTACAAAGTTATAAGAAGTTAAAGAAAATACTTTGCCAACAAGCATCGCATACACACACATCCACACATAAAAATTTTTGCGAAAATTTCATGTCAAAAATTTTTGGTTTTCTACCAGGCGAACAGAATCGCGTAGCAAGGGGTAGTTTGGCAAAGTATTTTCTTTAACTTCTTATAACTTTCTAACGAAGGCACCGATTTTAATAAAATTGGTATCAAATGAAAGGCAGAAACGTGTACTTTAATTCTCAATGTAAATACCATAGTTTTTGCCACGCCCACTTTATGATTTTTAAGAAAATTAAATTGAAATACTTATAACTTCACTAATATGGCATCAATTGTCATAAATTTGGTACCAAATGAAAGCTAAGAACACGGAATTTCATTTTCTTGTAATAACCAGTAGTGCCACGCCCATTTTTATATAGATTAAATGCATATTGCTTATAACTATGCATGCAATGCACCAATTTACATAAATTTAGAAGCAAATGAAAGCGTAAAACTCAGATTTTCTTTTTCGTGTAACACCCTCTACTGACGCACCCATTGAAACCTATGTATACAGATTAAATAAAGGAGTCTATAACTTTGTATGTACAGCTTAAATTTTCATAAATTTGGGATCAAATGAGAGCTAAAGAATTCTATTTTTAGTTTCGTGTAATATCCTCTATTAAATAAGTAATTATTGTTTGTAAACTAAAACTTTTTAAGAAGTACTAGGTTTTGCACGTGGTGGAACAATTATGATATCACAGCGCTTCAACTACTTGTGTTAACTTCCTTACACAATTAATCATTATAATCCTTTCTCTCAAAAAAATATTTTTTTTATTTATTTAAGGGTTTTTGTTTTGTTTAAAACTATTCCTAAATTTGACTTAAAACAAGAATATTATTGAACATTTTTTGTGTTTCGATTATTAATTTAATAACCCAATTATAAATAACGAATAACTAACTAATAACTAGAACGAGTATAAATGTTTAGAACTTTTTTGAAAAGTTTATTGAAAAGCTTAAAATTAAATATTGTATTCAAAATTAAGTACAACATATTAAATTATAAAAAAAAATAAAAAAAATAAATAAACAAAAATAAAAATATTAAATTATTTATAAATACTTAAATCGCTAGAATTAAACTACTACCTATGGACACTGAAATAAATTATTTATAAACTTAAAATTAAATTAATTTACATTCGAATAAGGCAATTAGTTCTTTAAACAATTTTAGGTGTTATTAATACTTTTGTTTTTCAACGAATTTTATCATGAGATTTTAAATTTTCTTTGTTTATGAAATCCTAAATGAAAACATTTTCTTTTTATCTCTAACTTATGATATGCTATGCTTACCTAATCTATCTTAACTACTTATTTGTATCTAAAAAGAAAACTTTTTAAATTTTTCTTTTATACTACAATCGGGTAAATTTTGTTCACAATATTCGGTTTCGAGAGGTCTCGTTAGGAGATTACATTCCTCATCATCAACCACAATATCGTTTTCATCGAGGCACATGACTGAACGTCTACGTACCGGTAAGGGAGCATCTGTGCTTTTACAAGTCACTGGGCAAAATTGCCAAGGACCTGTTAGCCAATGGGCGGGACAGGGTGTATCATTACAACGTTTGCTTAAACGTTGTGGGCGTGGATTTTTGGCAAAAGCCCAGCACAGCTCTATGTCGGGAGTAACTACAACATAAACAGGTGAAAAACAAATATCACTTCAGACTTTTAATTATATGAACTTACCACGACCATTTTCATAACAAATGGGTTCACGGTATTGTAGGCCACCACCACCACAAGATACCGTACAAGCAGACCAATCACTTAGTTTCCATAGAAAATGTTTGGAAGAGCTGACATTTAAGGCAGGCAAAGTGAATTCATAATAAATGCCCTCATTAGGTTCATCGCCTCTAACAATTATCTATGAAACAGACGCATAAAATCATTATCATTATTCATTCCTATTTTAAATTTCCTTGATTTCTTACATATATAGCTATGGAATGTTGTATAGGCTGTGGTATCTTAATTATTTCCTGTTCATCGATGCGATCATAAAAACTTTCTGCACCTGCTATTACAAATTCTCCGGGCATTGAAATCAAACTGTCACCATTCAAATAGAATAGACTTGTATTAGCTTTGGCCACGCCCAGGAAATGTGGTGAGTTACCCAGTTCTTTAATAACAATATGTCTGGCCTTGGCCGGCAATACAACTATTTCCACATAGCCTTCTGTCACTTTGAGGGTTTCATTGAATGTGGCCTTTACCGGTTTACATTGATCTCCTTGACCGCCACATATGCCACAACGATCTTCTTGCATATCAGAATCAACAATCCAATCGCAACCAACTTTCTAAAGGAAATCACAATTAGTGAATTGAATTCCATAGAGCGGGCGCTGGGCAATAAATTGGAATAATACTCACCCTACAAATGCCATCGATACACATGTTATTGGTTCCCAATGTGCAGGGTGTACCATCTAAGACAACATCACCCCAATTGGCAATAATGGTATCGTCATCATCGGTACAGTACAGTTTACAGGGATTTTCTAAAAACAAACAGAAAAGGTTACTCTGATAAGGAATGCATTTAAATAGTTTACTTACGTTTATCAAAATACGGTAACCATTTGTAAAATTGCCCCTGATATGCCTTGTTATTATACTTTTCACATTGTCTGGCACGAAAACTAGGTTCATCCTTGGGACAGGAGTGAGGATTACAGATTTGATACCTTTAAACAACAACAAAAAATTATGCAAATTACCCACAAACGAAAAAAAAAAACAATTTTCTCCATCTACCTTTTCCTCTCACCAATACAAAATGAACCGCCATTAGCTGGTAACGGATTATCGCATTCCCTTTGTTGTATGGACACACCACCACCGCAAGAACGTGAACATTCACTCCACTCAGACCATTTACCCCAGCCGCCATCGACTTTTTCTAATGACTCCTGTAGCACACATTCACCATTTTGACACCACTTTAAAGGAAGAAATAAAGAAAAAAACATCATAATAAAAATGTTAATAAACAACATAATAATTCTTCTGATGTATGGTACATATTGTAATATTTATAACTTTTCATTTGAAAATTACCAAAACAAACCTTACGATTTCCACACGGTGTACCCGGTGCTGTGGGTCTCATATTTGTAATGCATTCACCATTAACACGACACCACAGTATCGAGCAGATTTCATTCATGGATGAGCAGGCGCTCACCTCACTATCGGTTGTATTGTATTGTAAGCGACACTGAACTTCGGCATTGTAACGAAAACCGGGCTGTTCTTCGGGATATGCATACTCGTTAGTATCGGTGGGTTCGTCATCTAAACAGTCACCCAATCCCTGGCTATAAAGATATGAGATTTTAATACATTTCTGCTTGTTTTCTATGACTCTGTGTATGTTTTACTTACTCTAAGAAGTGTGTGATAAATTTTCGACTACAATTGGACCAGCAAACTTGCAGGGTATCTGCACCGAATGTTGGCGTCATTATGTGTACTATAGAACCCACTCGAGGGTGGCAACCAATTTTAGCAGTATCGTGAAACATGCCAAAACTAAAATGGAAGAAAGAAAGATTAATTAAGCAACGAGCAAATATTTCATTCCTTGTTGTTTTATAAAATATAAATACAATAAACGATAATTAGTTCTCAAAGATATGTATGTATGTCCTTTAAAAATATTGATTAATCTGCTATCGTCACAAAACTCTTGAACGAATTTGTCCTATTCATGAGAGATTGTAATATTAAATAAAAAACAGAAAAATAATTACGTAAAGATTATTTTGATATAATTTAATAATAAGCGAAGCGGTTTATTAAATGCTTTAACAGGTTTGTTGTCTAAGTCTTTTGTTTTGTTATACAAGTTATGGTTCCTTTAGTACTAAATGCGTTCCGCACAGTCGTTTTCGTTACAGTTTTTTTTTCCAACGTTCCAGTGTTCCATTTTTTGTCCAAAATGAAAGAATTAAAAGTGATTTCAACAAGACAATAACACATGCCACACGGCACGCGACGTCGTGAACCTATAGCCGCCCATTACGATACCACAAGAAAAGATACACGAGAAAACGGCCGACAAGGTTATAAGTAAAATGATAAAAAATAAATCAAATTAGATATTAAACGGTCTTAGACATTAACATCAGGCAGGATTAAAACATCACGTGAACAAATTGATATTAGTTACGATAGCGCCATGAGTATATCGAGGTAGGGTGACCCAATTAAGAGAAGCCTATGTCGAGCCAGAGGCGGACATTAGCACATAAAGCGGACAAACTATTTTCCTCAATCGATTAATAATTTGTATAATGATAAGTAATAATGTGACAGAAATGTTCATGTTAATCAACTTTACAACAGATAAGTGTGGCAATAAAACAAGTTTTTAAATCCGCTGAGGATTTACCACTGGCCAATAAATATATTTGCTTAATATACAGCATAAGCAGAGTTAAAAGGTTTGAATTTAATGTGCCTACACTAGCAATTTCATTAGCTGCACAATTGTCCGGAATATCTCTGTGACGAGTAACTTATATTAGGCAGATACAAAAATTGCTGCGACCTTGATTGAGAGGGTCATGGCATATGTTATTCTGTTTATATCTGAAGATTGCAGGCAAAAGAGATCTCAGATTATTGCCTGACTGTTAGAGACGATAAAAGTGCCATTAATAGGATAGGCTTTACTTAGAATCACGTTCACATTAGTAGTTCAGCTTAGATTTGTCCGTGTAGAATATAGAAGTTTACAGAATTCGCCGAACAGGCCATGTCAGAACAGGACCAGTCTGTTATGCTTGAAACTCTAGTGTGAAATCACTTATCAATCTTATTAGGTTCAGAGAAGGTATAAATAAATTAATATAAATTAATATAAATTAACTCATTTGGTATTTCATATTTGTAATTTTCCAAAATATATTCTTTATTCAATTAAAAGATATTCAATATTGCCTACTGAAAAACGTTTGTGTCTTAAGTCTTTTGATATGTCATCCTCCGTATACAATCAAGTTTGTTTCTTAAGTCTATTGTATTAAGATAATTATTTTTGTTTTGTAAGTGAATGAAACTTTATGTCAAAATTGTTAACAACATTATTATCGAAATTAAAATCAAATCAATTAAATTGTTGAAATACAAAAGTAATAAAAAAACACACACACACACAAGCACATAAACAAACAGCATTAATGATAATAAAAAAAAGAGTAGCTGTCAAATCAATAATATTATCAGATCAATCATCAAAAAAAATAAACATTTATTTAATAATTAATTTAAATGTTATGCCCAAACACACACTGTGAGTTAACAGCACTGTGAACACAAAAAACACTTGTCGTTTGAATTTATTAAAAAAACAAAAAGAAAAAAATGAAAACAACAAAAAATGATGAATTGATTTGTAAAACTGATCTTGTTTTTATACGTTTTTATTTAAACAAAAATCAAGTAGCACTTCAAACAACTTTTTATATACGATTATATTTGTAAACAACATATAAATAAATAAACAAATCAAGTTACAACAACAACATATTATAGATTCACAGAGCCATACCACCTGTAGAGCAACAGACACATTAAAATCACAGCAGAGCGCTTAACTGGAGGCTGACAGCAACGGAAAATGTGTTCATGTGTGTGTGTGTGTGTGTGTGTGTGGAGCAATAGCATGCGTGGAACAGCCTACACTTAAACGGAAATAAATTTAATACACACACACACACACGCAGAAGATACACAGACACACTCACTGTCATATAAATTCATTCAAGAAACTCGTATTACTCCAATCAAATTGAATTAATATAGTGAAAATCGTTTTTATTTGTATTTCTTTCAAGGCATGAATGAATCAAAATTCATTCATAAATTTTATTACAATATTTTGATTTGGTTCTTTAAGAAAAAAAAAACACACAAAAAAAGTTGCTGAAAATAAGAAATTTTTTAATTAAAAATTTTTAATATTTCATATCAAGTGCGTTGGTTTTATCGATTTCCTGAAGCGTTATTATTTCTACTTTGTTGCTAAAATTGCCTGCAGTCTAACAGACTAAAGTACAATTAAATCGATATTTTCAACCCCGTAATTTTTCTTCGGTTTTTGTGTTACTGACTGACCTCTTTGATGAAGGCATGCATACATACACCCACTTGGAAAAGATTTACTTTGGAAATTAACATAAAACACAACACAAGTATCTTATGTAATTTGCGGACAACAACAACAATAAACTCAAGTGTAACAAAGTATTACAATTTGTTCATACAATTCAATTGATTTAGTTGCAGTGGCTATACTTTGGTAAAGATTGTTGGCTCATGCTACTCAATACTATGATTATTTTATAATTTATTTTCGTGCTCTCTCTCATTAAAGAAAGAAAAGAAAGGCGTAAAAATGGCATGAATATTATGAAAACATGAACAAATTAGTAGTCGTTGTAGTCTTATAGGTAGAGTGTTGGCTTATTAGAAGCAAGGCCACGGTTAAAATCCCCGGTCAGACATGAAAACGGAATATGAAAAATATTTCTTCGGCGACTTCCTCCCAGCAGATTTTTGGCAAAAACTCTGAGAATAAATAAAATTGCCATGAAAACTTTCTCAAAAATCTGTAGTTCGGAGTCAACTTTAAGGTACCGCAACTCATGTATAAAATTAACACACACAACATGAGTGGTGTGAGAAGCTAGGCCGTATTCCGGACTGAAGGGTTCTAATGGCCAATTACGGATGTATGTATGTATTATGAAAATTAAATCACTTTTCCAATACTCTATTCGAAACCTTAGTCCCAAGCCTAAACTCAAAGAAGAAAAAACCGAGCCTATATAACTTTTATAAACCGTGTTAACAGCCGACAATATGGGAGTGAAGATCAAACGTAACCTTTCAAATTCTTTACGTTAGTTTGTCTCATTTCCTAAGCTATTTATTATCCTACTTGACGAATTAATGACTAAAGCAACGCCTCACAAATGGTTTGCAGTTTATGAACATGGTTTCTTATGGGCATCACTCATGATTACACCATGGGGAAATATTTTACAATTTGCCTATTCACTTAAAGAAATCCATTTATTTCACCAAGGATTCTTCCCATATTAGTCAAATGAAAACTGTGAACAAGTTTAAGTTCATACAATACTCGTCTAAGAAACAAACTGACCAACTGACTAACTGATCACTTAATATTCATACAACAATGCAAAAGTACAACATTATTGGTAACAATTACATACAAACACACAAACAAAGCTTACATGGAGCAAATGCAATGCACAAATGAATTGTAATGAATATTGAAAAATACAATTGATGTGTGGGATTTTTATTAAAAAAAAAAGGAAAAATAATAAAAAACGAAAAACAAAAAACAAAAAAAAATTAAAAACAAAATTTAAATAAAAATCAAATCTAGTGCCGGTTAGTCTACCGTGTTCAATGCAAAATTAGAATTGCAAAATAATTTAATTGTTGTTATTGTTGTTGTTGATATTATTGTAACTGATTTTTTTTTTCTAATATTGTTGTCATTTATAATTATATTGTTGGTGTTGCCTATTCCTATTGCTGTTGTCGTTTCAGCTAGACTGCTTGGCTAGAGACACTATACTGTCAAGAGTCATGTTCTTAACATTTGCATCAGTCACTTACTCAGTTAGTCAGTCAGTCAGTCAGTCATTTGGTCATTATTGTACACCAAACGCTTGTAAATATTCACTTGTTCTCTAGCTTTTGTTGTTGCATTTATTCTTGTTGTTTATTCGTAATCAAATTTACTTTTTTTTTCTTTTTCACTTTCGCATTTATTTTGTTGGAACATGTTCTACGAATTTAATTAATTCACGGTAGTTGTTATATTTTTTGTTTTTTTTATTGCTTTTTGTATAATTTATTCCATTTATGCATATGCAATAATAGCAACAATTACAAAACAATAAAAAAACAACAACATTATTTAGAATATTATTATATTGTAACAAATGACATAAAAAAAGTTAAAATATAATTTTTCAAACGCAATTTAATTAGAATTTTTAAACAAATTTTCATTTATTAATGTTGTACTACATATTGCATACCATACGCTTTAAGCTATGATTAATTGTTGTTTTGTTGTTGTTGCCTACGTCGTTTTAACTATCAAATGGCATAACGAATAATATGGATTTATAATTCTACCCTACACTAAATGACTATAAAATCTGGTACTTATTTTGTGTTTGAATAAATTATACGATATCATATCGGACCATATTTGACCAATGTGGGTACCTTCTCTTTGGATTGACGGCTATTTTTACCTTCAAACAGTAGTTCACAGTTTAATTAGACTACTGTATCCTGAGAACCTGTTCTACAGCGGCGCTAGAGGATCTGTTAGATTCCTGTCCGCTGCACATGGTAGTGAAAACCAAAGTTTTGCAAACTATAGGTTGATGGTAGGCAGCACCCTTCTTAACTGTCCCCTCAACAGAACCATGATTTTAAGAAGTGCTTTACAACAAGACTTAGTAACGAAAATGAATGCAGTAATCTGATAAATGCGTTATCTCTTAATAGAGGGACTATTTTGAGATATATGAATGGATCAAGAAGAGATTTTGGAACAGGAGCGGAGAAAGTAACGGGTATCTTCCAAACGGATGTTTGTACCATCGAAAGGTGTAATAAATTCAACTTGAATCTTGAATCTTCTGTGGAGCGGGAGTGAACGTTTAAAAAGGTATGCTCAACGAAAGGTAAGATAAAGAGAGAGAAAGACTCTTGGTGATCTAAATGGATTTGAGGCAATGAAAACTTTTAAAATTACAATATGAGATGTGAGTCAAGAAATAAACTGAGGTTGATAACCGGTCTTTTGACAGTGTACTTATTCAGTATGGCAGTGTCTCGAACCTAACATGTAGATTATGTGACATAAGAATTCATCGGGGGAGCACATTCTTGGAATCTGTAGACATTAATTGTAGACATTAATGCATTCCAGAAGTAAACACCTGGATGCAACTGTTATGACACCGAGCAGCAATCTAAAGTTTATCAGGACAATATACTTGGAGGATATCTAAATAAATAAAATAAATGATCACAGTACCAAGATACCTCTTCATTAAATAAACATAAACTAAAATGAAACAGAGAAATAATTAGAAGACAGGAGAGATACTTTGTTTATTCAAGGAACATAATAGATTATTAAATAAGAACAACCCCTTAATGCGGCCTTAGTACCCATATCCATCGGGCATGACAGATATACATACAGAATTGGCCATTACAATCCTTCAGTCAGGATTACGGCCTAGCTTCTCATGCCACTCATGTTGTTATACGTTAACGTCGACTCCGAACGACATACATATTTTTGAGAAACTTTTTCATGGCAGGTTTATTTACTCTCAGAGTTTTTGCCAGAAATCTACTGAGAGTAAGTCGCCGAAGATATATTTTTTTTCATATTTCGTTTTGATATCTGACCTGGGATACGTTTGATGTCTGACCCGGGCTTTACGTCCAATAAGCCAACACGCTACCTACCAGACTACGACTATTTCATATCGGACATGACAGAATCTTGGCTAATATTTCTTGCTTTATTTCTGTTAAATATTTCAGAATATAATGTAAAGCGTTTTTATTCTTTGACAGATTGGAAAACTTTTTGATAATATTTCTTTGAATTATTGAATTTTTAAGGTTTTCAAAGTTTTCCTTTTTGTTTACAGTAAATGGTAGGGCGTATATGATTCGTTTAACGACATTTGTTTTATTATTAAACAAAAAACTGTAATGAAATGTAACAGGAGTTCAATCAGAATTAATTGAAATGCAAACAGAGTTTGAATAATTTTTTTTTTAGTTTTCTATGATTAAAATATAAAAAAAATAAAAACAAATGAAAATAAAAAATAAATTATTTAAATTGACGTAATTTCACACATTTAATCGTATGATATGAATTAATTTCTTGTTTTATTAATTAATTATGCAAGCGAAACCAGTACCCTACCAATGAATGGATTGAATGGTAAGTGAATAATAGACATTTCTGGACTGTTGCAATAATTTATGCCAAAATGTGATTAGGAAATCTAAAACATTGATTGTAAATATCATTTCTATTTATTTCAATATTGACCAGGTAAAGTTTAAATTGAGGTTATTATCTTATAACTTTGGTATTTTATTATTGTTGTTACTCATACTACATATTTAATGATTTAATGTTGTTTTGAC
This sequence comes from Sarcophaga rosellei, assembly GCA_930367235.1. Taxonomy (NCBI): domain Eukaryota; kingdom Metazoa; phylum Arthropoda; class Insecta; order Diptera; family Sarcophagidae; genus Sarcophaga; species Sarcophaga rosellei. The sequence goes on from OV884018.1 coordinate 81,272,276, forward strand.
ATTAGTAGTAGTTGTTTTTTTTTTCTAATAATAATTGTAATTATAGATTATTTTATTATTAATGTTACAATAAATTAACGTAAGCAATTGAAACGGCAAAATGAAAACAAAAACAGCAGGAATCAATAATACCAATAACAACACTAACAATAGTCAATAGTCAGTCATTAATGAATTTAAATTATTTTCTAATTACTAATGACTTTCATCACCGTTATTAACATGTTTTAAATTGCTAATATTCACTTTTAACTACATATGTACATATGTGTGTATACATTTTTATTTTTTGTTTATTTCCAATAATTTGTTATCAATTTGTTTAAATTGTATGCATTGAAAATAATTAATTCCATTAAATTAAATTTTTCTTTAATATTTTTGCAACACTTTTTATTTAAATTTCATTTTCAAAGGTGAAAAGATTTATTGTTTGTTTTTCTTTGATCTGATAAGTGAATATAATTTATAGTTCAACTCATAAGAATTAGTAATGAAATCATAACTATTATATAGAAATTAATCAAATATGATTTCATTGGAAAAGTCTAGGAAATTTTAATATTTAATACTGAAACGATTATCTACTAAAACCTTTTTTTAAAAGATTTTTCTGGAAATTATAAAATGCTCCTACAATTTAGGAGTTAATAATAAATTATGAAAATTAGAAAAAATATTAAAAATCACTTACTTATGACCCAATTCATGAGCTATGGTATGGGACAGCATAATACCATTATCCTCGTTGACACTGCATGACTGTTTTGGTTTGCACATGCCACCCACATTGGCCAGGCCTAATGTCCTGTAAATTAGAAATAAAAGAAAAAAATACAATTTCCAGCTTAGTAAAGCTTACTAAATCAACGAATTTATAGCAGAATACACCATATTCACACTTACATGCAATTGTTGCCGCATATATTTTTACGTGTAATCAGAACAGCAACATCATGATGTTGTGGATCCAATTCACTGGCTGTATTCTCTTTATGTTGCCAACTGCAAAGGGAATTGCAAAGAAAATATCATTAATAATCACGAAATATTGATGATGCGTGTATAAATAGAATTTCTATTTAAAAAATTAAAATGTATGGCCTCATCTTATAACTGAGATAGTATCAATAAAATATCGTATATATTCGAACTTAATTTGCAAATCTTTTTAAACGAATAATAGCACCACCATATAGAGAATATGCAAAAACACATGTAGACACACTCTCTGTGCGAGCATACACAATACGTTTAAAGCTTAAAGCCATAAGAGAAAAAACAATCCATTACTGGCGCCTAAATAAAATACATGATAATAATGATGACGCTGATGATGATGATCAAATTACTTTGCAGTTTGAGGGGTATTCCATGGAATATATAGTATTTATGTGATGTGTATTAAAACTCACCTACAAAATGTATCCAAATTCTGTTGGGCATTTTGTGTCAAATTCAAGTCTGGATGGGCATCATTATCATCCAGCAATACAATACGCACCACAACAATTTCAATGGCATTACCAATACTGGGATCCTTGTAAAGAGCGGATACCATATTCATTATGGTCAATAGATACGTCTCTATATCGTCGTGAAATACAACCATTGTTGGATCGGCAACGATTAGAGTCTCTACATGTCGTGGGCTGCTAATTGAACGTTTCATTCGTTGCAATTGCCGTGGTTGTGCTTGAGGTTGTGGCTGTGGATGTGGCTGCTGTGGCGACTGTTGTTGTAGATGAAACTCTGGTTTTAAATGAAGCTGAAGCTTTTTTGTTTTCTGTGGTTTTGCTCCTACAAATCCAGCAATTGTTGTTTGTTCAGATGATGACGATGACGCCGTTGATGATAAGCTGTGTTGTTGTTGGTTGTTGTTATTATTGTTGTATAGATGTTTCCAAGTTGCTTGTTCATATTTTTGCTGTTTAATATCCGTCATTGTTGTTGTCTGATATTTATATTGTGATTTCTCATGCTGTTTATGTTGATGCTGATGACGTAGTCTACGTATTCTTCTGCCACCTTGAATTTTTACCTGCATTTAATTATAATCATTATGAGTTTTTCTTTTATTTATTTGTCATTCAATTCATTTAAATAAACAAACAAACATACATACAAATTAACATAAACTTATTAAGGAAAAAACAAAAAATAATAATAAAATACCATTTATTTACATCTTTACATTCATTCAGTCATACTTGTTCACCTACTCACCTTTCCTTGAGGTTGCCATTCAACTAGACGTGCATCGATACGTCTTTTGGGTTCTTTTGTACCACAATTGCTCAAAGCCTTCTTTGGCTTCTTTCCATCATTTTGTTGCAATTTATGTTGCTCCTGCTTGCGTTTATGTGGTTTCTTAATCTTCGTATTATTATTGCTTTTGCCGTTGTTGTTGTGATTTGCTGACTATTCAGACATACAGAGAAAGAAAATTATTCGTTAATCATGTAGTTTTGAATAAACCAAAGAAATTAAATTCAAATCAGACAATTAAAGAAAACATTAGCGATGTGATTATTACAAATGGAGAGGTTCACAAACGAAGAACATGCTTTAATAGATCACTTACTTGGTCAATACAACCCTTCAGTCAGAATTCAATCAGTCAGAGTCAATTTTATACATGAGTGGTGGGACTTACAGTTTAAACTCGATTCCGTACGACAGATTGTTTAGGAATTCTTTCATGGCAATTTTATTTACTCTCGGAGTTTTTGCTAAAAATCTGGTGAAAAGAAGTAGCCGAAGAAATATTTTTTGTTCGAGATGTCTGATCTGGGGTCTCATGTCTAATAAGCCAACACACTACTTACTAAACTACGCCGACATCAGTAATCGATACCCTTCAAGTAATTCTCTCAGTGTAAACGTAAAAGCCTTTGCAATATTTAGTCCTGTTCCTCTCATTTGCATGTTGAGTGTTGACATTCTTTTACACTCTTCATTTATTTCGGACAAAATATGTCTGTTTCTTATTTCTTATTTTTGCATTTCTTCAAGTCATAGTGGGTTGTTGCAATTTGTCTGACATTTTTACTTGAGTTTTTGGTCTGTTACGTTGCTTTGCATTAAATCGTCTTTTGCCTTGTCTATACTTCTTCTGCTGCTAAATGCGAAACTGTCTGTGTATCTGTCTGACAGCCTTCCTGCCTATTTTAAACCATAAATATATTTATTTATCCACTCATTCATTCATTCATTCACTCACTCATACACTTCTCATTGCTTTTTATAAAAATTCATTCATCCAACCAGGCAGGCTGGCAGCTAAAGCTAACCAACAAACCATTTTACAACTACACAGCCCACCTTATTTTCTTTGTTTTTGTTTTTTTTTCCTTAAAATCTCTTTAACTCTGTATTTTAATACAGTACGTACATAGGTAAGCAGATAGTTGTCAGAAGATTAAGAAGGATAGAGAGAGAGAGAATAAAAAAAAAACAATTTTAATGTAAATTTTGTATAATTACCTTTTCCTTAACAGAAGATCTTTGAAATACAACATGCGGATGTCCGTCGAGGTTGTGGGCCGTATGATGTTTTGATGGCTCAATGTAATATTCATTATTTTTAGTTTTTATGTGACCGACCTGAAAAACAAACAAGACACAAACAAACAAACAAAATAAAATAAAATATAACATTCAATACACAATTAATTTAAAAAGTTTATTACCAACTTAGAATACGGCGACCAACATTAATTCAATGAAATTAAGATACGAATAGGCTGAGACTAATTGACTAACTAAAACTATTGCATAATAAATGTCATGCGAATAGTGGTTTAAAATTAAAAGACTTCAAAGATAAAATTTCTTTAAATAGTTGTTTAAATTGTTTAAATTATTACAATATATGAAATGATGTTCAGTTTTAGAACAGATACATGAAATTATCGAAAGACTTAAGACACAAACGTTATATGAATTAAAAAAACTAAACAACCGGAACAACATACATATCTTCAATGCAATTAATTTGGAGTTTTTAAAGCATTTAATTTTATTTGAAAGCATTTTATTATTTTCATCGTATCTTTACGTTTACTTGTCATTGTTTCTAGGAAGACATCTAAATTTTTAGGCAGCTTTTCTGTTCTTAAATCAGCCCACATCGATACATATTCATATTTAACTATATGTTTGAAACTGTCTAATCTAGCTATCGGGAACCACTTCTTCGGCAAAATAAATTAATTAACTGCCTGGACTTGATATTATCAACGAATAACGATAATTCTGTTGTAATGTACGGCTGAAAACTTCTTCTAAGGGATTGTTTGTAAGTCACAATTTAATTTTTTGTTTTCATATTCATTCTAATTTGTAATGTAAATAGCAAAAATAGCAAAAATCGCAATCTCATCTGAACGGTGAGCATCAGAAAAAACTTTACATGTTGCCATTTAAGGGATTGTTTGTAAGTCACAATTTAACTTGTTTTCATATTCCCTTTAATCTGTAAAAGGCTCGGTTTGTGATGAAGTTAATATAAATAGCAATATCATCTGAACTGTCAGCGTCAAAAAGAAAACTACATATTTATCCATACATAATTTTCGAAAAAAAACCAAATTCTCTACTTTTTAATGATTTTGGTTGCATAAAAGCTAGCAATATCATAAAATAAAAGACTTTCCTTGGAATGAATAAAAAAACACCAGATAAACTACGAGATTCCAACTGAAAACAGCTACGTAACATCTATTCGAGGGCTTTTGTTGCGCAATTAAACTATTATTTGGCTTACTTAAGCAGACAAAACACTTATGCGAACAGTCTTATTAACAACCATTGTTCCTTTACTCCAGTTTAAGTTCGCTAAAGACGAGAACGTTTAAACAAGGAAACACACACAGCATATAGATATGGCTGATCCTCATTTATGCAACTAGAGACAAGAAAATTTAGTCAAAATCATGATTTAATTCACCTTCATTACCAAATTTAAATCAAATAAAAAAGTTCATCGAGAGAATTCTTTCTATTGAAACCAACTTCAATTTTTTTGGACGCAAATTCATGCCATTGGAACGTGTGTTAGATAACGACATTGTAAGAGATTGAAAGAAGCCCGCATATACATACATACATAATTGGCCATTGCAACCCTTCAGTCAGGATTACGGCCTAGCTTCTCACACCACTCATGGTGTGTGCCTTAATTTTATACTTGAGTGGCGGGACCTACAGTTTAAAGTCGACTCCGAACGACAGATTTTGAGAAACGTTTTAATGGCAGGTTTATTTACTCTCAGAGTTTTTGCCAGAAATCTGCTGAGAGGAAGTCGCCGGAGAAATATTTTTTTTTTCATATTTCGTTTTGATATCTGGCCTGGGGCTCAAACCCGGGCTTTACGTCTAATAAGCAAACACGCTACCTACTAGATATATACTTTCGAATAATCAAACGGCTCTAAAATTCCTTCGAATGACTGCAAGCATTTCGAACATTGTATATGAGCTTTGAACTTTTAGCGAGTTAGTTAGTGAATTTTGCAGCGTTTCCGAACAGGGGAACTGAGGGACAACATAAGTTTGCAATTCCAAACGGAGGATAAGCTGCTTGCAGGGTACTTTACTGGCAATTGCAGCCTCGACATCTTACAAGTATGAAAAAGTGATGCTTGGGGTTCAGTGTACATTCTTTGTGTTTATTCTACACTCGGCAGGCAGTAGCTTCACAACCTTGCTGACATTGTCGTGCTTCCACGAACATAAAACCTAGTAAACAATATATATAATCAGAAATTCAAATTCCACAAAATTGCTCTGATTCTAAATCGAAATTTTTATTCATTTTATAATTATTTCTCTAATAGAAGCCAATGGAAATTTTAACACAGACAAGTTATAAAATATTTCCACTGCATTAGTTAATTAACCAAAATTGTTTGTTCTCTGAATAGATTGTATTATTTTCATTTTTTAAACAATTACCTGCAATTAAGATGTAAGCCAAGTGTCAATCAACTACAGCAAAACAATTAATCATTGAGTGCAACAAAACAAAGGACTTAAGCAACAAACGTGCTTTGATAAGAGCATGTTTTAAAACAAAACTAACGAGTTTCCTAATCGATTGGCTGTAATAATGATGTCAGCAAAGTGTCAAATACGATACGCTCGTGAAAACGAAAGACTTAAGAAGCAAGCGTGTATTGATAAGAAAAAATTTCCCCGCAATAAAATTTCTCCCAGCAGCAACATTACAAAATTTCTGAAAATCTATCAATAATTCCAAGTAATTATTTTCAATGAAAGCAATTAATATATAAAAAAAAATCGTGTCGTTGTAGTAGACATGCGGTGTCAATAAAACAATTAAAATCTTAAAATGGCTCATGACATAAACAAGTGATGACAACTAAACAAATAATAACAACAACATTAATAATAAAAATGCAATAATAAATGCATAAATAAAACTACTAATAATTTTTGTTGTTGTTCTAATAAATATTAATAATATTGTTTGTAATAGAGAAAATAACAATAAAAAAAACAATTAAGTGGTGTCATAAAATGTGTTTATGACTTTAATGACAAATAATTGTTGCTTCCGTTAATGTGAGAACTCAACTTAATATATTTTATACGTGAGTGCTTAACATTTTCAGACACACGATACAACACGACGACACGACTAGACTTTATAAAGAGGGGTTCTATGTTTTTTCATTGCCTTTTCTTTTTTCTTTCACAATCTTTCTTTTGAATGAATGTTGGAAATTTAACAATATTTGCCATTTGAAATGGCTAAAGACAGTGGTTTATATCAATCATAGCATAACACCTTTAAACTTTAATTAAAAGCTTTTGTTTGAAACACCCAATATGCTACATATATCGATTATATAATAATTTTGTTACTTTAAATTTTTTAATTGGCATAAAATTCAATTTTTATTTTTTATCGCCATCGAAAATCTTATTATGCCACTGTGCCGTAAAATGAATGTTAAGGTGGCGCCAGGTATAGCCATTGTATTCTAAGCCACACCATAATTTACAAAATAAAAATGAACCAACATCCATGAAAAGCCATTCCGGCAGTCAACCAGACTTAACACTCACGCTTAACACTTTGTCTGTAATTAGACAACCCCTACCAACTCCTTCTCACCAACTCACGGCAGTACAACAGACAATGGCAATGAAATGAAACAAAATCGACAACAAGACAAACAAACAATCAAGCATTGTTATCCATCCATAAGCATTACAATATTATTCCACACAAAATAACAATTTCATGCAAAGTAATGTTTTGTAATGCTTTAAAAAGACCAGCAAATTTGTTGTTTTCTCTGTTTTTTTTTTTGCTTTTGTTTTGTTTTTGTTTTGTTTGTTTTGTTCTTCTGCAGCTTCAAATTACCAAGAAATTATCATCTTGGCAACTGCCAAAAGACAACATGAACAAATTTTGTTTTCAACTTACCAAACCACGACAAGCCGATAACGCTACCCTTGAGTCTTGTTCTTGTCCTCTGACTCTACCATGATAATGACAATTTGTATTTTTTTGCGGACGTTTGCGTGTGCGTAAATCTCTTTTATGCCGTTCCACAATCAAATGAGGCGTCATGAAATACGAATTGGGTCTAGACAAGTAAAGGAAATACAAACAAACAAACATATGCTTTAAGTTATTTTCCAGCTTTGATGACAGTTAAGATGTTAATTTATTACTCTAATTCCAAATGTAACGTTTCGTTTTGTATTTTTAATTGATAATGAACTTCGGTATCTGGCACAGATTCAGTAACGCTAAAACTTCTACGCCTCCGATGATGTCTGTAATGCTCATCGTGATGATGCGTCAGATTGTGCGTCAAAAAATCACCAGATTTTGTTACTTTTTTTGGTATGACAAGTTCACCAGAAATCAGTTCGTCCGAATGCAGGCCTACAAGACAGAACATAAAAATTCAATATTGAAACTATTAGTAAATTATTTGTAATATTAAGTATTAAGTAATTTTAATTTTATTTGAAAACACAAAAAACTTAAGAAAGAAACATGTTTTCAACACAAGTATTTTATAAAACAACACTCATCTGTGAGATCATTAAAAAATTTGAATTTTTTAAAACTTAAACTTAAATTCTTTCTCTATTCAGACATATATTGGGTCTTTTATTAAGCGCTTTCTATCTTGAAATTTAAATCAAGCCTAGTGTCTGTGAGATACCACCGAAATTTGTTATTCATTTGAAAGATCTATTGATGCCATTATGTGTGGAATATGACATTGTTGAAATATACCCCATGGTTTTTGTTGGTCGAGTGCATTCGAAATGTTAAATTTTCCTTGACTCTGTTATGTTGGCTTTGAGGGCCGCAGTTATATCCATCCATGATGATGATAACAAAACAGTTTCAACAACCTAGCCGTTGTCAACTGTCAAAGTTTGGAGATCAGAGACAGTAAGCCGATGAACAAGCTTTCAACTCACTGAAAATAAAATTTCATAAAGAACAGCTTTAAAGGAAGGAGTACCACCGCAGCTAACCAATAAAGTTATCCGAAATGGATATCAACAGCAGAATGAATATAATAATTTCGCTCTCATGAATGAATTAAGAATGTGAAGCTTTTCTAAGAGATTTTGAATATAAAATAAGGTGATGCAATTTCTATTGAGAAGCTAGACCGTACTTTTGACTGAAGGGTTGTAATGGCCAATTTTGTATGTATGTAGAGGAAATTGTAGGTAAATCTATAATTGCTTCACCGAACAGCTAGCTTTTCCAATAACAGAAATTTAATAGGCTTTCCACTAACTGATTACCACTGCAAATAGCGGGAAGCTCAGCTTGCTGGACATCCAAACTGGGTCGCATGCTTCAGTACTAAAATATACGTTCAAAATTCTGGAGCGATTTTATGAGTATTTTTTTTTTTAATTTTTAATTGTTTTAATTTTTATTTATCAGACGCGATACGATACGCTGTACATAATTAAATCTCATATCTGATGACAAAAATTTAATTATTTATTTTTTAGCTTAATTTAAATTAATTTTTGTTAATACTGTTAACTTTTTTTATCTTTTTAAATTCTAATTCTTTTCAATTTGCATAAAATTTATTGCATATTGTGCATCCCATAAATCACACCAAATAGAAATTAAACGCAATAATTTTTTGGTGAGTAGCATATGTGACCAGAAGTGATATTTAAATTTAATTAAAAATAATTACACGGTACAATATGCTTATGGCCAATTATTATTGTTGTGTAATATAAAAAGGCAAGATTTATACCGAATTTTTATATACATACATAAGTATATACGAGAGTAGTTTTAAAAATTTGAATTTTTTATTGAAGAACTCAAACTGTTGCCGCTATAAATGCACGATTCACAACTTAATGTAATGATCTACTGACACAAAGTAATTTACTGTAGCAATTGCACATTATTTCGCTCTTGCTGATATTCAAGACTCTTGAATCAAGAGTAATTGTTTGAAGAACATTCCAAGCAAATGCGTTAAAAAGTATTTGTAATGTTCAATATCACACGAATTTTGTTGTTATATTGCCTGTTATTAACTTAAATTTATTCATAAAACAACTACAACGTTTTATGGGATGAATAGGCCTCTAACCGCCAAAAATTTATTTTCTTATACATTAAGAAATTAAAAAAAAAAAAAAAACTACACGACTTCAGAGACAAATTTGATTTCTTGCTCAAACAGAGCATTCAAAATGACAAGAATGCAAGAGAATGTGGTGTAATCAACTCTCAATAAATAGTTGCAAGCTTCAACCGTGCATAGATCCAAGAATCTATGTAGAATCACTGAGAAGAAGTAGAAGGGATTATATCGATAAGCGCAGATTAATTTTGAAATTGGGTAAATAGGTCTTCAACCGAAATCCTAAATGAAATGTCAAATGATGTAAATTATTATCTCACTTTAAGGGTTTGATAATTTCGACGCCTCCATTCTATAACGTTCTAAGTGTACTTAGAACGTTTTTAATGTTCTTGCATTTTTAAATTCTACGTTCTCTAACTTAAATACTGTCAAAATTTGGTTAAGATGAGCCGATCCGTTTCGAAGTTATAGGGAAAAATCTACTTAGAATACACATGTAGTCGTATGGCACGTGAAAACTTTGAGAGCTCATAACTCAAAACACACTTTTTCGACTTAGAATGTTATAGAACGGAGGCGTCGATATAATATTAAATGCTTTTAAATTTATTTATCATCCCTCGTACACACATAAAACAAAAAATTATAATACCCTACATCTGTCACGAACTGTTCAATTAGGAAACGTTTGAATCCAAATAGAATCATATTCACATGATTACATTCCCTAACTGAGTTGAAGGGCTCATTATTGCCTAAGAACGATTGTGAATCATTCTAGTTAGATATTGCTTTAAAACTCCTTTTGAAAGTCAATGCAGATGAACTGTTTCGAAAGATATAAAACTTGAATGGCCTAAAATCCTCCTAATCAATGTAGAGCCTTTAATGGTTGTGTATGACTTTGTAGTTTTCGCATGCCTCATATGTTTTTGTATTTGTTTTTCTCTACCTGTGCATATAAATTTGCAAAATTTGCCATCCGAACAAAAAAAAAAAAACGAAAAACACAGCAATACAGTTTATTTTTAATGAATTAAACGTCTCAACTCATACCAAAAAAAAATAAATGAAAAAAATACGAAATTTCATTCATAAAAATAAAGTCATTCAATAAACAACAAATCATACGTTGGCGTAAATCGTATGAAAAAATAGATTCTAAAAGATATATTGAAAACAACAACAAACAAAAAAAATAACAAAATTAAATAAATGCAAACACATAGAGAGACATCTATTAAAAGTTTGCGTACAATTTATAATCACAAGATGCCATAAATCTTAAATAGAATTTTAGTTACAAAAGAAAAAAAAAAACAGAAAAAATAATACAAAAATTTTTAAACACACGTTTAGTTGCCACCCATGTTTAACGTCAACATTTAAATTAAAATCGTGTTAAAAAAGTGCATAAAAAAAGAGAAGAATAAAATAGCAGGGGGGGAAATTCAATTTAAGTGAATATTGTTTTCGAAAATTTTACAAATTCAATTCCAGCACATTTAATGATTTTAGTTGCCCCTCTAATATAAAACAATAGAAAAAGTGATTGAATGAATGACTGAGTGACTGAGTGGTTGCAATCAGTGCTAAAAAAATGTGAACATTACAGTCCAGTTTACTTACGGTCAATCAATTTCAACTGAACGAACGATCGAATTACATAAAATTTAATTAAAGCCTGCACAACATTGTTGTGGCAACAATAACGAACGAATTTAAAAACAAAAAAAAAAAAAAACTAAATAGAATAAAATAAAATTTCCATTAAATTGTATTTAATCGTTATTATGGCATCATTATGATCAAATCTTTAAACTTTAATTGGGATATTCTAATGTGGGGGTGTACCACACATTTCGTAACAAAATAAAAGAAAAAAAAAACTGAAAAAGAATTGGTAATACAACTGAAACAATCAATGAATTTGTCAGTTCAATTTGGTCAACAGTTTTCTATTATTTTTTTTTTTTTTTGATTTTGTTTTTATTTTCAATTTAATTTGTAATTTATTAATGACACCGTCTGACTCACTGGCTGACTTGAATACAAAATTGATTTTAAGAGAAGCATTCGTAATGACAAGGTCACTATTTTTAAAAGCCACATTTTACTTTTTATTTGTTGTAACTAACAATAATCCAAAGAATCCGTTTCGATGTTCTTTGCCCTATCAGTCTAAGTGGGCTGGACTGTCAGTGTGACAGTCACTAGAGGCTCTTTAAAATAATCTGTAATTGTTTTGTAATGATCCCATTCAGGTCAAATGTATATGTGGTTATGTGGGAATTCACATGAGCAGCTTACGATGATGGGAGCTTCCATGCGGCTGATGAGGCCAGAATCATTCTGTGAAGTAAGATGAAATGTTTGGATAGATATCTCAATCTGTAATTCGCAGATGGAAATTTATTGAAAGCATCGAAAATCTTTCCTTATCTAGCCATACGCATATTTGACAATAAAAGAACCGCATAGACAAAATCAAGGAAAACAACACTGGATGAGATCTGAAGAACTGTAATACACTTCCTTTAAAATTAATAGATTTTTGCTACACCATATATAGACGCCGCAATCGAGTAGACGGAAACCTGTGATTCAAACCCTCTCAAAAACTTTGAGAGGAAATAAAATTGCCATTAGAAACTTCTCAAATCCGTCTTTAAACTGTTGGTTCCTCTTCCCTTGGATAAAATTAATACCCATGGGTGGTGCGAGAAGTTGCGCTGTAATCCTAACTAGAGGATTATGGCCTGATAATCTCGAACTTAGTCGCCGTAGTCTAGTTGGTAGTGAGTTGGCTTATTAGACAAAAGGCACGAGTTCAAACCCTAGGTCAAAACGAAATATGAAAAAACAAAAAAAAAATATTTCTTCGGCGACTTCCTCTCAGCAAATTTCTGGCAAAAACTCTGGAAGTAAATAAAATTGCCACGAATAATTTGTCAAAAATCTGTCATTCGGAGTCGACGTTAACCTGTAGGGCCCGCCACTCACGTGTAAAATTAAGGCACACAACATGAGTGGCGTGAGAAGCTAGGCCGCAATCCTGACTGAAGGGTTGTTATGGCCAATTAGGTATTGTATTATGTAATCTCGAACTTATTACAAATTTAAAAAAAAATCTTTCTTTCAGTAAAAATACCACCAAATAAGAAGTTTATATGTATTCTTGAATAGCGAAAGAAATGAAAAATAAACTTTGAAATAAAAATAAGTATGTGGCTTACTTACCATATAATTGTTCTCCATTAGTTCCATAGACATGCCATATAGTGGTGAGTACCAGGCATAAAAGTAAATTTAATTGTAATTGAGGTTCCATTTTGAATATTTGAGATTTTTTTCTTCTTTTTTTTTCTTTGTTGCACTTGTTATTGTAAAATAATTGAATTGTTTAAAAATTTTTGGAACTTTATTGTTTTACAATATAAAATTTAATTTTTATTTGTTTCTTTGCTTTGTTTCAATAATTCATTAATTAATTATCCATTATCAATAAGTCTATTAATTTTATACATTATTTTTAACATTGCAATACGATGAACATTTTGTTCAAAACAAATTAATCGAAGAGATTCAGGGGAAGTAAAGATTATATGTATGCTTTTAAGTGTAGTGTAGGCCGAAATTCGTTATTAAGCTGTAATGAAATGGAAAAAAACAAACAAATTAAAATCAATTGCTTTTGGTTTAAATCAACAAAATAGTATTAATTTGATAGGATGACAAAAAAAGAAGAAAACAAAACGAAATTCATTGAAATCTTTATGTTTGTGTTTACGTTTAATTAATATTATAAAAGTAATATGAGTTTCAATGTACAATATTTGAATACGTACGATTTGTATTACTGAAATGTCTTTACAAACTGGATTTATTCCACCCTTAAAGGCAGGAAGGAACTGTATAATGAATACATCACTATCGTTTGTGGTTTTTATAATTGTGGTGTGGATATTATTTGATCAACTTTTACAACAGTACACTGGTGTTATTTACAAATACAAAAAGTAGTCTGTATTAAAGTACCCTATGCCATATACTTATATATATATATATATATAATGGTGCATAGGGGTTTTTTAACAATATCCATTGGATACATGGTTAATACTCATTTATCCTCAACAGCGCATCTTTGGTATCAAAATTGCTTCTAAATTTGGCCGTTATTGCACTGTATTTTCGAATAGTATTGCCTATTGTAGTATCAAGATTATTCATAAATTTAACCCCCCCCCCAAGTAGGTAAATTGGACGTCTTACATACATACATAGATACATAATTGGCCATTACAACCCTTCAGTCAGGATTACGGTCTATTTTCTCAACACCACTTATGTTGTGTGTGTTAATTTTATACATGAGTGTCGGGACCTACAGTTTAAAGTCGACTCCGAGACTTTTGAGAAACTTCTCATGGCAATTTTATTTACTTTCAGAGTTTTTGCTAGAAATCTGCTGAGAGGAAGTCGTCTAAGAAATATTTCTTCATATTTCGTTTTGATGTCTGACCAGAATTGGACGTCTTATAACTCTACAAATATGGGATCATGTTAAATAATAAATATGTATTAGGATTACAACCAAGCTCTCACACCACCCGTGTCGTATGTGTTAATTTTAAACATCAGTGAGTTTTTATCGTCGACTTCGAACGACAGATATGAGAAAATTTTCATGAACATTTTATTTAATCTCTGAGTATGTGCCAGAAGACTGTTGGGACTAAGTTCGTCATAAGAGATAATTTTTGTATTTCGTTTTATATCTGACATCTGATGTGGGATTTAAATCACGGGCTCTCAATACAACACAATAGTAGTAACACAACTTAAATTTGTCAGCGAACGGCTAAAAGCACAGAATTGCAGCACAGTCTCCTATTTATTACCTTAGTGAGGCATATCATTAGAATAAGTACGATTAAAGGAGGCATTCTCGATTATGACTACGCAAGGGCAAATTGAGGGAAATAAGAGACTACAGTTTCCCGAAACGTACCTAGACTAAGTATGATATAAATCGTTCTACGATGCCAATATAATCTAAGGCGTCTGTGATATATTTATTTTTCCAAGATATCAACTATTGATCTAACTAAATAAACTTGCGATTCTTTTGCTATTGTCCATACTCAAAATGGTAGTACATGACACTAAGTGACGATTAAGATAGTTCATGGCGATCATGTCAATCAAACCGAACCAAACAACCATTATAATCGGTGAGCAAGTGGAAAAGTAGAGCTATTATGCACATACGTATACATCTAGAATTCTCAAAAAAAAACAGAAACAGCACATAAATGTTTTCATGATTGCATGATTTCATAAACTGTTCACTGTTAAAGAAAAAAATAACAATTTATAGTGGGAGTTGATCAGTAATGCTGATGCTTCATTTAATAGTTTATTACCCACCACATACGCTCTTTCTTCTAACCCATACCACAACTTCATTAATGGCGCCTTTTTAAACCGTAATTGCCTTGTTTATTTGAATATCTTCTTAATAACATTAATTGGCGCCATTAAATGTATAACCAACAATAATAATAACAATAACAACAACAAAATTCAACATAATCTTCATGACGACAACTGATATCTTCTGTTTTCTTCTTCTTTGTTTTTGTCTTTATAAACACACAATTAAAATCAGTTCAATAAAACCCAGACAGACAGACGGACGGACAGACAGACAATGAAAATAAATTAAAACCAAATCAATTTATGTTTTCAGTAATTAAAATAATAACTCAAAATGAAGAAAAAACAATCAAAATACGAGTAAATAATTATTATTCAAGCGATTATAATAATTTTTTTTAACAAATTGTATACAAAAATTAATGAGTTGGCTCTAACTGGTTTAACTGGCTGATTTTTATAGCTTTTCAGTAATTTTTTAAAATCATTATTAGAATTACGAGTACTGGTTGTCTTAATTAGCCAGAACACATGACACATGGGAATCATTGATAAGATCTCACCTATAATGAGGCGCTTAACTTCAAACACATTTTTTATTCGCGTTGTTGTTTAAACATGAAAATAAATTATTTAAAATTATTTAAAACAAAAAGTAAAAATAAACTTTAACTGCAATAAAAACAAAAACAATAATAAAAAACCAAACGCCAAAATATGAAACGAAGCTCAAGAGCATTAAAAACAGTTGCCATATTATTTGTTTAACAAAAATTCTCTCGGATAATTTTAACAAAATCTGACAATCAATTTAAACCAATACATAATGGATCCTAATTATTGACCTTTGACCTTCAATTTAAGTTATATATATGCAAGGTATATCCTACAAGTAAAACTGTAGGTCCCGCCACTCATGTATGAAATTAACGCACGCAACATAAGCGGCGTGAGAAGCTATGCCGTAATCCTGACTGAAGGGTTATAATGGCCAATTATGTATGTAAAGGTGCCTCAAGAATCTATTAACATTTAATTACAATAATTTAAATTATTATCATAACTATAATAATATAATATAATTTTATTATAACAATGATTTATTATTTATGAAGAAAAGTTTAATTAAAAATCATTCGGTATAAATCAATCAGATTTTAAGGAATCAAAATAACTATTAGTGGCATCACCAGCTTACTTAAAAATTTTTTCACTAAAAAACATGAGAAACAAAATATTTTTCTCTAGACATTCGTACGGGCAGACATACAGATAGACAGACATCGTTATATTATACTCATGCTTGTGTTCATGTATAC
This sequence comes from Sarcophaga rosellei, assembly GCA_930367235.1. Classification (NCBI taxonomy): domain Eukaryota; kingdom Metazoa; phylum Arthropoda; class Insecta; order Diptera; family Sarcophagidae; genus Sarcophaga; species Sarcophaga rosellei. Next base: position 81,288,672 of record OV884018.1, read on the forward strand.
ATTTAGAAAAAAAATGAAAAAAAAAACAGTTTTATTCGTATTATTAATAATACACATAAAATTTTTTTTTTATTGTTTAAATGCGAGGCGCCATTGAGCGTCATCTTTCCAGGTTTTGTGGCTCTTAATTGTGAGAGTGACGCTCGCGTTTCTGTTTTTTTTTGTTTGTTTTGTTATTCTGTTGTCAAATTAAAAAGAAACAAGAAGAAATATTAACAAAAACAATTATGATTGGCAAAATTTTAAAAACTCAACAACTATTTGATATTCTATACAAAAAAAAGAGATTTCTCAACACTACTTGTTTTGTCGACAACGAATTGTAAATACGCTACCTACACAGTGCATGAAAATAATTTTTAGCATATAATTATAGATTTTAGTTTAATAACAAAATATGTATATGACAGGATACTTTATTTACTACAACATGTCGGGTCTATTACTGGCCATTATATTCCTTTATTTAGGCATACAGCCTAGCTGTGTATATTACTTTTATTTGTATATGACGTCATCTACAATTATAACAACGTTTCAGAAAAACTAATTTGAGAAGCTTTTTCCATGACAATTAGTTAATGTAGAGCTTTTAATGTAAAAGCTAAAGTTTAAACTCAAAGGCCTCATCTGACAAGCCAGGACTGCCTTCTAGCTTCTTCTTAATCGGCGTAATGTTTACATATAAATCACCGTCGCATAATGACTGTTGATGGTAGGTAGGTAGATACAAGTGGCCGTCCCCCCCAAATGAATTGGATGGACGCACTTAGACCCCATGTGGCCCATTGTTATACCACAGTTTGCGTTAACTATCCCCTAGTTCTGGAACCACCTAGAGCTTACAATGAAGAGACTCAAACTGCCGACGTCAATGTTCGACAAATCACTCAGATCATCGATGTAGTAGGCACCAAGATGTCTCTTGCTCCTTTCACATAGTGCCGGGCATGTTCCCAGTAAATGAAGAACCCTTTCTTCTTCCTCCTGGTCCCTGCAGCTTCTACAGAAATCGTGCGCTATGTGTCCCAGACCAATACGCCCCGCGTGGACACCCATAATGCAGTGGACCGTCACGATTCCAATAACCGCATGACTGATGATAGAAGTGTGTAAGTGACTTATGATAACGTAAACCAATTCACACCGATCAAATTTAATTGAATACAATTATAAACACTTCGCCACAAATTCCCATCCATTAAAACGCCAGTAAAGGAAATGAATTTTATTCCACAACTTAAAACTTCATGTGTGAAATGTTATGTTAAACTTAATACGAACGCTGTAGCGCATTAAACGTATACATATGTATGAATAATTCAATAAATTTCATATAATTTGTATAATTTAGTTTTTATTAATGGAATTACCCAAATAAACTAAACGACTAGAGGAGGACCATTATCATAAATTACAAGATGTGATTTAAGATTTGAGGAAAAAAAATTATTTCAATTTGTTTTATATTTATTTCTCCACTAGTGAGATTTGAATTTATTAAATATTTAAGATTTCCCACCAACTAGTTTTCTATCGAAATTTCAAATAACTTCAGATCGGTGCGTTATTCTTTGAATGTTTTGAATTGATTAAAATATTAAGCAGAATATAAATTTTCATAAAATGTTATTAAAATGTCATCACTTAAATTAAATTATAAAACGAAATTAATCTACTATATAAAATTCTCGTGTCACGGTGTTAGTGGTTAAACTCCTCCGAAATGGATCGACAGATTTTCATGAAATTATGTGTGCATATCGCGTAGGTCTGAGAATCGGACAACATCTATTTTTCATATCCCTAAATGTTAAGAGGGCGTGGCAAATCGTTAAAATTATGAATATTTAGGTACATATTGATCGTAGACGAATAAAATTTGGTGGGTAAGTTCGTAGAGTCGATATCGACAATCCTACCAAAAATAGGCGTGACAACCCTTCCCCTTCAAGTGATACCTATAACTCTTAAACTACTGAACTGATTTTAACCATTCTTTTTTTGTTCGAAAGCTTATCAGGTTTATTATTTATTCGATTTATTCGATATAATAAATAGTAGGCGAGGCAAACCTTTAAAATTGAATATTTAGGGACATAGTAATCGTAGACGAATGCAATTTGGTGGGTAAGTTCATAGAGTCGATCGATATCGACAAACTCACCAAAAATGGGCGTGGCAACCCTCTCCTTTGAGAGATTCCTATAAGTCGGCTAATTCGATGGTTTATAACTACATATGTACATATATAACTTCGTCAGCGCTATTACAATAAATTATTACAATAAATATATAATGTGACCTGTTTTGAGCAATAAAAAAATTAATTTTAGGCGGGACGAAGTTCGCTGGGTCAGCTAGTTTCAATATAAAAATAGGATTTTTTTTTGTAAAGTCATGGTAAAAGTATGACGAAAATTTTTATGGAAATAGTTTTATTAACGAAATATTTACGGTGTTTAATAGAGTCAGTAGGCATGTGTCTAGATTAACCTTTTTTTTGGGGAATTTTAATAGCTTTTTAAATAAATTAAATTACATTTATAGACTGAAACGAGTTCTTCGTTTTATACTGAAGCCATACAAATTCAAGTCAGCGACTGTGACCTCAAAAAAAAAAAAAAAAAAAAGAAATTAAAAATTACAATTTTCTGATCAAATGTTCCGATTATGGGCCCTTAGAGGATATTTTTTACAACATTTAAGACCATAGTTTTTCTTTTTCTCGTTCTACGTTTATTAAACATATTTACCGGTAGTAGATATAGATCCAAAGTTGAATTTATAGTCATGAAGTTTTGTGCTCAATGTTAACGATGATTTTCTACAAAAGAATCAAAGCTTTTGCATCAAAAACGGGTATCAAATCTATTTAAAATACTACAAATAGTTACAGCAGACGCCTAGAATAATAATTTGTGTAAGCTTCACCAAGAAGGCCGAAAAGATGACAATGACGAAACTCATCAAGTTTGAGTACATGTGATTGGCAATGAATGGGCAGTTTCTTTGTCATGCCCAGGTTTTGTAGGATGAGATGTCATTATTTCTAGATGATACCTTCTTAGACGTTATTCATATAAGAGAAGTTAGTTGAAAGAAATTCAGAAAATTTCCTATAAATTCATATGGTTGTTATCTCTTATGGATGAGATTTCAATGGGCCACCCAGAATTAAGACATGCGACAATCCGTTTGAAAGATAGACTGCCACTACCTATATTGCACCTTTCCCTAAAGAATAGATGATAAAAAGCGGCACTTAATTTTTGAAAAACTCCTTAAAGCTAAAGTTCAAACTCCAGGACAGACATCAAAACGAAATATAAAAAAAAATATTTCTTCGGCGACTTCCTCTCAGCAGATTTCTGGCTAAAACTCTGAGTAAATAAAATTGCCATGAAAAGTTTCTCAAAAATCTGTCGTTCGGATTTGACGATAAACTGTAGGTCCCGCCACTAAGTATAAAATTAACGCACACAACATGAGTGGTGTGAGAAGCTAGGCCGTAATCCTGACTGAATAGTTGTAATTACCAATTATATATGTATGTATGTAATGGTCGCCATATTCCATGTGACTTTCAACCAATAAATATAGAACAGTCAACACTTTTAATAGGGTATTGCACTATGCCAAACACTCTCGGACAAACTCTAGATTAAAATGTTTGAAATATTTTTATGATTTGCTGAAAAATGTTGAGTACTTCATAATACTCAACTTAACAATCCAGTGTGCTCTCCCCTGTGGTGAGATCGCATAGAAGATGTATTACAATGATCGCACTGCGTATAAATGAATATTTTTCATTTCATTCATACGTTCATTCATTCATTGAATATCTCGTTTTTATTCATGCCCATTAACGTTGCAAAGCATCTTTTATTTGTGAATGAATGAATAAAAATATCAAAAAAACGAGTAAAACGTACAATAAAAGCACATAATACAAGCGCAAAAGTTGTATTTCATTCATTAAATCGCATTTTATTTTATCTTTTCTTTTCTTTTTCTGTTTCTGAAGATTTTTTTGCGTGAGTGTTTGCGCCTGTGCGTTTTTTCTTTTATTAAATTTTTTTTTTTATATTTAAGTGTGTGTTTTTTATTTTTATTAGTTTTTATTTTATTTTAATATTTTCTTTCTTTTTTTTTTTTTGTTTTGTTAAATATTTTATTGTAAAATATTGTAGCTTTTACAAATATTTTAAGTTTAAAGATACACTCTGCCGCTCTGCTACGATCAGCTAGTGGTTATACAGCATGTGGGCAGATTTACAATAAAAATAAAATGAAATTAAAAAAACTCTGCCAAAAAAGCCATAATTTTTACTGATCTGTTGGCGTTGGGTTCAGATTTTTTAGTTCTTTTTTTAGCGATCTCTCTTTAAATCTCCTTTATAAAGTGTTAAATTTTTAACATAAATTTTCTTTTTTCCATTTTATTTTAAGAATGTGTGTAGAAGACGTTTTTTTTCTTGTAATGGAATTTCAACTTCCGTTGTAAAATTGATTAAATTGAAGTATTTTCGATGTGTTTTTTTTTTCATTGTTACTTAAACATTGAAGACATTTTTTTCAATTTTTTACAACAAATTTTTTTTTTTACCACGGAAAACTGCGAGATATTTAAACAAATTTTGGGCGTTTATTGTAAAACATTTATTTTTAAAGTAATCTTTATGGCAACATATAGATTCCGCATCAAAAGTACGGCACACTTTTCAGATCAAGCTAAGTAAGCATATTTCAGTAAGAGGGTTCGACCATTGAATGAAACAAATGATAGTAAATTGAAACACGGACTGTAAAATGTAGCAGGTATGGGAAAAGTTTTCAAAATGTTATACAAGTAATTTATTAAAGATTGTTAAGAACCCAAGCTTACAGTCCATCAACAAATGCCAAAACCATTGATGAAGTCGCGAAAATCGCAATGCAAAAGAATCAAAATTGGAATGCCAGTCGGCACGTGCCATGAAATTGTTTGTTTCCTTATAATTTATGTATATGTTTACAATGATTGTAATTCCAAAGAACAATTAGCAGTACTGTCGTACAGTTGTGTGATGTTTATTAGCACCCAATGTGTGAAACTTGTTGTAAGCGCACAACAAGCCTTATTGATGGCTTAAGTGTAAGCCGTTAGGCTTGAAACCTAAGGTTGGTATTAAAAGGTATAAAAATATAGGTTTAGTTAGAGGGCTATTCAGTTGGTCATTAATAACAAAATATTTGCGATCAATAAATATTTCATACATACATAACATACATAATTGGCTATTACAACCCTTCAGTTGGGATTACGGCCTAGCTTCTCTAATCACTGATGTTGTGTACCTTAATTTTATACTTGAGTGGCGAACCTACAGTTTAACGTCGTCTCCGAACGACAGATTTTTGAGAAACTTTTTCATTTTTTTTCATATTTCGTTTTGATGTCTGCCATGAGGCTCGAACCCTGGCTTTACGTCTAATAAGTGAACACACTACCTACTAGACTACGACGACTACAAATATTTCAAATATTTCATAACTTTAGAATTATTCTTTAAATGAATAGAGTTTGACTTAAATGTTAAGCTATTAAATGTTCTTAATGAAAACTTTTGTTCAAGTCTACTTATTTGTCTTCATGTGAGACTTTTATAAGATTCTACTACGAAAACTGCAAGCCATTCAAGCAGTATTTAAAATCGTCAGCAATGATCGAAAACTAATCAAACGCTAATCACACAAAAACATAAATGGAGTTCGATCGCCAATCTTTACGTAAATATCCGAACGACATCTCAAAACAGGTCACAAATTAGCAACAACAGGATAGTCCAAAAAACGGACAACCATCACAGATGTAGAGACAACTGACCCATGAATTAATGCACCTCGCATTATTAAAAACTAAAAAAAGTTTAATTAATCAAGTTTTTTAAGTCATTGATTAATCTTGTATTAACAAGTATTTTTAATTGAGCACTCAAATCGTAGAAATCCTTAGATATGTCGTTTTTGTTGTTCGTCTATTCAATTAAATTATGTACCAATTAGTTTATTAACAATAATAACAAAAATAATAAGAGCAAAAGCAATAATAAACGATGACAACTCATTTCAAATTATTGTCGCTTAAGGTGAGAAAAATTAATTCGTAAAGCCTGACTTGACAATGTCGTTAACAATTTAATTTATAAGAAACGACAACAACAAAAAAAAAAAATACGAGAAACAAATCGAAATGCTTTTAATAACCAAATATGTATATTCAATGTATGTATGTATGTATGTATGTGCATACATAGAGTGGTGATAACCGTAAATAATTGAAATATTCGAAACGGTTTAATAAACATTTGAAAGGCAATTTAAATGTAAATTTATAACGATTTTAATCTTCAGATTAGCCTTATAAATCTCCCACTTAATTTGGTCAAATGCCGGACTATATGAATCAGTGAATAAATGGATTAGTGAATGAGTAAGTAAATGAATGAATGAAAATGACTGAATGAATTCATAGATTGTAAATTAATTCATTGTTAACACGCCCACAATATAATTAAAAGGTATTTTTTTTTTTTTTGGTTTTGGTTTATTTAATGCAATATTAACGTCATTCGGTATTTCGATAATTTAATCTTCTTTTTTTTTTGTATTGCGTTTGAATAGGAATCGTGATTGTTGTTTCTAATAATCGAAAAAAATTATCATCATCGACATTTAAAAAACATCTCATGCTGATTTATGTTCTGATTATTTGAGATTTTATTTGCTTTCTGTTTAAATGCCCTACATCAGGATATGTGAGCACTATTGAAATAATTTTAACAACATTGTTCAGTCACTAAGCACTAAGAAAAGAAGAGGATACCTTGAGAATTTAAACTACCCAGATTTTTAGATAAACAGGACAAGATTGATGACATGTGGTAAAAAGAATGTCGAGGTAGTAATAGACACACGAAAGAATTTTGTAATGAGTGTCACATTGCCGTCGGTGGATAGTCCATTTAATTTGATGACAATTCTTGTTTGTGATCATATGTTTTTGGTTGCATAATATCATCAGATGATGATAGCAAGAAGTCGCCGTAGTCTAGTAGGTAGTGTGTTCGCTTATTAGACGTAAAAGAAAAATATTTCTTCAGCGTCTTTCTCTCAGCAGATTTCTGGCAAAAACTCTGAGAGTAAATAAACCTGTCATGAAAAAGTTTATCAAAATCTGTCGTTCGGAGTCGACTTTAAACTGTAAATCCCGCCACTCAAGTATAAAATTAAGGCACACAACATGAGTGGTGTGAGAAGCTAGGCCGTAATTTTGGCTGAAGGGTTGTAATGGCCAATTATGTATGTATGTATGCATGTAATATCATCAGATTACACAAAAAAAAAAACAAATTACTGATATGCAATGCATGCGTAAGACCAGACTCGTTATATAGTGGCAAAACATGGGTATTTATAAAAGCAATCATACAAAGTATTCAAGTATTCATAAAAATATGATCTATGTCAATATAGCTCTAAATGTACCTGACACCTTCAACTACTCTATTTTATCGAAAGGTAAACTTAGACTTGAAGTCGCCGTAGTCGCAGGCTCAGATATTTTGAACAAAACAAATTACGAAAAATGTATATCTCAGCAGACTTTTGACAAATACTCTAACAGCAAATAAAAGTTCCATGAAAAATTACCCAAAATTGTCATTCAGTGTCGGCTTTAAACTATAGACCCCGCAACTCATGACTGGTGTGAGAAGTTAGGTCGCAGTCCTGACTAAATTACAATTAAATAAGTAAGTAAACTTGGACTTATTTTTATCTGTAGGATTAATTTCATTCTCTCTCTCTCTCTACTTATTGTTTTAAAGCCTTGTCTAGGCTAACAAACGAACAAGGTTTCCAAATGATTAAATTTTATTATTAAAATTCATGCTGTATGCGAAATGATCATTGCCCAAATATATGTAAATGTCTAATATGATCGACTATAATTTCTCTTTTTATTTCTAATTATTTTTTGTTTTTTTTCTCTTTTTTCAAATTTAACACTCTAGTTCAGATCGCATGTGCCCGGCATAATAAATTTCAGTTAATTGAACGATTTATATTCTTTGAAAATAAATAAACGAATAAATAAACAAATAAACAGCAACAGATGGACAGACAAACAAGCAAACAAACATCTACATATGATAAATTCTAAGAATTAGTCATAATTGAATTCAAATTGATTGTATTTTGATTTGAAATAAATTCGAAAACAAACGAAATTTGAATTTTTATGTGTGAATTTTTTTTATTTGATTTTATTTATTTATTTATTTATTTATTAATTACAATACAATTACAAATTATATTCTAATTATATACGAGCGGAGTAACTTGACCATATGCTCGGTGTAGTGTAACAGACCAGAGCCTCTGGTGGGAATCGAACCCACGACCCTCACGCTAACAGTCTAGCACACTACCCACTAGACTACCAGGGCGCCCTATTTGATTTTCTATTTTTGGTGTTGTATTCCATTTCATTTCGTGATTTATAAGGGTATTTTCAAAATTGATGCTAAAATTTAACAATTTGGTACTAAATTTTAATGTTTTGGCAATGTCTTATAAACGTTTAGGTATATCGCGAAAGGAATATCATTGTTTTAGCGTAAAATTTTGTAAAATAAAATGGTGTTTTGTAAAGGCAACCACATCTTTAAGATCGCTAAAGTGTTTACAGCAAGATGGTACTCTCCAGGTCCTTCGGTTCATTATGGTAGATATTGCAATGAGATTTGTACTTCCACTCATACGGCGCCTCGCAATAATTACAACCGTCTGACCGTTCACAACGTCGCAGACATGCTGATGGTAGAGCAACAGGCTTACAATGCTAATTTTTTCAACAAAATTTTCTTTAGGGACGAAGCTTATTTCTTACTCCGTGGTTGCAACAACAAAATAGGATGGCAGAACTTCGAAATGAGTGTTGAAAAGCCTTTGCATCCGAAAAAAGTAACTGTTTAGAGCAATTTTAGTCTGGAGATGTTATTAGACCATATTCTCTACAAAATGACCATGGGAGAGTTTTTATTGTTAATTCAAAGCTCTCTGCTATATGATAACTGACGTTTTTGACCTGCAATTGAAGGTTATGAACTACATACATGGTACTGGATTTCAACAGGGAGGAGCCACGAACCAGACAACTCGACCGATTGTGACTTTACTATATGGAAAGTTTATAGAAAAGAAAAAATATTAACGTTTTGGCTAGGCCATTCGGTCATCAAGAGCATGCTATTAGATGTCAATAGAATTTTTCTCTATGGGGCTACGTTTAAAACCGTATATAGTACATGTATAATTCTCCAATATAGAAGCTTTTAATATTCAACGTTCGCCAAGTTATCGCCCAAAACCTGCCCCACACAGACATGGACAATAAATAAACGTTTTTATTTTTGGAAATTTATTCGACTATTCTCATTTACTTTTCTATTCTAAGAAAATGAATTATTTCAGTGGTGTTTACTCACTTTTGGCGCTCACTGTATATGATAAAGATTTGTAATCTAATTTTTTTTTAAAAATTTTTAAATTTTTTTGTGGCAACTTTAATACAAAATACATATTCATTTTAACGAAATCCATTTTCGTTACTTACCAATAAATTATTTTTTACGATACTGCTTAAGACCCACTAATTAATTTAAGATATTATAAATCATATCATAATAAATCATATCACAATAATTGTCGTTAAATATTTATCAAATCATTAAATGTGATTTAAATGATATTTAAGCGGCAATAAAACGCAAATAAGCAATAAACAATTCGTTTTTATTACAGATTTGAAGAATAACACGCAAATTAAGGAGGTCTAAAGCGGCGCCAGTTATAAAAAATTATTTTTTTTTAATATTATTTTTGTATTTTTTGCACAACAAACATAATTTTTGTGGATTAAATTTTTTTTCTAATTTATTATTATTTATTTAATAACATTTTATAAATATACACTTTTTTTGCGAACCTACCAATGATCATTATTTAAACGCTGATAGTTTATTTGTAGACAGAGACACCGGCACGAAATAAAAACTTATTCACATACTCGTACATACATACACCTTCACTGTGTGATAAACCACAAAAAAAAATTTATAAATCGCGCTATTATTGTTGTTTGTTGTTGTTGTTTATTTTTTTTTGCAATTGTTATTGTTGAAAATCTTATTTTTCTTCTTTTTTTTTTTGTAATTTTATTTACTATTTCAATTTGTATTATTATTGATACAAAAAAAAATAGCAAAAATGAGAAAAAAAGCAAGAGTTTAATATTGTTTATGCCGACTATAGGTAGACGACAAACAGACAGTTAGACAGACAGGCAAGACAGCCAGACGGACGCTTTTCGGACAGATTGTAGCTGGATAGATGGATGGATGGATGGTTGAATTGCTGACTGAATGGTTGAATGGATTAATGAAAAAAAAAGGTAGACACAGATATTTAGAACGTACGATAACACAAATAAAAGGCCAATAATCGTGTTTTACACTGAATTAAAGTTCTTTTTATTGTTGTTGTTGCTGTTGTTGATCTTACTGCTGCTTGTTTTCACGTTTTAAACGAATTATTGTGATTCACCGATAGCTCGACAGACGTTAAACGCGGACAACAGCAGGCAACGACGCGAAAATTTTAGCTTTTATTTTCTTTTCTTCAACTCAACAACAATAAAATAGGATCACCAGCCACTATAATATAAATGTCATTAGGTTTTCTTTATTTCTATATTAAAAGAACAATTCCTTAATTATTTTATTGATAATCACTTTTTTAATATTTTTTCAACACTTTCATATAAAAATTGCCTTTAAAATCGCTTTATTCCTTAGAGGGAATTCCTTAAAAAACTCTTTAAATTTTCACGTGGTCTTAAAAGATTTAAAGTAAATTGATCGGTAAACAATTTTTTCTTTTCTTCCTCTTAAAAAAAAACTTATGAATTTTCCCCGTTTTATTTTATTTTTTTTTTCTTCAAATTCCTTATAAGCAAAAACGCGTACCGATGTTATCCATTGGATACACGAACTCAAACTGAGTCAATATCGTTAAGAGCTGGAGAATTTAAAAGAGCTGTTGTTGTTGGCTCTAAACAGTTGTTCGTTTGGTTCGTTCGTATTTGTGTGCTTTGCTGCTGGTGGCTGTCTGGCTGGCTCCCCATTTATGATCGTTATGATCGTTTTCGGTAAACAATACAAAAAAAAAAAACGACAAAAACGACTAAAAAAACAAAGTTGATTACAACAAACGATTGAATAAAACGAGGCATGCAAAAGTTACCGTGTTTAAAACACTACTAAATAAAGTCAAAACACATTTCCATTGTAGTACATATTTATATTCAAAAGCGCTCGGCGATTTTCCAGTAACTCAATAAAATGGAGTAAAGAATTTGCAGCTGATATTTATAAGCAACCGATTTTCAACAAAGTTGTAGAAATACAGAAGAATTGGAATTATATTTACGACATCGAATGGAACCAACAATAAAACTTAAATTTAATGTTAAGATTTCGTTTAGCGTATTAGAAATTCTTAGCGGAAGTTTGAAGTTTACTTTCAGTTTCTCTAACAAAATTCTCTACTTCCTTCGATTCGCTTTCTAGACGTACAATTTGGGCCCCATGACCGCTCGCTGTCTTTTATTAGCTATCATAACTATGCACGTGTTCAAACTTACCTACTTGGACAGCGGTTGAGGGAAGAAATGCCAAAAATTGTGTGAATATTAGGCACAAAGTCCAGGGAAACTTGTTACGAAATCGCATTTTCATCAGTACTAGACAAGTATTGAGCGATTTATACCAGAAACAATTCAAAATAAATGGACGAAATTGTAATAAATTGTAGTCGCCGTAGTCTAGTAGGTAGTGTATTCGCTTATTAGACATAAAGACCGGGTTCGAGCCCCAGGCCAGATATCAAAACGAAATGAAAATAAAAAATATTTCTTCGCCGACTTCCTCTCAGCAGATTTCAGGCAAAAACTCTGAGAGTAAATAAAATAAATAAACCATGAATAATTTTCTCAAAAAAAATCTGTCGTTCGGAGCCGACGTTGAACTTTAGGTCCCGCCACTCATGTATAAAATTAAGGCACACAACATGAGTGGTGTGAGAATCTAGGTCGTAATCCTGACTAAAGGGTTGTAGTGGCCAATTATGTATATATGTATGTATGTAATTGTAATAAATATAGCAACTTCTCCGATACTGCATTTTCACCGTTGAGTTGTTGTACATCATTGCTGTCTAGGCAATATCGTTGTTAAATTTTATGCAAGCTTCCTCTTTGTTAGTTAATAAATTATTACAAAATCTATTCTTATATTTTAAATTTTAATAGTTTTTTTTTGTATTTAAAACCACTGTGCAGGCTTGTTTTGATAGCTTTTAGATTGGCGCTTCATAAATATCAATGATCAGTTTTACAATCTCACCAATACACTTACATTTTTATGCCGGTAATAATTGATTGTTTTTCAATTGCATACTCAAAGAGAACTATTTAAAAACAGCAATGCAAAGGCCATTCTCACTTAATCTCACTCTCTTACTCTCGCCAAAAAAATAACTCAATTCATTCATAATTTCTTCTTATTAAAATAAATATTGAGTCATTTTCCTATTCACTGCTCTCTTTGTTTAAGATTATCAGTGAAATTGATTTTGGCTTCTCAGTTTATCTTTTTTGTTTTTTTTTGTTTTTTTTTTGTAATAATTTCTTTGATTATGCTGCTGTTTTGAAAGTGATGAACATGCGTACTCTCCGACTCTCTGAGACACTCTTTCATTCGGTTTTCTGTTGACTACTGTTGTTGTAGTGTCATAGTGATTTTATTTTTAATCAAAATTAATGTCAATTCATATTAAAAGTCTGACACTGGCGCTAACATTGTGTTCGTGTTACGAGTACCACTGACTACATCATGTTTCTGTTGTGTTTTTATTGATGGATGTTGTTGCTGCTGTCGTTGCTGTTGCTGTTGTTGTCGTTGTCGTTGTTATTGTCATTGTTGGTACATGTTTGTTGTATTCAATTAATTTCTTCCTCAGCATTATTGATTGTTTCGTTTTTATTCTTATTTTTTCATTTTTCCATTTTTTTTTAATTTTTATCTTTTCAATTTCAATGTTTTTTCCTTTTTCAAGAACCGCTTGAAGGCTCTAGTCTGCTTGTCATTTAATTTGTAACGTACGGAATTGAAATGAATTCTGTACGAAACTATAAATAATAAAATAAACGCAGATAAAAAGTGAAATATGAAATGGTTTACTTGATTGACACCAAAGTAACTTTTTTGAACTAAAATAGAACTCATTTGCAAGGAAGCAGCAGAAACAAAAACAAATTCAAGGTTTTATTCGCTATTTTTTTCAAATAATGGATCTTTTGACTGACTTTTTAATTGCTCATTAAATAGGCCTGTTATTGTCAAACGTTGGTGCTCTTATGTTTGACTGTTGCGAAACACCGCAAAAATTAATGTACAGTGCAATTGATCAACGCCAAACAATTGTGTCAAATAATGAAGTTTGTAATCAATTTTCAGGCAGCTTTCTTAATATCCAATTGATCAGTTAAACTATAACCTGAACTATACATACTCGTACACACCTACATAACTGGCCATTACAACCCTTCAGTCAGGAGTTTTTCACACACGCCTAGTTTTTCACACCACTCATGTTGTGTGCCTTAATTTTATACTTGAGTCGCGGGACCTAGAGTTTAACGTCGACTCCGAACAACAGATTTTGAGAAACTTTTTCATGGCAGGCTTATTTACTCTCAGTGTTTTTGCCAGAAATCTGCTGACAGGTAGTCACCAAAGAAATATTGTTACGAAATTGGAAATGGTGTTATAAAAATGATAAACAAAAGCTCCAAAAACAAAACAATGAAATTGTTTACATGATCAACGAATAAGTAAAAATATAGCAACAAAAACAATGGACTTGTTTACATGATCAAAGAATAAACAAGAATCAGTTTATAAAAAAGGGACAAACAAGCAACAACAACACTGTAAAGACAAATGTAAACAAGACACACAAACAACAATAATGAAAACAACTTGATTACATTTTTAGATATTTCGCGAAGACAGTCATTCTCCTTCGAGAGTATTCATCAGACTATTTACCCAGCGATTTAAAAGGCGAGATAAAGCGAGCAACGGGATCAGAAAGAATTCAGTCAGTCTTGTGTGAAAACTTTGGAATTTACCTCGCATATAATAAAATAAACTTATCTTGTGGGTGTCCTGGTAGTCTAGTGGGTAGTGTGCTAGACTATTAGCGTGAGGGTCGTGGGTTCGATCCCCACCAGAGACTCTGGTCTGTGACACTACACCGAGCATATGGTCAAGTTACTCCGCTCGTATATAATTAGAATATAATTTGTAATTGTATTGTAATTAATTAATAAATAAATAAATAAACTTATCTTGTAAAATGTGCTCTTTTTTTCTAGTCAATTATACCTCAAAACTTTGATATCTTTCTTCATAGAATAGTCAAATATTGTTCCATTAGTTTTTCTTGTTTTCTGTTGTAATACTTTGTATATAAATGTAATCATCATTAGCTATTATTTTCAATTACCAATTGCCATTCAACAATGTTGCTAAAATAATATTCAATTTTTGTTAAAATTTGATTGAATCTTATTTGAACAATACTAAGTCAATAAAAATTGAGAATTTGTTGTTAATGTACTTTTTTCCGTCGTTTGTGTTGATCTGCAACGTAAGAGTCCAACGGTAAAATTTTTTTGCTTAAAAGAAAATACAAACAACAGCAATTGAACTGTAATATTGTTTAATAAACGTGATCAGAACATTATTTATAATAATTTAATTGTTTATGAATATTTCATTTTTAATAAAACAAGAAATCATTATGTTTTGTTAACGCTCTCATAACTGGGTATGTAGATGATGATATTTTACTATGTATTCCAAAGCTTAATTCGATTATTGCCTTTGCACAATATCACCGATAAGGTTTTTGTGTATCTACGATATGTTTTTATTGCTTTATTTCTATAGTAATTCACAGTGTACATCACAGAAGACTTGTGTTATATGTCCACTAATTTTATGTTTAATACTACTACTGAAAAGGATATTAAAAGTTAAAAATGGAAACCTACTGGCGAACGTAAATGAATTGTTAATACAAAGGCGACTGCACTTTGTATAAACCTCAACAATAGTTTTTACAATCCTAATACAATCCTCTACAACTCTTCCTTAAGACCAACACTCAGCAGATGAATCCTATGCAAGCAGTGCATTGTGTTGGAATACTGCAAAGTGTTACAACACCAGATATCCCCACTTTAAGTAGCACTGGTCTAATACCCAAAAATTTGGAAAAAGGTCCATATGTAAGGATTACGAAAGAAATTCACTAGAAATATCTTTTGCAAATGTGAAAATATCTCCCAATAACATACTTTTTCTGCTCTAATTATATAGAATTGCTTAACACTACTTGTCAGGTAATCTCCATAGCGAATATTTTATTTTTAAAAAGCCAATCAATCTATTACTACATGAAGCTTTAGACTTAAAATAACATGAGCCTTTAGGAGTTAGAACTGCGTGGAGGTTAATTTATGTCAATATTCTTGCAAACATTTTATGAAATCATGACAAACACCTATTGGACATGTATAACATACCACCACATAACGCTCCATTCGACAGCATATTCCGCTGCAAAATATTGACGCAATTTTCTGAACAACCACCTTTCTGAACTGTTTCTAAAATCATTTGATGTATCAAGTAGTTTCATTATGTGTTACGTATAAGAGTAGACTTTGAGCAAGAAGATGCTACAAAAACCCCAACATGCATTCAATGCATCGTTTGTGAAAAGAACATTAAAAATGAAACAAAGAATGCAAATATCTCTCAATTTCACAAAACTCATCAGAGATGCCTTAGATGTACTGCTATGTGATGTTCAGCACACCACATTACTTCACCTAAGAGGCAGAAATAAGGATCTACAGTTCCTAAACGATATAAGTCCCGATTGGGCACTTCGTTATAACAAAGTTTCGCTAATTAAGTTTTTACTATATCAAGTTTTAACTGTCATTTCAATGAACTTTGTCAAGGTCATTAATTAATATAAAGTAAAATTGTCATTTGAAATGTAAAACTAAAAACTGTCGCCGTTTTAATCGGAAATCTTAAGTTTTATGACAACTTATTTTTAATAGCAAACAATGGCAGCCACTGAATAAATACAATGATCTGGATTTCTAAGAACTCCTTAAACGAGCCAACAACACACAACAGTGGCAAAAAATATTCCAGCAGCCAATTTACAAGTCGTCCGTCATTGTCGTCAACATCATTGTCATCTTTATTTACAAAATTGTACACAAAACCAATGACCTTAAAGATCATGTCTTATTTGTCAGAATGCAACACCAACAACAATAACGACCACAATATAAAACCACGTTATTATGCTACTGCAACTCATAACAGTGGGTTACTTCTTCTACTACAGCTGCTGCTACTGCTCCTGCCTGCTGCCTGTTAAGAGAAGGAGATTGTAGTAGTGGTGGTTAGTAGTGATGAATGCGATTTAGTGAATGATGTTGCAAGTCTTGCATTACCTTGCCACCATACAACAACAGCTGAACAAAAAAAACGAAACAACAATATGTGAATATAAAAGAAAACAATAAGTCAACATGTTAACAACAACAGCAATAAAAGGCAGCGGTCACCAAGTGACAACAACAATGTAATGAACCGCATCATTAGCGCTGTTGTAGTTTTCTTATTACAAACGTTGTTGTTCTTATTTGTTGTTGTTACTCTTCTTGTTTTACTTTTTAATACTTAAATGGCTGTGAAAATTGTTGTTGTTACCATTGTTGCTGTTGCTGTTGTTGTCGAGTTTATTTTTAAAAATTATTTTTTGCCCCCTATTTTCTCGATTTTGTTTCCAGCGCTTAAAAAAACACGCCGACGCCAGTTGGCGGCAAATTGTGGCGACACGTCTGGAGCGTGCGGCATATTAGTATGTCCCGTGTACCAAAACACAAGTAGTAACAGCAGCAGCAAGAGTAAAATCAACAACAACAACAATGAAAAAAATAATATGATAATGAAAATACAAAAAAGAAAAAAATCAAAATAAGAATCAACCTCTACTACCAACAATCAAATTGACAGACTCTCGATTTGAAAACGTTGTTTTTGTTGTAATTGACGACGTCGTCTTTTTTTACCACGAATACGATTATTCAATTGTTTGGTTGGTTATGTGTTAAAGCAATTGTTGTATTACAAATGAAGGTAATGATGATGATGATCATCATCATCATCTTGCGCTTGTATCCATAGATCGGCCTATCTATAGAAATACACGGGCGGCAACACAACAACAACAACAACATCGAAATGAAAAAAAAGTAAAGAAATCAAATCTGTTAAACAAAATCTTGAGACATCAGCATAGTGACGCCTTACCTGACTGACTACGACAAGTCAGTTGCCTGCTGGCAGATGCTGTCCAAAGCCAAAAGGTTTTTCAATTTGATACAGAGATAGGGAAACAATGCACTTTTTTGCGTTTTGCATTTTAATTTCTGTTTTCTGATTGATTCATTGATAAAGGTACTTTGAAAAGGTACTTTTTTTATTAAGCATCATTTTTGTATATAAGATTATCCCTAGAATTTTGTTACCTTGTGACTAATTTTTGGTAGATATAAATTCACTTCTAATAGGCAAAGAATGACACATTTGACTATATGTCTTCAAGCTCACGTTTATAAGTCAAGAAGAAACTTTACTACACATAAAAATCGACTCTAATTACAAGGGTTTTATTCACACTCGGTATTTGGACACATAATTTCACAAAACATAGAAATTTAAAGGTTGAAGGTTTAAAAGTGAAGAATTTTAAGAAGAATTTGCTGCACAAATGAATTGCGAAGTATGGAATTTAATTTATCTAAGCATTAAAAAATAACGAACAATTTTAGCTCTAGGGCATCATTAGCTCCATATAACGTCATTAATGCAGGTTTTTATTTTTGGAATAGTTACAGCAGGTAATGTGGTTAAAGTGCTCGACTACCAACTCCCAATTTAATTCAAACCCCGAATCGACAAAAAATTGTCATTATGGTTGTCAACTTTATATAACCCCCTGACTCCTACTTTCAACAAAGAGTATAACATCAAGAACATCTTCAGAAAAGCTATCACTTTATCACATGGCCGTAGAGGTCAAACCCTCTATTATCTTGAAGGGGCATTATTAAACTCATCGCAAAAAAAATCAAACTTGTGTTAACCGTATGTTAGTATCTGATCATCAATTTACTAATAATTGTGGCATATCAAATTGATATTCAAATTATTAACTCACATGTTAGGCAGGCTATAGACAGGCGGTTTGAAACAGAGATCATTTGATAACGCCACTGAGTGAAGCGCCAGATACAATGATAACATGATTGTATAAAAAATATAAAAATAAATTTGAAAGTACATAAGTTGAAATGTGTCTGCAGCCAGATAGATGTTATGATTATTAATTTTATTATTTTGCAATTTTAGTACCGAAAGTACGAAAATAATGGCGTATATAATATATTTTTTGATATTAACACAACGGACGGGTTTGCTACTCCATTGGGCTTAGAAAATATTTTTATTCATTCCTAAAATTATTTATATAAGACGATATTACTCATTTACCTGTTACTCTTGCTATTTTACGCTATCACTTTTCTTTCGTAGCGCTTAATCTGCATTTGATGTTATTCGTAATACTAGAATTGACGATGTGCATATTGAAATAAAAACGCTTTAAATAATTTTAATAGTAATTTTATTCTCCTTCGTCTGAAGAAAATTGTAGAATCCGTTCATTCTCCTTTTTTTCCTTTTTCTCACGTTTTTCAGTTTTCAAAGGACGCGTCTTTCGACCAACCGCTACTGTGTTATTGTGTGTCCTTTTGTGCAAATACAAGCCATTACGAGATGTAAATGTTTTCGGACAAAGCTGACAACTGAAAACTTTCTTTGGCAAATGTGTATCCTCGTGTGATCTCATTTCACCATGTTGTTTAAAGGACTTATCACAATACGCACAGGGGTAGGGACGCTCTCCAGTATGCGTTCTTATATGACGTTTTAGGTCATCCGCTCGCATAAACTCTCTATAACAATATTCGCAAGTATATTTAACCAGATGCGTTTTATGTTTGTTTACGTGGCGTGATAATGATTGTACATGAGCAAAAGCCGAATTGCAATAACGACACTTGAAAGCTTTGGAACTGGGATGTTCGTCTTGAACGTGATCGACAAAATCACTTTGACGTTCAAACACCTGTAAAAGAAATAAGAAAGTATTGCATGTTTAAATTGTAAATAGAAATTAAATATAGAACTTATTAACCTGATCACAAAAACGACATTTAAGCTCTTCCAATAAGGGTAGTTCCAGACGTGGTTGTCTATGTTTCGACTTGCGGGGTTTGAGATTTGTTGACTCTTGTTCAAGGTTTAAACTTGAATCTTTGTTTTTCGACTGTTTGGAGTTGTCATCAAGAAATTCAGAATCTGTTACAAATTCCTCTTCAAAACTGTCGGCCTGAGATACAATATCTTCATTATTTCTGTTAACATCTCCAGGCTCTTTTAAAGACTCGCCTTCCTGTGACTGTTTCTCGCAATAACTTTCATTCTCGTTATTTTGCTCAGAAGCGAAAATTTCATATTCTTCTTGAAACAGTTCTTCGAGACACTCAAAACTGGTCTTACTTTCTAAAATATCATTCTTCGCCTCTACGTCTGAGTTTATACCATCGTCTTCTTCTTCCTCTTCCATGCTATTGGCATTTTCAAAGTTCTCTGTATTGTTAGCAATCTCATTATCTTCAATGATGTTGGCATCTATTTCCACAGCATTTTCCATATCTGGCGTATAGCCAAAAAGTTCTTCCACTTCAATAATTATGCTATCTTCAGTGTTTCCAGTTTCAGCCTCTCTAATTTCGATATTTTCTTTGCCTTCCTTCTTAATGTCCGTTAAAGGAGGACTCTTTTCATCTTTTAACTTACAGGCCATTCGTTTCAAAATCTGCTCCGCTTTACGTACTTGCAAGATAAAATAATAGAAACTTGTGATTTTGTTAAAGCATGTGTTGCACACCCTCATAGCAATCTTGTCTTCAGTAGATATCTAGAAGTGTATATCAAATATTTTGTAATTCCTTGGTTTCTGTTTATAATTTTGAACGTCTACCTTTATATTTGTAATTACAGCTAACATTTCTTTTATGTTATAAAAGGTTCCTTGTGTAGAATCCATGATACACATCCTTTCCACATCCACATCATTGACATCTGTGTCCACAAGGCACGTACGACAAATTTCCCAATTGTTTACTTCATTCAATGTTAAATGATCATTTCTCTTTTCCTTAAATTCCAAAATATTGTCATAAAAAATTATTTTGCGCATTGATTCGCTCATAATTTTAATTTTCTTATTAAAAACTTCTCAAAATGCCTTATTCCTTCTCAAGTATTGTTTCAATTTTTTACTTTTTACTCTTTTGTAAATACAAAAACTGCTTCTTCTTCGCTAAACACATAGTATTGCCATAAACGAATTTTTATTTACACGACAGATGTCTGTTAGGCAAATTGTTGCCAACCACCATAAAAAAGATAATCTCTGTTCTTGGATTAATAAAATACACCATAGGCTGTTATGTATAGTTTCATAACTTTAAATTTAATTACGGTTTTAATTCGAACTAAATTCGAAATAAATTAATCCTCATATTGCTTTAGTTTATAGTTTATTTGCCATTTACGAAAACTTAAGCCGTCAGATTTTTGGTACATAAAATTTTTTTAAAACTAATACATACATAAATAAAATAAATAATAAAAATGTTTTGCCTTGTTTGTCTACATAATATTCAATAAATTGCATTGAATTTTACGAATTTGAATAATGTATCCTTTCGTGACTTTTCAGGTGACTTCGTTCTTTGAAACTTCTATCACATACCGAACATATAAAATTGCGTACTGTTGAATGGGTAAGAAAATGACGGTGAAGACTTGCATTAGTATCGTAGGACTTGGAACAGAAACCACATTTAAAGGGTTTATGGTGGTTATGCTTCTCCTCGTGCTGGTCTAAATCTGCAGCACTTCTAAAGTCTTTATGACACACCGAACACGAAAAAGACCCTTTTTTATAGTGCGAATTAATATGATGTTTTAAGACATCAGGTCGAGAAAAATTCTTAGGACATAAAGTGCATTTGTACTTTAACGGCTGAGTTTTCTTTTCGTGCAGTATTTCACGATGACGTTTTAAATGATTCCTTTGCTTAAAGCCTTTATTACAAATCTCACACAAGTACGGGCGCTCATCGCTGTGGGTTAATTGATGGCGTCTTAAATCGTTGCCCCGATCAAAAGACTTAAAGCATTGTGTACAAACATTTTTCTTTATCAAATGTTTATGGATTCGAACGTGCTTCGATAATACGCTAAGATCGTAAAAATTATCATCACAATAGGGACATTTATAGATATCCGTGTCAGGATGTTCATGATGTACATGTTTAAGCACGGTATTCTGGCAATTAAACAACTAAAATGAAAAATTTAATAAAATAAAATTTTATTAAAAGGACTTACAAAATCTGAAGAGATCAGAATAGTATTTCTTTTTATGAATATTAAAAACCGATTTAACACAGTTTAGTAATTTGTAGTTTCTTGTAATTACCTGAAAACAAATTCCACATTCATTTTGATCAACTTCTTTCAAAGATTCAGAATTTAAATAAGAATCATTAGCAGCACTGTCAGCCTCGTTTGTGGGATTTTCAAAGCTTACATCCTCATCATCCTCTTCATAGTCATTGTTTTGCTCAGTATCCGTATTTAATTCATCTATTATAAAATAGGTATATTCGCCACTATTAATATCGACTTCATTGACACTTGAAGACTGTTCTAAGTATTCCTCTGGCTCCATATCATAGTCGCCTGCATAATCTTCTTCTTCATCTTCTATGGTATTATAGTTTATGCTTTCATTATCATTATTAGTAGTGTCCTTTTTCGCCGCTGAGTTTTGGGCAGAATGGGTCTTTTTATGGAATAACAAATTTCTCCGATATTTATAGTTTTTATCACACTGGTCACACGAAAACGGTCGTTCCTCACTGTGGGATTTTTTATGCTTCTCCAAATGGGATTTGCTTATAAATGAACGACTACAAAATTCGCAAGTCTCAGGTCTAGGCTCTGAACCATGAACTGCTTTAATATGTAGAGGAACAGATTCAAGTTTTGAAAAGACGCTTTTGCATATTTTACATTTAAATGCCCTTCCATTTGGATGAACTGCATGCGCATGCTTAACGAGTGCATGTTTTGTAGAAAATATCTAAAAAAAATAGAATTGGAATAATTTTTCTCTTAGCATAGATGAATTGTTGTTGCAGTGAGTGGAGATTGCAATAAAAGTTAAATATAGGAAATCGACAGCTAACATTTTTGTATTAATTTTGAATCAAATGATCTCACGAACAGTAATTAAATTAATTTAGAATTAACGTTATTTTTCCTACTATGATACACTGCGGTTCATCAGGATAGAACCAACACATTTTAAAGTTAAAAAACTGTATAAATTGCAGATACAGATAGAATAAAAAAATTTAGTTTTGCAGAAAAATAGGTGATATTGTAAACGATAATTTAAACACAAAAAATAGTATAAAAACGGATTATAACGGTACTTTTTCTCTTTCTTTGTAGTCAAGTACAAAATTTTTCATTTATTTTTGTGTTGATTCTATCCTGATGAACCGCAGTGTACTAAAAGCGCTATCGAACTTTAAAATATTATTAAGTTTACATAAGACTTTTGTATTTATATGTTTGTATCGAAACTTTTGATCGTAGTAAACGTTTATATTAATCCGAAGTACCTTAAAAGGGTTACAAAATTCATCTAGCCAACGCTTATGTTAAGTAGAATAGGGTTTAAATATGTATATCAAAATAGTGGCTTCCTATGTCAATTAAAAGCATTAGAGACATCACTCGATTTAAAGGGGCCGAGAAAGGTAAATCGCACTTACCTTTTTGCAAATGGCACATTCATCTTGAATTTGTAGCTCTTCCGTATACATCTCTTCGCCACCAGAAGTGGGTTCCTCATAACCACCCGTTGAAACGTTATCCTCACTTTCAATTTCTATCACATCGCCATTGTCTGCACTGCCATCATTACTGCTCTCATCTTCTCTGGAATACAAATCATTTATTTCGTACTCCTGTTTGTCGGTATCTGTTGTCATGCCACTTTTAAATTGAAAATTATTAAATGGACGCGCTGTCCCAATAGATTTTGCTTTATTTTGTGCATTCGTTGTAAAGTTTTTATTTTTATATTTCAATTTATGTGCCATTTTTGAAATTGTTTGTTTGAAATATTGGATTTTCCGAAAAAAAACTTTTTTTCTTTAGCTTTTTTGTTTGGGATACAAGCAGCCCTTACAAATATTGTTTTATAGTGCCGCTAATTTCTAAGTATCCGATTACTAAAATAATCATGAAACTGATTTGGATTTATATACGTTGCCATATATCCTTTGGAATGGAAACAACCCCAAATACATAAATAGAAAAACGTAGCGGTTTTGAAACGAATTCTTCTTAACCCTTTATGGGAAGTTGTCAAAATTGTGATTAAGTTTATCGTCATCATTTCGAAATTTGACTTTTAATGCTTCTATTAGATAAATATGTATGTGTTTAAAATGATAATTAAAAATTTATTCGAAAATTAAAAATCTTAGTCTTAAAAATAATAACAAAATTTTTAACGGAGTACATGTTATCAATACACTGCGAATGACTCTTAAACATATGATGTTTTAAATAAGTACGAGTTGGCAACACTAGTTTCACATGTCATAATAAATGTCAAACGGGTGATTGTAAAAATAATATTTTATCCACTGTATTTTATTTGGCTGCTCTTGTATATTTTCATATTTTTAGGTGAGTTATTTAAATAAATTAAAATGAAAAATCAAAACAAATGCTAAAAAATAACAGTGAAACTTAATTTTTAAAATCGACTGTTAACTGGATGTTACATTAAATAATTTGTAAGACATTTTCTTGAATATCTACTACATCTTTGATACTTATGTAATTAAAAGTTGGGCCGACAATTGGAGGAAGGAATTTAAGGAATGCATAGAAATTAATTGTGAATTTTACCATTACAGAGGAATATGATTCGTGCACCGCTTGTTAAGGCCTTGGGCACACTGGGCTCGCCCACTCATCAAATCGCCACAAAAGCGGTGCGGACTAGCGCCGCTCTTGCCCAGACACCAGCCAAAGCTCCCGAAAAGATTGAAGTTTTTGTCGATGACATTCCCATAAAAGTAGCTCCCGGTACCACAGTCTTACAGGTAAGTTTTAAGTTTTCGTTTATACTATATAAAGAAATTATTGATTTTTCAATTTGTGAAATTCTTATTGCGGTTTTAGGCAGCCGCTATGATTGGTGTAGAGATACCCCGTTTCTGCTACCATGAACGTTTAGCTGTAGCTGGTAATTGTCGTATGTGTTTGGTTGAAGTTGAAAAGAGTCCTAAGCCTGTGGCCGCCTGTGCTATGCCTGTCATGAAGGGCTGGCGCATCAAGACAAATTCTGAAATGACTCGTAAAGCCCGCGAAGGTGTCATGGAATTTTTGTTAATGAATCATCCATTGGATTGTCCTATTTGTGATCAAGGTGGTGAATGTGATTTGCAAGACCAAGCGATGGCTTTCGGTTCGGATCGTTCACGTTTCACCGATATCAATTACACTGGCAAACGGTAATAATTTAATTTAAGAATTGTATTTCCTAAAAGTAGCCGATAATTTTTTTATGTTGCTTTTAGCGCTGTTGAAGATAAAGATATTGGCCCCTTGGTAAAGACCATTATGACACGTTGTATTCATTGCACACGTTGCGTTCGTTTTGCTTCGGAAATTGCCGGTGTCGACGATTTGGGTACAACCGGCCGTGGTAATGATATGCAAATTGGCACATATGTAGAAAAATTATTTTTGACTGAACTCTCTGGCAACGTTATTGATTTGTGTCCAGTCGGTGCTTTAACGAACAAACCTTACAGGTAAGCGTCGCTTATTTCCTCTTAAATTGTAAACCTTAACACAAGATCTTAATATCGTGTTGAAAGAGATCGATTCAATATAAAGGCTGTGTTAAATTTTTGATTATAGTTTGGCCCATAATTACCTGTAGATCATATATTATAATTTATTTACAAAAAGTAATTTTCATTAGTAGATTTGTCTGTCATTACACTATATAGTTTATATAACTAATAAATGATCATTTAAGTGCAAAGGAATTGCGCAGAAATTTTATAAAAAAGAAATCAGTATGCATGTACATATATATTCTATATAATATATATTTTATATATGTAAATACATACATATTCACATTTATTCTATATCGTAATATTAAAAATTCAATTTAAAAGTTTACTTACAAAATTAAATTTTTTTATTTCAAATTTTCTTTAGCTTCGTAGCTCGTCCATGGGAAATTCGCAAAGTCAGTAGCATTGATGTTTTGGATGCTGTTGGAAGCAATATTGTTGTTAGCACACGTACAAATGAAGTATTGCGTATTTTGCCTCGCGAAAATGATGAAGTCAACGAAGAATGGTTGGCTGATAAGTCGCGTTTTGCCTGTGATGGTTTAAAACGTCAACGATTGGTAGCTCCTATGGTTCGCATGCCCAACGGTGAGTTGCAAGCAGTCGAATGGGAAGGTGCCCTCATTTCAGTGGCTAAAGCTTTGAAGAACGCTAAGGGTGCAGTGGCTGCTGTCTCTGGACAATTGGCTGATGTTGAGGCCATGGTTGCTCTTAAGGACTTACTTAATCGCAATGGAGCTGAAGTTGTGTGTACTGAACAGGGCTTTGCTACCGGTGGAGCCAGTACTGATTTGCGTTCCAACTATGTATGCAACACCTCAATTGCTGGTAAGTACTTTTTAATACAATATTTACAATTTTTGTTGTAATTTTAGCACCTTTCTGTTTTTAGCTTTGGAAGAAGCCGATGCTGTTTTGTTGATTGGTACCAACCCTCGTTATGAGGCTCCTTTGGTAAACACCCGTCTGCGTAAGGCTTATGTCCACAATGAATTGGAAATTGCTTCCATTGGCTCTAAAGTAGATCTCTCTTATAAACATGATCATTTGGGTGATGATGCTGGTTTGATTACCAAGGTATGCTCTGGTTCCCACGCTTTCTCTAAGGTTTTGGAGGGAGCCAAGAAACCCGCCATTATCATTGGTGCTGATGTTTTGGAACGTAACGATGGCTCTGGTATCTTGGCTACTGTTTCTGCTTATTGCAAGAAATTGAACAAGCCCGTACGTTTGTATTTTTATAAATTTTATTGCACTTGAGTACTAAATATTTCCTAATTTACACTTTAGAACTGGAATAGTTTGAATGTTTTACAAACGAATGCCGCCCAAACTGGCGCCTATGATGTTGGTTATCAACCTGGTCTACAAGCTGCTATTAAGGCTAAACCAAAAGTTTTGTTCTTGTTAGGTGCTGATGCAGGCAAAATCAGCCGTGATCAATTGCCTCAAGATTGTTTCATTGTTTACATTGGCCACCATGGTGACAACGGTGCATCGATTGCTGACGCTGTCTTACCTGGTGCTGCTTACACTGAAAAACAGGCTACTTACGTTAATACCGAAGGTCGTGCCCAACAAACATTAGTTGCTGTTTCTCCCCCAGGAATGGCTCGTGAAGACTGGAAGATTGTTCGTGCTCTTTCTGAAGTAGCCGGTAAGTATGAAATATTTTTATAATTTAATAAAAATCCGTCAACAATACAACAAGTATGCAGTTATTCTGTGAATGCTGACGAAATTTAAGTCATTCCTTTTGTATAAGAACATAATGTAGAGTTTAGTAAAAAAAATTGATATTTGTACATGGAAATGATGAAAATATTTAACTAGTTATCGTTTTGTTAGGAGCCCGTATTCCCAAGCTATAAAATCTTGGACAATCGATTAATAAAACTTTTAATTGAGTTGAGACCGTAGGGTTTAATTGTGGACAATATTGGATCGAATAAAGAATTCGTTTGCAGGAGACTATCTCGTGCTTTCGTGCCAATCCTACAAAACAATTGGCGAACACAATCGCTTAACCATCCGCTTCCGAATTTGGAAATAGTGATTCAGCAGCGATTAGTTAAGAGAAATGTGGTCAGAAGAAGGCTCAGGCAATCGAGGAAACTGGGTTAAAATTATGAAGATAAATATTTACATTATTTCATATTTTAAGTTTACCGGCTTGCGTTTTCGACTTTTTCGAAGAAAACCCGTAAAAATGGAGTATTTTCCTTTTGCTTATGCCTCTTTAAACATTTCAGAGTGAAAAATATGTATTTTTTTATACAAATTCTCATATGCTTAACGCCAAAAGATGTTTTTACAGCCCAAGATAAAGATAAAGCGAGCAACTGAAAAAGTAATAAATTGATTAGTTTTTATCATGCCTTGCACATCGTCCGATTTGATATTCTAACAGATGGCCTCCTTAAAATATGATCATCATTATAGTGATCAGTCTATATAAAACGATCAAAAGTATTATCCATTAATTTCTTTATTAACTTCTTTTCATATTTTAGGAACTCCCCTACCTTACGACACCCTTGACGAATTACGCAATCGCATTGAAGATATTGCTCCTCACCTGACTCGTTGGGGCAAATTGGAACCTGCAATCTTCCAAGGCTTAGCTGATCAAGTAGCAGCGGTAATATTGCCTTTTTCATTTTAATTTCCATAAAACCAAACAAATTAAAATTTTCATATTTTTTTTTATCATTTTTAGGCAAAATCAATTGATAACTCAGCAATCGATATTAAATTGAAGGAATTACGTGATTATTTCATGACTGATGCTATTTCTAGGGCATCTCCAACCATGGCCAAATGTATATCCGCGGTCAATAAGCAAAATACTAAACAACAACAACGTGCTGTTTGTTAAATTTTAGTTAAACTTTCTTCTTTCGTGAAGCGTTGTAAGAGTGTTTTCAAAACACAGTTTAAATTAAATTTATTACTACTATTAAACTTAGCTACAAAATAAATAAAATTTAAAACAAAATCTTTAAAGTCACTCACCCAAATATGCAAGAATTAAATTAATTGAAAAATATTATTAAAAATATTACAGAATATAGTACGTATATGCATATATAAAATAAAATAAAAACACAAAACGAATTTGTTGTAGTTCCGATGTGTATCTGAATTGTCTATTTCAAAACTTTTGTAATGTATAAAGTGTAAAAAGAGAAAATGCAAAGAAAAAATATACAACAAATAGAAAAGGAATTTCTAGAGGCGTTTTTTTATTCCAAAATCGTTTACAATGTTATGTGAAAATAATAAATTTCTGTGCAAACAAAAGTAATGAATTTACTTTGAAATTTGTTAAAAATGAAATGAAAATGGTATACGAGTATTTTAAAGAGTTTGTGTTGTAACAACTACAGGCATTGAGTCAGAAAATGGTTCTAGTCGTATGGATTTTCCATAAATAGAACAAAGCTTAGTTAATAAACGAAAAACGATTTAAAATTCATTTTTATTTAACTGAAAACAAACACAAAAGATGTAATACAAAAACAAGTAAATTATAAACAAAAGGGAAATCTCTATTGACGTTCATACAACAAATTTAAAGATGCTCGGTATTGGCTAAAAAAATTACGAAAATTCGCTTCATTTTCCTTGACGTCTTCTGTTATTTCCATTTTAACTGCTGCAGGCATTTGGGGAAATTCATTTGTCTCTTCATCTTTGCACGTTTCTTTTTCGGTTTCATTTATTTCTTGTGTATTATTGGAAAATGTTTCTTGGTGTTGTTTGTCTTTAAATTTTATAAACTCTTCCATTGCAATATCGGTTTCCGTATCAAAATTGTTTGAATCGATTTGAGTTACGGAATAGGTATTATTACTATTTGGATCACTTAAATGAATGGTTTCATTATTTTCAGCCGTTTTGAATATCGGTTCAAGGTTTGAAGAAAAATTCAAATTAATTATTGAATTTCCAGTATCAGTATTTGTAACGGAAATATTTGGATTATTCTCAATTATATTCGTTGGGTAGTATTGAATTATATTAGGATCGGAGTTATTGAATGCATTCGTGGAATTAAAACCACTATCGGTACTGCAAAGAATTGTTTTACGGCAATGTAAAATTAAGATGTAATATAAAGCAGATTGGTTGAATAAAAGTATTTGTTAAATTACAAAAAATTCAGTCACATTTAATAGTTTATTATGAATAAAATATAATGTAAAATTGCTTCGGAATGAGGCCTACTAAATGCACAAATTAGAGAAAAACTCGTTAAAAAAAATAATTTTAAGATAGTCATTACAGGGAGTAAACAGGTCAATCAATACTTTTAGAAACTGTTCGATTTTCGAAATTTTTCGAAGCATTTTTTACTTCAATGGGTGTGTGATCCACACGTCCAAATCTATATTGTACACACGGCATGAAGCAATCACACTTACATACATATATAATGAAATGTTATTTACATAATCTTGTATCAAATGTACATAAGTACTTACCCATTGTCGGCCACAATTTTTCTCACTTCCATTGAACCGTCTTCATATTTTGGTAAATAATCCCCAAAGAAACGTGAAATCTGTTCTTTGCTACAATTACCATAATAGCCCGCATATTCAGGGCGAAAATCTTCGCCTAAATTTAAAACCGAATCATGAGGATTTTCGAATAACTCCACAGGCAACTCAATAACTTGATCTTCTTCAGCAACACTCGAACGATTAGATGTAACATCTGATCTAGATTTTCGACGTTGACCGGCATCAGAAGCTAGAAGCTTTTCCTTTAAAATACGCGTTTCATTGTAAAAATGCAACATGGTCTGGAAGCGTATACGGCTTTTCTTAATTCTTGAAAGTCCCCCATGAGACATGAAACACAAGTCGCCCAACATCCTATCCGATACTCGTTTGGGTATGGCGGTGCTTTGATCACCAACATTGTCCGGTTGCTTTTCTGATGACATATCGCCAAGCAGCTGATATGAGTGTCTACGAATTTTAGCCAATAAATCCAAACGATGACGTTGGAAATTATCATTTTTATATTGCAAAAGTAAATCTTCTTCGGCTTCTGGTGTAGCATTTAAACGTTCAAATTTGAACTCTTCCAAATGTTCCAAGAATTGTGAGCTATTTTTTATTTTGAATATTGACCGGTTAGAATTCAAATAGTCTTCAAGGCTGACCAAATCTAAAAGTATGACGGTGCCATCACGATTCCAACGCAAAAAATCACAATATTCTAGATGAATAACCAGCCATAGTTTATAGGGAAACGGAAAGTTCAAAATATCAGGGCGTGATATATAAGCAATATTTGTATCCATAATGCTGGATTAAGTTAGTAATTCACGATCAATTATTAAAAATTCTTTAATGGAAAATATTGATAGAAAATTGCAGCAGAAATTCTTTCACACACAGTTAACGGCTCTCAAGCTATATTAAACAAAGTTGCATTTGACAGGGTGTTTCAACATATAATTAATGTTGTAAAATGATCATAGTGTTGCCAAAGCAATTTAAAGAAATAATTATCGCATGTGGAACAGAGATAAAAATTTAATCGGGTAATTTATTAAAATAGAACGGAAAAGGGAAGATAATTCGTATGCTATACTTAACTCCTTACGACAATTGTCTAATTGAATTATTTTTTATTGTTCATTGACTTCAGTGTTAACCCATATAATGTATTTTCGTTTGCCTTCCTTTAGAGCATGACAGTCGCCCAGAATAGAATCCTTTCAAAACGTGAGGATATACTTCTACACTAAATAGAAATAATGCCAGTGAAATAATTAGCCACTTCTGTTTTTATTCTCTCGGGCTAAACCAAGCAGTTATATTTAATATTTCCAACAGAATACAGTAATCCCTCGAAAAAATTCGACGTTAATCCAAACGACGTAAATCAAATTTCATATTGCTCATACTACAGAGTAGTATGTTTTTAACAAGGAACTTAAAAAAGTTACCGTAATTCCTCGATTTACGTCGCAGTTGGTTCAAAAAAAAAAGGCGACGTAAATCGAATGACGACGGAAATTGAAGTTAGAGGAACCAAAAAATTTGACGACGTAAATCGAAACAACTTTAATCGAGGTGACGCAAATCGAAGGATTACAGTACAGAAATATTATGTCACCCATATCCGTACATATAAGGATTGTACTTAAATCTATCGATTCCATTAGAGCATGTGCTCTGTGCAGTTTTATCGGCTTGATGTGCCTTATCCAATGAGGGAACATGTTGTGCGAAACTTACCGTTCCGGTAAATGTTATTAACACAACAGCGCTTTCAATTTTTGCATTTATTTAATTGATCTGATATAATGATTTTGCTGTTTTATTAGAAAAAAAAATTATGTCTATTTAAATTTTATAACTTTTAATAATTCGTTTTATTATTATTATAATTCTTATTAAAAAAAATTGTTACGTACACAAAGTGTCATCCAAATTTTACTCATTAATTTATAATTACTTTAAATAAAAAGACGAAGAAATAAAAATTATCATTAGAATAATAATAAAATAATAAAGTAGGAAAAGAGAAAATTAAGAAAAATTTAAAACAATTACGTTTTTAATAGGTGTATGTTTTATGTTTTTTGTTTTAGCTTTTTTGTATGCATGTATGTATGTATATAAGAGGTTTAACAAAAACTATATAAAAATTATATAGGGAGTGAGGAAGTTTTAAATTAAATTATTTAATTTATGTATTTATTTATTATTTTATAATCTATATAATATATATATATATTATTTTTTTTTAATTTCGAAACAATTATTGATTTAATTTATGTTTAGCAAAGTTTTATTATTATTTTACGAGTTTTTTGTTCATTTTTTTTAATACATATTTATAATTTAATATCAATTTATAATTTATAAACTATTATTTTATTTAAATTATATATATGTATGTATGTATATAGTAGATATATAGTTTATATAAGAGGGCGAAAGTAAACGTAGTATGTATTATATTTGCAAATATTTTACGTTAATTTTATTTTGTTATAATCTTTTTTATTTTATATTATTTTTTTAAATTTCTACTACCATCATGTCTTGAATGTTACGTAATAAATCTTGCATATTTCACAATAGATCCCTATGGAATACCCAGGTATGTTTTGTATGGGCGAATTTATGAGACAACCACTGAGATTCTAATAAATTGAAACGATCTCTACTAAGATACAACGGTTTGCCACGTCTGGAAAAAGCAAAATTTGAAAAAGAAAAAATAAGCAACGTTATATTATTTCTTAGATCGCAATCTATATAGTGCTTGGTATATAGGTAGGGTTAGTTAGAAAGATAGGATTTTATACTTCCTTGGAAACTTTTTTTATTGCTTGAATTCACTAAATCTAAGATTTATATACGATTTATACTCACTTAAGATCACGATCTTCTTCATCAAAATCATCCAAATACAGTGAACCCCATAGACAAGCACGACGACCACGTATTACAATTATATAGGTCGACGTCACAACTAAGAATATACCAATACCACCGCCACAAGATATCGTATGCTAAAAACAAATGATCATGAATTTTCAAATGAATGCCGTTTTGCTTTTCTGATAACTTACCCTAACAGCCTCACAACATTCATTCTCAGCACAACAGTTTTGTTTTAAACAAACTATAGTGCCACACAGTAAGCAGATAGAACTTTCTTTCGGAACTTTATAACAATTTAGACAGGGTCTTTCATGGTAATACTAAAATCAAAAGGGAAAAATAAAAACAAAAACCATGATTAAAAATTCGAAATAAATCCAATATATCGAATGATTTTTTATAAGTTACCGTAAATAATCTTTCGTATTCCCTTGGTAATTCTAATAATTTTGGCTGTTGCCACGATGCATGTTGGTTGAGTAGTACCAATTCTCGAACGGTATCGGTTGGTGGACGTATATTCATTAGTTGTTCACACCAGAATTTCGGTAGAGATTCCTCTGTGCCTGGTATAAAACATAGACCTTTCGATGCATTAAAGCAATCCCAATCCATTGAATCGGTAACCAATTCCAAGTAGTAAACTAAACGCACAAACTCTAGGCCAGGCGCTAAAATTTCTGGCATTTCATTCCTATACAGATGTTGACGCAGTAAGGCCGCTATACGCAAGAATGGTAGACAGAGAGTCTGTAATTGCGTTTCCATCGATTTTAGATTGACTTCTATGCCCAGTAGGAAGTTATCTTCGCCAGCAGTGCTATTACCGCTACTGCCCAAAGATGAACTTGCCGCAGCTGCTGATGTGGAAGGTATACTATCGCGTCTAAGATGAGACAAACGATTGGTGTTTTTCAAAACTAAGGCCATAGCGCGACCCAAATACGAAATATTTGGTGAACGCATGGAATTACGTCGGCTAGAGAGTGAGTTTTGTTCAGCCGAGGGTGACGCATTAAAGTTAGCCAATATATAATCACATTCTAAGTCAGTCAAAGTGATGCAAAGTTGTACAACAATTTGATAATATAATAAATTGTACATGACTTTAACCATACAAGTGAAATATTCTGAAATTTGTTAATAAAAAGCCGTAATTAAAAATTTACTAAAACTAAAGTCCAAGTCCAAGACTAGTTAGTATGCATTTCTGGAGGCTTTAACTTACCCTGATCTAAATGTAAAGGTGCTAAAAGTATAAATTTCAATAATAAGGCTATGGGATCTGCCAAAAGTCCCGGTATTACTTCGCGGCAATGTGAGGGCACTGGTGCACTCTCTTTTATCGGCATACCAGCTAACGAAGCCCAAGAGCTCCATAAAGGCCATTCGACTAGCACCCGCACATGCACGGATAGTACATGTAACAGTGGGACAATGCAGTCTCTTTTTGGCTTATAACGTGTAGGATTTGTGGTACATAGTGAACCACCACGCTGTATAATTTCAGACTCTAAATTGGTGCGAGCTATTGAGGTAACAAATATGAACAGACTGCGGAACGTTGGTGGTATTCGTTTCATTTTACGATTCGTGATATTCGTCATGTCTTCCATTGCCCGACCCATGGCTTCAGATAGTTTAGTAGAAGTCTGAAATAAATTGTAATTGATTGAGCCTATGGAGTATGGAAAATTACGGGGAATAACTTACCGGTGGTCTTTCGTTTTCCTTAATGAGATTTGTTAGCTCTGAGACTAGCTGTTCAAATGGTTGTACTCCAGAACGAACAACTGGTGTGGGACGATCCAATTGAGGACTTAGAGGCAAAACTGAATTGGAAAGCTGCCTGCATACTGGGCAATAAAATTCTCCCCGCTCATGTAAATGTTGCCTTTGGCTGGCGTACAAAGTCTTTAGATAAGCGTCTAAGCAACTAAGATGCAAATGGTGGCCACACGACTGTACATGGACACCATTTTCATATGCCATATTGTTCGAAAGATACCAGGATTCTTCACCAAATTTCAAACTTAAAATTTCCGTACGTCTATTAAACTCTGTGGCTAACCGAGTGCTATGTTTAAGTCTTTCTTCGTCTTCAGGCGATAAAGGAAGTGGTAACCGCTCAGCCGTTCTACGCCGATGGCCTACAATGCCACTTGATTCTACTAGAACCACCAGTCCTATAGGATTCGACTCTGTGCTGGGTGTGGTGCAATTGCATATGATGCAATCGTATTCTTTTTCGCGGGGTTGTTCTTCATAAAGCTCCTCTTCTTCCTCCATGCCAGCGTCTAAATTATTGGCAGCCGCCGTTTGCATGAACTCCTTCTGCTTATTGGCAAATTCTTGCATCATCTTCATTTGCCTTTCGCGTGCTCGCTTGCGTCGTTCTTCTTTTTCTTTAGCTTCTCTAGCCTTGGCTTCAGCCTGTTTTTCTCTTTGATTTGGCCAGAGTTTGCTTCTAATTTCGTCAATATTTTGGGCACAAGTTTCATCGGCCTTCGCTATCTTTCGCAGAAGATTACCAATAAAGTAGGGCCCATCACCAATACGTGAATCGGACACTTTAATGTTACGCTTTTTAGTTTGACTAGAAGCGGCTTTAGCTGCCGCTGAAGAAGTTGAAGGCTCCGCGGAGTCTTCACAGTCTACATCCATGGCTGAGTATAATGCATCTCCTTTTGCTCCATTCTCGTCTTCTGCTTCTTCGTCTTCAGGATCGATGCAAGAGAAACTGTCTAAGGTGCCACTCAGTTGGGAGTGTAATTTGAGGAGTAAAGATAAGATGCTTTCCTCTATAATCACCTCATCTTTGCTAAGGCCATCAATAGCATTGTCCACTGAACGTTTACGATTGCTGGCATCAAAGGCTCGCCGAGCGCCTAAGGCGCTAACACCAAGCGTGGGATTGGAAGGTACAACATCCATGTTGGTACTCGGTACAGCAACGGGTTGGACGCGAGGAAACGGTATTAGGCTACCTATTGAATTGGAATTTGTGGTAGGAGGGAACATTTCAGACTGTTGTCTTTGATTTTGTGCTGGTATGGGATTTCTAGCTTGGTTGGCAGTATTCGTTGAGGTGCCCGGATTCTGACCTTCACGCAAGACCACTTCCATGCCGGTATCAGCTGCCATGGTAATAGGTTGCAGTGAAAAACGAAACTCCAAAGCAGGTGAAATGGATCCACCAGTGTTTTCTATAGCATTGCCTACTTCTCTTAACGAATCATCATCCTGACTATCCTGTCTTATTACAAGACCAGTTTCGGGTACAACTGACAAATCAGCGGGCAAGGCCACTTCCATGTTCTGTAATCGCATAGGCACTATAGCGGTTGAAGTTGTGGTGGCATTAGGAGCCGATGTGCTGTGAAAATAACTCCAAGTCGGCGTTATATCCATAGCACCGGCCGTATTGTCATCCAGATCATAGTCCACATCCTGATAAAATGGATTTGATCTATAATGGGCTGGGGTCACTTGAGGCTCTTGAGATTTCAATGAAATTTTCGATACAATATGTCTTAGATTGCAGCTCAAATTATCCGTGGGATAACACTTGAACAACTTGGGCGGATCTCTGCGCATGCCAAAACGATAACATGGTTTATTTTGATCCTCACATTCTACAACAGCGGCATTATCACTGCCTTTCAGTTTGGTATCTTCACTAGTTTCAACGGCAATTTCCAATAGGAATATTGCTAAGGCCAATAAGTGTTCGGAGACATCTCTCGAATGTACAGCACGATACAAGATCGATAATATAGTCGAGTGGAAGACACGTGACCCCAATATACGACATGGATCACTGAAAGCGGGACCAACTGGTCTGGGCAATCTAAACGGTGGCCATAAATTTCCACTGGCCGGCATTCTATTTTTCGACTTTACATAGTTGGTAAAACGATCCAAAGATGATTGAAAGTCCCGGCGATGAACAGCTCTGAGGAGCACGTGTAAAGGATCGTAATATTCCTCCCATACTTCATCTATGGGTGTAAATAGGCCTTGTTCCAGATTTTCCGAACCCGCTGATGGAGCCTTATACACAGACAATTTCTTTAAGAATGTTTCGAAGTTCTTGGTATGCACATTGCCCGACCTCTCTGGCATCAGTTCTAACAGTTGCGAATGAGTCTTATTCTCTGTCGCCAGCAATGCGCTAATCTCTATAATACATTGGGTGGCCTCATCGTTTCCCAAATTGGTACGACTGGTCACCAGAGTGGCTAGGAATGTTAAGAAACCTTCAAGCATAGAAGTCTGTTCCATCTTTTGCGGCTGCTTGAGCGGTGCTGTTTCCAGCCATTGCGATACACCGAACAGTTCGATGGCATTTTGTAAGAAGAAATATTGTGGTAGATTTGTGGCACAAATTTGCAAAAAGAATAAATCCATATCGGCCATGGAATTGCAAAAGTTGGCTTGAATATAAGTCATGGCCTGACCTTTGATCTGTAGACCGTTGCGCACCCATATGCCGGCTAATATTTCATAGAAAAAACTCTGAAAGATGAATAAGAAAAGAGAGAAATTCAGAATCATAAAAATTATATACAGTGGATGTGTTTTGTTTATAAAAAATATTTCTTTTTATTTCATGTATTGCTGCTGTCCTATCAACAATGTTCTGTAGAATACCCTGCAATTTATTTATTTCAGTTTCATATAAAATCTTTACGTTGAGACATAAACTGTGTATAAATGGGAAGAAAATATTTTAAAATTTATTTTCTATTTTTTATAATTTTAACAAGTGATTGTTCCAAATTAGAAGATTTAAAAGATGTCATTGAATTAACATCAAATTTAGAAACTTCCCTGTTTGAAATACAGTATATAACGGATTTTACAAAAAGCGACACGTTTTGGTGGCCGATAATCAGGGACAAGCAGCGGAGAATTATAAAACGAATTAATTCCATTGAAAGAGACTTAGAGAAACTGACTGCTAAGGTATGGTATACCATTATTATTCGTATACTATTTAAGTCGGTAATACGCGTAATTCATTTTTTTCCTGTATCGAACTTTAGCATTCACATTACATGTCTGCCTTTCAAGATGCCACCATCAACTTTGTTATGAGACATAGTCAGGCCATGATATTGTTTCATAATATCGAAAAGACACGAAATCGTATCGATTCCATGTATCGATAAATGAAAACTACCGAAAGATACCAACATGCCTTGGAACCTTCGACAATTATTCATCTTTGCGAATGGTTTATTAGTCCAAATTCAAATTCCATTAATAATCTACTGAGCATTTTACATTTGGATTTAGTGGGCGGTAGTCATGGAAGTCTGCACAATAGTCCTTTGAGTATTTTGGCACAACATTATGAAGTAAGTACACACAGATAACAAAAAAAAAAGTGCAGTAAATAGGTCATGATCAGACGTCGGCACAAAGAGAACATGATAAAAATGTGACTGTTTTTGTGAGAGGCCTGTGTTAACCCAGAGGAAGATTGTTAGTAATATTTTCAAGTCGACTTATTAACCCAATAATATGTATATGTGAGCGAAAAATATAAAAAAATTGTACTGTGCTAAGTCCCTAAAAACACCGTATTTAACTTGACAAGTATTTTTCAAAAAATCGAAATCATTTCTCATTGATATTAGGGAATCCTATGTAATATTTCTTTGGGTGTAAAATTGAAGTTGGAAAAAATCGACATGAACCTTCTTTTTTAGAAGCTGACAAGCAACTGAATGCATTTTTACGCTCTTTTTAACGAGCATTGTTGATGTTCGTGTCCTATGTGTGTCAAAAGCCGATGTTCTTCCCCTGAGAGACATTGGTGCCGACGTCTGGTCATCATATTGTAAAGTCAGACTTTAAAATTTCAGCGTATATAACATAACAACAAATAAACAACAAATAGTTTAAAAAAATATGGTGACGTTATAAAGTAATCTGCCTCCGATATAACATACTAATGCCAACCTTTTCCTATTTCTTTGTATTTCGTTCGTGGTTTTTAGATGTTTGAATAATTTTATTTTGATTTTATTTATTTATTAGAATACAATTTCAAATTATATTATAATTATCACAAGCTGAATAACATAGATCTTATGCTCGGTGTAATGTAATCGACTAGAATCTCTGGTGGGAATCAAAAGACGTTTACATAAACAATAAAAAATTATTAAGGGGGTTTCGTCAAAGTAAATTATGAAGAGTTCATATGCATGTACATTTTGTGATTCACTGTACATATGTATGAATGTATTCATGAAATATGTGATGAAAGTGCCATAATTTCAAGCAGTGCTGTATTTTTTTCTTTTGTATATGTATGTGTGTATAGGAAACTGATTAATACAACAACAATAAAACATTAACGCAATATAAGCAATGAATGAATGAATTCAATAAAATGAGAAAACTAAAAATACACACACTCATAAACTAAATAGAATAAATTACAACGAAATTAATTGAAAGTAGACACTAAAAATGTTGACCGTGCATATAAATATATATAAGCATATGTATGTATGTATATATAAATATTAATCAAATGTAATTGAAGAGTTAAAGACGAGAGAATAAAATCGCAAGAGAAAGAGAGCAATCCAAGAAATTGCTTAAAATTTATGAGGTTGAAAAAAAAACAGAGAAACCAGAGAGTGTAAATACACAAAAATTATGCAAACAAAGCAAAAGTGATATTTTCACAGCTTGGGAGTATAAACCGTTAAAGACTAGAAGTCAAATGGTTTTTAACATTCGAGTTAGTAAGTCGATACACCATCAGAAACGGCATCTACAGTAACACACATGTGGTGTGTTTTTTTTTCTAATTTTTTAATGTGGCAGACAGTCTGTAAGCAACAATAAAATTTATTGTCGAAAAAATTGCCACAAGCATTTGTGCTATTGTTACTTCTTCTTGAGCATTTCATGTGAATGCT
This sequence comes from Sarcophaga rosellei, assembly GCA_930367235.1. Taxonomy (NCBI): domain Eukaryota; kingdom Metazoa; phylum Arthropoda; class Insecta; order Diptera; family Sarcophagidae; genus Sarcophaga; species Sarcophaga rosellei. The sequence continues at coordinate 81,328,400 of OV884018.1, forward strand.
TCTTCTAGTCATTTTAAAAATAATAATAAAAAAGAGAAAAATAACAAATAAATAAAACGTGAATTAAAAGAAATAGGTACAATTGGAAAAAGAATTTATAAAAAGAAAAACAAAAAATAAGAAGAAAAAAAAAATAAATAAAGCGTTAAAAACCAGTTTTAATTTATTAAAAAAAAAAAATAATCTCTATGTGTGTGTATAAAAATTAATTGTTTAAAACGTGTCAGAATATTAAAAAAAAAATAATAATAATAAAATAAAAATGAAACCTTTAAGTGTCTTCTGGTCAGTTGCATTGCTTTTTATATTTCTGACCAGTCCCAAACAGTCAACAGCGTTAATAGAAGATGCTTTGGATATATTACATGTCGTCAAAGAAGTCACAACGGTCGTTTTAAAGACCTGGGATATTGTACAAACCACACCACTGGGCTCAAATGTAAATTATCCTTTAATGCGTGAGAAACAACGTAAAGTTTTGTCACGCCTTAGGGAAGTCTCAAAACAAATCCAACAAATTGAAGATCAGGCAAGAACATCAACAAAATCTAATTGAAAATCAAAAAAGGAAAACATTGTGAACTTTTTTGTTTGTGTTTAATTTTCAGCATGCCGAACAAGTTGCCGAGGCTATAGATTCTGTCAATAATTTCATAGAAGGCAATATACAATTGTTAGCGAAACGTAACGATATTACCGATACAATGAATCGCATTACGTCACGTTTCCAGCAAATGCAACAGTATGAACTGCATCAGGATAAATTAGAAAATGCCACTTTGTTGACATTTGCCGAATGGACTGTCTCACCAAATGCTTATTCGGTACATCATTTAATGGATCGTTTGCATTTAACCATGTTTGGTCCAGAGGATAAGGCCAACAAATCAAGCGCAAATATGCTTGAAATGTTGGCTTTGAGTTATGAGGTATGAAACCATGAAATGGTACTACAATTTTTTCTGTTGCAGGTTACAAAACACGCACGTATGTATGTACATACATAAGCAATGATTAAAAATTATTATGTATGAAGTTAGAGTAGAAAGATAACAATTTTCGTAAATATTTTATGAAGCACTTCAAACGCCTTAGAATTTCAGATTGTGCAACAAATAATGAATGATTTGCTAGCATGAATATGCTTGTGATACTTTTACATATATAAATATTGTAAAATTTTTATGACCACAAATATCAGTATTCAAGATAATTCCAGTTATTTTTATCTAACTCGGTTTCGATCATGCTATAATTTAAAATATATTCTTCTTCTGATTTGAAATTTCTAACCGTTGAAATATTGTCAACCTGAGAAGAAGATTTCATGCATTGGATGAGAAGATTTCATGCATCTACCACGGAATTCGCTTATTCAGATTACCATTTTTTTCGGTCTCTGCAGAATTCTCTTATTGGCTTGCAAAACGTATATATACTGCAAAACGTATATTCTACACTGATAGAATGATGACCTTATTCCAAAAATGTCAAAATAATTTCTATCAAAATGACATTCAATTGCTTTAATAAAGAAAAGTTTTTTTTATTACGGTTACTCACTTGTAATCGTACTTTTTCAAACAACCAATATTGTATATAAACGAATTCTAAACATATAATTACTTGACAATTCCTATAAACAATAATTTATTAAAAAAATTAAAAAAAAAATATTGTTAATAAGTAACAAGTTGTTGCAAATAATCGCATATTAATAATAACGTTCATTGATAGAATATATGGGGAACAACATTTATTAGGCTATAGAGTTAGATATTTATAATATTGTGATATGTAGTGTTATAATAGCGCCAAAGGTATGTTAAAATGCAAGGGTCCCATAGAGAGTATCAATTGAAACTGTTTAGTCCTATAGAAAATATACTACTTTATTAAAAACTTTAATTTTTGGCTTTTGATTTGTATAAATCATCAAAATTATATTAAGAAATGCATAATTTCTTTTATTAAAAAATATGGTACATAATTATTAAAATATTTCCCTTTATTTTTTTTTATTAAAATATTTAAATTTTAGACAAAGAAACAATATATGTACATTAGAGCGACTCACCAAAAAAAGTGCTCGATGTACCCTCCTAAAAATGAACATTGGACTTTTTTAAGATGACATTTAAAATATTTCGGCTCCAGCTTTGACCTCTCGTGAGCTGGACCATTTCGAAAAAGGGTCTATTTTTCCATGTTTTGTCAATTTGAGAATCTGTTTCCTTACCAACATATACAATATGGGTGTCATAAGAAAGGTTTTTTCAATGCGCGTCCAACTGTATATACAATTTGTCCAAGGACGATCATCCATGTCCTTTTTTTAATGATATTCTGTTAAAAAGAACGGTTTTTGAATTTTTTTTCGGGGTTGTTTGTAATAAAATAACCAAATTAACATATTTTAATCTTTAGTTGATTTAATTAAATACGGGTCTTAGCTTTTTTTGAAATTCGCCCTAGTTCGCGTTTTTTGAGTATAGTTTTGTAAATATAAACAAAAAAATGTAATACCTTTTTTTAATTTGGGAAAAAAATATGCCCACAAAAAGTCGTGGATCATTTCTTTTTTTCTTTCTTTAGTCCTATTTTCATCCAAACATCATCTAGAAACTAAATCCGCCATCATATTAGAGTTAATTTGGTTAGAAAGGAAGAAAAGAAAATATTCAAAAACCGTTTTTTTTACAGAATATCCTTAAAAACAAGGACATGGGTGATTGTCCGTGGACAAATTGTATATACCGCTGGACGCGCCTTGAAAAAACCTTTCTTATGACACCCATAATCTATATGTTGGTTAGGAAACAAATTCTCAAATTAACAAAACATACAAAAATAGACCCATTTTCAAAATGGTCCAGCTCACGAGAGGTCAAAGCTAGAGCCGAAATATTTTAGATGTCATCTTAAAAAAGTCCAAGGTTCATTTTGAGGGGGTACATCGAGCACGAATTTTGCTTCCATACAACTTGAGTCGCTCTAATGTACATACATGATTAAATGCAAATATCGGTGCTGATATACAAATTCTGTACTGTACAGTAGCCGTTTTTTCTTATTTGCGAAATGATAAGGAATTAGAATGCATAATTCTACAGCAATTTTATAATTAGGGGAACCCCTTTTAAAGAATCACAACTTTAATGTATAAAGGAATTCTTTAAAATAGAGAAAAAGAATTAAAAGAAACAATTATTATTTTCAATGATTCATAAATAAATTTCATTTTAACAAGAAGAAGAATAATTGCCAAAAATGTTTTTGGTTTAAATAACAACTAGTTTTTTCCAATACTCGGAAATGTCAATTTAACCACATAAAAACAAGAGAAAAGAGTGTAAGAGTGTATGAAAATAAGACGAGAGTATTATTTATAACATTTAATTCAAAGACAGTTTAATGTCAAGAGAAAATAAAACAAAGAAAGTTTATTTTTCGTCTTGAGTTTTGGACGAAAGCCATGATTCATATTTGTAACCGTCTGATTTATGCAAAAACAAACATTCAAACATTTTTTTCTCCACTACCCGCTCTTTTAGTTAACCCTTGTTAAAGAGCGCGTCTGTTGTACAACATATGTATTGTGGAGAACACAAAGACCGTTCATTTATTACGGGTGAAAGAACCATCACTTTAAATGTTAATAAAAACAATAAATATATTTAGCAAACAGAATTAAATAGAAAAACTAGTTTTAAACAATAACAACAATTTAAATAACAATAGTATGTAGGTACACAGAAAAATTAGCAAATTGGTTATGATGATTCATCATGAAATTTTTGAAGAAAAATATGATAGCTCATCTACGAAAGTTACATAAAGATGTAGAAAAAATAAGAAAAGTATACATAATTTACTTTTGTTATAAATAAATGTCAGTGACCTATTTAAATGTAAAAGTATCATTCATAATGATGATATTTAATCAATGTCGTCGCCTTTTCCACTTTTGCCCATTGCCATGCAACCTCATTAGAAACGAAAACCCAGCATAACAACAATTATAAAAACATACATATGCAGACCAACAACTGAAGAGACATAAAGAAATTCCAAACACTGTATTCCAAAACCTGTAACAACAACAATGTAAAAGGTGGTGGTTGACGCATAAAAGAACAAAAAAAAATCAGCATGAAATTGCATTTGCAATACTTTAAATACTAGTATCAAAACATATCACTGCAGGCGAGTTAAACAAAGGGAGAATACAAGAGAGAGAGTCAGAGATTTTTAAAGAGAGCAATTAATATTGTAAAGTGGGAAGAGTTGGAAAGAACAATCAATATCAAATGACGTGAATTGTTTGTTAAGTGCCTCGGCCACGTTCAAATTCTGGTGTTCAAATTTTGCATATGTGTTGGTAATATTTGTTTGACTCAGCACAGCAACACATCAAATTTCAGCCTTCAAATTTCATTTTAAAAATGTTGTGGAGAAGACAACATCACATGGTTGTCATCGGAAAAAATTCTTTTATGGTTTTCTTTTTTTTTGCAAACATTTTTTTTAGGTTTTCTGAAAGAACATATGGGCTTTTGGTTGGGAGATTGTTTTGTTTTTGTTTGTTTTTTAGTTTTTTCTTTTAATATGACAAATGATTGTTTCATAGTCATTGCCCTGGCGCAGGCAATTAAAAAAACAAAAAAAGGAAACTGCGAAGGGTCTTTGGATGAAAGAGTGGTTGAAGAAAAGGGATGCATTTACGCACCAAAATGTTCTCAATGAACTCAAATTGAGTCCTCCAAATGATTTTCAAAACTTTTTACAGATGGATGAAGGCACATATGAGGAACTTCTAAATTTGGTTGCCCCCAAAATTTAAAAAGAAGATACTCAAATGTGTGACGCCATCTCTCCGAATCAACGTCTATCTATAACATTGCGTTTTCTTGCTACAGGCAATTTCTTTTCTGATTTAAAATTTGTCAGCGCTATTTCGGAACGAGCAATTGGTCGCATTGTTATAGAGACTTATGGAAAAATAAACAAGATTTTAAAATATAATATAAAAGCAATTAAAACAAATTATTAATGGACTTAATTTTATAAATAAAATAATTTTTATTATTTTTTTACAAAACAAAGTTAGTAAAAATAAAGGAACGATCATAACGAATCATAAATAAATACAAAAATACATATACAAAAACAAAACATCCACTTCTTATTATTTTTATTATCATTTTCTGCTACACATTTTCAAAACATCCGCGAACCAGATGGTGATGTTTCTCCTACGAAATCTGCAGAAAAATGAAATTTGAAGTAATTGCCCGCACACACATCAAATTTGCTTCCAATTTCTGCGGAGCAGGTAGCGAAAATCAAAAGTATTTTGATATTCTTCAATCTCTTCTCAGTGTGTACGTGTGAGGACAGTTTTCTGTACGTGTGAGTACAGTTTTACCAATACAATCACAAAAATGGCAGATTGATCAATCTGGTTTGATCGTGGCTGTGCTGCTTTACAAGTTATTACAGCTTTGCTTTCAATCTAAAGTGTTGCCATTAACGATTAATATTTTGTGTTACTTTTAACATCACGGACAAAGTTTTGTGTTTTTATTAAATTTAAAGAAAAAGTTTGCTTTAAACCATGTATATGACTAATACATGCTGTCTAAAAATAAAACACTCAAGTGAAAAAAGTCAATAAAACCATTTTGCAAGCTTGAGTCGGTTTCTGCAGAAAACCAATATGAAGTAGTATTTGATAACGATACAGTTGAGGAAATAATCGCTGGTTTTAAATAAATGTATTTTGCGAAAACATATTTAAATAATAATAAGCGTATCAAAGAAGTATTGTTTATTTTAAAGCAGGATGTTTAAGATGTTAAAATTCACGTTTTAAAAATTTTTTGTAAACAAAAATATGATTTGCACCGTACTTTAATTTGTTTATTTGTATAATAGACTAATCTATTTCGAAATATAGCAAGTTCCTTCGAGAACATATGTATGTATTTTGTAAATTTTGGTGCTGCTTGCTCAAAAGTGTGTATATATTTTAATTTTCATTTTTGATTTCCCGTCATGGATCAATTAACTGCCAAAATAATACAATAGATGGAGCCATACTGTTTCTGTGGTTTTCAAACGATTTACAAATTACTCGTTAGATTGACCTTGGGAAATTTTTTATATATTTTGTTCTTTAAATCGAAAAAGTATTATATATATGTATATATAATATATTATATCTTATATATATAATATCTTATATCTTATATATGTATATAATATCTTATATATATATAATAACTTATCAAGCATTTTTAAATTTTTCAACAATAAAACATTCAAATTACTGTTTAGCGAGAGGGTACTAAATTTAGTTCTATTTAAAGCAATTTTTTATGTACTTGTTTAACAACACTGACTTAAAGCCACATGAAATCAGAGTTGCACAAAGAGAAGAGGCTTTAAAAACGAAAAAAACACAAGCAAAATTGCTATAAACAAGAATTAAAAAGAAAAAAAAAATACAATAATATAACAAAGAGAAAATACATACCTATGAAAATGTAAACAAAACCAGGCAAAAAAGAAAAAAAAACAATAACAAAGAGTAAAACAAAGAAAACTAGACACAAAATGGGGAAAACTCTTCTCAGTAAAGAGTAAATTAAAAATGAGGGAGAAACAGTGTAGGAAATAAATACGATTTGTTTAATGTTCAGAGAATGGATGATAATAAAAAAGAGACAGTTAAAAGAAGATACAAAGAGTTGCCATTTTTTATTAAATTCACATCAAAATACAAGGAAAAACTATTAAGCCATGATATTATTTTAAGCTTAGTTTTAACATAATATGCGTATACTGAATAAATTTAAGAATTCTGTTTGTATAGTTTGATTAACGGCAATTTTTGTTAGTTTTTGGAAACAGGGCAACTCTAAAGTTCTGTAGCTAGCTATAAAACAGTATAACTAAATTGAGTTTTTTGTATTACTGAGACTTATTCTTATTGTAAATTTGGAACGCGTTGGGTACGGTTGAGAGTAGATTGTTCAATAAAAAATAATAAAAAAGAATTAAAATTCCATCGCAAAAAACAAGATTTTAATAAAAAAAAAATCAAGTATAAAACAAACAAAAAACTAAATCGACCGCGACGGAATTCACGTTTCAATTTATTTGCTTTAAAAAAAATGTAAAAAACAAGCGAAAAAAAGAACTTAAATTAATGCCAATTAATTAAAAAGAAAAAGGCAAACAGAGATTAGTAAAGAAAGAAAAGTAAAGGGTCTCAAAACGAAAAGAATATTAAATGATTATAAACGACTTTTAAACAAAATCAAATCAAAATAATTAAAAAAACTTTTTTTTTTTGATTTTAAGGTCACTTCGACAACCACACAATAATAATACAACGATTTGGTTGAAATAAATAACAAAAAAAAAAAGAAAAAAAAAACAATAAAGAAACGAACAATTTCACATTTCACACAATTTTTTTTTTGTATTTTAAAGAATATATTAAAATGTAAAACGACGTATAGAGGGGTTTATTGAAGCTTTTTATAGACGGATTTTTATCTATCGCTTAGCTAAATATCCAGCAGATTACATATGTAGTTAAGGAAGTCATAAACAAAATCATTAAAAGAAAAATAAAACGATTGTGAATTCATCTGCATAAAATTTTCATTTATTTTGCAGAATAATAGCGAAAATTTTGCTGATTTAAGCAAAAAATAAAATTAATAAGAAGAAATGCAAATGTTGAAAACTACATATCGAGTGGTGGTGGCTAGCTAGGAATCAAATAGAAAAATTTCAATATATTGTAACTCTGAAATTTTTTTTTCCATTTGCAATCCATGGATTAAATTGTGCACTTTTTTACTTTGAAATTATGAAATCAATGCGTAAATTAACTGCTAAAAATGTCTCCTATGTATATTAAATCAATTATTTCAACTCATTTATGAAACTGAAACGATACAAATAAAAAATTTTAGCAGGAAAATGTGTTACCGCCATAGCACTAGAAGTAATTGAATTAAATTTTTCTTCCGATAAACAAGGGAATAATTTTTATGATTACTTTGCTTTTCGCCATAAGCTAAAATAAGCAACAATTGTATTATTCTAAAATGGCCAAATTTCATCTCCAAAGTCAACTGTAACCAATAAAATGTTCTAAAAAAGTTTAAAACCTTTACAAAATGGAGTGATTGTTAACAGTGAAAGCCGAATAATAATAAGATGAGGACAGTATCATTAGTGTGCATGATAATTTAACACTTCTGCAGATCTCTATCAGACCTTTAATCTCTATCAGTTCAAACAAGTAATTTCAAAGCACAGTAATTTCCTATAGTTCGAAAAATCGCTTTATGTAGATCATACTTTTATTTTCATTATACATTGTGATCACTTTGCTATTCGGCTAAATTCATTCAGTTAGATTCTATAAGACACCTTTTAAGCACAGTAATTGCCTTCTCGCTTTAAAATTCCAAAAAAGGCCTTCTAAACCAATGAGTTTTTAGTTCGGCAGCCAATTCATAGACCGTATTTCATCTTATTTAAAATGAAGTGTATTCCATTGCAAAAAAAATAAACATATATACATTCTTGCTTGTGATATACATACAATTTTTTTTTAGCAATTTAGTAATGTAAACATTTGCAAACAGATTGATAATTGTTACCACAGAAATGCTTGTATAAGCGAAAAAACAATTTCATGTAGAGGGAAAATATTGCTTAAAATATTAAAGTTTTTTGAATAATAAAAAATACATACATACATATTTATGATATACAGTACAGCAACATTTTACTGCAAGCTATACAATACAAATTAGAAAATTACCAGCCACATTACGATAAGCAGTTGACTTATTAATATTTGTATTTGAAAGTAAGAATGCTTCTAATCCCCTTTTTCCTTCTTTTACCAAGAACACCACAAAAACTGTTATTGTGTGGCGGTTATGGTTTCGAAATGAACGCACATTAAATTAAATATTTACGTTTCTTGAATTATCAACACAAACAAATAATGACAAAAAAAAATAAAAAATAAATGCTTCTTAAACTTTTGCATATATAATAACATAAGGAACGAGAAATAAGAACAAAAAAATAATAAAAAAAAACATATTTGAAAAGTAAACACCTAAAAAAAGAAAGACGCTTAAAAATTACAATTTTTTAACAACCACATACGAATGACGTCGTCAAACAAAAGATTAAGAAAAGCCAATGGACTGATGGCAAACATAATGTCACTATTACTAGCTTTTCTTATTTGCCTCACGGCGGTAAATATAGAAAAATGCACGGCTCTAGACAATATACCAACCATTGAAATCGATGAGACGCGTGATCAATATTTGAGTTTAGAGCAATCGTTATGGCAACATTTGAATCGTTCGCCAAATAATCGTAATACTGAACAGCAAATGCGTAAAATTATCGATAGTCATCGTAAACTTATTAACGAACGCATGAACTCTACCTGGCCTATGGGAAAGTATGAAATATTGAATCACTATGAATGGAGTATTTTGGAGCGTGACCTACAGCAAATTGAAACTCTATTTAATGCCTTCAAGCTTCTATTGAATTCCGAAGAGAATAGTGTTGAATTGACACGTTCAAATGATTTGGAAAATTTAATCGAGAATATATTGCGTAACGATAAAACATTTTCAATGGATCGCATATTTCAGGATACCGAATTGATAATGGTGAAACAGACAATGTATTATCGTGCCATGATGGTTAGTCGAAATATTCGTTATTGTATATGTAATATTTGTTTATTATTATTAGCGATGATTTTAAATGAAAGATATAAAAAAAATTAATTTTATTATAACACGCTACCTGGCGATGATAATGTAAAAAAAATAATAAAATTTTTGTCCATTTTTAGCAATGCGAATGGAAAAAGTTTTTGAGATATTAAAATGTGCAACGAAAAATATTTATTTATTTATTTTTTTTTTTTTTGATATATGGAAATCGATTTAACAAAAGTCTAAACTGTATTTCAAAACAAGACTTGAGTTTTTCTTTCTAAAAATATTCCAAATAGCTAAAATTTTAGTTCAGTTTTTTTATTTGGGCTTCTTCTATCTATTCAACATGCATTTTTTTTTTCATGACAAAATTATCTTTAAACTATAACAAAAACAAAAAAATAATCTACTCATTAGTATATTTAGATTTCTATTACATGATGAAACATTCAATAGGAAATTAAAAACGCCATTTAATATTAAAAAAAAAAATAAAATAAAAACATCTGGGAATTTGTACATGACATTTTTTTTTATTTGCAAACAATAACACAACAATAAATTAAATTATTGCAAATATAGACATACATACATATGTATGTATTTAATAATAATTACTAAAATGAGTATGGACGACTGCAGCACAAAACCGATAAAATTATAAGAAAGACCACCTTTTTTAAACAAAGAAAAATAACATCTTTTCATGAATTATTAAACATTTTTCTCCCTCCCTCTGCCTCACTGTCTCTCTCTCATTCTATTTACAACAGGCCTCTAAAGAAGAAAGATGTTTAAATCGACAATCGACACAACAATTTATATACTCATTATATACGGATATTGCATTAACGGAACTTAAAGGTTACACCATGATGGAATTCTCATGGATGATGTTGAGAGTATATGGCAAGGGTAAGTTAATGATAAGTTTAATGAAAGTTAAAAAATAAAATAAATCATAATAATTCCCTACTATTACACTCTAGGAAATTTCACACAAGAAGCCGAGCTAATGCGTAATGACTATGAAAAGCGTACGCAGAAAACTGTACGATTGTTGCGTGAGGTCATGAATCGTGCTGATCGCATTGTATGGCGTTGTGATCCCGAAAAATATATTTTAGGCGAAACCTATGAAGAGGTGACACGCTTAATGCAAGGCTATGTAGAAAATGAAGTCGATATGAATTATAATCGTGAATGTTGGAAGACGTGTGATGATTTTGAAAGTACCAAAAATGAAGGTTGCTTTAAGGATAAATTCTGTGCACGTCAAGAGCGTTGTTCGGGTCACATACATAACTGTAATTATGTAGATTCTGATATGGTGATTTGTCCGTCGGTTAGTAATATTTTTTTTTTCTATACAAATTGTACAATATCTAATCTATTTATTTTTGCAGGCTCGTGATAGTGTACGTCGCTATGAATTTATTGAATATGAAAATGGCGTAACATTGGGAAAGCCCAGTAATTGTCCTCGCGGTAAAACGCCGGTAAGTATTTAATTGTGTGAGAATTTCTAACTCACACAAAAAATATATAAAAAATCTACAATTTTATTGCCTTTAACTCATAAATATTTAGTGACATTGAAATTAATTAAGAATTTAGATTTTAAAGCTTGAAAATATTGTGTATAATCTAACGGCGAGCTCGAATTACTTTTACAAATTAAAAAATATAAAAAAGATGAATTTGAATACTTAATAACCCTGAAGGAATATGAGAATTCCTTAAATAAGGTGTCAAAATTTAATATACAAAGCTGTATGATCTCATAATACTTTCACAAACTAAAAATGATTTGAAAAAATTCTGTATTTAAATAACTTTAAGCCTTAACCATTTTTACACTTGCATTTACATCTAAACACTTTGAAAGAATTTTCATTTGTAATATTTTCCTAAAAAAAATACTTTAAAGGTTGAGTCATGGTGGCGTTATTTGTTCTGGCATTGTTCCTATTGTTTCTGTTTGTGTGATGATCAATACAGCTCGAAAACCGATCGTTATTTCAATTTACGTGAAACTTTATCTGACGTCAATAACAACAAGTAAGTTGTTGATAAATTTGTCATGAAATTTTAAACTTAAAAAAATTTATTTTTTTAATCTTCTTTACAGTGTTGTAACGGGTTTACGTTTTACGAAAAAGAATCGTGTATTCCATTTGCAAATACAAGAAGGCCAGTTATTGCCAAGAGGCATGATTAATGAATCAACTTTAGCTTGGAAGAAGGTAGACAATTATACTCTCAATGAAAAGGGTGTTCATAATAATAGAGATTATTATACGTTGAGTTATGGTGCTCGTTCTATTGATTTGGATGATATCCATACGGAGGATAATGCATTTGTGGTGACTGGTGTACGTTTTCGTGTAGTGGGTGCCCATTTGAATTTGGAAGCTAGATTAAGTGAATTTAGTTTCGAAACCGGTCAATTGGTAAATCCCAAAGAAAATAGTTTTTGGAAATCGAATGATAATACGGATGTCAGTGGTGATAGAAGGTATGTATATTTCAAATCTTTTAATATTAAGAAATGGAATACAAAACTAAAAAATATATATGTTTATATATATATTTCTTACAGAGCCAAAATTGTTTTGGATGATCCTGATATCCCCACACGCACCAAGGCTAAATCACAGCCCGATTCACGTCATAATCAATATTTAGAATTTTCAGCTTCAAGTATACAAAAGGATGCTGCCCAGTCTACGGTACCATTTATTGATATACAAGACGTTGTCTCTAAGCCCTCAGTGCCTTTGGCTGGCGTTGGCATTTATCACAAGGGAAGACCTGGTTATGGTGGATTTTTAGCTCCAAAACTTATGACTTATGATTTCGCTCCACATATTCATACACCTCGTAGAATTTAATTTTATGTTTACACATTTTCATAAGCATTTGCTATTATTATTCTATTAATATATTTTTTATATTATTTTTGATCCTATCTTAAACTCATAATTATCTCTCTATGAATTCGCGTAAGTTTTAGTTCAAAAGTGCTGTAGAACGAACAAACTTTTTCTTAATTTAAGTATATTTTCTAGCAGTGGATCGATCATAAATGAAAGCATTCAATTAAATGCTAAATTTATATACTATATTTAATTATTTCGAATACTGTATTTAAGTGAAATTAATTTCAAAAGTATGTAGTTTGTAGAAAAATAAAATTTCTTAAAATTAAACACAATATATTTACATAAATTGCTATCATTTGTTATGGAGAGCATATGACTTTTAAATGTTTAATATCAAAACTTAATATGCAAATCAAGCTACATCATCTTTTTCATGAAACAATGTTGTTTTCATATAAAAATCCTAAAAATTGAAGAAAATGAGATAAGATCTTCTAAATCAGATAGCCTGACGTCTGAAGAAATTGAATCAGCAAAGTAGACCGAATAAGGTTACCGTCTGCTGGGTCAAAGATCATGTGGAAATTCTCGGAAATGAGCAAGCAGTAGAGTTTGCGAGGTGGGAGTGTCCATGCCGATGATGGGGAAAGAACCTTTTTGTGGACTGCGAGGTGATGTTTGAAAAGAGATGCTCAACAAAAGGGAATATAAAAAGAGATAAAGACTCTTCTCAAGCCAAGTGGGTTTAAGGCAATCAAAACTTTTGTTAGGAAATTATAATAAGAAATATCTGAACCACGCATCAGACTATCAAGAAATAATCTGAGGTTGATAATCGATGATTTGACAGGGCCCTGTAGACTCAGAATACATTTATTCTCGAGCCGGACATGGAGAAGGAAGAAGAAACAAAAAAAAATTTTGTTAATCGACAACTTTTGATCAGAACATACATACATACATATGTATGTCGAAAACATTAATACCGAAATTCGTAAATTGCAATTAAAAATAAAATAAACATGTAGAAACGATCAACAGCTAACAGAAATTGTTTCCATACAGCAATGTCTGTTGAAGATATAACTGCATATTTAAAAATATGGATACATTTTATAACCAGTCAATGCTCCATTTGTAATACGATTTGTAATGTTGAGGCGTAAAGCAACGTATAATTCTATATGAGTCAAATCTATTTAAAAAGTATTGGAAATATTTTTTCCAATATTTTCTTATTTACCACTCCATACATAATATCACACACTGTTTGTTTATCTTTCTGTAATCGAAGAAACCAAAGTAAGCAAAATGAGCGCAAAGCAACATACATTTTCATATAAATCAATAAATGATAATGATTTCTTTATTTGTTGCTTGTTTAAAAAAAAAAAAAAAAAAAAAAAAAACATGAAACATGAAGTCGCCGTGGTCTAGTAGGTAGTGTGTTGGCTTATTAGACGAAAGGCCCGAGTTCGAATCCCAGGCCAGACATCAAAAACAAAATACAAAAAGTATTTCTTCGGCGACTTTCTCTCAGCAGATTTCTGGCAAAAACTCTGAGAGTAAAAGTTGCCATGAAAAGTTTCTCAAAAAAATCTGTCGTTCGGAGTCGACTTTAAACTATAGGTCCCGCCACTCATGTATAAAATTAACGCACACAACATGAGAGGTGTTGAGAAGCTAGGCCGTAATCCTGACTGAAGGGTTGTAATGAGCCAATTATGTATGTATGTATGTTGCTTGTTAGAAGAGACCCATTTATAATGTAATTTGCCTTTAACAAGCGTTCGTTGCGTGGGAATGTTAAGTAATACTTGTAACTATTGAATGAATTAATTCATTTCGAATTATTAAAGAAAGATAACCATTTATTTCCAATGCAACTTGATTGTCCAGTAAGACAATCAGCAAAATTATTGCTATAAAATACTCGATTTATATTTGCATTTTAAAATCTTCGAAAGTTCGAACTATTCGAGATTGGGTTGTTAAAATGACTAACTCCAAATTAAGTGTTTCGCTTTGGAAAGAATCATTCGACATTGATATTTACACAGAGCCATAATGGTCTAAGTGGATTGTTTAGTATTTTCGAGAAATTTAAAAAATACATTGGCCAAGGGACTAGTCTATAGTTATAAATGTTCACTTTATTGCATTTTAAAGAATTGTACGACAATTATGTGAATCCGAATAGGAAATTTCTTCTTTATGGTATCTGATTCCAAGATTTATAAATATGATTCATGATAAAGATTTAAAAATTGATTTCTAGTTTGTTGTGCATTATCAGTTTTAAAGCAGAAGGAGAAGAAAGAAAGAGGTCTGAGACTATAGAAGCTCAAATTCAAAGTTCAAATTTCAGAAACTTAACATAAATATCGCATTTAGCAGACGTTTTGAAGGAATTTTATTTGTTTATAAAAAGAAATTCAAATGCGCTTTGCAGATTTACTAAGTATTGAATAAAATATTATTGCGTGACGACAAAATTTACGCTTCGTAAAAACAACCGACTTAAAATTGTTCAAAGAACATATAACAAGCCTATTAGGTACCTGCTTGCTGTTAATACCAAATTCATTATCTGCCTACCCCATGCAGATGGAAACCCAAAACAAAGACATTTGCAAATTTAAAGGCACATTTGCTTTGTGACATTAAATTTGAGCAACCTAACATCTAAAGTTTTTGAAGAGAAGTACTTTTACACATTTTGAAGAAATTTAATTTCTACATAACAAACAACTACTAGAATATGATTCCTTTCCTAAAGGATTATTGATATATAATTCTTAAGTAGCAGGTCCCATCTTAAACATATTATACCTTATTATGATATTTAAAATATGTAGTAAATAAAATTACAACTTACCTGTACTCTTAAAGGATGCATCATAAGTAATGGTAAAATATATGATCTTGTGGGTAAAACTTCTGACAATAACATTCCCATTTTAGTAACCGCTTGACAAACGAAAGCAGCCAAATAACGATGTAAAGGAAAATGAAAAGAAGCTTGTAGCATTTCCTCCTTAAAGAAATTAAATTGAAAAAAAATTTAGTTAAGAGTACATACTTCCAAACTAAAAACAAAGAAACAAACAAAACGAACATACTTGAGAAATTTTCGGATCAGGAAAATAAATGGCATCCAACCATTCATGCAGCATATTAACACAGTAGGTAATAATCTTTTTAGCTAAGTGAGCATGTTTACCATCCTGCAAATGAGAGATAATTGACCACATGGGATAAGCACTGGCTTCCAATTCACAAGAAAATGCTGCATAATATGAATTTGGTTCGAATTCTACATGCGAGGCTGTCTCACGGACATTTACATTCATGCCCTGAAGCATTGACAGAAATTGAAACCACATGTCGATAAGATTGTCATCACGTAGAAAAACCAATGCCACTGATTCGTGCGACAGAACATTATTGAAGTCGGAAACTAATGGCCAATAACAATGGTCTTTCATAACTTGGCGGGTGCAGTCAATAACGAAATGGAAATTTTTTGAAGGATCTGTAAAAGTAAAATTTAATTTTATTCAATAACAAACAAATAGTACTTGTAGTTTAAATTATGTATTGCAGCAATTGCTTACCATGTAAAGTATTCTGTATGAGTATCTTGGACATCATTAGTTTTAAACTTATAATCATCACATGTAGCAGCGATAGTTCGTTCACCATTTTTAAAGCTAAACTCTCGTTGGAAAACAGCTGTACACTCATGTGTACCACCCGATTACTTAGAGTATCCGGATCCCTTGACATCTCCAACACTGATGGTATACGACTATAGTGCATGACAAATGTTCTCGTCAAGTGGACTTTGTAATCTTGATCGGGCAACATGTTTAGAAGAAAACACACCAAATTTTGTGGAAATTCAAATTTAAAAGTCCAAAAAATAAACTCTTCCAGCAGCGTGGTATGCAGTAGTTTTTCTCCTAAGGCGGGCAGGTGTTTATAGTCATCAGGTGGTTCGGGTCGGGGAAATCGATTAACAGCATCTTCATATTTTTCACGATTTCTTTTCAGTACGCGAGCATGCCGACTACCGAGGCAATTGACGTCAGCAAATTGCTTGTAAACCTCTCGACTAATCAAAGCCCGCGTCATAACTTTACGCATTATTTCGCCCATATTGTTCAGATCGATAAGCATATTTGTGAAGAGCTCACATAATTGAGCGACAACAACAAATGACTGTGAGGTGGCATCACTGTGTTCACGGAAATGTTGCAATAGACGAAATAATAACTTTGGCATTATTGCCTCTGCAACGGCTAGAAGATTTGCGGGTACCGGTTCTTTATTGACACGATTGTTGATGCCGTGATCACTGCAAAAACCCTCAGCCTTCATTACAGAGGTATCGCCACAATCGCAGGCACCACCTGCTTGTGATAGAAACATATTGAAGTCATGATTCGTATGATCACCTTTTTTAAAACAGTCTCGACATATTGACATGCACGGCGATATGCCACAGGTGCGACATCGATAGGCAACGACATGCGGTACCCAGACTAAACCACATTTGGCATGATTATCATAACTGCGAACTGAAAAGAAAAAAAAGGGAAATCACAATAAGTAAATATGTAATAGGAATTAGAGGGGAATTGTGTTAAAAATAAATTCGAAAATAAAGACATTATAGGGCTCATACTATTATACATATTAAAAAAAAAACATTTTCACAATTCCATTTTAACGTGTGCGAAAAGCTATGGATACGCATAAAGGAGTACTACGGCTCAATACATTGTTTAAGATTAAACTTTCGAACAATTACAAGCTTTATCAATAAACCCAGGTGATTTAAGAGCATCAAATTTAAAATAGGGCAGCCAAATAGGATAACCTACAAAGTCTGTATTAAATTGTGGCTGTATTAAGATTTAATGCAACGCAACCCTGAAATATCGCATATGTTAAATAATCCTGAGCTACTGCGTCAAACTATGGAATTGGCTAGAAATCCGTCTATGCTGCAGGAACTAATGCGTTCGCACGATCGTGCTTTATCCAATTTGGAATCGGTGCCTGGTGGTTATAATGCATTACAGCGTATTTATCGAGATATTTATCGAGATATTCAAGTGCTACAAACTTTCGAAATATATGTCGAAATATAATAGTAAAAAGTCTATAAAACATTTGGTCTTCGCGTATTAAGCAAAATCTGCTCAAGTAACCATAAGTACTCAAAAGAAAAGAAAAAACCTACCAGGCGATATTACAAGAAGTGCCGCAGATTGGAGTTCTCTACGTAAGGGTCATTCTGAAATGCTCCTTGACACATGAAGATGGCAGTTGAAGGAGGGGATTACAGTGATTACACATATTTGAAGATTATGTTTGAACATGATATGTGGCTCTAGTTGGTTATCATCAAGTGTCGCATCTTCAAAGTGACATTAGTATGTACTTTTCTAAAAAAGAATGTATTGTTGTCACTTAAGGGGGTGTTGGTTACCTAGATCACATGTTTTAACACGGCTGATATGACAAGCTTGATTCTAATCCTGCCTTGAGGGTTGTAATGACCACTTAAGTAAATAAGTAAGATTGTCTGATTCGAGGTCATAGTGCATGTACAGTGTGTGTTGGCTTTTTAGACTAGATTTACGAATTAAAATTTCAGTTTTGACATCCTAAGACGACGATCCGCCATGAAAAAGTTTCTTAAATTTGTCATTCGGACATAGACGAAATTCATATACACGACATGGATGGTGTCAAAAGGCTACACTGTAATCTTCCATCTTTCATTCATTCATATAACGAGGATATACAAGATCGGTGTTGTTTAGAACTGGGTTCGATGTTCATGAGTAAAACTATCCTTGATGCATTGGCTGTTGCCAATTGTTGTTAAATGTCGGAGTGATAACTGTTTTATTGGGATAAGAGCTATGAAATGGTTGATGAACCGTTCTTATAGTTCAATAGCATCTCAAACGTAATCAGATCTTCTTCATCAGATTGTGTAAGTCTGAAGAAAGGTAAGCAAGCAGACGAGTTTGCGAGGTGAGAGCGTCCATGCCGATGATGGGGAAAGAACCTTTTTGTGGACTGCGAGGTGATGTTTGAAAAGAGATGCTCAACAAAAGAGAATATAAAAAGGGATAAAGACTCTTCTCAAGCCAAGTGGGTTTAAGGCAATCAAAACTTTTGTTAGGTAATTATAATAAGAAATATCTGAATCATGCATCAGATTATCAAGAAATAATCTGAGGTTGATAATCGATGATTTGGCAGGGCACTGAAATGGTTGATGAACCGTTCTTATAGTTCAATAGCGTCTCAAACGTAATCACTAAAGGCAGAAGCCTCTGAAAGAAGTTTAATGATAATTTTGAAAGAGTTTTCAAGTGGACCTTAGTAACTGGTATTTCTGAATTAATTTTCAATTGAATTTTTAGAAAAAAAAAAACAGATAAAATACCTAAAAGTCTAGTGATTCTAAAACTAAGCAATTTATTTTATTAAAAACCATACGATATTCTTGAATTACTATGAAGATTTTATTCAGCATCTGTAGCAATTGCTGCACATTCACTAATTGCTGCATTAAAAGTACCCAGCATCAGTTTAAACGTTGTAAGACTTATTTTAGCACAGGAACTTGAAGTCTTTTTGCGATATGCATTTACTCTCTTGGTGGTGGTATCGATACTTTTACTCACTTTCGTCATGGCATTTTTAATATTTTTTACACATTTTGCGCTAGGCGCCTTCGTGGTTTTATTCTTTTGTGAAGAGTTTTTATTCTTGCAAGTGGTATCGTTTATGTTTTGTACCTTTTGAGTGTAATCTTTAAGGTTTTCAATTTCATCGAATATAGCTGAGGCTTCTTTTTTTACTTTCGAACCGCATAAATCAATTTCAAATTCAAAATTCATTGTGGCATCTTCAATATCGTAGATTGAATTGATGATGCAATCGATACCGACAAAGTTCTGTGTAGCAGTGTCTACATCATCGGCAAATACTGCGGATGGTTTTTTGGTGGTGCTGGTAGTGGTGGTGGTAGTAGTTGTCGACGTTGTTGTTGCGGTGGTGGTGGTGGTTTCTTCAGCTGACTCTGTGGTGGTATCCTTAGGAGATTCTGTAGGAGTTTCGGTATGGTCATCAGTTGACTTTGTGGTGGTTTCTTCAGGAGTTCCTGTAGAATCTCCAGGAGATTCTGTATTTCCATTATCCGTACTTTCAGTGGGAGCTGCTGTAACATCTCCAGGAGATTCTGTGTTTTCAGTTTCACCACCAGAAGATGATTCCGTTGTTCCTTCTTCGGGTATTAATGTCGTGGTTTCAGAACCATCAGTTGATGGTGGATTTGAATCTACTGACCATACCAAGGTAAATAGTGAAACGAATAATACTATACAGATACTAAACTTCATTTCTAAGATGCTTCCGTTAAAAAATAATCGTTGTAGTCAATCGTCTGAAAACATTAAAAGATCCAAAACATTGCATTGGGTATTTATAAGGCGAGCAAAGAAAGCTGAAATCCCATATTGCTTGTGTAATATTTCACAAAGTAAATATTTGGAGGAATTGAAGTTAATAAACTAGAATATTTACATAATGTGTGTAAATAATAGGAATTAATATTTAGAAAATAAAATAAACGTCACACATGAAATAAAATAACAAAAAATATTAAATCGATAATGAAAGCATTAGCAAAAAACTGAATACAAAAACATTTTCAAATACTATGGCATACATTTGTATAAGTATGTATGTAATTGGAATGTTTTTCAAATGTTTTCAAACTAAATTATATAATTTTGAGATATATATAATAAAAGTTAAAAACTTTCAAGATTTTTTAGGTTTTCTTTAATGACAATTAAATTCACAGAATCTCAAAGTTGGTTAAACACTTTTCCCCAAAGAATATTGCACAAGGTCACGTGGTTATTACGTGGGTAAAATGTGAGGGAAGAAAATGCATACAAATGAGGCATACAGTCACATCATGACGCTGAATAGAGAGTCTTGCCAGAGAAGTCAAAGCAGATTCAGAGAGAGAGAGAAACGATTTGTCTCCACCAAAGCTTTAAGGAATAACAATGGAGAATTCATACATACATACATAATAGGCCATTACAAGCCTTTAATCAGGATTACGGCCTAGCTTCTCAACACCACTCATGTTGTGTGTGTTAATTTAATACATGAGTGGCGGGTCCTACAGTTTAATTAAAGTCGACTCCGAACGACAGATTCTTGAGAAACTTTTCTTGGCAATTTTATTTACTCTTCGAGTTTTTGTCAGAAATCTGCTGAGAGGAAGTCGCCGAAGAAATATTTTTTTCCTATTTCGTTCTAGTTGTCTGGCCTGGGGCTCGAACCCGGGCTTTACGTCTAATAAGCGAACACACTACTTACTAGACTACGGCGTCTTCATGGTGAAGAATTGGTAACATTAAAAGCTGGTAATTTGGACGTGTGTATAAAGCACAAAACGTACATGCTATGTGAATATAATCTTAATGCAAAGCGCGATCAGATACCAAAGATTCCAATATAGAGTAACGCAGAACATATGTCACCGAAAAGCCCATTGAAAACCGTATTACCAGGGTTAGACAAGCCTACAGCCAGCAGGGAACTTTTGACACATTACTGAATATTTTCAACAGATGTATGAATGCAGTTCGTTGTGACTTCTAAGCAATTCAGAACTTTGTGCTTGGATGTCTGAGATGAATCCAGAGGATTTTGTAGCCAAACACTCACTAACTCTGGGCACAAACCTGTAAGACTTCAAAGGAAATTGAGATTCGAAGATGGAAGTGAAAATGGATCCGTCATATTTTCGTAGACCACAATCTGAGAACTGTTGATAACGGCCATATTATTGCTGCTACATCTGTCAAATTAGTTATAATTTATTCAGTCTGTTTTGCAAAATCAACATAGACTAACTATAATGACGTACGTTCGCTGAATGCGCTCTTATCGCTCTTCAGCTCTTTCTGATCTTCAAGGATAAGTCCCATTTCTGAATGAATGGGTACGTGAACAAACGAAATTGTCGAAGTTGGTACGATAAGAATCCAATGCAGACTGGAAAAGAAACTGTTTGGTTAGGATTTTGTGCTGACGGTGTTATTCGTCTATAGTTCTTTTGGGAACGATGTTGGTCAGAAAAGCATTGTCAATGACGAGCATTTTACGTTGATATTTACCAACTTCTTTCAGTCTGAATTGGATGATCTGGAAATGATGATTTCAAACGGTCGGCGCAAAGTGCCGCACAGTTTATGCTGCATTTGATATTCTTTATGAGTGATTTGAGGGCATAGTTATGTCATGTGTAGTCTAGTAGGTAGTGTGTTCGCTTATTAGACGTAAAGCCCGGGTTCGAGCCCCAAGCGGCGACTTTCTCTCAGCAGATTTCTGACAAAAACTCAGAAAGTAAATAAACCTGCCATGAAAAAGTTTCTCAAAAATCTGTCGTACGGATTCGACGTTAAACTGTAGGTGCCGCCACTCACGTCTAAAATTAAGGCACACAACATGAGTGGTGTGAGAAGCTAGGCGGTAATCCCGACTGAAGGGTTGTAATGGCCAATTATTTACATATATATGTATGTATGTTATGTCACGTTGGGATGATGTGCACTAGCCACAGAGATTTTTTGATTTGACTCCGTCAGAAGTTTTCTTCGAGCGGTTTTCTGCAAGTCATAGACTGCCACAATGCCATAAAGTGTTATTTATAAAAAAAATACAAAATTATTATTAAATTTTATTAATGCTAGATATTCGAAAAATAGTAGCGGTCATCTTTTAATGTCTTTATTATTTATGTTCCCTAATTAATTTCGTATAAAAATTATGTGATGTATAGTGCATTGAAAAAACCGATGATGTCATATTAATTTCTTTTTTTTTTTGTTACTTTATGTGTTAATCACTGTGAATCATTTCTAAAATAATCTAAACACTGATTAGTATCTTAACGAGACAGGTTTAAATATTGCATCTGGAATTTAAAATATAAAAGAAAAAAAAACTATTTGAAATTCCTTTTTTGAAGAAAATTTTCTGTTCATGAGCAACACGATTTTGTAAAATTAAATGAAACCGAATTATTTTAATGCTCAATATTCATAAATTTTGTATTTTTATTAAGATTTTTTTTAATTAAAGAGAACTGCATCCTTTGACGGAATCGCTGAAAATTGATAACTGCGACTTAAGGCTAGAAGCGGCAGTTCGGCTGCAGGAATCTTTAATTTTACTTAGATTTGCCAAAGAACTTTGTGCTGTAGTTACGGCAGTATTCAAACTACCTAAGTGAGTCTTTATTAAATTGGAGCAACGTTTGGGAGGAATGGTATCAGCATCAGTTGATTCATCGTAGGCAGCATTTGCACACATGCCATCATTCACGTCAATAATTTTGCCAGTTATTTCAGTAATATCGGCGGCATTATCCAAAATGGTAGAAATTTCATCAGCAACATCGGCATTACATACTTCAATGTCATAGCTAAAGTCCTTGGCTGCGTTCTCCATGTTAAAAGCCGTTTCAACCAGACAATTAATGCCAGCTAAAGTTTTTACCGAATTGGCGACATGTGTCTTTATACTGGCTTTAGCACTGGCAAGAGCCAAAATAAAGGCCACAAACAGAATTAGACTTTTATTGGCCATGTTATCGTTTGTTTTAATATTCAAAATGTTGTCAATTGTAATACTGACTTCTAAAGTGAAAAACGACGCTTTTTATACTCTTCTTTAAGGTACTCGATGCAAGATTTTTTCCACATGATAAAGAATTTTATCATACGGAATTTAATTTAAATAGCAATAAGTTATTATATTTGTTTGAAAAAACGTTTTTTTCTTTCTTTCTTTCCTTTAATTAAAAAAATAAATATTATTTTAATCAATTTTTTCAAAGTCAACATTGACTATCAGCTTGTTTTTTGTATCCAATTTTGTAAGTTTTTTTTTTCTGACTGACTTAATTTAGTTTAAGTATGTAAATTCTCAAGCAAGATAACTTTCTTCACATTGACACTGGTGTAATTGGTCACTGCAATTAGTAAAATGACTAAGAAGTTGCGGCAAATGTTGCATTAACAGGCGTGAAATTAAAGTGAATGAAATACGAGTTTTTTTTCTTTCTTAAAGAATTCCAATAAGTTACTGCAGGAAACAGCATTGGAGCAATTTCTAACTTGTTTAGAGAAAGAAAAAAATTGTATTGAATTAAGCCTAATTACAGAATTATTTAAATTGGAAATAACAAATATACACCCAATGACTTAAATGTTAAAAAATCAACAAAATAAAGGAAAATATAGTTCTGCAGTTCTGCAGGCATTGAAACAAATGATAATCTGAAGGAACAAAGTCCGGACGGTATAGTGGGGTCAATGCATCAAAACTTTCTCTTAAATTGTCTGCTTGAATCTGGTTTATTATTTGCATTAGAGATCGGAATCAATCGTTTGGAAAATTGGTAGAAGCTCATAATGAACAATACCCTTCCAATACCACAACGTTTGTGAAAATTCACTTTACCTCCGGTTTTGCACCTTTCATTGCACGTAATAATTGGCTTCGAAAATGGCTCGGATTCGTTCAATTTTATCAATGAATCGTATGTACATACAAACATAAATTTTTTAGCTAATACGACTCTTGAGTGAGTATTACGACTTGGCTTCTCACACTAACCATGTTTTTATTCATGATTAACGGAAACTACTCTTTAACGCTGAATTCGAGCTATAGATATGAGCAGCTTTTTCATGGCATTCAGTTAAGTTTCAGAGCTAGAAGATCCCCACGCTTTACATTTTTTTTCGAGACATCAGACCTGAGGTTTAATCTCTTGAACTCAACACATCTCACCACACACTGGGCCACGGCCATCCAACAACTTCGCTACTGGTTTTAAGTTACAGCCTCATTTCAGTAAACTTTTTCAAATTGTTTCAGCTGCCTGTAACGCGCTTTAGCTTTTCTGTAATAAAAATGCAAAATATGACGGTAATGTTTCGATTTACCACGTATTTTTAAACCTAGCCTAGTAAGTAGTACAGTAAGACCCAGCTTAACGCGGGGTATATGTTCCAATAAGTTCCAGCGCTAAACGAAACAGCGTTAAACAAAGCAACTTAACACGTACATATGTAAATACATATGTAATGGGTTCGTACTGTGATTGCGACTTCGGGAAATATAGTTGGAATCTTTATTCTGGACAGACTAACAAAAGAGCATTGAAAAAGATACATAGTATACACAGTTGCTATATAATGCACCGCTTTTGGTTGGTGCATGGCCGTTTCATTTGCACACATATACTACAACAAGTATCAATAGAGTGCGCGACTTAGGGGAATCCCAATACTACCACGTAATACTGAAACAGCGTTAAGCGGGGTCTTACTGTATGATATTAGACGTGAGGCCGCGGTATAAATCCCAGCCGAAACATCTCGAATAAAATGAAAAATACAAAAAAAATATCTTTCTCAAAAACCTGTCGGAGTTGACATTAAACTGTAGGCCCTAGCCAACCATGGACAAATTTAATACGCACAACGTGAGAGGAGTACGAATCTAGGTCGTATTTCCGACAAAAGGGTTGTAATGACCAAGTTTGTAACGAGTAAGTTTTAAACGTGGATAGACTTCTGGCAGAATAGTTTAATTTTAATAATGTTTCCTAACAAAGAGTGGCCACAAAACAATTCAATCTTTCAATTCTTTTGCTTTCCACTTTTAAATATGTTTTCTTTCAATACTCAATCTATACGTCTTCAGTGAGACTGAGTGATAATGAACAAAAGCAAATTACCGGTAATTATTTTATTCAAACATAGCAGATATTGTATGGACCTAGAAGTAATTTGCAAATTTTTTCCTGTCCACTCCTCATATTTTTAATAATAAGTTATGATTGATTGAGGGTGGTTAGCTCAAAAATAATAAAAAACAAACATTTGTCACATATTATATTAAAATCAGTTTAAATATTTACTTTAAATTGATATAATTTAAGGAGAATTTCAAGAAGTGTAACTGCTTGAAGTGTCTCAACAATTTGTAAATAAAAAAAAAATTGAATTTAATTAAGAAAACACGACAAGTAGATTGTGTAAACAAATATGAAAATATATATGCTGAATTAGAAAAACCTTATTCTGTTATATTCTATATAAATATACGATTTTATGTCTCAATAACTATTAGTATCACACTGAAAGCTGCAACACTATGAATAGCAAAGTAATAATTTTCTTGATTCTCAACATTGCTGTGGCTTTGGCCAGAACAACAAAAAAATCAACGTCCTCGGCCAATTCCTTTACAACTAATTTGAAAAATTCAATGAAAACACTTGGCGGTGTTAATTGTTTGGTTGAATCGGCATTAGAAGTGGAAAATGCTGTCAATGGATTCGCTGACGACATTAAAGCCTGCAATATTAAGCAGACTGAAGCTGTTTCAACAATCTTGGATGATTGTAATCTCTTGAAGGCCTTGTCTAATCGGGTTGTAGAGGTGAACGATAATGTTTGCGAAAATGATGAATATAATGAAAAAACAGATGCTAAGAAAACGGCTCCATCTCATTGTGCCGAGGAAATGAAAACTAAGATGACTCATCTTTATAATTTCTTGCAGTATTCATTGAACGATGTGAAACAAGATACTGGAAATTCTTGCAGTGATAATGCTGCAAATGATTTACTCATTAATTTGAAATATTTCCCAGATGCAATTGAAAGTTGTGCCGATACTTATAAGAAAAAATAATTGAAATAACAATTTAAATAAATGTATGTATATTGAGCATTAAATTTTGAAGTGTTATTTAATTACAGAAGGGTTAAGGAAAATTATAAAGGCTCTTAGAGGACTATAGAAGATATGAATATGAGATAATAATAAATATTAAAGTTTCCTTAATTTCAATAGATTTCGTAAATTAAAACTTAATGGAATTCAAGCATCGCAGACAATTTCAACGTTACTTTATTTAAAGGACCATGGATTGATTTCTGTATGGAATATCATAACATATTTACATTAGCAAAGAAGTGTATTCAGAAAGTATAATGATTGATAAAATTTCGTGGCATGTCTAGAAAAAAAATTGGTGATGCGGAATAGCCGAAGTTAAAGTAAATGCAGTTGGACTTCTCATTTAGCTCACGTCTTTGAATGCATTGGTACCAGACGTTTGTCAGCGTCATGTATATTAAAACTTTTCATTTGTGTTCTAAAATTCGCCATCCGAATACAATCCATAAACTGTTGAATTATCATGGTATTGATATACTCCGAACGGATGTAATGACAGAATCAGTTTTTTTCACATTGCAACTAAAAACTAATCATTCCAGCAGAATAGGCCAGAGTTATAGCAAACTGAAAAACATTCATATGTTCAAAGTTTTGCTCTGCGTTTTCCTCCATTCATACATAACATAATTAGTCATTACAACCCTTTAGTCAGGATTACGACCTAGTTTCTCACACCACCTATGTTGTGAGTTGTGTTAATTTTTATAAATGAGTGGTGGGACCTACAGTTTAAAGTCGACTCCGAACGACAGATTTTTGAGAAACTTTTCATGGCAATTTTATTTACTCTCAGAGTTTTTGTCAGAAATCTGCTGAGAGGAAGTCGCCGAAGAAATATTTTTTCATATTTTTGTTTTTGATGTCTGACCTGGGGCCTTACGTATAATAAGCCAACACACCACCTACTAGACCACGGCGACTTTCCTCCATTGCCTTGCTCTAATACATGCTCTCGTAAGAGGCATTATTTTGAAGTTATGATACATTTTCGAGAATTAATAAGAAAAAATTTAACGAAATTGTGGCAGAAGCAAATTATGGCGTTTGCATTAACTTAATGCATGTAATATTGTATAAAGGGTTGTACGGGTTAAACTGCTTGTGTACAAACCCGAGCTAAATATCTCCAATTCCATCTAAATGGTCCATTAAGGAAGCTTATTGAATTCATCAACCCCAACCATTATAGTAAAGTCAGGCAGAGCTACCGAAATGGAAAACGTAGGATTCAACATGCGGAGTTCTTCACCACCCAACATGTCTTCACTTTGAAGGTTGTTCGGCGACTATTACAGATGGTATTTATATAGGGCTATCCATTTCGTGGTTTCAAAAGTATGGGTCTGGAATTCGACATCTGTCAAACTAGGTTGTGAAACCTTTGGTTGAAAGTCTGACATTGACGAACGCATAAAAACGCACACAACGCATAAAAATTATCAAACCCTACTACAAAAATGGTGATTGACGGTGGACGGCAATTTTTCGAACAAAATTTTCTTCAGCGATGAAGCACATTTCACACTCGGTGGGTATGTTAATAAACAAAATTGTCGTATTTGGGGTTCTGAGAATCCTCAAGTAATTGAAGATAGGCCATTACATCCAGAAAAAGCCACTGTTTGTTGCGCTCTTTGGTCCGAAGGTGTGATTGGACCTTACTGGCTAAGATGCCGCACAATATGTGTCAAAAAGTGGTCGAAAATTACCTCAAAAGAATCAATGCTTGCAACACTTCGCGTGGAGGTCATTTAAATGATGTAGTGTACATAATGTCAACGCTCAAACTTTACAATAAAAAAGAAATATCATGAAGAAAATATTTTATATGTGTTTTATTTACGTTTACTTTTGAAACCACGAAATGGATAACCCTATATTATTTTAAGACCTATTACAATGGATTAATCGAATAGTTAACTGATTAATATTACTTAATCCAAAAAAAATATCAAGAAGATGTAAAGATACTTCGTGACAGCAGTATGTACTTCAAGGAATACAGAGGAATTAAATAAAAATATTGTTCGTGATCGCTCACGTTGCTTTTGATTGATTCAGACCCTGAAAGGATAAAAGATTTTTTTACTAGGAAAGTATATATTAATTACCCAAGAGTTTTATTTCAGGGGGATTCTTTTAAAGTGGGCACAGTCCAATCAATATTAATAAACGATTGGATTGGTCAATAAATATTTATTGAGAAAAACCTTTAATTACTTAACAAAAAATAATAATAAAACAGTAGCCTAGTCTATTTCGTTTTAATGACGATTAGATATTTCCTCTTTAATTAACTCAATCGAGCAAATAACACTTAAAGATACTTTTAATACAGTCTCTATTTATTTAAAAAGTTAATTAATATCACATTGTTCTTCCCCTATCTGCTAATCAATTGAATAAATAGTTTATTTGCATTACAATTAAACACGTTTCAACTAAATTATATATTCCCCACATATAAAGTCGGTAAAAACATACGCTTAACGGATTAGTTTTACAAAACAGGTTTATTAAATAAGTGCCACTTATTACAAGTTAAAAAAAATGTCTCTGAAAGCATCTCTACTAGTTCTAGCTATTATCTGGAATCGTGTAGTATCCTCCGAAGTAGTCGATACCACCGACTTTGATAGTAAAGTAACTGTTGCTGTACGCAATTTGATTGGCCTGAATTGTATTAGCGAAGGCGTTGTAGATCTAGAAGATGCTGCCGCTGAGTTTAAATTTCAAATCAATAAAAAATGTAGCCAAAGTGCTGGTGCAGATTTAGCCACACAATTGAAGGATGCTCGCGCCTTAATAAAGCAAACTACAAAACTGATGGATATTAACGATAACGATTGCGATAATGCTGGATTCGATGAAGACTGGGATGCAAAGCGTAAACCCTTGTACAATTGTCGCAGAAACTATCAGAAACAAATGACTCAAGTGTATTTAGCGAGTGTTAAATCATCCAAAGATATAGAAACTGGATTAAAGGACACGTCCAACACTAGTTTATGCCAGAAGAAGGCAATGCAAAATTTCCATTCATCGTTGAATAATTTTGAAAACTTGGTTTCCGAATGTAAAACTGTGGCCGAAAAGCAGAAATAGTTTTACACAACGTTTTTTAAAAGTTTTAATAAAAATAATCAAATAATCAATTTCACTGCCTTTCTTTTAAATTAACATTTTTTGATCTATTTAGTGGACTCCTTAGCCCGGTTTTCGGCTGTAGCATACAGAAACGAATTTCCCAATAACAAAATTATTCGTCTTACAGAAACACACTATGTGCCAGGCCCGAACAATAAGAACTTTCTAACCAAACTATTGGCCGTAACTGATTTCTTGGCTGTCCACAATTTAACGATTATCGTTACAGTTTGAAAGTGATTCGTTTTCCATCACTAGCTGTCACTATAAAAATCGTTAAGTTTGATTTTATACAGCAGGAACTCTAAAGTAGAATTTTGATCTATTAAAACACATGCGTTGTCGGGTTTATACTGTGAACTTTTTTATATTCAGTTTTAATGCAGTTGTTCACAATGTCGTCTAGAAAAGAAATTTGGGAGAATATTTGAGAAAAGTTATGTCACTCCAATAGTTTTTCACAATGAATGTGGACCACTTTCTTATTTCCTTCTTAAAATGGGACTTACTGCAGGTATTCCACTATAAAAAATTGTAGAATAATAGAACCCAATTAGTGAAATATCCCAAATAATTTTGGAACTTGAGGAATCGTGCTTGAAAAATTCACTCTGTTTACAGTGTCTGGGTAGGATGATCGATATTGTGGAGTAATTGGACTTGCTGCAGTTATTCTACTTTATTTGGGACGAAAGATATAGGTATCGACACTAATCCAGGCTAATATCTTTCTCATCAATGAATATGAAAACAAAAATCCGAGTCATTGACTAAAACTGCAATACATCGTCCGTAAAAATGCAAGTCATCAACCAAAAAATGCATGCCACCAACCAAAACTGCAAGTAATCGTCTACAAACTGCATGTCATCGACCGAAAAATTAAAGCCATCGACCAAAAGTGCAAGTCATCGTAAAAAAAAATACAAGTCATCGATAAAAACTGTATGTCATTGTACAAAAATATGAAAGTCATCGACCAAAAAACGCAAACCAACGTCCAAAAATATGCAAATCATCGACCGAAAAAATTAAAGTCATTGACCGAAAAATGCAAGTCATCGACCTACAAATATGAGAATCATCGTCCAGAAAAATGCAAATCACCGACGCAAAAAATGCAAGTCATCGACCAACAAATGCAAGTCATCGACCAACAAATGCAAGTCATGGTCCAAAAAAATGCAAGGCATCGACCAACAAATGCACGTCATCGTATACAAAAATGCAAGTCATCATTCAAAAAATTCCAGCCATCAACAAAAGAAAAAATGCAAGTCAAATGCAAGTACTAAAGGAAAGCAAATTGCAAAAATACGAGAAAATTTGGAGATATTATATATAATTGCATAAGTATTAACTCAATGAGAATTATTAAAATTTCTAAGTTCATTTGTACTCAATTAATTTTTTATATAGTAATTTTCATAGAAAAAAATTTGCTTCATCGCCTATATCTTCGGTAGGGAAAACTGTTTTGGAATCCATGATACCGTGGCTATCCAGCCCACTAGATCCACTAGGACACCCACAAGTCCATTTTTACCCGATTTTGACCGATTTATATAGACACTTTTTTTTTTTTTTTGCTAATTTGATAAAAATTAGTTTCGTCTATTCTCCCGGCCCCAATTAACGTGGCTCATTTCAAATCGCAAATATCGAATAGTACATTTCCTAGAGTTTAACAGTTTCATTACATACATACATACATAATTGGCTATTACAACCCTTCAGTCAGGATTACGGACTAGCTTCTCAACACCACTCATGTTGTGTGTGTTAATTTTATACATGAGTGGCGGGACCTACAGTTTAAAGTCGATTCCGAACGACAGATTTTTGAGAATCTTTTCACGGCATTTTTATTTATTTCAGAGTTTTTGCCAGAAATCTGCTCAGAGGAAATCGGCGAAGAAATATTTTTCATATTTCGTTTTGATGTCTGACCGGGGATTTGAACCGTTGGCTTCGCGTCTAATAAGCCAACACAATACCCACTAGACTACGGCGACTACAAAAAGTTTCATTAACCTCGAATAATAAAGAAATCGTTGGCATATAGAAAATAAATACCAGAACCTTTCTAAAGAATACAAAATATGGAAAATTTTCTGTTCCTAATTCAAAGAAATCGTTATCTTCTTCAATCGAGATTCATAAGGTATGTATTAGCCAGAAAAACGCTTTTATTTAGAAAAATTGTCTGAATATCTCTAATTATTTTCAAGTTATAAAACAAATAAACAAGTTTACTGAAGTCACATAGTGTTTCACAAAAGGAACACCTTTAAATATTATTTATTAACATAAATATGCATTTAATTGTTAAATAAACAAGAAAAACTTGTATAAATATTACTTCAATTGAAATTTTCCCTATATATACTCTGCAGAGTTGCATAATTTGTTTTTAGTTTTGATCGAGGCTTTAAACTGCACTATCAGTGATTATAAATGTATACGAAGTTATCTCTTGTATTCGTTTTAATTTCCCTTATGGGAATTAAGGCTGAATTTAATGGCTATGAAGACCCAGAGGATTTTTCTGATGCCATTGATGTGCTCGTTACAAATTTAGGAGGAATCAATTGTATGGCAGAAACATTACAAAATTTGGAAGCAGCAGCCAAAGAATTCTCTTACAAAGTCAAAAATTATTGTAAACCAAAGGTGGCAAATGCTCTCAAAACTGAACTGGAAGATGTAGACAAGCTCATTAAAGTTATTGACAAGTTTGAAAATTATAATAAGAAAACTTGTAAGAATGTGAATTACAACGAAGATGATGATGCTGACACACCGCCTTCAGAAGACTGTAGCAAAGATTTGAAAGCGTTGATGAATGGAAAATACTGGAAAACTTACTCTAAAACAAGAAGTGATTTGGAGGAAAGCTTAGAAAAATCACAGAAAAATAAAGATGTTTGCCAGCGTATGGCTTTGGTCAACTTCAATTTTCAAATAAATAATTTCGAAATAGTTTTGGATCAATGTGTACAAGTCATTGAGTCCAGTGAATAAATAAAAATTATTTGTAATTAATAAGGAAAAAATCTTTTAATTAACTTTATAATACCTTTATGCCTTTAGTCCAATATGAGTTTCACCACGAATACACAAAATAGTTTAAGACTGAAGGGGGCGACTTTTAGTGTAATTTCAAGATGGTGGGTAGGATGTTTAAGCATTTTACCAATCTAACAGAGCGAGATGTTGCATTACTGGTACAAAAGGTAACTAAATACAGCGTACAATGGGAAGTCCCATTTTTCCCCAATATCCATCATCCGGCATCCTACCCAGACACTGTTAACTTAGGGAATATTTGAAGCCCAATATCTCCAGTTCCAAAATTATTTGGGATATACCACTTACTTTGTTTAGTTGGGGACACCTTAGGCTACAATTTGTATACAGTCAGATATCTGCAGCAAGTCTCTGATATCCTATATTTGAGTGATTTCTTCCTTGACTATTTTTCGTATTTTCTGTTAACCTCTTAACACGTTGACGCTCACCACGAAATTGACGAAGGCACTCAGAAACACACTTCCTTTTTTTTGTTTAGTTATTCAAATCTTGGCGAGTTTGATGGAGATTTAATACTTATAGATTAAAATTATGGTTTTTTCTATAAAATTTTTTAAAGTAAAGGTGGACGTCTATAGCCGTCATTTGCTTTTCATAACATTCGTTCCATTGATGTGCAAATGACGGCATTAGACGTCCGGATACCGAAAGATATTTTTTGAAAATAATTTAGAAAATCATGATTTATATTAACTTTTACACAAATTCATAACAAAAATAAAAAAATTCATTTTTATAAACCTTAAATAAAGTAAAAAATCTAATATTATTCACGTATGTATGTACTAACAACAAAATAAGTGGCACGGCTCAAAGCATTCGGGACATAGAGCTGGACACGTTTTACATCAATATTTTGTTTCTTTTCGAAATTTATGTTTTGTGCAATTTCTGCAGCGGCGATATGAAGAATCTCTTTTACAGTTTTCCGGTGTAGGAATCTTCTCAATATAATGTTGTTCACGTAAACTTACAAAAGATGTGTTAGATGTTTTTGTGGTCTGCCATATGTCACTTTAGATATTAGTTGGTTGCCATTAGAAATATCTTTGGGTAACCTTATTAGCGATCTAATAAGAGACTCCCGAAACTCGAGGAACTTTACATTTTTGTGGAATTTTTTATACAGGTAATATGAATTTCAAACACATAGATCTAATACATGGAAAATTACTTTTTTGTACTAACGAATGTACAGCTTTCTTGGTGAAGAATAATATGAGATCATCTGATCGCATCTATCTATTCCTGACATACTTGAATTGTAATCCGCTATGTGATTTGGCTTCATTTTGATTTTTTTATGTTTATTTGTAGTAGCAATCATAGTTGGGTTATAGAGACTACTTCACGCTTATCTCTCCATTTAGACACATAAATCTGACTCTGTCTGCGCCAAATATGCGCAGCCTGAAAGAGACGGCTATACACGTCGTTAAAATCTACATGCATTCTTATAGCAACAAAATCATGAATCTAAAAATAAATCAAGAAATAAAAGTATAACATTTTCCTTTTGGAGTATTATTGAGTGAATTGGTAAAAATCTAAATCAAACTGAATTACAACTAAATTTTTGTTTTATAACTCAAAATTTTTTCGACGGTTATAGACGTCGTTTGCATTTACGTGCACTCATACATGACGTCTATAGACGTCATTTACGTCAACGTGTTAATATTGTTCTGTTAACTCTAACATTAGCTCTGTTAAAATTTTTGGTTCTTGTCTTTGCTAGTTAAATTTTAATTTATCTTCACACACATCTAGTAATTACTGTCTGTAGTCACTGTAGTCTAGTGAGTAGCATGTTGGCTTACTAGTCGAAGGCTTTAGAGTTCAAACCTCAGCTCTAATATAAAGAAATATTAAATAAGAAATGTTTCTATCGACAACCCTCTCTCAGCTCTCTTCTGGCAATAGTTCTGAGAGTAAGCTAATTGCCAAGCCTTCACAAATCTTTCAGTCGGTTCCACCACTCATGGATTAAATTAACACACACGCAACATGGCTCATGTGAGCATCCAAGCCAATACTGTCTGATTATCATTATTATTAAAATTATTTGCATCAGAATTTTGCCAATAGGGACAAGGGTTTCTTTCCTTCGAAGAGATATCACACCTTAATACAACCCCCCCTATATTTTACGCCGTTCAAAAGCACGTGAATCTCAATTTTTTGTTTGTTTTTTAAATTAATAATAATTAAATATTTTTGCCAAATTGCAAATTAAACAAAAGCATGAATAAATTTATTGAAACAATCATTACTTTTTGTGTAATAATGAGGGCCTTAAAGAGAAATTAAGAATTTAATTGTTGAGATTTTTCATACAAGAACTTGAAAATAACAACAAAAAATTATTTTAAAAAAATAAAAAAAAGAAATAAAAAAAAACAGCAAAAAAGAAGAGCTAAACGAAAAATAAAATGACAAAAAAAAATGGCTCAAACACACATTAAATAAAGTTCAATGCTCCAAAACTTCATAGCATCGTCGTAATCATAATACACATTCGTACGCACACACACACATTTGCACACACGTTCAGACGAATAGAGTGAACAAATTTTAACGAATAAATGAGAAACGGTGGAGTACAAAATTAACTGGAGATGAACAGTATTAAACAGTGATGCCATATTAAAGTCAAAAGTAATGGACAATAAAATAGAATTCAATTAAAAATTAATAATGAAATCTTCCATGATTGAGGATTTTTATTCAATATTTCTTTGTTAATAGGAACGACGGCGCTTATAATATTTCTTAAAATGCAGAAATTAAATATAAGTAGTACCGAATATATGAACAAAGTGACAAAAGAAAAATCGATACATTATTTTGGGTAAAAATTTTAGTAAAAAAATCAGAAAATGTTCTTAAGAAAATATTCTTTATGTGTTTTATAGATTATGAGAAGGATTCCGGTGACATAGAAGATGGCAAACTCGTGGAATAAATGATAAGCAAATTAGACGGAGAAGTCTGTACTGGAGTCGCCGTAGTCTAGTAGGTAGTGTGTTGGCTTATTATTCGTAAGGCAACGGTTCAAACCCCAGGTTAGATATCAAAACGAAATATGTATAAAACAAATATTTCTTCGGCGACTTCCTCTCAGCAGATTTCTGGCAAAAACTCTGAGAGTATATGAAATTGTCTTGAAAAGTTTCTCAAAAATCTGTCATTCGGAGTCGACTTTAAACTGTAGGTCCCGTCACTCATGTATAAAATTAACACACACAACATGAGTGGTGTGAGCAACTAGGTCGTAATCCTGACTGGAGGGTTGTAATGGCCAATTATATATGTAGGTATGTAGAAGTCTGTACTGGCATCGAATAGTACAGGCTTATATCAACGGAGAAATAAGAGACGGACATGTAATAACCAAGCAAACATTTTATATCCGCTAGTACATAAGGTCCACTCAAAGAAGAATAAACAATTATCAATATAAACGGCATCTGAAACACTGATGACACTACTTTGTTTTCCGATAACATATGTATCTGGTCTGCAAAATCTAGCAGCATGTTATACATTTTTCGGTTTCAAAAGAAAAGTTAAATAAAACGTGATGAAATTTATATTTAATTATAATGTTTGAACTTTGCCAATGAATGAATGTCTCCGGATTCTTTATAGCAGTTGATCCTTTTAAGGACTACGGCACTACATTAAAAATGCTTGACTTTTCTGAAATCATGATTTTCATCAGTCTTAGCGGAAAAATTGCCACCTCATTCGTATTTCATATGTGGAATATTTATATAATCGTAAGAGAATTTTATTTTTTCCTGAATTTAAGAACTTCTTTTCGAGGACTCTAACAAATTATGTATTTATTGTGCTGTTTCACGCTTTCTTCTTCTAGCCTCTACTGTGTTCTTTAATTGGATCGCTTTAAAGCGAGTTACTTATGGAACAGGTCTAGGTCAAGGTTGAGTCACTATAAGGAGCACATTCTACTAGAAAATTGTGATTATCCCCATGAACAAAACCTGCCCATCTTTGTTGTGAAAATGTTAAGAAAATGTACCTATGTATTCAAATTAATTTTAATTTGTTAACTTGTTAGCTTGCTTTACTGCAAATAAATTTTAATTTAAAAGAAACTATTCAAAAATTAACCTAGAGTATGAAATCGTATTATATTTAAAAAAAATATGGCGAATTTCTTTAATATAAGCTTAGTATTTCTCTTTTAAACTGTGCAAAATTGATTATTTATATGATTGAAGACCCATTCACAAAGTAAGATGCAAAAAAGCATACTGATATGGACTCTAAATAATACAAACATCAGCAAAGGGAATTTTGTTTCAAGTAATCTTTGAAATTTTACTTGGAAGGAGTGTGCCCGAAAAAACTTGGGTATTCTCTTTGTCTTATAAAAGCAAAACTTAAGATAAAAATTATTTCACCTTTATTTATGATAAATAAATAGAAGTATTGTTTCTTCCATTAGATTTTAAAATTTAGGCACTTCTCAACTTTCATTTATGACTGAACTTTTCGTGTCATCCAAATGCTTTCTTCTTTTTAATGGTTTTCTATGATCTCTCACTTGACTAAATTTCAAACCCCAGCTCAGACATCTCGAACAGATTGAAGTATTAAAATAAATTTCTTCTGTGACATCTCCTCAGCAGTCTTCTAGCAAAGACTATGAGTCGTTCAAAGTCGACTTTAAACTGTTCGTATCTTCCAAAGGCTTTCTTCTTTTTAATGGAATACTTAAATCTCTCACTTGACCAAATTTCAAACCCCAGCTCAAACATCTCAAAAAGAATAAAGTATTAAAATAAAATTCTTCGGCGACATCTCCTCAGCAGTCTTCTAGCAAAAGCTATGAGTCGTTCAAAGTTGACTTTAAACTATTGGTCCGACACACAACATAAGTGGTGTGAAAAGCTAGGACGAATTTATGACTAAAGAGTTGTAATGACGAATTAAGTAAGTAAATACATTTCCAATTTTCCAAGGCCAATTTTTTTTTCCGAAAATGTTCGAACTTTAAAAAAATGCTTTTTATTTTACAATCTTCGCTGGGGAGTCTGCAAATCCTTTTTTTCCCTCCACTTCTACGTTTTCTTTCAATACTCAAAAAAATTATTTTTTACAACCATTGAAACAGTTTTTCAATTAACATCAGTAAGCTTGGCTTTTGTTTTTTGTGGGCTAAGCGCATTTTCTTTGATAATTTTGGGTTGTTCCCTTTCATGATTCCTATGTGATGCACATTTCGAAACTTTTACATGTTCACCCAGTAACGGTAATTATTTTCTTTAGTCACAGTAAAAACCCAGAAATAAATTTTCCATGGGCACTCCTTATTTGAGAAAGAGTTATGATGATCTGAAAGCACTTAAAAAATCGATAGCTTAATTTTTATGTGATCGTTAAATTTTTGCATATGCTATACGATATTAACTTTAATATCCAAGCTTAAAATCCTTAAAAACTAATTATTAGCATGTCTATGTACTAAATGGCTTAACAGGTTCCAAAAACGGCACACGCCATGAAAACAAACATAAAACGGGATGAGCATGCGACTGATTATAAAGAAAAAAATTTACATGGAAACTATCAACAAATAAATTTAACAAATGAATTAAAATAATAATAATTTAAACACACAACAAAAAAAACGAAAGAAGAAACAGCCAATAATAAGGCAATTTTTTTCTTTCTTCAAATTGTTCTGGCGGTGAAATCATTGCGCATAATGGAGTGGAAGAGGTAAAGCTGGAATTAATTAATTGGTTGTAGCCTGGTTGCTTAGATTGTCTCATTAGCGGTTTTACATACAATATGTGGTAATGGTTTAATAGGAAGCTCTCAGTTACGTTGTTCTACTCTTTTACTTTTTGCCTCTTTCTATTTTTTTGCTTTTTCTTCTCTCCTAGCTTAAAAAGCTTTGTAAGTGTAAAACTTTAAATAGGACACATTCTATAGCACACTTACATTTTCTGCTGGTAAGTATTGCTTTTTCACAACAGAGAATATAGAGAAAGAGCCGATAAGAAGTGTTCTGCAGGTTTTACTCAATTGCGTATTGATTTAATTTTAAATAATTCGTAAATATTTATCGATATATCT
Organism: Sarcophaga rosellei; assembly: GCA_930367235.1. Taxonomy (NCBI): domain Eukaryota; kingdom Metazoa; phylum Arthropoda; class Insecta; order Diptera; family Sarcophagidae; genus Sarcophaga; species Sarcophaga rosellei. The sequence goes on from OV884018.1 coordinate 81,367,299, forward strand.
ACTTTAGAGAATGATTCGGACCAGATCTCAGTAGAAGCTATTTCACATGGTATGGTATGGATGGTATGAGAAACTATGTAGGTTGTAAAACTAAATGACTAAATTGTCATTTCTGCTCATTAAAATAAAAAATGTATTAAATTATTCTACTTCTTCTTCTTCTTGGGCTCTGACACTAATCTCTTCTTAATGGGTATATTTCGGAATTAAATGCTCCCACAATGAAGCTTTTCTGGTCTTCGGGTGATGTATTTTCAATTTTATTATTCAAGTTTAACACGTTGACTGCCGACTACGGGATAACTCGTAGATTTCGTTCGGTGCCAACTACGAGTTATCTCGTACTCATTAAACCTGCCATTTTTGTGTAGCTACGAATAAAATCATATTATATCAGTACTAGTATCGATAAATGGCTTCTGGGAAAAGAACAAAAATTCAATGTTGGCGTTCGTGGCCAGTTTTCTGAAAATTGCCGCGGCAGTCAACGTGTTAACCAGCGGAGCAGAGTACATGTCTACTGTAGCAGGTCTTAGAATAATATCGTTTTCATGTCTATATATCGTTCTTAAGTGGTGTAATGACCAAACCTGATTTAATTAAAACTTTTGCTCCATAGTGTGCATTTATTTGTTCGCTAGGATTATATACCCTTGCATATGGATCCCTTTCATTATAAACATTTCAAAACGTTCTCTAGAGAATATTGAAAGTGTACAGTGTACATACTCATACTTAGAGAATAAGCGTTGAAAATATAAATTTTGTGTTTTTCTATATATACGCATATACGAGAGCGGTTCAATAAGTTTGTGATTTTTGGAATCTTCCGCATGCTTCTGTCAACGGGTAACTATTACGTATGGTAAGTCTTTTTACAATTTGAACAATCTGCGTTATTTAGTTTGTGTTTGGCAGTTTTTGATCGCAAGCTACCATGTGATTTGGGGAGGCAATGGAAAAAGTGAATTTTATGCAAAAATAACAAAAATCCATGAACCACACCAGAGATCAGCAATGAATCGTTTTTTCGCTACTCATAAGTACTCATGAAATTTTGATTATGAATGAGTCAACAGTATTAAAATTCAACTACTCTGGTTCATTCGTACTCACTACAACGTTGATTTATAAGTACAGGTTGCAATGCGTATGAATACAACGTTCACATCAAACTCATAACATTCCAAAAATATGTTTGATTGATACGCCTACTCATTCAGATTCATAAATTTAGAAAAATACTTATAATACTAATAAATTATTTGAATCACTCGAATTTACAGTCTTAGTTGTTGTTACATTTACAAAAAGAAAAGAAGAAAGAAAAAGACAAAGACAGCAAGCAAAGCAAACACACAACCTTCTAGTGAGTATTGTAGTGTTTGTACGCGAATCATACTTATTTTGTGATTCTTGTAAATGTTGAGTAAAGGAGAGTCGAAAGCAACAACATCATGCGTATTGAGTACAATGAGTACTTCAAACTTTGAATATGAGTATGTAGTATGATAATTAAAATAAGTAAGAATGCATATAAGTATAAGAAATTATGAGTATGATGATTCGAATCTACTCATCTTTTTGAATACTCATTGCTCATCTTTGAACCATAAGAATAATAAGAATTCGCGGACTTATTGATACACCCTCGTATACTTGTATGTATGCACGTATGTATGTATTTTCCCCTACAAACTAAGCAACAACTTAGCTTAGTAGTGTTGTTAAACGTACAACAGTAAAGTAAACAACTAATAAAAAAAATAGGTTAAATATCTGTGAGAGTAGAATATATAAAATTAATATGAAAAAGAGTATTTATAAATGGGATATAAACAAAACATTACAGCGAAGAAAATAGATTTTTTTTTATTAAAGGAAAAAAGTTAAACGCGTTTATCGCCACCATATTGTTAAAACTGTATGTACCCTAGATCACCAATTACAAAAGTTGGAAGCCGTTTCAAATCGGAACAGGGAAGAGTATCAATATCTGCTTTTAAATACAAGAGTTCTAGAGTTTAATCTATCCAAATGGTGAAGATGTTTCTTCTTTAGTGCGGTGTAGAGACTTATAAAATTAATTGGCTTCTGGTGGCTTAATGGAAAATTTATTATTTGTATAGCGGGTAGTATGCCTCTGGGTCAAACTAGTTTTTCAGACTACTTAAATAGTGTTTTATGAACACATACATACATAATTGACCATTACAACCCTTCAGTCAGGATTACGGTCTAGCTTCTCACACCACTCATGTTGTGTGCCTTAATTTTATACTTGAGTGGCGGGACCTACAGAGTAAAGTCGACTCCGAATGGGAGGTTTATTTACTCTCAGAGTTTTTGCCAGAAATCTGCTGAGAGGAAGTCGCCGAAGAAATTGTTTTGTTTTTTTCATATTTCGTTTTGTTGTCTGGCCTGTGGCTCGAACCCGGGCTTTACGTCTAATAAACGAACACACGACTTACTAGACTACGCCGTCTTATGAACACAACATGTGATAATCACTAATCGCCATGATTTTTCATACTTCGAAACATTTTTTCGGCTTGCGACACGATGTTAAAACTTTTTTTTTTTTTTTTGAAAAACCCAACATGATCTTGTCTGACACTTCCGATATCCAAGTAGTTTAAGTACTATCTTTAGCATCAAAATAGTACTGTAAGACCATAAAAGTCGTCAGAATGCAAATTCTAAATTAATGTCTTTCCTTCTATCTGTCCATTAACAATTAAAAGTTTAAATGGAAGTTGCTAATGAATTCCGAAATATGAACTAAGCTGCATAACCATGGTATCAAGGATTCCAAAACAGGTTGGGCCTGGAAATATTTTCAGGTGACGAAACTAATTGTTCTTTTTTAGTCATTTGAAGATAACAATTAGCTTTGTCGGTTAGATCTCCGATCCTAAAGGTCATTACCTGGCCGTAACGTAATCTGTTTTGGAATCCCCACTACGTCCGAAAACCATGTCTTTTTAAATTTTATCGAATTTTACCCGATTTAGGTATTTAGGATTAAAACTCATTCTAAAAGAGGTTGAAAGTATATGTATTTAAATATGCGTTTTTAGAAAATATCAGAAACAAATTATTGGAGTATGAAACTGTGCTGATTTTCACAACGTTTTGAAATTAACGGACTTTGGACTAACATGAGTGATATACTATAATTACGAGAGTAAAAAATTATTCATTTAGTTGACAAAGTATGAAAAATAATGCAATTTTACGCAATGAACATTGCCCGCATTGCCATTTTACTTACTTATTTACAAACATGATTGCATTAAACAATATTTACCTTTAGTAGCTTTCTCAATCATTCAATATTGATTACAACTGCTATTTAAATTTACATTGTGATAAGCTTTGTTTACTTAACTAACCGTTCAGTGTTCATACATATCAGTTCTAGTATATTGAAAATATTCTGCGCTGCCGTTTTCATTAAAAAATTATAAAAAAAAGTGGACAATAACATTACTTTTCTTTTAAGACAATTAAAAATAAAATTAAAACGGTAACATTGAAATGTTTTATTTCATTGTATCGCTCTTGATTTTCAAAACAATTGCCAACAACATATGTACATATGTGAAGCTGAAAAAAATTGAATTTTTCTGAAAACTGCTTCAATTTGGCGGCGACATTGCATTTCGGCAGAAGAAAAAAAAAGGCAAGAAGAAGAAGAAATGGAAGAGACTAATGCAATAACCAAAAACAAATGTATCTCCTAACTACCGTCGACTTATGTGATGGTGTAGGGACCATAAAATTAAATGAAATAAACAGAGACAGAGACACCGACGTAAAACTTAATGAATTGAACTGAAAATCAACTCAGCGGAAACTTTGTTCAATTTCCGCTTTTGATTAGATTTTTTTGCACAGATTCTTTGCGATTATTTTGTTAGTGAGATGGGTATTCCTTTTCTGTTTTCCTCACATAGTACATATTTTGTTTTGTTGACAATAGAATTTAACCAATTAACAAATAAAAATTTTTAAAAGAGAAATTTAAAAAAAAAAATACTTTTTAAATGTTTGTTCATCTTTTATTTGTATAGCTGCTTAACTAGTAGAGTAACAGAAAGAATAATTAAACAAACAAACAAACAAAAATAATTATAAAATGCAATCATTCATTGGTTTCTTTTTTTTAAATTAATTTTTGTTAATTTATGACACTTTATTGTTGATAAGCAATTTTTGTGTATACATGCCTTTATTGTGTTATGCGTTGTTTCTTGTTGCTAGTCAAAGTGTTTAAAATTATGTCATGATTCCAAAATTTAAAGTAAAAATATTGTTTAAAAGTGCATCCGTTTCACAAGGTGTTTTTCGTCAAATTTGTTTAAATTAAATGCACTAAAGCAAAAAAATGTCAGTGTTAGCAGTATAAACTACGAGGATGGACAAAGAAGTAGAGTCCTTTGAGCTGTACACAATTTATACAAAATTTATCCAAATAAAACTCAACTACGAATACATTCGGTGGACGTTGTTGTCAACGTCTAACTTTACATCAGCAGTCTCACTATCCGCTTTTGAAATTGGAAGACTTTGTTGAAATGTCATATATGTATGATGCTAAATAACAGCTATATGGTAAGCAAAATTATTAGAAATCTCTCCTAAGCGGCAATTATTGACGAGTGCTGCACAACACCCAAAACAATGCGTTTCGAATCGTGACCGAGCAAAATAACGTGTTGCTGATCAAACACTACCTATCTACCTATTCGCCCTAATTACCAAACAGTGATAAAAGATAATAATAATCGTAGCCGTCGTAATCTAGTATGTAGTGTGTGTGTGTTTATTAGACGAAAAGCCCGAGTTCGAGCCCCAGGCCAGACATCAAAACGAAATATGGAAAAAAATATTTCTTCGGCGACTTCCTCTCAGCAAACTGCTGACAAAAACTCAGAGAGTAAATAAACCTGCCATGAAAAAGTTTCTCAAAATCTGTCGTTCGGAATCGACGTTAAACTGTAGGTCCCGCCACTCAAGTATAAAATTAAGTGAAAAATTCATGAGTGGTGTGAGAAGCTAGGCCGTAATCCTAACTGAAGGGTTGTAATGGCCAATTATGTATGTTATGTATGTATGTGAATAAAAGATCTCTCCCTCGGCGCAATCGGTAGAAATTCTGTCGCTTTAATGTAGACATTCAGGCGTTCCTTCAGGCGTCTACCGATTGTCAACATTAAACGTACAGTGAACTTTATATCTGTTGCCAATTACAGCTAAATGTGCAACACGGTTCTCAACAAACAAACGCCTGCGATTCCTGATAGGAAGAGACAATTACCCAGACAAACACACTCTGTACTGGCGCAATTAAGATCTGGCTACCGAAGAGTATTATTCTCGGCTCCATAAATCACCGCCCGCCGTCCTCACGACAAGGTTCACGTATTAAGCCGGGCCCACTGCTCTGCACCTAGTTAACCTATGATTAACACTACCCAAGTTAACTTTATCCTTGTATGTCATACTAATTTCTTTACTACAATACAGTCTATAGGGAAAAACTTTCAGATGCAGCAGAACTGTTACAACAACAACAACAACTAGACTACTCAGGGGCGATCCAGAATTGGAAAGGTCAAGAGCTTGTTAAGTCTGAATAAAAGCGAACTGAGCAGAATGATAAATGACCTTTTGAACGCCAGAGATCTAAAAGTTTTTGTTTCAAAACACAATCAAGGCTACAGGCTACAATCTGTCAAAAATAGAATACCAATATGGAAGAGGTTTTATTGTAAAATGAATATCCTTTCCACAAATAATGTAAACTTTTCAATTAGCAGTAATTACTTAAAACAAAGGTCAATAAAAATTAATAATTGTTTTGCAATAATTAATGTAATAATTGTTATAAATTATTTTGAATTTTTAATTCAAATTGTTTTTACTTTTTGTATTAATTCACTGTAATATCAATAATAATAAAATATGATCGGCAAATTATCAAATTATTTAATTAATAATATTTCTACATATACATACATATGCACATGTATGTATGAATGTAATTGCAAGTGTTAAATTAATGCATGAATTTGGTAAATGTATCTATCTACATTTTTTTTTTATTATTGTATTGTATTAGTATACAAAAGTTTCGCATATTTCTAGTCGGGGCAATGACTTAAATTAGCTGAATAAAATGTTTTATTAATATGCTGACGTCATTGTTAAAGTGAAATTCAAACATAAAAGTTTTTTTGTGTGCTTTTTTATACCATTTTTTTTTGTTTTTGTTTAACAAATTTTGTTTTTATTTTTGTTGCAATTGTTATTGTTGTTATTGTAATTGTTTCTATTGCAGCTTTTAGTGTAGGCTTGCAATTTATGGCCAAATGCCAAGTGCAACAATAAAATAGATGCAATATTGCGAAAAGTCAAAAACGAATTTCATTGATAGACAAGAAAACAAATAAAAGATGTTTGAAATGATAAAAAAAAAATCATAGAAAATTCAATTAAAAGAGAATTAACAAATAAATGTAAATGTAAGACTGGACCAAAAGTAATGTTTTGTTTGATGTTAGAGAAATATTTAACCAAAGCTTAACTATGTTTGTTTTGCTATGATGGTTTTGAGCCAGCGAATTATTAGTCACTTTTAAATTGATTAATAATAATCTAATTTTCTTGCGCGCGACAAACGATAAACTCAGTACATAAGCAAGTTCCAACAGAAATCTCACAGCTTCAATTGATTCTTGCCCTATTGCACTTCGCTGGGTGATTTAAGAAACTGTCCATAGGCTTTTTAATAACAGACTATTTCTAAATCTACAAACTTGAAAGTTATTTTTTCATGTGACCCAGCCGCTAACCCCTAGAACTCATATGTACTTTCAAAATCCTGCTTTTATGGATTTCTTTTTGTTTCAGAAATAGCTAACATAAGTAAATAACATTTGAAATAAAAAATTTACTACTCTTATTGTCAACACTTATTTTGTATGTTAAAATTATAAACTTACCAATTTTAACGAAATCACTTATAGTTCGACCACCAGCGATAAGCCAACGTATCCATGAGATATTATCCGGATTATCAATGGGTGTACTGGGATTAAAAAATCTGTCCATAATGTAATTTAAGTCTGGTGTTGGACCGCCACTGCAGCACTGCGCCACAATTAAGGCGGCCACTTCTTTACGGGTGCGTGAACAAAATGAAGAGGTATCAAAACAATAGCTAGGAACAGCGCCGGCGCCACCACTACTGCTGCTGGCCACCTCATCGACAACACTGCCCTCACCACTGTGAGCCGATAAAGACATAACCGAAAGCAAAGCATTTGCTCGAGTCGAAGTAGAGGGGCCAGACGATGATCCTGAAATCATGGCATCGTCGGTTTCTTCATTATTGCTTAACGTTTCCCAGGGCCAATTTTGAAATTCTTCACTTAAATTTAAAAGAGGAGGTGCATTTATATTTATCGTGGGCGAAATGGCAGAGGCTCCGGTCAAATGTTGTTGATTTGGCGAAAGATTTATAATTTCAATATCTTCCACATCATCTCTGGGTAAAGGGGCACCATCTGTAGTCACTGTAACTTCTATGGTATCGAGTAAATCATCATCATCGTCAAAGTCTTCTTCCTGTGCTTCTTCGGGCTCCTCTTCTTCTTCGTCTTGCTGAATTATGTTATCAACACTATTTATTCTGTCATTGCTACTACTATTAGCCACATTGTTATCATCTTCATCCATTTTGTTATGGTTATTTTAGTTTTTCTAACAATTTTTGCTTTATTTTTATTGTTGTTACCGTTGAGTTTTTAAGTTTCAAGTTGTTTTTTTTTATTTATTTATTAATTATTGTTGTTTTTAGTAAGCAGTGCTGGCAGACAGTTGTTTTATTTTGTTATTTATTGTTGTTGTTATTGTGTTGATAATACTGTTGCTGCTTTGAAATTAAATTCGTCTTGTTTTTGTTATTGTTTATGAAGGTGACGGTTAACGTCAGCGTTGACGCTGACTTCGAATATTTGTCTTCTTTTTTAATGATTTCTTGTTGTTGCTTTCGTATCGTTTTCGTTACGGCAGGCAGAGAGAAAGAGAGAGCGAACAAGTTTTTATAATGAATTTGATTTTTTTTAGAGGCAACAAATCACACAAATTTAAAATGAAATATTTTTATAAAATTATTAATTTGTTTCTTCAATTATTAAACCATAGAACACCGCTACACTTCTATTGTATAAAATTAAATTATTATTTTAATAAATAGACGGATAAAACAAAAACAAAAAAGGCGTGTTCCAAGAAAAGAAACACAAAATTTGGCCGCAAACTCTTTATCGCTCGAAAAAAAACAAATTCTTACACTTCTTTAGAGGAATTTCATGTGTCCCCCCCGTTTGGATTAGTTAGAACAGATCTTTTTGTTACACGCAATTTTTCTTCTTCGCTAACGCACAGAGTCAGACAGACAGACTAGCCGAAAGAACAACGTCTGAGTGACCCGTTTAATTTTATAGGTTTTTAATTTATTTTTTCTTTGCTTTTTTTTTGCAAAAATATTTTCTTATAATAAACAAAAGAACTCTTACAATTTCTTCTATTCTTCCTTTTTTTCTGTTCTACTTCTCTAACTTCATTTCATTTAATAATTTTTGCACTTCAATTTTTTTTTTCAATTTTCTTCTTAGGAAGATATATGTAGATGTTTTTTTTTATAATTATTCACTTCAATTCTATTCTTTTTTATGCCAAATTTAGTAAAAAAAAAAAAACTGATTATTTGATTTTTTTTTCTTTTTTTCGTGTACCACCACGTTTCGGGTTTTTTCTTTCTCACTCACTAGTTTCTCAGAAATGTTGCTGCTATTGATTTTTATGTTATTTTGTTATAGCTGTTAATTTTTATTTAATATTATTAATTTTTTTGAAGAACGCGTTTAATAGCAGCAATTTTTGCATAAAAATTTATTGAAATTGCAACGCATTTCACACTGAAATTCCACACAAACGAATTGTATGAAGAGAAACGGTACGACAAACGAAGAAGTCAGCAGAATAACTACAAAAAAGAGCAGAAAAAGAAGAAAAAATGGTGATACATTTCAAATGTCATCCGTACGTCGGCCTTGCAGGGTTGTACATTTTGCGTAGTAGATTGTAAAAGCACAGGGTGAAACAATTTGAGCTGGATATTAATATTATAATCTTAAATTTTGGACTGCTGTGGACTAGGCTATTTTATTTAGAGTATTTAGAAGGAAGTCTAGAAAAGGCAATTGCGAAAGATATTGTTATTTTGGCAAGAAACTCGACTAACTCTATGTACTTGTAAACATTAGACACTAGGCAGAAGTTGACTATAAAATGAAACTGGAGTTTTAAAGAATGTTTACATTTTTGTTGTCCTTGTAAGGCTGAACTCAATTGGAGTTTTTAGAGCAACATACATCCGGTTTCATTTCACTCGTGTCTATATAGTAAATATTTGGTAATGTGACCTATACAATATTGTTTCTAGATTGCAATAATTCCAAAGGAATTAATTAATTAATAATCCCATCAAAATTAAATAAGATTCCTAAAACCACTTAACCATTTTCAAAGAGATGGTTGGTACTCTACGAAAAAGGGAACATCACCGACACTCATTTAAGCAACACTGTGAATATGCAAAACAATAACAAAACTGCAAAGTAAGAATAGAAACAAACAAAAACATTGTTTTGACATTTTGTTTTTCTCTCTTGGTTCACCTGTGTATGTTAATTTGTGATTTGCTTTTGTCATGCTTACTTTTTTTGTTCTTAATTATAATTATCTTTTTTTTTTTTCAAGAATTTCACCGAATAATTTTAATTTTGTTAGATTGGATAAAAGATTGTTTGATTTGTTATTTTTTTAATTTTGCAATTAAACACTGAGGGTTATTAATTTTTAACGGGAATTTTTTTGTCATAGAATTTATTAATTTTTTTTGGTTTTTGTTTATTAAAAATTGTGTTTTTCTTTTGTGAAGAAAAAATTGAAGACCGTATACTTGAGTTCGTACGCAAAAAAAAAATACTGAAAGAATTTGAGTGATGGACTGTAATAGATCAATGACAGAAAGAGAGAACTAGTTATGAAACAAGGAATGGCAAATGGTAGATAACAGGGTTGTATAAGAATGTATTGAAATGATTTAGTAAATGACCGTTAAAAAAAATTAAAGAAAAGGCGTTAGTTATTTACAAATTTTTCATTAAATCACTTTATAAATTTTTTAATTTTTATTAAAATCTTTTCTCCGTCCTAATAAGTATTTCAGTCGGAACGAAAATTAAGTCTCGCATTTGAGTCCATGTAGTAATATTCAATTTTTTAAACGATTAAGATCAAGAGTTCCAGGTTGTTCAACCTCTAAATAAGTCTTCAATAAAAGGATATCTTTTTCCAAAGCTGTTTCTCCTAATACAGCAGTCGAATCCGCGGACGACTATGCCGGTATATCTATCCAGCCTCTGAATAAAACAATAGGTCCGACCAGTCATTTTTGAAAATTTATGTATAAACCTTTACAAAAGCACATTTATGCCACATGTACTGGCATTCCCAACATAATCACTAATCACTGCAACAAGTTTAGATCTCAATAGTTATTATACAAAAAAACTGTAGTAGGGAAACATAAAATCCTTGAACGATACGATAATGTTTTTATATTTTTTTATTGATTACCGTTATAAATCTAAATCGAAATAGATTTCAAGAGTTTTATATTAACTTTTTGTTGTTGTAATTTATTCCACTATCTAAATAACAGGTTCTTAAAAGCTACATTTGAATCCATAAAGAATTTTGTTTAGAATTTATTTTTAAATTAAACGTGTAGGTTGGGATTTTGTTTTAAAATGTTTTTTTTAGTAAAAATCTTATCTAAAATCGTTAGGTACATGACAACATTTGATATTCACTTTAAAGTTACGAGACCACATAGCCACCTGCAAATATAATACAAAATAAAATATTCAAAAGCCCAAAATCATAAGCTTGTGGTTATTACCTCATAATCCATGACATCACAAAAACTTAAATCCATTAACTGAAGGGTTTTACATTTTTGTAATATCCTGTGAAAAGGAAAGAATTTCAATAAATTATATGTTTATTAGTTACAAAACAAAACACTCTCAAAACATACTCATAATATTTCTCTTTGGATATACCCAAGACACCCATTAAGTCCAATTGTTCCAAATTGGGACATAAATTAGCAATGTATTCTAAATCGCGATCGGTTAAACCTCGTACAGCAGCCAAAAATAATTTCTTGATTTTTGTACATTTCGTAAGAAATTCTTTTAAACTATCGCCTAACGTTGCTTCTCGTAAACTGTTAAGGAAAAGAAAAATTCATTGCATTGACGGTGTGAGTGATACGAGTGAAGAGAAGTATTTAAAAACTTACCACCATCCGAAATCCACTTCTTCTAAATCATGGCATTCGGATAAAGCAATGAGACCATGAGCTGATAGAAAATGTGCTTTCCATAAATCCAAGGACACTAATTGCTTATTGTACTGGGATATATGCAAAGCAACATCATCCATATTAACGCCTACATTACAAAATGCTGAAAATAAATGAAATTCAATGAAAACAAAGAATTTAAAAAGAGCTGAAAGTGAAAAAGCTGGCAGTGACGTACAAGTCACCGTCATGCAAATTACATATTTTCTTATGGCCTTTGTTGCTTTGGTTTACATTTTACATTTGTTTTCATTTAACTTACCCAGATTTAAATGTTTTAGTTTTGGATTATTCTCCAACATGGTTAGCAATAAATCCGATTCAATAATCGTTTGAAATAAATCTAAACGTTCCAAGTTTTTTAAATTTGCCAAACAGGAGAAATTTAATAAAGGCGGACTAGTAGAGCAGTTACGCAAAGAGAGTTCTAAAATTAAAAAAAAAATTAATCGAATTTTTTCGAACTTAAAACGGGTGTATACAGCAGCATCTTACCTCTTAAATTATCACAGACTATGCCTAAAGTTTCTATACAGCTGGCATTTAAAAACTTGGCCGAATTCAAACGTAAATGTGTTAAAGAATCACCACGTTGTTGTATAAATCTGTTAAAAGAAAAACTGTTTAAAGAAATATGTTCCTTCATGTTGGATTTAATAAGTCTTACTTTTTAAACTCCGTGGGTGATATAGTCTGTATGGTGCAACCACACCAGGACATATCGAGTTTCTTTAATATTGTAGCTCTTTTCGCCAGCGTAGAAAGTAATTCTGTAGATGCTAAATGCCAATAGGGTTTTAGATTCAATTCACTATATAACAAGGGATGTGTAGAGACATCGTAAAAGAAACGGCTTACTTGGCCCACACGAAACAGTGAAACCAAATCTAAATAGCTAAAGATTTTTAAAACAATATCAAACTAAAAAAGAAAGAGAGAGAGAGAGAGAGCGTGATTAAAAACCAACTGAATAATAAAAATGATGTAATTACGATTATATTACCGGCATATCTTTTAGATCTACATGTGGTGTTTTATGTTTGTCTTTGGTAGCTGTTGTATCAGTGTTTTGTACATCATTTAAGGCTGACATAAATTTATTCAAATCGTGCATTAGAAAATGTTGCAAACGTGTCTGGTAGTTATCCTTGCATATCGGTCGAAATTTCATATTTTGTAATTTACATAAAATGGAACCTAAGGCATAAAATGAGATTATTTGAAATGATTGATTAAAAAAAAATTTCACGCTTATTTGTTTGTTACCTTTTCTTTGTTTTTCATAGTAGTCGAGTAGGGTTTGCATGTTTCTCATGTTAAACTTTTTGCCATTTAATAGTACCGCATCAATTTCAGTGTAATAATGTAGACGTTGATGATTAAATTCCAGTCTTATTGTCCTGTAAAATTCAAAGCAAAAAAAATCCTTTTTACAATTCATTTGAAAATAATGTTTTAAAGATTATTTCGGGATCATTGTATCAAATCGAAATGAGCAAAATGCTTTCATTAACTTCGTTATCCACTTCTTGGGTGACCCTAACTAACTGTAATCAACCTGAGATAACAAATTTCATTCAATACTTCAAAATTGCATATAATTTTAATGAATACGTAAAGGTCCGGCGTCCATAATTGCCTCTGCTGCAACACCTTTTTCTAAATTTGTAAAACACTACTAGCATGACTCAATAAGTAATTCTCAGATAATCGATAACTGAACTGGGCCTTCCCATAAATTATGTTAAAAAAAATAATAATTCGGAGGACTACAAAAACGTACTTGTCCTGGTATTCATACCTTACTTAACTTACGGAAAAACCTCAGATCAGAGCAGATTTAATAATAAAAGTTCATGACTATGTATTAGCATTCAGGAACAAAGTTGTCATGCCGACAGCATTATTATGGACTCAAGAGTGGCTTCAAATTGCCATTGTATGATTTGTTTGACAAGCTTATCAATGAAAATCGTATCAGTTTTGAGTGAAGAACATAAAAATAAATGGCTGCCATCCTTATCACTCAACCTGAACCTTTCGAAACACAATGACTAATTTCGATTGCACCGTTGATTCTCTCCAAGACCTTAATAAGGAATTTCGTTAAACTTATTTCTCGCAAATGCATTGCGATAATAACAATTGTGTGCTCCTAATCCACAATCTCTGAACGTACAACTATGGAGAGTAGATCTAGAAAATCAGTATAAGCCACAGCAATATTAGTCCCAGATTTTACTACAGATAAAGAGATATGTTTTAACACAGCGTGGTATCCCTGATGATACAACTCAAGTTCAGATACAACAAAAAGTTTCACTTCTTGATGAACAATTATTCAAATTTTATTGGAACACTTTGTTTTTGTTTTGATACATGAAATGTAAATCGAAATTTATAACTTAATTGTCTAATAATTGAACTAAATTTTTAATGGCATTATTCACTTTTTGATCATATAAAGAGTTCTTGGCATGACCTAGCATAACGGCATTGTAGATATCTTCAGTCATATGTTCTCGACGATGCTGAACGTTTGTTAAGGAATTTTCAACCGACGAACGTAGCTGGTTATAGACTATACTCTCAAAAAGATTGCCATAATGATTGGAATTATTCGGACTACTCACTGCCTCACAGGCTAAAGCTGGCGAAGAGTTTACGCTTTGCTGTAATCTATTTGGTTTTACACGATATTTCTCCAGACCAGGAAATTGTTGCACTTTTAAGATTTCATTTATACTGGTGGTATTTGGTTTCGCTTCTAGTTGTAAACTACTATCTTGACGATTTGCATTTCTGTTTAGAAATTTATATTTTAAAGCAGGGTAATTGATTTCTGTGGAATCTGAAGTTGTGCTAGAATCGCAACTTGAGCTTGAGCGACGTTTATGTTTAGGGCCAGGCATTAATTTTGGTTTTGTTGTCTTTTGATATATTAGACTGGCTTTACGTTTTGGTTTCAATTTATTACAATTTTCCCTTTTCTTTCTGCTCCGTAGACTTGTCTTATCAATATTATGTATATAGTCCGCTTTAAGCTTTTTAATGCGATCCTTCTTGGCATCATCGTCTTTTTCCAAATATTCTTTGATATTCATTTTTGAAGTCTCAAAGTCACAATATAATTTTTTCATTGCTTTCAATAAATAATCGAAGCAGTCCCCTTGAACTGCTTTATTTCTCTTGAATTCCTTTTGAGAGCTACTTGCGGGCAACATGAATTTTCTTTTAAGGCGCTGTACTTTTTTGTAGCCTCTTAATTTTTTCCTTTTCGACAACGATATAATCTTTTCATATTGTTTTATTTCCTGTAGAAGTTGTCTTAATTTATTCTCCTTATATTCAATGACCTTCTTTAGATCCGCTTTTGTGATCATGGACATGGTCATGACTCGTTTAATACAACTAAAATTTTTAAAATTTTACAAGAAATTTTTTTATTTTCACACGAAAAATTTCTTCACACGAAAAATTTATACAACAATTAACTTTTACGAAAAAGAATTGATTTTGAAATCAAAAGAAAATAATTAAAAATGAAATGTTTGATTCTTTAAGTCAAAATACATACAATAAGTGTAGAAAAGGTAGAATACTGAAATGCTCTATTTTATAGAACTTCAACTACGAATTTTGTGGCGCGCTATAGTACATACATACATACATAATTGGCCATTACAATCCTTCAGTCAGGATTACGGCCTAGCTTCTAACAGCACTCATGTTGTGTGTGTTAATTTTATACATGAGTGACGGGACCTACAGTTTAAAGTCGACTCCGCACGACAGATTTTTGAGAAGCTTTTCATGGCAATTTTATATACTCTCAGAGTTTTTGCCAGAAATCTGCTGAGAGTAAGTCGCTGAAGAAATATTTTTTTTTCATATTTTGTTTTGATGTCGGGCCTGGGGCTTTAACCCGGGCTTCAAGTCTAATAAGCGAACACACTACCTACTACACTACGGCGACTGCGCGCTATTGTACTTCGTGAAATTTGAAGTTATTGATAATGATGCCAAGTTGGTGTATTTGGGATTTCAACGTTACTCATTTACAGCTACAATGTTAACGCCAATATACTTACAATAGTATCTCTAATTGACCAACTTTGCACTTCCGGTGCACTTGCACGATTTCATAATTTTTGGTACCAGTTTTCCACAATAACAATCAGGTCGCTCAAATATGGTCGTTCCCACGACAATCGGATCTTCGCTCCGGAACGACTCGACTCAACATCGGCCAATGATTGTCAACACAGCGAAAGCTGTATCAACCGGAAGTTTTTTCCCAAGGGAGATACTTCCGGAGACAACAGCAGCACTGTTACAACAACAACAATACGGTTTCTTTTCGCGTTTTACAAAAGCAGGGAATCTATAACGCATTTTACTGTGACTGCAATAGAGACTCGTTTCTAGGTAGATGGTCTAGCTGCGACCGCACCGCTCTTCTTTAGCTCGGGACCAAGTGGTTCCAGTAAGCGACTTCTATCGGAATTTAATAGGAGCAGTTCTTATTGTTTCGCACGATGAAAACTACGTAACAGTAGTTCCCACAGGTTTTTTCAATCATTTTACTTTGACTGTAATAGAGACTAATTTCTATGTAGCTCGGGACCAAGTGGTCCCAGTAAGCGACTTCCATCGGAATCTATTAGGAGCAGTTCTTAGTTTTTCGCACCATGCCATAGGCTTTCCAATCATTTAGGATTTTGAGCTTAACACACATATTGTACTTCTGTTTTCCAAGCAAACAATTTCGTCAGCAAAATTAAAATCTCTAGAGCACGTTATTTATTTAATTAAATAGTTATTTACAATAATTTTTGTTTACGAACGTAAATGTTGTTTTTCAAGAACGCCATATAAAAAGAAACGCGGGAATAAATGACAGAAAATTGCATTTTGAAGTCGTCTTTGTCATTTCAGCAACATGGCGAATTTCATTTGACAATCTAGCAACAAATACACGTTGTTTTTGTTAAAAAAACTGCAAATTGATTAATTGCGCCTTTTTAAGTTCGCTCTGATTAAAAACGATACAATATATTTAATTTGTGTACGTTAGGTGCCCTAGTACGGTTTAATAATTTTCGTAACTGTTTTCCACAATGATAATTTGTCAATCAAGGTGGCCCAAATACTGTTGTGCTTGATGCGCAGCCTTTAGTTTATCTTTCGTGTATTT
Organism: Sarcophaga rosellei; assembly: GCA_930367235.1. Taxonomy (NCBI): domain Eukaryota; kingdom Metazoa; phylum Arthropoda; class Insecta; order Diptera; family Sarcophagidae; genus Sarcophaga; species Sarcophaga rosellei. The sequence goes on from OV884018.1 coordinate 81,384,005, forward strand.
CAAATGTGATAAAGAAACTTCGTCAGCATAATTAAAATTTTTTCCGATGTGAGTCGGTGAAGTGAATGGCGCTTGGGACTGCATCGTTTGTTGCTGCCATTACAATGTTGAGGACAAGCAAGAAAGGGAGTTGTGGCCGGTACGAAGCTCGCAATTTCCGGCATGTTACAGGCCATAGTATTCCGATTGTCTCAATTAAATTAGATTTTACAGGGCGGCTCAGAGGGTAAGTGCAATATTGGTAGCGTTGAGTATACTTAAAACAAACTACAGTACTTTTCGCTTATAACGAACTTGAAGGGACTGGGCAAAATGGTTCGTTTTAAACGAAGTTCGCTTTAAATGAAGACTTGAAAAAAACCATTTATATAAGTTTAATACAAAAAATTAGTTTTAGTTAGTCATTATTTTTCCAAATTGTAGCAATTGTTGACTTGCTGAGGCCCAATTCTTGGCATATTTGCTTTTGTTTTACACCTTGTTGTAAGCGTTTTATTATTTTATATTTCTCTTTTAAAGAAAAACATTTTCTTTGTTATTCATTTGGCACTACTTCCATCTTGTAACTTTGCAATTTTCAACTGCAGTCTGCATGTCGTCTTCACACAAACAAACATTAAACTTAGGGAAATTCCCGAAATCGAAACAAAAAAAAAAAAAAGAAACTGTGTGTTAGTAGTGCCAGTGTTATTCAATTAAATTTTTTGTTCATAGCACCACCACAAATAAAGTTCATTGTAACAGAAAGTTCGCTTTAAACGAGTTCGTAATAAGCGAAAAAAATTGCAAGGCTTATTAGAAATTGAACGCGTACTTTTGAAATTGGTTCATTTTAGGCGAAAGTTCGTATTAAACGGGTTCGTTATAAACGAAAATTACTGTATATATATGTATGTACATATGTATGTATATAAAACGAAACAATCGAAAATTACATTGTTGGTCATTCGCCCCGAATACCCTAGCTGGAATAATTTCCACGTAATTTGATAAAAAATGCTGAATTAATTTTTTTATTACAAATCTTTTCATATAAACCTAGAAAGCCTACGTTTAAATGCTTTATAAATAAAGCCACTGTTAAATAACTGGGTTCTAGGTGAAAGTATATTTTATTTAGAGTGTTCCCTCATTCTGCTAGGGAATTATAAAGAACAAATTTCTGTATAATATGAAAAAAAAAATATTTCTTCGGCTACTGTCCCTCAGCAGATTTCTTGCAAAAACTCTCAGAGTAAATAAAAATGCCACGAATAGTTTCTCAAAAATCTGTCGTTCGAAGCCGACGTTAAACTATAGGTCCCGCCACTCACGTATAAAATTAAGGCACACAACATTAGTGGTGTGAGAAGCTAGGCTATGTATGTATGTATGTATGTAATAAACTGGTTGTTAGTTCCTGACTACAAAAATTAATAAGTCAACCATTATTTCTATATATTTTAACTAATTGATCTTACTACAGTACTAAAGATAAAAAAAATATTAATTAAAACAAATAATTGAAATATTTACCAAATCGTTTGGGCATAGACGGTGTATTCAATAATATATCGATACTATGCATTAAAACATTACGTATGTTCGTTTTTAAAACATCTTGTGACTTCCTTGAAGTATTAAGTCGTTGTTTACTTGGCACATTTTCGAATTTAACCGTTTGATTTAATGGTCTTGTCGCAGGAATTTTACACATTTCACTTTCTACAACTTTTTCCGGTATGTTATTCTTTTGTATGATATTTGTTGATACACATCTTATCGGAATTCTGCTTGGCTTTTTACGCAACGGTGGCAGTTTTACCGATTTGGTAGAACAATAAGATGCTTCTACTGGTAAATTATTGTAATAGACACGAAATTTCTCCATACTGTTCATATAATTTTGAATGAAACTATGAGGTTCTTTTTTTAAAATTGATTTCAAATACTGATTTTTATGTAAGTCTGACGTAGAAGTGGCAATAGATATTTTATCATATGAATCGTTTACATATGTTTGATTAGCTTTTATGGCAGCATACTTAGTTATTTTATTTAGATTTTTCACATTTAATTTCTGATACGTAACACTAGGTTTCGGGTGAGCAGAGCGTGGTTTATCACCTTCAGACCAAGTCATATTCAAATTACGTTTTCGATTCGAATGATAAGTTTTCCTTTGCTTAGCCACCAACGTATCCAATTGATAATGAGGTGAATGAAAATTTTTAGGATACGTTTCCCGTATTACTTGTATCAGTGTTTGATAATAGTTTTCATTGTTTTTGTGATTTTTTGAAAATCGATGTTGTCGCCTTTCTGAACCACAATCACCACTATTCGGCACTTTAATACATTGAACACCTTCGACTTGTTCAAATTGATTGGAGGAAGTATTGTTTTGTAAGGTTTGCATATTTTTGATTTTCTTTAAAATTTTTAACATTTTTTAATAAAATGTTTTCGCTGGCACAGAAAATTTTATTTTTTTATTTTTATTTTTTTTTAAATAAAGAAAACAATCAAAATATATTTTTAATTGATTTCCCGAACATTAAAAATGTTGAACTATTTTGTACGTCAATACGAGTAAATGACATCCATAATACGTCTTAGCAAGGTTGCCTAATCTTTTTAATTTGTATTAAAAGGTTGTAGGAAAAATATATTCTATGCAGGCCTATAAGCCATATGACGATTAGGTCCGATTAAAATTAAAATCGAAAATAAATTCCTTCATACTTACTTTGTTGGTAGTTTTATGCGTTTTAAGGGTGGTGAAAAACGCCTAGACCTTTGCAGAGTATATGGCGGACGTGTATAGAATTCCGTGTCTTCCCATAAACAAATCCACGTTTTGGTTATCGTATATGCCCAAATGCGTATAACAGCGCCCGGATTGAGAGTTTCAAAAATAGCAATTTCTTCGGGTATGACATAATCCTCAAAATATAAAACAATGAAATCTTCAGCTGGTACTTTGGGTAGATTTTGCGGCGCTATTTCACGCAAGCGTGAGGGTGCCTTGTCCCACCAATCGCCATAAGTTCGCTAAAAAGCAAAGAATTAAGTTTGATATGGATATACAGTATATAGAATTGTAATAACACACCATGGCGAATGTTTGAGGTGAATCACCGTACTCCGGGTATTTGGAGGGCCTGCCTGTTATATTGGGAGCCGTATAAGATATACTCAAGTCGATGCCGTATTGCGAGCTGAAATCCAAAACACTATGGGCATATTGCTCAACGCGATACTCAGCATAACAGAAACCTTCCACATCGACCATAGCACCAGCTACTTCATAGTCATCGTCTGAATCCAAAGCAGTCTCCAGTTCCCCTAAATGACGATGGGGTATTTTAACCACTGTATCAACATCTACCGATATATCGCCTGTTGCTCTTGCATCGTCCTCTGCTGAGGTGGACGACGTTGACGATGACATCTTTAGGGGTTTATGAGCCTGACACAATCTCTGTAAATGCTGTGTCAGTGTTAGTAGCTGTTCGGGCGTAAATCCAAATCCAAACCAGCTACGCGTACGGGCAATAGTTGTAGCCGGAGTGGACTGGGATTGTGTCCACCAATGCAATCCAAACACAATTTTGATGAATTCCCAAAGACCTCAAACAAAAGGAACATATGCAAGCTGGCTGCTGATATCATTAGCGGGTATTAAGCACCACCCAAAAATACTGACGTGTCCCCTATTTCCAATCTCTTTGATTTCTATGGCTTCTGTTTTTGTTGTACTGCTTTTTACGAAAACCAACAACAACACCAACTGCAAAAGCAACAAAACAACTTAAAAGGGTATCCTTGATGTTCCCTTTGCGTTCTATCTGTCTATAAAAGTCAAGGTCAGGGTTAACAATATTTTCTTTTGATTCCGTTTTCTTTCCAATTATCCTTAATGGAATTATTTTTATTATTACCGTTATTTAATTAAAGCAGAATTTTTAATTTTCCTTTTACAAACAATATTTACTAAATTTGGTTTTATATGTATATTATCGTCAGCTGTGTTTTGCTTCGGTTTTCGTTCACATTTGTTTACTATTTACACTTTAAAATGCATATCTTTGCAATTGCTTTATTATTTAATTATGTTTCAATTCACCAATCTTCTTTTGTTGTGAAAATTGCAAAAAAAAATATTACACTTTTATTTGTAAATGGGAAAAATACTTATACGGTGCTGTTGTTGTTGTGGTTTTGTTATGTTTACATTTTTATATTGACATATTCGAAGCTGTGTTCAGTTAGCATAATAGTATACAGAGAGAAAAATGTTGTGAAAATGGTTGGAGTTGTAAGGAGAAGGCAAATCAGGCTATTTTTTGGATATTAAAACAAGTAGGACTTGAACAATATTATATTTATATATGTTTAGGCTAATATTTTAAAATTGTGAAGTTCTGAAACATTATCATACGTATTTTCTGAAAAAAGTACTGAGGTGGCGATTATTAGGGCCATTATTAGGTCATGACTCCTTATTATGTAATGGCCCAGACAGAAACCACAAATGATTTCTCAACCTGAAGGTTTACCAGGCCCTCCCTATGAATTTTGTGCGTGGTCCCCGTTTAAGCTATATGATGCCGAGAAGGGATTTTCGCCTATCCGAGAATATCAATATGTTTTTAGGGAATATTCCGCTGCTGAGCAGTCATTTAACTATGATACGAACTTCCTTGAAGATGCTCCAGTAATCTGTGGGTCTGTTTGAGTTCCTGAAACCCAAATCCTTTACATGTACACTACATACATATCGTTTCCCCATTGAAGTCCAAGTTCTTTATATGCAGACTATATAAACATCGTTTTCATATTCAACTTCAAGCTGGCGGTATACAATCCGGATGGGAACCTGACCTGGTCTTCCAGTAGTCTTTAGTTGACAGTGTCTAAGCTCCGGTTTAGTTAATATTTGTAGGGGACTATATGATCAATCGATCCTGAGAAATAACTGTATTTAAATTTACCATGTTCGTGAAGCTGCTTAGGTCAGTGGATTGTCGAGCTTAAGTTGAAAGTTGGTTGCTGTTCCAGGCAAACATCGGTAGGATTGCAAATTTAGCATTGCGCATAGTGCCCAGGAAGTTGCCGTAGTCTAGTAGGTAGTGTGTTGGCTTATTAGACTTCCCCTTAGCAGATTTCTGGCAAAAACTCTGAGAGTATATAAACCTGTCATGAAAAAGTTTCTCAAAAATCTGTCGTTTGGGGTCGACGTTAAACTGTAGGTTCCGCCACTCAAGGTCCCTGTCTGAAGGGTTGTAATGGCCAATTTTGTATGTGTGTATGTATAGTGCCCCGGTTGGTGTCATTCTCAGGGCCCTGCTACAGATACATGGAGTACATATGGAGTGGAGTTTCCTTACTTACTTACTTAATTGGCCATAACAACCCGTTTAACGGATTTCGGCCTGCCGCAACATATCCTTCCAGGCGCCTCTGCTTCTTGCGCGCCTACGCCAGTTGGTCACACCAATCGATGACAGGGCTTCCACCATTTGGTCCTTCCAACGGATACAAGGTCGTCTTCTTCGCCGACTTCCGCAGATACCCGCATCAAATACTCGTCTCAGGGAGTGGAGTTTCCTGCTCGCCTAATAATGACTTACAGTAGTCAATGTGACAGTCGCCTATTCATTATAGATACTATCCCTTACTAATCGTAATCAGCATTCAGTGAGATGTCCCTTTCGGACTGTTTGACTATGAAAATATATGACCTTTGACCTTTCATAATTTCAAATGATTAAATACTTCTAAGTGCAATAGAACTGAGGAGAGGAATTACTTTTGATTTTAATTTCTTTTAATTGCGTTCATTTAACAGCAATAACACCGACCGATCAATAAACATTTTTATGGACTACCGTTTCGCCTTCTTAGAAAGCTATTTTCTTATTGTTGTTGTTGTTATTGTTCTTGTCGTTGTTGTTGCCAATTGTTGCAATATCAGCTCAAAGAAATAAACAATTTGTTTTTATTTATTTTCGAGAAGCATCAGAGCATAAAGTGGAAAAGAAACGTAAAGAAAATGAAAAATCATAATAATAATTATTGTTTTTTTATCTATTGTTACTAGTGTTGTTGTTGTTGTTGCTATTGTTAATTGTTGAAGCTGTGCTCCATAGATGCGCATTTAGAGCTGCTACCAATACAACTGCAATTTGAAAACAATTGTAAAGAAAATTTATTTGCAAACAATAAAACTAAAAAATAATGAAAACAAAATATAAAACAAAAACAAAAGAAATAAAAAATAAAAGTTTAAAAAATTAAAATTTTTATTCGCCCATCAGTCAGTACGGCCCATTCCAGGTACTTTTTTTCGGTACTTAAACAATTGCAATTAAAATGAGTTCAAAAAGAAAGAAGAAAAAAAGAAGATTGTACGCCTAGACGACTGAGTAATTGTTTGTGTAATTCGCGCTGTTGAGTGATTCAGACAGATCAGATACAACAACACGTTTTCAAATCATTTAAGCTTTTATGGTAAAAAAATATAAAAAAAAATCGTAATAATCTACATTAAATCGCATGGTCTTCGATTTTAAATGATTTCGAAAATCATATAAATTTACGCATTTTGACCTACTACTTGCAGAGTTCATACAATTTTCCTGATCACCACAGAAATGGTCATATAAGGTGTTCTAAATTGTTTTTTTACTCAACAGTACTCACTTTGTGCGTTCCAATATAATATTCCTTAAATATAAGGTGCACTAAGAAGAAAACCATGATCTTATCTAGGCTAATTTATTGCCATTTTAAAGAAGGATTTGACACTTAGACCAGAGCTTCCTATAAACAATCATTCCTACCCCCTTGTTATTGCAATAATCCTTCTTAGTTTGAAGAATTTAGGTGAAAGGTAACAGAAATTCAGAAGTCGGGAGACTTTTTCACAGCAAGACACGAGCATTAAGACATGAGGTAAAGCACAGTGTCTGACTCCTGATATCAAGAAAAAAGGTCATTGAATGCTAGGTTAGGTTAGTTTAGTGTGGTAGCTTCATATCAAAAGTTCACTTGAGCGTGCATAGCGGCCCGTTGTGACGCCACAGGCGAACGCAGTGTCTGTACTGACCAAGTTCTTCCGAACTAAGGCGGACTGACCAAGTTCTTCCGAACTAAGGCGGAAGAAGTTGGTCAGCGCAAGGGCTGCACATTCGAATCACGACTACCCCACGCTGGAAAACCAGGCAGAAAGCTTGATAAACGAAACTATATCCTTGACATCAATGGACGATAGCTTCGTCAAGTTGACAAGGGTTGGACAGTCAAATAACCTATATCCGCACTTCCCAAGAGATGGGCATTGACAAAGAAAGTGGATAACAGTCTTCTCTTCCTCAGCGGATCTGCACTCACGGCAGAAATCGTTAAATGGGAGCCGCATTCTTTCCGCGTGTCTACCCATAACACAGTGACTTGTGAGCATGGCCACTGTGATCGAGATGATGTTACGACCAAGTCCAAGTAACTGATTAGTGCGCCTTCAATCCAATGAGGGCCAAGTGTGCCTGGCGGTGGAGCAGTACTCCTCTTCCTCAGCGGATCTGCAACCACGGCAGAAATCGTTAAATGGGAGCCGCATTCTTTTCGGTTGTCTACCCATAACACAGTGACCTGTAAACATGGCCACTGTGATCGAGATGATGTTACGACCAAGTCCAAGCAACTGGTTGGTGCGCCTTCTATCCAATGAGGGCCAAGTGAGCCTAGCGGTGGAGCAGGACTCCGCATTGATCCAGGATAGGTTGGCGTCCCGGAAGAATCTCCGCGCGATGGCCAATTTGAGCGAGGTAAGTGGCATTTCTATGTTGATTGAATAGGATTCCGGAAGTAGTACGCCAGTCCTGGCTAGCTCGTCGGCTCTGCAGTTTCCCAGAATGTCACAGTATCGGGGGACCGAGATAAGTGTAATAGCGAAGCGCCCAGAAATAAGGTTGAGGCAGTGGCGACATTCCCTTACGATCCAGGAATTATTCGCAACGTTCGTCAGAGACTTTATGGCAGCTTGGCTATCATTGAATGCTAACTCATAAGCATTTTTCTGGAGTTTCGTTTCTTTTATTTTTTTTTTTGTTAAATGTTGTAAACCTTTAAAACAAACACCCTTTATATGGAACGGTCGAACTAGAGCGACTTCAATTTTCTTGTTTTTGCAAACGTTTACGGAAAGTTCAGTAAAGAGAATTTCTTTAGATTTTCATTACAATTTTGTATTTATTTTTAAACGTTTATCACTCTCAGTACATATTATAATTTAAATATTTTTTTTGTTGTTTTTCTTTTTTTTAAACATTTTCAAAGCGATTAAGATCATAAAAATTGTTTTAATTTTTATGGATGTTGAATTTCAAACACAAAGTACAACATTTTAATTAAAGACAAAAACAAATAAGATATGTAATAAAATTATAAAAAAAACAAGAAAAACAATAAATAAAATACAATAAATTTTTATTCCAATCTTAAGATCTTATTCCTTTTTAAACAAATTCTCTCTGAAAGTGAAATTTTTTATGGTTCGTTGTTGTTTTTTTTAATCACAATATTACATAAAAATTTAAATAATTTATATGAGCATGTTTTTTTTTAATATAAAAATTTCTAATATTGTTTTGAAAGAAATTTAAATTTTTTTAATTTTAAAAAATAACATTTTTATTCACAATCGGTGCTTGCCTTTTCAAGTCTCAAAAGTTCATTGAAATTTTAATTTTTTTTTTTCGAAATAAATTTTTAAAATTAATGAATGATAATAATAGCAGCTACAGCAACTACATATAGTAACAAAAACAAATTAAAGAAGAATATCTAAAAGACATCATTTGTTATGTGAGAAGAATCATTTTTGCTATGTAATCTTGAATCTTATTTAATGACTTCCAATAATAACAGAAGCAAACTGACAAAAGCCAACTGAAATCATCAGAAAATTTTTAGGGAAAGGAAAAAAAAAATGAAGAACGGATTTCAAAATAAGTCGATAATAAAAAAAATTAAATTTTATTTTTTGAATTTCTGATCAAATATAAGTGGCCGTCTGTCATCATCCTACAGCCTTTACAGCTTCAGATTTAAGCAAATTATCTAATTTAATTCGATATGCCATGGCTAGATCAAGTTGGCTGTAGAGATGATATTCTGTATATGATTTTACATATAAAAATACTTGAGCAGTCTTCTGTACCTAAATGAGCGAAATTACAAGTACTACTAGTCTCCATCTAGCCTGCCATTTCCACCACTTAGTTATAAAAAGTCTTACGCGTTTACATTTTTCTATTGACTAAAAAAATTCTTATCGTACAGAATCCACATGTTAGGCTCGATATAATCCTCATTCTGAGTCTACAGTGCTCTGTAAAATGATCGGTTATCTGCCTGAAGTTATATCCCGATGACGGTCTGATGCATGTCTCTGGTCTTCTCTATTATAACTTCCAAACAAAAGGTTCGATTTCCTCAAATTTACTTGGCTTGAGAAGAGTCTTTGCTTCTCTTTATCTTCCCCTTCGTTGAGCATGCCTTTTCAGAAATCAGTTCCCATTCCATAGATAAGCTCTGGCCTCATCATCGGCGTGTTATCCCCCCCATCTTGGAAGTTCGTCTGCTTGTTTATTGCCGAGAATTTCCACATGACCCGAGACACAGCAGATGGTAACGTAATTTTTCCTACGTAGCCATAATACCTCCGATTTAACCTCATAAGAGCCGAGTTCTCGAATGGCAACTTGACTGTATGATAGTACTGTTAGGTCTTGTTTTTTGTACCTCCTATCCAAGTTGAATTGAGCACATCTTTCGAAGGCATAAACGACTTTCTCTATGGGCTCGGAAGATTTCATTCCGGTTCACAAAAATTCTTGCTCCTGTTCCAAGATCCATTCTGGATCTATTTATATACCACAAAAATAAGCTCTCTTGTACATAGCCTACGTAGTATCCATATTACTCCATTCATTATTTAAACTAAGTCTCGTTACGAAGCACATTACAAATTCCTAAAATCCCTAAATGAATTTCATCCCATTAATCTAACTGTAGTCTCTAAAGCTTTAGTCTCCACTACCATGTGCAGCGGATTTAAATCTAACAAAGACACCAACGCCGCTGTAGATGATGCTGATGCTGTTATACTAAGGTAGGGAGTCGCCGTAGTCTAGTAGGTAGTGTGTTGGCTTATTAGACGTAAAGCTCGGGTTCGTATCCCAGGTCAGATATCAAAACGAAATATGAAAAAAAAATATTTCTTCGGAGACTTCCTCTCAGCAGATTTCTGAAAAAAAAACTCTGAGAGTAAATAAAATTGTCATGAATAGTTTCTCAAAAATTTGTCGTTCGGAGTCGACGGTAAACTGTAGCTCCCACCACTCACGTATAAAATTAACGCACTCAACATGAGTGGTGTGAGAAGCTAGGCCGTAATCCTGACTGAAGAGTTGTAATGGCCAATTATATATATATGTATGTATGTATGTATGTATGTACAGTAGGTGTAGGCTAGTCTATGTATCTTATCCCATGCTTATCTTAGGTATTTAGAGAAGTCTTCTGTAAAGATTTATTTATCAATTGTTCTGTAAAATGTTAACCTATTGATGACTCAGTCCACGGTGACTTCCATAAGAATTTTCGTATAATTGTTTTCAGAGCTTTTTACTTAAAATTTGTTTAAAATGTTATTAAAAATAATATTATTTTCATTGTATGGCCTTGATGAGTGGATTTTTTTTTATGAATGTGTTAGGCATTCTTTTTATTTTTCTAATTTCTTAAATTTTATTTATTATTAAAGAAATCAATTTTTTTGGAACACTTTACTTTTCATTGCCCTCAAAATTTTTGGCTAATTTTAAAGCCTCTGTTGAACATTTAAAATCTTTTTTAAATTTACAAGACTTTGGCAACACGCAATCAATGCATTTAGTGTACTTGTGCATTTGACTGCATACGGTGTGTATACATACATATGTATGTACATATGTAGTGTGAGTGAGTCCATGCAGAGGTTTGTTTATCATTTGTACGATTCGATTCTGAAAACAATGAAACTCTTCATTCTCAGGCTTTAGATGCCAAAATTAAAAAATAAAAACACAGGCAAATAAAAGAAAAGAAGCAAAATTATAGAAATAATAATAGAAAAAACAAAAACAAAAAAAAAATAAAATATTGCATACATGATTTATATGCAAACACACATGCACATTTAAAATCATTAGTACATGTATGTAAGTATGCATATGACATCTACACTGTCTGTACTACAGATTCTACAGCCAGTGTATGCAATGCAACATGCAATATTGCAAAATTATTTTGTTTTTTTGTTTTTTTTTCAAAGATAAGCAACAATAACAACAAAGATCACTATAATAAAGGGTTATAATAGCAGAAAAATTAAACTAAACAAAGGAAAAAGAGATAAATAAAAAAAAACACACAAAAACAATTGCTAGAGCCTCCCAAAACATATATCAAAACATACAATCACTCACAAAATGCAACACACAGCAACAGCAACAACAACAACAATAACTAATCAGCAAGGAGAAGTGCATTAAACATCAACAACACCAGAAAAAGTCATAATAACCAGACTACCTTAAAGGCAGCCACCAGTCTACCTTTAATAGCAGCGACCGACCAGCCAACCAACAAAGTTTACTGCGCAGTTATTAATACTGCGCTGCCCACTAATATTAAGCGGAGAGCAACCGCAAATTATTGCTTTTGTTTTAATATGTGAAGAAAAAAAAAACAAAAACACTCACATGAAAACAAAAAAGTCGGAATTCTCAGTAAATTAATGCTCTTTTGTTTTGGAGGGTTTTTTTGTTGTTTCAATTGGTTTTGTGTGTTTTTTATTTTATTTTGTAAAGTTGTTGTTGCTGTCGGTGTTTCTGTTGTATTGTAAAGTTATTTGATAAAGAAGGCAGTTGCTTAAATAAGTGCATTCGTTAAAGGAAAATGTAAATTTATTAAAAGCTGAATAAGTTATCCGATTTCTAGGAGAGCACATAAGAGACTAATGGCCAGTGTGTCTCCAATACATTATAATTAGAATTCGTGTTTTTAATTGTGCTTTATTGATGTAACTTTTAAAGTTTTCACGAATTCACCTGTTTACTTTACTGTTTGGGAAAAAAATAAAAAAAAAAAATAAAAAAAAACATTGAACAGAAATTTACCTATAGATCACCGCAGGTATTTTATGTTGTTGTAGTTTGCTTTTTTTTTTTTCTTTCTTGTTGAGTACTTAAGAGTGCTAAAAAGCTCGACTCAATCAACTTTTTTTTTGCTGTGGTGGTGTTTAAATAACTGACTGTCTGACTGAAATTGTATGTTTTGCTTGGTATGCCTGTAATTCGGTGTGCTAAAGTTAAGTTTCTTACTTGTTGTTATTGTTATTGCTTTCAGCATTTCAATGAAGCACTTGTTTGCTTGTACTGTGAAGTAACGTAGTACGCCAAATCGTATGTATCGTTATGAATATATTTTGCTGTTTTTATTATTGTTGATGTTGTTGCTGTTGGTAATTTTGTTGTTGTTGTTTTTTTGTTTCTGTCTTCTCAGTTTAAGCTAAAGCGTGGTGTGTGGAACATTTCGGTAACCAAACAGCCAGCAACATATGCTATTCAGTTGCCGACGTGATATTGAGTGAATGAGTTAAAACGCGCGCCTTCAATGCAAAGGAAATAAAAAAAAACCAAGCAAAAGAAAAACACGAAATTTGAAATTAAAAATTTGAGAAAACAAAAAAGAAAACTGAACTACAAAGCATTAAATTTTTGTGGAAATTTAAAGAAAATCATAAAAATTTTGAAAAGAACGTAAAAAGAAAAGGAAATTACAAAAAAAAAAATTTATCCGCTGCTGCTATTAAATGACAAAACAAGTTGGCACAGTGTGTGTATGTGTTTGTGTATGAAAAACAAAAACATCAATGTGTTGTTTATCAAAGCTCCTGTGTGTTTTAGCAGCAGCAATAATAAGGAATTTCCTGTGTTTGCATAAATGAAACCAGAAACAGTGAGTGTGCGAGAGAAGGAGTAGGAGAGAGAGCATAACAGCAAGAGAGTTATTTAGTTGTTGTTTATGAAAGTGATTCTAGGAATGTTTACTACATATTTACATATGAATGAGTTATGAATGTTCTTTTGTGAAAATTTTTTAAACAACAACAAACACTATTTTCTTAGCATAATCTCTCCACTAATACGAAATCTATTTACACTTGTCTCGTTACGGCTATATAAAGTGTTGTTGCTGTATTGTGTGTGCATGTGTGTTTATTAAGAAGAAAACAGAAAAAACCACCATGAAATGTGAAATTCCATACCAAAACAAAAATCAAAAATAGAAAAGAAATTGATTAATTATAGGAGAAACAAAAACAAAAACAAAAAAAAAAAAACAAACACTGCGTGTAAATTAGTAAGAGATACAGAAAGAAAGCAAGCAGGCAAACAAGCTATAAAAAAATTATGTTTAATATTCAAAGTGTGTTTGTGTGTTACATAAAACAGTGTGTTAAAATCTTGTGAAATTCAAAAAAAAAACAACATCTTTTTGTTGATTAAAACTTAAGCCACAGTTTTAATAGTTTATTGGCGATATTTTTGAAATCATTAAAAAATATTTCAACTTAATTTGCACGATTGCTGTGCGAGCAATTAACTTATGACGCGCTGTGTAATCTGGGATCTATTTACTGCTGCTGCTGCATGTTGCTGTTGGTGCTGACATCTGTGTTATATTGGCGATTGGGATTATCTAATTTATACAATACATTACAAACCTATTAACAAGGTAATTAAAAATGATAGTGGATTTAAGTTAACAAGCAAACAAACACAACATCAAGGGGAGAGGGGTGGTCTCATAAAAGTTTGAAAGAAAAAAGTACAGTGGTGTGAAAAATAATAAGGACACCAATTTAAAAGTTAGGGATTTGATGAGAAAGTAAGAAAAATACGTTGTTAACTGCAACTATTCTCAGCTCATATACATGTGTACAAAAGTACATACATAATTGTCCATTACAACCCTTCAGTCAGGATTGCTATGAATATAAAATTAACACACACAACATGAGTGGTGTGAGAAGCCTGGCCGTAATCCTGACTGAAGGGTTCTAATGGCTAATTATGTATGTATGGGTATGTAAACACGGAAATTATCGAATTAGAAACGATATTAATCCACATGAAATCCAAGATCGACTAATGTACTGTAAAAAGTCACCGTTTGGTGTGGAATTAAGGTCGGCCATGTCTACTAACGTCAAGAACTTTAGTAAGATGATTATCAAGTTCTTTTAGTCTTAATTATGTGATCTAGACACAAATGGCATGTGCTTTATACAGGGCGGTGCTACGTGCCACAGTGATGAGAACTGACCACCGAGACCCGTTAGAGTTTTCTTGTTGAGGTTTTCTTAAGACGCCGGTGTGCGTGAATAAACCACAAACCAGAGGCAGATGCTTAAAGCCAACACAACCAATGCTATTGGTCATATTCAGACCAGGCGCCAAATCACCGCATTCGATATCGAATGCACACTCGAGTAAACACTATTTTCGATGGCCACAATTTCTTGGATCACGGTACTCGATCGTAATTTATTCCGATTATTCCGATTATTAACTCGATGACCAGTTGCAAATCGAGTGCAACTTCGAGTAGATACGTTACGATAACGATTGCCGGGATCCACGTTAACCACATTTCGATAATAAAGTACTCGATATCGAATGCGGTGATTTGGCCCCAGTGTTCAAAAATTCAGTACTTTAGTACTTTTTTCAGTACTTTTCCATTTCAAATATACCGAAGCCCCCACGACGTTTTCAGTACTTTTTTATTATTAAATGTTTTATGTCTTGTATTGCTAAAGGTAAAATTAGTCTTCAGCCCCGGTTAGCCAAACGTCCACGGAACATACATTTGTTTTTTGAATAAGGAAAGCAATGAGACCGCTTGCCGAACCGTAAAGTAATTCGGTAAGCATTTATATTGCTCTTCATATGCTACAAACGAACGTCGACGTTTGACTAAAGGGGACTTTTACGTTTTGCTACGTTCATAATCAGCAGTTAGTTAGTTTTTCTGTTCAGTTCCGTACGTGTATTAAATATAAATAAATAAATAGTCTAGTAGGTAGTGTGCTGGCTGAAGAAAATGTTCCTTCGGCAACCTCATTCTGTCAAAAACCCTAAGAGCAAATAAAATTGCCATGAAAAGTTTCTCAAAATATCTGTCGTTCGGAGTCGACTTTAAAGTGTAGGTCCCGCCACTCATATATAAAATTAACACACATAAAATAAGTGGCGTGAGAAGCCACTCAATCATAACCTTGATTGAAGGGTATTTATGTACTTTTTTTTTACAAAAATACAATTTGATGCGAAAAAGTACTCTTTCAGTTATAGTTCAGTACCATTTTAAAATTTCAATTTTGCAACACTGATTCAGTCTGAGACTTTGTAGTAAAAAACAAATAAAGTTTGGATTTATTTCTTTAAGGTTTTTATTAAATTTTAAATCCTCAAATTGATCTGTT
This sequence comes from Sarcophaga rosellei, assembly GCA_930367235.1. Taxonomy (NCBI): domain Eukaryota; kingdom Metazoa; phylum Arthropoda; class Insecta; order Diptera; family Sarcophagidae; genus Sarcophaga; species Sarcophaga rosellei. The sequence continues at coordinate 81,399,588 of OV884018.1, forward strand.
TTATGAAATTATAAAATGAGGTAGCAATGGTAACTTCCCTTCCGTCCAAATGTTTTGATGACTATATAAACGATTTAATTTTTAAAATCAACAATTTTTTGTTGTTGCTAAATCTTCTTTAATAGCTAATCATTCGTATAAAATTATTATGATAAATATTAATGTCTGAATGAGAATGCGAGTCATTAACTTTAACTTAATTAAACCTGACTAAGAATACAACAACAACAATAACATAAATGAACCTTTTAATAGTTCTAAAACCTCTTTTTTCTTAAATCCGGAAACTGGTTCCAACAGCTCAACCTGTTTATAATAAAGATTTTTATTGAAAAAAAAACAAAAAGAACACGATTATTATTAATTTTGAACATAATTTGTTTAAATTAATTCGTCTTTTTATTTTCAACATCATATTCGAAAATTTCGCATGACAAGTACATGTTAGCATAAAAACAATAACAATAAAAGAAAACAGAAATAGAAGCTCGTATGAATACGTTTGAATTTCAATTATTTTAATTTAAATTTAAATAAAAATGTCAAATTTGTAAAAAAAATTTAGCTAAAGAAGGAAGGTTTTAATCACCTTCTAAAGGCGTTGTATTCTTATTGGCATTTAACGCTATTTCAACCGGTGTTTGAAATAAATCGTAAATTACTATTTGATAACGAAGTATTGGTGCTACAGAAAGCTATTTTTCTTCTGTTTGAAACGATCTTAATTGTACTAAATATGTGCCAAAATATGTTACATACATACATACATAATTGGCCATTACAACCCTTCAGTTACTAGGATTACGGCCTAGCTTCTCACATCACTTATGTTGTGTGTGTTAATTTTATACAAGAGTGGCGGGACTTACAGTTTAAAGTCGACTCCGAACGACAGATTTTTGAGAAACTTTTCATGGCAATTGTATTTAGTCTCAGAGTAGAAGTCGTCTAAGAAATACTTTTTCGTTTTAATGTCTGACCTAAGGTTTGAACCACTACCTACTAGTCTACGGTGACCCTTTCCAAAATATGTTGCCATTCCAAATTTCCCCGTCAAGCTCTATCAGTTTCTTCCGGGTCCCCAAATATGAATGAATTCTGGAGTTAATGGAACACATCGTCTTTTTACTTTTCACACAGGGATAATTCAATTTTTGCAAATCTCCGTTCTTTCACAGCCATCCTTAGTTAGAGAAACTAACATTTACTCGAAATCAGTGAATGCGGTGTTTGAGACCGATTGTTTTACAGCTGTCTACGCACAGAAAATTCAACAGTTTTTCCTCTCGACGTTAGTAATAGGTCAACAGATGTCGTAGTTGATGGTGACTACAGATTACACATCCATTGAGTCCTTATGATTTCAACGATGTTCCTGTGTGCCAAGCTTTAAATTTAGAAGATAATATTCAGAAGCTTTATCTGAGAATCAGAGAAAACAATTTTCTAAACCGATTTCTCAGCATTTTCCTTGCCAGCGGAAATACAAACAAGTCTGCTTCCAACAATCTTAAGGATGCTACAAAGTTGACCGATTAGGAGACAACCCCTAGACTTCACACTGTATACTATCTTCCATATGTCTATGGAGGCTGAAGGTACAAGAAATCAGCATTTTGTCTAAATTGTTGCTTCCGCCACAGGCAACGCGATGAAAGATGATAATTTCGCCTCTTGCATTAGGCCAAAATAAATCAGAAAAACTTTAAGCATAACCTTAGCATATCTTTGAATTTTTTATGCTTATTTTCGTCTTAACTCTTGTAGATTTTTCCATATGCTTTGATTTTAAAAAATAACCCGTGGTTTATCTCTGCACTTAATAGTTCCTCAGAGAGGCATAGGCATAGTTACGGAAATGTTGCTTGGCTAAGCAAAACGCAAAACAAAAGATTTTTTTTGTAGAAAAATTGGCATCAAATAATGACATTGAATAATGAACTTCAAATATACTCGTATTTTATAGAAATAAAAAGAACGTAAATTTTGTTAGAAGTCTTTAAAATTTATTCATTCTTTTTAAAGAACTTTTGTTTTTATGCGTGTGTGTGTTTGAATATACATATGTTAATAGGTGTTGGTTTTATTTTCAAAATAAAATAAATTTTGTTTTATTAGTTTTTGCATAATCAATGGCAATAAAACAATATAAATTATTAATCTTTTGCTATAAAATTAATAATTTATGTTAATTAAAATATAAAAAAACTCATTATCTTTAACTATAAACATACGTAATAAATATTAATAAATTACAAAATATATCATAAAACCTGCTAAATAAGCAACACTATAAAGTTTGTTTGAATAGTAAATTGGCGTGTGAAATCAAATGAGAAACGAATACAAATAATTGTTTTGTTTTCTATTTATGAGAGAGAGTCCTTTACACATGTGTGTATACATATGTTCTATTTAAACACAAACAAGACAACAATATTCTCTCTTTCTCTAGCTCTGCTGTCTCTTTGCCTTGGCCTAACACTCCTTGCGGAGTAAAACCCCCCCTCCCCCATTATCAAACATGTTTTTATTATTTGTTTACAATATTTGTATTTTGTTTTCTCTCTTCTCTTCAGTTTTGTCTTCATGTTTTTTTCACGGCACATAAACAAGTGTAGTATGTAAGCAGGCGTGTGTAATTGTTTTGAAGGCAACATAAATTAAAGTTTATGTCAACAAAAAAAAAACAACAACTATTGCTTATAACGCTTACACCTCTTTTATGTATTTTTTTTCTTTTGCTACTCTCCCATCTGCTGTTGTTGTTAATTTTGTAAATGAATGATCGGCATTTATAAAGAAAAATATCGCAAAAGATGAGCACAATGCTTACAAACACAAACTTATAAATACAGTATAATCGAGTATGAAATTCTGGAACAGGTTTATTTGGCATCTTGAAAAATGGGCACATTCAACAGCAACAACAACAACGGCAAACAATTTTATTTGTTGTAATGCTTGTTGTTATTTTCATAGTCATACTAATCGTAAACACGTCCTTGTTAAGTGTCGTTTATGAAACAACAATAGCAACAACAATAAGAACAACAAATAAAATATTTACATTTTAAAGGTTGGCCGTAATTCGTATTGAATTCAACTCTCTTTACAACCAGAATAATAACTCAGTACGGGTACATTATAAATGATAAACAGTGTTGTAAAATGATTACGTTTTTAATAATGAATTGAATTAAATACATATGTACATACATACATACATATATGTTTATTGAGTTGCAAATATAAATATTAAATTCTTCAATTTTTTGTTGTTGTAATAATATTGTATAGTTTTAAAATTTAAGAGGTTAGTTTTCACGGTTTTAGTTACTTTAAAGTTATTGAATTAATATAGAAATCTTCTTTTCCCTTAAACGATACGAAAAGAAGGAGAAGAACGCAAAATAGTGCAACGCGTCCAGATGTGCGCACTTTTTTCGATCTGGCGACCACGATTTATCAAACACTACTTGATCGGGATCTTTGAAATTTCGGTTCATTGTTTCTGAAACAAGTAGCTTAGGCCGACCTAGGATCTTTTTGATCCATCAATAATTAGTAATTTTATTAAACAATTAAGGTAGAAAAAATAGGCGAAAACGGGGAAAAACTTAAAATACCGCCATTTTGTTATTTTTTAATCGTTTCAAATAACCCTAGTTCATACATACATACATAATTGGCCATTACAACCCTTTAGTCGGGATTACAGCCTAGCTTCTTACACCACTCATGTTGTGTGCGTTAATTTTATACGTGAGTGGCGGGACCTACAGTTTAAAGTCGACTCCGAACGAAAGATTTTTTTTCTTTGAGAAACTTCTTCATGGCAATTTTATTTACTCTCAGAGTTTTTGCCAGAAATCTGCTGAGAGGAAGTCGCCGAAGAAATATTATTTTTCATATTTCGTTTTGATGTGTTACCTGGGGTGTGAACCTTGGTCTTACATCTAATAAGCCAACACATACTATATAAAAAGATTCATTTGTTTAAACAAATGATCTCAAAAACAAATCAATAAAATGCACTTAGGAAGTATACTAATAACTCCTTAATACAAAACCAAATGCCTTTACGTTTTCTTTATTTACATTGCAAGCATCCCATCTCTGATAAATTGCTCATCCACGTTGATCAAATCAAATTTTATTAATGCCATCATTCTTTTAAGTTTTTTTTTTTGTTGCTTTTTTAATAACAAAAACAAAAGCAAACAAAAATCCCGATGATATTCAAATCAATAACGAGTTTTATTGTTATCAGGTTAAACAAGAAGGAGCAGCAATAACAATAACAAGATTAAAGATTAAAAAGTAAGAGAGAACTTGTGCCAATTCTCATTAAAATACAACAACAATTTGTTGCTTTGAACGTGTTTATACTTTGCAGTTGGAAATTTGAACTGTTCTTCTCTCTAATAAATAAAATATTTTTAAATTCCGTTAAAAGATTTTATTTTATTTTATTTTTTTATTTTAAATTAAATATAATTGAATATTTATGTTTCATGCTAATGCTCTCTGTCAACTATTTAACAGCTTAAAAACTAAATAAAACTTTTAAAATTCTAATTAGTTGAGATAGCGCTCAATTAGTAAAAACATAAATTAAATAAATTTGTAACGCAAGTCTTAATAAAAAATGTCACTTCGTCTAATTAAGAAGATTACAAAATGTTACAAATAATATTACTTGATGTAGAAATGGAAAATAGTCCATTAAATCGAAGCTGAATGGCTTAAATGTAGTGAGTTTTAAAGAGGACAAGTAATTTGTCAAGCTCAAGTAGATTATCTTCCAAGTGAAAGTTTTTGGTCAAAAAAAAATTTTTGTTGGACGGGAAGTACAGAGTACGGTACATAGCAATACAGTCTGACAGACAGACCAGCATTCGAGCACATATCTGCTATGAGTTTGACTCGAGATTGGTATGAAATTGCCTGTTCTGTCATAATTGTCACTAGGAAACTTGGGAATTCGGGACGAAAGGTTCTTATACATTCAAAATTTATTGAGACAAGTGATCTAGCCAAATGTCATTTGCATAAAATTCCAAAAGCTTGGCACTATATGTCATTGTCCTTCACTTGGGAAGCTGTAACAAAGTTTTCTATGGTATTTAGAATTCATGGATCGAATGTGTCTAGCTAAAGGTGGTTTTGATAAAATCCACACCTTCATAAAGCATTCAGTATGTCTGACATAACGCACTAGAGTAATCCATGCTTTTCAAGGCAGCTGTTTAGTTTAGTTTAGACTAACCTAACTGGACCTAGTATGGAAATAATACATGGAAATTCGGGCCATTGAAAAGGTAAATGAACCAGAGATCAGCAATGAGTATTAAAAAAGATGAGTAGATTCGAATCATACTCATAATTTCTGATACTTATACGCATTCATACTTATTTTATTATCATACTCATACTACTCATATTCAAAGTTTGAAGTACTCATACTTAACAATACGCATAGTGTTGTTGATTTCGTCTCTCCCTTACTTAACATTTACAAGAATCACAAAATAAGTATGATTCGCGTACGAACACTACAATACTCACTAGAAGGTTGCGTGTTTGATTTGCTTGCTTACTTCTTCTAAGACTATAAATCATTTATGAGTATTATAAGTATTTTTCTAAATTTATGAATCTGAATGAGTAGGCATATGAACATATTTCTAATGTTATGACTTTATATATGTGTAAATCAATGTTGGTAGTGAGTACGAATGAATCAGAGTACATAGTTGAATTTCAATACTGTTGCTTTAACACCAAACATTTCTTTTGAATAGGAAGAGATTTTTTGAAAAGCATACTTGGCGAAATGGAAGACTTTTCTGATTTGAATCAGTCTAAATTTAACTTTGGAGATTATAGAGGGAAGAGATTTGAGTGTTACATACATAATTGGTCATTACAACCCTTCAGTCAGGATTACGATCTAGTTCTCACACCACTTATGTTGTGTGTATTAATTTTATGCATACTTACAAAAGTGGCGGTAACTACAGTTTAACGTTGACTCCGAACGACAGATTTTAGAGAAACTTTTCATGGCAATTTTATTTACTCTCAGAATTTTTGCTAGAAATCTGCTGAGAGGAAGTCGCCGAATTTTAATTTTTTTCATATTTTCGTTTTGATGTCTGATCTGGGATACGAACCCAGGCTTTACGTCTAATAAATCAACACACTACCTACTAGACTACGGCGACTACCAGGTCATTGTGGACTCAAAGGCAATTTGTTTAAAATAGGAATAGTTTAAAACTCGCAGAACACATATTTCGAAGCATCTTGAGTATCGTTAGGCATTGTGGTATAGGTTTGGGCAGGCATTGGAGCACAAACTTATAGAGGTTTTGTCTGTACTTTAGAAGCTCTACACAAAATCACAATCATACAATAGATTACGATTAAATATTAAAAAACCTTTTGTGTGCTATTTTGGTCACGAATGATCACACGTGAACAGTAACTAGGAGGATGACCTTTAATAAACTACAGACTACAGATTGGCATCCATGAATCCACAGGAAATACGCGAAACACAGGAAATACACATGTTCTAATATCACACAAAATAAATCTTTTAAAACACTTTTTACCTTGGTCAAGTTGAAGTTATCGAAAGTGGAGTCTTGTTTTGTATGGAAAAGAAATTTTATTATTTTTGAAATGGAAAACAATTTTGCAAACTAAAAAATTAAACAAAAAAAAAAAATTATTTCTAAATACCTAAACGAACATGTCCGTTAAATTGAACGTGAACAACTTTTAATTTAATTTACCGCAGCGAATAAAGCAGAAGAAGAAAACAAAAGAAAAGAAAAAAAACATTAAAAAATTATGCACAAAACTTTACAACACGTACCACATGCATAAACATTAGAAATAAATTTAAAATTATTTTTATAAGAAACAAGAATCATAATTTTTTATTTTTACATTAAAAATTAAAAAAAAATGTTAAAGATAAAACACAAAAAAATTACTTTTATTAGCAAAGAAAATCTTTGAAACTACAATAATTGCAATATGGCATGTAATGTTTATTATACCAACTTAAGACTACCAGAGATGGGCATTTGTGGACCAACAAAAAGCCTACACCATACCGACTAATCTAAAGGCATTTAACGTACCAATTAAAATCATTAATTGTATTGAAAAGAAAATTTTAAATTTTAAATGGTAATTTGAAACCATTTAAAGCTTTAGAGACTTCAGCAACTTAAATTCGAGATAAATGACCACAAAGCCAAAGAGGGATAACAAAAAAACAGACAAGAAAATAATTGTAGCACTTTTACAGTGTTGGAAAAAACAATAGTAAAATTTTCTTAAGATTTTATTTAGCATTACATTTGTCAAAAATCTGTCGTTCGGACACGACTCTAAACTATAGTTGCCGCCACTGATGAATGAAATTCAGACATATCACATGGGTGAAGATAGGTTGTTATTCTGATAAAAGAGTTTTAACGGCCAATTAAGTATGTGACTTGGACATGTCTTACGACGTCTGCCTTCGGAATTGCAGTCCTGGTTGTAACGGACAGTGGTCTGCACAGAGCATGTCAGATTACTCTGCAAAATCTTCTTTGAATCTCGAATTCAATTAGGACCCATTCGGTTTTTGGCCAGAGTTGAGTATTGTTGATATTGTTTGCGCAGAAAATCCGCTGAATTTATGTCAGGCATTGGCCATTCTTCTTCTCTAAATTGAATGTCAATTGGGGTTTGCATGGTTTGTGCTTAGAGTTAAGTATTGTTGTAGTCGCCGTAGTCTACCAGGTAGTGTGTTCTCTTATTAGACGTAAGGCCACGGTTCAAACCCCAGGTCAGACATCAAAACGAAATAAGAAAAAATATTTCTTCGGCGACTTCCTCTCAGCAGATTTCTGGCAAAAACTCTGAGAGTAAATAAACCTGTCATGAAAAAGTTTCTCAAAAATCTGTCGTTCGGAGTCGACGTTAAACTGTAAGTCCCGCCACTCAAGTATAAAATTAAGGCACACAACATGGGTGGTGTGAGAAGCTAGGCCATAAATCTGACTGAAGGGTTGTAATGTCCAATTATGCATGTATGTATGTATGTATGTATGTTAAATATTGCTAATTGTGTTAGTCTTGAAAATCGCCTGGATTTGCCTCAGGCACCTGTTGAAAAAGATCTTAATTATATTGCTGTCAAAACGAGCTGCATTCTATGATTAGTGTCCATACAGGGCAACTGCGTGAACATAGCTTTTAAAAATATTCAGATAAGTGAACCGCAAGATGTGCCTATACTGCTGTGTCGTAGGCTTTTCGGGCCCTGTTAATGCGATTTTAGCGTTATTGTGATAGAAAAACGTTTTTAATTTGCTGCTGTTGGCATTCCCCAAGTTTGGGATATATTTTTGGGCATATTTATCCTAAAACCCTATCCTGCCGCTACAGCCTCTACTTTGCTCAGTTTCGACTGCATACCATTTAACACCTTATTCACGTTATATGGTACCACGTTGTTTTTAGGGCGTAGGTGTTACTTATCAAACTCCAAATTTTTCGGTAAGTTCCGTTTGCTAAGAATAGGTACTTTTTGACGACTTCGAACGATTGAAACAGGGCCACAAAATTTATTTTTAGCTTATTGGTAACTTCAAGTGATTAATCTTAGCATAGCTCTGCGACGCTTTCGTCTCTAGTCTCTTAATTTAAGAACATTTGATTTCTATTAGTATGTACATATTTATTTAGTTATTATATGCTAAGAAAAATAAAATTTTTGCTATTATTCCCTTCAATACTGTAAGTATAAAATGTATAAAATATAAAAAGAAATTAAATCATTATAAAGAAAAAGAAAAAAAAAACTTTAAACGTGTTAAAACAACATTAAGACCAAAAACCAAGAAGAAACTGAAGAAAAAACAAACAAAAAAAAAAGAAAAAATAGGTACGAACACTTTTTAAAACTTCCGCATTGACTTGAATTACAAAAAAAAAAGAAAAAAAAAGTGTTGCTACAAAAAATATAAATAAAACATTTATTGCTTACCTTTGTATTGTACTTAAAGTAGTAAGGCATTGAAAATAATAATAAAAGGTATTCAGGGGTAAAGCAATATAAAAATTGTTATAAAACATCTTCCAATTTCGATTTACTACTACAATACCTTACCTTACGAATATCTTAGGCTCTAACGTAATGAGATCCAAAGCGTTTTTCATACAATATTCACGGACTTTTTCGCATTGAATTTATTGAAAGAGAAGGCACAGAACAGTGTTAAAAAATTCAGTACTTTAGTACTTTTTTCAATACTTTTTCATTTCGAAAATACTGCAGTACCTCCCGCGACGATTTCAGTACTTTTTCATTATGACGTATTTTAAGTCTTGCGCTTTTCAACTACTAACGCGTTAGCATTATGCTCAAAGTAATGCTAAAGGTAGAATTAGGCATTAGCCCCGATTAGCCAAACGTCCACGGAACGTACATTCATTTTTAGAATACGAAAAGCAATGAAAACGCTTGTCGAACCGTATTGTAATTTCGGTATTGTATTCGGCATTGCTCTTCATATGCTAAAAACAAACGTACTAATTACGTTCCATCGACGTTTAACTGAACGAGGCTTTTACGTTTTGTTACATTTCGAATCAGCTGATTTTGTCCTGTATATGTATTAAATATAAATAAATGAATATTATAGTAGGCCTGCGATTCAAACCCCATGGCAGACATCTCCATTAAAACGAAATATGAAAAAATAAAGGGTCCGCCATCTAACGTTGTTTTTTTTTTGCAACTAGTGCTTATTTCGTGAATGGTAACAGTTAGCTCATGTCTATTTTGACATATAATTAGTTTTATCCTTCCGCTGAACGAATATGGTTGTGTAGACGCTTGAACAACGCTGGGAAATATTGCGACATTACTTTGAAAATCATGGTAATGTTGCAGAATGTGTGCGAAAAAAATCATCTTTTCAGATGAAGCTCATTTTAACCTTGGCGTGTATGTAAACAAGCAAAATTGTCGCATTTGGGGCACAGAAAACCCGCACGCATATATTTAAAAGCCGACGCACCCAAAACGAGTCACTGTTTGGTGCGGATTTTGGTCCAGAGGCATAATTGGGCCATTTTTCTTCGAAAATGAGCAAGGAGTGGCCGTTACAGTAAATGACGATCGTTATCGGGCCATGTTGAACGAATTTTTGTTCACAAAAGTTGAAGAGGAGGATATTGGCAACATTTGGTTTCAACAGGACGGCGCTACGTGCCGCACAGCCGAAGCTACACTCGATGTTTTGTGTCCTGTTTTTGAAGATCGCATTATCAGCTGCAGAGCTGATGTCGTTTGGCCACCTCGGAGCTGCGATTTGACACCGTTGGACTATTATTTGTGGGGTGCTGTCAAAGATAAGTGTTACGCCGACAAGCCAGAGACAATTGACGCTTTAAAGGACAATATTCGTGAAGCCATTGGTGAAATACAGCTGCACACAATCGATAATGTGCTTAAAAATTGGACCGATCGTGTAGCCTACTGCATGGCCAGCCGAGGCAGCCATTTGAATGAAATTATTTTCCATTATTAACCGGAAGGATTGTACTTTCAAATAAAAAAAAGATATTTTAGAAAATATTCAGTACTTTTTTTTAAGCATTTTCCAAAAAAAAAGTTATTTGGCGGACCTTATATTCTTGCAGTGGCTTCATTTCTGGCAAACACTCTGATAGTAAATAAAATTGCAACGACAAAGTTACTCAAAAATCTGTCGTTCGGAATCGAATTTAAACAGTAGGTCCCACCATTCGTATATCAAATTAACACACACAACATAAGTGGTGTGAGAAGTAAGGTCATAATCCTGATTGAAGGGTTATAATGACCAATTATGTATGTATGTATGTATCTCTTACAAAAGTACCATTTGAAGCAAAAAAATTACTTTTTCAATAATAGTTCAGTACCATTTCAAAATTTCAGTTTTCCAACACTGTTCGTTATACTCCACTAGCAGTAGAAAATGGAAAAGAAAATGTTTTTTTTGATATCTTTTAAGACATCCTATATAAACAATTGAAGTGTTAAAGATCTTGGGAATTTCTAGAAGTATTCTATTTCAAGCATTATTTACTTGTATTAAGTTTTATATTTTTAATAAATTTTTTTTTCTTATTTCAGCTATTCTAAGGCGAATTGAAACCAAACGATTTAAAAATCCAAAGAAACGAAACCTAAAACCCAAGATTTTAAGTCAAAATATGTTACAAATTTATTAGTCGCACTAAGTTTTTTAAAATAAATCAAGAAAACAAAAACAAAAAAAAAAAAAAAATAAAAACAAATACAAATTGAATAATTATAGAATTGCTATATAAACAAAGAACACAAAAGCAATAACAAACATGGCCACAAAAACGGTAATAAATTGCTTGGAACACAATATGGCTCAAACGAATAAAGGCATTTCAATAATAATTGATCCACAAGCGGGTTATGATAAAACCATGAATACCACCAATATTATACAAATTAAACATTCTAATGAACAGCAACAATATATGACAACAGCAACAACAACAACAACAACATCAAAAACAACAACAACTCTGTTGACATTGAATGATAACATTATTGGAAATGGTAAAACCAATAATACCACAAAGACTTTAATCGATATTAAAACGTCTAATGATAGTGAAGATGTTGCATCAAATGATCATTTTGCGCTTGGTAATCATGAGGTTAAGCAACAGCATATCTTACAAATCGATTGTTGCAATAGCAATGCGCAAATTTCCCCTATTGCAAAAGAAATATTGGAATCTAAGCATGATGAAGAGCAGCAATTAACAGAGCAGTTTAGGGGAAATGAACAACATCTACAGCAACATCTACAGCAACATCATCATAATGATGATGTTAACATTTCTATTAAAGAGCATTTGAAATTGGCAAATGGTGAAGAGAAAGAAAACAACGAAAACGATGAAGCAGACGGTGAACTAAACAAAAACTCTTTAGTAAAAGCACAACTAAAGCAACAATTCAATTTAACTTTGGCCAGTAAAGAGGAAGAAGATGATGACGAAGAAAGTGGCCAAACAGCTAGTCAACAGCAACAACAACAACACCAACAACAACAACAAACGCATAAAGAAAAAGAGCATTACGGAGCAGTTCAGCAAAGTTGTTTTGAACAGGTTGAAGAAAATGGTAATGGTAACAGTAACAGTAAAACTAGAGAAAATGGTCAAAGCCGCTCTATTAATGAAACAACAAAACAAAAACTCCTCTTAACCGACTATGGCCAAAATGAATCACATGATGATAATGAAGCACGAAATAATAATATTCGAAATAATAATGAAATACAAAATCATAATGAACACATTCATAGAGAAGGAAATCATAATAATGATGGCGATCATAATGAAACAAATTGTATGGATAGTAGTGGTGGTAGTAGTAGTAGTAGTGGCAATGGTATTAGTATTGGTAGTGATTGTATTACTCAAGTTAAGAGAGAAGTTGCTGATGATTTTAGTCATGGTAAACGATCATTGTATGAAGAAAACTCCAACAGTCTATTAACGCAAGCGGATGCATTAACTACTACGAATACTAAGTCGAGCAAAACTCTGCTGACCATAAACACTGCTCCTCTAAGTTTAATAAATTTGAATTTCAAACAGAATATTCAAGAAAACCACGCGGAAAAGAAAAACAATCACGTGGTCAAAATACAAATTAAACCAAATAACAATAGCAATAGCAACAACGATAATAACAATATATTAACGGAAAAACAAATAACGGTAGTGAAAATAGAAAATCCTCAAAAATCAGAATCAATTGAAAATTTCAATAACAACAACAATAATAATAATAATACAAACAGTGCAAGTGAAAATATTGAAAACGAACAAAAATTCGAAAAAGCAAACGAAGCAGTAAATATGGTGCAAAAACCTTCAAATAATGCCGCTAATGCCGGAACGGTAACGGTAACGAATGTTAATAATACGACTCTTAACTTAAACGTCTCCAATACGCCCACGTCTAATGCGAACGTGAACGCGAACGCGAACGGTAACGGTACTTTAACGGCTTCATCTACAACGGTAACGGAATTAAATGTCTCGAATCCTCAATATCTCTACTATATGATGTCGAGTGGCCAATTTTCACCCTGCGATACCTTGGATAGTGGTACCGGCAGTGATTTGGAAAGTAATGGCCAACAGAATCAAGACTCTAATAGTATGCAAACGAAAAAATCTTCCTGTTCATCGTCATCGTCATCCACGGCTTCCACAAACTCTTTGGCCCCCTTAGAAATGCAATTGAAAAATGCTAAAGCACGTCTAGGCAACGGGAAGAATAATAATAGTAACCTGGAAATTCAACAGAGACAGTGTTCTTTTACCGACAGCGAAGAGAGTGAGGCATCTTCTTTGAGCTGTGACTCTTTGCACTCCAACGAATTTCTCAGACAATCTTCCACTTCTCCCACGCCATTGAAAAACTCCAATTCCTCGAATAATTCGAAAAAAATTAAATCCCTCTTACCCGATTCACTGTTGCGTGATATTAAAAATTTAAAATTCTCCTCTATCGATTACGAGGCCGAAAACGAAGCCGAAGACGATGATCCTAAGATTAGTCCAGAGCCTGCAGACTATATTAAATCCCATGAATTCATACAGTCACGCAAAAATCTTAGTAATTTACCGCTAAACATTTCCTCCTCTTTAAAGAGAGCCTCTTTGCCTTCGAAAACTTTTGTTTTAAATACCGAAGATGGCACTTTTATCGATACAAAAATGAATTCCATGCCGCGTACATATGAGGCCGATAAATACTATAATTTCCATGTCAACGAACATGATAATTTCCGGAGTTTTGGTTCAAATAGTGCTAATGGTAGTGATCCTTTTAGCATTTCCGATTTTGAAACCAAGAGTTTACATGACGATGTCTTTGCTGGCTATAGAGATATACGTTGCGGTTCAAATACTTCAACAATACGCTCTTCGAAGGGCACTGTACGCGGTGTCAAGAATCGTGTGCGCAATGGAATAGCCACGTTCTTGCAATTGCAGCAACCAAATATTAAGGTGAGTCACCATTGAAAAGTAACTAAAATACGAAAATTTTTTTAAAAAATAAGACACATTTTTATTTCATCATCGATTAATATTATTTAGTAAAATATAAGCCTTAGGCTTCTTTCAAGGCGTATAGATTCGATTTGAATGCATTCTCGAAAATGCTTTCTCGGGGGTTTAAATGCATTCTGTCGGGAAGTGTGAAACTGATTGAACTGGGTGAACCCTGTGTCGTTCTACTAGTTAAGACAGCTGTGAGCGATGTGTACCAGAGATCAGCAATGAATCGTTTTTCGCTACTCATAAGTGCTCATGAAATTTCGAGTATGAGTGAGTCAACAGTATTGAAATGCAACTACTCTGATTCATTCGTACTCACTACAACATTGATTTATAAGTACAGGTTGCAATGAGTATGAGTACAACGTTGACATCAAACTCATAGCATTCGAAATATGTTTGATTCATACGCCTACTCATTCAGATTCATAAATTTAGAAAAATACTTATAATACTCATAAATGATTCGAGTGATTCGAATCATTTATCAAAATTTGCAGTCTTAGTTGTTGCCTTAGAAAAAGACAAAGACATCAAGCAAAGCAGACACACAATCTTCTAGTGAGTATTGTAGTGTTCGTATGCGAATCGTACTTATTTTGTAATTCTTGTAAATGTTGAGTAAAGGAGAGTCGAAATCAATAACATTATGCGTATTGTTAAGTATGAGTACGATGAGTACTTCAAACTTGGAATATGAGTAGTATGAGTATGATATTAAAATAAGTATGAATGCCGTGGTCTAGTAGGTAGTGTGTTGGCTTATTAGACGAAAGGCCCGAGTTCGAATCCCAGGCCAGACATCAAAAACAAAAAAATACAAAAAGTATTTCTTCGGCGACTTCCTCTCAGCAGATTTCTGGCAAAAACTCTGATAGTAAAAATTGCCATGAAAATCTTCTCAAAAAATCTGTCGTTCGGAGTCGACTTTAAACTGTAGGTCCCGCCACTCATGTACAAAATTAACGCACACAACAAGAGTGGTGTTGAGAAGCTGGGTCGTAATCCTGACTGAAGGGTTGTAATGGCCAATTAAGTAAGTAAGTAATGAATGCGTATAAGTATCAGAAATTATGAGTATGATTCGAATCTACTCATCTATATGAATACTCATTGCTGATCTCTGATGTGTACTTAGATTCAGAGTAACGCTGTATAAATATAATAATCTAAGCCAGACTGATGGCTTAGATGGCACCAACAGACTAATCATTTGATTAAGAAGCCTCGAGAACTCGTGGTCTATTAATGCCACCAACTTCCCACCTCAAAAGTACCTATTATCGCTTATGATAGTTTATTCATTTAAAACTTTATTTTATATACTCAACATACATACAAAGGAACAAATTAAAGTATTTTTTATAGATTCATTAATTGATTCTTTGAAGAATTGAAAACCTATTAAATATTTTGTTTGGTTATTTCCTTTTTTATTGTTTATTTTCTTTTTACATTCGTTTTATTTTACAATTTTCTAAGGTTAAAACAATTTACAGAATATTTGTTTTTATTTATTGTTTGTTGCTCATTATAGTTTTTGTTATGCTAAATTTATTTATCAATGACCGTTGTTCATCTGTTTTTTGTTTCTCACCATTTGTTATAAATATTTTATTTGTGACACAGTTTGTTTTGTTACTTTTTTTTTTGTTATTTTTTTTTTTTTAATATTTTGCCATGAAGTCTCTAAACAACTTGTTAATGGATCTGTTTAAATATTTTATTTTTTAAAATTGAAAAAAAAAAATATATTTTAATTTTAAAACAAGCTTACAATATAATTAATAGATATTTAAAATATTAAAAGTTATGTTTTTTTAAGTTTATGGGCCTATTATTTAGAAAAAGTTTCAGTTTTAGTTGTGCTACGTAAACCTTCAAAGTTTATGTATGTGTTAATATATTCCCCCTTAACGGTGGAACTGTAACGAGTAGAGTGTATTTTACGTTGACAAGGTTGAAATATTGTTTTTAATATTTTTAATAAATTTTATAAAAAAAAATATTAAACTTTTGATTTGAACATTTTTAGTGATTCTTTAAACTTGATTTTTAAATTCGTTTTGTTCATGTTTTTCTAAAGCTAGGAATATAATATTGAAGTTGCCATAGTCTTATATTGGCTTATTAGACGTAGGGGCCACGGTTCAAACACCAGGTCAGACGTCAAAACGAAAATATGAAAAAATATTTCTTCGGCGTCTTCCTCTCAGCAGATTTCTGGCAAAAACTCTGAGAATAAATAAAATTGCCATGTAAAGTTTCTCAAAAAATCTGTCGTTCGGAGTCGATTTTAAACAGTGGGTTGCGCCCACACAGAACATAAGTGGTGTGAGAAGCTAGGTCGTAATACTAACTGAAGGGTTGTAATGACCAATTATGTATATGTATGTGTGTAGGAATATAGTATTTCCCTCTCCAGTTTGAATTCGAATTAAAATGAATTTGAAACTGATCATCAATAAAATACACAAGTAAAGTGTACCTACTATATAGTATATCTACAGATACTGGCCAATTAGGCACCGTTTTGTAATTTAATTGAAGCCACTTTAAAGCCAATTTAATTTTGCTTGTCCCATTCACTACTTGTCGAAATTTGAACCCGCAGCACCATTTAGTTTGTGTCTAACGGTCACTGATAGCAGACTACCGCATGATTTGTAAAGAAAATGTTAAAAAGTGAATTTCATATGCTTACTTAGCATTATTTTTATGGACAAAAACAAACATGGCAACTTTACGCCTTAAATTTCAATATCAAAGCACTATCTAGGTGGTCTATTGATTTTTTTTTGTAATATAACGGAAGTCCTGAACGTTCTAGACACCCAGTTAACACGTTGACTGCCGAGATAACTCGTAGTTGGCACTCTAGAAAGGAACGCAATGTACGAGTTTTCTCGTACTCACTAAACCTGCCATTTTTGTCTAGCTACGAATAAAATCATATTATATCAGTACTAGTATCGATAAATGGCTTCTGGGAAAAGAAGAAAAAATCAATGTTGGCTTGCGTGTCCAGTTTTCTGAAAATTGGCGCGGCAGTCAACGTGTTAAGGTCTTTTTGAGGCTTCACTTTGTTGGAAGGCATTATTGAAATAATATCCTAAGGAAAGTTATCTGCCTCTATAGATTTTGCATGTCTTATTACAAAACAGATAAGAATATGACAGCAGAATGCTAAAAAATGTGAAGTTTATAGCAAATTTGTGTGTTTGCACGTTTTCGATCGGATAATTTTGATGTTAAATATGTATCTTTCTTTTTCCCGATCAACTACTAAAAATGTCGATGAAATCTAGGAAACATTTGGGTCGCTAGGGGACTAGGCGTTCATCACTAAACAATTCTTAACGATTTGCTAAAGCTGGAAGCACAAAAAAGTTTGATGAACCGCTAAGATTAATAGTGAAAATATGAAACGAACATCCACTTGCAATTCAGTGCAAAAACGGTACGAAATCAAGCCATTTATAAAGTGAATGATTACCGGGAAGAGTTTTCTTGAGAGAGGCATAACCAATTATTAAATGGCAAAAATAGTATTTGACTCGACATTCTATACCTTCAATTTCATGCAAAAACAATGAATACCTTTTCACTACATGTGATAAAATGCCACTGCAATTTCAGCTTATCGCTATTAAGAACCAGAGGCACCTGCTGTATACACTTTAAATGGAAATGGTGTAATAAATTCAGTACTGTAGTGCTTTTTTCAGTACTTTTTCATTTTAAAAATACCGCAGTACCCCTGCGACGCTTTCAGTACTTCTTTATTATTAAATATTTTATGTCTTGCGCTTTTCAACTATTAAAGCATTAACAACGTATTGCTAAGGGTGAAATTAGTCTTTAGCCCCGATTAGCCAAACGTCCACGGAGCATACGTTTGTTTTTAGAATACGAAAAGCAATGAGAACGCTTGCCGAACCGTAATGTAATTTCGATAAGAATTTATATCCATATCCCACAAACGAACGTCAACGTTTGAGTTAAGTTTTGTTACGTTCAGAATTAGAAATTTTTCTTTTGCATGCAAGGAACACGTATTAGTCGTTAGTTTTTCTGTTCGGTTCCGTACATGTATCAAATATAAATAAATAGTCTAGTAGGTAATGTGCTGGCTTACTAGATGTGAGCCCACGGCTCAAACTCCTTCCAACAAAACGAAAAATGAATAAAAAATATTTCTTCGGCAATCTCATTCTATCAAAAACCCTCAGAGCAAATAAAATTGTCATGAAAAGTTTCTCAAAATATCTGTCGTTCGGAGTCAACTTTAAACTGTAGGTCCCGCCACTCATATATAAAATTAACAAACACAACTTGAGTGGTGTTGAGAAGCAAGATCATAATCTTGATTGAAGGGTTGTAATGACCATTTACGTATATATGTATGTATGTACTTTTTTTTTTACAAAAGTACCATTCGATGCGAAAAAGTACTCTTTCAGTTATAGTTCAGTACCATTTTAAAATTTCAATTTTGCAACGCTGTAATATATGGTGTGAGAAGCTAGGCCGTAATCCCGACTGAAGGGTTGTAATGACCATTTATGTCCATATATACATATGTATGTACTTTTTTTACAAAAGTACCATTCGATGCGAAAAAGTACTATTTCAGTTATATTTCAGTACCATTTTAAAATTTCAATTTTGCAACACTGTAATATATGGTGTGAGAAGCTAGGCCGTAATCCTGACTGAAGGGTTGTAATGGCCAATTATGTATGTATATATATGCAAAAATAATCAATTTTACATTAAAATTCCAAAAATTCTATTTTTATAAATTAAATTTCGTATGTTTTTAATTAAAAATGTTTGCATCAAATTAAGGTCTTTTGTTTTATGAGTAGACTTTTTAGTATTTTTTAAGGCCATTTATTTATAAAAAATGTTTCCTGGTTTTTTTTTGCGTACCAAAATTTTAAAATGCAGATATGTATAGTATACACGCGTTAATCAAAAATTCAAATAAATCAGTTTGAATTACTTTAAATCAGTTTGAAATTCATTAAAGAAATGAAATGGTTTGCATTTGAAAAGAAATACATTTTTTTATTTTTATTTTGTTTTGCAAATCAGGAAATGGAATATGAAATAAAATTTGAAACACTAAAACAATGTTTTCAAATTAAAAAAAAACAATAGCAATTGCATGGAATAAATTGCAAGAGAAGTTAAGGAATGAAAAAAGAAAAAAAACTTGAAAAAAATTACGCATAAAATAAAAACGATTTCAGTTTATGAAGACGAAATATTAAATAATTTTTCTTTCAGTTGTTAAGGGAACTTTAATTTTCGAATACAAAAAAAAAAATAAAAATTATAACACAATTCAATAGTCACAGCCACTTTCCTTTTCATTTATAAGAAAAAAAATGGAAAAATTGAAAAATCATGTAATTTCATACACGTCGGATGTGTTTTAAACAACAATAAATGATTATAATAAATATTTATTTATTTATTTATGCATTTACACTCAAATAAATAATTAAAGCGTAAACAAAAATTAACGATGAGACCTTTTTTTCATTGGTTGAATTATTTTTTAGTGTCTTTCTCTGATATTTTTCTCTTAGCAGCCATTTCTTTAGAGAAAGAAACCAAATTTTTTGTTGTTGTTTGTTTGTAAACCTTTACAAGTTCGATTCAAATCAGTTCAGCATATTTTACGTGATGGGCATTTAATTATTTCCAAAAAAAACCCCAATTTTTTGTCTCTCTTTGGATTTTGTTTTCAAAAGGCCTTCTTTCTTTCCTTGTTTCTCTCATTTTTTTTGTTGAAAATTTCACTTTCATTTGTGAAATTTTATTTTTTTTAATGCTGCTGTTGGTTTTAAAAAATCTTCATTTCTTTTTTCGAATTTCTTCTGATAAACACAAAGGTCTTGTGGGCCACTCATATGCACAGTTACTAAATTAGGGTGTGTTAGATTTCGTGTGATAATAAAATGTTTGTTAATCGATTCACCATAAATTACCAAGAAAAAAAAAAACAAAAACAATCGGAACATTCATGTTTGAAATTCATCTGTATAACAATCAACGGATAGATACTCTTTTCAATTTTTAGTGAAGAAAGTTTGAAATAAGGGAAGCCAAAATGTAGGGTATTTGGTAAAATTCGTTTACAATATGAGCTTTATTATACCAAATGTGTGGCGTTATTATCAATAATTTTTGAGGCAAAATCATCATCACCATCAGTGTAAAACTTCTTAAGATTTTAAGTGAAAAGCTGTTCCAATTGCAATTTGCAGGCCTCTAAGGAATTTAAATTTCCACCATTAAGAGAGTTTGTAGTCGCCGTAGTCTAATAGGTAGTGCGTTGGCTTATTAGACCCGAAGCCACGGTACAAATCCCCGGTCAGACATCAAAACGAAATATGAAAACATATTTCTTCGGCGACTTTCTCTCAGCAGATTTTTGTCAAAAACTCTGACAGTGAAATAAAAGTGACATGAAAGAGTTTCTTAGAAAATCTGTCGTTCCGAGAATGCTTTTAACTGTAGGTCCCACCACCCACGTATTAAATTAACACACACTACATGAGTGGTGTTAAGAAGGTAGGCCGTAATCCAGGTGTTTCCGAAGGCATTTTGCGCACTGAACACGAATCTGATCTAAAATTTAAAAAATTCAAAATGGCGGATCCAATATGGCGGTAGCAGTAAATCTGATTAATTTTAATAACCACGACCGCCATATTGGATCCGCCATTTTCAATTTTTTAAATCTGAATGAAGATCTATAATCAGCGACCCCAAAAACCCCTGAGTAACAAATTTCAAGTAAATCTGATTAATTTTTAAGGACCTCCTTAATGTGTTTCTTTTTCTCTTGTACCCCTTGACATAAACCCACCCCCTACTTTATGCGTGCATGCTTTGGGCTCATTTTAAAGAGCAAAGATCAATTGTCAATTTCTGACAAAAGCGATGGGTCTAGCACGTCAGTGTTTAGTTCTACAATTTTTCAAAAATGTCCAAAAATGCTATTTTTAGGGGTTTCTCCTTTTTTTCGAAAACCTGACGTGATGGAAAGTGCCTTCGGAAATACCTGGAGCAATCTTATTTGCACAAAATAAGTCAAAATTTGCAGGGCTGTGTTATGTATGTTATGTATGAGAGTTATGCAGCGATCGAAACAAATGGCGATCAAAACTTCCGAGTCAAGCAAAGTTTCTGCCGGGTTATCAAAGATGTGTGTGGTATGGCACTATCACGTCAACTCCTTATCCGTTTCTTAACATTATTATTGAATAGCTGCTTTCAATCTCGTAAATTTTTGACAGTAGAGACTAGAATCAATCGTTTGTTAAAACTATTGAACAATTCCAACTTAATGCAAATGGTTAACAACTGTTTGATGACGAATTCCTGGCTCCCTAGCAACTACTTATATATGTATGCGCCGGTCTTTCTTAATTCGTTCTGTAATTTTATTTTGTTTGTTTTTTTTTTCCTAAATATTTGCAATAATTTATATTTCCTGGTAAAATAAAAATTTCAACATTTTTATACTTCATTACAAAATATTTCTAAGCGAAAATACTGTGTCAACGATAACATTCCCATGTTTTTTTTTTTTTTTTCTTAAAACACCGCTAAATTGGCAACATAATTCTGTTTACAAAAACTGTATACTAACAACACCAACAAAAAATCTTTTTAAAATTTCGCAAATGGAAAACAAATTAAATTGTTGACAATTTAATGATTCCGTTTTCATTGTTTGTTTTTCAATACATTGCAAGTAATTGCTGTTGAATAAAAATCACCACAGTAGTAAAGTAAAGTAAGAAAATTAGGCGGATATACTCTGTATAAGAAAGAGCAAACACTTTTGCAATTTAATTAATCAGTTTTATATTTTAAAATTTAACATTTTGGTTTGTATTTACCACTGAGTGGCTTGTCAACAAAACTATGTATTTGTATTGAAAGAAAAAAAGAAACACTCGCACACCATAATATCTGACTCTGTATGTACTCGTTTGTATGCAAGTGTTGCAATATGTTTCTTGTATGATGTGTTAATAGATACCGTTACTTTTGTTATCATAGTATTTTCCGTTTTCTCTTTTGTAAACTAAAATGTAAACATAAGATTAAAAGAGAGCAACAGTTTAACACTAGGCGTTTTTGTTGTAATAATTTAAATTACAGTGATTTATATTTACAGAGTTTAACACTTTGTTAAGGAGTTTACTTTTACATATACATATGTACATACATATTTAATAAGAAGATTAAACAGATATTATTTAAGATATTTAATAAAAGTAAAAAGTGTTGGTGAAAAATAATCGGAACATATAATAATATTGAATAAAGAAGCACTACAAGTTTATTTTGGACAATAAGTACAAGAAAAACAAACAATAACAAAATTACAAAGAAATTAAGAGATAGGGATAGATACCCGGTAAGCAGGATGCAAGAGCAAAAGTTCATAGAAATTGCAGAGAGAGAGAAAGAAAACAACAAACTCTAATTAACGGTGGGGTTCTAGAAGTTGCCAGACAGAAAATGAATGAAGTAGAAGTAAGCCAGTAAGTAGGAAAAGGGTCAGCAAATATACACAGTAAATTTTCATCTTTGTAGTTGAAGGATTTTGTAATAAAATCAATAAAGCGGTTATGAGTTAAGGTTGATAATTCAAATCAATAAAGATAGTGTGTTGCTTTACATTGAAAACCTTTCCAGTTCATATCTTGAACTTATCATACAAGATGAGGCAAAGCATTGTCGTTTTTGAAAATAATAAACTCGTGTCTGATCTTTAAATGGTACAATAATACCAACAACTGATTCTATTAAAACTAACAGGATTAATAGTCAGCTTTTTTAGTTGGCCTTGTTCCACTTACGAATGCTTGTGACCCATTATTAAGTTGACTTTTCAGCTGAGAATAGGGCTTCCGATTCTCTTAAAATAACTGGCTATTAGAATTAATGTGTCAATTTCCTCATTTGACCATACTTCACGTACTAGTTTTTGCTTTGGCTGCTGCATTTGCTTCGCTCTGAAAATATTTGATTGTACCCTCAATCCTTAGCTAGGACGTTGTACAATGGGTCAATTCGACCTCCGGGTACTGTACTTGTCACAGTTGACAAGTACACGTCCTCTAACCTAACCTCACCTAACCCTCAATTATTACAATACTTCAGTTTGTTTTCTATCTTTCTGCCTTTAAATCTATTCTCACTAATTCTGCAAGCATTTTTTATATCTGACATGAGTTTTCTCTTCTCCATCTATAATTTAAATCAGTTTCTGGAACTCGACTTGAAAATTGTCATATGCGGAAGCCAAATGCTCATGAACTGCCGTAAACAGTTGCAATGAAATACAATTTTCCGCAAGTGCTTCTTTTGGGCTCATACCTCTTCATATTTACATTCAGTTTATTGCTTTGAAGTCTTTAATATTTTATTTAACATACTTGAGACCACGGCTTCTCGATTTTAAGCCTTGGTAATTCAGTTGCTAACCTGGACAAAGACAATAAAAGTATCATCATGATTTTTAATTTATAAAATAAAGAAACTTTAGTACCTTGTACCACTACACCCAAATACGACCAAAGCCAACTTAATTCATAAGTAACGCTTGATGGCAACTCTAATATTCTAGGACCTGCCATTAGTAAATTACTTTCTTAGCTGGAAAACTTGCTTAGTAGATTAAAATTAAAGCATTAGTATTTATGTGAACATGAAGTACATAATATGTACTTTGCTAAGTTTGATAAAGAAACAAAGGATTAAATATCTAAATATAGTCGTACATACAAACCTGTTATGCTTCATACATTACGGTACAGACAAGTATTTTGGTTTTAAATTATACTGGTCGAGTGCTGTTTTGTAACGTCAAATTTGTTACACGTTTTGTAAACGTTTTGTGGGTTTTATACATAGATACTGTATACATAAGTATGTATGTATGTGTCTAATGTTTAAATAATTTTATTTGTTTTTAATTACAAAATTTTACTTAAAATGATTTTAAACGCTTTTTAATATTTATTCTGTATTTAAAGTGAAAGTCGTTTTACTATTAAACAATTCATTATTATTGTTGCCATTTTATTTTTAAAATTTGCACGCTTTATTTCTGCAGGTATACATATACATATGTATGTATTTATGTATGTATTTATGTGTGTTATATTTTTATAAAAATTTAAAACAATTGTTTTTTAATCACATTTGAATTTCTGCAGTCTCTCTCTCTCTCTGGAACTGCTTAGTAATGTTATGTATCATATTTAATTGTACTTATTTTCTATGCAATACCCTGTTTCTTATGAAAAAATCCCGTATTTTCTTTTCAACACTCTCTCTATGAGTCAAAACTAACTCTTTCTCTCTTCCTAACAAATGGCATGCATGCACGCCAAAATGCAAATGGAAATTGTTTATTGTTACACCTTTTACAATAACAATATTATTTATTAATAAATTAATCTTTGTATAGACAGGCATACATATTGTTGTGCATGTGGCCATACAATTCATAATTAATAATAAACAGAAAAAAACAGTTCAAAAGCCTATAAATTATTTTGAAAATTAATAAAAACAATTAATACCGTTTCTTTTACTCTCTCTCGGTTTTCAATTTTCTCTTGTATTGTAATTGTTAAGCTTTGTTTACATTTTATTTCTTTGTTTGTTTGTTTGTTTAAGTGCTTAATTTTCTATTTTTCTTTTTTTGGTTGCTGTCTTCATATGGTTGCGTTATTGTTTTTATGAAAAGAAAAAAAGAAAAGAACAGTTATTTTGTTGTACGCCATTGATAAACTATTTTACTATTTTGGTGGGTATTGACAACAGTGTGTACCATAATTGTAATAACGCGAGTGATTGCATACAATGAAATGAAAGTTTTTTTTTTCTGTTTTTTATTATTGATTTGTTTCCTTATTAAGTTTTATTTTTAAATTTTTTTGGGCAAAATTAGAAATTTTTATTTGTTTTAAGCGAAAGAAAAACTGTGCTAATTACTTGAAAATATTTTCTTTTTTTTTTAATTTTTAAAATAAAAATTATTTCGTGCCTTTTTTTCGTTTGGAGAGGAAGCTAAGCTTTTGCAAGGAATGTAGTACGTGTGCATTGTAAAAAAATTTAAGGGGTTCTTTGTCATATTGTACATAAGTAGATACTTAATATATGTACATAAAAAATTGAAATAAAAATATATGTATGAAATGAAAATTTGCCAAAAAAATTATTAAAAAAATAATTAATTTTGACCCAAATATTTGAAAAAATATAAAAAAATATATTTAAATTTTATTTATACGCTGGCATATTATTGACAATTAATATATAAAGATTATTACCACGCATAACTGTCAGAAATATACAAAGGCTTACATCTTGACATATTGACAAATAATTGACAGGAAAAAGATTGTTACAAACAACAATGCTAATAATAAAATAAAAAGACAAATTTTTTCCTCTTGGCGGTTTTACAAATATTTAAAAAAAAATCAAAGAAATCTTTTTGTTTAACATTGACTCATCACCTCAACACAAAGAAAAAAAGTGTTTTTTAGACTCTTTATTTAAAATGTTTCAAAAATTTCATTTACTTTGTAGGGGTATTTAAATGAATTCGTTTTCTTATTTTCTTGATTAACTCAGACTCAAGCTCGAACTTAAGTTTTACAAATTATGTATGTGTAGGCCGTCAATTGAGTGCAGTTTTTGAAAAATTCAAATTCTCTTGTTTTTAATATTTCTGTTAATGATTCTTGTAATTGAATCTGATATGACATGCTGGCATATGGAGGTGTAGTGTAGTCTTAATAACTTTGATTATATTACTAATTGTCGACAGATGTTTTTGGTTTCTAAAAGTGTAGGACGCATTTTATTAAAATAAAATATTGAAACAGACAGTTACATACGTATGTGGGTCAAGTCTCGCTTTTCTAGACTGTGCTCTTTGGAATAATTTATGGAAGTATCATTCAGTTAATGTTGAGTGTTTAAACATGCTTCTTCAATTTCAAAAAGATATTAAATTAGGTTTTCTAAAGAAAATTTAATTTAAAATTGTTTATATAGCAGCTAAGCGGCGCCATGATGACATTATATCTCGGGGCAACAATACAATGTATTCAACCAATTCATATGTGAGGCGTAATGTGAGGGGGCGGGGCACTTACGTTGTATTATCTTCTGGTTATAGGGAAATAGATCATACAGAGCCATAAATCATATCACAAGAATATAATTATGACACTGGACGGATACTCGCTTAAAGCGGAAATATCCCTCAGGATGTCTAAAATAACAATCGTGAGCAATAGCATCACTCTGATACTAGGCCTGAATTTTTATGGTCAAAAGGATACATGACACAGATGCCTGCCAGGACTTCTTGGTACACATTTTGCTTTGAACATGAAGAGCGTACGATTTTTTAAACTTGACACAAATGTACTTAAATATCTTCACCAATAATGCGGTAGCATCTAAGAATACGGGGTCAAGGAGTGTGTTGGAATGGAAAAGTGTGATTAACAATTACTCCATACTTGGTAAGGTACGCATTGTATGGGTACCTAGTCATCAAGGAGTGATAGGAAGTGAGAAAACGAATAATCTAGCACTGTAGACTCAGGGTACACCTATTTATAATGTGGTTGCCTCAAACCCTAAATGTTGAGTCTGTGATGATGAAAATGAATTATCGAAACACATTCTTGGAATCTGTGTGGCATTAAAGCATACCAAATGAAAACAGCTGGAAGCATATTAAGTGCTACATACATAATTGGACATTACAACCCTACAGTTAGGATTACGGCCTAACTTCTCACACCACTCATGTTGTGTGCCTTAATTTTATACTTGAGTGGCGGGACCCACAGTTTAACGTCGACTCCGAACGACAGATTTTTTTGAGAAACTTTTTCATGGCAGATTTATTTACTCTCAGAGGTTTTGGCAGAAATCTGCTGAGAGGTCGCTGAAGAAAAACATTTTTTTTTCATATTTCGTTTTTATGTGTGACGTGGGGCTCAAACCCGGGCTTTACGTCTAATAAGCGAACACACTACCTACTAGACTACGGCGACTACATTTAAGCATACCCAATGGAAGCAGCTGGAAGCATATTAAGTAATTGACAATAGAGTTGGAGAAGACATTATAGGGATACCTACAAAGCTTAAGGGGAGTACAATAGAGTTTATGGTCACAGTATTAGGTCTCCTCTTTACGACTATAAGAGTAAATAATAAAACTAAATCTGATCTATCTAAACAAGAGAATGTTTATACATGTATTTCTATAGATTAGTAATGTATTCTTTCCATAATTTTTTTTTTTCCAATTCTATATCTCTATCAATTTATACAGTAGTTTGACACGTTATTTTCCCCTTCCTACACCGAAAACACGGCATTGAAATTTATTTCCTTCCTTGGGTGTGTGCAGTCATGAATATATAAATAAATATAAACCTTGTGTAATAATAAATAATGAATTTCTCAAAAAAGAAATTATCTGTTTAAGTAATCTTATTGTATTGTTTGTTACGTCAAACCAAAAAAAAAAAAGAGAAAAAGTGAAATGAAAACTTACGCACTTTTGGGATTGAAATTTTTATAATTATAAGCAGTTAACAATACTGTGTAAATATTTATCTTCTTTCATTATAAAATTTCTCTTCATGAATTAATTTTTTTTTACATTGCTTAGCTTACTGATGTATGTATATATTTTTATAAAGATAAGTACGTCACGTACGTACATATGTGAACAGTAATATTTTATTATTTTATAGGAATACTAACTTCAGTTGTGACTTAATGAAGGGCATTAAAATTTGATCGTGTTGTCATAATTTATGATCACTAATAAGGAAAAATAAAAGCAATGTAATGTTATAAAAATAAAGACAGAAAAAAGAAATTATAAATTAATAAACATCTGTGGATAAATGCAAGTATTTCAATTTTGTACTGTAAAGTGTGCTGTGTGAGACACTGCGGATTAAAAAAGGAAAAAACAAAACAAAACCAATGAAAGAATTTTATAGAAATTATTCTCATATGCTGCACACAACAATAATACATATGCACTACATTTGTCAATTTATCACATAGTAACAAAACCTTGTCACACATATATATGTGCGTCTATAAAACACATACAAGTTATAAAGTAATTTGTAATTAATTATCCGTTTGTAGAGTATACACATGAACGAATAAGCAAATATTTCAATGCATACATATAGGCAATTCACACAAGCCCTTGTATCGTTGTATTCATTGTATTGTTGAATGAATATACAACAGTGTATGCTTGTTGTTGAGAATTTTCATATAAAAATCCGATACATTTATACATAATTTTTTCATATGTTTATAGAAGTTGTATTAGTTTCGTGCTATCAGTTTATGTATATGCCAGTAATCAAGAAGAAGAATAAAAATAAATATTTTCTATGTCAAAAATCAAATTATGAATACTAGTCTTCTACTTCTTCTTATCGTTTTTCGACCTTTGGAATACGAAATACACAATACAGCATAGCATTGAGCGTTCACAAATAAAAAGTGTATTCAATACAACATACACGATACAAAGTCGTGTGAATTGGCCAATAGATATGATCTCAATAAAAAGAGAAGGCTTATTAAAAGTTATCTTATAATTATTGTTGTTAGCATAACAGTATTTTAAGTGTGTGTGTGTGTGTGTGTGTTCTTATGATTATTTATAAACAAAATCATTATGAATGTGATACAAAGATAAAATTTTGACGGGTGTTGTTATTATTGTTATGAGTATTACTTTTGCTGTTGTAGCCTTATTTACTTGCAAGTATGTTAATAATACTACCACTACAAGTGCATTACTTGCAGCTTTGTGGTATTGTTGCTCTTTTGTTTTCGATATGCAACTTTAAAATTATTGCTTAATTTTCTTATTCAACACTATGCAACTGGATTTTTTTCTCTGAAAATCATTTTTTACACTTTTTCTTGGTTGATCTACGGCAATAATGTTTCAAACAAAACAGTTGTTGTGTTATAGGCCAACAGCAATTAAGAAAAATTAAACAAGAAATAAAATCTAAAATAATAGCAGCACCTTAAAACAAAAACATTTTCTGTTGTATATTGTTTACAGTCATAATTATACAATTTTACAGCATTTTGTCTTTTTGTTGTTTGTTACTGTTGTAAATATATTTTTGTTTATTTATTTTTCTTTTAATGCAATAATTATTAAAAAAAAAACATAAATATTAATTATTTTATTATTTTTTTTTATATACAATTGTAATAATTTCATTGTATAACAATAACATGTTTTATATTTTAAAACAATTTATGAAAATTAAATGTTTATTTTGAATTAAAAAGATTGTTTGTAATAAATCGCAATTAATTTATTTTAATAAAGGATTAAAATTATTAATTATAAAATAAAATTATACTTGTAAAAGTAAGTCCTATTATGTAACAACAGATAGGCAAGTTTGAATATACTTAATTCAGTTTTTGCAAAGTAAATGTAATATTTTTAACACTATGTACATATGCTTATTATGGTGTTTTCTTTTCTATCAAAAAATGTGCATTTTATTTAAAAAAATGCAATTTTTTGTTTGTTTCTTAAAAATGTTTCGCCCCTAAAAAGGTGGCATGTTATATTCGCTCTTGCCAATGGTGGAGGGAATTGCATTTTATGCTGTGCTGATAATACCCTGTTTAATTTACTGCCTCTCTAACAGTAGCTTGTTGCCATTAGTGAATCATATCTTCTTCAATTCGTCTAGTGATTAGACATACATATATACATGGATTAGTTAGATTTAAACAAGATTTTCTGTTTTTTAAGAAGTTTTTGAAATCATGTTCTTATGACAATCATGGTAACTTAAATGGTGCATAGGATTAATAGCCAAATAGATTAATGAAACAGTTTGGAAACCTTGAAACAATATTCGTTTTAAAGCGTTATTGGTTGGTGGCACGTGTACAAAAAATGTTATTAATTGGAGGCGAATTTGCCTTACATACATACATAATTGGCCATTACAACCCTTCAGTCAGGATTACGGCCCAGCTTCTCACACCACTCATGTTGTGTGTCTTAATTTTATATTTGAGTGGCAGGACCTACAGTTTAACGTCGATCTGATGAGAGGAAGTCACCGAAGAAATATTTTTGGCCTGGGGCTCGAACCCGGACTTTACGTCTAATAAGCGAACACACTACCTACTAGACTACGGCGACATCGAATTAGGCTTACTATCACTAAAAACCTGATAGAATGACGAGGACTATGGTGAATTCGCAATGTTAAAATTTGCCTTATCTCTTACTTAAGTGGTTATTTAAACTCTTCAATCAGTCACACTACCCATGTGTGATATGTTTATTAATTTTATCCATTAGTACCGGAATCTACAGCTTAAAATCGACTCCGAACGAAAAGTTTTCATTGCAATTTTATTTTACTCTCAGAGATTTTGTTAGAAGACTACGAACTCAAGTCGCTGAACGCCCTTCCTCAAAACATGTCAGAAACCATAATTAGGCGGTCATGCCGGCCGTAATTCCGTGTTTGTAATAGGAGTGGTGCGCCACATACAGGAGATATTAACATCTGACACGGAGAGTCTATACGTAACACTACCCAGTTCAATCTGTTCCTTAGGGCCATTATTACAACTTGCCGTTAAACTTGGGTTTAGTTAAAGGTACCTTTAGCTAAAGGGAACTGTAAAGTTACCTTTAACTTATTTTCCTTATTACAAATTACAGATAAAATAAAATTAACTGTTTTCAAAAATATGGCAGTGCCGGAGAAATGTTAATAAGACTGCTCAATTAAACAAGTTTTTTTAAACGCAGTGGCAACGAAGGGATTCCTTTTTTTGTTGTTAAATTTGAAGTTGCCATATTGAAAATAATATAGTATAAATATGGCAAGTTCCAAAATAAAGTGAACTTTAAAAGTTACCGGCAGGATGATTCTCCCTTTAGCTTGACGCTCACTTCTATCTTATTGGGTACACATAATAATGAAAAACAATTTATCTGCCCGTTAAAATCCTGCCTTTAGTTAACGACAAGTTGTAATAATGATCCTTATTGTGTTACAGTATAGTTTCGTCTCTCTTAAATCCGCTATACTTCAAGTGACTACAATTTCTAAGCCTAGCTTAGCTTTAATAATGTTGGATATTTAAGCCTTAAGGCTTTAAAGAAATTCTAAATTAATGTAAAAACAATTTGATAAAAACACAAGAAATGCGAAACAGTTGTGGGTATATAATTTATATTTTAAAAAACAAAAATTTGTATACCACCCCTCGTTGTTTCAATTGACCGTTGGTTTGTTGAAGTTCATAACAAATCCAGTAGTTGATAATGAGGTTTTTTTTCGCTTTCAAATTCAAAAATTTTTTTTTAACAAACTTATTCAAAACGTGAATACTTTGCTAATTAATCTTAATTATAATGTAACTGATTATGTTTTGTAATTGTTTAAAAAAAATATTGGCATATAAACCTCCTGACCACAATAATATTTTTTAAATAAAAATTAAAAATATTTTTTTTTTTTTGCTTTCAAATTCAACTTAAAAATTTGCTGCAATAATTTTAATGACCTCCCCTAATATTAAATAGCTAAAATATATGAGAATTTGAAATGCTAATGCTTTTTTAACATTCTTTTAAAATAAAAATACATTTTTTTTTTGGATTTTTAATAACAAATTCTATTGGAAAGTTGTTCACATTAAAGAAAGGAAATGCGTTATTAATTCGAAATAATTTCAAGGCCAGAAGCGTAGGTTGATTTAATCATTATCGCTTTAAGATCATAATACCTGTTAAAGCGTGTCCGATACCTAATTATGGCTTCATGATGAAAGCAACATTTGCCATTCAAATTAGCCATAGCTTGACTAGAGGTCTTTTGAACGCAGATTTTTAATATGAATGGCACACTTACAGGTTTCTTACAAGCACAATTGGTGTCATATGAACGGTATTAGTTGAAAATCATCAAAGTATTGCGTTTCTAAAAATAGTTTAAATGTTAAGAAGAAACTAGCTGGGAATTAGATTACAAGCAATTTTAGCTGGACTACTGATAGTTAGGGTAATTACTTGTCAGTATCTTACCCTTGCTCAAGTAAGATTATGATGACCAGCAGGTTGAGACTAACATCCAGTTAAAATACACTGCCACTGTCCAGTATTGCATGGTAATAGGCAAAGGCTTTTGAAATGCTATTCTCGAAATAGCTTAGCTGCCATGGGCATCTATGATAGATTTGAGTGCTAATTCCAATTATATTACTATGTATATAAAATGGAATCTGAGACAGATGCAGTTCTTTTCACATTACATATTTGAATGTTAAATATTGTACTGACGACATTTTACCTGCTCCTCCTACAGGATACGTCTGATATGTTGATAGTCTATTCTGCCTTTATTAAGTACTCTCATGTACCTAATAAATGTAAAGAGACGAGGGTCGTTTTTATCCAAAAAATTTGGAAATTGGCAGTGGTAGCAACCTATTAGTCCAGCTTTATTCATCCTCAAAATATTGGAAAGGTTTCTGAACATCGAGATAAAGCCCAACTACTTTCCCGCTCTTGCCAGCGGTGTTCAATACGCCTACACCAGGAGCAGGTCCACGGAGACTCATTGTATGCTTTGAGTATTAATCTAACAAAACAAAATTTCTGCTTTTAATCAGGCAATGTAAGATACAGATTTTTGTCTTACTGATCCTTCAACTTTTCTTATCCAAGAGGGTCAAATATGTAGGATTTATTCTGGCACAGATGGAAGGAAGATTTATTTTGGATTAGTTTTAGTTTCTTCTAAGGAATCTTTGTTCTTCGGGTTGTATAAAATTGGCATGGCATTGAGTATAAATGCTGGCCTAAATTGGACTTCTTCCTTCAAGAAGGTTCCGCTGCTTAACCTTACCTAACCCTAGGATAGATTTATGAAACGCTATTAGTAGTAACTATTTGGCTGGTTTTAAGGTTTAAGGGTATGCGGAGAAAATAACATAACTAAACATAACATGACTGGCCATTACATGTCTTCAGTCAGGATTACGGCCTCGCTTCTCAAGACACTCATGTTGTGTTCCTTAATTTTATACTTGAGTGGAGGGGCCTACAGTTTAACGTCGACTCCGAACGATAGATTTTGTGATTCGAGAGAGTTTTTGCCCGAAATCTGCTGAGAGGAAGTCGCCTAAGAAATATTTTTTTTTATATTTCGTTTTGATGTCTGGCCTGGGGCTCAACAGGCTTTACGTCTAATAAGCGGACACACTACCTACTAGACTACGTCGATTTCTCACTTCTGCTCCTATGCCAATTGCCGCGTCCAACAAAATAAGGTGTCAGGCATAGTTGGATATTATTCAATACTGGTGCTTTTTCCAAATTTCCACCGGAATTAAGATACGAATTTAATGGTAATATTAAGTCTGTATTCGATTTGATCTTAAAACGCCCCAACCTTTACTCCAGTGAATTAATGAATATATATTTTGTTTTTTATTAAATGAAATCTCCTTAAATTTCTGTGACTTTTAATCACACTTTGATCACAACTTTTCATATAGATTTTGACGTTTTATTTCATTTGTTGTTGTCGCTCGTGTTATCGCTGTTGTTAGATTAATAATTTTGCATAAAATTGCTTGACTAGTATGCAAATTATTCACGCTATTCTTCTCTTTTTTATTAAAAATTTTTTTTCCATTTTTTTATGAATCTTGTTTTACTGTTTGAAGGTCAAAAAGAAAATAAATTTTATTCGCAAATATGTGGTTTTGCTTCTATTCATTTATATACATTATTAATGTCTTTTATCTTCTTAAAGTCAATTTATGGTTTGAAAAAATTAATAAAAAAATAAAATAATATTTTAAAATTATTAAAGTAGGGGTGTGGAACGTTAACCAACACCTGCCATGTTAAGTGTTTTCAAAAGAATAGTTTTTAAGATTCATTTAACAAAGCCTATAAATCTTTTAAATTCATTTTTGCTTTTAATTACTTATCAAACAAAGCAATATACATACTTATACAATAAATAATTAATCACCACGCTTGATTACTGATCGTGTTAAAAGAAATTTTATACTCGTATACTCTACACCTATATTTTGAATTTCACTGAAATAACATACAAAATAATAAAAATATGCCCTTTGGCTAAAAAGCAGCTTAATTCATAAGAAAAACACTGACAGTTTTAGGCAGAAGATCTTTATGTTTGTTTATGAGAAACAGATTTTTTGTTTTGATCAAATCTTGAAAAAAGTTCTTTGACACTAAAAAAAATATTTCTTGGAACAATGTTTTTCAAAATAAAATTGAAATATTTTTTTCAATCCAATTGCCAAATGGATTTCAATTAATCAAATCGATTTGTGAAATTAATTTGAATAATTTGCTAATTTAGTACAGCATAGTATAGAAACTGGTTAAATAAGTGGAAGGAAATAAGAAAGTTATTATCAAATGCTAATCAGCCTAACATGGTTGGTGTGAGAAATTAAGTTGTAATTCTGACTGAAACGTTGTAATAACCAATAATATACATATGTATGTATGTCCTAGTACACTAGGCTTCCTGGAAAAAATTCTAAAGAATGAGGGCAAACTGCAAACTTGTTGCTAAATGGACAGCTACAAAACGTGCGATTAATGGCTTTCAATAGGTTAAAGATATTGTGTATTCTATGTCATGTGGCACAGTCTAATTGACAACACATGTCAATCAAGACTATATTAAAGGTAAAAAGAAGTTTGTATTCCTTTACAACTCAATGTTACCAACGGTTCACAAACGGCACAAAACAATATTACTTTCAGATTGCATTGTTAGTTTTGAACTTTCTTGCCTACTCTTCACAACAAATCACGTTAATTCTAGGACTAAAACTAAAAGTGAAAAAATACCTAGAATAAATATTGATAAAATTAATGATTGCCAATCATTGCCTTTTTTTTATCAACTTTTAATGCAAAGTTCAAAGTTACCAATCATTTTTATGTGTGTGAATGTTATGTTAACAGACACTGTTAACTTAACATAATTAAAAAATTTGGAAAGGGAGGAAAGAAAATCGCTTAAAAATTGCAAAAATAGGGATAAATTAGAGAAAAAATGAAGGGAAGACGAAGCTAAACCTTTGAACTTTACAAAAAACCAATATGTATGAAAATAGTAATTTGCTTATTGGAGATAATAAAGTTGAAAAATCAAGTATTTTTACCAAATATGCCATCTATAAATTGTGAAAAATTCGATAAAATTTAAAAAGGTGCGGTTTTCTGACCTATTGGGTAGCTATTGGATCAAGGATTGCAAAACAGTTTTCGTTACGGTCGAGATTTACTTTACTTTACAATGTCAACAACGACAAACAAAAAAAAAAAAAACAAAAAAAAAACAACAAAACAAAAACAATGTTATTGGAACAACCAGCTGTTTTGTTTACCAGTTGTCAAATGAATATTGCTTATATTATGTTTGAACACTTAAAATATTGCACTCAAATAACCGAATATTAACTCAATAAAATTGCATGTCTGAACATAGTATAATTGTCCGGGCCCATTATTAAGTAAAGAATTATGTTTATGTTAAACGCACAGAACTTTCATAATTAATTCTATACATCCAACATGTCACACACATTCGTGATCTGAACAACTGCACTGTAGTTAATTTTCTTTTTAAGTTCAAGGGTCTGACGAGTCCTTGACATGATAGTTTCATGTATAATCGTCATATAAAAACTGCGTTACTTTATCGCTTTATTAGATTAAGAAAATAAATTTCTTTCACTCTGATGTTTGTGTTTGTATTAGAGTATATCCCTTTCTCCCTTTATAGCAACGCAGTGAAATCTTAATTAATATTGAAATTAATTAGAAATGT
Organism: Sarcophaga rosellei; assembly: GCA_930367235.1. Classification (NCBI taxonomy): domain Eukaryota; kingdom Metazoa; phylum Arthropoda; class Insecta; order Diptera; family Sarcophagidae; genus Sarcophaga; species Sarcophaga rosellei. The sequence continues at coordinate 81,435,790 of OV884018.1, forward strand.
ATGTGTGTAAGCCAGAAACAATTACAATTATTTACCGATTTTAGGTAATTTGACACAGTGACTAAATCTTATTGATAACTTAACTGCATTTAGTTTTCCAATCTTTAACAGTTCTTTAATAGCTTTTGGGAAAAATAATGTAAATATTGGAAATATTGGTGATCAATAAACCTACAAGATAGCAACAACCTTCACAAGTCCGACATACAACAAACTATAGAGGAGAGCCGTAAAACCATAACGAAAACCATAAAAATTCAATAGCAAACCAACGATTACTACGGTTAACGACTACATATGGCTGCTGCTGCAGTCATTACAATCTAAGCAGCCACAATAACGGCATCAGCTATAGGCTGGCTGACAATAGTAAAATAGTATTTCAAAACAATTGAAGACTCAACTGAACCACAACACTACAACCACTAGAGACCGACTTTTTGGGGTGAACTGTGGGGAACAGAACGAGACGAGAGACAGTTGGCTGTTTACGTTTTTTTTTTCGTTTTTACTGTTGCTATATTGGTTATACTTATGGCCTAAAGTTGTCATACAAGTGACCTGCTTTCTCTTTTACGTTTTTCAACATTTTAACGTACTTTTTTTTCTTCCATTGTTGCTGCTGCTGGCATGGCTGCTGCAACTGTTGCTACGATCGAATGGTAAATGCGAGCACAATACGAAAAGTGTTTTGATTTTTGTTATTGTTTTTATTGTATTTCATATTAACGGTTGTAATACTACTGCTACTACTACCACCACTGCTGCTAACAATCACCAACAATCGTATCGAACTGTTATTTTGATTTTCTTTTGCAATATTTTTCTTTAAGACATTTTTCCCTGTTGCGTTTTCTTCTTGGCTTCTTCGTTTTCATCTCTTTTTGTTTTTGTTTTTGTTTCTGTTTGTTTTTTACTTCTTTTAGCAATTGCTGGCAGCAGTTATCAGTATTTAGTTTAGAGAGGAGTCAGTCAACAAAGTGTTGTAGCTGGCTATTGGTGTTGCAAGTGGAAATAAATTGGCGTTCAATTTATGATCAGGCTCTTATTACTAAAGCAGGCAATTGTTGTTGTTATGTTAACTAGATCTGCCTCTCTTGCTCTATAACAAGTTATCACTTTATACTGTCAGTTAACAATTACACTCATACGTTTACTTGCAGATCATTATTCTATTGCTTCAGATGTCTGTCTGTCCACAACACAAACAGATTCTTTTGAATCTTGTTTGCGGTCGGTCAATTGCAATAGGCAGTCAGTCAGTCGTTCAGCTTCATTAGTTTGGTGGGTTTTTGTTTTTCGAAAAAATTGCATCGAATTACTTAAAAATGTTGTTTGCTTGTGTTGACATCAAACGGTTGCGGTTCATTTCAGACTGTCTGCTCGAATTTATTTAAACGCTTAGCGTTCTAATTACTTAACTATTCCCAAAAGTTTACAATTGATTTATCGTTGGAAAAAGTATTTCAAATCAGAGAAAAAAAATAACAAATATGTGTGGTGCGAGAAGAACATGTGCGAAAGCATAAATGCATTGACACAATTCTGTTGTGGTATTTATAGAATTCCTGCTTATACTGGTTTGGATTTTGGACTTGATTTTGTGACTTAGTTTAGCCAAAAACAAATACAAACAAAAGAAAACATAAAATTCACACACAAACTTGATGTAACGTTGGCCTCATTGCACTTTGTCTGTCTTCCATAAAGTAGGATATTCGAATGGAAAGAATGTTAAAAAAGCTGATAACGATACATACATATTTTAAGATCTCTAAATACTTAAATTTTAAGCTGTTAAAAATATGTTGTTACAAACTGCAGGTAGAAGGCAATTATATCTGCGGGAATATGAATTTCATCAGGCAACACCATAGCTGTAGCTTGAAATGTGACATTTTAGTTTCACTTTGTTTTGTGGAAAGTTACTTGCCTTTAAAAATGAGTTCTAATTTGGAAGATTATCATTATATTTAGTCTGCCTGTAATGGGATAAGTAAGAAGGCGTTGTAAGGTGAAATGTTTTGCAAAGTTAATTGCAGTGAAATAGTTTTCTTGTTTCTGATCTCATACATACATAACATACATACATAATTGGCCATTACAACCCTTCAGTCAGGATTACGGCGGCCTAGCTTCTCACACCACTCATGTTGTGTACCTTAATTTTATACTTGAGTAGCGGGACCTACGGTTTAACGTTGACTCCGAACGGCAGATTTTTTGAGAAACGTTTCATGACGTTTTTATTTACTCTCAGAGTTTTTGCCAGAAATCTGCTGAGAGGAAGTCGCCGAAGAAATATTTTGTTTTCATATTTCGTTTTGATGTCTGATCTGTGGTTTGAACCGAGGCCTTTCGTCTAATAAGTCATCCTAGTCTAGTAGGTAGTGTGGTGGCTTATTAGACGTGAGGCCTCGGTTCAAACCCCAGGCCGACTTCCTCTCAACAGATTCCTGGCAAAAACTCTGAGAGTAAATAAAATTACCTTGAAAAGGTTTCTGTTGTTCGGAGTGGACTTTAAACTGCAGGTCCCCCTATTCAGGAATAAAATTAATACAGAAAGCATAAGAGGTTTGAGAAACTAAGTCTTAATCTTGACTGAAGGGTTGTAATGACCAAATATGTATGCATGTATGTGTATTCTGCTCTGGTCTTCCAATCGCTCAAAAGGTCGATGATACCAAGAAAGTTCAAATATAAACTGAGTGTACCTTGCTATTGAGCTAATCATTCATCACCAAATAATTATCAACCAGTTATCAAGCTGGGTGCCGCATTAATTGACAGTGACAATTTTAAAGGACTCTTAGACAAGTCCTCATGGATGGTTCAAACCTTAGTTCAAACATCTTGAACATAACGAAATATGAAAAAATATTTCTATCCGTGACTTCCTCTCAGCAATCCTCTGGTAAATATTCTGAATGTATATAAAATAGTAATGAACAATTTCTCAAAAACTGTCGTTCAGAGTTGCCATTAAACTGTACGTCTAGCCACTCATGAAAAAACTTGACACACACAACATGGATGATGTGAGAAGTTAGATTACAATCCTGACTTAAGGGTTGTAATGACCAGTTATACATATGTGATATCAGCAAAACGAATCGATTTTTCGCTACTCATAAGCACTCATAAAAGTTCTGAGTATGAGTGAGTCAACAGTATTGAAATTCAACTACTCTGATTCATTCGTACTCACTACAACATTGATTTATAAGTACAGGTTGCAATGAGCAAGAATACAACGTTGACATCAAACTCATAACATTCGAAATAAGTTTGATTCATACGCCTACTCATTCAGATTCATAAATTTAGAAAAGTACTTATAATACTCATAAATGATTCGAGTGATTCGAATCATCATTCATTAAAATTTACAGTCTTAGTTGTTGCATTTATAAAAAAAAGACGAAAGAAAGAGACAAAGACAGCAAGCAAAGCAAACACAAAACCTTCTAGTGAGTATTGGAAGTGTTCGTACGCGAATCAGAATTATTTTGTGATTCTTGTAAATGTTGAGTCATGGAGAGTCGAAATCAACAACATCATGCGTATTGTTAAGTATGAGTACAATGAGTACTTCAAACTTTGAATATGAGTAGTATGAGTATGATAATTAAAATGAGTAAGAAAGCGTATAAGTATCAAAAATTATAAGTATGATTCGAAGCTATTCATCTATTTGAATACTCATTGCTGATCACTGATATGTATGAATATATGTATGTATAACTGATGCCATATGGTTTGCGCATCTATGAAATGTTTGCTTAAATTTTCTGCAACTGTTTTCAAAGGTTTTAACTTTTTCTTTATCATTCTACAGTGAATATTTGCATTGCTATTGAATAAACAGAAATCATGTTAAATTCCATTTAAAAATGAGTTAAAATATAATAAAAGGTTAAAAGCCTTATAAGAAGAAGAAAAAAAAATCTATTTTTAAAAGTATTACATGGTACAACAAATATTGGCGTTTTTTTTTTTGTACGTTTTTCTTCTTAATAATAAAAAAAAGAGAAACGAGTAATAAAAAAAAATTTCAAAAATAATTGCTTATTTAAACAAAGAACAAGAAAGAAACAATCGTTTATTAAAAAATTGTGGTTTTTTTTATTCAAATATTCTTAAACAAGAATAATGAGGGTGAATGAATAATAACTGAGAATGAAGCTGCATGAAAAGAGAAAAAAAAAGAAAAAAGAATTCGAACGGGTGTGCTGATTACAAAACGCTATAAATGTAAAGAGTTTGTTTGAATCTTTCAAAAATCTTTACAATTTAAGAAAGGCACATTCTTGGTTTATAAAGGTTTTTGTAGAAAAAATTAACACATCTACTAACACATCATTTTTCAAAGTCATAATATATTTTTTATAAAACATTCTTAAAAGCTTTTAAAAATGAATTGAAATGTAAGCGAAAACGAATAGTGTAAGATTTATGCAAACGTTAAAATTATACGCCTATTAGATTTGTATTCCTTTCTTCATATTATTTAGGTCACTTTTGTTATGATTAATTTAAAAAGATGCAAACATTCTCATGCCAAATTCTCACGCCAAATGTTAAAGTAGCAAGAGCTTAGATTTCTAAGATCCAGGCATTGGCACATAAAAATACAGAGATAGAGTTTCATAGCATGTGTTTGTATTATTATTTTAAGACTTTGTTTTCCTCGAAGTCGCCGTGGTTTAGTAGGTAGTGTGTTGGCTTATTAGACGAAAGGCCCGAGTTCGAATCCCAGGCCAGACATCAAAAACAAAATACAAAAAGTATTTCTTCGGCGACTTCCTCTCAGCAGATTTCTGGAAAAAACTCTGAGAGTAAAAAATTGCCATGAAAAGCTTCTCAAAAAAAAAATCTGTCGTTCGGAGTCGACTTTAAACTGTAGGTCCCGCCACTCATGTATAAAATTAACGCACACAACATGAGTGGTGTTGAGAAGCTAGACCGTAATCCTGACTGAAGGGTTGTAATGGCCAATTATGTATGTATGTTTCCTCAAAATTTTAAACGATTTTGTAAAGTCTATAACTTATTTTTGATGACTAAAGTTTCAACTAAAGACAATAAGAAGCTCTGTTTAACTGGCAATCATACATCATAGTCATACATACATAATTGGTCATTACAACGCTTCAGTCAATGATACGACCTACCTTTTCACACCACTTATGTGTGTGTTAATTTTATACATGCGTTGCTGGACCTACAATTTAAAGGCGACTCTGAACGAAAGATTTTTGAGAAACTTTTCATGACAATTTTATTTACTCTCCCAGTTTTTACCAGAAATCTGCTGAGAGAAAATCGACGAAGAAATATTTTTTCATATTTTGCGTTTTGTTGGAGAAGTCTGACCGGGGATTTGAACCGAGGTCGCACGTCTAATAAGCCAATACACAACCTTTTGGACTACTGCGATTTCAATCACTATCTTTAAATCAGTACGGCCCCAAACACTCTTCTTTGAGAATCAAGGCTCATTGGACTTCTCTTGGTGCTGTTATACCCAAAACATAAGTGTTTTGGTCATTATAACTGACTTTAAATGTCTGAGGCTAATCAACTATTCCCAATGAAAAAACTAACCATTTGCTTAAGGCAACCAGGATTTGTATCAAAGAGTAGTAATGGCCTTGTGGGTTTGGGTTGGTAGCTAAACAACTAAAATTCTATGTCCCTGAATCCAGCATTCTGTTTAGTCATGATTTCTCTATGCAACAACAACAATAGCAAGTTCTTACATGTGAAAGATAGTTGAGTACTTACGCTTTAATGGAAGTTTGTTTATAGCAATTATGATACATTTTTCTGGCACTTATTCCACAGTTGGAGTTGTGATTGGCATGTCCCTGTACACTTAACAAAGAAGGAGTGCAAATTGCATGATCTTGGCGCTAATAGGACAGCTCCAAAACGTGCGATTAATTACTTACTAAACTCTCTTTCAATAGGTTCAAGGCATTGCGTGCTCTATTTCATGTGGCACAGTCTAATTCAATACAATACAATTAAAAAAAAATGTCTGTCGTTTCGAGTCAACTTTAAACTGTAGGTCCCTCCAATCGTGTTACTAATTAAGTGGTGTGAGAAGCTAGGTCGTAATTCTGAGTGAAGGGTTGTAATGTCCAATTATGTATGTATGTGTGTAGTCGAAACTTTTATTCCATCGAATGAATGTTACAATAAATCTGATTAACCTATTCAATGTCATAAGAATCCATAGAACCAATATCAACACAAAAAATACTGTTTTAAATAGTGCCAAGGTGAATGTATCCTAGTCTTACGTCATCTACAAGTTTTTCTTTAAAATCCTCAATACTGCTCATGAATTTAGTTCCTTTTGATATGATATTGAGCTATAGGTACTCTTATAGAGTAACGGATTAGAGGCCTCTGTTGTCTATTAACTCCTATGGAAATTAATAACTTTAAGGACGCCTTGTGGCAATACATTTCTTTTATAGAAATTTATTTGATTTTCAAAATTGGTAGGTTTTTGTTTGGACTTGAAAACTTCAGGTTGTTTACGGGATATTGAATTTGATTTCGTTTAACAACACCACACTGTGTTTGCCTTGTATTGTATTGTAATTGATTAATGAATCTCATTAAGCTGAAATGGTAATCTTCATTTCATTGACACTTTTTCCATTCGTTAGCTGACTACCATAAGCAAATACAATGGATGACTAATTGTTCAAACAATTTCGAATATGCCAATCGCCTGCTTATGCCTGCCTGCTTCATTTAAAACAGTTGTCGGAAAAGTGTTCACCATGATTAATTTTCATAAAATGAACTCCATATGAAGCCATTGGCCATTATAAAGCTTTGCTTTTTGATTTTGTTTTTGGTCATATGCCATTATCAATTTGAAGTTTTAATTACAATTCGTTGAAATTTAAGGGAAATCTAACTGCCATACTATAGGTGGGGTACTTGATGGATTTCGCTGTTTTAATTGAAACCAAAAGACCAAAAAAGCAGAATTTTTGTAATGCACATGGCAAAAGGATGCACATGTTGCCAATTTTACAAATAATTAAAGTGGACACATGTGGTGGCCAAAGAGTGACAGGAAATAATTACGAAAATGAAATGACGAAAAACAGAAACAGAAACAAAAATGATTGGCAATGAATGTTGAAACGAAACGAAACAAATGAAATAAAAATTAAAAGAAAAAAAAAATTAAAACAAGTTTGTTTCTTAAGTCTTTTGTTTACCGATATATTTCTTACGTGAACAACAAACGTAAGCAAACCGTGAATTTGCTTAAAAGAAAGGAATCATAATATAAAAGATTCTACTCGTTTGCTACAAAGTTATGGGGGAACATTTATGAGTCATAAAAATTAATTGAAAGTAATTTGAAACTTTTTTAAAATGTTTTCTTTTTTTTTTTTTGTTGTCCATTAGAACTTATATAATATTCTGCAAGTATGTACACAGGAAATGCTTTTAAGTTTGCTCGTTTATTTAATAAAAATACAATTTTTTTATTGATTTTAATTTTTATGCACTTTAATAAAATTAGTTTTAATGTTTGAGTCTGTGTCTGTGTTTTTATTAGCTTGCAAAGTTGCCTTTTGCAATCATAAGACCCTGTTACTGTTGTTAATTTAAATTCAAATTAATTATTTTTATCTTAAAAGCTCTACAGGCATTCATAATTAATTTTACGTATCGCTCATACACTCACATTTTAATTTTTGCCATGTTTTTGTAGATATTTATGAAGACTTTTAAATTATTTTTGAAAATTATGCCTAAAAATTATTAAAAATTTATTTCCAAAAAAAATTTTTTTAGGCTTAGCATCTTTTTGTTGTTTTTTTTTCTTCAAGAAAAGAAGGTGATGCTAAGTTTCTATTTTTTTTTTTTGCTATTTGATTAGTCTAAACTTTAGACTCTAAAGTCATTGAAGTATTTTTTTGAAGGCGCGTTAATGGTTTTTTTTTAAACTGCCTAACATTTTTGTTGTAGATTTATTTCGCATTTGGATGTCATAGTTAAAACAAAACCGTCAATATTTTTGAAATGTTTCATGTAGTCATGAGTTTCATTATATATGTATGTACTTTTATTGTATTTTGCAGTGTTATTTAGTTTTTAAAAGCCCTGTTGTTAGAAACTCTAAAGCCCTGCTTGCTTTTTATTACGCATTCTTTTACACTTATTTATAGCCTGTAACCAAAGTGTAAAATTCTATTAAAAAATGTAATTAGCAGGCGTTAATAAGAGACTTTAAGTCGCCTTAGTCTAGTAGGTAGTGTGTTGGCTTATTAGACATGAGGTCACGTTTCAAACCCCAGGTCAGACATCTCTAACAAAACGAGATATGAAAAAGTACTTCTCCGGCGACTTCCTCTCAGCAGATTTCTGGCAAAAACTCTGAAAGTAAATAGAAAATTGCCATTAAAAGTTTCTAAAAAATCTGTCTTTCGGTGATGAGTTTAAACTATAGGTCCCGCTACTTATGTATACAACACAAGTGGCGTAATAAGCTAATCCTGGCTAAAGGGTTCTAAATATTCGTTCAAATATTCACAACGTCTTTTCTGGGTAGAACGCATCCTAAGTATCCAATTTTCCATGACTCTTACACATAAATAAATCTGAATTCCACTTTGACCACTGTGGGTTTTTGCCTATTCACATATCCTTACGATTTAAGAAAACCCCACAAGAAAATAAATATTTTACATCACATCCACTCGAGATGGCTATGCTCTCAAATCGCTCGTACAGAATATCCATTGTGGCATGAACTGTGCAGCACTTAACGCCGTCCTGTTGAATCTACATGGCGTTGGTGTCCAGTAACCTTCAACCTATAGTACCCGTCGTTGAGAGTAATGCCTTGGCTAATGTCCTTTTTAAAGAAAGATTACATAATACATGTATCGATAATTGGTCATTACAACCCTTTAGCCAGGATTACGACCTAGTTTTTCACACCACTTATGTTGTGTGCGTTAATTTTTACACATGAGTGGTGAGACCTACAGTTTAAAGTCGACTTCGAACGACAGGTTTTTGAGAAACCCTTCATGGCTATTTGATTTACTCTCAGAGTTTTTGACAGAAATCTGCTGAGAGGAAGTCGCCGAAGAAATATTTTGTTTTCATATTTCGTTTTGATGTCTGACTTGGTGTTTTAACTCGGGCCTATAAGCCAACACACTACATACTAGACCACGGCAACCTGAAAATTGGTCGAACTCGGGCCTAATAAGAAACCACACTACCTATTAGACCACGGTGACTTCAAGAAAGATGACATCGTTAGTCCAAAATCCGCATCAAAAGCTGTTTTTCGAGAAGCATTAGACGCTCTTGGATCTGATGTGGATTGGTAGTGTCCCATATTATCTATGTACCCATATTATATACGTACCCACAAGATGATTTTTTGATGAAAATTAGTGTCTACAGTCGACTTTGTTTGTTTGACTTTTGTTGCTCCAACAACTTGACCGTTATCAATTATCAAAGTGCAGAAATCCGAGTTTGGAAAATCGTTTTCAAAGAGCAAGATTAATCGTGTTAATAAGCATTTCCTAGCTAAAAGCTGTTAAACAGTACAGACCAAATTGGGTAATATAGTTTGTATTTGACTACCTCTGACAACAAATTACCTTAAAATTTGAGAAGAAACTGGAAAAAAGTGATTGTCAAAGAAAACTAATAAAAATATATGAATTACGTTTTGAAGCGTTCACTTCTTCACTTCGCTTTATTGTAAGGATAAAAATATAGAATTTCACGATACGAAAAAATCTTTTTTGATGATCTCAACAAATCCTTTTTTTTTTTTTTTTTGGAAGTTAAGAAAACTTAAAGAAACTTTAGACGAAATATAGTTGCAACAAAGCAGACTTTAAGTAGGCAAAAGAAACTCTTCGTTCTCCATATAATTTACATCTCGAATAGGTTTTAATACGTAAAAGTTCCTCAACATTATAACCGATGACAGTATCCCCCAAACAATATTTTTTATCACTTGTATCGGAAGCCCATCGTAATCGATTGGCTCTATTCATTATATTTGAAGCGTTTTTATTTATGAAGCTCATAAAAGGATGATAAAAATAATTTTATTACGTTGATGGAAAAAGTTTAAAATGAAGTTTAAAATTCAGAAATAATGAGGCTCTAACTCTAGTGAATGTACACTGCTGTTCAAAAAAATAGATTCACCTGCTCTCCGAAAGATTTACTAGACATTTCTTTTGCAAAGGAGTATATGTAAAAAAGTGACTGCACTTTGCTTACTGGCCTCTTATGAATATAATTCCGATACATTTCAAAAATTTGAAGCGTGACTCTTCTTTAATTAGTTGCAAGATGTTGATCATGGTGAATCTATTTTATTGAACAGCAGTGTACATTAAAAAAAAAAAGAAACAAAATACAACCTGTTTTATAATGTTGCATGCATCAAGAGACAGCCAATGTTTGGACATGATTAGCTTTACCACTCTTATAGCGAGGCATATTGCAAATGCCACAAAATAAAGTGGTTAAAATATTTGTTTGCTTTGCAAACATAAATGTTTCGACAAAATCAATATTTGGATTCCATTTTTTTCTTTTTTTGTGCTGTGTTTGCTTCAAAACAATTAAAAAGTTTCTTGCCATCAACAACAACTACTACAACAACGAAATAAATCAGTCTAATGAGTTTTATTTCAACGACAATTGTTTTGGTGGGGAATTTTTTATTTTCTCTGCTCTGCTAAAACTTGTTTCTTCGGCTGGCATGAGCTGTTTGTTGCAAGTATTTTGAACTAAAAATCGTTGCAACTACATTAAGTGTGTAGAAAATATACTCGTATATACAAAGCATTTGCAAAAGCTAATTAAACTTAAAAAAAATGTTTTATTATGACATTTTACCATACTGCTTAGCGTTGTTCTCCACCACCTTTTTGGTTGCTGGTTAATGTCACCATTTAAAGCACAATTAATGGCATTATTTTGTATGTGGCGGCAAAAAAAACGACATGGTTTGACTAAATTTAAACAAACTGTAGCATCTTTACGGTTGAATGACTTATCTATAAAAAGATTTCTTCAAACTTCCTATAAACTATTATCGAAAATCCTTTTTGTGTGTTTATTGCTGTTCAAAATCCTTTAAAAAATATTGTTGCTATTGTCTTCGTTTAAAAGTTTTTGAATTTTTCTCGCTGTTGATATGCTTTTGCATTCAACAGTTAGGTCAAGTTATATCAAGACATAACTGTTTTCAGTTTTTTTTTTCTTTTTACATTTCTTTGCAATATTGTTGCATCTGCATAACTAATTGCTGCTACATCATCAACCTTTGTATGGTTTTAAGGTGGCAAGTGTTATAACTGTGCACACACTTTTTGCTGTGGATGTGTGTATTCGGCATTTATTTTAGTTTGTTGCTTTTAAGTTATATAAGAAATAACAACAACAATAACAACAAAAATTTTATAATTTATGCACTTTACAGACAGGTTACAGGCACGTTTACACTAAACATACAAAAGACTTAAGAAAGAAACTTGTTGAGTTGTAAACTGTTGAACGATTTATGAAGCTGAGCTTATTATTATTATTGTCGTGAGGAGATGTTTTGGTATCATGACTATGCGATCTAATGTACTCTCCTCTTGCTTTATAAAATATACCATATCCAAGCTTAATGCTCTGACTCATTTCAGAATGATGCTTAAAGGCAACAATTAGAGTTCTCTGCCCACCTCATAGGCACTCATGTGTTTTCTTCTGGGATCCATTAATGCATAGATTTCAAGAATGTGTTCCTATAATTTATTCTCATTATCGCAGAGGTCTACATGTTGGATTCGAGAAAATCCCTATTCTGAATAAGTCTTCTTCGAGTCAATAGTGCCCTGTCAAAAGACCGGTTACCAATCCCAGGTTATTCCTAGAAAGCTGAGCTTCATTTCAAGAAAAATTTTTAAAAATTGCTCCTCTGCGTTTTAATGTGTGTCGGATTTATGCGATCAAGGTGCATTTAAAAAAGAAAGGATAGTTTTTGTAGATTTTCGATTGTTTCTGTTGGTTCAGAGCATTTGAACTTCGCCTATAAGTTTGGACGATACTTAATGATTTTCCCAGCCACTATGTAATTAGACGTTGACATCATTTTCTATATGTTTTTTAGAAGGTCTACGTCTATCGCAAAAATTTGAAAACAACTGCCAATCGTAATGACTTCGTTGAAATACTATTGGTATGTGGTACTGGCCACAGTACTCTAGTACCTCTACTCGACAATACAATACGACAATATAATATGGCAATACAATACGATGATAGTATAGAATGAGCATGGTATACTTAGCAAAAATTTGTTTTAATTAACCCTTTCGCTACATCTTTTTACTCAACGACAATAAAAATTCTATTTTTACATTTATTTAATAGATTTAATAACAAAAATTCAAATTTAAAAATAAAAATTAAAAAAAATTGTCCGAAGTGGGTTTTTAAGACTGTTGCCATTTGGCAACAATTTTTCTCACAGTATAAGAAAATTTACCTTTTCGTGTCTTTTTAAGAAATTTTTTCATACACAGATTTAGAGTTATTTTTTAACGATTTTATTTTATTTTTTAATTAAACTTATAAAAAGAATCTTTTAATAATTCATTTACGACGAAAAATGTATATTAATAAAAAATAAAGTTAAATTACATTTAAAAACTTAAATCAAATAATTCATATTACAAGAAAGTTTTCTACAAAAATGAATAAAATAACAAAAATCATAAGCAAACGATTTATAGACTGTGTTAATCATAAAAGCAATTTCGATCCTTGTTCGGTATACACAAATGTACATTGCATTTTGAACACTTGTACCTGGAGTATCCTTGACAGCCGTTATTTTTGCATCTGCTCTTGTTTTCTATGTAAGCTGGCGAATGTTGATTTCCGTCGAAACGCACAGAAGAGGAAGGTTTTCTTTCATAGACCTTTTTTGAGGTTAACGGACTATCGAATTCCTCTCCTTCTGTGGAATTTTTCGGCCGTCGTCTTTTACGGGAACAAGTATTTTGTTTGGATAGAGCTAAAAGCCCATCGGCAATGTCATTTCGAAAACTTAAGAGATCCATGTAACCTTTATTACTTCCATTTTTATATTCATAATCTTTGCGATACTGAAGCCAAGAGTTATATATCACCATATCAATGAAATGGTCGAATACCTTGATTTCCACTTTTTGGATCTTATCGAAATTCTATACAGCTAGTGTAAAAAATCTAGCTTGTCCACTCCGCCTATACAATAATTACATGTGGCTGAGGTATTGCAATTTTTCTCTTCTTTTCAGCGCAAAATCTTCAATGGTTCATCACCGTATATTGAAGACACTACTTGCACTATGCCTCCATCAAACCATCTTATAATAAATAAATTATATTCTCTTTCTATGCGGAAGTCATAACTGCCTCCTCCTTCTTTTTTTAAATCTTTCTCTGACTTCAGTGGAACCCTATTATTCTATTGGCTCTTATAGTTCCAGTAGACCAAATCCTTTTATGTGTTAAAAGTAGTATTAAATTTATAGTAGAAAATTAAAATATATTAAATATGTACAAAAATATTGGTCACAAAAGTGGCTGTTGCCATATGGTAACAAAATTGCGAAAGGGTTAACTACCAGTCGCCCTGCCTTCGTTGAAATAGCATTGATATGTGGTACTCACCTTCATATAAACTACAGTTTAAAAATATTGCATCATTAAAAAATATTTCTTTTATTAGACGCTTTTTTTATTTAAGTGATGTTTTCTTAACAAAATTTTTTTAAAAAATATTTTAAATTCTTTGTTTTATAGTGGTTTTAACTTTGGAATATTAAAAGACTTAAGAACGAAACTTTATTTTTCAATTTATTTAGCAAAAGATTTACGCTTGTTTCTTAAGTCTTTTGCTTTAAGCACAGGAAAGAAATTTATTGATTCAAAAATAAAAAAAAAAAAAGATTTGTTTTTAAAGTTTTAAACGAAATCGTTTTTAAAAATATTTGATCTAATTTTTTAATAAAAGTGTCTCAAATAAGGACAAGTAGATGTGGAAAAATGTCTCTTAAATTTAGATCAATTGATATTGTGGTTTAGCTTAAGAGTATTTGTAAGAGTATTAAGCAATTGCAGAGAAACATTGAAGATATATTTTTTGGAGCAAATTGTACATTCTACGCAACCTAATGCCAGTATTTTTGGTAATGGTAACTATTCTAAGCGATCAAAACATGTTTGATGAATGATCTTAGAGTTTAAACTATGTGATCTGTATGATGTTTAAGTTCTTATTTTTATTTTGTTGGATTTGATTAGCTTTGTTTTAGAGTGTTTAGTTAAGATGTTTTTGTAGAATTATGCCGTCAGCGGTCGGCAGGACCGACAGAAACTTCTCATTGCATTGCTGTCGACATAACTTACTTACTTATTTAATTAGTTAATGCAACTATTCAGTCAGGATTACGACCTATCTTCTTACCCCCTATGTTGTGTGTGTTAATTTTATACATGGGTCATGGGACCTTCGGTTTAAAATCGACTCCGAACGACAAATTTTGAGAAACTTTTTAAAACAATTCTCAGATTTTTATAAGAAGTCTGCTAAGAGTAAGCCGCCAAAGAAATGTTTTTTTTTCATATTTCATTTTGTTCGAGGTGCCAAGGTTGGGGATTGAACCACGACCTCACATCTAAGAAGCCGGCAACATAACATTCAATACAACCCAAATTGTGTAGCAATCTTTGTCATCTGAGAGTTTGTATTTTCAGACGTAATTGGTGTTCTCGTACCAGGACGTCTAAGTGTATATAGCCTGCACACCGTGACCACTGCTTTCTAAATCCCCTACTTTTGATACCTTAAGGGTTGTTAGGTACTGTTAAAATATAAAATTTGCTGAGCTACTATCTAAGTAGGTATAATATCCGCATGGTGACGGGAGTTTATATCCTCTTCAAATACATAATTTCATAAAAAGCTTCTACGAATTCGTTTAATGTGTTTTGTTGCTTTATATTATCATCGTTTACTAAATGGATTAAAATTTTGTCACTTGCTTTATTAATATTAAACTGGTATCTTGAGAGGGGTGATCAGTGATGATGGTGATTATTGCAGATCATTTTATATTTCTAGTTATTCCTTTTATTTAATAATCATTATCATTTCACAATCAAAATACCCACATTCATAGACAATTTATTAGCAAAATATAAACAAGTAATCAATTATTTATTTGTATACATATGTATATAAATGCGTAGTTTTTTTTTCAATTAAATTAATTTCAAAACAAAAAAGAAAACATGTTCTACCAGTTACTTAGCGTATCTATAAAAAAAAAATCGAAATGAAGCCAAAAACCAAATAAATATCATTTTTTGTTGGTTAAACTCTGTTTGGCTTTTATGGAGGAGACCATTAAACGGAAGTTGATGTTTAACAAAACTAAATGAGGAAAATCAATCAATCAATCCATCCAACAAACAAACAATCAATTGGCAAATTAATTAAAAGAAAACAAAGACAATTTATTATAACAGTTAAGGAATTGCCAAATGCTATATAAACCGCAACCACACTGTAATGAATTTTTTTCTATTTCTTTCTTCTTTGAGGAATTGAAAAGGGTAAAGAAATCCATAAGAATTGAAAGAGAAAGGTTTGAGGAAAATTTTTTAATTTGTTTTTCAATTCTTTATCCAGCTATCGGTTATCGATTATAAGCTTTGAAAGAAAAAGAAAAAGTGTGAAGAAAAAATTGTTCACGCTTGACATTTAAATTGCCCAGAACGTTATTGAATTGAAGCTTCAATTTCAAATTAAAATTTTCAACAACTTTGTTGTTGCATGCTTTTAAAATTGATTCTCTTCTCTGCTGTTGTGGCCTGCTGATGACCCCCTTTTTTCCATTATGTTTTGTATTGTAGAAGCTAATCTTAGGTGAGACTAATAAACCATGAAATCTGATTTTCTATCGTATTAAGCCTGCCAACTTTAATTATCACAGAACAGAAAGGAAGAATAATTTAAAAATCAAATAAAAAACTAAACATACAATTAAACACTTTTCAGAGTCAAATGTGAGAATGAAAAAGAAATTTTTCTTCTCAAAGCCAAACAAATGAAAATGAAAGAATCTTTTTTCTACTTCTTCTTCTGCCAGTTCAAATAAGGCAAATGGGAAATTACAATAGAATTGCTTTTCACACACACACAGACATGCAAGTAACTAACTGTCTTTTCTTTTTTGAATCGAAATGGAAATTAAATCTTTTAAATTGTTACAGATATTGCTGTGAGTAAGAGTTCGTCTGTCTATCTGTCCATCCGTCCATCTATGCATGTTTTATTCTGGAATTATTTTTTTTTTCAAAACCACAGGTTTTAAAAGAAATATTCAAGTTTTTTTCTGTTCATCTGATTTTATGAATCGGTAGTGAGACACAACCAGTGACCATAAACGTTTTCTTTGCTGACCATAATTGTCCATTACCATATGGGTACAAGAGGCCATTCGACTAACTCATACACGTCAGCCAGCCAGCCAGCCAGCGCCAAAGAAAACAATTGTATTTTTCTTTCTTTTCTTTTATTTTCTTTTCTTTTGTATTAATTTTATTATTTCTACGTTTAACGGTTATTTTTTTTTGTTGCCATTAAAACCAAACGGAACATAAAAAGAAATTGTACAAAAGCAGCCAGTAAACGGGTGAACACTGTTAATAATAATACCCTACGCAATAAGTAATAGGTTGGGGTAGGAATCAATTGTGTTACTCAAGCCGGAAATTAGAAGTTAATCCACAAAATCTTAAAGATCTACTTTAAACAAAATATAAGCTATTAAATCGTAATACAAAGGCAGTTCCATAAGCTAGTGACTCTTTGAGTGAAAAAAATTCACTTTATTTTTACACATTGCCGGGTCAATGAGAAATCTTCTTGTCTTGCCAGTCTCACTTAGCCCACGATGGATAAAAGGCGTACCAACCAACTACTCAAACTTGATCGCAATGTCATCTCAATCACAGGGGCCATACTTACAGGTCATTGAGTTATGAGAAGTCACGTGAAAAGACTGCAATTCCCATCAAACGACTTTTGCCGAAGTTATGGGTTTGCTGAAGAGGAGGGAACTGTTGTCCATTTTCTTTTCCAATGCCTATCTCTCGCTAGAAGCAGATTTAGGATATTTGGCTTTCCATTCCTTGTTACTTAACGGAGTTATCATATATTGATATCAAGGATATAGCTTCGTTTATTAAACTCTCAGGCTGGTCTCCAGCATAGCAGAGTCGTCCTTTGGTGTGCAGCCCCTGCACTGGCCAACTTCTTAGATGAGTATGGTGGATTTTGATCTGTACAAGGACTGTGCTTACTTGAGGCATCATCAAAGCTACCTCTCCAACCTAACCTAACCTACACATTGCCTTTGAGCTAGGTGCACTTTATGTCACACTTCTTCAAGTTTTTTTTTATCGCTTTTATCATTGGTTGTGAGATGATGCTATTGTTGGGGTGAAGTCCTTTTTTAGAAATACTTAATAGTCAATAGGGAGAATCATTATGTGTGTTGGTTTATTAGACCTGATTCAAACCCCCAGCTTAGAAAAATATTTCTTCGGCGACTTCATCTCAGCAGATTTCTGGCAAAACTCTGAGAGTAAGTAAAATTGCCATGAAAAGTTTCTCAAAAATCTGTCGTTCGGAATCGACTTTAAACTATAGGTCCCGCCACTCATGTATAAAACTAACACACACAACATGGGTGGTCATTGGTTAGGAGATGATTGTCTTGCTGAAGTGAGGTTCTGATCTTAAAACGCATCATAGTCAATAGGGTGATCAATTGTAAGCTGATACAACAGGGCCAGACGATCACGGGAGACCTATTAAGGCGACTATTATTTCTTTTGAACAGAGACTTGGCCGAAAATCACCCTGAATATGCAACAAGACAAGAGGCCGCAAATTTTCATCATGGCAATTATGACATTGTCACGCCTGTAAAAAACTAATTGGGAGACACACCTGCCATATATGTAGGCTTGCCATTTCTGACTACCATTTATTTCGATCGATGATGAACGATCTCACTGCAATACGCCTCACTTTAGAGCAGGGTATTAAAAATAGATTCGATTCATTCTTGGCCTTAAAAGACGACCAATTTTTTTGGAACGGAATCCATGAATTGCCAAAAAGATTGTAAAAATCTGTAGCTTAATAGAGAATTTATTTCCTATAGAAATGGCTGGTTTTTGAATAAGCCGCCGATACTTAACAATTTTCGGTATATATTTTGATTTTTTTCCATTGCTTCTCTTATTTTCGACTGAAAATTCGAAAGAACCCAGCTGTAGCGTACTTTACAATGCTAAAACGGCGCTTTTTGTATACATTTTCTCATTAACAATTTCCGTTTTATTATTTTATTTTTTTATTATTTTGTTTTTTATGAATATTTTGCGTGTAATTCATACGCCATTAATGTATAAAAGCGTAAATGGAATATGCGAAGAAGATCTACCAAAAACTTATTAACCCATTAAAGAAATATTTGCTTTAAGTCCGTAGATATTATACGCCAAACGATTTCCAATTCATTAAAAATTAAAGAAATTATTCATGTACCCACTAATTTGAAATTTACACAGTCATCATCACATGCCAATGTAAATACTCGTAAGTGTGTGTATGTGTGTCTGTGATTTTAACCCAAATTTTGTATTTGGCCCCAGTAATGATTAAGCAAAAATTGCTTAAAAAAATAAACTTCAAAAAAAAATTTTTTTTTATTTTTTAACTTGTAAATGATTGACTTTCTTTATTCGTTAGTATTTCCTATCCAGTTTGATCTGTTTTTTTTGTTTTTCTTCAAGTCCAACTTAATGTTTATCAAGGTCAGATTCTATTTTTGTTAGTTCATATTGATTTCATTGGGCGGTTTGGTTTTCTTGAAAAATTTTAGAAAGGCACTTGAACCTTAAGTTGCTGTATTTGTTCAAAATATAGAGCAAATCTCTGAAATGTATAATTTTTTTGACGTTTTGTTTGCAATTTATAAATATTTTATAAAGTTTTTTAAATTTTTATTTATTTTTTTTATTTTTAGGTAAGCATGTGCTATAGAATTATTGAGAAAATTCTCGATATTTTGCTTCATTTTCAAGGTAATCAAATAAGATTAATTAAAAAATTAACAAAAAAAATACAATCAAATTAAAATTGAAAATACATAAACTATCTAAGTAACGCCTCTCTACGCAAAATACATAATAAAATTGTGTTTTGATTGTTTTGCTGATTTGCTACGGATATCAGCAATAACTACAGAGATGCCATTTGGAAGAGCCTATGCTCCAATATTAATTTTGATAAAACTGATTAACCATTATGACGGTTTTCAATGCCAAATATTTCAGCACAAACGGGTATAGAAATTCAATTTGGTATAAAGGGCGGGTGTTTAACGTCTCCAGTGTCGCTTCTAACGGTACAGGACGACATAATCTGCAGTTCGCTTACAGATAATAATAGAAATATGTATAAGCACATGTCATATACATAAATACAAATACGTATCCGGTCTTTTATCAAGCGCTTCCTATATTTAAATATAAATAAAACAAAGTGGGTAATTTTTTAATCGTTTATTGATGACATTATGTGTGGAAGATAACATCGTTCAAATAACTGAAACAGCATCTCTGGGTGGAACGCGTCCTTATTGTCCAATTTTCCTTACTTAATTGGCTTAATTTTGACTTACTTAATTGGTCATTTAACCTAGCTTTTCACACCACCCATGTTCTGTGTGAAAATTTTACGACAGACTTTTAAGAAACATTTCATTTTATATACGCTCAGAGTTTTTGCCAGATTACTCCTGCGGCGAAGTCGCAAAAAGGAATAGTTTTTTGAACTTTCGGTTTGTTCCATATCGAGCTGGAATTTAAATCACGAATTCAGCACACTACCCAGTAGAGTGCAACGACTTCTAGTCCCTTTTACTATGTACAGATATGCACTTTTATTGAGTCAGTATTCGGTTTATTGAGTACAATATTTTAAGTGTTCAGACATAATAACATACGCTGTTCAGCTGCTTATTCAATATTCATTTGACAGCTGGTAAACAAAACAGCTGATTGTTTTAACAACATTGTTTTTATTTTGTTTTTTTGTTTTGTTGTTTTCTTTGTTTTGTTTTTTTTTTTGTTTGTCTTTGTTTACATTTGAGTTGTCAAATATCAACAGAAAGTGTTCGGATAATTGTATATAATATGCGGACTGAACATACTTATGACAGTGCTGCATTTTAAGTTTTACTCAATATTATAACAATTTTCGTATTTATTGCGCAATAATTAATTGAAACTTTATATGAAATATTCAGCTCAATAATGGCTGGTCCAAATTAAACAATGTAGGCTAAAGAAGTCGGTAATTATCGACCTATAGTGCTCGCCGTTGACAACGATGGTCTGGCCATCGGACATCCCGAAGGTATACAGGCCACCAACATAAAATCCTCACCAAAGAGCGTTTTTTAGAATGCATTGACGCTCTTGGATCTCATGGGGATTGGTAAGGGTCCAAATTTGACAATTTTGTTTATTCGTGTGCCCATTAATCTAGAAAGTGGCCTGATCCCTGCAAATGATTATTCGATGAAAATACGAATTCATTTTCGTACACAGGACTTCTTAAGCAAATGTTCTCAGTAAACTGTGGATAGTAAATGGTCTTATTCCCCACGAAATACTATCGGGCGGAATGGTTACCTTCGATATTACGGGTCGAATGTAGGCTTGCTTTGCTCAGAAGGTGCACAATTTCTTGCAGAATTACTCTCTATATGGACCGTGAACCTACTGTTTGTTCTATTTAGACTTGAACCATAGTTGTTACCACAGTATGAGACATTCGACTACCTACAGTGGCACAGAAAACTATATATACCCCCCGGAAAAATGATTTTCTGTAAAACCTTTAAACCTTTATATAAAAAAAAAATATTTTTTATTTTTTTTGGATATTTTTTATGGATAGTAATATTTTTTATTTTTTTTTTATTATTTTATTATTTTATTTATTAAAAGGAATAGTACTATATAATTTTTTTATCTAAAGATTTTAACGCTTTACAGAAAATCATTTTTTTCGAGGGGTATGTGTGTGCCACTGTATATGACATCAAATTAAATCAATATAGCGCTCCTCAAACCTATTTTTTTATTGGAAATTTAATCATTTTTCTCATCAACATTTTACTGAAGTAGTATTTCATATAATTTTCATGAGTTTTTAAAAATACATACCTATTTATTGTCATTAAAATAGTCAGATTCAAGATAAATTATTAACTAAAGCTAATACAGGGTGCAGCATTTCAAATGTTATCAATTTCCCTATGTTTCAATAGTTTTCAAAATAACCATTTAAAGGCAAGAAATCCACAAAAATTACTCATTATCTAGGCAGATAAGAAAGACAATTCTTATCGCTAAAATGGGTGGCTCAGAATATATTATTCTGATTGGAAAATAATAAAACATTTGCAATAGCCTGCAACTGTTAGTTTCAATTTTAAATTTGTAAAGAAAACATATCGCCACGAAATGGAAAACAATACCATTGAGGAACATGAAATTCGTGCAAATAATTGCGCACGTAGGAAAACCACTAAAACTTTTGAGGAACAAATAAGAATACGGCGTCGTCCTACACAAAATGGTATGGAAATTGAAACAACAAGATGGATAGATAACAATGGTCCAGAGACATTGGATGCATCTACGGTTTCTGAGGAGACCGATACTCCTGTGACTATAGAAGATGTCCCGGATAAATCCTTAATTTCTAGCAGCCACAGTTCTATGCATATGACCTATAAACATTCGTCTCTACAGAGGGTCATGGTAAAAGAGTTGAAGATGTTTCCCTATAAAATACAGACAGTACATCATTTAATGCCTACGGATATTCCCGATAAGCCAATGACGTCCATTACTCGACATTCCACCCACATGACTATAACACGCTCATCAATGCAACGCGTAATGATTAACGATATGCAGAAGTTTCCCTATAAAGTCCAGACAAAGCAGCGGCTGATGCCAATGGATCATCAAGCATTGCTAAATAATGCTTTGCAGAATTTTAAAAGTTTAATGGATGACTTTCGTTCACAATTTGTCCTCAGTGATGAAGCATTTGGTCATTTAAATCGACACTTAAATCAGCACCATTTACGCTTTTCAAATATTGACGACAGTTTCAGTGGACCAAATACATTCGGTGATATTATTAGAAATAATAGAACCAGAGGAAGCCAACGGCAAAGGACTGTGAAGCATGAAATTATACCGTTTTCTTCTGGGACCATAGAAGAGCAACAGCAAGAAGGCACAACGCATCCGACTAACACGACAGTTATAACTGGGCCTTTTGATGACGATATGATGAATTGTTTCCTACAGGAGGGTGAGCAATTTGGAAAAATGGATACGGAAAACCCGGAGACACCACCTTTCGAACAAAGAACTTCTAATGCTAAACGTATGAGCAACGCATTTATACCATGGCGTACTAGGAAGGCATCCAAGCCACTTGGTGAAAATGCTGAAAATCCAATTAATGATGCAATAATCACCGCACCTTCTCAAGATGAAGTGGCAATTATACCATGGCGAACTAGGAAGGCATTCAAGCCACTTGGTGAAAATGCTGAAAATCCTATTGAACATGCAATAATCACCTCACCTTCTCAAGACGAGGTGGCAATTATACCATGGCATACTAGGAAGGCATCCAAGCCACTTGATGATAACACAGAGAATCCTATTGATGATGCACTATTCACCGCACCCTTTCAAGACGAAGTGGCAATTATGCCATGTCGTACTAAGGAGACATCCAAGCCACTTAATGAAAACACTGAGAATCCGATTGAGGATGTAATAATTACCGAACCTTCTCAAGACGAATTGAATAATGTGTCCAAAGTAAACGATGAACAAGATGAGGCCATAAACAATGAAGTTGTACCATTAATCCATACCATGGATTTAGAAGAACATCCAGATAGCATGGACAATGAAGACACCTCATCTAATGTTACTAATGAGGATAACTTGGCAAAAGATAAGCAAAATACAAATGAGAGAAATGAAAACACAATACTGTTGCAAACGAAAGATCAGGTGAGTCGTTTGACTTTTGGAAAATAGAAACACTTAGAAGCGTGATTAACAGACATTCGGCTTAAAAAAATAAAACAGTGTGGAATGATCATAAGAATTTAGATTTTAGTGTAGATTTTATCAGACAACGTTATTCCGGCACTAGGTGCCATCAGTTGCTTTATAATTTTTTTACATAAACGTGTCTGCATCCCATACGTAACAATGCAATATACCTGGGAAAAAATAATTGTATATGTTTTCAATTCCCCTAGAGCCTATTACTATGTTCAGACATGCACTTTTATTGAGCCAATATTCGGTTTATTGAGTGCAATATTTTAAGTGCTCAGACATAACAATATACGCAGTTCAGCTGCTTATTCAATATTCATTTGACAGCTGATAAACAAACCAGCTGGTTGTTTCAACAAGATTGTTTCCATTTTGTTTTTTTGTCTTGTTGTTTTTTTTTTTTTTTGTTTGTCGTTTTTGACATTCGAGTTGTCAAATATCAACAGAAAGTGTTCGGATAATTGTAGTATGCGGACTGAACATACTTATGACAGTGCTGTATTTCAAGTTTTAACCAATATTACAACAATTTGCGTATTTATTGCGCAATAATTAATTAAAATTTTATATGAAATATTGAGCTCAATAATGACGTTTATTCCGATTTACGCAATAAAAGTGAATGTCTGAACATAGTATATCATTAACATGATGCTTTTTTATACAAATTCACAAAAGGATTGATTCTACTTATCAAACTTAATTTATCTGTCCTTAGCTCTGCTCTAAGTTAATCATAAAGATTCAAGTTATGTGTAATGCGACTCATTTTAATGCCAATAACACTGAAGGCTTTTTCGGATTCTCACTTGTCCGATTATTCGTTTCAACGACATCTGGTGCAAAGTACTCAGCAATCGTATGACTAAAGAAACAAAATTTCTTGCGCAACTAAGCTATTCTGTGTAACCCTTTTCACAGTATAGCTTACAATCTGAAAAACAATACCAAATGTAAACTGTGGTCTATTAGTTTAGTTTTAGTTCCGAAGATTAAAAGCATTTCTTACAGTATTCGATTTGTAATGAACGAATGGTGGAATACATCGTTTGCCTGTATACATACATACAAACATAATTGGTCATAACAACCCTTTAGTCGGGATTACAACTTAGTTTCTCACACCACTTAAGTTGTGTGCGTTAATTTTTATACATGAGTGGTGGGACCTACAGTTTAAAGTCGACTCCGAACGACAGATTTTTTGAGAAACTTTTCATGGCAATTTTATTTATTCCGTGGCCTCACATCTAATAAGCCAACACACTACCTACTAGACCACGGCGATTTCACCAGCTTGTATACGTTGCCTCAAACCCTTTAAAAATCACACAGTGTGGTTCGATCAACTTTATATCCAACCGGACAGCGTCCGCTCTGAATGCTAATTCAACAGATTGCAAATTAATGCATCATGGTTTTTGTCCATATTAATGAAAATCCGAGCAGAGAGTAGAAATGCGATGACAAAGCTCTACTATATCCAAATAGGAAAATTTGTTGAGGCTTCATTTTGTTCAATGCCTGGAATTACATGCCTAAGTTATTATCAAGACAATTTCGTTTTCCTATGAAATTTATAGGTCGTCATTTATTAAAGTGTTTTAGTTATTAAACAGTTTCTGGGTGAGGTACCGCTCCCACAAACATACTCAGTTGCTTGTTTCTTTTATACTTCGTGACGTACTTTGATTAAAAATTAAAACTCATCGTACATTTATAATAATTGTTCTCCATTTAATTTTTACTGTAGGTGCCGCATTTTCTCTATCAATTGAGTCCAATTTGTACACAATTATGAGCGCCTCATAAATTCGAAATTCAGCCTTGAATTAAAAGCCAGAAATTATTTGTTAATAATCCTTTGTGTTTGGAATTGGTATGCCCAGAAAATTGATTTAACCTTATTTCTCTATTAAATTTATATTATACTTAAAGTAATATAACCTCTAAATGATAGAAAAGTAAATAAAAACACAATAAAAAAGTGGGCCCCTAACCAAAAAACTATACTGGTTTTACTATTGTCTAAAATTATATGAACCAAACAGGGGAAGAGCAATAATTTCATTTGAAAGGTTGGGCTATAATGAGTATTTTGATTATAGGGAGGGACCGATTGGCTCAGAACCACAACCTAGCTTTAGACATCACCCAAGTTGTGTGGAGGGATCTATAATTTAATGTTGACTCCGAACGACAGTTTTGGGAATCTTTTCATGGACCTTTTTCCCTTAGAGTTTTTGCAATAAAGGTGCTCAGAGGAAGTAGCCGAAAGGAATACTATTTTCATATTTCGTTTTGTTCTAGATGTCTGAGCTGAGGTTTGAACCATAGGCTCTCGTCTAATAAGACAGCACACTACATCTTCAAACTTTATTGGCTAACCGAAGCTGTCTTTTACTTTCAAAATCATCACTTCTGAGGCAAACGATCTTTAACGACTTACTTGGAACGAGCCATTATAAGCTTAATTCCTGTTTACAATATTCATATTTGAAATACTGAAAGCAATGATATCCCAAATACTTCCCTCAATGCTAGCTTCTCGTACATAAGATGTTGCATAGATACCTACTCTTGCTTGTATGGCTGCTGCAGAATATACAAGAGCTGTGATATAATTGGTCAATTCACACGACTTTGTATCGTGTATGTTGTATGGAATACACTTGGTTGTTTGTGAACGCTCAATGCTATGCTGTATTGTGTATTTCGTATTCCAAATGTCTTCTTCTTATTCTTCTTCATAATTTTTGGCATTCAAACAATTTGATAGCACGAAACCAATACAACTTTTTAAAAACATATGTGGCCAATTCACACGACTTTGTATCGTGTATGTTGTATTGAATACACTTTTTGTTTCTGAACGCTCAATGATAAAACGATAGGAAGAAGAAGACCAGTTTTCATAATTTGATTTTAAAGCAACAAAATGAAAAATATTACAGCAAAAAGTAAATTAATTAATTATCTATGCGAACAATTATCATTTTGAAATGTTAATTGTTAATTGTTGACTCAAGTTTTATAGAAAATGTTTTGTATTTTTATTCTTCTTCTTGATTACTGGCATTTACATAAACTGATAGCACGAAACAAATACAACTTCCAAAAACATATGAAAAAATTGCGTATAAGTTTATCAGATTTGCGTCCAACAATACACTCAATACAACGATACAACCGCTTGTGTGAATTGACCAATGAAAAAAAAAATGTGTATAAGTTTATCAGATTTTTATATGAAAATTGTCAACAACAACCATACACTGTTGTATATTCGTCCAACAATACAATGAATACAACGATACAAGCGCTTGTGTGAATTGCCCAAATACAATGAATACAACGATACAAGGGCTTGTGTGACTTGCCCAAATTTGATAGGAAATAAGTTTAATTCATTATTTCAAGACAAACAATATTTTTATAATCTGCACTTTTACTTGGCAGTATTTTTTATAACAACATCTTATGATCATCTTAAATTGAAACAATGTTATTTAAAAAATACAATTTAGTTAATAAAATTATAACAACAACTAAATTTTATTACCACAACTATTTACATTTAAATTTCGGTTTTTTTATTGTTTTATTGTTAAGTGACCCCAAATTATTCGACACGAGCCACACATAAAATACAAAGCGCAACAAATGTTGACTTCAGACAAATGGAAAGAGTAACCCCGTCTCATTAAAAACATTCATAAACCTTTACTTCCTTCAACAATTCCAAAATCACCTAAAAAAAGCTGCAATTGTCTAAGAAAAAAGTTTTTTTTTTGTCTTATAAGCCATTCATTTGGTCATATAATATGAATCATGGTGTTACTGCTGCTGTTGGCCGTGATTGGTGTGGTACAGAAAAAAAAAACACAACACGCCTTTAGTGCAACAGACACACAAATTACTACAATTTTAATTTTTATTTCGATTTTTTTTTACAAACGTCGACTTTAAGCTAAAAGTAAAGCACTTATGCTTAGAAATAGAGTTATTTGTTGTTGTTGTTTTTAATATCTTTTTA
Organism: Sarcophaga rosellei; assembly: GCA_930367235.1. Classification (NCBI taxonomy): domain Eukaryota; kingdom Metazoa; phylum Arthropoda; class Insecta; order Diptera; family Sarcophagidae; genus Sarcophaga; species Sarcophaga rosellei. The sequence continues at coordinate 81,463,148 of OV884018.1, forward strand.
TATTGGCCATGGCTTGAATGCACCTTTATTAAAAAGATTTATTTTTTCTATTTTTTTTCGCAAAGTTTATAACCGTTGGCTGTTATAGTTTTTCAATTGACAGACTCTATACAGTGTTTTGTAAGTGCAAGTGTTTTTCTTTTTTTTTTGTTGTTGTTTAATATCTGCGCCTTACCACTTCTGCATAATGTTTACTGGGGAGGGATAAAACATTTTTCTATTTTTTTTTCTTTCGAAATAAATATCAGCAGAATGAAAAAAATAAATAAATAAATAAATAACACAACAACAAAAAAATATTACATTTTGCAATTGTAGGTTTGTGGGTCGTGTAACATTTTGTTGCTGTCATATAATTATCTCTCTCTATGAGGTTTTTTTGTTTGTTTATTTATTTGTTGTCGTTGTATTTTTGTAGAACTTGTTTTACTGTCATTGCATCTTGAGGGGATTTTTTTAGACAGCTTGGCTTATTTCACTTGGCCTATAACAAGTGTTTTAGATTTCTGTTACTCGAAACTACTGTAGGTAGAATAAGTACGTCTACGGTATGTTTACATTAGACCAGTGAAGAGTGTAAGTTTTCTTTAATTAGACATATTGTTCTACAATTGATTTTTGGGAGAAAATTGTCCATTCTTTGGTACAAAAATACTTTAAAATGAATGTGTGGGTCATTCTTTTGGAGCTCTAATTACTTGGTTAAGACCAAGTATTATTACTTATGCAACAAAGGCTTTAAATTCTTTTAAATTTAAAACGAAGTCTATGTTCGGTCAATGGATCAGATATAGTATAAGTGTAGTGTGGTTGGTGACACTGCTGAAATGAAATAATTCACGAATGATATTCATTCATAGGTTTGCTAAGCAGCTCTAGGGACAATGGAATTAGAGAGTTGTACATACTTTATATTTTTTTCAAATATAAGCACTTTAAGTCTGACTCCAGAAAAAATCTTTCACCCGAATAAAAATGTTCGATAAAGTTCGTTGTTTTACTTAAACATACGTAGCGCTTGAAATGAAAGACCCGATACCAGAATTATCTCAATATAGGAAGATTAAAAGAATAATACGCAAAATCGAGAAGCGTTTCACTTTCTTTTCGGGTGGCTTGTTTACATTGTTACCTCATTGTGATCCTGCAATCTTAGAATTGATTATTCGATAATGGATTCCGTTAAAGCTTCGTGAGTGGTTTAGAATATAGGTGCGGTGCAAATATGGCTAGATGAACAACTTATTGACAAAAAGTTTTTAATGAAAACTGGAGGAATGAATACTTTAAACAAAGATATGTTAGAAGTCGCCGTGTGTTGGCTTATTAGACGTAAAACCCGGGTTGTTTGTTATCCCAGGTCAGGCATCAAAACGAAAAAAAAAAAAACATTTCTTCGGCGACTTCCTCTCAAAATCTGCCGTTCGGAGTCGACGTTAAACTGTAGGTCCCGCCACTCAAGTATAAAATTAAGGCACACAACTTGAGTGGTGTGAGAAGCTAGGCCGTAATCCTGACTGAAGGGTTTTAATGGCCAATTATGTATGTATGTATGGATTGAAGTCTAGGACCTATTTTCGTTGTTGTTTATAAGTTATTGCATTTGAAATATTTTACTAAAAATAGTTGTATCTTTTAATTTTATGGGTAAAAGAAAGTAAGGCGGGTAAAAGGGATTATCAACACAAGGCTACTTAGGCCACGAGATTACAACAGGCCTCTCAGCAGTCTTTTATTTCTCCTAACGCTGCAACCATTCGGTTCGGAGCTTCTGTTGCAGCCATTTAGACTCCTAATGTCAGATCATTGGCAGATCAGTAAGTTGTCTGCCTAGTAGAAAATCAAGTGCTTTCTTAACATAACACCCGTCTTGCACCCAAGAGGTACTACTTCCTCTACTCTATAGCTCCTGCGAAAGTTACTGGCCACACGTCTAAGATAAATGTGTTTCGCAAGAGTATTCTGGATGTCATCATTTGTAACGCCTTGCAATGACTTTTTCTCAAACTTGAGCCCAAAAACAGTTTTGGAAAGGAACTTTGCCTTTTTGCTTAATAATAAGCTCCCTAAAATTTTGTTCGCGGGATGCATCTTAGGAAATATTACATATAAATTAACGAACCGATCTTAGTTAAGAGCGATTAATATGTAGACAGATTGCACTGTAACTTATTGGAAAATATTGCACGTCACGTCACAGTAATGGTGTAGGGTATTCAATAGCCTACTTATTTATTGTAATTTCTATTACTTATTTTTGTTTTTTTTTTTATAAAAATATTTCTCTTGCTTGTTAGAAATGTGTAAGAAAAAAAAAAACTGAAACATTTATTTGGGTCTTGTGGACAAGGTAAACAAAACTGGTTGTACTCGTATGTGGTTTTAAAAAATGTTGTTTTTTCAAGAATCTTATGTTTTCTGTCAAGTAATTTGATTTAAATACTCGTAAATAACTTTTTAATACAGTGTTTTCATAGAGAAAATATTCTAAAAGATTTCAGTAATAAATTTGAATTCAAAGTTAAATTGTAGATAACGTTACATACATACATACATACATACATAATTGGCCATTACAACCCTTCAGTCAGGATTACAGCCTAGCTTCTTACACCACTCATGTTGTGTGCCTTAATTTTTTTTATAGATGAGTGGCGGGACCTGTAGTTTAACTTCGATTTCGAACGACAGAAACTTTTCATGGAAATATTATTTACTCTCAGAGTTTTTGCCAGAAATCTGCTGAGAAGAAGTCGCCGAAGAAATATTTTTTTTTTATATTTCGTTTTTATGTCTGTCCTGGGATTTGAACCCTGGCTTTGCGTCTAATAAGCCAAGACACTACCTACTAGACTACTTATACTTCATTAGATAATAGATAGATCCCGTTACCAATAGATAAAATAGTTTATATCTCGTTATCAAAACTGTTCTTATTGAATTGCCAGTAAGTTCCTGCACCACCAGGTCAGGGACAGCCTTCGGTGTGTACATCAGTGCCACCTTTATCTTTGTTAAATCTGAATTTTCAATCGTTTAATAAATTTTTTTCTACAATATAAACCTTCATACTCCCCTATAACAATCACGAATCCCTATTAATTTTTAATTAAAAAGGTGTTACGTAACAAGGCAAATACGTTATCAATACGTAATGCATGTAAAAACAAAAGACTTAAGAAACAAACTTTTTTCTTTGTTATACCAAACAATCACTGAAATGTAAACATTTTTACTTGAATACCAATTATATTGTATGTGTGTATATTTCAAATTAATTAATAAAATAAATTCTTTGTGTTAAAAAGAAATAACAATCTTATCGCTTATTATTTCCTTAATAAGCGCTTGGCAAACTACAGTACAAGTACACGCTGAAAGTACTACGAGTACATGGTGGTGGTATTACATGTTCAAAATTCTTTAAAGTCTACAAACAACAATTTTTACATGTCTAACTTGCAAATAATGTAAGCAAAAGAGAGAAAGAAAGAGAAAAAAAATGAAAAATAAATACGTTTTACTATAATATTTTAACCAAAAGTAACCATGATCTTGATTCGTGACTTAAAAGGCCGGTTCAATGAGCCAGGCTAACAATTTGCCTCGGCTAACTGCCTGACTGGCTGCCTGCCTACCTAACTGCCTGCCTGCCTACTACCTCTAATCAAGTTAGTTAATGTTTAACGTGTAATAAATTCAATATATGAAATAAAAAAATAGTGCTCATGCCAAAAACGCAAAAATACCAACAAACACTGCACTGCAACAACCACTATTAATAAAACACCTCCAAGGCACAGCGAACAAACAAAATATTTGATTAAACAGACAAACAAACTTAAAGGACGGACACATGGACATTTTAACTAGACAACTAAACATATTTATGCATTAAACAGACAATCAGGCATTTGTAAATTTTTTATTTAATTTTTTTGTTTTATTTTGTTTTGTTAATAATTTTTCATTGTTTATTAATGATTTAAGAAAATAATATGGTAACTTGCTTATTATTTTCTTGGCCATGGTAAAATGGCTGCATATGTTGTATTGTATTGCATTGCATCGCATATGGTTATTGATAATCAACTAATAAAACAAAGAAACAGCAAAATCCAATCGAAAAAAAACTAATAATAATCATTAAAAAACGATAATAATTATAATCAAATAATTTATATATGTATTATACAACAAAAATAACAACACTTCATAACAAGACTTTATAATTGACCATATTTACGAACAATAAAAAAAAACAAAAACAATGGAAGGAAAGTAGTCATGAATAAGGCTTTAACGTATAATATTTTTAAATTAATTGATTGAATTCTATTATAAAATTTGGTTACAATAAATAGTTTTAAACTGGAAATAATAGAAAGGAAAGGCTTACTTTATGTCAGTCAGCATTCGGCTATAGCATTGAAATTCATTGAGCCAAATGCTTTCTTGTGAAGTTGCCGTTGTCTAGTAGGTTGTGTGTTGGCTTATTAGACTTTAGGCCACGGTTCAAACCACAGATCAGACATCAAAAAGAAATATGAAAAACAATATTTCTTCGGGGACTTCCTCTCAGTAGATTTCTGGCAAAAAGAGTAGATTTCTGGTAAAATTGCAATGAAAAGTTTCTCAAAAAATCTGTCGTTCGGAGTCGACTTTAAACAGTGGGTTGCGCCACTCATGTGTAAAATTAACACACACAACTTGAGCGGTGGGAGAAGCTAGGCCGTTCCTGACTGAAGGGTTGTAACGGCCAATTATGCATGAATGTATGTATGTAGACGCTTTCCTAAAGTTCACGAGTGTGCTATTCTACCATCTGCTCTTGCTCTTTTATATCGTAATGGCGCGGTCAAAAGTCTACCCATTCATCTCTAAGCCGAATTTTCCATGCTTTGTAATCCCTTATTCATTTTAGCTGCATCAACATTGAGTGCAATATTGCCTGGAATACCATCTCGCAAATTCTCATCAGAGATTAGCAATGAAACGTTTTCTTTTGCTATTCATAAGTACTCATGAAATTTTGAGTATGAATGAGTCAACAGTATTGAAATTCAACTACTCTGATTCATTCGTACTCACTACCAACATTGATTTATAAGTACAGATTGCAATGAGTATGAGTACAACGTTGACATCAAACTCATAACATTTGAAATATGTTTGATTCATACGCCTACTCATTCAGATTCAGAAATTTAGAAAAATACTTATAATACTCATAAATGATTCGAGTGATTCGAATCATTCATCAAAAATTGCAGTCTTAGCTGTTGTTGCATTTACAAAAAACAAAGAAGAAAAAGACAAAGACAGCAAGAAAAGCAAACACACAATCTTCCAGTGAGTATTGTAGTTTCGTAAGCGAATCATACTTATTTTGTGCTTCGTGTATATGTTGAGTCATGCAGAGTCGAAATCAACAACATCATGCGTATTGTTAAGTATGAATACGATGAGTACTTCAAACTTTGATTATGAGCAGTATGAGTATGATAATTAAAATAAGTAAGAATGCTTATAAGTATCAGAAATTATGAGTATGATTCGAATCTACTCATCTTTTTGAATACTCATTGCTGATCTCAGATTGTCATGCACCGTCAATTCGTTTTGCTTTGATAACTTTATCATATCGATTTTTGTCCACGTTTCAAATAAAGGTTCGTTTTACCAAAGCTTTGATAATCTTAGAGGCCAGTAAGCGATTAGTTTGGATTAGTTCTCTAGGTATATAATATTCATCTGACATTTATTATAGTTATTGTAAAAAAAATGTGCCTGACTACAGCTATTATACCCCCTAACTATATATAATGATATCTTCTCCAAATCCATTGAATTGCCAAATTAGCCAATTAGCTCCCGACAGGTTCGAAGAATATGTTCCATTGCTTCATTCTCATTGTCATGGAATCTACATGAGGGAACTCATATTCTAAATAAACGTAAACTGATTATACAGTGTTCTGTCAAGTTACAATCCTCAGGTTATTCCTGGATAGTCTGATGCATGCCTTAGATTTCCTTATACTGTAGATTCTCAAGAAAAGTTCCGATTGCCTTAAACGCATTTGATTCGAGAAGAGTCTTTGCCTCTCTTTATCTTCCCTTACTATGACCATAACTTTCAAAGCATTCGCTCTCACTCCACAGAAAGCTTCTGATCCCACAGGCAGCGTTGAAGCAAGGTCGTCTATTAGCTCAATATCTAGAATTGCCACATGACCAGGGACTTAGCAGAATCTTATTTTACTTACCTCTCCAATTAACTTTCTTTAAACATTTCTATATCTAGCGATTTAAGCTCATAATAGTCGAGTGCATAATGGCTGCCTGACTTCCAAATAGTATTGCTATGTCATGCCTTTTGTGACTCATATCCAAAATAAATTGGACACATCTTTCTATGGCATAGACTTTTGCTTAGAAGATACCCGTGGGGACTATTTCATCCTGGGACCAACATCCGTTCTTGATCTATTTGTTTGCCACAAAATGGTCCCTTTTTTAAAAGATTACGAAGCTCCCAGATTACTTCATTTATTTTTGGTAACACTTCTCGTATGCAAAACATTTTGCAAAATCGTAGAGTCTTCAGGGGACAGTTCTGTAGAAAGCTGACATTCAATCGAATCCTGGTTCTCTTAGATCCTGTAATTTATGTTAGAATCTGATGTTTTGTTCCTATTTATACTGTAATGATGATTATTTGTAAGCAATTTAATATGTAGAGAGCATTACATATTATCAACAACGTTACTGATTTATACAAAATTCTGCTTCCATCTTTGTTTCACGCTTTTACATTGTTTACGCTTGCAGCTCTTTCCGCTTCACTAGTAGTAGCTTTGGAATAGTTTTTTTAACATTTATGATTGATTTCAATAGGATTCTGCGCAATGGTGATATATTAATATTGTGTAATCTAAAGTTGGTTAGCAATACTCTGTTGTTGTAATTTGTCTATGTGTAATCGATAATTTGAATGCTCTGAACGCTGTTGGTCTAAGCCTGAAATCTCAATCAAATTTTAAATTTCTTTGATTTGTACGGTGTTCAGATAGATATGCACCTTTATTGCGTAAATTGCAATAAACGCCATTATTGACCTCAATATTTCACATAAAGTTTCAATTAATTATTGCGCAATAAATACGCAAATTGTTATAATATTGAGTAAAACTTAAAATACAGCACTGTCATAAGTACATTCAGTAAGCATATTACAATTTTCCGAACACTTTCTGTTGATATTTGACAACTCAGATGTCAACAATTACAAACAAAATAAAAACAATGTTGATGAAACAAACAGCTGGTTTGTTCAATATTCAATATTCATTTGACAGCTGGACTGCATATATCATATATCAGTCTGAACACTTAAAATATTATACTTAATAAACCGAATATTGACTCAATAAAAGTGCATATCTGAAAATAGTATTACGAATACCTACAACAAGAACACAACATAGTTTCCATATTTAAAATTACAGTTGGTTGTCTAATGAATTATGATTTATTATGATTTGAAAACCTGTCATGGTAAAACAGTTCAATACACTGACTTTTAAAGTTCGTTGCCAAAGTCTGTCTTTTGTCACATACAATGTATAAATACCACCTTTCAATCAAAAATCCTGAATTAATTAATAAAATATGATTCAAAATTCAAATCCGTTTGTAATTTTTTCTGGTGAATAAATGCGTATGCAATACAAGTATTAAGCAACTTGCATGACTATTTACAGTTCCACCACCTTCATGATTTTTAAAAAATTTAAATAAATCACAATCGCGGGGATTTTTTCCTGCCAAAATGAATGAACGAAAAAAATTCATTTTAATTGAAGAAATAAAACAAAAAAGAAAAATACCATCAGACGTTGTAATTTCATTGAACCTTTAAATAAAGCTAAACAGCTGTGACTTTCGCCAATTCGCAATACATTTTTTCTTTTTTTTTTCTCTGTGAATAAAAACTAGCAGAGGAAAATTTTTTTTGTTTCAAATGATATGCAACACGTTATGGATGGCACTGAATGCATTTAATGAATGCATTATGATGTAAAGAAAAAAAAAAAACAAACTGAAACTGAATTTTAATTGCCATTGTATTAGCTCAGTAAGGCTAATAATAATAATGATGGTTATTTTAATTTAAAAGTTTACATAATAAAAAAAATTCAAATAAAAAACAACTAATTAAGTAAAGTAGTGGAACTAATGCTATGGCTTCAGTTATTGATTTTTGTTTAACATTTTTTTTAATATTGAAATTATAAAACAATATTATTGTTGTTACAAAAGGTGTGTTTAAAAACAACAACTGATAAAATATAACATTTAACGAAAATGAATTTATTACTCAACTACCTTCCTCTATAAAATGCTAAGCAATTGCCTTCCTTGTGGCACATTGAACAGAATAAATCACTAACGAAACAGAAAACATTCAAGTATCGTTAATCAATACTCATTAATAAATTACATTAATGTTCTATTGCCACGAGAACATAACGTTTTTTTAGGGCCATTATTACAACTTTCAGTTAAACTTGGGTTTAGTTAAAGGCACCTTTAGCTAAAGTGAACTTTAAAGTCACCTTTAACTTATTTTCGTTATTAAAACAATGTGATCCTTGATACCATGGATATATAGTGGGATACCAACAGCAAGTTCACAGAGTGCATTCTTAAAGCCCTATTTCTCAAGTTCCCAAAAATTATTTGGGATATACCACTAATTGGGTTTTATTAGGGATACCTTAGGCTACAATTTGCATACAGTGGGATACCTACAGTAAGTTTCATTTTTCCATAATATCGATCATCCTTCAGATTACACTTACTTAGAATAGGAGTTGTGTCGAGCTTTACATGTAAATTCTATGACGATGAGAATAAATATAGGGTGTTTTTATAGAGGTATAGAACGTTAAGTTGCAATAAAACAACGATGGATTATTCGATTGACAGGAATTTTATTTATCCGAAAGATAATCTTGTGGCATTACATTTTAAATATGATTTCTGGCATATGACCGCCACGGCTGGCGCGGATGTAGTCCAATCTGGACGTCCAATTTTCGATGACTTTTTCCAACATTTGTGGCCGTATATCGGCAATAACACGGCGAATGTTGTCTTCCAAATGGTCAAGCGTTTGTGGCTTTACCGCATAGACCAATGACTTTACATAGCCCCACAGAAAGTAGTCTAGCGGTGTTAAATCACAAGATCTTGGAAGCCAATTCACAGGTCCAAAACGTGAAATTAGGCGGTCACCAGCGTTACCGTTTTGGTCCAATTGGACCAAAATTGGTAGTTTTTATTTAAAAATGCTACGATTGGTAGTTTGGTTGGTTTGTTCAAATTTCATTTATTTCTTGGTAGGAAAATACAATTAATATCTGTAAGATTAAATAATAATAACACCCAGAAATGTTCTTTCCAAAGAAAAAATAAATATATTGCCCTTGATACTGAAATTTAAAAATATAGCGGATTGTGATCCAGATAAAATCGTATTGCAATGGAACTTACTTCGACTAAATGTTATAAGGGGTGATTTTTTAAGAGCTATAGGAAAATTTAAAAAAAAAAACACATAAAATTCATCAAAATGCATGAAATCTTTATTTGAATCAATAGTACTGTCCATATAATTTAATGTTTGAAGATTATTTCATGCAAATGTTGACCGCGACTGTGCCTCAAATGGTCCATCCCCTTAGTCCAATTTTGGCGTACTCTTTCCAACATTTCGGCCGGTATCTCACGAATAAATGTTTCAATGTTGTCTTCCAACGCGTCAATTGAAGCGGGATTGTCTGTACAGACCCGACCTTTAACATAGCCCCACAAAAAATAGTCTAAAGACGTTAAATCGCACGATCTAGGCGGCCAAATGACCGGTTTCGAACGTGAAATAAAATGTTCACCGAACTCGCCTCTCAATAAAATAAGTTCATTGTTACGCGTGCTGTGTGGCATGTGGCACCGTCTTGTTGAAACCACATGTCTTGCAAGTGAAGCTCTTGCATTTTGGGCAAAAAAAGTTGGATATCATCTCACGGTAGCGTTCACCATTCACAGTTACGTTACGATTCGCAGCATATTAGAAGAAGTACGGTCCAATGATGCCACCAGCCCGTAAACCGCACCAAACTGTGACCTTTTCTGGATGCATTGGTAGCTTTTGCAATGCTTCTGGCTGATCTTCACTCCAAAATCGACAATTCTGCTTATTAACGTATCCCGACTAGCCGCTTCAGTGGGTCGATTAAACTGACCATAAAATGGAAGAAGCGCGCGATGAACTTTCTTAACAGAGCACGCATTTTGATAATAAAATTCAATGATTTGCAAGCGTTGTTCGTTTGTAAGACGATGCATGGTTAAATTATAGACCAAATGGAAGATGTTTGACAGTGAAACAAAACACGAAATGTGCGTGAGCTGTTTAAAACAGTGTTGCCAAAAACATAATAGCTAAAAAATCACCCTTTATCTAAGGAATAAATTTTCGGGCAATGTAATCAATGAATTTTATTATGGTGATTTATGCAATTTTATTTTTAATTAGCTTTCTCTTCCACATAGTTCTGCGTCTGCAGAACGAAAATTTTCACAATTAAGTTTAATAAAAAAAAACTAAGAAATAAGTAAAGAAGTTACATGCAAGTCTGAACCGCATTACGTGTGGTCTGCAAAAAAAGATCTCAATGATACCTGAATATTATAAATATAATTTTTGTTATATAATATGCGATATTTAGTATATTAAACATTTTTAAACAAATTATTTATGTTAAAGATGAATTCGTTATGTTTTTAGCTTTAATTTTATAACATAGTGTATAATGTTCCTTTATTTTTATATTTTTTAACACATTAAATGTGATATATATGAAATTCTTTTGTTAATTTTAGCAATAAAACTTTAATTTCATACTGAATAATCTATAATTATTTAAATTCAAATTTTGATAGGATTGGAATAATTTTGGTAGGTTTTGGAAAGAATATTGGTAGGGAAAAATTTTTCTTTGTGGCAACGCTGGCGGTCACCAAACGTGCCTTTCAATAAATCGAAATAAAATTGCCTATTTGCAAGCGTTGTTCAGGCGTGAGTCTATTCATGATGAATTGCCAAACCAAACTGAGAATAAATCACTTGACAGCTGTTAAATCGGTCGTCATCTTGAAAAGTAATGCTAACTTAAAGTTCTATACCTCTATAAAAAACACCCTTTACTTGAAACACATCCTTGGAACCTGTGATGCAAACATTTTTACAATTTTAACTGTTTATCAATGATGACGAGAGGTTTCTCGTGAAGGAACCTTTCAAGATCTTCACGCTGAAGCTGTTACAATAGGATTATGTTGGGGCATAATCTTATTTATCAGAATACCTATTTTTGTTTCTTTTTTATGAGCTTTTTTCATAGTAGATTATCGCCTTCTATCGAGTTAGGAGTCATTTGACCCCTATATGAATTACACCTTTTAACCAATTTCAATTTCCACTATTAAATAATGTAATTCTGTTAACTTCAGGAATTACAATAACTTGAGCTCATCACAGAGGGAGGGAAATTACTTTCAAGCTGCACAACATTTATTGTTTATAGTAACACCTGGAACTTTTTCTTCCTCTTCTTCTTTTTCTTCTTCAATACGTTCAATCTAATTATTATAATATAATACATTTAATCTATCTAAAAATGATTCAGTAGGCGTGGCACTCACTACTCGGTGTTAGAAGACAATAAAAGTATAGGTTCTTAACTTTCATTTGCTACCAAATTTATAAAAATTGATGCCATATTAGCGAAGTTATAAGTACTTTAATTTTAATTTCTTAAAGTGGGCGTGGCAAAAATTATAATATTTACATTGAGAATGAAAGTACGTGTTTCTAGCTTTCATTTGATACCAATTTTATAAAAATCGGTGTCTTCATTACAAAGTTATAAGAAGTTAAAGAAAATACTTTGCCAAACTACCCCTTGCTACACAATTCTGTGCGCCTGGTAGAACACCAAAAATGTTTGATATGAAATTTTTGCATAAATTTTTGTGTGTGGATGTGTGTGTGTGTGCGATATTTGTTGGCAAAGTATTTTCTTTAACTTCTTATAATTTTATAAGTAGAGCACCAATTTTTATAAAATTGGTCTCAAATGAAAGGTAGAAACGTGTACTTTAATTGTATGCGTAAATATTATTATATATGCCACGAATACTTATAGTTATTTTAGGAAATTAAATTTAAGTGCTTAAAACTTTGCTTATACAGCATCAATTGTCATAAATTTGGTATCAAATGAACGGTCGTAAAGTGCACTTTCATTGTAGGCGTCAATATTTGCCACGCCCATGCAGGAAAAGCAGGAAAGCATTACAGAGCTTAATATATACATGGTTTCTTTAAAGTTAAAATTTTTTTGTAGAAAACTAAGCATGGCAGATGGAAAAAATCCATGGGAATCTTGTATTATTTAAATTAAATTCAATTAAAATCCCAAAAATTTGATTATGAAAGGTAAAAACAAGACTTAGTTCACGTGTCTTAACCAATTTTGTAGCGAAGTATGGTTTTAGTAATCTGATCGAAAAATCTAAATGTTGGTTTTCTGGTCATACACAGATGCTCAAAAAAATGAAAATTTAAGCTTAAAAGCAAAAAGTTTGTAAACTTCTCTAAATGTGAAGTATTTTATGAGTTTCGCACACAACACACAATTGATAATAACAACCTTTCAGTTAGGAAAGCGTGGTAAGTTACAAGCCGACATCTGTTCATCTGTTTATGCATCTTTAGGTGGACGTGGCAATAGAGAAAGTTACACGAAATTTAAAATCTAATTCTTAAGCTTTCATTTGCTTCCAAATTTATGAAAATTGAACCTACACATGCAAAGTTGTGGACTCCTTTATTTAATCTGTGTAAATAGGTTTCAATGGGCGTGCCAGTAGAGGGCGTTACACAAAAAAGAAAATCTAATTCTTACGCTTTCACTTGCTTCCAAATTTATGAAAATTGGTGCATTACATGCATAGTTATAAGGTAATACATTTAACCTATCGAAAAATGATTAAGTGGGCGTGGTACTACTGGGTGTTAGAAGAAAATATAAGTTTAGGTTCTTAAGTTTCATTTGCTACCAAATTTATGACAGTTGATGCCATATTAGCGAAGTTATAAGTATTTAAATTTAATTTTCTTAAATATCTATAAGTGGGCGTGGCAAATAAAATAATATTTACATTGACAATAAAAGTACATGTTCGTAGCTTTCATTTGATACCAATTTTATAAAAATTGGTGCCTTCGTTACAAAGTTATAAGAAGTTAAAGAAAATACTTTGCCAAACTACCCCTTGCTACACGATTCTGTTCGCCTGGTAGAAAACCAAACATTTTTGAAATGAAATTTTCACAAAAATTTTTGTGTGTGGATGTGTGTGTGTGTGCGATATTTGTTGGCAAAGTATTTTCTTTAACTTCTTATAATTTTATAAGTAGAGCACCAATTTTTATAAAATTGGTATCAAATGAAAGATAGAAACGTGTACTTTAATTGTAGACGTAAATATCATTATATTTGCCACGCCCACTTATAGGTATTTTAGGAAATTAAATTTAAGTGCTTAAAACTTTGCTTATACAGCATCAATTGTCATAAATTTGGTATCTAATAAAAGGTAGAAACGTGTACTTTCATTGTGGGCGTAAACATTATTTTATTTGCCACGGCCACTTATAGTTATGTATTTAAGAAAGTTAAATTCAAATGCTTTAAACTTTGGTAATAAAGCATCAATTGTCGTAAATTTGGTATCAAATGAAAGGTAGAAACGTGTACTTTCATTGTAGGAGTAAATATTATCATATTTCCGTGATCTTAGCTTTCATTTGCTACCAGATTTATGACAATTGATGTCATATTAGCGAAGTTATAAGTACTTCAATTTTATTTTCTTAAATATCTTAAAGTGGGCGTGGCAAAAATTATAATATTCACATTGAGAATGAAAGTACGTGTTTCTAGCTTTCATTTGATATCAATTTTATAAAAATTGGTGCCTTCGTTACAAAGTTATAAGAAGTTAAAGAAAATACTTTGCCAAACAACCCCTTGCTACACAATTCTGTGCGCCTGGTAGAATACGAAAAATTTTTGATATGAAATTTTTGGCAAAATTTTTGTGTGGATGTGTATGTGTCTGATATTTGTTGGCAAAGTAATTTCTTTAACTTCTTATAACTTTGTAACTAAGACAGCGATTTTTATAAAATTGGTATCTAATGAAAGGTAGAAACACGTACTTTCATTGTGGGCGTAAATATTATTTTATTTGCCACGCCCACTTATAGATATTTAAAAGAGTTATATTCAAAGGCTTTAAACTTTGCTTATATAACCTCAATTGTCGTAAATTTGGTAGCAAATAAAAACTAAGAATCCGGATTTTCATTTTCTTATATTATTTGCCACGTCCACATCTTCTTCTTCGGCAACATGTTTTGTAAAATTGTGAAAACATTAATAATAATCGTCAAATCATTTGTGTGAGCGAAGTTCGCTCGAAAGTTATTTATTATTTTTATTATAGTGAATGTTATCTGAAGAGAAACATAATATACTTGAAGGAAGAAAATATTAAATAATTACGAAATTAAAAAAATAAGATAAATTGGAGAACAATTACAAGGAAGATTACATTACAGATTTTCAACTGAGTCTGCTACTTACCTTACAGTTTGACAGAATGAAAAACTTTGATGAAGAATTTTGAAATATTTAAAAAAATTTTTTTTTTAATTTATTTATTATATATTTTTTATTTTAAGATATTTTGTAGCAAATTATAGAAGAACAATAATTTATTCAAAGTTTTCTTTTAACAATTTAAAAAAAAAAATATTTTTTAACATCAAATCCAATAACAAATTTTATTTTACATTTCAAAACTTATGTTTACAAAATACGAGTAATTTTTACAAGAATAAAATTTTTTTTAATTAAATTTTCTTGTTCTCTTTGTTTTTTTTTTTGTTGTTGTTACAGAATTACAAGGAAAAAGACTCCGGCAAAGTTGTATTGTATACGACCAGTATGGGAATCATACGTGATACTTATGCAAAATGTTCAAATGTTAAGAAGATTTTAAGAACGCTGCTGGTGAAATTCGAAGAACGTGACGTCTTTATGAGTGTCGAATATCAGCAAGAAATTAAAGAGCGTATGCATTCGGATATTATAAAAGTACCTCAATTATATGTAGAAGGCCAACATATTGGTGTAAGTATACTACAATAAATTATAGTCTCTCTGAAAAACAACACAAAACAAATTATTATTATTCATTATTTATTGCTTAATTGAGGGGGTTTCTTAAAAAAGTAACCGAAAAAAACAATAACAACAACAACAACAGCAAAATTATAATTAGTAAAGAAAAGATGAAAAAAAACACAAACAAGAATATATGTACTCATAACCATGAGACAAATATGACATTTTGATGATGTTGTTGTTTCGTTTTCGGTTTGGTTGTTTTTGTTTTATTTATAAAAATTAAATTAAAAAAAGAAAAAAAAAACATTCTAAAGATGAATGTAAGAATTTGTTCAAAAAACAATGAGAGAAATACTCTACGAACTACTCTACGTTACCAGAAGTTTCCAGCAATTACTGCAGCCAACTAAACATGTTCCATGTAGAGTCTCCTCAATAAAACTTGCTGCCAATAACAGTAAAAAAATGAAAAAAAAACATTGTAAACAAGAAGTATCAGTTTTAGTTCGTCTATTTTTTTGTAATTTTTATTTTAATCTTTTGAAGATGCTACTGCTACAGGTTTCGTTGTTGTTTTTGTCTTTTCTTCCATTGTATATGATATTAAAGTTTAATGCACCCTACTTTTGTAGGTTGCAGTTGTTTGGTTTTTTTCTTTTTCTTTTTAACAATAAAATGGAAATTAGAAATTCAGTTTTTTTTAAATGGAAATTGCTTTTTTACATTATTTGTTAAAGAAAAAAATTAAAAAAAATAAAACAACAAAATCTGTGACAAGTTTTAACATGAAGAGACAAACATTCAAAGAAACAAGTTTTAAGATTTAAGATTTAAAAAATAGATTTCATTGGAATTTTTCATGTAAAAATAAGCAGAGAAAAATAAATTTTATGGCGGGTATAACATTGCTGTTAATATTAACAGACGTAGATCTTATAAAGGAAAATAGGATGTTCATTTTGTTAGGTGTGCTCTATAGTAGTAGCAAGTTAATAAAAAATTTACCAGAATTGCAAAAACAATCTTTGGGAGTATCTGAAGCAACAATTTTAGAATGTTTAAAATGATAAGATTTTATTTAAATTCAATGTAATCGACTGCCAAGAGTTTCCTTCTGGAATGTATTAATACTCTTACATGTTGAGCTGGAAAGAACCCCCATTCTGAATAAATGTAACCTATTCTATAGCGCTCGTCAAAAAATCAGTTACAACATACATACATAATTGGCCATTACAACCCTTCAGTCAGGATTACGGCCTAGCTTCTCGCACCACTCATGTTGAGTGCGTTAATTTTATACGTGAGTGGCAGGACCTACAGTTTAACGTCGAACGCTTGCTTAGAAAAGAGTCTTTACCTCTCTTTATGTTCTCTTGGGTTGATCAGACCATTTCAAACATCAGCCTCCACTCCACAAAGGGGTTCTGGCTCCGTCGATGACATGGAAGCTCTCGTGCCCGCAATGTCGTCTACTTGCTCATTGCAGAGCCCCATTGCAGACAGCCCCATTCCACCTTCAATTTAATCTCATTAGAGCTGAGTACTCGAATAGCGGCCTGAATATTCATTCAAAGTATTCATTTTTCCTGTCTTTTGTACTTCCTATCCAATATAAATTGAGCACATCTTTCCAAGGCATAGACTTCCGCTTGGAATATACCAGCGAGTTTTCCCAAACCCTCGGAATGTTTCATTTGGGCACCGAAAACTTCTCTAGCCATTAAGAGTATACTATCTACATAACCCAGGTAGTCAGTGTTCGCCTCAGATAGTTAACCTGATACATAGCAGACGGGAATGCGACACCCGTAATGTGTATGCATGTGTCGTACCTATTATCGTCTTTGCTCATCAATGTGGACGTAGATAGTATTATAATGAATCGACAAGTGGCATAATCTGGCGTTTTGAGAGCCATTTTTAACACGTTGACTGCCGACTACGAGATAACTCGTAGATTGTGTTCCCTTCTAGGGTTATTTCGTACTCACTAAACCTGCCATTTTTGTGTAGCTACGAATAAAATCGTATTATATTAGTGCTACTATCGATAAATGGCTTCTGGGAAAAGAACAAAAAGTCAATGTTGGCGTGCGTGAGCAGTTTTCCGAAAGTTGCCGCGGCAGTCAACGTGTTAAGTTCTAGACTATGCAGACTACACCCAGGCTACTAAAAACTTCACGTTGCAAAAGGAACAGATTGGAGACGTATGATCATTTTGCTATCTGGAGAGTAATATTAACACTAGAGAGGAAGGTTGAAAACCATATCAAAATGGCCCAATTAGTCTATTGCACATCTAGCTTTTATTCTTGAGATAAAGATCAAGAAATAATTGTAGTTCGCAGGCATTGAATTTGTCGAGCTTGATATTGTGTTTTTTGATTTATAATTTCATGAAAATATTCGTTCCAGATATTTCGTTTGCAATTCAATCATACACATACATAATTGGTCATTACAATCCTTTAGTCAGCATTACGACCTAGTTTCTCACATCACTTATGTTGTGTGCGTTAATTTTTTGTACAGGTTTGAAGTCGACTCCGAACGACAGATTTTTGAGCAACTTTTCGGTTCATGGGTTTTGTACCCCACGTCCAACACACTACCTACTAGACTACGATGACTAATTGCAATCATTATTTAGAAATAATACAATGCACTTGAACTTGAGAGAAAATTTATTTTTAAATTTTAAATCGAAACAAAAATTCCAGTCAGTTTTGGTACTTTTTTTTATTATTTTAAGTTTTAAGTTGTAATAATGGCCCTAAGACAACAATACTTAGAACTTACATTGATTCGTATTTTTGGTGTAAGTCAGCAGAATGAATACATTGGAATGGAACCTGGCCATGTTTCAGTATTTTACTGATATAGTTTCGTATTTAAAAAAAAGGCGCGTCCTTTTCTTATGTGTTCAATTAAAAAACATAAATTTTGGAAATTTTTTAAACTCAGCTTATTATATAGCTGCGTGTAAATATGTTAATATTTGCTACAAATCTATAACTCCAATGCACTCGTTCGTTGACCTAAACTACTGAAGCTTACGCCCACCAAGTTTAATTAGTTTTAAAAGATTAATTGTCCGCTTAAACCAACAGATATTTTTTTTTTTCGTTAAAATTAATGGCAAATGACTTGATTTATCAATTACCATTAAACAGTTTGTTGTCCAGTGGTTTATATATATGTATGTATATGATTAATTATTATTTTATTTCAATTTTTATTAAATTGTGTGATTTTTTTGGTTTAAAATGTGTAACAAGTTTTGAAAATTATTTCTAAAAATGTCGTTGTACCATTTATTTTCACCATCAGCCATCGTTTTTAGCTAACAACACATCAACCACTTTATTTGTTGTGAATAATTATTACGAGATGTAATGGAATAATTTCAGTGGCTGTTAATGCACTCATGATTTCTACTCCTCTTAATCATTGAATATTAAACACAGGTGTTGTATGACTTGGAGGAATATATGGACAATGTTTGCTTATCGTTAGCCTCCACATTGTCAATGTGAAGAAAAGTTGATGTTCTAATTATAAACACTCAGCTATGCTTAAACCCACTTAAATACATTATCTAAACATACATATATTTTTATTTCTACTTAAATTGTTTTTGACCCCATAAAACTGTTTAACATAAATTAACCGTAATTGCAGCATTAAAAACTCAATAGCGTATGCAAAAATATTTTCAAATTTACTGTCATATTACCCAGATACTCGTACTAGTACACAATCTCTCGTATACATAATCAAATGGAAAAAATAATATACGATTCAACACGTAATTAACTGGTTTATTTGGCACATTGTTGAGAAAAGACTGACACCCTGTCTGGGTTGCTTGGCTGGCTGGCTGGCTGGCTCAACTATTAAGTTGACTCCACTCCACTCCACTCGAATCCACTCCACGCCACTTCACTTCACTCAAGTCAAGACGACGTGAAGTTCACATCATTAAATTGGTAACGTTTTCATTAAAAACTATTACCTTTTGTTTATTTAATTTGTTGTTGTTGTTGTTTCATTTATTTATTTTTGTTGTTGTAACATTTGGTGAGATTTTGTTGTTTTTCTTCTTCACAAATGAATGAATGAAAAAAATTGGTATAAAAACAATGACCCCCTAAATCTTAAAAATATTTCTTAATATGCATGAGAATACACTCGAAAAAATAACGTTGGTAAAAACTAATGTAAGCTTTGACGCCAATTTCTAAAGTTTTGTAATTAAATGTATCCCCAATTGGCGGCAATGTGATTCTTTAAAACTCTTAACGTTTTTCTACTAAGAATCTGAAAATGATACTCGAATACAAATACGATACGAATTAAATAGTCATGGTAAACCTCACGAAAGTCTAGCAGTTAAGCTCAAATTTAATGCCGCCATCTATAAATTATGCCTACATACATACCTAATTGACCAATACAACCCTTCAGTCAGGATTGCGTCCTAGCTTCTCATACCACACATGTTGTGTGCGTTACTTTTATACGTGAGTGGCGGGACAGACGGAAAAAGTTTCTAAAAAATCTGTCGTTCGAAGTCGACGTTAAACTGTAGGTCCCGCCACTCAAGTATAAAATTAAGGCACACAACATGAGTGGTGTGAGAAGCTAGGCCATAATCCTGACTGAAGGGTTGTAATGGCTAATTATGTATTATGTTATGTAACGTAAGAATATGACGCAAGTTACTGAAAAAATTTATGAATATTAAGGAGATGATACTGTAACTAGAAAAACAAAAGGGAAAGGAAGTGTTTATTGGTGAAACAACTATGGCCGCTCTGGTCGAACAATAATCAAAAAGTCTCTAAAATTATACAATAAATTACGAAGTTCAAAGTCGACTCCGAACGACAGATTTTTTTAAGAAACTTTTTCATGCCATTTTTATTTCACTCTCAGAGTTTTTGCCAAAACTCTGCTGAGAGGAAGTCGCCGAAGAAATATGTTTTCATATTTCGTTTTGATGTCTGGCTTCGCGTCTAATAAGCCAACACACTACCTACTAGACTACGACGACTTCACATATTCTATTCTTACGTTACGTAAGACAATAATGTTACAAATTTTCACTCATTTTTAAATGCAGACAACTTTTCAACGAATTGTGATTTTCATTATGAATTCTAATAAATTGAGACCTGAAATCTGACCTTATAGGGAAGCTATAGTGTAGCCTGATGTAATTAATATTACCAGAGATATTACATTTCAGAATAATCCAATCCCATAATTAGCAATCGAACTTTTTGAAACCCCAACCCAAGTATTCCTAACAAAATTCTTATAAAATTGCCATCATCCCTTAAAGTATACTGTTGTTTTCCCTTTCATTTAATGAATTAAATTTTTTTCTTGAGTGTAAATGTTTGAAAAAGAAATAAAAAATCATAAATAAATAAATAAAATACATCATTCATCACTCATCATCATGCTCATTATTATCATTAAATTTATTTTACACACATTGTTCACACATGTGTTTTCGCACGAAAGTCAGTTGAACTCATGTGTAAGGAAAAAAAACACAAATATTGTACAGCATGAAGTAAATACGCACTATGCTTTGATTTGTTTAAACTTTTAATTTATTTTTCCTTTTTTATGTTACAAAAACGTCATGGAAAATTTTGTGTGATGTTTAAAGCAAAGGTAACCATCAATCATTTGTTGCAATTTATTGGAAATATTGTTTGAAAGCAATTCATCAGAAATGTCGACAAGACAATGGGCAATTAAAATTACAAATAATGAGATTTTTTCGTTGTCGTTGTTGTAATAATAATTTTTATGGCTAGAGTTTGCAAAGTCTTATAGGAAAACTTGCTACCACTGTTGCGGTTTTCAATGGCCAAAATCAGAGGCGTTTGTTGACAGCGTTAATGATGATTGTGATCAAGAGGCACTTTTAAGCATTTGTTATCTCAATTTTCTGTAAATGAAATATTATAATATTGTATGTGTATACCAGAGATCAGTAATGTATCGTCTTTTCGCTACTCATAAGTACTCATGAAATTTTGAGTATTAGTGAGTCAACAGTATTGAAATTCAACTACTCTGATTCATTCATACTCACTTCAATTTTGATTTATAAGTACCGGTTGCACTGAGTATGAGTACAACGTTGACATCAAACTCATAACATTCGAAATTTGTTTGATTCATACGCCTACTCATTCAAATTCATAAATTTAGAAAAATACTTATAATACTCATAAATGATTCGAGTGATTCGAATCATTCATCAAAATTTACAGTCTTAGTTTTTGTTGCATTTACAAAAAAATAAGAAAGAAAAAGACAAAGATAGAAAGCAAAGCAAACACACAACACAAATCACATTTATTTTGTGATTATTGTATTATACACATTGCATTCGAGTGAACATTGCATCGGATTTTCGCATTAATATTTCGTCTAGGACAATAAGAAGACGATTAAATGAAAGAAACTTGCGTGGGTGTATTGCACAACGTAAACCACTTGTGTCAAAAAAAAATATCAAAGCCCGACTAGCGTTTTCGAGAGAACATCTCAAGAAACCCATGATATTTTGGAAAAATATTCTTTGGAGCGACGAGTCGAAGTTTTGCCGCTTCGGCTCTGATGGAAAGCGGTACGTATGGCGCCCTCCAAACCTGGCGCATCATCCAAAGTACGCCCTAAAAACGGTCAGACATGGTGGTGGAAATGTGATGGTGTGGGCAGCATTTTCCTGGCATGGTGTAGGTCCCATTTACAAAATAAATTCTAAAATGGACCACCATGTTTACAAAAATATTGTAACAGACACAATGATACCATTCGCTGAAGACAACATGTCTCCAATATAGAAATTTATGCATGATAATGACCCTAAGCACATTTCACGTCTAGTGAAGAGTTGCTTAGAAGAAAACGATATCATTGTTCTTAAGTGGCCAGCTCAATCGCCGGACCTCAATTCAATTGAGAACTTGTGGAATGATGTTGAGGAATATTTACGAACAGTTAAACCAAAAAATTCAAGCGATTTGTGGGCAGAAATCCAAAGGGTTTGGTATGCAATTCCAAAGCAACGTTATGTGGCATTAGTCGAAAGTTTACCCGGGAGATGTGCTGCTGTGATGAAAAATAAAGGATTTCCCACTAAATACTAGGATTTGTTTTTATTAAGCTGAGCTTAATTTAGAGAATAGTGTTATATTATGCCTATGTCTTAAATTCGTGACCAGGATAAAACTTGTGTTTATGCATATAATATGTAAATAACAATTTTTAACCGAATATAGGTAAGAAAATATTATTAATTTTTCTTCATAACATTACAAAAGTCTTAAAAAAAATATCATGGACCCATAATTTTTTCGATAAAATGTAAAAATTATCACAAATAAGTCAGTTATATGTCGTGTCTTAAATTCGTGGCCACCACTCTATATGAGTACGATGAATATGAATATGAGTGGTATGAGTATAATATTAAAATAAGTATGATTGCGTATAAGTATCAAAAATTATGAGTATGATTCGAATTTAAACATCTTTTTGAATACTCATTGCTAATCTCTGGTACATACATACATGAGGTATTAAAGAACATGTATTTATCACTATTACAATCGGATATCCTTAGTTTTTCGTTTGTCATTGACAATGTTTTCCCAAAAAAAAAAAATAAATAAATAAAAAATAAATTTTGTTTTCTTGGTGACTTTTACCATTTTTCACGTTCGTCCAAATGAAAGCAAAATATTTTTTTTTATTTTTTCCCCATGATTTGCTTTGTTTTTGCAAAATCGAACATTTTTCTACAGTTTCACTTTCCAATGCTACTGTGGAAAAAAAAGAAGCACTTTGTGTTGTGTTGTGGCACATGATGATGATGATGATGATCATCATCATCGTCATAATGTTGACGATGACACTTACAACTTTTTATCTGCTTTTGTTTTTGTGCTGTAACTGTTTAAAAAGACTTTCAACAACATTTAATGCCATCACATTTCAGTAAGTTCATGCAACAATAATGCTTTAACATCGCTTAAGTCTTTAAGCCGGTCTGTGTAAGTTGCTATTGCAGCTGTTCATTGAGATCATTGGGTTTGATATTGTTCAAACATGTCGGGGTTTTTTTCGGTTGTCGGTTGTTTGCATTCCCCCTGTGTAGTAATTTTTAATTTTTATTTTGGTTTTTCTTAACATTTTGATTAATTTAATTTAAACAAAAAAAATTAAATTAAATTTGGTTTTCTTAAAAGTCTTTCAATTTCACTGTGTGTTCGCTTATTAGACGTAAAGACATCAAAACGAAATATGAAAAAAAATATTTGTTCGGCGACTTCCTCTCAGTCTGCCATGAAAAAGTTTCTCAAAAAAAAAAAAAAAAAAAAAAAAAAAAAAAAAAAAAAAAAAAAAAAATCTGTCGTCCGAAGTCGACGTCAAACTGTAGGGCCCGCCACTCAAGTATAAAATTAAGGCACACAACATGAGTGGTGTGAGAAGCTGGGCCGTAATCCTGACTAAAGTTTTGTAATGGCCAATTATGTATGTATGTACAGCCATGGGCATTAAATTAGCACAAAATCCATATATAGTTTGATTGTGATTTTTTTTTCTTTTATTATTATAATTATAATTAGGCCAATTGTTTTGGTCTGCAATGTTGCACGATGACATCTAGCTGTGGTTTAACAAAAAATATTACCATTATCGTATATATTTTTTGTTTTGATTGCTAATTTGTATCGGTACCTAAATTCGAGCTGGACAGTAAATTAGCACAACATGCCCAAAAAGTGTTTTAGGTACAAGTTTTGATCGAGTATTTTTATTCTTACGGTATATTCTTTTAATTTTTTGGAAAAAATGGTACGTGGAAAATATTGCTCTCCAGAGGAGAAGCGCATTATCATTAACTTGTGGCATGATGGGAAAAGCTGGCTGAAATTCCCGAAATTTCGAATTGCTAGCGAAAAATGATTTATAACGTCATCATTTCCTTCAAACCAAACATAATAATGTCGCAGAAAACAAAAAACGAAAGCCACGT
Source organism: Sarcophaga rosellei (assembly GCA_930367235.1). Taxonomy (NCBI): domain Eukaryota; kingdom Metazoa; phylum Arthropoda; class Insecta; order Diptera; family Sarcophagidae; genus Sarcophaga; species Sarcophaga rosellei. The sequence continues at coordinate 81,487,550 of OV884018.1, forward strand.
GTCAAGAAAACAACCGAAGTCGTGGACCGTGCTATTGTCCGAAAGTCAAAGAATAAGCCTTTCATGCCGTCGCGGGATATTTTGAACGAAATTAACTCCCAATTTAAGTTAAATTTATCGGATAGCCTCATACGGCGATGTCTTAATCAAAGAAAGTTCCTTGGACGCACTTGCAGAAAGAAGCCCCTTCTACCAAAAGAAAAATTTCGTCAAGCGTTTAACGTTTGCTCGCACCCAAAAGGATAAAGACCTCCCATTCTGGAAAAAAATACTTTGGAGTGATGAAACAGAGGTAAATCGCATGGGACCGGATGGTAGAGTGGTTGTTCATTGGCCAAAATGTCAGACATTCAATCCACGCTATGCTCTAAGGACCATAACGTATGTTCGAGGAAACACAATGGTGCGGGGAGTGTTTTCAAGGCACGGTGTAAGCCCAATTGTAAAAATTAATGAAAAAATGGACTGTTATCAGTATTTGGACAATATAAAGTACAAAATGGAACCATAAGCTTTTAAATACATGCCAGTTTTATTCATATTTATGCAAGATAGTGACCCCAAATACACATCTAAGCAAGCAAAGGATTGATTTTATGAAGAGCACATTCCCGTTTTAGACTGGCCGGCGCAAAGTTCTGACTTAAACTCGATTGGAAACCTCTGGAACGATGTGAAATGTACAAATGTACAAAAATTTGGACGATTCGTCCATTAGAATACGGGACGCTTGGTACTCGATTCCCAAAGAACTTTCCCAAAGAACATTGTTCCGTAGATGCCACGCGCCACTTGAAAATAGAGGCTACTCTACTAAATATTAATCAAATAAGCTGAAAACATTAATATTTTTACTATTTATTAAAGCAAATCATTTTTATTCCAGAAATTTTAATTTGTGCTATTTTACTGTCCAGCTAAAATCTGGCGTTTGATATGTTGCAGGTCTTAATGAGCAAACGACTGGCAATTTCGTCAAATTTTTTGTTTTTTTTTATAAAGAAGAATATGTATTTTAAGTTCCTATGTTTAATTTTTTTACGAATAGACCTAAGATATTATAAAAATACGATTGTTTTTATGACGAAGTTTTGTGCTAATTTAATGTCCATGGCTGTATGTATTGTGGTATATATTTGAAATGTATTTTTTTGCATTTGAAAACTTTTGCAACTTCTTCCGATCATACATCAGCCAAGTATTGTCAACTCAGCGAAAGCTGTATCAACTTAAGATGGTAATTCATTTTGGCTGGTTGACTCTTTCTGGCCAAGCATTTTCAAAGTATTCTTCCGAAAATCAGTATTTTTTCAATTTCAAATTCACAATAACACTCTGAACCGTTTTATTTTGCATTTCCTTGCTTTAAACATTTGAAAGATCATGGTGTTTACTTTATTCTTCAACCAAGGCATTCGGGTAGTCGAAGATAGTATGGAACTGTCCTGGGGACACTGGGTGAGTTAGGTAGCCAAATTAATGTCATCCTCTGCTGGTTTCCTGGTCATGTGAGACTTCTCACCAATGAGCAAGTAGACGAGCTTGCGAGGACAGTAGTTTCTACGGCCCGGATAAGGGCAGAACCTTTCTCTACCCTAGAGAAGGATTCTAGAGAGAAGACTTTGGAGAAGAGTCTTCTTCTCAAACTAAGTGGTTTTGAGTCCATCAAAACTTTTGTTGGGAAATTACAATAAGAAGAGATCTGAACCATATATCAGAATATCCCGGAATAGGAGGTTGGTAGACGGTCTTTTGACAGGACGCTATAGACTCAGAGCAAACTTATTTAGAGTGGAGGTTGTTTCGAGCAGATATTGTGACGGTGAGAATAAATCATCTGAACATACATAACTGGTCATTACAACCCTTTAGTCCGGCATACGACCTAGTTTCTCACACCACTTATATTGTGTGCGTTAATTTGTATACACAAGTGGTGGGACCTACTGTTTAAAGTCGACTCCGACCGACAGAAATCTGCTAAGAGGAAGTGCCGAAGAAATATTTTTTCATATTTCGTTTATTTGGAGATGCCTGACCTGGGGTTTGAATCGAGGCATCGCGTCTAATAAGCCAACACATTACCTACTAGACCACGGCGACTTCAATCTGAACGCATTCCAAAATTGCGGGGCATTAATGTATCCCAGGAAGCAACTTCTGGGTGCATATTAGCTGCTAGACAGTAAATTGTTATTGTTGGCAACGAGCATCATTCTGAAGTATGTCAGGGCAATAGGATGAAGAAGTTAGTACGGACATACCCTATAAAATTGTAACGATAATTACAATTAGCCGCCAAAGCAATGTGATTTAACTGTACAACGGTTTAAAGTTATCGACAGTACCAGCAATACAAGATAACATTACATCCGCTACAGATGAGTTATTCATAAAATTTCTTCGAAAAAGTAAGCCGCAATTGCAGCTTACGGATGGACCAGTATTGCTACAGACAACATTTTGATGAAATAATCTTTAAAAATTCAAATTTCATTTATTTATGCACAATTATCCGTTTTTTTTTTCCTTTATTTTTCAAATCATGGACAGTCGTGGTAGTCCCGTTGGTAATGTTTTGGAGTTCAAACCTCTGAACAAAAAATATACATTTCTTTACAGACACCCTCTCATCAATTCGCTCTGAGGCTAATTAATTGGCATAAAAAAGCTTTACAAATATGTCCGTCATTCATGGATTAAATTGACACACATACTGTGGGTAATATGAGAAGTAAGGTTGTAATCCACATTAAAAGGTCGTTATAGCCTATAATGTAATGTCATGTAGATTCACAGTTACAATATCATGCCTCTGAATATAACAGAATATATTCTTTTTTTTTTATTTAAATCGAGTTTTTTTTTTCAAAGAATAGTAATTGAAGTAATTAAGCGTGGCTTTTTACTGTCTAGTACGTGATCTAAATAAATGAAGTATTTGTCGTGCTTAGCAAATGAGGAGCTAAATTAATTTCTGGAGTTTTACAACAACATCAGTTACATAATTTTTTTTAATTACGTTCTACTGATTTAATTTCTATTTGATTTTTATTACTGTTATAGCACGTTTTGTTAGGTTAGGTTGAAATGCGAGGCGATTCAATGTGCTGAATAATTCGCTGATAAAGAATATCGCATTAAGCTTTCGTATTCAAAATAGCAAGAGCTTCCCAATATTACAGACGATATATTATTAATGCATGCTTGTGAGTACCGATGCTATTCGGCACCCATTTGGAATTTGTTTGTACGTTGGATATAAGGGGGACATTTATATTATGCCTCTTCCTCTCAATGTTCAAAGCATTTGATTTTGGGTTCAAAGGAATATGAATGAAGGAACAAATGCTACTTTAAGTTCTAAAGGAGATTGGAAGTTAAATAGGACCTTGCCGTTCCCCTGATTTTTGTCGTTATTTAAAGGTTTTTCGATGGAAACAATATTTAAAATAAAAAAAAAATGGCAAATTTTAAGATGAAAAGATTAAAAGCTTGTAGAATAGGAAATACAGCATCTCAGAAGCCACAAAATGTATTCTCCATCATTGACCGATACTTGGGGACATGAGGCGAACGATTCTTTGGCAGACAGAATTTTTTTTGTAGTACGTGTTCAGCCAAAGGTGATTTCGATAAAATACCTTTCTCAGGAGGTTGAAAAAATGCCAGGCAGTAGGTACGGGAAATGTGACCTGAATTAACCCTAACTAGCATTTAACAAATTCAGGATACTTAAACTCTTTTCAATTAATTTTAAAGTAAGGCATAGTAATAGACAAGAAAGTAAGGGACATGATAAAGCGTTTTTGTCTGAAGTGCTGGGAGGTATATAAGAATCTCGTCTATTATAGGCTGTAAAATCAAAAACGTAATTACGATTGATTTTTTGTGTGTGATTGATTTACCCTTTTACATGCGAGTTTCATTAGATTCAGAATACTTTGGATAGCAGAAAACTATACATACAGGAAACTATCGAACAAGGGCTAGCTCTCATAAGATGTAGTATGTAGATGAACCACAGATTTTGTTAAAAATATAAAGAAGGACTCCGATTAGACACAGAAATTTGCTTAATTTTTACACAAAATTTCTAATGGAAGTTACTTTTTCTTGTATTTTTTTTTAGGATGCCGATACAGTGGAACGTCTTAATGAAACGGGTGAACTAAGACAGTTACTTAAACCCTACAAGGTATGCCATAATTTAAATTCCTTCTTTTGTTTGTTTATTTAATTAAATGTCAAAAATTATTTAACATTTTAATTTAATTTTCTTGTGATCTTTATTTATTGCAGTCAATATCAACAACCTACACTTGTCAAACATGCGGTGGCTATCGTCTATTGCCATGTCCCTCTTGTAATGGCTCCAAGAAATCCGTACATCGAAATCATTTTACCGCTGAATTTGTGGCACTCAAATGCATGAATTGTGATGAAGTGGGCTTGGTAAAATGTCACAACTGTTAGAAACACCTGAGAAATCATGAAAATATTTGGCCTATGCAGAGTAGTAGTGACCAACTAAACGATAAATGCCAGCCAATAGAAAAAAAATAAATACAAAACAAATTAAATTCGTAAAACATAGTCTAACAGCGCCTGTACGATCAGTACATTGGCAGTGACAATGAAACTAACTTTTTCAAAATGATTGACAGCATTAAAGTGGGTGACAGAGAATTATGGGATATAAAAATAAAAAAGGGGCGTGTTTCTTACTACTTAATTAACCGCATATAGGACGCGTCTTTAGACTAGTGATGGATTTCTATAGAAAATTTGTTTTAATGGAAATTTATTTTCTTATTATTTTTATATTTAAAATGTATTGTTTTAAGTCCATATTTTAAATAATTTTTTTTTTTTAATTTTATTTGTTTGTAATAAACATATTTATATTTATACAAGAGCATATAAGCATGTAATTAAATAATAAAAAAATATATATATTTTATTATTGTATTATTTTTAATTATTTTTTATTTCAATAACTGATATACATACATATTTAAGCATTTTAAATGATTGCAAATAAACATTTAGAACATGTGCAATTTTTATATAAGAAATATGAAACAAAAAACAATGGAAAATTATTTTTAAAAACAATTTGTAATTAATTTAATACGAACAATTATTATTATTACTCATTCTATTGCTTAACAACTAAAACCTAAATCACAACGAACACACAATTTTGCATAAAAATTAAAAAAAAAATTTTTAAAAAAATTCTTTTTTGTTATAAAAACTTTTTATATCTATTTTATAATGTATTTTAATTTCTTAATCGTTTTATTTTTTATTTTCCAATAAAAACCCAGCAAAATTTTTAAGTGCCAATAAATATATTGAAGTGACTCCTTAATTATTTAATGTTTTCAAATTAATTTTTTTCTTATTGAAGAAAACCCGTTAAACAATATCAAGACAATTAAATAAAACTATTTGCTATGCCTATAAAGTTAAATGTTTAATTTTTCCATGGCTATTCATTTCGTAATTCAGATGAAGTTTAGATTCTATTGATAGTCCACCATTAGCTTGTACATACACTTGGAAGATTTTAACTTGTTGTAAAATTAAGTTCACGAAAGGAAATATGTTGAAAATTACTTGCTAATAGTCTCTGTACGCAAAGTCAGACAGGACCAGCGTTGCCACTATCAAAAAAATTTTGTAACCAAAATTAAAATAAAAAATAACCAAATAAGGAATAAAATAACCAAAATTTTTTTTTTATATAAATGTATTTGTTTTTAAAGTTAAAGTTTTTAAGTTTTAAAGTTCTTTTTTTTATGGCTTATATCGCCATTAAAAGTCACTTGTATTTTTTGGTAATCCAAAGTTGATAATTCGTTAATAAGTAGTAATCGATGCAGGTTTGCAAAAATTTGTAGTTCTAATTTGTAGTTCATATATATTTCAATTTCAATTTTATTGAGACTTTTAAGTAAGTTTACATAAGGAAAAATTGACAGATTACACTAAAGATAAAAAACTTAAAACCATAAAGTATTGTCCCAATAAACATTAACGACATTATAGTCACAAGCTTAGTTGAACATATAAGTATAATATTTTACTTCAATCGATGAACATGTAAGTTATATTGCTCAAAATATAATAAAAGATTACATTGCCTGAAGATTAGTCAAAAACAAGATCTTAAAATAATACTTAAAACTAAATAACAAATATACATAAAAACATAATAAACAATAGATATTTATCTCTCTTAGCCTCTATTCGATCCCGGACTTGCTTGTCCATAAAACTGTGGTAAACGGTATTCATTTGCTCTTATCAAGGCCTCAATATCCTCATGTAAAATTCCTATCGGTGATAGGTAAATATCATCCGACCAACTAATTTCGGATTGAACTCGAAGAACACTTGTCAACAATCGGTTCTGATGGCTCCCTAGACGATCTATGTATTTTCTAAGTAACGATAGTGCGTACAAGGAAAATGGTTTTACTCCGGCCTTTCTGTAAATAGTTGTATTCAAGAATTTTTTCATAAAATTTTCATAATTTGCATTTACGCAGAGTCTCAGACAGCTCCGTTCCAAAATTTCTAGCTCCCTCATTACTGTTGGCGAGACTGAGAACCATATGGGAAATAAAGCATTGTAGAACGGATACACACCTTGTAAATTAAAAGTTTGCACCTCTGACTCAAATGTCGATTCACCAATAATTTCGAAAACATGCCCTTAATACGAATGCCCTTATCTCTGGCAATTCAGCCATGTTGATTAAATTTAAATAACTTATTCATAGTTACCCCAAGGTACTTTATTTGATTCTTGAAAGGAATATTCGAACCCCGAAGAGAGAAATTCAGTGTTTTACTCTTTTTAACCACATCATGGGGGCCTTTACTCGATGCATTTCGAAAGCATATGGCCTCTGATTTCGCTGTGTTTATTCTGATGCCCCAATTCTGGTAGAAATCATCAATTATTAAAAACTGATTTCTCACTAATTCCATTGCCTTCTCTGGGTCCGAGTTGTGAGCGTAAATAAAAGAATCATCCGCATATAATATACTTTTCGAGCCATTATATACATGCGGAAAATCATAAACTAAGTTACTATACAGTAGTGGGGCCAAAATTGCCCCCTGTGGTACACCGCATAAAATATTCCCTGTGTCCGATCTTGTGTCGTTAATCTCCACAAAAAAATTCCTATTTTCAAAATAGCTCTCAAGGCAAATTCAATACGGTAACCGCAACTCTACAACAATACAAAAACAACACGCATTTTGTTTTTGTTAAACCTCCATTTGGATGTCAAAATAGGAAGAAGAAAAAAATGAACAACAACACGCACACGCACAACAAACACACACAAAAACAACAAAATTTTGACATTAACAAAGTGCTCAACTGTTTAGATGATCCCACGGGTTACATAAATTCGCCATGATTGCTCTTAAGTAGTTTTACAATAAAAACGTCGCATCGTAATTGAATGAGCTTATAAAGAATACCGAAATGATATGTTCTAGTTCATATATAAAAAATGTGTAATCAGATGTTTAACTTACAACACCCTGTTGAGTTTGTACTTTTGTACTATTATTACGCACTTTTACTGTACTATCAATTGAACGTTATAAAGAAATAAAACGCTTTCCTAACGATTGCAAAGTTTATAATGCAAATTTTCAAATAAAATTAAAGAAGTGATTGCTGTATTAACGATAATAAAAAAAATTAACCAAAATGATGAATAAATACACATTTACACATTAGAAAAAAAATAACCAAATTTGGTTAAAAATAACCAAAACGGCAACACTGGACAGGACATATTAAAGAATTTCATGAATATTTTAAAAATGTTGGTAAAAATCTTACGACAGATTATTTTGCTTTTACACAATTAGTAAAATATCATGACAGACTAAAACGTATGTATGTATCTCTGAAGAAGAGTGCCATTTCTCGACCCGTATTTTCTGATACTGAATTCCTGTAACACTAACCTAATACTAACCGCTCTCTTCTACACAAGAACTTGACATGTCGTACGGCTTGTCTAATTTCCCCTTTAGAAAATACCAAACGTTTCCATACGCTATATAATCCTAAATAAGTTTAACCATATATTGCTTGTCAAAATGCAATTATTTCCTTAGGATTCTTTGAATATTCTGTTAGTCGTGGTATTTAATCATGTTGATTTGTAATCTCTGTGTTTAAGCAAAACCAGAATAATTCCAAGACCAATATATAATCTGTTAAATATTATATTTCTAGTAGTTCCAATACTAGCCTTACTTGCTTTATTCTTTTTACAAATCATTTATTTGCCCCAGTGACCGACCAAACGTAGTTGCAAATATCTCTTTACTCTTTTGATTATGATCAGCTCAAAAATTCATGGTTAATTTTAGAAAACATATTAGAGGACGTTTCTAGGTTCACCGTCGAACATTACTCCTGATGACCGAGTCTACAACTTAGCTGTACATCGAACGGTTAAAACGTCTTTAAAGTTGACATCATATGCGTAAGCAAACAGATCCACATTTTTTCTTGAGAATCACACTCAATAGATTATCCCTATTTATGCAATGCATTGTATTGGAATGCAGGAAAGATAGTGTATACGAAAAAGAAAAGAGGAGGTAGTGTGCAATTTTTATTCTATTTTTTAATATTGCAGTCTAGTAGGTAGACCGGGATTCAATCCCCGGCTTAGATATCTCTAGCAAAAGGAAATATGAACAAATATTTCTTGGTCTTAGCAATCTTCTAACAAAATCTCTGAGAGTAAATAAAATTCACGTGAAAAGTTTCTCAAAAATCTCTCAATTGGAGTCTATTGGTTAAAGATTTGTAAGTAGGCAATACTTATCTCACTCTATACAAGAGTGTTCAATTTCGGGAATAGCGAAAAGCTGCAAGACATCTAATATACTATGTAGTTAAAATGGAGGCTGATGCATGAAAAAAGTATCTTTTAGAAAACAAAGGCCCTCAATTCCAGTCGTGCTTTGTATTGCTTCACAGAAGTAGGGCGTTACTTTTAGGTATTACTTATTGTTGACCGAAAAACTGATATTGAGAGAAGGATATCGAGTGTACTATGCCACAGTATTTAGTAAAAGTAATGAGCAAAACTTTGACATTTAAAAGAATTGAGGGTGCATTGTGAGGGAATAGAGCTGCAGTGGACTAATAATCGATTACAGAAACAACCACACAGCAAAATGAGGAGATGCTTTGTGGAAGCCATATGCTCCCTAGAAGGGTAATGGGAAAAAAAGAGGAGTGTGCGAGTAATTCGGTGCACTCATAAATTCAGTAGATTCTCTTACTAGAGCGTGGCGTTTTTTCACTCAGTAGCCTTACCGACAACATAATTTTTTGCCTTCCTCTATGTGTATTGTCCATACATATAGTTTCAGATTTATAATTATTTTTTTATTAAGAAAGTATTATTCAATTATCTTTTGTAAGTAATTTAGATCAAACGATATATTCAAAATTAGGCCAGTAAACTGCGAAAATTTAAATTTTCAATTATTTAAGTATTTGATAATACGGCGACTTTATTAAACAAAATTCTTAAAATACAAAAGATTTCAATCACAGACGAATATTAATGATAATTACAACTCTTTTAAGAATCTTAATAGTTTTAAAAATTTTGCTGGGTCATTACACAATCATAAATGAAGTCTGAAGCAAAGTATTTATTGAAGAAATCAATTGGAAAAAGAAAAATTGATTTTTATTGATTATGATTGTGATACTTTCTATATTTTACAAAAGCAAAAACAACAGAAACAAAATATAATTAAATAATTAAGTTTTATTGCAAATATAAACACACTTTCTCAATTAGCTGGTATTATGTTATGTGATTCGTTATTATTATCGGCTATCAGTTGATATCAATCAAATCGAAAAAATTAACAACGAATAAACATTTTTTTGTTTTCTATTAATGTGCCTAAATCTAGTTCTGTTTGCTAATTTTTCTGTTAATAAATTGTTTAAAAATTAAAAAAAAAAATTTATGTTTAAGCCATAATACAGCGTCATAAATAAAAATGTAATTATTTCTAACAAAAGCATGTAATTAAAAAATATTATTTAAATAAATACTTTTTTCTAATAAATATTAAATATAAATTAATTAATTAATATGAATGAAACAAATAAAATATTTTATTGAATAAATTAAAAATTTATAATAAAAATCTTTAGTTTCATGACATAACTTAGACACTTAGGTACATAATCGATGGCAATATGAATAGGTTAGGTTAGGTTAGAGGACGTGTATTTGACTAGTGCAGTACCCGGAGGTCAAGTTGACCCATTGCACAAAAACGTCCTTTAAGTGAAAGTGAAGCAATATGAATAAAAAGATTTAAAAATATATTTTAGAAAACGTCATATCATCATACACTACATATGAACATCAAAACATTAGAATGGCCCAAGGCATATCAACCGCAGCAGACAGTCATCTTATAAGAAAGTATACAAAATCAAAAATTCTATAAAGCTAATATACAGGGTGTTTTTTGTAGAGGTATAGAACTTTAAGTTGCAATAAAACAACGATGGATTATTCGATTGACATACATTTTATTTATCCGAAAGATGATCTTGTGGCATTACATTTTAAATATGATTTCTGGCATATGACCGCCACGACTGGCGCGGATGTAGTCCAATCTGGACGTCCAATTTTCGATGACTTTTTCCAACATTTGTGGCCGTATATCGGCAATAACACGGCGAATGTTGTCTTCCAAATGGTCAAGCGTTTGTGGCTTTACCGCATAGACCAATGACTTTACGTAGCCCCACAGAAAGTAGTCTAGCGGTGTTAAATCACAAGATCTTGGAGGCCAATTCACAGGTCCAAAACGTGCAATTAGGCGGTCACCAAACGTGTCTTTCAATAAATCGAAATAAAATTGCACTATTTGCAAGCGTTGTTCAGGCGTGAGTCTATTCATGATGAATTGCCAAACCAAACTGAGAATAAAACTCTTGACAGCTGTTAAATCGGTCGCCATCTTGAAAAGTAATGCCAACTTAAAGTTCTATACCTCTATAAAAAACGCCCTATTTTAACGCAATCCTTTTGGCTTCCAATACAATCATCGTAGTGGTCACTCCACTCTCAATCCAAAAACTTTAAAAAAATCAACAGAATAGTTCTGGAAGGTCACAGATAGGGCAAAAAATTTCTATATTTGCTACTTTAATTCGTAATCTTTAATTAGTCATAGGTTTTCTACTGTACAAGCTCATATGTGAATGAAGAATCAAAGCAGTGGATTGGAATGAGAGAAACATTTTCAACATGTTACATCTGAGCGACACTATTTTGATTGGATGGAGCTCATCTGTGAACAAATGTGGACCGATGACATCACCAGCCAATTCAAGAATAAAAATCCACATCAAACTGTGACTTTTTCGGGATACATTGGACGCTGTTGCATCTCACTTCGATTGATAACGTCTCAAATTTTAAAATTTTTTTTGGGCTTAAGTAGTCATTCATACAGAAATGAGACTCATTGCTGAATATCAGGGTTGTTACAGATCCCAATTCAGCGCACACATGTCGTTGTTCGTACTTATTCGATGATTTGGCAAAGCAAATTAAATGATTGACAACTGTTTAGGCCGTTACAGGTTCCTTTTGAAAGACTCCATATAAAAAGTCAATCGAATTATGCTGGAGAAACTTAAAACGAAATTAAGAAAATTTTTCCCAAAAGTTTTTTGGGAAACAACTACCTCCCCCATGAACATTTCTAGTTTATTGTATTGAAATATATCCACAAGGAAAAAAAATTATTTCCTCGCTTAACAAGCACTTATTGATTAACCCACGCATAAAATTATTATTTCTTGTACGTTATTTTCGCATACAATTAGGCGTCAATTAAACGTCATACAAAATGCGTTTAAATTATTTTATGAGTATAGTCTGATTGGTGTTTCGAAAACAACGTCACACAGACATCTTGATTAAGTGTGCCGAAATTGGAAAAATAAAATAAACTTTGGACTTCACTCAACACCCTCGCTTTATATGTATAGGCATACGTAGACAGTTGTCATAGACTGTGTTTGTCGTAAAACAAAAGACTCGTGTAAAATTTTTAATGATTATTATGGGAAATGTTTCGGTTTTTTGCTTTTCAAAAAATTTTTTTAAGTTCACCTGTTTTGTGGGATACTCAAAGAAACAGAATAATAAATGAAATGAATTTCTTATAAAAATTTAAGAATTGTTTTATAATTTTATTGTAAATACTATGCAAGACATAGCTAGGGACAGGTGTTCTTAAAAAAAAATTAGAAAATAATTGAAAACTTGACACTGCCCTCTGTGATATTGTTAATCACTGTTGCTGTCTTCTAGAATGATGATGAAATTTATGTTTGAATTACATACTAATAAATTACAAAGACAACAAAGTATTCTCTGTTCTAATCTAAATTAATTATGGACAGAATTAATATTAAAGACAACTTATTTGTTGTAAATTAAAAAATACTTGTTATATGACCATTGCGATTACAATAGGAATATCAAGAATGGTTGAGAATATTAAAAACAAAAACAGAAACAAAAGAAACAAAGTATTATTTTCTATACCAAGTACCTGCCATAAATATTTTTTATATTGTATTGTATTGCATTGTATTTTAAATGCATTAAGATCCATGGAACTGCTTTATCTTGTTTGTTTGTTTATTTGTCTTGAATTGCATGCAATTGACTGAACATTAAACATGTGGTCATCGTTATTTCAAAACAATTACAAATTTTTTTTGTTTTTTTGCTACCATAAATATGTATTCATTGCAATATTGATAAACAACATTTTATATAAACAATGAAAAGAAAATTGTTTTATTTAAACAAGAATTTATAGAATTTTATTGAAATAAAAATGCTAATAAAAGCAACAACATTTTTTAAAAATAAGTTGATTAAGATCAATAACTTAAAATCCTCTACAGTCTGTATATAAGGCTAGTTTGTTTGCTTATAAAACATGACCTCGGAAGGTTAGGTTATATCGGAGTGGTAGCTCTGATATCAAAAAGCTCACTTGAGCACGCATTTCGGCCCGTTGTGATGCCACGAGGTGAACACAGTCCCTGTACTGACCAAGTTCCACCAAGAATCAGAGAAGAGGAGGAAGTTGGTCAGCGAAAGGGCTCCACATCAACATCAAAAGCACGTCTACCCTACACTGGAAAACCAGCAAGAAAGCTTGATAAACGAAGCTACATTCATCCTTGACATCAATAGATGATAGCTCCGTCAAGCTGACAAGGAATGGAGAGCCAAATAACCAATATCTGCACCTCGCAAGAGATGTGCACTGATAAAGAAAGTGGATAACAGTCTCCTCTTCCCCAGCGGATCTGCATCCACGGCAGAAGTCGTTAAATGGGAGCTGCATTCGCTCCGCGTGTCTACCCATAACACAATGACCTGGAAGCGTGCTCACTGTGATTGAGATGATGCTACCGCCAATTCCAAGTAACTGGTTGGTACGCCTTCTATTCATTTGGTGCCAAGTAAGTCTAGCAGTGGAGCAGGACTCCTTATTGATCCAGGATAGGTGTGCGTCTCGAAAGAATTTCCGCGCGATGGCCAAAATAAGTGCATCAGGTCTGGCGAGCTCATCGGCGGTTCCCCGTGCAGTTCCCCGGAATGTTACTGTGCCCGGGGATCCAGAAAGAAAGTCGAGACAGAGATGACATTCCCTAACGATCCTGGAGTTATTCACAACACCCGACATAGATCTTATGGCGGCCTGACTGTCAGAGAAGACCGAGACGCGTTGACGAGGATCCATTGAGCGGCCCAATAAAGGGCCATCCACCTGAAACACGCTACAGTAATCCGGCAGTCGGAGATAGATACTTAGGTCCAGTTTCCCAGAATAGAGTTTAGAGCAGTCCGTGTAGATGTCCAGGAGTTCCGGAACGTTTCACGATTTATCCTTCTGATGTTTCTATGTTGAGATAATTATAGTATCGGGTCTTTCATTAGGCGCTACGTATGTTTAGGTAAAACAATGTATATGTGAGACATTATTCGGGTGAAAGACCCGTGGCATATAACATCATTCAAATGCTTGAATGGTATCAGTACTAAACGTCCAAAAGTCTGACGTATATTTCAAATTGAATTTGACCGATGACATGGGTTAAGTTGGTTTTGAGGATCCAATGTGGCATGAGCTGTGTGGCACGTAGAGCCGTGTTATTGAAATCAAATGTTGTTGGTGTCCAGTTTTTTCAATAGAGGCCAAAAGAAATAGTAATCATCGACTTATAGAGTTCACCATTGATGAGGCCAATGTAGTTTTTACAGAAAACGCTGTGAATGGGTTTTTTTTTTTGCCAATTATAATCACAATCAGCCTTAGACAGAATTCGTCCTATAAGTCGTTGCCTCTACCCAAAAAGTTTTTATCATAAGCGTTTCCAAGACTCGAAAAATCGTTGTGAGAAGGATTATTTGAAAAGGGATAACGGATAACATTTTCTGAACAAATCTCATATATGTACGTAGAGTAGTGTACTATAAATATTCATACATATTAAACAATTACGTCACATGTACTTACTTCAGTTTTTTTTATAATACTCAATTGTGCAATTTATTCTTATTGCTGCTGCTGCTGCTGATGTCGTTTCGTATTTTTCTAAGCAATTTTGCTAGAACTTGTTGGTTTCAATTGTTTTGTTTCAATGAAAAGTTTCATTGATAATGTCAGGTATTTTATTGCATTGCATATCGTATCGTATCGTATCGCATTAACGTTTAATTTCATTTTAAGCGGCATCAGATATTTCTTATTTAACAGTTGTAACTGACACCTGTTTAAACATTTTATGGTTAATTATTAAAATTTATAAACGTTTATGAGCAGTAGCAGCATGAGAACCATTACTAATTACATCTGCAGAAAAGCGGGAGATTAATAAAAAAAAATAATTTGCGACAATGTATATTAAAAAAAAAATTTTGTAAAGTTTTGACCTCTTGGAGGCTATAACAACTGTACACAGAAAATTTATAAGTTTCGTTTAACCTCTGAGCATATTTGCAACCATTTATTGTTTAGCTGTTAATATTAATAATGATAGTTAAACTCAAATATTTTTTTTAGAATTTTCATTAAATATATTCGATAATGCGTTAGTTTTGGTCTATTTCTCTTTCTCTCTCTCTCTCTCTTTCTCTCTCTCTCTTTCTCTCTTTCTCTCTCTATGTACTTGCTAACCTATTTAATAAGTTAACTTCTCATAGCATTCATTTTTCTCCACATGACAGCAACATTTGTTACTCATCAGACATCAGAAATGAGTATTCAAAAAGATAAGTAGAATCGAATCATACTCATAATTTCTGATACTTATCATAATCATACTACTCATATTCAAAGTTTGAAGTACTCATCGTACTCATACTTAACAATACGCATCTTATTGTTAATTTCGACTCTCCTTTACTCAACATTTACAAGAATCACAAAATAAGCATGATTCGCATACGAACACTACAATACTCACTAGAAGGTTGTGTGTTTGCTTTACTTGATGTCATTGTCTTTTTCTTTCTTCTTTTTTTGTAAATACAACTAAGACTGTAAATTTTGATGAATGATTCGAATCACTCGAATCATTTATGAGTATTTTAAGTATTTTTCTAAATTTATGAATCTGAATGAGTAGGCGTATGAATCAAACATATTTCGAATGTTATAAGTTTGATGTCAACGTTGTACGAATGAATCAGAGTAGTTGAAATTAACACTGTTGACTCAGTCATACTCAATATTTCATGAGTACTTATGAGAAGCGAAAAAACGATTCATTGCTGATCTATGTTACTCATATTGCTTTGATCATAGTCCTAAGTGGTCTACCAGTCGCGTTAGCATTACGTAACAAGTAACGCTTTGAGCTGTGAAAAGGCCAAAGTGGTGTAAATAGTTGTGTTAGTCACTGAAGTCGAACTTGAAACGAACAGAATATGAATAGTTTGAGTATGATATTAAAATAAGTATGAATGCATATACATAAGTATCAAAAATTACGAGTATGATTCAAATCTACTCATTTTTTTGAATACTCATTGCTGATCTCCGATACTACCCATACGTTCTATAGCAAGTTTATAGAAAATACAGACTTCCTTAATTGCTTTCAGTCCATTCTTCTGAGACAAGTTAGGAACGCAAGATTACAAAGACTGTACTGTGATATCAAAAGTGATCCATCGTTGTTTCGATGCTTTTAGCATATGTCCCACATTTAACACGTAAAACGATAGATACCATTAGCACGCTCATCACTGTACTCTAGTCACCCTTATGCAGTCTTAGAATGATATTGATTATCTGCACTGACAGCTATTGGGTTAACCAAGTTTATGGTATGGTAGACAGAATATTCCTTGGAATAATATTTAATTGCTTTCTTACAATCCAACCCAGGATCCTTCTTAGTCACTATTGTCCTTTATGTTATTTGATTATCTCCGAAGATATTTAAATCCTTATACGTTTGGTTTACTAAATTATTACTAGTCCAGATCATATATTTCCTGATTGAGAGTGTGTCCGCGTGAAATTTTCTTTTAATAATAATTTTTCTTTTAGGGACCATACCCGTCCCGCCTCCATGTTTAGTGCCATTCGTTTGACCAAGAAAGTCAATCTGATATCAAAATGATCCAATTGGTTGAGATTTATAAGTTAGTTATCCGACAGGATAACGTCAAGCGCGTCAAGCGAGTATCCTTTCAGTGGTACCCAATTATAAGATGTATGGTGCTGGTTGATCTGTTACCTCATCATATCAGGCCAATACGTCGTAAGTGCCGCCTATAGGTTGCATAAAGAGTATTGTTTCCAAAGTTTTTATAGGCAAAGCATCAAAATAACAAACAAAAAGTAACACAAATACTTTCTATTAGAATTTAGGGTATTCAAATAACTTTTTGGTATGTTGTTTTGTAGCAATAAGAGAACTTGAATTTTTTTTTAATGTAAAATCAATCAAGTCAATTAACGTTGCGCAGTATGTACACAGCAATTTTCTTAACGTTAGACTTTAATTCAAGCAGAAACTAATAAAAATATTGTAAAACGTTTATAAAAATAATAAAAAAAAACTAAAATAAATATTAAAAAAAAAAAAAAAAATTATATAAACTCTACCACAACATCTTGTAACCTTCACATGCAAATAATGCCAAACAAATAAAAATTGTCTTGTGGGTCAAGTCCAACTGTAAATGGTGAATATACAAACATAGTGGAACTGGAAAATCAGGTGTTTGAAGTTACACGCAAATATTTAATTGGTATTAGTCGACAAATTATAAGACTTTTTGCACCAATATTGTAACCTAAAATAACATATTATTACGAAAATGGAAATTGTGTTTTGCTTTCACGTCGATTAAATTCTAAACAAAAGCTGCAAAAACAATGAACTTGTTTACATGTTAAACAAGTAAACGAAAATATACCAACAAAACATCAGTATAAAAAAGAATGGTAATAAGTCAACAAAAATATACCAATAAAAACCAGTATAAAAAAAGGAATAAACAAGTAAACAAAAATGCAACAACATCAAAAAAATAAATAAATGTAAACAACATGTTTACAATTTATAGAGATTTACATTTACAGAGATTTCGAGAAGATTTAATTCTCCTTCAAGAGCATTCATCAGACTGTTTACCCTTGCGATATAAAAAGCAAGGCAAAGCTCGCAACTGAGTGGGTAAACATTCAGTCAGTTTTGTATGAAGACGCGGTGTTTGAGAAGAATAATCGTTGTTTGAAGATCTCCATTATAAAGATCTGTCAAACAATTGTTATTGTCGACGCAAAAGAGTGTACAGAAGAATAGCAAACAAAGCAATTGTTGTTCTTACATCAAGTTCTGAACAGTGGCACATAGAATTGTGCGAACAATAAAGAATTCAATTAAAACTAAACACAAATTTATTTTATTTTAAACGTTTTTAAAAGGTAAACAATATTGTAACCTAAAATAACACATGTTCCTTTGATACGACAGCACCTAATGGTAAAACTGAAAGAAAACTTCATATCACCGAATATACTCTTAACGAGCGTAAAAACATGGGTAAACACAGCATGGATGACTATATTTACTTCTTAATGTAGGGTATTACCAAACCATCAGCATATTTTGTTCATAATATTTCAATTACAATTTGTTTTCGATTTGCCATAAGCGTTCATTAATAATTGTTCTTGGTCACTAGTTGTGTGAATCGCTACAGTTTCAGCATGGTTGTTTTCATTACGAAACAAGTTTAACACCCATATGAAATCATAGATTTTAAATATTTATAATTTTTTTTTAATTAATGACCATTTCTACTTCTCCTCAAGCAACTTAAGGCAAATGCTCCTTTAGATTTTTGTGGGCAATTTTTTAAGCAAATAAAGCAATTGATATAGCATAGATAGCATAATTGCTCGTAATCGAGGTTAGAGTAACCATACTATGATGCAAAGTGTATAAATAGAAAAAGAATATTTCAGTAGCTAATCAATATAAATTGATTTGACAGCTGCATGATTTGGAACCCAGGTAGTTTAAGTCATATTTCATACTTCATTTTCCAATAATTTCAAGTAGTTTTGAGAACGAATACATCTTACTTCTACAGTGCTTACATCGTCCAGTTTTTTCTTTGCTGTTGAGTCCACAAGATATTCATGACACACTGAACTTATACTGCAATAATTAAAGCCATAGTAACAACATCGACGACTAGCTGTCGCGTTAGTCTGATGCATAGTGTAATGACTTTCAATATGATAGCCCGAGTAAAAATACGCAACGCAGATGTCTTGAAAAAACAGAAAGAAATATTTCTTTCGACGAGCCCTCTAACAACTTTCTGACAACAGCTCAGAGAGTAAACTAATTGCTATGTAAACATTTTTTGCCAGCTGTCGTTCGCAGTAGATATTGAACCGTATGTTACGCCATTTTTAAATAAACTTAACACACACACATCATGAGTTAAGTAAGAAACTATGCCGTTATCCTAACTAACAGGTTTTAAAGGCCAATAATGTGTGCATGTATAGTGGATAAACCCCCTTCCAAAAAAACATTTTTGCATACAAATTGATTGAAGAAAATAATCCGCTGGCCTAACCGAAAGGATAATATTAACAATAAACATATTATGAATGTCAGTCATCGCCACTTGCTGAGAGAGAGAGAGAGAGAGAGAGAGAGAGTAGGACGGAACAATCAAATTTCATCCCCTCGAAGTACAAAACAACAACCGAACGACAGAGGACAGTGTTATCAATTGACAACTCTGATGCTTGCTACATTAGACCTAACTTAACTGGAAAACCTTAAAGGCACTGAAATGAAGAGAAGAAGAATTAAAACGTTGGATAAGATGCTTTTTTGCAGCCCTATGTTCTTTTAAGATTGGATAATAAAGTAAAATGTCAAATCCTGATCTTGTTATGATGGTAGGAGGGATAGGTTGACCATCTTTAATATGTGTATTGTACATGGTGATTATTTACGTCATTTGAATCCATATAAAAAATTCTACTTTTAACGTTAGTTCTCACATGACGTTTGAAGAGATGCTAAAGCGAATACAAATTCAAAAGTCAATGATATCTTTCAAATCAAATCAAATTCAATAATCTACAATAATTTCAATTTCTATTCAAATAAAAAATGATGAAATCATGCACTAAGCATTTCAGAATGTTTTGAAATCACACGAGAAATTTTGCTGATTAATGCAATGCACCTTAAACCTCTATCCGTTTCACTTCACCCAATTCATACACTTTTTCCACTTCAAAAGTATTTTTACGGTCACAACATCGATTTTGATTACGCATAGTAATCAACTTTCTTGCAATATCAGGACGACGCATTGAATGTTTGTTAAACGGTATCTGGACTTCTGAATAGGGCAACCAATTTTCTAGGGTGAAGCACAAATTGTTGACAACGATCTGGATTATCAATGACAGTTCATCAACAACAAATTGATTGAGTAGTTTTGTTTTGTTATATTCGAGATAGTTTTGTGTGTCATATATGATAACCGATAAAGTTTGTGGTGATAGTCGATAGGATTTATACAATTTCATATTATAGGCGTCATCGATTAGAAAATAGTTTTATAAATAATTTAATAATTCTAACAATGTATATGGGCTTTTTAATTAAAAATTAAATATAATTTAATCGATAAAGAGATTTATTCAGAGGTCTCTTCTTTTCTTTCGTTGTTACAGCTTCATTAGATGTAGTTCACAGGTATTCCCAATCTGCTATATGAGGTTCCTGTCTTCAGGTTTAACGCAAATTCTGTTTTGCATATATATCCAGGGGACCAAATAAGTATGTCTGGTATCTCTGCAAGTGGGTTTATTATCCAATTTTTTGTTCTTTTTTTTGCAAATGAATGAAGTAATTTTGAATTGGGACCATTTATTTGCTCATTTCTTTCTGGAGCAATGCCAACATCATCTATGAATTCAGTAGAACATACCGTAGAGCCAATGAGGGTAACCATCTAATGTTTCAGTATATACTCCGTTTTATTATCGATAAATATGAGGACATAATCACACGATATCCTTTAATATCAGACTCACACAGCGGCAAATTGAATAGGACTTTGGTGATCGGGTAGAGCAAGGAAGCTATCTAAGCTTCAACTGCTGAGCAGAGATTCTACATTCGACTTTGAAGTGCATTCTCGATACATCAGTGAATACTTCAAACACATTCTCTGTGAGATGAAAACCATTATTATAAGGGGTTTATTAGGGTTTTTAGTGGCCTAAGAATAGCTTTGAGTTTTTAGTTCTTGTATCCATTAAGAAACATATCCCGTTTCATGCAGTTACTGAATTTAAACTCTCTTGTCTTGTGTTGTCTTTAAAGCATTCTCCATAGCTTTGTGGGTGGTGCTTTGCGAAATACCACGAAAATAGCTTTTAGAAATGAAATAGAAAGGAGAGCAATGGGACGACCAAAGAAGCGGTAGATAGATGAGGAAGTGTTCAATTTAAAAGGGGTTAAACGTGCTTAGTAGGAATTGGAGAATAATTGCGAAAAATATAGAGGTGCATTGGGAAACATTAAATGGAGGACAAGGCTGCTTATTCTATATTCTGTGTAGTTTCTATGTATTACCCTCATTTCTGGTTACTGACCTTCTCAAAGCTCTCATATATTCCTCCTTATTTCTTCATTAAGGTTAAACAATAGAATCATTTTGGTTCTTGGCCCTAAGTTAGGTTTCAAATTTAAATACGCTTCAGAAATTCAACCTTCGAAGATAAAAGTCAGGTTTTCCTTTCAATATTTTTTGAAAAGTTTGAAATAATCAGTATTGTCGTACTAATAGCTCCCAATAGCATATTGAGTGTCTTAGTTGTGTAATAAAAAGATAAAATTTGAAATGATTTTGAACTATTGTTAGTATCAATAATATAATAAAAATAAAATCAAGAGATTTTCTAGAAAAAAAAATTCTCAAAAAAAAATTTTAAGAAAAGAAAACTTTACTACGATCTCAAGTATCGAATCACTTATCGTAACTCTCCAAAACTAATTATTTTTCACTTCGTGATTTAAGAAAATAGAAAAGCAAATTAAACAAATAATTATACTTTAGAGAAACGGTTGCAATAATAACAGAAGCAAAGCTATAAAAACTAAATTGTCATCGAACCATTGAAACAGTTCTTAATTGAAAGTGCGTTCAGAAATAGCAAGAATTGCTAAAAGGACACAATGAACTTCAAATTGAATATTTCAACTATCGCTAGCCTCGTTACTCTGTTGGCCCTAACGAGTGCTTCAACATCCATTGATTATGATACGGATGTTGGGCTTTTGAATTTTTTTGCACGTTCGGTTGATCTAATCCATGGCGATCCTGCACGTACAATAGCATGTTTTAATTATTATACACCGCTTATCAATGCACACGCCAATAAATACAAAACAGATATCAACGCTTGTCAAAAGGCATCAGTAGATGCTCGTGCAAGGATCGACGAGGCCACCTTGGAGCAACGTAACGAATTAGCTGTTGCAGCAAAAACTACGTGTGACTTGTTGACTCAATGTACTACACTCGGATCAGCGGTGGAAGAATTTGAGTGCCACATTAGTGGGGTAAGTAGAAATCCTTTGGGCATTTTGTATAACCAAGTACTACTTTTAATTTTTCCCCCTTTACCTCTGTTTAGGGTGCCAGTAGTGCGAATATCGTGTATGACATAAATGCCAACGCTTCCCAAGAATTGGAACAGTTACGTCAAGAATATTATCTCATCCAGAGTAACGAATCCAAATGTACGAATGCTCGTAGACGTCATTATGAAGAAACATCTGCTGCTGATTACGCCACTCTTAATAGTTGCATTTTGGGTACATCAGATCCGCCACCAACAACTGCACCTGAACAGCCCTCACCAGAACCGCAGCCGTCCATAGTACTCTCTACTTCGGCACCTATCTTTACAGCAACAGATGAACCATATAGCGAAGAAGAAACTACGGTGGTGTTTGATAATGCGCCGTATTTTGATTATTATTAGAGTCTGTTTTCTAACGTGGAGTGTTTTTCTATGTGGAAATTTTAATAGATCCGACAACGAAAGCAGTTCTCATTAAATTCTAATTTTATTTCAATAATAAACATTTCAAAGAAGCATCAAGAAAAAGTACCAAAAACATTTTTTACTATTTTTATTCTGCAAAATTAATCTATGATATCATAAACTACAAAATTTAGTAGGTTTACGTAGTATGTAAAAAAGCTAAACGCTTACTTCAGACATCTGAAACTGTTAATTTGAAGCTTAAACTAATGTTCTAAGAATATCTGTTGAGCTTACAGGAAGTCATTTTTATATATTTCAAGTTTGAAGGAGATATTACCAAACCAAGAAATTTAAAATCGTACCATTTTAATTAAAAAGTTTTTTACTTTACCCCAATGATGGGCATTAAAAATAAACTTCGATGTTTTTTTTTTTTTTTTGTTTTTTGATGCAACGTATCGCATATATACTTAATTAACTTCAAGGGCCATTACAACTCATTAGTCATAATTGTAACCTAACTTCTCAGGCCACCCATGTTGTATATGTGTTAATTTATCAATAAATGGCAAGACATGCAGTTCAAAGCCGACATCGAACGACAGATTTTTTGATAAACTTTTCGTAGCTATTTTATTTACTCTCAGAGTTTTTGACAGAAGATTGTTGAGTACGACTGTCAGATTCTATTGTCCTCAACACAGCTAACGTCCTCAACATATATACAGGGTCCGCCAAATAATTTTTTTTTTTTTGAAAATGCTTTAAAAAAACTACTGAATATTTTCTCAAATTTCTTTTTTTATTTGAAAGTACAATGCTTCCGTTTAATAATGGAAAATAATTTCATTCAAATGGCTGCCTCGGCTGGCCATGCAGTTGCCTACACGATCGGTCCAATTTTTAAGCACATTATCGATTGTGTGCAGCTGTATTTCACCAATGGCTTTACGAATATTGTCCTTTAAAGCGTCAATTGTCTCTGGCTTGTCGGCGTAACACTTATCTTTGACGGCACCCCACAAATAATAGTCCAACGGTGTCAAATCGCAGCGCCGAGATGGCCAAACGACATCAGCTCTGCGGCTGATAATGCGATTTTCAAAACAAGGCGCAATACATCGAGTGTAGCTTCGGCTGTGTGGCACGTAGCGCCGTCCTGTTGAGACCAAATATTGCCAATATCCTCCTCTTAAATTTTTGTGAACGAAAATTCGTTCAACATGGCCCGATAACGATCGCCATTGACTGTAACGGCCACTCCTTGCTCATTTTCGAAGAAAAATGGCCCAATTATGCCTCTGGACCAAAATCCGCACCAAACAGTGACTCGTTTTGGGTGCGTCGGGGTTTCTGTGCCCCAAATGCGACAATTTTGCTTCTCTACATATCCGCCAAGATCAAAATGAGCTTCATCTGAAAAGATGATTTTTTTTTGCCAAAATCGGCATCTTCTGTAAGTCGATCGCAGGCCCACTTAGCGAAGCGAAAACGCAATGGATGGTCAATTGGGTTCAACTCCTGAACCAATTGGACTTTGTATGGCGTCATACCAAGGTCTTTATGCAAAATTCGTCTCAATGATGTCTCCGAAATGTTCAATTGTTAAGAACGACGGTGAATTGATGTTGATGGCGCTTCACGCACACTTTCTGCCACAGCAGCAATATCCTCGGGTGTACGCACTGTTTTTGGCTTTTCACGCTTTGGTTTATCGATGAGGATGCCAGTTCTTTCACTTTCACTTTCTTTTCCGCAAGATAACGAACATACGGAGCTGACGGTGCTTCTCTTGTTCCAAAATCCGTACGCAATTTTCGCACACATTCTGCAACATTACCATGATTTTCAAAGTAATGTCGCAATATTTCCCACCGTTGTTCAAGCGTATACACAACCATATTCGTTCAGCGAAAGGATAGAACTAATTTTCTGTCAAATCAGACATGAGCTAAGTGTTACCATTCACGAAATAAGCACTAGTTAAAAAAAAAAAACGTTAGATGGCGGACCCAATAGTATATCCTGATAACGTCGTCAGCAATTCTGTTGCTCTGGCAAACTTCATGGTGCTGTTCATTAAGTACAACATGTACTCATCGCTGAGTATACTTTTGAGTTTGAATCGATATCTATTCTAAAACAAGTATTCTTTGAATCTGCAATACTCGGTAGAATGCCGAATCTACTTTTTAATAGCATGATGTGAGCTTAAACTCTTTTTACTTAAGAAGTGTACTCTACAGTTTTTCTTTCGCCGAGTGTACTCTTCTAAACTCGTTTTCCTATTTTATAAAAAGGTTCTGACGTCGTCATCGGCATGGAAACTGCCACCTTTATAAGCTAATATGTCTGCACATTGTCATGTCCCTGCCTCAACCTCATGGGAGTGATCGGATGAGAGCCAGACTGTCTGATAGTATTGATATGTACAATCCTCTGAAATCCCTGCTCTGTTTCCTACTTGATTTTTAAACCACATTTTCCTAGTTATCAAGCGTCAATTTTATTCTTTGCGATTTTACGTACACAGATACTAATGAGTCATTTAATGTATTCATTAAATGACGTCATGTTAAATTACTGGATACTTTGCTGGGCTTGATTATTCTCCTGAGGACGTTTGCCCCCCAAAATCAAGATTTTTTTAATGTTCATGCTATACAGCCATATGTACAACTGGGTCTGAACACTGCAATGATTTCCGCTTTTGTTTCCGATTATATACTCTTCTTGGAATGCAACTGTTAATCTTATCAAATATTTTGAAGCTGTAGGTTTTACTACTACAGATATCTGAAGCATGTCGCTCAGATTAGATTCCCAGCAAGCATAGGCTTGGTTTTGTATTTGTTTATTCGAAGCTTGACTTCGTTTGTTTCAAAGTTATTACTGAGCTCCATATTCGTTTTTTGTTATCAGCAAAAGCTACAAATTGAGGGTTTGTGTTCCATATTGGATTCGTTAAGTTTTTCCTACTATTAGGGAAGTCGCCGTAGTCTAGTAGTTAGTATGTTGGCTTATAAGACGTGAGGCCACGGTACAAACCCCAGGCTAGATATATCCAATAAAACGAAATATGTAAACATATTTCGTCGGTGACTTCCTCTCAGCAGATTTCTAGCAAAAACTCTGGAAGTAAATAAAATTGTCATGAAAAGTTTTTCTCAAAATCTGTCATTCAGAGTCGACTTTCAACTGTAGGTCCCGCCGCTCATATATAAAATGAACACGCACAAAATAAGTGATGAGAGAAACAAGGTCGTAATCTTGACTGGAGGGTTGTAATTACCAATTATGTATGTTTGTATTAGGATCATTATTTTAGTTGAATACCCATCAACTTAGAAGCGTGCTGTTATATTGAAAGGAAATAATAAAAATGTATGTATTCCGATAGATAATTTAATATACAATATTTTATTTGCGTGAACATTTTTCTTTACAATTTACACTTGAGCAATTCTGGAAAATTTTGAAATGATTTACAATAACAATAGGGGTGTAGACAAAATAATACTTTGTGGTAAGAAAAGTTAAATTTTGGTTACAACATTTAGTAACGACGTTTTTTCATACGTGCTTCTAATGCTTTACGTAGCATATAGATATCTTCTTCAGGTAGTTGGTCTTCAGGTGCTTGCTCAGGATCTTCTGTTGAGGGAGCATCAGTAGCTGGGGGATCTGTGGCTGGGGCATCAGTAGCTGGGGGATCTGTGGCTGGGGCATCAGTAGCTGGGGCATCGGTGGCTGGAGGATCAGTAGGTTTGGGCACTTGAGTTTTGCCAGTTAAACAATCATTCATATCCGAATAGGCTTTAGCACTGTCCTTTTCATAAGCCTTTTTAGTTGCGTTGGTACATGATTCATCATCAAGGTCAATCAAAAATAGTTGTCTATTGAAATCGGCTAAATGTTGTATGGCATCGGAATTAATATTATGCATGACCACTTGACTATCGGAGCCCTGAAGGAAAAAAGAGAAAAAATTAAATCCTAAATTTTAACACTTAAAAATTCCTTTTCTGTTACTCACCCCTGAAGCGAAACATTCAAATACGTCTTTAGCAAAACCGCTGTCACTACACTGGCTCAATAGTGCACAAGAATCTGACGATCTTTTGGCTAAATCATTGCGTTGTTCCAAAGTAGCCGATTCAAGGTTCTCTTTACTAGCTGCGGTAGTCTGTTTACAAGCCTTAAAATCTGTTTCGTATGTTTCGGTAATTTTTTGAAGCAATGGAACGTAATAGTCGAAACAATCCAATGAACGGGCAGGATTACTTTGTAGTACATCACTAGAGCGTGTCAAAAAGCTCATCAAATTTAAAGAGTTTTCATGTTGGATTCCCAGATCTCCGCCCACAGCCATGGTTACGCCCAAAAAGGCAATCAATGCCACAAAGAAATTATACTTTGAATTCATTTTTCTTAAAATATTTCTATTTCACTAAGTATCACTCGTTGTTCACTTAAACAAATATTTTTTAAAAATTCGTTTTGTTCTGACTTCAATTTTTTTGATCACTTTTAAGTTCACTTGTCGCCGATTGTTTCGAAAGAACTGTTGGTGGTACGAATAATGTTAGAACTTTTTATACCAAAAAACTTTAATATCTGTTACTAAAAAAGAAAGAAATAAAGACCGGCAACAACAAACTTTATTAGGCCTCGTAAAAGAATGTCAAGATATGAGTGCAAGAGTATAGAGGTGTTATTAGATCGGAAGACTAAATTTTACGACCACTACCAAGAATTGATATCAAATACCATATTCTTGTATTCGAATGCCCTACGTAGTAAGCTTTAATCGATCGTTTATCGTTTTGTTTAGAAAACGATTGGTTTAAGAACTTTTCGTTCTTCATTTTTTTTTAGAAAAACATTTTAAACATGTCACCAGGGACCGAAAATAACTGTTATTTTTGAATTTTTGAACAAACTCTTTGAACTCTTAAAAATAAAAGTTAAAAATAACTGCTATTTCTGCTCGAAAAAATAAAAATCAAAAAATAACTTTTATTTTCTGACTTTTACGATAAAAGTTATAACAGTTATGGTCCCTGCATGTCACACATATTTGTTTAATAATTTCTAATGTGCATTACATGCCATCTATTTTGAAAAGTTCGATGCTAGGGAAGATTAAAATATATAGAGGAATCGGTGGTGTTAACGCCGGCTATAATATGGTACACATCATATCATCAGTAGGCTCCTCAAACCGACTACGCGTGATGTCAATGGTTCTTATTAGTTTAGTTTGCGATCAGCAAGATGATCACATTGAGTTAATTCCTCTGAAGAAAATACACGAGTTAAGTACGCGCAATGCAGCATAAATAACGTAAGTTTGCTGAATTAATCTTAGACAATGTAAGAAAGATATTTCAGACAAGAGGACGAACTTTCATGAAAATAGTCTGTCGTCCCTACCCATCCTGGAATATGCGGTTGACATAGACATTGTTAGCATAGATCTTCGTACAATGCATGGAACTATAAAGAAAAGAGTAGAGTCTGCGGAACCCATAGAACTCATCATATATGTATATAATGAACCTTAAGTATAACCTCAATAGAGAAAAAGAGAACCATCATCACTCTCATCTCTATTCGAAGCAAGCCAAGAGTTCTTATATTAGAGTTTCATTTAATAATTCAAGCTTGGTTAGTTGTAGGCTCTTGGATCCTTCTAAACATCTACGCTCCAAATTACTTACATGAAAAATAAATCTAATATGCAATATTATAACACACTAACACTCTGAGCAGTTGCGTACGATGCCAAGACAAGAAGCATGTTTGGATCGTTTGAAAAAAAGATCTAAAGTTTGTTAGGATAAGTTGCCTGCATGGAGGATAACGAGATTTGCAAGCATATATTCAAAAGTAAACCAGATGGGCAGAGGAAAAAAGCCCATTGAAGTTATACAAAAATAAATAAATAGATATCGTCTGAAAAAACAAGTCTTCAAGATTGTTTCGAAAATATCTCACAAAGCTTCCCTACATATAGTCTAAAGCCCCGGTTAGTCAAACGTCCACGGAACATACGTTCGTTTTTAGAATACGAAAAGCAATGAAAGCGATTACCTAACCGTAATGCAATTGTGGTAAGCATTTACATTGCTCTTCATATGCTAAATACGATGTACATAACGTTCCGTGGACATTTGGATAACCGGGGCTTAAGTCTACGAGATGCATGTCTAGACCCTAAATTAATCCTGTTTTATAGGAGGGACTTTTTATCATTATTTCATCAAGGATTATAGCGGACAATAACTAAGGATGGTCTCAATCATTCCAATATCCTTCCTAGGAACTCCTATCCGTTTGCATTCCGGATAGGTGTCCTAATACAAAAAATTCATATTTTTGCAAACGTAGTAGGTAGCCTTGTATTGAAGTCGACCATTATGCCAATAGTTAGACCGCTTAAATGCAATTAAAACATCTAATTTTTTTATATTTTTAGTCGTAGTTATCATAGCCAAAGAAAATTGGTTCTCTTTTATAGCTGGTATTCCAATATATATGACATTCAGACAAATAATTGTAGTATCACTGTCAATAGCAATCTTATCATGGATTTTTACCACTTTTTTTTTTGTTCTTCGTCATATGCTTGTCGCTAATATGAATGAGAATTGCTTTTGTTTTATGAGATATTTTTGTTAATAAATTGATAATTCTTAGAGTTGCGGCTAACTTTAATAGTCTTCAATATTGTCAAACTATAAGAAGAATAATAAAATTTATGGACATGACAAAAAAAGTACCCGAAATCCAATATTCTGCAATATTGTTTGCTTAGGTGAATCATTTTTTCATTTTTGACGTACGAAACGCAGCCAGAGTCCATAAATGTTTTTAAATTTTTTTCTTGTATTAGAAATAAACGCAATTGTATTAGAATAAACGCAAATTGATAAACGAATTATTATTATTAAATTGTTTTTGGTTTGTTTTTCTTTTTTTTTTTTTTGTTATTAAATATTGCTAATGATTGGTTAATGATTACACCAGCAATATATGAAAACTGAAGTGATTTTTGTTTATAATTTATGAGTTTGTTTTTCTTGTTGGTTTTTTGTTTTTAGATCGCATTTCATACTGATTCCACAAATTTCGTTTTAATTAAAATGCTCAAAATAATTGGCCCAGTAATGATGAATGATAAAAAATTTTTTGTTTTTTCCACAGCACAAATTCTAACAACACAAAAAGCACAAAAGAAATGTTGTTGACATGAACACAATCATCATAAATTAACATTTTAAAGAAAAACAAAACGAAATAAGTTCCATAAGACAATACAGTTTAAAATAAAGAAAATGTTTTTCTTCTAAATTTAGGCCCGTCTGGTTAAGATAAGTAAGATTGGATTTACATGTGAAATCGATTTTTCAAAATATTGCATTGGAGTGTTTTAGATAGGATATATGGACCTTTAACATTCGCATCTAATTACAGTGTAGTTAAACTGATGGTAAATAAATAATTTAACTTAACTATAGTTGAAGCATAATCAGAGGAAAACTATTCACTTGCGTGAAGTTCTAGATTTAGCCACTCCTTTGGCTTAATACAGAAATTCAATCTTCTGAACTCTGTAGAAGATCTTTACAGAAGAAAAAGTAGCTTAGTATGAGCCATTCATACAACATAAAGCATTGTAGTCGTGCATCCTCAAAAACTGTCCTATGGCCAAAGAAACATAGAAGATAAATATTGCTGGGATGTTCAAAAAAGTAGTCTAATGGGTAGTGTACTGTGTTCATTTAAAGACGAGAACTTAGGGTTGAAACCACGAACAAACAAAACACAAAAATTTACACAAAAAAAAAAATAAACACAAAAATTTAACTCATCAGTTAATAACCCTCTCATCTACTGCCAAAGTTTATTGTAATGAATTTGCTTCCCAAATCTATCGTTTGAAGTCGACATTAAACTATATGTCCCGCCACACTCTATATAATGTTCAAAATCACTACCTTGCTAACTTACACTATCACATACATTGAATGAACTGTTTCCTTTTTAACACGTTAATAGCCCCGATAATATCAGAAAAATTTTCACATGGGCCATGGTAACTTTATTAGATAATTTAGCTAAAAATGTATCAAGGAAACTTAATGTATCACAGAAAAAAATTTTTTTTTGCAAAAATTCCCGGAAAAACACAATTTTTTATGTCACACATACATATATGTATGACTGACATGGCCCCATATTAAAACTTTTTTTCTCGGCAAGCCGTGTCAGTCTTATATGTCTGACGCATCCAAACAAGATACAACAAGTATTAACCTGTTGTTTTGAACACAGCGTCATTTGCGACATATATGTATGTCTGACATGGCTCGTGAAGAACTTCTTCTATGAATGACATGGCGAGTAACGTGTTAAGGAGAGTATGCAGATCAAACTCTCAAACACCTTCAAATGTGATTTTTCCTTAAATCTCTACATTTTTTGACAACGATGTTTTGCCATATTTTTTTCAACTTGTATAGGCACTTGCTTTTAAGTGAGTATTACAGGTTGCTCTGCAGTAATCAAAACAAATAGTGATCGGGTAAGGCAAAATCTGTTTTGGTTTTTAACTAGGGACTTCAGGGTTGTCTAAATGACTTAGATTATGCCTATCTTATAACTCAAAACTTTTCTAAACTCTAAAGCTTCAAATATTCGCAATATAAAAGAAGTAACAGAAAATCAGAAAATGTGTATGATTACTTTATTTCGTTAACAGCACAGTTTGGCAGTTATCATTCATTTTTCATTTGCTTCTGGGCATTAAATCGAGTTCTAGGTAAACTAAACTAGTCTAGGCCAACTAAACTAGTCTAATCTTATGCCACAATAATCGAAGAAAATACAAAAAAAAACCCTGACATTTGATCACTTGACGTTATTACCTTATGCGCATGATTTCTTATCAATTATGAAATTTTACAGCAAATTCAGTATCTTCATTGACGTCATTTACCAATTCCTAAGCGATACTCATGCTAGAACTTCTGCTATGATATCCATCAGAGCAAGCTGTAAGCATATGAACTAAACAAAAATAAAAGAAAAAAACTGTGGTTTCCCGTGAAACGTGAATATTTGTATAACGCTGTTGTAAAATAGGCACTCATTATTTGTATTATAAGTTGATCGGAATTACATATGCCTCTCTATTACTTATGTATATAGATGTATGTTACGCTTCTGTATTACACTCCCAATAACAGATGGTCACGTGCTATGCTCCGTAACACACTTCGTCGGCTGTTAAAATAATTAAAAAATTGTTAAAAATAATTTATGAACTAAACACGATTATGTGCTAAAAATAAACTCTGATTAGAAGCGGCCAAAAATTAATTTAAAACATTTATTACTCTCTCGCATTTCCAACGATAGCCAAAACGCTAATTAACTATTGATACAAAAAAAAAAAAAAAACAAAAAAATTGGTATATTTATGCCAGACATTTCAAAATGAAATGTGTGTATTTATTTCAAAATAAAGTGGGTAATAAAATAATATTAATTACTGTTAAAAGTTTTTACAATAACAATTTATGTTTCAAGAATATTGTTTATAATTTTTTTAATGCAACGTATCACGTTAATCGTCTTCTTCGTTTGTATTTTCGTTGGAAGACTTAGTTGTGGATTCTGTTGGTATAGGCTTCGTTGTTGTGGATTCCGTTGGTGTTGACCTCGTTGTTGTGGATCCCGTTGGTGTAGGTTTCGTTGTTGTTGACCCCGTTGGTATGGGTTTCGTTGTTGTGGTGGTACTGGATACCTTTACAGTCGTAGATGATGTTGTGGGTGCCGGTGTGGGTACATCAGTTAGTCCCGCTAAACAACTGTCCATTTGTCTGTAGACATCATCACTTTCTTCTTCGAAACAAATTTTTGTCTCATTGATGCATTTTTCCTCATTATAAGTTACAAGTCGCTTTTGTTCCTTGAAAGCGGCCCAGTCCGATGTAGCACCATTAGATATGTCACGCATAGATTTCAAATTTGCAATGCCCTTGTGAAGAAAATAGGATAATATTCGGTAAAATATTGAAAAAAAATTCACAACTTGATAGAGTTACAAAAAACCGAAATCTTGCTTTGCCAAACATTACACTGTTTCTATCACTAAGTATTTTTCCGTTTACTTAAGTTATATCAAGCAACGTTATTTCTTTTATTTTTGACACTCATTGGCTCTAATCACACGAGAACAATTTTTAGTCGCACAATTTTTTTTCTTTTCAAATCATACGGAATGAATATTAGTTTGGCAAGGAAATGCATACGTATACACAGTTTTGTATGTATTAGTGTTTTTGCATTCATTTGATGTTTGGCTGATTT
This sequence comes from Sarcophaga rosellei, assembly GCA_930367235.1. Classification (NCBI taxonomy): domain Eukaryota; kingdom Metazoa; phylum Arthropoda; class Insecta; order Diptera; family Sarcophagidae; genus Sarcophaga; species Sarcophaga rosellei. The sequence continues at coordinate 81,520,631 of OV884018.1, forward strand.
TTAAAAATGTGCATGTATTAGTTTGTGCTGGTAATGCGGGGTTGTAGCTGGTTGAAACTTGACGCTACCAAAAAAATCATTCTCTTTGCCTCTCTTGCCTATAAACTATCATTTTACGCCAGCACAATTCTTCTCGTGTGATTAGAGCCATTATCAAAATCCGTGTACAGGGTAGTTTACATGATAAATAAATCGTATAATTTCGTATTTTCTTTGAATCTCATACGCTCCCATGACATTTCGTTGTGGTCATATATAGTGTTGGCTAAACTAAGATTGAAAATGCAAGAGTATGTGGAATTCAAACACATTTCATATGGCTCAGTGCGTTCAATTTTAAATGATCACTTAGATATGAAAAGGATTTCCACCATATGGCTGCCGCGTTTGCTCGCACGATCATAAAAACCCAATAGTGTAACAATTTCGCAGGAAAATTGCACTTAAAGAGACCAAAAAATAGTCAAATCAGTGGGTTTTACATAATGGGAATGGGCGTCAAGGTGAGTACGTAAGCCAAAAGTGACCGTTTTTTTTTTAATCAACATTAACTGCCTTTAAGTTAATGCCGCTTATTAGGATAATGAGAATTTGATAAAACCACAGCATTTGGCAATGAAAACTTTTATTTTTCACCAAGGCACTGAATTGCGTTTCTCTATTTTTGAGTTTCATGGCAATATCTTCTATTGTAAAATGATGGCGTATGAATGACTATCGCATCCTGTAATTTCGATGTCCTTCTATAAAAATAAATAAATAATTGGCCATTACAACCCTTCAGTCAGGATTACGGCCTAGCTTCTTAACATGTCCTTCGATAAATACTATAATATTGACATCCCTGACACTATCACTCCTGGATAGTTAATATATTTTGAATACTTTTTAGAAAATCAACCGGAAGATAATGTAAATCGTGATATCTTCAAAATTAATTTACTCCGAATACTTCATGACAGATAAACTGGTTTTTTTATGCTCTTAGAATTTAACAAAATATGTGATACTCCACATGCCACCTATGCGGTCTCTATACATATCCAGAACTATAGAAGTTAATAGTTTCGCTTATTTTGAAGCGTAATTACAAATTTCGAAATAAAATCATTCCGACAACTTTGAGCGTGTGATTTACACTTACCCCTGTCACATAACAATCATATTCATCATCAATAGTTTTCTCATTCGGACACTCATTCAGGAGATCACAGGAATCACCTGTTTCGTTAGCCAATCTTCGGCGGGAAAGTAGAGTCTTCTCATCGACTTCATTACGTTCGTTATCGGCATTTATACAGCAGGTATCGTGAGCTTTTTCGTACTTTTTAAATATTTCATTTAGGATAGACGTATAGTATTTAAAGCATTCCAGATAATTAACTGAATTCCTTGAACGTGCCAATAAATTTAGAAGATTTGCATTGAATTGCTTTGTAGAAAACTCCCGAACTTTGGAAGCCATTACAGCCGTAATTAAACATGAAGCGGCCAGTAGTAGAAAAATTGAATTTTGCTTGCCAAACATTATGGTGTCTTACGATTTGAGAAAGAAGAAAAAACCCGCGTTTATTTGTTTAACTGTTCACCGAATATGTACTGATCTTTACAAAAGTGTTTGGCTTTTATAGGCCCATCAAATAAATTCGAAACAAAGAAAATTCAATTATTTTTTGTTCGTCTTGTAAAAGCCTATGTTCACAAAATAAGATACAAAAAAAATTAATTCCATGAATTTGATTCAATGCAATTTTTTGGTAGCACTGCTACTGTCAATGTAACATTTTTCGATATTGATTGCTGCAGTTCATCATCCGATAACAGTTTTGATTTCCTTTTCGACTTCGCAATCTATACTTCTCAAGTGTTGAACATTTATGCAATTCAATTTCAATTAAAAATTTTTGATTAACTTAACCCTTCATAATCAATTTAAAAATAAAATAAATTTTGTCGATCGTAACCATCAAATAATGAAGTGTTGTAATGTTGAGAGTGAGCGAGGGTAAATAACTCTTTTAAATTTGATTGTAAAACGGTATTATCTCAAATTATATGGCTAATAGAAGATGAATTGTAATTCTTATTAGATTTGTTCCACAGTGTAGCAGGGAATTGAAAATTTCCAAGCAATATACTACGACTTTCAAAGTGAACTTTTAAGACGTTTTATATTTTTTCCGTATCCTTAAATATAAGTTATAACTCCAGAATCATTCATTTAATTCTCCTCTTTCATTGCTGAAGAATAAAATTCTTACCATCTACACAATAACTCCGAAAATTTTCCGTTCGACGAAGTAACGAGAATCGAAATACAGAGAATACATTATAATACAGAGAAGATCAACAATATAGGGTATTTATTTAATTTAATTCTGTCTTTAAATTTCAATAAAACAAAGTTGTGTTGACGTCGACGTAGTCTAGTAGACAACAGCCCGTGATTTAAATCTTGTCTCAGACTTCTCGAACATAATGAAATATAAAAAAATATTTCTTGCGACGACTTCCCTTCAGCACTTCTGGCAGACATTCTGCCTTTAAAAGTTTTCCAAAATCGTTCGGAGTCGACTTTAAACTGCCGGTCCTGCCACTTATGGACAAAATTAACACGCACACAACATGGATGGTGTGAAAGGCTGGGTTTTAATCCAGACTAAAGGGTTGTAATGACCAATTAAGTAAGTAAGTATGTATGTGAGATGCGCCGAAATATTTTATTCGTTCAAAGGACCTATTGATGCCATTTGTTTTGGAATATAACATCGTTGAGAGCATTCGATATATCAGTCATGCTGAATTTGACCTCATGTGGTTTCTGGCTTATTCACATCCACCTGCAACTTAATAAAGCTCCACAGAAAAAAGTTTAACGAGCACAAATCGAAAATCACATCAGAGACTCTAATCACACGAAAACAATATTAAGTGGCATAATTTTTGTTCTTATCAAATCACATGGGATGAATATTAGTTTGGCATGAAATGTATACGTATGCACAGCTTTGTATGAATTAGTGTTTTTGCATTCATTTGATTTTTAAAAATGTTCCTGTATTAGTTTTGTACGGCTAATGCGGGCTTGTAGCTGTATGAAACTTTATGCCACCAAAAAACCATTCACTTCACCTCTCTTGCCTATAAACTATCATTTTACGCCAGCACAATTGCTCTCGTGTGATTAGAGCCACATGAAATGATCATGTACTCTATACCTCATGCAGATTATCCAATGTAGCATGAGCTGTGTGGTACGTAACGATGTCCAGTTGAAATTACATGTCGTTGATGTCCAGATCCTCCAATTAAGCGTTAAAAAAATTTGGTAAACGGCGAAATATTGTGATCGCGATAGACAGTGAAGTTCAGGCTAACGTCACTGTCAAAGGAATATGTACCGATGATGCCGCCAGCCCAAAATCTACACTAAACAGTGAATGTGTCGGTACGCATTCACTGTCCGTTATATTCACTGTCACTGTTAATATTAAATAAAACCATTTTTCTCAATTAAGTTAGGCTTGAATTCCAAAAAAATTTTTTTTTCACATAAGTTAGGCATGACGCTTTAACACTTTTGCCTGTATTAAACAAGGTTTAAAGATATTTAAAATAATAATTAAATAATGACGTAAAAACAAATAATGTGACTTTTGTCTTCTTATTTTTCTGTTGGCAACTTTATGATGTCATTTTAACACCAGGCCAGGCGAACACTAATTTAATATCGAACACACGCTTAGAACTGCTTATAGTTTATCATTGACAAAATATTGATCTTTAGTTCATCATCAAATAAAACGGCATTAAACAAAGAAGAAAAAACAACAACATAGTGATTAAATATGTTTATTTAAGTTTTTTTCCCCACTTTTTTTGCGAAATATTAAAACCACAACTTGGTAAACAATTGGCCAAACTTATTTGGAAAAAATGAACAAATTAAACTTAGTTTTGAAGTCAAAGTAAAAAAGTTGGCATTAAATGGAAACAATGTGATCATTGTTAACAAAATCGTAATCTTTAGTATTTAATCTACGAAATGGTGCAACTTCAATATCAGTTTACAAAAGTATTCCATTAGGATAGCATTACCAGGCATACGAAATAAAACTTCGTTAACAAATTTAAATTAAATTAAAAAACAAAAAATATTTTCGGATAAAAAATGAAAGTGTTTGCTTGCATTTTTGCTTTAATGGCTGCCTTAGCTCCTGCCCAGGCCACCTTCGACAAGCTTGGATTTTTAATTGATGGTACTACAGAGAGTTATGGTAGAAGTTTGAACAGCGGTTACAATGGAGGTTATGGCAGCGGTTATGGAGCTGGTTATGGCACAGGCTATAGCTATGGTGCCGGTTATGGAAGTGGTTATGGCGGTTATGGCTCTGGCCATGGCAATAATGTTAAAGTGATCAAAGTAAGTGTACTTCCCAGCGGTGGAGGCTATACTGGCGGCTATTCTGGTGCTGGAGGTTATAACGGCGGTTATGCTGGTGGTTATGGTGCTGGCTCTATTGGTGATTCTGGTGGTTATGGTGCTGGAGGTTATAACGGCGGTTATGCTGGTGGTTATGGAGCTGGCTCTGTGGGCGGTTATAGTGGTGGCTACGGTGGTGGTTCTATTGCTTATCAACCTTCAGTTTCGACTTCGGCTGTGGTAACTCCAGTTGTAACTGCTGTCTCTACACCAGTGCTGACAGCCTCTACCACACCTTTGCTTACTCCTGCTTATAGTGGTTCAGTTGGTGCCTCTTACGGTGGCGGTTATGGCAGTGCTGGATTTGGTACTGGGCTTAATGGCGGCTATGGCGGCAGTTTACCTGCTTCATATGGTGCTGGTCCTGGTTACGGTTATGGTGGCGGTTTCGGTTTGGGTTTTGGTCGAACCTCTGGTTTTTCTACTTTGTGTTAATTTAAAACTTTTCACTTACACATGTTGAATAATAGTTTGTTAACTCATTTTGTAATGCTCTTGTTTTGTTTTACTTTTATCGAATTATTTACAAATAAAATGTTTAAAATGTTTAAAATTAATTTAAAAATTTTGAATTTATTTATTCTGATGTATCGATTTGATAGGATCTGATTATTATTACGATTATCGTGTAAAGTCGGCACAGTACTCCGAACATGCGATCTCATGTGTTGCCCAGAACCTATAAAGGGTGGCACAGGAACTTACACCAACAAATTTAGTTCGCTTTTGGATATAAGCAACACAAAATATGTTTTGGAACTTCAACTAAGTTTCCAATTTAACACGCATAATAACAAACAGTAGTACAAAATAAAGATTAAATCAGAGTATAACGACAACTTTACTATCGACAGTATTATTATCATAACAAAACTATAGGAAGTGGACTACATTCCATTCTTTTGATAATCAAAAAAATTTATTACAGGGATTTATAATTTCTTAAAACAAAAACATAATAATTCAGCCATAAAATATTATAAATTTATTACAGTTCCATATCATTCAATTTCCTTATTATTATTGTTTTATATTTAAATCGTAATTATCTGGAATAATTCGTAGAATTTTTGTAACCAAAACATTAAAAATAGCACAGAAGAAGTTTCTTAAGAAAAAATAAAAGGAAAACAAAAATCCCCTGATTCTCTTCCAGTTAATGGGTTTTATTTAATTTAAATCCATTTTCATTTTTTTAATTAAATTATTTTGTGATAAGACACTGAAATGAATATGTTGACTGAACATTGTTTGTGAAAACCACTTAATTTACAATAAAACAATACTGAACTCACAGAAAAAGGTTTGTATTATTAATTATATCATTGATAACAATATGAATTTATTTGTTTTATATTTGATTAGGCCATAACTTAGTGTGCTTCGCTATTTACATTTGAACCCTGGCTTTACGTCTAATAAACCAACACACTAGTACATAGTACTTCAAACTAAATCTGTTACCTTCGCCTGTTCATAAGGACAATGGCAATGTCAAGTCAGCTATGACAGTTAATACGTCATGAGTTTCAATTAATTTATTAGTTCATAATAGTTAGAGACTCTCTGCTTGAATGTAAGCAGCTAGAGAGCTTTCAAACAAACAAACAGACATCGATTTTTATAGGCATATACACTTTTATTGGTGCTGTATTTTCAACAATGGCGCCATATATTAATTATTTTGTTTATAAAACAATAACATTTAAAATTAATCGATTGCTAATAAAGGCACCTCAAGTGTTAATTTGTTATTCTTTTGAGAATGAACTAAAAAATGGTTTTCTTAATCAAAAAATCTATTTCTTCTCCAGCTATGAAATTAAAATTTATTTTCGCTTTTTTTTAAATTTTACAACATTGAACTTTTGTAGATATGCACGTATGTTGTTGAATTATTAAATGATGAAAATATAATAATTTGCAGCCCTCTATTGTATATCTACACACAATTATTATGACCAGAAGACACTTTTGTCACAAACGTTTGATAAAATGTGCGAATTTATCTCTTATAGAAGAGCATTGCAAATTCTATTTCTAAACAACGTTGAACATTTTCAATTCATGCTGTACATAGGAAATGTATGTTTTATATTCTGAAAATATTCAATGACTTCCGGTGGTATTTCTGTGCATCGCACAAGTACCACCTAGTCATCAGTCCTGTTTTCACTAGAAAGTACATACACAACTACCAAATTATACTGGTGAATCAATGATTCTTATGTCACAAAATGGTCCTACAAGAACCACTTAGTCATTAGTTCTAGTCCCAAAAGAACCACTTATAGACGATCAGTTCTGAAGTCAGTGGTCAACAACTACCGTATTGTACTCCAACTACCTTGGAGGTAGGCAGGCAATCGTTGAGTTTAGATGACAAAAATCTTCTCACAGGAGGATAAAGATGGGGGTAACACAGTGTTAGTTCTGGCTCCCATCCTATTTAACATATACCTCACATAACTCCCGGAACCACCATCAAATGTCTCCTTGGTATCACACGCAGACGACTGTACCGTCTTTGCTTCGGGCGTAAATAAAGACGACGTCCTTGGTGGAATTTTTCCAGAATAAGAAGTTACTTCTATCTGCTCCTAAATCATCTGTTTCTCTCTTCACGACATGGACGAAGGAAGTGAGAAGAACACTAAACGTTGCAGTGGAAGGTAACATCATTCACACACAGTTCAAACCCAAAGATCCTTGGGGTCACTTAAAATAACTTTCTTCACTTCGCCGCACACACGACCAACATCAACAAGAGAAACAATGAACACAGAAACGTTCATCACCACCTATAAGGCTATTGGACGATCACTCCATAATTATGCTCCTCCAATCTGGACATCATTCTTGAGTGATACACAATGGCGGGTATTACAAACGACGCAGAATAACGCCTTACGTATAGCCACAGAATGCGTAAAGATGACTAGTATTGATCACCTTCATGAAGAGTCCCAGATGCTGTCAGTGAGGAAACACAATGAGCTACTGACGAAACAATTCCTCATAGCCTGCTACTTGCCATTCCATCTCAAAAATCACATAGTCATGGACGATCTTTCTCCTCGCTGCATTAGACATGACTTTGGACATCTCGAACCTCATACTTTCAATAGTAGACCCACAGTCAGTAAGGGAAGCACAAAATTCCTTACATCAAACGACAGTCACGACAACCAAGGACGAACTCAGCCACAACAGGGTCATAATTCGGCATTCACCACAACTAAGGTTGCTAAGGGTTACCAAAACCATCCTAGGCTAGCTAAGATCAGGATGGTCTAACATCCTGAACAGCTATAGGGCAAGAATCATCCCGGGGACCTTGATTTGCTGCCCCTCATGCAATCAGGCACCGCACGACACGGTGCACCTCTTTAGCTGCCAAGCGAAACCGACAGCCCTACGACCCATAGACTTGGAGCTGAACCCAATGACAGCAGCTACTTCCTAGGACTACCGACCACATAACGTTATCAACACACACGCACAACTAGAAACACATAAGAAATTACGTCTTTAATCCATTCTATCTCAACCGAATAACACAGGCATACAATCAAATACACAAACTAACTATCCTATATCTTATCCACAGGGAGGTACTTCTGGAGACAACAGCAGAACTGTTACAACAACAACAACTGAATCAGTAGTTCTAATGCCACCATAAGATTCCCAAAGAACCACTTAGCCATTAGTTCTGGGGTCACTAGTGTAGACAACAACTGCCACATTTTATAGTGGTTTTAATGCCACTATATGGTTCTACAAGGACCACCTAATAGTTCTGGAATCAACGGTATACGAATACAATTATTATTAAATCATATGTAAGTATGGGTGCAGTAAATATTCTTCTGGGTATAAAGGAATAAAAGTGTTGTTTGCATGAATAACCATATTTTTCAAATGTCAAAAGGAGCATTCAAGTGCTTTGCTTTCTTAAGACTACAAGAAATAAGGGATTCCCACTTACCTTTTACATCATTCATATTTCATCAAAAATGCAATGCAAATCTAGTAGACATAGTCTTGTACACGTGCAGGAAAAGCTGAAGGTGCTCGGTAATGACGGTCGGATATCCAACGCCATTGATGCTTCAGGGCAACGCCTCAACATGGCTTGTTCTCAAAAAACGCATGTTTTTATATGGTACTGGTCTGTTTAGTAGAGCACATCTGAGGGAAAGAATTCGTTCTGGAATCGCACTCTTCATTTATGGAGTGTTCTTCTTTAAGAAGTTTTCACTATCACTTATAACACAAACAATTTCTTACACATACAACTTATATTTTCCGTTCCGACGCGTTATCCTTGAATGTGGGTCAAACAAAAGGAATAATGCTTAAAACACTTGCCGATTTAACACCATGTGATTGATCCATACTTAATTTTACGTAGATTTAATTGAAAAAATATGCACAATTAAAACACTTGTTAATTTTTCACTTGTTACAATACAGTATCATTTCTGTAAAATTCTAACGGGAATGAATAAACATTTTCTTTAAAATCGCTAAGACAAGGTTGTATTATTTTGTTTTTAATGGGAAAGGCTGCAGTGTGGCAACTTTCTTTTTATACAGCTGACTTGCAAACGTCATCGCTTCTTATTGGCAGATATGCCAAACAGTAATGAAACGTCAAATATTATAGAAGGAAATAAATTTTTTTGTTCTGATTTTTCTGTGAAAAATTCTCTTTTTAAAAAAATTCAAATTTTAAACACAAATTTTTATCAAAAACTACAAAAAACAAATGCCATTAAAATTTAATTGATTTCGACAAGGAAAATTATAAAAAAACGAACGCCTTTGCACCGTCAGCGCAGCAGGAAGACTTCATTGATTAAAGTACAATAAATTGTTTGTGAACGTGCGTTTGTGTGTGGGTGTGTGTTGTATAGTTTTTGCGTGTGGTGAGGGTTTTTATTATTTTTGCCAAATCAGAAGGGCGCAACAGAATAACACCAAGTCGTAATTACAATCCAGTTTAAAAAACGAGCCTATTTTTCTTTTTAAATAAAAGACAAAGCAACGAAATTTTTAAGTATTTAATTCTGAATTTCTCTTAATCGATATGGACGGATTACAAAATTCCAGTATTTACGGTGACATGAAATTGTAAGTATTGCCATTACATTGATTTGCATATTAATTCAGTGGCAATGGCAATTCAGTAGCATATTGCCACCTTCGTGGGTGGTGCTTGTGTTGTGTATGGTGGTGAACAAAAACAAAAACTACATTGGTTTTGTAAGAAAACACTTGACCCACAAATATTACCGATTTTTATCAATTGCCATTGACCACTTGTTCTATTTTTGCTACGTATTGTTCTGTAACGTTTTTGTTATTGGCTTTTAGGTACATCAGTCCGGATCGCTTTATGGTGGAAGCTGAAGACAAAGTATTGATAATGGATCGTGATTCCGATATGATAAAAGTGGAAAGTAAGTACATATGTACATAAATACATACATAATTGGTCATTTCAACCCTTCAGTCAGGATTACGACCTAGCTTACACAAAGACATACAATAATTGGCCATTACAATCCTTCAGTCAGGATTACGGCCTAGCTTCCAGTGGGTAGTAGGCCGTATTCTAGTAGGTAGTGCGTTGGCTTATTAGATGTAAAGCCCGGGTTCGAGGCCCATCAAAAAACGAAATGTGAAAGAAAATATTTCTTCGGCAACTTCCTCTCAGCAGATTTCTGACAAAAACTCTGAGAGTAAATAAACCTACCATGAAAAGGTTTTTCAAAATAATCTGTCGTTCGGAGTCGACGTTAAACTGTAGGTCCTGCCACTCAAGTATAAAATTAAGGCACACAATATGAGTGGTGTGAGAAGCTAGGCCGTGGAAAGTAAGTTTATCCTTCAAAATGCTTTCTATTTAAATAGGGTTCTTGACTGTAGATTCCTTATAATCGTACATAGTATATAGGAAAGTAAAATGGATGCTTCACAGCATCCTACTATGCGTACTTAGCTTTTCTACAAAATATAACGATAAACGTAGATACATAACTTCAATTCTTTAATATTTTTATTACAATTTTAATGTTTTGCTCCTCTACGCAGATTCTAAAAAAGAATTGGAAAATCTTTTATCTTATCGTCGTGTCTGCGGTATCCTTGGTAGTATAAGTCTTTTGGATGGTGATTACATAATAGTAGCAACGCATCGCCTTTACATTGGTATGATAAATGGCTGTGCTGTGTGGCGTTTGGCTGGCTACGATATACTTAAGTACAGATATTACATTCCAAAATTTGACAGTAATAAACGAAAGCAATTGGAACATAACGATACCTATTTACAAATGCTACGAAAAACATTGGATACAAATTATTTTTATTTTACATACGATGACAACTACGACATCACTCATTCGCTGCAGCGAAAAAATAATATGACAGCCGAACAGAATAGCTTAGGTATTTTCGAGAGGGCCGACAGTCGTTTCGTGTGGAATGGAGCTCTATTGAATAATTTCAAATGCAAGGAAATGCAACAATTTCAATTGCCAATGATATTGGGATGTGAGTATGACATACATTTTATAAATGAAAATCTTTTCATCTTATAATTTTTTGTATTTGCGTTAGTTGTTTCCATCAACCAAGTGCAAGTAAATGGACAAACATTTGCTTGGTCTATTGTATCAAGGCGTTCGATACATAAGGCTGGCACACGTTTCTTCAGTCGTGGCATTAACGATGATGGTCAAGTTGCTAATTTCGTAGAGACCGAACAGATTATAGAATACAATGGCGAGCATATTTCATTTGTTCAGGTAGTTTGTTTGCTTTATAAAAATCTATCACAATAAAATCTTTTGTAATGTATTTAATATTAATTTAGACACGTGGTAGCATGCCTTTCTATTGGCGTCAATTGCCTAATCTTCGTTATAAGCCTCGACCTCATCTAATACCGGGCCGTGACCATTTAAGTGCTTGTAGCCGTCATTTTGAAGAACAATTGGCAAAGTATGGCAAGCAAGTTTTAGTAAATCTTGTAAGTTTGTCAACTTAATTCGAAAGTGTAATATGTATTTAATATTTCAAGTCTTCGAAATTTCTTAACAGGTTGATCAGAAGGGTGCCGAGGGTGCTTTGGAAAAGTCCTATCGTACGTTTGTCCAACAACTCAACGATTCCAATATCCGTTATGAGGCTTACGATTTTCATGCCGAGTGCAAGAAGATGCGCTGGGATCGTCTGAATATGTTAATCGATCGTTTAGCACACGAACAGGATGAATTTTCCGTATTTCATATACGCGATGATGGACGTGTGGTATCAACACAACATGGTGTTTTTCGTACCAATTGCATTGATTGTCTGGATCGTACTAATGTTGTGCAAAGTATGTTGGCACGTCGTTCATTGAATGGCAGTTTACAAAAGTTGGGTATTCTACATGTTGGCCAGAGAGTGGAATCTGCATCTCCACAATTCGATTTGTTATTTAAGGGTGTATGGGCTGATAATGCCGATATGATATCATTACAATACTCAGGTACGGGTGCATTGAAAACTGATTTTACGCGGACTGGTAAACGTACTACGGCTGGTATGTTACAAGATGGCGTTAATTCAATGACACGTTATTATTTAAATAATTTTGCTGATGGTTTTAGACAGGTAAAATACCATATAAAACAGTGTTATAAAACTTTTTTCATTCAATTTTACAAATCTTAGGATGGCATTGATTTATTTTTGGGTCGTTATACTATTAATACCTCTCTGCCTTCACCATTAGATGTTAAACATTCTTGGCGTTATAATGCGGTAAATATTTCTTTTTTTCATTTCCCCTTTTCATTCCATTCAAATAAAGGTTTAATTGTTTTTATATTCTCTTTCTTACAGTTCCCTTCGATATTAATCTTCTCTATAGCCATGCTCTTTTTGACCGCCCTGGTACCTTCCGAATTGAATACAGAAAACTTACTGTTCATGCTTTTCTGGGGCGCTATGATTGGCGTTAGCATCACTGGCATCTTCAATTATGCATTGGAATTTGTGGATTGGCCACGGCTTTTTCGGCCCATACAATTTCAAGTCTAGCGCTAGTGGATATGGTGGTATTCATGATATTTTTCCTGTATAGTTAAATGATTTTTAAATCCCTTAATCCAAAAAAGAAAAAGAAAACCTTAACATTTTTTCAATGCTTTTTCTTCATGTATTTATCAGCGTTTGCAAAGAAATTGTTTTCTGCCCATAGTTAAAAATACAAAGTCTAAAGCGCCTACAATTATACGATGCTGTTCAATAAAGAAAAACTCTTGAATTATTAAAGGAGAATCAAAACAAAAAAATAACGAAAAATCCATTTAAATAAACTTTCCAATAAAAAATAATTCCCTTTTTAATTTAATTTATATCTTTAATACATATTATTTAGTATTACAACAATTTCCCAATTTGTTGTTTATTAAAGAAAAACTACGTAGTTTTCTTACCGTTATCAGTTTCTTTTATTTCTCGTATATTGTGTAGTAAATAAAATTGTTTCATGTTGTTTTAAGTTAAAACTTTAGTTTTTTTGTTTAAGTATCATTTTACGTAATAAAAAGTTGGATTATTTAAAGAAAAACTTTTCTTTTTTTATGGTAAACGTATATGTTATGATGATCTTCTTTTATTTATTGTATATGTCAGATCTTTTCTTAACTTTTTGTTTACATTTTCAGCATTTCTTCGTTTACACATGTGATTGCATTCTTTTGGTGTCAGAAAATATGTTAAGGAGGTGCGTAAATACTAATCCTTACCAGTTGCTAAGTTACTAAGCTTGTATTACATAGAAATGTGCGATTTTCGAGAAAGGGAACTCAAATTTCGTCAATACTGTCAGCTGCAGTATACATGGATCACTAGGTATACATGTGAATTGTCGAAAGAAGCGAATCATTTCTTGCACTATTCAAAAAACTATGGCACATTAAAGCTGTTTTTACAAATTGAAAAGTATGCTTAAAGTAGTTGTACTCAGAGCATCAAGAACTTCTAAATCCCTAAGATCTACACTACAACGATATTGAAACCAACAAACCTAATCCACGAACATTTAATAGGCTCAGATTCCAAGTTTTAGTTCCATAACAATTTCAATTAGCTACCAGTCTGGTAATGTAGGGAAATAGAGAAGAGGACAGAATTTGAATATTTCTTTGTGATAAAGTTTAAAACCATTATTTTTCGTAGTATCGGGTAGAACTATATCTCTAAAAGCAACAGAGAACAGATACATCTAAAAGTATGGAGACTTATTGATATCTTTGCGATTAATTCCGTAGTGATTATGGTTTTAAGTTTTATCAATTAAGATCACTAGCACAATGCAGTATTGAGATTAGAATACTCAAAAATATCAATGAATAAGTCTAGGCGGATTGAGAAGAGACACACTTAGACAATCGACAATAGCGCACATTCATTATTAGCTATTACAACTCCAACTCTATTGTCCTCGCCGCATAAGACAAGACTTTAGACGCTTCAACACGGACATTTTGCAGCTAATACCAACATTAGTAGACCTCCAATCAGTAAGAGAAGCACAACGTTTCCTACACCAATCGGCAGTTACGACAGCAATGGACGAACTCAGCCAAAACAGGGTTCTAAATCAACACCCACCACCAATATCGGATAGTAAAAGGCAGTTACTCAGAGTAACTAGAACCATCCTGTCCCAGCTGAGATCAAGCTGGGGGGACATCCTGAACAGCTAGAGGGCGAGGATTATTCCGGGAACCCTGGATCGCTGCCCATCATGCAACCAACGACCACACGACGCAACGGACCTCTTTGGTTGTCCTGTCAAACCGACAACCACTCGACTAGTAGACTTGTGGCTGAATTCAACACAAGTAACGGATTTTCAAGGACTACTAATAACTTAACGACGACCACCAACATACGCCCCTCATAGTATCATCTCTTAATCCATATCATCACATAGGCATACAATGAACATGTTAAACTTACATTTTTCTTAATATCCAACAGTAAGACACTGCCGTAGACAGCAGGAGAGCTGTTACAACAACAAAAACAAATCCACATGAATGCAATTAAAATTCCTCCGTTGTTCTGGTATTTCGCCGCCATAGCTTCACATGATATCGTAAGCAATGACTGCCTGATTATTCCCTTACGTTTTGTTTGAATGCAAACTAAGCTCTGGTTTTAAGTTGTTTTGTGTTTATTTATTTATCAATATTTTACGTACGATCTTATTTGTATTTTTCCTTTCTTGTTTGCTTGTTGTCATCCGTACGTTATTCAGAACAAATTTGAACTTAAATCTTAAACAAATTTCTATTTCCAATTCGTTTCAGCTATTTTAACAACGTAAACAAATCTTTAATATCTATATGACTACATAATCATACTTTACAAGGCCCTAGTTTGACGCATTAGTTCGTAGGGATTCTTGTTGCTTAAATACTTCAATTGATCCTCAAAACCTTCAGGTGTCTTTTGAATCCAATGACGTTCCAAATAATATTGTATACAACTATGGAATTCCTTATCGTTGTAATTTTCTACATGTAAGGGCACAAAAGGATCCAAGTGTTCGAAGCCTTTGCGGCCCAACAAATATCGTGGCATATACGAGTCCATGTAGCCTTCAGTCATTGCAATTTTATCCACCGTTAAGATACAAACACCATTCGTCCAATTGTAAGCGGTAATATCAAGGAAGGGTTGCGTTAAAGTTATACGTTCGGGTTTAATAATTTGTTTATTATCGCCTAAAATCCGTGTTATGGGATGGTAGAAGGCATTGAAACCATCTATGGCCACCATAACTTTACATTTGTTATTACAGGCGTGTTGTTTGATTTCAGCCAATAAAGCTGTTATGGTTTCGGAAGCGAATTTAATACGTGCAATGCCATGTTCAACCAATTCCAATAAAGTACTGCCAGCGGCAGTAGATTCACGTTTGGACCAGACATATTCTTGGGTTGTTTTCAAGTCCAGTGTTTGCAGTAATTTGGCATTTTGATTTTTAAAGTGTAATAACCATGCGGCGGCATCAAATGGTAAATCTATGAAACCCTCTTGGGCAGCATTGGCCGTCTCTTTGGGTCTCTTCATCCAGTTGGCAACCCATGGTACATGTACCAATAGAAAACCATTCTGATGGCCATAGTGTATGACATGGGCCATAGTTAAAGTTTTGCCAACACCATTCTCACCGTACAGCACATAACGCACTACGGGTTTAGTAAAGTCGGTGTGTTTAATGTAATTGATCAGCTCCAAAGCCGGTTGCCTAACCATTAAAGTGGATTCTGTGAAAGTTTTCAGTTGTTGTTCATATTTCTTGGGCAAACCACCACCACCGAAAATTTGTTTCTTTACATCTGCCGGTATCGTATAGAATTTAGCATCATGAACATTTGAATGAGCAGCTGCATTTGTCTCATTGGTGCGGTAATCAGTCGGTACAAGTGTATCTCTTAGGCTGGGTTGGTGTGTTGTTTCACTAGCTGTGGCTTCTGCTGCTGTCGCTGTATAGCGACGTACGGTCAACGAAGGCAATTTTCTTAAAGATTGGCGAACGAACATTTTCTAACTGCGTTTGAAGAGGAAGAGAAAAAGTAAGTTTTAATTCAATTTCTTTGGAAAATATTTTTAATTTTTCATTCACTCACTATTTTGTTCGTGCTCGTGTATGATGGGAAAGAAGAAGCATATGAATTGACAGTCAGCTGTGTGTTATTACTGAAGAGAAGTAAATATAACAGCTGCGATGATGTTGATGCTAGTAAGCAGTAGATGGCAGTTGTGTAAAATAGTGTAGCATACTTTTAGGAACTTACTTAATGAGGTATGATGATATTTAAAATCCACCATTTTGAAGACATTGAAAAATTCAGTATTTTTTTCAGTGCTTTTTTCATTTCAAAAATTTAATAAATAATTCACACATTCTTTTTCCGTTTCCGGGTTTATTAAGTAAAATTTAAGCCCCGTTTGTTGTAGTTAGAGTAGCCTTATTAGATAGCCAGACGCTCAAAGGCCACGGTTCAAACCCAGGTGAGATAAAACAAAAACAAAAAATATTAACGGCGTTAATTAATGTGTGTATAGTAAAAGAAGTAGTAAGTAAGTTAAAAAAGTAGTAGTAGTAAAAGAAAATTTAGTTCGCTTGCCCAAAAGAGGTCCGGTTCAATCTCAGGTTCAGACAAAACAAAAACATAATAAACATGTGTGGAATGTTGTTGTTGTTGTGTGGATGGATGATGGTTGCAAGTTTGGAAAGAGAAAACAAATTTAATATTGTTTTTAATTTTTTTTTGAAGTGTGGCGAATTTTGTAGTGCTGAGTTTATAGTGTGGTGAGCTTTTATCCGGTTTCGTGGTGAATTTATCCGGTGTGTTGAATAAAATCGAAGAGTGGTTAGTTCTTACAAAACGTGGTGAATTTATCCGGTGTGGTGAATAAAAGCTAAACTCACCAAACTACCGCCATACGAAATGGTACTGTATTATCATAGACCCGTGTACTGTATGTCGTGGTTTGGACGGTGAATGTCTAGAATACGCAATTTTCCATCTGTTAGTGGAGGCATTCACCGATATGTGTTGTTACCATTTTACACTGCATTAACAACAATGTTGCCATTGTGTCATTTTATTTAAAATTCTAAAAAATTAAATTTAGAAAACTGCATACATAAATTTTCTCTCTTTTAGAAGACAGATTTTTAGTTTCCTGGCAAAACATTTTAATTTCAAAATATTTCAGTACTTTTTTATTATTACAGATTTTATGGTTTGCGCTTTTCATCTATAAATGGGGTTAGGCTAATATGCTAAAGTAGCCCCGGTTAGCCAGGGGCTATCGTATAAAGCCAATGCCGCCGAATGCTGAATGAACGAACCGATGCGTCGACTTTGACTAAATCTTTTACATTTCGAATCAATTGTTTTAGTTTTGAATATGAGAAACAAGTATGTAGTTAAGTTAGTTTTTTTATTCCATTCCTTACAGTATTAAGTATAAATAAATATATTTTTATAAAAGTACCATTTATTGCAAAAAGGTAATCTTTCAATTATAGTTCAGTACTATTTAAAATTTACAATTGTGCAACACTGCATTCTATTAAGTGTGCAGCAAAAACTTTAAGCTTAGTTAGCCGAAAAGAAAAATTTCCTTTTCATCCGCTGCCTTTGAATAAGTTTAAAAAGTGGTAGTGATTCACAAAATTTATTTACAAAATAATTTAAATTTTAATTTTTTTATGCTTTAAAATAATACTTTTTAATTGCAATATTTTTAGATGCGTTATGAAAAGTATTTACTGATCCAATGGCAACACTGCGAGACTCCACCTATCCCTGTTTTGCAACCCAATTTATGTATGGTGGCCTCCGCTAATGGAGGGGAAAATTAATTATTCTAGACACACACTAGTTAACTCACTACTAATAGTTCAATGGTAATACGGTACATATTTACAAATAAACACAAACAATGCAACCACCGCATACACACGCAACAACCTATCCCCACACGCAACACAACTGCATTGTTCTTCTGACGTTACGACGCACACACAACAAATTCAGGCAAATTCATTCAATCAGAATGAAGCACCACCGCACACAAAACACACACACACACACACACACAAACACACCATACATTTTTTCTTAAACGACAATGGGCTTAAATTTCATGTATACAACAGAGATCTGCATTGAGTATTCAAAAAGATGAATAGATTCGAATCATACTCATAATTTCTGATGCTTATACGCATTCATACTTATTTTAATATCATACTCATACTACTCATATTCAATGTTTGAAGTACTCATCGTACTCATACTTAACAATACGCATGATGTTGATTTCAACTCTCCTTTACTTAACATTTATAAGAATCACCAAATAAGTATATTAGCGTACGAACACTTCCAATACTCACTAGAAGGTTGTGTGTTTGCTTTGCTTGCTCTCTTTGTCTTTTTCTTTATTCGTTTTTTGTAAATGCAACAACAACTAAGACTGTAAATTTTGATGAATGATTTGAATCATTTATGAGTATTATATGTAAGTATTTGTCTAAATTTATGAATCTGAATGAGTTGGCATATGAATTAAACATATTTCAAATGTTATGAGTTTGATGTCAATGTTGTACTCATACTCATTGCAACCTGTACTTATAAATCTATGTTGTAGTGAGTTCGAATGAATTAGAGATTAGTTGAATTTCAATACTGTTGACTGGCTCATTTTCAAAATTTCATGAGTACTTATGAGTAGCGAAAAAACGATTCATTGCTGATCTCTGGTATACAAAACGAATACGAAAAAAGAATGTGCGAATTCAACGTTTGTAATTTGAACGAACAAATGAATTTTTTCAACCCCCAGTGAGTCATGCCAGGATGTGCCGTGGAGAGAACAGTCCTGTAAGATGTAGTGAAAATTACTTGGAGGGCTTTACATTAGGTGAACTTACTGGCAAGAGCCATCACCACCCAACTTTGACTTCCAAGTATTAATTTTCACTTGCTGTCTAATTCTTATCATCGAAGGTTGTTAAGTATTGGCTTATTAGACGGTAGCCCATGGTTCTAACTAACCCTAGCTCTGACATCTAGTACAAAAGGAAATACAGCAACTTGCTCCATGCAGTCTTCTGACAAAAATTTTGAGAGAAAATAAAATTGCCACGAAAAGTTTCTCAAGTCCAAATCGACGTTAAAATTAACATACACACATCAGGGGGGGGGTTATAAGAAGCTAGGTTGTAATTTTGACTAAACGGTTGTAATGCCCAGCAGCTGTACTCGCAAAATGAGAATGTTTTAGGTGTTTTGTAATTTAAAAATCAATAAAAAATGAGAAAAAAATTACGTTTTAATGTTTAACGGAACTGTTTTACACTTTATTCGTAAATTATTTGAGAAAACAAAACAAAACAACAAATTCATTAAAATAATGATCGATTACAAAAATATATTTTTATCGCGTCAATCGATTGCGTTTCGATTTAACACAAATCGGAAAGTCCGGCTGGATGACCAAAACCCAAACCGAAACCACCACCATAACCAGCACCAGCACCAGCGCCATATGTAACTGGTAGACTGGCACCATAACCACCGCCTAAGCCGGCACCATAACCACCGCCAAAGCCGGCTCCATAACCACCGCCAAAACCAGCGCCATATCCAACACCATAATTACCACCGTAGGTAGCACCAATCACACCAGTATAAGCGGGAGTTACTAAAGGTGTTGTAGCGGCCGTTACAACTGGAGTAGAGACAGCAGTTACAACTGGAGTTACAACAGCTGAAGTTGAAACAGTAGGCTGATAAGCTACAGCACCACCACCATAACCTCCTGCATAACCACTAGCATAGCCACCAGCATAGCCGCCACCATAACCTCCGCCATAACCATTAGTATAGCCACCACTGCCGGGTACTACGGTAACTTTGATAATCTTAACATTATTGCCATAGCCAGCGCCATAACCTCCACCATAGCCGGCACCATAGCCGGCACCATAGTTATAACCAGTACCATATCCAGCACCATAACCGCCACCATAACCACCGCCATAGCCAGCATTTAAGCTTCTGCCATAGCCTGCTGTGCCCGTTGTAGTGCCACCAATTAAAAATCCAAGCTTATCGAAAGTGGCCTGGGCTGGTGCCAAAGCGGCCATTAAAGCAAAAACACAAACAAACACTTTCATTTTCAAGCCGAAAATAATTTCTTTTTTTTAATTGAAATTTGGTACTGGATGACTTGGTATTGCTTTTCTAATGGAATACTTTAGTAAACTGATATTAATGTTCAGCTATTTCACGGATTAAATACTAAAGATTACGATTTTGTTAACAATGATCACATTGTTCCCGTTTAATACCAAATTTTCTAGTGTGACTCTGTGACACTTTAAAACTAATTTTAATTTTTTTTTTTTAATTTTTAAACAAATCTTAACAATTGTTTATTGAGTTGTGGTTTAAATATTTTGCAAAAAAAAAAAGGAAAAAACACCTTAAATAAACATAGTTTAACACTTTGTTGTTCGTTTTGTCTGAGAATCTTGTTCTAAGAATCGGTTTTTTTTTTAATTAAAAACTAATAATCGGTTCTAAGCGTGTATTTAATATTAGAGCAGAGCTAGTCTGGTGTTAATGACGTCATAAAGTTGTAAAAAAAATTGAAAGAAATTTATTTTTACGTCATTATTTAAAAAAGAAACGGTTTAATAGAATGTTCTTGGTGATGGCTGCAGAGCCTTTAAGAAGTTTGTTAACTCATAAAAGAGGTAAATATTTATTTTAATAAGGTTAGAGTCAACTATATATTTATTGAAACAGTTATAAAACACTTAGGACTGGTAATAACCCGAATTAATTAACACGTTGACAGCCGACTACGAGATAACTCGTAGATGGCGTTCCCTTCTGGGGGAACGTACTCACTAAACCTGCCATTTTTGTGTAGCTACCAATAAAATTGTATTATATCAGTGCTAGTATCGATAAAAGACTTCTGGGAAAAGAACAAAAAGTCAATGTTGGCGTGCGTGGACAGTTTTCTGAAAATTGCCGCGGCAGTCAACGTATTAACTCGCCAAAATAGTTACGTGTGTATTTTGTCTGAGAATTTTGTCTTAATACGTCTTGATCCGGTTGTAGATGTAAACGAAAAAATATACACACTACGTTTATCAATAGCACATGCCGATAGGCCCAGAAATTAAACAATACTTTTTTGAATGTTTTGTTTGCGCCGTATCCAAATCCGGTATTTTTCCATCATCATAGGCTAACGAGATATCCTAACATAAACGGCAAAAAAAAAAACAAGTTTGTTGACAATATTCTGGTGGCTATTATGTTGCGGATTGTTTTTTCTACAATCTCTTCGCAGTATCTGAAAGTGCCTCTCTTATTCATTCAATGATGTCTTCGAGGCATTAGATGGTGGAGCAATTTTGAGATCTGGTAGAAAGGTCATAACCCAGGAAATTTTGTCGGCCTGTGTAATTTTTATTAGAACACCGCACATTTCTCTTGACAAATTGGATTCGTTTACCATACAGATATAAGGGGTGATTTTTTAAGAGCTATAGGAAAATTAAAAAAAACACATAAAATTCAGAAAAATGCATGAAATCTTTATTTGAATCGATAGTACGGTCCATATAATTTAATGTTTGAAGATTATTTCATGCAAATGTTGACCATCCACTTAGTCCAATTTTGACATACTCTTTCCAACATTTCGGCCAGCATCTCACGAATAAATGCTTCAATGTTGTCTTCCAATGCGTCAATTGAAGTTGGCTTGTTTGTATAGACATGAGCTTTAACATAGCCCCTCAAAAAATAGTCTAAAGGCGTTAAATCGCACGATCTAGACGGCCAATTGACCGGTCCTGAACGTGAAATAAAATGTTCACCGAACTCGCCTCTCAATAAGTCCATTGTTACGCGTGCTGTGTGACATGTGGCACCGTCTTGTTGAAACGACATGTCATGCAAGTCAAGCTCTTGCATTTTGGGCAAAAAAAAGTTGGATATCATGTCACAGTAGCGCTCACCATTCACAGTTACGTTACGATTCGCAGCATCTTTGAAGAAGTACGGTCCAATGATGCCACCAGCCAATAAACCGCACCAAACTGTGACTTTCTCTGGATGCATTGGTAGCCTTTGCAATGCTTCTGGCTGATCTTCACTCCAAAATCGACAATTCTGCTTATTTACGTATCCACTGAGCCAAAAATGAGCTTCGTCGCTGAACACAATTTTTCGATAAAAAAAGTGGATCTTCGGAGCACGCATGTTGATAATAAAATTCAATGATTTGCAAGCGTTGTTCGTTTGAAAGACGATTCATGGTTAAATTATAGACCAAACTGTAGATGTTTGACAGTGAAACAAAACACGGAACGTGCGTGAGCTGTTTAAACCAGTGTTGCCAAAAAGATAATATGTAGCTAAAAAATCACCCTTTAGAAAACACCATGGCAATGCAATAATACCTGAAGGTGTGTTAATTCTGTCCATGAGTAGCGGGGCAGACAGTTTAACGTCTACTTTGAACGATAGATTTGAGAAAGTTTTCATGAAAATTTTATTTACTCTTTTTTATAGGACCAACACTGAGGAGATGGTTTCTACTTATCCAGTGCATAGCGTTGGAATTAGGAAAATGAAGAAGGACAGAGGGAATAGTGTTTGTGGGGACAAGATTTGAATTATAAGTACCACGCTGAAGATCGAATTCTGTCTGTAATACAGTGTGCGATTCACTGGCCAATAGATCACAAACGGATGCGCCCTACGTGAAAAACGAGTGCTATGTAAGAATACACGAAGAAATCCCCTTATCTTGCTAGAGCAAGAAGACAGCTGAAATTAGACATTTGAGCTGGGCCCTTAAATCACGGGCTCTCATCTAATAAACCAGGGTGTTGGCTTATTAAATAAAATACGCCAACTTCAATAGTGACTACTTTGTTGAAGGATAGTGATTCCTCTCCATTTATCATATAATGCCACGTCCTTATTTAAGAGAGCTTTACAACAGATTCTTTGGCCAATATACGCAAAGTTGCAGCGAGATTAGTTTACAGAATTTCAGTGGAATTCAGTCCTTATCTGAAGTCTTGGGCTTCTTATCTTGTCACTGTCAAAATTGAACAGTGCGCAATTCTATTCTATATTCTGAAAGCTTTGTTTCTATCTGCGTACTTGATACTCTGTATTTATTATTAACGGAACAGTTATGCTCTAAGTAATGGAATTGAGCTTTCCGTTTCGATTCGTATTTGGTGCTATGAGGTTATTCAGCACTGTCTAGTTATTTGGTCCCCCTGAAATATTTGGTTCTTCAGCCATACACAACATTTTAATTTTTTATGCTACTGAAGAGCATTTTCATTTTTATTTTTATTTCCTAGTTTTCCTATTTCCATTTTGCTTATTGATATCCGATACGATTATTATAACGATACCCCAGGTCAGACATCAAAACGAAATTCCAGCAGGCATCTGGAAAAAATTCTGAGAGCAAATAAAGCTGCCATGAAAAAGTTTCTCAAAATCTGTCGTTCGGAGTTGACGTTAAACTGTAGGTCCCGCCACTCACGTATTAGATTAATCCTAATCCGTAATCCTGACTGAAGGTTTGTAATGGCCAATTATGTATGTACGTATGTATGTATGTATGTATGTTATTTATATACGATTGCATTTTAGGGCCATTATGTCATGCTAAGGATTAATTATTCTTAAAGTATTTCATCGACTTCATCTCTTTTGATTGATTTGCCTAATTTGGTGATGATATGTTTGTTATTTCATTGAGTTTGATTTGAATTGTGCCAATCAATTATAAGAACAAATAAGAGCCTGGAATGCAAATATTGAGGCATTAACATTCAGATTTTCATTCATTTATTCATTTGCAGCTGTTTAAAATCAATAAATTCTCTGCGTATCATTATTGAGCAATTAACATTATGACGGACTACTTTGTATTTGTATTTCGATTCTTTTTTTGTTTGTTTGCTAAAAAAAGTCGTTTAACATCATCAAACGCAATATTGTATAGGAAGAATGAAGGGAAGTCGCCGTAGTCTAGTAGGTAGTGTGTTGGCTTATTAGATGTAAGGCTCGAGTTCAAGCTCCAGGTCACACATCAAAACGAAATATGAAAAAATATTTTGTCGGCGACTTCCTCTCAGCTGATTTCTGGAAAAAACTCGAAGAGTAAATAAATTCGCCCTAAAAAGTTTCTCTAAAAATCTGTCGTTCGGTGTCGACTTTAAACTGTAGGTCCCGCCACGCATGTATAAAAATGAACGCACACAACATAAGTGATGTGAGAAGCTAGGCCGTAATCCTGACTGAAGGGTTGTAATGTCCAATTATGAATGTATGAATGAAGGGAGTATATAAATCATTAAAATAAATCATTAAATTAAAGCAATGTATTCCAACTCTGTCGTTCATGCCAGGCCAAATGGAAGCAGGGCTGCGTTTTTATTCACAAAAGTTAGGTTCTAACAAAATAGGCAATATTTAGTTACGTCAAGGACGTTTAGCAGGCGAATAACGTAGAAGAATGAACAATGACAAGACTAATACAATGAGGTTTATAGAGAATACCTTGGAGATTCTTGAGGAAATCCTTGACTACATGCTGTATTTTGACTATGTCTGAGCTAATCATAGTCAAAATAGAAGTTTCCACATTTATCTTCACCTCTTATACTTGTTTTTGAAGATGCTCAAAATGATACCAAACATTGTGAAACATTCAAGTCACACGAATATTTCCATATGGCAAAACTTATGAGGTTCAATGCCAACTATGTACCTCAAATTACCTGCATACATCTAACATTACCTTTGCAGTATAATAAAAATTTTAATAACAATCATAAATATTATTTTTGTTATTGTATAAAAAAAAGAAGATATTTTCTATTTACACCCAAT
Organism: Sarcophaga rosellei; assembly: GCA_930367235.1. Lineage (NCBI taxonomy): Eukaryota > Metazoa > Arthropoda > Insecta > Diptera > Sarcophagidae > Sarcophaga > Sarcophaga rosellei. Next base: position 81,545,666 of record OV884018.1, read on the forward strand.
TACGCTTAAAATGAGCATAGCAAGGTGGGTATCATAAAAATCAATATGCAATCTAAACATATGTACACATGTACAAACAAACTAACATTGTATTTAATTTGTTGGTTTAGTTGTCTCAAAATAAAAAATAAAAAAACAAATTTAACATAAAGTAACCAAAACCAATGACCACCAATAGCCAAACTGTAGAAGAAGAAGAAAAAATATCGAAGAAGGTGTTAATTTTTATGGCAGTCATCTAGCAACTAATTGATCTTGTCAACTGAGAAGAGAGAAAAGAAAAAAACTCAAAATCGACAAAATTTTCAATCATCCATGGCAAATGTTTGAAAATGCTACCTACCTACCCATCCATCTATCAAACTGATAGACGAACGTTTGTATTTTTAGGTTTTTTAGTTTCTGACAGCAAATGCCACATAAAATCCATTGAAAACATTTATATGCTGTGCTACTGCTTTTAATTCAAGGTCAGCTTTATTAGGCATTTCACGCCAAAAAAATGCATTGTTAAGCAGGAGTATTGTTGTTAATCGTAGAGAATCAATTTTAAATACAAAATGTTTTAGGCAAGCTTTTCTAGCTTATTAGCTATTGAAGTACATTAAAAATAAGTGGCAAAAAGTTATATCTTGATACCCTATATTGTCATGGGTGAGAAGATGTATGAGTTTGATATAATTGAGCAGCTCAATTTGTGGATCTGTGGAAAGCTGCGTTGTTTAAAATTCTGTATATTTCTTGTTTTTCTAGGCGTCCTATCCACTACACAAAGGACTTTTTTTTCCAGGAGATGACACTTGGCAACCCTGTCATTCTGGGAAATACATACATACAAATACACACACATAAATGGCCAATACAACCCTTCAGTCAGGATTACGGCCTAGCTGCTCACACCACTCATGTTGTGTGCCTTAATTTTATACTTGAGTGGCGGGACCTACAGTTTAAAGTCGACTTCGAACGACAGAGTTTTGAGAAACTTTTCATGGCAATTTTATTTACTCTCAGAGTTTTTGCCTGAAATCTGCTGAGAGGAAGTCGCCGATGAAATATTTTTTTTCATATATCGTTTTGATATTTGGACTGGGGCTCGAACCCGGGCTTACCTTTAATAAGCGAACATACTATCTACTAGACTACGGCGACTACCTAGTAAATGCTACAACAAAAATTTGCTGGAAAAACTTTTTGAAAGTCTATGCTCCTAATTAGTCGTTATTCAAAGTAGACTGGAGTAATGAAGTTAATTTGAATCAATTGGTTCGATGAATACCTCAAAAAGTACGAGTGTGTACACTTCCCGGGCATTCAGATAAAAACATTGCCGCTGTAAGGTAAAACGGTAATGAAAATTAAAATTTCTTAATTGGGCGGCTTTCACAGTCACAGGACTTAGTTACTGTTTATTACCTTGTCATTCCATTCAAAATTTACTGTGTATTAGGTATATAGATGGGTCATGAACTGCCCAGATCAGTTCAGGAGCAGGAGCTTATGGTGCCACAATAAAATATTTCGAGCTTAAACTTGCGGGTATCTTCCAAATGAAAATCTATGCCATCAAAATAGTCGTCTGAACTTGGAAAGGAGGTACATAGCAATACTATCTGACAATCAGGACGCCATTCTAGCACTCTGCTCTTATGAGGTTACATTGAAGATAGTATCTGACTGTCTGGGGCAGCTGAATCAGCCCTTTTGCTGGGTCCCAGTTCATGTGGGAACTCTCGGCAGTGAGCCAACGGACGAATTTGCGAGAAGAGAAGCTTCCACGCCTCTGATGAGATCAGAACGCATTTCTGGATTTGGATCAGTTTGTTAGCAAAGGTATGCTCAACAAAAGGAAAGGCAGAGGTAAAAGTAGAGGCAAATATTCTTTTCAAATCCAGTTTGTTCGAGGCAAACAAATTTCTGTTTGGAAATTACAACAAGAGGAGATTTTAATCATCCATCGGATGATTCAGGAATAATCTGAGGTTGGTAGCTGATCTTTTACCAAGACATTGTATATTCATTGTACACTTGGGAATGGAGATTGATTCGAGCCCAACATGAAAATTTTGTGATGTTAAGAATGAATTATCAGAATACCTTCTTGAAAACTGAATGCATTCAGGGACAAGGCAAAGTATTTTTGATGTCAAAGTAGCATCCTAAAATTTGTCATATCAATAGGTTTGGAGAAGACATTAAAGGGATACCTTATAAAGTTAAAGGGCAGTACTATAGATCGTATGGTATTAAGGCAGTTCTAAGGCACCTCTTCACGACAATACCGTTTATTAGGCATTTAAGTAATCGTGACTGTCATTGGACCATCTCTAAATGAAAAAAACATAACCAGTAATACACTTTGGAGATGGTATGGTATGATGGTTAAAATTGTTTGACTACTACTGCATGTTAATTTTACTCATGAGTGAAGTGCTCTACGTTTTAATTCAGAGTCCGAAAGACTGGTTTTATAAACTTTTTAATGACAATTATTTCTTCCAGTGGTTTTGTCGGAAGTTCGCCGAAATGAAAGTTGTTAATACTCATTTATTGTTCATGTTAAATTTTGTAGAGTGTTTCACTGTCATGTATGCCTATCTGTACCTAGCATACCATGTTTATTTGTTTACTGTACAAAGCATAAATATTTCATATTTTCTGATTTAATGTAAAAGAATATTTATTAGCCATACAACAACCATCCGCAATGGACCATAGTGTTAATAATATGAACCTTGATTTTTGCTTCTGAACAATTGGGAAAAGTCATTGAAATTTTGTAGTACTAAAGTGTTAAATTTTAGAACATACATACATATGTACATGCGTTGATTCAATCAAAATATTTGATTTAAATAATATTTTTAAAAATAGAGTCAATCATTTCAATATTAATATCAACAATCAATAGTAGTTAAAAGCATTAATTTTTTATTTTTGAATAACGAAATAAAAAAAAGAGAAGAGAAGAGAAGAAAAAACCCAACTATGCGTGAATCGTTGAAGTTTGGAAATTCCGAAAAACAGAAAATTAAAAAAAAAATAAAACCCCCCATTGCAATGTGTGAAATTTAAGTAAATATTTAAAAAGAATTAAAAATTATTGATTAATGAAATGAAATCATCCAAAACGAAGTGTTTCTAACTAATATCACATGCATACATAATTGGCAATTACAATTCCTCAGTCAGGATTTCGGCCATGCCTTAATTTTGCACTTGAGTGACGGGACCTACAGATTAACGTCGACTCCGAAACTTTTTCATGGCAGAGTTTTTGCCAGAAATCTGCTGAGAGGAAGCCGCCGAAGAAATATTTTTTTCTTTTCGTTTTGATGTCTGCCCCGGGGATCGAACCCGGGCTTTACGTCTAATAAGCGAACACACTGCCTACTAGTCTACGGCGACTTCTACATAAGTAATATCCCTCAGATCTAATACACCAGGGTGAATGTCTCTTCTAATTTTTCAAGCAGATCTTTGCGACCTTACTGAAGTTTTCGATATTGGGAACAGAATAATGCAGCGAAACTTTTAATTCGATCTTCCTATTGCACCTTTTGGCCTAGCTTAGGGTATTTTCAGAGAAGCAAATATCTGCGACCTTACCGAAGTTTTTGGTATTGGGAAAAGAATAATGACGTGTAATTTTTAATTTGGTCTTCCTGTTGCTTTAAAATCTCATTAAACTGGAATTGCCAGTTCTAAGAATTTGGTTCCATAAATAGAGTTTCCTTGGGTTAATGACCACAATGTAAATAATAATTGTTTGCGATTCATTGCTGAAAATTTTGTATTCCATATAAGTGTTACGATATACTCCCTTCCCGACCTTCCATTTGTTAACTACATTTGAGCCAAGCATACTGTACCCAGTATCTTGTTATGATCCTTACTGATTTATTAATGTTAGACTTGAGATCATGCTCTTGCTCACCAAATACCACGTTTGAATCTAAACCAGCTTTGTCCTTATGATTTTAGTTATTTTACGGCTATTGCCCTTCATATGATTCATTTCCTTCACATTAAGTCCACGGCTTTTGGCGTATTCATTTACCCCGATTTCTGTCTAAAGGATTACTAAACTCGCATAAGTATTGTGAAGTACTGGGGCAGACAGAATGTTCTTAAACATTGGTATCTTCTGATTAAAATTTCTCTGTTCAATATAGGAATTTTCCACTTGGATAGGATATTAACAAGAAAAATATTTTTATCAAGGACTATGCACAGATACAGCCTAATACTGCAAGTGATAGATGGATGGATACGGTCCAATATTTATTTGTTTTATTTATTTATTAATTACAATAGAATTACAAATTATACCTAATAATAACAAACTGAATAACTTAGACCTTATGCTCGGTGTAGATTAACAGACCCGAGTCTCTGGTGGGAATTGAAACCACGGCCCTTACATTAGTAGACTAGCGCATTACTAGATTGGCATCATACACTATAATAGTATGTTCAGGTATACACTTTTATTGAGTCAATATTCGGTTTATTGAGTACAATATTTTAAGTGTTCATACATAATATACGCAGTTCAGCTGCTTATTCAATATCCGTTTGACAGTTGGTAAACAAAATAGCTGATTGTTTTAACAACATTGATCGTTGTTGACATTTGACAGTGCTGCATTTTAAGTTTTACTCAATATTATAACAATTTGCGTATTTATTGCACAATAATTAATTGAAACTGTATATCAAATACATACATACATAATTGGCCATTACAACCCTTCAGTCTGGATTACGGCCTAGCTTCTCAAATATCAAATATTGAGCTCAATAATGGCGTTAATTGCGATTTACTCAATAAAGATACATATCTGAACACCGTATAAGGGTACCTTGCACAATATTTACAATAAAATATGGACATATTTGATGGAATACTTGAAAACAAGCTTAGGACAGATAGTTATGGTTAGTGTGGTCGCTGTAGTCAATGGTAGTGTGTTGCCTTATTAGGCGTAAGCTCCGGTTGCAACTTAAAAGAAAAAATAAAAAAATACTTCTTTCAACGACACCTCTAGGAACTTTTTGATTTTAATTCAAAATTTCTGATAGTGGGTAATTGAATTGAAAAAGCTTCTTAGATTTGTCGAAATCGACATTAAACTAAATGCCGTGCTGCTAGTGGATACAATTTTCAAGCAAAGGCACTGTTTGGAAAGTGTAATTCTGATCAAATGCTAAAAATATATGGTTATGTGGGTTCATTGCAGCCGTGGTAGTCTAATAAGTCGTGTGTTGGCTTATTAGACGAGAGGCTACAGTTTAAACCCCAGGTCAGTCCTCAGCAGATTTCTGGCAATAATTCTGAGAGTATTTTAGCCTGCCATGAAAAGTTTCTCAAAAATCTGTTGTTCGGAGTCGGATTTAATCTGTGGCTCTGGACGCTCATGTATAAAATTACCGTACACAACATAAGTGTTGTGAGAAGCTAGGTCGTAATCCTGATTGAAGGGTTGTAATGACCAATTATGTATGTATGTGTGTTTACTGTCGGGTGAAATTCTAAACAGGCTTCCTAAAGGACAAGTTGCTAAACAGATATGTGTAACATGAGGAACTCTGAGATCAAGCTATTGCTTGATACAAATTTTCAGCAAATATGCATTTGAAAAAGAGTTAAAAAAGTCAATTATTTTGAATATATTTTCAGAGTATTTTTTAAATAATGAAAGTTTTTATTTCGTTATATACAGTTTATTTGTTAAAATTAAAAATATTTCTTATTTAATTGAAATAACAATGTTAAGAACACATAACAACAATATCGTTTGTTTTTGAAGGCCTATTTACAAAATTAGATTAAAAAACTGGGAAGACTCGGATCGATTTCGTTGTGTTTAACAGCCAATACTCTCCCAGATGCTGCCGCTTTTCCAACTATTATCAGAGGCGGTACTGCTGCTACTGCTGGCTGTACTCCAGGCGCCAGAGTTCCAGACTTCATTACTTCCTGTGCTAGGGGCCACATAGTTGGGAGCTGGTGGTGGTGGTCCATAAGTTTGAGCGGGCACATGTTCGGATTCACTATCGACAATTATCTTAACGGTCTTGACGATTTCGTGAGTTTGTGGCAAAGGTTGGGGAGCTGGTTGAGGAGCAGGTTGAGGAGCAGGCACTGGTGCTGGTTGAGGCTGTTGATATATGGTTTGAGGTGGTGGTTGTTGGTAAATGGGTTGCGGTGGAGGTTGTTGGAAAACGGGCTGAGATTGAGGTTGTTGATAAACGGGCTGAGGCTGAGGTTGTTGATAAACGGGCTGAGGTTGAGGTTGTTGATAAACAGGCTGAGGACGTGGTTGTTGTACCGTATATTGTATAGTTCTGGGTACCGAAACTTGTTGATAAACAGGACGTGAAATGTATTGTGGTTGGGGTTGTGGCTGGGCTTGTACGTATACTGGTCTTGGTGGAGGAGATTGAATAACTTGTACGGGAGGCGAAGGAGCAGAAATCTGTACCGATTGAACTGGGGTTTGCACTTGAATAGGTTGAACATAGACGGGTTTTGGTTGAGGTTGAACAACTTGTACGGGCGAAGGTGCTGCAACTTGTACAGATTGTACTGGAGTTTGAACTTGTACGGGTTGTATTTGAACGTTTTGTACTGGTGCAGGAGCTGGAGCAGAAACCTGTACAGTCTGTACAGGTTGAACGGCGTATGTTTGTACAGGAGCTGCTACAGGTGTCCAACCGGAAGAAGACGAAGATGAACTGGATACTGCTGAGGCGGAAGCTGAACTTCTAGCATAGTTGTCATAATATCCTTGATATTGTTCACGTGGAATAATAACTTTAATAATTTTAACAACTTGTTCATTGTTACCGCCATAGCCACCAGCATTGCCAGCAGAGTAGCCACCAGCGTAACCACTGCTATAGCCGCCACCATATGATTGTTGGCCCCAGCCATTGTTCGAATTATAGCCAGTGTAAACAGGGCGATTATAATTGTAACCACCGCTATAACCACCACTACCTCCACTTCCGTAGCCGCCAGCATAACCGCCACCATAACCACCACCATAGCCGCCGGTATTTTTATTACCACCACCGCTATTGCCTCCCAAAGAACTCAACAAAGCTAATTTGGCACCTAAAAAGGCTTGGGCGGGAGCTGCCATTGCCAAAATGGCCGCCAATAAACAAACGCACACTTTCATTCTTAATGAACACCGGCTTTAATATATCGTTCGGAAAAAAAATCTTATAAAATACACGCAATTCGTACCGCCAGCTGCGGAAAACTGATACTGATTTGCAAGTCTACACACCGATTTATAGTCCAAATTAATTCAATGTGAACTTAACGAAAACTAAATGATACTCGGCTTAAAACTATAAAAAAAAATTGTTAAAATAAAAAAAAAAGATTCAATAAAATGTGTCAATAAATTCTCTGGAAGAGAGAGAACTATTTTTAAAATTCCAGCATAAGCCAAATCTAATTATTATATTGGTCAGCAGCTCTGCTTACTCGCTGCTTGACTTACCAAACAAAAATTATCACTAAATGTGTAATATTTGAAAGAAAAGAAAAAACCTTAAACTTAATTAAGAGTCTAATTGAATATAAAGGAAAATAATTTGAATGTTTACTTAATCAATACAACAACCCCATCTACCCTACCCCTTTCAATGAGATTCATAAATTTCGTCAATTGTACGAGCAGAGAAATTATTTAATCAATCGATTAGCTAAATAGTGATCGTAAATTTATTCGCAAAAAATATTTAAATTCATTATTTTGCTGACTTATAATGTGTTTAAATTATAATTTAATAAATAGTCATACATTTGGTTTTAACCAAATTACACTTAACATGTGGATGCCACGAATTAATGAAAATAATTGCTTTAATAAGAGCATATTTTAGTCAAATGTTTGGATGGTGCTGTTCTTGGTTCCTGGTTAATGGTGGCTTTATTTCAAACCAATTTGCCATCAACATCAATATCATATCCTGAAGCCTTTTTGTTAAACATTATTTGGTATAATTTATAGCTCCTCCAGCGGTGCGGTACAAATCAGTTCAACTTGTACGATTTCTTAAGCAAAAATGGTAAGCACAAAGTCCGGTAAAGGCTGCGGCACGATTTTAGTGGTACATACATACACACATACATAATTGGCCATTACAATTCTTCAGTCAGGATTACGGCCTAGCTTCTCACACCACTTATGTTGTGTGCCTTAATTTTACCCTTGAGTGGCGGGACCTACAGTTTAACGTCGACTCCGAACGACAGATTTTGAAAAACTTTTCATGGCAATTTTTATTTATTCTCAGAGTTTTTGCCAAAAATCTGCTGAAAGGAAGATGCCAAAGAAATATTTTTACATATTTCTTTTTGATGTCGAACTTGGGGTTTAAACTATGGCCACACGTGTAATAAGCCAACACATTATCTACTGGACTACGACGACTTCTTGGATTGATTTTAATAATTCTGCGATTTGTTTTTTCTTACTGCTTTTCGTAAACTGCACATAAATTCAACACAATCCAAGTATACTATGATAAAGACAGAAAGCAATGACAAAATCTAGTTATTTGAAAGAACTTAACTTGCTTTTTCGTTATTAAGTCTTCTGAGATAATAAACTGGGTGTAGGGTGATCACAATTTTTAAAGTCATTGAGCGTTCTTTTGGTAAAAAAAAAACAATCAATCTAATCTAAAAATCTTACTCCATTAGTGTAGAACTGAGCCTAATTTGATAAAGATCGAAACAAACAATGATATAATAATAATAGCTCTGGGCTATATGATGAATGCGTTATAACTTCTCAGTGAACTCGGTCAGTTTCTTCTGGTTGATGAAAGATGTGTACAGTCTGTAGTAGAAATAATTGCACACAACACTTCTTGTTGTTGAAGAAGCTCATAGTGAACACTCTCACTGTACACACAGAATTATTTTTATTGATAAATATCAATCCCGACTTTGCCATCATTTACTAAGCTTCACCTTGCTTCATTTATAATCTTTTTTGCAGACTATTGTCATATGTAATTCACTTCAATTACACATATACATATAATTGGTCATTACAACCCTTCAGTCAGGATTACGACCTACCTTCTCACACCACTTATGCTGTGTGTGTTGCGGGACCTACAGTTTAGTACGGGCAGGATCTACAGTCTAGTACAGGCAGGACTATATGTTATATGTTATATGTTATATGTTATATGTTATATGTTATATGTTATATGTTATATGTTATATGTTATATGTTATATGTTATATGTTATATGTTATATGTTATATGTTATATGTTATATGTTATATGTTATATGTTATATGTTATATGTTATATGTTATATGTTATATGTTATATGTTATATGTTATATGTTATATGTTATATGTTATATGTTATATGTTATATGTTATATGTTATATGTTATATGTTATATGTTATATGTTATATGTTATATGTTATATGTTATATGTTATATGTTATATGTTATATGTTATATGTTATATGTTATATGTTATATGTTATATGTTATATGTTATATGTTATATGTTATATGTTATATGTTATATGTTATATGTTATATGTTATATGTTATATGTTATATGTTATATGTTATATGTTATATGTTATATGTTATATGTTATATGTTATATGTTATATGTTATATGTTATATGTTATATGTTATATGTTATATGTTATATGTTATATGTTATATGTTATATGTTATATGTTATATGTTATATGTTATATGTTATATGTTATATGTTATATGTTATATGTTATATGTTATATGTTATATGTTATATGTTATATGTTATATGTTATATGTTATATGTTATATGTTATATGTTATATGTTATATGTTATATGTTATATGTTATATGTTATATGTTATATGTTATATGTTATATGTTATATGTTATATGTTATATGTTATATGTTATATGTTATATGTTATATGTTATATGTTATATGTTATATGTTATATGTTATATGTTATATGTTATATGTTATATGTTATATGTTATATGTTATATGTTATATGTTATATGTTATATGTTATATGTTATATGTTATATGTTATATGTTATATGTTATATGTTATATGTTATATGTTATATGCTATATGTTATATGCTATATGCTATATGTTATATGTTATATGCTATATGTTATATGTTATATGCTATATGTTATATGCTATATGTTATATGTTATATGTTATATGTTATATGTTATATGTTATATGTTATATGTTATATGTTATATGTTATATGTTATATGTTATATGTTATATGTTATATGTTATATGTTATATGTTATATGTTATATGTTATATGTTATATGTTATATGTTATATGTTATATGTTATATGTTATATGTTATATGTTATATGTTATATGTTATATGTTATATGTTATATGTTATATGTTATATGTTATATGTTATATGTTATATGTTATATGTTATATGTTATATGTTATATGTTATATGTTATACGTTATATGTTATATGTTATATGTTATATGTTATATGTTATATGTTATATGTTATATGTTATATGTTATATGTTATATGTTATATGTTATATGTTATATGTTATATGTGATATGTTATATGTTATATGTTATATGTTATATGTTATATGTTATATGTTATATGTTATATGTTATATGTTATATGTTATATGTTATATGTTATATGTTATATGTTATATGTTATATGTTATATGTTATATGTTATATGTTATATGTTATATGTTATATGTTATATGTTATATGTTATATGTTATATGTTATATGTTATATGTTATATGTTATATGTTATATGTTATATGTTATATGTTATATGTTATATGTTATATGTTATATGTTATATGTTATATGTTATATGTTATATGTTATATGTTATATGTTATATGTTATATGTTATATGTTATATGTTATATGTTATATGTTATATGTTATATGTTATATGTTATATGTTATATGTTATATGTTATATGTTATATGTTATATGTTATATGTTATATGTTATATGTTATATGTTATATGTTATATGTTATATGTTATATGTTATATGTTATATGTTATATGTTATATGTTATATGTTATATGTTATATGTTATATGTTATATGTTATATGTTATATGTTATATGTTATATGTTATATGTTATATGTTATATGTTATATGTTATATGTTATATGTTATATGTTATATGTTATATGTTATATGTTATATGTTATATGTTATATGTTATATGTTATATGTTATATGTTATATGTTATATGTTATATGTTATATGTTATATGTTATATGTTATATGTTATATGTTATATGTTATATGTTATATGTTATATGTTATATGTTATATGTTATATGTTATATGTTATATGTTATATGTTATATGTTATATGTTATATGTTATATGTTATATGTTATATGTTATATGTTATATGTTATATGTTATATGTTATATGTTATATGTTATATGTTATATGTTATATGTTATATGTTATATGTTATATGTTATATGTTATATGTTATATGTTATATGTTATATGTTATATGTTATATGTTATATGTTATATGTTATATGTTATATGTTATATGTTATATGTTATATGTTATATGTTATATGTTATATGTTATATGTTATATGTTATATGTTATATGTTATATGTTATATGTTATATGTTATATGTTATATGTTATATGTTATATGTTATATGTTATATGTTATATGTTATATGTTATATGTTATATGTTATATGTTATATGTTATATGTTATATGTTATATGTTATATGTTATATGTTATATGTTATATGTTATATGTTATATGTTATATGTTATATGTTATATGTTATATGTTATATGTTATATGTTATATGTTATATGTTATATGTTATATGTTATATGTTATATGTTCAATCGAAGGTGAATTTATACATTGCCCGAATAAGCAAAACAGTAGCGCTTTATGTAAAAGTTGTCTTCGAAATATTCTTCAAATATTGCGACCCGGATTTGTATCTAATGAGGAGCTTTTGAAAGTTAACTTTCAGGAGTATATCAACGTCAAGATAAGGAAGAGTAAATGTGGCGAAATTAGTACAATCAACGAAAACTCTGATGGTACTTATCATACTGCTCTGACATGAGCAATTTATTCTTGCGGAAACTATTTACGTCGCGTACTAAAATTTATGTCACGTCATAAAGATAGGTTAGGTTAGGTTAGGTCGGAGTGGTAACTCTGATCTCACAAAGCTCACTTGAGCACGCATAGCGGCCCGTTGTGATGCACACGGGTGAACGCAGTCCCTGTACTGACCAAGTTCCACCAAAATCAGAGGAAGAAGTTAGTCAGCGCAAGAGCTGACTTATGACTTATCGTCATAAAGATAAGTTTGGCGCAATTCTTAACGAATGGCTTGGAGAGTAAAAGAATTTCTGTAATTTTATTTTAATATTATGCAAATTTCATTAAAATATGCTGGGCATATTGCATAAAAGAAAAACAAACAGTTTGGTTATCTTAAAAATATTTAATTTCACAAAAAATTATTTATTTCGTCATAAGCATTCAACTGAATTCTTAAATTTTTTCTATTTGTTCGTACTAAAATATTTATTTAAAAAAATCGTAAAAACATTAACTATTTTTGTGTGTGTGTTATATTTGGTTAATGACTATAAAAAAATTGTTTAAAAAACTAGAAAAACTTTTTAAGTTTTTACTAACAACCAATGCTTTCCCAAACACCACCATTTTTCCATGAGCCCACATTACTGTTGGCATTACTCCAGGAGCCAGAATTCCAGGCACCATTATTACCTGTATAAGGAGGTACATACTGGGGAGCTGGTGGGCCATAAGTTTGAGCGGGAATGTGCTGAGTTTCACCATCGACAACAACATTAACTGTTCTTACTTGTGGCAAAGGTTGTGGTTGTTGATAGATGGGTTGTTGTACAGTATATTGAATGGGTCTAGAAACATATACTGGCCTTGGAGCTGGGATCGGAGCGGGAGCTGAAATTTGAACACTTTGCACTGGTTGAGCAGAGTATGTTTGTACTACGGGTGCTGGAGCTGGTACAGGTACCCAACCAGCCGATGAAGAAGATGATGCAGCCGCAGCCGCTGATGAGCTTCTGGCATAACTTTCAACATTTACTTGAGGTTCCTCAATAACTTTAATAACCTTAATAACTTGTTCATTGCCTGCATTATAACCTCCAGCATAACCGCCATTATAACCGCCATTATAACCTCCAGAATAACCGCCATTATAGCCACCATAACCATAGGATTGTTGACCCCAGCCATTGTTGGACGAATAGCCAGTGTAAACGGGACGATTGTAGTTGTAACCACCATTATAACCTCCACCATTACCATAACCACCAAGATAACCGCCACGATTTCCGTAACCACCAGCACCGCCACCAATTCCGCCGCCAATTCCGCTTTTTAATGCACCCAACAAGGCCAATTTGGCACCCAGTAAGGCTTGGGCAGGGGCAGCCATTGCCAACAGGGCAACCAATAAACCAATGTACAATTTCATTCTCAATAGATGGACCGTTTAATACACGCAATTCACACCGTCAATAACCGCAGACAACTGATGCTAATTGATAACTTTACGCACAAATTTATAGCCACAAGTAAATTCAGTTTAAACATAACTTCAGGCCAATTTAATTTAATCTTTACCAATTCAAATCCACATGTTCGAAATATGAATACATTTTCTAGATGAGATGAGCGCTGTACGGCATAAGAACTATTTTAATCTCAATTTATTTAAGCTCAACAAAATTCAATTTTTTGATTGCTTATTTGCGCTCAGACTCTATCTTCCAGAAATCATTTACATACAGTGTGTAATAAATATTCCATCAATAGAAAAAACATATCTCTCTGCACTTAAGCGATAGAAAATAATTCCATGTTTACTTAATAAATAAGTAAACGGAGATATGTTTGTATAATACAAAGCAAAAATGCTTAACCCTACCCATTTTATGATGTACTATGACGTTTGCAGAGATTTAGCATCTTTCCGCAGTTAGTACGTGAGAAAAGTACTCATACTCGTAAATTTAGTCACACCATTGAGTGATTTATCTCATCCCAATAACAATAACAATTTATAAAACATAAATTTATGAGATCTCTTTGTAAATATGAGGCACGGCACAGTGGTTTAAAACGACAATAAGGCAGATTTACTGCATTCCAATAGTAAACGGGTGATAGTTCCAAGGCATAGAAACGTTTCGAAAATGGAGGGATGGAGAACTTCAGGCCTATTAGCTTCTCCATTTTCATGTTTATGGCCTTGGAGAGACTCCAGTTTGAATTTATACTAAGTAATTTGGTTGGGGTGCTTGAAATCACAGCCAGCCAATATACGTAAGGGGCTGCTCAATTGCGACTACTCTACACTAAATAGTCTGAGTCATGTTAAAATTCCTGGCGTGTACACAAAACACCTTTGATGTGTTCTTTAATTGCTGACGTGCGGAACTTTATTAATAATTCCTTATATACCATGCGAATGTGTGGAAAGAGTACTCAGCAATTTTTGACGGAATTCGACATTACTGGTACAAAGTCGAGGTGATTTCCCTCATCATTAGTTTTTTTTTCCCATTATGCTAGGTGAGATAATAAAACGGGCTGTAGATCGACCAGAAGCACTGCTATCGGAGATATATTGTGCATAATCTAACATTCCAAATAAGACCTTTAAGGAATTCAATCACATTAAGGTGGTAACTGATTATAATCTTCGTTAGTTGTTTCCTTCTATGCTGGGTGAGATAAAGTAATGGCGCTAATGATAGGCTGTATAACAGGGCGTAGATCTATTCATATAAACTATAAACCTGTTGAGAAGAGTATTCCTGTGCTTGATCTGCAACGGCTTGATTGGCAACGAAGCAGCCAATCCTTGATTTTAGTCGTTCACACGATAACCTCGAAAGAATATCGTATGTGGGCCCAGTCACTGGGCATACTTTCTTCCAGCAATATTTTACAAGTAAGGCAGTGTATGCACGGTAGCATCAGGACCAACAGCATTCTTGTTCTAAAGTCATTGGATTTGAACTCTGCAGAGCCCGTTAGGAGTGTTTACCATGGTTCCGGCCCGTCTCTGTAAGTCTTCAACAAGATTCGCGGTCAATTAGGGACAGATTTGTCCCTCGTTTCTACAATCCTTCTGTCCTTATAGTCCTCACGTCCACGTAACTAACCTAATGTGGCAAGCATTAAAGTTTTCTAAAATGTTGAGGAGACCTATGCACTCATATATCATTTTCGAGGTGACTATAAAAGGGATTTTATAGCTGCTTGACTATTCCAAAAAGCCACACCCTTTTAAATGAAGAGAAAAAAATATACGCTGAAATGTTTTTACCGAAAACGTACATACATATGTACATACATAATTGGCCAATACGGCCTAGCTCCTCACACCACTCATGTTGGGTGCTTTAATTTTATACGTAAGTGGCGGGACCTACAGTTTAAAGTCGACTCCGAATGACATATTTTTGAGAAACTTTTTCATGGCAGGTTTATTTACTCTCTCAGAGTTTTTGCCAGAAAACTGCTGAGAGGATGTCGCCGAAGAAATATTTTTTTTCATATTTCGTTTAGATGTCTGACCTGGGATACGAACCCGGGCTTTATGTCTAATAAGCCGACACACTACCTACTAGACTACAGCGACTTCTTTACGGAAACTGTCACGGCTATATAGCAGCAAGCGATGTTATCAATTCAGTTGAAGTCGCTATAGTCTAGTAGGTAGTATGTTAGTTTATTAGACGTGAGGCCACGGTTCAACCCTAGGTCAGACATCAAAACGAAAATACAAAAAAATATTTCTTCGGCGACTTCCTCTCAGCAGATTTCTGGCAAAAATTCTGAGAGTAAATAAAATTGCCATGAAAAGTTTCCTCAAAAACCTGTCATTCGAAGTCGACCTTTAACTGTAGGCAGCGCCACCCATGTATAAAATGAACACAACTATGTAAGTGGTGTGAGAATCTGACTGGAAGGGTTGTAATGAATAATTATGTAATATATGTGTTATAGTTTGCTCCACTGTTAATTATGGATCGAAAAGAATCTAAAACATACAACTTTATATTGATTGAATATTTATTATTCTTCTTTCTGCCTATTAACAATGTTTACATGGTTTTATTTCCATATCCTCTTTTAAACAGAAATACCCAACATATCTTTATAGCAGTTCTCAAGCATTGTATTCATATTCATTCAGAAATTAAAAAAAAATTAGCAAAAAGATTTCTACGCAATAGCAAACAAAATCTTAGACAATAGTACGCGCGATTAGCATTATTAGGTAATAGTCAAATATAAAATCAAAAATAAAAATACAAAAATAAATAAGAAACAAAAAATAAAATGAAATGAATATGAATATGAAATAATAAAAAATATAATTTTAAAAATTATTTTTTTTTTTAATTTTTAAGTGTTAATTGCTAAAAATTGTTCGCCTATACAAAATTAAACGTACAAATTTCACATATTAAATGCCAATCCGTTGGACAGAAACACAATTAGTCTAAAAAACAGAGAAATACTATGGGTGACTGACTTATCATGTCTAGCAGCGCACATGTTCAATGCGTTTATCTTAAATACATACTTGAATGTTAGTTCACGGCGAACTTAAGTAAACGCATGTGTCAATACAATGAATTTGATATGGAAAAATCATACAAACAATCACATTCAAATTTCAAAATTTTACATCTTATTTGTAAGATGCGATTTCAACACTTTACGTTAATAGAATATTCAATGTTATATACTGATTGTTAAGTTTATAGCTCGAAGAGTGATGCTATTTTCAAGAATATATTTCAGTTTGAATTAAAATTTTCTACGAAAATAAAGTAAAAATCAAATATAAAGGGTGTGATATTAAAAACAGCTTCAATAAAAATATATTGCAAAATAAATTTCAGAAGAAAACAATTTTGCATTTGATTTTACGAGTATAAAACAAAAGACTTAAGAAACAAACTTTTTATACGAGTAAACGTACATTTATTAAAAACGTGTCATTTCCGGAATTCTTTTTTGTGCTCTTTTCTTTTAAATATCTAGTAAAGTATGATTGCTAAGAAATGAATGTGTTTCCTTCTTTAGGAGCACAGGCTCGGCCATGTCGTTCGAATGGAGGAGGATGCTCCGGCGAGACGGGTATTTGATTCGGGAATCTACGAAATCGACGAAAAGGATGATCTTGTAGCCGTTGGAAGGACCAAATCGAGGAAGTCCTATCATCGATTGATGTGACCAACGGCTGTAGGCGCGCAAGGAGCAGAGGCGCCTGGAAGAATCTGTTGCGGCAGGCCGAAATCCGTTGAACGGGTTGTTATGGCCAATTAAGTAAGTCCTTCTTTAGACGAAATAAATTTTTCTTAATTTTTAAGCGAATATCTTTTTAGTAAGAAATGCGTAAAAGCCATTGAAGTTAGGTTAGGTCTAAGTGGTAGCGCTGATTACTAAAACCCACTTGAGCACGCATAGCGACCCGTTGTGATGCCAAATGAAAGCGTAGGCCCTACACTGTTCGAATTCGATCAAACCAGCGAGGAAGTTGGTCAGCGTAAGGACTGCACATTAAAAGCACCACTGTCCTACGCTGAAAGTCAGCCTGAAAGTTTAATAAACGAAGCTATATCGGTGAAGTAGCTGTAGTCTAGTAGTTAGTGTTTTGGCTTATTAGACGTAAGGCTACGGTTCAAACCCCAGGTCAGATATCAAAACGAAATAGGAAACAATATTTATTCGGCGATTTTCTCTCAGCAGATTTCTGGTAAAAACTCTCGGGAGTAAATAAAATTATCATGATAAGTTTCTCAAAATTCTGTCGTTCGGAGTCGACTTTAAACTGTAGGTCCCGCCAGTCATGTATAAAATTAACACACACAACATGTGTGGTGTGAGAAGCTAGTCTGGAATCCTGAATGAAGGGTTGTAATGGCCAATTTGTACGTATGTATGTATGTATGTATATCCTTGACATCAATGGATGATAACTCCGTTAAGCTGACAAGGAATGAAGAGCCAAATAACTTAAATCTGTACCTCGCAAGAAATGGGTTTTGAAAAAGAAAATGGGCAACCCACATCCACGGCACAAGTCCTACAGTCTCTCGGCATGCCGTCCTATAACGCAATGACCTGTTATTATGGTCACTGCGATTGAGATGACATTGCGATCAAGTGCGAGTATTTGGTTGGTGAGCCCTCTATCCATCGTGGGCTAAGTGAGTCTGGCAGTGCGGCAAGATTCGTCTTTGACCTAAGAGAGGTATGGCTTCCGAAGGAATTTTTTCCCAATGGCCAATGGTTATGGTTAATTGGCCAATGTCCGATTTAATTGGCCATTAGGCAATTTGGCATACCCAAATCGATTGACGAGGCTGCCGAAAAGAGTGCACCATCTCTGGCGAGCTCGTCGGTCCCGCTGTCCGTGTGCTCAGGAACCCATGCAAGAGAGAAGCCTTTGAAGTACCAATCAAATATTTTTCATATCACAGTATACCTTCCCCAAAGAACGAAATGTATATTACAACATATGAAAACGTTTCTGTTTTAACACCAAGTCAATGATTTATAAACGCAATTGGAATTAATGTCACCTTCTTACCACTGCATTGTAATTAAATAATAACTTTGATTAAAAATACTAACAAATGACAGTGTCCTCAAAAACTGTTCATGCTTAAACAATTACATCCGTTCAAGAATTAAAAGCAACGACACTTTGTTAGTTAATAATGACAGCAATAAAGTTTATATAAAAGCCTAGACATTTTTAAACAATAAAAACACTCTTTAATTAAACAGACTGTAAACAACTGTCATCGAAATGACGTCTGTCATGTTAAGGATTTGTGAAATCATAATAATATTCTGTCTATTGACTGTCTGTTTGGAAGGAAAGTCACTGAAAGCATTCGAAAATAATGTAAACGGCAGACCAAAAAGAGGTTTTGCACACTATGGCGGCAATGGCAAGTTAAAAGAAATTTTTATTATCAAACGTTTTAATTTCAAAAGTTTTTAATTTTTCTTTAAATAGATTTTAGCTCTTCCATAGAACTCAGTTCACCTGTTTTGCAATATGGTGACAGTGGCCATCAATATTCTATTAGTAGCTTAGATAGCGGTAGCCATTTTGACTCTGCTGGATCTAGCGGTGATCCTTGGTCTGCATCTGGTCTTTCGCCAGGCTATGAAGTTTATCTAGAGCCTTCTTCGCATGTTGACACATCTTCAGCTTTAGATATCTCATCTCATCATGCTCTAAGCAGTTCTTTTGGTTCCTCAGATATAATTTCATCGGATGCACATGCATCTTCTTTGGGCTCAGTACATCCATCATCTGATTACATTACAAGCTCTGCATATTCTGGCGAATCGGGCTATTCAGCCCATCTTGTAAGGCCCAGCTCACAATTACATACACAGATTAGTAGCAGTAGCATTGGTTATGGCTCTGGCATTGATGGCGGTATTCATGATCATGGCGTTTCAGCAATAAGTGATAATATTGACTTTAATAATGTTGCCGATATAAAAAGCAAACATTATTCCAAATCGTATGGTAAATAACTTATTTGAGTATGATTGAAATTAATTTTGAGCAGTTTTTTGTTTGTTTGAGTGAGACATAAAGACTCTTAACTTGTAATTTCATTTTGATGCGTGTGTGCTATTAGTTGTGCTAAATATGAAGAATAATTTCTAATAAAATGATATGGGATTTTTAAAAACCCCAATAGAAAATGTATGGCAAGACTCCTTGTATGGTATGTTATTGGAAATTTTACAAGAAAACATTTTTTTTGGTTTTAAAATATTTTAAACACTTTAAGGAATAATATTTTTAATTCCCCTTAAATGTTTATGGCCTTCAAATTTATAGAATTAAAGGATCCTCTGCAATTAAGCCATTACCTTAGGAAGTACTAAATGCTACTTTAGAATGATGAAAATTGAAATTCACCCTTAAGGTGCACTGTAAAGATAGAATTAAAAAACAATACTCTTGTACTGTCAAATCTTGGCTTAATAAACAATATTCAGAGTTGACACTAGGAAAACCAAACGTTAGAAATGGTGTGATATGGTAAATGCAACAGAACGAGCACTAAGGCCGATACGTACCAGAGATCAGCAATAAATATTCAAAAAGATGAGTAGATTCTAATCATACTCACAATTTCTGACACTTATACGCATTCATACTTATTTTAATATCATACTCATACTACTCATATTTAAAGTTTGAAGTTCTCCTCGTAGTCATTCTTAACAATACGTATGATGTTATTGATTTCGTCTCTTCATGACTCAATATTTACAAGAATCACAAAATAAAGAGTTTACAATTAAGCAAACAGAATCAAATGAATGATTTTGAACAATGATTCTGAACTTTATTTAAAGCTGTTCCAGCAAAAAGAAAAAATTTCGAATTTAAGCGTCGATATGTCTGTTGACAGCTTGTTGTGAAAGGACTTCAAAATGCGTTAAAACGCAACAATATACTGGCAAGATCACAGCTTTAGTATCTTCGAATGTGTTTGGGAGAGTACTCATCGACTATCTTAGAAAGGCAGTAGTAGAAGGCTTATTTGTCGTGAGCCCCTGATTCAAAATCCACCTCACACATCTCGGACAAAAAATTGTTTTTCGGAGACTTCTGGTAAGCAGTCTTCTGGCAAAAACTATGAGTTTAGTAAACAAGCTTAGAGATCGAACTACAGATTCTTAAGAAACTTTTCATGTCAATTTTATTTACTCACAGAGTTTTTGCCGGAAACTCGATGAGAGAAAGTCACCGAAGAAATACTTTTTCTTACTTCGTTTTGTTGGAGATGTTTGAATTGAACCGTGGCCTCACGTCTAACCAGCCAATGCACTATCTACTAGACTACGACTATTGCATTGCGTTATTGAAATGTTTAAGCGTTTGTCAGCCCAAATTAGCCTTCATCCGTTTTCTAGTTTCTAATTTCTACTGGGCAGTTGTGCAAAAAAAAAGAGAAAACAAAAATAAATAAAAGATAGGAGAAAAAAGTAATAGTTAATCACACCATTAACGCTGATGTTCTAATGAAATTTATTAAATTCGCTTTAAAACAGCTTTCGATCATATTTAGGAAATTCTACATTTTATGCAGTCAGTTTCATATCTTCTGCTATTTACTTGGTAAATTAGCAACTTTCGCCATATGTACTGGAATAAAACACACATCAACATCATTGCTATTAAACATAACTGTACAGATTAAGTATTTCATTAGAAAATAGTTTGTTCTGTTAGAACTTAGTTTTCATTTGCTTCAAGTCAATATTTAATATCAAATAGTATCCACAAAATAGTAAATCTAAACTTATTCTATGATCTATTCCTCTATATGGCTTTATTTATTGTATATTATGCTATGATCTCAAATTTCTTGGCATCTTATATGAAAAACAGTAAAAAAAGAAAGAAAGAAAGAAAAAAATACTCGCAAAAATATTAAATATTCCCACACCCATATTTATAAAATTAGCTTTTCTTCATAAATGCTGATAGACGACGTACATATATACTCGTACATATGTAAATATTTAACAAATTTAAATTGTAAGGAATGATTTTTTAAGAGCTATAGGAAAATTTAAAAAAAAAACACATAAAATTCAGAAAAATGCATGAAATCTTTATTTGAATCGATTCATATAATTTAATGTTTGAAGATTATTTCATGCAAATGTTGACCGCGACTGGGCCTCAAATGGTCCATCCGCTTAGTCCAATTTAGGCATACTCTTTCCAACAGGCGTTAAATCGCACGATCTAGGCGGCCAATTGACCGGTCCCGAACGTGAAATAAAATATTCACCGAACTCGCCTCTGAATAAGTCAATTGTTACGCGTGCTGTGTGGCATGTGGCACCGTCTTGTTGAAACCACATGTCATGCAAGTCAAGCTCTTGCGTTTTGGGCAAAAAAGGTAGATATCATCTCACGGTAGCGCTCACCATTCACAGTTGCGTTACGATTCGCAGCATCTTTGAAGAAGTACGGTACAGTCCATAAACGGCACCAAACTGTGACTTTTTCTGGATGCATTGGTAGCTTTTGCAAAGCTTCTGGCTGATCTTCACTCCAAAATCGACAATTCTGCTTATTTACCTATCCATTGAGCCAAAAATGAGCTTCGTCACTGAACACAATTTTTCGATAAAGAAGCGGATCTTCGGAGCACGCATGTTGATAATAAAATTCAATGATTTGCAAGCGTTGTTCGTTTGTAAGACGATTCATGGTTAAATTATAGACCAAACTGAAGATGTTTGACAGTGAAACAAAACGCGAAACGTGCGTGAGCTGTTTAAACCAGTGTTGCCAAAAAGATAATAGCTAAAAAATCACCCTTTATTTGAGTGTGTGTAAATAATTAAATCAGTACAAGTATTTCTAAAATGCCGTAATACATACATACATATGTGTGTTTGTATTGTATTTAGTATTTGTTTAAGTTAAGAAGCGTGTACGCAAGTGAATTGTCTGTTTGTGTAATAGAAAAACAAAAGACTTAGGAAACGAACTTTTTATGCATGAAAGCAACTTTTCAATGAAATTTTTAATTTTTTTCTACAAAGAAAAAAACAAAAAAAAAGCGTAAACAAACATGAATGGCATTTTATTAACTAGAGTGACATTTTATTAAAGCATCATCTTGAGACGAGATTTAGAAACAAACAAAAAAAAAAATTTAATAAAAAATCATGTTACGCATGAAAATCAATTGATCTTGACCTTGTATTTAAACTTGTGTGATGAGTTTAATTACAACATCTGACTTTGTTTAGATGTCTGAAACTGTAGGTAACGCCACTTATGAATAAAAATTAACACACGCAGCATGGGTGGTGTCAGTAGCTTGGTTGTAATCCTGACTAAAGCTTTGTAATAAGCAATTAAGTAAGTATGCTGCTTTAATCCTTTAGAGTCTTCAATTTATTGCAATATGGTACACCTAGAAGATGAGTAAGTGGATTTTCAAGCTCATTGTGGTTGTGTTGAACACTAAACTACACAGTCCGTCATAATGAAACAGTTTAATGCTATTTATTGACTTCAAGAGAGTAGTGTGAAATGCATATGTGATCAAGCATAAAAGAATTTCATCCACAATCATTGGTTATATTAAAACTATGTGCGATAAAGCGAACAAGTCGTATTAGGTAAGGTTCGTTCATATTTTCTTCTCCGCTATTATTTCGATGAAAGAATGACTGAAATAGCCTTCCATAAAAGAAGAATAATTTAGAGGATTGACTCATATCTCGAAGATTCGATATAAATGTTAAGGCAAATCAACTAGTCATTATAAGTGCCGAAGGCCAAACAATTAAACGAGTTATTTTAAACGGTGGGATTGAAGGCAATAACCAAAAATATTGCTAGGGTTCATCTGGCAGTAATATGAATATGTCTAAGTATATCAAATAAACCAATTCTACATAGATGGCGAATGTTATTTTAATTTTTTTTTTAATTATAGATCCCACTTTTTTACTTCCTCTCCTTCTTCTCTTTCTCTTCTTACAGACTATTTGCATATAGTCCGTATGGTGTACTATTTTTTATATGTTCAAAAATGGCCACCGATCTTCTAGAGAATTTTCATATATTTTTTGACTAACCATCCAAAAATCGATTTTCTCAAAATTGAATATCTCGACTCACAGAATTAGTTCAGCTATCCCACTACCACGGTTGGAAAGAGCACCCTCTCTACTCTTATCTATTATCCTCTCCCCTTTAGGACATTTGTACAGTGGGTCAACTTGACCTCCGCTATTGTTCGCGAATAGCCGTCAATCCCGTTTCGTCATTGTGCCCAACAAGTTTATTTTGAATGAAGATTTGAATTTACACTCTTTGGCCGTCTCTCTTTGTATACATTAGACAAAGTGTACGTCAATAAGTCAAGAATAATACAAGAGTTAAAGGATAAGATCATTCGGCGTATTAGCGACATTGAACCTCCAACAATGTGTTAGAGTCATACAGAATATGTACCTAGATATGCCATCGAAGCTGTGGCGAGTTTCAAAAAGTTTCCTTTATTTATGACCACATTTTGTTAGGAAGACATAAATTTGAAAAATTTGATTAAAAAAAATTTTGTTTCTTCGCTCCAATGCTGCTAACATACCAACCAGAGATCAGAAATGAGTATTCAAAAAAATCGATAGATTCGAATCATATTCATAATTTCTGATACTTATACGCATTCATACTTATTTTAATTATCATACTCATACTACTCATGTTCAAAGTTTGAAGTACTCATCGTACTCATACTTAACAATACGCATGATGTTGTTGATTTCGACTCTCCATGACTCAGCATTTACAAGAATCACAAAATACATAAGTATGATTCGCGTACGCACACTTCCAATACTCACTAGAAGGTTGTGTGTTTGCTTTGCTTGCTGTCTTTGTCCTTTTCTTTCTTTGTTTTTTTTGTAAATGAAACACGAACTAAGACTGTAAATATTGATGTATGATTCGAATCATTCAAATCATTTATGAGTATTATAAGTATTTTTCTAATTTTTTATATAATCTGAATGAGTAGGCGTTGGAATCAAATATATTTCGAATGTTATGAGTTTGATGTCAACGTTGTACTCATACTCATTGCAATCTGTACTTATAAATCAATGTTGTAGTGAGTACGAATAAATCAGAGAAGTTGAATTTCAATACTGTTGACTCACTCATACTCAAAATTTCATGAGTACTTATGAGTAAAGCGAAAAAACGTTTCATTGCTGATCTCTGATACTAGATAAAATGATCTATTAAGGCATTCTTCAATTTAGTGTTGAGGGTTAGAAACTCGCGTCTCAAATCATTTTGAGGCTATAGGATCGCGTAAAATATTTGATTTTCAAAAACTTTTGAAAAGATTTTATTTTTTTTGGAAATAAAACACAATTTGAACAAATTTTTAAATAAACTAAATATCGAATAACAACATTTATTTACTAAAACATTAAAATTTTCTATTGTTTCTTATTATTATTATTATTAAACTACAAATATCAGTAAGCATCTGTATGTTTTAGCTCGTTAAATACAAATTAAATTGAAAAGAAAAAAAAAAATAAACAACAATTTAAGCACAACAACAATATGAACACAATACAAAATTATTGCACAATTTGTTGTATTATTTAACATCAACTATAATAGCAACAAAACAACAACAACATCTTCCTTGAACGTGCCATTAGACAGACAAACAGTCGCCATCATCTGCAAAAAAAAAAAAAGGCAACAGAGAAAAACCAAGAAAAAGTAGTAACGCACATGCATACAAGTTTCTAAAATACACACTTTTCTTTGGTCTGATAATTATTATGGTTGTTACTACTTTTTTATTTTTACAAGTTTTTCTTTATTTTTACTTTTAGTTGTTGTTGTTGTTGTTGCTATTGCATTTGGTTTTTCTTTTTTCTTTTCCAATTTATTGTATATTATTTAACACCATCTGATAATGAATGAAGAACGCAATCACAGCTTAAAAACGAGATTTATAAACTTAACTAAACGTATGTATTCGTAGAGGAGAGTAAAAAAAGGATGGAAAACAAAATGAAAATAATACATCACACGCACGCATTCAAACTTGAACTCAAATAAAATTCAATCTTCTTCTTCTTCTTCATCTTCTTTTTCTTTATGCTTCTTTCTTTTTTTGGTTAAACACATTTGATCGAATTTTTTGTTTTTTTTTCTATCATCATATCCGCATTTATGGTTTGGGATCTTTGAATTCATAGGTGGTGCTGTAGCTTAAGGCACCTTTGCCATGATTAATGCCCGGAACTGGTTTACTATCGAAATCATGAGAATCAAGGTGTACATCGTGACCATAACTTATGGGCTCATGTTCGTATTGGGGATAATGTTGATGTTCATAGCCACCACCATATCCGAGATGTTCACTGGCAGCCGATGACTCATGATATTCGGCACCTTCAGCATAATCACTGGGAAAGTGTGATTCTTGCAAGTGGTCACCGTAAGAACCCAAAGACTCATAGTTGTGGGTTTCGCTTTGAACTAAACCCCCACTAAAGTCATGGGCCTCAACTTGGCCATCCAAATGGCCACCATAATGGCCGGAAATCACACCAGCCTGTAGATAGCCAGCCATAAGAGTAATGCTTAAACAAATGATGTAAGGCGACATGTTTTTAATGTCAATAAATATCCTTTCGTATCCTTTTTTTTAATTCCAAAATTATGTTGAAGACAATCAAAAAACAGACAGAAATACCGCTTTGTTTTGACGTTGCAAGTAGACTAATTTCTTGGTGGTAAGTTGAAAGCGTTTTATATATGAATGTTGCAATCGATTTGAAAAGCATAAATACAGCAGAAATCATAACAGAAAAATCGAAAAAGCAAGAAACAAAACAAAAAACCAAAAAAAAACCAAAAATACTGGAAAAGAAAATTGCTCATAAGCGAAACAAAAGCTAATGATGATACTGAATTTTATTTTGAATTTCGCGGGGTAGGCGACTACATCGTCATGCGGCATTCATACTTCAGTTGTATACTATCCAGAGGGGTATATAATGAGTCAGCAGGCGGATTAGAAAGATAGACAAACGGTCAGGTGGTTACGTTATTAGATACATTTATATATATATGTATGTGTACGTGAGTGTGTATATACTCCATATGCTACATTTAAGTGGTATTATATCTATATAGTACATACTTAATAATATTATTATTTGCTATACACTGGTATAGTTTTCTAATAATAAGGATATTCACAATACCGTTTTAATTTTCTAAAAATCTAAAGAATCTGCCTGCTTAAGTCCTGAATATTTCTAACTTTCAACTGCTTTGTATTGATAGAAAATACCTTTTTAAACTGATGACCACGAGCAGAATATGCTCATCTAGCAACTGTCTATTCTGTAATTGATATTCCTGCATTAAAGTCTAGCAAAAAATACATTTGCCAACTAAAATATGTGAAAGAAAAACTAAAATAGGTAATGTTAAAATCCTTTAGTCGGGATTACAAAATAGCTTCTCACACCACTCATGTTTTATTCACGTGTAGCGAGACCTACGGATTTGAGAAACTTTTAAAACCAATTCTTTTTACTATAAGAGTTATTGCCGGAATCGGTCAGTCGCCGTAGTCTAGTAGGTAGTGTGTTGGCTTATGCGACATAAGGCCGCGGTTCAAACCACAGGTCAGACATCAAAACGAAAATATAAAAAAAAATATTTCTTCGGTAACTTCCTCACAGCAGTTTTCTGGCTAAAACTCTGAGAGTAAAAAAAAAAACCTGCCATGAAAAAGTTTCTCAAAAAATTTGTCGTTCGGAATCGACTTTAAACTGTAGGTCCAGCCACTCATTTATAAAATTAATGCACACAACATGAGTGGTGTGTGACGCTAGGCCGTAATATTGTCTAAAGGGTTGTAATGGCCAATTATGTATGTCATTGCCAGAAGATTGATGAGAGGAAGTTGCCGAAGAGAAAATTTTTTTTTGTTCATTTTGTTCGAAGTGTCTTAGCTAAGGTTTGAACCATGTTGTGACTTTATTCGACACAAACATGTTTGCCTATTCACATTCAACAATGTCTCAATGCACCTGTCATCAATTTTACATAGATACATAATTGATCATTACAACCTTTTAGTCAGGACTACGATCTAGCTTCTCACACCACATATGTTGTGTGTGTTAATTTTATCCATAAGTGGACCTACACATTTTTGAGAAACTTTTCATGGCAATTTTATTTAATCTCAGAGTTTTTGCCAGAAATATACTGAGAGAGGAAGTCACTGTCATATTTCGTTTTGTTGGAGATGTCTGACTTGAGGTTTGAACCGTGGTCTTACGTGTAATTGGCCTAAACACTACCACTACCGCTATGGCGACATTAGTAATTTTTCGAATAGAAAAATTTCTCTTCTGAAAGGTATTAATTTGATTTCAGTTTGTTCAGAAGGGAGGCGCATAATGGTTGTAAATCCAGTCGTTTAAAATAATTGTTGAGTTGAGGTTCTACAGGAAGGCGATGATATGTTGTACGGTATAGAATGTCTTCTCCAATTTTATGTCCTTATTAATCCCAAAATCGGATCCTGTGAAAGAAGAATAACTCCCTGAACACTAGTTAATGAATATTGGGCTTGAAACGACTTCTATACTGCACAAATCTCTTCTGAAAAGAGCAACTGAAATCGAAGATAAGAATGTCGCTTGGTTAACTCTCTTAGTCTTCTGAGACAATTGAATATACACTTAATCGCTATATCCGTAGACCCATGACTCGTAATCGGTTTTAACTCGTTTGGTGCAAGTTAGAATCATTGTTGAGCGAACGTCTTAGGCCCAGCGTATTCTAAAGCGCTTAAAATTTAAACCAGTAGGGTACAAACATGAAACGTATGTCGAGTGATGAATACAATTCCTAGCAAATCTTGTTACTTGTTTTTGTTGAGTGCACCAAAGTGCAATCCAATAATTTCTATGTATTTCTCCCAACCACTATAACCACCCCTAATATTTTTGTAACACATAATGTTACATTTGTAAATAATAATTAAAAACAAAAGAAGATTGTTAATCGTATGTCCTATTGACCAATAGAATGCCAATTAGTTTTTAAGTTAATACAAATAAAATTATTACTTTAATAAATGGACAGACACACAATATTTATTGTTTAATTATTTAATTACCAGCTTGCGACATAGTGGCTATTTTAAATTGTGTTATTTCATCAAGAAATTATTAGTATTCGGACATTAAATGGTAATCATAAGAAATCAATCCGCTATTACAACTAAAGTCCCGTAATTACTTATCAAATCATTAAAGCAAAAAAAAACAACAAAAACAACAAAAAAAAATAAAATAATAACTGGGCGAACATCTTTGCAACAAGTTGTGGCATTTTGGGTAATAACATTAAAAAGGCATATCGTCTCACTGACCAAGTTTTCGCTTTTCATTTTCGTAGACGTCGTGGAAAAGCGGTTTCCATAAAAACGAAAACTTCCTACTTCAGCTGGTTGAGTGGTAAAGTGAGTGACATGTATGTTATGCACTCACTCATTCAATAGAAATTTGCTTATGTTGTTGTATTTGTTGTTTTATTTCCTTTTATGATTTCTTGTTTTCTTTTTGTTACTTTCAGATGAAATTCAAATTTGAGTTTTTTGCTTAGTGGCGTTTTATTCGAATAATTTATAACACTAAAGAGTAATTTTTTTAACTTTTGTTTCATTGTGATTACATTGAATAGAGAAATGTTACATCTTATGATGGATAAACATTAAATGGCTTGTCTTAAACAGTTTGTAAAGGAATAAATTGTTTAAAAATATTAGAGCTCAAGACCATAATGTCTTGAATGATTCGAATCATTCATAAAAATTTACAATCTTAGTTGTTGTTGCTTTTACAAAAAAAGAAGAAAGAAGAAGACAAAGACAGGTAAAAACACAACCTTCTAATATGTATTGTAGTGTTCGTACGCGAACCATACTTATTTTGTGATTTTTGTAAATGTTGAGTCGAAATCAACAACATTATGCGTTTTGTTAAGTATGAGTACGATGAGTATATCAAACTTTGAATATGAGTAGTATGAGTATGATACTAAAATCAGTATGAATGCTTATAAGTATCAGAAATTATGAGTATTATTCGAATTTACTCATCTTTTTGAATACTCATTGCTGATCTGTGGTTTGTACCTTGGTCTAACGTCTAATAAGCCAACACACTACCTACTAGACTCTCTCATAGAGACAGTAGTAATAGAATTGTGAAGCAGAAGCCACATTGCGATGCTTCTTTCGACGCTTGAAAATATGTTGGTTCGAGCGATCATTACATTCAATTGTCATGCTCAGATCTTCAGACCTTCTAAGTCCCTAATACTTACACCACCTATATCTACAGGTATAGCTTGCGAGTCAATAAACAGTATTTGGTCTTGAGCCTGTTTAAATTGGCCACATTCATTCGAAACTATTCGGAGATTTGCTGTATGTCGGATGTGAGAGAGTTATTTATATTGAGCCTTTTTGCCTCAATCTCAAAAGGGCGTGGACTGTGATTGCAGGAAGTCGCTGTAGTCTTGTCGCTAGTGTGTTGCCTTATCAGACCTGAGGTCGTGATTCAAACCACAGTCTTAGCATCTCCAACAATATGAAATACCAAAAAAAAATATTTCTTCGGCGACTTCTCAGCAGATTTCTTGCAATAACTCTAAGAGAAAATAATAAATTGCCATGAAAAGTTCCTCAGAAATCTTTCGTTTGGAATCGAT
This sequence comes from Sarcophaga rosellei, assembly GCA_930367235.1. Lineage (NCBI taxonomy): Eukaryota > Metazoa > Arthropoda > Insecta > Diptera > Sarcophagidae > Sarcophaga > Sarcophaga rosellei. The sequence continues at coordinate 81,576,166 of OV884018.1, forward strand.
TTTAAACTAATTGCCCCACCACTAATTGCGAAAAATTAATACACACAGCATTGGTGGTGGGAGAAAATCCTGACTGAAGGTTTGTAATAATCAATTAAGTAAGTACATAGCTTCAACCTTTTTGGAGATGCAGTTAGATTAGCAGCATGGAAAAATACCTGTGAGATATGATTCACGGAAAATGTGAGCTAATGGACGGGCAAGCGTCGAAGAACACTGCTTCAGGAGCAGTATCCCTGCCCTGAAGACTTGTTTATGCTGAGATTCGTAAGAGCCATTTGAACTACGTGAGCTCGAAAGAATATACTGAATATACTTTTAAAGCATTGACTGGAGTCTAAGGCGCATTATTTTGTAGAGAAGTAATTACCATTTGGTAATTACAATTGGTTTGCCAGATTTCTGGCAAAAACTCTGAGAGTAAATAAAAATGCAATGAAAAGTTTCTCAAAAACCTGTCGTTCGGAGTCGACTTTAAACTGTAGGTCCCGCCACTCATGTATAAAATTAACACACAACATGAGTGGTGTTGAAAAGCTAGGCCGTAATCCTGACTGAAGGGCAAATTATGTATGTATGAATACAGAAATATGAACATATGTAATCTGAAACAATTATTAAAAATTATTAAAGTTTGATTACATTTAAAACTCTGTTTAAGCTACTATTAAACACCACAAATGCACATTCATTCGATTGTATGTTGCTATACGAAATGTCTGTTTTCTTTTTCTGTTACGCTTTAAATCTCTGATTGACCACTGGGCGTTAATTATGCTACTTTTTATGCGATTTAAAATACATGTTTAACGTTTTTTGTTGTCCGTTTCCATCACAGCTGACTGTTACATTTTCATTTTCATGCTGCCATAATGTATAATGTTTGATGTAACAATTGTGCACAAAATTCAACTAAAATTGATAGAAAATTGCATTCATTGGCTTCTTAAAAAATAAAATAAATGTACATAATATTTGAAAGTGGGGATGTGACACTTTTAAATAACTTTAACGTGTAATTAAATTGTTTGCAATTAATTGTTTACTTTATTTAAATGGCCATTATAAATGTCATCAGTTATGGATGTAAAAAACTTTTATTGCGGCAACGTTTTTGGGGTGTGAATAATCAAAAATTCATTTTCAACATCAAAAGAGGTTGTAAAATTGAAATAAACATTATTTATGATTCAATTCATACAGACCTGATTTACTAATCCCAACATCAGACATGAGTAACTAAAGTAAAGGCATACTTGCACAACTGCATAAAATTTTGCTAAATTTTTTGGGATTTTTGAGCAAAGTAAAGTGTTAATCTCATTTATGAGAGGAGCGACCTACAGTTTAAAATCGACTCCAAACGAGAGATTTTTGGGTAACTTTTCATGGCAATTTTATTTACTCTCCGAGATTATGCCAAAAGATTGCTAAGGGGAAGCCGCTGAAGAAATATTATTTTGTATTTCGTTTGTCTGGGCCGATCCTCATTCTAATAAGTCACCACACTACCTACTACACTACGGTGTGAGTGATATATCATCCAAATATTATATTCCTTTGAAAGTTATAAAATCGATCAATTGCCTGCCACGATGGCGGGTAGAGTAGAGCATCTGAAATGTCTAGTTTTCCATGGCTCTAGCGCATAAATCAGGCTGAATTTGACCGATAGCATGAGTTAAGTTGGCTTATGGCTTGCAGCTTATTCGCATACGTTTGTGAATTAAGAGAAATTCAAATAGAGTCAAATCGCACGATCTCGGTGACCAGTTGACATTAGATCCGAGTGAGATGTACGTATTGTGCCCGACAGTTGACAGTGGTGGACTGGCTATCTTAAAAACATGTGGAAACATGCACGCTACCTACCTAATATCCACACAAAACAGTTATTTTTTCTGGTTACATTGGATGCCATTAACTCCTACGTGGATCGGTGTCGTCTAAAATTCAATAATTTGCTTTGTTTGCGTATCAATCCATCCAGAAATAGGTCGCCTAATCGCTGAAGATGATTTTCAAGTAAAAATTATTGTCAGTCACCAAATTTTCCAGTGCCTATTCAGCGAACACACATCGTTGTTTATGGTCGTTCAAGGTGATTTGGCGAAAAAGACTATATAAAGCATGTAAAAAAATGTCTCCGAAATATATGCCACAAATGCTAATCAAACGCAATCCATGAAGCAAGCAAATAAATAACCAACAATAAGAATAATAGCATGATGCTGTTGCAAATGAACAGCTCATTCATTACTTAGACCACACGGCTGTATTACACGTACAACTTTACAATGGAATACTCAAAAAAGCTGACAATCCGGAAGAGTGTAAAATACAAGACATGCGACAATCTGAAATGAAAAAAACCAATCAATAGAGGATATTAATCTATTATATAATTATAAAATTAGTTGGAATAACCTAAGCGAGACGTTAAGCTCCCAGGAAAAAACGACAACACCTAACTATGGATCGATGCGGAGGTCTATAACACTCTCCAATGGAGTACTAAATGTTCTGTATAAATTGGAGAATTCACTACAAAAAATTTCATACTCAATACCCATCCTTTTCGTAGAGTACATCAAATTGTGGTGAATTACATGCATAACATACATACATACATAATTGGTCATAACAACCCTTCAATCATATTACGACTTAGCTTCTGACATCACTTATGTTATATGCGTTTATTTTATACGTGAGTGGTGAGACCTACAGTTTAAAATCGACTCCGAACGACAGATTTTTGAGAAACTTTTTCATGGCAGGTTTATTTATTCTCAGAGTTTTTGCCAGAAATCTGCTGAGAGGAAGACGCTGAAGAAATATTTTTTTCATATTTCGTTTTGATGTCTGACCAACCAACGCACTACCTACTAGACTACAGAGGCGAAATTCATACCCTTAATCGTCCATACATACAGACCTAAATAGGATTAGGACCTAGATTCTTACACCACTTATGGTTGTGTGTGTTAATTTTATCCATAAGTGGCGGGACCTACAGTTTAAAGCCATCTCCCAACGACAAATATTATTGAAAAACTTTTCATGGCAATTTTTTTTGCTAGGAGTTTATTTGATTTATTTTTTTGATTATATTTGCTGAATTATCATTAAACGCTCATATTTTTCTAGCGTAATGTAATGTTAAGAGCGTAATGTTTTGATTGAAAAAAAAATTAAAAATTGTTAGTCACAGAAACGTAACTCCATATGCCACTAAGTTACGTTAAACTATTTTAAATTTTATTTATTTTAAATTAATCTGTGAAATACTAGTTAAATTAGTTTAAAAATATTCCTCTTTCGTAATCTCAATATACGAATTGAAATTCGATTTAATCCTTTAAATTCTCAACATAATCCGTTTAAAATGAATTAATTTTCCTCCTTCATTTTTATAACACTCCAATACACATATGATTACAAATAGTTTTTCCATTTTCATTTAAAATTTAAATTTTCATGTTGTAAATGCAATTAAATTAAGCAGTGCTTGACCATTTCCAAATATACATACATGTAATAATGATTTGTTTTAATGAAAATAAAAATTTCAAACGTCATTGTTACTGTTTTAGTACATATTTGAACTATTATTAGATAAACATAATTTTGCAATAATCATTGTATAAATTAAATGAACAAAAAAAACATTTTTTTTTAAATAAATAAAAAAATATAAAACTAAACCATAATAAAATATGTTTTAACAAAACAATTAAAGCGTAATCATTATTTAGACAGCCTATAAAAAAAAACGGGTCAGACATACGAACAGACAGACTGACAGATAAATAGAATTAACTACTCACAAAAGTTTTTATTTTATTTATTTTATTTTTTTTTTTTTCAAATTACAAACACTCCAGTATGAGGTAAACGATGACGCTTGTATTTTTAATATTTTCCAGTAAAATTGAAAACACAGAAAAACTATAGAAAAACTATTTGATTTTAACACCCACCCTCTAAAAAAACGTTTGTAATTGCAGTGGTAACATATAGAAAAATGGTGTGTGTTAAATTTTGTATTTAATACCCTACATCAGATAATTCTTTAGGATAAGTTCAACGATAGATTTGATTTCATTTTGAGATTATATACGAGGAATTTGAAAAGATATTCTTTAAGGAAGATTTAATCAAGCCAGAATCTTGAAATCGAAAGTTGGAAGTTAATCAAGTTTTACTAGTAGTAAACTGTAGCATTGGTTTAGAAGTCGTCTGTTCCCTGAAGTCGCAAAGAATTTGGTAATAAAACTTTAATAGTTTCCAAAGCCAAGAAGATGGAAAAAGGACAACTCAGTTAAGTATTTTGTTGGGTCAAAGAAATGCGATTAATAGCTACGGAGACGTTAAAAAGACGTTATAAAAATAAATTTTTCGAAATAGTCATGGAATGTATCCATGCGCTTATATTTGAGGGCATGTAGGTTCCATTCGAATATATACCCCGGGGCGCACGCACATACAATACTTTTATGCTTTCTCCTCAACAATGGCGAATTGGTTGAAAGTAGCTGAAAGATGATATTGATCGGAATTGATGACAAGTCGCTTGAAAGATTCGATAGAACTAGAATTAACAGAGTTCTAAACAAAACAAAGGAAGCCAGACTTTCCAGCCAGACTTCTGAAAAGAGCGATAGTATCTAACAGCGCCTGTTCCGATTTACAGTGACACGGAACGATGCAATTGCGAAGAGGAGAATATTGAACACTTAGTTACTGATTACTCAAATAAGGAAGAGCAGCGAATGCTGCTTAAAAGTAGCACTGTTGGTTGTAGCCCTACTCCCCAAAATAATCCATGGAATTATCAGCAATGGTTCATGTACTAAAATTTTCTCGCACTAATGTTCATCACGAAGAATTTGCCACGGAATTGATTGATAGGATGTTTATTAAATTAAATCAAAGTATGATCTTGATCCAAGAACTCTAGTATTATCAAGGTGGAATAGGAGGATTAACTCCAAAAGGGAAAATATAGTAAGGGGTAACCTATAACCTTCACGAAAATATTTGAATTACATTTGTTTTACAGAATTCATGATTGGTGATTTAATCCTCGCAGCAGATCCATATCAACATCGAGAGTAGCAGGAGAGTCGTTGTAGTTACAGAAGATTATTGACCAGTGTATGAAGCTTCATATCCCCTGATAAAAGTACGACAGACCAAGAAATTTTATAGCAGGCAAATATTTCCAATGTTGCTAAGAAGCAATTCTGATACTGAATAGTAGATGTGCGTTCTTATCGAAATATCTGGAAGCATAAAATCAAAAGGCGTCATACATAGTATATATAAACGTCGCCAGAGAAAACTCTGGCATATTCCAAATTGATTAAATTCTTATTGGAGAATTTAGAAAAATTTGCACCAGAAACTCAGCAGATTTCTGGCAAAAAGTCTGAGAGTAAAATAAAGTTTCCATGAAAAGTTTCTTAAAAATTCTGACATTCGAAGTCGACTTTAAACTGTCGGTCCCGTCACTCATGTATAAAATTAACCCACACAACATGAGTGCTGTTGAGAAGCTAGGCCGTAATCCAGACTGAAGGGTTGTAATGTATGTATGTATGAAGAAACTCAATCGGTAGGGAACTATATGTACTGTCTGCAGGACAAATGCTGATGTTATCAGTATGATCTCGAATATAGCAGGCCAGTGATAGCTCGTTTTAACTAAGCTGAAATTCAGACTATGCATATTCCATGTATGAAGGGCCTGTTTGTTGTTTTGCTGCCACTAAAAGGATATTCAATGGATATCCTTAATGTAACATTTAGAGTCGAATTATTACGATCATTAAAGGATATTAATTAGTATCCCTTCGTATTCACAATTAATAAGACAATTGTGGCGTATGTCATTTAATGTTTTTTTTGTTCCTGATATGTGGATTAACGTCTTTTATTGACTCCGAAAGTTTGGGGGAATGCAGATACATACAATTTAGAAAGAAAAGCAGGTTAGGGTATCCACATGCCTTCCAAAACTAAGTAAAATTCTTTTCAATTAATTTTTCCTATTTTTTTAATGTTGGCTTAAACATAAACCAATTAGATACGCTTATATGATGGTTTAAAACACCACAAACTTCACACTCCCCGTACCTTGTTAAAATATTCCGTTAAATATTGCAACAATAACAACAATTTCAAACTACAAAAAAAAAAAAAAACTATAAAATCCAAAAAGAAAACAGAAACTAAGAAAACATATTTACAAACAAATTGTTGCATGTATCTCAAGCATAGTGTAAATTTATTTTAACGCACGCATATTATAATAATAACACTGGGCAACAGATATTTCGTTAGATACTACGGCTGAAACATTTATTATGTTTAAAAAAACGTGCAGTTTAAGCATTTTGTATAAAATACTTATGCTTAATAAAGAGATTATTTTTCATTCATTGCTGATGTCATAGGTCAAGAGATCCACATTTGTATGTATTTAGGTGTGATCAAAATACAATACATTTCAATTCAAAATGCATTTGGAAATCTTGTAGCCTGGTGTAATTTGTAAATTCAATCTTAAATACAAAGGCATAGAAAAATTCATTGAGAAATCTGTTAACAATAAAATCTTAACACGACTGGTATTTAAATAATGTCTGATAGTCTGATATATGATATGTATTCATACGTATGCGCGTGAATATTCTACAGTATTATGCGGTTTTCTTAAGAAACATTTTTGGTTTCAATAAAATAAAATAAAATTGAATAAAGGAATCTTTATTTTAATGAAATAATTTTTATTATGTATTTATTACAGTTCACTTTACCACATTTTATAATTAACCCTTGGAGGCACAACTTTTAGATCATTTAATAAACTTTTAACATTTTAACATTTAACATTCTATGTTAACCCCACACAGTTGAAAAAGCTCAACAGCATTAGAGTGCATGCAAAAAGTATCTGAAAAGATTAAGTGCCACATGAACATTGAATATTAATTTTAAATTATTTCATCTTTTATTTAATATTATTTCATTATTATTATTATTATTATTTTTTTGTGCTACATCACAGATTTGTTGCTAAATGCAGGTCAGTAATGTTAATATTTTAATACGAGTAATAATCGTCATAGATTGGTGAACAATGTGTCAGATCAGTAATGAGTTTAGATTAGAAAATTTTTTAAATTAAATTTGAAATCTTTTTTAAAGCTGTGGCATAATGCATAATGCATTTATTTACTCTCAGAGTTTTTGCCAAAAATCTGCTGAGAGGAAGTCGCCGATGAAATATTTTTTCATATTTTCGTTTTGATGTCTGGCCTGGGGTTTGAACCGTGGCCTACATGGCCTAATAAGCCAACACGCTATCTACTAGACTAAGGCGATTTCAATATAATTACAAATAATATCTAATTATTATTAGCTAAATAACAGTGGAGTGTAACAGACCAGAGCGGCTGGTGGGAATCGAACCCACGATCCTTTCGCTAATAGTCTAGTACACTACCCTCTAGACTACCATGGCATATTATTAAAGTTTACGGTGCCATCTAGTAGATATATAATTGCATCAAATGATATATCGTTGATATCGTTAATATATGTAATGTAATGTATTGTCCTCTGTAGAGTTTTATTTTAATGATTCTGCCAATCCTGTACTCCTGAAAAGGTCTCAAAATGCTGTCCGTTATCAGTAAAAATAAATCCACGTTTAGATTTTTCTCTTAAAAGGTGTTACACCACACACGGGCCATGTATGGGATCTACTGATTCGATTTCCTTTAATATTTAATATTAGGCTTGAAGCGATACTTGTCTCTAACAAATATTTCAGTCTAGATTGTACGGTCAACAGGCTGCATACAATTGTTATTATAAATACCTAAAAAAGTTTAAAAATTGCTTCAATTGGGATTGAGAAAACTCTTCGTCATTCTTCAGAAAGATTCTAGCGCTTGGAGTGAAAAATTCGCTGTATGCGGTCATTGATCGCATATCATTTTTAAGTCAATCTCAAAGGAGCCAAGTGCTTGGATGGCGGTATGCCTTTTAGATTGTATTGCTATGTGGCATCCTCAATGTTTTGTGTCCGAACTAAATTCAGACTATCTTTCAATGGCATAAGCTTTCGCATGAAAAATTTTTTTGAGTTTCCTCAGCGTTCCGCATACTTAATTCTGAATCTGAATGCATCCCACCTGTACCACTAGTAGCCTTTGACCCATTCGGGCACCACAGAATGGTATGTTTTTTTAGGAGAAGGTAAGGAAAATCTATCATTGAAGTCGCCGTAGTCTAGTAGGTAGTACATTGGCTCGTTTGATGTGAGGCCACGGTACAAATTTCAGGTCTGACATCACCACCAAAATATTTCATCTACGACTTCCTCCCAGCAGATTTCTGGCAAAGGCTCTGAGAGTAAATAAAATTGCTATGAAAAGTTTCTCAATACAATCTGACATTCGGATTCGATTTTAAACTGTAGGTACCGCCGCTCATGTATAAAAATTAGCACTCACAACCATAAGTGGAAGAGACGTTAAGAAGCTAGGTCGTAATCCTTACTGAAGGGATATAATAACCAATTATGTATGTATGTACGCAGAATGTATATGTATCTCACGTTTTGCATTTATTTTAGTAAAAGCGGTAACAAATAATAGAATTTTAAAAAGCTTTTTAAATCATCAGTTCCACTGTCTGCTGTAATTTTGTGAACATGAAGAAAACCAGTTTATGAATATTTGTACACATGTAAGTGAATTTGTTTATTGAGTAAAAAAAAAAATAAAAAATAAACGAATTTTTTTTAATTAAAATGATTATTTCATAAATACATCAGAAAATGTTGTTGACAACAAAATATTTTACAATTTGTTGTTAACTGTGTTGTTACAAATTTATATTTAAACTACCATATAAAATAAACAATAAAAGTACACGTTTGTGTTAAAAGAATATGAAAATTAAAAAAAAAAAATTGAATAAATTTTGTGCAAATTTTAAACATTGTTTTAATATTTGGTTTTGAAGAAATCCAAATTGGGAGACTTAAAAGGATTTAGAAGATTTAAAAGCCGGTAGTATATTGGCTTAATTGGAGAGAAGCTTGAGTGTAAATTTCAGTTATAAATTCTGAGGAATATGTAGTCAACTGTCTTCCAATCAGAGATCAGCAATATGTATTCATAAAGATGAGTAGATTCGAATCATACTCATAATTTCTGATACTTATATGCATTCATACTTATTTTAATATCATACTCATACTACCGATATTCAAAGTTTGAAGTACTCATCGTAGCCATACTTAACAATACGCATGATGTTGTTGATTTCGACTCTCCATGACTCAACATTTACAATAATCACAAAATAAGTATGATTCGCATACGAACACTACAATACTCACTAGAAGGTTGTGTGTTTGCTTGCTTTTTTTTGTAAATGCAACAACAACTAAGACTGTAAATTTTGATGAATTGTTCGAATCACTAGAATAATTTATAAGTATTATAATTATCTTTCTAAAGTTATGAATCGGAATGAATAGGTGTATGAATCAAACATATTTCGAATGTTATGAGTTTGATGTCAACGTTGTACTCATACTCATTGCAACCTGTACATATAAATCACTGTTGTAATGAGTACGAATGAATCAAGTAGTTGAATTTTAATGCTGTCGACTCACTCGTACTCAAAATTTCATGAGTACTTATGAGTAGCGAAAAAACGATTCATTGCTGATCTCTGCTTTCGATCAGAAACTTTGAGAATAAATAATTGCAATTTAGCTCCGAGTAAACATTAAACAATAAGTCTCATCACAATTACCAAACACAAGGTTGGTGGTAGGAGAAGCTAGCCCATTAGGAAAATGTTATAATGTCCACTACCGTAATGTAATCTAAGATTACAGTTTTATAATGCAGTGCACATTGAATTCGTTTTGATTTTCATAAACTTTTCTTTAGTAAATTTTATCACTTTTTTTTTATCAACCTGAAGTTCAAGTTCAAACAAGAACACACCTTTGCTTTGTGTTTTTCTTTTTTGCAATGATACTTGACTATCGGTTCAAACTTATTTTTACAAATTATTATCAGAAACAAAATTTTTGCATTCATTATTGTGCAAAGTATTGCGATACAGGGTCTACTTTAGATTTTAAAATTTTTTTATTTTGAAAATCAAAAACCATTAGAGACTAGAAATATGAAACTTTGTTGTAAAATTATATGGCGCCATATTTTACTGCTTTTGCTTTAGGTTTTAAATGCGTTGTTATTAACATTTAAATATGCTTTTATGTTTCATAAGTGCCGTCATAATTAAATGCTTTTATGTATTGCGATTAAAGTTATTTGGGATAATGACAATTATGTCGAATTGCCATATGCAACTTAATTGCTGACAAGATTCTATCAAAGAATACCGTTTCATATGGCCATCAAAATTATTGTTTCAAATAAATTATAAATCAAATTTCAGCAAAACTTCTAATTTGTGAAAAGAGCATCCATCGCCTTTGAAATACGAAATGTTGTTATAAAGTAAGTCAGGATTTTGAATTGTCGCAGTAAACTTAGCCAGTAAACTGAATGCAACCTTAAAAGATTTTAATATAGGGTCCGCCAAATAACTTTTTTTTTTTTGAAAATGCTTCAAAAAAACTACTGAATATTTTCTCAGATTTCTTTTTTTATTTGAAAGTACAATCCTTCCGGTTAATAATGGAAAATAATTTCATTCAAATGGCTGCCTCGGCTGGCCACGCAGTAGCCTACACGATCGGTGCAATTTTTAAGTACATTATCGATTGTGTGCAGCTGTATTAAACCAATGGCTTCACCAATATTGTCCTTTAAAGCGTCAATTGTCTCTGGCTTGTCGACGTAACACTTATCTTTGACGGCACCCCACAAATAATAGTCCAACGGTGTCAAATCGCAGCTCCGAGGTGGCCAAATACATGAGCTCTGCGGCAGATAATGCGATCTTCAAAAACAGGGCGCAAAACATCGAGTGTAGCTTCGGCTGTGTGGCACGTAGCGCCGTTCTGTTGAAACCAAATATTGCCAATACCCTTCTCTTGAATTTTTGTGAAAAAAATTCGTTCAACATGTCCCGATAGCGATCGCCATTGACTGTAACGGCCACTCCTTGCTCATTTTCGAAGAAAAATGGCCCAATTATGCCTCTGGACCAAAATCCGCACCAAACAGTGACCCGTTTTGGGTGCGTCGGGTTTTCTGTGCCCCAAATGCGACAATTTTGCTTGTTTACATACTCGCCAAGATCAAAAAGAGCTTCATCTGAAAAGAGGATTTTTTTTGCCAAAATCGGCATCTTCTGTAAGTTGATCGTAGGCCCAGATCCCAGCGTTGTTCAAGCGTATACACAATCATATTCGTTCAGCGGAAAGATAAAACTAATTATCTGTCAAATCAAACATGAGCTAAGTGTTACCATTCACGAAATAAGCACTAGTTAAAAAAAACGTTAGATGGCGGACCCTTTATTATTTCCAAAAGTTCTTTCAAGGCATGTTTCAAGACTTAATTTATGATGTATTTATATAATTTCTTCCAAGAAGGACTTTTGCAGGTGATAACGTCCATCTTGTTGAAGCTCCATCTGTTAAATTATTTGTCATTTATTCAGCCTGTTTTCCCAAACAACTTCGAATGACCATCGACAACGAAATGTATTCACTGAATAGATTCTGGACAGCTGATGCTAATTTTCATCGAAAAATCATTTCCACATCCACCTGAGGTCCATGATAATCTAATACATACATACATACATAATTGGCTCTTACAACTCTTCAGTCAGGATTACGGCCTAGCTTCTCACACCACTCATGTTGTGTGTGTTAATTTTATACATGAGTGACAGGATCTACAGTTTAAAGTCGACTAGGAACTACAGATTTATTTGAGAAACTTTTCACGGCAATTTTTTTTACTCTCAGAGCTTTTGCCTGAAATCTACTGAGAGGCAATTGCCGAAGAAATATAATGATTTCATTAATTGGGTCATGTTGTTATAAAAAGTCGCTGGCTGTGGTCTAGTAGGCAGTATGTTAGGCCTCGGTTCAACCCCCAGATCAGACATCTCCAACTCAACGAAATATGAAAACATATTGTTTTAGCGACTTCCTCTCAGCAGATTTCTGGCAAAAACTTCGAGAGTAAATAGAAAATTGCCATGAAAAGTTTGTCAAAAATCTGTGGTTCGGAGTCGACTTTAAACTGTAGGTCCCGCCACTCATGTATAAAAATTAACGCATACAACATAAGTGGTGTAAGAAGCTAGGTCCTAATCCAGACTAAATTGTTGTAATGACTAATTACATATGTATGTATGTTGTTATAAAAGAATTGTTCATAACTTTTCATATTCAGGAAAAACGAATGACCACTTCAAATACCAATTTTCGACATTAAAATTTTTAAAATAATTTTTGTTTTCATTGGAAATTTAATTTTAATTTCATTTCCTAATATTGTTCCCAATTATTATACGATATTCCGGAATCAAATGACGTTTTTTTTTCAACAACAAAAGTGTTAAATACATTTATATTTTTTTTTCGTTTGTATTCGCCACTTTAGGAAACTTGTCACAATGCGGTAAAATTACTTTCATTTCAATCGATTTTAATGATTTTATAACAGACTTCATCAATTCAATGTTGCCGTTTTTATACATTTTTTAATTAAACGTAAACTTATTTATTGTACATCACAATTAACAATAATAAAACGATTTGCAACAAATTCAATATTTTATAGTTTATTGGCCATAATAATAACGAAAACAAAAGTTTTAAATTCAATGTTTTCTGTTTTTTTTTGATTTAAGTATCAATTATGATTGAAATATAGAGAAGATACCTAAAATAATGTTTAATTTCGAAGATTAATTGACAGTTTGAATTGGATGTTAAGAGCACTTATTACCGCAGATACTCGAACCTTTTGAATATGGCATGGTAAGACTTTTTAAGAGCTTTGAACTTTAAAAATATTTCCGATGAAAAAGTAGCCTTTCAGTGACACGTTTACTGGCTTAAAAAAGATTTACAAATTTATTAAGATTCTGCGAGGTTTGTTTTAAAAGTAATTGGCTTTATTAGTTAAACAAATAAAGAGTGTTGCTTCAATGGTTTCAAATATTCAATTAAGAAAAAAAACTACGCAGATGAATTGGTTACAACATTTGCAATATCAGCCATATTCATGCTAGTTACTGGAGGCCTAAAGTAGATGTTCTAATATGTGATGTGGGCAGTGTGATGGCTTGCTGGACGAGAGCTGCATGTTCAAAGTTCTGCACTCCATTATTATGCTCGTCTATGGTCTATAGTCTATAGTTTTCCTGTTGGAATATAATTTTCCTATTGCAGTAGTTCTTCAACAATTCCTATGGGCTCTATCAGCCGTACAGAGACTGACGAATCTGGTTCAACATTGAAAAAAATGTTGTTCAAAAAATCAGCATTGAAAGCCTTTTGCTCTAGCATCAAATCAACATTTCTACGGTGTCATGAGTAATCATTTGGTTTTAATTATTGTCTGACTTCGAGTTTATACGGATGAGCTTCAATTGGTGCAATTGGTCCATGGAATCGACAAATTCAGATTACTTGCCATACTTTCTCTAAAAGAATCGATACATTCGACAGTGCATATACTGCAATTATGCCTTGATCTGACAGCGTCTGTAATGCTTCCACACATACTTAATTCGTCAATACAACCCTTCAGACAGAATAACGAACTAGCTTCTCACACGACTTATGTTGGGTGTGTTAATTTGTATACATGAGTGCCAAGACCTAGTTGCCGTAGTCTAGTAGGTAGTGACTTCGCTTATTAGACGTAAAGCTCGGGTTCGAGCCCCAGGCCAGACAACAAAACGAAACATGAAACAAAAAAATATTTTTTCGACGACTTCCTCTCAGCAGATTTCTGGCAAAAACTCTGAGAGTAAATAAACCGCCACTGAAGTATAAAATTAAGGCACACAACATGAGTGGTGTGCGAAGCTAGGCCGTAATCCTGACTAAAGGGTTGTAATGGCCAATTATGTATGTATGTATGTATGACTGGCGAGACCGACAGTTTAAAATCGACTACGAACAACAGATTTTTCCTGAGAAACTTTTCAAGGCAATTTCATTTTACACTCACAGTTCTGGCCAGAAATCTGCTGAGTGGCAGTCGCCAAACAAATATTTTTCCATACTTCGTTTTGTTGAAGATGCCTGACCTGGGGTCGTAACGCTTCCAGTCTCTATAAATTTCTTAATAATTATGCTAACACCTTGAGCAATTGGATGATTATGACGAACCAGAGATCAGCAATGAATCGTTTTTTCGCTACTAATAAGTATTCATGAAATTTCGATTATGAGTCAGTCACTAGTATTGAAATTCAACAACTCTGATTCATTCGTACTCACTACAGCATTGATTTATAAGTACAGGCGGCAATGAGTATGAGTACAACATTCATAACATTCGAAATATGTTTGATTCATACTCATTCAAATTCATAAATTTAGAAAAATACTTAAAATACTCACAAATGATTCGAGTGATTCGAATCATTCATCAAAATTTACAGTCTTAGTTGTTGTTGCATTTAAAAAAGAAGAAAGACAAAGACAGCAAGCAAAGCAAACACATAATCTTCTAGTGAGTATTGGAAGTGTTCGTACGCGAATCATACTTATTTTGTGATTCTCATAAATGTTGAGTCATAGAGAGTTGAAATCAACAACATAATGCGTATTGTTAAGTATGTGAACGATGAGTACTTCAAACTTTGAATATGAGTAGTCTGAGTTTATACTCATTATATATTAAAATAATGAGTATTGTAGTGTTCGTACGCAAATCATACTTATTTTGTGATTCTTGTAAATGTTGAGTAGAGGAGTGATTCAAATCTACTCATCTTTTTTAATACTCATTGCTGATATCTGCGACGAACTTAAGCATTTTTACAGCTATTACCTTTGTTAGAACAACAGTTTTGAAATCAGTAGTTGGATAACCCTGTAGATAGTACCTTAGACAGTACCATAGCATCAGTATTTCTCTTGGTTCAATTATTAAGTTTTACAACAGTTTTGTAAAAAACAAAGTTCTGCTTTCTTTGTTAAGATTTGTTAATCCCTCAATACGATTTGCTGGTCTATTCAAATACGTTTTTAAGTAGTACATATTCACCAAAGAGTTCTTCCTAAATTTAAAATTTTTTAAGTAAAGCAATATAAACTTTGTGAATGCAGCACCCTATATATTGATGACACAAAACGTTTCCCCCCAGAAACTATTTCTATCAATTTTTATGAGAGTAGTTCTAGTTATTGTAATGAAAGCAAATGACTTTATGAATCATAAACCATATGCGGTTAAATATCAATTAAATTCTAATATTTAAATAAAACACGGTGTGATTTGTAAATAAAACTAAGGCGTTGACTAATCTCAAACCAATACCTTATCGATGAAACTGCAAACGAAAACCTTTTAAACGTGAGTAGGAAGTAAAGAAGGGAGTAAAGTAAGTGTTTTGTTACACATTTAAATGTAATGAAATAACAGTATTTTCATATTTTTAAACTTATCACACTACCTACTTACAATTGTTCTTTGTGAATATAGTTTTGCTTTGAAGAAATATAAAAACAATTGATTTCTTTAGTTGACTGCTATTCCATTTCAATATTAATAACCTGCAATATTTATTGTTTTCCTTTATAATTTCTAAAGATTTACAACAGAAAACAAAAACAAAAAATTATAATTGTGTACCTAAAAGCCAGCTGATAACAACCAGGTAAGTGAGAACATCAATTTGAAATTTATGTCTTCAATTAGAATATTTTTCCTATTGCAATTGAATTTATTTATTGCTTTAATGACTAGTTATACAAGATGCATCTAACTGTATATGGCCCTGTGCATAGGTATATTATATGCCATACACTTATCATTTAAATTATGGTTATCGAAAGAAACGTTAGTAATTTATTTTCAATGTTTTTTAAAGGGGTACCTACCTTGCCATCACAAGTAAATAATATTGAGTTTTTATTTTGCTGTTAATCTACTTGTACTGAGAATAATATTCTTTTTATCACATTGTAATACACTTCATGAGGCAATTAAAAGTGAATTCATGATGCTATTTTAAATTATTCAGATTTAAAGGTGTTCGCTTTTGTAAAAACGTCAGTTAGAATTTGGAGTTCATAAATCATAAGTGAGTGGTGATATAAACATTAAATCTGTTTGCGTTAATTTTCATTAAGCTGAGGTACCTTTTTTCAATAAAAATTTAAATATTGTTACGTTTTTACCTTTTTAAAAACGTTTAAAATATCAGTTCGCTAATTGCAAAGAAAAAAAATAAAAATAAGTTGGTGTTTAGTTTCAATTATATTCTTTATTGTTCGCACAATTTTATGTGCCACTGTTCACAACTTGATGTTACAACAACAAATTGCTTAGTTCGTTATTCTTCTTTACCCATCTGTTCGGCAGGTCTTTACAATGGCGATCTTCAAATCAAGACTGTTCTCTTCACACGCTACGCGTCTTCACACAAGACTGTCTTGCCTTTTTATATGCCCACGGAAACAGTCTGATGAAAGTTCTTGAAATCGAACGTTCGTGGTTTCGCCTTCTCGAGAACTCTATCGCTTTCATACTCATGGTTTTCGTAGCTTTTGTTTATCATTTTAATGTTAAACGATGTTACATCGTTTCCATTTTCGTAACAATATTTTTAGCATTAACTACGGAGTGTAGTTGTCCACCTTTCGCGTTCATAGGCATTACAGCTTGTTGTCTTTTCTGAAAATTGTCTCGATAGTGGCGTTTTTTAACGATAAACCCCGCACTCTCACATAACTCTCACACTCTTACAAGTCCGGCCGAAATGAAGAAGCGAATATTCTGGCTAATAGAGCCAGAGTACTACATACCATAACCTTGGATAATGCACTGCCCTACAATGCATTAAAGATCAAGCTGAGAAGGTAGGCAACTGTAGCTAATAAGGATAGAACCATGAGTATTGTAAAACTAAATAAAGGCGACCTGATCTCACTATTAAGTGTACTTACGAGACACTTCGCCTTACATGTACACCCGAACCATTTTGGCGTGGTGGAAAATTATGAGTGCAGGGTATGCTTCAAAGCCATCGAAACAATGGATCTCAGAGAAATGGCCTGGAAGAAGTTAAAGAAAATCATACAAACTTGTACTCGTACACATATGTATGAGATATAGACATCCTATACAAAGTAAGGTTGTATTCATAATGGTGAGAGCACAACAAACCTACATGATGGCTTAGGCAATTGACATTTTGGTTGGTCTCCTATTCCACCTAAAAGTCTGCCCACATTATATCTGAGTTTCCCAAAGGCTAGAAAGGAATTTGTTAATCATCTGCGTATACCATTCGATTTTTATTATTCCATCGACTTTATTATTATTTTCACTGCAAATTCAACAATAAATAGTCACTTTGAAGACGATAGCTCTTTTTGCTTGATTGTTAACATAATCGTTCACAGGGAAATGAGCTTCATTGACCAGGGCATAGGAGTAAGTAAGTAAGTAATTTGGTCGTCACGAGAGAGCTTCGTCTCGGTTTTAAGTCAATATTCTCTGTAACAAACAAAGTACATTTTCTTCAAAGTCCATCAAGATTTTTAGTGTATGGAGCTGGAAGATAAGTGGCATACCGCTCGTAAAACAATCGATTTATTATAGCAACAATTTCCAGAACAAAGATCATGCGATTTAACGTTGTGCTGTTATTTTTTCACGGTCTTATGAAATCTTGAGTTTATGTGTATAAATCAGAAGCAATTCTTAACTATAAATCGCAAATCCCCAGCCACATCTCTTCCTTTTTTAATCCCATAAAGGAATCAGAATCATTTCAAAAAGTAAAATAATAATGAAAAAGAAGGGGGAAAAAGTCTTTTCCAATTAACATCTCCGACTTTCATATTTTTTCTCTCAATTGCTAAAGGCTAAAACCAAGAAAATTTTTACTACCGGGTGGTCTTAAGACACCATTTGTTTGTCAAACCTTACATAAGATTTTTTTTTTTGTTTCACGTCGAATTGCTTGAAAACTGGAATACATATAAATCGCTGTAGTCAATTAGGTATTGTGTTGGCTTATTAGACGAGGGGCCACGGTTAAATCCCCAGGTCAGTCATCGTTAACAAAACGAAATATGAGAAAATATTTCTTCGTCGACTTCCTCTCAGCAGATTTCTGGGAAAAATTCTGTGAGTAAATAAACATGTCATGAAAAAGTTGCTCAAAAATCTGTCGTTCGAACTCGACTTTAAACTGTAGGTTCCGTCTCTCATGTATAAAATCAACACACGCAACATAAGTGGCGTGACTGGCTAGATCATAATCTTAACTGAAGGGTTGTAATAACCAATTGTGTATGTATGTATGTATATAGTTATCTTCTTTTAAATAGGCCCCCAAACGTAAAAGTAAGTATTGCAAATATTTTCTCTTCATATCAAATAGAAAATGTTTTTTTATTTGCCTAAGAACACACGCTTTTAATTGCCATTGTTCTTTGCAATATAATCCAAAGACATCTGTAGTTATTATCTTTTCACTTTTTGTATTAACATATATGTATGTATGTATGTATATGTATATTGCATA
Organism: Sarcophaga rosellei; assembly: GCA_930367235.1. Taxonomy (NCBI): domain Eukaryota; kingdom Metazoa; phylum Arthropoda; class Insecta; order Diptera; family Sarcophagidae; genus Sarcophaga; species Sarcophaga rosellei. Next base: position 81,594,916 of record OV884018.1, read on the forward strand.
TAAATAGTTAATTTACTTTACGAAATTAATTGCAAATATTTATACAAGATTCTATTTTTTTTTAATTCTATATAAAGGCCACAATCCGTCCGTAACAGGTATCAGACAGTTGTTATCTGGAACGATTAACAAATCGAGTGTCTTGAAGTCAAGTCGAAGTTAAAGTAACGATGAAAGTTTTAGTATCTTTGCTGTTACTCTGGTGCCTAGTGCAGAGCAATAATGTCCAGGGCAAGGCATTTTTATCAGGTGCCAATGTGGCACAATCATTTAATAGCATTGTCTCTGGCATTGGTAAACAAATACCGAATTTAATACCCACCCCACAGGAATTGTTTCATGCATCCAAGCAGATTTTGTTCGGTTTGCCAGAGGTGGCCATATTCAAGACCATAAATAATTTGTGTAAGATAATGAAGTTTGGAAAAAATAGTAAATAACAGTAAATGATCATATTATTGCATTTAGGTTCGGTGTATTTGGCCTCCGATACCATTAATCCTCGTGTTACACCTGACATGGATTCGATAACATTTCGTTTACGTACACCCTGTGAAGAATTGAGTTTTCCTTTAACTGAAGCTGAGAAAATTCCGGAAAGTCCTGAGTTTGATGTCACCAAAAAAGTGACAATATTTGTTACTGGTTGGATGTCCAGCTCCGAAGCGGATTATGTAGCTGATATGGCTCAAGCCTATCACTGCCGGGGTGATTATAATTTCTTGGTAAGAATTGTGTCTCTTTTTCAATTCTCTTTCTATAATTTGTTGATTTTTTTTAATTTCTAAGGCCTTAAACAGCTCAAATGCCATTGACACCTTATACACTTGGTCTGCTTTTAACACGGAAGAAGTTGGCCGCCAAGTGGCTCTTGCCTTGGAAAAATTAATAGAAAAAGTGCCTGTGGAAAATATACATTTAATAGGCCACAGTTTAGGTGCCCATATTGTTGGCTATGCTGGTCGCTATTTCAACGAATTTACTGGCCAAACAATACCACGCATTACTGGTCTCGATCCAGCCAATCCGTGCTTTAATGAAGGTGAATCATTGTCGGGCTTGCAACGTGGCGATGCCACATTCATTGATGTTATCCATACAAATCCTGGTGTCTTAGGCAAATCGAATTCTGTTGGTGATGTGGATTTCTTTGCTGAGGGTTTAGATCCCATTAAGCCAGGCTGTAAGATGTTTGGCTGCTCTCATGGTCGTGCCTATGAATATTATACTGAAAGCGTTTATCCAGGCAATGAAGACAATTTCTTGGCTACTCGTTGCAATTCACTATCAAAGCTAAGAGATGGCTTTTGTTCGGGCGACAAGTACCCAATGGGTTTCGACGTTCCCTCCAATTTGAAGGGTAATTACTATCTAACGGTGAACGCAAAGAAACCATTTGGAAAGAATGCAAATACCGACAATGAGGCATCAGCTCAGTGTGGCAGATGTGATAGCGAGAGTGATGAAAATTAATTCATAAATTTTCTGATACCTTTTGTTGTTATGAATATGTTAAATAAATACATTTTTTGCCGAAAATAAGCATATATACATATGCATTTGTCATTACAAGCCTTTAGTGAGGATTACAACCTATTGTAGCACACCACCCATGTTGTGTGTGTTAATTAAATTGTACAAGAGAGGCGGAACCTAGAATTTAACTTGGACTGCAATCGACAGATTTGAGAAGCTTTTCATGGCAATTTTATTTCATTTCAGATCTTTTGTCCGAAGATTGCTGACAAGTAGTAGACAAAAGAAACATTTTTTCATATTTCGTTTTGTTCGAGACATTTAGGGTGGTGTTTAAACCAGGGGCTTTTGTTAAACACGTACAATTATCATTTCCATACATTAATTCATAACTGCAACACAAGTCTCACAAAATTTTCTACATATGATGTGTCAATCATAAACTCTGTTAAAAAGTTAATCTCAACTTAAAAAAGATTGTTCCTATGAGTCTCATACTGCTTTAGAATTTTTTTATTAAAAATCGAACGCTACGCAAAAGTGTTCATACATACATACATAATTGGTCATTAGAACCCTTCAGTCTCGATTACGAGATAGCTTCTCACATCACTTATGTTGTGTGTGTTCATTTTATACGTGAGTGGCGGGACCTATAGAGTTAAGGTCGACTCTGAACGACAGATTCTTGAGAAACTTTTTCATAGTGAGGCAGTCACGAAGAAATACTCTTTCGTATTAAGTTTTGTTGGAGAAGTCTTACCTGGGGCTTGAACCGTGGCCTCACGTCTAATAAGTCAACACACTACCTACCAGACTACGGCAAAAGTGTCGTTGCTGTTTAATTTTTAACTTTTATTTGCTGCGTAATTATTTTCTAGCGATGACGAGTATACTCGACATTACCACAGTAAAATATTTCTGCCCGTAAAATTAGGCAATTTCTAAAATGTACATTTTAAAACACCCTTGATCATACTTAGGGCATCATACCAGTAGATTCATTAAATGATAATATGAATACGATTTCATGTTCTTTAGTGTGAGTATGCTCGACATTATGTGAAACAGTTTTTAATATGCTCAGACGAGTATTCTCGTCATAAACAGTTAAAGGGTTAAAGAAGATTATATTTCAAACGGAATTGAAAGACTCATAAAGGAGTTATTTGCTAAGGTAGTGTTATATTTGAATATCGATACAGCTTTATTTGGGAACTAGAGATTAGTTTTTTACCTTAGTAGAGGGTTATTGCAATAATAACTGGCATAGAAAGAAACATAAGCTTTATTTAAATTAAAAAACATTTTAAATGGATTAAAGACTGTCAAGAAAATTTTAAGTTTGAACGTTTACAAAGTATATAAGAGAGGACTCTAGAGTTCGTTCGGGCTTTAAGTACATATTTAATAAGATAGTGGTAAAGGAGTGCCATAAAGGATGTCACAACCTGAGAAAAATAGATATGGCAGACAGCTACATCAAAAAATTAATATATTCCATATCCTCCATCATTACAATGATCCATCTTTTGTCCTGAAATGGAAGAAAAGGACAAGGCCAGTATCCAAAGTGTCGATGTAACACTATTGCGCTTGATGATTGCAAAATGTTTGTTAGCTTGGTTGGCGAAGAGAGTTTGCGGTTTGAGGACAATTTCGAGGGCACCTTCATACAGGATGAGCGCTAAAATCTGCAGTTTCTGCTGTTTGGAAGTGTGTACCACAGAAATTTAGAAAAACTAAGCACAGCATGTAGTCGCCATAGTCTAGTAGGTAGTATGTTCGCTTATTAGACGAAAAGCCCGGGTTCGAACCCCAGGCCAGACATACACATGCATACATAATTGGCCATTACAACCCTTCAGTCAGGATTACGGCCTAGCTTCTCAACACCACTCATGTTGTGTGCGTTAATTTTATACATCAGTGGCGGGACCTACAGTTTAAAGTCGACTCCGAACGACAGATTTTTTGAGAAGCTTTTTCATGGCAATTTTTTTATTCTCAGAGTTTTTGCCAGAAATCTTCTGAGAGGAAGTCGCCGAAGAAATATTTTTTTTTTTTTTAAATTTCATTTTGATGTCTGACCTGGGATTCGAACTCGGGCCTTTCGTCTAATAAGCCAACACACTACCTACTAGACCACGGCGACCCCAGTCCAGACATCAAAATGAAATATGAAAAAAAAAATATTTCTTCGGCGACTTCCTCTCAGCATATTTCTGGTAAAAACTCTGACAGTAAATAAATCTGCCATGAAAAAGTTTCTCAAAAATACGTTATTCGGAGTCGACGTTAAACTGTGCGTCCCACCACTCAAGTATAAAATTAAGGCACACAACATGAGTAGTGTGAGAAGCTAGGCCGTAATCCCGACTGAAGGGTTGTAATGGCCAATTATGTATGTATGTAAGCACAGCATGTATGTATAAATGCTGGATGAATGGAACTAATTGAAAGAGTCGATGAAGGAGCTAAGCCTGTAATTAACAAGAAAGATCAAGTATAGTTGTAGTGCAAAAGGACAGCTAGGGCCTGATACTAGCTTCATTGCAATACAATTCACACTTATTAATTGAGCACGATGTTATAATCTAGATTTGGCGATTATTGTAGATTAAAATTGCCGTTTCACAGCAGGAATGATCTGCACTATTCATTATACGTATCGCAGATCTATTGGGACTGAAAAGTACCATTAGTATGATAATGCGAATACAAAGGATTCATCACAGTGTCGATAATAGTAGATCATAATATCTTAGTATTTGTCATACTTAACTCGTTCCTTGCTTAAGGATAATGCGCTGATACTCGGCATAATGGACTTTATTTCGCATTGAATGAAGGATGTTCTGAGAAATTATGGCACTAGTGTAGTGTAGTGTAGTGACTGTAGTAGGTAGTCTTCTCTAGCAGTATGCATATATCCCGTAACTTTCCATTATCCCAATCTCATTGAGGGGTGGTGGGCATTTACTAATTGAAATTATTGAAAATAGTATACAATAATAAGACTAAAATGAAAAAAAATTGTCAATTATTATTAAACACGTCTAAGTACTCAACATTTCCATGCATTAATTCACACAAGCGATCCAACTGACTATATAAGAACCTTGCAATGCATACCATAAAATAGAGTCTGGTTTGAAAGGGGTGCTGTTGAAACTATCGAATTAGACAACGAGGAAAACAATTTAAAATGAAAATAATTACGTTTATAAGTGTTATACTGCTTGGGAATTTTGTAATTCGAAATCCAGCAAAAGCACATGATGCTGAACATTACATACAAAAGCGTGGTATTGACTTTGAGAAAATTTGGGGCGATATAAAAAGCGTGTTTCCTAAAGGTGACAAATGCATTAAGGCCAAGGATGTTGAAAATGTAATGAAGAGGGTCATTCAAAAGTTCTTAGATAAGGTAATGGAGACTTTTGATGAAGAAGATGCTTTGAGTGACGCTAGGAAAGCTAAAGAAAAGTTCATTGCATTAGCGGAACAGTACTTTAGGCCTGAAAGAGTTATAAAAGAGATCGAAGAAAAGAAAACAATGTTTATGGATATTGCAGATAAGTTGCTTAATAGCAATGCTATTGTAAGGGAGCTTATGAGAAAGAAATCGTAAAGTATGGCGCTGTTATGATTTACTAAATCGATAAAAAATAAATGACAGCACAACAATATTATCCTTTAAATTTTAATTTTATGACGACAAGAAAGCAGAAAAAACAACATGGCGTCTTTTAAAAAATATTACTTGTAAAGTTTGTATATATGTTTGATTGGATGTGTAGTTTCTTACATAAAAGTTGGGTCCAACAATATAAAGAATTTTTTCTTTTGAAACGCAGTTATTGTTCTTTTTCAATTGCTTTAAATTTTTAATTCATAGCAACATTATAACGAAATTTTTGATTTTGTTCTGAACACAAAGCCTAGTGTATTAGGAATGTATCTGAAATGAGAAGTAAATTTGAATCAATATTAGCTGGTGTCGTCTTCCCTCGCAAATGGGTAGTCAAATGGTTGTAATGCAAGGGCTTAAGTACAAGGATGCTTAGAGCCGAGCTGACAATAGTGTCAACTGAAACCGATGTCAGACGAAACCGAAAACTCTCTCTCCCGTCTATTATTATCTGTATCCGTAGTTGGGGCAGCTAACAGGCAACAGGCTAACAACCAATTGTCTGTTGGCCCTCTAGGCTAGTTTATCTTCAATACAAAATTCCATTAGCGTCAGCGGTCGGAGAAGAAAAAGATTCTGATAGAGTTACCATCTGTTGTATAACTTTAAAGGTACATAATTTTTTATATAAACCACATATGTAATATATTCTTCTTACATGATGATCATAAAACTGAACAAAATCAAGAGTTATATACGATCTTCCAACAGGGGTTTCCGAGTTTGACAGTTGATAATTGTCCTCTTGTCATTTATTCAGTTTGTTTTATCAAATCATACGTACATACATACATAATTGGCCATTGCAACCCTTCAGTCAGGATTACGGCATAGCTTCTCGCACCACTCATGTTGTATGTGTTAATTTTATATATGAGAGTCGCCGCATAAACAAAACTTGATGATACGTTTTGATCATACACTTTTTTTGTTTAAGTTTAATGATATGAAGCGCTTAAGAAAATACCTTATCTGATGTCTATTGCTAGACGAATTCATGAAATTGAGATGTATAAGATTTTATACACAGAGAAGTCTTTTATAAGAATTTGCAAGGAAATAGCAGATGAGGCAAATTGCCATCAAGCTTAACACAAAGGCTTGAAGAGGAGATAAACCCTCAACCAAGGAATTTTTCATGGAATATCAACAACTCTTAAGTAGAAATAGAAATGTTTGGCATTTTTTTTTATTTTTTATTTATGATAACAAAATTTCATATGTTTTAATATAAATAAACGAGTTAACTTCACTATAGACCGCGTAAATTTAAAAAAAATACTCGTAGTTTTGTTACGGGACACATTTCGTTTTTAATTTTTCCAAATTTATACCAAAAATTTCCGTTAAAAACTCTCATTTATGAAATGAATCCAATACTTCCCAATTGATTGAAACACTTACTATAAATATTGTTTGATTTTAATTTCATTCATAATCACACAAACCGCATGCATTCAGTATTAGTTCTGCATCATCGTTAGCATTCTCGCCATACGGCAAATGAGGATTTACACTCAACATAAAGGTGCCCTTTTTATCGTTCGGTACAGCATAACCCATAGGCGTTACAGTGGATTCATTGCATTGACCATTTTCGACTTTTCTTAAAGAGTTGCAATGGGTTGCTAAAAAATTCTCCTCATAACCGGGATACACTGATTCGGCATAGTACTGCCAAGCTCGGGCATGTGAACATCCGAAAGCCATGCAGCCAGGCTTGATCGGAGCAAAACCTTGAACATAAAAATCAATGTCGCCCAAGGCATCTTTTTTACCCAAAGCACCTGGATTAGTGTGTATAACATCTACAAATTCAGCATCGCCACGATGTAAACCCTCAAGAGATTGGCCTTCACCAAAGCAGGGATTTGCTGGATCTAAACCGGTAATGCGATTGATTTTCTCACCTGTGATCTGTTCAAAATAACGGGCAGCATAGCCGGCTATATGGGCGCCTAAACTAAAGCCAATTAAATGGAAACTAGTTGAAGTTAGCTGAGTATGTAACTTTACTAGACCTTGGCCCACAATATGGCCAACTTCTTCGGTATTAAATGCCGACCATGTGTACAAAGTGTCTATAAAATACGAGGCATTAAGAGCCTTAAAGGAAAATTATTTCTTTCTGTGTTTGTCTTAGAAAATCTTAATTTTTTGAATTTCTAAACTTACCAAAAAATTATAGCCTCCCCTACAGTTATAGGCTTTGGCCAGATACTGTATGCTGTCCGATTCTATGGTAGAGGTCCAACCACTTATAAACAATACTACCGGTTTATCTTTATCAAATTCTGCGGCCTCAATTATTTGTTCAGACTGTTGTATGGGAATACTTATATAATTACAGGGTGTACGCAGTTGAAAGTACATTTGAGTGATGTCGGGTGTTATGCTGGGATCAATAGTGCCAGCATTCAGATATAAGGAGCCTTTAAGAGAACGTATTTTTAAAGAAAACTGTGAGAGAGAAAATATTTGTATTTTTTGTTTGTTTTTGTTTTACTTACACAACTCATGTATGGTACGAAATACGGCCAATTCTGGCAAACCGAATAGTAATTGCCTTGAATCTCTGAATAGAGAATGCGGTGACAGAGCTTTCTGGGCCACTTGATTCCCAAGACCAGTTACCACGGATCGTGCTGATTCAATAAAATGTACAGGATTTAAAATGAAACGTCTTTGTGCCCAACACTGATGTGTTGTAATTGAAATGATTGCCACAGCAATTGTTAAAAGTTTCATGGTTTCCGTATAAAATTCCCCAAAAAAATAAAAAAGAAAGAGCGACAGAATATGTTGTTCAGATAAAATTTATTTAAATACTAAACAGTTTCTAAATAATTTAGAAAATTTTATTAAAAAATTTCAAATTAGAATTCTTTTTTCTATGCTGAAAATAAAGCCAGAAAAACTATTTAGAATCTGAACCATTAGCCAGAGCTGGGAAACGTGTTTAAGTTTATTTAAAAATCCATTTCAAAAAAATTTATATGAATTAATAAAATTAGGCCTAATCTATGACTTGTTTTATGATATATAATCTTATGTAATTCTAGTTCGAAAGTTTTCATCTCCGTTTTTTTCAATTTTGAATCAGATTTAAAAATTTGGTCACACCTGTTTAGATGTTATAATATAATAATTTAATAAATCGTTTTTGGTTGTTTTTTTTTTATAAACTACAATTCTTTATAATTTATATGATTTGCATATATTTTAGCAATTAATTCTGTATAGTAACCTTTTTTTTGTTTTGCTTAAATACGAGGGTATATGGGTATATGGGAAGAAAACGAGTTAATTAACAGTCTAAATATTATAATGGAACTAAAATTCTAGCGTGTTAATGAATTCATGTAGTTTAACTATCTATTCTATTTTATTTTATTATTTCATAATGAATAAAATTATGATTAAAAAAAAATGTTCCATGTTCTACAAATAAATTGAAAAATAAAAATCAATGGTAGTACTATATATGCTAAACAAAAGAGAAATTTATGTTCTGCAAATAATAACCGAATATTTGAGTAGCTATAATGCATTTATATCAATCATTTCTATTTCTGCTTAAATGTAGCTGCTATTCAATGAAAAGTCCCCCGAATGTAAGTTCATCTCCTCCTCAAGACTTTGTGTTACGCCTGATCGCGATTTGCCTCATGTTCTCATGCCTTGCAGATTTCTATAAACTGCTTCTCCGTGCATATAACTGATAGTTTGAGGTAGCTCATGTCTTATCCATCTCAATTTCATGAATTTTTTCAGCAATAAATATCATATCACTTCTATAGCACGTAGCGTTCCATATCATTAAACTTGAGTAAACTACTTAAGAGTTGTTGCTGTTCCATGAAAAATTCCCTGGATGTGGGTTTATCTCCTCTTCAAACCTTTGTGTTAGACTTGATCTGTATATAATCTTATCCATCTCAATTTAATGAATTCTTCTAGCAATAGACATCATATAAGGTCTTTCCTTAAGCGCTTCATATCATTAAACTTAAATAAAAAAGGGGTACGTGAGATATCATCAAATTTCTTTATCCGTTTGGGGAATACACATACATAATTGGTCATTTCAAACCTTCAGCCAGGTATAAGTGCTGTAGCTAGCTCAGATTTATTTGAGAAACTTAATATTGTAATCTTTAGACAGTTTTTGCTAGAAATCTGCTGAGAGGAAGTCGCCGATGAAATAAAAATTTCATATTTCGTTTTGTTGGAAACTTAATAAGCCAACACACTTCCTACTGGACTACGACGCACATTGTCGCGAGCGTGGCCAAAATTGGTTAAAATCAATGTGGGAAATTCATTATTTTTTAATTTTATCTTATAGAAAACACTTCTGTTAGTTGATATATATAATTTTTTTAAAAACTTTTGCGTAGTTTTTTAGTTATTGTATCTCAAAGTTAAGTATTCTTATTCAATATAGAAAATTTGTGCGAAAACTTGAAATTTGACATATTTTTATCATAGTTAAAATTCAAAAATTCTTTTAGTAATGACTAAATTATTTGTAATAGAATTGTAACCCAGGTATGTAATTGTAATTACAATGCTATAATTGTTTACAAATATTAATCATATGTGAAATATCCTTAGCCAAAGTACAGGTCTTCAAAAAATTTAGATTTTCATACATTTATTTACTTCAATAGTGAATTAAAAAAAACACCCAATATCACTTTTGAAATTTTTTGATATTTTATTGCCACAAGTATGTACTTTAACATATATAAATTTCAGCTGCTTTTGACTGCTTTTGTGGGCGTTATAAATGTTTTTTAGTGTCAACATCATTGCAGATTCGTGATATTTTTGGGTAATGGATTCAGCTTAAGAAAAATAATACAACAAATGTGTTGCATCATATTGTACAATTTGTGGAAAGGCGTATTCAAAGACTTCTAACAGATATAGAGCAGGACGAACTAAAATTCATTCTTTTAAAAATTAGTAATTATTGGAGTTGGCTACCTGGCTAGATAATAAGCTATTTTGTAAAGATATTTGTGATGTAAGTTTTTCTATTTAAACATAAATAAATTCAATTAGGAACCAACTACATGTGTCTTTTCACTTATATGTATAAATTTAAATATTTTAATATATATAAACAAATTTTAAATTGTTTAATAAAATATTATTTAATTAGTATTTCAGCTATGGTAAAAATTTATCCTTAAAATTTTCTAAGGATATACGGAATGTGAGAAAATTTAATTTTAATGAGTTAGTAAAACATTTAAATCATAATTTGCGATTCAAAAAAAGTATACATTCAATTTTGTATGTCTTTATGATATATACTTGTTTGAAAAAGGACATTTTTAAGGTAGGCGTATCCTTGCTCCAAATTGAACGAAATTTGGAGGAAGTGTTAAGCATGTTAAAACTAATATTTTTTTAATTTCAGGATATATGGGAAGGACACGAATCCTTTGACTTTAAATGACCAAATTTGAAGTATGATTATGTTTTACCAATTAATATAGGTGTGCCAAATTTCATTACTCTACTATTACTCTTTCTATTTTTGGCCACTCGTTATATGAAATCGCGACAGTGTGCGACGCCTTCCGTCTACAAAACTAATTCAATTAAAATATAGAATACCAGATCAAAAGTGTTGTAATAAAATTTCTACAAAAAGTTTGCTTGAGGGAGGGAATGAGAGAGATCAGTACGAATGCATATAAGCTAGCTTCTCACATCGACCATAATTTGTGTGTTAATTTTTATCTATGAGTGACGGGATCTACAGTTTAAATCGACCCCAAACGACAGATTTGTTTGAGGAACTTTTCATTGTAATCTTTATTTCGTGAGTTTTCGCTAGAAATCTGTTCAGTAGGAAATCTGCTCAGAGTTGAAGTATCTGACCTAGGGTTTGAATACTGGACTTACGCCTAATAATCTCACATACTTCCTACTAGACAACGTTGAATACAGTCTACAAATTCAATTCAATTAAAATATACAGCCCCTGATTAAGAGTATTGTAATAAAATTTATATTTGGCGGGATCTATAGTTTGCAATCCACTCTGAAGGCCAGATTTTGAGAAACTTTTCATAGTAATTTTATTTACTCTCAGAGCTATCGTCAAAAGACTAAAAATAAATATTTTTTTACTTCGTTTTGTTCGTGTCTGTCTATTAGCTTACGAGTGAAAACCGACGGCAAAAGTACACAATCCGAATCCGTATATGCTGGTTCCGGGTCATAGCGGAATACTCGATAATGAGACGGCGAATGTTCTCGCTAGGTTGGGTTCGCTTTCTGGGGACGATTTAATAGTTGGTCCTGATCCCCCAATCTGCCACCTCTATGGCCTCATCGTTTAAAAGAGACCAGACTTTGAGATATGAGATATGATTTTGTTTTGGAATGGTGGCTAGAATCACTGCGTTTTAAAAGAACTTTACGAACTCAATTTCGCTCAGTAGTCTTTTTGTCAACTGTATGGTATGGTAACTTGAGGATTTAAATTTATTCTAATACTAGCTGTACCCTGCGCGTGTTGCTGTGCCACCAACTAAAATAAATTTGAAGGGAAGACATTACACAAATATATACCGATCAATTTCTAATCGCACTTCTCGTTGCTCAAGTGGTTCATGTCAATGGGTCTCGGCGGCATGTACTCGTTGATTTTCCAAGAAGATTTTTGAATAATTCTTAGTGGCTCCATCTATCTGATCGCACCGACTTAGAAACCTTCGTCGACTTATGCGCAACAACTTTGCACAGTTTACGATTTAATTCATTTTGAGGAATTTTCAGTGGCGCCAACTGTCTTAAATTTGTCATACCAACTTATAAACCTTCATCGGCTTATGCGGAACAACTTTGCGAGAGATCATAACATGATCAAATGCATAGTTTACGATTTCTATAGATATAGATATATGGAAGACAACACTTATGTTGTGTAGTTTCTTTTTATACATGAGTATTGGGACCTGCAGTTTATAGTCGACTTCGAAGGTTCGAGGTTTGAACTGTGGTCTTACGCCTAACACACTACTTACTAGACTACGATGTCTATTCCAGATCTACCAAACTTTACTTGTTTCATGGGTTTCATAATCCTTGGTTTTTGTATTTTCTTTCTATCTTTCCCTCTCTCTTTTTCTCTCTATTTCTCCTCACTTCTTTTCCCCATTCTCGTACGAATAGGTTCCACGACCTCTGGGTACTTTAATATATACCTCTGTAGGTATACACGTCCTTAAACTAACTAACCTGTCTAAGATACATCGTACTACCCGAATAATTTTTACAGATTTACAGAAAGCAATTTACAAAAGCAATCGTATTCCAGTAGTTCGAAGTTGTTACGTGTGCTTTCAATCGTTCTTATAGAACTTGGCTTTAAGATTATTACCGCCACTGTATGGTAAATTCTAAGACAATGAGATCTTGTTGTGCAGATCGCGTATAATGTTAAATAAAAAATAATGCACAAATAAAAATAATATTTTAAATATAAAATGTTATCAGGAAATCTTTTTTCTAAACGGAATATTAATCAACATATACATACGTACATACATACATATGTATACATATTGTACTGTATGGAATCATTAATTGTGAGATAAGAATACAGAATGAAATCTTATTGAAATGCTTTCTTTGAATTAAAAAAATTTCAATTCATAAATCTTTTAATTAATCATTTTGTCATAAAGTATACGACGAAATATTTTAATTTCATAAAAACATTTTATTTTAAAAGTGTTGTACAGATTAAAAAAAAAATAGAAATTTGGCAGCATGGGGGTTAAGTTTATTGATAACATAATTGGCAACTAAATATTGTTTAAACGTCACAAGCAAATATAAAAAAATTTTTGAAACATAATAATTAATTCAGCATTATGTATGTATGTATATTATGTAATTACCTAATCTGTTTTTTTTATAGTAACGGGTGGCTTTTTCTGCCATTTCATTATTTAATGTAAACTTTTTCAATATAAAGAAAAGGTTAAAAAGCTTAGTGAGATGTACCATTTGGTGTTGAATAAATTAACAAATGGAAAGCATTTGTAAATTTCATGCGACAAAAAAAATTAATTTTTATCGAAGAATTATTTTCACCAACGAATGTTCAACGCTTACATCATAGTTATCGATTTTTGTGTGAAGGAGCTGGCAATATACCCTAACAGTTATCTTGTTTGATGCGACTTGTGGACCAGCGGTGTGATTCGTTCCCATGTATGATAAAATGATAATGTGACAGTCAATATAACAATACTTACCCAGCCTTTAGCTGAAAATTGAAAAAATGGGACTTGATTGTTTGCTGATCACTTAATCTCACGTTTTGACACAAAAGTTTGTGATTTTCCTTCACTGGAATATTTTTTTTGTGGCGATATGTGAAAGGTCTTCTGTATGGGGACAATACTGTCAGAATTCCTGCTTTGAAATATAAAATTACCGCTGCCATTAGTAAATAGCGGAAATCCTTGAAGAATTGTGCTAACGTTATAGACCGCTGATTTACTAATTACGGCGTAGCCGCTAATATGAATAATTTTTATAGAATTACGCGTTCTTAACTACATACATTATTTTTAAATTTAAACTGCGCCTCAATTGCTTACAATAAACCTCCTGAGCTTGAAGCCTCGGAATACTTGTTGGGTAGTGGCTAAGCTAGATAGGTATACATACATGAGTGAGTCAACACTATTGAAATTCAACTATATACTCTGATTCATTTGTACTCACTACAACATTGATTCATAAGTACAGGTTGCAATGAGTATGACTACAACGTTGACATCAAACTCATAACATTCAAAATATGTTTGATTCATACGTCTACTCATTCAGATTAATAAAATTAGAAAAATATTTATAATACTCATAAATCATTCATCAAAATTTACAGTCTTAGTTGTTGTTGCATTTACAAAGAAAGAAGAAAGACAAAGACAGCAAGCAAAGCAAACACACAACCTTCTAGTGAACATTGTAGTGTACGTACGCGAATCATACTTATTTTGTGATTTTTGTAAATGTTGAGTCATGGAAAGTCGAAATCAAAAACATCATGCGTATTGTTAAGTATGAGTACGATGAGTACTTCAAACTTTGAATATGAGTAGTATGAGTATGAATGCATATAAGTATCAGAAATTATGAGTATGATTCGCATCTACTCATCTTTGTGAATACTCTTTGCTGATCCCTGATATACATATATAACTGGTCATTACAACCCTTCAATTAGGATTAGAACCTAGCTTCTCACACCACTTATGCTGTGTATTTTAATTTTTCACATGAATGGGACCTGCAGTTTAAAGTCGATTCCGAACGATAGATTTTTGAAAAACTTTTCATGGCAATATTTGTTTACTCCAGAGTTTTTGGCCAGAAATTTGTCGATAAACATATTTTTTTGTTAAGGATGTCTGACCTGGTGATTGAAGTTAACACACTACCCATTAGACTACGGCCACTTCTAAGCTGATAAATTCCTGAAGTGAATTTAAGACTTGACTTCATTGTTGACTCATCCGTCCAATATAGAGAATTGTTGCAAAAGCAATATTTATTCTGAATTAAGGTTGGTTTCCTCTGTGGCATCAGTTAGTGGAGATTAGTAAGATTTTAGCTGTGGTAGTAGAATGGATCTAAATTCTGGTCCAAGTGAGATATCTTCTTTCAAGCAAAGTCCGCTAGCTCACATAGCTTAATCTAATCTAAATGCGTTTAACTTAATAGCAGAGGGTTCTCCAGAAATCAGGAAAGAAACAAGATTTTTGCAGCACAACTTTTTATTTTTTTAGGCCTGTGCTTGATGCCTGTGTAGACAGAAATAAAAAAATAAAAACATTTAAAAATAAAAAAACATCACAAATATTTGCCAAATCATAGGAATTAATGCACATACCCAATATAAGATTTGAATTTCATTAATAATTCTAAAAGCGTAAAATGTGTTGGGCGGCGCTGCTATGTATAAAATCCAATATACATATAAACGAGATCTTTATAACGTATGTGTGTCCACTCATGAAATTTTTTTGTTATTGTTTATATAGGCTGCTAGATTCCCATAATGTTTAAATAAATTATTTAAATTTTAATAACAATTTTTGTTGCATTTATATTCCTTCTCTTCCTCTAGATTTTATTGTTTAGTTTTATAATTTTATTTTCTTAATTATCTCGTATTCCCATATAAGTTTACGTATAATTTTGACAACATTTTTGTTTTTATTTTTCAATCAGTCAGTCTCCATATAAAATTAAATTTTTTACAAATTTATCAGCTTAGTTTCAGAATAAATTCCAAGGTGGTCGGTCGGTCAGCCAAGCAGTTTAATAGTTAATCAGTGTTTTATTGAACGTCAATTTCCTTTAAAATTAAAATTGTTTTTTTTTTCTCATTTGTTTGCGATTACAATCTAATTGTTGTTATTATCAGCATGCATTTGAAACTTATTTTAAGCGTTTTCATAGCGATTAGCACGTTTAGTGGTACATATTGTGTACCACAATTCGGTTTAAAGAATGTTTTTAAATCTACCGTCGATGTGACAACGGGTTTGGCTAAGGATGTGGCCAATAAATTGCCTACGCCTAATGGTCTATTCGAAGCCAGTAAGCAAGTGATTGCCGGTTATCCGTTTGAATTTGTATCGTCATCGATAAATACAATATGTAAGTGTGAACTTGAAATATGAATGTTTAGAGGTGAATAAAGTACACAAAAAATGTTTCATAATAAAATAGAAAAGTATTACAAAATAAACAAAACCATTAAAACACGAGGGTTGTCAAAAAATGTCTTGTATGAAAATTGGCAACAAAGTATCGAGCCTTTCATTTAGATTCTCTTATTTTTAAATTTAAATAAAACAAAGTGCGTGTGTGATATCATTGAAATTGTTTATAAGTTTTAAAGACGTATTGATGCATTTATATGTGGAATATAAAATCGTTCAACTATCCGCCAGGCATCTATGGATGGAGTGCATCCGAAAAGCGTAATTTTCGATTACTGGCACTTACCCTGAATTCATACGAAGGCAAGAGTTACGTTGTCTTTGAGTATCAGTGTAGTTTGTGTCTTATTCGCATACATCTATGACTTAAGATAACCAGATAAAAAGAGGTCTAAAGGGGTCAAATTGTGCGATGTTGGTGGCCAGTTCACATCGTCTTTCCGTAAGATGACTATGTGAGATATCGTCAAATCGCTCATGCAGATTATCCCATATGACATGAGTCGTGTAGCATGTAGCACCAATTGTAACCACATGTCGTTGGTGTTTAGAGCATCTAATTCAGAAAAGTAGTTGAAAATCGTCGACATATAGTACTTGATGTTGACAGTGACTAGCCAAGTCTTTCTCAAAGAAATGTGCAATCCACATCAAGTAACATCTTTTTCGGGATATTGTACTCTTCAAATTCGACAATTTTGTTTGTTCACGTCCCCAAGATTCATTAAAAATAGGCCCCATCGCTGAAGATGGTTTCAAGATGAAAATTAAGGTCAGTCCTACAATGCTCCAGTGCTTGGGTAAGGTGAATATTGTGCAGGCGCAGACACAAACTTTGCTAAGTTGTAGGCTGCAAAAGGCAGACTTGTAAAGAAGAGAAACCGACAACCTAGTATTGTCCTACACACTTTTACGAAAAGCGGCGCTATATTCTTCTGATCTTGAGTTTCATCTACATACGGATCAGAGATCAGCAATGAATCGTCTTTCGCTACTCATAAGTACTCATGAAATTTTGGAGTATGAGTAAATCAACACTATTGAAATTCGATTATGTCCTCTGATTCATTCGTACTCACTACAACATTGGTTCAGGTTTCAATGAATATGAGTACAATGTTGACATCAAACTCATAATATTCGAAATATGTTTGATTCATATGCCTGCGCATTCAGATTCAGAAATTTAGAAAAATACTTATAATACTCATAAATGATTCGAGTGATTCGAATGATTTATCAAAATTTACAGTCTTAGTTGTTGTTGTTGTATATACAAAAAAGGAAGCAAGCAAAGCAATAACACACACTTCTAGTGAGCTTTGTAGTGTTCGTACTCGAATAATATTTATTTTGTGATTATTGTTAAGTATGAGTACGATGAGTATTTCAAAGTTTAAATCATATCTTATTTTGTGATTCTTGTAAATGTTGAGTTATGGAGAGTAGAAATCAACAACATCATGCGTATTGTTAAGAATGAGTACTTCAAACTTTGAATATGAGTAGAATGAGTATGACATTAAAATAAGTATGAATGCGTATAAGTATCAGAAATTATGAATATGATTCGAAACTACTCATCTTTTGAATACTCATTGCTGATCTCTGATACGGATGTTGGTCAATTGTTTAAGCAAGCGGTTGGATAATTATCGCGATAGTAAAATAGTGGAAACGCGAAGAACGTTGCCGGATTAGAATTTTAAGAAGATAACTTCATTTTTCGCACGTATTGTTGAATGATATATATAATGATATGTGATGATCTGACTGAATCAACAAGTTTTCCATTATCAAGTGCCAAAGTTTGAAAGTATCTGTAGGAAGAACCGATGTGTATAATTACTTCCATTGGAGCATGAAGCGCCCACAGTAGAAGTAATGCAACGAATATGATTTTGTGCCACTATTCTTCGTTGGTTCCAGCTTGAAGTGTTTGTAGGTAAAGTTCGATCGTGTAATAGGCGCTTAACATGATATGTAGTTTGAATTGCCATCTGAACTTGCTTAGAGGCAAAGCGTTTCGTGAAAATATGTCGAGTTGTAGTAATTGGTGTAAAGGTAAGGAAATTGCCTTATGGGTCCTACTTTTTCTTCAGGGGAATTGCTGTTTGATTTTATTATGATGTTCGTTGTTGATATTATTCCTAACCTAGATTCCTAGGTATTAAACCTAGATCTGTAGCAGAAGAGATATGAAATATTCTGTTTTGACCCTAAACACTTTCAGTTTTAAATTTTAAAAATGCAATTAAAATTATTCCTCTTTCAGGTTCTTCGGCTTTGGCATCAAAGACCATTCAACCGAAATTTTCACCCGACATCAATAAAATGCAATTTCAATTGCGCACAGCCTGTGAACGCTATAGCTTTCCCCTATTAAAGGCCAATGATATGTGGACAAGTCCACATTTTGATCCTTCGAAAAAGGTTGTCATATTGGCCACAGGCTGGACGACTACAGTCAACGAATCGGAAACCATAGATGTGTTCGCAAAAGCCTATAGTTGTCGCGGTGATGTTAATTTTGTGGTAAGTTGCATGAAATTTGTGGTGATTAGCTCAATAATAATGAGTAACTCTTTGATATGACTTTGAAGGCTGTAGATGCTGCCAGTTTTGTCGATACTTTGTATACTTGGTCTGCATTTAATACCGATGACTTGGGTATGCATATTGCCGAAGGCTTGCAGCAATTAATAAAAATTGTACCCGTGGAAAATATTCATTTGATTGGCCATAGTTTGGGTGCTCATATTGTAGGTGCTGCTGGACGTTATTTCCAGTATTTTACTAAACAATCGATACCCCGTATTACTGGCTTGGATCCGGCTAAGCCATGCTTTAACGAAGGCGAATCCTTATCGGGTTTACTGAGAGGTGATGCTGATTTCATTGATGTCATTCATAGTAATCCGGGTGTTTTGGGCAAACGTGATCCTATGGGTGATATTGATTTCTATCCAGGCGGTTTGGATCCCCTGCCTACGGGCTGTTTGAGTGTCGTTTGTGCTCATGAACGGGCCTGGCAATATTATGCTGAAACTGTGTATCCTGGAAATGAGGAAAATTTCATTGGTATACGTTGCAGCTCATTGACACGTGTGCGTGAGGGCAAATGCCCTAGCAAAGAGGTACCCATGGGTTATGCTGTACCCACCGATGCCAAGGGTAATTACTTTTTAGAGGTAAATGGAGAGACACCCTATGGTAAACATAGTAGCAAACAGCGGCAGTTAAGTTTTGAAAATTGTGGCCTATGCGAACAGAAGAAAAATGAATGAAAAGATTTTAATATTTTTTTTATACGTTTATGTTTTGTTATTTAATTATGGTTTCTATTTTTAATTTAATAAACTGATTAAAATATAAAAGAAACAAAAAAAAATTTTTTTTTTGTTAAAATTGTTTGTTTTGTTTTTGCCTTACATAGAGTAGTAGTTGTTGTAAAATTTAATTGGCTTGTAATAATGCTTAACTATAAAATTTTATTATTTTAAACAAAATCTGTTAAAGAAACGTTGCAGCAATTGAGCCACAAACAAGTGTGGGCCAAATTGAATTTTTTATTACGTTTTGTTTTCATTTCAAGTTGTTTCTCAAACAACAAACAAAAAAAAATAATGAAAAAAAATAGTACCACAGAACCACTTACAAACGACCCTCAAAATAGTTTTGTTTGCTTTGAATGAAGAAGAATATTTAAGACAGTAAAACCTGACGTAAATAGCGGAAACAATTGTTTGCGTCATGTTGCAACAGTGTTGTCTTTTATTTATACTGTCTTGTGGAATTTTTGCTGTTTTACTACGAAATTCACTTTATTCTGTTGGTACCTCGTTTTGGCACTATTGTGTGTAAATGTTAAAAACAATCAGTTTAAACCTGTTGATGACTAAACAAAAGCATTCAAATATAAACACCATACTGCTCTGCCTGTTGTTATATATTGAATGAATGGAAAATTGTAAAAAGAGCTAAAAATTCCATGCGACTTAATAAAGTGTCGTTTTACAAAAGACAAGAACAACAATAAAACCTGCATTAAAGACTATATTGAGACCAATTGACTGCCAGAGTTTTTTTTTTTTTTTTTTTTTAAATCAGTCACATCGAATTGCAAAGAACACTTTTTAATTTACTTCCCTTTGTTGTTTTTTAAAAGTAAAAGGAATCCTCAAAGTGGTCACTAGAGCGTAATTCACAAGGTTAAAGAAGCTGCCGCTGATCAAAGATCAACTATATACTCACAATACTGCAAAAACTTGGACAATGCGGACTTTTATGAATACTCCATCAGGACACCGTGTTGGATGGATAGCCTTATGCTTCGAAAAGGCGTTTAAAAAAATTTTTTTCTTAAAAATACAGGGCATCTAGGAAGATTAACTGAAAATTAAGATTTTGAACATGATTTGAAGGTTTTAAAAGGTTTATCGTTTGGACTTTTATTATGATGTCAGCGAAAAGGATATAAGGATATCGATGTTTTTTTTTTGTAAGGAAATGTCGCAAAACATTTTTTCAGTTTCATTTTTTCAAGTTTTGCCAGCTAAACTAAGGTGATTAGTGTTATATTGCATGTTCTAGGATGATAGGGTTGCCATCTGTCATTACCCAGAAACAGGAACTTCTGTGAATATATATCGGATTGTTGTATTTAGCGTAGTGCTAAGAAATTTTATCATTGAATTCTATGTTTTTTGTTAAGAAGCTACGTCTTCCATAGATTTTGTTTTCTACTGTTGTTTAGAGGCTTTGTTGAAATTGTGTCTTATAGTATTCCGTTGTTATGGTAACTGTAACTGTGTATTTAATATATTTTAAGTTTTAAAGTTCGAATATTATGATGAATATTTTTTGATTTTTCTGCATATTTAGTACTGCACACTTCTCTCCCGTGTTAACATACTGAATGGCAGCATTTATGAAAACTGACAATTCTTTTTTTTATAAAATTGCAACTCGTACTGAGGATCACAATAATAATCGAGTCTTCCAATAGAGATTTCCTATCTTTGAGAATCAGTAAGGGCTATCTACATTTGTCAAATTTGTTGTAATTTTTTCAGTATATTTTTGTCAAATCATCATGGATGGATATAACATTCAATAATATGTAAACATAATAGACTTGTGGTATCAAAATTAGTGTTCTTTTCTTGCAGCATACCACATACTTTGGTCATTTAACGAATATCATAATCGTTTTACCTACAGAACTATCCAGCAATGTGGTGGATGAATTCGAGTCCTCTAGTACAGTAAACGATAGGCCAATACCCGTACTTCAATGAAGAGTGAGAGAGTGCGAAGAATTCGAGGTTGTCGATTTTATGTTGCTTACAAGAACTCAACTAGTATTGAAGTCGTCGTAGTCTAGTAGGTGTAGTGTTGGCTTATTAAACGAAAATCCCGTGTTCGAGCCCCAGGCCAGACTTGAAAATGCAAAAAAAAAACGAAAAAAAGGCCTTCGTTGCCACTGCGTTAAAAAAACTTGTTTAATTGAGCAGTGTTATCGACATTGCTCCGGCACTACCATATTTTCGAAAAAGTTAACTTTATTTTATCATTAGGTTGTAATAACGAAAAGAAGTTAAAGGTGACTTTAAAGTTAACTTTAGCTAAAGGTACCTTTAACTAAACCCAAGTTGTATTAATGGCCCTTAGTTACCGTAATCTCTTTGTTATATTGTTGTTGTTCATTTTCTTTGTTTTTTTCACGTTTCTGTGTTGGTTGTTCCGCTTTTTTGTGGAGCTAATTTTCCTTTTATCGTCTCGTTTATCTAAACGGCCTGAAGTTCATTAACATATTGGATATAAATTGAATTATTCGTCTATAATAGATTGTAGGGTGCTTTAAGGTCCAATTGTTTTCCTTTAATGCAGTTTTATAATCAATTCCGTTACTGGAACAAGAAAGGAAGACGAAAACACAAAAATCCTTGAACAGTACATTTATTTTGCCCTTGAGATTCTTCCCCATTCCTTTCGTTGTTATAAAATGTATTGAAAAGTTTAACTGAAAAAAAAACGGCTCAAATTAAAAGCAGTTTTACCTGTAACTGACTTGAGTGATGCATTGAATCATTGTTTGTTCTTGTTATGAGTGAAATAAAATTGAAACTAAAAGAACAAGTTGTTAATGCAATGATCTCCGGAACGTTTAATATAATTTAATCTCGTAGTATATTATTTTTTTTTAACAGAAAAAACTACTCATAATCGTTAATCTGGTGTAGAAATGATTGATGCAAATGACGTTGTAGGAAATCTTTTGATTTTAAAAGCACTTCAACTATGCTAAAAAAATAACCAAACTGTGGCCAGCCAAGTGTCAAAACTTTATGGGAGTATGGGTGTGAGTGTTTTAGATGATATCTTACTATGTGATTAAATTGTATTTTTAAAAAAATTAAGATAAAAAATACTTTATAGTAAGTACTGACTTACGTACATACATATTTGTACGTCGTTTGAAGTAGTTGACCCTGATTAATTTCTTGTTAAAATTATTTTTTTTTGTGCTGCAGAAGCATACAACTTTGATGATCGGCTAGGTGGGGCTTAACTCTTTAATGTTCTGGTTTTAGTATGATTTCGTCAAAAAAAAACTCTTCCTGACTTCCTCTACAACAGCAATAACAACGGCAACAACTACTTATATTAACAACCTGTCGACTTTATGCTGGTGCAACTTCAATAATTTTAACATTTTTATTGCTACATATCAGTTGTTGGATTATTCTCTGGGGACAACTATCAGCCATCAGTGTGGTTTGTCGAAAATTAAGAAACAAAAAAAAAAAATTTAATTTTAAAAGCAAATCTTTCTAGGAGTGTAAGTAATATAAATACCAGAAGATGCGTGCATTTTAGTAACAGTCTTCTAAAGATATTCGTTCTGAAACAATTTTACGTCTTGCACGCAGATTTAAAGGAATCCGATCGATCATGAAGGTTTTAATCGTATTATTTGCATTGATTGCTATTGCTTCGGCTGGTTATATCCATTCGGGCTGGAATAGTGGTGGCTGGAATGGTGGCTATGGCGGCGGCTATGGCGGAGGCTATGGTGGTGGCTATGGAGGTGGTTGGAACAGTAGTCCTAAAATTGTTAAAGTTATCCGTCTTGGTGGTGGATATGGTGGTGGTTATGGCGGCTGGAAATCTGGTGGCTATGGCGGCTATTATGGTGGCGGTGGCTGGTGGTAAAAATGTGGTTGTCGCCACACAGCAAGCAAAAAAAAGTTCTTTAAAAAGCTTTAAAAATCAATTGTTGAAAAAAAAGTGTTAATTTCTGTGTTAACTGTTATGAAATATGTTTGTAAAGTTCATTTTTATTTTTGGGTAATTATTTCGTAAATAAAATTTTGTTTAACCAACTGAAAGGAGTTTAATTTGGAAAGGAAAATAATTCGAAAAGAATACAAAAAGTGTTGCAAAACTGAAATTTTGAAATGGTATTGAACTGTAACTGAAAGAGTACTTTTTTTGAAGGAATAGTACTTTTGTTAAAAAAAAAATACATATGTACATACAAAAAATACAGACCCACTGTTTAATGTCGACTCCGAACAACAGCTTTTTGAGAAACTTTATCGTGGCAATTTTATTTACTCTCTGAGTTTTTGCCAAAGGAAGTCGCCAGACATATATTTTTTTTATAATTCGTTTTAATGGAGACGTCCGACATGGGGTTTCAACCGTGACCTCACGTCTAGTAAGCCAGCACACTACCTACTAGACTATTAATTTATTTATATTTAATACACATACGGCACGGAACAGAAAACCTAACGACTTATTCGTATTTCTTACATACAAGACAAAAACATCTGATTCGGAACGTAACAAAACGTAAAAGCCCCGTTGAGCCAAACGTCAATGGAACGTTATGTAACATACGTTCGTTTTTAGCATATGAAGAGCAATGCAAATGCTTACCGAAATTACATTACGGTTCGGCAAGCGTTGTCATTGCTAATCGAATTTTAAAAACAAATGTACGTTCCGTGGACGTTTGGCTAACCGGGGCTAAAGCCTAATTCAGCATTAATAGCTGAAAAGCGCGACATAAAATATGTAATAATAAAAAAATATTTTTGAAATGAAAAAGTACTGAAAAAAGTACTAAAGTACTGTATTTTTCAACACTATTGTGGAGCAATCAACAATTTTCTCACTTAACGTACTTTCTTATCAAATCCTTAAGTGTTACATTGTTGTGAAGATAGTTTGATTAATTAGGCTTAAGCGACTTTTCTGATGAGCGATGAAGTCTGGCGTCAATATTGGCTTTCAATGCTACAATAATGGCTGGTGCATAAACAAATGATCTAGCATAGCCATTTTAATTTAATTTAGAAGCATTAAATCGCTTGGACGAGGAGCCAGTGAACAGGACACTGCTCTAAAGCCCATTGCAAGGGCTCTGAATGTTGCAAATGTAGCTGATGTTTGTTTTCAAAAATTCAATAAGCATGGCTCAATAGGACTCATCATATGAAATTTTCTTTCTTATTTCGAAAGAATTAAGGCCTCATGATGCTACCACCATTATACGAAACTCAGTTCAGACATCTCGAAGAAGAAAAATACGAAAAAAAAATGTTTCTTTCAGTGACCGCATCTCTGTAGTCTCATGGCAAAAACTCTCGAGATTAAATAAAACTTCCATTAAAAATGTTCAAATTTGTTGATCGGAGTCGATGCTAAACTGTAAATCTCGCCATGCATGGATAAAATTAATGTGATATTGATGCTTAAAATATGAGCTTCATTGTTTCCAATATTTTTATTCTTTTGTATGATCTTTGACATGTCAATCAAATCTAATTGTTCCTTGTACTATGGATTGTACGTTCTTAGAATTCATGTGGATTGGTATTACGTACCCATATATCCAATATTGGTGTCATTGCTGAAGATCTTTCGATAGAAATTATGATCCGTTCCTAAATGCCACAGAGCCCATTCTATGCAAATAAGTCAGTTGTTTACAGTCGTCTATGACGTTTCGGCAAAACAGGCTGAATAAATTAAACCTAATTTGACAGACTTAGCGTCAACAAGACGACAGTTATCAACTATCAGAATTCGAAAGTCCCTCTTGGAAAACCCTATATAATTGAAAACCCTAAAAAATTAAAACTTTTTTTTAACATTTTTATTTAAATACATTAAGGACATATTACTTTGTATGCAGTGATAAATCACAATTGTCTGTTTTAAAAAATTAACTTTTAACAGCGACACAGTAGTTTAATTTTTAAGGTTAAATTATTATAAAGTAGCCGTTAACTTCAATAAATTGTTTGAATTTATGTTCCCTTTAGAGTTTGCAACAAACATAAAACTCAGATTTAATAAATGTAATTGTTGTAAATATGCGCGCGATTAATTATTTTCCAACCTTGAGACAAGTGTTTTTGTTTTATCGCAAAACTCTTTCTCAGATGCTGAATAACGTTTAGAGTGGTTAATTCAAGTGCTTGAAGAAAACTGAAAATAATTACTTGCAATTGTAATTTAAAAATTAAAACAGCGTCTATTAATTTATTACCGAAAAATAATTACTTAGTTTTGAAATAAATTATGACTACATGCATATTGCTATAGGTAAAGCTAAATGAAAAAACAAATGCTTATAAAGGGTTGTCCATTTTGTTGTTTCAAATGTAAAGTTATATAAAGTTGTGATTTTTATATTTGATGGTAGGCATTATGTACAAAATATAATGTGAGGTGAATGCACACTTTGGAAATGTTTAGTTTTATATATTGTAACGTTGACTCTAACGTAGACATACAAAAAATTTATACTATACTATACTATACTATACTATACTATACTATACTACACTATACTATCCTATACTATACCATACTATACTATACCATACTATACCATACTATACTATACTATACAATACCATACTATACCATACTATACTATACTATACTATACTATACAATACCATACTATACCATACTATACTATACTATACTATACTATACTATACTACACTATACTATACTATACTATACTATACTATACTATACTATACTATACTATACCATACCATAATATACTATAGTATACTATACTATACTATACTATACTATACTATACCATAATATACTATAGTATACTATACTATACTATACTATACTATACTATACTATACTATACTATACTATACTATACTATACTATACTATACTATACTATACTATACTGTACTATACAATACTATACTATACTATACTGTACTATACTATACTATACTATACTATACTATACTATACTATACTATACTATACTATACTATACTATACTATACTATACTATACAATACTATACTATACTATACAATACTATACTCTACTATACAATACTATACTATACTATACTATACTATACTATACTATACTATAAATAGCTGTCACTATGTTAACAACAGTTCAGTTTGAAGATGAAAGTCAAACACCGGTGTTGAAGCCACTAAATGGATAACCCTAAATTTATGCTTAAACTTTAATTTAAGATAATTGATTATAAAATTGTGTAAAACGAAATTGTATATATTAATTAAGAAATTAAAAAAAAAATATTAAAAAATATCAAAAACTTACAATAGAAAATTCATTACACAAATACGGCCCTGTTTTATTTCACTCTGCACTCTAAGCAAATATTATTCATTTAGAATTTATTTTTTTATATTTAATTGCAATTGGGTGTATGTAATTCCTTAAAAAACAATTAAAAATACATATTTTAAGCATAACACTTCATATTCACTAACAACTGTAACCCACAGTCTCTTGAACTCAAGATTTCCTGTTTGTGAATTGATGGTGCTATGCCATAATATTAAATGAAAATTGTTAATAATTAAACACTTCATTTCGATAATTACAATTATTTGAATGAAAACCATCTCTATGTATTGCAAAGCGCAATGAATTCATGCATCCATAAATGAAGCTTTCCCGCGTATTAAACAATGAACTGAACAGTGATTTATTTTGTAATTAATAATCCAAACAGATCATAAAATATTTTAATTGTCAAATCATGATCTAAACATTATCAGATAGATATTCACTCATGTGAACAATATGAAGTATTTGAATCTATTTAAAATACAATAAAAATGTTTAGTTAGAGTTGTAAGAAAAATGAACTAAAATTAAAGTAAAAAAGATATGTGAGAAGCAGTTGACGAAAATATTTGGTATACTGCATCTCAAATAAATATGAGCTGATAAATGTTTTCCTTTTTTGCTTTAAAGACGTAAGGTTTGAACTCTTGAGCCCACGTGTATACGTGATGGAATTTCTGTAAGCACTTGTAATAGTTTCGTATGCTACAAACGAACTAACGTTCCTTTACGTTTAGTGAACGTTCGGCTTATTCTACCTTAATTAAAATTCTTTATTATTCGCACAATTCTGTGTGCCACTGTTCACAACTTGATGTAAACAACAACAATTGCTTTTCTTTGTTATTCGTCTGTTTATACCCTTAGCATAAATAATAACAATCACTAAACAATTAATACAATTATTTTGAGGCATGCTTCTCGTTTAGTCCAATGCATATAACTGTTCATTAGATCTTGGCGAGCAAAATCGTTTCTATCAAAGTTTGAAACCAATTTATTTCTCTGGCTATCATTGGAAAGCCTGGGCACCTTTCTATCTAGTGCAAGAGCTCAATCAAAGTAGTGTAAATATACTCTATGCTACTCAACCACATGCTATATAGGAGGGTAGCTCAAGATATGATCTAATTGTGAAGATGCACTTGAATATAAAAAAAAAAACTTTAGACAAAGCACTTTCAGTATGGTCTTCTTGGTCTTAGACAATCTTGTGGTTTATAAAAAAATGTCGGCTTTTCCAACGTCGTCCAAAAGTGTGTTTAAACTCTACTTTCGTTTACAAATTCAGACAGGATTTGGTATTTCCTTTCGTTTTTCATTCTGTCATTCAATAAGTATGTATTCCAAGTCTAACATGCCTACATTGTGCGCCAGGGTATATACCATGTGTTTCTTTCAAATTTAAGTCAGCTCTGGCCAACCATTCTTATGCTTTGAAGCCACCCCACATTATGTTACGGGGACAGCAGAATCACTTCAGCAAGCAATTGGTCTCGTATGTATTAGTTCTTGTTACGCTAATATTTACAAAACCGAAATCAATTCATCATCAATATTTAGGAAGGAAAGATAGATCAAGCAGATATCGTCAGCATGTAGCAGATATCGTCAGCATGTAGTCTAGTAGGTAGTATGTTCGCTTATTAGACGTAAAACCCGGGTTCGAGTCCCAGGCCAGATATCAAAAGGAAAATATGAAAAAAAAAAATATTTCTTCGGCGACTTCTTTTCAGCAGATGTCTGGCAAAAACTCTGAGAGTAAATAAACCGCCACTGAAGTATAAAATTAAGGTACACAACATGAGTGGTGTGAGAAGCTAAGCCGTAATCCTGACTGAAGGGTTGTAATGGCTAAATATGTATGTATATATTGCTTACATTATTATTGAATCGGGGGCGCAATTGAAAAATATTTATCCCGTTTGCTGCTCGACTTTTATCCTCTCTGGAGAACCTATGTCTCTATCAGTTGAATTATTTTTTGTACAACTCTAACTGTAGTGTAGTAGGTAGGGTGTTCGCTTATTAGACATAAAGCCCGGGTTCGAGTCCCAGGCCAGAAATCAAAAGGGAAATATGAAAAAATAAAAATATTTCTTTGGCGACTTCCTCTCAGCAGATTTCTGACAAAAAGTCTGAGAGTAGATAAACCTGCTATGAAAAAGTTTCTCAAAATCTGTCGTTCGGAGGTGACGTTAAACTGTAGGTCCCGCCACTCAAGTATAAAATTAAGGCACACAACACGAGTGGTGTGAGAAGCTAGGCCGTAATCCTGACTGAAGAGTTGTAATGGCCAATTTTTTATGTATGTATGTATGTATATGATATTGGATTGAGTGTAATAACAGGAGCAAGAATTCTGCTGCTCGACTTTTATCATCTCTGGGGAACCAATGTCTGTATCAGTTGAATTAGTTTTTGGAGAGATCTAAATGGTTTTCATCTTTCAGTAATATTTGTATTCTTAGTGGGATGACTTTCAATTCCATAGATTTCATAGATTTCTTAGGTTTTAATTGGACTCATCAAGCAACGCTCACAATGAGTATGGTTATCGTTTTTTTTGGAAAGTTTTTAGAATAAATTTAATTGCCAAGAAAAACTAGGTAAATAGGCCTCCCCTCTATAAATGAAGGAACATTTCTGTATGGTCCAAACTGTATTAGATACTGTCGAAATATTTTAGAAACTAAAAGGCTGTTGCTAATATTAAATTAATACATTTTTTTCTCTTTTAATATTTAAATAAAATTTTCTGTCTAAGTACTAAAATGCATGCTTTAATGACTAAAATTTTTTTTGTTTGCTAACATGCGAAAACGTTTTGTAATCTATTACAATGAAGATTAACAAACAATAACGCAAAACAAGAAAAAAAAATATTAAAAAATAACTAAATAAAAAAACAATATTTAACGATATTTTTCATGCTTTTAAATTAAATTTTTATAAAATTTTTATATGACGTGAATGCACTTGACTAATTTTAATTGATGTTCATAAGTGAAACAAAAGGGAAAAGTTTCAAATAAGTTGCACTTAATGAAGATTGCAACATAAAAGTCTAGAATTGTTGTAAGAATCATATATAAAGACTGAATGAATTATGATTTTCAGAGTCAGTCGAGTTTCAAATATTGTTTGATTAACAGAATTTAAACGATTTAGTGGCATTTCATTTAAAAGATATCGAAAAAACTACAACAGTTTCGAATAGAATTTCGAAAATGCGTTTAATTGTGGTGATATTAGTGGTCTGTTCAGCAGTGGCTGTGGTTTCTGGTGGTTATCTGAAAGGAGGTGGTGGAGGCGGTGGAGGTTATGGTGGTGGTGGTGGCCATGGCGGTGGTGGTGGTGGCTATGGCGGCGGCGGTAAAGGTGGTAGTGGTGGCGGCTATGGCGGCGGTGGCAAAGGTGGTGGCGGTGGAGGCTATGGCGGCGGCAAAGGTGGTGGCGGTGGAGGCTATATCATAGTTTCCAGTGGTAAAGGAGGCGGTGGTGGCGGTTATGGCGGTGGCAAAGGAGGCGGTGGTGGTGGCGGTTATGGCGGTGGCAAAGGAGGAGGCGGTGGTGGTGGTTATGGCGGTGGCAAAGGAGGAGGTGGAGGTGGCTACATCATAAGTTCTGGTGGTAAAGGAGGTGGCGGATACGGAGGCGGTGGAGGTGGTAAAAGCTACGGCGGCGGCGGCGGCGGTGGCGGTAAATACGGTGGTGGTGGCGGTGGTGGCGGTGGAAAACATGGCGGTGGCTGGTAATTTTACAGCCCTTCTGTTGCACAGTATTGACGACAACTACCGAAATTTATGTTTTTATTAACTTGTTATTTGTGTTCACTGATTATTATTATTATGCTTATTTTTTAAATAATTTCTAATAAAATATTTTGAAATATTTTTCTTAAATACAGAAGTTTTTAGTTTTATTTGAAAACAAATGCAATTTGAAACAAAAATTAAAATTAAACAAATTAAAAAAGGACGTAACTGTGCAAAGGACAAAGGACGTTACTGTGTAGACTGGCTACTGAACAATTCCTTTGAACAACTAACTTCCAATAGTAAAACAGAAAAATATTAGTATGTATCTCCTTAATGGATAGAACACAGCCACTACATGAAGTCATCTGTAACTTTGCTGATGATTAAGAAAACTGTGATTCATTTATAAAATCAAAACATTTTTTCTATATTGAGTATAAATATTTGTGCTAAAATAGAATAAATTGCATTCAGGATAGTAATATTATTATATTCCATTGAGGAAATAATTATCTACGTACATAACAACTAGAATTATAATGTCAAACTGGCCTCAGCAGATATTCATATGTAGTGTTTGTTGAATGTTAATTTCTTTCAAAATAGGAAATGTTTCAGTAGCTTTTATGAGGTCCTTAATCAGAAGCAAAGTATAGCTCACACATTTCCAATTTTGAATTTTAAAATTCTTGCATTTCAATCTTCTACTATAACCTAGTCTACCATTCTCTTGTATATGAAAGTTGGAAATCCTATATACATAGGTTTCTAATATCTTCAGATTCTTACTGGCTAAAAACGATTCAATCGAAAACTTCATTAATCATAAATCCTCCTGACGTCTCTTCTGTTACTGCATTAACTCCTATTGTTATCTATTTACTGCAACATAATTGTTAGTAGATGTTCTACTGTTAAGATTTTGATTTTTATGAATTTCCGATATTGAATCAGTTTTCCATTACCTTATTTATGACTTAAGTCAGTCCTCTTGCTTCTATATATATATATCTCCGTACGTACCAAACATTAACACACCTTCACAACAGCATATCATTAAACAATTTCTTATCGACTCGTTTTTGGCTGAGTTGTTTGGCTATCGTTTGTATTTACGACCAAAACTCTGGAGGTTACTCCTACTCATGTTGTCGTATGTGTTCGTGCTAGGACAACAAGTTTTGGGAAGGGGAAAAACTAAGCAGTATCTGTGGACAATAGATTTGAAACTATTTTTATTATAAATGATAGGAGAAAATCTTTCCAGGGAGAAAGTTCCAGATACGATTATTTTGAATGTCATGTGCAATCCACAGACCAATCGACCAGAAACGAATGTGCTTTGCGAGAATAATGATCGTTACTTAAAAAGATATGATTTTCGGGCATAAGTTTCTTTATTTCGCCGATTGTAGTAGCTACATGGGACAGTATAACAGTAGCCACATTCCTCTGGTGATCCAATGAATCAATAGAGTTGGATATCTCAAAATAGACCTCGAGGTACTGTTTCATATATAAAAGTTGTACCCCATACGCAATCGAACGTAATTGGGGTAAATAGTACGGAGATTAGATGGATCGTACCGCTGGAATAATTCTGTGTTATTAACAAAAATATTCTGTGTAAACATTAATTCAATTGGCATCATTATCGACAAAACAATTTTTAGCAACTATATGACCCTAAGAGTTTGGAGACTAATAAACTTTGCCAGGCGATACGCTTCTCCATGTATTGATTTTTTTATTTCTGATCTATAGCTTTTTGTGTTTCGGTTTTTAACTCTGCCAGATTCAGATTTCTAGACTTTAGATAGAGTTTAATTATTGTTAAAAGTTGGTTTTTGCATAGCCGAATGCCTTTTAAGTATGTTGTATACACTATTATTTCGATATACTTACAGAAATCCTAAACTTTTTACGAACGCTAAAGATAACGTCTTAGCGCAAAACTATGGGCAGTACTTATCTAGTTGACATATGCCACTGAAATCAGCATGCATAGCTCACATAAAATCCAATTAAACCAAAGGTTTGTAAAAGCCTGGAGTAGTGAAGTGGTATTGATGACTACAAAATTAGAAAATAGAACGTGAAGTGTCATCTCCATGGCATACTATACTGAATACATTTTTAAAATTTAATTTTTTTTCTTTTGTACTTCTTAAATGGTTAACTTAAATTTTTGTAAGTCATTTCGAAACAAAAGACTTAAGAAAGAAACCTTTTAATAAAATGTAAAAACTGCTGTGCTAAGACAAAAGACTTAAGAAACAAACTTTTATTTTCTTTGTTACACAGAGCTTCAAGACATTTTCGCCATAATTTTGTCAGTCTTTATGACATTTAATTTTAGTAGAATTTAATAATTTTAAAAAGTTTAAAAAGACAACATTTTTATTTTCAAGCGCAATATTAAAACATTATTATTTTCAAGCGCAATATTAAATTCGAATTAATTTTTTTTTGCTTTTTTTCTCTCCATTTACTATAACCTTCAAAGGTCTAGAAACTTTTATGGCCGAATTTTTCTGCAATTATTTTCAAATAAATTTTTTTTTATTGTTTAATAGTAAATTTATAACTTTCAGTTTTTGTTTTACTACAATGCGATTTTAATTATTATTCAATATAAAAATAATTCCCAGTATGATTTTTTCCCACATAAAATTTAAAAAAGCAAAATAAATAAATGAATAATTGCGTTTTTTTTAAATAAATTTCATATATTTTTTGATAGAGGCAAATACAAAAATATAAAACTTATAAAAGTCTATAAAGAAATAAAAAAAAAGGTAATTTGTATGCCAAGTGCCTTATAAAATAATTTCATAACTAGTATTCGTAATAATAGTGATTACATCTGTAACTATAACTTTTTGCCATTCACAGTGTGACTGCATATATTAATTAATAAGTGCCGCCTTAATGGTCATATGACATTAAATTAATTTCTTTATGTTTTTTTCTTATAGAACGAGTTTATTAATTTAAAATTTTCTAATTTATACAATTTATTTAGAAGATGATCATGGATGAGACATAAATTGATAAATTTATTTAGATTAGAAATTAAAGGGGGGTTGTTATAATGAGGATTTGCTAGCAACATTCTGATACAATTTGAATAAAAATTTTATTTTTTAATAAAAATAAAGAACTTTATTAGTGTTGACTTTCCTAGTATGTTGTAAATTAAAGTAAACAAATAGTATTGAAAGAAATAAACTTAAAAATACTTCAACCAATTAAACTTTTAAAATATTACTTTACGGTTTCAATTGCGATTCAATTTTTCATTAAGAAGATTATCGTAATAGCGAGATTTATTTTAAAATTAAGATGATCTTTTATAAGGAGATTTTGATTTTGCTTGAAGCCAAAATAATTCTAATCACTGATTGAATTGAAACAGATGCAGCAGCCTTGAGAGTGTTCGAGAGAAAAGTCCTACGCAAGATCTTCGGTCCAGTGCGAGTTGACGATGATTTCCGTATCCGATCTAACAGTGAGCTGTATGAGCTCCTCAACGACGTAGACGTTGTACAGCGTATTAATATCCAGCGGCTGCGCTGGCTCGGCCATGTCGTTCGAATGGAGGAGGATGCTCCGGCGAGACGGGTATTTGATGCGGGAATCTGTGGAAGTCGGCGAAGACGACGACCTTGTATCCGTTGGAAGGACCAAATCGAGGAAGCCCTGTCATCGATTGGTGTGACCAACTGGCGTAGGCGCGTAAGAAGCAGAGGCGCCTGTAAGGATGTGTTGCGGCAGGCCGAAATCCGTTAAACGGGTTGTTATGGCCTATTAAGTAAGTAAGATTGAATTGAAACTATACACAATTAGTAGCGGGTTTCGGCCTCTAACATAAGAACATTTTTCGTATTTTTTTTACAATCCTCGCTAGTTTTAAAACTTCTCTGAATATGATTAAATATTCTCGTAGAGACACGTAGTGGATATTTATTTAGAGGTTCATGATTTTGATTTGAAAACTCTGCTTTTTTTACAATCGATTTAACAAATAATGGTTTCTTATTATTTACTTTGGTTTGACATTTCATTATGAATAGGTTTACTCACCGGGAACGCTTGTAAGTACTCCACCATAGTCTAGTATGTATTGTGTTGGCTTATTAGACTTGAGGCCACGGTTTAAGCCCCATTTCAGATATCTCCGACAAAACGAAATATGAAAAATATGTT
The DNA here is from genome assembly GCA_930367235.1 of Sarcophaga rosellei. NCBI lineage: Eukaryota > Metazoa > Arthropoda > Insecta > Diptera > Sarcophagidae > Sarcophaga > Sarcophaga rosellei. Next base: position 81,629,501 of record OV884018.1, read on the forward strand.
TTTGGACGACTGTCTCTCAATTTCAAGAAAAGGTTTCTCAAAAATTTGTCGTTCGTTCAATTATGTATGAAGAAAGTACGTAACGCTTGCAAATTGCTGACTTTTTTTATTTATCAAAATAATGACACAGTTCGTTAAATTTTATGACATACATAATAGTCATTCAGAGCTTCTAATTCGCATAATAATGTATGCTTTTCCGACTACGTTTACTCTTACTGGTAATATGCATCCAGTAAGGTACCTACCAGTGCGTACTGAAGAAGATATAGCCACTGTACAAGAAAACATCGAAGACGATCCAAATCAATTAATTCGTTGCCGTTCTTAGCAACTGGGATTGAGTTCTTCCACTTAATGGACGACTTTATGAAAAGATCTCTGCTTAAAAACCTTGTATATTCAAATTGTGTTTGGAAATTGAAGCTCCAACTTATATTGATATTGACTTTCATTCAATATTTTGTTTTCCAATGAAGCCCAATATTTGATTGAATATTTGATATAAGCAGTATTATCAGACTTGTTGCATTTGGAGTAAGGACAAAGTTTTGTCCAAACTCCATTGGTTCCAGAGTTAATTGCTTTGGACTCATTGGTATATATGTTTTCAAAATCTATTTTGGTTAGAATGTTACAGTCAATGGTGAACGGTGTAGGTATATACATGATTATAAATTTTTTCGAATCTAATTGATCTTAAAGATATGTGGCTCCAACAGGATGGATTCACATGCCAAACTGCTCACTCTACAATTGATTTTAGAAAAGAAATTTCTAGTGAAATAGTAATTTCATCCAGAGATTTTGTCAGATAACACACTACATACTATACGTCGACGGCAAAATGTCGAAGCAGATGGTAAATTTTTAGGTTTAAGTTTTTAAATAACATGTCCATACAGTAACTGTTAATCGATCTTTTTTCTTGAAAATTGGATTCAATCTATTATAGGCTGATTTGATGAGAAATCCAACAGCCCGGCCAACACCTACTCCTTCATGGACTATTCAGATAGTGTCTTATTTTATTGTATACCTTTCACTACGTTTTTTATTCCGATAATTGGTTTTAATATATGAGCTATTAATCTGATGAGTAGTTTTGTTTGAGACACATATTTTTAAATATCAAAGAAAAGTCGTTGTTTTTTATAAATGATATAGATTTATTTATATAATTCAGCTTATTTCTATTATTATTATTATTTTATAAATTTGATTATTTACACATACATATACATTTCGTTTAGCACCACATTAATTAAATTATTTTACAATTCTTTACAAATGTTAACACAAATAAAAAAAAACTATTTACACATTATGTTTATCGACTTCATAAGTTAACAAATGATGTCACTGCTCGAGATAATATTCCAGGTGAGTTTACCCCTTCCAACCGTGACCACCGCCGGAAGACCAGCCACCTCCGCCTGATTTCCATCCGCCACCACTGCCACCGGAGGACCAGCCACTATTGCCACCTGACCAACCGCTACCACCGCCAGATTTCCAGCCGCCACCACTTCCTCCGGAAGACCAGCCACCACCACCACCAGATGGCCAACCACCACCGCCTCCACCTAAAGACCAACCACCACCACCTCCACCAGATTTCCAGCCTCCACCGCTACCACCTGAAGACCAGCCGCCACCACCACCTGAGGGCCAGCCACCGCCGCCTCCTCCACCGCCAAGGCTAATGACTTTAACAATTTTGGTGCCACCACCGCTACCACCACCAGACCAGCCACTACCGCCGCCTCCTGACCAGCCTCCACCTGATTTCCAGCCGCTACCGCCACCACCGGACCAACCACCACCACCACCGCCTGACTTCCAGCCGCTACCGCTACCGCCACCGCCACCGCCAGACCAGCCACCACCACCGCCGCCTAGAAATCCAGCAAAGGCTTGGGCACTTAGACCCACCAGCAGTATTAGAATTGAACGTCTCATAGTAAACCGTTTAACTGAAGGAGCAGTTCTTATCGCTAAGATTGAAATGCCTCGACTAATAACAGTTAGAGATTAACAACAACTATTTATACCGGCAAAGTAGCATTAGAAGTCGTAGAGACTACGAAATTTGTCAGTGTTTTTTGTGTTTTTTTGTGTTTTAATTCATACAATTCATTTCCCAACATTCTGCTGCTGGTTAAAATAGAAACATTAAATCGTCAAACAAACACCATAACCTCCCAGTAAGCACCACTGCCATCACTGCCACTACACCAACACTATCACCACCAACATCACCTCTAGTAAACAACACCCCCTCCCAATTGTAAATCATGACTTTGCTTACAAATTCTATTGCTATTCTTATGCTACAGTAATACAAAACAACAATAGCAACAAACATTGCAATTTACTAGCCAACCAGCCAGCCAGCCAGCCAAGCTGTTAGTCAGCTAGCAGTGGCAGCCCGAAATGTTAACTTTTTGAACCAACAAATCTCCTCTCAACTTGTGCCATTTATTACAATATTTCAATAAAATTCACTTTATAGTCATAGTTACACACACATACACATACATACACTCACAAATACATACAACCATACAGGTATTGTGCGAATCCCATGCTGTCTCATCATTGCTGGCAGCAACCATTTAATATCCAACAGGCTTGTTTTATTACAAAACTTGTGTTGCGGTGTCGCTGTGCTTTGCTGTTAATGTTGCCAACAATTACAGCAGCTACAACTGCAATAACTACCAGTGTTTACGAGTACAATCTCTGCGTTTAAAAATCTTTAGAAAACGACGCCTTCACCATAGCGTTACCAAATGCACAACAGCCTGTATTAAATCTATTTGAGAACGTATTCCAAATGCGTTTATCACTATCGACAGAGCCAAATAATTATCGGTGCTGTCTGAGGCGGTTTACACTGACCACAAAGGAATATTGCATATTGGCAGATGTATTCAATATTCTGAAATGTCGAGGTCATAGTATTATTGACTTTGATGATGACTTCATAAATTTGATGACACTTCAAACCATTGGCGTAATTGAAGTAATTCAGATAGAAATCAATTTTTGTTTGTTGTTAAGTTAGCCGAGACATTGGTAAGTGCATATTAATGGATTGAATCGGATTAATTGGCATCGCGTTTAATGCATTTTCGCTTTGAATATATGAGTTGTGAGGCTGGTTTGCCTGATTGTACAATGATGGTTTATTCTCTTAAGGGTTAAAAACCACATGTAAGTCTGCAAATCGGATTATGAGCTGGTTAGGGAAATGCTAATGAATTAAAGGTTTTTAGTTCCAAAAATTTTCAGTCTTATTGGTCTTATGTATGTTATTCGGTTACTAGGGATACTAAAGATAACCATTGTGCGGGCTAAGTAGATAGATTTAAGGTATTAGGAATAAATGTTGGACGATGCCTAAAGACATTGAGAAATAACCTGATTAACATTCAATTATTGTGCCTGTAGTAGTGATGATGAAAGGGGACCTCATTGGAAAGGAAAACACATAAACGACAGATGCAAAAGAGATACAAACGTTCGTAATTGAGAAGGTTTGGTTTAGAGGATTTGATTCAAACTTATGGGGTAGCAGATACAGAACGGTTGTCGTAGTCTGATGTAAAACAACAAGAATGATTCCTTGTTGAAGTGGCTCTGTGTTAATTTCTTTTTTTTTGAGAAGTTTCTTCATGGCAATTTTATTTGCTCTCAGAGTTTTTGCCAGAGGAAGGCGCCTAAGAAATATTTTTTGTCATATTTCGTTTTGATCGAGATATCTGACCTGGGTTTTGAACTTGCTACTAGACTACGTCGACTTTATAGTTAATTTATAAACATTTAGTCAAAAATCGGGACAATGATAACCTTTGAATACAACGTTGATAGCGTTGAACATGAAAGTGAGGACTAGAGGCCTGCAGGTTTTGGAAGACATACTATATAATAAGATAAATCGAATGGCGTTTTTTTAAATATGTTTCTCAACTAACAAGAGTTTTCTGAGCAACCTGGAGGCTACTTACTCTTTTAAAAAAGGGACAATCTCACGGATGGTTGATGACACATATTTAGCATTTGTGGAGTCAGAAACTGTCTGTGAATAGTAAGAAATATATTGCAGTGCGTACTTAGCGAAAGGGAAGATAGAGAAAAGGTTTGAGAAATCCACATACCAGACATCTGTAGGGTAATTGTAATGGGAAGATATTGGAGTGATGTATCAGTCTAGCCACAAGCACTCTAAAGTTAGTAACTGGACTTTTGATCAGTCCTTATTGACACCTTAAATTTTTTAGAGCAATTGCATTGGCAGAGACATTATAGGGATACCATGTGTAGATTTTTTTCCATTACACGTCTTGAGAAAATATTCCTTCCACAAAGCATTTTCCATTTTATTCGGTTGGCTGCTGCTGTTGCCATAAGTTGTGTTGTTTGTTGTTCTACCTAGTTTCCGTTTCGTTATTCTATTATTACTCTAGCTAAGTAGGTGATTGGTCTGCTGTCGCAAGTCCTAGAATAAAGGTGTTGCCATCTATTGTTGCCTGGAAACAACGCCTTCCGAGTGTGTGCAGTAGTAGTATAGTATGGCAGAACCTCTCTCTCTGCGCTAGGAGATATTAAAGATAGTAAAATATATCCTTTCTATACAAATGCAAATTTAAAAGGTATTTTTTAAGCCAATAAACTCTGGAGTGAAATAAATTATTCTACGTAACTTAATGCCTTCCATTCAATTGAGAAAATTTGGTTCATATGTGGCATTCATGGAGTCGTCGTAGTCTAGTAGGTAGTGTGTTCGCTTGTTAGACGTAAGACAACGGTTCAAGCCCCCAGGTCAGACATCGAAACGAAATACGAAAAAATATTTCTTCGGTGACTTCCTATCAGCAGATTTCTGGCAAAAACTCTGCGAGTAAATAAACGTGCCATGAAAAAGTTTCTCAAAAATCTGTCGTTCGGAGTCGACATTAAACTGTAGGTCCCGCCACTCCCGCGTAAAGTCAATCCACACAACATGAGTGGTATGAAAAGATAGGCCGTAATCTTGACTGAAGGGTTGTAATGGCCAATCATATATGTATGTATGTGACATTCATTGTTATAACTCGATTTTGCTGTCTTTCTAAAAATGTCAGCAATTTCATCGTTCTCTTATATTCTAGTCTAAGACAAAAGGGTCCATTCCTTTTGGATCCACTTGTCAAACATATTGATGTAGGGACTGCTTATTTATCATATTATGTTCAAGATTACAATTTCTAGAGTACCTTGCATGTAAACATGACAAAAAAGAAAAACAAATTTATTGTGCAGTGTAAACGCTGTTTTCAAAACCCCAGTCATTTATGCATTTTATTAAACCTCTGCTTAGCCTATACGAACAACGAACGAACAGCAAGTAAACTATCTTTAATACAAGTGACGGACGGGCTGAAAGACTATCTTTCAAACAGCCAAAGTTGAATACATTGTTTAAAGTAATTGACCATCAACTGTGCCATAGAACTTGGACGACAGTGGTGGTGGATTCATTACAAAACCACAAATACAAACTCAGAAAATTATTTCAACTTTATAATACTGCTGTACTCGCACTTGACGCAGTTAACGTACTAGAGGCGATCATCATCGTTTATATTTACGAGGTCTCCTCATCTTCAGCTTGAATTATAGCGCCACTTATTTTGATATTTTAGTTTGTTCGTTCGTTTGTTGCCTTTGTTGTTTAATAATTATTGTTGGTTGGCCAGTTGGCTAAACAGACAGGCTGATAATTTTTAGTCGAAATAGTTTGTCGATGTGAGTACGTGTGTAAGTGTGTATTGTATATAGTAAACATATTAAAAATTGCAATTTATGGTCAAATTATTTAGAAGAGCTTTTAATAACGTCTTCTGTCAGTCGGTGTAAAAAAGTGTTTTTTTTAAATGACTTGGCTTGACTTGGCATGCCATGCCAGGCCATGGCATGTCTCGTCTTTCAAGTGTTTGCCAGTGCAATGCCACATGAGGTGTGTGTATGGGTGAGTGTGTGTTTGTGTGTATGTATTACGATTCCATTAGATTTTATTGCTATTCAAGTTTGCCTAATTATTAATTTGTTTGTACTTTATTTTCAACTTTTGTTTGTTTGCTGCATGCTTTGTATTGTATTGTATCGTAGATGTGAGAAAATTATAGTTTGATTTCAATTTTAATTTTAATTTTAATTTTTGCATTTATTCATATACGCACACACTAGTATTACGATCATAATCATTATTTTGTGTTTTTAAAATTTTTTTTTTCATTTGACATGATATAAGTAAAAATTATATTATGTATGTAAGTACATGGATAATGAGTATTTTGTTAAAATAAATAATTACTTGATGATCAGCTGGAGGTGTTTAATTAAATTGCTGCTCATTTTTAGGTTTTCTTTGTCTTCCATTACCAGTCATGTTCATATCAAAGTTCCGGTTGTAATTAAAGAAAATATCTTGTTAGCATGGCAATAAAATAATTTTTGTTTCTTTAATCTGGATTGCATCTACCATATGGTAGATAATTGAAGGCCCTATTACAAGAGTTTATGAATTTTGTTCATTTGCAGTTTGCGATTTCAAGGCACTCTTTGTTTGTTTCTCACAAACATACAAGAAAAATGAACTCATGAGTTGTTTTTTCCATTTATAATGGATTTTTTAGTTGGTACTCGCTATTCTAAGAAGGTAGTCGTCGTAGTTTAGCAGGCAGTAAGCTGGCTTATTAGACGTGAGCCCACGTTTCAAACCCCAGTTCAGACATCTCCAACAAAACGAAATATGCAAGAATATTTGTTCAGTGACTTCTTCTCAGCAGATTAAAAGGTAAATGAAATTGTCATGAAAAGTTTCTCAAAAATCTGTCGTTCGACGTCGATTTAAAGTTGTAGGTCTCTCAAAAAGCTCATGTATATTATTAACACACACAACATAAACACTGTGGGAAGCTAGACCATAATCCTGACTGAAAGGAACATCATGCACATGTTAATAAAGAAATTCACCCTGGATGCCATCACTATGACATTAAGTCATGTTATAAAGACTGATCTTATACTTGTGAGTTTTTTTGGTGCAAGTTTTTTTCAGTATTAAAAAAAGTTTTGTGACTCCGACTTTTCTCCGTTCACATTGGCTTCGTAATTGTTCTCTTAACAGGGCAGTGTAGTCTCGTAGTACACTTGTTTAGAATGGGGATCATATCGAATCCAACATGTAGATTCTGTGATGATGATAATAAATTATTTGAAGACATTTTTAAAGCGTATGAGGCAATACAGGGTGGCAGATGTCGTAAAATCTGAATATGGTTTGCCATTTCACCAAGAATAAATTAAGAAGCAGCAAGCTCTTGCAAAATAATTGAAATAGTTATGAATTGAAAAGTTCTTTACAGTGTGCGGCTCTTTTTTTGACTCAATGAGCACGTCAACAAACAGAATTGCTGAATATCGTGTGAAGAGCAATCTATTTCTTCAAGAATGATGAAAATCGTAATTTGTTTTCAATAAAGGAAGGCATTCTACCTTAATTACAGAATCATTATTGCGAATTGAACTTGATTGATATAAGGTTTCTGCACTACGTACCACATGATATGCGATATCCTGAACATATTGGAAGGCATTCTTAAAATTACGCCAAGATCGTGCCATTCGGCTTTCGACTTTTTTATAAGTAAAGTACAGGAACATGACAGTTATAATTCCTACCCTAGAATATAATATTACATCTACAAATGTTGACCTGCTGCTGAAATGCTTAAAAATTCATTATAAAATTGGAGTTCACAGATGAGCATTTAACGAAGTCATACATATGTGATTCTTGCCTGAAAGAAAATGGCTTAGCACTGGCCAGGACTTCAAAGATAATTAGTAGTTCTTTACAGAATAATATCTTTCGCCAGAGCAGTTAAACTGTTGCGTTTACATTTCAATGTAATCAAGTCTTCTTAACCTTTAGCAGTTAACTATGGCTGCTGAGGGACTGCTCCTTTTATTCATATAAAACTGGTTAATAATAAGGTTAAAAGAGTTCTGAAGTGCTAAATTAACAATATGTATATAATTGCACACATGCAGAAGTCGCCGTGGTCTAGTAGGTAGTGTGTTGGCTTATTAGACGAAAGGCCCGAGTTCGAATCCCAGGCCAGACTTCAAAAACAAAATACAAAAAGTATTTCTTCGGCGACTTCCTCTCAGCAGATTTCTGGCAAAAACTCTGAGAGTAAAAATTGCCATGAAAAGCTTCTCAAAAAATCTGTCATTCGGAGTCGACTTTAAACTGTAGGTCCCGCCACTCATGTATAAAATTAACGCACACAACATGAGTGGTGTTGGGAAGCTAGGCCGTAATCCTGACGAAGGGTTGTAATGGCCAAGTATGTTATGTTATATAATTGCACATTACAAACTCTTAGTCAGAATTACGAGCTAGTTTCTCACAACACAGAGACAGATTTTTGAGAAATTTTTCATGGCATTTTATTTACTGCCAGAGGAAGTCGCCAAAGAAATATTTGTTCGTATTTTATTTTGTTGGAAATGTCTGACCTACGGTTTGAGCCGTGTCTAATACTGGTTTACGGCAACTAAATTACCAATAATCTTTTGAAATATCCATAGTCAGTAAATCTGCCAGCTACTGATTATTCAGTTTCCCTGGGACTAGCCAAACGAAAGATGTTAACAGTCACTACAACGCTTTAGTGAATGTTAGCTGGCCGCGGTATTTGTTGATAAAATGTGAGAGAAATCTCTCCAATTCAGGTTACTGCACAGTTCAACTCTATTTGTTGTATTTCTAACTGAGCATCTCTCCTTAAGTTCTAATTCCATTTATTCTTTTTTTTCAGTAAAAATATTTTCTATCCCTAACGATGTATACGATTTTTGATAATAAATCCGTCCCCTTCACAGAACAATTTCCCGGGTAAGTAGTTGGAGCGGTCATTGTCAGATTGCCGGTCAAACATATGGTAAAATAAATAAATTTTTATCAATGGAAACTCCTTTATGACTTTAATATTTTATCAAAAAACTCTGTATTTCATAATGGGATTTTTGCTCTTAATCTGCATTCATGGCTTAAAGGTTTGAACTTTAAAATTTTGAATTGAAAATTATTATTCAAATTCTAATGAATTTTAAATAAAAAAGAAGCTATTCGTTTCAGTCAATATTCAATTAAAATAATTATGATTGAATTTTAAAATGCCTTTCAATAATTCAAATCAATTCTGTTCTGTTCAAATATTATGACAGGTGGTACACGTACAATAAATCTTTTTTTTTTTTTCTAAAAATTAAAATGCAAAATCACAATTTAAATAAAATGATGATTTCATATCGATAATGCTAGAAGCTAAAAAAGAAAAAAATTAAAAACTGAAAAATTGTATTTTTTTCTTGTAAAAATTCAATTGTAACGCATGCCACAATAACCATAAGAATTTTATAAAAGCAGCATTATTATCTGATTTTGGCAGAAGTCAAGCGGACTCAAATTAAATTAAAATTTTTATTTAACGTAAAAAAATATTTTTCATTTAAAATTTCAAGCGTTGAAGTGCTTAAATTAAAAAAATAAATGGATTTCACCATGAATACGAGTACATTTAACAGAAAATTATTTTTCAATGCGTTTCAAGGATTTCTTTTCGAATAGTATGCAACAGATATGAACTGCCACATAATTATTTTAAGTGATTAAACTTTGAACTCTTCTTAGCATTTATTTTCAGTCAATAGAAACTCCAATTCCAACAATATTTCCCCCTGCCATCAGCCACTGTACGGCAGAGTATTTGAATATTTTGTTTGCCCAACTTTTTGTAGGCGTTCAAAGTAGAGTAATTCGAGTAGAATATGCAAATGTGCTCCAAGTGTAATAACAAACGAAAATTTTTTTTGTGTTTTTGGTGTTTTTTGTAATAAAAATTGCTTAAGCCAGCCATGATTATTAAGTAAGCCGCCTGTCTATTTCAATTGCAACTGAGTATCTGTATAATTATTAAGATTTTTTTCTCTTTTTTTTTAATTTTTTATTTTTTTTTCTGTAATTTGTCTAAGAACGTATTGTAGCGGAGTTTCTTTTAAAAATTTTTTTACAAAAAATAATAGAAAACTATTCTGTGATTGACAGCTGTGAAGTGTATTATTTGTTAAATTAGTTGAAATAATGCCAAAAATAATTTATTTTTTATTTTATTTTTTGCCGAAAAATTCTAAACTTTAATGTTAATGTATTTTCATATTAAAGTTTATAACATTTTTGAAATTAATTAACGTGCTAAATATTAAAATGTTCTGAGATTTTTAAATGTAAATTATGTACACAAAAAAATATTTTTAGAAAAATTTGCTATGAAAACAAAAATTTATTGACGGATATTAAATGCTTATTAAACATCTTATACTTGATATGAGTAGATCACAATGTCATTTCAAGTAATGATAACTCATCGACTTTATAGATTTAAAAAGGGAATAAAAAACATGGAATAAAAAATTAATTAATTAATCTGAAGAGATTGAACAGCTCAAATGGAGTTGTCCAAGACACGCACGCTAGATACAAAGACTACAGAGACTATCGTGTGTTGTCATTAACAAGGTAACTGGTCCAATAGTGACCCTGTTGGTTTTATGTCTGCTGGTAGTGAACACCAAACCTTTGAAGACTATGTTTAGGGTGATGGGGAACACGTCTAACATGAAATTAATTTTTGAATTTCTAGAATTCATTGGATGACATGCTTCGCAACGAGACTAGGCAACAAAAATTAATTTAGTAATCTGAAGAGAAGAGACTATTATAGACATGAAACACGAGCAGGAGTTTTCTGTCGCAGCATGAAATATTCCGAGACCAAGTGAAAAGTCTTGTGTATCTTCCAAGTTTAATAAGGGGTACAAAGGGCAGAACAATATTATCGGACAGTTAGGCCGCCGTTTGAGCACGCTGCTAATGGGGCTGCAATCCTTCGGTGGGTTAGGGTGGACGTTTTGAAAGTTATGCTCCATGAAAGTGAAGATAAAGAGAGGCAAAAATTCTTCTCAAACCAAGTGGGTTTGAAGCAATTAAATTAAATTTCTGTTGCGAAACTACAATAAGAGGGGATCAGAGTCATGCATCTGACTATCAAGGAACAACCTAAAGTTGATGACCGATCTCTCGACAGAGCACTGCAAACTCCGGGTACACTGTCTAGAGGTGAAAGCAATATATTTTATTGTTACTCTACTATGAAGCACTGGACACAGGAACATTGAATGTATCAATAGTAAATTGAATTGAATTCATATGTACATGAGATGGGTTTTCCTCTACAGAATATCAAACAAATGATGTCATACAAACCTTATTCATTTGCAAAAAAGAAAAAAAAGTGGAATAATGAAACCACTTACAGAGAGACCAAACAGATTCGCCATGATATGTATATACATACGCTAGACAAAATTTCCGGTAAGACTAGACTAGATTCCATCTTAAGCACCTCATAGCAGTTATAAAGGGGCACAGGCATCTCTGTGTATACTTACGGATGATTTATGAGTAAGCTGTAAGAACAAGGGACATGAAGGGACCATAGAACATCTTCTCTATTATTGTCTAGCGTAGGAGAACCTATGCTATATTATGTCGCCGTAGGTAGTGTTTTGGCTACGAAAGGCTACGGTTCAAACCCGAGGTCAGACATCAAAACGAAATATAAAAAACAATATTTCTTGGGCGACTTCCTCTCAGCAGATTATTGGCAAAAGCTTTCAGAGTAAATAAAATTGCCATGAAAAGTTTCTCAAAAATTTGTCGTTCTGTCATTCATGTATAAAATTAACACACACAACATGAGTTGTGTGAAAAGCTAGGCCGTACTTCTAACTGAAGGGTTGTAAAGGCAAATTATGTATGTATATTATGTATGTATGTAGGAGAACCTATTCAAAGCCGATATTAATAATACGCACATCTTCATAAAATTCTTGGTACGGCTGAGAGATATCGAACAGGATTAGGACTTTTGTGGTGGAATAGGTGATATAAGTGCTACAACGAGATCGTATAGGAACGATACTTTTGACCATTGCAGCGGTCGTCAATTCAACTTAACCTATATGTGATGAGAAAAGTTGTTGACATAATAATCGCTTCGTAAAACAAAAGGCGGAGGAGTTAATATGTCAATACACATGTATACGCCACCCGGTTTAAGACAAGATTTCTCAAAAACTTAATGAAAAATAAAGTTTCGAAGAGTACATATGTATTATATTTAACAGACAAAATATTGTTGAAATGTAATCCTTTTAGTTATGTATTGACACAAATACCACTTTAAAAGATTTGACGATTCGTTTAATTTTCATCTAAAATTTATATTTAATGGAAAAAATTTTAATCTTATTTAAAATAAACATTAAAAACTAAAATAAATTTAAACTCTCTTACAAAGTAACACAAATAAATATAAAAACTAAGGTACTGTCTGTAGAAATAAGGCAACAACAGATTAATGAAAATCCAAAAAGCGTTGTTTGTTACGTTTGGCTATGATAAACTGCATTAGCTGTTGATGCCAATTGATGTTGTTGCTGGAGTTGTTGTTGTTGGCGTTGTACAAATATTGAACGATCATCATTATCGTCAGCCATGGCAAAGTAACGATGCCAATCGAATGATGACGAGGCGGCATCAGAGGAGTCAGCACCTGTAGCTGATTGATCTACATTTAAATTATTTGTGGCTGCCACAGGCAGGTTCACAGACATGTTATTGTTGTTGTTGTTCAAAATGTTTTTATGATTGTTAATATTGTTATTGTTGTTGTTTTTGTTGCTATTGGCATATGATGCAACTGTTGCAAATGCTATTTCGAATTCCGCATTTAAACTCTGTGCATACGGATTAATGTCAATATTGTGCAAGTCCATTACATTAGAGGCTGCTGCCGGTTTTGTTGAATGCAACAACAAAGGGTATAATTTACGTTCAATTCTTAAAGGTGACTCAACAATTTGTAGCACGTTGTAATGATGGTAACGATGCTGCTGCAGATAATTTACGAAACGGTGAAGGTGCTGGTAAAATCCAATTATTATTTGGATTTTTATTATAAACCCTTAACGGCCAATGAGTGCTGGTGGTGTAGCTGGTATCTGGCTGTGTTGTTCTGGTATTGCTTTGTAAAGCATGGGTTGTCGGACATGTCCCAAGAATTGACCACAAAATGGCGTTAATAAATATTAAAACTTTATGATTCATAATATTTCTTCGTATTTTTATTTTTTTTTTGTTATTTTAATAACACGATTAAAAAATCTGTTTTTGGGGGTGTCTTTTGTCTTAACCTATTGACTACAATTTTTAAAGTATTTTGTAATTTTGTTCAATAAGCGACATTTATAGCTGTTTTATGATCTCGATTTGTGTCTTCTCATTTAATTGAAAAAAAATTTTTGCAATATGTTTAGCTCTTTGTTTTGTTTCCTATTCTTTTTTTTTGAAATAAACTGGGTTAAATGAAATTGAAATGAAAAATAAATTTTCAAACTGTCGGTACAATGTACGGTTTGGTCTCAAAAGGTACAATGACATTTGTGCTGTCATCATAAATACCATAACAAATTTTACTGAATGTGGTTTAAATTCAATTAAAGTTTCATCATTTACGAAAAAAAGGAGGAAAAAAATTAAAAATATTAATAAAAAAAAAGTTAAAGATACCTTGCTACGGTATCATACCGGTATCATAGTCACATAAATTCGTATGAAAATTCAAGTCAAGTTCAAGTTTGTTTTCTTTTCTATTTTTGTTTTAATTTAATTTAATTTAATTTTAATAGACTAACAAAACTATGCTGGTTTATGCCATCGGCTTCTAACCAATATGACTAATTGTTATAGCGTTAGAGGCACAATTAGTATGGGTATTCACTTAAAGTAAATTGCGATGGTAAATAAGGTTTTAAAAATTTAAATATTTATTATATGTTCTTATGTAATATTATAAATTTTTGTTAAATACTCCATACCATTTGTTTATTTATCCTTCTTTACGTATGCACCACCAGAGACCAGCAATGAATCATTTTTTCGTTGCTCATAAGTACTCACGAAATTTTGAGTATGGGTGAGTCAACAGTATTGAAATTTAACTACTCTGATTCATTCGTACTCACTACAACATTGACTTATATGTACAGATTATTAGACCTGAAGCTACGATTCAAACCCCAGGTCAGATATCTCCAACAAAACAAAATTAAAAAAAATTTCTTCGGCGATTTCCTCTGAGCAGTCTTCTGGCAAAAAAAGAAAAAACGATGGTAAATTAAAATTGGCTTGAAAATTTTCTCAAAAATCTGTCACTCGGAGTCGACTTAAGCTGTAGGTCCCTCCGCTGATATACACGCCACAAGTGAAAGTCCTAAATTGTACGATCTCGGTGGACAGTTGACGTTATCATCATTCATTACCCTGCCCTCAAATCGCTACTGCAGAATATCCAAAGTGTCAAGAGCTGTATGTCATTTAGCGCCGTCCTGTTGATATACATAAGGAGTCCTTTGTGTTCATTTAATTCAGGCCAAAAGAAGTTTGTAATCATAGACATTGACAATGATGTCGTTGCCAACATCGTTCTCAAAAAAAACCGTTGAGTTCGCCAGCCTTAATCCTCACCAAATAGCAACTTTTTCAAGAAGCATTGGATGCTCTTGGATCACGTGCCTAAGTCGACAATTTTTGTTTGTTCACGTACCCAATTCTTTTAAAATGGAGCTCGTCACTGAAGAAGATTTTTGAATGAAAATTAGGGTTCAATAGAGATTTTTGTGAAAGGCCTCTCACCATTATACCCATGCATACTCACAAAATTTTGAGTATGAGTGAGTCAACAGTATTGTAACTTAACTGCTCTGATTCATTCGTACTCACTATAACATTGATTTATAAGTACAGATTGCAATGAATATGAGTACAACGTTGACATCAAGCTCATAACATTCGAAATATGTTTGATTCATACGCCTATTCATTCAGATTCATAAATTTAGAAAAATACTTATAATACTCATAAATGATTCGAGTGATTCGAATCATTCATAAAAATTTACAGTCTTAGTTGTTGTTGTATTTACAAAAAAGAAGAAAGAAAGAGACAAAGACAACAAACAAAGCAAACACGCAACCTTCTAGTGAGTATTGTAGTGTTCGAACGCGAATCATACTTATTTTGTGATTCTTGTAAATGTTGAGTCATGGAGAGTCGAAATCAACAACATCGTGCGTATTGTTAAGTATGAGTACGATGAGCATTTCAAACTTTGGATCTGAGTAGTATGAGTATGATATTAAAATAAGTATCAGAAATTATGAGTATGATTCGAATCTACTCTTCTTTTTGAATATCCATTGCTGATCTCTGGTCCATACCCTACTTTTATATCTCCAATACAGTAAGAGAGACTATTCGCTAATAAACCACATGCAATTTGTACAATATAAGTAGGCTAGGTTAAAGGACGTGTACTTGTCTTAATTGTCTTAATTGACAAATACAGTATATATTTTAAAGCATGATTTTACGCAAATAATTAATTCTAAAACGTTTATAGAAACAAGGCTTTTTAAATTGTATTTTTCTATTTTGTACAATGATTTGATTTAAAAACAAAAACATTATAAATAAATCATACACATGTCGTATAGTAAATTACATATTTCCTTTCGATAATAAATTCTATAAATAAAAATAACATTTTTTTCTTGCAATATTATTATCATTGCTTATGTTTTTCCTTGTTTTTATTATTCATAGAAAATCTTCCTCGATTATAGTAATTATGCCGTAAATCACAAAACTGAATTTAGTATGTAAAAAAGTTATAATTTTAAATAAATAATAAATTAAAAATAAAAGCAAAAGAATTAATAAAAAATCATTAACGCCACTTAATCATTTAGTTAAAGACTGGCATTATTATAAAATTTATTAAAAAAATAAATGAGATGCAGACATACATTCACACTCGCACACACAATGCTTAATATTTCATTCGATATTTAAATACAGCATTAAAAGTCAATTTAGAAAAATTTATTAAAATCTTGCCACAATAAATCTTTTTTTTTTTTTGAAATGAATCTGTGACAGAAAAGCTTTGAGTGGAAAGCTTTGTTTTAAAAATAAAACTATTTCATTAAATAGATTTACTACCGATTTTTCTAACATATTTTTAGGTATTTTACTTAAATATAGTATTTGTTAGATATTAAAAAAAAA
Source organism: Sarcophaga rosellei (assembly GCA_930367235.1). Taxonomy (NCBI): domain Eukaryota; kingdom Metazoa; phylum Arthropoda; class Insecta; order Diptera; family Sarcophagidae; genus Sarcophaga; species Sarcophaga rosellei. Next base: position 81,645,811 of record OV884018.1, read on the forward strand.
AAGCCATGAGTTTACAGTTATGGAAAAATGTTTAGCGCACACATTTTCTATGACAACAATGCAGAATACCTGATGAATAACTCTTTCATAAATATATTTTTTTTACAGAAATTTAACTTGAAACCTATCTACATCTCAAATTCGAATACAGCTTTATATATAGAATTACAAAAGAAATAATTTTCATAATATATTCAGGAGCCCGTTAACTTTTCAGTTAGAATAATGTCAAGATCGAAAACCAGCGGTGCACCTGGGAAAGAGTAGGATTCAATAAAGAACATTTCCAACGGCTACTGCGATAGAGGATGTTGTATTTCAAAAATGATGGAAGGAATTCTAATAATGAAACTGCAAAATAAATAAAAATAAAATAATAAAAATATATAAAGGCATGACTTTCGCCAGGGCTCTGCCCCTTAAAGAAACAAAAATAAGTACAAAAAAAAAAAAAAAATAAATATGTTCGGCTACTTTCTAGTTTCTCTACGATTTTCTGTCACATCAGGCTGCACTACAACTTGCTTAAGCTTCGCTTTGTGAGGAGACATTATTTAAATTACACAAATATGTTATCTACTTCTATTATCTACTTTTAAAAACAAATGAACATTCATAACATTGCCGTCATATTTTGCTTTTGTATCGCGTTATAAGAAATATAAGAATCCACCGCGGGCTGCTTAAAAATGTATGAAATTTGAGAAAAAAAACCTTTTGCACGATTTTGATCCGACAATATCTAAAAAAGTTGATGAAGTTAGGCATTTATTACCAAACAGTTATCAACCATTTAAAGATACACAAAGAAGTTAGATGTTTGAATTGACGAAGGTGGCACCCACTGCCACTCTTTCCTTTCTCTTGCAATAATGTTTTTGCTATTCCAGCATACATACATAACATAATTGGTCATTACAACCCTTCAGTCAGGATTACGATCTAGCTTCTCACAGCACTTCTGTTGTGTGTGTTAAGTTGTATAAATGAGTGACGGGACCTGCAGTTTAAAGTCGGCTCCAAACGAAAAACTTGTGAGAAATTTTTCATGGCAATTGCATTTACTAGCAGAGTTTTTGTTAGAAATCCACTGAGTTTTGGTGGAGATATCTGAGCTGAGGTTTGAACCGTTTGGTATAGTGCTGGATGTCATAAGTCAAATCTGTACAGAGAGAAGAGAAATAACAGAGAATATCGACAAGATGCTTGGATTATGCGGGTAACTTTTATTTTATTTTCGCACTATGTCAATCAGTATGGATAAGCTCACAAATTTTCCAAGCTTGGAATAACCAACTCACGTTTAAAAACTTTTCTTGCTAGTTTGGAGTACAATTGTTCAAACATCTTCATTATTAAGTATCTCAGAGTTATATGCACGATATGCACCATCCAATAACTTTAGAACTGAGGTCTTGAACACAGTCAGTGTAGAGCCCGTACTGTGACTAAAGAAAGATTTTCTCTAAAAATATTACTTTCAATAAATTACTTACAAGCTATTTGCAATGTAATTATCTCTTTCATTAAGAATTTACTTGCAAGGCTTTCTTTTTACAATACAAGTATCATTAATATCCCAGCACTAAGTTTCTAATAAAATGACAATTAGATTCACCATAAAATCAATGCAAATTCTTGTTCTCTACATACATATGTAGATAGGCCTGTAATTAAGAAATTATGTAAATATGCATCGTTGTAAATGTTAATTTTATACAATTTTTATGGGATATCAATTGGTGTCAATAGAAGAACTGTCTATTGCAATATTAATTATGATTGTATAATTGATTATAATTGATGCTGGGGATTCCCACTGCCTTAATTATATATTCAATTTACATTCTAAAATTTAAATTAAATTCTTAATATTGAAAGACTAAAATTTACAAGAGAAGAGAACAGAACATTAAGTGAATGTATTGAATAATTTGTTGTCTATTTCGGTTCTTGAACTATGAGCGCCAAATGAGGTAAGCCCTGTTAGGTTATGCAAATGCCATTAAATTAATAATAAATTATAATCAATAATAATTCTATATATATATATGTATATGAAGACGTCTGAAACAGGTTTTAGTTTGTTTTTCTATCTTTTTTTTTTTGTTTTTGCATTAAATCCAGTATTTTTCATAATTAACATACGCATTAAAAAAATATTTTTAAACTATAGCTTAGAGGTAAATATATTGAGAACATTTTCTAAAAGCTAATGTTCTAGATTATCATATACCACACGGCTTAATTTGTATTCTGGAATTCGTTATAATTTTTAAATTAATTTTGTGATAAGAGGCCTAATTTTCAGGCTCTATAGAAAACATGTTAAACTTAAATTTCCATTGAATATTCATATTTTAATTAAACTTAATGGCATCGTGTGCATATTCTTGTGCCATATTTAACCCTTTAAGTTATATGGGACTCCGGTCTCCTTAAAAGTTTAACGTGGCATACTTTTCAATATTGCGAAGTTCTCTTTAACCTTCTGACATATATGGGACATCGGTGTCCCAAACACTTAACATGGAATATCTTTCAAATCCTGAACAGCAATTCTAAATAAAATTTTGAAATTTGAAGTTGCGTAGTACGAACTGTTTTGGCTTATTAGACGTGAGTTTTTGAACCGTGGCCAAGTCAGACGTCTCCAACAGAACGATATATGAACAAATATTACATCGGCGAATTACTCTGAGCTGATTTCTGGCAAAAACTTGGAAAAAATAAAAAAATTACTTTGAAAAGTTTCTTAAAAATCTGTAGTTCGGAATCGACTTTAAACTATCGATCTCGCCACTCATTTATAAAATTAATACACACAATATAAGTGGTGTGAAAAGCTAGGCCATAATCCTAACTAAAAAGACCAATTATGTACGTAAATCTAAGTTTACAGCCATGAACGACCAGGTGTACCGGAATGAAGTGACCGTCAAGATGCATATGTCTCCATAGCGAACAATTATGGTGAACAAGCCTTAATTTTTTCTGTGTTGGCGATGACATCTTACGTCAAATCAGTGAACAAAGAACATCATATTTTTTCATAATATGATTAAAGATGGCGAATTTTGTATTAGAATGCTTGTCGAGGCAAATGATGATCATGCTGTATTAGGAGCAACGGCAGTTCAGAGAGAAAGATTTTGATGGTGGAAAACCACCAAAAAAGTTCGAAGAAACGGAATTGCAAATAATATTGAACGAAGATGAAACTTTAAGTCAGAAAAAAAAACAGCAAAAACAATAAATGTCACTGTTTAAAATGGGACAGATTCAAAATTGTGGAAAATGGGTGCCACGTGAATTGAATGACAGAGAAATGGAAAGCAGAAAAGCCACTTTTGAAATTTTGCTTCAAAGGCATGATAAAAAATTAATATTGCATCGGATTGTTACTAGCGATGAAGAATGGATATGTTTTCAGAACTATAAATGGAAAAAATCATGGGTTGATCCGGGACAGCCATCAATTTCGGCAATAAGACTAAGATAAGATTGATTCTGCAGGAGCATAATGCAGTGTATCTGGAAAGACCAGTGGTGTACCACAAGCTTTTAAAACCTGGTGAAACTGTGAATACAGATTACTGTTACCGACAACAAATAATCAATTTAAACCATGAATTGATCGAAATGCGGCCAGAATAGGCCATTCGACATGGGAACGTAATTTTGCAACATGACTGACTGAGCAGCACTTCGATTCGTACAAGGAAGTCAAAAATTCGGTGACTAATTGGTTTATTTCGAAAGACACGCTGTTTTATTGGCATATAATCGTAATATGGAATCGGAATCGTAAATTGTATGGAAGATGGGAATAATGTGTATGCAGCAATGGCCAATACTTTGAATAAAACGTTCTTTACTTTCCCATTAAAAGTTTGTGTTTTATTTTCAGAAAAACAGGTTCTATTTATTCTGGTACTTCTGGTATATTCATGTGTTGCCAACAATTAGAAGTTATAGGTCTCCTGCACTAGAAATGGATGTGAAATGTGTAACTTTTTTTATGCCTCTTCAACAACACTTCTGTTTCGACACTGAAAACAGCTTCACTATGCAGGAATTAAACGATTACTTTCGCAATATTTAAGTATGTATAATATAATCAATGAAATCTATTTATCGACTTAAATTTTACTGTTCAAAGGCATAGATTAGCTCATAAAGCTAATTTCTTAGTTCAGTGATTGACGATCCTTAAATTATGTTCGGACACATACATACGTCCCCTAGAGATTCTTGCAAATCTATTAAAGTTTTTAATTTTTTTGAAATATACTTCACAAACTATGCTCAGATTTTCAAAAACTTTCGTGAGAGGATTAAAATGAGAACTTTTTGTTGTTTTGGTTTAAAAAAATTTAAATTTTTTATTTTTTTACGAATTATTTTTTCTTCTTAGTCTACAGCATTAACACTAATTTGTGGGTTGTATTATGTTTTTGGTTTGGTTTGTGAAGCGATTTACCAGGATGAACCACCTTGGCTCCAGCCACCAGAGCTGCCGCCATAACCGCCACCATAACCACCACCATAACCGCCGCCATAACCACCACCATTGCCGCCAGATTGTTGGATAACCTTGACAACTTTAACGGTAGCACCTCCACCGCCAGAGTAGCCACCGCCATAGCTGCCACCATGACCGTAACCACCAGAGGAGTAGCCACCGCCATAGCTGCCACCCTGGCTGTAGCCGCCAGAGTAGCCACCACCATGACCGCCGGAATAGCCACCGGAATAGCCGCCATCATTAACAACTTTAACGACAACAACTTTGTCAGCAGCACCACCGGCATGACCGCCTCCATAGCCGCCACCATAACCGCCACCATAGCCGCCTCCGTAGCTACCACCATGGCCGCCACCGTAGCTGCCACCATAGCTGCCACCACTGTAACCACCAGAAACACCGCCACCGCCACCGCCACCGCCACCGCCGCCAAGCAAACTAAGTTTAGCTTGCAAAAGGCCGCCAATAGCATTTTGAATGCCACCGCTACCACCGCCACCGCCGCCGCCCAACAAGGCACCCAAAGAGCGCTTCTGAATATTGTGGGCTTGACCGCAAGCAGCCAAAGCAGCAAAAACTACCAAAATACTGGCGAAGGGCTTCATAATCCACAAACTAGTAATCCAATGCTAGAAACGTCAAAACGTTAACTAATTGACAAACTCACTAAGAACAGCCATTTATACCCCCCAAAAAGAAAAAAAAATATTTTTCTCTAAAACTATTGTTGAGCAGAAATCTTAAAAAAAAAAAATCATAACGAAACAAAAGAGACAACAACCACGGAATGTTTAGAACCCCTTTTCATACAAAAGAAAAAAACAATTCCCTTAATGACATAAACGAGAAAGAGAAGCCCATATGAATTGTTAAACGAAATGGAATTATTAATTTAAGAAAATTAAATCTTCACAACTTTATCTCAAATATCAGCTTCATTTTGATAATTTGCATAAAAATAACCGAGTTTCTTAACAATGAAAAGAACTAAGAAAACTTTAATTTTATTTCCAGCATAAAAACTAGTCATGTTGGCGACTTTATTCTTTGGTTTCATTTTATTTCATTTCTTATCAATAGTTTATGTTTCAAACGGGGTTTTAAAATATCTAAACTAGTCTGTCGATCTTGTAAATAAACATGAATTTTAGCGCGTGTTATGTTTGATTGTCACTTCAAACACATGTGCATAATTTTCGAATATTTAAACAATATTTTTGAAGTGTTAGGTTGAATATAAGTATGAATAAATCTTTGATAACTGAAAATCTATGGCACAAACACAATTAGAGCGTTATGCGTTGATACACATTGGAAGTGTAATTTTTCAATATATTTTTCTTCCAGTCTTACAATGTCTTCGTGATTGGACTGATGGCAGAGTGTACGTTGAATATACATATCAGAGATCTGCAATGAATTGTTTTTTCGCTACTCATAAATACTCATGAACTTTTGAGTATTAGTGAGTCAACACTATTAAAATTTAACTACTATGATTCATTCGTACTCACTACAACGTTGATTTATAAGTACAGATTGCAATGAGTATAAGTACAACGTTGACATCAAACTCATAACATTCGAAATATGTTTGATTCACAAACCTATTCATTCAAATTCATAAATTTAGAAAAATACTTATAATACTCATAAATGATTCGAGTGATTCGAATCATTCATCAAAATTTTCAGTCTTAGTTGTTATTGCATTTACAAAAAAGGAAGACAGAAAAAAACAAAGACAGCAAGCAAAGCAAACACACAACCTTCTAGTGAGTATTGTAGTGTTCGAACGCGAATCATACTTATTTTGTGATCCTTGTAAATGTTGAGGGAAGGAGAGTCGAAATCAACAACATCATGCGTATTGTTAAGTATAAATACGATGACCACTTCAAACTTTGAATATGAGTAGTATGAGTATGATATTAAAATAAGTATGAATGCGTAAGTAAGTATGAGTATGATTCGAATCTACTCATCTTTTTGAATACTCTTTGATGATCTCTGATACATACGTATATAATTGATAATTATAAACTTTCAGTCAGGTTTACGACTTAGCTTCTCACACCACTGATGTTGTTTGTGTTAGTTTTATACATGAGTGTGAGGATCTACAGTTTAAAGTCGTCTCCAAACGACAGATTTTTGAGAAACTTTTCATGACAATTGTTATTTACTCACAGAGTTTTTGCCAGAAATCTGCTGGAAGTCTCCAAAGAAATAGTTTTTGTTCGTTTTGATGGAGTCTGACTTGGGTTTTGTGCCATGGGCTCAATTCTAATAAGCCAACACACTACATACCTACTAGACTATGCTATAATTGAGGCAAATCTGACAGATGGTATGAGCTGCAAATTATTGCATGGGTTTTTTAAGTGCTTGTCCTAAATTTTAGCATTAACCTATAAAGCCTGTTGTGGATATACATCTTTTTAGTTTCAGTTTATTTCTACCGATAGGATTGGCTTTATGCATACTTTTGATTTATAAGGTTTATTTTTGATTATAAAATCTTATTTAAGTCAAGTCTGCTATATTTTTAGCAGTCTGTCGTATATATTGTGTTTCAACTTAATTAAATATTTAATTATTAATTCATTTTTCAATTGGTCACATAAACTTTGACTTTGTCTTTGTTGTTTTGTGTTCATTTTATTTCATCGAATATTATTTGGCATTTGTTTAATTCGAAATAAAAAAAAATCTCTTATGATTTCTGTTATTCATTAATTCGTGGCGGTGCTTTTATACTCTACATACTAAGTTGAAGTAATGAATGTATATTGTGTTTTATGTGACATTTGGACCACTTGCTTTTAATCGTAGAAACATTGGCGCTGATCACAGTAACTTAGGAGACAAACGTATTCTATCAATACATTCATGAGCAGTGGCTAATATCTTTTCCATGGAAGTTCATGCAACATGCAATAAAACACAGTAAATTTTTCTGTAGACAACTGCAGCAAACCATTTGAATATTGTTGGCTGAATAATTTTAATGAAACGCACTTCATAATTGATCATCAGCATCAATACAAATATAGGCCAAGTCCATATTGAGTTTGGTGGCTAAGATTTTTTATTGCGCATGTGTAAGCATTTGAAAAGACTTTGCTTTCTTGCTTTCAGATCGATTCCTTTAGGAAATATAGTAAGATTGAAATGAATATTCCTTAAACAGAGGAACCGTTCTGTAGTATAAAAATGAGTCAGGATATATAGTGGGATAATAATGGGTCATTCAGCGTGGGATGCAATATCCAATGCCCATGGAGAAATTAGCGAATTGCTTTCAAGTGAAACATAACATAGCACTATCTTACAGTCCGGTTGCCGTTGAAGCACTCACGTTCTATGATTTTAAATCGAGAATAGAATAAAAAGCTAAATAGGTCAGGATATTTCCGTGAAATAGTAAGGGGAGTCTGGAAGGGTATAAAGAAAGGGCGAAAAGTCAAGTGAGTTTGAGACAATTTAAACTTTTGTAATTACAATGACAAGTGATTTTAATTTTGTATCAGAATATGGAAAAATTATTTGCGGCTAGTAACCAGAATTTCAGCGGTCGTCATTAACTTAAAAAACACTTGTTTTAAAATAGGAATGGATTCATAGCCTAAAATGTAGACCCCGCGATAATGAGGTCGAATCACTAAAACACATACTTGGAAAGTGTTAATACATCTCAGAAGGAAACACCTAAGTGTTGGTCGAGTCGAACAGGATTCTGAAGTGTTGGGTGTCTATCCCAACAAATTATGCCTATATGCATAGTTTGAGAGCAGTACATTCTATTTACCGACTTTCATTTTGTTACAAAAATCAATCAATGATTTTTTGCAAACAATTCAATTTCTTTCTAATGTCCATCACTATGTCTAACTTAATTAGCTCAACATAAATTAAAATTTTGTTTAGATTGAAAACCAACCAATAATTACGCTTAAAAAGATCGTAACTTTTAATACCAACAGAGAGGTTTGAATTCTTCTATTTGGCATACTGAAAACTAAATATATCAAAAAGTCATTATGATTTAGGGTATCATATACATAGACTTCGCCGCCTGTTAGTTTTTTTAATAGTTTTGGGTCGAAAATCTATTGTCGATTGATTTATAGATTAACGTGTGTATTTCTTTTTATTTGTCTTCATTATCTTCTTTGTCCATCAAGCGATTTCCTTTTATACAGTTTCTTGTGAATTTTTTTCAAAAACAACTAAAAACACAAAACGTCATCACTTTAGTCTTATCTTTGCTATGCATTTAAATACAACCGTTTGAAAGCCGGAAGTTCTTCTTTCTCTGAAAGAAAAAATAACTATCGGAAGCTGTGCATATACCATAAGCAAGTTCGTTGTCTTATATGTGATCTTCAAAATTTTAAATAAACAGGTATTTTAACACACAACACCTGTCTTTTGTGGGTATGTAGGTTTATAGGTTTTAACAAAGAAATATAAAATCAGTTTGAAACGAAATAAAAAAAAAAACATGTGATGTTAAGCACATTAGTTCCAATTAACATGAAGTAAATTTTATTAATTAAATTCTATTATTTATTTCATTTTTTATAAACTATTAATAGTTACCTTGTATAACTTTTTTTGTGATTTTTTATTTTTAGCTAAGACTCGAAAAGTTTATAGAAAAATTTAATGAATTGAAAGGAAGCGGTTCAAATTGGTTGATTCGAATCATTAAATAACAACTTACAATGATTATTCAATACTAATATCTAGAATAGTATTCGCCAGCCCAAGCCATTGCTACCCGCTTGGAAACATCTGTTTCGACTTAAGCCGAAAAATAATGCAAATGAGAGAGAGAGAACTCATAGTCATAGAGAGAGTCTCTCATAGTCTGCGATTGGAAACAGCCTTTCTTTATTCTGGTACAAAAGTACCTTTTTCTTGGCTATAATAATGTCACCAAAAAGTGTGCTGTAGCTGGTCAACATTTTGTTCGTTCAACAGCAAGAAAACTCACTGAATGAAGGCAAATTTTACCTTAAAGCAAGTATCTCATAGACAAAGTTTGCTTGCACCCTCGTGGTTATTCAAAATTAGAACAACTGTGTCAAGAGATCGATAGACACTATTAAGCACAGATGCAGAATCAAGAAACAAGTCCTACTTAAGATCTTCGGTCCAATTGGAATTGGCGATGATTTCCATATTCGATTCAACAATGAGCTGTATGAGCCCCTCAACGACGTGCAGCATTATACGCTGTGCAGCGTACTAACATACAGCAGCTTAGCTGGCTAGGCCGTGTAGTTCGAATGGATGACGATACTCCGGCGAGACGGGTATTTGATGCGCGAATTTGCGAACGTCGGTGGAGAGGGTGATCTTGTTTGCGTTTGGATGACTAAATCGAGGAAGCCTTGTCATCAATTGGTGTGACTAATTGGCGAATCAGAGCAAGAGCGGAGGTGCCTGGAAGGATATGCTAAAGCAGATCGAAATTCGGTAATCGGGGCGTTATTCAGCCAATTAAGAAGAAGAAGACTCATGAGAAACGTTTAATTGGACCACAATCTAGTGCAGAATTTTGACATTGTTTTGGGTATTTGCAGGGCAGATATGACTAAGAATGCTCGACTTCTGTCGCACTTTTACGGCCATAACGGAATTCAGTTAAAAACAATTTTACTATTGAAATTGGTAGTGTTGGGTTTTCATAGTAGCTTTGGTTTTGATTTCCACAAAAAATAATGAGTATTAGGAACAACAATTTAATTTTTTCTCAGTTTTCTCCTCATAACACGCAGTAACCTACTATCTATCAATGGTTGAGTGGCAGCATTTTACAATTTTGACGGGGGAAAATAGTCTGATGCTTGCTAGCAGAAGCAGTGCTGACCTTTTATTTAATTTATGAAATATTCAAGTGATGCACTGCGTTATGGTACTGTTTACGAATTCGGAAACCTGAATCATTTTTTTACCAATATCTTTTTTTTTTTCATATGACAGGCGTGGTGTTTACCTACATACATACATAATTGGTCATTACAACCCTTCAGTCAGGAGTGGCATCACCTACAGTTTAAAGTCGACTCCGAACTACAGTTCCTTTGAGAAACTTTTCATCACAATTTTATTTACTCTCAGAGTCCACTGAGAGGATGTCAATGTTACTTCTAATAAGCCAACAGACTACCTACTAGATTACGGCGACTTATGATGATTACCTGGTATTGCCAAAAATCGTCGCATGCAAGAGCTTTCCCGTAACAATATTGCAGAAGTTGCTAAAGAGAAGTTTGATCGGAAGAAAAGAAAAATTATTGCCGGTGTTTTGAAAGCCTAGTTGATCTGTCATTGTTACTTATAGATTCATATATAAAACTATTTAGACAAGCTTATCTTCTATTGTCTATTGTTGTAATAATTTCCTAATAGTTGTATCTGTTTTTACGAATTGTGATCCTTATAACTTAAATAATGTTCAAACATACTTTAATGTTAATGCGAAAGACACGCCACAAAAACATGATTAAATAACTTAGCACACTATTTCCCGAATCGAATTTGGCTTTGCCCTTTGCAGCACAATCAAATTATAATATTGAAGAGTCAGAGGTGACCCATATGAGATAAACTAGTTTCATTCGAACTTTGTGAACTTACATACGTGTCAATGTATCTCAAAAATAAATGCCAAGATAGATTATACCACGCCTTGAGAGAACCTATAACGTCACTAGCAAATGCCCTAATGGGTACACGACTCTTCAACAGGATAATTTATTTAAATTTTTCGTTATTTACATTATTTTTTGTCATCATTCATGTCATCTGTTGGTGGCATCTTTTTGAACTGTTCAGTAAATGTTTCTGGCTATTAAACCAGTAACATAAATATGTTACGTGATGGGTGAGTTATGAACATTTAAGAGCAATTATTAATTGACTTTTGATTAAGTGTGATAATTACAACAATTTTTTTCTTTTCATAAAACACGTCAGTGTAAATAAATTTTATTTGATTATTAATTTTTTTAAATACTTTCCGGGTTTAACTATTTTTACTTCTGCTAGTTAAGTGACGTTTCCACGTAAAAACCAAACGAATAAAAAATATAAATTTTTTTGTCTGTTAATTCATAATTTTATTATGATTTTTATTGTCAAACAGCAATGTATTCAGACTACCTGCTGATTGAACACATGCCTCCAAACGAAAAAAAAAATAAAAATTTGTTTTTATAAATTGCATGTATAGTACATGATGCGTTCTGAATTTCAAGCACCTTATGCGAGGAGGCAGAGGAGGCTCTACATACATATTTGTTTTACCGGTTATTTAAGAAAACCCAGCACGTAATAAATTTTTTTTTGTGTACTCAGTGGGGTAACGAAATGTGGTCAAGCGTGTAGTTGAAATGAGTCATTTAAAGATGTTGCGTGCTGGTAATAATTCAAAATTTATTATTGATTTTGACAATATTTCAACACGTCTTTAAGAACGAGTTTTCTTCATTATTTCTAATTTAAAAATAATTCTTAAACGTTTTCAAATAAGTTGACCAAACTAAAAATTAATGCTTGAAAATTGTTGGCCTTGAAATGTTTTATTAAGCAAATAAGTTTTCAAGCATTTCTTAATGTTTATGTAAAAGATATCTAAAAAAACTGGTATGTTTGCCTAAACAAACCACACCAAAGAATTTCGAAACAAATTATTGAATTCATAGCCAAATTCATCTTCAGTTTACATTTGAAGATGTCACACACAGATCATTGAACTACAACTCTTAACATGAGATATACTTCCTATTTTCTTCTTAAGTTTTTAAATTTATTGTTTATTTTTAAAACAAGCTTGGTTTACATTTTAAACAAACGACAAATCGTTGTTTAATATTCGTATTTATTTTTTCAAATATCTTATCAATGGTGTGGTCAAATTCACACGAGTAAATTGTTATCCTCTTGATACCAACCAACAATGTAGTACCTGTATTTAACTATTTAAAAAACTTGTATTAATTCAAGGCTTTCTAAACAAATGGTATTTATTTTACGGTACTTTAGACCAACTGACGCCAAGTATAACCGGTAATATTATCGATTGTAAGTCATAAAATTTGTCAAGAATAATATTTTATTGGCTCTTTAAAGCGTATTATTTTTTATTTTTCTGCTGGCCCATCGATACTTAAAAAGATTAAATATGTGTGTTCGCATTAAACTCAAAAAAAAAAAAAAAACGCACATACTATACATGGTAAAATTGACTTTAAACGAAAGACTTAAGAAACGAACTTTATATCATTACGGGATTAATTTTGTAAATATTGTTCAGCGAAGATTCTAGACGGGTTTGTTCACTTAACAATGGAAACAAAAAAATTATTATTTATTAAATCAGCCTTGAAGATCATCACAAAAGCTTTTCTAAAAAAAAAAAAAAACAATTAAATAAAAAAATTTTGTTCCAATCTAAAGGGTCCGCCAAATAACTTTTTTTTTTGAAAATGTTTTAAAAAAAAAATTCCGAATATTTTCTCAAATTTCTTTTTTTATTTGAAAGTACAATCCTTCCGGTTAATAATGGAAAATAATTTCATTCAAATGGCTGCCTCGGCTGGCCATGCAGTAGCCTACACGAGTAGCCTACAGAAGATGCCGATTTTGGCAAAAAAAATCATCTTTTCAGATGAAGCTCATTTTGATCTTGGCGGGTATGTAAACAAGCAAAATTGCCGCTATCAGATCTACCCTGGAAATAAGAAATAAACCTTCCTTTTGATCTAAACACCTGGTGGTTTTAAGTGATATTTCCATTCATTTACTGCCATGTGGATTTCAATCGACTGCCATTCAAGAAAAACCATCGTTTGTGCCTCTTTTTATAGAGCGGTCCAATAGGGATGTTTGTAATTTTTTTTAGACCGAACTGGAAGATCTGGACACCAATGACGTGTTGATTCGGCAGAGTGATTCTGTGCGCCACAAAGATAGTACTACGATTTTCGGGAATATTCATGTAACGTGAAGTCGTCGTAGTATAGCAGGTAGAGTGTTGACTTATTAGAAACGAGGCCACGAAACGAAATACGAAAAAATATTTCTCTAGGCGGCTTCCTCTCAACAGATTTCTAGCAAAAAACATGAGAGTAAATAAAATTGCCATAAAAAGTTTCTCAAAAATCTATAGTTCGGAGCCGACTTTAAACTGTAATTCCCGCCACTCATGTATAAAATTAACATAAGTGAAGAAACTAGATTATAATCCTTACTGAAGGGTTGTAGTGTCCAATTATGTTTGTATGTATGTATGTATGTATTCATTTCACGCGGAGGTGATGTAAACTGGCCAAAATTTTCTTAAATCGTAGATGTATGAGAATAAGCCACAGGGGTTTTCCGAGCTAACATAAACTGGCTTAATTTGTCAGTCAGAATCATGGAATATTGAAAATTTCGAATGGACTGTACCTAGAGAAGCCGTGGTAGACATTTTAAAGGTGTTATATTTCACATATATTGACATAAATTACAGACTTCCAAACGAAAAAAAAATATTCGATGATATTACACACACATACACACACAATTTTTTACTTAAACTTAAAGATAGGATATACATATATGTCTGTCGTCTGCAAGACTCCAAACGCATGTATTTAAATCAGATAAATTTATTATTTTGAAAGAGAAGAATATTTAAATGCATTAAAAAAATTTCTTTTAATGCCTATGTTGGAAATAAGAATTTTGCATAACCAGTTTCTGCTATAAATTCAGTTCAATTTAGTTGTCATGAAAAAATGAAATGAAATTCCATTCATACCAGCATTCAAGTACGAAAATTTATTATCCATTCATTATGTTCTTAATTTAAAACAGAATTCTCTTCACCAACTGGAAGAGGCGTGTATCTATGATTTCTTTTAATTTTTTTGTTTTATTTGCAAATACTAGTTGAGAGGAATTTTAATTTTTGCAATTCAACAAACACTTGAAACTACTTGTCTTTGTTTTTTAATAGAAATTTTTATTTTTAGCAGTTTTTATTTGTATTTGCATTGGTGATCTAGCATGACAAATTTATTATTTATTGTCGTCATTTTAATTATTTTTTTTTCATAAAAAAACATGTTATTTAATAAACAATAAAATCTTTTATTATTTTTTTATATTATATTTTTATTATTAATTACTAAATAATTAGCTACTGTTTGAATTAAAATAGATTGCGAGACAAATTCAAAGAAATTAAATGACATGACAATTAATGACGTGAATCGTTGCACGTATTTTGGCAGCATTATTCGAACATATGGTGTTATGATTAAGGATGTAATAAAAAGAGTGTATAGAACGCAATATGCATATACATATTGTACTAAGAATCCCATTCCCAATATTTTAGAGTCTCAAAAAGACAATAAAATGAAACGAAAATTCCTTTCTTCTATCTGATTGCGAAGATAGCCAACTTAGTTTCAATAAAATTGCAGATATTTGTAAGCAGAAAGAGGAACATAATATTACGATTGCATATCGAATAGCCATTTGCTATTAATTAGTAATCAAAATCCAATTTCGAAACAAATTCGGTATTGAAAGTTGAAATTGCTGGACTCTCCAAAAGCCAGCTTGCAGTGAAATCTTTAAGGCAAGCGTAGCGGAGGCGTCAAAGATATATCTGTGACAGATCAGTAAAGGCTTTACACTTGTCAATGTCACAAATACGTCATATATCGCAAGACTCAGCCAATTGGAGTTGCTATAATTGGACGGAAAATATATAACAAAATATAAAAGATTTTAAGTATCTCTTCAATGGTGGAAATCAGAGATTACAACTTTGATTTATAAGTAAGGGTTGCAATGAGTATGAATACAAAGTTGACATCAAACTCATAACATTCCGAAATATGTTTGATTCATACGCCTACTCATTCAGATTCATAAATTTAGAAAAATACTTATAATACTCATAAATGATTCGAGTGATTCGAATCATTCATCAAAATTTACAATCTTTGTTGAAAAAGGCAAAGACAGCAAGCAAATCAAATACACTACCTTCTAGTTAGTATTGTAGTGTTCGTACGCGAATCATACTTATTTTATGATTCTTGCAAATGTTGAGTCATGGAGAGTCAAAATCAACAACATCATACGTATTGTTAAGTATAAGTACGATGAGTACTTCAAACTTTGAATATGAGTAGTATGAGTAGGATATTATATGATCTCTGGTGGAAATTCGGTCCATTTAATGTCTTTTTGATAATTTATGTGGAAGTCAGACATCGGAGTTCTCTAGGCGGTTAGCATATTGCCAAATATGTCAAGTTTAGTGCCTACACTTATTACAAATATCATTTAGTTTTACCGTGACTGAACCTGTACAGCGAACATGGTGCCTTTGACAGCGAAATTTTCGAACTCAATTGAAGAAGTCATATCAGTATTCTCACCATACCCTAAAAGTCTTCTAGCATGCTTTTGTAGGATTTAATACTTTTTAGACAAAACAAAGTCCATGTAACACATATTTTTATTTAAGAGTTAAAGACGATCGTTATACATGTAACCTGAAATGTCACTCTTCAAAGACTTTAATGTCATCTAATACAACAGCCCATAATAGCATTATGATGACAGAATGTTTACTTCGTCTAACTATTGTTTATCAGAAAGCGATTGAAGTTCTAAACTGATATCAAATATAATAAATTTTAACTTTTATTCATTGATATGCCGACATGAACAAGTCCTTTTAGTTTTAAAGTTACCTCAGCATAACTTTGTGAGAAGAGAGAGAGAGAGATTATTATAATGTGAATGTCTTCGTGAAGTCGCCGTAGTCTATTAGGTAGTGCGTTGGCTTATCCTCACTGAATTGTGTGAGTGCACAAAAAAGCCGCCGTAGTCTAGTAGGTAGTGTGATGGCTTATTAGACGCGAAGCCACGTTTCAAATCCCCGGTCAGACATCAAAGTGAAATATGAAAAAATATTTCTTCGGCGACTTCTTCTCAGCAGAGAAGACTACGACGACATTCATGGTTGAATTCGTACACTAGTATCTAAAAGATCTTTGAAAGGCAATTTTTCAAAGCATTTTTGGAACTAACTGTACCAACATTCGGCTAATGTGATCCCAGTTTAATGCAACTTTTTCAATTGTAATTTGACAATCTCTATAATTATTTTTACAATATTATTACAGTCTTATGCTATGTTCGCACGAGCCTTCGAATTACTTCGCTCTCTGATTTGATTAATTGAATTACTTATTTGAATTATCATGTTCACACGGTAGTTTTGTAATTCTTTTTTACAGTTCTTCTTCTTTTTATTACTAAATTATTATTAATATTTCTCATACAGCTTCTTCAAAAGCTGCAAATACTTTTCAAAAGGTTTTCTACACAAATATTGGCTTCCTCCGCTAATTTCGCGAATAACTTTCTTATAAATAATACTTTTTTAAAATATTATTTTTGGATTCCATTATTGTATATTGTTTACAATATTTTTTGTTTATATTTTTTGTGCTTTGACAGCTGGTGATGGCAAAAATACGATAAAATTTAGAGATTACATTGATTTTTAAGTAATCCACAGGGTAATAGAAATTGGATTACACACAATTTGGGTAATTCGCTCACAAAATTTTGTATGGCGAATGATGTAATTTAGCACATTATTGGGTGTTGAATTGCGAATGAGAGTGCGAATTACGAAAAATTGCTGCCGTGCGAACATGGCATTAAGTACATCTGATATATCCCCGGTCAATTAGGCAGAGTTGTAATCACTTACTGAAATATTTGTTTCTTTATTAAACTCCCCACATGCCTATATGTATTTCCAATGCCTTTCTTCTAAGGCGTATCACTGAAAATGTCAAACTTGACTTGTAACCTTTGGTTATGTTATTAATCTATGTTATACAGTCTAATGAATTTATTAAGTAATGTCGAATTTAATTGACTGTGAAATTATTTAATTAGTAGCAATACTTCTCCTTTTTATTTAGAATTTATGTTTATTGTTTATTTATTGGAATTAATTTTTGTTTTGGATTCAAAGTTGAAAGTGAAAAGTTTTGTTTTTAATTTATTTGGAATTTAAAAAAAATTTCTAGAAGCTCTGAAATTTTAAAAAATTTTTAATTTAACAGAAATTTCTCTTACGAAACTTTTATCATCAGTGTTAATACTTTCGCTAGGACATACTTTACACTCAGATTTTCTAGACTGTATTAGTAAGGATTTACGAAGTCGCAAAAATTGGGTTTTGTATTGTATTGTACTTTGATCAGAGTTAAGAGAAACATTTTTTTTCAATAAAAATGGAATACAATTTTGAAATTGCACTTTGGATTAAGAATATAGAACGCAGGACTTATGAAACACAAAGTCTTGAAACTCACATTTAAAATGAATATCGATATTATTTTGAAATTATTTGTATTCACTTTTAATGCTTGAAACACATCACTTTTTAGGTTTTTCGACTAGTTTTTCTTTTTATTTTTTATTAAAATTTCTTTTTTTTTATATCGACTTATATTATAAACATACTTTTCTAAAATATTGGCAAATTTTACCAGCCGTGGGAATAACTACCACTTGAAGCCTGAGCACTAGCTGTGGCATAGGAACCACTGCCGCCACCACCACTGCCATAAAGTTGATTGCCACCACCACAGGTATTGCAACCACCACCGGGATGGCCACCGTAACCATTGCCGCCACCACCAACGCCATAACTGCCAGCATTACTATTAGAGTAGGTGCCACTGCCACCACCACCACCACCTCCATAACCACCTTGACCACCACCTCCATAACCACCTTGACCACCGCCTCCATAACCGCCCTGACCTCCATAACCTCCTTGACCGCCATAACCTCCTTGACCGCCATAACCTCCCTGGCCACCATAACCTCCTTGGCCACCATAACCGCCATGACCTCCTCCATAGCTTACAGGAACCTTTTGCACAGTGTATACGGGAACTTGTTTAACAGCAACAACTTCATAATTGCCACCGCCGCCACCACCTCCATGGCCATAATTTTGACCATATTGGTGGCCATAGCCTTGGCCGCCATATCCACCACCGCCATAGCCGCCACCACCACCGCCGCCGCCTCCCCAGCCAATACCACCGCCAAGTCCTAAACCGCCGCCACCACCTCCTTTGCCAAACAATAATTTGTTCTTTAATTTATGCAGAGTAGGTGTAGCTGATGCTACAAACAATACGAGTAGCAATACCACAAAACGTTTCATTGTAAAACCGCTGGATATTGTTTTTCACACGTTACCGGATTTAAATGAATTTTTGAATTTTTTGTTTCACCAATTTGTCAGTGATGTCTGATGTACCCTTATACGTTTGATTAGAAACTTTGTAATGAACTGAAATGTCTGGATACAGAAACCTTCACATTTATACTCCATCATGGAAAATATATTATTCTGGGCATGTTTCTGTTTCTGTTTCTGATTTTGTTTTTCAATTTTATTTTTATTTTTTAATTTAATTTTTTATTTCGTACATTGTTTTTAATGATATGAATTCCCAGTTATATTATCATGCAGTCGTTTTGTTTGATTTCACATGCTCTATAGAGAGATATTCTGTTCTGTTCTGTACAGTTCTGGTCGCTCATACCAACGTCATCAATTGATGTCGTCATACATGTGATGGATAGTTGGTCGTGCAAAAAGATGAAATCAATTGAACGTGTATTGTAATTATTATTAGAGAGGGAAGGGGAGGTTATAAGCACTATGGAACTACCCTATGATAGGTTATGTTAGATTAGGGTGGCAGCTAGTCAAGAAGGATTTTGGATTTCAAACAATCTCTTTTTTTTTTGCTTCAAGTCCTCATACTCATAATTTCTGACACTCATATTCAAAGTTTGAACTACTCATCGTACTCATACTTAACTATACGCATGAAGTTGTTGATTTCGACTGTCCTTTATTTAACATTTACAAGAATCACAAAATAAGTATGATTCGCGTACGAACACTTCCAATACTCACTAGAAGGTTGTGTGTTTGCTTTGCTTGCTGTCTTTGACTTTTTCTTGCTTCTTTTTTGTAAATGCAACAACAACTAAGACTGTAAATTCTGATGAATGATTCGAATCACTCGAATTATTTATGAGTATTAAGAGTATTTTTCTAAATTTAATAATCTGAATGAGTAGACGTATGAATCAAACATATTTCGAATGTTATGAGTTTGATGTTAACGTTGTACTCATACTCATTGCAACCTGTACTTATAAATCAATGTTGTAGTGAGTACGATTGAATCAAAGGAGTTGAATTTTGAATACTGTTGACTCACTCTTACTCAAAATTTCATGAGTACTTATGAGTACCGAAAAAACGTAACCTACTAGAAACCACAACACTATTGAGATAGCCCGATACCATCTTCTTCTTCTTCTATCTTCTTTCACATCAACATTAGTGTTATCCATGACATCTAAGAGAGTATTTTTTCTAATTCCAAAATGGTACTTAAGCAAGTGTTGGTTATATCACAACAAATTATATTCATGAACAGCAACGGACAATAAAGTTTTCTTATGCATTGAAATGTTTACTGCTAGCATAGTAGCTCGTCTTCTAGCCTACCATTACCCTTCCATTTGCACTTGAATAATAATTTGTTTTCGATTTGTTTTTTTTTACTTCTTTCGTATTAGTGTACTCGCTCTTATAGAAATTACTATAATTAATGGCGAGCGTGTTTATTAGTTTGGGAAATCCATCGAATATCATAGCGACTCATCTTTGTTTTAATTTTTGCTCATTTTCTTGTTTTTTTGGTTTGTTTGTTTTGTAGTTATTTAACGATTTTATGTCACTCCGAGTAATTGATTATTAAGTAGCCTCTATTCGTGGTTTTTCTAATGTATTTGTATCGTCTTTACGATGTAACTAATTTGTAATGATTAATTGAATCCATTTCACTTCTTAGGTGGGCAGAGAAAAAAGAAAAAAAATAACACTGGTTAACAATATTTGTTTTTAATCATGGAAGATGGGCTGGAGAATTCTCTTCCTCAGATATTAGCAAATATTTCGAACATATTTGTAACATATATTATAGAATCAAGATAGCCACAAAGTCTCATAACAAATGGTAGAATTTGAAAAATTATGCTCATCTTTCTGTCAAATAAAATGTCAAGTCTAAGTGGATAGTATTTACACTCACATACATACATACATAATTGGTCATTAGAACCCTTCAGTCAGGATTACGGCCTAGCTTCTCAACACCACTCATGTTTTATACGTGAGTGGCGGGACCTACAGTTTAAAGTCGACTCCGAACGACAGATTTTTTGAGAAGCTTTTCATGGCAATTTTTTCTCTCAGAGTTTTTGCCAGAAATCTGCTGAGAGGAAGTCGCCGAAGAAATATTTTCATATTTTCGTTTTGATGTCTGACGTGGGATTCGAACTCGGGCCTTTCGTCTAATAAGCCAACACACTACCTACTAGACCACGGCGACTTCCACTCACATAACTCCTTATAAAAAAATTTTGTATATTTTCCTGGAATAGCAAAAATTAATTCGATGTATACTCGTATTAAACAATGTAACCAAACTCGACACAGGTAGCCACTATAAGAAACTACAGAAATGTCTGAATTTTACTTAAAGAGTTGCTGTTTATATTTACCATATTGAGTCCCAGTTTTAAATTATTTGAAACACTACAATGAAATCTTATTATTGAATCAAACTAATTACGGCCTAGTTACTCACACCGCTTATGTGTGTCTGCTGTGACTTCTGCTGAGAGTAAGTCGCCGAAGAAATATTTTTTCATATTTCGTTTTGTTGTTCAAACAAGGGATTTGAAACGTGGCCACACTTCTAATGAGCCAATACATCATCTTCTAGACTATGGCGACTTCAAGAGAATACGCTCTAGAAATAGAAAACATCTGAAAACAGCAATTGTTTTCATGCAAAACTTCGAAATGCAACTCAATAATGCTATGTTTTTTTCGAATAGGTATGCATAGATACATGCATATATTATTGGCCATTGGATTCATCCTTGATTTATTCTTGATGGGCTGGACCTACAGTATATTGAAGACAACAAATCCCCTGAGCTTTAACCAGAAGTTTATAATTCTTATTTCAAATTCTTATATTTATTTCACGTTCCATATTTGAGATATAAACTCAGAATTCTAGTCCAGTAACACAAAAGGATGCCAACTAGAATGCGTTAACAACTAGAGGTAATATAAGTGATAAGCGGATTGAAAAATATATTAGGGCAGGTTGTTTACTTATGATGTATATTTGAATTTCTAAAGCTTTATAATATTGTATTACACTTCATAGTTTAACCCGTGAATTCTCGGATTTTAAATAAAAGTAATTCTTTACTTCTTATTTTATTTAAACTAAAAATATCCTTTAATTAGCAATACCCCACTATAAATTCTATTACACGTTTCTTTTATTATGAAAATCAAGTTTTCCAATATAAAGTCCAACAGTATTTATACGTTGACTATTTTATAACAGCGCCTGTGACAACGTTACCATTCAATTTAGTTCATTTATATTCTATCTGGCAACTTCGAGAAGTCTTCTGTTGATTTGTTATTGTTATTTATTTCTTGATAAAGCGTATATTGCACCGAAAGTCCTTAGCTTACAACATCCTAGGGTACCGTATTTACGTTTATTTGCCATTTCAACACAAGAAATTTTTAAAGTTAATTTTTCAATACATGCATATGTCAACTTAAATGTGAAATTTTGTGTGTTTTGTCCGCTGTTGCACTGTGTAGCTGCTATTTGTTTTCATAGATTAATTTCGTGTAAATAGAAAACCCAAAAAATAATATTTAAATGTGAATCCCCATTGAACCGGTAATGAATTTGAATTTATGAATTGATAATTATTGTTTCATTGCGAGTTCAATGCAAAACCCCAGTATAATATTTCATTCAATTCAAATTCAAATTACAGACGTTTTAGAAATATTCCTCTTAAAAATTTATCAAGAAATTGTTTGTAAAATTAAATAATTTGTGTTATGCTGATGTAATTGATGTTAAATATTGAATATTTATAAGCATTTGTAATTTTCTGCCAATTATAAATTAAAATAATTACTTTTAGTTAATTTCTCATTAATGGCGGTAATAGAAAAAAATATTTGTTCCCTTTTTTTTAACAAATATTTGTGGTTTTTAATAATGAAACTATTTGGTAGTAGCTATGACGAGAGTTAAAATAATTATCCACATTTGATGACAGTTACTGAAATTTGTTTAATCTGTGGTGTTTAATATAAAAAACAAAGGCTGGTTTTTTCTTTTCAAGTATATGCCTAGACAAATGAATACGGTGCGTATACATTTATAGCATAACATTGTATGTATTATTTAAGTACTGGAACAATAGACTAAGTCCGGTTACAATTACCACTTCTCCATATTCTGATGCATAATTAAAATCACATGTCACTGTAGTTGTAGTAGCCGTATTGCGGCCACGGTTCAGAATCTCCAACAAATTGAAATATGAAAAATATTTCTTCGGTGACTTCCTCTCACCAGATATCAGACAAAAAGATCTGTGAGTAAAAAAAATTGCCATGAAAAGTTTCTCAAAAATTTGACGTTCGAAATTGACTTTAAACTGTAGATCCCGCCATTCATGTATAAAATAAACACACGTCATAAGTGGTGTGACAAGCTAATTCGTAATACTGACTGAAGAGTTGTAAGGCCAATTATGTATGCATGTATGTATGTAATAGGACCTAATTTATCCTTCAGCAGAGAGTTTCTTTTGAATTTCTCAAATTATTTTGTTACCAGCTATCATGCTGCAGAACCTTGCATACAGCGTTAAGTAGACGCTATTATTTGCAGTTGAGCTTATTCATTATCTTACTCAACTAAAAAAAGGAATTATAATAACAATAAAATAAATCACAATACATACTCAAATGAAGAATACTATTCACCAACACCTACGAATGCAAATATTTTGAAAATTCAAATAAATTAATCACTCCCAACTATCTATCTGTCGTAAGTTAAGCACGAGTGTTGCATTAATTACAATCTGATTTAATTTGTTTGCTTTAGTAAACATAGACGTATATTCTTATTCGTAAACAAGTATTTAAAACTAACTCTTGAAGTCACAAATTTTAAATTTGTTAAGATTAAAATAATTTGAAAAAAATTAATTTAGGATTTTGATAATTTTTCATTTTCTATCCTTTGGTTAACAGGCAATATTAAAATAAAATAAATATTAAAATAAAATAAGTTTAAATAAAAAAAATGAAATACAAAGATTTCGGTTAGAAATGGAATATTATTTTATTCATATGACTGCCACGGCTCGCCTCACTTTACCTCATTCGATCGGGTCAATTTTCAGGCATTTTTCGAGTGTGTTGGGTCGTTATGCAATGCATCACGAATATTGGCCTTAAATTCTCAGTTGTCTCTGGTTTGTCAGTATAACACTTTTCTTTAACTGTGCCTCACAGAAAATAATTGGCAAATTAAACGGCCATCAAACGTTTGACGTAATAAATCGATTGTGGCATGAGATGTGTGGCAAGTTGCTCCATTCTGTTGAAAGCACATATCGTTCACATCAATGCTATGAAGAGCGGCTACAAAAATAGCGGTTATCATAGTGCGATAGGTAGTTCTCATTTTCAAAGAAATTCGGCCAATGATGCCTCCTTTCCAAAAGCCGCACCAAACAATTACTTGCAATGGGTACATTGGCTTCTGTAAGACCACTTTGGGTTTTCTGCGCCCCAAATACGGTAATTTTGCTTATTAACGCCGAAATGAAAATGAGCTACATCCGAAGAGATAATTTTTTTTGGTAAAATCTACATCATCGTGAAATTTCTCATTGGCTCATCTATCGAAGAGAAAACGAAACGGATGTAAGGCGTCATACCGAGACCTTTTCACGAATTTCAATGTAAGCTGACGACAATGACGAGTTGATGTTGATGGCTTCTCCCTCACGCACTCTCTCAGCCACGCCTTAGATATTTTCGGGTGTACGCACTGTACGAGCACGCTAACACGTTGGCGTTTTAACAATGAAACCAGTTTCATGAAGTTTAGCAATGAACTTGTGTATACCGAGCACTTCTCTGCGACCAAGTTTTGTATGACATTTTCGCGTAATTTCCGACTTTCTTTCTGCTTTTTTTTTTTAAATAAATTTCCATTAAATCCCAACGTTGCTCAAGCGTAAATCGATTTCAGTGGAGATAGTGTACTCAATTTTGTGATAAAGTAGAATGACATAAGTATTAATAGATTCAAAATAACTGATGGTTCAAACCGATAGATGATGACCCATCCGATACTTCAAAAATATGTATTTTATTCATCTTCTTTAATTTTACAAACACACACACGAAAACTTATGTTCTAATTTATAAAAAAAAAAAATTATTTGCGCAAATAGTGTTTTGACCAAAATTTCCAAAACTTTTAATACAGTTTTTTCAAATATGAAAAAATACTCTGTTCTAATCGTTTTATTATTGTGCTCCATTATTTACAATATTTATACGGGTGAGTATTAATTTTAAATTCTTATCACGTAGATGACAGAATGATTGGGGAAAAATGAAACATTTGGATGTATAGTGAGTGTGACGAATATTAAATTAAAATATTTTGTTTTAATTTTAAAATCAAGTGTCATGAACTGCTACAGTTTACATCACTTCTATAATGGAATGGTAAACAAAAGACTTAAGACACAAGCGTGTTTTGATTATTTTATTTAATGAATGAAATTACAGCCAGATGATGTAAAGCAAGTAATTAAAATGTTTAAATGTTATTTTATAAATTTATTAGAGTGAATATTAATTAGATTATGAATAATTTTTTAATTAATTTATAAATCTTATTAATATCGAAGACTATTTAATATAATATATGAAATGAATACGCATATGTACGTACATATATAACAACTATAACTTAACTTTTGCTGAATAATAGCATAAAGACAGAAAAAGTTTTAGAATATAGGTCTACAATATTGTCCACATAAATGTTGTCTTATTCAAATGTATGTATACGTATTCATCAAAGTGTAGACCACAGCTAATAAATGTTTTTCTTGCATTTTTCTCCAAAGACCTGCTGTATGAAGAGAATAATAAAAACCTACAACAAAACCTATATTTAAACAGGACTCACGTAGTAGCAGAAGACACCAGTAACACAGTACTTTCATTTTCTCTACTTGACATTGAACCTGTGTAACCTTGGTGCAGGCGCATATACAACTGTGTATTGAAAAACTTCTGTCATTAACCTGCTTTCTATTTTAAAAAGCTTTACAAATGAAACATTGTATTGAGTGTGCTTACCAAAGCGACATCTTTTGTTTTAATTTCGTATTCAATAAAGCAAGCTTTATTGGTAATTCAAACTTAACAGTTGAGGCATGGCTTTTATTTTCAACTATTGGATGAGTTAGTTTTTTAAAGCTTTTTATTAAGTCCAATACGGTTAATATTTTTGTATTTGATTTATTTATTTTTTTTACTTTACATTATCTGTTTGAAACTTTTATTTTAATTTTTTTTTTCGTTGGAAAAAGCTTTTATAAAATAACGATTCGAATTTCAAATCATGATTTGATTTTTAATTTCTGCGCTCACTTATATAACGAATGCTGCAGACCTACTTACGTTAGAACCTAACTTACATTAGAACAGTCAATCCCAAAATATATTACCAGTTGTAATTATGCCTATAAGTATAGCAGAATAGGTCTGCTTCTGTCTGTCTAAACAATTAGGTGGAAACCTATTGGCTTATAAACTGTACGGAGTTCCATGATTATATTCTCAATGCAAACATTATTATAAAACCCAAAAATTCTTGTCAAGAAGTCGAGAAGACAATAATACGGTAGCACGATAAGATTTTTTCCGAAAGACTGTAGAAAAAGATACTCATTTGCCTTAAACCTGATCAAATTCCATTTTAGGAATCTCCAACGTCTTTTGCAGAAGCTATAATAGCCAGGAAATTGAGGAGACTACTTAACACCAAGTTTGCCATTGTCCGGCATTTGGGAATCTACGGAGAAGAATCTTTGTGCACTCAAAATTTATTGACAGAATGTGACTAGCCAAGGGCGATTTGAATAAAATTTACGTCCATCATAAAACTCTCGTGAAGGTATACATCATATCAGTGTTACAAAGGTGGAGACGGCTGCCAAATTCCACTTAACCTAAGCACCTAAAACATTGTGTATTAAATTTCGAGTGCTATCTGACGATTTGTATCATTTGTAAGGACATACACGAAAAGCAAGCGTCAGTTGCAGAAAAAGCAATGAGCACGATATTGCTCAAAATGGTTTATATTTGTGTTTCTTATAGGAATTAATCGGAAGGAACTTTTGGCTGGCATTACTATCTAAAATATATATATTTGAGTATACATGTATTTGAACACATACATATGTATATATTTGAGTTGTTTTTCAGCTTAGTGCCAATATTTTGCTTCCAAATTAAATGCATTTGGAGATACATTCCAGGATAATTAACCTCCGATCGTTGAGATATTTATTGTTTATTTATTGAGATATCTTTCTTATCTTTGTTGGCTGACCTTGATTATCCATGCTTTCAGACATTTCTCCAATTGAAGCATGTGACTCTGAAATAGTTGTGATGCTTCTTCTGAACTTGCGTAGATATTAAGAAAAGCTGAAAATGTAGCTGTGTACACATCTGCACTTGTCTGCATTGCTGAATATTAGGTACAGTTGGGACCTCAAATTATTCTCTATGAGTACTTCGGTTTCAATTGCTAAAGGTGTAGAAAACCATTCATCGAGCCAGAGATTAAATTTTCGACTATTCAACAGTATCGATATATACAAGACAAGCTTTTCCTCAATTTGTATAATAAACTTTTGTAACAAACCTCTTCAAAAGACTTAAGAAGGAAACAAGACTAGTGTAGAAGGGGTAGAGACTTTTACTTTTCAAAATTAGCTTCAAATAAACTTGTTGTTCATATAATTAGAAGTGATCTTGCCAATTTAAACCCCATGCATGCTAATCAATATCAAGTGTTTAAAATCTTAAAACTAACCTCACCCAATAGCAATTAGATTCTCAATCATACAAAAATTAAATCCAATTATTGTTAATGATATATTTCAAGCACGAATCTGACCCCCTCTGATGCCATCTAAAAAGCAACAAATAAATGGTTTGAAAGAAGATAAAAATAATTAATGATCGTAATCAATTAAAAGCAAAAAATAGAAGATTCTAAACCAAGAAGAAAAAAGATACAAGAAATATTTCGAGTTCGAATTCACCATAATCAACCAAAAATAATAATTGTTTAAAAAAAAAACCCAAAATATGATTGCAGACATTGAAATCGTTTTTGTTTTTCACTTTTTTTTCTCGAAGATTTAATAGAAATGAAATTTTTTTTTCATTTTTTTCAGAATTTCCGAAATATTCGATTCTGCTATAAAATGCAAACATTTTTGGATTGGTAAAGTATTCCAACATTCAAAGGCATTTGAAGAGGACATCCATAAACACAACTTCAATTCGACTCAACTCCATAACAATGAAGGTATTTTTATCACATACAATTCTTAAGAAATTTCTCTTCTAAACTGTTTCAAATTGCAGGTTTTTATTGTGACTTTAGCATCATTGGCTGTGGTCAGTGCTGGTGGTGGCTATTTGCCCGGTGGTAGACATGTTTCTATTGGTGGCCATTCATCAGGAGGTTTTGCCAGTGCGAGTGCTGGTGCTGGTGCTGGTGCTATAAGTGGTGGTTATGGTGGTGGATTTGGTGGTTATGGTGGTGGATTTGGTGGTTATGGCGGTGGATTTGGTGGTTCTGTCAGCAGACATGCTAGCGTTGGTCATGGTTCCTATGCCGCAGCTCCCGCAGTTTTGTATTCAGCTCCCAAAATTTCGTATGGAGGAGCAGGCGGTTATGGTGCCAGATCCGGTGGTGTTTGGGCTGGTAAATCTGTTGGCTTTGGTAGTGGTTATGGTTCGGCTGGCTATGGCTCTGGTTATGGTTCCGGTGGTTATGGCAAGTCTCTAGGAGGTTTCGGCGGCGGCTCAGCTGGTTATGGCTCTGGTGGATACGGAGGTTATGGAAGTGGTGGTGCTGGTGCCTGGGCTGGCAAATCAATTGGCATCGGAGGTGGTTATGGTGGCTCAGCTAGTTATGGCTCTGGTGGTTTTGGTAGTCTCGGAGGCGGTTATGGTAGCGGTGGCTGGGTTGGTAAGTCCACTGGCGGTCTCGGTGGCTATGGCAGCGGCGGTCTCGGCGGCTATGGCTATGGTTCGGCTTCTGCAGCATCTTCTGCATCATCCTCTGCTGCTGGTTGGTGGAAACAATAAAATTTTTAATTGGCGACAGTATTTTAACCATAACAATACGAACAACAATGGAAAGCATTATCTAATGAACTGTGATCTTAAAGGAAATTTAAATGAATTGAATAAAAAATCGAATTTTGCATATATACTAAACATATTTTATTTAATAACGTTGAGATAAAAATTTTAATCAAGTTATACATTAAGGATTACTTCAGCTTTAAACTGTTCCGTGCTTTTATTCTTATTTTGGATACTCTACGTATTAATTTTGCATATAAAACGCATGTGTCTTAAGTCTTTTGTATTATTCAAACAAAACCATAAAAAATATTTGATTTTACAAATTGTTGGTATTTTGTATTGTAAAGTATTTTGTATGTATTGGTTCTATCATTAAGCGCTTGCTATTTTTAAATTTAAATAAACGAAAGTATGTGGGAGACAACATGGTAATCTTTTATTGGTTTGAAAGCCCTATCGCCACGGCTTTTCTAGGTGGAGCGCATTAAATTTTTTATTTCACATTGAATTTTTCATGACTCGGTCACATGAATTAGGCTGAAAGTGATCTATGGCAAGGGTAAGTTGGCTTTGAGGATCGTTGCATTGCGTTGCTTATTCTCAAACACTTGTGACAAGAAAGAGTTTAATAAAGTCAAATCGCACGATATCGCTGGCTATTTCGTAACTTTCTACTTGAGGTTACCATGGTCTTATATCGCTCGTGCAAATACTAAATATTAGATCATCCAATATATAGGCCAAAAGAAGTTGGTAATTATCAACCCATACGGCTTGCCTTTGGCTCAACGCCATTCTCGAATAAATATGGCCGAAAATCCACACCAAACAGTAATTTTTTCGGTATGAATTGGATTCTCTAAGATCTTATGTGTATTAATATCCCAAAAATGGTAAATGATAACTTGGATGTGACTTATATCCTGTTCCTTTTGTTCTAATTGATTTCATATTTTCGAATATGAATTTTTCAAAATAAAATTTATAGAAACGCAATCGAGGAAGCGTTAATTGTATTCAGTATCAAAACTTTTAAGTCATCGTAGTCTAGTAGGTAGTGTGTTGTTTTACTAGAGGTAAGGCCATGTTTCAATCGCTAGGTGAGACACCTCCAACGGAACGAAATATGAAGAAAACATACATTCGGCGACTGCCTTTCAGCAGATTTCTGGTAAAAACTCTGACAGTAAACAAAAATTTCTATGAAAAGTTTCTTAAGAAATCTGGCATTCGAAGTCGACTGTATGTCCCGCTACTTATGTATAAAATTAACACAAACAATTTACAGTGAAAGTCAAAAGAAACTTTATATTAAAAATATATATTAATAAATTATCGTTATTTTGATTTGAAAATTATTTCATTGCCAGTTTTTAAAATTGAAACAAAAACAAAAAAATAGGAAACAAATTACAAAATATTTCAAAAACCTGAAAAATTTTTTCGGGTACTCTCCTTAAGTGGTAACAGTAAGAATTTTATTCCTAATGTACAGTATCTTTTGACGCTCACTGCAAGGGGGTGTGAGAACATATTTCTTAACCCTGACTGAATAGTTGTAATGAGCAATACTGTATGTATCAGAGATCAGCAATGAATTGTTTTTTCGCTACTCAGCAGTACTCATTAAATTTTGAGTATGAGTGAGTCAACAGTATTGAAATTCAACTACTCTGATTCATTCGTACTCACTAAAACATTGATTTAAAAGTATAGGTTGCAATGAGTATGAGTACAACGTTGACATCAAACTCATAACATTCGAAATATGTTCGATTCATGTGGCTATTCATTCAGATTCATAAATTTAGAAAAATACTTATAATACTCATAAATGATTCGAGTGATTCGAATTACTCATCAAAATTTACAGTCTTAGTTGTCGTTGCATTTACAAAAAAAGAAGCAAGAAAAAGGCAAAGACAACAAGAAAGCAAGCACACAACCTTCTAGTGAGTATTGGAAGTGTTCGTACGCGAGTCATACTTATTTTGTGATTCTTGTAAATGTTGAGTCATGGAGAGTCGAAATCAACAACATCATGCGTATTGTTAAGTATGAATAAGGCCTTCAAACTTTGAATAGTATGATATTAAAATAAGTATTAATGTGTATAAGTATCAGAAATTATGAGTATGATTCGAATCTACTCATCTTTTTCAATACTCATTGCTGATCTTTGGTATGTATGTAATAATCGATTAAGTACCGTAAAAAAATATTTTTTTTCCATTGCTAGTATCCTGTATTGACTTGCTACTGAGACAAGCAGCCACAAAAATTGCTTCAAAATAAAAAATCTAGCGCGATAGCATTGCTTATTGTTATAATAATATTTCGGGCCATTATTACAACTTGCCGTTAACTAAAGGGAGGATTTTAACGGGCAGATAGATTGTTTTTGATACCCAATAAGATAGAAGTGAGCATTAAGCTAAAGGGAGGATCATACTACCTTTAACATTTAAAGGTCACTTTATGTTTGAACTTGCCATTATTTTCATTATGGCAACTTCAAATTTAAACAAAATGAGCTCGCGGTTATTACTGCTTTAAATAAAACTTGTAAAATTGCTTGCTTGCACTGCCATACTTTTGAAAAATTTTATCTGTAAGTTGTAATAACGAAAATAAGTTAAAGTTAACTTTCCAGTTCCCTTTAGCTAAAGGTACTTTTAACTAACCCCAAGTTTAACGACAAATTGTTATAATGGCCCTTGTTTATTGTACAGTAACATTTCCTTTATTTCGTTCATATTATTTTTTTATTAAAATTTTCAAGAGCCATTACCGTTTATTAAATTCCCCTTGGCATACATATTTAATTGCTAAAAATTAAAAGAAAAATTAAAGAAACTTAAGCAAATAATTAAATTTTATGCAAACAATTATAATCACAAATGAAGATAAACTTTAAAACATATTTCTAAATACAAAATTTCCTAAAGTTTATACGAGTAGTTTAAGAAAAAAAAAATCATATTTTATTGCAGGTTGTTGGCAAATGATAAGTAATGTTTACTGAACCCTCTATTATTTAGCAAGTAAAACTATTTAAATTTGATAAGAAAATTACAACTCATGTTTCTTTTTTTTTGGCACACAATAACTCACATTTAAAGTAGGTTTTGGAATTTAATCATGACTTACAAGAAATGTAAAATGAAGGGTATGTGTGTCTGTCTGTAGTGTAATGTCTTGTTATAATTTGAAATATTTTTTTTTTTTTTTGGTTTTTGTTTTTAATTACAAACAATTAAATATCAATAGATATTCGTGTTAATCATTACTTTTTGATTTTTTTGTCTTTCTTTTCTTGTTATAATTCCTTATTGTTTTTTCTTTTTATTTTTGTGTTCATGAGATGATTAATGATTTTTCATTCCTTTTTGTTTTTTTGCTTATTTCACAGACGTTTTGCTATTTAATTAAAACATTACTAGGAGTTGTGATGAATCGCAAAAATGGATTTTCAATTTAAATAAGGAAATAAATTTTTGTTGAGTTATTGTTCAATCGTTTAGTAATTTTGGTTTGTTTTTTGTTTTCTTTTTTCTTTTAAATTTAAAACAAATTCATTTTACTAAGAGCAACATATTTTGTATTTCTTTGTAAGAAAATAAATCGGCAATCAATTACATTGCCTCTGTACCTATTTAGTTTAATTATGTGTATGCTTTAGATTGAAATGAAATTGACTTCTTTGCCTGTTTTACCTGTGGCAATGTGTTTAATTAATCATTAATTTTATAACTACAATATAAATGAAATTTAGTTTAGTTTAGTTTGTAATGCGCTGTGCCTTACAACACCACTAACTAAAAGAGTTTATTTTAAACAGGCTTAAATAGATCAAAAAACAGAAACGTTTAAACATTTTGTAATGACTTTTGTCCAAAACTACTTGGTAGGTGATCTCAAAAAATAAATAAATTTTGTTGCAATAAGTGGGTGTGCTAATAAATAATTGAAACTAAACATACACACACAAAAAATACCAACAAATTTTAAAATTCAGATCAACTTTAATATATACAACTAAAACAGATGTACTATTGTAAAAGATTTCCAAATAGAAGAATTAAAAACTCCATACAACCTCATGCTGTAGCATCAGTATAGTGGAAGTATGATATTTTGTTTTTGTTATATGATCACGTTAGAGATCAACAGTGAGGATTAAAAAAGATGAGTAGATTCGAATCATACTCATAATTTCTGATGCTTATACACAAGGAAACACACCAGGAAAGCGGATGTGAAAAATAATATTTTGTAGCTCCATCAACTTTCAACTACGTTATCTAGGGCAAGAGTTTGTTTAAACTAGCTTACTTAACTTAATTTGTCATTATAACCCTTGAATAAGAATTACTACCTAGATTTGCTCAGGACTCATGTTGTGTATGTTAATTTTTATCTGTAAGTGGTGGGACTCATAACTTAAAGTCGACTTTAAACGACAGATTCTTTTTCAGAAACTTTACACGGCAATATTATGTTCTTTCAGAGTTTTTGCCAGAAGACTTCTGAGAGGACAACGCCAATGGAATAGTTTTTCATATTTTGTTTTGTGCGCGATGTCTGAGCCACTGATGGTAACTCGGGTTCTTGTCTCATAAGCCAACATGGTACCCACTAGACTATGGCGGCTTCAATATTACTTATGAATATAAAAAATAAAGTCGCCTTAGTTTAGTAGGCAGCGTTTTGGCTTACTAGACGCCAGGCCACGGTTTAATAAACAGTTCAGATATTTTGAACAAAACAAAATATGAAAAAATATTTCTTCGTTAACTTCCTCTATGCAGATTTTTGGCTGAGAGTAAATAAAATTTACATGAAAAATTTTCTCAAAAACCTATCGTTCGGAGACGAATTTAAACTGTAGGTCCCGCCACTCATTTATGAAATTAATACACAAAACCTAAGTGGTGTGAGAAGCTAGGTCGTAATCCTGATTGTAGCATTGTAATGACGAATTATGTACATATGTACATATGTATCGAAAAATAATATTTTGAGAAATGAAACGTTATCAGTTGGCTTACACTAGTAATCGGCTAAATCTGAAAAGCAAAACGAATTAGAGATAATTCGCAACCCTATTTACGAAGTTTTAGCGCGGAAACTGCACATACCTAACTCTAAGGCAAAATAAATTTCTTCTTAACAAAATCTGGTCAAATTCTGCTATAATATTCGGCAATGAATACTTGTTGAGGTTAATAGTCGATGGATACATATTTCAAAAACTGTTGTCATGACTTAATTGACTGAAATATCTAAAAATGTCTGAAAATGCTACGTTGATAACAGCAAGTTCAGTGAGCCATTGAGTAGCTTGAAGTGAAATACATTAAAGTTAGTACTGTGGGAAACACATTTCTTGATGCCATATATTCTATCTGGAATCGAAGGAAGAAATATATTTATTTAAACATTACATTTAAAAAAGAAAAAGAATTATTCTTTGTCCTTACACTGTCAATCAATTTTATATTTTAAAGTAACGTATAGCTCGCCTACATGAAAAAAGTCGATTGAGAACAAAACTAGTGGAAAACATTTTACATGATGTGTTGCTGCCTTAAGCACGTGTCCAATCAGTACAAATATGAGAATCTTCCATTAATATTCCTGTCATTAACGGCTTAACGTCTATGACGGGGGTTTTTACTTTTAGTTTTACCCAGCAATGGATAGCATAGTACTATTGGTCCACATTTGTGAAGTGTATGAAACCTACTCGAGTAGACTTAAGAGCAGAGATATCAGACATGTAAAACAGAATTTCCAATAGTATAGTCTCTGAATTGTTTGCCTATATTATTCGATTTTAAGTTTGAAATCAATGTTTTCATTGTGAGGTACTAAAATTAGCTGGAATTCGTTTATGAGTTGGACTATTGATTACGGCTTAAAGTTAAAAGTTTATAATTTATAGCTTGGATTTAATTGACAACATTTAGTTTTTTTTTTTTTTGAAAAGAAAATAACAACAATAATAGTTTATTAAAAAAAAATAAGAAATAACAACAAAATTAAAAAAGTGTTGGGAAAGAAAAATGCTTCAAACAACAGTAAACTATTTGAGATTAATCCAGTTAATAAAAGAAACATATCACACAAAATGTTAACTAAACAATTGAAGTTTTTGTTTGTATAGGTATGGGGAGAGTGGTTGGTGTCTACCAGCCACCACCGCCACCAGACCAACCGCCACCACCGCCGCCACCAGACCAGCCACCACCACCACCACCGCCG
Source organism: Sarcophaga rosellei (assembly GCA_930367235.1). Classification (NCBI taxonomy): domain Eukaryota; kingdom Metazoa; phylum Arthropoda; class Insecta; order Diptera; family Sarcophagidae; genus Sarcophaga; species Sarcophaga rosellei. The sequence continues at coordinate 81,681,093 of OV884018.1, forward strand.
CCGCCTTCGCCACCACCGCCTGGAGCAGCAATGAGTTTGATAACTTTAACAACACCGCCACCGCCGCCTCCACCATGGCCGCCGCCGTAACCACCACCACCATGACCACCACCACCTCCATAGCCGCCACCACCATGACCACCACCACCTCCGTAACCACCGCCTCCACCACCGCCTTGAGAGATTAGTTTAATGACTTTGACTTCGCCGCCACCGCCGCCACCACCATAGCCGCCACCGCCGCCATGGCCTCCTCCATAACCGCCACCACCACCATAGCCGCCACCACCACCATGTCCGCCACCACCACCACCACCATAACCGCCGCCTCCTTCGGAAATTACTTTCACAATTTTGACAGCACCGCCGCCGCCACCTCCACCATAGCCACCACCTCCTTCATGGCCACCACCGCCACCTCCACCCGACCAGCCACCACCACCTCCTCCTCCTCCATAGCCACCTCCTCCGCCTCCACCACCCAAGAAGCCAGCACTAGCGACGGCACAAATGGCCATTACACAAACGAAAACCTGTAAAAATAGAACCACACACAGCACGATTAACACTTTGTGCCTTCAAAGGCTTTCAAAAATATTACGGCCAATAATCCTTGCTTTTCGGCCATAATATATTGATTCATGTATATTTTAAAAAAATTTTTTTTTTAATTTTTAGTCCTTTTAATTCTCACCTTCATGTTTAGCTTTGTTAAGTTTAAAATTGAATTGTTTCTATTCTGTTTCTGGTATAGAAATCCAAAGAGTGTTCAACTGAGATTGATACTGAAGTGGCAGAATCATTTGGTTTTTATATACAAAATCTATGCTCTGAATGTGGCCGCATTGTAACTTGAATGGCAGTTCAAAAAAACAAGAAACTAAATATATACCTATGGTCTGCTTACAAAACTATATTCGCTGGTTACAACAATTTTAAGATTATGAAAATTGCCATTAAAACATTACAAAAAACATTTGAAGATAGTCGGATAGTGTTCGGGGTTCAAAACATCTGCTCAAAATATATGCATATTTGGATGCTGCTAGACAAGTGGGTTCAAACAGATACAAATAAAATAAAAACAAATAAAAAAAAATATTTTAATTATATGAACTCAAATGCATAATATTTTCACAATGTTGTCATCAAATATTTGGTCCGCCTGCAGTTGTAAAATGTTGTAATTTGAAATATTTTGTTGTTGTTGTACTCGAATTTTAATGAAATTCCCGTTTGTTTTCTTTGTTTTTATTACAAATTAATGTAAATTTTTTAAAGATAAACAATATCATTTTGTATGTAAAAGAAATGCATTCGGAATTTAAAATGTGAATCCAGTTGATTAATAACTATGTAACTTAGCAACTCTAACCAACCAAAGAAATGAAATTATTTTGAAATTTTTATTATTTACGCGATCAATTATGTGATGACATTGCCTAATTGAACAAATGTTAAGAGTATCGTCTGAGAAAGTGATTTTCATTAGTCTGATGTAATTGGAAATTAGAAGCTTGTCTAATTAATTATTATAATTTTGAAAAACTATAAATTTATGAAAATCCGGTTTTCATTTAGAGGTCAATTAATCAATTTATGAGTTTGAAACAAAGAACCGCCAACTACACTTGTATTATTCTTTTATAAATTTATTCGCCATTCTCCTATCTTTACCCTAGCTCGCCTATTAATCTAATTAAAACCATTATAAAAAACGTACCAATTTATCATTGGTATCGTGGATATAACTGTAAAGGTCTCATTTACATCTTCATTACCACTTAATGAGATGTAACGAAATAAAAACTTTTAATATGCTAGTTTTTAGGACGAGTTCTAGTGAATTTAAGACAATTATTAATACCTAAGGGCTAGTAAAAAGAAATCCTTTATCATACCGGTAGATTAATCTATCAATCTATGTTTTCAGATAAAGACCTGAGACTAGATCTTTCAGATGTTAGGTCTCGAAGGTAATACACTACAACCGTTGGAACACACTTAAATAAGAATGTCATGAAATGATAAACATTAAGAGAAAACATCGATGTTTTTTTCTATCCATAGATACATCGATGATATATCGTTTTTTCTGTGAATTGATTGATTTTTTGAAGAAAAAATGGAATGTACTTTCTATTGTACAGAAATAATGAAGTACGGAGACCAGAGGTTTTATTGTACTGACCTCAACCTGCATGTCTCCTGAGTCACTTAGAATAATTACCCGGTTATTAATTGATAAGCCACATAGGCTTCAAGTATGTGTTCGTTAATTTGTTATTCTCTTCAAAGAGTTTGTATATTAAACTTGAATCGATTCCTATTTTAAAGCAAGTGCACCTTTGTTCTACTCTGTCCGGTAGAATGACGACAACTTCTCGATAGTATGATTCACTTTTCATTCTAATTACCCTACAATAGTTAAGATTATCGGAATTGCATTCGGACGGAGAAGAGCGTCCGCCAGTATATACCTCTCCTTCCTACCCCTATCCTTGCGCCCCAAAAAGTTCTGACCTAAACAGCGGCACTGGTCCAGGCACCCCGGGTCTGCCACCTCGAAGGTCTCATCAATGGATGGGTCGGGCAGGAAGAGCAGAGACGTTGGGGGAACGGATCGGGATGTTTTGTTTCTAGATGTCTATGGCCTGCTGTGGACAGTAAGAGAACAGGTTGGCTGCTGGGCTTGGATAAGGCCAGCTTAAGATTGGTTGTCGGTTTTATCACGGGGCTCTGCGGGATTAGGTCGCTGACGAGATTAGAGCCGGACTATTGCAGGGCATGTTGCGATGAGGAGGAGTTGGAGACTATCGAACACCTCCTCTGTAACTGCCCAGTCCTTGGTAGGTTGAGGCTGTGGACCCTTGGCAGGGCCTCCTTTGAGAGTTTGAACTCTGTGTCGAGAGCCGACATCAAGGCTCTCCACAGATTCATTAGTGGCTTATGCTGGTTGAGAGGCTTCATCAGGGTAGTTGCGCTCTCTCTTTGTTGGGTCTGTGTGACCCCTCCGCTTCTCATTCTCCCTTCCCTATCTTCTCTCCTTTATATCCTATTCCCTCTCTTATCCTTCCTCTTTAAGGACGTTGTACAATGGGTCAATTCGACCTCCGGGTACTGTACTTGTCTCAATTGACAAGTACACGTCCACTAACCTAACAGCGGCACGAACATCACCCTTTCCGTAGGATAATCTACCAGGTCATAGGCCTTACTGTCAGATGGTATTAGTATACTCCTTATCCAAGTTTATTTCTCGATGATATAAACTTTCGCTTGAAAGCAATTCAGTTTTCCCATATAACCTGAACATTTCCTTCTGAACTATCACGCTTGACCTTTTAGTATACAAAAAAATGTTCTCTCCCCTGAAAGTGTGTGCAGCCGTCAAAATATTTCTTTCACATTATTTGAAGTCATCGACCAAAATAAATCAAGTCAACGTCGAAAAATGTAATACATACATCAACAAAAAAAAAAAAAAAAAGCAAGTCGTCGGCTGTATGTTATTGCCTAAAAATGCGGGGTCCACAAAAACGTAAGACATCGTTGACAAAAATGCAAGTCATCGACCAAAAAATGTATGTAAGTCATCGTCCAAAAAATGCAAGTCATTTGTCAAAAAATGCAAGTCATCAACCAAAAAATGTAAATAATCGCAAGTCATCGTCAAAGAAAAAAAGCAAAAAGTGCAAGTCATCAACAAAAAAGTAAGACACCGACAAGTCTGCCCTATTTATAAAGATAACTACTTTTTGCTCATTTGAAGAAAACAATTAGCTCCGACGGCTATGTTTATTTCCGGTCCCAAGCAACGCCCGGAAGGAAACCTATTTTGGAATCTCTGAGACTATGGCTGTACAACTCACTAGGTCCATTTTCCCCACTAGATCCATTTTTAATTCGATTTTGACCGATTTAGGTAGAGCATTTTTTGCTAATTTGAAAAAAAAGTTACCTTCGCCGCCTACATATATCTTCGGTCTTAAGCAACCCTTGACGCTAAGAAAACCACATCCTTTTTGGAATTCTTGACACACTAGGGCAGAAAACTACGCCCTTTTATAGAATCAGTGGATCCATTTTACTTGGGTCAAGAAATTTAAAGTAATTTTTCAAATTTAATAAAATCTTCATTATTCCAATTACCAGATGGAACAAACTTGGACACTTCTTTGAATAGAAAATAGACATGAAAGGATCATATAGCGAGCATTCTAAGAAAGTTTAGAGAATGATATGAAGAATTTTTACAACACAAGAATTCTGCACAGGATGTATATAATAATGGTTGTTTGGGTAGGCAGAACAAATCTGAGAGTATCGCAAACGGAAATGAGCAATACATAGAGACTCCATATGATAAGTAAGACCAGAGATTTTTAAAACAATAGTTAGGATAATGGGAAGAAACACTGATACAAAGTTAATCAGGGAACTTCGACACCTGGTAACTTCTTTCACTTTCGGCACTCTAAACCTGTAGACCAGTAGATTTTGGTAAACACTTTGCAAAGAGACTTGATGGAGTAATCTGAAGGTCTACATATTCTTTTAAAAGAGGGAAAGTTCTATTCCAAATGAATAGATCGCGTACAGATATTGAGACAGTAAAGGAAAGTTTTCGTGCCACAGTAAAAATATTCCGATGTAAAGCAGAAACACCCAGGTATCTTCGAAATCCATGACATCTAAAGATGAAGACATTAATGACCTCCTATTTGATTAATACTGTTCACAACGAAATTATGGTAAAAATTAAAAACAATTTATTTAACAAAATAATAGAGGGAAAACTGTAGCACACTTTAAAAATGAAGTGTGATACAATAACAATTAAGAACTTTTAAAAATGCTTCATTAAAAGTATATCACAAAGCTAATTAAACAATTCAGCTTTATGCGTAGATTATCTAGGATGGTTTGACGGTTTACCAGCCACCGCCACCGGATGACCAGCCGCCACCGCCACCGCCACCAGCAGCCCAACCACCACCACCACCAGCAGCCCAACCTCCACCACCGCCAGAAGGAGCAGCTTCAGAAATGACTTTGATGATTTTGACGGGAGCAGGGGCTGGAGCAGGAGCCGCCCAACCGCCACCACCGTGACCGCCACCAGAGGAACCTTGAGAGATAACTTTAATGACCTGGACATCTCCACCACCGTGACCGCCACCGTGACCACCACCGTGACCACCACCGAAGCCGCCTCCATGACCGCCTCCAAAGCCACCATCGAAACCACCTCCATAGCCACCACCACCACCATGTCCGCCTCCTTCAGAGATGACTTTAATGATTTTAACGGAACCGCCGCCGCCACCACCACCTCCACCGCTGGCCCAGCCACCACCACCGCTAGACCAACCGCCGCCACCACCACCGCCGCTAGACCAGCCACCACCACCGCCACCGCCTCCTAGACCACCACCTAAGAAACCAGCATTGGTTACGGCGCAAATGGCCAACAGGCATACGAAAATCTAAAGAATAAGAAGAAAAAAAAATCTCAAATTAACTCCAAAGCCGCATATAAGTAATCCTTGAGTTGAGTTGAGTTATTCCTTATTTCGTATTTAAATGGAAATAACAGCACCATTGCCAGTAATCCCTGGTGTTTGGCAATAATACTTGTATTCCAAATAATTTAGGAAATAAAATGAATCCCTTTTTTTTACAAATTTTTTATGGTACACACCTTCATGTTTAGCTTTGTTGAGCTTGAAGTATGTTTTTAATGAAAATCCAAAGAGTGTTTAACTGAAATTGATAATGAAATCATAAAATTTCTTGGTTTTATATACGAAATGTTACAACTTTGACCACTTCGTCTGCAATTTGCCACTGTCTACGAATTATGATGCTCTTGACAATAAAACAAACAAAAAATATACGTCAAATGCAATACTAACATCATCATAAAAGAAAAAAAAGAGTTGAGTTGAGAAATCTATTTTAATAAACAACAGTAACTGGCTACCTTGAGCGTATAAAGATAAAAATTGCTGTTGGAGGCTTGAGACTACACTACACAGCTTAAAATTTATAAAAAAAAAGATTTTACAGCATTAATTAAGAGTGTTGCCATTTGGTTTATTAGTTTAGTTGGGTAAACTATAATATGATACACCACAAAGTCGAATGTGGAATCTTTTCATGTAGTCTCCCTTGCACCACCAGATTATTGCAGTACTTCTTAAGCTGAAATAATACATACATATGCATGTACATAAAGTAATTGGTCATTACATCCCTTCAGTCAGGATTACAACCTAGCTTTTCACATCACTTATGTTGTGTGTGTTAATTTCATACATGTGTGGCGCGACCTACGATTTAAAGTCGACTGCGAACGACAAATTTTTGGAGAAACTTTTCATGGCAACTTCATTTCCTCTCAGAATTTTTGCAAGAAGTCTGCTGAGAGGAAGTCACCGAAGAAATATTTTTTTTTTCATATTTCGTTTTGATGTCTGACCTGGGGTTTGAACCGTGGCCTTACGTCTAACAAGCCAACATACTACCTACTAGACAACGGCGACTACGGCTGAAATAATTGCTATTAAAATTGACGCCGTTCATATGGTGACATACGCATATTTACCTAGGATCCTTAAATACCTAGATGTGTAAAATGTCTACAGCACGTCTAAGATTGGCCAAGAATGATGGTTGTCTTTGAAGAATATTGCGAGATTTTGACGGTTACCTTTACTGCTTGCAGACAGCAATAAAAATTCAAATGAATTCCTTTATCAGATTGACGTTTTTCTGTAGAGAGGCAAACAAGTGGCCTCCCAAAAACTCCATTCATTGGCAAAGGTAAAATGGGATAATTAATCCACATGTAGAGATAACACACAGATCTGGTCAGACATGGATTTATGTGCAACAGTATTTGCATTAAACATATCAAGATTCTTTAATGATCATAATGGAACCTCAAAGCAGTCATAACGGCCAACAGACCTTTGGACCAGTTCACGCCATAACACGGGGCATAACTCATAACGACTACTGCAGAAGCTGCAACGACGGGGAAGTAGTGGATACCACAGAATATATTCTCTGTTATTGTCTGGCGCTTGGTAACCTTAGAAGAAAAATTCTTCGGCAACCAGAATTTAGTGACTAAACATGCCTAGCCTTGTAATGGCCATTTAATTGATTGGACCTTATCAGTGCGGCTTCAGACCTGGCAAGTCCACCATCAACCCGATATTTACACTACGCCAAATCCTGGAAAAGACGCATTAAAAACAAGTCGACACACTCCATATTTTTGTCGACTATAAGGCGGCGTTTGACAGCCCCATAAGGGGTCGTGTTTTTGCTACAATGTCTGCAAATATTGAGCAACCCCAGCAGCTCCGTCAAGGTAGGAATAGACCTCTCCGTTCGAGGTTTTAGACAAGGTGACCCCTTACCATGCGACAAGGCGAGAGTGCATCGCAATGACACTATTTTTAAAAAAGCGTCCAGTTACTTGCGTACACTGACGACATTGACAACATAGGGGTTACAAAGCTAGATGTTACTGCTGCCTTTAGTGCTATTGAACGGGAGTCTACTAAGATGGGTCTGGCAGCAAATGAGGGCAAAACTAAGTATATATTAATTGACAAGTAGATACATGCGGCAAATAACTATTCCTTCTAGGAATTTATTTATCTTGGCTCCGCCGTTACCACCAAAAATAATGTCAATCTGGAGATCAGTATTAGATCAGAGTGTTCGAGAGAAAAGTCATACGTTATATCTTCGGTCCAGTGCGAGTTGGCGATGATTTCCGCATCCGATCCAACAGTGAGCTGTATGAGCTCCTCAACGACATAGACGTTATGTATCGTATTAACATCTAGCGGCTGCGACGGCTCGGCCATATCGTTCGAATGGAGGAGGATGCTCCGGCGAGACGGGTATTTGATGCGGAGATCTGCGGAAGTCGTCGAAGACGACGACCTTGTTCGCGTTGGAAGTACCAAATCGAGGAAGCCCTGTCATCGATTGGTGTGATCAACTGGCGTAGGAGCGCAAGAAGCAGAGGCGCCTGGAAGGATGTTTTACGGCAGGCCGAAATCCGTTAATGGGGTTGTTAATGGCTAATTAAGTAAGTAAGTAGAGGCCATTTAAGTGGGTAATATTACTCATCATATAGCTATCGATAACTGTTGAATAGTTGTTATAGAATCTGATTTTTCAGTTATATAATCGGAAAGACTGGTGCAAATTTTTTATTTCTTTTGTAAAATAGTGTCTTAATTTTACAAACCATTTTTGTAATAATTTATATCAATAAGTCTGGCAACTCTTTTCTATAGTATTAGTATTATTAATCATATTAAAAACAGAATGATGTTTTACATAAACTTTTTTTACTTTTACATTTACTTTAAATGCATAATAATTAATGATTTTAATTTTGTAACTTCCCCGAATGCCTAATGTGGAATATTCATTAATTTTTTTTGAATCTGCGTTTTATTTATTTATTTTTTTTAATATCTTTTGAGCCTAAACATAAATTAAAAATTTATCTATGTATGGTTGTTGGTTTATTTACACTGCATTGCTACTGTTTCATTTCGGAAGACGTAAAGATGTTTTAAAAATAATTTTAATAATTATCATTGATAATAGAAACATAATAATTATGTAATAAACTAATTCGTAAATGGGCCAAAAACTTATTAATAAATTTAAAAGGTAAATTAATAAAAATTTATTTTAAAAATATTGAAAGAATACAAAATTATTTTAGTAGAGTTATTTGAGTATTTTTCCATAATCACACAAAAACGCTGTTGGTTTATATATACTATCCATCTCTAATCAATTGCATCTTTCCTTGATTATATGGTACGTACTTGTGTTAAACCCTCAATAAAATTATTTCTCAAGTGCCCAAATATTGATTTGAAATTATTTTGCCTAATCATTGTGCCATTATTTCTGTTTCTATTTGGCTACGTTAAAATTAATCATTTTTGATTACATGCCTCATTTATTAAATACTTAAACTAAATTTGTGGTTTGTTTTTGTCTTGTGTTTTGTGTCTTTTGAATTTCCCATTTTTTTTTTTGTCAGTTTGCATGATGCGAACAAATTATGATCAGATTATAAAGCCTTTGGCAATCTTACGTAGTTTCTTCACAATTATAAGATACTTTTACGAAAAGAAATGCAAAATTCATAAATAATTTCATATTTTTTTTCTTGTGTTATTATAACGCATTGTATTGAATTTTGTTATATAAAGTTGCAACAGTACATAAAAATATCTCTTAACCATGCAGTATTGGCGTAAAGCTGGTTAGGTGACGAAAATAGTAGTAAATATTAAATCTCTTGAAAAAATTAATTCCAAATTGAAATTTTATTTTTAAAATTAGGAAATTAAAATATAATTTCTACGTAATATTATTTAAAGTCGGTTCCAACAATTTCAAGTGCTTGCCACTGTAGCAAATCAACGAAAGTGATAAAAATTGATCATCGTATAGCCATTATATAAGCAATGGAGTAGAAATTTTGACAAGAAAAATTATTGATGAAATGTTCTCTATTTGAGTAAAATAATTTTTTTAAAAACAAATCAAACCAACAACCGTTTAATGGAGACAATGTGAAAATAATACACAAAATTGTGAAAATCAAATATCATGGCTTTTGAATCATAATAACTCCTCAGCTCTCGTAGTAGCTCTGAAAAAAAATTTGTCAGCCATCACATTTGGCTCTTTTAAATATCAGCAAAAAAATTTTGTTCCCAAAAATTTATGCAAAAGATTCATGAAATTCATGAAATGTGTAGTATTTGAAGAGCTAACAGATAAGCCGCTTAAAAAATCTGTCTACAAAAAATGTTACTTCAGAAAATTTTAAAATTAAAATTTTTTTTATAAAAAATACAGATGATTTTTAAACATTTCGATTTTAAAAATTAAAAGAAAAAAAATATACAAAAAATTTCCAAATGTGAGTGAAAGACTGCAAAACGAATTCCTTCTACATGTTAGGTAAGGTTAGGTTAGAGTAGTAGCTCTAATACCAAAAGCTCACTTGAGCATGCATAGCGGCCCGTTGTGACGCCAAATGTGAACGCAGTCCCTGTACTGACTAAGTTCCTCCAAACCAGGGAAGAAGAAATTGGTCAGCGCAAGGGCTGTACATTTAAAGCTCGACTACCCCACGATGAAAAACCAGCCCGAAAGCTTGATAAACGAAGCTTTACACATGACATCAGTGGACGATAACTCCATCAAGCTGACAAGGATTGAAGAGCCAAATAACCTATAGCTGCACCTTGCAAGAGATGAACATTGACAAAAAAAGTGGATAACAGTCTCCTCCTCTTCGTCAGCGGATCTGCACCAACGGCAGAAGTCGCTAAATAGGCGGTGCATTCTTTCCGCTTTGTTCCTGTGCAGGTTTTAAAACCAAAAGCTGCCTAATGAGATCAAATACTATGATTTTGATTGCTAATGTACTGCTCCTTAAGTTGGTATTCATCTTTCACCAAACTCGGCTCTCAATAGCCTTATGGCACCGTTTTGTTTGAACTTATATCATCCATCAGTACTCCTTACAGGATTCCTTGCCCATTTGACAGTAACGTTGCGATTTGCCGAGTTACAAAAAAAGTACACTTTTTCAGAGTGATATCCCTCTCACTGTCCTTTACATTGAATTTTAAAATTTGCATACATACATACACAATTGGTTATTACAACTCTTTAGTGTGGTTGTAATTTTATACATGAGCAGGACCAACAGTTTAAAGTCAACTCTGGAGGACAGATTTTTGAAATAAACTTTTCATGGCAAGTTTAATTTTCTAACAGAGTTTTTACCAGAAATCTGCTGAGTGGAAGTCGCGTTTTGTTGGATATGTCTGACCTGGGGTTTGAACTGTGCCCTTATGCCTAATAAGCCGACTACACTATGGAGACTTCTTTAAATCCATCTTAGGGCGAATTTTCATAACAAAATTTGATGAGAAAAATTTGATGAGAAAAATTTGATGAGAACAAATTGTTTGTCCGCACACCATGTCCTTAAATCATTTGTGCAGGTATGCAATGTGACATGAGCTGAGTGGCACGTAGCGCTGTCGTATTGAACCTATATGTCGTCGACCACATGTTCAGGCCAAAACAAGTTAATAATCATTCACATATGGTGCTAGTATTTGGTAAAGATGTCCTGGCCTACGTCGTTCTCAAAGAAATATGGACCATTTTGTGTCTCATGAGGATTGGTACGACAATTTTGTTTGTTAACGTACATATTGATTCCGAAATGGACCTCATCGCTGGTGATGATTTTTCGATGAAAATTAAGGTACGTTGCTAAGAGCGACAGAGTCCATTCAGCTAACATATGTCGTTGTCTATGGTCGTCCAAAATGATATGACAAAACAGACTGAGTAAAGGCCAACTAAATTGACAGACATTGACATCTTCGAAGTCAAGACCGCAATAATATCTTATTTAAATTTTTTCGAAAGTAAACGTACAAAATGTCGAAACCACAGCATCAACAAGATCCAATCCTTATAGCACGTTCACATATAAGAAGGTTATGGTTATCTAAAATTAACCTTGGAGATAACCTTGTGGCGTTCACATATGACAAATATAACCTAAACATATGCGAGAATGACAGAAATTGACAGCTGTATGCATTTGTAATGTATTGTATGTATGTATCTTTGTATGTATCTTCTCCATAGCAAATGTTTTTTTTCTATTGCTGTCAAATTTTAGTCAATATACTATTCACAATAGATATAAAGCGTTGCATTTTTGAGTATTTTATTGAATACTTTTCAATGCAACAATGCGTATTTTACTAGATTATGAGGTAACCTACAGCTGAACTTGGTTATCTTTTCATAAAAATTGTATGGCTAACCTCATACATTTGTGGCTTGGTTACGAGATAACCTCGATAACCACGATAACCTAGCTAACCTGCTTATATGTGAACATGGTATTACTGTTTCAATACTTGGTGTTCAATATTTTGTGAAAGGCACTACAAATCTTAATATTTTCTAAAGAAATACGTCATCTATCCAAATGGCTTTATTCTGTGATTAGAATATGTACATATCTTACTTAGCTTACTGTAATAAAGATTTGTGAGCTCTACACAGTGTTTGGTTTACATTGGTATTGGTGTGCGTAGTCAAATTTCAAACTTATTATGCTATTTAAGGAAACTTAAAGTTAAGATTTAAAAATATCCGCATTATCGTATATCGTATTTAATAACTTTGAAGTAAACGTTTGCAACCTCTTGAATTAAATGAAAGCAAAAAACCTGTTGCATTATTTCCTGATGTTTTAATTTTTGTTTTAATTTGTTAAGAATTTTTTATTTTTATTTTTTAATATTTAAATTATATAATATTTTTAATTGTCAATTGTCAATTTGGAAAACATTCCAGAAAGTAGCACACTTTCTTGTTTCTATAATGAATTCTAGTTCTTTGCCAAATCCACATACAGGTTATACGGGAGATTTATTTAGACGGTAAGTAATAGACGATATGGTTGCCAATCAGATCATAAATTATTTGAAGTGCTTTCATTGTCTATTTAAATTGCAAATTTTCAGAACAAATTGAATAAAAATTGAACTCTTATTACTTATTACTTATTTTATTTTTATTACCGAATAAGTTAAGAATATCCTGCTCCGTATGTTATGTCATGCAAAAACTAGGAATGCAGGATGTGGAAGATTTTGGGACAAGGAAGTAGAAAAGGGTTTGATTTGGATAGAAAATATGATTACATTTACGTGGTTGGTTCACATACTATTAATTCTAAAGGGTGTTTTTTATAGAGGTATAGGACTTTAAGTTGGCATTACTTTTCAATATGGCGACCGATTTAACAGCTGTCAAGTGATTTATTCTCAGTTTGGTTTGGCAATTCATCACGCCTGAACAACGCTTGCAAATAGTGCAATTTTATTTCGAAAATAATGGTTCTGTGCGGAAAACGTATCGCGCACTACGTCCATTTTATCGTCGACAAAATCGTCCATCAGAGCAGTTAATTCGATTAACCATGGAACGTTTTCGCACCACGTTTAGTCTTATTGATAACTCGCATCCCCAGAGACGCTGTGGCTATGGTGGTCCACATAGTGCTCTATAAAGATGGTAAGTATTGCGTTGAAATATATACTTTTCAATGACGAATTCACACTTTGACACTGCGTTTATTAATCAGTGGCTGGAAATAATTATTTTATTACCTCCCGTATTAAGCCACATAAGGGAGAGTGGTAATCCATATTTCTGGAATTATTTGAACAAAACATAGGCAGTTTCGAAGCCAATAAAGTATTGGGTATTCAGTTTGTATTCAGCGAACTTAGAAATCGTCGGTAAATGGCTCTGAAGTGTCGAATTGGAAAAAGAATAGAACCTTATAGTTCAACTGAATTTTGCTTGGAGTTTTAAATAAAATTTAAATAAATTCCTTATTCTTCCCTTCCCCTACTTGCTCTCCTTTTTCCCCATCCCCTCTCACTTAAAGAACGTTTTTGTACAATGGGTAAATTTGACCTCCGGGTGCATGTACTGTAAGCTAATCCTAAGGCTTTAAATAAAATCCCATCTATAATGCATACTACGAACATACATGTATAATTAGTCCTTACAACCCTTCAGCCAGAACTATGATCTAGTTTCTCACACCACTTATGTTGAGTATTTTAATTTTAAACATGAGTGGTGGGACCTATTGTTTAAAGACGACTTCGAATGACAGATTTTTGAGAAACTTTTCATAGCAATTTTATTTACTCTTAGAGTTTTTGCCAGAAATCTACTGAGGGGAAGACGCCGAAGAAATATTTTTTAATATTCCGTTTTGGTAGAGATGTCTGACCTAGAGTTAGAACCATGGCCTCACGTCCAATAAGCTATAATTTTCGATAAAATTGCATCGTACCAAACACTTTGAAAAGCATTGGACATGTCTAGATACAACACGTTGGTTCCATCTTCAGAAAAAACCAGTAATAGCAGCAAAGGGTTATTGGTAGAACCCGTGTTACTCAATCCACATTGCCTAACGCTGCTCAGATTCTTTACTGTAAATATATCATCAACTGGTAGTTAATCACTTATTCTGTAACCTTGAATAGTGCCTTTAGAAGTTATAAACTAATATTTTAAAATTAATAAACAGTCGTGGCCACAATAATAGTACATAATTTAACAGAAATTCTTTATAATCCTCTTAATTTAATTTGAAAAATGTTTCTTTCTTTTATTTTTAGGTCAATTTAATTTAATCGTTTTATTGTTTTTGTTGTTATTAATTATTAAAATTTATATTCTTCGTTGAAATATTTAAAACACTACCTTCTGTTTCGGGTTTTTTATAACCTCTCACCTCTTAATAGTCAGTCTCTAACGCTTTAAATAGAAAAGTAGACGACCTTCAATGTCAAAATAAAAAAATATATTTTTTCTTGTTAAATAAATACTTCAAACATATGTATGCGATGCGGTTTAAAACAATACAACAAAAATCGATTTTTGGCTTCAAGTTAATGAGTGACTTCCCTTATGAAATATATGTACGTATACATACGTAGTGAATCTTACTTTAGGCCAGATTTCAAAAGGGCAAAGATTTTGTTTAGGATTTGTAATCATAATAGCAGGCCCATAAAAATTTCTTTTATTTATGGCTGATAATGAACGAAAATAATCTTAATTGACACCGTTTCGCTTACATAATAATCTCTACGAATTTCTATTAAATGTTCATCATCAGAAAAGAAATAATACGGCAGTTAAAGTTAGTTGTTGGTGAAGAACTCAAAAACGGTGTTTAAAATTTGGTTTGATCAGTTTTATATGCTTTGTTGCCGAAAACGGTTGAACAACGAACGCTGAGCTGTGTAGTTTTATATTAAATTCAGTTGCAGAAAATGGTTTTATTTTGAACAATTCTTTCACTCAAATCAATTTGAACAAATGTATTGTATTTCATCATCAAATTTAACGCCCTAATGAATAAGTAGTACAATTCCTTATGTGGTTCGATGATGAATGAAGAGGAAACAATTAATATCTGTTCACGCTACATGGGTATAAAAACTTCATTGGACATGTACAACGAATTGTAGAAGTTTATACTCAAGGCAAAACCCATATCGCCGTAGTCTAGTAGGTAGTGTGTTGGCCTTTTAAATGTGAGGCCACGGTTCAAACCTCAGATCAGACACGAAAACGAAAAAATTAAAAAATATTTCTTCTGTGACTTGTTCTCAGCAGATTTCTGGCAAAAACTCTGAGAGTAAATAAATCTGCCATGAAAAAGTTTCTAAAAAATCTGTCGTTAAGAGTAACGGCAACTCATATATAAAATTACCACACACAACATAAGTGGTGAAGGCTGAAGGCTTGTAATGAACAGTTTTTATTAGAGCACCCACCCAGTATCCTTACTAAAGGGCCCGCCAAATAAAATTTTTTTTTTTGAAAATGCTGTGACAAAAAAAACTACTGAATATTTTCTCAAATTTCTTTTTTTATTTGAAAGTACAATCCTTCCGTTTAATAATGGAAAATAATTTCATTCAAATGGCTGCCTCGGCTGGCCATGCAGTAGCCTACACGATCGGACCAATTTTTAAGCACATTATCGATTGTGTGCAGCTGTATTTCACCAATGCCTTCACGAATATTGTCCTTTAAAGCGTCAATTGTCTCTGGCTTGTCGGCGTAACACTTATCTTTGACGGCACCCCACAAATAATAGTCCAACGGTGTCAAATCGCAGCTCCGAGATGGCCAAACGACATCAGCTCTGCGGCTGATAATGCGATCTTCAAAAACAGGGCGCAAATCATCGAGTGTAGCTTCGGCTGTGTGGCACGTAGCGCCGTCCTGTTGAAACCAAATGTTGCCAATATCATCCTCTTAAATTTTTGTGAACAAAAATTCGTTCAACATGGCCCGCTAACTATCGCCATTGAATGTAACGGCCACTACTTGCTCATTTTCGAAGAAAAATGGCCCAATTATGCCTCTGGACCAAAATCCACACCAAACAGTGATTCGTTTTGGGTGCGTCGGCTTTTCAATGTATGCGTGCGGGTTTTCTGTGCCCCAAATGCGACAATTTTGCTTGTTTACATATCCGCCAAGATCAAAATGAGCTTCATCTGAAAAGATTGGATGATCAATTGGCTTCAACTCCTGAACCAATTGGACTTTGTATGGCGTCATACCAAGGTCTTTATGCAAAATTCGTCTCAATGATGTCTCCGAAATGTTCAATTGTTGAGAACGACGGTGAATTGATGTTGATGGCTCTTCACGCACACTTTCTGCCATAGCAGCAATATTCTCGGGTGTACGCACTGTTTTTGGCTTTTCACGCTTTCGTTTATCGATGAGGATGCCAGTTTCTTTCACTTTTTTTTCACAAGATAACAAATATACGGAGCTGACGGTGCTTCTCTTCTTCCAAAATCCGTACGCAATTTTCGCACACATTCTGCAACATTACCATGATTTTTAAACTAATGTCGTAATATTTCCCAGCGTTGTTCAAGCGTATACACAACCATATTCGTTCAGCAGAAGGATAAAACTAATTATCTGTCAAACCAGACATGAGCTAAGTGTTACCATTCACGAAATAAGCACTAGTTGAAAAACAAAAAAAAAACGTTAGATGGCGCACCCTTTAGCAGAAGGAAAATTAAACAGCAAAAAACCGGGATTTTCAAATATCGTGCTGATCTTGACGTTAGACAATGTAATGTCTATGACACTGCAGTTCGAAAAAATGTGCGCTACTCATAAGTACTCATGAAATGTTGGAGTATGAGTGAGTCAACAGTATTGAAATTCAACTACTCTGATTCATTCGTACTCCCTACAACATTGATTTATAAGTACAGATTGCAATGAGTATGAGTACAACGTTGACATCAAACTCATAACATTCGAAATATGTTTGATTCGTCAAAATTTCGTATTTAATTTATGTGCGCTGAACATATGCCGGATTTAGAAATTAATAGCAGAGTTTGAGGTTTTGTTTGATACTAACTTGCTAATTAACGATGTTGCCATTAAATAAACCTAAACATTTATGATAATTTGCTAATTGCTATTTGCTATTATTCATTTCACTTTCTTTACAAACAAATATTTGCTTTGTAAATCAAAACTATGGAGACAAAACATGAATTTAAAACACTTTTCTAGTCACTGTGATAATATAACATAATTAAAATTAATTAATTTGTTTAATAATTTAATGACAACTGTATCGTTGTATATCATCATTATAATTTATCAAGTTTTTATAAAAAACCAAGAAGAAAAAAGTTAATTTTTGTATTTAAATTTTTATTTAAAATATTATGTTTTGGTAAACAAATCATTTTGACAACCCGTTTATTATTATTGATTTGATTTCATCATAAAAAACTTGTAAATTTATGCAAATGGTTTAAAAAAAATGTTTAACAAAAAATATTCTATTGCTTGTAAAATTAGTCACACTATTTGGAGAATTTGTAAACAAATAGTAAATAAAGCACGAGTAATAATATGAATTTAATTTTATAAGCATACAAGCTGTTGTTAGTGGTTACAGTGTTTGATTACAAAATCTGGGTTCAAGGCCGAATGAAGAATTGTTAAAAATTAAGAGATTATAATCCCATATAAAAAATGCTTCCAGGAAGTCCAGTAACAATGAACATCAGATCATTGATGGGGATTCAAAATTCAACCTCAATAATTCAGTTCCTTATGGCCCCTTAGTAACCTAACAGTATATATACCAAACGCTATTAGTCATGCGTCTAACGCGGCCTTGTTCTAAAAACTGCCTGAACCTGGATGCCTTAATTCATAGAAAGTGTTGCACCAGCTCTCAATTCAAACTAATCCAAACAACTCCTATAAAAGACATTGTTTTGTAGAATTTCCTATATCCATATAAGTCCAATCATATACATACATAATTGGCCATTACTACCCTTCAGTCAGGACTACCACCCAGCTTCCAACGCACCACTTACGTTCAGTATGTTAATTTTCAACATGAGTGGCAGGGCCTACAGCTTACAGTCAACTTCGAGCGATAGATTTTTGAGAAACTTTACATGGCAATTTTATTTTACTCTCAGAGCTTTTGCAGGCATTCTGGTGAGAGGAAGTCGCCGATGAAATATTTTTCTTTAAATTTCGTTTTATTGTAGATGTCTAAACTGAGGTTTGAGTCATCGCCTCACGTCCAATAAGTCAACTTACAACCTACTAGCTTACGACGAAAAAAAGTTTCCAATCCTATAGAATCCTCTAATTACACCGATGAGAAGCTTGATTCAAATACTTCCGCATCATGAATTTACTGCAAGTAGCTATATTACACAGCCAGCATTTCGTTTTTCACTACGAAAAAATCTTAAGTCGGATATTGTAACCTACCTTTGGAGTATCAAGAGGCAACTTTTGAAAAATTTATTATTTCTAAAACATATGATAGACATGGGACAGAATTTCCAAGTGTAAGTTCTCGCAGAGCGTGGTAGTCGCAAAGAAGATTTTGTATCAATTCCTTTTAATCTTCATACAATAACAATGAGTCCCATATGTTCCCATATACATACGAGTACACACATAATTGGTCATTACAACCCTTCAGTCAGGATTACGACCTAGCTTCTCACACCACTTATGTTGTGTGAGTTAATTTTATACATGAGTGGTGGGACCTACAGTATAAAGTCGACTCCGAGCGACAGATTTTTGAGAAATTTTTCATGGCAATTTTATTTACTCTCAGAGTTTTTGCCAGAAATCTGTTGAGAGGAAGTCGCCGAAGAAATATTTTTTCTTATTTTCGTTTTGATGTCTGACCTGGGGTTTGAACCGCGGCCTTACGTCTAATAAACTAACACACTACCTACTAGACTATGGCGACTACGGATGCATTAATCAGTAATTTAGCCTTTAGAAGCCTAATTAACGCTCTTTCAAAAAAAAAAAAAAAAAAAAGAGTTCTCGCCCTTTCATTCGCGGAAAAGGCCAGAGATTTCTGGAAGTACATCAAGTGGTAACATAGCCCTCCATTTTCGTCAAAACCACGTAAGGGAAATAAATGTTTTTCCAAAAAGTAATAGAAAAGAAAGAATCTCTGGCAGTAAACTAGTCAACGATATCATTCTTGTGGATGCTCGAATGAATACGAATCCGTATGATGTCGTCCCATTTGGGCAACAATAAAATATAGCTGAGAAGACTTTGCAACATCACTACGTTAGATTGAGACACTAGTCGTCCGGATACAACTTTCGTAAGTCTGCTCTTGGAAAACGTTGCACTCAGAGGGAAATCTAACCAATATCGAAAGTTCATGTTCATCAGACAAAAATAGCCAATCCCGTTTCTTCTTTCCAGTTATCAGTAACAATCTGGAGATTTTCTGATTGATAAAATGTTTGGGACAGATGTAGATTTCTTAATATTTCTTTTTATTAATTTCAATCCAACTACAAATTATATTTAATTATATACGAGCTGAGTGACTTCGCTCGTGTGCCCAGTGTAGGATCACAGACCAGAACCTCTGGTCAGAATCGAACCTACGACCCTCTCACGTTAATAATAATCACACTAGCTACTAGACTACTAGGCCACCCAGATTTCTTAGAGGAGTGAAAGTTGTTGGCAAAACAAAATAAAAAAAGTGTTCGAGAATTTGTTTTATTTTGTATGTCAATATCATGTGCGGGAAGAAACCTAATATGCTTTAGAAATCTTTTGTTAAATACTAAAGTGTTTGAAGATAACACTTAATGTTAAATAGTTATTAATTTAGTTAAGAAATAAATGATGATTTGATTGAGAATTACTTTTTCTTTTTCTTTTTGATCATGACCTTGACTACTGAAGCTGTCTGGTTTTAAATTAGTTTTTTTTTTCATTAATAAACAATTTAAATTAATTGATAGGTACCTGTTCTCGAATGTTTTTTCTTCTTTTTTATTTTTTAGTTTGAAAAACAAGATTTAAAAAGAATAATGAAGAATGCATTTCGATTTTAGTTCGTTTAAAATTAGAATTTATTGACTTTTACTTAGAATCTACTTCTTTTTGTCCCAGCCACCCCAGCCGCCGCCACCATAGCCGCCGCCGCCGCCACCCCAGCCGCCACCACCGTAGCCGCCACCACCATAGCCGCCGCCTCCATAGCCGCCACCACCATGTCCGCCGCCTCCGTAGCTACCACCGTGAGTAGTGATGACTTTGTAAACCTCGACATGACCACCGCCGCCGTGGCCACCACCGCCATAATGACCGCCACCGTAATGACCACCGCCATAGCCGCCACCACCGTAGCCGCCACCACCGTAGCCGCCACCACCGTAGCCGCCGCCTCCGTAGCCACCGCCTCCGTAGCCACCGCCTCCGTAGCCACCACCGCCTGTGGTTATAACTTTGATGACATGAGCGCCACCACCACCGCCATAGCCGCCACCACCATAGCCACCGCCACCATAGCCGCCACCACCATGTCCGCCATAACCATAACTGCTGGCATAACCGCCACCGCCGCCACCACCATAACCACCACCGCCGAAGCCTCCCTTAAGGGCACCTAATGCACCTAAGAATCCAGCATTAGCTGAGGCCACAATACTGGCTACAGCCAAGACAGCAACAAAAGCCTAAAAATTCCAAAACAATTGCTTTAATACGGCCGCCTTTAATTTAATTTCCTTCACTCCGATCCGTTTCTTACCTTCATAATATGATTCTAGTTTTGTTCTAATTTCAAAACTGATACCGATTTTGGCATAGTAAATCGCTTTTATACTTTTGTTCCATTGCAGACCGTAAGAATTTCATTGTTTTGTTAAAAGATAAACAAAAAAACAAAAAATTGTTGATGTTTTGAAAAGTTCTTCCTCAATTTCTGTGGGAATAACCTGCTGAAAAGTCAGATCAACCATAATCGCATCACTTTTTGAGAGACTCGTCATCGTCTTTGATTCGGAGATTAATTTTGGGTTTTTAAAACAAGTTTTGTTTTTTTTTTTTTTTTTTTTTGGCAATTTTAAGTCATTTTATTATAATAAAAATCATTTTGTTTTTATCTCTTTCGGTGTATTCTATGGTATATTACAGTGCAAAAACAAAGAAACAAACAAAATTAGCATAATAATACTAACGTGATTATCTTCTGTCTTTTCTTAAAATAATTGCCTTCTTTTTAGTGTGTTTTCGTTGCTTAATTATCGGATTTGGTATTCAAAGCGTGGCTTGTGCATTTCGGCATCATTAACCAGCTTAATTTATTGATAGAAAATATTTTACACACGCTCAACTGAAAGTATAGTTTTAGGATGTTGATTGAAATAATATTTATTTAAGCGTTTTTAATTAGTATTACAATTTAGCGCTTATTTTTTAATTACAATTAGCACTAGAGTGGCATTTTATAAGCATACCAACACTAACAAGGATTACAGCTAGGTTGAGCTGTTTAAGATCAAGTTGATCCAGGCATAAGAACAAAGCTAACCATTAAACCTTTTCGATTTAATGCTAGACCAGGACCAGGACGTAGTCGCCGTAGTCTAGTAGGTAGTGTGTTCGCTTATTAAACGTAAAGCCCTGGCTTAAGAGCCAGGCCAGACATCAAAACGAAATATAAAAAAAAAAAAATAATATTTCTTCCGCGACTTCCTCTCAGCAGATTTCTGGCAAAAACTCTGAGAGTAAATAAACCTGCAATGAAAAAGTTTCTCAAAATCAGAGTCGTTAAACTGTAGGTCCCGCCACTAAAAATAAATATAATTATATATAAAATTAAGGCACATAACAAGAGTGGTGTGAGAAGCTAGGCCGTAATCCTGACTGACGAGTTGTAATGGCCAATTATGTATGTATGTATGTATGCTAGACCAGGACTTCCTACAGAAAATAAATGATTGTGTCCTACAGTTTCTGCAGTGTTTATCGCTTATACACTCAACACCAGCAATAAGTTTGAAAATAGAGTGGCACAGGGTATTTAGAAGTTTCAGTACTCTTCTGCAGTATCCTTTCACTCCAAGGCCAGAAGATTTTTGAAGTGGTACACAAGGAAAAAGAACTCAATCAGTTTTGTATCTGTATAAATCGCCAAATTTCTCCTTAACGCCACTGCTGAATTGAGTAGTGATGAGCAATGATGAGCCACTCTGGTGTCATGAAAAAATCATGTTCACCGATGATGCTTATTTCTAGATGAGTAGGTATGTAAATAAACAAATATTGTTGATCTGGGATCCAAGAGCGTCCATACATAACATAACTCGATTGGTCATTACAACCCTTCAGTCAGGATTACGACCTAGCTTCTCACACCACTTGTGTTGTGTGTGTTAATTTTGGTCATGAGTGGCAGGATCTCTAATTTAAAGTCGACTCAGAATGACCGTATTTTTGAGAAACTTTCATGGCAATTTTATTTACTTTCAGAGCTTTTGCCAGAAATCTGCTGAGAGGAAATCGCCGTAGAAATATTTTTTTTTCTTCATATTTTTCGTTTTGATTTGAACCAAGGCCTGACGTCTAATAAGCCAACACACTACCTCCTAGATAACGGCGAATTGGCTTTACACAGAAGATAAATGATTGTCTCCTACAGTTTCAACTAAATATAAGTTTGAAAATAGAGTGGCAGAGGATATTGCGAAATTTTAGTACTCTGTTGCAGGCCAGAAGGTTCTTAAAGCGGCACAGATGGAAATGGAACTCCATCAGTTCAATGCCCTCCCACAGACAAATATCTAAGTTTCTCCATAACTTCGATGCTAAAATTGGCAGATAACAGTGCCCTGCATGGACTCTGGAGTAGTTAGCAACTGATTCTAATTTACATCGACAAGTCATGTTCAGCGACGAGATCCATTTCTGGATGAACAGAATTTTCAATTTGGGATGATACTTAGCCACATGAGTTTCAATAGCGCCCAATGCATTCTGAAAAAGTCCTTGTTTAGTGTGAATTCTAGACAGGCAGCATAATCGGTCCATATTAATTCAATAAAGACGTTGGCCAGACATTGATCGATAATTGCGAATTTCTTATAGTGTGAATTGAATGATCTGGACACCAGCGACATGTATTTCAACAGATATCACACAACTGATAATCTGATATTTGGATATTCTGATATTTCAAAATGAAGTTATTTGACCACTAACAGTTCACAAACCGCAGCGGTGCCAAAAGTCAACGTAAGCCATGTTATCGATTCAATTCAGCTTCATTTATGAGCAAAAGTTATACACTTCGGATGCTCACCAACCATTGAAGCTGTGGCAGGTAATTGACCGATATTTTGAACGACGCCTGGTACACTCTTTGTTAAAAGATAGGCAGCACTTAATGAAGGTCGGACATAAGCATACAAATTAACTGCTAAGGAATGACTTGTAATCGATTACTACTTCACTCCTTAGTCCAATTTTAAAATTAAAAATCTGACGTTGTTTAATATTTTTTACGAACAATTTTTTTATTAAAGAAAAAATATAACAAAATTTTTTAAGAATATTAACAATGTCTACACATTGGATCTTAAAATACTAACAACAAAATGATCGGGTTTTAATATATAAATGCTGTGTGGGGTAAATATGAGTGAAGGAACAGTTTATAAATGGAAATATATTACACAAGATTATGGGATTGATTGAAAATATATTGTAGTGGAAGTTGAAAAAGAGTTTCAGAATTTACCATTTACCCTTGCCAATAGCTGACCAACCAGCACCAGCGTTGTTACCGCTATAACCGGCATTGCCACCAGCGGGGCTTACTACTTTAACGACTTTAACGTTGCTGGAGGCAGAAGCACCAGAGAAGCCAGACTGAGCATGATTACCGGAGAAACCGCCTTGAACATAAGTGTAGCCAGCATCACCACCTTGAACACCGCTGTTACCATGGACAGAGAAGCCATTATGAGCACCAGCATTGAAACTGTCGTGACCAGCAGCATTGAAGCTGTCGTGACCGGCAGCATTGAAGCTATCGTGACCGGCAGCTGAAAAACCATCGTCTTCATGAACAACCTTTACAATCTTAACATCGTTGACAGCATGATTGCCAGAAAAACCGGCTTGAGCACCAGAGTAACCACCATGATTGCCAGAGTAACCACCATGGCTGCCAGAGAAGCCACCGTGACTGCCAGAGTATTCACCGTGATTGCCAGAGTAACCACCTTGGCTACCAGAGAAGCCATGATTGCCAGAGTAACCACCTTGGCTACCAGAGAAGCCATGACTGCCAGAGTAACCACCTTGACTACCAGAGAAGCCATGATTGCCGGCGTATCCACCTTGGCTACCAGAGAAGCCATGATTGCCAGAGTAACCACCTTGGCTACCAGAGTAACCACCATGATTGCCAGCTGATCCTTGTGAGATAACCTTAATAATTTTAACATCCTCTACGGCGCCATGGCTACTACCAACAGCGTTATTGTAACCACCATTATAGCCACCATCGAAGCCACCATTGTAACCATGTTTGACAAGGCTGCCAGAACTGCTGCTGGCAGCAGCATAGCCACCCGAGTATCCGCTGCTAGCAGACCAACCGCCACTGTTGCCTTTAGCATAGCCACCAGTACTACCACCCAAAAATCCGGCATGGGCAACAGCCACTAAAGCAAAGACGCATACAAAAACCTAAAAAAAGAAAGAGTAGAAAAGGAAAGTATTTTTAATCGATCCTTTGGATACAATATTTCTCTGCAATTGTTGATTCTTAGCTCACCTTCATTTTGTTGTCAATTTAGTTGAATTGAAAATCAATTTGTGTAGATAAAGTTAATGTAACTGTTATTCCTAACTGTACTTAGATAACTAACGGTATTTGGATAATTGATTTCAACTTTTATACTCTACTACCCCAACCATAGACCACGTATTAACAACAGATTATGCAGAGAGATACAGACTTTGCATGCATATGCACGTAATAAGAAAGGCGTCATCATTTTGCGAAGCTACACACACAATCATTAAAATTCTGCAAATGTAGGCTCTTTAATGTTTTTGTTTTTGATGAATGTTTCCTATTTTTATTTTATTTTTTTGGTTTTTATTGAAGTTATCGAAAGTGTTACGATTTGTTGACTTTTTCCCTTTGAATGACTGCTGTTAAAACACGTAATTCTCTATTAGGACTATAAAATAGGAACATAAAAAATAAAGTTTTATTAACAATAATTACAGAACAATTGTTGCTAATATGTATTATATGAGGCACCTTTACCGAAATCACGCAATGAAAGCTTTGTGTTATGTTTGACGTATTTAATGTTATTCTAGAGAGGGTTGAGTTATAAATTTTTTAGACATTGTTGTTTATGGGAGTTTCTATCGAATTACTTTCACAAGCCTTTTATCACTGTTGTCAATTTGGATCATGCCGGTGGTGAAGTTCAAATTGGAATTATCAGCCAAGCTGGTGATGGTAGCGGTTACGGTTACGGTGGCGATTGGTAAATTTAGCCACTTATTTTGCCTGCCTTTGAAGTCGCCGTGGTCTAATAGGTAGTGTGTTGGCTTATTAGACGAAAGGCCCGAGTTCAAACCCCAGGTCAGACATCAAAACGAAAATATGAAAATATTTCTTCGGCGACTTCCTCTCAGCAGATTTCTGGCAAAAACTCTGAGAGTAAGAATTGCCATGAAAAGCTTCTCAAAAATCCGTCGTTCGGAGTCGACTTTAAACTGTCGGTCCCGCTACTCATGTATAAAATTAACATACACAACACGAGTGCTGTCAGAAGCTAGGACGTTGTACAATGGGTCAATTCGACCTCCGGGTACTGTACTTGTCACAGTTGACAAGTACACGTCCTCTAACCTAACCTAACCTAACCTTTGCCTGCCTAGGAGAATATTTTTGGTGTTTTCAAACAGTATTTTGCACCCATATTTTGGGTAGGTGTTAGCTAGAAACTATATGATTTACTCTAACCATTCAATCATTAAGTAAATATCGGTTCTTCCAAACAGAACTTTTCAACATTGATGCGTACATAATTGGTCATTACTACCCTTTAGTCAGGATTACGACCTAGCTTCTCACACCACTTATATTGTGTGTGTTAATTTTTATACATAAGTTGCTGGACCGTCAATTTAAAGTCGACTCTAAATTTAGTTAATTTTTGTTTTATGAGCTCAACACTCAGGGAATGGCCCCCTACCTTCAGCTGCGAAATTACATACATGCATACATAATTGGACATTACAAGGGTCAGTCAGGATTACGACCTATCTTCTCACACCAATATTGTTGTGTGCCTTAATTTTATACATGAGTGGCGGGAACTACAGCATAAAAGTCGTTTCCAAACTACAGATTTTTTGAGAAACATTTCATGTGCAATTTTTATTTACTTTCAAAGTTTTTGCCAGAAATTTGTTAAGAGAAAATCTTTCCTTTTTTTGTTGGAGATGTCTGAATTGGGCTTTGAACCGTAGCCTTCATGTTTATTAAGCCAACACACTCCCTACTAAATTACGGTGACTTTCGCTGTCAAATTCATTGTCATTCATTCAAACAGTTTTGTCAAGTCACCACGAACAGATATACAATTAAAAAACTCATGAAATGGTTGTGGCGTGTGGTAATAGTGCCGTCCAAAAGACATACGTCTGTGAAACGAAGAATCTATCTTTCGCAGATTCACCACAATTTGATGAATTTTGAATCGTGACTTGGGCCTGTATCCAAATGCAAAATTCAACTGACCCAGAAACTAAAGTTAAATAACCATAGACAACGACATGTGTTTTTGCTGTTATTCATTATTTTCATTTAATTTTCATTGAAAAATCATTTTATTTTGATTCCCATTTCAATATGAACGGGTATGTGGAGAAGGGAAATTGTTTATTTGGGACGATATCAATCCACATGAGACGCAAGAGCGTCTAATGTCTAATGAAAGATTCACTGTTGGTGTTGATTTTGGCCCATCGATCTTTGAAAATGATGATAGCCATAGCACTACATGGTACTACATATCGATGATGCTTTTTTGGCCTGAATTGAATGATCTGGCTACCAATAACACGATGGTTACACAATAGATATTTTAAGCGAGTGAGTTGAGGCCCTTACCATTCCATCAGTCAAATCCAAGCTGTTTTATGCACCAGAGTTATGGTAAATTTGACTTTTTCAAGACGTCGTTAATCGAGGGATTACTGTATACACAGATACTTAAACTAATATAAGCATTTTCGAATCCATTTTCGAATTCTTTTTGTTTATGAAGTTTATAGACGAAAACTTTGGTTGAAACGGTCATTCATTTTAAAGACCACATAAGGAAATATATAATCAGGCACTTGTTTCCAACCAGCAAGGAAAATTATATCCAGGGTGCATAGAAAACACATGAAGATCATCATGATCTATTAGTAAGATCCATGCAGAAAGAAGTAAGTTCCATCTCGTTTTACCTTGGAAGAGACTTCAATATCATCGAGGAACTGAAGATGCAGGAATTTTATGATAGTCTATGCCCAGCATAGGTAGTCAGTTAATAATATTAAGGCAAAATAAAGAAAATAATGGCTCTTTGCACACAGATTTCAAGTGCGTCTTCTGATGGTTCATTGTGCTCGTTGGATAGTCTAATTTTCATTTAAGTGCAGTAATGGCCAACAATGTATGCATTCACGTATTCATAACAAATTTGCAATAAAAACAATTTTTTATTTTTTTTTAAATTTTTTTGGATTTTTATTTTTTTGGTCAACAATAAAAAAGTTGTTCTCTTTTTTAAGAAAAACAATAACAACATTAACAACGTCTACATTTTACAACTTAATGAACTTAACAACAAAATGATCGGCTATAAGATAAAGCTCGATCTCAGTGCGGTGAACGCTAAAGTGATTAACGTTCTAAAGTAGGAAATATATCACAAAAGATAAAAGTTTAGATTGAAATTACAGAAATGGCAGAGAGATATAAATTTTAAAGTCTTTCTAGGCAGATAAAATAAGTGGTTAAATTTACCAACCACCACTACCACCAGCGGACCAACCACCACCGTAACCACCGTAACCGCCATCACCACCAGCTTGGCTGATAACTTTGACAATCTTAACTTCACCACCGGCATGACCGAAACCACCGTGACCACCATGACCACCACCGACACCATAAGAGTAGCCGCCATCATGACCGCCACCAATGAAGCCACCATCATGACCACCACTAATGAAGCCACCATCATGACCGCCGCCAATGAAGCCGCCATCTTCGTGGATTACTTTGACAACGTTTACATCAGCACCACCATGACCATGTGAAAAGCCACCGTGACCGCCAACCAAACCTCCATGACCACCAGCGAAGCCACCACCAGAGCCTTGATGGATGACTTTGACTATTTTAACATCTTCAACGGCACCATGGCCGCCATCGAAACCGCCACCATGACCACCATCGAAACCGCCTCCGTAACCACCATCAAAGCCACCATGGAAACCATGATCATGACCGCCTTCACTGATTACTTTAACAACAGCAGCACTGCCACCAGAGGAGTGACCACCACCGTAACCGCCACCATAACCGCCGCCATAACCACCACCATAGCCGCCAGAGTGACCAACGGAGTAGCTATAACCACCGCCAGAGCTACCACCGCCAACACCCAAAAATCCAGCTTGGGCAACAGCCACCAAGGCTAACAGGCATACGAAAACCTATTGACGAAATAAATCCAAATTAAACTTCATATCCATAGTGCAGCCAGCCAACCACTTCCAGAGGCCAAGAAACTTACCTTCATTTTGTTGTAAGTTTTGTTTAAATTGTTTTGGTTCAAATCAAATTGAGTAGACGAAGCTAACCAAACTGTAGTTCCAAACTGTGTTTAGATAACTAACGATGTCTTCAAAACTCGCTCGAACTTTTATACTTGAAAACTTCTGCATAACGCTCTCAACATTATTATGTATTATGGTCATTATTATTAACATTTATCAACATGATTATGCAGAGAGATACAGCGCATATTTTGGTTTGTAAAAAAAACCATAAAAAAGAAACAAAAACAACAACAACATCTTAACAAACAGCAGCATCATCATCATCATCATCATCGCAGTCGTCAGCTAAAATATGGGCTAAAATACAACATTTTTTTGCAGCATTTCAGGTAAAGATGACCCAAATGAAAACGAAAGTCTGCATACAAGAATATGTAACCAACAACAACAAACATTATTTTGGGCAACACGTGTGCCCGGAAAGGCAATAACGAATTTCAAAAGAAACCCGAGATAAAGTGCATCTTTTTGGAGAAATGAAATGAAAATCAAGTTTTAAAAAGTGTCATTGCCAGTAACAGCTGTAGATTGTGCTGTTGCTGGGCAACCCAGTGCTCAGTATACTGGTAGGAATAAATCTCAGGATGTTTACGTATTTCTTCTGACCTATTATCGCGTCATTCAATGTATGTATCAGAAGTCAGCAATGAATCGTTTTTTCGTTACTCATAAGTACTCATGAAATTTTGAATATGAGGAGTCAACGATCGCCTAATTGCTTTTACAATTTACTTCGGACTCTGAGGAGCGTTAGCGATTAGTCAAATGATATTATGCAAGTGGCATTTATACTCTTCTTACAAAGATGGTATTTTAATTGAAAATTGTTCGCCCAGTCAAAATGAACTCAAAGGTGTTTGACCATAACCTCTTGCCGACACATACAATTTTTATGACTAATAAAGACCACAAGAAACCAATGAAATTGCTGAACTTTAGCAATGAAGATATGTGTGGATAAGTGGCTTTCGCATCCTTTGTTCGTATTTGCATGAGATATTTGAAATAACATTTTATACGAATTCGCGATAATCAAGTATGTGACCTTGTATAGCCTCCTCAGGCACACATTACGTATAAGGGAAGAGGACTCTAAATGAATTCCTGTTTTTAGTCTACAAACAGAATTTTTTTTGGAAACACAACTTTGAGGATGAGTAAACCTTGCTAATAGTTTGTCCACCTATAATCTAATCACAAGTACAGATACATTGTTCAGTAAATGTTAGTTATATGACAACTTTACGGATTTTCATTAAGTGCTCCCTATATATAAATTTAGTGGACAAAATGTGTGTGACATATCATCGAAATTTTCAATTGAAAGACCTATTGAAGCTATTATTTGTAGAATATAACATCGTTCAGGGCTTATCTCGGTAAAGCGCATTCGAAATGCCAGTTGACTCATTGGCGCAAATCAATCTGAATTACACTTGCAATTTATGAAAACCCCACAAGATAAGTTAAACTAATCCAAATCGCACGATCTTGATGGCCAGTTCACATCACCTTCTTATGAGATCACAATTTTCTTTTATAACTAAAATGGTGTGAGCTGTATGGCACATTGAACCGTCCTATTGAAACCACAAGTTGTTAGTCTTCAGATCATAAAATTCTGTCCAAAACAAGTTGATAATTATCGACTTCTTATCTTCGCCTTTGGCAGTGATGGCTTGGCCAACATCGTTCTAAAAGAAATATGGAGTGATCACGCCGAAAATCTACAGCCCAAAATCTACACCAAACAGTGATTTTTTCGAGATGCATTGTACGCTCTTGGGTTGGGGATTGCTATTGTCCGAAATTCGATACTTTTGTTTGTTCTCTTACGATTAATGAATTTCGGCCTGCCGCAACACATCCTTCTAGATGCCTCTGCTTCTTGCGCTCCTAGGCCAGTCACACCAATCGATGACAGGGCTTCCTCGATTTGGTCTTTCCAGCGCAGGCAAGGTCATCCTCTCCGCCGATTACCATCCTCGCCGGAGCATCCTCCACCATTCGAACGACATGGCCGAGCCATCGCAGCCGCTGGATGTTATTACGCTGCACAACGTCTATATTGTTGAGGAGCTCATACAGCTCACTGCTCATCGCCAACACGCACTGGTCCAAAAATCTTACGTAGGACCTTTCTCTCGAATACTCTCAAGGCTGCTGCATCAGTGCTTAATAGGGTCCATGCCTCTGCGCCATAAAGAAGCACGGGGAGGATGAGCGTCTTGTAGAGTATTAGTTTTGCTGTACGAGAGATGTCTCTGCTACTCTGCTATTGAGACCATAGTAGCAGCTGTTGGCAAGAGTGATCTCCAGACTGACATCATTTTTGGTGGTAACGGCGGAGCCAAGATAAATAAATAAATAAATATTTGTTCGCAATGGGCCTAACCGCTCAAGACGATTTTTCTATGGAAATTAGGTTCAGTCCCCCCCAACTGCTTCAGAATCCATTCACCGCCCATACGTCGTTGTTTATAACTGACAACTGATTTATTAGGTGTAGCTTCAACGAGATGGAAATTTAATTAAACTATCAAATTTATGAAGTCCTTCTTGGCAGACCCTATATAATCTAAGCACAATGCCAAATCGGTCATGAAAAAAATAATTCGAGTCCTCTCTTCTACCAATATCTTATCCGCCATAGTGATTATTTCAAAGTTACAGTAACCTTAGTCTAGTAGGCAGTGTTGGCTTACTAGACGTGGGGCCACGGTTCAACGCGCAGTTCAGATATCTGCAGGTCGTAAGCTTGACGAAAAAGTTGTAGTGACCAATTAAGTACGTATATATGTATGTGTGTTAGAATATTAAGCCATCATTTACTTTATCTCCCAGTCCAGCAAAATTCTGAACAGACCATTTGATTGATCATGTATAGTGTAGTCAGCATAAATTTCATTTTGGCCTTCTAAGGTATTAGATTTATTGAAAGGAAAGACTCAATTATGTTATTAAATCTGAATCCACATTTCCTTTTAATTAAAATCTTTGTAATAATTATTGCAATACCGTTAAATTGCTTTTTACCAAACCTAAGATACTTTTTTTATACAATACAACCTCAATTTACAATTTCATTAATATTTTAAACATTTATTCGATTGGCTTTTTTTTTGTAATTTTTTAATTTTCTTCTTTTTTTTTTGTTTTGGAAGCCCCCAACGATGATCAGGTAAATTTTTATGCAATTCCCCAATTTCGTTGCCTTAAACTTCACACCTTTTCTTTCTTCTTTCGTTTTGTTTTACTCACATGATGCGGAATAAAACTGGTTCCCATAGGAAAAGCAGAAGTAAAAAAGTAAAGATTTGTGATTAATGAAAATGCAGAGTTTCTAGTTAACGAGAATTTTTTAAATTCCTATTTTCAAAAGAGAAAATTTCCGATCATATTGGGTAAAGGTATTAATATTCCTCGCTAAACGAAAATAGCGTATTTAGTTCTAATTGACAGCATTTTTCGAGTAAATTACGGATTCCAATCTCTACATTTAATATAAGAAGTGTACGAAGCGAATTTTTGTTAGAAGCTTATTAACAAATAAAAAGAAATTGTATTCGAAGGGGATCAGGTCTGAACAATGGCAGAAATAATTTGTTGTCTTAACACTTGTTTAAAAAAAAAAACTTTTAGCATTAGGATCGAACGTCTATTGAAACCGAAATTTTTTCCACGGTATATTGTTTCATTTTGACCACAATATACATACCTCGTAAAACTTTCTCACTTTAGAAAAATCGTTAATTGAATTTTTTAAAAATAAATTCCCAAATCAAGACGCATAATTCGCCATTTTGTGGAATGCGAAAATCCGAGTCCTGAGCAATGCGAAATCAAGTGTTTGTTGGATCCGGTGATGGTATCTGACTTACTTCGTCAAGAATGATAAATACCGCAATCAGTCAAGCAAGGTACTGTAAGGAATTGGACGACATGTTATGTTTCAACAAGACGAGATAACATGAACCTATTGCAGAATGAAATTGGGAGTAGTTAATCTCACAATTTGAAGTCATCTACTGGACGTAAATAGCATGCGACTATACTATACTATTCTATATATTTACTATATAGTATATTTACTAAAGGTTCTTAATTACTTAATACTATATATATACTATTTACTTAATTGTGGAACAAACGACCTAAAATTTCCGCCCAAAAATAGAAACACATGACAGCATCTGTTGATGAGATACCGACCAAAATACTGGGAAAAGTATGTCAAACTCTCAGATGTGATCCATATACGGTGTAGGCGCGAGCATATGATGTAATATGAAATACTGTTTAAAAAGTGAATGACAGGTATTCATTTATCGTATCAAATGAATACTTCATTCACTTTTAAAAATGTTTCTGTTCTTTTTTTAATTTCAAAACCCAAACAATTAAAAATTAATACAATATATGCGCTCTCTCACTCTGGCTTGTGACGAATTATAATCCGAAACCAATATTAAATATTTCAAGCAACATTATCGCTGACCAAGTTCTACAATTTTCCATTATGTTCAAAACTGAAGGCTTTCATAAAAGAACTCTGTTTTCTAATAATTGTGGAGATAAAGACCCCATCACTGAAAGTACGGCATACAGTTTAGAAGAACTGGTTGTAAGGGACAAAATATGTACATGCATACATAATTTGCCATTGCAACCCTTCTGGCAGAATAACGACCTAGCTCCTCATACCACTCATGTTGTTTGTGTTAATTATATATGTACATGGTGACGGGACCTACAGTTTAAAGTCGACAACAGATTTTTGAGGAACGTTTTATGGTAATTTTAATTACACTCAGAGTTTTTGCCAGAAATCTGCTGATAGGAAATCGCCGAAGAAATACTTTTTCTTACTTCGTTCTGTTGGAGATGTCAGACCTGTAGTTTGAATCGTGGCCTCACGTCTAATAAGCCAATACATAGACTACGACGACTTCTAAATAGATGTTCATTCTTAAAAAGTTCTTAAATTTTGTAAACAATGCCGACTTAAATAAAAAAATAATGAATTGAATGTCCAATCATATTAACTGTTTGTAATACTGTTTGTGCTGCACCAACATGCCTGAAGAAATTTATTGCCTTAATCTTCCATACATTAAACAAAAAAAAAAAAAAAGAAAAAAATGACTCACGGTCATTTATTTTCCCAAGTTTGATATTCCCAATCAAACAACTAGAAAAGACACTATCTGAATTGAATATCTGATTTTATCGTCTTCAAAGCGTGTGTTTTAAGTTTTATTTACTGTCTTCAGAAACTAACAAATTTATTTTATTTTTTTAAAACGAAACATATAGTTTTGCCAAATTCATTTGAATTAATTAAATGAATACAACTTAAAAAAAAGTTATTTAAAAGACATGTTCGCCATAATAATCAAACGAATTTGTAAAATTCGATGGGAACTAATTTCTAAGAAATGGTAACTCTTTTGAAATCTTAAAAACAAGAAATAAAAAAATTAAATATTTATGAGTTAGTATATGTTTATGTTTGTTTAAGTGCTAATGTTTTATTAATTTTTTTTGTCAAATATTTTTAATTTTTTATTGCATTTGTCAATACAAAAAAAAAATCAGACTTCCATTTAACTTGACTTAATTCTCTTTAAATGGCAACTCGAACTGCATTTGATTTGCCATTCAAATATTTTTTCTTTAAATTAAGAAAAGAAATAAAAAAATTCATCAAAAATTGTTGCCTGCTAAGCATTTTGCATAAAAAACTTTACTTTGCTTCTTTAAAACTGGTTTTATTTAATGGCTTAAAACACAACTCAAAACTGTGGTGATCAAGACATTGTAGATGATGATGATGATCATGATTATGTTGGTAGAAGTCAACTTCTTATGCAAAAATTTTTGGACACACTTTTTTATTTTCATTTCATTTTCGTTTAATTCAAAGTCTTGCGATGGCTTATGTTTTCTTAAGTAGCTGTGATTGACCTCTTATTTAGGTTGTGGGGAAGGCGTTCACTTTCATTTCATAATAAAAATAAGAAAGAAAGAAAGAAGAAAAAAATGTAAAAGATAATCAAAGTAAGTACATACGTTGTAATCAATCCAAGCCGACTGTCTGATACCCTACTAAGGTAGAAATAAGAGCCGAGCAAAGCAAATTTTATTTCACTCTGTTGACAATGTCAGTCATCAGAAGCGTTAAAGGATGCGTTTTATCTCGCAGTTCATTTAATATTAATTGTTTTACAAAAATGGACTATAATTTTCATGGAAAAATCATCAGCAATGAGTCCCATTTTTGGGTAGAAGGGTGCTTTAAAGACTCCAAAAGTGTCCAATTCATCTCGCAAAAGTCACTGTTTGGTGCGAATTTTGAATTGGTGGCGTCAACGGTCCACATGTTTTTTGAGAACGGTATTGGCCAGGCCATCAGTGTCAACGATGAGGCCTGAACATATTGATTTGGATATCAACGATATGTGATGTTAACAGGACTGCGCTACACAGCTCATGTTACATTGAATATTTTGCACGAGCGATTTGAGTACATATGTACTCATCTCAAGAGGAGGTGAGGTGAACTGGCTATCGATATCGTGCCTAGCCAACGAAATCGCTAAAATTCAGCCCAATTTTAACGCCAGAGTCATGGAAAATTGGACATTTCGAGGGAGATCCACCCATATACGCCGCGACGTATAATGTCAATCAATCGGTCTTTCAAACGAATAAAAATTCTGATGATATCTCACACACACTTTATTTTATTGAAATGTAGGGATAGGCACCCTCCTACGGCGACTAAAACTCTTACATGTATTCAGAAATATATACATAGGTATTGTTAGTGAACTAGCCGATACGGAGCTCACAATCTTTGCAATGTTACGAGTATTATAGGCCATTTTACGGGGAGCTCAATTCTGTTGGCATCAGCATACGTATACCTTACGTACTATTAGAAGATTCCACTGGATTTTTAAGGATTCACTGTTCTTTTGGACGCTATGCCGACAGATTTGGCATTCCATTAAATGGTTTCTGCAGTAGCTGTGGGTCTGAGGAGGCGGAAAGAGGATTTGAAAATGTAGGCTGAAATGGAAACATAATTGCAATCATTGACTTTGATGTAGGGTATCAATTTAATTTTTAATGGAAAACCTAAATGATTAAAAATTTTGAACACGCAAAATAAAATTGGTTTTCTGTAAGTCAGTTAGTCTGGCAGTAAGTCGTATGGTCAGTATGTCTATGTTACAGGTAATGATAGTTGATTTTGTAATTGAACACATCATTGTGTTCGACGTATATTGATTGCTTGAGGCTGACTAAGGCTTGTTGACAATTTTTTTTTCTTGTCGTAAATTTTGTTCAAGATTAATAAGATTTTTAACTGATAACGATGTCATAAATAAAAATCAATT
Source organism: Sarcophaga rosellei (assembly GCA_930367235.1). Taxonomy (NCBI): domain Eukaryota; kingdom Metazoa; phylum Arthropoda; class Insecta; order Diptera; family Sarcophagidae; genus Sarcophaga; species Sarcophaga rosellei. The sequence goes on from OV884018.1 coordinate 81,717,440, forward strand.
GAATGGTTTTTTGTGCTTCAAACCACTTTAATTAAACATCATCCATCATGGAAAGAAATTTTTGCTTTTCATTATTATACAACAAGTGCGTGGGAACTTTATGGTTTGGGAAACATTCGCCACTTGTTGGAACTATTAGTGATTTTTTTCTTTTTATTTAATTGCAAAGCAATATATTTTTTGCTTATTGTTGTTGTCGTTTTTTTTCTTTTGGCAACAACTCTTTTTTGTGTAATTCATCAATAAATTTAAAAATCAAAGCCATTTCGTACAATAGTTTCATTGAAAACTTTGCAATTAATTTAAATAACAAATAAACTTTAGTTTTTGTTGTCTGTGTTACTTTTTTGTTTTTTTAATTTTTATTACTTCAAAATCTAAATTATAAAGACGCTCTGCTCTGCTGACATGATTGGTTTGCACTTGGATAGCTTGAAATTCATGTCTTTTAGCATTTATTGCTGCCTAATTATGCTAAAAACACACTTATGATACCTATAAACACAAAAATAAAACACAAATAAAAAAACGTAAAAATTTAAAAGAAAAAACAAACAAAAAAAAAATTTGTAGATCATTTACTCAACAAACATTGTTGGACTAACAAATTAATCAAAATGATTTGAAATGCGCTATCAAATTGAGCCGATCGAAATTTGACACTTAAGATCAAATTGTTTTTAATTGTGGGCTGAAAATAACCTTGACTTGTTGCTTTGATGTTTGGCGGGAATACTATTTACATTGAAATAATGTGGGGTAATAAGAAATTTCTGTTGTTATATCTGTCGTTGGCACATATAAAATACGACATACAAATTTTTAACCCATTCAGAGAGGTTCAGAAAAAGATTGGAATTTAATTAACTATTATCTTTGAGTATATTTTAGATTTCTTTTCAAATGTTTGCACATAATGATACCACACAATACAACATCATACATAATCAATTTTTAGAATATGCTGCTTATGGTTAACATTCGATATTCTGGCGGCTAGCGAAACGTACTTTACAGTAGCTTGTCAAACCTAATACCAGAGAAAATATCAAATGCTATAAATTATTATCTTAGATGGATAAATCGAATCAATCCTTCCTAACTCGATTTGAAAGATTACGGACCTCTGCAATGCCACCAAGAAAAAAAAATTGCACGCCTTGAAGCCGTACGATCTTGGTAGTCAGTTAACAAAAAAAAGTCTTAAAATAAATTGTTTTCAAAATCATGGCTGCAATAAGCCAATTGCTGAAAGCGTTGTTTGACCGATGGTTTCATCCCCATCTCATCTAGATCCATGCCGTCCAGCAGAGGCCACCATAACTCGTCATAATTTTTCTGTACTGAAAGCAATCAGTATTACAGTCACTGCAATTTTAGCCTCATATAGAAATAAGTAAGGTCCACCCAAACCGTTTGACCAAAATCTGCATAGGTTGCGCGAGGAATTTTCGAGCCTTAGATTTTATGTATTCAAAGACAATTTCCTGTACTTTCAAGAGAATTTAAGAGAACTCAAGGAAAATATTGAATTCACTTTTCTTCATTGCCCATTGAACGAATTGTAGGCATTTTCCATTGGTCTGTTGGTTTAAGCTCCTGAGAAGCTGAGTTTTGCAAGCATGCTGGTAGAACTATTTTATCAAAATTTAATTTGATTTGCTGAACAGGAACTTTTTCTTTATTCTCAAAATGTTAGAGAAGCCTCACCTTGATGTATTTTTGGAGCGAATACAAGCCTCATAGTCACCGTAGTCTAGTAGGTAGTGTGTTCGTCTGTTAGACGTTAAAGCCAGAGTTCGAGCCCCAAGCCAGACATCAAAACGAAATATGAAAAAAAAAATATTTCTTCGCGACTTCCTCTCAGCAGATTTCTGGCAAAAAGTCTGAGAGTAAATAAAATTGCCATGAATAGTTTCTCGAAAATCTGTCGTTCGGCGGCGACGTTAAACTGTACGTCCCGCCACTCAAGCATAAAATTAACGCACACAACATGAGTGGTGCGAGCAGCTAGGCCGTAATCCTGACTGAAATGTTGTAATGGCCGGTTATGTTAGGCGTACTTTGGTCAGAGTATTCTGCTTCGATTAAAATAAATGGCAATAAAAAAGACTAAGGATTAATCTACGCGAAGATGACGAAACATTCCACAAACACTGTGTTCTAAACTGGTCTTGGAAAATGTGTTCTACTTTAAAAGTTAAAGGTGGGATGATCCTCCCATTAGCTTAACACTCACTTTTACCTTATTGTCCACTTATAATAATGGAAAACAATTTATCTGCCCTTTAAAATTCTCCCTTTACTTAACAGCTAGTTGTACTAATGCCACTAAGTGGCATTAAATAACAGATAATAACTCTCTAGAATGGCATGTAATAGTAAAGCCATGAACCCTGTGTAAAAAATACATGATCAGCTGACAATTTCTCTTAGCTGGCATACTTCCCCTAATGGGTTATTTATAAATTATCTTTTTGAAAAGTAATAAAAAAAATGTGTGAACATAAGTGCTGTATTAATCATACAAACAATCGTTATGCAACATATCAAAAGATACCATAAATTAAGCTATTGTGTCGTCATCACCATCATCACTGTCAGTGTTACAGTAATGTGGAAAGGAAAATAATCTGAAGGAAATGAAAAAAAATTTGGAAATGCAAGCGATAAAAATCAATAACTTGAGACAAGTACTCCAACATTCATCCTCTTTCCGGTTTAGTACAGCTCTTTTATTTCTCTTTAATTCGAATTTAAATTTTGAAATGCAACAAAATTATGAATTTATGTTGTCTGTTATTGTAGGCAAGGCATGGCAGAAAGTAAAAGTGTCCATGTGTTTTTAAAATCATGATGATAAAGGAAATCATATTTTATTTTTCAGTAAAGCTACAATGATCAAAATTTTGTAATGAAAAACAAAAAAAAAATTAAAAAATTTGGTTGAAGCAAATGTTGAGTCATGCATTATTAGTCGCGTGTACATGATTGAGATGAATAAGATGAATTTAATGATTATTTACTGTGACCACATTTTCTATTATTTTTTAAGTACGTGGTATTTAACGTTAAGTACCTCACCTCTCAGTAAGATTTCCATTCAAGTTATGAAAGCTATGCCGAATAGCCTTTAAATTATAAGTTATAATGGAATGGTAATCCATTATGGCTTGTTTGTCTACTTGAATGTTTTTCTAAGCTGAACATTTTTCTTGTTTTTCCTTCGACTTGTTAACCTATTCAGTTAGTGCACAGTGTAATCCATATTAATTTCCTTAGTTTGCAAAATCTCTTTAGTTTTTCGCTTTTGATAACTTTAATTACAAGAGAATTGCCAAAATATTTGATAGTTTTTTGTCTTACTTTCTAATGAATCCATTAAATTTGATTTCTTTTGTTTTTCGTAATTTATTAATCTTGTTTTTGCATTGTTATCAGCTTATACTCTTAGCTCATCTCACGTCTTTATGTTAATTTTAACAATTCATTTGGCTGAGAAAAAAAAAACAAATTTTGGATTCAATCGTCAAATATTATTAATGAAGGCTCGAATTCAAATAACACTTAAAATGTAAACAAATCCAAGCAATATTTAAAACGAAAATACCTGAATTTCATAGTATTTTGAATGACGAAAATAAAACTTCGAATTGAAAAACATATGCTTAAACTTCTCTCTAAAATAGGCTGTTAAGTTTATAAATTACGGGTATTTTTAAAACAAAATACATTTTAATTTATTATAAAAAATAGGCAGAGGCATCAGAAATAAAGCAAAACAAACAAAAGAAAAAAAAAAACATTATTTTGATACACCGTTACTAAATACGTAAAGTGTGTTATAAAAATTTTCGAACACAGTTTTTAAAATAAAAAGTTTGTTAACCTGCGTAAATTTCCAAAATAAAGTACTTTTTATATCACAAGGGAATCTGTATAAAAACAAAAGCAAACGAAAATTTTTATAAAAAAACAAGACGCTAAATTACATAGATACATACATAAGTGGCCATTACAGCCCTCCGGTCAGGATTGCAGTCTAGATTCTTACACTACTCATAGTGTGTACCTTAATATTATACTTGAGTGGCGGGACCTACAATTTAAAGTCGAGTCCGAAACACAGATTTTGACAAACTTTTTCATGGCTGGTTTATTTACTCCTAGAGTTTTTGCCAGAAATCTGCTGAGAGGAAAACGTCGAAGAAATATTTTTTTTTCATATTTCGTTTTGATGTCTGGCCTGAGGCTCGAACCCCGGTTTTATGTCTAATAAGCGAACACACTACCTACTAGAACGTAAATTACTCAAATATTTTTGATTCATATTCATATGACGTGTGTTATCGCTTACCTTACAGAATTGTTAAAAATAATACGGAGTGCGTAAGAAAAAATTTGCGTATATTTCTAGGCTTGTATCTTTTTCTAAAATTGAAAAAAGATATTTGGCTTATACTTGACTTTTGTTAACCATCTGTGTCAGTAAACGTATGCTTAAGAGAGATTTGGACGATCATACAATTTGAATGGCATTTCAAGTTTTTATATAAAAGAGAGATATGATAGTTTCGTGTGAACTCAACATGTAATAAAAGCATATGATTGGTATTTGGCAGAGATTTTTCACAAACCATCATACTTTGCTAATGACTTCGTAAAGCAATCGTCGTAGGCTAGTAGGTGTAGTTGGCTTATTAGGCATGAGGCCGCGGTATAAGCTCCAGCTCAGACTTCTCCAACAAAACGAAATATAAAAAAATATTTCCACGGTGGCATTTTCTCGGCAGGTATCTAGCAAAAATTCTGAGAGTAAATAAAATTGCCATGAAAAGTGTCTCAAAAATCTGTAGCTTGAAGTCGGCTTTAAACCGTAGGTCCGGTCAATCTTCTTTTTCTTTTGTCCCTTGACAATAAAACATAAAATCAGATTTAGCGGGGATTATCTAGCCAGACAAGTCATCCATATGGGCATCTCAATAAGCCTACTAATGCTCAAATGCTGAAAAATGAAAAAGTGTTTAATTTCGTTCAAATACTGAATTAAAACACAGGTACCTCGAGTTACCTCTAGTCTTTATGACCGAGTTAGATGATATCATGGAAGAAGTATCTTGACCATAGAGAGACGAGGACTCTAATAATATTTATTTAATCTCGTATAAGATTTTAAATAGTAAGCGTATCGATGGCTTAATATAGAAAGGTCGTATCTTACATTTTCAGTACTTTACAGGAGAAGAAAAAACTTAATAAAATCTAAAACAAAAATGTTATGTTATGTTTCTTTTAATTACTGTAAATCAACTATTCGTCAACATAGGAACCTGTATTTTTCAGAGGATGTGTATGTAAAAACCCCGATTTTGACAAAAAACGAGATACGACCTTTCTATATTAAGCCAACGGTATGTTTCTGTGCTGCCATTTGGCGTCACTATACTCAGTCTTTGGCTAGTTGGCTTTCTTGAAACTTATCAGATATTTTACTCCTATTTACTGGTTGCGAAAGTAGCCCAGACTTGTCTCACAATATCATCCATCTGATGGTGAAATTTTGAAGTGATAGTGGACATCTTTATTATACTCAAAGACTAATATGAAATGGTTGAATGATGCTCTAGTACTACTTTAGACTTATAATTCCTGCATTCTCCTGTTGATTGCCATCCACTTAAAAAAACAGTACAGGTTTTAGAAAGAAAGTTCTCATCAACTTTTCGAAAAGCTTAATTTCTTTATATATTGATTGAGGCTCGTAAATAATGAAAAAATAAGAGAAAACTCGGTCGAAATATTCTATCTAGTCGGAGTCTTCCACTTAGTAAAAGTAAATACTTCTGTCAGCAAGCATAAATAGTAAAAAAAATTGTTTGGCAAACGACACCTGCTCACAATGTCTGAAAAACATTCTATCATGAACTTGAAGTCGCCATAGTCGTATTCTGTTGGCTTATTGGACGAAAGCCCATGGTACAACACCTATCTTCGACCAAGCATTACAAAGTTAAAATTCTTATTATTTTTAAAATCTCATTTGCACATATTTTAAACAGCTTTCATATGATATGACGATACGTAGTGATGATACAAGGAATGTAATGATATATAAAAATTCATTTTTAATATTTAAGTTTTGTTGTGCCACTATTATTTCTGCCTCCACTGTATATATTAAATTGTAATAGAATGTGTGGTGCTTTTATTACGTTTAAATTTGTATTTCTTTTGCTCTGTGGCTTAAGCCACATAAATACGAATCAATGAAGCCGGCTTTTTAAAACTGAATTTTGTGTAAAACATAGCCATTCACCTTCAAATATTTAAGGTTTTTGTCTCTACTAAATTTAATACTTGGCACCGTTATACGTTGTAGTTTTAACTGTAAATTTAGCGCTATGAGACATGCTGTTATAACAGCTGTGGAGCTGTTTCTTTTTCTTCAATTTCATTTTGTGCAGCTTATTTATCAAGTATTTGACGTTTCCATATACCAAACAATAATACAACAAACACATTTTTGTTGTTGTTGTTGTCAATATATTATTATTGTTATTGTATGGCTCTGTCTGTAGTAGAGTTTGCAATGAATTTCTCTAACATTATTATGACAGTTTAACATTTTCTACGTTACCTTAAGGTTCATTCATAAAATACTCTTTCCGAATACTTTTTTTGTATACATTTTCCGACTTTATACATACGCTATTCGAATCGTGTTATGTCTTTATTATAAGGAGTGTAAACAGAGTGTATGTGTGTGCGAGCGCGTTTGTATGTGTTAGTATTTCGTCCTTTTTATTTTCCTTTTATTTTTTTACGTCTCCCCGAAATTGAGTAACGCGTTTAATTGTAATAGAAAAACAGAATAAAAATTAATAATTTTTTTTTTATATTTTATGGAAGTTTTAAACAAAATTTCAGACTATGTATGGTTGTGTTACATATTAATTTTGTGAAATAAAAATTATGAAAAATAAAATAAATAAAAAAATTAATGTAAATATTGTAGTTTTGTTATATGGGAGCCGTACAAGAAAAAAAGAATTTTTATGCATTTCCAGTGTCTGTGTGTATATATATGTGTGGTACTAAATAATTAATTATTAAATGAAAAAGAAAATAATAATAAAAACATTTACAATATAATATTCATAAATTAAATACAGAAATTCTCATGAAAATAATGAATTTTTGTGAAATGATGTCATTTGTTGAATGAATAAATAAATGAAGTACGACTGTATATATGGAAATAAATGAAAACAACAAAATTATGAAAAAAAAAAAAACAAAATAATGTTTAAACAATAATACAAAAGAAATATTAAAAACAAAAAAACACAAAACATTACAATTAAAAAAACAAAAAAATTATTACAGTTCGTAGTACAATCAACATCTGCGTATATTTCTTTCTAACCGTGGAGTGTGTGTACTTTTGAGAAATTCTATTTTTTTCTTTCTTTCTTTTTTTGTATTTGTGTTCTTTGCTCCGGGCTATACCACATGAATGCGAAACAATCAAGCCATTCAACCACCAGTTCTTCAGTTTTTTTTTTTTTTTTTTTTAAGAAATTCTGTTTTGGACTGCTACTCTGAGGGTTTTTATGATTTGAGTTTAATTGTTTGGATGGATTATTTTTGTTTTTTCATGTCATATACATACTCATACAATGAATGTATAGTGTTGTTTTGTTTTGTTTTCAAGTGTGTGTACTTGCAACAATTGTTATTGTTATTGTTGTTGTTGCTGTTGTTTCTGTTGACATCCTAAGGTTGGAAGCTGTAAAAAATTTCTGTCGTTTTGAAAGTCAACAGCAACAGTGTTTTTTTTAGAGTCAGAGAACATTACCATGAACGTGCCATACGCATTCTAAATAAAACTACTACAAGTGTCCTAATCAAGAAAGATAGAAAAAGAAAACAAAAACATGCATAAAATGTAAACAAAATGAAAATAAATTGCATCATCTTGCAGAAGAAAGCAAAAAATTATTTTGAGAAATCAAAAGACAAAAAAAAGAAAGTAATTAAGACAATAAATACTGTCTGGAATTTTGAAGATTAAAATTTTTAAAACTAAAAAAAAAAAAAATTCTTTTCAAACGAAACCAAAATAAAAATATATTAATAAAAGTGAAATAATAAAAATTACTCATATAGTACAATTATTATAACAAATTGGTATAACTTATCTTGGAATAATGCATTAAATAAATATAAGTAAATGTGAATATGTATAATAATAAATATTTAATTAAATTATAAAATATAAATAAAATACGTATATAATTATCATTACAAACCTTCAGTCTGGATTATGGACCTAGTTTCTTACACCACTTATGTTGTGTGTGTTCATTTTGTATATGAGTGCCGGGACCTACAGTTTAGAGTCGACTCCGAACGTCAGATTTTCAAAACATTTAAGATAAAAGGGACATTTTAAAAACCACAAAGTAGAGTGATTTTTTTTTAAGTTTATTTAATTTTATGTTGCCCGTTAAGCAGTCGAGAGCTCAAATCGTGATATATTTTAACGAGCTTATCAGCTGATATTCTGCCTGTCAATGCCAATTATAATTTCATCTTCCAGCGTTTGAATTATGGCAAGTTCCACAGTGTATTTAAGAAACTTCACATGTCCCCATAAAACTAGTGTGCAGCCCCTGAGCTGACCAACTTCTAGGATTAGTTTTATGAAATTCGGTCAGTACAGAGACTGCACTCACCTGTGGCATCACAATGAGCCGCAATGCATGATCAAGTTAGCTTTTGGCAGCAAAGCTACCACTCCAACCTATCTACCTACCTACGCCAGATAACTAGGCTAGTGGAATTCAATCACATGATCGTGGAGGTCAACAGAAGACTTTGAAATAGGAGAATAATTGCTAACTAAATTCGCATTTTACTTAATTCGTGGCATCACGTGCCATGAATTCTAACACAACTTTTTCTTGAAACCTTATTTCAAGCAAGTTGAAATATAACCCAGCAAGCATTGCTCTTTTACTTTTAATCAAGGTTTCCAATTCTTTTCCTTTTTTTTGTACAACCCTCACTTATGGTATGTTTCCTACTAATGCAGTGCAATTAGATCTTGGAAAATAGTTTCTGGGAGAGAGGGAGAAAAGAATTGTGTTTGTGATTTGAATCTACATACCTGTATTGTAATAAACATTAAATTAATAAAGCTTTACTGAAATGCACACACAACATATTTAATTCATAATCACAACTCTTTAGTCAGGATTACAACCTAGCTTCTTACACCACCTACATATGTTGTGTTTATCAATTTTAGACAAGAGTGGCAGGATGTACAATTTTTTTTACTTCAAGCAAATTCTATGTACTCTTAGAACTTTAATTTGCTGAGGGGTGGAAGTCGAAGGAAACTTTTTTGCATTTTTTTTTTCAAGACATTATAACTCTGGTTTGAACTTTCGAGCTCTTGTCTAGTAATTCACAATATTACCTTGTATATTGTGCGCGTTTTCAATACAACATGTACACTGAATTAGTAAATATAGTTTTAATATAATTTAATTAGTGTGTTGGCTTATTAGACGCAAAGTAACTGTTCAAATCTCCGGTCGGACACCACAACGAAATATGAAAAAATATTTCTTCGGCGACTTCCACTTAGCAGGTTTCTGGCAAAAATACTGACAATAAATGAAATTGTCATGAAAAGTTTCTCAAGAATCAAGACTTCAAACATGAATGGTGTTGAGAAGCTGGGCCGTAATCCTAATGAAGGGTTGTAATGGCCAATTACGTATGTGTGTAAGTATGTAGTTTTAATTACACATATGTAAACAAACAAGTCGATCATACGTATAAAATTAAAAGAATACAGAAAAAAAAAAAGAAAATAATAAAAATAAAGAAAATTAATTATTAAAATGTATTAAAAATGCTTTAGAAATCAAGAATAATATACCAACAAATTATATATTTATTAAATAAATAAATAAAACCCCGTGGTAATATATACAAGAAACGATCAGTTATTCCTTTCAATTAAAAAGCTTAATAACAAAAAAATGTATCCAAAAATAGTGTGCCTTTAAAAAAAATATTAATAAATAAATAAACAAAAATATAGTAATAAAATTAAAACAGAAATATGTAAAAACACAAATTAATTAACAATAAAAATTAAAATTAAATTTTAATAAAAAATTATAACATAAAAAATTATAATTATACCTACAAAATATACATAATCTAACATACCATCAAACAAAACATCGTATTAAAACATTTAAAAATAATAATTAATAACTAAATAAAGAATTTAAAAATCTACGTAACTTTTTAATTTTATTCTTTAGTTTCGAATTTTATTTTCATTTATTTTAAAATGTAAGTCCGTTTATTATTTATTATTTTATTTATTTTATTATCAAAAATGTTTTCATTTGACTTATAAGTGACTAACCAACCTCTTGCATAAAACAAATAAATTTATTTTTAATTGTATGTGGGATTTTATTTAACCAAATCAAGTAACAAAATGGGACACTCAGTCTTAACTGATTCATCTGTCTTGTTTCATAAGAAATCTTATATTTTCATTAATTACGTATACGTTATATAAATAAATAAAATTAATCACATAAATGGTGTAGATACCTTAGCTGAAATAAAATTGTTTAAATATTTTTGTCTAGTATATCAAATGGAGGCATGCAGGTGTAATGCATAGCAAAAGCTAAGTAGTAAATTTGTTATATAAATCTCTATTTTGGGCCCACGCCATAACTTCGGTCCAATTCCTTTCTCTCTTTCTTCTCTATGTTTCAGTACCGACTATTGATTTTACTGGTTCTAGCAATATGATTGATTTTAAATTGGATACGTTCACTTAGCATAGTTCTCTTTCTTCCAGTATATACGGTTTTCTGTATATGTATGTGGATCTTCCAATACGTTTTCGATCTCTCTTTTGACCTTTGAGGACTCTGATATAAGACCATTCTTGAAATATACTTTGTCAGTCGGTTTTTAATGGCTTTCACTAATGCACTCTATGTCTAAAGACACTAAACGCCCAGACAATGATTGGGAAGCGAGTAAATTGTATTGTCGTTGTGGTGTTCCACTTCTCACTCCCATATAGGAATCTGAAATTAACATATCAATGACAATTTCAGGAATGTTGTCTGTATGATTAATGACAATACTGCGCCATTTATATATACATATATATATCCTTTTACTCCTCTAGGGACCATAGGGTCGCAACAAGTTGATTCCAATAAGCTCGCTCATCTGCGCGATATTTGACTTCGTTCCATTGTAGCCGTAGTTTGGATAATTCGGTTATGATTTGGTTCGATTCGACTGCTTCCCTGGGGGTTCCAGTCTGCGCCATTTACATTTCATTATTGCGTTCGATAGAGGGTGTTGAAATGCTCATCATCTGAGCATATGGTTGACATAAGCAGAATCTTTAGAGAATCTTGAGAAGTTCACGGTTCACAAACATTTGTATCTTTCTCTTGTTATTAGAGATGCAAACGATATATCGATGTCTTAAAAAACATCATTTTATTTCGTATCCTAATTTATTATAATAAATACTCATTACAATCCTACAGTCAGGATTCTTACACCACTTATGTAGTGGGCGTTTTATAGATGGTGGTGGGACCTACAGTTTAAAGTCGATACCGAGTTATATTTTGTGAGATACTTTTCTTGTCAATTTTTATTTACTCTCAGAGCTTTTTCCATCTGCTGAGAGGAAGTCACCAAAGAAATATTTTTCATATTTCGATTTGATCGTGATGTCTAACCTGGGGTTTCAACCATGACCTTATGTGTAATGAGCCAACATACTAGACTACGGCGACTTAATGAATAATTGTACATCCTTTTAATGTTTAAAGTTTAGAATACAAATAAAAATTTATTTGATTTTCAATCTTGCATATCTGTAAAGAAGCACATTAGTTTGACTCCTTAAATAACAGGGATAATTTTATTCAAAATAAAATTCATTTGTCTGCATTAAAGAAAGATATGTACAGCAGGACTACAACGTTTTACGCCCAAGAAAAGAAAATAAAAGAAAAATCGAATTTTCGAACTGCATTTATTATTATATGCTGCGCATATAGAACCTGTATTAATAAATTGCATTTAAAAGTGCAAAGATTGCACTTAAAACGTGCATAATAATAAAGTAAATAATTTATTTATTTAAAGCAAACAATAAATAATTATCAATATTAATTGCTTATAAATGAAAATAACAAAACCCTCCAATCAAAGGTGTGTTGGAAATGCTTAAAAAGGTGTGGATAAACGATAAGTATATGATTTATTTTTTGAAAAATCCCAAAAAACAAAATAAATAATAAAATTAAATTAACTTGAAGTTTTTCGTAGTCCGCAGTTAGCAGATTTTCAAGTCTGCCTTATTTCATATTTTTTTTTTTGTTTGTTTCAAGATATCTTCTTATTGTTGCACTGTTTCGTCGCATTTCATTCAAAACATTTTCATTTAATTGTGTTTTATTCGATTAAGTCGTTTAAACGATAGCGACTTATTAAATTAACGTCACTTTAGTGCTTTACTTTTACTTTTTTCTTACAACATGCCTGTTTCAAGTAACACACTAACCTACTGACGTTAATTCTTATCAGAACGCAAAATATTTTCGACCGAAATTAGCGTGGTTTTGGTAAACATTTAAAGAAAATGTTGAAAAAAATCAAACACCCACTATAAATGTAAAAATTGTGGTCTGTGCGGTTTCTATTTGATAGCAAAATACAATAACAAAATATTGTATTATTACCGTAACAAGTAAACAAATTATGCATTAAGGCTTATCACAGTTTATTCAGATATTAAGAGGTGCACCATATGTTAAGCTAATACAGAGGAGGCATATTGCCATTGCAGATTTAAAAGCATAACAAAGAGTTTTAAAAGTTTTTTTTTAACATTTTATTCATCTTTTAACACTTTTATTATTTAATTATATGTCTCATACATAGCTGCAGAAAAGCATTAATAAAATAAATCAAAGCCGTTGATATGACTACTGAAATTATATTGATTGGATATTGGGTTGGATATTAGTTTGAGGATTGTCCAAATCCCACCCTTCAAGAAATGTAGGCCAAAATAGTTGATAAATATTATTATTCTATCGTACTATATAAGCTTCTTTGGGGGATATGACGTCATAGTTGCAAGTGAATCTTTGAAAATCTAGAACACACTTGTTTAATTTAATTTTTCTAAGGTAAACAAGTGAACAAAACAACATTAAATTTAAATCAATTGTCCCAACGCTATATGAAAATTCAGACGAAACATTGCCAACATTAAAGGGGTGCCTTGCTCATTTTTATCTGATTAGTAGCTGTCTCTATTTAAGGCATACACTGTAAATAAGTAATATCCATTTTTTCAATATGCAGTTATTGATATATTTCCCAAAGTTTCTAAAGAAGTATTCTGATGATTCCTTCTCTTCATTCAACCATATTGTTAGATTCGAGATGATCCTCACTTTGTAGAAATGTTATTATAGGGTCCTGTCAAAAGGCCTGTTACCAAACTTATTCAGTCTGGTTATTCATTGATAGTTTGATGCATAACTCTAGTCTTCTTCTATTGTTATTATATAGCGAAAGTTTAAATTGCCTCAAAGCCATTTGGTTTGCGTAGAGTCTCTGTCTCTTTTTTAACTTTCCCTGAATACAATCCTACCAATTACCTTTTCCAATTTAATGGATAAGTTCTGGCCTTGTCAACGGCATACAAGCTCTTCTAATTGCAAGGTATTTTGCGTGCTCACTGCAGACAAAGCTCGCATGACTTGAGCCGTATTTCCTCTACTTAGATGATTTAAGGTCCTCAGAAAGTCCCATACTATTTTCGAGTTAACATAATAATAGTCGAGTACTCTTAGGGTGGCCTCAAAGACCGATACTATACACTCTATCCGTACTGTACACTCTTTGTCCAAATTGAAATCGGCACATCTTTCGATGGCATAGACTTCCGCTTGGAAATTTCTGTGTGCTCCGAATATTTTATTCTGAAACTAAAAACTATCATTCCGATTTCAATATCTAGGCTCGTCTCATCCGAATTGCCGGGAGTGATCACTGTTTTAAAAGGATATATAACTCCTAAGTTATGCCAATCAATTTTGTTACTAAATCTCGAAGTATTTCATCAAATCATAGAATCTACTGCTTCTGGCCCCCTGTTAAAGACGGAGTTGTTAGTGGCCTTAGTCTAGTAGGTAGTGTGTTTGTCTATTAGACGTGAGGCCACGGTTCAAACCTCGTGTCAGACATTTCAATGCAAAAAAAATTTTAAAATATATTTCTTCGACGACTGTCTCTCAACAGATTTCTGGCAATAACTCTAAGATTAAATAAAAATTGCCATGAAAAGTTTCTCAAAAATCTGTTGTACGGAGTCGACTTTAAACTGTAGGTTTTGCCACTCACGAAAAAAATTAACACATACAACACAAGTTGTGTGAGAAGCTAGATCGTAAACCTGACTAAAGGATTGTAATGACAAATTATGTGTTATGTATGTATGTTGTTAGCTGTCATTCAATAAATGAGACCACGAAGCTTCTTAATGATTTTCGTTTTAGAATTGTTCCCATTATCCAAACCATTGCCTCCAAAGATCTGGTCTTTATTGACATGTGCAACGGACTCAAATCCGATAGAACTTCCAAAGCCGTGGTAGGACTGGCCTTCTTTACCCTGGCTATACTAACCCTTGCTAGTATCTGTATCTTGTTTAGCTCTATATGTTTAAACAATATCGCCCAATATCTGCAATATACATACATCTAACGATTACCCGAGTTGTCTAGTCCTTGGGCTAAGTCACTAAGATTTCATTGCAAGCCCACTGCTATCTTATTCTTGAAAATATATAATCCATTTGGGTGTTAAATTTCTTTTTAAACAATAAATTCTCCTCGCTTGATAGCGATTAATCCGTGCAATAATTTATTATCGCAGTTGTGTTGTGTCTACCACTTTCCGCTGGGATGTATTATTGCTTGAATGTCATTATAATACAAAATCCAATGACAACAGCAACATTACAATAAATCTTAATTCATGGTAATAACACTTAAGGGTGAATTAAAAAGAAAAAGAACGCAAATAACTTCATTTAATCCGTTTAAAAGGTGTGCCCTTAATGAAAAGTTTTGAAATGCTAAAATCAATTCAATTCCCCTTCAACGTTGTTTGCAGCATAATAAAACAACTTTGGTTTCCCTTTAGTGACGCATATGTATTTTTATTCATCAACGATTTGTTTTTTCTCTCTCATGCTACTTTGATTGTTTAAATCAAATGAAATGAAATGAAAAGAAAGGTAATAAATATTGAAAATGTGCCACTATAAGGCCATAGAACTAATGTTCCATATGAGTGCCTCTACTCTGACGACAATTCCATTTCTAAAGTATTGTTATATGAGGTAGTGCAAGTAGTAGTGGTAGTGGAAATGAGACTGTCAGTCTTCTTCAATTTGTTTTTTTTTGTCGATTTTAATTCAAACTTTCTTTTTCTTTTATTTTGTTGTTGTTGTTTTTGTTTGTGTTTTTTTGAATTGTCATTTGTCACGTTTGAAAAATCTGATGGCACTTGTGGCTTTTGATTCACAACCTTTACATGCTTAACTTCATATGTCACACACACACACACACACGCAACATAACACTTTTACTCAAATACCTGAGAACGTAAGTTTCGAAACAATTTTTATGAGCCGTTGTGCATTGTTTTGTCAAACACTGAACAGAACAGCACAATTTCAAAATTCTTGATTCTTGTTATTCGTTTTGATTTTTTTGCTTTTCTGATGGTTTTTGACTTTTGACGCAAGAATGTTAAGGGGTTTGGTTTTTGCCTCTTTCCATGCTCATTCAAGTTGAGTTGAGGTTTTTTTCCCCGTTGCGGTTTGTGCGGTCATGTTTATGCTATTGTTAGTAGTTTTGTTGCTACAATTCTTAGCTACAGTGTTAGCGTTCGTAAGCGATTAAATTGCACTTCAGTTCGAAATCATATGAATGGCTTGACTTGTGAGAATATTTTTAATATGATTTTTAACATCGAAAAATAATTGTTGTAACATGACTATGAATGGAATGGTACTTGTATTTCGTTACATTTCCTAGCTTATTAATGTTTGAGAACTTTTTACGCGGCGCTTATATCAAATGTAATTATCAACTTAAGAACAATTTAGCAGAGTAACAAACCAATTCAATTTCAAGCTGTTTTTCTTAACAAACTTGAACTACAATAAGAGGTATGTTAAAGAGGTAAAATAAATGAACACAATCATAGTCTAGTAGATAGTATGTTTTCTTATTAGGCGTGAGGCCACGATTCAAACCGCAGGTCAGACATCTTCAGAAATATGAAGAAGATATTTCTTAGGCGACATCCTCCAGGCGATTTCTGATAAAAACTCTAAGAATAAATAAAATTGCCAGGAAAAGTATATTAAAAAATATACATACCTTCGGAGTCGACTTTAAACTGTAGATTCCACCACTTATTTATAAAACGCACACTACATTAGTGATGCGAGAAGCTAGGTCGTAATCCTAACTGAAAGGTTGTAATGACCGATTATTTATGTATGTATGCATACTTCAACTACGATACGATATGTGATTGAAAGAGAATATAAGTTAACTCAATATGTTGATATTTTTTGAAAGCATATGACTTTCATAATTCGTCGACTTTGAAGTCGCCGTAGTCTAGTAGATAGTGTGTTGGCTTACTAGGCGTGAGGCCACTGTTCTTCACTGTTGTTTTGTCTCCAACAAAACGACATATGAAGAAAATATTTCTTAGGCAACTTTCTCTCAACACATTTCTGACAATTTAATTGCTATAAATCGTTTCTCCAAAAATTTGTCGTTTGGAGTCGACTTTAAACTGCAGGTTCCACCACGTATAAAATTAACACAAATTACGTAAGTGGTGTGAGAAGCTAGGTTGTAATCCCGACTGAAGGGTTGTAATGATCAATAAGTACATATGTACATATGTGTATGACTTTCACAAATCAATAACTTTTTATACGTTTTTTTAGAGAGACATTTCGTGTTTTTTGTTTGGATCCTGTCTTAAACGTCTGTTAGCCATTCCTTCCAACTATGTATATTGCTTGCATAGCCGAATTTACTTACATAATTAGCTAGTTGGTCGTACAGCGTGATGGTCTCTGGAATTAACATTGCTTTAAACATTTGCATCGTTGTTATGATTGCAATTTGAGAAGAACTGTGTACCTATTAAGTTCGCTATATGCAGGAGGATTAGGTTAGGTTAGAGGACGTGTACTTGTCAAATGAGACAAGTACAGTACCAGAGAGGAGTTAAATAAAAGCCTACGCGACTTCAAATAGACTGGTTAGTAGAGTTTGTTGAGTGTCTATCGCATTTATATTCATTCAGTGATACCTTAGCGGCTGCATATACCTTAGCGGCTACATATGTGCAGTTAATAGATATCATTTGCTTTATTCAGGTTTCTTAAACGGTTGATTCTGAAGAATGATTCTATTAGGCCATACAGTTGGGAATTAGAGAGATTATTTAAACATTCTAAAGAACAAATTCATCTAAAATTCGGAAGAATTAAAAAGTTGTAATGGTTATTACTTCCAACAGGTCAACGAACCCAATGAAGACATGATTTGCCTACCAAAACCCCAAAACCCCAAATACAAAAACTCTTACACAAAAATCCGATATGACTCCATTATTTAGGAGAACATTTGAAAGAACGATTGCTTGACGGCAAATATCACCAGAAAACCTTAACAAAACTGATACATTCAATAATAAAGCGGTCAATGGTATGCCTGACCTTTAGAGATATGCTGCTAAGGGATAACATTTTCATATATTAGGACTTTGAATTTTTAATTTATTCTCTTTTGTTCTTAGGGATACCTTCACTTTTGCTAATTTTTAATGATAGTTAACATGATGACATAGTAAATCGGTAAATTTTTAAGCCATTTGTAAAAACATTGCACCACTCAAAATATAATTTTTCTAAACACTGTACCAATTTCGTAATTATTTTTTTTTTAATTTTCGCCGTTTTGAATTTTTGCAACATAATTATACGCTCATATGAAGCATGCTTCTATAATGAACAAGAAAACACTTCCAAAACATGAATCGCCTATTAAATTTAAATTTTATAACATTTTATTTTTAATAAAATTTATGTGCATCCAAATAAATAAACTTATTAAAGAGCTCTTGAAAAGCACAATGACTCAATATACTGCCGAACAAGTAATACGTATTTGATCTTGATCTTACCCTAAACAGAGAATGCTTATTTGGTTTTTTAGCGAGAACTACAAGCTGCTTGATTTGTACGAGTATAAGAGAATTGAGTTCTTTATTGGAACTCTTCTATACGTACATACGTACACTTGATCCAAAATAAAAGCGAAAGCAAACTGAAACATTCTACAAGTGGCACAATGCGGTGATCAAAATGTTAAAGATATGTACTATGTGAGCTAAAACACCCATACACATATACTATATACATGCTTTTTCAAAATTGAAGTGAATTTGGTAGGCATGGGCGATAATAAATACTGTACACCGTATACCATTGTGAAATGGTTTGTAAAACGTTATCTAAAGATGATAAAATTATTTTAGACTAAAAAAATTTGGTCGGTAGAACAATACTAAATAAACTTTCTTATAGGCTGCCTAAACACTGAATTCTTCTTCAGGCCGAGGTCATGGCTATTTTGAACACGGCGTAATGATTGTTGAGATTTTTTCTGATAAATCTCTTGATTTACTCAAATAGCCAGACTGAAATTAAGTTCGTAATGAACACATTCTCAACGACTGTCCTTGTCCATAAATACCGAAGATATCTCAAAGAAATTTTGCATAATTTTAAGGCAACTTTTCTAAAGATGCCGGGACATGGGAATTTCTTTAGAGATTGCAGTGCTGATGAACTAGTCTAAGAGGGTACCGAGCTCGTAATCTTTGACATGTTATCGGTTATAGGTATTCCGATTACATGCATATATAATTTATTATTACAACCTTTCAGACAGGATTACTTGCTTCTTGCATCACTTATCTTGTGTGAGTTAATTTCGTACATGATTGGCTAGACCTACATTTTAGTGGAGTCGACTCAGAACGACAAGTTTTTAGAGACAATTTTCATGGCAATTGTATTTTCTCTCAGAGTTTTTGCCAGAAATCTGCTGAGAGAGGAAGTCGAGGAAGAAATATTTCTTCGTGTTTCGTTTTATTCGAGATGTCTGACATGGAGTTTGAAACGTGGCCTCACGTCTAATAAGCTAACACACTGCCTACTAGACTACGGCGACAACAATGTATACCGATAGCCTCAGTTAAATTGAATATTATTTCATCGGTTTATAGGGATTTTCTTCTGAAGACGTATGGTCATCCATCGCACATTAGCTATCCTCACTGACAGCTGCCCTTGTGGTAGACAAATGATAAAAATCTGTGTAATTGCGTTACTTTAACTCAGTATAACAAAGCAACAGGTTGTAGGGTATAATCACAAATGACAACAAGCCATTAGACAATGTACCGGCACTCATAAAGCTTTGATGACGTTATCATGATTAATAAATTCTGTTTTTTATCAGTCTGGAGGCGCTCATACGCTCACGAAACTGTCAGAAAGTAAGAGAGAGAGAGAGAAAGACACTTAAAATTGAATATGTTCGTACAAATGTGTAGCTGTTTAGATGGATCATGGTTAAGAGCAACGCTTGAGTGGCGGCCCGGTGCCTATGGTTACTCAATATTTTTTTGTTCTTTTTTAAGTTTTTTTTTGTTTGTTATTTTTTGTTATTTTTTGTTTGTTCTTTTTTTTAATGAATTTAAAAGCGATATAAACCATAAACAAGCAAAGAGGTGTATTATATAGACAGACTCTCTGCTGTGAGAGCCGGTAATGAACGAGTGTAAGAGGAATGGAAATTAAATAAGTTCTAGTGGTTGTTTCTCGGTTTGTTTTCAATGATTCTGATGAATATTTAGTTTAATTCAAAACGCGAACGTGTGAACGTAATTTTTTTTTATTTTTTCTAACGACGAATTAGCGATTTAAAACGATGTGATTAATTTTTAAAAGTTTTGATAACTCTTTTAAAATTAAAAAAAGGAAATAAAAAACAAATTATATGCACATATGGTAAAAGAATCAAATAAAATAATCAAAATTTGATAACATTGGAGAAGCAAAAGTTCAATGTTTAAATATAAGAATAAAAAAAAATTAAATGAGTAAAAGAATTAAAAAAACCATACCATATGTAGTGTGTGGCCAAAGTGTTAATAATTTGTTTATAATAAAAATTATTTAAATTAATAATAAAGAAAAGAAGAAAAATTTCGTATCAAAATTAAAATGTGTTTCAGCAGGCCAATGACCTAATAAAACGGCCATTAAAAATCTGTTTTGTTTAGAGAAAAACGCCATGAATTTCGCATAAAGTGGTTAAATTTAATATTTAAATTTAACTTCCGTTGGAATTAATGGAAATAGAAACAGTAACACTACGAGATATTGCAGCTCCATTAGCATCAATTGTAACGTTACGTGATGATTTGAAAATTGTCAACATTAAGTGATGCTGCTTGGCTGCTTGCCTGCTCATCTACATACTGAATAAATAATTCAACTTAAAAAAAAGACATAGCATTAGTAAAAACTCGTTTAAAATCTTTTGTAAAAAACAATTTAAATGTTTTTTTAATAATTTTTTTCATTCTTTTCTTCTAAAAATTTAGCACAGAATTTTGTTTTTCAATGTAAAAAATTAAAAACAAAAAAAAAAATAAGAAAACAAAAACCTGTAAATTTTAATAAATTAACTACGGCAACAAATAACAACAAAAGCAGTTAGAAACAAAATCACAAATAGTTTCAGAAAAAAAAACATTTTTTAATTTTTTTTGTTTTCTTTTGTTAATTTTTGTTTCTCCTCCTTAATTTCTTTTCCATTAAATTCTACCACCATCTATAAAAATAAAATAACAACAACAACCACTGCTTTTTTTAAAATTTAAATACTTTGACTACATCATCACCTCTATGAAAAAAAAAAAAAATAAAACAAAAAAATATATATGAAAACTATCGTATTTTATATACAAAATAAAGTTTAATTTTTAAATAAGCCGCAAACGAAAACAAAATAAGCAAAAAAAACCAAACATGTATTCAGCTGGTAATTATTATTTTTAAATATTGTAGTTACAATTTATTTTATTAATAAAATAAAAGTTATTCTAAATGTAATGCTATAATTATATGCTTCTGTGTATAGAGCTTTCTATTATAAAAATCAACAAAACAATTTAAATTATTTCATTGTCTGCTGGCACCAAAAATTATTTCCATTTATTTTATTTTTTGCATATTTTTTTTTTAATTTTTAATTTTTATCAGTCTTATGCAGAAAAAACCCTTATTATGACCTTAAAATGAACATTAGTTAACAACGACTTTTAGCTTAATAATCCATTATTAAAAAAGTATATGCAAAAACAGTATTTTAACTAATATACATTTTAATGTTTTTTTTTATTTGATGCTGGCAATACCATTATTTTATTCTCTCAATTTTTCCTTAATGTTGTGTATAAACGATTATTAGTTCATTTGGTATTCGTGTCTAATATTATTTTTCTTATGTTTTTATGCAAAATAATTGTTTTTATTAACATAAAAATGGGATTGTATTTGTTTATTTAATAAAAACAATGTACAAATAAAATAAAACAACCAATGTAATTACATACATACATAATTGGCCATTACAACCCTTCAGTCAGGATTACGGCCTAACTCCTCAACACCACTCATGTTGTGTGCGTTATTTTTATACATGAGTGGCGGGACCTACAGATTAAAGTCGACTCCGAACGGCAGATTTTTTGAGAAGCTTTTCATGGCAATTTTTACTCTCAGAGCTTTTGCCAGAAATCTGCTGAGAGGAAGTCGCCGAAGAAATATTGATGTCTGACCTGGGATTTGAACTCGGGCCTTTCGTCTAATAAGCCAACACACTACTTACTAGACCACGGCGACCAATGTAATTAAAATATTATATTTTGATTAAAGAAAGTATTCGAGTACCGGTTTCTTTAAATTTGTTTTGATAATTTAGACATCACTAAACTATTTTGTAAACAAAATTTATATTTTTGGAAAAAGAATAATTTGGATTTTTTTTTTTTTTTGTTTTTTTAATAAATGTTTTATGAACTGAAAAAAAATGTTTCTATTATTTCCTGAAAATACTTAGCTCTACAATGACATACACATACATATATAATTGGCCATTACAACCCTTCAGTCAGGATTACGGCCTAGCTTCTCACACTCTACAATGACGTTATTTATAAATTAAAAATATTTTTCAATAAAAATTCTTAAAATTGGCTTAAAGTAGGGTCGAACCATTGTTAAATTTCTCAGATTTAACAATGGTTTACTACAGGTGTTTTAAGCTAATTATCGTTTTTGGATATACTTTTATCGAATTTAGCTTAACAACGGTTAGTAAGCATGTTGTAAGTTTTTTTGCATAAGACTGTATGACTTTTAATATTCAAATATTCTAAAAAAAAAATTATTTGAAATAAAACTTGTAATTATACAGTTATGTTCAAAATTATAGTATTGCCCAACTGTTAATGAAACTGTTATGCCAAGTAAATACTTGCTTCTTTTCTGTTACCAACATGCTGCTAAAAGATTGATATTTTTAATCAAATAAATACTACTGTGCTCTGTAATTTGATCAAAGAACCTCCTTAAGAGTCATACAAAAGTACCTTCTTAAGAGTCATACAGATATACTATACATACATAATTGGTCATTACAACCCTTTAGTCAGGATTATGTCCTACCTTCTCACACCACTGCGTGTGTTATAATTTTATACATGAGCGGCGGGAATTACAGCTTAAAATCGATTCCGAATGACACATTTTTGAGTAACTTTTCATGCGAATTTCTATTTAAATCGCCATATTTTAAAACATGTACTGTATTAGAGACCAATGCTTCAGCCTTTCTGGTGTATCCTATTCTGATCTGTGTTATATAAATAAGCTTGGCACCGCTTAATGATTTTCTGGAATTAATTTTATATACGCAGCCAACAAATTAAGGACGAAAAGCATCATAAAATGGAGCAATTTACGAAATCAAAAGAACGACATACAGTGCCCAAAATACTTAGAATGTTATACCACTCTTCAAGAAACAGTCTGATAGTTACTACATTATCGTCAACGGCGATCTTATCCACCACCTTGAAAACCGTATTTACATACATACATAAATAATTGGTCATTACAACCCTTTAGTCAGGATTACGACCTATCTTGTCACAGCAATTATGTTGTGTGCGTTAATTTTTCACACAAGTGGCGAACAAAAGATTTTTGAGAAGCTTTTCATGGCAGAGTTTTTGCCAGAAATCTGCTGAGAGGCAATCACCGAAGGAATATTTTTTTCATAATTTCGTTTTGATGTCTAACCTGGGGTTTAAACCGTGGCCTTACGTTTAATAAGCCGACACACTACCTACTAGGCTACGGCGACTATAAAACTATATTTAACATGGACAATTTAATTTAGCCTCCTGGCTAGAAAATGTAGGGAAAAAGGTACGTCCTTAAAGCTTCTGCAAACTTAAGTGTGTTAGCAATGTTGTTATTTTCCAAGGACCTTAGCCATTTACTTCTACAATCTTGGATGTGGGGTACATACTCTGCAGGGATATAATGACCACATTATTGTCAGCAAATATGCGTATATCTCTATTCGATGTGTTAGTCTTCATATCCATTATGTTTGTCTGAAATGATTCTGTATCCTCAGGCCACCGTCGTTGAACATGTGAAAAATTCTTCGAAAGAAACTATTAATGGGCTTAACTTTAATGGATTGTCATCGTGATACTTCATAACAAAATCATGAGAAACTTTAAATGTAGACACTACAAAACGCATATTCTATACAAAAACCGTATACATTTTCTGCTCCGTTTAGAAAGTCTGACCAAAGAGTACTTAAACATCCAATAAGTCAGTTGGAACTTTTTTCCCCTTTTTGAGAGAAAATATTTATATGAACTGCTACCCAAAGCAGTATTAAATATTCTATATTAGAAGATAAATAAAGGCAACGTTTTATTTTTCTTGAATCACGTTTATATATTCTTCTTTAGACAAATTTCTGCATATTTTATTTAATTATGGCCACTCTTCTTTTAATCCTCCTGCTTTCAGAATCAGACCCCATTCTTTCAAAGATAACTTCAATTTTGCGCACAGGATACTGTCGGTTTTTGGTTAGCAAGTCATTCGCAGGAAAAAATTGCTATTCACGTTCATTGTGATAATAAAAAAAAAAAATAATAATTTTCAGTTTGTCCACAAGTGTAACAAGCCTTTTCGCTGAATTTTTATCCCTAGAGATCCCTAGAAATTCGACATAAAAGTATCTCTGGACCAGTTCAACACAAATTCGAAACTGCTATATAAATTTACTGTTGAAATACAGCTTTTTTGTTATATTGTTACTACTTCTCTTACCACCACTGTATCACAACAACTTAGATATTAAGCTTTAATCGTCCATACGAAACAAATCACGTCATCCCATTTGTTATTGAAATTTTTTTAAATTCTATTTTTATTCTTTTTTTTATTTTTTTATTTTTCGTTTTCTTTAATCGTTAAAAGTTTGTTTTTGTGTGCGAGTGTGTTTATTACAATACAAATTAATTTAATTTAATTTCACTTTAATCAATATGATCACTTAATGTTTTACGTTAACACATTACCATATAAGTTCATTTCAAAACTTGCATACAATACAAGGCAGTCTTACGTTTTTGAATCTGTTTTAAATATAATATTACGCTAAAAGCTGTAAATGTCCATTATATAGAGTTTTTACTGTAAAATAAAATTTGCTTGATTTGCTTGTTTTATTCTCTATGCGCACTGTATGTGGCTTTGATCTTTTTGTCTATGTTTAGGTGTTTTCCATTTTTAATTATTTTATTTTGTATTTTCTTGTTTTTGTTGAAGTGACTTATCAAAAAAGTATCAGCATATGATTCAAACGAAATTTAATTTCTATTAATTAATTAAAATTTAATAGATTAGCTTTTAGCGTAATAAGAAATGCCTCAAAACTTAATATTCTTTGAATGTTTAAGTTTTCTATAAAATAAAAACAAAAAAAAAATTTTTTTAATTGTCTTGTATGTCGAGACTTTACTGTATGCAATTAATAATTGTAGAATGAAATATATTAACAACAGCGGTTTTCTTTAATCTCAGCCCTAAATTGTATTTTTCAAATGTATATATAGTATTTCATTAGTTGGGATGGGTTATGTTTGCTTGGATAAACAGTCTAATATTAGAAGCTTCCTTCGGAAGCCAATGTATTCATTGTGACTCTTCGATATAAAGTACTTATGAGCACTTCCTCTTAATACCCTCATAATCTACCTTTTCCCTGGATTTAGTAGTTTTGTGATAATTGTTAGGACTATCTTAGGCTATATATAAAGAACTTGATCTACATCCCCTAAGAAATGATACTGAAAAGTTAAATTAACTTAATTTAACAGGTAATTACTACGATCGCCCCTGTAATCGGCCTGTATACGATACGTTTCACCAATACAAACATAATTGGTCCTTCAGTCAGGATTACGACCTAGCTTCACATACACATAAGTGGTGTATGTTGTGTGTGTTAATTTTACACATGAGTGGCGGGATATACAGCTTAAAGTCGATTTCGAACGATAGATTTTTGAGAAAATTTTTCACGGCAATTTTATTTACTCTCAGAGAGTCACCAAGAAATATTTTTTAATATTTAATTAAACTGGCGATTTTTGACCCGGTATTTGAACAGTGGCCTCACGTCTAATAAGCCAATATACTATCTAATATACTGCGGCGACTTCACCAACACAGTGATTTAAAATAATTTGAACAAGTAATACAAAATCATGTTTATTAAAGTTCAGCATTTTAATTTGCTTAGACATTATACTAAGAGCATTTAATAGAGAAGATAGAGAGAAGGAGTATTTCGCACTCCATCAAATTATGGAAATTTATTGCAATAAAAATACACAATTGAGATTGTCTAAGACGGCAACTATCCTTTATTTTGGTAAGAAGGCAATATGCATAAACGTTAATAAAGTGTATTGCGTGTATTTATAATAAAACTCTCTTCTCTCAGAGCTCCGCTTTGAAAGTTATTTTTAGAAAAATTAAATCAGTACGCCAGTTCGAGCATATTGCGAGCATATTGGCCAGCAGATACTCTACGAACACCAACATCTAAGGCATTGGTCAAAATTCTTTACTAACTGCCACCAGATATGTTTCACAAGTCCCCGTGAATACGGAAATGGTATTAAAAGCTACAAGACCTTGGAGACATGTAGGAGGCTAAGGTCATGGAAAAAGCGTAGGTATAGCTGATTTAGGTCTACTAGTGATCTGGATTGATTAAAACTCCTAGAGAAAATCATCCAAGTATTCACCGACAAAGCAAGATTACGTGACAAAGTTTCGCTACAAACTACTTCATTACTATAGTTTTAACCCGAATGTGCACAACTTTTTTTTCTCGTAAAAAATATGGATTTTTTGTATTTATTGGAATCTATATGGTATACCATACAGCTGATGAATATCTTACCGTTTTAAAAATAGGGCGATAGGCACATATGGGTTAAGCAGAATAAAATAAAGGCTTCTTTGCGGTTCGATATAGAATTACAAGGAGTAGTAAAGTTTAATTGGTTTTAATTGGGTTATAAATTAATTTATTGAACTCCCAGTATAACAGTGTTATATTGTGTACACAATTTAAATCATAATTGCACACTTGAAGCTTCTGTATTTTGCTGTAATTGTTATTCAATGTTACAATATTTTTATTATCATTACGTTTAGGAATTCAATTAAAAAAATCAGAACGAAACTGATAAGATTGTTATAAAATTGTAAAAGTTTTTGTATTGTTTCGCACCTGGCACTTTTGTTTATTGTTTGTTGTATTGAAAAAAAAAATTGTTTTTTTACCCAGGGATACAAAAAAGGAGAGTAAGACAATGACACCAATTTAATGATTTTTGTAATTAAACATATAAAGGCTGCCGGCAATGAATAATCCTAGGTAAACGCGTAAACCTACTTCGATATTAGTTCTCTTTGAACAATTCCTTGCATTTGTAAATTAATTTTATTTGCAAAATAATATTTTGAATATTAAAAAGATTTAACACAGATTGTGAAATATGATATTCCATACAGAACTCAATAAACTTAAGGAATAAAGTACGAAAAATAACTTGTAATTGATGGCCCTATATCTGCAACAAAAAATGTTTGACCCCTGGTAGGCAAGAAGACAAACCGACAGTAGCCAATGGAAACTTGATCAACCAAACTTAAGTTTTACTGTTCCCCATAGGAACATTACCCCAGCCCTGGAAAAACTGTTAGTAAGGGAGGTCTTAAGTATTTTACTTTTTCTCTACATTGAACATTATAAAGACGATCGATCCACACTACTCAAATGATTCCCTGTTTGATAGCGGCAAGTATTTACGTCGTGATGAGTTTTATGAATTCTAATAAATACAGAATAGCTGTGCAAATCTTTATGAAAATAT
Organism: Sarcophaga rosellei; assembly: GCA_930367235.1. NCBI lineage: Eukaryota > Metazoa > Arthropoda > Insecta > Diptera > Sarcophagidae > Sarcophaga > Sarcophaga rosellei. The sequence goes on from OV884018.1 coordinate 81,745,262, forward strand.
GTCCAGCTATGCCTAACCAGTATATGAAGCTCATATACGAAATATATTTTCTGATATTCTCGATTCTTCTTAAAGTTTAACTTGCGCTCTGCTAGGAGGTGGCTTGTGGACAAACCCAAATTTCCTATTCTTCCACTGTCTTCTTCTTCTATCATCTTCCGACATTATATGTCCAATTCTTAGTTCCACGGCTTCTTGGTAAAGGATTTCGATGTAAGAAGTATTGTTAAGGATAATAAATTCTATGATCGATCTGATTTCTGATTAACGCTAGCTCTGCCAGATTAACGAGAAAGGGTGAGGCAAATGGGAGAAGGTTGTTACTAGCCACATACAGATATTGGCAAATCAAGAGGATATTTATTTATTTATTTATTTTTATTTGCCTATGGAAATATTCCTTGCAGGCTCTTAAATTAATATTCTCTTTCAAACGTCAGATCTCAGAACTCGCCGTAATGTAGTAGGTAGTGGGTAGGCTTATTAGACGCGTGGCCACGGTTCAAATTCCCGGTCTGATATCAAAACGAAATATGAAAAAATATTTCTTCGGCGACTTCCTCTCAGCGGATTTCTGGCAGAAACTCTGAGACTAAATAAAATTGTCATGAAAAGTTTCTCAAAAATCTGTCGTTCGAAGTCGACTTTAAACTGTAGGGGACCTACACTTACTAAAATTAACACACACAACATGAGTGTTGTTGAGAAGCTAGGCCGTAATCCTGACTGAAGGGTTGTAATGGCCAATTTTGTATGTATGGACAGCCAACTTGAATAAGTACCAACATCAAAAGCGACTGGATTCTTCTTGAGTGATAGTCTGGTAAATAATCATCGACTGAAATTAGTGGCTTGCCTTAATTATAGGCGTATATATGTATATATACACCCTATTCGGTAACAGTAAATATAAGTTCCTGAGTGGTACTTAATGATCAGGTACAGGTGTATGGTTGATGATCAGGTACAGGTGTATGGACGTTTACCCCATTACAAAATATACATATTGGGCTTGAAATGCCCTCTCAGGCTATTCCTGAAGAATCTTATAAAAAATTTAAATCTATTCACACATTTAGAAACTTTGACACTAATATGCTCGTTAAAGACCGTAAAGAAATCTTCAAAAATGGAATAAAATTGAGGAGTACCATGCTTACATATTGAAACGGTTACGTGGTGAGAAAGATTATGCGTCAGTCAAAATCATAATGTTAAAGTCCGAATTGCTTTACTATGTACTTTGCCATAATCAGCTCATTCAGACTAATTGATCCAATAATAAGTATTTTATTTTTTATATTCTCTATTAAAATGCATACAGTTTTCTTTTAATTAAATAAAAAAAAAAAGTTATTTACCTGACTCTTATCAAAGGCTTGTTTCTAGATAACTTTACATTTTTATAATTTAAATGTTAATAAGAATAATTATTTTTGCATAGCAATTTTAACAGTTTAGCACTAAATTCATATGCACATATTTAAGTTTAATTACTGCATTTAAATGATAATCGATACGTTTATTATAACAACTTAACCCATGCACATGTATTGTCATTAACAATTATTGTCTTTTCTTGTGAATTTGCAATTATTACTGTCGGCAGTTTATTAATAAAGTTTTTAATTTCTTTTACATTTGCAGTACGTACACACGATTACGATTATCCTGAATCCGAAATGGATGATCGTGAGAGTCTATATTTTGATACAATATCCTTAGCCGACTCAGAGGCAGCTGCTGCTGCGGCAGCCCATCGCAAATCTTTATCACAATCCCGCAATACAATCTATCACTCGGCCGTTGATTTGGCGGGCGATGAGACACCAGCCCGCAGAACGGGTAGCTTACGTGAAAATGGTCATAAAATGAGACCAGCTTGGAATCCAAATTATCGCCATTCCACGCCATTTGAACAATATATGCCGCCGCCAAATACAAATGGCATAATACAACCGGGTTATGGTGGTGGCGGAGGCGGAGGGCCGGGTGGTATGGGCGGTGGAATGGGTGGTGATTATACTGATGCTGTTATCGCTGCACAGGTAATGGCTCTACAGAATGGCCGTGCTAATTATAGTGCTGTTAATGCGGGTGCCGGTGACACGTCATTGCATATGGCCAATGATATGGAGGTCTCTAGACGACTCTTACAGAGTAGTAACCAAACTAGTAAAGATAAGAAATTGCCAATTACGTACTCCCAGTGGAAATTTAGGGTAAAGATACCATCCTAATCGGTTATGCTTTAACATACACTTTATCTATGCCATTCAAACTATTTCTATTGCTTCGGGCTTTTAAATTGAAATACACACATACACCGAAATACGCACATACCACCACACTTAACTCTAAATTATTACTTAAAAATAACAAAAAGAAATTGGTTTTTCTCAAACACTTGTTCATGTTCTCTTTAACTGCACTTTTTGACAACAGTAATGCCCATAAAAATAGCACTTCATTTCTTATTACGTAAATAAAAGTTGGTTTTTATTGGCATTATTGTTTTTATTATTATTTATTTTCAATTAATTTATTTAAATATTGCATTTCTTTCTATTTATTTATGAATTTCAATTACAATTTCAATTTCTTTTTCTTTTTCTATTTCTTTTTTATTTTATTTTTATTTTATTTTTCGAATCAATGAAAATTTTTAACTGCTTGCGGGAACGGGTAATGGCAATTTTTATCCCCTCTTTTATAATTAGTTTAGTTGAGTTTTATTATTTTTTTTTATATTTTTAATATAATTTTGCTTCATTATTGTTAAAAAAAAAAGAAAGACAGACATAAGAATTTTCTATGGCTTTATTTGGTTATTTAAGCAGATTGATTGTGTGATAATTTACGCTTGAGTAACTGCATGTCGTTTTAAATATTGAATACAGAGTTCTTATTTTTTTTTATTTTAAATAACTTTCCATATCAATATATTCCAATGGATTAAATTACCGGAACAATATGATGCATTAAAATGCATTGATTTATCTTAAAAGGTTTTGAAAAGTTTTTTAAATGATTATATCAGCACTAGAGCAGAATCAATTGTATTGAGAAAATTTCACCTTGTAAAGCGTAAAGAATCATTCTTTGTATTTGGAAGGGGATATTAAATTTCCAATTTCAATTTCAGAAGTTTTGTTTTTAACATGTTCATCAATTCAGTGTACTTATGCTTTCTTTTTTCTTGTTATCAAATGCTTATTATTATCGCCCAAAGTATTGCAATTAAAGGAGCTATTGTTCTGCTCTTAGCCTACACAGGGTGCCCTGTCTCCTGCAACTATATTGCCATGTCCGTACTGTGGCCATTTATATAGTCGGTTCTCTGCGCACCAACCCCACAAAGGCCTTGTTCGCAATGTTCAATTGGCTTCGTACTGTGCTTCTTGCTAAGCACCTGCCCTGTCTCCTTGGCACATCTTACCTTCTGTTCACTCTTCTATTTTGGAGGTTGAGGTTTGGTTGGCCCCATTGAACATCGATTATTATCTCCCTGCGGAATATTGTCTTGACAGGGGTTTACACTTTCTGACTCCGAGTAGGGACAACTGAGACCCTGACATGATCGTCCCCCCGAAACTCCTGGATATATACACCTACGGCTCTAAACTCTATAATGGGGCTGGTAGCGAAGTCTACTCTGGAAAACTGGACCTAAACATTTCTCCCGCGTCTCGGCCTTCTCTGATAGTCAGGCCACCATGAGATCTCTGTCAAGCGTTGTGAATAACCCCAAGATCGTTAGGGAATGTCGCCGCTGTCTCTATCTTCTTTCTGGGCGCTTCAGTGTCTCACTGGTTTGGGTCCCCGGACACAGTAACTTTCCGGGAAACTGCAAGGCCGACGAGGTCGACAGAGCTGGTGCACTCCTTCCGGAATCCTCTTCAATCGTCTTGGGTATGACACTTACCTCGGTCAAGTTGGTCGTTGCGCGGAAAATCTTTCGAGACGCCAACCTATCCTGGGTCAATGAGGAGCCCTGCTCCACCGCTAGATTTGCCTGGCCCTTGATAGATAGAAGGCGTACAAACTAGTTACTTGGACTTCGTCGTAGCAACATCTCAATCACAGCGGCCATGCTTACAGGTCATTGTGTTATGGGTAAACACGCGGAAAGGATGCGGCTCCCATTTAACGACTTCTGCGGTGGGTGAAGCTCCGCTGAGGGAGAGGAGACTGTTATCCACTTTCTTTGTCAGTGCCCATCTCTTGCGAGGTACAGATATAGGTTATTTGGCTCTCCATTCCTTATCAGCTTGACGGAGCTATCGTCTATTGATGTCAAGGATATAGCTTCGTTTATCAAATTTTCGGGCTGGTTTTCCAGCGATGGGTAGCCGTGCTTTTGATGTGCGGCCCTTGCGCTAAACAACTTCTTCCTCTTCCCTGGTTTTGGTAGAACTTGGGGACTGCGTTCACCTGTGACGTAACAACGGGCCGCTATGCGTGCTCAAGTGAGCTACCACTCCAATCTAACCTAACCTAAGGACAGTATATATAATACCCAATCTGAAATGCATTATATACAATGTATAATATACATGCAAACATTATTGATCATTACAACCATTCAGTCAGGATTACGACCTAGCTTCTCACACCACCCATGTTGTGTGTGTTAATCTTGTACGTGAGTAAAGGGATCTATGTCAACTCCGAACGACAGATTTTTTTTGAGACATTTTTCATGGCAATTTTATTTCCTCTCAGTATTTTTGCCAGAAATCTGCTGAGAGGAAGTCGCCGAAGAAATACTTTTTCATATTTGATTTTGTTCGAGTTGTCTGACACTGGCCTTACGGTAAGACATATCTATACTAATTTCTGGTTAACCTAACAGAACCTAAGTGTGCAAATAGAGATATGACTGTCGGATAGTATAGCGGTGTAACGATCTTTCTAAAACTTTCAGAGTACTTTACTGTTATTATTGAAAGAGAGAACTGTAATCAAAACAATTTGAGCAGTAAACGTGTATTGAGTTCGACAACTTAAGTAAACACACGCCAATTGGATATGCAAACGACAGACATTGGGGTAAGAGAAATCAATTTTGTTGCAAGTAATGCCTCAGATTGCAATAGCGTGCATAGCACCCAGTGAGAAGCCAAATTATGCTCGACATATGAAAACAGCTAACGCAAAACTCCCCTGTTCGCGATTAATAATTGTTTGTCCTTATGTCGGTCGCCACAGTTACATCAGTCAGTAGCAAATTTCGTTCTTGTAACTTCTTTTTCAGTCCACAGAATGTCTCTGGAACAATTAGCAAAATTTTTCATTTGTTAGAAAGGTGGGATAGTGAATCACTTTCGATTTCAATAATAGACTTTCAAATATATTTAAAACTTTTAAACATTATTTTCTAATTTTGCCATTAAGTGGTTCATAAAATTTTGGCCACATACTGTTAATAGTTTAAAGCATTTAAATGTAAACAAAATCTATATTAAATAAAAATTTCAAATATACCAAATTAACTAAAAATATTTCAAATAATTAAATATGTGTTTAGTTTATAAACATTTCAGAAGCATATGTTGACGAAATTAAATATACAAAAAAATATTTTTAAAGAAGCGCCCATGAAACCTGTTAACACATATCAGAATATCAGCATCTGTATGTACATATGAGCACAACAAATATAAAAAAATAAATCAAAGAAAAATAAAATCTTATTAAAAGGTTTAAAGAAAGAGCATTTTTGCTGCACAAAGAGAAATTCAATTATCCAAAGGCCATATATACTCATACGGCCACACGAAAATACGATCCACAAGAATATTGAGTAGCCGGCAAAGAGTTGTTACTTTTAAAAAAGAATGCGGGAATATGAATGAATGACACATATTTGAGGGAGAAATCTGAACAGCACTTGACAGATGAACTTATTATGTGAGGGAGAGGAAATTCAGTGGATCTACAGCTGTGAACGCGACAACAAATGGGAAGCGCATTAAGAATTTCTGAAGTTGTTGTTGTGTTTTTTAGACTTTGAATTTATTGTTATTGTTGATCTGTGAAGTTTTTTTCTTATTTTTTTATAAAATAAATTAAAAAAAAGTGATTCACATGGAAATGTTTATTATTTATGAATTCAAGAAAAGTTTTATTTTTTTAGTAAAAAAATGCTAAGAATTAAAACAAAATTATTGTGAACTTAGAGCCAAATTGAAACCAAATATGGGCAATTGTTTGGAAAAAATTTTCGATACCTATTCTGTACAAATTGAATCTGATGTATGTATGTTTGCTATTTTAGGGAATATTTTTTCGTTAATTTTGTATATAAAAAATGCATTTAAAATATTTTAATTTAAGTATGAATTATTTCAAATCCCTTTTTAAATAATATTTCTTTTATTTCTTACAAAAAACAAGAAAAAAAAATTTTAATAAATTTTCTTAATAATACAACAGACACGCCGTCGCTTCCAAGATGGTCAACGTAGTGTTGATTATGTTTTGGCCTTTAATGGGGCCGACTATAAATTGGATAACATTAAGAAACGTGAGATATTCGAAGCCAATTTAGAAAGAGAAGGTCTTCATTTGGAACGTGATAATACCCAGCGAATACATTTCATTAAGATCCATGCACCCCACGAAGTGTTGTGTCGTTATGCTGAAATACTTAGAATTAAATTGCCAATGAAAAAGGTTAGTGCGTATCAAATTCAAATAGAGTTCTTCTATTATATTGTTTTCATTTGAATTTATTTAATAATTTTGCTTTTCTTTCTTGGTTTTTTTCTTGCGTCTTTTTATTCATCCATTAGATACCCGGCCAAGATCAAATTTATGATGAAGAATTTGAATTGAGCGATAGTGTGCGAACGTGTTGTGCGAAACTGTTTAAATCAGTGCAATTGGATACTGAAAAATTTCCACCTAAACCAAAACGTATTTATTTTGAATTTCAACGAAACTATGAGCATTTGTAAGTAGATTTCCAAAAATTAATTTAAAAAAAATTATTTAAAGTATCATAAACAATGGCAATGCAATCGTATATAACAAGGCCACAAGAAATTTATTCCAATCAATTATTCTTTGAAACAATTTGACGCCGTGCCTACATTTGCCACTTCAGAAGTCGTAAAGATTTTAGTCGCTCTTTACATAAAAAACACAAACATAACGTCTGAAATTCTATACGCTTTGGATGGTATTTTACAGAAGTATGAAACAATAATATGCGATAACAGCGTTTCTGTATTAAAATGCTTTATTATAATGTAAATTTAAACAAACTGAGCGATTGGCGGCATATTTTTTTTTTTGTAAATATTGTTGCAATAAAATCTTAATCTACAATCGTTCTCTCATATTTGCAGCAAATTGCTGCTGAAATGATCTTTTAAATTGTAAACGAGCTTTATCAGAATGGTCTACGGTCAAACCTACATATATAATTGGTCATTACAACCCTTCAGTCAGAGTTATGGACCTAGTTCCTCACACCACTGATGCTGTGTGTGTTAATTTTATACATGAGTTGCGGGACCTACAGTTTAAAGTCTGTTTCGTTTTGATGTCCGACCTAGGGTTTGAACCGTGGCATCAAGTCAAATAAGCCAACACACTACCTACGACTAGCTATGCGACTAGCTATGCAAATATAGGTCAATCATGATTGTTCGCTCCAATTTCAAAAACTCATAAATTTCGAGCCAGAGGACCTCAGACTATAGTGGCATTTAGTATGGTATAACGACGTGATATTAATCAGCCTAGTTCATCAAACGTTAGGTACAATTTCTGCATATGCGTGTTGTTGAAATGGATTCATTTTAAATCATCAATGGAAAACCAATTTCTTCAACCTCATTGTGGTCCCAATATCTAGTCCTGATAGTTTTTGTTGTACTTAGTAAAGGCCCTTGATGTCTACATTATTCGCTCAAACATGATTGGGCTGTGGTATTTTTATTAGGGGTTCTGTTATTAGACTTTCTTATAGGTTGCCTCACCACTGCAGTGTTTTCCAAGCAGAGGTCATGGCAGTTTTGAAAGCGGCGTAATACTTCTTAAGTGGCAGAATTTCACTGAAAATCTCTTGATTTACTCGGATAGTCAGGCTGAGATTAAGTCAACGTCTGTTCCTGTCTATGAATGCTGACGATTTCTCAGAGAAATTTCGGATCATTCAAAGGTAACTCTTATATACGATCCGGGACATACAGATATCGTTGAAAAATACATTGCTGATGAGCTGGTTAGGACCAGTGCGGAGCTTGCAATCTTTGACATGTTACAGGGTATACGTATTTCCATTGCCTGAGTCAATTAGGAAGCTCAATCCCTTCTGCGGATGTGCAATATTGCTAGACTCTGCTGGACACGTATCAATAGGAAAAGGACCCACTGAATTCTTGGCCGTCTGTCTTGCCTGGCCATCTATCACACAGTGGCTATTGTTACGGGCCGCTGTCCTGAAACTGTGTCGAAAAACTTGGGATTCCGATGAAGAAATTCAGCAGGAGTTGGAGTTAGATAATGTCTGACATCCTTGATCGAGCTCTCTAATATAAAGACTGCTGTAATTGAAAAATTTATTTTAAGATTGTGATTGCTTCTTTAGGGAATGTTTGATCGCCGGGTAGAATAGATTGTGGTAGAACAATCAGCCTAAATACTAGTCTAAATTGGACCTTTACCTGTAACCGTGGTATGCCACCTTACTAAATACAACCTTATTTAGTTATTCTAAAGGAATGTCTCTTGTTTCAAGATTGGCTATGGATGGACTCTCAATTGAAGTTATACAATCAATAGTTGCGTTTTTTTTTTGTTCTTTAAGTATAACTAATCGCAGTGTTTTACAACGGAAATTCAATTTCAATGCATTGCGGACCATGGATAATGCGAACATTGTGTCATCAAATGTTTTCATTATTCATTCTTCAGCGCTGAAAGTAACATTTTGAAATGGAACATTCTTGACTTTATAACCTGATAACATAATTATTAATTAAGGTTTAAATTTGCTACATCCAAGTTGTTAAAGTGTTAAAAAAGAATAAAAATACATATTCGAAAACTGACCGGCACGGCTCTGATGACACTCCATTCATTACTTCAGAGGCGACATGAACTCCGTTATCATGTTGGAGTAATGAATGCCGTTCACAGTTACTGCAATTTCAGACACTTCTTCAAAGAAGTAAATCCCAATCACTCTGCCTAATATAAATTTCCACCAGACAGGTTGTATCTCATGGCTTGCATGACGACTTTCTGAGCCTTAAAATTGAGAATTTTGTGCTTTTAAGTGGGACAGATGGACAAATATAACTTTGAAGAGTTTATATTGCTAATTGAAGTCTCTTTCCATTTAAATTTTAAAATTTGTTTTTTCTTATAAATTCAGATTCGATTTCGAACAACCAAATTTCTTTGATGCGGGTACGCGAAACTATATTATCAATTTTATACTCGAACGACAGCATTTCATAGAAGGGGAAGAGACACCCGATAATTTAGGCATTGAGAAGCTATTGGCCGATGGCGTATATGAATCCGCATATACGCTGCATGATGTAAGTAAATACGCCAAATATGTATGCAATAAGTTTATAATTCCTAACGGATTTGCTTTCAAATTTTCAAATTCAGGATACAGATCGTGATTTATTGCTAAGCGAGTGGGCAAATTTGAAGAAATGGAAACAGTAAGTCTGAAAATTTTCCATTAATGAACGGATAATTTCATGAATATAATTTTATTTTAAAGTTTACAGCCTTTGGATAGCATTAAGGAGTACTTTGGTGCTAAGGTGGCGTTATATTTTGCTTGGCTGGGCTTCTATACACACATGCTGATACCGGTTAGCATAATAGGGATTCTGTTTTTTATATACGGTTTTATAACATGGAATTCAGATCCAATAAGGTGTATAGAATCTGATAATTTTTTTCGTCAGAACATAATTTCAATGAAATTTTCATTTCAGCCAAGAAATTTGCCAAGACAATAGCACCCTAATGTGTCCCCAATGCGATCGAAGATGTGATTTCTGGAAGTTGCAAGCAACTTGTAATTCTTCAAAAATGAATTATTTAATCGACAACAATATGACAGTGGTATTTGCTTTTATTATGTCATTATGGGGTGAGTTGAAATTGAGTGGCCTTTATAAAAACAAAAACAAATGTTTTCAACTTTCTAATTTCAGCTGTTTTGTATCTGGAGCTTTGGAAACGTTATTCCGCTAGGCTGGTGCATAAATGGGGCCTGAGTGGTTATACATTAGATGTAGAACATCCACGACCTCAATATTTAGCCAAAATAAGGAAAAATAAGAAATTGGCTGCCAAATTGGAAAATGCTCATGAGAATAGTGTATTCGAACCTGAAGTGCCTTTTTGGACCACAAAGTTCCTGCCCAGTTTTACCAGCTACAGTATCATGGTTTTATTTGTAGGTTACCATTTTACACATACATATATGCATTCATTTCATTATTTAATGAAGTTTTCTTTTGTTAACAGATTTGCATATCAATTATAGCCATATTTAGCATGGTGGTTTACCGCATGGCTCAACGTGCCTCTCACAGTATTTTCGGCAATGAGGACTCCATGACCTATAAAATCATGTTCTTACCCATGACAGCTGGTATTATAGATTTAATTTTAATTTCCATATTGGATTATGCCTATGGTTCCTTGGCTATTACCCTTACCAATTGGGAATATTGTCGCACGAAGACCGAATATGATGAGAGTCTAACGATTAAGAATTATGTTTTCCAATTTGTAAATTACTATTCCTCTCTATTCTACATAGCCTTTCTAAAAGGCAAGTTTGTTGGCTATCCCGCGAAATATAATCGCATATTGGGTTTTCGCCAGGAGGAATGCAATCCAGGCGGTTGTCTAATGGAGTTGTGCATGCAATTGGTGATTATTATGGTGGGTAAGCAGGCTGTCAATGCCATTGTGGAAATGTTTATACCGTATTTAACCAAGAACATAAGGAAATTTGGCACACGCTGTGGTATGCGTAAAAAGAACAGCGAAGAGAAATTGGTGTCTTGCAATCAATGGACCGAGGATTTTCATTTGATACCCTTTACCAATCAATCCATGTATTTGGAATATTTGGAAATGGGTATGAAACAAAAAAAAAAATAAATTAAAAATTAAATTAAAAATTAATTTCTTTTTCTCAATTTACAGTTTTGCAATACGGCTTTATAACACTGTTCGGTTTGGCTTTTCCTTTGGCTCCTCTATTGGCCTTGATTAACAATATTTTCGAGGTACGTTTGGATGCAATAAAAATGTTAAAATTCATACGTCGTCCAGTGGCCCAGCGGGCCCGAGATATTGGTGTTTGGTTTGGTATTATGACGGTGGTAACAAAAATAGCCGTTGCCTCGTGTGCCATGATAATTGCCTTCTCAACGAATCTTATACCAAAACTAGTCTACAAAACTGCCACACATGATGAGACGCTGGAAGGTTATCTCAATTTTACTTTGGCCTATTTCAATACCAAAGACTTTCAAGTGCAACCAATATTGGAGGGGTCACCCTATGCCAATGTTACTTCGTGTCGTTACACTGAATTTCGAAATCCACCCTGGGATGAGCATCCCTATAAGAGGCCTATGATTTATTGGAAAATTCTAACAGCTAGATTGGCTTTTATTGTGGTATTTCAGGTATTTTTCTGATTTCAACTACTACTGAAGAGGTTTTGTTAAGTAACATTGAATTCTTTTTTTTTCTATTTAAAGAACATTATTGGTGGCCTACAAACTGTTATAGCCTGGCTTATACCCGATAAATCGGGTAAATTGTTGAAACGCATAAAACGTGAAAACTTTTTATTGCGCGAGCATATCGTTGAGTATGAGAAAATGTTGGCCCAGAAACAAGCTGCCAAAAAACTATCCGATAAGGCCCACACTGTGGCTTCCAACATACTGAAGGGTGTCACTAATGCCCTGAACAATAGTGGATTCTCTGATCCCATCGAGGAGGAAGAAGATGAAGGCGTACAATTGCGCAAACGCAATCAAAACTACAATGGCAATCCTACTAGTGATCATGATATACCACGTGATCATATAACGCCAGTGTAATGATGTGTCCTAAATTAAATGTAAAAATAATTGTAAAGTCTCAATTTTAATTTTAAATTTTCTTTTAATTTAAGAGATTATCCGGGTAAAAAAAAACATAATTTTTTTTGTAATTAATTTTAAGTAACAAAACGACTAACTTAACGAAGTCTAAACGTAACGCAACTAATTCTAAAAAAAAATATTTTTTATTTTATTTTTTACAATTATTTAATCATAAGCCTTAAGTTAAATTGTTAAATAATGTAAATGTTTTTTTAATATAATTTTGTGTGTATTTATTTATTAAAAAAAAGAAAAAAAAACAAAAAAAACTCTGTTTCAAGTACTTACCTTAAGTGAACATTTCTAAGTATTTTGCATGACATAAAGAGTAAAAAAAATGTATAAAAAAATGTTTGTTACACAATTTCTATTTAATTTGCCTTTGTAAACTACAGTAAGACAAAAAAAAAAAAAATCACCCACACAATTTGCCTTATTTTTATGTACAAAACACTTAAAAAGAAATATTTGTTGTATAAACTAAAACGAAAACAATGAAACTGCAATTGATTGAATGAAAAATATATTAACAACAACAACAACAGTCCATTTTAAATTAGTTTTATAAAGTAGACGAGATAGAGATTATTTTTGTATTTGAAATTGCAAACACTTTACACTTAATGTCAACCAATCAATGCAATATTAGTATTAACACTGATTTTATGCAATTCAAGCAACGTAATAATCTAATGCCGCGTAAAACTTTAAGCTGAGATTTAAGAATGAATAAAATTGTAGACAAGTTAAACTTTTACTGAGCGCTGCCCGAGAACGTCTGAGTATAGATAGTTTATAGAAATCGTAGCAATCCAATCCAATCGTAGTATAGAATTCTCGGCATTTAGCAAAGCAACAGAGCTTGAGAGTAATGGAGTCCTTTGTGGTGTATGCCCAACGAAGTTGAAGATAAAGAGAGGCATAGGCTGTTTTCAAAAGAAATGGATTGGAGACAAACTTTTTTGGAAGCAGAGATCTGAGTCAGGCATTAGGCTATCAAGACAAGGTTATATCTGTCTTTTGACACGGCACTGTACACTCAGAGTTTAGGTTTAGGTCGGAATGGTAGCTCTGATATCAAAAAGCTCACTTGAGCACGCATAGCGGCCCCATTCAGAGTACATACATTAAAAATGTTGGTTATCTCGTCCACAACATATAGATTCTGTGACTATGAGAATGAATTATCGGAAATGTGAAATTCTGAAGTTTGTCAAGTCAATTTGACTTGAAGGAGACATTACAGGGATACACAATAAAGTGTGAGCGGAATACAATAGATCGTATGGTCGCAGTACTAAGGCATCTCTACACCACAATTTTAATAATATTTAGAATCGCATTTCAAATGACAATTTCAAATTTGTTTAAAAAATTTTCTCACGCAAAATTTGCTTTTGTACTTCCTCCGCTTTTCGTGCGCCCTCTATCAACCTTTGGCTAGATTTGTTGCTCATTTCTGCTCGTATTCGAAGCCACCTATGTATCTGTTGCTAACAGAATTCATCATTGCATTATTAATTATAAGCTTGCATGTCTTTAACGTGGTTCTTAAAGTGGAGAACTCAACCATCAAGGTTGTGGCACGTTTGGGCAGTTCATATGCTTTATAGTTACTGGGAATATTGTTATGTTTCGCTTAATGTTGTATCTTCTCCAGAGCTATTTTTAACCTCAAATTACCAAATTACTAATCAAAATTTTTAGGTTCTTATTGAAGTATTTTCCCTACTTCTGCACGGGTTAAGTATCGAAGTTATTCATACAATTTTAAGATTCCAGATTCTTTTTTATTCACCTTGGGATATTTGTAAGCCACCTGTTCCAACCTTTTCTATGAGCTCCACTTGAATGTTACATTATAAATCATCATAAGTTTTCCTCAGGTTGTAACCCATTTATGGCTTTTAGGCGACGTACTTTGGAATTAATATCGTCTTGATGTACAGTTACAGCAATTCAATTATGATTTTTGGCCTTGGTTATTCCACTCTCCACATCTGATAAGGCAGCTCCATCGAATGTTATTACGCTGCCCAGAAAATAGCTTATCAAGGGAAGTGCTTTTGACGCCAAAACAGGAATTTTAAGTCGAAGTTTTCTTTTTATGTTTATGCTCAATCCGATTTATGCATCTGAAGAGACGAGGTTTTTGATTTTAATCTGCATTTGGGGTTTCTTGTGTGCGAGGCAGAAAGATCCTCTATCGCATGCCTATCTTAAAGAGCATTAAGTGAACAAGTATTGTGTCTAAGGTAGAGACGAATATCATGGGTGACAACCACAAGCAGTCTAGTTTAACTTGGGCAAGTGTATTAAAGGGCCCCATTAAAATATTTAAATGTAATACAAACAATAATATTGTGTCTTCATATTAACAAATTTCTAACAAGAACGGACTACGATTAACCATGGACTATATGTTGCTGTCATTTGAAGTTCTCAACGGATGCCTAAAGTTTCAGTAAAAATCAGCTTTAGAAGAAATATTCACAAGTCTATTATGCGATGGCAGCTGAATATCTAATTTTTAATAGTATTGCATTAATTACAATAAATAAATCCTGTGTTAAATTTAAGTTTTAAATATAAAGCAAAATCAGAAACGAAACGAAACAAAAACCAATACTGTGAGTAAAGAAATCTGAAAACCACACGTAACTACCATACCATTTTCAATACCAATCACAATGAAAATGAAAAAGTGTAATGCAATTTAATAAAGAAAAAAATTTTATTAATTAAGACAGAACTCAGATGACACTCATAAAACAAATACGAATAAGTTGAATAGACACTAAGAAATGAAACACCACAATAAATACAATCTTTTATGTACCTTAAACAGCAACAACAACAACAAGAACTACAATTTTATTTAATAAAATAATCAAATACTATTATTAAGTAAAAAAATTAATAAAAAAAAAAAATAAGAAAAAAATTAAGAAAAAATTAGAAATAAAAAAAATTAAATTTAAAATAAAATTTTAAGTAAACATGTACTGTTAAATAAATGCTTTTCTACAGCGACAACAAAATAAGTAATTAATTTCTAAAAAAAAACAACAGAAATTATATAAAAAATTGTTAAAGAAAATAAAACTTTTTGCTATAATTTGCATTTAAAATGTGTTGTTAAAGTTTTGTAAAGAATTATAAGAAAAAATAAAATTAATAATTAATTATTAAAAAAATACTGAATAATTCTAAAATATATATATATGTATATTTTTATAAGTAGTATAAATAAATTTAATAGAATATTATTAATTACGAAACAAATAAAAACAAAATAAAAAAATTTAATAATAAACAAACAAAACAGATGCAATAGTTATTAATGAAATATATTTAAAATTGAAATTAATTTTAAAGGCGAGACTTTTTATGGAAGAATTCTAAAGGATGTCTCAGTAATAGTACACATTTTAAATTTAGTGTCAATTTTTTGTGCAAGTGTCCACTCGCAAATTTGGAAGCTATCACAAATATTTACTTCGATTATTAAAAATGGAGTGCTTTACGATGGAACAACGCGAAAAATTACTACAAAAATTTGAAAATTAGACGGCTGGTTACTGACCATAAGAGTTCTGTGCGTCAACGTATTGGTCAGTCTTTTAAAAACATGTTTGCTGTAAGCGAGAACCAGTATGCAGGAAATTTTTACACAAGACATCCATTTTTATATGTACAAATTTCATCTCAAACTAGAAAACCATGGAAAGTGTCGCCAATTTCTTCAATGGGAAATGGAAGAAAGTAAAGTTAATACCAATTTCTTGTACGGATTTGGTCAATTAAAGTGATATGACCTTACAGGTTTGAATTTACAGTGACTGAGAGCAACAATCGTTAAAGGGGCCCTTGTGGCTTCAACTGTATAGCATGATAGCATCTGAATGATATGTGGTGCTGACATACTACCCGCTCAACAATTGATTTATTGCAACGATTTCCAGAATAAATTATTATGAAATCATTAAATTGAGAAATTCTGATAGCAACTGGCCACCACGATCATGCGACGCAACGTCGTAAGATATTTATTTTAGGGAATTTAGCAAAATTTAGGGCTTATGCAAATAAACTATAAACTGTGCTCATATCGGAGATCAAATTCGCTGTTGCTGAAATTTATGTAGACATACATACATACAAACATAATTGGTAATTACAACCCTTCAGTAAGGATTACAAGCTAGTTTCTCACAACACTGATGTTGTGTGTGTTAATTTCATACATGAGTGGCCGGACTCACAGTTTAAAGTCGCCTCCGAACGACAAGTTTTTTAAGAAACTTTTTCCATGAAAAGAGTAATGAATGGCCTGCCACCAGAGTGGTTGTGTATATTGCCAAATATTTTGTTCCACATCTCAATAGTCTCAAAAACATTGGCTTTTACTTTTATAATGGAGAAAGCATTCTTACTGGGACACTCTTTATAATTATTGAAATAACATTAAGATTAGTGCACTGCAGCTGGTTTACTAAAACACGTGCATTATTTAATGGACTACGTTCGGCGAAAGTAGAAATTGGGTGATTATTTTTCTTTGCCGTAGCTTAATTGGGTTCTTAATTGTTTTTATATTAATTACATTGCAAATATAAATTACAAGAGCCGATTAACTAAAACCATAAGGTTTGTTGAGTGTAATAGACTAGAGTCTTAGGGGGAGTATCGACTGCACCGTCATTCCACTTTTAGACTAGTATACTACCCATTAGATAGTCAGGGCACCCACAGCTGGATTCTTATATGTATGTAACTAAAGACAGAGATTTTTCTAGCAGAAACTCTTGCCATGAAAAGTTTCTCAAAAATCTTTCGTTGGAAATCAACTTTAAAATGTAAGTTTCGTCACTCATGGATAAAATTAACACTTACAATATGGGTGGTGTGAGAAGCTAGATTGTAAACTCGGCTAAAGGAATGTAATGATGTAAAAAAGTAAGTTAACTAATAACAATAACAGTTTACTTTCTCGAGTGGAATGTTTCCATTATGAGAAATTAAGTTTTTATTTTATTTCTGTCTCACTGTTCAGGTCTTAGTTTAAGATAAAATGCACAAGACAGCTTTTTGCCTAGCGAACGCCCATGCAAACGATGATGTCAGGAAGAGAACTTATGGTTTGTATATAGAGGGTACTCTATATAAAAGTACTCGGCTACTGACACGTACAAACTTGGTATGAATCTGGAAGAAATCCAAAAAAACTTCACCTTGGTTCACGTATTATAAGAATTAAACGCCCTCAATGCACACCAAATAATCGATCAAGGAAGCCAGAAAGAACATCATAGTAATATCAGGAATGAACAAGTACTCTCTTTAGCAACAGTTGTCAACCTTATAATCGTAGAATATTTTTGTTTTTACATAAAAATTTAAAAAATAAGACGAAATCTTTTCTAAAACATTTGACAAATTTTTTGCTACTTAACTTAAATAACATAACGCGCATAGATAATGTGTTAAACTAGAGATAAACATTGTTTAAATATTAAAAATAATTTATCTTTAGATAAGCCCTTCACAAGGCCTTAACCATCTAACCATCTGGATATTATTTTACAAATTAACGTATCAAATACAATTATAAAGATAAAATTGCAAACGTACGACTGTATTAGATACATACAATTAAACAAAAATTCTTTTCACTGTAATAAATTGTTTTAAATTTTTCGTTTCTGTTGCTACATGGTAATGAATTGTTTGTATAGAATTTCATTAAATAAGATTAATGTCTAGATTACGTTTATCTGTAATCAACTAATAAGATTATGTATCTGGTGGCTAAGCATCTTGGGTTTTTCAATTGCAAAACACATAAAAAAATTTTTAAATACACTGTGCTACATGTGCTGGGTTTACTACACCATCGACTATTTTAAGAAGAAAGTAAAATTAAAGGAGCAGAGAAAAATATTGGTAGAATAATATGGTATAGTATATAGCATATACCAACTCAGAAAGAAATACCTGATGGTCGGGAGAAATTACCAAAAAAACACGATTATCTGCACCGATTATTTACACTGATCTTTACGGAAATCTTTCAGATGTTACTACAAGTGAAAGATATAGAAACTGCGGATAATGTTTAATGTAGGGAAACAAGCATGTAAAACATGTTGTATCTCAGTTTTATTTAGATTGTCCAGTCAAGCAGAGCATTAGTCCACTATAAGACATACCACGATGATAAGGTGATGGATCAAGCTTTGTATCTTGAGTTCTACTTCTTTTTCTCTCTCTTATTTGGAGGGTTGTAGAAATTTTTAAATTTTTTATACCAAAAATAATGCGATCGTTTGAAGAATGTATTCGTTGTATTTGTATCACGATGCTGTTTGGTGTAGATTACTGATATAAATGGTTACACTTGAAATACTACGAGCATAACTATGAGATAATAAAGTGAAATTATTAGAAGATACGTTTTTAATTTCATTGCTTAGATATATCTAAACGTACGTATACATATGTACATACTTACATATATGCATAAACAAAGTTAAATGCTTAAAAAATAAAACATTAACCATTTCAAATCTAAAAATTTTGTAGAAAGTTTTGTATTTATAAAGTATTCGTTAAAATGAAAGAAAATCTTAAAGGTAGAGATTTTCAATTGTAATACTGATCTTTTCAAATCATCCAAGTTTGAGAACTTTACGAAAAAACAACGCATTATAATTAATAAAAGTTATTAGGAGGGAAGTCGCCGTAGTTTAGTAGGTAGTGTGTTGGCTTATTAGACGCGAAGAGACGGTTCAAATCCTCGGTCAGACATCAAAACGATATATGAAAACATATATGTAGATCCCGCCGCTCATGTATAAAATTAACACACACAACATGGGTAGTGTTGAGAAGCTAGGCCGTAATCGTTACTGAAGGGTTGTAATGGCCAATTATGTTATATATTAGGAGACTTTTTGAAATTTATGCTGAGAACATTTGTAATCTTCGAAGAGCTTTCAGTCGATAAACGATACGTAATATGGCAGTCATTTGAAGAGTAGTCTAAAATTGTTAAAAATTTGGGTGGTTATGAATAGTAAAATTACTGATTACTTAAATAAATTCATGGACAACTACGCACCAAATTTAAATGTACAAAATTCGGTTTGTTTAGGCGCTTAAACCAGCAGTACATGAAAAGTGCCGTCAATTCGTTCTATGGGTTCTATGGAGCAAAGTAATGTCAATGCCAATTTTTCAAATAAAGTTACCTTCTTCGATGAAAGTCATCTAAATTTGAGGCTCAGGAACTCGTTATCTATAAGAAATAAATGCATCCACAATGAGCAACTGTATGGTAGGAACTACAAGCAGGTTTGCTTGATTGAGACCAATTTTTTGTTAAGTTAGCAGGTTCACAGCAAAATCACGGTGGTCCATATAGCCTATAGTGCCAGTCAGTGTAAGATCATGATCAGTTAGTGGTAGGCTTGAACCCCTCCGAATTTCTAATGAAACATGCCAGATCCTTTAGTGGAACGTTCGCCAACATGCCCAAATTTTCAAACGTTGTGTCACCTAAAAACCAATGAAATGCGATTTGAAGTGCAGGGTACTCACATAAAAGGTGTTGTACATCCTGACAACTTCTGTAGTAAATCTGATGAGGTAGACCGAGAATCTGCCAATAGCACAGGATCCCCGTTAGAGTGCGAACACAGCAGTTCTGAAATTTGGCAACCAGGTATGTTGTGCCACCCATGGTTTGTTGAATGCTATGCTGATTTTTTAATATTTTTAAAGAATGGCCGAAAACACAGAAACTGAACACGATAATGCAGTTCATGTGTGTTCAACTGGACGCTATGGGTCTGGATGACATATGGTTTCAGCAAGAAAACACCATCGCGTGTCCAAATTATTTAAAAAAAAATTTATGTCAAGATCACAAGATTTTTTTTTTTTTGATTTATGAAATTTTGGTTTTTGGGCGAATAAAGCAGAAAAAATACAAGATCCAATGCGTTATTGGTGGTATGTATAAAAATTCATGGATAATTACATGAACATTTTGTAATGACCTGTCATTCGATTCATGGCGGTCATTTGATGGATATTTAATGCCATTATTAATTAATACATGTCTTCTGTAAGTTCAATAAGAAAAATCGAAATTTTTCCAAATAAAAATGTTCAATATTTCTTTTAATAAATATTTCAATAAATAAAAACAACTTTTTTCATAAGTTCGGAAAAATGAAGGTTGATTAAAGGTTATTAAAAAAACCTTCTGAAAGATTTTGTTTTTTAAAAATTTATAGATTTTATCATCTGAAAACAAAATTTCTATTTTCAATCGAACTGTATAACTTTTCAATTATTTCTGTGAATGAACGAAGAACCATCAACTAAATACTGATGAATCAATATACGTACGCGCTAATTACGTAATTTTTTTTTTATGGAATATGTCGACATTTAATATTTTCTAGGCAGATTTATTATTACACTCAAGAGTTTTATTTTGCTACATTGCTTTTAGCACGTGAAAGCCTCCACTCATTTGAATGTTTATGCCTGACGTCATTTATGACTAGCCAATACGTTATAACTGTAATCTACTGTATAGGAAAATAAATAAACACATTATTTTTTTGATAAAAGCAACAACTAACAAGAAGCATAAAAAAAGGTGGAGTATTGGGAAAGGTCGATTAGGATACACCCTACATTATTAACAAGCCTGCGCATTAATGAGAAGTTTTTCAAGAGAAGTATATGAAAAATGCTTTAATATTATAAAATTCTACAAATTATTTGTCAAGGTTATTATAAATTTCTTATAACTTCTATTCACTCGATTGAATTTTCTATTTTTGTGTGGTTTTTTCGATTGGCATTTAATCTATCATTGAAGCACTTATGCGTTCTGTTTAAATAATAGCGCACTCCCTAGAGACTTTGTATTTAAATCTCATATTTTGTCTACACATTCAGTTCAGTTTAATTGAATTCATTCAACGTGCCGGTTGTTTACTAACGAAACCGGGCGAAAAAAAAAGAAAAAATTATTTAAAATCGCACAGCCACTAAAAAGCCACATAAAAAATTAATTTAAGTTAGACGTTAAGAAAAGTAACTACAAAAATAGTATTTAAATTATTTATTAAAGAAAAGTGAAGAAAGATATATAAATTATTAACAAAAAATGTCGCTCAAAGCTGTTAAACCCAGACATATACTGGAACTAAGTACACAGGAAAAACAAAAGTTTTTAGATTCATTCGATACAGTCTTATCAGATTGTGATGGTAAGTACAGAAGGCTTAAGATTTTATTGCAAGAGTTTCATAACAATAGCGTGATATTTTCGGTTTTTATTAATTCTATACAAACATAAATTTCTCCCAGGTTCGGTTTGCTTATTTTATTCATGTGAATGGTTTTTTTTAATTAAATTCCCTTTGAAATAAAAAAATCGTCTAGTCATCAATAGTTATCAATATTGTCTATAACCATATACATAAATTAACACAACAGAAAAACCTCTTCTTTGCCCAAATAAACAAACAAGCATTCCCCTAAGAAGACAGACATTCAACCAAATTCGTATCGAAATGCTGTATCACTAATCGAGAACGTGAAACTTCACACTGTGTTCACGTTTATTGAGTTCACTTGAATTGATTATAAACAGCTTCAATAATTATAAACAATATGCTGAAATTTCTATGGTTGTATTAACAATTCGTCACTTTATTGAGCCACCCCCACCCTGCAGAAGCAGCGAACATTGTATTTGTCATACGCTTTTAAGACATTTAAAGGTCAAAATCAATTTTTGGTAGTTGGCGGTAAATGTATGGATTTATTTTTGACTTGAATCCTTATTATACAAAAGCTTCAAACGTCATTGGTTTTATATTTCCTTTAACTGTGTGTAATACATTATTATGGTAATTAACTTACTTTACAGACTTTACCGAATTCTTATGATGCCTTGTGTTAGTGTTACATATTTCGTTTGAAATTATGAAAAATTTCCAAAAAGCTTTTATTTTCAACATGTTTAGATTGTATTACATAACATATTACATAACATTAAACTTGACCTTGACGCATAAATAACACTCAAGTACCGTTATTTGATAGAGAAAAGTTGGGGTATCTTCTGTTATGCTACAGCTTTTTGCTACTGACTCATAGCATTTTATTTCCTTCAATTTTAAGAATAACTTCCTTGCTGTATATTCAACTGGTGTCATGTTTTTTTTTTACAACTGTCAAGTGATTTGTTCTTCACATGAAATTGCTGGCTTGTAACAAGATCCATTTTAAAGGCTATTTACATACATACATAATTGGTCATTACAACTATTCAGTCAGGATTATGGCTTCTCACACTACTTATGCTGTGTGTGTTAATTTTATACATGAGTTGCGGGACCTACAGTTTAAAGTCGATTCCGAACGACAGATTTTTGAGAAATTTTTCATGGCAATTTTACTTCATTTACTCTTCAGAGTTTTTGCCAGAAATCTGCTGAGAGGAAGTAGCCGAAGAAATATTTTTTAAATTTTCGTTTTGATGGCTGACCTAGGGTTTGTACCGCGGCCTTACGTATTTTATCGGTAACAATTATGTAGGTCCTGTGTTGAAGTTGCTTAGGGTTGGTCTTCTTCTAATAACTTTGTTGCTTTGTTTCAGTTTCATTAATCAAGTTTTTAAAGTTAAGCAAGTGATTTGACTTATACAGAAAGCTGTCTCTGAAAATGTATTGCGTATTGTGATTTAATTTTTTTCTGGAGTTTGTTATTGTAGTCACTATGCAGGAGAGCTATTTCCAAGAAGGATTAAACTGATGTGATTAAAACTTCTTAATGAAGTTGCCATAGTTTAGTAGGTAGTATGTTGGCTTACTAAACCAGAGGACACGGTTCAAAGCCCACGTCAAACATCTCTAACAAAACGAAGTATCAAAAATATTTCTTTGGCTACTTCCTCTCAGGAGATTTCTGGCAAAAACTCGGAAAGTAAATAAAATTGCAATGAAAAGTTTCTCAAAAATCTGTCGTTCGGAGTCGTCTGTAGGTTCCCCCACTTATGAATAAAATTAACGCACACAACATAAGTGGTGTGAGAAGCTAAGTCGTAATCCTGACTGAAGGGTTGTAATGGCCAATTATGTATGTATGAATGTAATTTATCTTATGTTGAATATGGTTGCTTGGTTTTTTGAAACATTAATTCTAAAAAGTGCATTATGAGGCTAAGGGCTATACGAAACAGAGATCAGCAATGAGTATTCAAAAAGATGAGTAGATTCGAATCATACTCATAATTTCTGATACTTATATGCATTCATACTTATTTTAATATCATGCTCATTCCACTCATATTCAAAGTTTGAAGTACTTATCGTACTCATACTTAAAAATACGCATGACGTTGTTGATTCCTACTCTCCTTTACTCAACACAAGAATTACAAGAATCACAAAATAAGTATGATTCGCATACCAACACTACAATACTCACTAGAAGGTTGTGTGTGTTTACGTTGCTTGCTGTCCTTGTCTTTTTCTTTCTTCTTTTTTTTGTAAATACAACAACAACTAAGACTGTAAATATTCATGTATGATTCGAATCAGTAGAATTATTTATGAGTATCATAAGTATTTTTCTAAGTTTATGAATCTGAATGAGTAGTCGTATGAATCAAACGTATTTCGAATGTTATGAGTTTGATGTCAACGTTGTACTCATACCCATTGCAACCTGTACTTATAAATCAATGCTAAAATTGAGTAATAGAATTTCAATACTGTTGACTCACTCATACTCGAAATTTCATGAGTATTTATGAGTAGTAAAAAAAAGATTCATTGCTGATCACTGATACGAAACTGGTCTTTAACAGTAGTAAAAACATTAAAACCAATTTTATTTTAATAACAACATTTTATTCTACATGACTTATACAATTTTATTTTAATTGCAGGTGTTGTGTGGTTACTGCTTGAGCCCATACCCAATACAGGCCCTGCCATTAATCTTTTGAAAAATGCTGGCAAAAAGTACAAATTCATATCAAACAATAGTATGAGAACCGATCAACAGTATTTACAGAAATTCATAGATACTGGCGTAGATAATGTTACAGAGGTAAACTATTATAATTTGGTTTTCAAAATTTGATTTCAAAATAAATTTTCTCTTTAAAGGATGATTTAGTTTATCCCGTTAAAGCCATAGTCAAGCATATAAATGAGCATTTCCCCAAAGAGAAATGTATGGTGTTAGGTTCGAAAGCATTTAATACCACACTCAGGGAAAATGGTGTAAATATTAAAACAGTGGTATGTACTCATCAAACTTATGTCTTATAAACAGAAGATAATTATTAAGAAATATTTTCTCTTCATTAGACTACACCACCCGACATCGAATTGGAAGATTTACCCGATCTCATTAAGCCCACCGATAAAGTTGCCGCCGTTATTGTTGACATTCATGTCAATATGACCTTTGTTGAGTTGGCGCTGGCCCAACAGTATCTCATGCAGAAAGATTGTCAACTTATAGTGGGTGCTTTTGATGGCGTCATACCTGTATCAAAGAATTTTTCAACACTAGGACCCACTGGTTTTATAAATATTTTAGCTGAAACATGCAACAAAGAAATTTGTTTATTTGGCAAACCTGGTCAACTATTGGGCAAATATCTGTTGAATCATTTCGAAATTCAACAACCCAAGCGGGTACTGTTTGTAGGCGATAATCTCGAAATGGATATTAAATTTGGTCTCGATTTGGGTTTCCAAACGCTGTTTGTTTTGAGTGGTGCTCATAGCAAAGAAGAAATGCTAGCCAAACATTATGCAGATCAACCCGACTACTATGCCGATAGTATGGCTGATTTTTTGCAATTTTTTGATGATTTAAAGTCCAAGTAAATGTGTGAAACGTAATTGAAAGAAAAAAAAAAATAAATATCTTTGAGTGTCATTGTGAAACTGCTAAAGTGGGTGTGGATGGTGTATTTAATTTTATTGACGGCGATTTTAAAAGAAAAGTAAATTACTATACAATGGTGTCTCTTCGTAAATTATGACCATGTAAAGTGCAAGAATTTAAACAACTTAACCCATAAAATGTGATCAAGTTGTCAGCAGTCCTCAACATGTGAGTGAGTACTGTTACTACTTAGCTCAACATTCAGTGACGCTTGTGAAGTGATGAGGATTGATAAAACTTTTTAAAATGGTGTTGAGATTACAGAGATCTTTCACACATACAATTAAGAACATTAGATTTAAACATTTTAAAGACTTGACTTATTCATCGAAGCAGGATAAGTTGAATGAATGATGCCTTAGTCCTTGACCCCGAACCAGTTTCTATCACGAATTTAAACTAAAATATGTATTTACTTAGTATATATAGGCAACGATGATGGACATGTGTACAGTTTTCCTGACTCCCAGGAACGTCAAGATTTAATACATCCCTTTAATTTTGTAGAAAATTCAGTGACTATATCTTATTCCAATAGCTGAAAAATTGTTGTGACGAAAAAATGTTGGACCCTAAGGTTGAAATCATCCTACAAAAAAATTTGTTCAAACTAAGATTGATGAAGATTTCTCATTGCTAAAGATAAATTTAAATACACACTCTGATCAAAAGCTATAGAACATTAAAAAGTATTGTGAAAATGAAGTCTTCAACACTTTACAAAAATAAATTCCAGGGGGTCGCTGACTGTTGCTTTTCAGAGCCAATAATAGCAATTAACATCATATGAAGTTCAAGTAACGACTTCTCTTGAGATAGAGTAGAATCTCACTGCTTCGCTTGTTTCCAGGAAACGAGGAATGACAAATGTACCACATCAGGACCGGCTGTAGTTGTTCAAGGAAACTGGAAAGACTTGGTTAAAGAAATTGATACAAATTAGAAAAAATTGTAAAAGATAGAGGAGAAGCTTTAGGTTTCTAAATGGAAGAAAATAAATGTATAAAGTAATTAAGCGCAATGGACTTCTGTAGAGCACAGGGTTTCCTGGTCGATAGTGATTGAAGCACTATATCTGATGGGCTGTGTGTGTGGTTACTTTGGCACTCAGAAACTTTTATGACCAGTTTTGGTGTCTTGGTTCATTGTTTTTTGTATCACTGCAATAGAACAGTGTAACACGAGCTATATTGCGGTGGTGAGCTAATGAATCAGTAGTGTTGGATACAACAAAATAGACGTCGAGGCACCATTTTATGTATAAGAATTGTCTTCTATTCGCGTTTGGACGTAATTTGTATAAATAGTATGATCTCAATAGGTAATTGAGCAGCAGAGACTTCTCTAGTACGACAAAACTGATACTCTACAAGATGCTCATCCCACCCGTGCTTCTTTATGGCGCTGGGGCATATACCCTATTAAGCACTGATGTAGCAGCCTTGACAGTATTCGAGAAAAAAGTCCTACGTAAGATTCGGTCCAGTGCGAGTTGGCGATGATTTCTGTACCCCATCCAACAATGAGCTGTATGAGCTCCTCAACGACATAGACGTTGTGCAGCGTATTAATATCCAGCGGCGGCGTTAGTTGTATTAGCCGGCAATTTTTTATATTATGTTAGGACATACAGTTGTACGTTGACTCTAAACGTTAGGTGTGTGAAGCTTTAGTCTCAAAGCTTTTGCCAGAGGACTGCTAGGAGGAGGACTTCTAAAGAAATATTATTCTTGCTTGTTATTTTCAACATGTACGAGCTGTCCTAGCGTAGTATACTACTGCGACCACAATAACGCTTTGAATTAAATTGTTTTACTTTTCATTCAATGTTCAGAAAATATAGAAGAAAAATACTGGTTATAAAGTAACTCATGTTTTAGAGTATTCTATAGCATTATCAGCGTCTGTAAATAATGGCTTAATTATAAGGCGACCATCATATGAATTTAGTTCTACAAAAAATTATGATGTTGCACGTGCTAAGCTAATGTAAACAATATGTTGCATACTAATGTATTGAAATTAATTTTCTAATTGAAATTGAAATTGAAATTATAACGACTGGCAATTCACATCAATTAATGGGAATTTGCCAACAGAAATATTTCTGTTTGTCATCTCCACTGTTTCTTATTATTCAGTTCAGTTCAATTGTTTGTAAACAAATATCAATTGTTTTAAAGCATATTATAGCATATTTCATTTTGTTTTTTTTTGCATATGATTTTGCCCTGAATCTTGTAAGTGCAACTTGAATGCAATAGAAAAAATTAGAAAAAAGAAATGAAATAAAAATCGTAGTAATTGATACATACAATCCAAGTTGAAATTGAAATCAACGACATACGTTTAGTTTTAGTTTAGAAGCTTGGCTGTAGAGAACTGCATTCAAAGTAATCTAATAAATTCTAATAAGATAATCTAATAATAAAACAAAGAAAAAAATTACTTCCATTATTCGTTAATATTTCAATTGCGTATGGAAAATATGTCAACACCACCCTTTCTTAACGATTTGACGTCGGAGGAAAAGCAAGATTTTATCGATTCATTTGATTTGGTTTTTTGTGATTGTGATGGTATGTTCCATATGTTTGTATTTCGTGGTGATGTCATTATCAGTTTAATTAAATTGCAGGTGTTATTTGGCATAATTTTTATGATGAAATACCTGGCTCCTCAGATGCTGTCAAATATTTACGTCGTATGGGCAAAAAAGTAGCATTCGTTACAAACAACAGCATTATTTCCACCAAAGATCAATTAGAGAAATTTGCCAGTTGCGGTTTAGACATTGAAGAGGTAAGCTTATGGTAAAGGGAGTAATTTTTGTTACGACTTACAATAGACGCGTTTGTTGGCAAATGGAATTGCTTAGGCGTGCATACTTCGCATGTTATAAAACCTATAAAGTGATTAGTGCGTATAGCAAGATCACAACTGCTGATTCATGATTCATGACAATTGTAGGCAAAATTTTAATTCTTTACAATTATAGAGTCCTTCAATCAAATCATACAGAAGATATGCGTTGTTTGGAGGCCTACTGTTACTTTTGATATGGAGAGAGGATGATTTGGTTTAAAATAAATAAAATAAGAGCACTTACGACCGGATGGGATTACAAATGATTTAGTCAAACCTTGTCCGAAAAAGTGTACCTAAATTAAAGTACATAAAAAAAATAGTACCAGTCGGCTGAGAGAAAGACGCCGAAGAAATATTTTTTTTCATATTTCGTTTTATTCGAGATTTCTAAGCTACGATTTGAACCACGACCTCGCTCCTATTGAGTCTACACCTACTATGCTATAGAGACTCATTCTCTTTTTAAAAGTATATTTAATAGGGACTTACAGACATTTACAGTTGATAACTAAGTGGTCTTTAAATCTCTTGTAGCAAATCGGTGATTGTGCGGCGGCTGCTTTGAAGGGGATGATTGAATAGCCGCCCAGAGACACGTGGATCAGTGATCAGCCATGAATCGTTATTTCGCTACTCATAAGTACTCATGAAATTTTTAATAATGAGTGAGTCAACAGTATTCAAATTCAACTACTCTGATTCATTTGTACTCACAACAACATTGATTTATAAATACAGGTTGCAATGGATATGAGTACAACGTTGACATCAAACTCGTAACATTCGAAATATGTTTGATTCATGTGCCTACTCATTCAGATTCACAAATTTAGAAAAATACTTATAATACTCATAAATGATTCGTCTTAGTTGTTGCTGCATTTATAAAAAAAAAAGAGAAGGACAAAGACAGCAAGGAAAGCAAACACACAACCTTATAGTGAGAATTGTAGTGTTCGTACGAAAATCACTCTAAATCAACAACATCATGCATATTGTTAAGTATGAGTACGATGAGTACTTCAAACTTTGAATATGAGTGGTATGAGTATGATATTAAAATAAGTATGAATACGCAAGTCTCAGAAATTATGAGTATGATTCGAATCTACTCATCTTTTTGAATGCTTATTGCTGATCTCTGACGTGAATACTGTCGAAAATAAAATCGATTGGCATTCCTCTCTGGAGGGTAAACAAATATATCACAGGTATTTCAGAAAGAGATGGAATAAATTAGGAGTATACACTAGCTGTTGTCAATACGAATCCATGATCTCCTTAATGGTTAAAATACCTTTCAAAAATATCTATTTTCTTTAATTTTAATAACATTTAATCGCTTGAATTATTCCAGAACGACTTGATACATCCTGCTAAAACCATTTGCGATTATTTGAAATTGAAAAACTTTGATGGTTTAATTTTATGCTTCGCCTCCAGAGTTTTTAAACAACATTTGCATGAGAATGGTTTTGAAATCGTTGAAGAAGTACGTGGTATTTATCAATCAAAATATACATAAAATATTTAAATTTTTGTCTTCTACAGGATGAACGTTTTATTATCAATGGGTCCTTGTCCGACCTCTACAAAGCCATCTACAGCGATGACCCTGTTGGGGCTGTCGTTATAGACATTGATTTCAATTTAACAGCTTGGAAACTAATGAGAGCTCAGTTGCATTTAAAAAATCCCGATTGTCTATTTATAGCTGGTGCTGCAGATCCTAAAATACCATTCGGAGGTAATGAATTACTGGGTCCTGGTGCTTTTATTAAAGTAATCGAAGAGGCAAATCAATGTCGGGCGAAAATATTTGGTAAACCTGGTGCTGAATTAGGTGAACTACTGCTAAGGACTTTTGACATCAAACAACCCGAGAGAGTGTTAATGATTGGTGATAGCATGCGCAGTGATATTGAGTTTGGCAAAAGCATTGGCTTTCAAACCATGCTTGTACTCACAGGCGGTACGAAAATACAGGATTTGGACAGTATCTTGAAGAGGGAAAAGAAGCCGGATTATCTGGTAGAAAAACTGGCTGATTTAAATAATTTAATTTAAGATTTTTATTATTATTGTTTTTAAAGCATGAATACGTTACAAATATAAAATAAATAAAAGCGGAAAAATAGGCAAGTTGTACTCTAGACATTTGACTTATGAACTCAACAAAGTCCAGCATACTGTGAGCATAGTAATCAGGCATAACACTGGGTTCTGTTTGGGCCATTAGTTGTTCATAGGAACAGCCACCACTAAGCACTAGCAGTGATTGAAAGCCACAGACAGTAGCAAAGCGTACATCCTGCTCCAGCATATCGCCAATCATAAGTACGCGTTGCGGTGTAGGTATATGAAAACGTTGCATTAATAAATCGGCCAAGGGTTTACCTGGTTTGCCAAACGTTAATAACTCTTTGCCACTGGCTTGTTTCAATACCTCAACAAAAGGACCAGGACCCAATATAGTAAAGTCTTTAGTAAACGGTAATTGATTATCGGTTGCTCCACCAATTAGCAAACAATCTGATTGGCGTAAATAGAAATTAGCCTTCATCAGCTTGGCATAGGTTATGTTGAAGTCAAAATCTATTATCACAGCTTTGACAGGATCTCGATCCACAATATGGTTCATTAGTTCGGTTACGGATTCTTTTACAATAACATTGGGCTGTAAAACAGAACCGATTAAGGCATATCATAATAAAAAAATGGTTCAGGTAAAGAAACTTACTCCATCTTTGACTATAAAACCCGCATTACTTAAAATAGTTTTAAAGTTATCCGCAGCTAAAAGGTATATAAGACCCTCAAAATTAATACCTTTCAAATACTCCGCAATCATTTTGGCCGGGTGTATGAGATGGTACTAAAACATAAAGCATTTCTCTGTAATCAATAAATTTAAAGAGGTTTCATCCAACTTACTGCCTCAATATCGATATTGTTTTTTCGTAATTTTTCTATACACTGCTCTTCGGGTCTGACACTGTTGTTGGTGATGAAAGTCAACTGTTTGCCAACTTTGCGTAGTTCATTAAAGCCTTGATCGGAGCCTTCCACAATGTGTGACAAATTCCAAACAACGCCTTTAAAATAAGGAATTCATGCCTTGCTTAACATATTTTCTACGTAAAAATATTTCATGTATTGGACTCACCATCAATATCCGAGAAGACATGATCAAAAGAATCGAGAAATTTGCGTTTCTCTTCACTGGTTAAACTTAAAATGTTCCGGGGTGCCATAACCTGTAATAGAAATACGAATTTAAAATCTGTTAGAATTGTTATCCAAGAGCTTATGTTGCTAAGATCTTTCTTGGAAAGTTCCGAAACTCTAGTAAAGTATTTTACATTCGAAAAAGTAAAAATATTACCCATAGTCGCAGTAGTCTAGTAGGTAGTGGGTTCGCTTATTAGACGTAAAGCCCGGGATCGAGCCCCAGGCCAGACATCAAAACGAAATATGAACAAAAAAATTTCTTCGGCAACTTCCTCTCAGCAGATTTCTGGCAAGAACTCTGATAGTACATAAACCTGCCATGAAAGAGTTTCTCAAAAATCTGTCGTTCGGAGTCGACGAGTCCACACAAGTATAAAATTAGTGCACACAACATGAGTGGTGTGAGAAGCTAGGCCGTAATCCTGACTGAAGGGTCGTCAAGGCCAATTATGTATTATTAATGTATGTATGTATTACCCATAGTTGTGTGCATCAGATTCTTACCAGAAGACTGATATCTTTATGAAAGCTTTGTGCATAAAACGAAAATTATACCATGACTACGGGTCTATATTTAGTACTCCAGTTATAATTATTTGTAAAAAAAGTTGCAGAAATGTTTATCGAATCACTCGAATCATTCATGAGTATTATAAGTATTTTTCTAAATTTATGAATAAATCTGAATGAGTATGTAGCCTTCGTGTTACTTATAGTAATTCCACGAAAAATAGGTATTTAAAGTCTTTATGACAATTTTTTTATATGACATGGGTTGTAAATATATTTCACTTGGAAAAACGATTTTTTTTATTAAAAATTCATGTACACTTCTAATACAGAGTTAAGGTTCAAATGTTAGTGAATTTTACAATTCCAGTTATCATATGGATTATTTCAATTCAAAATTTCATAATATTTTGAAACTTTTTTTCTCATAGTTCAACAAGACCTTTCTTTACCTTCTAAAGTGTTTGTGTGTTTATGCTTATCACTGACTACAAATATTTTGTGTTCCAATAAAAAGTAAATAAATTTAAATAAAATAGTTGATAAGCTTCCGTGCATTTTATTTTTAATCACTTATTATCGTTGCTTATCTCTTTGTTTTTTTTTAATAATTTTGTTGAATACAATTTTTGTTATTGTTACAAGATATTCACGTGCCAGTTACAAAATTAGCCACTCATGCACGTGAATTCATTTTCTTTGTATTTGTTTGTAAAATTTATGAGTTTTTACCGGTGCTTATCAGTGATAATATAATTTAATTTTTTTTTTTTTTGAATTTTAAACTCAAACAAACACCAAAGTTTCACTTTTTTGATAAGAAATCGAATAAAAAAATAAAAATAAAATAAGCATAGAAGTCGATCGTGTACAATATTCACTTTTTACTGCAACCATTTATGGATTTTTATTTTGCTTATCTTGCTTATTTTGCTTATTTTATAAATGTTTTGGTTTTATTTTAATTTGGAATTTTTTTTACTTCTCACTTACTTTGTTTATTTCGAAAATACTTTTAAAAAATTTTAACATTCAATTAAAAAATTCCCTTAAAAAATGTTTTCTTTTTAAATGCTTTAATATTATGGGATCATGTACACAGTCTGACGATTTGAAAGCAACTGAAACTGATAGATACACTTTGAATTCGATTCTTTAATGAAGAATGTTTTGTTTATGTAGAGTAAGTGGTGGTGAAATTTAATATTTTATTGCCACACGATACCAAAACCTTTGCATTTTTTCATTCATAATCTTATCGCCTAGCAATTTCCATTTCAATATGTTTATTGCATTTGCTTGGATTTAGGTGCGGTTGCAGAGGTAAGGGTAGTTTGTGCACTAACCTTGATCTGTAGGTGATCGAGATATATTGCATTTAAGAAGACGTTTGCGGCACTCAATGTGCTAATAATACCGTGTAGGCTTGCATAGACCCAGTCGATTTAAATTTTATTTTTTGAATGCGACATTGAAGAAAAAAAAATTCTTTTCAACTTAGCGCCCTTGTTACAATTTGCCATTAAAGTTGGGTTTTGTTAAAGGTAACTAAAGGTAACAGATTTTTAAGAATTTTTTCATTGCAAATTTTACATACTTTTAGACTTTTTTCCCGAAATCTGTAAGCTTGCTAAGTTGCTTATAGTTTCCACAATCACACACAGAATTCCACAATCACAAACAGAATTTTTAATGTCTTATATTGTAAATTTGTGCTATTGTTCCGAGTGTATAGAGCTTAACGGAAGTAGAGAATGGAAAGATTTTTCGAACATTCGACTGTTTCTGTGGTTGGAGAGCCACAATAAAATTGAGGAGAAAGCTTTTTTTTACTACTGAAATTGATTATGCGGCGCCCACGTAGTATTTATCCATTCAAGTCCGGATTTGAGTCTATTTTCCTTTCAAATTACCCTGTATTCTGTTATCAATCACTGACCAACACGAACTATATAGTGCCGGTTGCGTAAGTATGTATGCCAAGTGCTAAGTGATTGGAGCTGTACCTCCCTCTTAGTTAGAGGAGATAGATTTAAAAACTCATTGAGTTATTGATCCACCCTTTTAAATCTAAACAATATGTTTGAATTAAAGTTTCTAAATATAATCCGTAGCGATCGTGCCTATGCATACATGCTTATATAACTTTAGGGTATTCAACCCTGTTGTTATCTTAGAATACGGATATAAACTGTGAATGACATTTTTATTGGTGCTACAACAAATTGTATTCTTATGAAATGACTGTAACTTTTTCCTGTAATAACTGCATAGTTTCGCTTGTTGTCGATTATCGAGTGAATCACACAGACATATCAGAAGAAATTGATACTTGTGCCTTGTATTGCAAATCGTTTAAAAAAATTTTTACGAACCTTAATTTCCTACCCAAAGTCCCATTCCCATTAAGGGCTAATCGTTCATTAATAAAGAAATTAAAGTATAATTTTATCCTGCCATATTTTTCGTAATACTTTACCATGGTGAATTTCATAAAAATCAGTCTGTTATAATTCCTTTAAAGCATTAAAGTTTGTTGCTAATTTGTTTGCCCCGTATCACATGAGTAACCAGTTGTATCAAAAATTTAACTATAGGGTACCATGTAGAGAGATTAAACCGATTGCAACTTATTTGTTTGTTTATTATTTTGATTTTATCACTTTGGGGGGTTAAAGTTTTAAAAATTTGTTTTGAATAATAATTTTATTCATATTTTATGGATATTGCACATACACTCAGCGATAAAAAGCTTTTAACATCAACAACAAATGAATAATATTTTGAGATCATATTTGAGATCAAATAAACATAAAAACATGCGCGTATCTAGATGCCTTTATCTTTACCTAAATACACCACTAAAGCCGTAAAAATAATGCAGGTAAAATAGTTTATTATGGGATTTAAAACACAGGGATTTAAAACACACACGCAGT
Organism: Sarcophaga rosellei; assembly: GCA_930367235.1. Taxonomy (NCBI): domain Eukaryota; kingdom Metazoa; phylum Arthropoda; class Insecta; order Diptera; family Sarcophagidae; genus Sarcophaga; species Sarcophaga rosellei. Next base: position 81,779,967 of record OV884018.1, read on the forward strand.
AATAAATTATGAAATTGTTATTACTTTTATAACAATTTAAGCGCCATGTCGGTTGTTTGTTTCTTTATCTAGCAGCTGATGTTCCTCATCTTTTTAAAATTTCTCTGCTAAGCCAACTTAAACAGATGTTTAATCTCCTGCAACCAGTTCTACTACAATAGGGTTGCCAACTGATGTCGATTCCAAACAACGTCCATTAAGAAAATGAAAAACATCTTTTATCGATTTTCGCCAATAATGACCTAAGATTGACTAACAGTGGCAAGGGAATTAAGATAGTACTACAGTGTTTTATTGAATAACACTTAGTCATCAGAGAACAGCAATGAATCGTTTTTTCACTACTTAAAAGTACTCATAAAATTTCGAGTATGGGTGAGTCAATAGTATTGAAATTTAATTACTCTGATTCATTCGTACTCACTACAACGTTGATTTATAAGTACAGGTTGCAATGAGTATAAGTAAGTTGACATCAAACTTATAACATTCGAAGTATTTTTGATTCATACGCCTACCCATTCAGATTCATTCACAAATTTAGAAAAATACTTATAATACTCATAAATGATTCGAATCATTCATCAAAATTTACAGTCTTAGTTGTTGTAGCATTTACAAACAAAGCAAGCAAAGCAAACACACAACCTTCTAGTGAGTATTGTAGTGTTCGTACTCGAAATATACTTATTTTGTGATTCTTGTAAATGTTGAGTAAACGAGAGTCGAAATCCACACCATCATGCGTATTGTTAAGTATGAGTACGATGAGTACTTCAAACTTTGAATATGAGTAGTATGGGTATGATATTAAAATAAGTATGAATGCGTAAAAGTATCAGAAATTATGAGTATGATTCGAATCTACTCATCTTTTTGAATACTTATTGCTGATATCTGTTAGGCATACAACTTGAACGAATAGAATAATTTTTCTTATTTTTATTAAATTAAATGTTAATCAAAATGAGAAAAACATCTTTTTAAAGCAAATTAAAACGTACGACTTCTTAAACTTCCGCTCAATTTACATGTGAACACTTACGATTTATACGATACATTTTATTACAATTTATACAATGTTTGTGCAAATTTTCTATTGTTTAAATAATAATTTTAAAAAGCTTTACATTTTTAATATCAACTTTATAAAACATTATTACCATCGCTTATATTATAAAAGAATTTAAAACAATATTATCAAATGCCATTTAGCGGAGACAACAACCAGCATACATTAATTTATTTCAAATAAACATTTACCGCAAGAGGTCATTTTGCAGCAAATGTTTTATATTTATTTAAATAAAGAGGGAAAATTCCAATACTTCCTTTATTATCATCTGTCTTGGTCCTTAAATCTTCAGTCAGGATTACGACATACATAGTTTCTCACACCACCTATGTTATGTGTATACATTTTATTTATGAGTGGCGAGACATACAGTTTAAAGTCGACTCCCGAACGACAGATTTTTGAGAAAGTTTTCATGACAAATTTTTATTTATTCTCAGAGTTTTGTCTAGAAATCTAATGAGAGGAGGTCACCGAGGAAATATTTTTTCTAAATCCATTTTGTTCGAAATGCCTGACATGAGGTTTGAACCATGGTCTCAACTCTAGTAAGTCCACAAAATACTTACTAGACTACGGCGGCTCACTACTTCTTTCACCGTAATTATTACCGTAATTATTGCCGATATACACTCTACCAGAATTATTTCGTCCCAGTATAGACGCTGAATATATTTTAAAGGATTTTCAGAATAGGCCACTTAACATTTCTCATTAAACTTGTTTCACTTATTTTAGAGTTTCAGCGCAGTGTGTAAAGAGAAGCGACTAGACAGCTTTACGCCTTTTAAAGGACCGTAAACAAGATTTGTGGGCTTAGAGTTTCCATCACATACTGATGAGGGCCAACCCTGTATACGGTGCTTACGTTTGTTGAAACGTTACTTAATCTGATAAAGCATGAAAGCAGTCAACTATTCTGTTGTTACCAGTCTATTCGAACAGGGGTATAATTTACTCTACTAAATTGGCTGGTGGCAGTAAGTCTCAATACAGTTAAATCTTGGACTACAACATGCTTAATTCTCGGAGACTATATGTATAGCAAAGTCGCCTATAGGTAATTTGATTTTAGAATTTCAACTATAAACTTCTGGTTTGATGATATGGAGATTTCCGGTGGTACGCTACAGATATATACCGGTAACTTTGATATACTGAACAAACTAGGCTATGGTTTGCATATTAAGGGATTTAATATTAGACTTTGTGTAGACCTGGACACTGTAATGTTTTTCAATTGGAGTCTATATTGACTATATTGACCTGTTGGACTGATACGGAAAAGTAGAGGACTGATTGACTTTTGCCCTTAAATCGCTATGGCATCCATCGCACTATTGCAGGTTTCAATGGTCATTGCAAGGCTTAGCTATAGATTTGGTATTTCTTTAAATAATTGCTGCAGGTACAGTCACTTATTGCCTTAAGATGTGAAGATAATTTTAAATGCTGCCTTTTGTCGTAGTAGATTCTATAATAAATCGGTTAGCGGTTTTCTTAAAAATATTTTGGGTTGTTGTATTGGCATATTGATGAGGAACTTCATTGAGTTTATTGAGTTCTGTTCTTTCTCAAGAGCTGTTCTTATGGTATTGTTACGTTTAACATTAAAATGATAAAAAAAAAACATACAAAAACAAAACAATGGACTTGTTTACATGATCAACAAATAAATAAAAATATAGCAACAATATCAGTATAAAAATGGGGATAAACAAAGTAAACAAACAACAACACTGCCGGGACAAAGTTAACAAAATACACAAACAACAATAACGTAAACAACCTGTTTACATTTATAGAGATTTCGCGAAGGCAAAGTCATTCTCCTTCGAGATCATTCACCAGACTGTTTAACCTGCAATATAAAAGGCAAGACAAAGCAGGCAACTGGATCAGAAAGAATTCAGTCAGTCTTGTGTGAAAACGCGATGCATGTGAAGAGAATAATTGTGATCTGAAGAACTCCGTTGTGAAGATCTAACGAACAATTGTTACTGTGTACGCGGAAGAGTGTAAAGAACAATAACAAAGGTGACACACTGTATTATGCGAACAATAAAGAATTGATTTAAAACTAAACAAAAATTTATTTTTATGTGATTTGCAATCTACGAACTCATATTTTAAACGTTTTTAAAAGGTAAAAACGTAATAATATATCCTTCCCAATAGCATCCCTGATGTATTATTGAAAGGAGAAATTGAAATCTTTTAGTTTTGTCTTCTTAGGTTCTCAATTCTGAGTGATATTTATAATGAAGAAGTTTAATCAGTATGTCATCAGCTTTATACTTAAAAGCTTACAGCTTGATTAATCTGATAAATATAATGATTTGTTAAAAAACCTCTTTAAATAGGCCTCTTGTAACAAATGTTTATACATTAAGAAACTAATTTCAAAAGCCATATTTCTAAAATAGTAGCAGTAGCTTAATTTTCATTATAAGCATGCATACATTTAAATGCATAAATGCTTTATTATTATTCTAAAATTGCTTTGGGGCCTAAGCAGTATATATAAAATAATATAAAACTCTTATCAGCTGAATAATAACAGACTAAAATAAAAAAGAAAACAAAAAACCCCGCATTTGTTTGTTCCAGTTTCGAAATATTTATGAAAACTTGGATACGAACCCAGTGTTTTATTTTCATTTTTTTTTTTTTTTTTTGGTAGCCATCAGAAGAGTTGAATGAACCGCAAATGTGGAAACGTTTAAACGAAAGCAGTTTAAATAAAATTTTCCAAAGCAAAGAATATATTTAACTGAGAAGGTTTAGAAATAGAAACAAAAGAAAAAGAATTATTTTGAATATATTATCAAGTCCTTATTAAATTTTTATTGGTTACTTTAAAATCAAATAAATATTAATGCCCGGAATGCGCTTAAAATTCATGGAAAAAATGTATCTAAATTTGCCATAAGTTTTACTAAATTATTGCCACTTTCCATATGTGCGCAATGTATTTTAATTTAAACAAATTTATTTCAAATTAAAAATGCTACTGCTAAATAAACAAATGCATTAATTTTAAATTTAATAGTTTTAAAGGATTTTTTGTTTGTATGATTTTACACAGCTTCTCCGATAAATTAACATGTAAAAAATAAATTTAAAACGTATTTTTTTTGCTTTCTTTTTCAAAAAGTAAAAATGTCCTGCAGGGATTAATGGAACAAAAAAAAAAAAAAAAAAAAAATGTGTTTAAATATATGTATTTATTTGTATTGGAAACCAGACCGTTGGTAAATAATAATTAAAACAAATAAATGTATTGCATTAAACAACATATAAACACATTTCCCCATCCATACTTATGACCAGGACAGCTAAGCGTATAATTAATATATAAATTGTCAACATTAAACAAAACACGAGAAAAAAATTGTAACTCATACTCCCAGTGGGCCGCATGCAAATACGTACATATTTACGTGGCAAATTTCATACAAAAACAAAAAAAAAATGTTTTAATTCAGACAACAACCAGTTGATATTGCTTCCTACGCAATAGTTCAACTTTTAAAGCTAAAAATTTCGTGGAGTAAATTTAAATTCACGCAGATTTTTGCAACCTTTTGGAAAATTTTGAAATACTGAAATCATTCAAGCATTCGTGGTTTATTTTCCTTTTTTATGTCATTCATTGGTTTCACAAATTTTTTTTTTTTTCGTTTTTTTTTCAGATCTTGGCATTCGTATTGGTAGACCCTAGATTCGAAAATTTCATATGAAACCTTTCTTGGTTTCAAAAGTACAGTTGAGTATACATACAGAACATAACATACATAATTAGTCATTAAAACCCTTCAGTTAAGATTACTACCTAGCTTATCACACCTTTTATGGGGTTCGTGTTCATTTTATACATAAGTTGTGCGACCTACAGTTTAAAAGCGACTCCATTTACATTCAGAGTTTTTGACAGAAATCTGCAGAGAGGCAGACGCCAAAGAAATATATTTTCATTTTTTCGTTTTATTGGAGATGTCTAAACTGCGTTTTGAATCGTGGCCTAATAAGCCAACACACACCAACTATACTGGACTAGGACCTGAACATTTCACTCCGGCTGCCGTACTGTTGCAGTGTGTTTCAGGCGGAAATAATGGCCATTTACCGGGCCGCTCAATGGATCTTCGCCTACGTTGTTCCTTTCAACCGTATTTCGATCTTTTCCGATAGTCAGGCTGCCCCAAAATCTATGTCGAACGTTGTGAATAACTCCAAGATCGTCAGGGAATGTCGCCTCTGTTTCAACCTTCTTTCTGGGCGCTTCAGTATCACACTTAACTGGGTAACCGGGCACTGTGACATTCCGGGAAACTGTAGTGCTGAAGAGCTAGCCAGGGGTGGCGCACTACTTCCGGAATCCTCTTCAATCGACTTACAAATGTTACATACCAAGTTGGTCAACGCGCGGAAATTCTTTCGAAACGCCAACTTATTCTCTGTCAACGAGGAGGCTTTATGGATAGAAGGCGCACCAACCAGTTACTTGGAGTTGGTCGTAACATGATCTCGATCACAGTGGCCGTGTTTCTGCCGTTGGTGCAGATCCGCTGAGGAAGAGGAGGAGACTGTTATCCACTTTCTTTGTCAATGTCCATCTCTTGCAAGGTGCAGCTATAGGTTATTTGGTCCTTGTCAGCTTGATGGAGTTATCGTCCATTGATATCAAGTATAAATCTTCGTTTATCAAGCTTTCGGGCTGGTTTTCCAGCGTGGGGTAGTCATGCTTTAAATGTGCAGCCCTTGCGCCGACCACCTTTTTCCTTCCTGGTTTGGAGGAACTTGGTCAGTACAGGGACTGCGTTCACCTGTGGCGTCACAACGTGCTGCTATGCGTGTTTAAGTAAGCTATTGGTATCAACGCTACCGCTCTAATCTAACCAACTAGACTACTGCGGTTTCAAGAGCTAAACACATAAAACTATGATTCTGATGACGCTTTCATCTCAACACAATATTTGGATCGTTGTATTATGTACGGTAATATAATTCAATTTATTTTTTTTTTACTTCAGAATCATTTGCATTTGTAGATCCTTCTAATGTAGACATTAACAGTCATTTTGTTTATTACACTTTTCCGTAATTATTTTTTGCTAAAAAAAAAAATACAAAACAAGCAATACGTGTATGTATTTAATTGGTATTTATTACATTTTTTTTGTTTTTGTTCAACTTATTTGTCGTGTGTTTTTTTTCCGTTTATATTTGCTAATATTTATAACAATTTCCGCTTAATTTATTACCGTAATGCCGGAAATCTCTACTCTAATAACAATCACCGTCAGCAATAGATTTATAGATGCCATCTACTCCTCTCTAATAACACAGATTAAAAATAAAAAAAAAAACAAGAACGAATAAAAAAACGTTAAACAATTGTAAAACAATCAATCATCAGTCTGACCAAAGAGGTCTAACAGAGACGTTCAGTAAATGTCATTAAATGCCAGAAGGTTTTTGTTGTTATAAATTACAAGGAGGGGAAGCAAAGAGAGACAAAATATACAATATACACTCAATACAAATAAATGTGAATAAATAAATAGCAATAAACACATACATATGTACGAGTATGTATATATGTGCATACAAATAATTGTTAAATACATACGTATGTAATGAAATTTAACAAATATTTAAGGGACGTGCTTTTTGCCTAGTGAATCTCGAGCATATTTTTTTTGTTTTTTGAAATGGCCATTTACAATATGAGGCGAATTAAAAAAATAATAAAAATATGCGATGAAGAAGGAGGAGAAATGGAAAAAAGAACAGATTTTATTAAAATTTTACATTTGATTTGATAATAAATAATTTTCGATTAAAAATAATAATTGACGTTTGTCGATTCCTTTTTTTGCGGCATAATTTTGTGCCCTACACATTGGCTCTATCTGCCTCTAAATAATATAGCCAGGAAACGGCCTGAACACTGTACTCTAAGTAAGGATGAATAATTTAAAATATGAGTTCGTGGATTGCAAATAAAAAAAAAAAAATAATTTACGTTCAGTTTTAATTAATTTCTTTATTGTTCGCACAATTCTGTTTGAGACTGTTATCAACTTGATATAAACAACAACAATTTGCTTTGTTTGCTATTCTTTTTTACACTCTTCTGCGTAAACACTAACAATTGTTCGGCAGATCTTTATAACGGTGATCTTCAAACCATGATTATTCTCTTCACACGCAACGTGCCTTCACACAAGACTGACTGAATTTTTACTGACTCCGTTGCTTGCTTTGTCTTGCCTTTTATATCGCTGGGTAAACAGTCTGATGAATGCTCTTGAAGGGAAATGACTTCGACTTCGCGAAATCTCTGTAAATGTAAACACGTTGTTTCCGTTATTGTTCTTTGTGTAATTTGTTTACGTTTGTCCTTGCAGTGTTGTTGTTGTCTGTTTGTTTACTTGTTTATCAATTTTTTATACTGATGTTTTAATGTTAAACGATGTAACACCATTTCCATTTTTGGAACAATATAACAAAAAGTTTAACAAGTATACCATCTTGAAATTCAAACTCAATCAGCAAAGTTTTTTAGGTGTCCTGCCAATTCGCCAATTAGATAAAGATAGATAAAGATCAAGGAACGCAACGAACTAATAATATTCAGAGTAATATCTTTTTGTAAAATGCTACATTCTTTAAAAATCAACTCTAAAAAGAAGTTGCTGTTGGTTTTTGTAACTTTTATTCAATGTAACAACGAGATACACAGTATAGAGGATATCACAAAATAGGCTTGATCGACATTAAGTTTCTTGTAATTTTTATTTGTATGCATAAGTTGTATAGAAGTGGATAAAATTCCAGCAATTTTTAAAATAAAAAAGTATGAAATTGTATTAAAAAGTCACTGAAAGGATTAAACTACATTCGCTTACAGATATGATCCTACGCATATACATGTGCTACTTAAGTAGAATTCAGGCTGAAGGATAACTGGTTTCAACGCTTCAACTGAATTCATGTAAATTTCTATTAGAAAATGAAAATATGCTATAAAATCCAGGTTCGTCTTCCATTACTGTAAAGCTTATAATATTCCAATCGAACGGCGTAGCCCACAGTATACTACATTAGTGACGGTTCTCATCGGTTCATATTTGAATCTTTGGATCCATAAAATCTGCTGAAGATTCTTTCCTCATCAGTCAGTCAGCGATTGCGAAGTGGCACGTGACTAAGGAAAACTCAAGTTTTTTGTCGTACCAAACTGTCGCATCAAATCGTTCCCACCTGATGAGCGCCTCATTGGCAAAGGCATCAAATATCATCAAATCGAGAAGAAGTCAGTGCTCTCAGTCTGTCCCGACTGTTCGAAACTAAAGTTATGTGAGCATCTCTGGAAAACCTGTCTACAGTTTTATTTTAGTGCACTTGGAAACGACTTAAAACTCACTTGGAGAGCCACTTGACTAGTTGCCCAGCGGTACAAAAGTCTCTATGTTTCATCTCTCAGTCACGAAACTATCTGTTGTCTGGAATCTAAACATGATGAAGCTCATCTTGGTGGGTACGTTAATAAGCAAAATTAGCGTATTAGGGGCTCATAACAACCACATGTGATCTTACAGAAGCCAATGCATCCATTAAGAGTGACCGTTTGGTGCCACTTGTGGCAGGGAGGCATCATTGGCCAATATTTCTTTGAAAATGAAGACATCGCAACCGTTACAGTCAATGTAGACACTTATCGCAGCATGAAAAGCGATTTTTTTTGAACACGATCTTCATGGTTTGGTTTCAAGAGGGTGATGCAACTTGCAATACATCTCATACCACAATCGATTTATTGCATCAAATGTTTGAGGGCCGTTTAATAAGACGAAATTGTGACGACAATTGACCGCCAATTAGCTGCGATTTAATACCGTTAGACTATTTTCTGTGGGGCGTCATTAAACGAAAGTGTTATGCCGTTAAATCACAGACAATTGAGAATTTGAAGGCCAACATTCGTGATACATTCGAAAAAGTACACGAAAATTGGTCCGATCGAATGTGAGGTACTGTGAGACCAGCCGCGGCAGCATATGAATGGAATAATATTTATACACATATGTAAGTATACACATATGTAAGTATAACCAAGTATATTAGTTTATGTATATTATTTGTACCTATTTATGTATGTATTTTAAAAATCTTTATTTAAAATATTAATTATAAATTATAATAATTTTGTTTCTTTTTTTCAATTTTATAAATTTGTCCGATTTTTTTCACATAGAAATACATAATGGTGACCGTAATTTATGCTCATATTTATTATGTAAAATTCATAATGACAAGTATAATACATATGTGACGTATTAGTGATATTTAATTCCATTATTTTCATACGTGGCAAAATCAAAGAATTTTTATTGCATACTTTTTCGAGTAACTATTCCGATATGTATATGTAATATGGTGCGTATGAGTAATATATTTCAAATCAATTAAACAGAAAGTATAACACAGTATACAAGCTATAGTGCGACAATTCTAATGGATTTTTTAAAAAGTTTTGAATTTTTCGAGATATTCTAACCTAAAAGTAAATACAAAAACAACAATTCTAGACTATATATTCTGGTGGGTACTACATCATGGCCGTTGAACTATTTTATGTGGGACGCCGTTAAAGAAAAGTGTTATGCCGATAAACCAGCGAGAATTGAGTATTTGAAGGGCACCATTCGTGATGTCATTGTCGAGATACGACCCTTACTCGAAAAAGGGCACACAAGTTGGTCCGATCAAATGAGGTACTAGGAGGTCAGCCGCAGCAGTCATATGAATGAAGTGATATTCCATTTATTATCGTGCTTTACAACAAACAAAAATAAATTTGGCAAAACTTCAAATTGTTTTTGTTGTACTGAATTTTATAATTTAAACTTTGAAATTTCCCACTCTTTAGTATCCTTACAGAAACCTTTTACAAGATGGTGGTTAATCATGCATTAAATAACTATGCTTATAAGGTGCTTGTTTTTGTGTGTTTGCTAAATTAAGATAAATACAGATACAGACACTGCTATTCAGTTAACCACAACTGTACGTTTATTATAATACGTCGACAGTAATAAAAAATCAATTTAATTTTTAATTAAAAACAAACAATTGTAAATAAAGTGTTTATTCTGCAATAAAAATGTAATGCGATGCCATGATTGCGCGTACTCCCCCTCCAGTTATTTATTATTTCAAATATTGTATTTGAAATGGTAATTCGTTATTCTTTTTTATTTCGTTTTATTTTTTACTTTCTTTGTTTGTTTTTTTTTTCATGTATTTATTTAAATATTAATATAATATTGGACGGCAGAAATTATTAATAATAAATCGTAATGTTGTCACACACACTTGTGTCGTCTACGCAAAAAAAGGAAAAACTAGAAATTAAATTTTAAATCGCTTCAATTCATTAATGTCGCATCAAATATCGGATTATAAAATCAATCACTTGTTAAATACAGCAGTGGATGGGGGTGGGGATAAATAATATTTTTGCATAAATTCTGTTTAAAAAATTCATTTTTTTACCTTAAATAACAGCAGAACACCCAACTTTGCATTGCATTCCATCTAACTTCACCTTTAACATCCCAGGTAGTCGTTTTCTTTACTTAGATTTCTTTTCGTTTCTTTTTAATAAACGTAACATGACTTTGAGTTCAACAACAAAAAGGTTTAAAATTATTTTTCATGCTGCAACACAATATTGCATCCACTTGCTGCACCATAGCCTGGTTATCAGTAAATCAGGTGATCTTTTGTTGGCTTCAACATCTAAAATTTCATTTTATTTTTTAATGAGTTGCATATTTTGCTGTTATTGTTGTTGTTGTTGTAAATTAAGTAAATGTGATGTTACTTTAGCTTTTTTTTAATTAAAAACATGTTACCACATGAGGCCAAAAGTTTATATCTCACTTGTGCCAAATGGAAGAGTATAAATTATCTGGTTTCTATTCTTGTTCCAAATATGTTTTCGGAATACATTTCATACTTTAATATTCGATTTTTTAAATATATTTTTTGGTGTGTTTTTAATGAAAACTATAATTATGTTTGGCAGACATAATTTTTTAAAGTAATTCAGACTTAATTGCCAAGTCGATTTCAAATCATTCGGTAGGAGCACAAAAGGAAGTGATTAGAAAACAGTTGCAAAATAATTTTTATATTTTAACTTCTTTTTATATAATACTACACACGAATAATATGTATGTATTAGAGGATATTAGGGAAATTATAATAAATAAAAGAAAAAACTCACCTCCCTTTACACAGCTTTAATAGCCAGTGGAAGTAATTTTTGGGGTATTAGAGAGAAGGATTCTACTGAATATTTACAGATCGCAGGCGGAGGATATCGTTACCACATGAACTAAGAACTTTATAAGTTGTATGCCGACATTGACATAGTCATAAGCTTTAAACAGCTAAGGCTGCCCTTGCTACAGTATATCTGAGGATGAACGAAAGTACGCCAGCAAAAAAAAATTCTTGATTTCGCAAGAGATCCCATAAGAATGGAAATATAAGGATGGTGAAAACCTCTCACATACAGACATACATACATAATTGGTTAGGATTACGACCTAGCTTCTCACATCACTTATGTTGTGTACGTTAATTTTATACATGAGTGGTGGCATCTACAGTTTAAAGTCGACTTCGAACGACAGATTTTTAAGAAACTTTTAATGGCATTTTTGATTTACTCTCAGAGTTTTTGCCAGATATCTGCTGAAAAGAAGTTGACGAAGAATAATTTTGTCGTATTTCGTTTTGTTGGAGAAACCTGGGACTTGAACCGTGGCTTCACGTCTAATAGGTCAACAGACTACCTACTATGTTGACTTCGAAAACCTCTCAACACTTGGAAAGTGTCGCCATAGTTTAGTAGGTACGGTGTTGACTTATTAGACGTCAGGCCACGATTCAAAAACCCAGGTTCCACATCTTCAAGAAAACGAAAAATGAAAAAATATTTCTGAAGGGTAGTAATGACCAGCTATGTCACCAGTTGAATCATCAGAATTTCTAGAATTTCTGTAATAAAGGGCATATCTTGTTGAAACCACATGTCGTTCAGATCCATGTCATCCAATTGAGATCTCACGAACAGCGCTATTATTTCCAGACACAAATGCCTTTAACAGTCACTGCAATTTGTTCAAAAAACTAAGGCTCACTCACGTTGCCTGACCACAATCTGTATCAGGCTATTGTTCGCCCAGGATGCATTTGTTTCTCATTAACTCCAAGAGGTTTCATTCACCAAGCGCAACAATGCGCTTCTTTGGAGAATATTTGACATTTTTCAAAAAATATATTCCCGGCGCTCCTTAGTAACCTGAATTTTGTACGGATCAAGGTAGAAAGTTTTTTTGTTTTCAAAAATTCACTTGAAATGTCAATTTGTTGAGAACCATGCCGAATTCATGGTTTTGAGTTATCAGCGATACTATAGCTTACAGCAGCTATGTTTGCAAGAGATTAACCCAGTACGTTACATCCCGTACATCAACGCAGAGAATAGATAGTTTTCTTAAGCCGACTATAGCTCATAGAAGCTCCATGATTTTATCACTCGTACAATATTCCATTGAAAATAAAGTTAGTTTTTGTCTTAACTATTGCTTCTGGACGTTAGCGATTCAAATCAATGACAAAAGGGGAACAAAAATTCTCTATACGAACGACATTATATTGATAAAAGAGCATACGTGGTGCTATCCAACTCTATATATTCTTTTCTAAACTGTCGTAATGAGTAGAGCTCTATCGTCTGTGGTTGATTTTTTCGTCTTGGGCCGGAGGTGGGAATCTTCGAAAGAAGATCGCTGCATCACTGATGCTTACATACTAAACCCTACGTACTAAAACATTCTTCAACAACTCTTACCCCACGGAACTGCCGTAAGGTATTTTTCGCGGGGGGCTGGTTAGCTTTAAAGCTCTATTGCACTAAATCAAATTTCGTCTCCGTTCCTACAACCTTCGGAGTGGCAACATAACTTCGGCCATTCTCTGGCTGTAGAATCCCAGAAGTTAACACTTCCATAAGCCGGTTTGGTCCTAAACTTGTTTCCCCGCGTCATCTAAATCTGGGACATCATATTAGAATATGTTTCACATCTTCCTCCTCATCTATACAGTTTGGCATATAGGAGGAAGTATCATGTCTAAATCTGTGTAGGTACTTCCTGAAGCATCCATGACCAGTTAGGAACTGGATCACGTAGTAGTTCAGCTCGCAATATTTGTTCTCCATACAAGGGGATATGCTGAAATGTCCAGCTTCCCATAAATTGTTACAAGCAAAGGTCTGCCCTGTCTTTTGTAATGTGAAGAATCTCCTTCCCAAATTCCTTTGCATTTTGTTATTTAGAATGTTATGAAGAATTTTCAATAAATTTATATGAAAACAAACTTTAAGATTTATGTACATCTCTAATGCTTACAAATATAATAAAATTGGTTTCGAAGGACTATAATTCATTTAAAACCAAAGACTCATATACATTTTAGGGATCATGCAGCTTTACTACACTTAAAGCATTATTGTGTGTAATCGTTCAACTCAAATTATTATCAATGAGGCCTAAATAAATGCAATAAAAATAAGTTTAAGTTTCTCAACTCCTACAATTTTCAATAAATTTTGCGCTTCGAACAAACGAGGGAGGATTTAATAAATTTCTAATGACTTTTTGCTGCCAGCTATGATGCTATGTGCAATAAACTTTTTTAAGACATTTAAGCCTAAAATAAGTTTATCGTTAAGGAATTTGGCCCAACATAAAAATGCATTGTCTGTCTGCCCAATGTTCGGTTGATTGCTGTTAACTGAAAGACTAAAAGACTAAAAGACTTGTTATATAATATTTAAATTATAAACGCGTATGCCAACAATTTCCGTTTCCTTCTTTCCGGTTTGCCAGTTAATCAAGCACTTGGCGCCAACTCAAGCATCATTATCATCATCATTGCATCATTTAAATGCAACAATAATAATAATTGTATTCCATTTGCCTGCCATACCATAGTCAATGAGACTTTTGGCCTGCTCTGGCTATATACTCTGAAACCCTGAAAGCTATAAAGAGAATAGAAATAAAAGAAATGAATGCATGAATAAAAGAAAATTAAAAAAAACAGAATTGTATACAGAAATGTTGGAATATATTCCGATGTGCCAATGTTGTATACATACTTATATAAAAAAGGATTATTTTAATATATAAACAGGGGAACAGAACGGATTATGTAATTAGAAAAAGTCCTTTTTTAAAGGACGCTAAGAAGTAAATTGAATATTTCAAATCCTTCTTTTTGTTCCTTTAAGAAAAGCATTGCTCCGTTGTTCTTATTTTATATCTTTGATTTCAGTTTCTTTAAAAATTTAACGTTTCATAGAAATAAAGGTGGCTGTGAACATTACACATAAAAATTATTGGTTTTTGTGTATCCACAGTTCCATGCCTTCATCCAGAGACCCATTGGTCCATTACGACATTTCATAAAAGAAAAGAATGAAGAAAAGGCTTAAAGAAAAAGAGAAAGAATAAATCAAGAAAATAAAGAGAAAGAATAAAGTCAAAAATAACAATAAGCTCTTACTGCACTCGTAAATAAATTATTCTTCCAATGATATCCCCTAAACCAGTCAATCCCGTTTGTGAATCCTATTAGATCCTCCAGATTGTAGTCCTTCAGATCTATGAGTTCGTCTACAAAACGACTACCTAGTTATCTTTGGCTACGTAGCAGCAGTCAAGCACTGTGATATAAAAAATGATCCATATCTTCCTCTGCTCCTCCATATATCCTACAGAAATGAGAGACATTCATAGCCCATTTGCTATTCGATGCATAAAGGAGCCATGACTCATTAGCACTCCTATAACAAATTTCACTTCCCTCCTACTCCTGCTTAGTATTAGTTTCGTTCCCATTGGGGTTGGTGTTTTGATCCTAAGGTTCTTGCAGCCCGGCAATCGTTTCTACATACCCAAGCATGGATTAAGGTAAAACGAATTGTTTCTCAATAATTCGAAAGAAGAAACTTATAAACTACCAATAAGTTTCACCGACTGTTTTTCTGTTGTAGCTTCTAAAACTGAACAGGATCTTGTCAATTCATCGGCAACTAATTTCTCATTAGTGCTGCAATGACCAAAAACTCAGCCTTATCGAAACTAATAATCTAACATAAGATCGCTAAGTAGACTTTCGCCCTCTCGGACCAGATACGACTGGCGACTTTAATGCCTACCTGTCTCCATCAAGTATGAGTTACCTTCTAGATTCTAATATATTGCATTTTGTGTTATGTTGTCGCTTATGTGAAATGAGAATAAATTTATATCCCCCTTGATTGGCATTTGATCTGCCTGTGCCTAATGATTGAGCGAAAATATTCTCAAAATATTCCTCAAGTATACAGTAATAAGCCGCCGTAGTCTAGTAGGTAGTGTGTTGGCTTATTAGACAGAAAGCCCGGGTTCGTATCCCAGATCAGACATCAAAAACGAAATATAAAAAAAATATTTCTTCGGCGACTTCCTCTCAGCAGATTTCTGGCACAAACTCTGGGAGTAAATAAAATTGCCATGAAAAAGTTCCTCAAAATCTGTCGTTCGGAGTCGACGTTAAACTTTAGGTCCCGCCACACACGTATAAAATTATAGCACACAACATGAGTGGTGTGAGAAGCTAGGCCGTAATCCTGACTGAAGGGTTGGAATGGCCAATTATGTATGTATGTATATATTAATAAGTACTGGCATAGCGTTAAGCTCGCTATTGTATTGTGGTATTGACCTGAAAATTGAAATGAATATCCTGAATTTGGTATTCATTGACATTGAAATTGAGTTCCAAACATTCATCAATCGTAGAAAATACATTCTTTGTAGATCTAATAATGCCTTCATCCGACGTCAAGCCTACTTATTTCGTTATAATATACCATACATAGGAAACACAAGTTGTTCACCAAGTTTGAGTTCACGGGCCACCCATTTTGAATAGAGCTTTTGCATACCCAATTATTTATTCACTATATTGCCTGCACTCATCAAATGTATTATTTTGTAAAGTTTTTTGGTGTTTTCGTTTGTAACAGACACTGTGGGATGCCCATTGCACGCATCGTCCTCGGTACTCATTTTTGTACCTAGTAGGGTAAACTAAGTCGTCATAGTCTAGTATTTTGGCTTATTAGACTCTCTAACATGAAAATATGGAACATATTTCTTCAGCGACTTCCTATCAGCAGATTTTGGGCAAAAACACTGAGGAAAAATAAAAAATTGTCAACAAAAAAGTTTATCAAAAAATCTGCCATTCTGAGTGGACTTTAAACGGTAGTTCTCGCCAGTCATGTATGAAAATTTCATACACAACATAAGTGGTGTGAGAAATTCGGTCGTAGTCCTGACTGAAGGGTTGTAATGACCAATTATGTATGTATCTAGTAAAACAAATACTTTCAATACCTATCATATTCTCATGTTCAATAGAAATAATTGTCCATCGTCACACGTTTGTGTCTGCAATGTTCAATATATTATTTCTAATTAGTTGACATTAGCTGTTTAGCATCACATTTCAAAACAAATGTGTTATGGTGGTATATTATGCATGGAATATGTCGGGATATTAGCAATGTAAGCGTTTTATATTTTAGTCTACTTAAGTAAAGCAACAGCATATTAAAACTATGGGAGACGGAGAGAGAGAGATAGAAAGAGGAAAGGACTTGTATTATTTCATACATTCACAAGTCTTTCTTTATTATCGAATGTATACATATGTATGTGTATGTGAACTTATGAATGTATTGTGTGGGTGCAATGACTTTATTGTTTTTAGATTTTTTCTTTTTCATTTCATTGCTTTTTCATTTTTTTTTCTTTCATTGGAACAGTTTGGCTTGAATAGTTTTTAAATACGATAATATTTCATATGTATGTGTGTAGATATGTCGTTTGCCTTATATGATTTATCACACATATACACATCATTATATAATATTTATCATATTAATACACAGACAATTCATATGCAACGCATTATCATATACTGACTTAAATGGCTCCAATATAATAACACTTATGCATGCATACATATGTATATGGAAACTGCATACGCATACATATATATGTATTTGAAATCCTTTTTAATCCTATTTCACCCACTTACATTTTATGCATAAAAGATTACATTTTCTCAACAATATTTTGACATTCATTTGCTTCAACACAACGCACACACAAGAATATATACAAATGAAATATCTTTGTGTACGTAATAGTATATAGTATAATGTGTTGTTTCATTTGGAGTTGTGTATGTGAAACAATTGAATGACATTCGTATTGCCAACAACATAAGGATTGTCTTTCATTTTTAATCCCCAGTATGACATTTTAAAACTCATCATACTTATATATGTATGTATGTATGTATGTATGCATAGTGTTCTTATGCTAATACCAATAATAATGACAATATTAACGCCAAGTTTTTAACATTTTTATTTTCTCTTTATGGTTCGTAAGAATTTTTTTTGTTTCCTTTTAAGTGGCATGCAGTTTAAGGCTGTTACTGTTCATAACATTGATAATAATTTTATACTTTTTGTTGAAAAGAATTCTTTCTTTATGATTTTATGCCAAAAATATGACATCAATTCTTATTTGTTTAAAATTTTTGGTAAGCAATTGCATTTTGATTTAAAATTAAATTAGGAAAGGCAAATAAGAAGCCTAAAATGGAGGGAACACTAATTAATGCTGTAAGAAATAACAAAAGTTTACCAAATTTTTGGTCTTAAGGTGCAGATGATATGAAAATGGAAATCAAATAAATTGTCGACACATAAAAAATTATTTACAAGATATGCAATACACCTTAGTTACGTTAACCAAACCTTTTTCAAATTTAGAAAATTTTTACAATAATATTACTTAAGTTTTTCTTGAGTTTATTTTGTTGTTGTAACCAAAGAGATATATTTAGCATCTTAAGTATCATATAAATAAATTGAGAATTTTACGCAACATTTAGGAAGAAAACAAAGACATCAAATCAAATGCAAACGCTTGAAATCATAATGAAGTTTATGGATGTCATGAATGGTCTTACTGACTGCCAACTAAACTATACTAAGTATGCGTCCATAAGGACAAAATCTTGAATATTTGTTTCTCCATTGCTTATTTGTTAAGAAAAGTTGTATTTAAAATCGAATGAAAGTAAATAAAATATGCCACTTAAAGTGGAAACTTGCTTTCGAGTGGTTGTACAACAACTTCTTCTGCCACTTGATTTTAATTCCAATACTTCATTAAGTATGGATACAAAATTTCTTATTGCCAACTAAAGATTACCAATGGAAATCAGCAGCAGCAGCAGCAGTCAATTTTGTAGTCATAGAAATTGGAAACGAAATTGATTAAAAGATATTCCAATGAAGTGTATTAAAGTTTCTTTGATTTTCTGTGTAATTTTTTGGCTTCTGCTCCACACCATTTACATGCTGATGAAAACTGGGAATATGCGTCTCAAGCATTTCAATTTGATTTGATTTAATATTCAATAAATCAGTGAAAACCTTTTGTAGTGGCTGAATATTTGGCTTTGAAACATTTTCAAAGGCACTTATTTCATTTTCTCACTTGATAACTGATGTCATCAGGTTTTAGGACGAGTACTTTGCTTGTGTTTAGAATTAAATTTCTCTCTTTTGTTTCTTTGTTTGTTTTCTTATAACCACAAAACTTATGGCTAAAAAACCATGTAAAACTTTAGTTATTTATACGATCATAAATCAATATGTTTCATACTGTGCTTGTTCCTTAAATGTCATGGTGTTTTCTGGGTCAAAGGAAACAAAGGCATATTGAACTTTGATGTCTTTTATCCGGCCATCAGATGTACGAAAGAGAGAGAGAGAGAGAGAGGCAGACAGAAAGAGAGAGAGAGAATTTATATGAAAATCAAAATTTGTTTTCTATTGTTTGAAACGGCTTCATTCACGGTTCATTGCTTACTTGGGGTGTATCAAAAGGAAATGAATAAAATAAAGGCAGTAACTTTGAAGAGTTGAAAAAAAATGGTATTAAACGTCGTTACTGGATGATATAAAAAAATGAAATTAATTACCATATGAAAAGTTTAAAGAGAAGAAATTGGACTCTTAAATAAAATAATAACTGATGATGTTAAAAAATTTTGAATATAATAAAATTCCTAATCTTGACAAATTTTTCATCTTAAATTGGTGCAATAGTGCACAACCACGTCACTTATTTGTTTTATACTGTGATACCGTATACATATGTACATACCAGAGGTCAGCAATGAATCGTTTTTTTGTTACACATAAGCACTCATAAGTACATTGTAGTCGCCGTAGTCTAGTAGGTAGTGTGTTGGCTTATTAGACGTAAATCCCGGGTTCGTATCCCATCAAAACGAAATATGAAACACAGAAATATTTCTTCAGCGACATCCTCTCAGCAGATTTCAGGCAAAAACTCTGGGAGTAAATAAAATTGCCATGAAAAGTTTCTCAAAAATCTGTTTCTATCTCTGGTTAGCGTACACCATATCATAAATTTCGTAATCGCCGGAGTTTAGTAGGCAATGTGTTGGCTTATTAGACGTAAAGCCCTGGTTCGTATCCCAGGTCAGACATCAAAACGAAATATAAAAAAAATATTTCCTCGGCAATTTCCTCTCAGCAGATTTCTGGCAAAAACTCTAAGAGTAAATAAAAAATGCCACGAAAAAATTTCTCAAAATCTGTCGTTCGGAGTCGACGTTAAACTGTAGGTCCCGCCTCTCAAGTATGAAATTAACACACACAACATGAGTGGTGTGAGAAGCTAGGCCGTAATCCTGACTGAAGAGTTATTATGACCAATTATGTATGTATGTATGTATGTATCTCTCCTAAGCAATTTAGTTTTCCTAAATAAATTTGCAGGGCATTGTATTTCCTATTTTTGCCTGGAATTCGTTGCTGTAATAAAGACATTTTTGCACACGCGTTGTTAGGTTAGGTTAAAGTTGTAGCTTTAATTACCAAAGCTCAATTAAGCATGCATATCTGACCGTTGTGATGCCCTGTACTGATCGAATTCCACCAAATC
Source organism: Sarcophaga rosellei (assembly GCA_930367235.1). Lineage (NCBI taxonomy): Eukaryota > Metazoa > Arthropoda > Insecta > Diptera > Sarcophagidae > Sarcophaga > Sarcophaga rosellei. Next base: position 81,800,241 of record OV884018.1, read on the forward strand.
ATCGAGGAAGTTGGTCAGCGCAAGGGCTGCACACGCATTGTGGCTGGTAGTACCTTTTTGCGGACACCGCACATCGATGTCGTAGAGTTGAGGCAACAATGGCACATTTAAGATGTTTCTGTCACGCATATTGTTCATTAACAAAAAAAAAACTGAGGCAGGAGACTGGAAGATTTGGTTTATTATTTTCTAGGGGATTTGAATCTCCATAGTCCAGCAGACTTATTGAAAATAAGCCCGTGAAAAAAACTCCATGTGGGGCATCTGAAACAAAACGAGACGCGAGAAAAATATTTCTTTCAGCGACTTCCTCTCATCATTCTTATAACAAAACCTCTGAGTAAATAATTTAAACTCATGTACAAAATTAACACATACAACAAGAATGGTGTGAGACGTCTTGTTGTAATCCTGACTAAAAGCTTGTAATAACCAATTAAGAAAATAAAGAAATTGAACCGCTACACTGCGTTGTCTACTCGAACGGTCGAGCCAGGAACATTGTAGCTTGGAAATTCTTTATTACGTCGTAGAGTATCTATCCTTCGTCTGCAGACGTAAGCCATGCGTCTGCACATCACCGCGCTCTCAATTGACATGATACCGCGGTAAGTATTCTCAATGAAGTTCCGAAAATCCATTGTAGAAAAGGTAGTCTGGGTGCAGCTTGCCAGTGCAAATTTACACCGATGGCTCCAAAATAAACGATCTAAATAGAGGCAATCCGATGTGAGATATTACCACTCTTTCCCATAGCCAGGCGGCTTTCAAAGTACTAAATTCCAAAGTGAAGTACTCTAAGACAGGGTACAGTGTTCGCAGATATTTTTCTTCCAATCTCCTTTTTCCCAACCTCTTGCTTTGAACTTCGTGAACTTCATTTTACTTTTTTACATAATAAAACCTCATAATTATTCTATTTACTATTCGTTGTATAAAAAATAATGTCCTTGTTATTATCGCCTGTCATGATACTAACCAACTACCATTGCTTAAGCAAATGTTCCGGCAAAACTCAATACAATAACGCAAAACTATTTAACAATTAAAAGTATGGTTTCATTAAGACATGTTTTCATATTTAAGAAATGCGTTAATACTTGTATAGCTAGCTGGTTCTCCGTTTATGGTTACGATAAAATGGTTTTGAAATTATTTTATACTCGTTTCTGGTATTCACATACATATAGTGACCAAGAAATTTCTGCGGTTAGAGAGAATAATGGAAAAACTCAACTTTAATGAACATGTTTTTGTTTTTGTTTTAGTAATTGTTTTTTGTTGTTTTTTGCTATTCCATGGTAGTATATTCATTTTAATAGTTCATTTATAGTTCTGCATCAAAATTGAATTATAAGTGAACGTGTTTTAAATTACAGGTCAATACACCAATAATTTCCAATTACCCACACCTACAGAAGTGCACATGCTCCATACACACTCTTTCACATTTAGTATGCAATCGTATTTATCTATTGTTTACATATACATCCATACATACGTAGATGTATGTGTGGGTGTTTGTTTCTGTAGATATATGGACATGCCTTCTAATCATAATTGTGAAGTAGCAAAATACGTCGGTTATTAGAAAACCGCGACTGCGAACCACCATGCCAATACTACTTCATTTTCATTGCCTTCACCACCAATACCATAACAACAAAATACAATACAGCACTGGATAGCTGAAAAAAAATGTTTAAATTCATAAAAGCAAAGTGAAAATATATTTTAAATTGATCATTCAACTGTATCGGTATCCATATTTATACTCTACTCTTAGATTCTTTCTGGTAGCAATGCCGTTCGACCTCAATTTCCTACATTTTATTTGCATTACTATGGGTAGTTCATTGGTAAGGTTCCAGAGATCTATTTTGTTGTAGTTATTAGATCAGAATCACTAGATTCTGAATCACTTGTTTCAGTTTTGCATGCTGATGTTCGAAACTAGCCAAGTGTCACTCCCGTACAATTGAATTGACTTGACACAAGCCATGCTTATTCCAAGCTGAGTTCGTTTGAGCATTTGTGATGTTTATTCTTAACTGAGCTGTAATGTCCGCATGGAACTCTGACATTATTGAGCCATCCATTTATGTTTGTTTCAGCGTACCGCCTAGCTAGCAGATGCTATCTATGTACTCGACTTGTTAGCCTTGTAGCAAAATTTTATTGGTGCTAGCGTTATTACTTCTGATGGCTTTGGTTTTCCTCCCAAGTCTACTGGTTTTTCACGGTAGCATGGTAGCGATCTTGTGTATGGGTAAACAAATTTTATTCCCACCATCGAAATCCTTAAGTTTGCACAAGAAAATGTAAGTAATTTATGCTCTCTCATAATATCATCCAGCGCGTGAAGGTGCATAGCTGAGATAAAAAGGTATTTGTGTTTCTCCAGCGTTTGCATGAAATGGTTGACTGATATTCCCATTTTAAAGCGTTCAAATAGTTCTCAATACATACATACATTATAGGCCATTATAGCACTTTAGTCAGGTTTACTACCTAGTTTCTCACACCACTTATGTTGTGTGGCGGTACTTACAGTTTAAAGTCGACTTCGAACGCTAAATTTTTGAGACAATTTTAATGACAATTTTATTCTTCTTCGGAGTTTTTGCCTTAAATCTTCTGAGAGGAAGTCGCCTTAGAAATATTTTTTCATATTACGTTTTGCTGCAGATGTCTGACTTGGGGTACTTCCCAATACTTTCTACAATTCAGTTCACCTCATGATTCAGATGTTTTCTTGAAATCTATCTAGGAATCATTCCATCATAATGCGTAGAGTGTTGACCAGGTCTACGTAGCTCATGTTGAGCATGAACCTCGCCTGTTCGTTTCGTATGTTTTGCTCCATTTTGTCTTGAAATCGTCTCTGTACTTGGTCTTCGAATAGCTTGGATATTTAGCTAAGCAGACTAATTTCTCTCCAAATGTTGCAATCTTTCCAATTGCCCCTTTTCGATAACTTAAAGCCGATGCCTTTTTTTCCAAGTTTGAGGTAATCTTTACTACTCTTAGATGTTGTAACAAGCCAGCGTTAGAGCGTAAATGTTTAGACATAGTGAAAGGCCAATGACTAGCCAAATTCCTGATTAGTGCAATATATCCACCTACTTACTCAATAGCAACTGTACTTCTATATATGAACGTAATAAGAACTCAAACTTGTGCATTTCGATAACTTAACGGTAACATTATATTTTCTCAACGACTACTTTTTTGATACGCTTTATGAATTGAAGTTCTTGCTATTGTAATTGCATGTCTATAACCACCCTTTCAGTTTTGGGATGTTATTGGCCATGGTAGTTGGCATTGGCAATAATGATGGTGGTAGTGGTAGTGGTAGTGGCAGTGGCAATACTTGTTGTTGTTACACACCAAAGTCAATTAATTAGTTAACGTAATCAAAATTAATGACTAATAGAACACTTTTACATGGTAGCAGGCGAACCAACAACCAATACAAGAAGTACTACTAGCATTGGGTTGTAATGTGGTGTCCATAGTTATAGAATATGAAAGTATTTCCATTGAACAATAGCAGTGAGTGCTATTGTCTTAAAATAGCTGCTTTCAGGGTATGAGTATATAGTATATACTATATACTATATATTTAAGGTGGTTGTGATGTGTTCTCATGGGTGCAATGTCTCGTTTATGTGGCAATTATTAGAAGGTTAGTTTTCAGTTTCTCTTTGAGAAATGAACATGAAACATGTCTTCCTTTCACAATACCACCCCCCCCCCCCCCCCCCCCACATTCCTTTCATAATTTCTATAAATACTGGACAAGTTAATTGAGTTAGTTTTGTTCTTTTTGTTGTTTGGTGGTTTTTCTTCAGTTGATTGTCTGGCTTGTTTCTGTTTGTTAACGTAATAACGTGTTTTTAAATTGTTACTAAAAATATACACAAAGTTTTCTTCGATACGTTCTAAAACCCTACAACAGGAAATTCTGTCGAGGCGCTAACCTATCCTGGGTCAATAAGAAGTCCTGCTTCACCGCTAGGCTCACTTGTCCCTCGATGGACAGAAGGTGCACCAACTAGTTACTTGGACTTGGTAGTAACACCATCTCGATCACAGTGGCCATGCCTAGAGGTCATTATGTTGGAGATCATACGCGGAAAGAATGCGGCTTCCATTTAACGACTTCTGCTGTGGGTGTAGATCCGCTGAGGAAGAGGAGGAGACTGTTATCCAATTTCTTTGTCAATGCAGATCTCTTGCGTAGATTATTTGGCTATCCTTGTCAGCTTGACGGAGCTATTTGGCAGAACTTGGTCAGTACAGAGACTTCGTTCACCTGTGGTGTCACAACGGGCCACTAGCCATGCTCAAGTGAGCTTTTGGTATCAAAGCTACCACTGTAACCTATGTACCTACCCACCAAGCCATAACAAATTGTAACAGCTCTGCTGTAGGATATATTGTAATCGTAGTTGACCAATCGTTTATTATTTTCTTATTTATCAGAAATTGTTTTCAATTAATTTTTCTATGAATTTTATATGACTTTTGCTTAACTATTATATTTACGAGTATACTCTATACAGTGCCCTCAAATATATATAGAAATTTAAGTGGAATTTAATTGAATAAAACTTTAACGCGTGTATACTAAAGTGCAGAAGTCTTTGGTAAAAAGAATCAGCATAAATGAGTTTTTGTACGTTTGATGTTCGTCTATTCACTTAAAAAATTATAAAAACTTATTCTTAATATTGATTTAAAAGGCTTTAGTTTAGAAAACATTAAGTCGTGTTTTCGTGAGAGGCGAAGTCAAAAACTTTCGCCTCCAAGAACATTCATAAGCCTGTTTACTTTGCCATTTAAAAGGCAAGGCAAAGCTGACAACGGAGTTAGTGAAGTTAAGTCAGTTTCGTGTAAAGACACAGTGCGTTTGAAGAGAGTAATTGTGGTTGGAAGATCTCCGTTACAATATCGAATATCGAATAATTGTCTAGTCAATGTTATTGTTTATGGAAAGGGTGTAAACAGAAAATGTTGGGCATACTACATACACATAGGTACTTATGGTAATTTTTTATGCATTCCAGTACTACAAGTAGCTAACGTCGGGTCACACAATAGTTCCGTTCAGGCTTTGACAGTGTGCAACTATAGTAGCCTACGATTTTCTCTGTACCATTGACCACTTGGGAAAGTATATCACCTATACCATATCCCCTAGCATCACTGTTTAGAATGAATTTTTGTCCTGGCACTGGATACGCCAAAACTGGTGTGGCACACAATAAGTCTTTTAGTATATGGAACGCCTTGGAACGCCTTCTTGTGACTCACCCTATATATGCCCTTTTGATTTCTTGGTGATCTCATGCAATCTTGCAGCCAGGCTATCAAAGTTAGGCACAAATCGTCTGTAATATGTGCATAGCCTCAAAAAGCTGCGTAATTCATTAAGATACTGTTCTTTACTGCTCGTATTTTATTTTCATACGTGGACATGCCGTCTGCTGTAACAAAATTTCACTAAATATTTCACTTGTGTTTGGAAAAATGCACCTATCGTTACGCAAAATTTTAGTCCAGCCATTGATATTCATTGCAGAACTTCTGGCAGGTTCTTGAGGTGTTCGTTGGAAGTTCTGCCCATCACTACTATGTCATCGATGCACACCAGGCAATTCCTCCAATGTAGTCCCTTTAGTCCACGTTCCATAAGCCGCTCAAATGTGGCCGGAGCATTACACAGCCCAAACGGCATAAATTTAAAGTGACATAGGCCGTCGTTCGCACTGTATTCAACTTAGTCTTTGTCTGCAATCTCCATCATAAAGTGTTAACGTGTTTAAAAGCGAATACTTCTTCAATATGAAAATAAATTAAATTTTCCCATAAGAATATTTAAATTTAATTAAAATTCTTATTGAATTTAAAAATATTTATACACGTAACTTAAATATTAAATTTAAGAAAAGTATACGAAGGAATAAATAAAAAGAAAAAAATAAAATATTTAAACAATTTAATTAACTTTCTCAGCAATTATTTGAAATATACTGCAATAAACGTTTTTTTCTTCTTTGTTTTTGTTTTTGCTTTTCCTGATCGAATATATTTATTTTACAGATTTTTTTGCAAACTTATCAGTACTTGAATTTAATTGAAGTGATTCTCTTCTCTATTTCTCTATCGCAACTATAGTGGAAAAATATAAACAGCAAACAAATTTAGGAAATTAGTTCATACAAAATATATAAACAATACAATATATATTGGGTAGGTGCAGAAGTACATTTCTTTAGCAGGTTAACTACAATTAGTCGGTTCCAACTCGCCTTCATCCAGTGACTTATTGATCCATTGCAAGAGTCTTTAGAGAAAGGCATTAGAAGAGAGAAAAGAGAGAGAGGGAGGACTGCAGTTGTAAGGAAGAAAATTAAAGTCCCGGTTTATTTCAATTCAGTCAGAATAGTTTTAATAAATATTGAACAAACAAAAGTGCTTTCTACACTCACCCATTTATCAATTTGATTTCTGTACCTGTATGAGCAGCTAGAAAAACACACACGTTTTAAGTGTTTGTATTTGTATTCTTCGTCATCGACTACATTTAGTTGGTATACAATAAATGTGTTAGTGTGCGTATGTGTATAAGTTAGTTTCCACTTCCGTTACACCAACACCAAATATTCAACCATCCTTATAAAAAAAAAAAAAATGCTTCAGGTTGCAATTGTAAATGCATTGAGAATGAATTTTTTTCTTTCTCTTTCTATACTTTTTCCCTAACAAATCTAAACTAGAAATGTATTAATCGATACACACATATGAAAGCATGTGCTGTAATGACAGAAAGAGAGAGCGAGCAATAGAAAAAGAGTACCATAAGAACCTGAAGTTATGCTTGTGTTGCACTAAAGTATTTTCCACATCGTTTTCAATTAAAAATCTACTAAACTATTGGAGAATTTATTCACACATTCACACGCACTTGTACACTCACTTACTCGCATACATATTGAGTTTAAATTGGTTGGTCATTCAGCAATATACATATGTATATGTATTGCACATATGTATGTGTGCATTGGGAAAATAACAACGACGTAAAGTAAATGAATGGTGGTACAGCATTTCCACAAAAGAAACAAACAGAAATATGTTGGTAATTAATTATACCGGTTGAGAGAAAATTGGGTTTTTTCTGGATAAAGTTTGATAAAATCGGCGTTAATACTACGCTTATTCAAAAATCTAATAAAATCGAAAAAAATACCTGCAAATATGTACAACAGGTTTAGTTCCGTATCAAATTTAAGAAGACCTTCTTTCTATGCAAGTATATACTAGTTCACAATGAAAGAGTAACAGAACAAATGTGGACATAAATTCTCAGAGTCTTTTTCTTTTTTGGTCTTCGATAGATTCCAGATGTCAATGGGTATATCTAATATCTTACTACGACTAAAGCTACTTTCTACGTCATCATCATTAAATCCTATGTGACTGGCAAACGTGGTATTTTACCATAGCGAGCGGTAGACATACTTTGCCTCTCAAGCCTGATTATCATTTCTTTTCCTTAGTTGCTCTTTCCTTCTCAACCTCTAAATTATGGCTCTAACTTAAACGACTTGATCCTTCCAATTAATTCAGTTTCAAGCATTATCTGCATGTATTGTAGGCTTGAAATCTTCTCTTATAATTGGTATCAGCAGCGTTTTAGCTGCTTCAAATTGGGAGCACGAAGTGGGATCAGTATACTTCACTATATTCCGGCAGATCTTCCCAATATCTTCATCATCACGAACTTGGCAACATAATAAGGACCGCTAGATAGCGTGGGTGATTCAATCCCAGCATTCTGAATGCTTTTCTCTAATTAAGCATGACTAAGACACAAAACATTTTCCTTACAATAGTTCCATCTAATGTTGCTATAGTCAACCGTGCCTTTTGAAAATCGATTTGTCAATCATAACTACATGCCCTTGTGACTTAAAGAAGCTTCACAATAAAAAGTCTAACGAGGTCAAATTGCACGATCTTGGTGACCAGTTCACATCACTCCTTCATGAAGTGAACATGTATTCAAGTCGCCAGTGCAGAATATCCAACGTGGCATGGATTGTGTAGCACGTAGCGCCATCACATTTAAACTACATGTCGTTAGTGTTCAGATCATATAATTCAGACCAAAAAGAAATTTCTAATCATTAGCACACAGTATTCGCCGATTACGCCGCCAGCATAAAATCCACGTCAAGTACTTGACGATCTTGGATCTCATGTTGATGATATCTTCTCATATTCAACAATTTTGTTTGTTCATATACGCACTAATTCAGAAATTGGCTCCATTTTTAAAGATGATTTTCGATGAAAAATAAGAAATCAATTGAATGTTCCAGATCGCATTTTATATAAATCAGTTTAAAAATTGTTTAACGTAAAGTAGGTCTATACCACAGATCAGCAATGAATCGTTTGTTTTTGCTACTCATAAGTACTCATGTCAAAACTGAAAGCAAATAATATAGTTTTTATTTTTTAATGAGCAGGACTTAGTCACGACTAATTGTATGGAGGTACACACCAGAGATCTGCAATGAGTATTCAAAAAGATGGGTATCCTTTACTCAACATTTTGAATTTCAATACTGTTGACTCACTCGTACTCAAGATTTCATGAGTACTTATGAGTAATGCTTATCTCTGATCGGACTTGTTAGTTATGCCTCCGGTTTTAAAAGTTAATTGGATTGTGTCAGTTTTCGTAGAGTATATATGCCAACAGCCAGTTTACATTTAAGCCACTTACTGAATTCGCAAACACTCGGGCAGTTCTTGAAGGCATTGGTAGATATGTATATTGTATTTAAGCTGCTATGAAGGCTTCTTTAAATATACAAAACAAATGAATCTAATTTGAGAATTATGTTCTGTATTAAGACACAAATAATATTGCACTAGCTTCCCCAATTCCAAAATCTTCTTCACTACCTCTTCTAAAGATGTGTGTTATTAAAACTGGAAATGGTGTTAAAACTGCAAAAGAAAATAAGAAAAAACTCATTAAAAATGCATGTATTTTAGCTTGGCTGGTGCTATAAAGTAATGAAACATTTACTTGGCCATCATAGAAAGCTCAGGTAAAATAATTGCAGCAGAAGCCATAATAGAAATAGAAATTGTATTATAACAACACACTACCAACTACAGAAATCCAACGCTGCATACAATGCAATGCATACACACAGACAAATGTATGTATGTATGTACAGGTGTAAACATTTATTTTGAAAAATAAAAGGAAATCATTTTACAGGAAGGTAGTAGAAACGGATGTAGTGTCCTGTAGTCAGACACAATACGGATGGTTGGTCAAACGGATGTTAGGAAATATATTTAGTGGCATTCTCACCTCATACGAACAAACAACAGTTACATATATATGAACACATATACATGAACACATATATATGTAGTATATATTCCATATATTATAACGAATGTATGTACATATAGAACGTTGATTGCCATAGGTCTGCCGCTTCGGTGTGCCGTCTGTCCAGCGCCAAAAGGAAACAAATAGTGACTGAAGTAATAAAGTAAAGCAAAGAATTTATTCTATCCCTGCCTAACCGCAACTACACATGCCTTCTTTTCAACTATTTCTTTCAAAGTATTTGCACTGCAAATAATTTACAATTTATTTTTCTCTTCTTCAATGTTTCTTTTTTTCTTTCTTTTTCTTTATTTCTTTCATTATTTTATTTATAATTGTAACCCAGTTTTTATTTTCTCTCTCTTTCTCTCTTTCTTTATGTTTTATTTAGTATTTCCAGTATGTCGATTATTTGTTCAGTGATTCAATTCTTTCGATTTCTTCTCCTCTCGTTTCTCTCTTCACGTTTCTCTTCTCTTTGGTAATGCAGTATTTTAAAATATTAATTAAAACAGTTTTAAGTCAATGGGTAAGTAATAAATGAATTTGTTGTTTCCCCTGTACTATAATTAAGGACTTTATTCCATGCTTGACCATACATAGAGTATGGTTTCCCATTTTACTCTTTAATTGTCCACAATTTGGAAAGATTTAATTGACTGCCTCAGTGTTGTAAGAATAAGAAGACGAAATTTATTATTATTTTCGTAATTGAAATAAATAATAAAGAATTGAATGGCAAATACAACTACACTTGAAGGGAGAGCTTTTAAATGCTTTGTTTTGGTAAATTCAAAAAAACAAAGTAAATTTAATATTTAATTGGATATGATATGCAACTGATTGTAATTTTAATTTTGGAGAAAACTTCTTGAAAATGTTGTCCGCCACTATGCCGCAGGTGGTTGAAGCATGAGCTCCAATTTTAGTCAAATTTTTCCAACATTCCGGCAGATTTCTCACCAATGCCAGCTGTTAATGGCTTGAATTGTGACTAATTTGCCTCTATAATCTTCAAATATTCGTTCAAAAAATATTGACTTAATTTACTTACTTTATTGTGTAGTGCAAGCCTTTAGTCAGGACTACAAGCTAGTTTTTCACACCACTTATGTTGTGTAGTAGTCGCCGTAGTCTAGTAGGTAGTGTGTTGCCTTATGAAGACATAAAGTCGCATGGCCACTGTTCAAATTTAACTGATCAAATTGTGCATATGTGTTGGTAATATTTGTTTTGCTTAGCACAGCAACACATCAAAATTGAATCTTTAAACTGCATTGTATTATTGTTGTGAAGAAGAAAAGAACACGTGATTTATGCAACGTAGGCAGCGAGAATCAGTACTATTTTGATATTCTTCAAACTCTTCTCAGTTTATACGTGTGAGTACAGTTTTACCAACACGTTAAAAAAAATGTCAGTTTGATTTATTATTTGATCCGTGGCAGGGCAACTTAAGACCCCAGTTCAGGCAACGAAATACGAAAAAATATTTTTTTTTTGGCGACTTCCTCTAAGCAGATTTCTTACATAAACTCTGAGTGTAAAAAAATGAAATTGAATCGACTTTAAACTGTAGGGCCAGCCACTCATGTATAAAATTAGCACACACAAAATAAATGGTTTGAGAAGTTAGTCGTAATTCTGAAAAAAAAAGTTTGTAATGACCAATAATGTGTTCCTGTTGTGTAAGTTAATTCGACTGCGGTAGTTGAGCATAGTGTGCAGCCGCTGTGCTGACCAATTTCTTCTCTGAGTTTGGCGAAACATGGTCAGTGTGAGAACTTTATTTGCCCGTGTCATCACAACGAGCCGCTATGAGTGCTCAAGTGAGCTTTGGTATCAAAGCTATCACTCCAACCTAACCTAACCTAACCTAGTTGAACATATGGTTGAAGAGTAACATTTCCGATTGCATTTTTGGTGAAGACAGTTCATTGACTAGTTGCGGGAAACCTGATCTAAAAATTGAAGTATATGTTAAAAATATAACTGGACATGATGTCACCAATGGTCTAGCTATGGTACACCAGTTGCTGAAAAGCAACATAAAATTTTTGTAATTTTTAAAACAAGACGGTTACGTTAGCTTCTGAGAGATGACTGCGACATGACAGTGTTTTAAATAATTTAAACAAGTTTGGATACTCAAAGAAGCTCTATGGTTGAAAGCCTCTGCAGTGAACATTAACTCCAGCGATACGCTACGGAAATGTATGGAGATCAAAGCACTTTTATAAACTATCATCAGCAGCCACCAAAAATGTGTTTAATTGGAGAATATTAAATGAAAAACATTATGCCCTAGCGATTTTGAGGGAGGTGACGTTAATTGCCCTACGATGTTGCCTTTTGACGCTGTTAGACTTTCTGTATTGGTGTATTCGAAAACACCACAAACCACAGCGGTCCTAAAATGCCAACATAACCCATGCCATTGTCCAAATTAACTATGATTTATACGCCAGAGTCCTGGAAAATTCAAAATTTCGAATGCACTCTAACCCTACGAGTCACATACATACATATATAATTGGTCATTACAACCCTTCCGTCAGGACTATGAACCTAGTTTCGTACACCACTTATCTTGTGTGTGTTAATTTTTACATCTTAGTGGCGGGACCTACAGTTTCAAGTCGACTCAGAACGACAGATTTTTCTGAGAAACTTTTCATAGCAATTTTTTAGTTACCCTCAGAGTCTTTCCCAGAAAACGGAGTCACCGAAGAAATATTTTTTTATATTTTCGTTTTGATGTCTGACCTGGGGATTGAACAGTGGCCTTACATCTAATAAGCCAACACACTACCTACTAGACTACGGCGACTTCAGGAGCCACTTCTAGGAGCCACAGCGGTCATAAAAAGCTAACATAACCCATACCATCGATCAAATTCAGTCTGATTTGGACGCCAGAATCATGGAAAATTTCAAATTTCAGATGCTTTCTACCTTTAGAAGCCACAGCGGTCCTAAAAATCCAAAATGACCCATACCAAGGACCAAAATCACTGTGATTTATACGCCAGAATCATGGAAATTTTCAAATTTCTAATACTCTCTATCTCTTCTTTTTTTTTTTTTTTCATTTATTTATTTATTTATTTATCATTAATATAATACATACATGAAAAAAATTTAATATAACCCGCTAAGCCATTGGCTTGTCAGCAGGAAAAGAGAATTAAAATTTTCTAAATATATTATATAAATTTATGAATTCATTGCGAACTTAAAAAATATTTTTTCAAAAGTTTCTTTCTTTTAAATTCATTATTTTCATTAATTATATGTGTTGGTATCTTATTACAAATTGTTGGTAACATGACGCTTAGCTCATTTCTGCCATATTCATTAAAAAATTGTTTTACTTTATACCTTCCTTGAGCTCGACGTCTTGTACTATATCGGTGATCGATGACATCAAGAAACCTATTGTCTTTATGAAATTCATTTATTAATGTGAAGTAGTAAATACTTTTAATGTTTAAAAGGTTGAGTTTAGAGGCTAGATTGTTTGAATTGTTTATTGCTGTGTTTGCAGTTGTATTTGTAGTTGTGTTTGTTGTTTTGTTTGTTGTTGTGTTTGTTGTTATGTTTGTTGTTGTGTTTGTTGTTGTAGTGTGTGCTGTTGTGCCTACTGTTGTGTTTGTTGTATCTGTTCTTGTGTTGTTGGTTGTTAACGATGTGCTGTTTGTTTGCAAATTCCAGGTTACTGATACGATGTTATTAGGGGACGAGTTGTTGACTGTATTGACGGAAATATTTCGTTGTATTGTATCTGGGCGTATGTTGTTGGATCTGTTAAGTGTAGTATTGAAGTAAAGTGTTGTGTTGCTTTGAATGTTGTTGCTGCTATCATTTAGTGGGTGATTGTTGTTATATGTGTTATGTAAGAAATGGTTATTTTTTTCAAGAATTTTTAGTAATTGATTTTGTGTATTTTGTAGTATTCTACAATGTGTTGAACCTCCCCATGCAGTGATACCGTGTCGTATGTAAGATTCGGCCAATGAGTGATACGCTTGTCTTAGAACATCGTTTGTAGAGCAGTAACTTAAATGATAAAGCATATATGCAGATTTGCGTAGTTTCTTTTGTAGATTTATAATATGGGTCTCCCACTTAAACTTATTATCAACATATACTCCTAAGTATTTGTACGTTTCCACTAATTCTATATTTGTGTCGCACCTATCGTCTATTGTATTAGGGTTTTTGGCACTTCTGTGAATACATTCGTAATTGTGAAATTTTAAATATATATTTGACTGTGTAAGATGTGGAGGTTTTATATGCATAATTTTCGTTTTTGTCGCGTTAATAATTAGGCCATTGTCTGAAGCCACAGCGGTCTTAAAAAACCATCGTAACCCATGACACTTACTAAATTCAGTCTGATTTGTATGCTAGTATCTTCCATGAATCATGGAAAATTTGAAAATTTCTGATACTCTCTACCTCTAGAAGTCTAGAAATTTAAAATTTCGAATGCTCTCTACCCCTGAAAGCCGTGGCAGACAATTGAACGTTTGGAACAATGGTAGACTACACACATGATTGCATCAATAGATGTTTCAAACAAATACAAAATTTCGCTGATGGCTTACACATTTAATGATGGCATTTATTTACATTTAAAGATAAGAAGAGCCTAATTAAGGATCCGATTGTAAATTCTATACAGCTAGATATATGGTAGGCAGCCTTTGTTTCATATTGAACAGCATTTGACAAGGCTATCTTGGCCAGTATGCTAGGTTTGTAAACAAAATTTGAAGCTCTTGTTCGAATGCTGCTTTTAAAGAAGAAGTCTAAAGTAAACAATATAGTATTCATAGTACTCAACTCATTATATTTAAATGAAGCCAAAACTAAATTTAGAAACTTTTCTTTAAAACAATCATTTATTTTTTTTTTCTATTTTTACAAAAGAAATTTGAATCTTCAACTATTATTTCCAAGGTTATAACATCATTTGCAGGCATACAGTCATTTGCTTTATAGTTCAAGTATTTTCAATTACATTTCATTACCGTGCAATACAATCATACAAACACACATACATATGTACATACATAAAGCATTTGTCCTTAGTATAGCTGGAAGTGTATATGAAAGTGAAAGAAGTGTGTGTGTGTGAGTTTATTTGTACACCTTGAATCTGTCTAGTGATGATAACACAACGCATTGTTAGGCTTTAGTGCCTGCCTTATGCTTATTTTAGCATAATTTTCCTTTATTTCTACAAAAAAAAAATCTACTTTTTTTCTTCATTTTTCCCATCTAGTTTTTGTTGAATTTTTTTTCTTCCATTTTCCCATTTTGTTTTTTCTTTTGTTTTTTTGTTTTATCTGGCCATATTTGCCAGCACATTAATCAAAGTAAAAAATATGCAGGCAAATTTACAGTCAGCACAAGAAAGAATGCCAAAGATGAATGGAATGAAAATTCACTCAGAATCTGTATATGAGCACAAAAGGCTAAAATTGAAAATGATATGAAAGCGAAAGCCTGAGTGAGAGCTACATAAGTATGGAGGTAGGTGGCAAGGAAATAAAAAAAAGAAAAGAAAGCAAGTTGGAGAAAAATGATATCATTAGGGAGCAAAAAAAAAAAATACAAAAAACGACAGCAGGATTGTATTACATACATACAGGCAGTCAAGATGGAATATGAGACGTATATGACTATGACCAGACATAATTTATCTTAGAGGCGGAAATAAAGTAAGGGTTTGGAGGTAGAATGTGCATTACAGTACGAGCAAAAACCAGAACAGTCTAATCAATTTGGAAATTTTTGGCTACGTTGTCGCAGTGTGTATAATTTTTTGTTAACAGTCTTCTACTAAGGAGGAAGAGGTTTTAAAAGCATAAAATACTTTTGGTCTCCAGACCGATATTTCTATATTTATCAGTCGACTGCCCGGATAGGATGCCAAAAGGAAGTGATATTCATATCCCTACGAATGACCAAATACTATAGATCTGCTGGCTTATAATGGTGCCACATGCAATGCGTCTCGATTAAAAGTTACAGAGCATTTGGTCATTGTGTGATCATAGTCGAAAACAAATATGTACTTCGTTTTGCCCTGCAAGATCCATCTTAGTAGACTTCCGTTCAATAGCACTAAAGGCATCATTAACATGTCGCTTGGAACGCCCTATGATGTCAATATCGTCAGCGTACGCAAGCAGCTGGACGCTTTTTTTAAAAATAGTGCCATTGCGATTCACTCTCCATGACGAAGTTGAAGAGGTCGCATGATAAGGGATCGCCTTGCCTGATACCTCGCGCAATACCCAAAGGTTTGGAGAGATCCATTCCTACCTTGACGGAGCTGCAGGAATTGCTCAATGTCATTCTGCATAGCCTTATCAGCTTCGCAAGTATACCGACATTGCAGCAAAAACACTATTCCTTATGGGGCTATCGAAGACTGCCTTTTAGTCGACAAAGAGATGGTGTGGCTCGGCTTGTTTTTCGTGGGTCTTTTCCAGGTTTCGACGTAGTGTGAATATCTGGTCGATGGTGGACTTGGTAGGACTGAAGCCGTACTGATAAGGTCCAATCAGTGTTTTGAAGAATGGCTTCAGTCGTTCACACAATACACCTGTAAGAACCTTATATGCGATAGGGAGAAGGCTTATACACCTGTAGTTGGCGCATGCGCCCTGCTAACTCATTACTTCCGGTCATAAACAATTCAAAGCGGAGGATATCAGACCTGCAGCTTTATTGTTTTTCAGACGCATAATCACGACTTTGACCTATTCATGGCTAGGCGGTGGAATCTCCACGCCATCATCATTGATCGGGTTGGGAACATCATCTCTAAAGGCGGTATTGTTTCCGCCATCGCCTTGTAGCAGAGTATAGAAGTGTTTCCTCCACAACCTCAGCACCCCTTGCGAACCTTTTTCCAAGTCTGCATTCTCTTCTTTGCAATATATCCTTCTGTTAGACGCTTATCTTTTTGATAGAATTTTTGAGCAACTTCCTCACGCCCACGCCTTTCCTGCTCAGATATGTTGTGTGTGTTAATTTTATGCATGGGTGTCGGGACCTACAGTTCAAAGTCGACTCCGAATTACAGATTTTTGAGAAACTTTCTGCAAGAAATCTGCTGAGAGGAAGTCTCAATGACCTGGGGTTGAACGTCTAATAAGCCAACACACTACCTACTAGACTACGGCGACTTCCAGTAAGTGTAAGTAACTGACCATATTATGTCTTACCATTTGACCATTACCATTTAATAATTCCACAAACAACTTAATCAAATCTAATACTTACGTTCCATTTAAAGGTGCCACAAACTTAATACATAATCCAATTTGCCTTCCCTTTTTGTAGGATACACTATTACCCACGATAAACTCTATAAATTTAAGAAACAAATTTCACTATTGAATTATAACCGGCGACAAAATATGTGAATGTGACAGAGAAAGATTACAGTGAGGCTGTAATGATGATAAAGGACATGATGATGATGTTGCAACAAGAGCAGCAGCGTCTACAATAAGCCGCACAAAAACTAAAGTGGCCGTAATATTCAAAAAAGAAAATAAAAATCCCTGGTCTTGCCAATGAAACTTGCGTTTTAAGCGTTTCATTGTGCCGAGAATACATTGACGGCATTTAACGGCTGACATTTGAGAATGAAAAAACAAAAAAAAAACAAAAAATTAAAAACAGATTCAAAGATTTTAAACTGAAATCCTAGCAGTGGCAGTAACATTAGCGTCAACAGTCATTTGCAGTAGAAAACCGCAACTCTACTACAAAACTTAAGCCGCAACATCAGCAACCGCTTGTTGTTGTTTTTTGTTTTTTTTTTGTTTTCATATTTCAACGCAGCACCAGTACCAGAGTAATAAAGGGTGCAACGAGCTCAGGAATAAATATGTTTTGCTGCACACAGGCATACATAAACTTATATAAAGGCAATCTTTTAGTATGTTGTTGTCATTGCTATTTTTTGTTGTTGTAATCGTTGTTGCCTTTGTTGCTATTAATGGTGAAATTTTGAAGTATAAGAGGATCTAAAACCATATATACCTTGTTGTTGTCGCTGCTGCTCTACGTTATGCGTTAATATTGCATGTGTTAGAGAGAGGGTTATGAAATGTAATTTTTTTTGCCGCTGTTTATTAGTTTGTATACATACATACATGCTTGTAATGTCATATGTACATACATATGTATGTATGTATGTTTGTATTTCAAGTTATAATTTCACTGTTAGAAATCTTCTTCTTATGTTGCACCCTATATTCTAGCTTTATGTTTCGAATGAAACTAAAGGACGGGTCATCTGTGGGTTTAAATTTGAACCAACGGTATTTTCCAATTTGGCAATACTTATGTCATTCTATTCTGCCACAAAATTCAGTATATTATCTAAACAGAACGTAATGAATCGATTTACGCCTAATATGCACTTTTATTGAGTCATTATTCGGTTTATTGAGTACAATATTTTAAGTGTTCAGACATAACAATATACGCAGTACAGCTACTTATTTAATATTCATTTGACAGCTGGTTGTTTCAACAACATTGTGCAATAATTAATTGAAACTTTATATGAAATATTGAGCTCAATAATGGCGTTTATTGCGGTTTACGCAATAAAGGTGCATATCTGAACACCGTATAAGCAACGTTGAAATTTATTGGGCCAACGATAAACTGCACGATGAAACGGATGAAACTCTTTTTCTTCTTGATGGGTACGTTAATAAGCAAACTTACACTATTTTGGCCTCAGCAAATCCACACGTGTTCTTACAGAAGCCAATGCAGCCATTACGAGAGACTGTTTAGTGCGACTTGTGGAGCAGAGTCATCATTGGCCCATAATTCTTTGAAACTGAGGACGACGCAATCATTACGATGAATGGAGACATCTATCGTACCATGATAACTGCTTTTTTTTTGTACCCGCTCGTCATGATATTAAAGTGAACGATGCCACACATCTCATGCCACAATCGGTTTATTGCGTCAAACGTTTGATGGCCGTTTAATTAGCTGAAATATTGATTTCAAGCGCCCGCTAAAAAGCAGCGATTTGACACCACTGCTGTATTTCAATGGGGTGCCGTTAAAGAAAATTTTTATGCCAACAAACCAGAGACAATTGAGCATTTAAAGGCCAACATTCGTAATGCCATTGCCGAGACTCAAGATGTATCCGAAAGCGGTTGAAGAAATCTGTAACTTTTTAAAATTTCTGACTTTCAATTGAAAGTATTGCTTCTTTTACTTACTGTATTTAATTTGAAGGCAAAAAGTGTGTTAATCAAGCAATATTTTTTGTGGGAAAAATTTATCATACAAACCAAGACTAAATTTGAATACATTCAAGAGAAAAGTAGGATCAGAAGCCGCCAAGGTTATTGGCCACCAGATGCCACAAATTTGTTTAAAATAAATCTCGATATTATATTGAATTTTCGGAGGTGGAATCAGCGAGAGATTGTTGATGTCAAAAGTAACTAACATGGAGGTATTCACGATTTAGATTATTTGGACTACCTTCTGGTAGTATTTATCGCCACACAGACTAATAATCGGAATGTCATCGCCTTTAAGGAGAACTCTTCATTCTCTCTCACACTCTAACTGATTTTCAAAGTATCCTTAGCGAGTGGCTGCTTCTATGTATTATGGCTTTCCCTAAAGCATTTTTGTAGGGTATTATGATTGTTTTTCCCCTATTTTTTTTTCTGTAAACAGATGAAAAAAGATTTATTTTTTCTCATTTTTTTCAGCTGTTGTTGATGACTATGACTCTAAAGCTGAGGTTGCTGTTGAACGGGAACGTGGACTAGAATGTTAACAACAATGACTTTGGCCACAATGATTTTGTAGTTATTGCAGATGATCATTATGATGATGGCAATTCTGATGACAACAACAACAACATCGACGACAAACTAGAAAATCATAATAAAACAAAATAATGATAACAAACATGATGATGATGATGATGTGGATGATGACTACAAAGGAGATAATGCTGATGTTGATGATAATGATGTTGATGACAGTTTGTTGAGTATAATATCTCATAGAAAATATATTCGTACAATTATTCGTACTAAAAACCTAACCTGCAGGCAGTTGACATTTCAAGGGGCAATTCTTCAACAATGTCATCATTTACTAACGTCAAATAATCTGAACGCACATACAGCCACAACATTTCTCTACATATATGTATGTACGTTTACAGTTTGTATGATTATATAAAGCATACATACATTGTTCTATACGTATACGTACACGTGTATGCGTTCATTTTATAGTCCATATAATTTGGATATACGTCTGCATGTGTATGTGTTTGTGTGTGTTTCTGTTTTCATTTGGCCACATTCTATTCATTCCATACATTATTTGATAAGAGAATAGAAAAATGTTTCCCAGTCTGATTGTTGTGTGCGTTCAGTAATAAACCCAATGAGTAGGTTACAATTTATTGCCATTTACGATATTTATTTAAAACAATTATTTTAAATTATTCTTTAGAAAATTTTGCATAAATTTTTTCTTTTTTTATAAAATTATTTCATAACCTTGTTAACTTAAGTCATAAATTTTATTTGCATTCTAATTGTATGCGAGAGGTTTTCTTTTGTGCTTAAAAATGAAATAAATTAAAAGCGTGGCAATGCCTATTGAGTTGCGCGATTTTTCCTGAAAATGTTTTGATTTACTCGGATTCCTAGGCAGCTATTAAGTTCCTAATGAACGTACTTTCAACGTCCGTCCTTGCCAACGAATGCCGAGGATTCCTTGTAGAAATTTCAAAGGTAACTCTTGAGATAATGTTGGAAATTGCTAATAAGCTAGCCAGAGCCGTGTTACGGCGCTTAGGTATTCCCATTGCTCCGATTAATTTGGATAATGTCCATTCGCTTTACGATGAGGCTCAATCTCGTTAGCAGCGGGAAGGTATGTGCAACATTGGCAGATTCTGCTATACGCGATGGACAAGAAGAGGGCTGACTCATTACATACATACATATACAATTGGTCATTACAATCCTTCAGTCAGGATTATGGACCTAGTCTCTCATACCACTTATGATGTGCGTGTTAATTTTATACATGAGTGGCGGCACAGTTTAAAGTCGACTCCAAACGACAGATTTTTGAGAAACCTTTCATTGCAAATTTTGTTTGCTTGAAATCTGCTGATAAAAAGTCACCGAAGAAATATTTTTTTAATATTTTCGTTTTGATGTCTGGCCTTGGGTTTGAACCATGGCCTTACGTCTAATAAGCCAACACACTACCAACTAGACTACGGCGATTGCTGACTGGATCATTTCTGTCGTTAAATCGTAAGGATATCCATCGCACAATAGCAGGCATGTTGAAAGACTCGGCATTAAAACTAATTACATCTACAGGAGCCATGGGTTTCAGGAGCAGGAGCAGACTATTTTCTGATATCGTTGACCGAGCTCTTTAATATAACGTTTGTTGCAATAACAAATAGGGATTGTGGTATAATAACGGGTGTAATTACTTAGAAAACATAAGAACGTTTATCAAATACTAGGTAGTAAGTTATCCTAACATAGTGGAGGTTTTCAGGACAGACATTATATGATTGTATGTTAGCTTAAGTGTATGGGCACATTACAACTATTCTATGGAGCAGTTTGGATAATATTAAGCCGCAGATAGCTTTTAAGAACAGGGCTGCTTCAGTAATATGTTACTGTTGAATGTGATAGAATTTGTTAGGTTTCCAAGGGACACAAGTGGGTCTAAATTAGATAGTCACATTTGTAGAATGTCACAACGTGGGGCATCAGTAGAAATGCAAAAGGAGAAACATATTTTCGGATAAGCATATACATATAAGTTGAGGATAGTACAATATATCGGTTCATACTTCTACACGTTAATAGAATACAGTAACAGAAGCGCCCACAAAAAAAATTAAACAATCGTGGTTGATTCATTAGTTTCAAGTGGATGACCACCAAATAACTGTGTTGCCTATGATCCTTCAAATGAAGTGTAGAGTTATTAGCGCCACTTTTTAGTTCAGCTTATAATACGCATCGTCCGTGGTAGCAGCCGAGTAGGTCATTAGACGCGAGGATATGATTCAAAACTCAGGTCAGACATCTCGAACAAAATGAAATATAAAAAATATTTCTTCGGCGACTGCCAGATTTCTGGCAAAAATTCTAAGAGTAAATATAAAATTATCATTAAAACTTTTTTAAACATCTGTCGTTTGCAGTCGGCTTTAAACTGTAAGTGCCACCACTCATTTATAAAATAAGCACACGTGTTGTGAGAAGCTTGGTTGTAACCCTGACTAATGATAAATTAATACGTTTTTGAATACAAGAAATTCTTTTGACACAGATTCGATTTGTTGCAATTTGGGATTAAGACAAGCCTAACAATGTCCAAAACTTTGAATAAATATGTACTTAACCATTTTTACAAGATAAATATCTTAAACTTTCCAAAGAGTACCCCATATTTTTATGGTACGATATGAGACCTTTTCATTCATAGTCCTTAAAATCGGCTGAAATCAAATCTATCAAGTGGTGCCATCTGATTTTCTCTGAAAATTAAACTTGCTGATAAAAAATTCGATGGAAACATTGCTCTTTGCTCATGAGAAGGATGTTTGTAATTGCAACAAGCTTTATATGGTAAAAGTGAGTTCAGTTGTTGCTATATCTTATATTGAATATATTCGTTGTAATATAATTTATTTTTATAATGAGTTCATTAACACGTATTGAAAATACTTCAAATGAATTTTGTCTCGCCAATTTTATTTCACTTTGAGGCAATAAAAGTCTGCTGTAAACTCCCTCTAGTACTTATTATAGCTGATAATAAAACTAATTAGTTTTCTTAAATAAAATGTATATTGTATTGGTTGTGCTTGCAAATTCTTTATAATTTTATTAAAAAGAAACAAAAAAAGAAAAAAAAAATTAAAATAATAAACTCGCATTTATTTCTCATTATTGCTATTGCAAGCAGCCAACTAATCAAGTATGCAGCAGGACTCATCTGTTTAATTAGCAAAGTATGGTAAAATAATACGGAATATTGTTTGAGTTTATTACGCAACTTCATCATTAAAACCATCAAACGTCAAAACTTTACGTTGACGTGCAAGATGCATCTATCAAATAAAAAAAAATATTAAAAAATACGCTAGAAAATATGAAATTGAAGTTTATGGCTTTGCACAGAACGTCTAAGTGAGTAGCAGACAAGCACCCCTTCATTTTTTCTAAAGAAACATGCAACTTTTGCTCTGCAGCACATTGTCATTTCAACTAAAACGAAACATTCTTCATTTGACAGCAATTAGTTTATTAGCTTTTATTTTTAAATCTACAAAAACCACCCCCTTTTTTTTAAATTTCTATTCTTTCTTTTAATTTTCGGTTCATCATTTGCGCCAAGAAGAATAAATAAATAAGAATATATTGTGCAGTAAATGCTTGGGGTATGGGATGGTGAGGGTGTTTGCATCAATGGCTGTTTAGTGAAAGTGTTATTTATGTTTGTTGCAACATTATGATACAACATCGTGCTACTTCCACAACTGCTAAATACTGTATATATGGAGAGGGAGTGCCGCCGTCACATTCATTTCTTTATTCGTTTATGCAAAAAACGATAATTTTTTTGTTTTTCCTTTTTATTTTCATTTCATACCACCAGTTGTCGTCAGTCATTCCGTGGCATTATAAAACGAAAACAGAACAGAAGAGCCACTCGGTGTTAAACTGTTTATGATTTATGAGTGTCATAATAAAAGGTGGATTCCTACTCATTGTCGTTCTATTCATTTTTTTCTTTTTTGAAGTTGTTGTTTATTTATATGCTTTATAAACGCATTGAACGTCTAGGAGGAATAAGTAAAATGAATGATAATAACAAAAATAACACAAATTAAAAGCATAATAAAAAAAAAGAAGCAGAAAACGAGCGTATATTTGATTTGAATTTATTTTAATTGGCCAATACTTCCGCTGTAGTTTTATGGTTAATTAAAATTCATTATGGAAAAATAATAATTTTTTGAGCTTAAACATCGTAAAAAACAGTAAAAAAAATAATAATATTTATTATACCCCAAGGCATTCTCCTTCAGTCTACATTAAAAAAAGGGTAGAATTTTTTTTATATTCAAGCAGAAATTTTTGTAACACATTTGAAAGGCTATTCTTAGAAGTCATAATCAGTATAGAAGCACTTAAAATTAATTTTTTGTATCTGAAGGTATGCTAGAACCTTTTATAACATTTGCGATTGAAGCCGCCGTAGTCTAGTGGATAGTGTGTTGGTTTATTAGATGACAGCTCATGTTACAACCCCTGGCTTGGACATCTCGAACAAAACGAAATATGAAAGAAATATTTCTTTCGCTGACTTGTTCTCTATAGCCTTCATCTACCCTTTTCAAAGGGTAAATACAATTCTCAGGAAAATTTTCTCAAAAATATGTCGTTGCAAGTCGTCTTTAAACTGTGGGTTTCAACACTCTTGTATAAAAATAACACACACAATATGCGTGTTGTAAGAAACTAGTTTGTAATCCTGACAAAATGGAGTAAGTAAGTATACGTGCTGAATTACAAAGGAGTGTTCAATTTGATCGTACTTCTAAGCCTATATGTTTTTCGGATTTTGAAAGAATTATTATCGTGAAGATTGCCTGCGCTTGTTATACATATGTTACAGTAAAGAGGTGTAAGGTTTCATTATGATTAACTATAAAACCTTTTATTTTTTAAGAATAATCATCGAAAAAGCATTGAAATAAATATCCTCTTCGTCAATAAAAATAAGAACTCATTTAGCTGGTTGAAAAAAAAAATATATATATAAAGAGCTGTTGAGCATTGGAAGAAAATGTCGAAAAAGTAGAAGGCGGAAACAGTTTGAGGATTCTAGCAGAGTAAATAAAATAAAAAGTATTTTGACTCAACTTCGCAACAGCTTTGGAAAAAAGTGTCCTTCAAAGGAAATTACTCCGCTCATCAGGAAAAGTGAAGTAAAATTTCAGCCTTAAGGCATTGCTTTATAGGACTTGACTGAACTTTGGTCAGCATTACTGCTGGCAATAGCGTACTCTCAGTTAACTAATGCTGTAAGACCTTGCGTCATTTAGTCTAAGTTTGACAGGCATAGCACTACCTAGTAATTTGAAGAGAAAATTGAACAAAGATTTGTTTATGTGTCTATTAAGTATTATTTTTTGTGGGAAAAGCTATCACTTAAATCAAGTCTATCTTGAAAAATATTATACGAACGTTGTAACACCAATTTAAATGGCAAAAAAGGACGGTGATGCCGAATATTTACTGAAGTAGGGGAAACAGTTGTTACTAATTGACTGGAAAATAAATTATGAAAGCCACTGGCCTTTTACATGGCCTTAAATTTTCAACTTCTTGTGTGCGATGTCTGCCCACAATCAACTACGAATGCAAGGACAACTTTGCTTGAATATTTGGCCTCATTCAACCGCAGTACGAATGAGTATTTTAATAGATAAACGTCAATTTAACATAGTACGCTAGTCCATCGTGTGCAAAAGTGAAGAGAGTGGCTTTATTAATACATATGTATATGCATACAGCATAATCCACCTTGATTTCTTTCAAAATGTTAAAACAATCCTAAGACAATATTAGGCCAATTTATTTGATCGATTTAATCAGGATTGAAAGAAAAAACGTTTTTACTACCTACAAGACTCAACGCCTCAGGTCCTCTATCCAAATAGTGCAGTGTGTTGGTACTAGGAAAATGGGACTGAAGTATGAGCAAATGCATATGGACGTTAGATTTTAATCTGTTTATATTGTTATAGGCAGGAAAATAACTTCTTCAAGGGAGTTCCATTTAAGTAGCGGCAAACAAGTGAAATATAAGCTAAATTGTGATGGTGGTATATGAATCAAT
This sequence comes from Sarcophaga rosellei, assembly GCA_930367235.1. Lineage (NCBI taxonomy): Eukaryota > Metazoa > Arthropoda > Insecta > Diptera > Sarcophagidae > Sarcophaga > Sarcophaga rosellei. The sequence continues at coordinate 81,825,670 of OV884018.1, forward strand.
AGAATTGTAATTCTTACTATCATTAATGAGTACCTTTGCCTTTTACTGTACCCGATCGAGAGGCTTTAAAATAGCATTTGGTCAAGTAGAAAGTTTTTTATACCGTGACAATTCAAGATTGAATAAAATCCCTGAATTGGATAACTAACTGTCCTCCCATTTGCCCTATTCTTGGATATTCAGTCCCGAGAATCTATATCTTGTTTCCAAACATGAAGCAATGGCATAGAGGAAAGATATTTAATAATTTACTGCTGAGTTTGATTTCCTTTGTGTTCAAAAATCTGTATTTCACTTCCACCGTATTTTAAACGAACTTTGTAAAATTTTGTTGTAGTCGCCATAGTCTAGTAGACGTAAGGCTACGGTTCAATTAAACCCCAGGCCATCCCATCAAAACGAAAATATGAAAAAATATTTCTTCGGCGACTTCCTCTCAGCAGATTTCTGGCAAAAACTCAGAGAGTAAATAAAACTGCCATGAAAAGTTTTTCAAAAAATCTGTCATTCGGATTCGACTTTAAACTGTAGGTCCCGCCACACAATATAAGTGGTGTGAGAAGCTAGGTCGTAATCCTAACTGAAGGATTGTAATGACCAATTACGTATGTATGTATGGGTAAATTTTTAAAATAGTTTTTTTTGTAGAGGAGGGTGGATAGTGTGTTGCTTGTATGCTCTCTGGATAATTAAAATCTGAATTGATCAGATTTTTGGAGAGGAATTTGAGCCTTTACGCAACACTATATAGAAACATATTTGCAACATATGCAATGCTATGCACCGAAGGATTTAACACTTTATTCTGCATATTTAAGAAGCTAAGCCATCTGTTTCTCTTTTTCAGTTGCTGTTTTCAGACAATTTCCAACAATTTCGATAATTAAAGTAGGCATTTAGAGGATTGTCAATAAAAAGTTCAAATCAACTTGCCAAGCTTATTGAGTTTAAAATGTTTAAAATTTCTTCAAATTTTTAAATTCCAAAAACCAATCATATGATTTGAGTTATTTTAATCTCCCGAATTATTTTATTCTCTTGCAGTAGTACTTAAACGACTTAACAAAATTGAATTCAACAATTAAAATGCTTCAAAAAAATGTTTTAAAACAGTTCAACAGATTTTCGGGCAATTCGTGTTTATGACAACGTTTTCACTGCTTATTTTGCATTTTGTTCTCTTCAGTTTTTTCGCTTGTCAACTTTTATCGTTTCGATTTTTGTTTTTGTATTTGTTTTTATTTTTCCATTTTCTATCTTTTTTGTGAATAACATTTTTAGACGTTGTCATGACAATACTTGGTTGTATTCTCATTCTTTTTTTTTTGTTTGTTGTTGTTCGTTTATGATTTCCATTTTTTTTTTGTTTAACTTTCAAATACTGTTTGCCGTAGTCATACTTTAAAATTCTCATACTTTCTCCATTGACCAACAACACAAATAAGAACGTACATGGGGAATACATTTCTATGTTTATTTTAAATCAATTATACTGGATCTCTTCCATTTTTTTATACAACATTTCTGAAGTACGCTTCTGTTTAAAACTTGTAATGAAATGAGTTGGCAATAAAGGTCAGAAAGTGTCCTATATTTGATCGGAGAAAATTCTTTTATCAGGCTTGGGTTAGGGTAGAGCAGTTGGTACTTGGCATTGTGAGCAAAGCAATTTTGTTAGTCTAAAGGAAAAGAAATTCTGAAGTCAAGGCTCGACTGATCGCAAAAAAAAGTTGATCGAAATAGCTGAGGCTCTAAAGGCATCAAAGGAATGTGTTCAGCGGGCCATGCTCAGAGTCGATACCATACAAGTTCGTAATGGATCACCGACAACAACGAAGCGATCATTTTTGGCAGTATTTGAAGCTATTCCACCAGAAAAGCCCTCATATATGCATCGGTGTATGCCACATGGCCACATGGCTCCATTATTTCACATCGGAACCAAAACGATTGTCATATGAGTATTATATCAGTATATCAGCTCTGGATAAGTGTCAAAAATGGTCAGATTATTCCAATAAAAGTTACAATTGCTTCAAATCTAGTTCGTTTGAGAACAGCTATGAGATGGGTTCTGGCTATTAGAGCAACGTTAAAGCTGTTTTAATCACAAGCTCATCTGCTTGGACGTTATTCGATATTTCCCATATAACCTGGGATCTGGCAAAGGGTAACCTTATTCTGTTTCCGATTCAGTTTATCTAGACAGTCCCGTATTATCTTCAATTTAATCTCATAAGAGTCGAGTCTAACAAACTTAATCTCATCGTTGCGTGGTATACTAACTCCAAAGCGCGCATAAGTGCAATTGCCAACTGGCAAGGTCGTGGTAAAGAAGAAAGCTGTTAGAAAACTTTCTTAATTTTGATTGAAATTGTGTGTTAAGTCAGTCTAGTAGGTAGTGAGTTGTTCAAACCTCAGCGCAGAATTCGCTAACAATATTTCTTCGGCGTATTCTCCTCAACAGTTTTGTGGCAAAAACTCTGAAAGCAAATAAAATTACCATGAAATGGTTTACAAATCTGTCATACGGAGTCAATATAACCTGTAGGTCCTGCCGCAAGGGAAGGAGATTAACACACTCGACATGGGGGATGTAAGAAGATGTGTTGCAATCCTGACTAAAGGACTGTAATGAATGTTGTAAGGAAGTAAGTTAGTAAATTGAAAAACTATTAGTTGTAATGCACAATTCAGTGAGTAAATAAGTATTGTGTATGCATAAGTAAGGCAAAATTAGAAGTGGCTACGCTATGTTTACTTAAATGCCATTGGCATACCTCGTGTGCCAAAATTTCTCAGCCATCTTCTCAACTTCAGGAAGGTATACATTTCATTGCAAATGTCTTTGACTAGAGAAGTTTTGTCCAGGAAATTTGCTTGCCTAACTGTACATATTAAGTACTGAGCAATGTCAAAGAGGATGTTTAGTGGTATCCTGTGCTTTCTCTCTATTATCGCTGCTGCAGATTTCATTGTATTATCAGACGTCCTCACTATCCTATAAGGACGGATTGCATAAATAAAGTTTTTCATTAATTAGAATTAGAAGTGGCCGCAGTTCAACAGGTAGTGTGTTGTCTTATTAGACGTAAGACTACGGTTCAAACCCAAGACAGACATCAAAACGAAATTTGAAAAATATTTCTTCGGCGACTTCCTCTCAGCAGATTTCTGGCAAAAACTCTGAGAGCAAATAAAATTGCCATGAAAAGTTTCTCAAAAATTTGTCGTTTGGATCATGTAGGAAATTAACGGACACAACCTAAGTGGTTTGAGAAGCTAGGTTGTAATCTTGACTAAAGGGTTGTAATAACCAATTATGTGTTAATTAAAATTGATAAATAATACATAGGCATAGTGTAGGGGAAACAATGCCCTTTAAATACCCGAGTTTTTCTATTTTTCCACATTTCTATTTTCATTCATTGTTCATTTTTGTTTTGTTTGTTTTTTTTAATAATTTTTGTTTGCATTGTTATCTTTTGGGGTTTTCAAATATTTCTGAATATTCTTCTTCTTTTTTTGCGGTTTTATCTGTTTTTCATATTTTTTTTTTTTTGGTATTCGCTTTTCCCATTTTCCGTCTGACAATTTCTTTTTTTTTTCGGGATAAAGTATCAATGGATAGGAATAAGAGAGTGGGGGCAGTGGATTACATTCTAGTATTATTATTATATTTTTGTTTTTTTTTTTGTTTAACTGATGAGTTTTGTCCGATTGTCTGGTAAAACTATTCCAAATTGTTGTAAAAACAATCGCAAATAAAATTTAAGCGATAGAATTTTTCATATATTTTTTAATGCTTTTGTTATTGTTTTTGTTTCCAATTTTTTTTCAGGAGAAACATGACAATATTTTGAATGTGTTTTGCTTTTGCTCTCGTTATTTTTGTTCAAACGAAAAAATTCAGGGAAAATAAGTATTTTTCAGTTGTGGCCACTTAATGTTACACGGAGACAGAAATGTGGTTTTACATGCAAAAAAAATATCCTCTCCAGGTTTTTTTCTTTTTTTGTTGCCCGAAATTCATATATAAAAATGTGAATTCACTTTATGACATTGTCGCGGCAATAAATTCCGATTGTTTTTACTCAAATGATTTCCAAAAGCAATACAATACATCAGCAATATTTGAAATTTGAAATCTTACATGTATTTAGGAAATGAAATATTTTCTAAGTACTATTAACTGCTTATGAAATAGAAGGGGAAGTCAATGCAATGTTTGCTGAATCCGCCTAGTGTTCAGAGATTAATGCTCGCGATTCTTCCTCTTTTTTTTATGTAGAAATAATTTTATTTTTAGTTGCTGACGTCTATTACTGTTCATATTTAATATGTGGTTTGGGATTTCAACAATGGAAACTTTTTCAATATAGTAGAGGGCCTTTTCCAATATTTCTGAAAGGCTTTGCACAAAGCGCTAAAATAACTGCCTTTTTTTAAAAGCGTTTAATTCTAACTTACGAGACTTTCTTCTGAAGCAAAGTCTGCCCCAGTGAAAGTGTTCTGAGTCCAATGAAACAAATCAAAAAAGAGTAAGGGGACAAGGGACAAACAATCAATTGAAAGAGAAAAGTTTTTTATCACAATTTTTTAAAATAGCTTTTACTAGTTAATACTATATATAATAGATGGAATATTACAGCCTTACGTTTGATTGTGCGTTCAGTTTTTATCTGGCTGCACTAAATTGTATTCAGTACAGATTGCTTGGAATTATCCGATCTGATTTCTGGCCCCACTAGAGATCATTGCTTGCATCCCGACTTTATGTAAATCGAATATTGTATGCTCAGTATGTATGTATCAGTTTTTGTGTATGTGTAAACGTTCGCCCTCATTGCTGTATAGAATACGTTGGCAATGCCGTCTTCGCTTGGTATTCCTTATTAATTCATAAGAGATCCGTTTTAATTCTTTTTATAGAGTTCAAGTAGTGAAGTCGCCGTAGCCTAGTAAGTAGTGTGTTCGCCCGGGTTCGAACCCCAGGCCAGGCATTAAAACGAAATATGAAAAAAATATTTCTTCGGCTACTTCTCTCAGCAGATTTCTGGCAAAAACTCTGTAAATAAATCTGCCATGAAAAAGTTTCTCAAAAATCTGTCGTTCGGAGTCCCGTCACTAACGTATAAAATTAACGGATACAACATGAGTGGTGTGAGAAGCTAGGCCGTAATCCTGACTGGAGGATTGTAATGGTCAATTATGTATGTCAAGTAGGATTTCCAAGAAACAACGTCATCTTTTGACAAGTGGTTCCTCATTATATCGGGTGAAAACTCCTGCTTCCAAGCGTTCGAAAATTCACTGTGGTGAAGATGTGCATTAGTACTGTGACCATACGATCTTTTGTACTCTGCTCAAATTTTTTACGGCATATTTTCTTCAAGCCTGTTGGCCTGACTAATATCAGAATGCTGAGGTATCAGGAATGCTAATTACCTACCTACCATTTTATATGCACCAAAATGCTACTTCTTGGAGTATATTAATGCCCCACAGGTTGCAAGAATGTGTTTCAATGGTTCTTTCTCATTGCCACAGTACCTAATGGGGGACCGAGATAACCTCCTCGCTGAATAATTGTAACCTGCGCCCACAGTGTCCTGTCAAAACCCGATTGCAAACATCAGGGTATTCCTAGATAGTTTAATGCATGGCACTGATCTTCTCTTATTACAGTTTCCCGAAAAATGTTTCGATTGCCCGGAAACCCAATTGATTTGAGAATGCCTTTACCTCTCTTTATCTTCACTTTCTTTGGGAATATATTTCTAAGCCTCTGCGCCACTCCACAGAAGGCTGGCTAGATCTCTTAATCGCAAGTTCATCTGCTTGCGCATTACTAGTGAATTCCCACATAACCTGGAACCCAGCACAGGGTAACCTTATTTTGCTTTCCTACTCGATTCGGCTTCTCCAGACAGTTCCATACTATCTTCGAATTAATCTCATAAGAGCTAAGTATTTGTTAAGAATCTATTAAAAAAAAATTCGATATAACAAACTTAATGCATCCTTGTGTGTTTATGGTGAATGTTTGCCCATGGCAATTCCTGACCAACTTTGCGTTACTTACCACCATTTAATGAAGAATTTTGTTGAGTTTTTTTTTTAACTTACAGTAGCGAAAAGCAAATGATAATGTTTGTTCATGATAACTAACGATTTCTAATGTGGAGCCTATACATTGAATTTCCAGAAATCAGTTTTCATTCGATTGGAACTATCCACAGAACGATATTGGCGAGACTAAGTTTGTGGTTGAACCAGAACTACATACGTACATGCAAAATTGGTCATTATAACCCTTCAGTCAGGATTAAGGCCTAGCTTCTCACGCCGCCTATGCTGCGTGTGTTAACATAATATATGAATATCGAGACATATAGTTCAAAGTCGACTCCGAACGACAAATTTTTGAGAAACTTTTCATGGCAATTTTTCTTTACTCTCAGATTTTTTGCCAGAAATCTAATGAGAGAAATCTACTCTGACTTGAGATTTGAACCGTACGTGGGCTTACGCCTAATAAGGCAACACACTACCTACTCGACTATGGCGCACTATAAAAGCTGCTTCCATTTCGAACAGTTTTCTCTACGTAACAGCAGTGCTTAAGTCACCTGTTTCGAGTTATTACTAAATATGGTATGGCTTAGTCGTTATTATTTAATTTATACAAGGCATTTGTGATCACATGCGTATCGGCATACACTTGAGTTATACATAACGTTTGAACTCCTTTGAGATGAGTTATTTCAAAATGTCTTTTCAAAAATTGTTTAAAAATTTAATGAAAAATTAAATCTTTGTTATGAGCAAAGGACGATACTATAATCCTCAATTGGAAATATTAAGAGCAAATTGAAAATTTATTCACATACAAAACTTTATTAAACACATCACAACACCTTAAATTAAGCCAAAGATGTCTAATTTCATTACTAATTCAAAGCTTTTAAATTAACTGGTAGTTCATAGTGCATCCCCCAAAAGATTCACGTTCACTTCGTCACAAATAATCCAATAGCAAATGTAACTTAAGCAGAATCTCTCACAGAATTTTCTCATAATTTTTGAAATTACATTGTGCTGAAATCTCATTTCAATATTCATGATGTTCTCATAGATGCCACACGGTTAATGAGGTCAAAGTGGCTATGTAAACTTTTCGTGTGATCACTAATAACGTTTCTGAAGGAGAACAGAGCAACCAAAAGATTCTACGGTTCGGTAAATATTCATTCTGTTATTTTACTTACCCAATGCGAAGTAGAGAGCAGAGGGTGTTCCAGTTTAATCTGTAATTTAGTTATTTGCGCTTTGAATTTTCGTTGGTTGGTAAGTCACAACATAACACAATGACAACACAACAACTTAAACCGGCAAATGTCAGCAAGTTAAAGTTTTTAATTGAAAATTTGATAACTGGAAAAAAAATTCTACAATTGAAAAATCTTATTTACGAAAGTGAAAAATTTTGTAAAGAAAACAACAACAACAAAAAAAAATCCAAAAATTGTATGAACCAGCCAGCTAACGAACAAAATAGCCCCTTCAACATGTTGGCAACATTGAGTGATTTTTAACAAATTTATGCGTGACAAATAAGTTGGCAGCAACCGACAACAACTGCTCCAAAAATGTGCAGGAAAAAAAAAAATATTCACAAAAACGGAAAAGTTGAAGCACAAAATTCACACTTGAAATGTTCAGACTTACTGGATTTGTTGATGGCAAGCAGGCAGGCCATTCCAGTCAGGCACAATACGCCTTTCTACTGCTGGTCGTGATGATGAAGTAGACGGTGGCGGCAGCTGTGGAGAGTGTATGTCAAATCAAATGCCTTTTGGGGGTATGAGCACTGTAACCGAATTGGGTGCCAACGTTCAAGTGTGTTTTACAGAATGTGGCGAGGGAACATTGTGGGCAGCCTGTAACTGTTAAAGTGTTTTTTAAACTGCAACGTGACTTTAATGCAATTATTTCCTTTTTTTTACTCCACTATGAAACAACAACAACAACAAAAAAGGAAAAACACAAGTTGTTTTTAATGTAAAGTATCACAAAAGGCGAAAATGTTTTTATGTTGCACGAGTTGTTTTTCCTTTTTTTCCTTTGCATCCTTTTTTCTTTTTTTGGTTGAAGAAAAAATTATAATTTTTTGAGGGATTAAAAATAAAAATTTTGATAAATGATGCGCTAAAGTGTTGAAGAGCAATAGACACAAAACGAAAAGGATATTATGAAAATGAAAAAACTGAAAAACCCCCTCTTCAGCATAAAAAAAACTTTAAACAGTGGTACGAAACTGGCAATACTTGTTTTTAAATGCTATTTATCAAAGTTAAGGAAAGTTTAAAGGACGTCAATTTCTTATTATTATTACGATATCAAAGAAAGAAAGGAAATATAAACAAAGGCACATACTCTTATTGTTCGAGTGGGTTTGTAGCAATCTATTTTGTTGCAAAATTACAATTAGTGGATGTCAGAGCCAGGGCATCTAGGAATAATATCAGGTTGGTAACCAATAGCTTCAAAAATTTTAACAGAGCCAATGTTAAACTTAACAGAGCAATATTAAGTGTTTAACAGAAGATACATACAAAAAATGGTCATGGAAAATCTTACCCATACATGTATACGATATCGTGGAATGGAATATATATTCCATACCTTAACAATTACACACCACACGTTCATGAGTGTAACAGCATCTCTGGTAATTGGCAAATAGTTTTGAAAATTGAAAACTTAGACAAAACAATTTGTTATTTTTGGAACTTTCTGCAGGTATCCCACTATAAATCCATGGTATCAAGGATTGCAAAACAGGCTTCCTTACGGTTGACTTCTAACTGGGACCAGAGATATAGGCGACTAAGCCAATTGTTTTCTTCAAATGAGAAAAAAATTGCTATGTGTAAATGAGGCTAAATCGTATAAAAATGTGGACTGGATAGCCATGGCATCAAGGATTCCAAAACAGGTCTCCTTACGGTCGAGCGTTACTTGTGATCATAGATATGTATAATCGGCAAAACTAATTACTTTTTTCAAGCGAGCAACAAAAACTTTTCTATATTAATCGGCCAAAATTGCCTTTTTGTCGATGACTTGCATTTTTTGTGGATGGGTTCCTTGTGTTGTGTCGATGACTTGCATAATCGATGGCATGCATTTTTGTATAATCGATGGCATGCATTTTTTGGTCGCTGGCTTTCTTGGAAATTGACTTGCATTTTTTAGTCGATAACTTGAATTTTTTGGATGGTGACTTGCATTTTTTGGACATCTATTTGCATTTTATAACTTGGATTTTTTTGGACCATTCTTCTTTAGGACGTTGAATTGCGATAAATTCAATACATAACATTGGCTTGATTACCTGACTTGCATTTTTTGGATGATGACTAGAATTTGTTATGTCGATGACTTGCATTTTTTGGACATCTATTTGCATTTCTTGGATGATGATTTGCATATTTTTGGACCATAACTTTCATTCTACTTTAGGACGATGAATTGCGATAAATTGAACACATTGGGTTGATTACTTAACTTGATTTTTTTGGACGATGACTTTAATTTTTTATATCGATGACTTGCATTTTTTGGACATCGACTTGCATTCTTTGGTCGATGACTTGCAGTTTTTGGACATAGACTTACTTACACTTTTTGGACTTGGACTTGCATTTTTTATTCAATGAGTTGCATTTTTTGGATGATGACTTGCATATTTTTTGACCATGACTTTCATTCTTCTTCTTAAGGACGATGAATGAGTTAAATTTGAATTTGTCTTCACACTCATATTTTGGTGAACAATTCTCCATATCTAATCATTCTGCTTAATTAAACCTTGGATACCAATATAAAATACTCGATCTGCGTTATCATAACACAGTTTTGCTCTGCAGTCAATCTTTACCAATAATATGTTAGCCTTGTTAGCGTTTGTGATCACTCTACCTGTATGGTCATAAAATCGTTCTACTGTATTGGAGAAGATTTGCTAGTTTTTAATTTCTCGGTTCATCTGGCTTCACAAAGGCTTAAAAAGGCGAAATTCTAGTATTATGCTTCTCAGAATATTTGCGCAAATGTTAAAGAAGTCCAGATCGTATTCGTCATCAAACTGTTTGATCGATTATATTTTCATTTCTCAGGAACGAACAGGTTTTCACACCACTGTGCCCCAGTTAACATCTGTAGAAAAAAAAAGTAAAAAAATACAAAAAAAGTGAGAAAGAAAAAAAAAAAAGAAGAAACTAATGTTGAAGTGACAAGTATAAAGGGGGTGCTTTACAGGATCGACCACTACTGGTGATGATGACAGCAATGACAATGACGAGGCTGATGCTGATGGTGTTGACGGCTATGACGACGACAACCACGACAACAGCAATGACGGGCTGCTTTCCTAGCTGATGATAATGTGTCTGTGCTCTAGTTGCGGTTTACTGTGTGTGTATGTGTATATATGATATGCATCATATTGGTAGTGTTGGCATTGGAGGCGGTGGTTATGAAGCCATTATATTCCGAAATTATTATTTTTTTTCCTTTAAACGCTATTATTATATGCAATATTTCGTTTTGGTCCACCAACGAGTGTTTTTTAGTTTTTGTTGCAAACGTTTTAACATTTTTAACGATATTTTCAATATATTATTGTCCATATCTTTGTTGTTGTTTTGTTGTTGCTGTTGCTATTCGTTTACTGAACGGTTGTTACTGGTGACGACTGATGCTGACCATTCGGGGTTGACGGTTGTTTGGTGTCGACAATTTGTTCGTCGTGTCCAAACTGTCATCATGAATGTGACAAGTGATGTGACAATGTGGTAGTTTCGGTATTTATCTGGTTGTCACTAAATTGTTGTTGCCTTTAATATCACCAGTAAAACAAAAACACACACAAAAAAAACAACAACAATTACAATAACAGTAAACATTAAAACGTACATATTTTTAGTTTTGGCTGCCATTAACGTATCCACCGAGAGAGTAATTATAAAATTAAAACAATAGCAACAACAACAGCAACAATAACAGCAACATTTTATATGCAAAATTCGAATTCAAATTGTTGACTTTGTAGCAGCAATGTGGCACACGACGCGTCGTCTATATGTTGCTTTTTCACATGTGTTTCTGGTTGCCACTGACACACGTTACTTAGGCCGACAATGTTCCATTTTTATTATTTATTTTTTTCGTTGTTGTTGTTGTCGCTGTTTTTTTGTTGCTCATATTTAGAGTGCCATTATTACGCACTAATTATGCGTTGATTGTTTTGTGGTAATTAAATGGTTTTCTGCATGTGTTTTATGCACATTTACATCTCGTGTGCGTTATTCACGTTTCCGTTTCGCAACATTCACTGCCACGTCTGTAATATTGTCAGCAAATTCAACATGTGCACACTATTTCCTCACAGTCAATTTCATATTTTCTTTTTTATCTTTAATATTTAAAATGTACATAAAATGGTAGAAGTTATTTTGAAAATGTATTTTCCAAGAGAGTGGCATAGAAAGCCAAGGTTATTTAAAATGATATAAAGAAACAAATTCATGCATTTAAACGATTAAAAAAGCGAAGAGGATTCATCTGCATTGTAGTATTTCAAAGGAATTCGAAATAAGTATTGTACAGCCGGTTTATGGTTGAAATGTGTGCCACACACATCATTATAAAGTCTTCAAATTATTATTATGCTTAGAAAGAACAACAGAAATCGCTTAGTTAGGACATAAAATAGTCCTGAAATGTTGAATAGATTAAGCCTGTCTGTTTGACAATTTTTGCGGATATGTACTGAAGTCGCTGTAGTCAAGTAATGTGTTGGCTTATTAGATGCGAGGTTACGGTTTAAACCCCAGGTCAGACATCTTCAACAAGAGGAAATACGAACAAATATTTCTTCGGCGACTTTCTCTCAGTAGATTTCTGGCAAAAACTAAGAGAGTAAATACAATTTTCCTGAATTTATTTTCCTTCTTATGGAAAAATAATTCTCAGCAGATTTTGGGCTCTGAGAGTAAATAAAACTGCCACGATAAGGTTAGGTTAGATCGAAGTGTTAGCTTTCATAGCAGAGCTTACGTGAACAAGTATATCGTAAGCGCAGTCGCTGTACTGACCGAATTCCACTAAACTAAGGAAGAGGTTGATCAACACAAGGGCTGCTCATTAAAAGCACGACTACTGCACGCTGGAAAATCAGCCTAAAAGTTTAATAAACGATGCTACATCCTTGACATCAATATACGATAACTTCGTTAAGCTAACAAGGAATGGAGAGCCAAATAACCTGCATCGCAAGAGACAAAGACAGTGGACAACAGTTTCCTCTTCTTCACTAGATCTACACCCACGACAGAAGTCGTTAGATGGGAACTGTAGTCTTTCTGCGTATCTTTCCATAACACAATATGCTGTACGCATGGCCACTGTGATCGGAATGACACTACGACCATGTCCAAGTAATTGGTTGGTGTGGCTTCTATCCATCGAGGTTCAAGTGAGTCTGGCGGCAAGATTATTCACTGACCCAGGATAGGTTGGTGTCCCGAAAGAATTTCCTGCAGTTGCCCGAAATGTGACTGTGTCATGATAAAGTTTCTCAAAAGTCTGTAGTTCTATAGGTCCCGCCACTCATGTATAAAATTAACACACACAACATGAGTGGTGTGAAAAGCTATGACCAAATATGTTATGTATGTGGCAATGCAGAATCTGTCTGTTAGACTGGGTCATATAAAATTGTTTCTTATTTCGTTATCGCCGTTAATAAGAGTGATCAGTTTGGAAAAAATGTGAAGACTGATTATTTCTAACCGATATTATGTCGTTCTAAGCAGGGAAAGCAATTAAACACCCATATCCCGTACGTGCAGAAACATTGATGCTTGCATGAATAGATAAGTGTGTTTTTTTGAAAAGCAAAACTGCATTGGAAGAACAAGACGGAGAAAAATAATTCTATATTTTTTTTTGGGCTAGAATCTGGAGGAGTGCACATAAGACAGACGAGCTTTAAAGTAATTTTTCACTTGGACTATAGAGTCAAAATACTTGTGTGTTATTAGTTAAAATTTGCATAAGTTTCATGGAGCAATTACAAAATCATTTCAAGATATTAGCCGTTGGTATCATTTGAGCTTAGTTGGATCAAGAATTGCTTGAGATCTACGTTTTATGGCGTCATTCAGCATTGAATGTTTCGATGAACATTATTTTCAACTCTATTTTCCAGCATGACTCCAATATGCTGTCGAATTTAAACATTTTAGCCAAAAAAAATTATTTTTTTAATTTCAGTTCGCATTGCATTTGTATTTGTTGAAATAAAAACAAAAATATTTCGTAATTAAACCATTTTCATTTCATTGCATGCATCGTTGTATTATTGTTGTTGTTGTAAACACTGTCATACACACATTTTGCATTCCCTCTATTTATGCAACATGCTGTGCAATGTTGTATGCAATGACAGGGTCATATGCAAAATATGCCACATTCAAAAATTGTGTTTATTTCGTATTCTTTTTCCCCAAGTATTTTAAAAATTTGATGTCACTTCTGCAAGTGAGTGCAGTCAGTGTATCTGTGAATGTTTATCTCTTTTTTCAGTTTAAATGCCCCAAAAATTTGTTTGCCGTGACATAAAGATGCGAAAGCGACAATTTAATTTTTTACTTTTTCACACACACACACACACAGAGGAAACAGAGATACTCATCCATGTGCCATTCCCCCCCAGAAACGTTAACTGTCGCTACAGTTTAACACATTCAAGCGTGTGTGTAATTTTAAATCATTAGTCGGTTACTCAATATTTTATGCAACATAAACTTTTGCCGCACAATTTCAAGCAGATCGTTTTATTTGGATTCCTTTTTTTTTTGTTGTAGTTGTTGTTGTTGTAAATATGCATTCTTTACAAACATATGTTGGCAAACATGTGTGTAGAAGTTTGGCAACACAACTGTCAAACACCTGCTGTATGCCATGCAGAACTATAGGAAAAATATTATAATTGGCACTGACACATGTCCAAATTGGAATTTCATTTCGTTTTTGCCCACTTTTTTTTGGAGGGTATTAAATTTGTTCTGAAAAGGAAAATACGTTTTAAAATAAATTTCTTGGAGAAATATTTAAAATGTCGCATGTATTTGATAATGAAAATTTCGATATGTTTGCCCTGAGTTAGGAGATTTGTTGAAGTGTTCCTTTATAAAATCTCTAATAACAGGTATGGCTTACTGGTTCATACGAAAAAGCATTTGCTGATTAAGGTGTAAAGCTCAGATTTACGAATATACCGTCAGGCTAGAGATCAAATGCAATATTATTCAAGACCTCAAATCGTGCTTGTATATAGCGTTGTTAAGCATCGATTCCTTGGAAGTATTCGAAAAAAAGTTACGAGTTAGGGGTGATTTTCATATTCGAACGAACAATGAGCAGTATGAACTCTTGAGCAATATGGATATTCTCCAACACATTAATATCTAGCTGCTACGCCCATATCGTTCGGATAATCAATGAATATTTCACCAAGATTCATATTTGATAAGATGACATCGCCGAAAACTTTAATTCTATTGTATTTTATACCTTGATTCGCTAAATGTTTTTCCGTTTTAAAGTATTTGTCGCCCTATTGAAAGGTTTATGTGGTGAGTGAATTCGAGTTCATTGGTTCGGTAATTTGAGGAAACATTGCCACCATTCTTGAAAGTAGCATAAAAGGAGAATAAGAGGCACTCTATTTCGTGTAGCCCTCAAGGATTCGGCTTTTCGAGGACAACAACTATGTGACTTGGACATGTATCTGTATAAAATTCCACTAACACTGGAACTTAAGGTAAACGACTAAAGACAACGATTGTAATTTCCATCGAAAAATCTTCATCAGCAAAGAGGCTCACTTCTGGGTAAATGGGTGAGTGAACAATCAAGAACTCGTCGAGGTCTAGAAGGTAGTGTGTTGGCTTATTAGACGTGAAGCCAGGCTTCAAATGCCTGGTCAGCCATCAAAACGAAATATGAAAAAATATTTCTTTGGCGATTTCCTATCAGCAGATTTCTGGCAAAAACTCTGAGGGTAAATTAAAAATTGCCGTGAAAAGTTTCTAAAAAATCTGTCGTTCGGAGTCGACTTTAAACTGTAGGTCTCGCCACTCATATATATGAAATTAACACACACAACATGAGTTGTGTTGAGAAGTTAGGGCGTAATCCTGACTGAAGGGTTGTAAGGGCCAATTATGTATTTATGTGTGAACAATCAAAATTGTCGTACTTGGGAGGATTCTAATTCAAATGAAATCCAAAAGCAACTAATACCCTAAAAGGTATCTTATTGGTGTGGATTTTCGGCTGGCGGTGTCATCGGTGCATATTTCTTTGAAAACAAAAATGGTGAGGCTATCCCTGTCAATGAAGAGCAAAATACACCGACAATATACAATTTTTTTTTAATCTTTTTGGTGTGAATTAGATGATCTCGACATGAACGATATGTGGACCCATTCAACAGGATGGTGGTACGTGCCACACAGCCTAAGCTACATTGGATATTCTGCACATTAAATTTCAGGGCATAGTCATACCATGGGGGAGGTGATGTTTACTGGCCTGCTGATATTGTGCGATATGACCCTGTTAGATCTTTTCGTGTGGAGTTTCCTTAAGTCGAGAATATGTGAGATTAAGAAACAAATCATCGGTCAAATTCAACATGATTTATATATCAGATTCGTTTTAGCTATAGAAGCCGTAGCGGATATTTGAACGAATTTATATTAGTAGTAGTCACCGGAGTCTACAAGGTAGTGTGTTGGCTTATTAGACGTCAGGCCACGGTTCAAACTACAGGTCAGACATTTATAACAAAACGAAATATCAATAATATTTCTTAGGCGACTTCCTCTCAGCAGATTTCTGACAAAAACTCTGAGAATAAATAGAAATTGCCATGAAAAGTTTCTCAAAGAAATTTGTCATTTAGAACCGACCTTAAACTGTAGCACCCTCTACTGGTGTATAAAATTAACACAGAAAACATAAGTGAGAAGCTAGGCTCACTAGGCAATTGAGTAGCAGAGACCTCTCTCGTACGACAAAACTAACACTCTACAAGACGCTCATCCTGCCTGTGCTTTTCTATGGCGCAGAGGCATGGACCCTATTAAGCACGTAAGATCTTCGGTACAATACGAGTTGGCGATGATTTCCGCATTCGATACAACAGTGAGCTATATGAGCTCCTCAACGACATAGACGTTGTGCAGCGTATTAATATCCAGCGGCGGCGCTGGCTCGGCCATGTCGTTCGAATGGAGGAGGATGCTTCGGCGAGACAGGTATTTGATGCGGGGATTTGTGGAAGTCGGCGAAGAGAACGACCTTGTATCCGATGGAAAGACCAAATCAAGGAAGCCCTGTCATCGATTGGTGTGACCAACTGGCGTAGGCGCGCAAGACCAGAGGCGCGTGAATGTTCCGCACATAATCTTCCAAACAAATAAAATATATTCAAATTTAATGACAATTACTAACGCATATTTACATTACTAAGTTCCTTAGGGGTACGCTTTGCCTTAATTTCATGCACAGCAAGAAAATCCGTTTAGTAAATCACGGTATTTAATTCAGTTTATTAAAAAGTTTCTTACAATGTTTGTTTTTATTGTATTTTATTTAATTATTTATTTAAAAAGTTTTATTTGCGAATAGAATAACTTTGTAATAATTTCCACGAGACACAAACACCTGGTCTTATACTGTTTAAGGAAAGATAATCCTTGTAATACCAGCAACAGCAGCAACCGATCTTAATACTCTCTTCTCAAATGAAATATTTTTTTTGATACTGTTTGGGTACCTTTTTGTAATACAAAATAAATATTTTTTAAGGGTTTTAATGTGAAAGTTCTTCTGCTTTTTCTAAATTGTTAATGATGGTGATAATGATTACTGTCGTTAATGATAATTATGAATTATAATAATAAAGTAATGAAATTATAATTTTCATAACTACTACTACTACAACTACTAAAATATTCCCTATTTCATATGGGTGCCATGGTTGTTGGTATTTGCATTACTTGCTAATGAAAAACACGCACATGTGCATACAAATATACGAATACATAAATACCATAACATATTCATAAAGAACTTACTCCTTAAATACATATGCATACATATTTATATTTACATTTACATTGCACATACATACAAACATACATATGCATGTACATATACATACATGTACATATACATGTATTTAAACCTTAATGTACCGTATATTGTGTATATTTTGTGTGTGTGTAAGTGCAAATATTTTACTGTGTATAAAATAAGAAACAGATAGAGAAATAAAAATACATGTGCTGCACGTACTTTATCAACAACTTTTTATTTGATTTTTACTTTATTAATAAAATTTTCATAAGGGTGTAGTAATATGTGTGTGTCTCACTACCATGCCAAGACCAATACCAACAACTATTATTGGTAAAAGAGATACACAAGTTAATGTTGATACACGAAAATCCCTCAAAGCGATAATAATATTCAACCGCAAATGGCATGACTTCCTATGAATTGCCAACACATGTGTCTGTTTCTAAATATGCGTGTGTGTATATATGTGTGTATTTACTTAAGTGTAAATACATATATATCGTATTTACCGAATCAAGTAAAAATGACAGTTGTTTTCTATTACAAAGTGGTAACCGTTTACAGTTGATGAAAACTAATTAGTTGTACAGAGTAGTCTTCTAATGTTTCACATTTAAAAAAAAAATCTTCTTCGAAATGTTAGATCACTTGGTACAAGTTAAGTTTGCTAGAGTACTTAGTGTAAAAACTCATTTAACAAACTTGCGAAACTTTTCCATTCCATGTTGAAGACGAACGACATGGCAACCATAATGCCTTTTTTTGCTGGTTTACATTAATAAAAGACAAGCTGATCTAAGTCTCAAAGCTCCGGCGGACCACAACCGACTATGGTTTAAACAAAAACATCATAATGGAAATACATACATACTTACACTTATATTGTATGTGTTAATTTTATACGGGACCTACAATTTAATGTCGACTCCGAACGTCAGATTTTTTGAAAAACTTTTCTTGGTAATTTTATTTACTCTCAGAGTGAGTCTGACCTGGGGCTTGAATCATATCCTTACGTCTAATAAGCCAACGCACTATCTACCTACTAGACTACAGCGACTTCTAATGGAAATACAAACAAAAGAAAATAATTCAACAATGCGGAGAGATCAGAAATGAGTATTCGAAAAGATTATTAGTTTTGAATCATACTCATAATTTCTGATACCTATCTTAATATCATAGTCATACTACTCATATTCAAAGTTTTAAGTACTCATCGTACTCATACTTAACACTACGCATGATGTTGTTGATTTTGACAAGAATCATAAAATAAGTATGATTCGCATACGAACACTACAATACTCACTAGAAGGTTGTGTGCTGATCTCTGTTATCCACACAGTATAGGCGATAAGTGTAGATCTACTTGAGAGTAACATACAGTCATTGTCCCTCGTTCAACAAAATGATAGACGAGGTCATGATAGCATCTCCAAACTCATGAATAAAATAAACTTACGGATAATAAAGGGACTTAAGCTAGCTATAAGGTACCCATATCATATACTAAGTCCAGAAAGTCTCCAAGAAAGTAGATACTCTAGAGTACAGTGTCAAGAGAAAACGGTCCCCTCCCAACCGTAGACAGTTTATGCCGGGATATCCAAACACAGTAGGATGAGGTACGTACTTCAGTCTAATTGTATACTCAGAAAAGAATTTTCAATTAAAAAGTACATTATATAGGCAAAAAAAAAAAGGAGCTCGAGTTGAGCATTTACAGACGCTGCTTTACGATAAAGTTGCCAAAAGGCAATACCAATCAATACTTCGATGTAAATATTCTAGACGAGAACGAAGTAGTCCATAACGGTGTCACAATGAACACTTGTGGCTTCACGATCTTTTGAAGACATCCATTTAACATAGAATATGTGGAGTCGCCGTAGTCTGGTAGGTAGTGTGTGGGATTATTAGACGTAAGGCCACGGTGCAAACCCAAGGCCAGACATCTTGAATAAAGCGATATATGAAAATTTATTTTTTTGGGCGACTCCCTCTCAGCAGATTTCTGGCGAAATCTCTACGAGTAAATAAAATTTTCATGTAAAGTTTCCCGTTCCGTCACTCATGTATAAAATTAACACACACACAATATATGTGGTGTGAGAAGCTAGGTCGTAATCTTGACTGAAGGGTTGTAATGGCCAATTATGTATGTATGTGTGTATATACATATGTAAACTACTAAAGATTTTCTAATATTTAACATCTAATGAATAGCACAAATATCATTACTAATTCCATAACACATGCTGTAAAAGTTTGTATGAGTATGTCTGTATAACATTGTCGTTGTAACCTTTTACATTTCTAATCTTCTTAATTTCTTCTTTACGTGGAAGTATGTGTGTATGTGTGTGTGTGTTGAGGAGTGTATGCGTGTGAATGTATTTATTTAACTATTCCTGTTGAATTCCGCTGTAATAATGTTGAGTGCAAAGCCATTATACACTCGAGAAAATAAAGTTCATAAACCTTAAAATGAATAATTTTTTTTTGGAAGCAAGCAAATAATCAGGATTTTTATTTTAAATTTGTTGATTACCATTAGACCACATAATAATTTGACGTGTGTTTTTTATTGAAACAAAATTGGGAAATTTTTTTTAGGTGTTTTAATAAGTTTTCTAATAAAAACTTAATGTGCTTTGGCGGTGGTTAAATGAAAGAAAAATAATAAGAATGTATGTATAGACGAATAAATACATTCGTAATTTCATATAGTTATACTACGCATAAGATGCAACAAGATGTTTTCATTTCATTTCTTTATTTCTATTTCAATCTCTATTTCTATTTTGTTTTATTTTCTTCTCTCTTTTATTTATTTATTTTATTTTTTTTTAATTTAAATCAACATTATAAAATCTTTATTAAACTAATTTCACAAGCAATGAGATCTGAGCGTTTTAAACTATGCATGCAACATTTGTTGCATTTGTTTATTAAATGCAAAACTTTATTTATTTATTTATTTGTTTATTAAGCCCCCACCACTAAAAGGTTATATACTTAGGCCTTTATATAATCCAAAAACTTATATTCTATCTTAATTATAATTTATCACAAAGATTTAAATCATGTTATATAAGTTAATTTCATTTAAAAGCCCCTTGACTTTCTCAAAATCATATTTCACTAGTTCCCGTAGTCTATTAGGTAGTGTGTCCGCTTATTCGAGACCCAGGCTAGACTACAAAACGAAATAAGAAAAAAAATATTTCTTCGGCATGCTATGTGCATAGCAACTATATATAGCCATATTTGGGGAAACCTGTATCCGGGACGCCAGAGAGAAATCAAAGAGAGAACATTGTTATTGTATTGCAGCGGGGAAACTTTTTTACCTCACATGACGTTGACAACAATGCTGCTGAAAGGGTGTTAGATGTCAAATTGTTACCATTTATAAAAAAATAAAACCAAGCTGACCTTAAGTGTTTGATTTGTACGTAAAAAACCATACGGCAATGTACATCATGTCAAAAATGTTGTCGTAAATTTCATAAATGTGATAATAAATTGAAATAATTGACGATAGTTTTTTTAAAATGTTTTGAAATAAATAAAAATATTTAATTATTTAATTAATTAGAATGGACCTATTGGGGCAAATGGACCTAGTGGTTTTGATAGCCATAGTCTTAAGGCTTCCAAAACAGGTTTCCTTACGAACGAGCTTTATTTGGGACCGGAGATATAGGTGACGAAGTTAATTGATGTCTTTAAAAAAACAACAAAGGCAAAATTTAATAAGAAATGGGCCTAGTGTGGGAATTGGATCAAGTGAGCTGGATAGGCATAGTTTCAATGATACAAAACAGGTTTCTTTATGGTCGTGTGTTACTTGGGACTGGAGATATAGTCGTCGAAGCTAATTAATCGAAAAATCGAATAAAAAATGGACCTAGTGGGGCAAATGGACCTAGTGGTAAAACGGGCCCAGTGGGCTAGATAGTCTCCAGGATTCCAAAACAGGTTTCCTTATGGTCGTGCGTTACGTGGAACCGGATATATGTAAAAATCTATGTAAATACGGATGAAAATTAAATTTTAGTTAAATGGACTTAAAAATTTTAATAATTCTCATTGAGTTCATATGCATTTATATGTATATATACAACAAAATGTCGTATTTTTCGCAAGCTGTATTTTTTTGGTAGATGACTTGCATTTCGTGGTCGATGACTTGCATTTTTCTTGGACGATGACTTGCATTTCTTGGTCAATGGCTTCCATTTTGCTTGGTCGATGATTTCTATTTCTTGGTCGATGATTTGCATTTTTTTGCTCGATGACTTGCATTTCTTGGTCAATGACTTGCATTTCTTGGTCGATGACTTGCATTTTTCTTGGACGATGACTTGCATTTTCTTGGTCGATGATTTGCAATTTTCTTGGTCGATGACTTGCAGTTTTCTTGGACGATGACTTGCATTTCTTGGTCGATGACTTGCATTTTTCTTGGTCGATGATTTGCATTTCTTGGACGATGACTTGCATTTCTTGGTCAATGACTGGCATTTCCTGGTCGATGACTTGCATTTCTTGGTCGATGACTTGCATTTCTTGGTTCGATGACTTGCATTTTTCTTGGTCGATGATTTGTATTTCTTGGTCGATGACTTACATTTCTTGGTCGATGACTTGCATTTTTCTTGGTCGATGATTTGTATTTCTTGGTCGATGACTTGCATTTTTCTTGGTCGATGATTTGCATTTCTTGGTCGATGACTTGTATTTTTGTTGGTGATGACTTGTAATTTTTTGGTCGATGGCATACATTTTTTTGTCGGTTGTGGGGGTACTAACATTGGGCGGCTTGTCAATGTCGTTGGAATGGAGGAGGATGCTCCGGCGAGACCGGCATTTGATGCAGGCGTGTGCGCAAGTCTGCGAAGATGAAGAGCTTGTTTGCGTTGGAAGGGCCAGATCGAGCGCTGTCATCGACTGGTGTGACCAACTGGCAGTAATCGGTATGTTACTGGCCAATTAAGTAAGTAAGTAAGACTTGCATTTTTTTGCTGCAATGTATAGCACGCCAAAAATGTTGGCGTAAATTTCATAAAAGTGATAAC
This sequence comes from Sarcophaga rosellei, assembly GCA_930367235.1. Taxonomy (NCBI): domain Eukaryota; kingdom Metazoa; phylum Arthropoda; class Insecta; order Diptera; family Sarcophagidae; genus Sarcophaga; species Sarcophaga rosellei. The sequence goes on from OV884018.1 coordinate 81,847,980, forward strand.
AAAATGTAATAATGTAAAATAGTTTTATTAAAATGAATTAAAATAAATATATTTAAATTTTGTAAAAAAATCTATCAATAATTTGCAAAATTCTTTGAAATACAAGTATGTATCCCAAGGATACATAATCTAGAATTATGAAGTCCCACATAAAATAGTTCAACGGCCATAATGTAGTACCCGCTAGAATATAACCTGGAATTTTGGCTTTTATATTTACTTTTAAAATTTTTTAAAAATCCATTAGAATTGTCGTATCATAGCTTGTATACTGTGGTATACTTTCTATTTAATTGAATTTGAATAATATTACTCATACGCATCATATTAAATTTACTTGAGTAGTTACTCTGCAAAGCAGGCAATACATTTTTTTGATTAAATATCACTCATACGTCACATATGTACTTTACTTGTCATTATGAATTTTACATATTAAATATTAAGTGGTGGGCCACGTAAAAGTTCAAATTTAAAAATGAAATCAAAATGAACTCGGTTTGAAATTATTTTCAAATTGGCTTTTTTTACTGTGAAGTAAAATTGTTTCGGTTGTAATGGAATATTATTTTATTATTATGGTTGCTGTGGCTGGCGTCGCATCACTTCATTCGATCGGACCAATTTTCGATTGTATGAGGCAATGTCATCACGAATGTTGGTCTTCAATTGCTAAATTGTCCGCATATCAAATTTCTTTGACGGCCCATATAAAATAGTTCAGCGGTGTTAAATCTCTGCTTCTTGGCTGCCAATTGACATCAGCATTTCGGCTAATTAAACAATAAATTAAATTTCAAACAATAAATCGAATGTGGCATGACATGTGTAGCAAGTTGAAACCAAATATCGCTTAAATCAATGCCATGAAGAGCGGGTGCAAACAATTATGGTGCGATAAGTGCCTCCATTAATCGTAATGGTGGTAGCGTCATAATTTTCGAACAAATATGAGCTACTTATGCTTCCGCTCACCAAGCTGGACCAAACAGGCAGTCGTAATGTGTTCTTTGGCTTCTGGAGGGTCACGTGTGGGTTTTCTGAGCCCCAAATACTGTAATTTTTCTTATTAACGTACCCACCAAGATGAAAGTGAAAAACAACTTCTATACAAACATAAAGAGTTTCTCAGAAAGACTGCACATTTTAAATTATTGTGATTTTTTTGTGGCAACTTTGAAACCCTTCACTCAAGATTACGGCCTAGCTTATCAACACCACTCATGTTATGTGTGTTGATTTTATACATGAGTGACGGAACCTATAGCTTAAAGTCGACTCCGAACGACAGATTTTTTTGAAAAACTTTTCTTGGCGATTTTATTTACTTTCAGTGTTTTTGTCCGAAATTTGCTGAGAGGATGTCGCCGCTGAAATATTTTTCGTATTTCGTTTCGTTTGAAATATCTGATATGAGGTTTGAAATGAGGCCTCACGTCTAATAAACTAACACACTACCTACTAGACTACGGCGACTTTTTCACTATGGAATTTTGAAACCTCGTGTTTAAAGAAGTAAACTAGAAAACCAGCAGCGAAATAGTTTGGCCGTTTTCGATTTGATATTTTTAACGTTTATATTACAACTCGTTCTGCTTGGCCAGTCACTAACAAATCCGATAAAATTATGGAAAAAAATACCGACACTTAAGACACATTTATTTGAAAAAGTTATCAACCATTTGAATAAAACTGGATCTACAAAGAAGATTAATGTTCCGTTGCCACTGTAATTAAGAGTTACAAATTCAGTTGATTGAATTTGCCTTTGTGGATCAGCATAATATGAGAACAAAACGGATCATGCCCGAAGGAAGATGAATCTTTTCAAACACTGCCAAGCACGGATTCATATTAAGAAAGGTAGAATTGTTTATTATGAAATTCTACTCTTACATACAGGGCCATTACTACCTAGCTTTTCATAGCACTAATGTTGTGGATAGATTTGATACATGAGTGGCGTTAACTACAGTTTAAAGTCTACTCCGAATGACAGATTTTTCTCAGAGTTTTTGACAGAAATGTGCTGAAAGGACGTGCAGAATTTTTTTTTCTTATTTCCTTTTGTTGCAGATGTCCTTTTGTTGTCTGAAGTGGGGTTCGAATCTTGGCCTCACATCTAGTAAGACTACACTCTACATAGTATACTACAATGACTTTAATTCTGTAATGAAATTCTACAACCTGATCAAATCATTAATTATGATTCCTACTGTCAACAATTGTCGAGTTTGAAGCAAACAATTCGATGAAAATGGCTAGAACAGAATACAAGAAAAGAGGGTGTGTCACATCGCACATGTGTTGGACGAACCGAAAGAAACTAAAGAATTTTAAATTGAATGTTTTGATGTTTTCGGATTGTATAGCCGAGAATTTGAAATTTTAGTTTGTCTCTGCAAGACTACCATAATGACATTTCTGATCTAATTTTTCGCTAAATAAACCCACAAGTTCCCATATTGAAAGGGAAGATTCATTTTGATTTGGTGGCGTGATATAGTAATATAAGCACCCGAATAGAAACCTTAGCCATCCAAGCGGAAGGTCCACATATTTGCATTGTAATTTTCTAATGCTAAACATAAAGAGGCTTCAAATAACTTATGACTCGAATAGAAAATAACATCAACAATGAACATTATGGGAATGAAAAACATTCCGCTGTCAATTGATAAAGAGTAGGACTTCATGACTTCACTTCTTTACCTTTCTCAAATACTTTCAAAATAATTATTAAAGACTTATTACGGTCAGAATAAAAACAAAATATTTCTTATTATGCATTGTAGTGTTTGCATGCAAGTATGGCTTCCAATCTTTGTCGTTATTTATAGTCTTGTTTTGTGAATACTTAAAATACATCCTTTTATTGTTCATCACATCCATACATACATAACTGTTAATTCAGTTGCAATTTTCAATTTAGAAAATGCAATTCTTTATCTTGTTTAAACGAGTAGATTTTTGTTTCAGCATGAATGTTCACAAATAGATTTTCTGAAAAACAACAACAATATTCAGCAGCATATTTTTATTACACAATCTTTATTATTTTAGATGGTGGCCATAAATTTGATGATTGTGCAATTTATGTTAGAATAATACAATAATAAAATTTATTTTCTATTTTTCAAACTCGTTAGGAACGAGGGTAGTCATTAAAATTGTAAATCAGGGAATATTAATACCGATTTTGACATCGTTTGCTATATATAGCATTTTCAGTTTAAATTAAACCTTTTTCAAAATAAATGAAACCTTTTTCAAAATGAACGAAACCTTTTTCAGATTAAACGAAACTCTTTTTAAATTAAACGAAACCTTTTTCAAAATAAATGAAACTATTTTCAGAATAAATAAAACTTTATTCAAATTCAATTAAACATTTTTCAAATTAAATTAAACCAGTTATAGAATTTAATAGAAAACAAACATATTAATTTTCATATAATACTTGTTAAAATTAATGAAGAATTTGTCCACTGACCGCTTTAGGAATTGTCATGATCATATCCATAACATAGTTCGCACAATCATTTTGATTAATTTGTGCGACACTTTCCTCAATCACACTTACTGTATTATGCTCTGTGGTAATGTCACTTAATAATGCTCGGGCGTGGAATTTTATCTTAGAAAATGTTTTCTCTATCGGGTTCAACTTAGAAGAATAAAGTGGTAAAAATTTAAGTGCACAGTCACTATTATCCACCATATTTCGAATTTCCTGGGTTTTATGGATTCTGACATTATCAATAATTAAAAATGAATTTTTTAACTCCGGGCTGCTTTCAATTTTATCCAGGAGCTCCCTCAGAAATATTTGGAAACGGGCTGAATTTACAGTGGAAAGGGAAAAAACTTTATGGTAAACAACACCAGCATTATTTATCGCAGCAATTAAAGTAACGTTCCTTCCCCTTACGGTTGGCACAACAACATGAGCTCTTTCATCTACCTTAGCACGTGCTTGTGAACGCCGTAAATCTATAAAAATAATTTTTCTTTTTGTTGAGGAGACCAAACTGCAAATTCTGAGGCATACTGTCGACGGTTTTCAATAGTCGATGCGCTATTCATACGGTCCATTTCGATGGAAGCCATTTTCAGCGTTATTTTAAGGTCTTTTAATCCGTTGAAAATTGTAGACAATGCAAACGTTACATTAAATTGTTCAAATAACTTTTTGCGAATATTTCTCAAAAAAATACAACAGAATATAATAAACCTTCAAATTCTATAACTGGTTTAATTTAATTTGAAAAATGTTTATTTGAATTTGAATAAAGTTTTATTTATTCTGAAAAGAGTTTCATTTATTTTGAAAAAGGTTTCGTTTAATTTAAAAAGAGTTTCGTTTAATCTGAAAAAGGTTTCGTTCATTTTGAAAAAAGTTTCATTTATTTTGAAAAAGGTTTAATTTAAACTGAAAATGCTATATACGATACGTATGTATGTATATCACAATTAACATTCCTTAAAATTTCGCTTTACTTTATCAGACTTTGGCAAGATGCTGCACAGTCCTTTGTCAAAAGTTGAAATAATAACAAATTTAGGGCTCTCAAGAACGATCGGTTATTATAAATATAAGAGTTTATACATTTCTTTATATCTACTACATGCCTACTTAATGCTAAAGGATCCTATATTGAGACGTATCTTGATGAAAAAAGGCATTGGCAAACACTATAAAATATTTTTCAAATTTGATGGATTAAATGATGATTTATAAGAAGTATTCGTTGTGCTTAGACCTTGTGATAAATCTTCTCTTAAGTGCTTCCAAATTTAAAGTTTATATAAAACGAAGAGTATGTGAGATAAAATTGAAGTTATTTATACCTTTGACAGGCCTATTGATGTCGCTCTGAGTGGAGCACATTTGAAATGTTCAATTTTTTATGACTCCGACGTATAAACCAGGTTTAATTAGGCCGACGGCATGGGCTTTGAGGACCGTTGTAGTTAGTGGCTTATTCGAGTGCACTTGTGACTTAAGAAAACCCCACTAGAAAAAGTTTAATGGGATGAAATCACACACAGACGGTCGTCAGTTCACATCACTCCCAAGTGAGAGAGAGCGAGAGTGTGCATAATACCTTATGCGGTATGAGCTGTGTGTCCCGAAGTTCTGCTGAAACCACATGTTGTTGGTGTTCAGATAATCAAAATCTGGCCAAAAGAAACTGGTAAGCACGGCCGTCAATAGGGATGGCATCGCCAATGTCAGTCTCAAAAAAATATGAATCGACGACGCTGCCTACCCAAAATCCTCACCAAACAATGATTTTTGGCTAGGCAGTGGACAATTTTAGAATTCATGTGCATTGATATCATCTCAAATTCGATAATTTGGTTTGTTCACGCATCCATTCATTGTGAAATCGGCCTCATTTCTGAGGATGGTTTTTCGACGAAAATTGGGGTCAGTTGCCAACTGATCCAGTGCCCGTTGAGCGACGTTTTGTTGCCTTTGGCTGCCTATGACGATTTAGCAAAATAAAGCGAATAAAGGACGACCAATGAATGAAAATGAAAGTTGTAGTATCAACAAGGTCGTCGTAGTCTAGGTAGTAGGTAGTGTGTTGGTTTATTAGACGTAAGGCCCGAGTTCAAACCCCTAGGTTAGACATTAAAACATTTCTTCGTCTATTTCCTCTCTTCAGATTTCTGGCAAAAATTCTGAAAGTAAATAAAACTGCCATGAGAAGTTTCTCAAAAATCTTTCGAACAAAATCGACTTTAAACTGAAGGTCCCGCAGCTCATGTATAAAATTAACCCACCCTACAAACTGGTGTGAGAAGCTAGGTCGCAATCCTGATCGAAGGGTTGTAATGACCAATTATGTACATGTATGTACAATGTATGTATTAACAAGGTGGTCGTTATGAACTTTAACAATTCTTAAGTCCGTATTGGAAGGCCCCATAGTTATACTATTTAGCCTCCATTTTAGTTTCAAAATCAATAGCAGGCTAAAGAAATTTAATATGCTTTTTGAACATCACAAAAACTCCCCATTATATCCAATACAACAACCCAGAACGTTTGCGCAGCTGCTTTCATAACTGTTATCCTAGAACAACACCTAACTGATCAATAACCTGCTTTGGCCATGGAATTCGATTAATGAAACTACAACAGAACAAAGAAATCACAAGAAGATGCTGGGCCCATTTTTTAATTGTGCTAGGACCAGTAAAGAGCTTTTCCAACCCTCGTACAGGTGCATACAAATTAGGAATGTAGCACACGTGCATAACCAATATTTATTTATGTTGTTGTTGTTTTTAGTTTAAATTACTTTCAAAACAAAATATTTTTTTTTTTTACCAACATATTGCTGTTGTTGTTTTTATTGTATCCAATGTGTTGTTGATGATCCTGTTGATGATGGTGCTATGCTTTGTGTGCGAACTAAAACAATTTAATGTTGCAAGTGTTGATGACGAGGGTATTTTTGTTTTAAAAATACTTTTGGTTGATGCAATTGCTTCTTCTCCTTTTTTTCCACATTTGCATTAGTTTTTGAAAAAATCCTTTTTTTTTGTGTATTTTTGAAGCTGGAAAAATAAACAGAAGATTTGCATACACGAAATGAGTATGAATTTTTGTTTGTTTAATGTTTTTAAATATTTTTTTACGGTTGTTATTGTTGTTGTTATTATTAGTATTGTTTCTGTTGTAATTTTATTTTGATAACTTAAAATTTATTTATGCATTGGGATTAAATGAAATTAATATTTTCATAAGCGAAACCATATTTTATTCTGAAACCAGCAACTGAATACTGAATTCAGCGGGAATATGCAACTGCAACATAATAATACAATAAAATACCATACAATAGCAAAACAAAATAATTCATTGTACGCTTTGCTGGCATGCAATCATTAAGAAATATTTTGAAAATAATTTTTCTCTGAATTATTATCTTCAGTTTACATCATAAGTTCTATACTTTTCTCCTCTTTTTCTGCCACACATCATTACTTAGAGATGGCATTCGGTATACAGAACAAGAAATCCCAAATAATTATGCCAGAAATTATTTTCATTCATCTGTTTTATTTGGCGACAGACAGTCATCATCATTAGCACAACAGAACAGTGTGGGTGTTTATTCCTACAACTTGTCGTAATTCTTGCCAACTGTTTCAGTTAAAATTTATTTTTATATGACATGAGATTTTCATTATTTTATTGCCTGAGTCAGTTTTGGAAAATATTTTATAATATGCTACATGGTTTTGAAGATTTATTGACAATTCATTTTCACATAGAACCTTTTTTTTAGAGAACGAAAGATTTTGACTCTGTCATCCTAGAACCTGTTTAAAATTCATTTCACAATCAGCAAAAGGTTGTCTACTTTCTATACAAGTAAGTCCACCGTATTCGCCACCCTATCCTCTTTTCATTACGACTATTCGCACTTGCCATTGACATCATTTTCTTATTGAGCGTCTTTAGAAGTGGTTTGATTTTGATGCGAATGAGTAGAACTTCGTAGCTGAGATTTGATGACTTTCTTTACTAGATTATCAGTGTCAAGAATTATCCTCCAGGGGAGTATTTCTGATATTAAAATTTCTCAAATAATGCTGATGTATGTATCGGCTTTTGACACACTCTCAAACAATATTCAGTCAAGCAATCCAAAATTTAAAAAGAATTCATTCTTTGTATTCTTACATTGTATCTACACAGTAGTGGTCAGACAGATCTTAATAAACTGATATCTGGTGGTGGATATTCCTATACTAAATGATTCACCACTATTTATTGAGGTGGATACAAAGATCATCCTGCATAATTATTTGGGATGCATTGCATAATATGTATGTAAGCACATCGGCGCAGGACAAAATTTCTTTCCAATAGATTTTTGCACTAGCATCTCAGCGTCTTTGGACGAATAGGTACTTAAAAATGCTGAATAAATAGGAACTTGAACATTGATTACAGGATATCATACTATGACATCTCATAGTACATCAGGACGACCATATGGTTTAAAAATATGGGTAAATCATACGACACACTAACTATACTATTATGAACGGATGGGTGGGTGGAGGCGAATTAATGTAGCCGTTGTATATAGCTAAATTTATAAGGAAACCTATTGCTGAGTCTTTTAAACGGTAGTATCCGTTGTACGGAATGCTATTATGACTGCAAAGAGAGAAATATTAGCATACTTTTTGATAGCCAATATGAAGGCACTGGATTACCTCGACATAATAATCTAAATGACGGATTTAGTTTGCCTCAAGTCTCTCAGCGAGATGGCTAAGTAGTGCAACATTCATACTTGCACTATGCTTTGGTTTTAGTTATTTGATATATGATTTCTACAGGAGTTGGAGTGACGTTGTAGAGGGGAAATTTGGCAACAGGTTAGAAATAATTTCTGAAGAAACGAACTGATCAGTGGAAACTTAGATTTACTTTATCATGATAGTAATTGTGCTATCACAATGAACTACATTTGTCTACGTATGCCTACCCTTTAGGACTTGACAACCACTTTTACCTACTCACCCACCTAAGCAAACGCTTAACCTGTATTTCATTATTGTGATTATGCTGTAGAAATTCAAAATATATTATTACAGGTAATAGCAGTATTATAAAAACTGTTACAGTAACAGTGGTATTACGATAATGCTGGTTTACATATGTAAAAAAGCCAGTCAGCTAGAAAGCAAGAAATAAAATTTCAATGAATTTGATTTTGAATACCAATTTTTTTTGAATGTCAACAATTGTGTTTGCACGAGATTAATTAAGAGAAAAAAACACAAAACAATCGATAAATAAGATTTAAATTAACAGCTGAACAGTTGAAAACTTAACGAATTTTACGTTTCATTTAATTAACACTATCGGTCAAATATGTATGTATATAAATACAAAAGCGAAAAAACAAAATTGTCCCATTTATAGTACAATGAGATCAGTACACTGCGTGATTGTTTAATAAGAATTTATTCACATGTTTGGCAAATTCAATCAATTGAATTCATAACTTTAGTTGAGGTTTGAGAACGATGGCTTCGGAAGCCGATTATCCAGGTATATTTAAAACGTAGAAGCCCAAAAATCCAGCTTCTTGATATAGAATGCTTAATTCTCAGCCACTGTAACACGTTGTAATATTAAAAAAAAGAATCAAAATGAACCAAAATGCAGTGATACTCTTGAATAAAATAAATGCGAATAAAATAAAACATATGGTTGCATATATTGGTTGCATGCATGTCAATGTCCATTTATTTACAAATTCACACTCACACAAAGGTACACACCAATCGACACACACATACCGATTGAATACATATGTATATAAATAAGCACAAGCTCTAACACATAGAAAAGTTGTAGTAGGTTAAGCCTGAAAATAGGATACCTTACACCACAATGAACTCTGAGTTCATTGTTAAGATATCTGAGGGTGACTATGGAGCATATTCGCTCTTTAAATGTTTAGCAGACTTATGGATTTAGAATCTTCATGGCAAATAGGCTCAATTGTAGAGCAATAAATCAATTTTTTTTTTGAGTTTATTAAAACGCTCAGACTCCTACTCATGTAATGTTTTATTTTGGAAAAATTGGTTGTGACATTAGGGAAAGAGGTTACCCAATTCATCATATGGTAATTGGGTAACTTTTTTTATAGCTAATGTTATACAATTCTTATGTACTTCTTAAATATATATTACATTGCGTAACTAATTAGATTGCCTACCAATTACTCTCTACTCTCGCAGATTAGGAGAGTACCACTAGACTACAGAAGTTTCCAATTTCACTTAATCTAGAATCTTTTCTCCATTGATATGGATGTTGCTTAGTGTACTAACATCCAGGCACTACGTAGGCTCAGTCATATCGTTTGATTCTATTGGCGAGACGGATATTTGATTGAAAATCAGCGGGTGTCGTGATACGCCTTTGTCAGTATTAAAAAGGCCACGAGGAGGAAGCCCTTTCATTGATTTGTATGACCCACTGGCATAGACGAAACACAGGCTCTTGAAAAGACAGAAAGGAATACGACAAAAGTATGATTTAAGCCAAAAATGTTTTCAAAAATTCTTCATCCTTTATCCACATTCGAGCAATCGATCCTTATGAGGTAAAATCGAAGATTGTATGGGACTGTCTGGGGAAACTGAATCAGCTACGTAGGCAAAATAGATTTACTCTCTTCTGGGTTCTAGGTTATGTGGAAATTCTTTGCAGAAACCAAGCAGACAATTTTGCAAAGAGGAGAGCTCCCACGTCGTTGATGCGATCAAAATCCTTCCGTGCAAAGTTATGCTCAATGATAGAAAAGATAAAGAGATGTAAAGACTCTTATTAAAGCAAGTGGGTTTGAGGCAATTAAAACTTGTATTCAAACATGTATTCGATTATCGACAAATATCCTGAGGTTAGTAACTGGTCTTACTTATTTACTTAAATGTTCATTACAACCCTTCAGTCAGGACTACAATCTAGTTTCTCACACCACCCATATCGTGTGTGTTAATTTTATCCATGAGTGGCGGGACGAACAGCTTAATGTAGACTTCGAGTGACAAATTTTTGAGAAACTTTTCAGGACAATTTTATTTACACTCAAAGTTTCTGTCGGAAATCTGCTGAGGATAAGTCGTCGAAGATATAATTTTTCGTATTTTGTTTTGCTGGAGATACGTTTTGTAAGCTAACACCCTATTTACTCCACTACGGCGATAGTAGGCTCAGAGTATACTTACACAGAATGTCTTTGTTTCAACCTTAACATGTAGATTTGGTAACGATGAGAATGTAGCATCAGAATACATTTTAGCAACCTGTGGAGCATTAATGCTACCCAGCTAGACAGGGAACTGTCATTGTTGATACCAAACAACATCCTGAAGTTTGTCAATGTAATAGTCTTGGAGAAGATATCCCATTAAATTTCAGATAAGTACAATAGATCGTGTGGTCACAGCATTAAGGCTCCTCTTTAGGACAATACTTACCAAAAAACATTTCCATTTAGTGGTATAGCACGGTATGGTGGTTAAAGTGTTCGACTACAAACACCAGTAATCCTGGTCAAACCTTGGACTGGGCAAGCCTAAAAACTGTCTGCATGGTTTGATGACAAATTGAATCACTTATTTGGATAAAGAATATTCACATGATTTTTGAAAACTAATGAGATTTCTCAAAATAGCAATAGCGAAGGGATTTGATATCCACTGCATTGTAAGAAAATAACCTGCCAAGTTTGATTTTTTTATCCTTAAAAATTCAAAAATTTAAGTCAAAAGGACAGTCGGTCCAACACAACTAAAAATTTGATTACGACCGTTACAAACATAAGCACAATCACCTCACAATGCCATTGGTGTTGTAGGTTACAAGAGAGATTGCAGAGAGTTAGAGTGCTATGGGGGTTATTCACCTGTGAATGTGATTATTGCAATTTGTAAACAAACATCCTTTGGCGCCTTTATAACTGATACCCCCAAAAGCGGATTTAAACTCTGATTCGCATGAATGCGTAATACAGAGGGACACAAGAGCGCGTTTGCTGTTCACAAAGTGCCATCGAAAATCTACGATGCTCATGAGACAGATACACACACAAGCCGAAACAGTAAAATAGCAAAGCAGCAGAACAGAAACAAGCAACAAATGCATTAAAGATGTAACGAATGAGCGAATAGGCGAATGAACAGAGCAGTGGGGAAAAAACAAAAACAAAAATTTTAATCGTATGGAACAGGGAAATGAATATGGTCGACTGAACGAATGACTGAATAAATGTATGGATGGTTGAATAAATGAATGAATGAATGAATGAATGAATCAACGAACAAATGGATGGATGGATGGATGGATCAATGTATGCATGTATAATTGATTATTCAAAGTTATGCTGCAATGGATATACATACATACGTACACGAAAACGCGTGTTGTTCACATTGCAAGCTTAAGCCAAAAATAACAAGAAAAAAAAGATTTAAAATAAAAACGAACAAACAAAAATCATGAAAATGTTACTGCTGTCATCGTAAGCCAAAATCTTTGCCTTTTTTATGTAAAGTTAATATAACTAGGCCCTCCCCCCTTTAATTTGCTTTTGCTTTAAACTTTAAATTCTTCCGCTCTGAACTTTTTTAAATTCTTTGTTTGTTTCTACTTTTCTAACGGAAATTATAAAATCGCTTAAAATTATCAATTAATTTTGCTTGTTTGTTTGTTAGTTTGTTTGTATGGATGTTAATATAAGCAACAACAACAACAACCACAATAGCAATATTCATGTGTTATTTTTCCCGTAAGTATCAAAGCTGTCTAGACAAACGGCTACCGCAAAATTTAATAGATAGATATACCCCCCAAAAAACAACGTTTGTCCGTCTGTCCTTTTATTTGTCGGCTTTCTCGTGTAGTTTTTTTCTATTTTGTCTCTACGGAGTGTATATCGCTGAAATGGAAAAAATGGCCTGTGTTTTTAACCACAATATTCTGAAAGCCTTCATATGTTTGCACAGAAACTTATATGGGCATATACAATATAATATAAATCGAACAGGGTGTTTATTTAAAGGGTGTTGAAAATGTGTAGAAAACATACGAAAATAGATACGATTGATAAAATCGTTTCAAGTGCCATATTTCATCGGTTTAAAAAAAATTGTATTGGTCAGTGTTATAGATTTGTATGTAAACCTTTAACTAAGACAGAGGTTGTCTTCGTCATATTCAAATATGTTCGCCATTGGAGCTGCGATTGACCAAAAGTCTCTGGCTTCTTGGTTAATCCGTAGCCAACGAAAATGTAAATGCTGTTACATCGTTTAACATTAAAATGATAAACAAAAGCTACAAAAATAAAAACAATGAACCTGTTTACATGATAAACAAGTAAACAAAAATATACCAACAACCTCAGAAAAAATTCAGTCAGTCTTGTGTGAAGACGCGTTGTGTGTGAAGAGAATAATCGTGATTTGAAGATCTCCGTTAAAAAGATCTGCCGAACAATTGTTAGTGTTTACGCAAAAGAGTGTAAAGAAGAATAACAAACCAAGTTGTGAATAGTAGCACACAAAAGTAGTGAGAACAAAAAATAATTTATCTAAAACTAAACACAAATTTATTTTTACTTTATTTGCAATCTACGAAGTCATATTTTAAACGTTTTTAACGTTTATAGGGTTTACTTCACATTCTGTTTCATTAAGTATATCACTGTAGGATTCTCTCCTAGTTTTTCATTCGGACTTATATTAAGAAAAAAAATTAAGACAAATTTGAATGTAGCGTAAAGAACCTCACGTTAAAGCTATCTTGATAGATAAACGAGAATAGAAGTGACATTGAAGTTAAATTCAAATGGATTGTGATGAAGAGAGCGAAGAAAAATATCCTTCGAAATCAATGATCGGAAATATGATCACTGGCGTTAATAAGCTTACACTGCATGGCCAAGAATAAACGCATCGATCACAATATTTTGCGACAATTTTTTTCAACACCCAAGCTTTTATTAACAGATAACTTAACACTGGTAGGTATTTCTTAAATCTTAAATAACTTTTTGAATTTGTAAACTTATTAGGACCATATACATACATACATAATTCGTAATTAGAACCCTTCAGTCAGGATTACAGTCTACCTTCTTACACCACTTATTTTGTGTGTGTGTGTTAATTTTATACATGAATGGCGAGACCTACAGTTTAAAGTCGATTCTGAACGACACGTTTTTGAAAAACTTTTCATGGCAATTTTATTTACTCTTAGAGTTGTTGCCAGTACACTGGATGTCACCGCAGAAATATTTTTCCTCACTTCGCTGTGTTGCAGATGTCTGATCTGGGGTTTGAACCGAAGCCTCATGTCTAATAAGCCGAAAAACTATCTACTAGACTTCATATTATTCGAAAATAATTAAAATATTTGCGATAGAAAGCCTATTATACATAATTGGCCATTACAACCCTTCAGTCAGGATTACAGCCTATTTTCTCACACCACTTATGTTGTGTGCCTTAATTTTATACTTCAGTGGCGGGACCTACAGTTTAACGTCGACTCGGAACGACAAATTTTGAGAAAATTTTTCATGGCAGGTTTATTGACTCCTATTGCTTATATATAGCTTTATAGCGAGTCTCTCTAATGTCTCTTGCAAGCCCATTACCTTGACATACGTTAGATTGTATTGGAATGTATCAGTGCCCCACAGGTTTCAAAAAAGTATTCTGCTGACTCATTCTCATTATCACATGTTAGGCTCGCTACGACCTCCAGTCTGGATAAGACTACTTACATTGATCTATTGTGCTTTGTAAAGTGATCAGTAACCAACCTCAGATTATTCTTGATGACCTGATGCATAACTTAGATCTCCTCTTATAGTGGTTTATTAACAAAAGTTTCGATTGCCTCAAACCCGCTGATTTTGAGAAGGGCCTTTGCCTCTCTTTATATTCCTTTTCGTTTAGCATACCTTCCCAAACATCAACTTAAAAATCAATAGAGCGGATGTCAGTTTTGTGGTTAATCCATCCATGGCTGTAATTTTTTTTAGAATATGGAGAAGACATAGTGAAGTGTATATACATATGTATATATGGATGATGCGGACCAAGAAGTATTTAATAAACTATGATTAGACGAATTTTCGGATTTAGATTAATTTTCGGATTTATTAAGAAAATCTGTCTTTTAAAATTGTTTCTCACGAAAAATGTATGGAGAATATAAAGGAAAAAAGAAAGGACAATTGAGATGTGATGGAAACACTATATAGAGTGTGTAGAGCCAGGGGTCTAAATAAAGGCTGATTAGTAAAATTTTTTTTAATGATTTCGACACAAAGTAAGTTTGAGAAGAAGTTCAATATCAACTGATGTAGTATTCGTCAATTATTGAAGGGTGTAGGGCTGGAAATTGCTTTACAATTGACCCATCTACCAACTCAACTAAAATTTTTGACTTGTCTTTTGCAACACCCTTTATAAAAGCATGCATGTGTATGCAAAATAAAAAGGCTATTTTGTGACATTTTGTATGTATTTGTGGTACAAAGAGAATTTTAAATGATAATAACAACAACAAAAACAACAAAGAAAAAAATGAATCCATTATATTAGGATCGAAAAAAAGAGAGAGGAAACAAACAACAGACATAGAAACCCCAGTTGATACTCATATTAATTTATAAATTTAAAAGCGAAATTCTTATGCATAAATAAAGTTTGTTTTTAAGCTTATAATACGCCCTATCATTGCCCCACTACCAAAGAGCAACAACAAAATTTAAATACTAAAGGACACTGTTTTGGTGGTATTAAAAAGGCTAATAAATTAACTTTTTAAGCAATAAATACAGACAGAGTGATGGCATGTTTTTTTTTGTTTGTTTTCTATAAATTCTGTTAAAGTGCATAATATTTTGAAAACTTTCTATTTCGGAGAATGTTTTTTTCTTTTGACTTAGAAATGGTGGAGGATGCTCCGGCGTGAACGGTATTTGATGCGGGGATCTGTGGAAGTTGGCGAAGAAGACGATTTTGTTTGCATTTGAAGGACCAAATCGAGGAAGCCCTGTTATCGATTGGTGTGACCAACTAGCGCAGGCCTGCGAGAAGGAGAGGCTCCTGAAAGGATGTGTTACGGCAGACCGAAATCCGTTAATCGGGTTGTTAATGGCCAAGTAAGTAAACTGAACTGTTTTCAATTGCAATTATTAATTAAATTTCAGAAGATCAAAAAGGACTATATTTGTATAAAAATAAGTAGCACATAAATAGTAGGTCCGCGCAGAGAACTCCATTGCAACAATCTCAATTCCTATGAAATTATTCACATCTAACCAGTGATCATATTTTTTACAAAAAAATTTAAAAAAAAATGCACGAATTTGGAACGCATAGGTTCAAACCCGAGGTGAGATATCTCCAACAAAACGAAATATGAAAAAGTATTTCTGCGGCTACTTCCTCTGAGCAGATTTCTGGCAAAAACTGTGAGAATAAATAAAATTGAAATGAAATGTTTCTCAAAAATCTGTCGTTCGGAGTCGACTTTAAACTGTAGGTCCCACCACTCATGTATAAAATTAACATATACAAACTAAGTGGTGTAAGAATCTAGGGTGTAATCCTTACTAAAGGGTTGTAATGACCAAATATGTTTGTACATATGTATGTACAAATCAACATGAGATCCAAGAGCGTTCATAACATATTGAAAAAGTGATTGTGTAGCGTGGTTTTTGCGCTGTCGACATTATTATTCTACTACGAAAACGTTGGCCAGGCCATTAGTGTCAAGGGTCACTATTATGCATATATGATTAAAAACTTCTTTTAGCCAGAAATGCATTGTATTGATGGCAACAACATGGTTCTTCAACAGCTAATACGATATCGGAGATTCTGCACGAGGGATTTGAAAGCATGTTCATCTCATTCTCATGGAGGTGATATAAACTGGCCTCCGAATTCGATTTTTCTTGTAGAGTTTTCTTAAGTCACAGTTGCAAATAACCCGCAAACCAGAAAGTTCTTCAAAGTCAATATAACCCATGCTACCCTGTCAATTTCGACTGGTTTATGGGCAAAAATTATGAAAGTTTGGATATTTCATATGAGCTCTACCAAGAGACGCGGTGAGTGACATTTAAACGATTCTATTATATTAGACCCACAATGGCAGCAATAGTTCTTAGAAACGGATAAAAGTTCTAGATGATATGTCACACACATTTTGTTTTACGGAACAAGGTTCCAGTTTGTAACTGTGGTAGGTTGTGACCTCATTTTTCATATTCAGTGTAATGAAAACAGCCCTCTGCTGGCAATAGCTTTTATTATAACTGATTACCATACACATACATACATAATTGGTCATTACAACCCTTTAGTCAGCATTACTGCCCAGCTTCTCACACCACTCATATTGTGTACCTTAATTTTATACTTGAGTGGCTGGACTTACAGTTTAACGTCGACTCCGAACGACAAATTTTGAGAAACTTTTTCATGGCAGGCTTATTTACCCTAAGAGTCCAGAAATCTGCTGAGAGGAAGTCGCCGAAGATATATATTTTTTATATCCTGGGGCTCGAACCCGGGCTTTTACGTCTAATAAGCGAACACTCTACCTACTAGACTACGGCGACTACAATTGATTACCATGGTTGGAGGAATTTGTCAAATCTATCCTTCGGAGCCACTGTTGAACTGCATATGCCCGTCGATAAACATAGCCTATGGCAAAAGCAATGAAGTAATCCAAATTGAAGTGTTTAAATAGCCAACAATGTAGTGCAACTAAGGCTAAGAAACTGGATCCACAAGGTTGGTGTAAAATTAATGCCTTGCGTCAATGTTATATATAGATTAGGATCGGCATAGTAAGTTCCTGTTCCATCTATACATCAGTCGTGCACATAGAGACATGTATTCAAAGCAGCTACCAAGATAGAGATGGCGTCTGCTCTTAGTTCTCGTCAATTTACTATGAAGGGTTGACTATTCCAACAATTTGTTGGTATTTTATTTATATTTTTCCTCCCTTAAACAAAGTGTTTCAATTAATTGGCATCGAATTAAAATTGATTCCTTTTTATTCTTTTTTGTAGCCCCAAGTGTTTCACGCCAATAAAAACTATTTATTTTTTTATTCCTCAATAACATTCGATATGCATATGAGACATTTATTATATGGCTCTCCACCCTCAAAGATATTTTTTTTATTATACCTGCCTGGCTAAATTAATTCATCACTTCAATTTTACATGACATTGTATGTCCCAAGGGGAAGTTATTTTTCATACATTTTTTCTATTTATTTACAGCAATTAAAACATGCAACAATTATTTAATTAATTATGAAAAAAAGACAAGAAAATAAAAGCAATGGCAATAACAACAACAGCAACAATACATAAAATATGACAAAGTGACAATTACAACAACAAACGATACTTAAACTATAATCATAATCAGCTGGATATGGTGTAATAATGTAAGCTACTGCTCGTTTATTGGCTGTATTTCATAATAAAGTTGAATAGCAGTGTAGAGTAGCAGTGTAGCGTACAGAAGATAATGAATGTCTATTAAAAGTAAATATTTATTTAAAACAATAGACTGACAATTACTATTTGCATGTGGATTTATTAGTTTTGATGCCAAGGGTGGTTATTTGAAACTATTTCAATTCAAGTTTATTTTTCAGAAAAATTTAATTGAATATGACACTTAGATTTATGACTGCAAAACTATATATCTATGTGGTGTGATAAACACAAAGACAAGTTCAAATAGTGTCAATCAAGTCTCTTTTTTGTTCATTTTTCAAAAATAATTATTTATTCATGAAATAAAATACTTTGCTAATATACAGTGTCAGGTGAATGGATTTTCAGTTGTCTGAGAGTGATGGCAGCTTCATTAAAGCCAGTTTGTATTACACTGAACATGATTTTTGATTAAAGATTTTAATAAGATCTATCAACCTCTATTAATTAGCAACTCATGATCATAGGAAATAAGATTTTTTAATTTCAGCAAAAATTAATTTTTGCTGAACGAAAAGAATTTCAGTCCTCATCTTTCATGCACAGGCTCATGCTTAAAATTAATAAAAGTTCCGTCCTCATTTTTAATAAACACGCCGATGCTCAAAATGATGTCCATTAGTTTGGAAACATTTTTATATACCAGGGGTATAGATACATACCAGAGATCAGCAATGAGTATTCAAAAGATGAGTAGATTCGAATCATACTCATTATTTTTAATACTTATACGCTTTCACACTTATTTTAATATCATACTACTCATATCCAAAGTTTGAAATACTCATCGTACTCATACTTAACGAAACGCATGATGTTGTTGATTTCGACTCGCTATGACTCAACATTTACAAGAATCACAAAATAAGTATGATTCGCATACGAACACTACAATACTCAATAGAAGGTTGTGTGTTTGCTTTGCTTGCCACCTTTGTCTTTTTCTTTCTTCTTCTTTTTTTGTAAATGCAACAACAACTAAGACTGTAAATTTTGCTGAATGGTTCGAATCACTCGAATCGTTTATGAGTATTATAAGTATTTTTCTAAATTTATGAATCTGAATGAGTAGGCGTATAAATCAAACATATTTCGAATGTTATGAGTTTGATGTCAACGTTGTACTCATATTCATTGCAACCTTTACTATACATATACAATGTTGTAGTCAGTACGAATGAATCAGAGTAGTTGGATTTCAATACTGTTGACTCACTTATACTCAAAATTTCATGAGTAGTTATGAGTAGCGAAAAAACGATTCATTGCTACATAATTCTTACATACATATACATAATTTGTCATTACAAGACTTCAGTCAGGATTGCGACCTAACTTCTCACACCACTTATGTTGTGTGTGTTAATTGTATACATGAGTGGCGGTACTTACAGTTTAAAGTCCACTCCGAACGACAGATTTTTTGAGAAACTTTTCATGGCAATTTTATTTATTCTCAGAGTTTCGCCAGCTGCTGACAGAAAGCAGAAGAAGAAATATTTTTCATTCTTGTTTTGCTGTATGTGTCTTACTTGGGTTTTGAACTGAGGCCTCACGTCTAATAAGCCAACACACTACCTACTATACTAGGGCTACTGCAATAGCGAACATAGGGAACATTTATTGTGAACGAGCCCTATTTTGTTAATATTAGTGATGACGTCTGTGAAACATCTGCAGTATTCATCAAATTAGTCATCAAACACTCTCATATTTCTTAATCGTGTTAAAGATGGTGAATTGTGTACCAAATAATGATTGAAGATGTCAGAAATGCTGCACAACACATAATTTCTAACCGTTTAAAAGCTTTTGGGAAAGACAGAAAGTCTGGAAAATTTATGGTTTCAACAGGACGGATCTAGAAGCCACGCAGTTCGTGCCACATTCCATATTCTGCTGGAGCGATTTGAGGGAATAGTTATCTTTCGTGGAAGTTATGTAAACTGCCCTAGAGATTGTACGATTTGTGTCCATTGGATTTTTTCTTGGCAGGTTTTCTTAAGTCGAAGATGTGCTCGAACAAGCTTCAAAACAAAGCAACGTAATACACGCCATCGTTCAAATTCAGCCAGATTTACGTACCGGAATCATGGAAAATTTAACATTTGGAATGCTTATCATCCAAAAAAGCCGTGGCGGATAAAATGGACTACTATATATTCAACCCATGATGGCATCCATGGATCTTTCAAACGAATAAAAAATTTCGATAGTATCTCAGACATACTTTATTTATTTAAATTTAGAAATAGAAAACGTTTAAAAAACTCCCCCTTTTATTTGTTAAACAGTGTAATTTTAATAAAAACAATTAAATACAACCATATTTCAGTTACTTTATATAAATATTGCATGGCTATAGACCACAATAATTTTTTTTCCACGAATTGTTTTTTTTTTTGGTTTTAAAATCGATTAAATTTAAATTAAGCATGAGTTTATTTGAATTAAAATTACATTGGCGAACAGTATTTACTGTGAAATTCTTTATTGATATATTGCAACACCAAAAAAACCTTTAATTTTCGTTGCATATTTCTTCGAAAGTGCAACAAATCCACTTACATTTTTATGCAATTGTTGCATTCATCCTTTTTTTTTTTTGCCTGCGTTTGTTGTTTTTCATAAAAAAAAATCAAACAAAATCAACAAATTACACGTCAGTAATTACAATTGATAATTCACAAACTGCACAAACCATACCATCATGTACTCACACAAACACACAGAAATACATATGTTAGTACGTTGCATACAGTATTAACATGCACAATACAACTCAGCTTGAGTGCAGGTGTGTAGATGTATTTATGTATGTATGTATAGATAAATGTGGTAACTGGTAATTCACAGAATCCCACAATGGAATTAACTAAAGCGCACCACATAGCCGCTGCTAGATGATGGGTTGATCACAATGATGACGCTGATAATTACATGTGAATTGATGTGGTAATGAAAGCATTAACTGAGGCTATATTTGATGGCTTTGTATTCATATACATATATTGCGGCATCTGAAATTTTAAAGATTCTAAATATGTATGTTGGAATTTAAATTAAAAAATTTTTAAATTTATTTTATTGATATCAAAGCAATAGTTTTAGCTGCAACATGTTCTTCGGTTGAAACCAATCCAGTATTATCTCCAGATGTTTAATAATGATTTAATGTGAGAAGCTAGGCCGTAATGCTGACTGAAGGGTTGTAGTGGCCAATTATGTACGTATGTATGTTTGAAAAAAGTTAATTTTCTATTAATTTGCTTTCTCACATTAACTGCAATCCTCGTGGTTGCTGTTATCTAGAGGCAGTATGTTGGCTCATTAGACGAGACCTCTGGTTTCAAACCTCAACTATGGCCTTTTAAAATAAATAGAATGTTTCTGGGTAATTCATTGACATGAAAAAGCTTCTTAAAATTGTCTTTCGCAGTCGACAATAAAATATAAGCCCCATGGATAAAAATGACAAAAAGGTTGTAATGTTAGTAAGTATTTATGTGCCTGTAATTTCAACTGTCAGACTGAATTTTAATGATGTCATGAGTTATGTTGGCTTTGGAGATCGCTGTTGCAACAACAAGAAATAGACCAGTATGGCAATCTGACTTGTGCTGTGTGGTACGAACTGCTGCCCTTTTGAATCCACATATCGTTGGTATCCAGATCATACAAATACAAATTTTCATAAATAATGTGCGCAACGAAAGATTGATAGCCATAATATCCCAGGACCTATTACACTAGGTAGAGCATCTGCCCAAATGCAAAATTTTAATTAAATAAACTGAAACCTGAAAATGTAGACATTTAAAAAAGACACCCTTTCGTAGAATTGCCCGAGGTGAAGCGGATCTTCAAGCCCATCAGTCTGTCATACATGTTTGTAGGTAGAGGTCCATAGTGATGCTTAACCCATATTTAGGTTTAAGGTTTAAAAATTGCGTGTAGCCATCCTTAGTTTATTTTAGTAGTTGGAGACCAATCTAGTTTTCTTTAGTCTTCCTGCCATAAGGACTTCTTTCACAGCATGTGATTCTTTACTTTTTTCATGGAGTTAATAAAATTCTTATGTACTTGAGAATTTAGGCTAACGATATATATGTATATAGTATACATACTTACATGCCAACCTATGTGATTGGTTTGTCTGTGCTTTTGTTATCTAAAAATTGCTTAAATAAGTGGTTTAACAAACTTTAAAATTTATATTAACTAATGCACGCATGCACATGCCTTATTGATATAAATTTCATATAATTTTATGTTTTTTAATAATTAATATTTAGTGTGCTTGAAAGCATAAGCAATGTAAAAATTTGGCAAATATGCAATATGTTTTCAATTTTTATTCTAAATTTCCCACAAAGTTGTGAAGATATTTGCTCGTGACTTAAATTAGCCGATTTACTTTAGTTTATTTGGTCATTACAAGTAGGCTTAACTTTGTTGGCAACATAGGTTAGCATTATTGATAGACTGTTATGGGCTGATATGGATGAGAAGAGGACTCGTTTGTATTTCTTACTTAAATTCATGCAACACACTATTGCTATTTTAGAGGTCATTATGTTATTGGAAGGCAGGCCAATAGATTCGGCACTCCCTCGATTAACTCTTCTAGCAGATGTAGATCAGAGATGAAGAAGAAGTCTATGCAAAGCTTATGCTCTCATATTTTTTGTGTGATCTTCAGCTGAACTTCCCAAAATAATGATTACTGCAATAAATACATGCATAATTGGTCATTATAACCAGACGACGGCACCAATGTCCCTCAGGGGACACATGGGACACGAACATCAACAATGTTCGTTAAAAAGAGCTTAAAAATGCATTCAGGTGCTTTTTCAGACTTCAATTATACACCCAAAGAAATATTATGGTAGGATTTACTAATATCAATGAGAAATGATTTCGATTTTTGGAAGAATACTTGCCATGTTAAATATGGGGTCTTTAGGGATTTAGCGCAGTATAATTTTTATATATTTTCCGCTCCCATATACAAATGCCTCTCAAAAATACACTCGCATTTTATCATGTTCTCTTTTCGCCGACGTTATAACCCTTCAGTCAGGATTACAATCTAGCTTCTCATATTTTTTGTTGTGTGTGTTAATTTTGTACATGAGTGGCGGGAAATAGAGTTTTAAGTCGACTCCGAATGAAAAATTTTTGAGAAACTTTTTCACGGCAATTTTATTTATTCTCAGAGTTTTTGCTAGTATTCTACTGAGTATTTCCTTTTGTTGGAGATGTCTGACTTGGGATTTGAACTGTGCCTTCGCATTTAATAAATCTACACACCACCTACTACACTCCAAGAAATACTTTTTTCATATTTCGTTTAGTTGGAGTTGTCTGTCTCAAAAGCGAGATTTATTTTATAGTCGGGATATTTTTCTATAGGCACTGTTTAATTGTCAGTTTGGAACTGGTCATTGTCTCTATCCCAAGGTGCACTTTATCATTAACCTAAACTAACCTGAGTGGCTGAACCTTAAATATTATCGGCCGAACGACCAATGTTAGAATGATTTTAATATCATTCAGTTACTCTCACAGCTCTTGCTACAAAACTGCTGAAAGGCCATCATCGTAAGAAATAATTCTTTCCAGAGTTTAAATTCAAAACTCTTGTCTAGTATGCCAATACATGAGCTAATAGATTATAATATAATTATTTTCATAATTTTTTCTTAATAAAAATACATGACCTTCTAATCCTTTCAATTCGAATAAAAATAAAGAAAACAATTTAATTTAAGATTTTATCATTTCTTAACATTATTGCTGTTCATTAAAGACGCATACAATCCAAAAATATTAAACAGAGATTCAAATTCTTGATAATGTCATTACCATGTTTAGTATTCTTTTGAAGTTTCTCAAATTAAAACGAAAATAATTGTGTGACTGAATATCCAAAAATATCCAAAACTTAACAGGAACAAGTTAATAATTCTTATTATTTTTATTTCATAAGTTTTTTTCATCTTCTTCTGCTGTTGTGTACATTGTGATATCCTTCGGTTGTTTTTTTCTTTACTGGCCGCAATTTCCGGTATTTCAATGAAAGAAAGAAAATCTTCTCTTATTAAATCCTTGGGGAATTTGTTGCATGTTTTTGAAAGGCTTCTTGTTTTCACTTAAAAAATTCTTGTTTCTTATGATGAGTGAAAGCAAAAAAAAAAAAAAAATGTAACTGACTTATCACTGGAAAGAAAGAAAAAAACCAAGAAACGAAACTTCATTTCCTCCATGATGTCTTTGTAGCCAAAGTTGTTGCCGCATCTTTTGCATTTGCAACTAAATATCTCATGTTGTTGTGTGTTTCAATTTTTGTTGCTGTTGTCAAGCATTTGATATTTTATTCCTTCTTTTTCTTTTTTTTTTTGTTTCTGTTGTTGCTGTTGCTGTTATGCAGCGCTAAGCTAATTGTACTCTTGTGGCGTTTATAATTGGATCTCATGTTGCATATTTAAATTGTCTCTCTATATGGTATTTGAAAAGAAGAGGGGGGGGGGGCATTCATATTAAACAGAAAACAGATTTTTCCTCTTGATAGTAGTCATGTTGTTGAAAATTTTGAAAAAATTTTTTTTCATTTGTATTCATTGAGGCTGTGACAATATGGATAAGAAAAAGGTATGCAAACTTTAAGGCTTTTTTGGAGGACATGTATTTTACATTTGATTTATAAATTCACAAAGCAATACATTTGACTTATGCTCTGCAACTTTTTTTTCTGCACAATATTTGTTCGTTAAAATGATGAGAGGTGTAGTGGTACAGTGTTACAAAAAACCTTCAATACAAGTTAGAAACTGCTTGAAAGCGATCTATTGTCTCTCTAGAAAGGGACGCATAACAAACCAACATCATAGAACGGTCAGCCAGGGCTACCTCCTTAGAAAGACAAATCAATTTAAGCAAAGTGTTCGGTCAGATCTAAATCATTAAATTAATATTGTATTTAAAATTACCTAATTAATAATTATCGCTTAGTTGTAAATTAATTCACTCCTTTAAATACCATTATCTGTTTATAATTAATTCACTCCTTTAAATACCTTATCGGTTATTGTGGAATTTCTTTATTTACTCTTTCTTAACTTTTCACATTCCTAACTGTTTCTATTTACTTAAACTTTTGAAGCTAAATTCTATCATACTGTAAGCATAAAGATCATTCTGTTTTACACATTAAAGAAGAACACATCACCGTTAAACAAAAATTTTATCGGTGTTTTATTTTAAATGTGTGATTTGAATCTAACCAAACACAAAGTTTCTCAAAACACCCAGTATAATAAGCCAAGACATCATCCCCTTACTTGCAACAGTAGACTAATCGTCTGCTTAATGAGAGGTGCTTAATGAGAGGTGCTTAATGATTGTGTTTTAAACGTTGATAACTTTGAGTTGGCAACACTATTTAGTTGGATTAATATTGTTACGTTTTTACCTTTTTAAAAACGTTTAAAATATGAGTTCGTTGATTGAAAGTTCTTGAAGTCGAATGTTCGTGTCTTCGCCTTCTCGAGGTCTCTATCGTCGTTTCGTTGTTGTTTGTGTATTTTGTTTACGTTGTTTGTTGTTGCTTTCTTGTTTACCCATTTTCTTTCATACTGCTGCTGTTGGTACATATCGACGCTTCCGTTCTATAACATTCTAAGTCGAAAAAGTGTGTTTTGAGTTATGAGCTCTCAAAGTTTTCACGCGCCATAAGACTATATGTGTATTCTAAGTAGATTTTTCCCTATAACTTCGGAACGGATGGGCGCATGTTAACCAAATTTTGACAGTATTTAAGTTATATAACGTAAAATTTAAAAATGCAAGAACATTAAAAACGTTCTAAGTACACTTAGAACGTTATAGAATGGAGGCGTCGATATATGATTTGTTTGTTTGTTTTTGTTTTAATGTTAAACGATGTTACACCGTTTCCTGATTATACTGATTACCAGAGAAATGCTTGCGAGCACACATTGCGGCCCGTTGTGACGCCGCAGGTGAACGCAGTCTCTGTACTGACCAAGTTCCTCCAAACCTCCAAACATTTGAAGCACGACTACCCCACGCTTAAAAACATCCGAAAGCTTGATAAAAGAAGCTATATCCTTGACATCAACGTACGATAGCAAAGATTTGTATCCACAGATGATGTCGTTAAATGGTAGCTGCATTCTTTCCCCGTGTCTTCCCATAACACAATGACCTGTAAGCATGGCCACTAAGATCGAGATGATGTTACGACCAAGCCCAAGTAACTGGTTGGTGCGCTTTCTATCCATTGAAAGAAAAGTGGGCCTAGCGATGGAGCAGGACTCCTCATTGACCCAAGATAGGTTGGCGTCTCGAAAAAATTTCCACGCGATGACCAGCTTGAAAGAGGTAAGTGGCATTCCTATGTCGATTAAAGAGGAAGTGTGGAATAATATTTCTTCTGCGACTTTCTCTCAGCAGTCTTCTGGCAAAAACTGTGAGAGTACACAATGCACCTCTCTACCAATTGACTCTACATTATTGGTAATATAGAGTCTATTGGTGGCTTTTTAACATGGTAACTAGACCGTATTTATTTTTTATTTTTTTTTACCACATGTTCGGTAAGTTGCATTTCGATGAAAAAAATGTGTGAAAAAATTAAATCAAACAATACAGCGACAAATTCCTTTTTTTTTAATCACAAACATCTGTATACACCTCCCATAATGCATTCGATTCGATATTCAACCAGGAACAGAAAGAAAAAAATTGTACTCAATCCGTGTTGTATAAAACACAGAGTCATTATTAACATATTAATGCACAAATTTGCATTTACATGCAACATGTAACATATTGTTTAACAAAACGTTAATGGCTAAAGCGAATAATTTATTGCGCTACATAACCCCACCATCCATACCTCTAACAGGGGAGGCAACATAGTACAGAAATTAATTTAAAAATTTTATGTCTTTAATATAAGGCTTCAAACAACAATTTGATTGTCATTTTTACTCGTATAAAAAAGGCAAACAATGCCGGCGAATACATATTCTTATGGTGACTTGTGCTGCATCTTATTGCAGCACATATTTATTTACGCTTCTTCTTCTTTTTCATTTTAATAATTAAATCGTGTAAAATTAACAATGACAACAAATATGCTGGGAAGACCATAAAATAAATTAAAAATAATAAAACAAAAAAAGGGGAAAGAAATCCACAAGAGTTTAAATATTTCTTTTCCTTCTTACGTACAATAATACGTATGTAAATACTTATGACGATATGTAATGGCAATGGTATGTGTACGCATATGTGAAAATGTATGTGAAATTATTTAATCGTATGGAATTGATTGTATCCACACCCACAATAGCAAACACTTACAATGTATACTCATTCGACCAGTATGTCTGGTAATTTTGCATGAATTTTGTTTTTGTTTTTTTGAGAATTTTTTTTTTGCTTTAAAGACACTGAGGCGTATACGCAACACCTATGGGAGATAATCGCCAACACATATAAACAATATTTAAACACTTATGCAATAGTAACAGTGAAGAACATTTACGGGAAAGGATATTTGATAGGGATTTTAAGGCTGACAGGAAGCGTTTCCTACATGAGATTATTAGTTGTTTGCATTGTTAAAATTTTATTAATAGAGGGTGCTTGGTCCGCTGTAGAAGATTCTATGA
Organism: Sarcophaga rosellei; assembly: GCA_930367235.1. NCBI lineage: Eukaryota > Metazoa > Arthropoda > Insecta > Diptera > Sarcophagidae > Sarcophaga > Sarcophaga rosellei. The sequence continues at coordinate 81,875,797 of OV884018.1, forward strand.
TGATAGGCTTACCATATTTGTCGTCTTCTAGAATTAACTTTCTCAGCGAAAATGTAATGCTATTCTCTGTGGCTAGGAACTTTGAACAATTAGGTCGGCGTTTGTGGAATCATATTAGTATCGCCGAGGACCTTTTTGGATACGATTGATTTCAAAATGTATATCAAAGTGAGTGCAAATGGACGTTCGTATATGATGCTGATTAATATTAGAAGGGGATCTTTAATATTTCCGCTGGGTATAACTCTTGTGAAAATTGAGTCATACTTTCTTACAAATTACTCACGTATATGCAACCTATTCACTCAAGCGGTCGGGGCAATCTAAAAATAGTTTCCGATGTCAACACCAAGCTCACTAACGCGTGTGCGCTGTAAATAATTCCACTGGTGGCGTTTTCAGTTGGTCAGAGTTTTATGAGACCTATGATTCACACAAAGTAGCCACCTCTTGCAAAGAAACGCAATAATATCAATGGCCAAATACAAGTTTGCGTAATATTTTATTGTTCAATTCATTATCTAAAGAAACTCAATTCACACCTTGATAACACTTCTGAAAAATTATGGACTTTCAGTCGTTAACTTAGCCACCCTTTTGTACTTCATAGAGCACATTGTCAAGCAGAATTACATGCAAGTTACGACGGAGGTTTTAAAAATTGCAGGTGGTTTATGTGTCATACATACATACATATCATAATTGGTCATTACAACCCTTTAGTCAGGATTACGACCTAGTATTTTACACCACTTATGTTGTGTGCCTTAATTTTATATTTGAGTGGTGCGACCTGCAGTTTAAAGTCGACTCCGAAAGACAGATGTTTGAGAAACTTTTCATCGCAATTTTATTTACTCTCAGAGTTTTTACCAGAAATCTGCTGAGAGGAAGTCGCCGCAGAAATTTTTTTTAATATTTTCGTTCTGATATCTAACGTGGGGTTTCAACCGATGGCTTATGCCTAATAAGTCAACACGCTATCTACTTAACTACGGCGGCGACATCATTTTACGTGTCACAATTCAAAATCGTCGCAACAACTGTTTCCTCTTTAAAGATGTTGGTTCTCGACTAGTTCCAAAGGTTTTCAGTTTTCCGTTTGTCAAATTGCGGTATAGATTGCATAGAAATCGAACAGTAGGGGCACATATCGAGGAGTATTGATTGGTGCTCTCGCCAACAAAATAATAATCGTCTGCTGCTTTTTGTCGTAATTGTTAAGGACATCGCACTACGACATGTTTACACTTGCCTGAACAAGAGATGCGATATTCAGTGTCAAGCTTACGAGTAAACACTTGAATGTCTGTGACTGTATCTGCAGAACTTTATTTTTCTCTCATTGATTTTCTTAAAATAAAGACTTTCGGAAGTTTTAATAATTTTTTTTTTTATCAAATTGGGTCATTAATTTTATTGTTGTACAGTTGGGTCTACACCTGTACATTGGGCCTCTAATTCGAAAGTTAGCGAAAAAGCAATTTAAATTGATTTATGGACTGTTGTTCCGAATTGTAGTAGCCATTGCCTTCTGGATAGTATGTTATATTAGACGCAAGGCCCAAAACAAACATCTCTGACAAAACAAAACGACTTCCTGTCGGCAGATTCCTGATCTTGAGAGTAAATAAAATTGCCATGAAATTGTTTCTCAGAAATATGTCGTTCGGAGTCGTCTTTAAACTACAGGTTAAGGCACTCATGTATAAAATTGACACACGTAACATAGGTGGTGAGAGAAGTTAGGTCGTAATGCTGACTGAGGGGTTGTAATGACCAATTAAGTATGTATGTAAGTATGTATTGATGTATTGGACCATGAAAATATATTTGTCCTACACTTTAGTAATGATACGGTACTGTTGCCATATGTTTTTAAAAACTGTGACAGGAAAACATATTTAACGGGCTCTTAAATAATAAAAAAAAACAAAACAAAAAAATTAAACAGACAGCAATGTTTTCATACTTAATGGTCAACAAGAAGTTAAAGTATAAATGAGCAACAACGGCAACAGTATCAGCTCAATACACACTGATGCAGCCAGACAATGTTCGTATATGTGGCACAAGAAACATCGCCATTTAAAAACAACGAGAAGTAATTCTTTTAACGGCAGCATAAAAAAAACCACACGTTTCTAGGAAACGCTTGCCTACAAAAAAAAAAGAAAGAAAAACTTCAGAAAGAACAAAACGAAGAAGATGTTAAATTGAATTCAAATATAAAAGTGTGGACATTTAACGTACAACAGAAGAGAAATTATATACTCACACGAGCCCATATATTTGTTGGCCTATAGGCTGACAGACATTGTGGCAGCATGGAAGGCTGATGAACTATGGAAAATATTTAAATTCCTCCTTTCCTCTCCGGCGTTTTTCTTGTTTATTCTCCAGGCATTTAAAATTTGATACCATAATGCCATACTTAACTTTAAGAACCGTTGATATATAAAGTTTTTCGTTTTTCCGTTTTTTTTTTTTGCTGTTGCTGCATGCAACATACGCTTTAACACATGCCGTTATAATGCTCGTATTATTACATGAACATGTTGCCATAAAATGCTGCACATAAATATTGTATATGTATGCCTATGTATGTATCATATGTCATTCGGATAAATACTCATTCGTATTATGAAATATACAGTTTTTATATGTGTGTTGGTGTATGTATGTATATTTTGAAGATACATAATGAGCATTATTAATTTTTTAAATCACCATTTCAGTTGAATTCAAATTAATTTTGCATGTGGTAATCAATTTGTGCAATGCAACGAATTTGTGTGCGTGTTGCATGTACATATTTAATGCCTCGCGTAACTATGCAACGAGTTTTTCTTCCCTTTTGTAGTTCCTTTTGAATAATGCTCAACTGTTACAGGCATTTGTTGTTAAACGCTTTATTGGAATAAAGAAATGTTGCAAAGGTTTTACAGAGAAGCTATAAATGTGATTGAATTAATAGACTCGTCTGAGTTCGAGACAATGCTGAAGATAGAAAATCGGAGGCACTCTTGTCCTTCTACTTCTGCAAAAGAAATATTTTGAAATAGTTATTCCATCTCTTTTGATGCAAACCTCTCCTGAAAAATGTATGATCTAGAGGTGATGTTTTACTTCATATTTCTGGATGGCTACAAAAGGAACGTCTCTGTCAAACAAAAACGGAATCTTAGAGGGGTAAGTGAACTATTCTATCCGAGAGACAACAAGGTGTAAAGTGTAACTCAATTACAAACAATCCATGTTTGAGTCATTGTAGTATCATAATGTATGCCCATTCTTCATAGAGGCAGTTACTTCCACCTTGCTTCCTATCTAGCTAATCGAGGTGCTTATAATAACTTAAAGTGGTAATAAGAAGTGTAAAATTATTTAGGAGGAAATTTGCTTTCATGATGTTAAATGAACACATCCTCAACTTATCTATTTTATGTATTCGAAACATAATTATTCCATAACTTTCTGGCTGTTCAATTTGATCGAAAGTACCAACGGCTATTCTTTAACTAATTCGTAAATATTTCATTAGACTGTTTACAATAATAGCCATTTTTAGCATGGCATGCTGTTAGGATATTGTTACGTTTTTGTCTTTTAAAAACGTTTAAAATATGAGCTCGTATATTCCAAATAAAACAAAAATAAATTTATGTTCAGTTCTAATTAATTTCTTTATTGCCGCACAATTCTGTGTACCATTGTTCACAACTTGATGTAAACAACAACAATTGCTTTGTTTATTATTCAGCTTTACACTCTTTTGCGTAAACAAAAACATTTGTTCGACCGATCTTTTCAACGGAAATCTTCAAACCACAATTATTCTCTGCACACAAAAGGCGTCTGCACTGACTGAATTTTTATTGACTCCGTTGCCTGCTTTGCCTGGCCTTTTATATGGCAACGTAAACAGTCTGAGGAATGATCTTGAAGTAGAATATTCGTGGGTTCGCCTTCTCGAGATCTCCACAAATATAATGTTTTTTGTATATTTTGTTTACATTTATTCTGTTAATGTTTGTTGTTGCTTTTTGTTTACTTGTTTATCCCTTTTTTTGTATACTAATGTTGTTGCTATATTTTTGTTTACTCGTTGATCATGTAAACAAGTCCATTGTTTTTGTTTTTGTAACTTTTGCTTATGATTTCAATGTTAAACTGTGTAACACCATTTCCATTTTCGTAACAATATAATCTTGGACAGAAATAAGTTCATGTTGTAGGATCTCGTTTCAATTCTTCTTCACATTTCTTCTAAGTTTTATTAGCACCCAAAATTAATTACATTTTTCATACTCAGCTCCAATACTATGATATGAAATTAAAAATATTAACTTGACTACAACCTTCTTTAACTGTCAGTCCCTATTTAATTGCCTGCGAGTATAACATCCCGCACTGCATGTTTTTTATCATATTTTTTTTTGTTTTCTCTCGCTTTTGGGCCGTTAATCGCTTACTGTCACATGGCTGGCAAAGTAAACGACTTTAATATTTACTGGTTAAAAGACATAAAAAATTGTTTTATTTAAAGGATTTTTGTTTTTATTTTACATTTTTTTTCAATGAAAAGGATGTGATGTGATGTTCACGTTTTTAATGCACACAACCATAACAACGTGAAAAACAAGAACTTGGTTGCTTCAAAAAATTCGTAAAATTTAAATAAAAGGATACAAATAAAATGATCACTATTCCGATGAAATGTGATTAAGGACAATAGCATTTAACAAGGATATTATATTAAGTATACATACTTAATTATTTGGAATTGTATATGAGTTTCAAACATAAATATAAGTACGGATGTATTAAACAGTTCAGAGAAAAACCTTTTAAAATAATCTTTTTTAAAAATTATTTATTTTGTTTTATTATGTATTTTGTTTAAATATTAAGAAAAAAAAAAACAAATCATTCTAAATGTCTTAAGAGAACATTTCTTTAAAAGAAACTCCTTCAAGATATTAATAGTCCTTTTATACGTAATAAAATCCAAACGTCGTTGTAGACAACCTTTTATGCAAAAGGTCTTTTTAATGAATATTTAAATACGAAATTTGTTTTGCTTTCATCAAACAACCCTTTCCTCTTCAATGGTTTAGTAACTTTCCTCTGAGAGTATAAATTTCATAAATTTAAGTCTGAACAGAATATTCGGTCTTATGCTTAACCATGATGTTAAATTATCACGTGAATATGAAACTCATTAACGCTTACAAAAGATAACTGATTTCTATGGCTTTTCGATGGATGAGCAAAGTTTTCTGTCTGTTGTTATGTCTGGAAATTATTTCTCCAGGTTTAGTGTTACAATGCAAAAAGGGTGGTTGTTTTACGTTAAAGAAAATGTTGTGCTTTTTGTTTAATTAAAATACATCTCCTTATGATGTAACGTATGTTGGGCTCTATTACTGGGCTCAATCAGCATCTAATCATTCGACGCCCCTAATCGTGTGGATATTTTATTTCTTGCTGGGTGTTTGGTCAAATAACTGCTGTTTCCAAAACATAAATACAAAACATAACTGGACATTACAACTCTTCAGCCAGGATTACGACCTAGTTTCTCACAATCCATATGTTGTATGTCTTAATTTAATACATGGCGGGGTCTAAAGTTTGAAGTCTACTACAAACGGCAGATTTTTCAGAAACTTTTCATGACAATTTTATTTAATCTTAGAGCTTTTGTTAGAAATCTGCTGAGAGGAAGTCGTGTTGTTTGAGATGACTCAGTCAGGGGTTAAACCATGGCCTCACGTTAAATAAGCCAAACTACTAGATTTCAGCGACTTCAAAGAACAGTCAATAATTTTCGGTTCCTTTTCCTTTCTCCATACATCATTATGAAGCCCATATTGAGTAGTAGAATACATTGTCGAAAGCCTTTTCAAAATTTATGAAAGCAAGATTCAAATAGGTTCTCAGCTCTATTCCTTTTTCTATGAGAATCCTAAGAAATTTTCCATAAATCGCCGAAGAAATATTTTTTCATATATCGTTTAAATGTCTGACCTGGGGTTTGACCTAAGGCCTCACATCTAATAAGCCAATACTCTATCTACTAGACTACAGCGACTTCAAATTTTCCAATATTATGTATCACATAACAGACCACTATCTTGTGGAATATAAAAGTTATAGAGCTCTATCTATCCAGAATACCACGATAGTGTTGATCTATAAAACAAGGACCTTGCAGCACTCATATCCACACAAGTGTATAAAGTGTATAAATAGAGTTACGAAAATGGAAGCGGTGTAACATCGTTTAACATTAAGATGATAAACAAAAGCTTCACAAACAAATACAGCGAACTTGTTTACCAGTAAACTAACAACAGAAGTATGAAAGAAAAGGAGAGAGACAAGTAATCGAGAACGCAACAACAAACAACGTGAACAAAATACACAAACAACAATGAAACCGCGATAGAGTTCTCGAGAAGGCGAAACCACGACCATTCGACTTCAAGAACATTCTTCAGACTGTCTACGTGGACATATAAAAAGGCAACACAAAACAGGCAACGAGTAGTATGAATTCAGTCAGTCTTGTGTGAAGAGAACAGTCATGGTTTGAAGTTCTTCGTTGTAAAGATTTGCGCTGTAAGCAAAGAAGAATAGCGAACAAGCAATTATTGTTGTATACGTCAAGTTGTAAATAATAAAGAATTTAGTTGAAACTAAACACCAATTTATTTTTATTTTGTTTGCAATCAAAGAACTCATATTTTAAACGTTTTTAAGAAATTAAAACCGTAACAATAGCAAGGAGAGCTGAATTTATTCCTAGTGATGTTAGTTTTTTGCTTCGAAAACTTGTTTTCTGTTCGATGTTATACTTAAGATACAACAAAATAACAAAGATTGAAATAACTTACCCACCAAGTTCCATTTTTATAAATAGAATTGTGGGCGTAAATTTTTTTTATGCGCACTCCTTACATGTGAACTATGATTGTTTTCTCTTTTTCGTATGTATCAAAATGTATATGAATTATTAATTCAATGTTCATTTTTTAAATAAAATAACAAAAACATATATTTATTGTATTGAAATAATTTTGAAAGTTATTATTAAAAATTGTTGTTAAACAAATTACTTTTAAAACCGGAAACGGAAGTTCTAACTAAAGATAGTTTGCTCGTATTTACGATATTATGTGTGTTATTGCCGTAATACATACAATTGTAAATGAAATTGAAAAATTCTATAATAATACTCAAGTTGAAGTTGAAAGTTTAATTTAATATTATGAAAAATGGTAATAAATACTCACCATATGTATTAAAAACAACAACAACAGCATTTATATTATCATTTTGTCTTCCCCTTAAATAAACAAAATTCTTGTAAATATTTCTTTATTTTGGTTGTGTTTCAATAGTTTTTTTCCATTGATTTAAACATTTTTTTTTTTATTTATTTTTGTATCTACACACTCTATTCCATTGCAATTTATTTGTATTTAAAATTCGAATTCGAAAATATTTCACACACAGTTACTTTAATACCTACAAATAGATGGATTTTTATTTATATATAGACATTATATATGAATGTATATGTGCTTATACATGAATATTTGTAGGGTGCTTTTTTTATAGTTACGTAAATTAAAATCATGACAATACAAAGAAATATATTTTTAATATGCATAAAACCACGTTGTGTTGTGTAAACGTTATACGCCATTAAAGTTTAAACATGATTTCGACAATGTAGACGTCCCGACTTGCATGTGCAATACGCAAATGCACCACTGCTCTTCACAAACTGTTCGCAGCCTATGCGGCCATAGTTCGCAAAAAAACTTTTTGATCGTTGATGTCCAGGTCTGTTGTCGTAGACAATTGACTTTATATAATCCCCAAAGGGAATAATCCAATAGGCTGAATTCACACGATTTTGATAGCCAATTAATTGCAGCATAAAGTGGAATTGCTGTCTCATCAGAAGTTTCCTTAAGTAAATATAAATCTTCCGAACTGTTCGAACTTTATGTTAACAAAAACCATTCTGATCATGTCTATACACCATCTGACCATCTTCGTTTTTGAAAACATATTTGGTCCACAAAGCGCACCAAAAAGTAATTTTCTGTAATTGTGATGGGTTTAAGGCAAACGCTTGTGGATTAATTTCACCAAAATGCTACAAGTCGTCGTAGTATAGAAGGTAGTGCGTTGGCTTATTAGACGTGAGGCAATGGTTCTAACCCAAGGTCAGACATCTCCACTAAAACGAAGTATTTCCCCACTCAGCAAATTTCTGGTAAAAACTTTGAAAACTTTCTCAAAAATCTGTCGTTCTGAATCGACCGAAACTGCCACTCGTGTATAAAATTAACACACACAACGTATGTGGTGTGAGAAGCTATATCGTAATCATGACTGAAGGGTTGCAATGATCGATTATGTGTGTATGGACGTACCCACCCATTCAACCAAAAATTCGTCGGAAAACAAAATTTTTGTGCTTCAGCAACTCATTAAATGAGCCGGTGGCTCGTAGAACAGTTGCTTGATTTTAATTCCTGCACAGGATGAATCTTGTAAGATTTTAAGTCAAAATTCTTTCATAAAATCTGCCAAAATCTGTGGGAAAACACAGAAGCTGTTGGGGAGAATGGCGAGGACTTTCTCTCTCTCTCTGAATCCGTGTACTGAGGCTACGGCTTCTTCAGTGCACACTGTTCTGCGTCCCACAGCATGTAAAATATCTTTCAAAGTAAACGTGATTCGAAAACGATTCATTTTATTCTTCGAATTAGCCGCTCTAACGGACAATTTGTATGTCATAAAATGGACAAAATGCACATTAAATTCGACGAACTAATTATTTTGATAAAATAAATTTCGACAATTTTCGAACATTGTTCTGGTGTGACTCTAACCATATGAGACCGCAAACCAAACTAAACTAAAAGGAGTTATCAGCTGTTAAATCGGTTGTTACAAAAAAGCAGCACTGCCAATTCAAAATTATGAACCTTTAAAGAAAAAAGAACACCCTTTACTACTATAAATACTGGTAAATGCAGATGCATTTACTATCTAGTAAATCATTTTAACACACATATTTTATTCATATAAATTTAATTTAATTGAATTGTTGAAAATACTATTTTTAGTTTTTCTTAGTCAAATTTTTTTTGTTTTATTTATTCATATTTGTATGTGTTTCTAAAGTAAAAAGGAATATTATTTTCATTTAAAATTTTATTGACTGGCAGTTGAGAGTGAGAATGTAGCATTGAAATGAAATTTAAGTTCATAATGGCTCAGCAGGACCGAGAGCGTATGCTTCCCAATTATGTTAAAATAAAGTTCCTACGCTAATATTAGTATACATAAATACATAGATAATTGACCATTACAACCTTTCAGTCAGGATTACGGTCCAGCTTCTCACACTCATGATGTGTGCGTTAATTTTATACACCAGTGGCGGGACGTACAGTTTAAAGTCGACTCCGAACGACAGAATTTTTGTGAAGCTATTCATGGCAATTTTTATTTACTCTCAGAATTTTTGCCAGAAATCTGCTGAGAGGAAGTCGACGAAAAAATGTTTTTTTTTCATATTTTCGTTTTGATGTTTGATCCTCGGATTTGAACCCTGCCTTGCGTCTAATAAGCCAACACACTACCTACTAGACTACGGCGACAATATTAGTATAAGGTAAGGAAATTCACCATTTCTTTTAGGTACAATGGAATGGTAAGTAAGCATAGACAGGCACCAAATAAAAGTCCAAAATAGTTCTCTAACCTGAAATAATGCTAGATAAGCCAATTCAATCGCCGTAGTCTAGTGGATAGTGTGTTGTCTTATTAGGCATGAGGCCACGATAAAAAGCAAACCGAAATATGAGAAAATATCTACGGCGACTTCCTCTTAGCTGATTTCTGGCATAGACTCTGAGAGTAAATGAAATTGCAATGAAAAACTTTCTCAAAAATCTGACGTGCTAAGCCGACTTTAAACTATAGGTCCCGCTGGTAAGAGTGGTAAGAGAAGCTCGGACGTAATCCTAACTGAAGGATTGTAATGACCAATTATGTATGTATGTATGTAAGCCAATTCAGTAATGGAGTGCATCAATAGTAGGGCAACTTTAAAGAAACACATACATTTGTTTTTAAATTAAGATTGTTACTATATTTTTCCGCGTATCTTTCGATATAATTTTCTGAATTCATTTGGCCAGTATACGCCATACGCGCGCTTGCTAAAACTCAAATTTATAAATTTAAAATTTTATTGTTTAAATGTGAGCAAAGCGTTGTTCATTTTCATTTTCACTTTGTTTTTTTTTTTGCCTTTTATTTTATTTAGTATTGTTACAGGGAACATTTTATTATTGTGGAGCAGACAGAGGGAGTGGAAGTAAAACAGAAATTTTATGGCAAGGATTGTTATTTTATTATGATTAATAATTCATCAACTAATATTTTTTTTGTTGTTTAATCTCAACAATACTTTTTTTTATATTTTATTTCTTACTTATTTACACTGGCAATTGGGTGTATGAAAATATTAAAAAAAAAAATTTTCTACATCCCAGCTCTGTTACGAAAATATTAAAAATCGCATGCAGCAGGAGGCTTAGGATTCATAAGAGTTTATTTGATTGTCTATATAAAGGCTTTTATGATTTGAATATTTATTTGCATTTTTTGTTTACGGAGTATGGTTTTGTTACTGGCAGTTATTTTTAATAAATATTTGATTTGGTTAAATGTATTTAACCTTTTGGGAATGTTTTATGTATCATTTGTGGCTCAATTTTAATATCCTACACGCACACAACAATAATAAAATATTTCTATGATATTTTATTTGTGAATATTACTTTCTGGTTTTCTCTTTTTTTTAACTCGATTTTGTTTTCATTTTTTCTCTGTTTTTTTTTAATTTTTGCGAATTATTTAATGTTTAAGTACATTTGTGGTTATCCGTATAGAAATTTGCATTTTGATTGCATTTCACTAGACACGCTGTATTGTATATTGTATGGCATACAGTAAAATAAAATCAACAAAAAAAAATGTTTAAAATTTAATCCAATTTTATATTTAAATTGTACGAAATTAGTGTTGACAAAACAAAAAGACAAAAAAAAACAAGTAATACTTAGCCATTGCAAAAACGAAATATTTTTAGTTTTTCATTAAAATTTTAACACTTTATTACAAAAGAAAAAATTTCAAATTAAATTCTTTTTATTACTTTATTTATTCCAATGTGTACCATAAGGTTTGTATACGACTCTTCCATATCATTGATATTCGAATCAAGTCAGCCAGTAGTCTAGTAGGTAGTGTCATTAGACGTAAGGCCACGGTGCAAACCCCAGGTCAGACATCAAAACGACATGTGAGAAAATATTTTTTCGGCGTCTTGCTCTCAGCAGATTTCTGATAAAAACTCTAAGAGTAAATAAAATTGCCATGACAAATTACTCAAAAAATCTGTCGTTAGGAGTCGACTTTAAACTGTAGATTCCGCCACTCATGTATAAAATTAACACACACAACGTAAGTGGTGTGAAAGTCTAGGTCATAGTCCTCCATTGTCTTAAAGATTCTTTTCTAACTCCGGGGTTATTATGCTTTCAGTTGTTCTCAGGAGTTTGTTGCCTATCCTTCCCCATTTGAGAACGTTATTATTTGATCTTTCTGGTCACCCACATTGCCCAAAAGTCTTTTGAGCTGTGTATGAAAACTTCTTCACCTTGTATGCGTAATAGCTTAAAGAGATCTTATGATCTTTATTAAATACAATACACACTCTACTGACGCGTACAACTCTTCAGGCAGGACTAGTTTCTTGGTTAGGTCTAGTTTTGCTCATTACCCATGTTGGTCACTTTAATTTTACACAGAAGTTGCAGAGTGACAAATATGGGAAGCTTGTTGTTCTTTAACCCATTAAGTGAACTGAAGGCTTATAGAATTGTTGCTTTGCTTTAATTCCTGTACAAAATGAATTTCACACATTAGTGGCGGGACCTACACTGAAATATCGAGTACGAATGAATGATATGAGAAGATTTTCCCAGGCAATTAAATTACTCTCACCGGTTTTGCCAGCAGACTACTCAGAAAATGTATTTCTCTCTGGAAAATGTATTTCTTTTTCCATTTTTTCCCAACATATTCAAGCTGAGCTATGATTTCTCAAGGACTCATCTAGTATGTCTGCACACAAATTGGACACAAACCTTATTCACATCAATTGCCATTGAATGGATCATCTTAATGGTGTATTACTTTGAACAGAGGAAAACTTATTCGATTGTAAGATATTATCTCTATCAAAGGAAATTCAATGAAACAAATTGTGAATACGGTGGAACATCGATTGCTTACTGAAACTTATTTCGAAAGTTTTACATCAATTTTTGCGTACGAGACTTCATGTCTGGTTCTAGAAATATCGATTTACAGTAAATGAAAACTGCAGAGCTCTATTTAAAGAGTTCAAAGAAGATGAATAAGAGGCACTACTCCTCAAATAAATACATATATACATACATAATTGGTCATTACAACCCTTTAGTTAGGGTTACGACCTAGCCTCTCACACCACTTATGTTGCGTGTGTGTTATACATGAGTGGCAGTACCTACAGTTTAAAGTCCACTTCGAACGATAGATTTTTGAGAAACTTTCCCATGAAGTTTGTTTAGTCTCAGAGTTTTTGCCAGCCATGTGGTGAGAGGAAGGCGCAAGGAAATATCTTTTTTCATATTTCGTTTTGTCTGAAATGTCTGACCTAGGGTTTGAACCATGCCCTTACGACTAATAAGCCAACACACTACCTACTAGACTAGGCCGACTTACGCCTCAAATATAATTTTGCCAAATACTTGAACATCTTACAAAGCAAATTCGTAATACACCGAAAATATTTTTTGAATTCTTAGCACTAAAGTTAACATTTTTCTTTGACTGTAGTATTTTTAACCAAAACTACTTTAAAACCTTATTTGTTTTAGTCTTGAAATTGGAATCTATTCCTATATTTAACTTTAGTAGTCCAAGATACTTTTTAGCAATTTTTCTTCTTTATAAAATATGCTGATTTAGAAAATAATTTTTGATTTTTTTTTGTTTTGTTTGCTTTTTATTAAGCATAAAATCAAATATCAAAAAACATGCTTTATCTGCATTTAATTACCTCCCTTTTATTGGGGTTTTGTTATTTCGAAAGGCTTTTCTAAAATGAAAATGAAAATGAAAGAGAAACAGAAAAACAAAAATCTACTGAAACACGCCTCTTAGTGTCACTGGCACACCTTGTCTTTCTTAAATAATTGTTATTTATATTCTGCCGAATTTCATTAATATGAATTTCATTTGAAAAACAACAACAATAACAACTACAACGAAGGCAACAACTATTATTTGTTCCAAAAATATTCATATCCACCACTTTATTTTTCCAAAAATATTGTATTTATTACGATAAAACAGGGGATGGATAGCTTCTATTTAAGCATACAAGGACAATTCGGTTCTTTATAAGTGTGCATGAATATAATTTTGTGTTACAAATGGGTTTCGGCTCTTGATTGGGATATATTGGAGCACTAGAATCGAAAATAAGACTATACATACACACATACACAATTGGCCATTACAATTCTTCAACAGGATTACGATGTAGTTTCTCACAACATTTATGTTGTGTGCGTTAATTTTTATACATGATTGGTAGGACCTACGGTTTAAAGTCGACTCCGAGCGACAGATTTTTGAAAAACTTTTCATGGCAATTTTATTTATTCTCAGAGTTTTTGCCAGCAATGTGGTGAGAGGAAGTTGCTGCAGATGTATTTTTTTGTATTTCATTTTGTTGGAGATGTCTGACCTGGGGTTTGAACAATGTCCTCACGTGTAATAAGCCAACACACTACCTAATAGACTACGGCGACTTCAAAGAACAGTCAATGATTTTAGGTTGCTTCGTTCCTTTCTCCATACATTGGTACATATTCAGTAGTGGGATACATTGTCGAAAGGCTTTTGAAAATCTATGAATGCAAGTTTCAAATGGGTCTCTGCTTCCAAGTATTGGAGTTTCTAATCAACTGTGGCATTCCGAGCGTTATTGGTCAGGAATAGTTTAATAATTCTAACTCTTGACTGTGCTTCTGGTTTATCCGATCAGACTTATTTAACTTTGCTTGTTGGTGGCAGGCACACCAATAGAGATTGAATTATTTTTCCAATTGTTTCGTCATGTAGCCTTCGAATATTCCAAGTTTCGAATCTAGTTACAGTGGTCATTCCACAGGTCGTCAACCAGAGGGAATTGTAACTGTTTTTATTTATTGCAGTTTCGTTGATTATCTGATTCATTTGATTTAAATTCGGCTACAAAGCTGTAGGAAATTATAACACTTCCTATTACATCATTTGTCACATACTCCATGAGCTATCCTTCCTATTCACACTCAGTTGTTGAAAAACTCATCAGCAACACCATTCGTTTTAGTTTGTCATTGTTTGTTTGTCTGTCTAAATTGGCTATATTGTCTTTAAATTGCAATTGAAAAATCCGCTTATTTGTCTACCATACCATACCATACCCAAAAAATTCATATTAAAAGCACAAAAGCAACCGGAATTGTCGTTGTACCGCCACTTTCTCTCTCTCCCCAATGAATCAACAACAAAACAACAACAGGACCAATTTAAAATGATGAAAATTATTCTGATTTTTCTTTTTTGTTTTTTGTTCTGTTTTGCCTTTTATTACGATTCGTTTTATTTCGTAATTTTCTATCAAACTACAAGAGAAGTATGGAAGAAATAAGTTGATATGGAGAGGGGACCGAATGAAATACAAATGAAAAGTTTGTTTGAATTTCATAAATATGGTCTTTCGAGGGAAAAAACATAAAAAAAGAAAACGAAATAAGTATGTATTTACAAGAGTACCACCAACCAACCGAGTCGCTAGCTATCCAACCAGCCAAACCAACCTACCAACTGCCACCAACAGATGTCGTGTTGACGACAATAACAATCGAAAAACTAAAGCCAAACGTTGTTTAATAATAACTAAAACGGAGGGCGTTAAAAATGCGCGTTCACGTGCCTTTTAAAAAATTCATTCACTTCGTTTGAATTTGTTGTTGTTGGTTCGTCCACTTGTTTGCCCTGGAAATTCCAATCGTACTTTTCATCGTAGTGAGTGTGTCAAATATTCCTCAAGCCAAGCTACTAGTAACGTTGAAAGAAGCGCGAATACATAAATATTATAGAGGAGGGTGGCATATATTTACTAAGAGGGAGAGAGAGAGAGTGACAAATGGTTGCAAGAATGCTAGGTAGTGAGTGAAATAGAAGCAGGAAGTTTTGAATTATTGTTGGATGCCGTTTAAAACTTAAAACGATTTCCGTTAATCCTTCTTTTCAAATGTCATAAACGTTGGTAGTTTCTAATACAAGTGCAAGTATTTCTCTGTTGATGTCTGCATAAAACTTTTTCGTACTAGAGTTGTTTTGTTGTTGTTATTTATATTGTTGTTGTTGTTGTCGTCGCCCATTGTTGACGTTTATTGTTTCCTGTTGTGCGATAAAATTGAATGTTTTACTATTATTATGTATGGATTTGCATAAGAAATACTTAATTTTTGACTTACTTGCAGCATATTTTAAGGAAAAATGTCTATGTATGAGTGTGTATATGTGTGTGGATTTAAGGGTATTAGGGCCAGTAACAGTTAAAAATGAAAATTCATAAAGTTTGACTAAAAGTTTAAATTTTTTTAAAGGTATTTCCATATTGAGTAGAAATCTGAAACAGCACTGTTGATAAAGGGTAATCCAGTTTTTGGTTTTAAATTAAAAAATATATATGATTTCGATCGAACACTCCTTTCACTTTAATGTTTATACCTGTCATTATACACATACATACATAATTGGTCATTACAACTCTTCAGTCAGGATTACGGCCTAGCTTCTCAACACCACTCATGTTGTGTGCCTTAATTTTATACTTGAGTGGTGAGACCTACAGTTTAAAGTCGGCTCCGAACGATAGATTTTTTTTTTGAGAAACTTTTTCAGGGCAATTTTTACTCTCAGAGTTTTTGCCAGAAATCTGCTGAGAGGAAGTCGCCGTAGAAATATTTTTTTCATATTTCATTTTGATGTCTGACCTGGGATTCGAACTCGGGCCTTTCGTCTAATAAGCCAACACACTACCTACTAGACCATGGCGACTTCCATCGGCAAGTCATCGGTCAGGTCAAAAACTGAAGTGATGAATGTACATGCAGTCGACGGGAATATATACCGCAAATCATATACAAATAATAAATGACATGTATACATCAAATAGAAATTATCATGAAAAGTTTCACAAAAATCTGTAGGAGTCTGGAGTAGATTTTAAACTTTAGTTCCCGCCACCCACGTATGAAATTAACACGCACAACATAAGTGATGTGAGAAGCTAGGTTGTCATCCTGACTGACGGATTGTAGTAACCTGGTACTTAGTGGATAGTTTAAAAGACTATTAGCGTTAGGGTGGTGTGTTCCATTCCCAACTGAGACTCTAGTCTATTGCACTACGCCGATCATAAAATCTATGTATGTAACTTAGCTTGTAATAGTTGTAGTAACAAATCAAATAAATACAGAGATATCGTAAAATATTCTTTCCATTCACGTTGATCTGTGATTACCCCCCATATATTTGTAACTTTTTGTCGTTGCTTACAGTAGCCAATTTATTTTGTTGAACACAAAAATTCTTTAGAAACATTTTAAAGTTATTTATAATGATTGTGGTAGTAGTTATTACTGTTTTGCATTAAATTTTAAAATTTAATTTTGAATACCAGCACAGTTTCTGCTATCTAGGCAGAATAGTAGTGATAACAGACTCAACAAAGCGAAAATAATAGTGCCTGATTACAATTGGTACTGGGAACTTTACAAATGTCTACTCAAACTACGGCTACACATGGTGCTTGATCGTTCAGCAAAATGTCAATCACTGTTTCGTGAGTATTGTGTTAAATAGTTTATAATATCTTCACCTCTCTCCCTCATACATAATCGGCCACTAGAACACTTAAGTCAGAATTACGTCCCGCCATCCATGCATAAAATTAACACACACAATATGGTTGGTGATTGAAGCTAGACGGTAATATAGAACATTTCGACGCCTCCATTCTATAACATTCTAAGTGTACTTAGAACGTTTTTAATGTTCTTGCATTTTTAAATTCTACGTTCTCTAACTTAAATACTGCCAAAATTTGGTTGAGATGCGCCGATCCGTTCCGAAGTTATAAGGAAAAATCTACTTAGAATACACATTAGTCGTATGTCGCGTGAAAACTTTGAGAGCTCATAACTCAAAACACACTTTTTCGACTCAGAATGTTATAGAACGGAGGCGTCGATTTGTGGGAAATTGTAAATATAAAGATGAATCAGAATTTCGCACAATGGGCTCAAAACAAACTATATAAATGACGCATGATTGTCTAGCCAAACTCAATTTGGAGCTGAAATTGAATTAACGTGTTTAGCAGCAGAGTAATTAAAATTGAAATTTTGTTTATGTTTTGTCTATGTTTTCAACGATACCGAAATGTACACATACATAAATGCATGCATATAGATATTTATATATTTTTATGTTACGTATTAATTAATATGCGGCTGTGGCTCGGTTTGAAAGAAAATTTTCGGTTTTTACTTCAATTCTAATTGTTATTCAACAAAAATGAAATTCTTATAATAAAATATACATGTATTCTATTTAACAATACGAAAACATTATGTGTCAAGGCCACTGTAAACGTCATGTTTCAAGGCCACTTTAAACATCATGTTTACAGTTTAAATTCGATAAAATCGCTTGCCATGCCACCGATGAAAATGCATCTTAAAAGCGGTATCCAGGAATGAACAATACATTTCAGTTCGTACATGAAATGCTGCAAAAACCTCTTAAGGATATAACTAACTTAAAAAACGAAGCCTTTTGAGAAAATCTAGGATAAACTTTTAATATGCAAATTAAATTTTGACATGAGCTAAAGCCTGGAAACCTTTTCTATACGATGTAACTGTAAAATGTGATGCACCAAGAAAAAGAAATCCGGTAACTAAAATTATATGGACCTTGATCAATGATCTTACCAATTTCAATAATTGTTGCCCATATAATGTAAGTAAGAGGGCCGTAAATGAGACAAGTATGCACAATTTGTGAAATTTTTCTCTTGTGTATTTAGCAAGATGTCGAAATATATGTATGTAACGAATGTTAACGTTAGTATAAGACCTTTTAAAGGTTTACCCATACCCAATGGTGCATATCGTCTTATGGTTTATTGCTAATATTTGTTTGTAAATGCAGTCATTTACAATCGAAGGAAATTTTTTTATTAAAATTTGGTAATAATAAAGGGTAAGCAATTTAAAAGTTTAAATATAAAAATGCAATAAAACGGGTTAAAATTTTACCAAATTTTTGTTTTGTTGTGAAGTACAATTTAATTATCTCATTCATATGGAAGCCGCGGCTGGCCTCATAATACTTCATTAAACCCGACCAATTTTCGTGCACTTTTTCAAGCGAATAGGTTCGTGCCTAACCAATGGCATCGTGAATATTGGTATTCGAATGGTCAATTGTCTCTGGTTTATCGGCATAACACTTTTCTTTAAGCACGCTCCACAGGAAATATTCCAACAGTGTCAAATCGCATCTTCTTGGCGGCCAATTGACATCTCCATTTCGGCTGGTTATACGGCCATCAAAAGTTTGACGCAATAAATCGATTGCGGCATGAGATGCGTGGCAAGTTGTATCATCCTGTTGAAACCAAACACCGTTAATATCAATACCATGGAGAGCGGGTACAAAATAATCGGTTATCATGGTCTCCATTGATCGTAATGGTTGCGGTGATTGATGATGCCTCCGCTCCACAAGCCGCATCAAACAGTCACTTACAATGAGTGCGCATTGGCTTCATAAGAGTACGTAGGGGTTTTCTAAACCACAAATATGGCAATTTTGCTTAACATACCCACCAAGATAAAAATGAGATTCATCCGAAAAGACGAGTTTTTTTTTTTTTTTGCAAAATCGACGTCAACTTGCTGTTTCTTGTTGGCCCATCTAGAGAGGCGAAAACGAAGCGGCTTCGACTCTTGAAGCAATTGAACTTTGTAAGGTGTCATACCGAAATCTATTGGCAAAATTAAACGAAAACTGATGCGTGAAATGTTCAATTATTGAGAACGATGGCGAGTTAATATTGATGGATTCTCTCTCACGCACGCTCTCAGTCACAATAATTAAACCAATTTCACAAACATTAGTATATCGGACATTGTTGGTCCTTCTCTGTGACTGATTGTCTTTATTTTGGAATAAATTTCGAATAAATAGCAACGTTGCTCAAGCGTAAATAGATTCATTGTGTTCAGTGGATATACTGAATATACTGAATTTTATCACAGAATAGAATAACGTAAGTATTGTCACATTAAAAAAACTTTTAAATAAAATTGCTTTTTTAATTGCTTTATTATGAAACCTTTTTTTAATGGTACTTAAACAATAATGTTAGACGTCAATATATCGTGCCATAAAAATCAACGAAACCTCTCACTTTTCCGGATTCTTGCCAATGTGTCAAAAGGCGATATTGTCCATTAGGTACGGGTAAACCGCTAACGGCTACTGTACTAACATATGTATTACTTAAACGATATATTTCAACATCTCGCTATAAATGAAAGAAAAGAGGGAAAATATAGTTCATTGTACAATTATATATGTATAATACAATATTAATAATTTTCTCATTTGCTACTCGTTTATTTACATTATATGGACAAGTATTATTAAAATTGGTAAGATCATTTAACCATCTCCATATAATTTTGGTTAACGGATTTATTTTTTTTAGTTGATCACATCTTATAGTCACATCGTATAGAAAAGGTTTCCAGCCATTCGCTCGTTTCATAAACTGAAAACGTATCTTCAAAGTCAAATGTTATTAAAAACGTTTAAATTTTTAGAATTTTATTACTTACCCGTATCTCTTTAAGAGGTTTTTGAAAAATTTTCGCATACAACGAAACGTATTGTTCGTTTCTTGATACCGCTTTTAAAAAGCATCTTTCAAATTTCATAAACTTTTCATCGGTGGAATTGCAAGCGATTTTATCGAATTTAAACTGAAAAGTCTTGAGATTTTTTTTTTTTTTTTAATTAAAGAAAGCATGTATGTATAAATAAATAAATAAAAACGATGTTTTAATTCTTACCAAACATTTTTGTAAAATTAGAAGAGAAAATAAAATGTGAAGTAAACATTTCATTTTAACCAGAACCAGTAACTGCTGCCAAATCTGTTTAGAATGTTAGTTTTAAATAAAATTTATTAATTGAACATTAAGTACCTTATAAAAACCAGTAAATAATTGTCTTGCTTCAATAATTCCATTTTGATTTATTTAGATTTAATAGTCGTAATTTAATTGGTCAATTCATTCAATTGTATTCATTGTATTGATTGACGACTATACAACAGTGTATGCTTGTTGTTGATAATTTTCATATAGACATCCTATACAGTTATACACATTTTTTCACATGTTTTTAAAAGTTGTATTGGTATCGTGCTATCAAATTGTGTGAGTAAAAAATATGTGTATATGTTTTCAAATGTTTTTAAAAAATTGTATTGGTTTCGTGCTATCAAATAGTTTGAATGCCAAAAATTATGTAGAAGATGACATTTGAAATACGAAATACACAATATAGCATAGCGCTCATAAAGTCGTGTGAATTGGCCAAATATTTTGGAAATACCGGCAAAAATATATTAAAAAAAAAGAATAAAATCAGTTACCGTTCAATTACAAAAGAGTTAAGTACAGTGCGACAGTACACAACAGTACAGAAAATTACCTTATACGACGTTTTTCGATTTCCCGGGCAAATGTTTTATTCCTATCATTAAAAGATTATGTGATGCAATATTACTATACTCAAAGCGCTAGAAAACTCTACAATGCTTAACATCCGTCATTAAAAAAAAAAAAACAAACACTGTGGACGGCACCTCCATAAATATGTATAACCGTTGATTATTCTTCCCACGTCCATAATTTCATCACAATAAGTACAAAGTCTTCATATTTTTCACTGATTCCCAATTACATAACATACATAGTTGCTCATTACAACCCTTTAATCAGGATTACGACATTGCTTCTGACACCACTTATGTTTTGAGTGTTAATTTTTTTATTCATGACGGGCGTCCAGTTTTAATTCGACTCCGAACGACAGATTTTTTTGAGAAACTTTTCATAGCAATTTTAGTAAGTCTCAAAGTTTCAACCGAGCCCTGACGTCTAATAAGCCAACATACTACCTACTAGACTACGGTGACTTCAAAGGTCCCCTTATATTTGTAAATAACAAGTCTAGGCAACATGTTGGCCATCCGATATAGCATAGAGTAACGCGAGATCGTTTTGGAGCAGTACATCAGATCGAGCCCTGTAATGTAGTTTTGTATTTTTGTTTTCCCTCATATGAAAAAACAAACCTTCAGTAATACAACCTCTGGAAGACAACATTACAGATGTTTTTGGTAAGTTATTAAGAACTGGAAAAGCAAATCAAAATTGAAGATCAAGGATGATAATTTTTTTTCAGCTTCTTTTTAAATTTCCAAACAGTTAAAAAATCACCCATTTATTATTCACTTATGTATGTATTTTACTTGTTTAGAACTTGTATTGAATTGCGTTGATAACATTCAATATTGTAAAGCTACATTCAACTTCTGTTTTATTGAGAGTAAAAAAAAAGTTGATAAATTTTTGCTACCCATACATTAAAATGTTAATAACAATATTTAAATAAATCAAAATAGAATTGATGGTGTCAAATTAGTTGAATTAATTGACAGTGACATTATATCTGAACTCATAATTTTAATCGATTTAAAAAAAAACTAATTAAACGTAGCTAATCAAGTATTCAAATGTGAGAAGCTGGGTTGTTGTCTTGACTAAATGGTTGTAATTAACAATTAAGTACACTTCTTCGGATACAAAGATTTGATGATTTCTATAGTCCGAAATCTGATTAAACGGTTAATTCTAGAAGTCAAATAGTCTAGTAGGTAGTGAATTATTAGATTCAAACAATACTTTCAAGCCCCAGCCCAAACATCTAGAATATTAACGAAATATGAGATAATATTTCTTCGGAGGCTCTAGTCCTCTTCTACAATCAAAATTGTCATGAAAGGTATCTCAAGAATGTAGAAAATGGAGGCCCGCCATCCATGCTTAAAATTAACATACACAATATGGGCGGCGTAAGAAACTAGATGGTAATCTTGACCAAAAAGTTAGAATGCCCAATTAATTAAGTGAAAAAGGAAGCAACTAAACATTGCTGCCGAAAATCTGCTAAGCACTAAAAACATAATTAGAAACTAGACCACGTTAGTGGATTGTTTTTTAGAAGTTGTCAATACCAATGGATGACAGGGCTTCCTCAAGTTGCTCCTTCCAACTCAAACAAGGTGGTCCTCTTCGCCGACCTCCACAGATCCCCGCATCAAATTGCTGTCTCGCTGAGCCATCGATCGATTGGCGTGACTACTGGCGTAGGCGCGCAAGAAGCAGATTCGCCTGGAAGGATGTGTTATGGCAGGCCAAAATACGTAATTCGGATTGTTAGTGGCTTCTTAAGTAAGTCAGTAAGTAAGTTGTTAATATTTCTTGCAATGAGCCGTCTAGTTAACCAAAGTTTGTGGGAAATTATAAATAGAAACATAAATCGGAAGTTGGCACAATGGGATCGAAGCAAACTTTATGAAAGAAGCATGATTGTTTGGCTCAACTCAATATGGGTTTGAAAATGAATGAATTTTCTTAGCAGTGTGGTCATTACAATTCAAATTTTGTTGACTGTCATTTAAATAAAATTCATCTGCGGCTGTGGATCGGTTTGATATGAAATTTCTGGTTTTTATTTCAATTTACGTTGCTACTCTACAAAAATGCAATTATTATAATACAAAAATATCATGTGCCAAGGCTTTTCAATTTAAATTCGATAAAGTCGCTGGCAATTCTACCGATGAAAAGTATTTGACATTTGAAAAATGTATCTTAAAAGCGGTATCCAGGAATGAACAATACATTTCAGTTCATGCAAAAATGCTTTTGTCTGGCAAGTTGCACCATCGTGTTGATACCAAACATCGTTAACACCAATACCATGAAGTGTGGGTACAAAAAAATCGGTTATGATGGTCTTCATTGATCGTAATGGTTACGCCGCCCTCATTTTCACAGAAATATGGGTCATTGATGCCTCCGCTCTATAAGCCGCACCAAACAGACACTTGCAATGGGTACATTGGCTTCTGTAAGAGTACGTGGGTGTTTTCTAAACCGCAAATATGGCAATTTTGCTTAACCAAAATGAAAATAAATTGTTGGCCCCTCTAGCGAATCGAAAACGAAGTGGATGCAGATTCAACTCTTGAACCAATTGTACTTTGTAATACGTCATATCGACTATTTTTCGCAAAATTCAACGTAAACTGATGCGTGAAATGTTCAATTCTTGAGAACAATGACGAGTTAGGTGCAACAGCTTCGATATTTTCGGATGTCCGCAGGTTTACGTCTTGACGCATCAGCAATGAAACCAGTTTCTCGAATTTTAGCAATAAACTTACGTAAACCTAGCACTTTTGGTCTTTCTCTGCGACCAAATTTTGTGCGACATTTTCGTGCAATATCCGACTGTCTTTGTTGTCTTTGTTTTGGAAATAAATTTCCAATAGATCCCAATGTTGCTCAAGCTTAAACCGATTCGTTACATTCATTGGAGATAATATACTGAATTTTACAATAGAATAGAATGACATAAGTGTTGCCAGATAAAAATTTTTAATTAAAATTGCTTTATTATGTAAACTTTTTTACATTCTTTAAACGTCACATAGCATTTGTACTAAGACAATAATGTTAGACGTCAATATATCGTGCCATAAAAATCAACGAAACCTATTAGTTTTCCGGATACTAGCCCATGTATCAAAAGACGATATTCTCCATTAGGTACGGGTAAGCCACTAAAGGCTACTGTACTCATATACGTATTGGTTAAGCGATATAATTCAACATCTTTCTGTAAATAAAAAAAAAAGATAGAGAAAAAAATAATTGCATACAATGTAAATAATTTTCTCATTCGTTGCTCTTTTATTTACATTATATGGACAAGTATTATTAAAATTGGTATGATCATTCAACCATCTCCATAGGATTTTGGTTAACGGATTTCGTTTTTTTAGCTCATCACAATTTATAGTAACATCGTATAGAAAAGGTTTCCAGCCATTCGCTCGTTTCATAAACTGAAAACGTATCTTCAAAGCCAAAGTGTTTAAAAATACAAAGAATGTTATTAAAAACGTTTAAATTTTTAGAATTTGATTACAAACCCGTAAATCTTTAAGAGGTTTTTGAAAAATTTTCGCATAAAATGAAACATATTGTTCGTTTCTTGATACCGCTTTTAAAAAGCATCTTTCAAATTTCATAAACTTTTCATCGGTGGAATTACAATAGACTTTAGTAAATTTTAACTGAAAAGTCTTGAGAAATATTTTTTCTTATTTTCTTTTTAAATTTAAGCCAGCATGTATAAATAAATAAATAAAAACGATGTTTTAATTCTTACCAAACATTTTTGTAAAATTAGAAGAGAAAATAAAATGTGAAGTAAACATTTCATTTTAACTAGAACCAGTAACTGCTGACAAATCTGCTTAGAATGTTAGTTTTAAATAAAATGTATTAATTAAATATACAATTTGTGTAATTATTTAAATATATTTTTATTTTTATTTTTATTTTTTGGGAGTAATTAAGATTGCATATATTTAAACAATAAAAAAAGTAATACAATCACCAAAAAAATTTCACTAATGCAGCGGTATTCAATTATACCAGTAGATAATCGTCTCGCTTCAATAATTCCATTTTGATTTAGTCGTAACATAATATTCTAAAAATAGTATATGCAGATATTCAATATATATATCAATGAATTTAAAAAAAAAAAAATTACCGTTTACGACGTTTTTCGATTCACCGAGCAAATGTTTTATTTTTATCGTTAAAAGATTATGTGATGCAATGTTACTATACTCAATGCTCTAGAAAACTCTACAATGCTCTTGGAATTCGTCATTAACAAAAAAAAAAAAAAACAGAAATTAATGTCGCATAATTAATCCATAATTTTAATACAGACTTCCCTCTTTCTGTACTGATTAGTTTTATTTTTGTTTTATATAAATAAATATGTAGGTTAGGTTAGGTTAGAGGACGTGTACTTGTCAACTGCGACAAGTACAGTACCCGGAGGTCGGAATGACCCATTGTACAATGTCCTAGCTTCTCACACCACTCGTGTTGTGTGCGTTAATTTTATACATGAGTAGCTGGACCTAAAGTTTAAAGTCGACCCCGAACGACAGATTTTTGAGAAGCTTTTCATGGCAATTTTTACTCTCAGAGTTTTTGCCAGAAATCTGCTGAGATGAAGTCGCCAAAGATATATTTTCGTTTTGATGTCTGACCTGGGATTTGAACTCGGGTCTTTCGTCTAATAAGCCAACACACTACCTACTAGACCACGGTGACTTCATAAATATGTATATCCGTTGATTGTTCATAGGAATTTTATTAACTCTCAGAGTTTTTGCGAGAAATCTGCCGACAGGAAGTCGTCGAAGAAATATTTTTCATATTTCGTCCTGTTGGATATGTCTAACCTGCGATTTTAACGGAGGTATCATGTTTAAGGGAGATTCAATTATTTGTGGGTGTTCTTCCAGTACCCGTACTCGATAAACCATTATTAATTAATTCATTCATTAATTGCAACTTCAAAAGAAAAAATATTTAACAGCTGACAGTCTTCCTAGACTAGCAGTGTATAGTGTAGCTAGGTGGATTCAATCATGTTTCTAAAATCCATCTGATGTTCATTGACAATATCAAAGGAAGTTTAGATAACGCTAACCACTTCGTTAAGAATGTTAGGAAAAATGTCTTTAAGACTAAACTCAATACCGAATATCCTTCCTGGCAATACTATCATTATGAAACAGCCTGCTGCACGGAAGAGATCAGAGATCAGCAATGAGTATTCAAAAATATGAGTACATTCGCATATTCAAATTTGAAGTACTCATCGTACTCATACTTAACAATACGCATGTTGTGGATTTCGACTTCCTTTACTCAACATTTACAAGAATCACAAAATAAGTATGATTTGTGTACGAACACTACAATACTCACTATAAGATCGCAACTTTTTGCTTTGCTTGCTGTCTTTGTCTTTTTCTTTCTTCTTTTTTCTGAATGCAACAACAATTGACTGTAAATTTTGATGAATGATTCGAATCACTCGAATCATTTATGAGTTAATTTCTGAATCTGAATGAGTAGGCGCACGAATCAAACATATTTCGAATGTTATGAGTTTGATGTCAACGTTTTGATGTCAACGTTTCAACCAGTACTTATAAATCAAAGTTGAACTGAGTACGAATGAATCAAAGTAGTTGATACTGTTGACTCACTCATACTCAAAATTTCATGTGTACTTCTGAGTAGCGAAAAAAAGATTCATTGCTAATCTCTGGAAGGGACATACATTGTAAGACATTAAGACATTAAGAATTGCAATAAATTTTTAAACAAGAGTTGAATATTGAATCTTGGTTTCCAAAAGCTAGAAATGCTTGCTTAAAAAGCGCATGCCCTAGCTAAAGTTTAATAATTACCTCTAATATTTTAGAGGTCATTGACATGGTAGCTTTGATTAGCCGTAGTAAATACTGATATCCTAATAAAGAGTTTCATCTTTTCGAAATCACCTTATCAATGTCTATTCAAAGTTGACTTGTGATAGTCCCAACACAATAATTGCTTTTTGGCAATATGCATAAATAGGTACGCTAAGCTATTAATCATAATTTAAGAAAAATAAGAAAAATAGAGATAAAACAAGAACGATATTTAAAATTCAAAAATTTTCGAACAACACTTAAGAACTTTATAATAAATCAGTACATTAATCAACGCATCATAATCATAAATCAATATCAAATTGCCAGTAAAGCCTTAAACATTTAAATTATAAGCGAAGCACTACCAAAATTATATCCCAAAAGATTACCCACACACACACACACACACACCCGGAGTACAACTACAAGGTGGCTGTTAACAGAGTAAGGAACTCTAACAGAGCGGCTTCATTTACAACAAATACGTTAACGAACATATATTGTGGCATATAAAATATCATCGAACTTAAAATGAAAGGAGGAGATGTTGTAAGACAACATTTTTATTTTCATAAATTTGGTAGAATATTGGCAGTGGAGGATTACCAATAAACCCATCAACATAAAGAAGACTTTGGAGAATTCCAACCAATGAAAGTTATATCAGTTGGTCTGTCTGCAAGCCAGTCTATCTGTCCTTGTATGTGGCATTTATGTATGTACGCTTTATTATGCGTTAAATGGCTGCTAGAATAATTGCCATGGATGGGTAGAGATGGAGAGAGACAGATTATTTGCATAGAACCGAATCATGTTTTCATTTAAAATGAATCTCTTTTGTAATGTATTTAGAATAAGAGTTTGTTGTTGTTGTTGCTGTTGTATTATTTTCATATAAAATTTCTGTTTTTAATGCCAGACAAACTGGTATGCATACAATTTTGTCAAACAAATTTTAAATTTCTATAGAATTACGAAATTCTATTTCCTTCACTTGCATGTGAAGGAAAAAGGAACATGATTTACAGAGCAGACGAAAAAAGTAGTTGAAACTTGATTAATCTGATTGCGTAATGTCGGGAATAAAGTGTTTGATTACAAATACCACTAATCAGAATTCGTATCGAGTAGAAACTGAAACCGTCATGATTTTTCAAATTAAAAAAGTATGTCTTAAGCTCCTTAAATCTTTTGATAAAAATATAGTACTTAATGAGGAAATAAGATCTTGCCAGTAAATTCAATATATATAAAAACAGTATATCTTTGTCTCTACACTTAGCTGAACATGAGGAAAATGAATTAAGTCAGAATGAAAGCAATGCTCTTGAATACAAATTAAGCAAGTTCGTATGTTCACGTATCCAGTCATCAAGAAATGGACCTCATTGTTGAAAAAAATTTCTTGATGAACATTAGGGTCAGTTGCCAACTGCTCCATGGTAATTTGGAAAAACAGACCGAATGAACGACAACTAATTTGATAGGTGTAACTTCACAAAAATGTTCTCGACTGTTAAAGTAAGTTCGTAAGTCTCTGTTGGAACGCAATAAAATGTAGAGTCAAGTATACCCACATACATACATAATTGGCCATTACAACCCTTCAGTGAGGATTACGACCTAGCTTCTTACAGTCACAGAGTCAAGTACCTTATTTAATGGACAGAAACGTTCGCTATGGCCTTTTGTAAAGCTAAATTGAATTCGCCGTAGTATAGTGGGTAGTGTGTTGGCTCATTAGACGTGAGGCTACAATTCAAACCCCAGGTCAGACGAAATATGGAAAGATATTTCTTCACCGACTTCCTCAAAGCAGATTTCTGATGAAAATTCTGAGAGTAATTAAAATTGCCATGAGAAGTTTCTCAAAGCTCCGTCGTTCGGAGTCGACTTTAAACTGTAGAGCCCGGCACATATGTATAAAAATAATAAACACAACCTAAATGGTGTGAGAACCTACGTCATAATCCTAACTGAAGGGTTGCAACGATACATTATGTATGTATTCAATACATAATATAATAACCCCTTTTATTCTGTTACTCTGCAACAAAATTAATTTAATTCAGGGTGCCCTGGTAGTCTAGTGGGTAGTGTGCTAGACTATTAGTGTGAGGGTCGTGGGTTCGATTCCCACCAGAGACTCTGGTCTGCGACACTACACCGAGCATATGGTCAAGTTACTCCACTCGTATAAAATTAGAATATAATTTGTAATTGTATTGTAATTAATAAATAAATAAATAAAATAATTTAATTCAAAAAAGAAATAGTGCTATATTATTGACCACAACTATGCCTCGATAAACAACTAAAGGTTAAGAATATTTTACACTAAATATTTCACTCTCTACAAAATACAAACAAAAATATTTTCTTTCTTGTTAGAAAATACAAATATTTTCGCTGTTATTTCTAGTTTTTCATCGTTTTTCTTTTCTTGTTTTATGCAAAATTTGCTGTCGGGGAAGTTTTTTCGTGAAAATGTCTCGAGACGTGAATGTACGTTTGAATGTTTCAGTTTTGTGTTGTAACAATTTTATATTGTGGTTGTTGTTTTCGGTTATAAAACTCTCACTTATTTATGTATTCAGGTCACGTTGACATTTTATCACATTTTAAGTAAATCCTTTAAACACCATAACGAACATTTCTTTGCTCGCCTTCATCGCTAATGTCTTTTGAAAAACACATTCAAGTTGATTCTCTCATCCAATGCGAACTTGTATTTAGAAAATCATGAGCAACAACAACAATAATTGTTGAATTTTTTTTTTATTTTTATTTTTTATTTTTGGGAAAATATTTCTTTTTGGTTACTTGACTATGGCCGGGCCAAGGTAAAGTTTCAATAGAAGTAAGATTTAATGCACTTCTCGGTTCAAAAACAATATTTTTTAATATTCAAGCGTAAATGGCTTTGTGTCTAAAGAACTGCAATTACTTTCACTCTTGCCAGTGATTATAATGGCAATGGCTGGTGATGTCGTGGACAACCATAATGTGTCCATAAGTAGTTGGCAATGCAATCATTTAATAAAGAAAGTGTTGTCGAAAGTTTATTTAAAATTTTACTAAAAAAATAATAATTTTCTACCACTTATAACATGAAGAAAACTTCCTAAGTGGAAGAATATTCAACTCCAGGATATTCAACTCACACAAAATGTCCGTAAAATATCTATGAATAGGTAAAATGAAGTGTTCATGTAAGAAGAGTCTCTCATGCAGAATGCTTGCAAGGAAAGACTGGGCATAAAACCCAGGAAATATGCACAGAGATCAGTAATGAATCGTTTTTTCGCTACTCATAAGCACTTAAGAAATTTTGAGTGTGATTTAGTCAACAGTATTGAAATTCAACTGCTCTGATTCATTCGTACTTACTACAACATTGATTTATAAGTTCAGGTTGCAATGAGTATGAGTACAACGTTGATATCAAACTCATAACATTCGAAATATGTTTGTTTCATACGCCTCTACTCATTCAGATTCATAATACTTATAATACTTATAAATGATTCGAGTCACTTAAGTCATTCAGTATCAGAAATTATGAGTATGATTAGATTCTACTCATCTTTTTGAATACTCATTGCTGATCTCTGATTTATACCATATTTATAAAAACAAATAGTGACCAATGAGGCAATTGTCTAGGCATGAAGAAATTATCCAAAGCCCATGGACGCTTCTTCCAAGTGGAAGCCTATGTGATCGGAACATGTGCTCAATTCAACTGGAATTAAAAGTACAAAAGACAGGTTCTAATAATACACTCTGATAGTCAATCTGGCAAGGTAAACTTACTCATAGCAGAACTTGATAGAGACTTGAGCATCAACTTTAACAACTAAGCAAGAATATGGTAGAACAGGAGTTGATGGCTACAGAATTTCCAAAAATTCTACGACAATAGGTGTCCTCTGATAATTTTCCAGACAGAAACTATTGCGATTGGGATATTTACGACGGAAAATTGACTGTTCCATGTTCTTCCGGCACTTAAAGGTCTTCAACCAAACTTGATCGTTTCTAATATCTGCACGTTTTAGGTAACTTTAATGCTGTTGCAGTAGCTTGACCATGGGAGTAATGAAGTGAAGGACTATCTAGGAAAATACGAAACTGTGAACACACAAAAAACTATAGAAATAAAATACTACAAAATAAGGAGGATATTGAAACTGAAATTGCTGGTGTTCAAAGAGTTTTTAATATTTAACCAGAGAAAGTCGAAGAAAATTTTTTCTGTTAAGCTTAGAACTGCTTTAAAGCTTAATGCTTAATGGAGTACTTTCGGGACACTTTTAGTCTGAGGTACTTATTTATTTACTTAATTGACCCTATAACACTTTAGTCAGTCTCACAACCTATCTTTTTACAGCACCCACGTTGTGTGTGTTAATTTTTTCTATGAATGCAATGACCTTCAATTTAACGTTGAGTTCAAACGACAGATTTAGAGCAATTTTTTCATGGTAATTTTATTATACTCTCAGAGACTGTTCTCCAGAAGACCGATGAGGAAGTCACTGAAAGAAACATTTTTTCATGTTTCGTTTAAGTTCGAGATATCTGAATTAGGGTTTGAACTACTAATTCTCCTCTATCTATCGTATTAGACTACGACTGAATAAACTTGATCTCTCAGAGACTTTATGGCCACCGATGTTACTAAAGTGATGCTGAAAGCTTAGAAAACATGTTTTGTGGTTTTTCTTAACTATGTAGGCAAAGGCTTTATTATTCTAAAAGCTTATGATGGTATTGTTTGTTATGCTTCTGAGCTATGGAGAGATAAAAGTAGCGTGCAATTTATAGGCTTAATAAATAGGGGGCATGGAAATAGTTGAATAGTTGTTTGCTAATTGCAAAATATTTTAACACTGATTTGTTAACGAAAAAAAATGTACTAAAGTTGTTGCCTTAGTAGGATTACACCTGTAACTGAAATGTTTCGAAATACATATGTGTGGCAATTTAAAATGAAACAAGTAAATTAGTGATGGCCCTTGTTAATGCCGTTAAACGTGTAACAGTGTATAATACCATAAACAGTTGATCTTGATTTATCTCTTTGCATATGAATGAGTGAACGAATGAATGAACGAATGAATGCTTGAATTAAAGTATGAATGCATGTGTAAATGTTCTTTTATTGCTTCTTTGCAACAACAATTTAAACATCTTTCACCATGAAATTAGCTTCACTGATGCTGAAACAAATTGCGATAAATCTGTGTACCATCTAAAAGGGCCTGTATTTCACTTTCTTTCTTCCATCATTTATTCATAGAATTTTTCTTTTGCCTTTCACTTTATGTTGAGAAAATGAATATTTTTCTTTTATAAATGGAAATGCAGAAAAAAAAGAAAACAACTGAAAAATCCACGTCAACTGTAAAATTTGTTTGTTTCCCTTGTGCGATTTCTTAAAAAAAATTTTTACCCCCCAGTGTGATAAGAAATGGCAATTGAAGCACATCACAGGATTTGTAGTGATTCTCATTTGCTACTGTTTTACCATTTCTAAGGCTTTCAAATTGTTTCATCATAAAAAAGAAAACAGAACAAACACTTCAACCCTAATAAACAATAAAAAAGAAGGAATTCAAACTAAACACAATTGATGATAGTCCTTTACAAAGGACTCGTGAAAATTTTACGCTAAAATTACCTTCAAAGTGATTTTTCATCACACCAATCAAAGTGCAAACAATGAACAATTTCTGCCACCAATACTGAAGGATTTCAATTTAGTTGAAAATTTACTTACCTTTTGTTTATAGACGCTGTTATAAGGGCCAACCAACAACTAATAAAGGAAAGAAAGAAAGAAATTGTTTCAATTGGGGAAGTATACTGCATGAGTGTAAGTGGATGTCCTCAATTCTGTATTATTATTCTTTTAATCTTGGACCGAAATATGCTTTTCCACTCCAATCAAATACTTACCAGTTATTAGCCACTTTCTCTGGTAGCTTCCTTTGTGGATTGCTGTACTTCTTTTATGTTTTATATTGGGGAAACAAATAATAAGTCGCTGTAGTCTTGGCTTATTAGAGGCGAAGCCACGGTTCAAATCCCCGGTCAGACATCAAAACGAAATATGAAAAATATTTCTTCGGCGACTTCCTCTCAGCAGATTTCTTGCAAAAATTCCGAGAGTAAATAAAATTGCCATGAAAAGTTTCTTAAAAATCTGTCGTTCGGAGTCGACTTTAAACTGTAGGTCCTGTAATCCTGACTGTAGTGCAGACCTTGCGCTGACCAACTTCCTCCTTTTCCCTGATTTTGGTGGAACTTGGTTAGTACAGGGACTGCGTTCACCCGTGGCATCACAACGGGCCGCTATGCGTGCTCAAGTGAGCTTTGTGACATCAGAGCTACCACTCCGACCTAGCCTAACCTAATTCTGACTGAAGGCTTGTAATGGCCAGCTATGTGTGTATGTGATTTATTTATCTGTAGTCTGCCTTAAAGTACAGTCCTCAGGATCACATTTCTGTATCGGCAGCTGAAGCGCTTTTAATCTCTTACACCGAAACCTTCTTCAACGCACCCAAGAAGAGAGTTTAGTAGTGATGATTAGCAACTTTTTTCTGTTTATCATCAATAGAGTATTTCAAAGGCTGAAAGTGGTCATAGTGTAGGTAGTGGCTTTTTAGATTAGAGTTTGTGGTTCAAACCCTTGCTTAGATATCCCTAATATAGAAAGAAAATAAAAATATGGAAAGAAAAATATTTCTTTCGGTGACTTTCTTTCAGTAGTCTTCAGGAAAAAAAACTTTGAGAGCAAATACAATTGGTGACGAAAAGTTTCTCAAATCTGTCGTTCTTTAAAAAGCCAGCCACGCCACTTTTTGAAAAAATTAACGCACACAACATGGGTGGTGTGAGAAGCCTGAACAAAGGATTAGAATGATCAATTATTAAAGTAAGAAGTGAATGACTTCTTTCTACGGTGGGTGCATGAAAATATTTCAGTCAAGTTTTGTCAATTGTTCGAAATTTTGAACTGATAGCACCTAATTTGGTTTTTGGTTTGTTCAAACAGATTAGTTGTCGAGCAGTAGTGAACATAAATAATCGTATCGACGTGATGTTATAGTTTCGAATGGATACTTCTTTTTCAGTTCTACCAAGCAATTGATTTTGCATTTTCTATTATTAATACGATTTTGAAAGTCGTTAAGAAAGGGCCAAAAACGACGTGTTTTCTTCATTTGTGATTCCTTTCATTTCCAGACACAAACTTCGCTTAAAATGGTTACTATGGACATATCTAAAGACAGTTTAATATTTGGAGTCAAGGAATTATATATACTAATCGTAAAATATAGTCGGCGTAGAATAGTAGGTAGTGCGTTCACTTATTAGACGTAAAGCTCCGGTTCGAGCCCCAGGCCAGACATCAAAACGAAATATGAAAAAAAAAATTAAAAAATATTTCTTCGGCTACTTCCTCTCAGCAGATTTCTGGCAAAAACTCTGAGAGTAAATAAAAACCTGTCATGAAAAAGTTTCTCAAAATCTGTCGTTCGGAATCGATGTTAAACTGTAGGTCCCGCCACTAAAATATAAAATTAAGGCACATAAAATAACTCACAGCCCTGTAGTCGGATATTTGATTTGTTTTCTTGTGTAGTAGTCTTCACTGAATTTGCCGTTTTCTCAGAAGAAATAAGAGTATGTAGATAGAAATTGCTGTAAAATTTGTTGGTACCCACTCCTAAATAAAACGAAGAGCCTGTGCACGGCCAAGGGTTTTACAGTGTTTAGTTACTGTGCTCTATAATAACTCTGCCTGTAGACATTCCAAAGCACGCCAAAGGGAGTCAAATCGTTTAACTTATTTTCATAGTATTCCCATTCAACTCTTTAGGAGTTTACATCCAAACTTGATGTATAAATAAAAACTCTTCACTAGACATTGTAAAGAAAGTTTAAACTTGAAGAACCGAAATTCGTTTGTTAGTACTACTGTAGATAGTATTCGTAAAGAGAAGGAGTACCTGCTAATATCGCTCAAGATTTAAAATTACAAGTCAAGTGGTATTTAGCCAGCAGAGGCGTATACAAAACCTTCCTTGGGTGCAGTGATATTAGAGGGTGCTGTAGACAGTGTTGCAAATTAAACTTCAGATGCCAAATATTTTTTATTATTGGACATAAATGCGTAAGATTCTTTCAATGTGGCAGGAATTGTTTATTGTCTTTATAACTTAATCCATCATACATTTAATTTTAATCTCTGACTGCACAATTTTAATGCATCTTTGATATGCTCTTATTCTTCTACACTTTTTGTGGCCGATGGCCACATAGCGATGTGATAGCATAGACTATAATAAGATATTGAGGTTCGCTCAAAGATATATAGAGGATGCTCAAAAATACAATTGCCATGAAGAGTTGCTCAAAAATCTGTCGTTCGGAATCGACTTTAAACTTTAAGTCCCGCCACTCATGTACAACATTAACACACACAACATAAATGGTGTGATGAGTTAGGTCGTAATCCTGATTGAAAGGTTGTAATGACCTCTTATGTACGTAAGTATGTGTATGTATGTTCAATAATAGCCAGCGATATTAACTCAAGTAATACCAGTACCAGAGATCAACAATGAATCGTTTTTTCGCTACTCATAATTACTCATGAAATTTTTAGTATGAGTGAGTCAACAGTATTGAATTTCAACTACTCTGATTCATTCGTACTCACTACAACATTGATTTATAAGTACAGATTGTAATGACATCAAACTCATAACATTCGAAATATGTTTGATTCATATGCCTACTCATTCAGATTCATAAATTTAGAAAAATACTTATAATAAATATCGAGTGATTCGAATTATTCATCATAATTTACAGTCTTAGTTGTTGTTGCATTTAGAAAAGAAGAAAGGAAAAGACAAAGACAGCAAGCAAAACAAACACACATAGTATTGTAGTGTTCGTATGCGAATCATACTTATTTTGTGATTCTTGTAAATATTGAGTAAAAGAGGGTCGAAATCAACAACATCATATGTATTGTTAAGTGTGAGTACGATGAGTACTTCAAACTTTGAATATGACTAGTATGAGCATGATATTAAAATAAGTATGAATGATATTAAAATAAGTATCAAAAATTGTGAGTATGATTCGAATCTACTCAACTTTTTGAATACTCAGTTGCTGATCTCTGATCTGTACAATGTGGCCGTCTTGTAATATATCCAATAACTGTTTGCATTCGTTTCTTAACTTAACCTTAGGAGTACTAAACGAATAGAAATTAAAATCGCAGTGTTTTTGTTTTGCTATACTTGATCGAATATTTCTATGAATTTTTTATTGAATTTCTATTAAATTTATCGCACAATAAATACATACAATTTATTACATTAAATAATGATTTTGTTTTTGTTCTAAATATATATACACAGCAATTAAAATAAATTATAAAATATACAGTTATTCAGCTTTATGTGGTCTTAGCTCTCGTAGAATCGTCTGCAACATTAATCGTCTTTCAGCAAACAGCGGGCCTTGCTATTTTTAACACACTTTTTCTCCTCAAAGTCGAAACGTTTGCCGTCGTCACAGTGCAAATGTACGAATTTGGTTTTGTCCGATTTCTCAATGCAACGGTAGTATTTTTCGCAGTCGCTTATATCGGGATGGACATCGTCTTCATTGCATTTGTCGCTCTTGATTATTTTGTGAATTTTCTTAATCAGTTCCTTTTTATCTTTCTCTTCTTGTTTTTTAATTTCCTTCTCTTCGCTCTTCTCACCCGAGTCCTTCTTTTCCTCCTTCTCCCTCTTTTTTCGTTCGTTTTCTTTCTCTTCCTTTTCTTTCTCTTCCTTTTCTTTCTTTTCCTTCTCTTCCTTTTCTTTCTTTTCCTTTTCTTTCTTTTCCTTTTCTTCCTTTTCTTTCTTTTCCTTTTCTTTCTCTTCCTTTTCTTTCTTTTCCTTTTCTTCCTGTTTCTTCTTTTCTTTTTCTGCTTTTTCCTTTTGTTTCTCCTCCTCCTTTTCTTTCCTCTCCTTGGATTTGTCTTCAGGTGAAACATCTTCTTTTGAAACTGGTTTCTCTTTTACAGGGTCTTTGGTCTCAGCTGACTCGGCTTCGGCAGTTTCTGGTTTTTCATGTTTCTCTGGTCTATTCGGGCGACCTGGACGACCTGGCCTGTCTGGGCGTTGTGGTCGGCTGTGTTCATGACTCTCATATCCACTTTCTGGTTTTTCCGGTCTGCTTGGATGACCGGGGCGGCGGGGCCTGTCTGGGCGCTCTGGCCGATTGTGTTCGTGGCTTCCATGCACCTCTTCTGAATTTGGTCTATCTGAGTGAGAAGGTCTGCCTGGACGATGCGGTCTATGAGGATGATGGGGAATATGGGGATGATGAGGGCCTGAAGTCGGATCAACTGGATGTATTGGGTTATTGGGATCCACTGAGACATTCGGGTCGACAGGACTTGATGTTGGGGGATTAACAGGAGTTGATGTTGGATTAACGGGACCGGAAGTTGGACTAACGGGTCCCGATGTAGGATTAACTGGAGATGGTGTAGAACCAACTGGAATGCTTGTGGGATCGACTATACCTGATGTAGGATCCACTGGGGCTGATGTAGGATTAACGGGACCAGATGTTGGATTAACTGGAACACTTGGGCCAGATGTTGGATCGACTGGAACGCTTGGGCCTGACGTGGGACCGGCTGTACCTGATGTAGGATTAACGGGACCAGATGTTGGATCGACTGGAACGCTTGGGCCTGATGTGGGATCGACTGTACCTGATGTAGGATTAACGGGACCAGCTGTTGGATCGACTGGAACGCTTGGGCCTGATGTGGGCTCGACTGTACCTGATGTAGGATTAATGGGACCAGATGTTGGATCGACTGGAACGCTTGGGCCTGATGTGGGATCGACTGTACCTGATGTAGGATTAACGGAACCAGATGTTGGATCGATTGGAGCGCTTGGGCCTGATGTGGGGTCTACTGTACCTGATGTAGGATTAATGGGACCAGATGTTGGATCGACTGGAACGCTTGGAACAGATGTGGGATCGACTGTACCTGATGTAGGATTAACGGAACCGGATGTTGGATCGACTGGAACGCTTGGGCCTGATGTGGGATCGACTGTACCTGATGTAGGATTAACGGGACCAGATGTTGGATCAACTGGAACGCTTGGGCCTGATGTGGGATCGACTGTACCTGATGTAGGATTAACGGGACCAGCTGTTGGATCGACTGGAACGCTTGGGCCTGATGTGGGCTCGACTGTACCTGATGTAGGATTAATGGGACCAGATGTTGGATCGACTGGAACGCTTGGGCCTGATGTGGGATCGACTGTACCTGATGTAGGATTAACGGAACCAGATGTTGGATCGATTGGAGCGCTTGGGCCTGATGTGGGATCGACTGTACCTGATGTAGGATTAACGGGGGCGGATGTTGGATCGACTGGAATGCTTGGACCAGATGTGGGATCGACTGTACCTGATGTAGGATTAACGGAACCGGATGTTGGATCGACTGGAACGCTTGGGCCTGATGTGGGATCTACTGGACCTGATGTGGGATTAACGGGACCGGATGTTGGATCGACTGGAACGCTTGGGCCTGATGTGGGATCGACTGTACCTGATGTAGGATTAACGGAACCAGATGTTGGATCGATTGGAGCGCTTGGGCCTGATGTGGGGTCTACTGTACCTGATGTAGGATTAACGGGAGCTGATGTTGGATCGACTGGAACGCTTGGACCAGATGTGGGATCGACTGTACCTGATGTAGGATTAATGGGACCAGATGTTGGATCGACTGGAACGCTTGGACCAGATGTGGGATCGACTGTACCTGATGTAGGATTAACGGAACCGGATGTTGGATCGACTGGAACGCTTGGGCCTGATGTGGGATCGACTGTACCTGATGTAGGATTAACGGGACCAGATGTTGGATCAACTGGAACGCTTGGGCCTGATGTGGGATCGACTGTACCTGATGTAGGATTAACGGGACCAGCTGTTGGATCGACTGGAACGCTTGGGCCTGATGTGGGCTCGACTGTACCTGATGTAGGATTAATGGGACCAGATGTTGGATCGACTGGAACGCTTGGGCCTGATGTGGGATCGACTGTACCTGATGTAGGATTAACGGAACCAGATGTTGGATCGATTGGAGCGCTTGGGCCTGATGTGGGATCGACTGTACCTGATGTAGGATTAACGGGGGCGGATGTTGGATCGACTGGAATGCTTGGACCAGATGTGGGATCGACTGTACCTGATGTAGGATTAACGGAACCGGATGTTGGATCGACTGGAACGCTTGGGCCTGATGTGGGATCGACTGTACCTGATGTAGGATTAACGGAACCAGATGTTGGATCGACTGGAACGCTTGGGCCTGATGTGGGA
The DNA here is from genome assembly GCA_930367235.1 of Sarcophaga rosellei. NCBI lineage: Eukaryota > Metazoa > Arthropoda > Insecta > Diptera > Sarcophagidae > Sarcophaga > Sarcophaga rosellei. Next base: position 81,915,191 of record OV884018.1, read on the forward strand.
TCGACTGTACCTGATGTAGGACTAACTGCACCAGATGTTGGATCGACTGGAACGCTTGATCCTGATGTGGGATCCACTGGGCCTGATGTGGGATTTACGGGAGCTGATGTTGGATCGACTGGAACGCTTGGGCCTGATGTGGGATCGACTGTACCTGATGTAGGATTAACGGGAGCTGATGTTGGATCGACTGGAACGCTTGGGCCTGATGTGGGATCGACTGTACCTGATGTAGGACTAACTGAACCAGATGTTGGATCGACTGGAACGCTTGTGCCTGATGTGGGATCCACTGGGCCTGATGTAGGATTAACGGGACCAGATGTTGGATCGAGTGGAACGCTTGGGCCTGATGTGGGATCGACTGTACCTGATGTAGGATTAACGGAACCAGACGTGGGATCGACTGGAACGCTTGGTCCTGATGTAGGATTAACGGAACCAGATGTTGGATCGACTGGGACGCTTGGGCTTGATGTGGGATCTACTGGGCCTGATGTAGGATTAACGGGACCAGATGTTGGATCGACTGGAACACTTGGGCCTGATGTGGGATCGACTGTACCTGATGTAGGATTAACGGGAGCTGATGTTGGATCGACTGGAACGCTTGGGCCTGATGTGGGATCGACTGTACCTGATGTAGGATTAACGGAACCAGATGTGGGATCGACTGGAACGCTTGGTCCTGATGTAGGATTAACGGAACCAGATGTTGGATCGACTGGAACGCTTGGGCCTGATGTGGGATCTACTGGGCCTGATGTAGGATTAACGGGACCAGATGTTGGATCGATTGGAACGATGGGGCCTGATGTGGGATCTACTGGATCTGATGTGGGATTAACGGAACCAGATGTTGGATCAACTGGAACGCTTGGGCCTGATGTGGGACCTACTGGATCTGATGTGGGATTAATGGGACCAGATGTTGGATCGACTGCAACGCTTGGGCCTGATGTGGGATCGACTGTAGCTGATGTAGGATTAACGGGCCCAGATGTTGGATCGACTGGAACGCTTGGGCCTGATGTGGGGTCGACTGTACCTGATGTAGGATTAACGGAACCAGGCGTTGGATCGACTGGAATACTTGGGCCTGATGTGGGATCGACTGTACCTGATGTAGGATTAACGGGACCAGATGTTGGATCGACTGGAACGGTTGGGCCTGATGTGGGATCCACTGGGTCTGACGTAGGATTAACGGGACCAGATGTTGGATCGACTGGAATGCTTGGGCTTGATGTAGGCTCCATTGGGCCTGATGTAGGATTAACAGGACCAGGTGTTGGATCGACTGGAACGCTGGGGCCTGATGTAGGATCTACTGTACCTGATGTAGGGTTAACGGAACCAGATGTTGGATCGACTGGAACGCTTGGGCCTGATGTGGGATCTACTGGACCTGATGTTGGATTCACGGGTCCAGATGTTGGATCGACTGGAACGCTTGGGCCTGATGTGGGATCTACTGGACTTGATGTGGGATTAACGGGATCAGATGTGGGATTAACGGGATCAGATGTTGGATCGACTGGAACGCTTGGGCCTGATGTAGGATCCACTGGGTCTGATGTAGGATTAACGGGACCAGTTGTTGGATCGACTGGAACGATGGGGCCTGATGTGGGATCTACTGGACCTGATGTGGGATTAACGGAACCAGATGTTGGATCGACTGGAACGCTTGGGCCTGAAGTGGGATCTACTGGATCTGATGTGGGATTAATGGGACCAGATGTTGGATCGATTGGAACGCTTGGGCCTGATGTGGGATCGACTGTAGCTGATGTAGGATTAACGGGCCCAGATGTTGGATCGACTGGAACGCTTGGGCCTGATGTGGGGTCCACTGTACCTGATGTAGGATTAACGGAACCAGGCGTTGGATCGACTGGAATGCTTGGGCCTGATGTGGGATCGACTGTACCTGATGTAGGATTAACGGGACCAGATGTTGGATCGACTGGAACGGTTGGGCCTGATGTGGGATCCACTGGGTCTGACGTAGGATTAACGGGAGCAGATGTTGGATCGACTGGAATGCTTGTGCCTGATGTGGGATCTACTGGGCCTGATGTGGGATCCACTGTACCTGATGTGGGATTGGCGGGTACTGATGTTGGATCGACTGGAATACTTGGGACTGATGTGGGATCCACTGGGCCTGATGTGGGATCCACTGTGCCTGATGTAGGATTAACGGGACCAGTTGTTGGATTAGTGGGGTCTGATGTTGGTTCAACAGGAACTGAAGTTGGATCAACTGGAACACCCGGGTCTGATGTTGGATCAACAGGAACTGATGTTGGATCAACAGGAACACTTGGGCCTGATGTGGGATCTACTGAACCTGATGTGGGAGTAACGGGTTCTGATGTTGGTGCAACGGGTTGTGATGTCGAATTAACAGGATCTGATGTTGGATCAACTGGAACAGATGGATCTGTTGTGGTATCGACTGGACCGCCTTGAACAGTTGTGGTATCGACTGGAACTCCTGGACTTGTTGTGGGATCGAGTGGAACATTTGGGCCCGATGTGGGATCAACTGTACCTGATGTGGGGTTGACAGGAACAGATGTGGAAATTCCGGGACCAGATGTTGGATCAACGGGTTCTGATGATGGATTTGATGTTGGATCAACTGTAGTGGTATCGACTGGAATGCCTTGATCTGTTGTGGTATCGACTGGAAGACCTGAACCTGTAGTGGGGTCGACTGGAACACTTGGGCTCGATGTGGGATCGACTGTACCTGTTGTAGGAATCACGGGACCAGATGTTGGATCAACAGGAACACCTGGGTCTGAAGTTGGAGCGACTGCACCTGATGTGGGATTAACGGGACCAGAAGTTGGGTCAACTGGAACAGATGTTGGTAGAATTGTTGTTTCCTCAGGTGTAATGGGAGCATTTGTTGTTTCAGCTGGTTCAAGAGGGTTAGATGTTGTTGCAGGCACTACAGTAGTTTCTGACGGTAAGCTGGGATTATTTGTTGGTTCTGGAGGGGAAATTGTAGTTCCGACAGGTAATTCGGGCTCTACAGTTGGCTGAACTGTTGGTTCCCCTGGAACGACGGGAGCGTTCGTAGTCTCTACTGGTTCAACAGGACTTGATGGTGTAACATTCGGATCAGTAGGTTTAATAGGTGCAACAGTAGTTTCTAATGGTAAGCTTGGGTCGCTTGTTGTTTCTGCAGGGATGCCGTTAGATGGAACAGTTGTTTCCTCAGGTGCAATGGGAGCAACTGTAGTTTCGATTGGTACAACGGGCTCTACAGAGGGTACAAGAGTTGTTTCTTCGGGTATGACAGGAGCATTTGTGACCTCGGGGCCTGGTGTTGGAGCTACAGTAGTTTCTATGGGTAAGCTGGGATCGTTTGTTGTTTCAGCATGAGCAAGTGTTGTATCAACAGGTAGTTCAGGTTCTACGGAGGGTTGGATTGTTGTTTGCTCAGGCGCAACGGAAGCGACAGTAGTTTCCACTGGTGCAGCAAATGATTCCGGAATAGTAGCAGCACTAGAGGACACTATGGGTGCTGATGTGGGTAGTGGTCCTTCAGTTGAGAGTCCTCTGACTGTACTTGCTGCAGAAGTACTTCTTACTACATTTACTGGAGCATCTGTGGAAGTCTTTAATGGTACACATATTTCAACACCATCATTCACACAGCGTGAATTTGCTGGACATGGTTTAGCACTGCCAGTTGCGAAATATTCACCACCTCTGCCAGCTGCACAATCCTTATACATTAAAGGACCGACACATACAGCTATTTTGCCATTGCAATTAATACTGGAGACTTGAGCGGAGTTTGCAACTGATGAGGGCTCAACAAGTTCCTGGCTACTTGCTAGTGCCGAAAGCTAAAATATACGAGCATTAAAAGAGAAAGAGAATCTTTAGAGTGATTGTTTTGGAATATTTTGCTTTTAAGAGAGGTTAGGAATCCACATGGTTAGGGTTAGTATTTGTAGATAACTTGGTTAGATAACTTGCATATATATTTGCATTGTTGCTAATAAATATCCAAGGCATTGTTATTCCAAGAAGCTAAAGTTTTTTGTTGTTGGTTTTTATGAAGCATTTTTATTGCGGTTAAGCGTTTTGGGCATTTCAAAGCCATACACGGAATTTTTTTGAAACAGTAGCGTTACATTAATAATATTATTTAAGACGAGTATTTTAATTTAATTTCTTTTAAAAATATTTCGATATTTTTTTTGTTTTTTGATTTCACAAACACAAATAAATTTTGAAGAAAAATTTTGATTGTTTTACACACGAGATAAATCCAATGATAGTGAAGCATCTAATTTTGATTTTGAAAATTTCGAAACACTTTTTTTTCACTTATAATAGACAAGTCCTCTGATATCGTTTTTAGCTCGTACTATTTGGAACGTAAAATTACCACAAACAATAGGAATAATCTGGATATTTTATTCGTTGTCATCGTTTTAGTTCGAAAAGTAATTCGTTACTATAATTGTTTTTGCCGCGAAACATGCTTTTTATGCGAATTTTCTTATCAGCATCTTTGCACGAAACGTACAAAAATATTTGTCTGTACGTGTGTATCACTTTGAATCTCTCAGTTGATTTGATAACAAATTATCACTTCTTATCTATTACGATTGCGATAATTTGTTTTGCTTTTGTTTTTTTTTTTATCTATTTTAGCGAAATTATAAATAATTCAAATGAGTTCAATAGGAGGTATACAGTGTTGCCAAATCATTTAATTAATTCTTATTTTAAAAGTACAACATATTTGACAGATTTTTCTAAATTTAGTATGATACATGGGACAATGCAAAAATAGTTAAGAATAGTTAGTAAAGGCTGTAAATAGAATGCCATCATGCTTTGGAAAATTGTGACCTATGACGTCATCAGTTGGATAAGCAGGATGAATTTAAAACTACTTCTAGTTAACACAGACAGACAGTACACTTTGCTGCGGTAATATCCGTTAGCGAAAACCAGAGCCTTGGAGGGCATGGTTTGTATAATCGGAAATACGTTTAAGTGGAATTTCCCAGAGGACAAAAATCGAGTGGCTAATCTCGCTATCCTTCACTGTTCATAGGTCAGAACCGATAAACTCTATAATTTGAAAAATGATTTGCAAGGATATTAAGAAAACACTCTTACACGATACACGGATGTAACAGGCAAATGGTAGAGTCCAGTGAATGGTTTGAATGTGTTATCACGAACTTTGAATATATCCACGAAAACGGAACATTATGATGTCAATTCGTATTATTTTATAAAAATTAATGCTTTGCATTGCATGTCTTCTACTATCCTTTAAAAGAGAACGAATAATATAAATGGCTGAAGTCACTGTAGTTTAGTAGGTAGTGTGTTGGCTTATTAGAGACGAAGCCAGGGTTCGAATCCCAGGTCAGACATCAAGACGAAATATGAAAAAATATTTCTTCGGCGACTTCTTCTCAACAGATTTCTGTCAAAAACTCTAAGAGCAAATAAAATTGCCATGAAAAGTTTCTCAAAACATCTGTCGTTCGTAGTCGACTTTAAACTGCAGGTCCTGCTACACATGTATAAAATCAACGCACACAATATAAGTGGTGTCAGAAACTAGGTCGTAATACTGACTGAAAGGTTGTAATGACCAGTTATGTATGTATGTATGATAATTTTAAAGGCAACGCAAATTATTTCCATAAAATTGCTGTGTTTATTGTGCTTGTAGCATGTGATAGAGATTTTGGTCAGGCAGCCTGATTGGTATTTAGTTTTTCGAAATTGTTCGTGCTGGTGAACGGCAGTCAGTACATGAACGTGGTAACAGATTTCTCATGGACCCAGATAACAGAGTCAACATGGATCTGGACGACATGTGATTTCAGCAAGAGTACACCACTTGTCACACCAAGCGATTCATTGCTGTTACGATTTTCAGAAGAAAGTATCATAAGAAATTATAGAAAATTATACAATTTAACCCAATGCCATTTTATTTCTTTGGGTTTTGGGAAATCTCAGATTTACGTGAAAATCACAGATTACGTGAATCCTTGAATTGAAATCCAAGATCTAAAATGCTATCTTTAAGAAAAAGTCATGGCATATAGTATAGACCTGTGGTGGCCATTTGATGGATGTTTTAGTCCATAACTAATCGGAACGTATTTTGTTTAAAATCCAATTAATATTAATATTATTTCTTGGCGAGCTGAGCAACTTCGACCTTATGCTCGAGATATCAGAGTCTCTTGTGGCAATCGAGCCCACAACCCCTCACAATGATTGTCTAGCTCACTACCCGCTGTACTACCGGGCAATCGATCCAATAAACAAAAAATACGTGCATTTATTTTGTAATCAGAAAGTAGAGAATTGAAGTGAGAAGTTGGAATACTGAGAGATTGTAACAGTACTATAGATCGTTTGGTCACATTATTTTGGTAGCTCACTACAACTACAGTAATGACAATTTAAAACGAATTTACTTGTTGACGTACTTAAGTGAGGTTATTAAGAATTGATTAAGAGTATGAAATCTATTCGACATGCTATTGGGATAAAGTATAGTATAATACAAACCACATACCTTTCCTTTTTTTTCAAATAAAACTACCTGGTAACTCTACCGATAACAAGAATTTTTTTGAATTGTTTAAATTTATGATATTGCGGCTAACGGATAAAGTGATAATACATACAAGTTAAAATTTCTTTCATTAGAATTTCGTTTCTAATTTATTTATTCATGATATTTCTGTATACAAATTTAAATTTTCTGTTTTCTTTATGTTCTATTCTACTCTATAATTTGCATTCATGTACAAAAGAGTGTTTTGGCGTACGCATAGACAACAGTAAAACCAAAGGTTCATTAAAATTTAAGATAAGATAATAAAGATACTAAATTTTTTTAAAATTTAAAAAAAATAAACGAAAAATGCTATTTTAGAACAATAACAAATTTCATCAAATTAACGGCTCATATAAAATAAAAAAGAAAACAAAAAAAAAGAAATTTAAAATTCCTTTGCACAACGGCTATTTAAACGTCTAATAAATTTAACGATCACTTTGATAATTCAGTTGCAGAAGTGGCGCTTTTCACGTCACTGTTATAAAATGATTCATTCATTTTTGTTTGGTTTCATTTTTGTTTATTTTATTTTTTTTCTGTTGTTGCAGTAATTTCTTATTAAATATTTAAATAAAGATTTGATTGTAAATAAAAAACAAACGCATTTCCTCCGGAAATTATTTACTTGACATTATGACGACGACTGGATTTCCGAAAAACAGCTTTCGACAGATATTTGATTTGGTATTTGATTTACAAACAATTTCTCTTCACAGAAAAATGATAAGACTGCCAGATGTTATCTTAATACTATTATTGGGCTATTCAGACATTGTTTGAAACCGGATTTCAATTATCTTTTAAATCGACTAACTCTGTTGTGGAAAAGTTTGTCTATGGGCTTAAGTGCGTGCAAGAGTTGTTTCGTTAGTATCATGTCTCCAAAGCATGATATTCATTTCAAAATAGAGATACGTTATGGTAAAGGTATTTTAATTTAATTTTTTTTTTAATTTAAACCAGCAGTACCTTCGCACTAGAAATTTACTTAACGTGTTATAGAAATTGTATGGAGGAAATCAATGCGGCAAATATTGGAAAAATTTCTTATTTTTGGCTCCTTTGCTAAAATCCTGGAGTAAACAGAACAACTCTGTAACATTCGTTTATATTCTTTTAAACGGAAGTAAAAAGAATTCCAATAACTGCCAAACTGATATCCAGATACTCAGTCTACCAGAATGCTGCTTAATCCCTCTGTGTGCGGCAAAGGAAACACCATCTAATGCTAATCAAAGTACTTGGGTACCTGTAAGTTAAGTATCAAACAAAAGTTTTGTTACTCATGCTTATATTGTGTTTCTGAAAAGATTAATTACCAGGAACCTTATGCTACACTGCGTTTAAGAGAGCTCATTTATGCGTTTTCGCCTGCTGGAAATGATTGTACCTCATTATTCCGATTGAGTTGGAAAGACAATTACTGCAATTACTGCACAAATACTGAGTCTGATCAGTCTGAATACAATACTAGGCCTATGAACTTTTGGTGCCTATGTAAAATGAGTTTCTACGAAGTTGGATCCACTTTACATACTTACTTAATTGATCATTACAACCCTTTAGTCAGGTTTACAACCCAACTTCTCACAACACCCATGTTATGTGTGTTAAATTTATCCATAAGTGCTGGAACCTACAGTTTAGAGTCAACTCCGAATGACAGATTTTAAATTTTCCCAGAAGGCTGCTGAGAGGAAGTCGTCAAAATAAATATTTTTTCGCATTTTGTTTTATTCGAGATGTCTGAGCTAGGGCTTGTACGACGGGATCTCGTCTAATAAGACATAGAATAATAGACTACAGCGATCCCCTTTCATATTGTTAATTGCAGCATCCCATGACAAGTGCCTGAGTCGATCATGAGGATTGAACAGAATATTTAATTCATCCTCTAGGATAATTCTATTGTGTGGTTCGAAGACTTTCTGGTCTCTTAGGTTGTCTCAAGACTCCACTGTTCTTTACCCGTGCTATGAAAGGAAGATGAAACTCTGGTACTTTGACTTTACTGTCGATGGCAAGATCGAAAAGGTCTTTGGGAAAGAAACGATAAGCCTTCTAGCAAAATTAATTACGGGTGACATTTTATTTGGACGTTCGTCGGAATGTATAGCTTACCCGCATTATGTGGTATATTGTAGGCGTTATTAATGTGAATGAAGGGAAGAATCGGTGCAAAACCTTCTTTGTGACTACCACGATCTAGCGTAGGATAAACACTGGCACCCTGGTGCTTGTCTTTCCAAACGTTTGAATTTAAGGATGTGTCTCTACAAATCTGATTAACTTCATCAGCAGCATCATTTAGTTCTAGCGATTGAGGATCTTGGTTAAAGGCGGCGGTCTTATTCGCTCAACAATTGCTTATTTGGCTTGTTGACCTATTATTGAAAGGGTACCACAAACAGGATCTTCGCATGTTCTCACGAATCGCTGGCCCTCATTCTAAACTATTTTAATTTGTAAATCTTTTGCAAATTTCGAGAATTAGTGATTGAATCTCAATATATTTGAATTGATTAACATTTAATTTATAGTCTCTTACATTAAATTTATAGTGTCTTATTTATAAAATACTTGTAAAAACAAGATCATTACGCTGTTCTTTTGCGCACGAGCATGTATTTATTATGAATACAAACAATTTTTTATTTGACTTCTAGACAAGTGTCTGATAACAAATAACAATTCTTTGTAAACAAATAATTTTATGTAATAATTGTTTTTGTTTTCATTTTTTTATTTATCACATAAAAGTACTTATTTTGAATTTCATTTAGTCGTTCATATTTGTACATTAAGTAGTGAAGGGAAGATGAAAATGAAAATGAAAAAAAAAAGAAATACAAGTGCTAGGCATTTAGATCTTAACGTACTTGAAATTGCTTTATCTTAAGATTAAGAAATCTAGGGATTTGTTCATTTATATTCTATTTGGTTACTACTTTTAATGCCTAAACAAATCTAAGGGAATATCGTGGTTAATTATAAACAATTTTTCTATTTACTTTAGCCAGCATAAGAACACTATAATTGACGTCATTACTTTGTTTTCCTTTCTATTCGTACGTTGTTGAAGAGTTTAAGATAAATCTGTGTAGTGATTCATTCTACGGTATTTTGATGCATCATAAATACATATGCTTCCGTTGATCATGTTTTGTTTATCACGAAGATACGTGCCTTTAGGAAAATACATAAAGTTTGAGACAGTAAATTACGCATTGATATTATTTTCTAATGAAATTATTTTTGTTAACTATTTTGTATATTTTTAAAGTTTTTAATTAATTTTTAATTTATATTTCATTCTTGGTGTAAAATTATTTTATTAGCGTGAATTTATGATTAATTTATGAAGTTATGATTAATTGAAAATTTTCGTCCAAATGTCTACGAAGGTCTGAGAGTTTTTATCATGAGATATTACGATAAAATGTAGCGTCACATATTTCCGGTGTTTTTCTTAAAATGTTCTTTATAAGCCAATTAAATTTATTCTATTCAGATTTCTTCATGGTGATACATACAGCTGCGTACTAATGGAGTTAAGTAGTACACCAGATTGAAGCCATTTGCGCAGCAAGTTACCTTTAATCCGCACCTACATATATATATTTTCAATTGGCTATTAGCTCCTTCAAACATTATAAATTACCATATGTTGATATGATATCGTGATAGTATGGTTGTAGAGAATCTCTATGCTTGCCATAAATAGCTTCATTGCCTGTTAAGTCCATAGACATGAAGACCATTTCTATATCAAAAGCTGGGAGGCCACCCATAGCCACTGCGAATAATCGCAGACAAATTATATTCTAGCCTAATTCGTCTTTAGTATACTGAAAAGGATTTTAGACAACTATCCTGCGCTGGCCAGTAATGCTCAACACGCTTACATTAAGCAGTAAACTGAAACTGAAACGGAATATTGTGACAACTCTGGCACACAAAAATTACTCACTTGTAGCTTTTATTGACGTGTGTGGGCGCCTTTGTCAGGAATATTGATAAGCGCAATGTTACTGTCTTCATTGACGAGACTTATATGGAGACATATTACAAAGTGGTGTTTTAGCCACCCTTGCTGTGGAATATCGTTGCAGAGAATAGCTGCGGCGATTTTAAGGTCAATAATTTTGCGCATAATCTGGCCAGGTTTTTACACTCCACACACTCACTTCTTAAGATGCAACCTAAAACTTACAACTGAGTGGTACACACTGTGTGGTTTAAGTATCAATCCTCACAGAACGTGTTTGACACATCAAAAGGATATCATCTAGAGTACTTGGGTAGATTATGGATCTTAAGCTCTTTTAATCGCATAGAGCAGTCTAAGGAGGAATATGAGGCTGGCTTTAACCTCATGTTGCAGTGCTTTGCTTATGTTATAAATTGACAGAGCCCTCCTTTATAAAAACTAGGATTGTTTACCCCTAGAGAATGTTTGATCCACGGATTTAATATTGATTGTGGTATCGCAATAAATCTAATTGCTAATACCTAACCTAATTACCATATAAGAGTATCGTTTTACTGACTAAAATAAAATATATGTTGTATTGGATTGGAAAGTCTAAAGTCTATATGTTGAAAATCTTTTGAATTCAGGCGAACATTTTTAAACGAAATGATTGAATATTTAATAGTCAGAAATTGGAGGCAATAAAAATGTCGGCGAGCAGCTTAGCACAGGCACTACCTCTTGATTCGTTTAGTTTGCTTATATAGTTTAGTATTTTAAAATGTTTTATTTTTTTTTCATACCAATTCAGGCTTTGATTTGCATTCGATAAATTAAAAGCTTTTCTGTTTGAAGATATGTAGATTGACTGTAATTTTCTAATCAATATGCATACATTTGACCTTTTAAATCAATTGATATTCATATGACAAAAAACAATATATCCTGTGTAAGGAAGTCACAAGACTTTATTTTAAGCAAAAATTTACCCCCCAATACTTTCCCCAAAAGCCATTTAAAAAAGTTTTCAGACAAATTTTACTGTCTGCAAAGCTATAAAAATGCAACACAAATTTATTTCGCATGTCAACCCTTGTAAGATAGCCTACCATGTAACATATACAAGAATTTTAATACGAGAAAACCAAATGCTGGTCCCCTCATTTAAGTGCTGGAAATTGTTGAATACTCTTCTCATAATATTAAAGCCACGTGTGTAGGACGCAATAACAATAAACCCAAAAGAGTAAAAGGAAAATCCAAGAAAATGTTTCAAATTGGATGCCTAAAATAGAGTCTGACGGGGGGTGTTGGATAACATGTGTTTACATGTTGCTTAAGGGAAAGTGCATATGAAGCGGATAGAGAGAGAGCATCAATAGACTCACATATAAAAGTTGTTGTAAGTTGTTGTTGTTTGCTAAAATCAGGCAGAGTTAATATTGAATCGAATAATAAAAATAAAATTTTATGATTGACAATCAAATTTTGCTTTTTTTTTTCTCTCTGAAAGTGTGTCTCTGGCTTAAATTGAGATTTTCTTTCTGTTTTCATTTTTTTATAACACATTTAAGGCATCACTTTGGTTTATTGTCTCTGCAACAATAACAACAACAACAGCAGCTGTAACTGTTTTCAAATACAAACACAAATGAAATGATGATGATTTAAATAAATTTACTTAATTATCTACGTAAGAGAGAGCGAAACACAAGTTGTTTTTTGTTTTGTTTTTCTATATAATTTTATTTCGTGTTTTCCCAGCGGTTTTATCTTAAATTTTGTATGTTGACGGGCAATGCTGACAAATAATTTGATGATAGTGTCACATTGTCTGTCAGTTACTTTTGCAGGTGCGTTATTTTTATCTTAAATTTATCTTATTGTTCTTGTTTGATATTACGTTCTTCTATAGAAGAAAATTTATAATATTTTTACATTTATTATCATATGACGCCGGTATGTTCATTCACAGACCTTAAATACAACACACAAAAAAATACCATATGTGGGAAGCATTTTTTGCTAAAAATGCTATTTCACAATAAATATTCTGTCCAAAAAGGAAATGAAAAGGAAAGAAAAGCTAATAGTTGGAGGAAAACATTTCTAATAATCGCGAATGAAATATTTACTTTGGCGAGACAAGTTTGAATATGCAACTTAGTTTCAAAGGATTATTTCAGGCGAATATATTCCACGATAACTCCCTAGGCGTTATAAAAGTTGGAATAATTTTTCCAGTACATCTGCCTATATTTCATCAATGGAAAACGTAATATTGCCTTGCTGGCTTGTGACTGGTTTTTTCATATACACTAGAGACTACTAATCGGCATAAAAAAATTAAGATAGAGTGGTCAAATGACATGAACTTGACGGCCAATGTGATGCTCAAAATGTGGAAATATTTGCTCAATAAACTCCTGTCTCAATTGGTTTAGAGCAACCTTTTTTGTTGAGCAGTACGATTGTTTCGCTTAGGAATGGAATATTATTTCATTCATATGGCAGCCGCTGCTGGCCTCACAGTACCTCATTCGACAGGACCAATTCTCGTGCACTTTTTCGAGTGTATGGGGTCGTATCTCGACAATGTCATCACGAATGTTGGCCTTCAAACGCTCAATTGTCTCTAGTTTGCCAGTATAACACTTTTCTTTAGCGACTCTCCACTGAAAATAGTCCAACGGTATCAAATCTCAGCTTCTTGGCGGCCAATTAACAACACCATTTCGGCCATCAAACTTTTGACGTATTAAATCGATCGGCATGAGGTGCGTAGCAAGTCGCACCATCCTGGTGAAACTACACGTCGTTCTGAGCCCCAAATACGACAATTTTGCTTATTAACGTACCCACCAAGTTGAAAATGACCTTCATCCGAAAAGATGATTTTTGACTGAAAATTCCTCACCGTTTGTATGTCTCAGCATGCATACATCATTACCATTCTTTAATCAGGATTACGACCTAGCTTTTCACACCACTTATTCTGTGTGTTTTAATGTTATAAATGAGCGGCGTCACTTGCTGTCCGAACGACAACAAATCTGCTTAGAGGAAGTCGGACCGTGGCCTCACATCTAATAAGCCAACAAACTACCTACTAGATTACGGCGACTACTAATTTTTGTAATAAATTTCCACAATTATTATGCGTTGCCAAATGCAGAGATGCCACATTCACAAAAGAAATTCACTTAATTGGAGATCACATCAATTTGGGCCAAGATTACGACCTCGTCTCTCATATCACCCAAGTTGAGTGTGTTAATTTTAGCTATGAATGGGGAAACAAACTACGATGTAAAGAATTTAACAAGTCAATACACTACCCACTAGACTATAGCTACTCTGAAATCTAAGTTTAAAAAGTTGCCTTTTGGCAACAATCACAATGTCTGAATAAGAATTATGTTCGTGGTAGATGCTTGGCATTTTTGCGTTAGTTTGGCGGAGATAAGATAAAAATAACTTAAAAAGTAAAGAGGAAATGTATTTCATTTCCTATGTATGTTGTCCACTACCATTAATGAGGTGTCCATTTTCCATTTTCTTAATCGATACTAAAATATCCACTACTGTTTCTCGATTTATTAAGAAACTATTTAATTTTAAAATGAACCGTGCTTACCCTTACTTAAGGATTCATTATAGAAAAATCTATCAATATCGAGTCAATAACATTAAAATGTTAAGACGCCACCACATAACTAAGGGAACGACTGTTTCTGTTCATAAATAGCCTTAAACTCAGTCTTCAATAGCTTTATGCAGGCCGAAATAAAAAACAGGAAAATCTATAAAAATTATCCTGTCAACGACTTCGTCAACCAGATTTTCAATTGCTGTTACTATTGTTGTTGTCGTTGTTGTTCTTGTTGTTTTTCCACTGGCAATGTATTTTCTGGGCCGCTTGTTGCTTGTTCCTCCATGGCTATTTACTTATGGTTTTTCATATTTTATAGGGTGCTTAATTTCAAGTACCCTTAACGTTCTTGTGTCGTAATAAAAAAGACAAACACATGCAAAAAAGAAAAAGAAAAAGTAGGCAGTGGTCGTTTGTGTTGTCTACTACTTCAGGGTTTTTTCATTCGTTATGCTTAGCATGAGGAATTATTGAAATGCCAATCGTAGTTTATACCAAGGAATTTTATGTAATGTACACCATGTAAACGTAGTTTTTAAGTACTTTTTGTAATTTAATTTTAAAAATGTTACCAATTGATCGCCAAAATTATCATACAGATTTTAATGTGTAGCACATTGCATGAAACCCAACACGTAAAAGACTGCATAAAAAAAAGAAAGATCCATAAGGACCAAGGGGAACATAAGCATGAAATACCGTAAACAGGCGTAAGTGGAAAAAATCTACTTATTTTTACGATAACGATTTTGTTTTCTTTTTTGTTTGTTTGTTGTTGTTGTTATTGTGTTTGTTGTATTGCTTCCCTTCAACATTCTGTGCAATATTGCACTCTATCGCACCCTCATTTTTAATGAAGGTGTGCCGCGATACATTCTTATTTTTGTGTGACTCTTTTTATGCCCTACACGTTAAAGGCCGGCGCTGGTCTATTAAGTCTGTGCTGATTTATGTAACACAATAACAACGTATGTATTTTCAAAGAAAATTTATATGCATTGAGTTTAAGGTGAAAACACAACAAGCTATGGTAGAGCTCGTGAATAGTAAAGCATTTCTTAAGGTCGCACGTCGGAATATGTGTTATGAGTAAAATAAAATTGTTATGAGAAGTTTCTTAAGAACAATCTGTCGCTCGGAGTAGACTTTAAACAATAGGTTCCGCCGCTCCTGTATATAAATTAACACGTACAACATAAGTGGTGCGAGAAGCTAAGTTGTAATCCTCTGTGATTGGCTTTAATGACTTATTTGTGTATGTATCAGAAATCAGCAATGAGTATTCAAAAAGATAAGTAGATTCGAATCATACTCATAATTTCAGATACTTATAAGACGTATTTTAATATCCTACTCATACTACTCATATTCAAAGTTTGAAGTACAATACGCATTATGTTGTTGATTTCGACTCTCCTTTACTCAGCATTTACAAGAATCACAAAATAAGTACGATTCGCGTATGAACACTACAATACTCACTAGAAGGTTATGTGTTTGCTTTACTTGCTGGCTTGGTCTTTCTTCCATTTTTGTAAATGCAACAACAACTAAGACTGTAAATTTTGATGAATGATTCGAATCACTCGAATCATTTATGAGTATTATAAGTATATTTCTAAATTTATGAATTTGAATCACTCGAATAATTTATGAGTAGTATAAGTATTTTTCTAAATTTATGAATCTGAATGAGTAGGCGTATGAAACAAACATATTACGTATGTCATGAGTTTGATGTCAACGTTGTACTCATATTCATTGTAACCTGTATTTATGAATCAATGTTGTAGTGAGTACGAATGAATCAGAGTAGTTGAATTTCAATACTGTTGACTCACTTATACTCAGAATTTCATGAGTACTTATGAGTAGCGAAAAAAACGATTCATTGCTGATATCTGGTATGTATGTAGTAGGACTTGCATTACAGCGTCGAATCTGAATGACAGATTTGAGAAGCTCTTTCACTGCAACTATAGCTTACTATCATAACTTTTGCCACAAGTCTGCTGTGAGCATGTCGTCGAAAGAATTTTTCTTTAAATTTACGAATGGAGACACAAGCATAATGGCGTTAAACTTAGTTTTTTTATTTGTCTGAAAGTTCAGAAGACCTATCTTATCAGAATATTGGAATTAATCTAGGTATTTGAAGGGGGTTGGCTTTAACTTTTCCAAAGCGAACTCATCGTGTTGTCAAAGATGAGAAAACTGTCGTCCCTAAAGTTCAATCTTACCTTACGCCTGTGGAAAAGTCAAATAAATCTGATAATTTACCATTGTAAAGCATTCGACATTTAAATTCCGTGCGTAAAAAAGCTGAAGTAAAAATTTTCTGTTAACATTCTATGCGTCTTCAGTAACTTCCGCGTACAATGTGGGTAGGCACTGGTGAAGATTTTCATAATGTTCGTAAACACCATGAAAATAGAAATGCAGAACAAATGCTTGTCATGACTACATATGTTCGAATATATGCTTGAAGTCTAACTAAGACATAATTCATCTTCGTTACATGATTTATATGGCTATGGAGGGTATATAATACAATCGTGGTGGACCGACTATAGCACATTTCACTAGTTTTTCTTTGTTTTGCATTTTCATTGCTTTGCAGCAGCCTGACTAAAAAGACACATAACCGCCAATGCTTTTGGTCCATAGATTTTTATATGTTCGAGTTTAAAGATAATAAAAAATACTTCTCGTAGACAATAAAAAAGTATAAAAACAACAACAATAACAAACAAAACCAAGAAGGAAGAAAAAACTGCCCTTATAGAGATAACATTTAGATGAAATGCTACAACAACGAATATTAAATAAAAAAGGGTTGTTATAATGGGTACGAAAAGAAAAACAAAAAAACACAAAAAAAAAAACCAGAAAGTGAAGCTATAAAGTGGATATACAAAGGCCAAATCAAACCGTGGACAACATTAAAAAACAGAAATTATAGATGGTAACGTTGAGTTTGTTATTTTTGTTGTGTAGTGAATATCGCGTAGGAAAAGTTGTTTTAACATTTATGGAAAAGGTTTTCAAAATTTATTAGAATTGAAAAATATTAAAGTTTATCCTCCTATTTTTCTACGGGTATAGTTGATTAAAAATTCATACTTGAATAAAAATTAAAACAAGTTTTACTACATTGAGGTTGAGTTCAGGTATTAAATTTTATGGGCTCATGAAGCTCTTTAGGTTGTAATGAGCGAATAATTTTTAATAAATCCTTTGGTTTTTAAATTGAAATTGAATGTGGAAAGTAGATAACGATATAAACATGATATGAAAAGGATCACTTGATTGTTTATTGGAAGCATAAATATGCATAATATTGTAAGGTTTTTAAGGATGCTATTACAGAGCCTTAAACTGACTGGAGAAAAGCCTAATACTGAGTATACGTTCATCCACAGCATTTGATCACACGTTTAGAAAAGCATGTCGGTCTTACCACCATTTTAAACACTTTGAATATGTTGATGAGAAAATTGAAAAAATTGTTTGCTTCTTTCGGAAACCATTTCGTTACCATTAAATTTAGCAACAGTTTGTAGATATATATAGGGTAGAGCAATAAGTACATAAGAACTTACTTACATACTTAATTGGCCATTAACAAACCGATTAATGGATTTCATCCTACCTTAACACATCCTTCCTGTATTTCTTGGGTGCCTTCGCCAGTTAATCATAACAATCGATGACAGGGCTTCCTGCATTTAGTCCTTCCAATGCAAACAAGGTCGTGCTCTTCGCTGACTTTCGCAAATCTCCTGTATTCGAACGACATGGCCAAGCCAGCGTAGCCGCTGTATGTTAATATGCTGAACAGTGTCCATATCGTTGAGTAGTTCATAGAGCTCATTGTTGGATCGCACTGGATCAACGATCTTACGTAGGACTTTTTTCTCGAATACTCTCAAGGCTGCCGCATCAGTGCTTAATAGTGTCCATACCGCTGCGCCATAAAGAAGCACGGGGAGGATGAGCGTCTTGTAGAGTATTAGTTTTGGCATACGAGAGAGGTCTCTGCTACTCAATTGCATATTGAGGCTATAGTAGCACCTGTTGGTAAGCGTGCTCCTGCGCTTGATCTCCAGAATGACATCGTTTGTGGTGGTAACGGCGTAGTCAAGATAAACAAATTCCTCGACTATATCGATAGTATAGCGAACGACCGTAATCTGGTATCTAATACGCCACATGGCCCTACTTGTCAACAACATATTCTTCGTTTTGCCCTTATTTACTGCCAGATCCCTCATAATAGACTTCCGTTCAATAGCACTACAGGCAGCTGTACTCTTGGGATGGCCTATGATGTTAATGTCGTCAGTCTATGCAAGCAATTAGACGATTTTTTGAGAAATAATACCATTGCGATGCGCTCAAGCCTTCCGCAGAATACTCTCCATGACGAAGTTAAAGAGGTCGCATGATACGGGGTCGCCTTGTCTGAAACCTCGCATAATATCAAAAGGTTTGGAGAGGTCCTATCCTACCTTGACGGACCTACAGGAATTGCTCAACGTCATTCTGCAAAGCCGTGTGAGCTTCGCAGGTATACCGAGCCCAGACATTGCGACGAAAACACGAACATTAATGGGGCTATCGAAGGCTGCCTTAGAGTCGACAAAAAGATGGTGTATGTCGGATTTGAGGTAATGTGAATAATCTGGTCGATGGTGGACTTGGTCAGGTCTGAAGCCGCACTTATAAGGTCAAATCAGTGTTTTGACGAGTGGCTTCAATCGTTCTCACAATACGCCCGTAAGAACCTTATATGAGATAGGGAGAAGGCATATACCCCTGTAGTTGGCGTTATCGTAGGATCTCCCTTACCTTTCTTCATGGTCACTATCGAAGGGTGCCTTATAGTCGGCAATAAGATGGTATGAGTCGACTTGTTTTTCATGGGTCTTCTATATAGCGTTCCTCCAAGCTAGCATAACCCATGTCATCAATCAAATTCTCTCACATTTTTTGAAGAATGGACATTTCGAATACAAAGTCGTTCAAGATATTTGAAGAATGTTATATTTCACACGTGATGGCATTGTTTTCGGTTCAACATGCATGAAAAAAATTAAAAAAAAAAATTGAAGCTTGAATTTCAAATCCAAACAAAATACACTTTCCATTAACAGGGATTTGTTTAGTATTTTGAACTGTCTTAGGCTGTAATTAAAATATTTAAAAGAAAACATTGGTTTTTATGCCAAACAATTTTCAATTTTGTTATAGCTTTACGCGTCTATAAGCCTTTATAAGAACTAAAATTCATCCCCTTGTGTTCTCTATACAATTTTATTGAATGTCTTACTCTAGAAACGAGCGTTTGGCTGTTTATTTATTTAAAACCAACAACGAACATATATATCACGTGAGCTTGTATTTGTAAGAGTTTCTTTATGCCTTCGAAAAACCTCCCTTTTTGTATGCAATTCTCACAAGGATTAGAGTTGCGTTAAATTGTCATTTAAGCCTGTGCACGTGCATAGTTGATGGAAGATGAAATGGGACAATAACAAGTAAAAGCTCAAAGGCACAAACAAAACCAAATAGCAATTTGCTGCTGGTTATTGTACTAGTTCTTGTTGTCAACTAAAAGATTAAGATATTTTCTCTACCATCAAAAATTGAGGTTGCCTTAGAAATTTTCTATTAAAATGTCATTTATCAGGATTTCGGTACTACAAAAACTATATAAGAACGCGAATGAGCAATGGGTATGAGTATGTAACATTTTAATGAACTGCAAATTGCTAAAGTTGTACGCAATTGATAGTGAAATGGCTTAAGATTTAAACGTGCCGATAGGCAACCATGACAACTCTTTTCGGCTGTGTAGTTGGTAAGGGAGAATTTGATCAGGAATAAATATGAAGACATTTATGTAAAGACCTGCTTCAAAGAGAAAATATTTGGAAGGAAATATTTAGAAGAGAATAAAATAAAAATAATATGTAAATAGCAGCATTACATACTTATATAAATTATGGTGTAAATGGTGTTGTTAATGGAAATTACTTTTTCTCTTCTGCATTGAATTGAAGAATTGTGAACTTGTTTTGTGAAATATGTTTACGGAAGAAGGTCGTTATCATAATTTGCTCTGACAAACTCCAGGATGCGTGTCGTGTCAACAATACCAATACCCGACCCAACATCCAGTATGAATGCATGTGCTGCCTTCTAGGTTAGTAGAATCTACATTATAAAACCACTTATCAACTGGTATGTAGGTAAATAGAAATATAGTTAGAAAGGATGCTAGATAGGTAGCTAGATATGTAGCTAGGTATGTAAGAACTTACGTACCTTGAAGGGATGGAGCATTTTATGTGCTCATCCAATTGATAATGAGTTATTAACCACTTAAAATTCATAGGAAATTCGCGACCTTTAAGTATTTTATCAATTACTTCCAATTCCCAACTCTTAGATACATATGTAAGTAATGTCTGTTAAAGTGTTGTAAATAAAGTGTTTGTATTATATGCGTTCAAAAGCTTGGCAATGATAAAAAAGCTGGCCTATCGTATCGATATTCGCTCACTGCGATTTGTATTCGCTGTTATTTGCAGCCTGTGTGCGGCTTAGGTTCATCTGGGTTATCGAATTAAGACTTACTTACCAAGTCTCCGGTTGGACATTCTGGGGTTCCATATGACATTTTAGTGCACTTCTGTGAATCCTCAACTGCTTTGATTTTTGAAGCTTATGTCATCCAAAGTTTTGAAATATTATACGTATTGATGGTATGCTTTATGGCTAAGGTCATTCTATACCCTTACCGGAAGAAGACGTAAGAGATGAGGCAGGTCTTGAGAAGTATGAGGAAGAGGTGCTTTGAGGTGTTTTGAAACCCCATGTTAATTGACTGTACAAACAGGTTTGTTTCTAATGAGCACCTTATTTCGAGACAGCTCATCCTATGAGCTCATTATAGTATTCTGATGTTGCACTTTTTGGTCAACATTATCCACCATAGTACTAAAAGGAACGTTGGCAAGAGCTTAAACGTACTCCTGAAGAGCTGAGGCTAATACTCTTTGATTGAAATCCCATTTAAAACCTATAGTTTACCTACATATTGCGCAATAAATGCCGACTTTGTTTGGAAGTAGTTTCCACATGACGGTGCCATTGCGATACAGCATGCGACTCTTCTCACTAAGAGAAGAGTTTGTTGATATGCAATTTGACCGCAAAATATTGATATTATTTAGAATACGTGAAGTCTTTCAAAGTCAAACCTACCTCAATTTCTGCACAGGAAAATAAAATTACGGCTGACATTGGTTAAATACTTACAAAATTCTACTGGATTGGGTAAATGACGTAGTCAATTATATAGACTGTTAGTCTGATAGACGGGAGCCTATGGTTCGAAACTCAGCTCAGACATCTCGAACAAAACGAAATATAAAAATAATAAATACTTCATTCGCCATTTTCTGTCCACAGTCTTCTGTCAAACTATAGGTCCCTTTGTATAAAAAATAACGCTCACAAGATGGGTGATGTGAGAAACTGGGTTCTAAGCCTGACTAAAGGTTTGTTATGATCAGTTATGTAAAGTAAGTGGAATCTTCTTTGAAGTCGCCGTAGTGTAGTAGGTAGTGTGTTGGCTTATTAAACGTTAGGTCTCGGTTCAAGCCCAAGATTAGACATCTCGAGCAAAAACATATTTTTCTCAGCAGCTGAGCGTATCTGTCGTTCAGAATCGACCCGATCCCTCCCCTCATGTATAAAAATAACACGCACAACATAATTGGTGGTAGAAGCTAGGTCGTAATCCTAACTAAAGGGTTGTAATGACCAATTATGTATGTATGTACGGTGTATGTAAATAAGATCTTCAATATTTCGTTTACTAATAAATATTTTCTCCGTGTTTTTTTATTTTCAAAACTCAGACGATTAACAACTACCCTCTACATGCTAGTATAATAATAATATATTTTATTAAAAATGTTTGTAATCCTTTTGGTGTTTCTAATCATGTTTAAAATTCTTCTGGAAATTATCCAAAAAAGCAAATGTTAAATCCCTTAATTGCACCAATTGAGAGATGATATGTTGTGTTCCCTGTTTGACAATTTGTAAAAAAGAACTTTTCGAAAAACAAGATGATGTCATAACAACAACAACAACAAAAACAAAAACAATTCGAATTTACAAATTGACAACAACTAAATTGACAATTATAAATGACGTTGTTAGTTATACGTTCAGGTGACAGATGGATGGATGTATAAAAGAAATAACAAGACAACAATGTATATATATGTATGTGTTGCCCCCCAAAGAGAAGGGAAAGAAGAAAACAACACGAAAAAAACCAAACAAACTTTAACGTACATATTCATGGTCTTAAATTCAGCCTAAAAACAAGAATAAAATAGAATTCGAAATATTAGAAAGAAATTTTTTAGTTTTGCACTCTAAAGCACTTAATATAACAGCCAATCCCTTATACGAGAGGCGAACAACCTAAAAACGATATGTTGGAAATGAAAAAAAAAATATTTTTTACTGAAAATATGACAAGAATTTGTTTGGATTTTGTTTTTTGTTTTTTTCAGTTTTTATTGGTTAAAGCAACGAAAACATGAGTTTCTAATTGAATTTTTTCCACTATTTATGTCGATAGTTTTGCATGTGCATGTGGCAGACGAATTTATATGTGTGAGTGCATGTGAAAATTTTTGATTTTCCATTCACTAACGCTGTTACCAGTGGATATTGTAGTTTTTGTTTTCATTTTTTCCTCTTTTTGCTAGAAAACACTCATTTAATTGGTGTGTGCATTGGAGACGAGTACCTGAGTATGACAGTTATACCAGGGAGCCCATCAATTATTTCCAAATGACAAGCTTCTAAGATGTGTTTGTGTTTGTTTTGTTTTTCGCAAATCACAAGCAAATTTTTTTTCGTATTCTTTTTATTGAAAATTTAAGTTTCTTATTTAAGCTTTAAGTTGTTTTGTTTGTTTGGAATTTTGTTAGGTGGCGAGGGCTTAAGGCCAAAAGGCATCATAAACAATTTATTTTTATCAGTTAAAATATGTACGTTTTTTTTTTGTGGAATTTATTATCCCCCTTTAATATTTATGCCTCGAATGTAGATTATTTACACAGCCTAGTTACAGCATTTTGCTACAAGTACATTCAACATCTTGATATTTAAACATTACTTTTAACCATAATATCCATAAAATTGTTACTTTCAACAGCTATGTACACTATTAGCAACAGCAAGTAACTGTAAAGAATTATGTTAAATGAGATCAAATTTAATATATTTTTTAAATTTCAAAACGTGCTATATTTTTACTCTCAACTATAGAATATATTTAAACATTTTGTCTATGACTGTAGTAGGTTTTCTTTACTTGGTATTGTTTTGTTTAAAAATGAAAAACCAGGCAACATTTTCTGAAGAGCTTCAACAATAAATTTTGCATTCAAAAGAAATATTTCATTAGAAATGCTTAGGGATTCGATCTGTTCTGGTTCTATTCTGCTCTCTTCTTCTTCTTTTTTTGCTGTTGTTGTTGCCATTGCTTACCATTATACGAGAGTAGACTACAATACTACACCCACTTCCTAAGCAGTTCCTGTTGTGACAGCCATATATTCGCTTATATTGCAGAGTGATGGTGATGGTAATGGTGCTGGTGTTGGTGTTGTCGGCAATAGTGGTGTCAATGTGATATGCAATCAGTATAAAAACATATTCCGTTTTGTATTGTCACTGACTATTGTGTATATTTCACATTCACATCCACTCCCCCTTCCTCTTCCATCTCACATTACCATTTACTATCTCTATCGCCGATATAATATTTTTTTTTTGCTTTGGTTTGGCTTTGCTTCGTAAGAATATTTTAATATCAAAGTATCAGAAGTTGGTAACAGCTACAACAAAAATAACAAAAACAACAACACAGTACAGCATAAGCAATTGACAATAACGGAAACATCGTTTAACAATAAATAAATAATCGATTTAAGGCATGAATAGGCTAATGCTTGCTGAAATACACTCGAAAAATAAATGTTTGTAATATTTAATAAAAAAAAGATGATTTTAAATTAAACGAATGCAGATCTTAGTAGTGGTAAACATTACTAAATATTTTTAAAAAATAATTCCAGATTTTTCCAAAAATCAACACCTTTTTATAAGGAAACAAACAAAAAAAAGATAACGACATAATGTTGGATAACTGCAAAGTGAAGGCGGCCGACACAATTGAGGTCCTAAAATATTCTTATGAAAATGAAAAATCTAGATACTGGTGTTTTGCTTTAACATCGTTTAACATTAAAATTATAAACAAAAGCTACAAAAACAAAACAATGCAGTAAACAAATCTCTTTACAAATTATCATACTGCTTAATATAACCACAAATACCAGCATAACAAAATTGTAAACAAGTAAACAAAAATACAACAACAAAGCTACTAGAATAAACGTAAACAACGATGTTTCCTTTTATAGGGATTTCGAGAAGGCGAAGTCATGAACATTCGCCTTCAAGAATATTCACCAGACTGCCATATAAAAGGCAAGGTAAAGCAGGCGACTGAGTGAGTGAAATTCAGTTAGTCTTGTGTGAAGACGTGGTGTGTTTGAAGATTTCCGTTACAAAGATCTGAGGAATAATTTCCAAGTAATTGTTATTGTTTATGCAAAGGGTATCAACAGAGGAATAATAAAGAAAAGCAATTGTTGTCGTTACATCAAGTTCTGAACAGTGGCACACAGAATTGTGCGAATAGTAAAGAATTTTAATTAAAACTAAACCCCAATTTTATTTTTATTTAATTTGCAATCTGCGAACTCATATTTTAAACGTTTTTAAAGGGTAAACACGTAACAATACCATACGTGGTGGATACATCAAGCTTGATTATTACTTAACTTTGGATCATTTTTTATTTTAGCCTGTGGAATATTCAGCCCATCTGTCTATTCGGCCGTTATATTCCAGTTTTTTTTTCCAAAAAATGGAAAATGTTGTAGAAGTCTAAGTATGAGAAAAGAAGAGCCAATAATGACGGCCTTTCATGCAAGCAGTTCACCGATTATCTGAAAGCAACTTACTTATTTAAATGGTCGTTTCAACCCTTTAACCAGTGTTACAACCTAGCTTCTCACACTACTCATGTTGTGCGTGTTAATTTGATCCATGCGAGGTGTGACCTACAGTTTAAGACTCTCTATACCGTATACATGGACACAACACCCGCCTCTATTTGATTCGGAGCCACTGCGGCATAGAGGATAAAAGGCGGGCAAACTGGCATGGAAGGGATCGGAGATATCTGACTACTTGAGTTCAGCAAGAGAACGGTTCGCACTAACAAGAATTCTAACAGGATTATCGCAGAAGCTGCCAGGACGCGAATGAACGTGGCACTAAGGGCCGATTTCATTCGAAGGGTAGTTCAAACCCACCACTAGAGAATCAAGATAAGGGGTACCACACTGAGGTACACAATGGGTCATATGGGACACCGAGTGAATTTGCCTGCGATCGGCAATCTACCCGCTAACCTAACCTAATCTACCACCAAAATTCTAATACCGACCGCTAATGTCCCCAAGTTAACATCTAAACGAAGCACTCACCCACAAGCGGTAAGATTTTGTTAAAAGGGAATTATTTTCCGAATTAGTGACTTGACTGGTGGTTCTTTAGAAGAACTGGTGGTCCTTATCTGTCACTACCATATTCCCCATTATGACTATAGCGATTGATTTTGTTCGTGATGAATTCACAATCGTTACAACTATGCATTTCCAATCGAGATGTTTTTAAAAACTTTTTGATAGCAAAAAAGACTGGTATTTATATGTTAATTTTTTTTCTCGAGTGTATTTCAATATAAAATCTCTACTACATTCAACCACTTAATAAAACGTGTAGAAAACATGTCAACAAAGTTTCTTAGCTTTAGTTTTAAACATTAAAGCAATTAATTTCCCATTAGTTTTGTTTCACACAACTAGGGGTTGGAGTGTATGTATTTAGATCTGTAGCAAACGCATCTCTGGATTGCGTACTTTTTATGCCATCATGTTGTATGTCTCTATGCTTTTTTTTTTCTATCATTTTGCAGGCACGTGATGTTATCACTGTTGTTGTTACTTTTATTGCCATTTTGCAAAAACGCAAAAAAAAAAACAAAGGACTGAAAGAAAAAATCTGTCAAACGCTTAATACTAAACGGAAGTAGGTGGTGAAAATGTTTAAGCGAGGAAGAGCTTTACACGCAATGCAACAAAAGTGCACATCCCACTACATATACAGAAAGAGAGAGAAATGGAAAAAAGGACAACGAAATGCTCTTATGCCAGTAAAAGCTGAAAATATAAAAGAAGAATACAAAACCAAAATATATCAACAAGGATATGAGTGGAAAAGAAAATACAAATACGATACAAATTTATAAATGACTAAAGCAAAAAAGTACCGAGTAAATCTCTAAGAGAATGGAAAGCCAGTAGTTTCTGTAAAGCGCATAGAAGAGCGCATTAGAAGAGCAAGGAATAGAACAAATGAACTTTTGGCATGGCATGGCATGGCAAGGCATGGCATTTCGATAAATCCAACCACGTTGATGAGAATGAATGATATTGCAGAGACACGTTAAAATGTCTTGATGTTGTTTGTTTGTGTGTTGTTGTTGCTCTTGTAACCAACATTATCTTTTCGTTTTTATTAAGAATTGCTTGGTGCTGCCACAATTGCAGTATCATTTTCATTTTTCCTGTTTTCATGTTTATTTCCTGTTGACAATAGAAAAATGTTACTCCTTTAACTGTTGTCTCTGTTGCACTACTTACTCGAGTATACGACGCGATATATAATAATAAATTTGAAACAGTTAAAAGAAGGATGTAAAGGCTATATTCGTATCTCTATGAAGACAAAAAGAAACACACCATTGGACACTTAAACTTAATTGATTGAAAACTTAAAAATGTTTGAAATTTTAACATAAAAACTGGAATTTTTTTAAATCATTTGAATACAGGGTAATATACTTAAATCTGGCGATGGCCAAGTTATGTGTTGTGAAACATTATAGAAGTTTTAAAATGCAAGAACCTTTTTAGCCGTAATACAACTTCCTCCAATGACATACACATATCTCAGCAGAAACGATATCTGAAGACTCGTTCGTAAAATGTTATACTGACAAAAGCAAATAACTTCAATTTGTGGGTCTATTAGCCTCCTGTAAATTTTTTTCATAATTTTTTAGATATAATTCTTCAATGTGTTTGGGCCTGAGGAATGGCATGGATGGAGTTAATATTCATACATACATATGTAAGTTCATCAACAGTCATTTCGTGAAAGACTGTAACCAGTTTATTCATATTTATTTATTCGAATACAGAATACATTCCGTGTGATGATATCATGAGGTCCTACAAGCGGATCAGCAATAAACGTCTAAGCACGTCATGGGAACAGACAGATATTCTCAAAGAAAAGATAAAAAATAAAAGAATACCAATGGTTAAATACGACAGTCTTCAGGCTTTCAACATATTTGTTTATTATTTTATTAATTACAATAAAATTACAAATTATATTAAATTATTTACAAACTGAGTAACTTGGACCATATGCTCGATGTAGAGTAACAGACTTGAGTCTCTGTTAGGAATCGAAACCACAACCCTTACGCTAATAGTCTATTACGGCAAATGTGAGATGCAGTGTATGGAATGTGAAATTTTTAGTATGACGAAATTAACGAATTTAACTTCTTAAATGCGGGCATTAGTTCCATAACTTTAATTATTACTATATGGTACTTTCAAAGAGCCGTGTTGCTCGATAGTACAGCACTATGTGGGTGGTAAACTCCATGTAAAACTAAATATAACCATGAGACAGATAGTAGGCAATTACGGTTAGGTAAAGCTGAAAATAACTCTGAATAGAGACGTAAATAGTACGTGAAATTGCTATCAGGGTACCTAACATATTTGTTATCTGCGTGAAAAAGAATAAAATTAAATATTGATGAGACTATGCAACAGGTTATTAAGAAACAGTCTTAATCCATTCTATACACAATTTGTTGTTTACTCCTTTTGAAATATTCTTCTAAAAGCCACTCGTATAGTGAATGGTAATCATTGATAAGAAAGCATTCGATTTAGTTTCTCTAAAGGATGGAGGAAAGCTTTCCTCACAACTTGTTTAGCATCTTGGTGGAAAAAGTGTTGCCAAGTCCAAAGGCTTCTAATAATAATTTTCGAAAATTAAAATGAATATTTAGCCTAGGATCTGCTAGACCAACTCCAAGATGATAAAAGGTTTCAGCGTGGAAACTAACGGAATTTTAGGTTTGGTAAACAGCTCTTTCTCGACACACATATAACACGGTACAATATACATATCATACAGACATAATTTGTCATTACAATCCTTCAGTCAGGATTATGGACTTAGTTTCTCACACCACTTATGTTGTGTGTGTCAATTTTATACAAGGTGGCGGGACCTACAGTTTAAAGTCGGCTCTGAACAACACTTTTTTTTTTATAAGGAACTGTTCGTGGCAATTTTATTTGCTCTCAGAGTCACCGGGTGTATGAAAGAAAATTATCTGAAGAATGGACCATGATCTGTATCACCAGAACCTCAGCATACAGTTAGCAAAGAACAAGGTACAGCCATTGGGTTATGTGGTATTACAAACTCAAGGCAACAAGTTCGAAGTGTTTAGAAAGCAAACCAAATATGCTATAGAGCCACAGTAAAAGGAAATCCGGAATGTGATTATTTTGCTTTCTGGTTAGGCGAAAAGCTAAGCTCTGGGAGTATAGTAAAATTGCCATGAAAAGTTTCTTAAAAACCTATTGTTCTGAGTTGAGTTTAGACTGCATGTTCCGACACTCAAATAAAATAAATTCGGGATTCTTAAGGAATATAGCAAATCCTGTCTCACTGACGTGTATATTGTGCGGAGCTGACATTTATAGTAATTTATAGTTACTAAGGTATCTTCCGGTGGGATAAATAACCTCAGTTGCTGTATCAACTAATCGGTAGATTTTTGATTTCAATCATGAAATATAAACTACAACACATCACCGCAAAAATTAAAACACTCTCCGAATTCCCTCCAGTTAGTTATGAAGATTTTGGTGTGTTCCAAATTAAATATTGATTTGCTTTCTTTATTTTTCTATTAAAAAATAAATATTTTATCAATTCAGTTTTTCGCAATGCATCCACCATACACATAAATACAATCATTTTGAAATACAATATTGAAGATGGCGCAGCGTATAGCGATGGGGTATAATATCTTGTATCTGGAAGTTTATCTTGTATTTTGTATTTTCAGTTTGGTTGTCTACATGATGATGTCTTTACATCACTGTCACCGCCAACATTGTCACCATTAGACGACGGGGCTAAATAAAGTGGGAGTTTTTTTGAAAAGTTAAAAGCCACAACAAAACTGTGTAATTTAAAGTAGAGACAACAACAATAACAGCAAAAGCAACAACACAATCAGCATCAGTTGCAGTAAGAAGAGTCACAGCAAAGTAATGTTGCACGAATTGAAGAAGAGTTTGTGCTACAATACACTGCATATAGCTGTGTGTCTTGTTGTGTGTTGTGTTATTATTTCACTTCCTCTTTCGTAGTTTGTATTTCTATTTCCATCAGTTCACTTGAAACAGCATTTGCAATTTGTTTCATGTTCTATGGCGCTGTCAAGTTGTCTTTGACATTTTGTTGCCATTTGGCAAATTAAGATACAAATTGTTGTGAGTTGTTTGGTTTTACAACAAAATATTGTATACAAGTGACAGATAATGGTGAGGCTTAGTTGAGTTGAAATTTTTTAAAGATTTTTTTTCACTTTTTTTTGTTTTAGAAGAGTATCAAATATTAAAAACTCTGTATCATTATCATTTTTGCTTGATTAACGTTTGGAAGTAGTTCAGGTATTTCTAATGTTTAATTGAAATAGACGATCAAATACTAAACTTTATCTATCCTTAAATGCTTATAAAAGTAATGAAAGTGTTACGAAATTTACATCAGAAAAAAAAATTCTTATGAATTTTGAAAAATTCCAATCAAAAACTCTGGTTTTTGTTAAGTACGAGCCTCGTTTTAAATTCTAAAAGGACTAATTACCAGATTACACTGAGAATTAATTACTTCGCTGGCCATGAAAGACTTGTATTCCAAAAGCAATTGTAAGAAGTATTGTTATGACATTTCCAAATATTTGTACACTCTGGCTATTATGAATCTGTAACATAACCCATCGACCACATTATGTGGTTCAAATCCCTAGGTTAGGCACGCCGATCAAAATGTAGTATGAAAAAAGAAAATATTTCTTTAGGCGCCTTCCTCTCAGCAGTATTTTGGCAAAAGTTCTGAGCGTAAATAAAATTACCATGAAAAGCTTCTCATAAATTTGTGATTCAAACTGTTGGTTCCGCCACTCATGGATACAATTATCACACATAACCTGGGTGGCGGCATAAATCTGACTATAGAGTTGTAATAAACAATAAATGGACTTCAAAAGCAGATGAACTTTGCGTGTAGGTGATATTACAATAACTCAATAAAGTAATGAGTGTTGTTCTTAAAGAAATATGGACGCATGACGTCACTAAGGTAAAATTAACACCGTATAGTGACTTTTTCGTGATGAATTGACCCATAAGTCAGACTGAATTTGACCGATAGAATGGATTATATTGACTCTGAAGACTGCTGTGATTCTAGGCTTATTCGCATACATCTGCGACTTAAGTACACAACAGAAAAAAAACTCCCCAAGAAAAAGTCTAATGGGGTAAAATTTCATGATTTTTCACTCACCTTCACTAAGCACTCGTGCAGAAACAAAAAATATCATGAGATGTGTGCAACATACTGTCGTCTAGTTGACATCTGTTGTCGTTGACGTCCAGATCATCCAATTCAGGTCATAAAGTTGATAGACATCGACGTTGGCAGTGATGGCCTGGCCGTTGTCTCTCTCAAAAGAATATTAACCGATGATGCATGAACACCAGGTGATGACTTATTAGGATGCAATGGACAATTTCCGACGTTTTTGCTTGCTTACGTACCAATTCTTCTAAAAACGTACACACGAGCACATGTTGCTGTCTATGGTCGTCCATTGTGATTTGAAAAGCAGACTGAGATTAGCCATTATCAACTGCCAAACTTTGGAATTTCGTTTTAGAAGATCGTGTAGTGAATAACATATAAAAATAATACCTTTTTCTTCTCTGGGAATACATGGCATTTCTACTTATTATTAGCCGTTAATTTTTCCAATTTTCCATTCTATTTTCTTAGCATACTTGTATGTTTTGTGTCATTTTGCAAAATATTATTAAATATTAAAATATTCTCAATGAGTTCTAAGATTTTTGAAGAAAAATCTCTGGAAGAAATCTTTTCATACTCAAAATGTCTGTGATTTGTTTTTAACAAAAGTTTTTCTTTTACTTTAAAAGACATCAAGTCAAATGGAAAATCTATTTTCGTTTGTTTAATTTTTGCAGTTCCTTTCGAAGGTATTCCCTCATAATTATTTTGATTGCAGGGATGATAATCATACAAAGAAGTTTGTCTCAGATTTTGTCATTTCCAAGCAGAAACATTTACGTTGCGTGGTTGAAGAAATTAGAAGGAAATTAGTATTAAAGAGGGTTTTACTATACATGTAGCATTATAATATACGGTAACATAAGTTAAATGCTTGCAACTGTTTACAGGATGTGCCTTAAGCCCCCTTCACACTATCACACAAGTAATATGTAAAGTCTGATGAAAAAGTAAAATGAAACTCCATCCGTATTTCAAAAAAGAGAATAATAGTCGTATGATTATTTTTTCTGCGTTTACACGATTGGTATAAGACAATAATAAAGTAAGACGAAAACAGCTGTTAAAAAACATAAACAAAGTGAAAAAATTTGCTTAAAGTTTCTATTGAAATTAAAATGCCGGGAATGGCTACTACGGCGTAAAACTGGAGACAAATCAAGAACTTTTTCTAAGTCCATTAAATTATTAATTAAATATTGAATATAATTCTAAAAATATTTTCACAAAATGCGAATAATTGTTTGTGCCAAAAATGTTTTTTGTTTTTGTTTTTTTTTTTGCACATGTGTTTTACACTTTTTTGTTTTGTTTACATAAAAATACATCCCTGATCTAATGAAATGTTCTTGTTTTTTGATACATTTCAAAAAATGAAGAGAGCCATACGACTGTCAAATTTTCATCCGTATTTTCTCTCATTGTGTGATAGTTTCATTACATATTATGTTTACACGATCCCATCCGTACTCTCCTACATAAAATTTTGACAGATCATATTACTTGTGTGATAGTGTGAAGGGGGCTTTAGTATCTAGTTTCATTATACCCTAAATGGCAGCCCAACAAAATCTCACAACCTCAAAATTTTTTAAGCATCTCTTTTAAGCGATTATTAATTGTAGGAATACACATTTCGGTATAAAATTAAATCTTTTTTTATGAATATGTCCTATGTCCTTCTCAAGATGTGACTGATCCCGATACATCTTTGGCTGAGGACACAGACACTTTAGACACTTATTGCAGAAGTATTGCAGTTTCCTGCATATTATTTCCATTGTACTCGAATTAAATGACACAACAGTTAAATTCAAAATTTTTAGCCATACTTTAGTAGGTAATGTGTTGGCTAATTAGACGTGAAAACACGGTTTAAACCCCAAGTCAGATGTCAAGATGAAAATATGAAAAAAAAAAAAAATACTTCTTCGGTGACTACCTCTCAGCAGATTTCTGGCAAAAACTCTGAGAGTAAATAAACCTGCCATGAAAAAGTTTCTCAAAATCTGTCGTTCGGAGTCGACGTTAAACTGTAGGTCCCGCCACTCAAGTATAAAATTAAGGCACACAACATGAGTGGTGTGAGAATCCTGACTGAAAGGTTGTAATGGCAGATTATGTATATGTATATAGTATGTAGACTTATTAGATGCGAGCCTGTTGTTCAAACACCAGATCTGACAGCACGATCGAAACATTTCTTCAGTGACTTACTCACAGCACCACTGAAAGTAAATAAAATTGCCATGAAACAGGGACCAGGCTTAGAAAACTTTCTGACTGAATTATTTGGAAGAAATTGAAGGCATTCAATTATTAAAATTTATTTGAACCAAATTGTCAATTTGTTTGTACCCCACTAGCATAGATGGGCACTTTGCAGTACCAGTAAAATTTCAGTAAAAATTGATTTTTACTGATTACTGAAAAAAATTTCAGTATTCAGTAAAATTTTACTGGTAATGCAATCTAAATTGCATTTAAATTTCATTTAAATGTCATTTAAATTTAGATTGCATTAACAGTAAAATTTTCCTTTTTTTCATTTAAATTTTATTTAAATTTCATTCAAATTTAGATTGCATTAACAGTAAAATTTCACTGAATACTGAAATTTTTTTCAGTAATCAGTAAAAATCAATTTTTACTGAAATTTTACTGGTACTGCAAAGTGCCCATCTATGCCCACTAGCCACTTACCTTCCCATTGCAATGTAAAGATCCTAAAATATTTCATATAGTCGACTTCGTGATAGGATGTTCTATAGCCGGATTTAAAGGACAGTAATATTTTTATTTTTATTATACTTATTAAAAAATAAAAACTCTCAAAAGAAATACTGCAAAGAATTGTTTATACATACAGCGTTTATTCGTAATTTTTTTTTTTTTTTGAATTTCACTTAGAAAATTTCAACACCATACTAACCTCAGGGGATACATGTACTTTTCATACTTTTTAATTTAGAAAAACATAAACAAGAAGAAGAAGAAGAAATAAAAGTGAACCCTCGTATTTACACATTCACGTACATACAAATGGAAAATTCATATATGCGTACACAAACGTACCTACACGTATTCTTGCCAATCGCAAAGACTGAAAATAAAGGTAAAATGTTGCAAAATATTGAATGTAAACACATATATATACATATATACACAAAAGTGAAAACTCCCAAAAAAAAAATATGTTGCAATATTACAGGGATGTAAAAGAGTATTTTTTTGTTTTCACAGAAAGCCAAGCGCTATAATAGCTTTCGTATTATTTGAATACAATTCCCCTGTATTGTTTCGCATGCCTTACTCATGCGATTTTTCGGAAGAAGTCTATTTATTTCTCTCGACCACATTATTTTAACATAGTCGCCGTAGTCGACTAATTAGACATGAAGCCATGCTTCAAACCCCAGGTCAGACATCTTCAACGAAACGAAATATTAAAAAAAAAAGATAACTTTCGCGATTGCCGCTCAGCAAATTTCTGGCAAGAACTCTGAGACTAAATAAAATTACCATGAAAAGTTTCTCAGAAAATCTATCGTTCGGAGTTGACTTTAAAATGCAGGTCCTGCCACTCATGTATAAAATAACACACACAACATCATTGGTGTCAGAATCTCGGTTGTAATCCTGACTGAAGGATCGTAATGACCAATTATATATGTAAGCACGTACGTTCTTAAAAAATAGTGAAGAATTAGTGGAAATACAGGCCATAGTTGTATGGTACTCGAAAAAAAAACTTTTCTTCATTTTCTATATGCGTTCGACTGGAGATCATTTTGGGCCTCTTTCCGCTTGACCTCTTCTGTAGGGGAGTGGCGACCAAAATCAGTCAGCGTCTCTGGACAGTGGCATGATTTTGATACTGGCCACGCAAAGATCCTGAGGAAAGTTGCGGCTGTTGGAAGCAGTGACTACATAACACCGCGGTACGACTTCACGAGGAGATTCAAAGCATCAATACCGGACAACGAGGTCTGGAAAAGTGGTGTGGCGCTCCTAGTAAAGGACTCTGTGCAATGCAACACCGACGGTTCGAAACTGAAAGGAGCTGTTGGTAGTGGAAGTTTTTCGGAATCGGTTGGAATATGCTACTCTATAAGACTGCCGGACCACTGCAGCGTCTTTCAGGCGGTGGTGATGCCAATACAGACTGCGGCAAAAAATTAGTGAAAACGGAAACGTCTCCAAGCGGAACATCAATATTCTTTCTGATAGGCAGGCAGCTATCAGGGCTCTAAATTCCAGCAAAACGGTCCATATCATATGGGTACGGAGTCACAATAGTATTCCGGGTAACTGCAGAGCTAATGAACTGGCCAGCAGGGGCACGACCATCGAACTCTCCGATTAATTCTCGACTCTGGGCATCCCTATGAGAACCTGTAGGCTCATAATTGGACACCTTGCTGATAATTTCAGCAGAAGTTGCAGGAATGAGGAAAAGAAGGAGGCAGTGTGTTCACTTTGCTGGGTACATGCCAGGCTCTTTGTCAGAGGAGAAAGAAGTACATATGTAGGTGCTTACTATGTGGATGATCTAGAGGAACTGGCAGCGATTGACATTGGCAGTTTAAGTAGCTTCATCGGGAGCTCCGGGTGGTTTTGTGACTAGGGGATAGCGAAAAATTATGGTAACACAATGGGCCCTATGCGGCCTAAGAGTGTACATTGAGGAATAAACAGCCACCTCTACCTACCTACCTATCATATGTGTACCAAAAGCATCAAAATAGACTAAGAAGCACTGACATTGTTTAGCATTTTATTTTGATTATAATGGAATAAATGGTAAGAAAAAGAGAATAATGGTGTTTTCTTTTCTACAAAGAAAATGTCACCCTCTTACAAGGTGCATTAAAAAAATTGCTGACCAACCCTGTTATAATGTAATTTTTATTTGAGATGAACATAACACAAATATGAAAAAAGGGTATGCCCCGTGCCCTTAAAAATATGTTTAATTTTTTGATTTGTTTTCAATAAAATATGTAAACATAAAAAAGGTGTTGCCAGATCGCTAATTCTTCGATATCATTTTTTTTAGAGTTTTTTTTATAACCAAATAAAATTTGTTTAACACAGTTCTAACACTGAATGCAATTTTTTATATTACTGACCATGTAGCTTTAATAATGTAATGTTCCCTTAAGGTTACCCCACAAAACAATGAAAAAATTAACTTCAAAATTGGATAACGATATTAGGCGACTTTTTTTAAATTTCATCTGGTAGCCCTATAAATAAACAAAAGTCATTTGCTTTACAGGGCATTATCAGCACTCTCGATTTATACAGGGCGTAAAATGCAATGCCCTCCACCATTTTCAAGTACGAATTATTTAGAATAAAACATACCACCCTTTTAGAGGGAGAAACATTTTTAAGAAACAAACACAATTGCATGTTTTTAAATAAAGTGCACATTTTTTGGTAGAAAAGAAAACACCATAAGTGCCTACTTACTGAAAAACAATTTGCCATACAAATATCTGCAAAAAGAACTCCAACTCTGGAGCACAAACTCCAGATTAAGTAGGCTTTTTAATAAACGTTAATAAGTTTTAGCAATTGTTGTTGTAGTACAGACATATCGACAGGTTTTTAAACATAATTTTAAATTATGCCCCTTCATAGCTCTGTATTCTCAACACATAAGCACATACAAGCTTTCTTTAAATATGCCGTCAGTTTCTTTTTCTCAATATATGTATGTATGTATGTCTGCATGCACCCTCCTTTTACATACATATAGACACCGCTGAGTGAGAAGAGAAGGTAAAAGCGTAAAAATAATATTAATAATAAATAAAATAAGTTTTTCACTTTCTTTGTATGTTTTTCCACTTTTTTTTTCTTCAATTTCAATGAATTTTGTTCAAATTTTTCTCAGTATTTTTGTTGTTGTTGTTTTTTAATTCCACGAAACAATTTTTGTGCATTTGTAAAACATAAAAAAGAAAAAAATCATAAAACGGCAAAAAAAAAGAACAACTTAGGGAAAGGAAATGCCGAAAAGTAAAAGTTCGCGGGTATAATACAACATTTAATAATGGCAGCAACAAGAAACGAACGAACAACAAATATGTATGTTGTAAAGCAAAGTGTAACAACACAAACGAAAAAAAGAAAGAACTTCTAAGACATTCCCTATAAATTGTTGTTGTTTTATGTTATTATATACAGTTATATTTTGAAATTATTAGTATTTTCTTTTTGTTTTGTTCTGTAATTTTTATTTTAAATTATAAAAAAAGAGCAACGAAAAGTTTTCACATTTTTTTTTTGTTTGTTTTTTTGTTAACAACATTGTGGTGGTGATGTTTCGCTAAATTATTATATTCCATGCGAAGTTTATTTTGTTTATGATTTTATTTTAAACATTTTACTTTCATCATATTATGTTATGATATGATATGATATGATGCGATGTGATATTGATATTAAATTCCTTTTTGCCAGCAAGAAATGGGGGAGTTTCACTTCAATACTTTGTATCACCCAGTGTGTATTCGGATCTGCTGTAAGAATATATTAATTTAGGTTCATAAGCAATGTAATAAGCTACAGAATTCTTTGAATTACTAATGAATGAATAGAAATTTTAAAACTCATCGTGAATGTTGAATTAAATATGTATTTGTAGAATGAAAATTTTAAATTTCATTTTTACGTACTACGTACTACGAGCTAAATTAGGGGGAAAAAATTAAATTAATTAATTAAAAAAATAATTAAAAATTGAAATTCACATCCTTAAAATTAATGTAAAACTTAAAATGCGTCACTACAAGTGAGTTGACGATACACATCCCTCAGCAGATTTCTGGCAAAAGCCGGAAGAGAATATAAAATTGCTATGAAAAGTTTATCAAAACAATCTTTCGTTCGGAGTCAGCTTTAATTTATAAAATTAACACACACGCATAAGCCTTGTGAGAAGCTACAACGTAAACCTGACTGAAGATATATACTATATATGACAGCCAGAATGATTTCAAAGCACTCAGCCCCTAGAGAGTTATCCCACATCATATGGGAATTTACGACATTGAGCAGGCAAATCAGTTTGCAACTTTACTATTTTACTGAAACGAAATCCATCATACAGTACTTGGCTTGCATTCTGACCTTTATCGCAAAAAAATTCTATTGCATGGCATATTTTTTCCTTAGCTATTAATTATTTTTGTAGAACGTTTAACCAACACTTAGAAATACGCTACATATAGACCACTGAAAGCATAATATGCAAAAAAAATTTTTTTTATTCAATCCTGAAAAAAGGATATATGCGAGACTTTTAAACGGGAGCAGTTAGAGAACTGTAATTTGGTATACATATAAAGGATTTTAGGATACGAGTTGTGTTGTAAAAATTTTTTAAATAATTTGAAAGAACTTAAAAAAAGTTAATAAAAAAGTCAATCAAAAAAAAATTTTTTTTTTAATTTTTAATTAAAAGAAATTAATTGAGGTGATGAGGAGGCGACGATGAGGCCAGAGCCAAAGCAGTTTGAAACGGTATATTCGCTGAAAGGAAAGATATGGAGTAGCGACAACTATTCCCACATTAAACGGATTTGAGACAATCCAAACTTGTATTAGGTAATTGCGATGATAAATGATTTGAGTTATACATCATGGTATAGTAATCGATGATCATAGACTGTAAGATTCCTTATTTTAGAATTGGATTCAAGCCCAATATGTAGACTCCGTCATGAGGAGAACAAATCAACATAATATATATGTAGAAACTTTGCGGCTTTTATTTAAAAAAAGAACCACCTGAGTGTTTATTAGAACACCATCCTGAAGTTTTAAAAGCTAACAAGATTGCCGGAGTTAGCCTTTATAGGTTGAAGGGGTGCTCAATGTACGTCGAGGGCAGCGCAATAAATCTTTTGATTGTGATTCCGAATTAACTTTGTTGCGTGATTTGCATCCCCCAGTGAAAGGGAAGCTTAAGATGAACTATATATATGATATATGTTATCATGACGAACCTTAGGAATTTTAAATTTTGTGTTTATATGCGAGTTCAGCTGGTTTCCCAATATGTTTCTTGTATACACTGAGGAACACTTCTTTGATAGTGGGTGTATCAACTTATGCAGTGTAGTAATTCATTCTTTAATTCCTAGAACAAATATGTTAAATCATTAGCGCAGAGTCAGAAGTTCAGAAACTAATTGTGGATAATTGTCTGCTATGTCTACTGTCAAACGCCTATTGTGTCGGTGTCTAAGCATGTAGCATATACTCTCGCCTTAAGTAGAGCGTTAAAGTTGCGATTCCATAGTATTCCTCCATATCATTCTAGCTGATCCATCAATTTTAAATGAGATTTGTTGCTTGATTAACTCTGATATTGACAAAGAATTTATTCGGAACTTGAACATTTAAATTAAATAAAAAATTATAAAAGAAATTTATTTCTTTATCTTTTATTCACTTTATGTGACATCATTTTTTTTACGGTTTTCCAGTGCATTCACCTTGTTGAAATGCTTTGGTAAGCAATTTTGTAGAATATTTTTTGTAAATTTCTCTTATAATTACTGGCCACTTTTATCTTTCATATACCCCCTGAGTCGCAATTTATTTCTTTACATGTTGCCACAATATGATTTTTGTTTATTGTGCTTATTTTTGTAATTTATTTGTTTTTTTTTTTTTTATTATTATATAGGGAATGTTGTGTCTTTTCATTTAAAGTTGCCCTGTGGCAACAACGTAATTAGTTGTACTTGTATTGTATTGTACTTTTACAGATATTTTCTGCCTTGAGTTTATTTAAACTGACGTCTTTTACAAGTTCATCTTTTTTTTTTTTTGTTGTTTAATATTCAACACACTTACCTCAACCTCTAGAGCAGAAT
This sequence comes from Sarcophaga rosellei, assembly GCA_930367235.1. Taxonomy (NCBI): domain Eukaryota; kingdom Metazoa; phylum Arthropoda; class Insecta; order Diptera; family Sarcophagidae; genus Sarcophaga; species Sarcophaga rosellei. The sequence goes on from OV884018.1 coordinate 81,955,285, forward strand.
AGAAAGACATTTTATTTAAAAATTTTGAAAAAATTTTCCGTTTTCTATGTCATGAAGACGGATGACAAACAATCATTTTACCATCAATGGTATCCTGCATTGGACAGTAGATTAGTAAGATATTTTCATAAAGAAAAACGTTTCTTTTAAAATTTATGTTCATAAGACCATTATTAAACAGAGAACAGGTTTTTGAAAAAATTTTCATGGGAATTAGATTTTACTCTCTAAGTGTGTGCCTGAAGACTGTTGACAAATGAATAGGCAGGCATAGATATTAAAAGGAGAGAAGATCATTAAAATATATGTGAAGTACAAAAGGCACATAATGAGAACCCGGATATAGAAACTAGCTTCACTCAAACCCTACACAAAAATTCAAACTTAAATGAATACGTTAAATATGGAGAACATCATTTAAAAGATTATATTGCTTCATTGTACATCATTTATCACGTATTAATATTAAATACTACACCGTGCATTTTGTAGAGAGAAATGGGTGACCAAACATTGTTCTCTGCCGTAGTCTAGTATGTACTGTGTTGGCTGATTAGTTGTGAGACCACAGTACATACCCCAGCTCGGATATCTACAACAAATTGAAATATTAAAAAAATATTCATCGGCGACTTCCTCTCAGGAGATTTCGGGTAAAAACGCGGAGAGTAAATAAAATTGCTATGAAAAGTGTCTCAAAAATCAGTCATTTCTAATCGACCTTAAACTATAGGTCCTACTACTCATGTATAAAACTAACGCACACAGCATGTGTGGTGGTATGAGAAGCTAAGTGATGATCTGACTGAAGGTTTGTAATGATCAATTGTATGCATGTATGTGTACTTCCTATATCCATATCCATAAATGTATTGTTAAGAAAATGAAAAACCTAGATACTGGTGTTTGGCTTTTACATCACTTAACATTAAAATTATAAACAAAAGCTACAAAAACAAAACAATGAAGTAAACAAATCTCCTTACAAATTATCATACTGCTTAGTATAACAACAAACACCAGCATAAAAAAACTGTTAACAAGTAAACAAAAATACAACCACAAAATCTACAAGAATACATGTAGACAAAATACACAAACAACAATAATGAAGGTAAACAACGATATTTACATTTGTAGAGACTTCATGAGGGCGAAGCCATGAACATTTGCCGCCAATAACATTCATCAGAATATTTACTATGTCATATAAAGGTCAAGGTAAAGCAGGCGAGTGATTGAGTGAAGTTCAGTCAGTCTTGTGTTAAGGCATGGTGTGTTTGAAGAGAGTATTGTGGTTTGAAGATCTCCGTTACAAAGATCTGTCGAATAATTGTCTAGTAGTTGTTATTGTTTATACAAACGGAGGAATAACAAAAAAGGCAATTGTTGTTGTTTACATAAAGTTATGAACAGTGGCATACAGAAATGTGTGAATAATAAAGGATTTTAATTAAAACTACACACAATTTTATTTGCATTGTATTTGCAATCTACGAGCTCATATTTTAAACATTTTCGAAATGTAAAAACGTACCTATATATACATACACAATATATTGAAATCTTCGACAATTTCTACAAGATGTCCAACCGCTAGAGGAAGACCACTTTCTTATACTGCTGCTAATGGAATTACAATATTTGCATTATAAAGATAAATAGATTAACAGAGTTTAATTCCGAACTAAATAATTGCATTTAATTTAGTAAATATTTCATATTTTTTTGGTTACTACTAACTAATGCCAAACTAAACCAACTATGTAAGCCAATGCGAATATGTACATTATATTTTTGGTTTTTGTAAATTATTTCTTAATAAAATATTACAATACCTTCATGGTTTATTACATGATTAGAGTAAATTATTATTAAAACGCTTATTAAATCAAAAATTATTAGTTCAACCGCAAACGTCAAATTTTGTAATAAAATAAGGCAACCACAGCCAAATAATTAATAATTAATAATAGTTTTATACTCTTAAGGGTGAACGAAAAATTTAAAACCAATTTTCATATTTAATACATTCCATTCTTCGGCGACTACCTCTCAGAAGATTTCTGGCAAAAATTCTGAAAGTAAATAAGCCTGCCATGAGACAGTTTCTCAAAAAATCTGTCGTTCGGAGTCGACGTTACCCTGAAGGCCCCGCCACTCACGTACAAAAATTAACGCAAGCAACATGAAGAAGAGGATAGCTTAAGTCGTTGTTTGCATTATGGAAGTTTGCATACTTAATAACATAAATTTGTAGTTAAAGTGATAAGAAGAATCCAATTCAGTACTTCTTGAAGAATATTTTATATAAGTGTGACCGAGGTTACATTGTAAGCCTAGCCGTGAGTTTCACTTTTGGTGTTTTTCCGGCTTTTCGATTGATATCCAATAATATCAGCTATAATGTTGTCTTCCTTGAACGGAATAGTGGAGGGTCCGTACAAGAGAGACTTCATGGATCTCCCCAAATTAATTGCTCCCAGAACTTGTGTCTCAATAGGTTAATGGTATCACCGCCCTTTTGGCATGTGGTAGCGTCTGGTTAAATACACACGAAAATCAAATTCGCTACTTCTACTTTTGGCAAAAAAGTCGGCAATTATGGCTCGGTAAATATGTAGATTCATTTACTGTAACCTTGCATTTTTCGTATTTTAGTTCTCGAGAAAGTACGGCACCTAAAAGTGTTTTAATTTTCTACTCTAGCAGTCTAGTAACTCTATCAAAATCGGAAATTTTATTTCTTGATGTTCTCATTGAAACAAAAACTATCTTCGTCCATGAAAATAATATTTAGCACAACACATACATAATTGGCCATTATAATCCCTTAGTCAGGATTACGTCCTAGCTTCTAACACCACTTATGTTAAGTGTGTGCTAATTTTATACATGCGGAGTAAAGTCTACTCCGAACGAAACATCTATCATTGTAATCTTATTTACTCTCAGAGCCAGAAATCTGTAGTCGCCGAAGAAATATTTTTTTTTTATTTTTCGTTTTGTTAGAGATGTCTAAAAAACCAACACATACCTACTAGACTACGGCAACTACTAGATAAGATACAATTGTAAATACATAAATTGAGTTTGAAGATATACTTGTTGCTGCCTACCTTATTTTTATTTTAAACCAGTTAAAGAAACTGAAATTTAATTTTAAATCATAAAATTTATTCATTTACTTGCTTACCCTGTATGACCACAAAAACTACGCTCATCTGTAGCTTATTATACAATATTAGCAGCTCATTTGTAGTCGATGTTCAGTGAATTGAATATTCAATACAACGATGTTAATTGATAAACACCGATATGTGAAGAGTATGTAAATTTTGCGGTTTGTCAAGACCATTAATTAACTGGCATAAAATCTTTTTCGTTCATCACCAAAAGTGCTGCTAATTTAAAGGATTAAGCATAATTATAAATTTAATTGCATATAAACTGTATAAAGGGAAAACAATTTTCTAAGAAATATTTATATGCTTCATTATTGAATTGCTTTAAAATTATTTCCAAATGCATTAATTAGACGTAATAAAAATAAATAATTTTGTAAGCGAAAGAAAGACGATTTAATTTGATAAAACTAATTTTTTTTTTGTAACATTTTTATAAAGAAAAATTCATACAATTTTAATTGACCTAAAATTTCAGATTTTCTATTATACGTGTATACGTTATATGGTAACATATTATTCTAGATAAATATCACTCATACGCATATGTTAGTAATTTAATAAAAAATTGTTGCATACTTTTTGAGTTCGTATTAATAGAAGATCTACAATAGAGGGTAGCGTATGAGTGATAATTAATTTTTGATGATAAAAAGCAAACAAATTTGAAAAAAAAAAAATAAAAAAAAAAATCCGATACTATTCGAGTAGCTGGTTAATATGAGATGTATGCTAGTGTAGTAAATTTTTCATTATTATTATTCGAATTTTATACGTTATTTCATATCTATCCTGGGTGTAGAAATTTTAAAATAATTTTTCCAAATTTTCATTATTTTTCTTTAGCATTTTAAACGAAATTAGAAAAAGAAATTAAAAACTTTTCCCTTTAAAATAATTACAATGCAATTGTGTTTATATGTATTCCCTTTCATACCCATGCTCATATCTATACATACATACATTTGATAAGAGGAAATTCCTAATTTTTTTTTTTCAAACTCTGTATTTAAGTAATAACCGCCATAATAATGCACTTACGTTGATTTGCTGTCATCTATCACAACTCATTTATCTTGTGCCACAAACGGGGACAGTTGCTGGTAACATGAGCTTAAATATACTGAATGATGCTTATATTGTTCTTAATGTTGTTGCTCTTGATGCTGCTACTACTACTACCACTACTATTGTTGTTGATGCTGTTCTTGTTGTTGTGTATTTAGTAGTTTTACAACAAAACAAAAAACCTGCAACAAGACTTTCCTACTGTTACAACCGCTCCTGTTGTTGTGTTTCTATTTTTCACTTGGATTTTTTTTGTTTCTTTTTTTCTTCCCAACCGCTATTGCTACTGTTCTTGCTTATGCTTCTGCTGGTTTTGTTACTGCAAAAACTAATCCAATTTTTATCGTGGGTAATTTTCAACCACATTAGATGGAGTAAAAGATAAATGTCAGAATATTGTTTGTAAAAGTAGTTGCAGTTATAGTGAGTAATAGAATAACTCGAAATAACAACAGAGCAAAATCAGCAACAACAACAACAAATGCAACTATAATTGTAGCATGCAACTAGCAACACTAGCCCACTAGCTGGTGTATTATACGAAAAAGATTTTATTGGGATTTTCAGTGTGCAGTGCAAAACTCTAACTTCCCAACAACAATTTGTCTGTATGCCCCCCCTTGTACGGGCTTCTATGGCATACCATAGTGTAATAGGAGTTATTTCTCGTACCACCTCCAACACCACTGTCTTTTGGAGTAGAAAATGAAAATAGAGAGAGAGAGAGAGAGCAAAAAACCATCAGCAGGATTTTCATAATGCACATCCGAATAATCAAGTAAACAGGAAATGTAAACTTTTTCTATCTTATTTCTGTTATAAATGACCACATGATGAAAATTCAATTTTCTTTATTACAAAATCCTGAAATGGAAAAAAAAGTTATCAAATATATGTGGTTCGTTGGGTTTTTTTCCCCCAGTTTCCTTTGCATTTTCCCTTTGTCCGTGTGCTTGAACTTACATTTTAAGTAATTGATATTCTTTTTTTTTCGTTTCTCATTTCACACAGAAGGTATCCTCGCTTATTAGTTCACATTTCTTACTTTAGAGATTCAGAGGGAAATCTTTAAAATTAATGGATTTCGTTGTTAATAAGAGATAACAAGACTTTCAGCGAAATTTGTGAGAAAAATTCAAAATTTGTATGAAAGAAAGATTTGTGAAACTTTAAACATTTGAACTACTAAAATAGTTTTTAAACCATTGTGGCTGTGGCACAGTATCCCTGGTAATTTGTTATAGTTTCACTAATCAAAGTTGTTCTAATTAAACAGTAGATTGTGCTACTGTACCAGGATGTCTTAGAATGGCAGGTTTCGTTTAGAGGCGGCAGAGTTTTGAGAGCTTAGTATTATTTAATCTCTGCTTTGGTATTCGGGAATGAAATGAAATGTCATACGCTTTTTAAGCTACTCTAAAATTTAAAGGACATGTATTGTTTACAACAACTGGTCTATTAGTTTGTGGGAGCGTGAATTCTCAGCGAAAACCCTTTTGTTAGTTTGAAGAAAACTATTAAAAAGAAATCTTATGTGCAAGCATTGCCTTTTTAACGAAAAAACAAAAATTTGTTGAAGCTAAGGCATGGCTAGTTAAATATTTTCCAGTTTTCTCACCAGGTATACAATAAAATATTAGTTTGAATGGCCGCAAAATGAATTTAATAGAAACAGCTGAGGCTGTAAAGATATCAAAGAAATGTGTTGAACATATGTTGCATGAATGTTGGGATAAGCAAAAACTCTACTCTAGGTGGTTAAAACGACATCTTACAATCAACCAAAAATAACTGAACTGATGTCCATTTGTGACATCAGAGTTAAAGCGGTCATCATCAGGCCATACGTATTTTGGGAAGCGCATGGTATAACATTCGTTGACTACATTGAAAAGAAACAATCACATTGCATTATTGGACCTGGCATACATATTAATGTACATAGTAATGTATGAAAGCGAATTTTTTAGCTCTACTTTCAAGACTCTTCGACTTTATCTCTCACCGTACCCTGTCCAACGTTGACTACGAGCAAACAATTTGTGCAACTATTTCATGGCAATGAGTTTCCTTCCTCCAGTAGACTCCTGTCAGAGATTCGTCAAAAGAGATTATTTTTGGTTAGATAAACTGTCGCTCTGGTTACAAGATTTGTTTAATGTTTGCTTGACTTAATACGGATTGACGGTTGAAATAAAGGCCGGATCTTATGGATGTTACTTATTGCCGCGTTATAATGGCAGATAGACCAACTGAAAGTTTTTGACGTAAATGTTCTTACTTTAGAGAATAGTAGAAGAATTTGGTTTGATTGAAATTCCCAAAATCAAAGACGTGTTGAACGACCTGCGAAAAGGCAGCTTGAAAAGGCTATCAGGCAAACGGAATGTAGGTGGGTTTAACTCAAGCTAATGGCTGGATGGCTTCAATAGTATCGCAACATATGTAAGTATATGGTATGTGGTTATTGCTTATTGAACTGTGAACTCTAAACATACCGAAAAAAAATCGGGATTATAAGATTAGATCAGGTGATAGTGTCCCAAACGCAGTTAATGGATTTACGTCCGTAATCCAAGGATGCCATGTAAAGTGATCCATTTCCATTTAGAAGAAACTTATTAAGGCTTTCAGTTGTTATTATGAAGAATTGCCAATCATAAGAGTTCTTTCGGAAAAATTTCTTGTAAAGTTTTAGTAGATCAACCTCCAGACAAATTTCTATAAATCGAAATACATGCAGAAATTTTCATTTGAACTCATCGTACTTGAAGTTTAAAAGCAAAAATTCAATTCTTTTTAACACCATTAAGGTGTAAGATATACTAAACTTCAGGTTTAAATTGGTTTATGAATGAGTAAATACCTACTTTGTGGCCCACAGAATATTAATTCGATTTAATTAATTAATTCGACTTAAGTCACAGTATATTTACATTTAAAAAATTTAAAAATGTTCATTTAGTTGCGTTGATTTAAAACGCATCAAAAATATTCAAAGATATTGAAAAATTTAATTTTAAATACCATCCATTGCAGTACGATATTACAGTTGTTTGAATAAAGTTCATAAATTTAAATGCCATTAACGCCATTGCCATTATAAAATTTGAAGTAAATTGTTGATAAAAATTGTGTACAAAAATTTTCTACTTTTTGGGTCACGAAAATAAATATTTTCAGTTCGCAGCCATACTGCGAAGCCATCATCATCTATCCATGCCAAGCAACAAAAAGGAAATGTTTTGCCTGTTATTTTATAACTCTGCTGTTACAAACTTGTCCAACGTTACACCACCACCACGACCATGGCTTGTTGGCCCCAACTTAATGGTTATTAAAATTAAATTGCTTGTCACTTTATTTTTGGCACATCATCAACTAAGTAATACACCTTTAAACTGAAAATTCAAACTGAAGGTTTCTAAAAAAAACCTCTAATAAGAAATAAAGGCCAACACCAAAGAGTAAGAGAAAGAGAGATAGGGATAAAGAGTAATACCCACACAGTAGTAGTGAGAATAAAAAGGTAAAGGCGTTACAATAAAAAAGGGGTTAAATCTGAAATGGAAATGAAAAATAAAGTAATTCGCGCTTAAATTAAAACTGACGGCATAAAATTAATCAAAAACATAAAATGAAAATAAAAGTGAATCCCTAAAACCTTCTACAACAAGATATTAAATCTTAAATCACTTGTTGGCACACTAAAACAAATGGTTTGCTTTAAGCTAGAATGAATTTCTCTAAACTTGCCTAACTGCTGGGATTTTCTTCAATCTTTTTTTTTGCAAGTTTCATTTCTTTTGCGTGTTGTTTTCCGTTAGCAGGGTAAAGGTAAACTGAATATTATTCATTATAAAAGGTGAACAATTTTGATTTCTTATAAATATTTAAAATTAATTTCCTCTCTCTTTCTTCTTCACTCTTTCAAATCCTCTTTATTTGCTTGTTTTACTCGATACTCCACCCTAATGGATGTTAAAATTTTATTAACGATGAATTTTCAACCGAATATATGAGTGTTTCTTCTGATGTTTATTAATTTTTATTTTTTTAACTTGACAAGGGTTTCTTACTCAAAACAGGAAAGAAGTTGCACTGCCTGCTACTGATAGCGGCAGTAAGTAAATATTTCTTAATGGTTTCTCACTGGGTTAGTCGTTATCATATATTTTTTGTAAAATTAAACAAGCAAACATTATTTTAAAGTTACAACATTTAAAAGCCCTCAACAACATGGTAAAAATATCTGTTTCTCTATACACAGTACAGTGCATGATTGGTCTCTACAACCCTTGAGTTGGGATTACGACCTATCTTCTTAGACTACTCATGCCGTGTATGTTAAATTTAAACATTGTGGCGGGACCTACAGTTTAAAGTCGACTTCGAACGACAGATTTTTGAGAAACTTTTCATGACAATTTTATTTATTCCAAGGATTTTTGCCAGAAAACTGCTGAAAGGAAGTCGTTGAAGAAATATTTTCTGATATTTCGTGATGATGTCTGACCTGAGGTTTGAATAATAAGCCATCACACTACCTAGTAGACTACGCCGACATCTGTGGACAATATCCCGCTTTAAATCACGAGGCCACTTAACTAAGGTTTTCTTAGTTTGTAAGATCTTGCACTAGTGGCATTGTATTACCGTATTCCAATGCCATTAACGAAAGTTTTTGATTTTAAAGGTTCTAAGGTGCACAGAGCTTTAACGAAGCCTTTGAATTATATTCGGTTTCCTGTTCCTTTTTTTGATTTGTTTCAGTTTGGTTCTACCAATGGAGATCTTGATAGTGTGACGTGTTAGATGGTAGTATTGTCATTTGCAGTTGCCTATAAATAAACTCTTCCATACAAATTTATTGGAGTTTTTTATTGGATATAATGAGCTCTTTCCAAGCTTTCCAATAAAGTTGTTTTTATCTTCCCTAAATATTCCACTGAGGAAGTCCCCGTTTCTGGGGGTCTATTACAGGCCCAATTTTTAAGTTGAAAAATGTTGCGGTAAATCCGTATTGAAATTACTTCTTGCCTTGTACGGATTTTTTTGCCTACGATGATCTTAATCGTTCTACCAAGAACACTCACAATGTGATGAATAAATTCGATTCCACCAGTAAAGTAAATACGAACGACCAATACCCGTATGTCCACGAAACACGAGATCTGCCAAAGACAATTCTGTCCGTGAAAGTGAGCATGAGATTTTGCGTCACTAACAATTTGGGACTATGCCAATCCACATGAGATCATATAGTGTTCCATACATACATACATCCACAATTGGCCATTACAACCCTTCAGTCAAGATTACGGTCTAGCTACTCAACACCACTCATGTTATGTGTTTTAATTTTATACATGAGTGGCGGGATCTACAGTTTAAAGTCGACTCCGAACGACAAGATTTTTTTGAGAAACTCTTCATGGCAATTTTGTTTACTTTCAGAGTTTTTGCCAGAAATATGCTGAGAGGAAGTCAGCGAAGAAATATTTTTTTTTATATTTCGTTTTGATGTCTGACCGGGTGTATGAAGCCTGGCTTCGCGTCTAATAAGCCAACAAACTACCTACTAGACTACGGCGACTTCAAGTCAACCCGTCTCAGACAACCCGTCTCAGACAACCCGAAAAAATTACTGTTTGGGGTGGATTTTAGGGCTGGGGGCTGGACATAGGTTCATATATCTTTGAAAGCGTTGACGGAGATCCCTGAAGGCCTGTGATTATCAATCTCTTTTAGCCTGAGCTAGATGATTTGGACACCAGGGACATGTGGTTTCAAATGGACGGAGCTACGTACGCACACAACTCTTGCCACATTAGATTACTGACCAACGAAAGAATGTCATTTGCCCTGGTAAGAGTATTTCTTATGAGGTTATCTTAAGTTACAGATGTAAGCGAATCAGATGCGAACCACATCAGCCATCAAAGCAAATACAACTCATGAGTTGGATGATTTGGACACCAACAACCTGTGGTTTTAACAGGACGACGCTACGTGTACACGCAGCTCATGTTACATTAGAAATTCTACCGTTAGAGGCACGAAGATAGAATTGAAGATAAAATACTTGGGAGTGATTATCGGTGACAGGTTGAACTTGAAGGAGCACGTGAAATTCATCGTCGAAAAGGCAACTGTAACACAGGGAGCACTGGCGAGGATGATGCCAAATATTGGAAGACCAGGTCCATTTAAGAGGAGGATAATATCGAGGGTTGTAATGTCTATAATGTTACATGCTTGCGCAGTATGGTCGGGGGCACTCTCCGTTGGAACGACAAGAAGGAAACTGTCTTCTGTGTATCGCCTAAGTGCGATTAGGTAGATAAGTGGTTTCAGGACAGTGTCTGAAGCGAAAACAATCCCGATAGACATATTGGCGGACGATATGAAAAGTATGTACTTTCGCTGTCTCGAGTACCTAGGACAGACGGCGGCTATTAAGGCGGAGGAACGTAGGGCCTCCATGCACAAAAAGCAGTCACTATTGGAGAAGAGCTTAAAGGGAACTCCAATATAACCCCTTGTATGGAGAACGAATATCGCGAGCTGAATTTCTACGTCACCCAGTTACTTACTGGTCATAGGTGCTTCAGGAAGTACCTGTTCCCCCATACACCCAAACTGTGTAGATGATGAGGAAAATGTATAGCATATACTAACATGCTGCCACAGATTGAGATGGCCCGGATAAACCAGTTTCAGACCAAACCGGCTTATGGAAGAGGTATTGAATTCAAGAATTCTATGGAGGCAATACAGCCCCAGAATGGCTGAAGTTATACTGGAACTCCGAAGGTTGGAGTAACGAAGGCGAAATTTGATTTAGTAAGTTAAAGCTTTAAAGCTAACACCTTACGTCCCGCGGTGGGAGAGTGGTTGAGGAATATAGGGGATGGGTTTAGTATGTAGGCACCAGTGCTAGTGAATCGTGCACTCAATTTTAAAATGCCAGAATGTGCCAGAGTCATGGAATTTGGACATATCAGATGTATTCTACCGAAAGAAGCCGTTGTTGACAATTTAATAGTGTTATATTCTACCCATAATGACATCAATGGGTCCTTCAAACGAATAAAAAATTTTCTATGATATCTCACACACACTGTTGTTTATTTAAATGTAATGATAATGAATTCAAAATTTCCAAAAATTTCAAAGGGTTTAAAAATTTATTTAATTTTGATTTCTATTATTCGTATTCATAAATTCTATGATTAGTTAACCGGTGAATTCTAAACTAATCATATTGAAATCAGTATTTTACTATTGTTTTATGGCCAAATGGTAATAAATGAATAGAAAAACAGAAATGCCAACAAAGAATTAAAAAAAAAACAAAAAAGGTACCACCAACGTATAATTGCGGTTGCGTGCATTTTATGTTTTGAATGCTTTGAATGCTAATTGTGACATTTTATGGTCTGGTGGCATTTTAAATGATTGTTTTTTTTTTGTCATACTTTCTACACACACAACATTGTTTGTATGACAAAAGGAAATAAAAAATAGAAAAACAGGATATATTGTTTGTGTTGATTATTGTTTATTTTTGAGTTTTAATTGTTTTATAATAACCAAAAACATATCACAATTAAATTAAATGTTTTAAAGGCTAGATAAATTTGAATAAAATTTAATAAAATAATATAGTTTTTAACGCCTGATATTGATTTATCACCCTATCTATTCCAAGAAATCAATAACAATTCACTTTTTTTCATACGAGCATTGAGAAATAATCATCAACATTATTATCACTACCACCGCACACCACAATGATGACGAACTAATTTGTCACTTGAGTAAATTATTTCAGACCCATAAAATGAAACAAAACGATACGAAACAAAAACAAAACAAAACAACATAAAAGTTGTGAAATATTTAGTATTCAGAGTCTGTAGCCACTTTAATTGCGACCACGTTCATTTGACTGTAATGATACCCTTATTTTTTTTTCCTGCTTCTTCTTCATTTTTTTGTTTTTGTTTGTGTCTTCTTTTTTGTTTTTGTTTTGTTTTGTTTCACTCCATTTTTCTATATTTTTTTTTTGGTGTCATGCCATTCAAGTGTACGTGAGAAAAGTGTTAAAGGATTTTGTTCACACACATAAACTATGCACAATGGACTGGATGTGATATAAATTTTATACGAAACATGAAATGTAACCAACACCAATGAAACAAAATTTAGTATGCTTATAAACAAATGCCACAGAAAGATAAGTAAATAGAAGATTCTAATCTAATCGATAGAAATTCAGCAAAAGGAAGTGAACATAAATCAGCATACGCTCTGCATTGCAAAGACCAGTCTACAGTGTAGCGCCCAGTCAAGCGTATGCAGGCGGTTAACGACCTTCTTGTGTATTGCAATAGAAGCTGAACACCAGGACAAAGATATTCTTGGTAACGAATACATCTTTTAACACCCTATTGAGCTCACTACAGAGTCTCCGTAGAGTCTGCTTGGAATTTTTATTATTATCTTCTGCAATTTAAAATTTTTCATAACTCTGCCGCATATTTCAGTCTCTGAGGACTAGACTCATATAACTGCGAATTGAAAAACCCTACAGGAAAAGGTTTGAAGGGGTCTAATATCACGATCTTGGTGACCAGTTTACATCACCTCCACGTGACATGGCCTTGCCCTAAAATGTCTCGTATAGAATATCCAAAGTGGCATGATTTGAGTGGCACATAGCGCCATGCTATTTTGTGCATCGGGTAGATGTCGAGTAAAGGAGAGTCGAAATCTACAATATCATGTGTATTGTGAAGTATGAGTACGATGAGCAGTTCAAACTTTGAATGTGAGTAGTATGAATATGATATTGAATAATGCGTATGAGTATTAGAAATTATGAGTATGATTCGATTCTACTCATCTTGTTGAATTCTCATTGCTAATCTTTTATATGTATGCAGCTTTAGTAACATGACCGGTATTAATTGTCAAAGATCGAAAGTCTCCATCTGAAAGGCCCTATTATAACCTAATTTATCCTACTGCCAGTACACCACATACATAGAAGAAATCTGCCATAGATGACGTCGAAGACGTTGTATACTAACAATCTTAAATGTAACATTAAGAAAAATTAAATCTTAAATGGGACATAACAGATGACAGAGACAAATAAAGATTCTTCGACCATATCCTATGTTCCTTGTGGACTTTCCTGAATATATGTACATATGTATGCATATCATCCCATTGTGCAGCTCTTCTATAAATTGTCTCATTTCTTTATATAAATATATGTATGTATGTATGTATGTATATATGTATGTATGTGTATGTGTATGCTTCAGTATGGTTATTATGGCATTCGTTTCATAATGTTTTCTTCGTCAGTGGCAAGAGTTCGAATAGAAAAAAACAAATAGAAAAAGATGTCTGTAAATGTAATTAGTTTTACATTTGATGTAATACCGGGTTAGAGAGGTTACCACTTCATCACCCTTTCCCCTCCATTTTGTTTATTACAATGTTACAGGATAAAAGTTTAATTGTATTCGCTTGTTTTCTCTATACAAGGAGTTTGTGTATGCAATGCTTTAAAACGAAACGAAGAAGAAGGAGAAAAAAGAAACGACAAAAACAACAACAAAAATGAAAATAAAGTGTGAATGTTGTCACAGATGATTAGCCCTTAATGTGGTAACAAAACCAACAACAAAAACGTTTAAACGAACGTGGTGGTATGATGGCGATGATGCAATGTTGATGATGATAATGACGATGACGACGATGGTGGTCATTAAGCAAAAAATAAAAACAAAAAGGAGAGACAGAAAAGGGACATTTAAAGTTTAATCTTTTAAGACAAAAGTGACAGCAGCAACAACAACAAAGAAATTATTAATCCTTAAGACACGAAATGGAAAAAAAATTCGTAAGATTTTCTTTTTGTTTTTCGGTTTATTTTTAAGGTTTCTTCGACAAGAAGAAAGTGCAAAGTAATGACGCACTTGAGTAACTTTCAATTTTTGTGTACATTTTTGCAGAAAACTTTTAATTTTCTTGGTCATATTTTTGAAGGGAAAATTATTTCATTCAATTCATTATAATTTATGTATGTTGCTCGCTTTAATAATCTTTTAATATTTTTGTGTTGTATTTCATTTAAGTATTGTATTTGTATTATTTGCCAATGTATGTGTGTATGTAATCGTATTGCCATAAATCCAATTACAATTCCTCCTTCCCTTTTGAGTTCGTTATTAAAAAAAAAAAAAACTACGATGCCATTATTTTGTATTATTCACACTCTTTTATTTCTTTATTTGTGTAAATGAGAGAAGTAAATCAAATTAAAACAAATCAAATTAAATTTTACCTTCTGTATATCACACCTTTTCTTATTAAGCAAATAAAAATTGTCAGACTTTGATTACACGTACATACGCGTGTATATTGCTACAATCAACACCATTTGAATAAGGCTACGGCAATGGGATTTAATAATTATTCTTGTGAACAACTGGGACTTTTTGTTAATCACCTTTTTTTCATCGAAATAGTTTCCTCAAAACTATATAAAATTTCGCTTCAAACTCACAGTTCTCTTCTTGAGATGAAATCTTATTATGAAGAAAGAAATTTAATCACTTGGAAATGAAAGATGTGAATATGGGCCCACTTGTGGTGGAACAAGACAGATCTGGATCAGATCAGATAGAAATATGAAGAATAGAATTTACATTAATGTATTGTCCATCGTAGGTACCCCACCTATTAGGGATACGCTCGGAGACTGGGCATACATCGTACTGGCTTCTACAGAAGTTACAATGCCTAGTAAAGGCTACAGGACACCTTCACTGCTTTTGTCGGTCACTTTGAAAACTGAGACGGACGATTCTTACACACACAAACGTAACCAACTTTATAATTAAGAGAAAGCATTCTGCATTGAACGAAATAAATGGTAAAGGAAAATCGCTATAACGGTCCAACCGAGAGGACTATTCGCAATGTGGTGGATAAATTGAAATCCACTGGTTTAGTAAACGAACGGCCAATGCTTGTACGTCGACGAAACGTAAATCAACTCAGTCCCTAAGAGCGTGCAAGAGAATCCGTGGCAGACGATTTCTAGTCGCTCACAAGAACTCGGCTTTTCGCAGATGAATTTAACTTTGTGACACTAATGACGTCACCGTAGTCTAGTAGGTAGTGTGTTGGCTTATTAGACATAAAGCCCGGGTTCGTATCCTAGGCCAGACATCAAAACGAAATATGAAAAAAATTTTTCTTCGGCGACTTCTCAGCAGATTTCTGGCAAAAACTCTAAGAGTACATAAACCTGCCATGAAAGGTTTTACAAAAAATCTGTCGTTCGGAGACGAAATTAAACTGTAGGTACCGCCACTCACGTATAAAATTAACACACACAACATGAGTGGTGTGAGAAGCTAGGCCGCAATCCTGACTGAAGGGTTGTAATGGCCAATTATGTATATGTATGTATGTATGTAATCAGTTTGTAATGATCATAGCGTAAGATATGCATTCACGTGCGTCAACGACGAAACTACAAACCTATGATTACCAAATTTTTTTTTTCGCCTTATTGGACACCAACGGCATGTAGTTTCAACCAAACCACGCTACGTGCCATATAGCCGTAGCCACATTGAATATTTTGCAAGAGTGATTTGTGGACACGATAATCTCACGTGCAGGTAATGTGAATTTGCCGCCGAGATCGTGCGATTTGACCCCTTAAGACTTTTGTTTTTGATATTTAGTGAATTTGCAGGTGTATACGAATAACACAACCCGTATCATCGTTTAAATGCAGTCTGTATTACGTGCCAGAGTCAAATAACTTGCGCATTTTGTATGCGTCCTCCCAGAGAAGACGTGACGGACGTTTAAACGATAATATATTCCACATATAATGACATCAATAGGTCTGTTAAAGCAAAGTATATCGATATAGTTGAAGTTCTAAAGATACGTGATGGACCTATGTTGAGTGAATATTTGGGTACGCTAAAGCCATGTTCAAAGCAACAACGGAGTGATGTTTCTGAGTAGTATTTGAGGCAGATACTAAAAGAAAACCCCCGAATCAATGCGTCACTATGTGACATGTGTGCTAGACTATTAGCGTGAGGGTCGTGGATTTAATTCCCACCAGAGATTCTGATCTGCTACACTATATTGAGCACAGGGTAGAAGTTATTTAGCTCATATATAATTAAATATAATTTGTAATAAACAAACTAAAATAAAAAAAATTTTCATTATTCTGCGCTTAACTTTATTCTAATCAGCATTGTATTATGGCAATGCAATAATATAGGATGCCATGTGAAAAGCTTAGTACTTTTCATAGATTTTCAACGAATTTTTTAATACAAAGATGCACAACAAATTTCTTTGTATCTCTGAGCATCCCAATTGTTAAAGAAAGAATGCAATGAGCTTGAGTAGTATCACAACTAAATTAAAGAAACTAAGACCAATAGGAGTAGATTACACTGAATTGTATATTTTATTGGCAATGAATTGAATACCATTGTGTCTGATTATTACTTTTGTATTGAAACCTTCGTGAGGCATGTGTAGAATTGCGTTAGCATTAGTTGTTATGGCTTAAATAATTCATAAATCTAAACATTAAATGTTATAATACAAACCAATATTAAAACCTCAATGTATATATTCTGCCATATATTCGTATTCGTATACAATACATTCGAAATGGTATCATTGTTACATACAAATATATACAACTAAATTTGTGTAATATGTGTGCATGCCTTTATGTATCTGTCTCTATGTGATAGTAATTGAACTCAGAGCATAAGTATTATATAATAATATGCTTATGTATGAATAGTGGACGAGGGTCTATTGAAAATGTTAGAATAAAATAATTTTTTAAGAGAATATTGAAATCCTTTCAGCGTTTTGAAAAGCCCCATATTTTAGATCCATTGTGATACCACAATCAATTCTAATTCATGATCAAACATTCTAAAAAGAAAACCGAACCGAATCCAAATTAAATATTGCTATTGCAGCGATCTTTATTCTAGAGACAGTCAGAAAATTAAAGGTGAAAATCTCCTCCTCTTTATGTCAAGAGAAGGGCACTTACACATGAGGTAAACTATAGTCTCTTCTTCCTCATTAGATCCACAGTCCGAATGCCGAGTCTTTCGCCATTTCTACCAAATGGACAGTGGCTCCGGGTAATTGCAACTGTAAGATGAATATACATTCGATTTAAAGACAAAAGTGATTCTTCTTATCCTCTTCTTACCCATACATGTCCACCAGAGTCTAGCAAGATAGTACGTACCCTCCTGCTGTTAGAAAGACTGAATAATATTCAAATAAACTGAGGTAATTGGATACCTATACCCTGTAATAGGACGAATATTAAGAACTCCGTATCACCTGTGGTCAGCTCATCAGCAATCCAATTTCAATCGATATCCCGGAGCCTATATCAGAGTTACCTTTGAATGCTCCAAAATTTCTCTGAGAAATCCTCGGATTAATGGGCAAGAACGAATGTTGAAAATACGTTCATTAGGGTCTTCACGGCAGCATGATTACCGAAATAAATCAACAGATTTTCAGAGAAAATCAACAACCATTGCCTCATTTTCAAAATAATAATGGCCTCCGCATGTAAATCAGAACTGTTATTAAGCCTGATATAAAGCTCTAAGGTCCCTTTGGGAACCTTCGGATCTTCAGTCTAGAAGCCCACAATTGGAATTCTAAAATAGCATTCCTCCGATACTCCCTTCTAACTTTCGTCAAGTATATCATATCACACTTCCTGTCTTCAATTAAGTATTAGATGATGATATCTTTAAGAATAACTCTGTTTGTAATTAATCTTTGATTTATCGATCTCTTTATCGTCTATTGGAAATATTACACTACCAACTTGGCGGTAGTATTTCAGTTACTATGAGCATTATCACTCACTCCCAACAGTTTGAGCCATTCCCCCGGGTAATCCCGTAGCTAATTTCCATTTCATCATACATGGTCATATAATGGCCCCATAAGTCACAATAGAACCACCATATTCGCCATACATGAACATAGAATGGCCCTATAAGTTACGATAGACCCGACCATACTCAATGCTGAAACTACGCCTTACATCATCAAAGATTTTCTTGTAAGCTTTCTGCACATCACTTAGACATGCTGGACCCATTCTAAAATACTATCTATATGAGAACCCGATGCCAGTTTATTATCCTTTACAAGTCTTAAATACTTTACCCTTGGTGTTTTTTATGTTTGAATTCTTAGCATTGTCAGGGCTTTTATTCAAGTACGTTTTAATAAAATTAAAGATTTTCTTCCACAACATAAGATAACAACAAATCTCTTTTCACCATCCGTTTTATTATAAAAGAAGTTACCCTCGTATATCCATACTACCACATACGCATTAAATATGTAATATTTTCAATACATTATTTTCATGTTGTTATTGTGTGTGTGTGTTGGTTTTTTCCTTTTCATATTTGTCGGTGTCTGTATATTGTAGCAACAATTTTATTGTTGCTTGTATCATGTCGCAGCATATGTTGCATAATATGTGTGATATTAACAGTGTTCATATGAGGCAAAATACAGGCGAAAAAAAAGAATAAAAAAACGGAAAAAAATACAAGCAACAGAAACTATAAGAGCAGAAGAAGAAAAAATCGAATCATAAAAGGAACTGAAACTCATACAAATGTATTGAATTGGCATTGTTGGTATGCCTCGCCTTTTTTATTATTGTTGTCGTTGTTGGTGTTGCTGTTATTGTTGGTGCTGTTGTGGAGGCGGTAATAAGAACAATTGTAATTTCTGTGTAGCAATTGCCAATAAGAATGAAAGTTAATGATCCTTTTTGTGGCCAAATATGCAAATTGCAAAGTAATATTCTTAGCAACCATCAACGAAGAACAACGTACAAACTCAAAGCCAAAGCCACAGCAGCAATTCTCATATTCGTTGGCATTTATGCTTGAAGGAAAAGAAAGAAAAGTTGTTGCCAGCATTATTAACAATATCTTGTACTCTTGTATGGCAGCAAGAAACTTATTTTTAAAGCAGGCATTTAAAGAAATTTTATTAAACTTAAAAAGAAAATATTTTTCATTAAAAGAAAAACGAAAATTTATTAAAAGAAAAGAAAAATTAAAAGCCAAAATGAGATTCTTATTTTAAACTCTATTTGCTCTTCCGCTTTTTATATTTTAAGATTTGAGATAATTTTTTATTTTCAAAATTCACTTTAAGCTGACACTCCAATTATTTTTTTTTTTTCATCTCATTGTATACTTTTTTTCATTCAGTCTTATTACAATCGCTTGTTAATGTACCCATATTTAGAGGTTAAACTAATGTCTCCAACAAACTATACCAATGCTAACCACCCACTGTTAAGCTAATGTACTGAAAACGTTTGTTTTATAATAGACATCACGTCTACGACACAGAGATGTCCACGCTTTAGCCCACGAATTGATACAAAGAAGAATCGATTGAAAATATAGGAAAAGTACCAAAGCTTCTCATACCATGTGTGTGTTAATTTTATTGGCGAGTGGCGGTATCTACCGTTTAATGTCTATAGCGTACGACATATTGAGAAACTTTTCATGGCAATTGTATTATACTCCTAGAGTTTTGCCAGAGGGTTTCTGAGTGGTTAAAGTGTTTGATTACATATCCTAGCATTATAAGTAAGAATCACGGCACCAGACTCAACCAGAAAGCCGCTTCACATTTCCATACATGATAAACATAAAGAACTTTTTGCAAAGAAAAGGATTCAATGGAATTTAACTTTAAATCAATACACCGTACTCTTAATCTTACGAAATGATTCTCAGCAAGAATAATTCTAATCAATTTTCTAATGATGGAATGACCATTTTAGTTAACAATTCAGTAAAGGATGTCAAGGAGTAAGAGGTCAAAGACATTCGTCTTTTTTATGGCAACAGCAGGTCATTGACACATGAGATGAAAGATAATCTCTTTGTCCTCCTTAGTGGTACAGCTCCAGCAAAAATGATTTGCCAGAATGGCAAGTTTTTTTGGCATGTCGGCAATCGGTTTATCTGTAACCTGCAACATGTTGGTGATTGGGACCTTCGTGCCGGTACTAGCCAACTCATCCACAATGTCATTTCGAACGATATCCCATGCGTCCGAAAACCCATATAAGAGTTACCTTTGAATGATGTGAGTGAACAAGGACATTGGAAATATGTTTGTTAGGCAGTTAATCACAACCTGACTGTTCGAGTAAATCAAAATATTTTTAAAGGAAAATCCTGCCACATAACAAACATTGCGCCACTTTCGAAATTGCTATGACCTCCGCTTGGAAAACACTGCAGTGGTCAGACAACCTATAAGAAAGTATAATATCAGAACGTATAAGCCGGGTATAAGCCTCAAGAATCCCATTGGGAACCTTTAGATCTTTAAACCAGAAGCTCCTAAAATCGAATGGAAAGCAAACGTATAATCGACCCGAATGTGATCACGTCTTCTCAGAACTGCAGCACGTCCATAATCCACGTTGAGCCAACATATAACCGCATTGAGTCTTACTGCTACTATCTCAGGTCAGGTTGGATTAGATCCAATTGACAAATAATGCGTTGGTTGGAGTGGAACAGAGGGTACTGGCGATCAGGGGAGCTTACTCTCTGCGTACACTGTCTGTGGCAGTTGGCAGTGGCATTGTTGTTTCCACGCCAAACGTTTTGATCGGCTTGTTTTAGAAGAATTTGGAGTATTAATTACATTTGTTTACATAGAATTGTTAAACATTTAGTTTGTATTTAACAACGACATTCTCACACAATTTGAAAATAGACCTCCTTCATTGAATAGTGCATTTTTAGATCCACCCTGCGATAATTTCATCATTGTCGCATTACAAGGGTTAAGGGATTAGTAACTTCTTATTGAAGATACCTCATATAAGTAAATCATTTATCAGCCTGTAATCGTTCTGTAGTGTAGTTAGGCTGTCTTCGCTCACATACTCTTTAATTAAGTATCGTGGATTGTAAGGTACTTCCTGTCCGAAATAAACCACAAACTAGCAGAGCCCTTATGATAATTTCGGAGCAAATAATGCATATAAAAAGTATACTGAATATTCAGTTCAAGCAAAGGTTTCCCCTGCCTGCACACGAATTTATCCCCCAACTCTAGTAAACCTTCGAAAATTAAACAACATCAGCTAAACTTGCACTTGCACTTGCACACGAACATGCCATCGGGCGGGAGGGTTGAGCGTATACAAGTATCAGATTTCAATGGAACACACAATTTTGGTGTAAGTGTCACCGCATTAAATGAGCAAAATGTTGTAAAGAAATTAAGTAATGTTGAGGGGGGGTGGGTAGGAGAGTATACGGGGCATAGGAGCCAAATACATGTACGTACCCTTAAAGTCTATAAAATGGTAAACAGTTTAGGCTTAGGTCGTTGTCATTTCACGATAACTGCAATGAACAAACGAGACACAACTCATGACACCGCACGAAATTGACTTTTTCAACGTTTAAGAATTGTGGAAAATTCATAAAAAAAAACGAACGTCGCACAAATTGTTGCAACAAACGCTGTATAAAGAGACAAAAGCATGTACGGGCTATTTAAACTCTGCCTTTCGGATAGACAGTGCGGTAGTGGCAGTCTAAACTCTTAAATGTGGGTGTAGGGTTCGTATGTGTACGTGTAAGTGAATCATTGTTTAATAACATTGCAGACGAAAATGAGTGCAAAAAGTCATTACCACCATATTGTTCTATTAGTAACACCAAAATACGCACATATATACACACACACACTCATAATTTTGTAGGTTTAAAGTGCAAAAACATTATAAAATTGGTAGGAAGAGAAAAAAAGCATTAAAATTTGAAGAAAAAACATAAAACAAGCATGAATGAACACATCATAGCTGATGGTGTTAACATTTGCATCAAATTCGTACACAGACATACATACACTTGCACGCAGACAGTTTTTTATACAACTATTTTGGTTATTTCAGTTTAAATTCAAATATAAAATGTATGTGTGTTACTAAGTTTTACACTGATACCTCTGTGAACCAAATTTCATTTAAATATTCCTCTGTCCGCTTGGAAGCATAGAAAAATACAATATTTTTTTAGTGATTTTGCCATCAAAAGTTTCGGAAATCTATTGTTCGGAATCGACTTAAAACTGTATGGGTGGTGTAAGAATGGAAGTTTTAATATTGAATGCGAGGTGCAAAGTAGTTTAAAGCTCCACTAAAAACAATGAAAATTAGTTTGCTCCCACATCATACGTTATTTGGTTACAAATTTGAAAGGAGCTTTATTGAAGGAAATATGTTCTAATTTGGTTAATTGCATTTTGTCGTATTCCAAATATTCTGAGTTTCCTACGCAACAAAATAATCCAATTGCATTTTATTGACTTCTAGGGGATTTTAAATTTACACCACTAAGAGAGCTTTGCAGAGATGTCGCAACAAGTTATAGTCTGTGGGAGAATGAGCCATACCATGTGGTGTATTAATCAAAAATGCATAGCAAAGTCTGGCATTACTATTATGAATACTACACCTTTTCTGTTGATCAGTTTCAGCCTTTTTGATTAAATTTCTAGGTTTAAATGCATTAATAATGAGTAGGCCAACTGTGAAGTTACATCTAACTTCATCCACAATCGTTTTCCAATACGATTGTCACATATGATCAATATTTTTACAGTCCTCGTTTCGCAACTTGAATTTCAAGCAAAAATTCGTTCCATGAAAGTCTCTAGGGTTAATTTATGTCGAGCTTTGTAGTGTCTCCAGCTTTCTTTCAATACCTAATGAATGTCTAGTTCTCTTGAAACATCCACGCTGCTTATGCCTTGGTCTCTCTCAAAATGTTTTGGTGTTGTTTTCCCAGTTACAGCATAGTGTCCGCCAAGTTTTTCAAACAGCTTGCTATCTATTTTTACCGTTTTTATGATAGAAAAGCAAAATAATGTTTCGAATTTTCAGTCATATTTAAGCTTTAATACTTTCTTACTTATTTAATTGGTCATTACTATGCTTAGTCTTGACTAAAACCTAGCTTTCCACACTACTTATGCTGTGTGTGTTAATTCTATCCATTAATGGCTGGGCCCACATTTTACAGCCGACTCTGGCAATTTGGCAATTTTCCTTTGTTAGAAGTCCGCTGAGGGGAAGTCGCTGAAGAAATATTTTTTATATTTCGTTTTGTTGATGTCTGAGCTGGGGTGTGAACCAAGGGCTTGTGTCTAACAGCTCAACACACCACCTACTAGGCTACGGCTACTTCGTTATAAACTTTTTATAAAATAATGAGGCTTCAAAAATGGCTTGCAATAAAGTTATGCACAACATATGACCTCTTTAAGAAGTTATATTACCTTTTAGCATGCTATCACCTGTCGGATGTAATTGGTATTACCAGACATATTATCTTTTTGAATCATCAGCCGACAGTTTTTATTTACACTTAACGGAAATGCGGTTTTTTAAGTAGGGAGGTTAGATTAGGTGGCGGACGCTTAAAAAGACAGAGGTCCCACTTAAGACAGCATTTAGGCCTATTGTGATACCACAATTAATTCTACCCGAGTGTCAACTATCCCCTAGAGAAAACAATTCCGAGTCGAAAATAAATCTTGATATGGCAGAAATCTTTGCATTAGAGAAGTCGGTTAGCGAAGTCAGAAAATTATTCGTCTCTATATGACAAGAGCAGGGCACTGACACATAAGGTGAAAGATAGTTACTTCCTCCTCCTCACACCTATTGCTCCTGCAATAAGATGTTAGTTAGAATGCTGAGTCTTTCGACAAGCCAACCAAAAAGACCATGCCCCAAAAGGATCGCTATTCTGTGATGGATGTCCATACGATTTAAGGACAGAAGTGAGTCTACGGAAACTCTTTGCTAGTTTCTTCCTAATTTGACAGAGTTTTAAACAGTTTTATTTTCTTTTCTTTTAGAGATGGATAAAGATTTTTTAAAGGAATTTATTTCATACTTTACAAAACAGGAAAAAGCTTCTTAATCGCCTTAGCTTGTCGTATTTTAAATATTTCTCTAACACTTGAAGTGTTCACTTAGTCGAAAGTGTTTTCACCTCCCCCTCCAATTGTTCACATGTTGGTAGATATTCAAAGTTAATAAGTAATATCTGTAACAACTACAACTACGACATTATTGGCTTTAATGTCACAGCCACAATATGCTATCCCAGTGAAAGATACATACATAGACGGACATGCATTGAACCCATAGACATGACAAAACTCCATTAGACAAACAGACAGACTGTGAACGAGTAGTTACACAGACTGAGTCATTTATAAAATTTACACACTCAAGCGAAAAGAATTTTATATCAAGGCTATGGCATAAAGGGAGCTATTAGAAACCTACACTCCTCCTTCACCCACTAATACATGAAATGTTGGTGCCACAATTTAAGAGAGACTGATGCTGGAATTGTATTAAAAAAAAAGCTAAGAATCTGGAAAAAAAAACGATTTAGCTAGACAATGTTCATGTTATTAAATGTTAATGTCAAAGTAGTTGTAGTTCAAAATTTTTGGCTTGTTCCAATAGATCTCTTCCACAAAAAAATTTATGTCTAATGTGATATTGAAATATTACAGTGGGAAAGAAAATTTTATACCCAATGAAATATAATTTGTGAAATTAAATCTACATGATATAGAAAATAAATTGTGTCTAGCAATTGAATGATGCATTCCAATTAAACATTATTTTACCTTCACACATATCTTTGAATAGCAATTAAAAGTGAAAAATGTTTGCAATTTTTAATTTCACTGTATGTATACTGTATGTATAATATGTAAGTAATTGTTTCAATCCGTTTGCCGCTTACAAACACTTATATGCTTTGCCATTATCATTATCATCATGGATGACGTCCTCGCTCTCGTTGTCGTTGTCGTTGCCGTTGCCGTTGTTGCAGTCATCATTATTATTGATGTCACATTATTGTCATGTCGTGCGCTAAAATAAAGTGTCAGTCAGTCTATGCGATATATTTTCATTGTTTCTTCTTCTCCTCCATCATCAACGTTCTTTTTTTGTTTTTGTTTTCGTTGCCGTTGGTTTTTTTTCAACTGTTTTAGACAAGATACTTTTTATTTGTGTTTAACATATGCCAAGGATATTAAACATGTCAAACTGTTTATTATTGCATGTGAATGTGTAGATGGATATTCTGTATGCTCTTCTAACAACATTGCAGGGAACAATGGAAAGGCTGGTCTTAATTTTTTTTTCTCAATGAAAGTTTAAATTTTGAACTTGAAGTAGAGTATGAAATAGAGAAAAAAATGTACAATAAAATGTAGAAAATTTAATTCAACAGTTTGACTACAAACCCCTTGTAATAATTAATGAAACAAAGTTGAAGTAAAATTGCGTCTTTATGAGGTATTAAAATTAACTCAAGTCGCTCAGACCAGAATTTTGTTAAACCCACTGTAAAATCCAATTTTAGCTTAAGATTTGCTTTTCATTAGTGTTGTCATCATCTGAGTAGTATGTATAAGCGTACCTCATGTGGTGCATCCAAAGTCTTTGAAATCCCATCCAGAAAAAACTGTTGTGATGTACAGACTGATACATTTTTAGATAAATGAATTATAGATTTCTTAATAAAATTCCGAACGTTTTAAGCAACCAAAACGTTGTAGCCTTTACATTATAAAAGAAATATTCTGATCTATATAAGATTGTGTTAGTGATACACTGACACAGTTAGCGTACACTGATCTAGAACATATGAAGGCCTAATGTAATAGTTGTTGTTTGATAAAATGAGTTAAAAGTTATCAGATTATTGCAGTTCATACACTGAATTGTGTTGGTATTGAAAAATTTATTGTGGTAGCGAAAAGAACGTTAGTGGGAGAAGACGAATATTACCAATCCATATTCTATTAGACCTTCGTCCTTTATTTTCTTTTATATTTATTTTCATTCCTTTAAGGATCGTAAGGCTGTAAAAACTTAGCTCAAAAAGAAGCGTGTTAATTGTTGATGTATTGATATCTGGGAAGTCTAAGAGTATTCGATTCTATAGTCAAAATCAGAGATTAGCAATGAGTATTCAAAAAGATGAGTAGATTCGAATCATGCTCATAATTATGGATACTTATACGCATTCATACTTATTTTAATATCATACTCATACTACTCATATTCAAAGTTTGAACAGCTCATCGTACTCATACTTAACAAAACGCATGATATTGTTGATTTCGACTCTCCTTTACTCAATATTTGCAAGAATCACAAAATAAGTATGATTCGCGTACGAACACTACAATACTCACTGGAAGGTTTTGAGTTTGCTTGGCTTACTGTTTTTGTCGATTTTTTTTTTTTTTTTTTTGTAAATGCAACAACAACAACGACTGTAAATTTTGATGAATGATTCGAATCACTGGAATTATTATAAGTATGTTTCTAAATTTATAAATCTGAATGAGTAGGCGTATGAATCAAACTTATTTCAAATGTCATGAGTTTGATGTCAACGTTGCAACCAGTACTTATAAATCAATGTTGTTGTGAGTACGAATGAATCAGAGTAGTTGAATTTCAATACTGTTGACTCACTCATACTCAAAATTTCATGAGTACTTAAGTGTACCGAAAAAACGATTCATTGCTGATCTCTGGTCACAATGCATAAATAATAGCGTTGGAATGAAGTGGAGTTAGTGTGCTTGATAGAGCAACCCGCTGGAAACACCAAAATCTACAATTAAATGGTCAACTACAAGTATAGAAAGATGTACGACAGGAAAGTGTTCTCCAAACACTTTTTCTTAAAATCATTTTCAGCACTTGGATAATCCTCAAGGTTATAGAGGCACCATGCCGGCACTTTAGGGCCACCTCGGCATCCTTGTCCAGCTTAAGTTTCCGAGTAAGTGCCACAACAGTAACACAGGAGCTTTTTATATAAATGCCTGCACAATAGAGAAGGAACAGACCTTTTGCTATCTAGGTTGGATAGTATCGACTAAAAGTGGAACTGCTGAAGATACAAAATCCTAATCAACAAAGACCGAATGATTTCAAGCGATTAAGCTGCATCACTTGTAGTGGCATGTTTAAGTAAAAAAATTTGTTGAAAATATGACTCAGTTTTGTTTGAGTGCGTAATGGTATAAAGAAAGTACCCTCCTTAGGCTACGCTTCAACGGACTACTAGACGGCACCAAAAAGCAGGTTAGGCCCAGTAACAAAAATTAAATTCAAGGCCGGTAAGTATAATGGCAAAAGGCAAGAGGACATATAGCAAATCTTAGTATAGTGCAGAGAATAGTAAAAGAAAGTATGAAAACATATTTCTGTTATGAATTATGAGGTCCAGAGATACATTTTTTTTTATCTACTTACTACCTAGTGGATCAATCATAGGGACACAATACAGAATTATGGCGGAACCGCTGATAATTGTATTAAAACTCTACTAATTCCTTTCAATGGAAACCCGTGCAAGTATTTCGACCAATCGAAATACGGCAAATTGGTGAGAAACGCAGAAAGTCTAATACGAAAGAAGAAGGAAGATCTGACTACAATTCCTGCCCGTCATGTCTAAAATTAACACACACAACATGAGTGTGCGAGCAGCTAGGTCGTAATCCTGACTGAAATGTTATGTATGTATGTATGCATATAAGATGGTACATATTAAGTAGTCGCCGTAGTCTAGTGGGTAGTGTGTTCGTTTATTAGACGAAAATCTCGGGTTCGAGCCCCAGGCCAGACATCAAAACGAAATATGGTCTTTTGATCTTTTCTAATATTCATTAAATTTTATAAAAACTTGTTACACAGCTTTTAAATCATAATAAATTATTAAGCAACTTAAAAAGGGTTCACTATAAATTTCAATCTCCTGCTACTAAACACTTGAATATTTAAAATATTCCCAAAAAAATTCCCAACTAAAATTCTGCTGCCGCTTGCTTGAAATAATTCATGCAAATAACATTAAAATTTATTCTTGAAAAAAAAAATAAATAAAACTCCAAGAGTGCATTTGTATTAAGGATTTTTCCATTTAATGATTTTACGTTGTAATGATATTTTATTGGCAAATAAAATGAAAAGAAAAAAATTACAAATATTATTTGTCCATAGTAGACCACACAGTTGTCAAAAACACAACACTCTCGTATACGCGTAGGCAGAACTTTTCTAAATTATTAACATTTAAAAGCCTTTTTATGGTCAAGCATACATTTATATGTGTATGTGTACATGTATAGGTTTGTGTATGTGTATTTAAAAATTTATGGCTTTTTTTGAACAGATGGCATAAATAATTTGCCATCATCTCTAAATAGCTCACCATGAAATCAATTTCGTATTTCGTTTAAATATTCCTACAAAATACACTTCCAATCCCAACAACACCAATAACAATTCATTAAATTTTAAACAAATACAATACGATGTATAGTAAATAGAACAGAGCATAAACATAAAAATAAAAACTATTAATAAAAATAAATTGAATTAAAAACTAAAAACATACTAAAGGACAAATACCCACACTAGTATGCACACATAATAAGTAATAAATTCGAACAATAGAAAAGGATACCAATTTATACACTTGTATTGGAGATTTTGTTTTCAAACACATGTCACTTGTTGTGTATTCAGTATACAGTGTTGGACAAAAGTGATGACAAACAAAAAGATTTACAGCTCATTAAAAGTTTCGACACTTATTTTCCATTTATACTTCGAGTGCTTCTACCTATAAATGCAAAATAAAAGTAAGTTAACGTTAAAATGGTGCAATAAGTTCCTGGCTTATGGCTTATTAGATTACGAACTCTTTGTAAAATCTTTAAAGTGTTTCTACTCAAGTATCAGAACTAGAGCTTTTATATCTTTAATAGTGTCAAAACTCTTCTGTAAAGTGGCAGTGGTGATTTTTCAATGGATGCTCAATGGAAGGGTAGATAAAGATAGGCAAAGACTCTTCTCAAATCAAGTGGATACGAGGCAATCGAATACATACAAATGGATACAAAATTCCTATAACTGGTGATCAAAGTTGTGTTTACAACTCTATCTTAGCAGATTTCAGAGTAAACAAATTGTCATGAAAAGTTTCTAAAAATTTATCGTCGAAATCGACTTTAAACTGTAGGTTCCACCACACATGTATAAAATGAACGCATACAAACATAATTGGTGTGAGAAGATAGATCGTAATCCTGGCTAAAAGGTCGTAATGACCAATTATGTATGCATGAGTGTATGTATGTATTAGCAGGGCACTATAGATGCAGAGTAAATTTTTTCTGAACGGGGCATGTCTTGAGTCTAACATGTAGGTCCGCTAACGCTGAGAGCGAATCATCGCAGGTTATTCTTTGAACCTGTGAGACATTAATCCATCCCATATGAAACAGCTGAGTGCATTCCAAAAGCTGTGCAGTGAATTGGCACTCTTGATACCAAGCAGTATCCTGCGGTTCATCAGAATAATAGATTTGGAGTAGACATTATAGGGATACTCCATAAATTATGAGGGGAGTACAATAGACTGAATGCACGCAGTACTAAGTACATCTTCATCACTTTATTCTTCATATCGTTGTTACATCTACCAAAATTGCATCATCTAAGGCACTGGATGAATCCATACAGAGACGGATGAACTGCCCGATTACTGTAGTATAGTACTATTCGAACTAAAATAATGACGATAAAAATTACCGTTATGTAAAACTGGTATCTGAGTGTTATACTCACACTTAAAGAAAGTAAAGTCATCATTTGATTCTCAGAAAATCTGCACACCACCTCTAAAGTTGTCCCAGAATGCTGAGTTTCTCTAGACAAGAAGAAGAGGTATTTGAAAATGGTTTCCTAGATACAGGCACATTGAGGACAACCAGACTTTCATACTTATAAAAGCCGGCGTAATAGAAAATTCTATTGAATTTATATATGACATCGGCAATCGGTAAGAAATATATACATAAGCAAATACATAATCGGTCATTACAACCCTTCAGTTAGGATTACATCCCAGCTTCTCACACCGCTTATGTGAGAAACATTTCATGGCAATTTTTATTTATTCTCAGCGTCTTTGCCAGAAATTTACTGAGAGAAGAATGTTTTCATTTTTGTGGAAAATTCAATATATTTGCTCTTCATTGTATTCCACACTATATTCATTACTTTCGAACATGTTTAATTAAGGATGGAGTGTATCTGTTTTTATAGCTCAAATTGCCTTTTTTAGATTCTCTTTTTTTTGTCAGAAAAGTCATAAAATCAACCAAACAATCATTAAATTTTAACCAAATGATTAAATATTTCATTTCCACTAATACTCTGCTTATTATTGTTCAACATAATCGTAGTCACCCCCTCTTATCTCTCTCTCTCACCCTTCACCAGTTATTGTTCATTTTAATGCTTGTAACTTACAACAGCACTAAATTATACATGATGTCACATAATGTTGTTGTATCATCATCATCATTGTCTGTATGTCTGTCTTCCTATCTATGTTTGTTGCTCTGTCTGTCTATTCTATTTATTCGATTACAAACACTAATTAAAATCGGATATCCCTTAGTACGCTTGTTTCCCTTCGTCTGCTGTCGTCCTGTGAATGTCACAAAATATTATTTTATTTGAGAATTTTTTCTAATTTTCTTTTTTTTTCATTATTTTTAGAAAATTTTATTAGTGGTGAGTAAAATCATTTTGCGGATACATTTACATTCAATGTTAGTGGTTTATTATTGTTATATTCGTTATTGTTGTTGTTGTTAAACATTTTGAATTTTAGAAAAAAAAAAATAACAGTAAAACTCAACTTAAGGGTTGTATTCATTATTTTAATTATTGTTGTAACTGTATTATTGCTGTTTGTTTGTTGTTGTTGTCTTATTTGTTTTCTCATTTCTCCATTCAGCACGAATTATCGTTGTTTTTATCGTTAAAGTTTTTAAGTGTTAAAATTTAATGACTTGACATTTTCAATTAAAACACTTTTTATACGCGTATTTACAACAATATTTTTTTTTGTTGAGACTGTTAAACTGTTGTAAATATTTCGCTTAAATCCATTAAAACTGTATTAGTCGATTAATATCTGCTAAAAATTGATAGTGGGCGGGGATGGGGGAATGTATGCTTACCGATGACTGGTATAAATTAAGTTCAAACATATTTTGGTTGACAAATTTGCAAATTTGTCTGTAAATTTAAGGTTTTCAAATGAGGACTAGTATACGAGATGTATTCAGAAATTACTACTGTAAATTAGGAATAACTTCAGCTGTGAATTCTTATAAATCTTCTATTTTTCTAAGCGGTTGGGATTGCATTTCTTGGCTGTATCGAGAAGACTATAAATTGGAAAATTAAACACAACGTTGATTGAGATCCACACCTATTTACATACATACATAAATGGCCATTACAATCCTTCAGTCGGGATTACGGCCTAGCTTTTCAGACCACTCATGTTGTGTGCGTTAATTTTATACGTGAATGGCGGGACCTACAATTTAGTCTACTCCGAACGACAGATTTTTGAGAAACTGTTTTCATGGCCATTTTATTTACTTTCAGAGTTTTTGCCAGAAATCTGCTGAGAGAAAAATCGCCGAAAAAATATTTTTTTTTTTCATATTGCCTTTTGATGTATGTTTTGAAGCCAACACTATACCTATTAGACTACGGCGACTTCACCTATTTACGACTTCCTAATATGGTAGTCTTCGGGGTGACATGGACTGGCATGAATCGGGCCTTAGCCATACGAAGATACTTGAAGAACTTAGGATTTTCGGAAGCAGTGACTACATGACGCGATATGACATGCCGCGATATGACATGCCGATGAATTTTAGAGCATCCATTCTGGAAATTGAGGACTGAAGAAATGATGAGGCGCACCTTTCAAGAGACTCCGTACAATTTTACACCTATGGCTCCAAACTGAAGAAAGCCGTTTTGTATGGAATTTATTCGGAATCAATCAGAATATCCTAGTCTATAAGGCTGCAGAACATATTGTGTATACAGGAAGGCACAGTGGTTTAAAAAATTACAATTTCCGACTGGAGTGATGTTTTTTGAAATAAATTTACTATTATTTCCGTATTTTCTTTCTCTTTCCAGTTAAATTGCACAGTGTACGAGCTATGTTTTAAAGCGTTTAAAACAAAAACAAAGTTAAACTAATGAAAACACTGAAATAACGATTTTTGAAGTTAGCATATGTATAAGAGCGTTTCGTTCTTAATTTTGAATTGTTCAAGCAGAAATGTGGGCAATTTAGGCTGCCATCACAATTATTGTGGGCAAAAATGTTCACAGGCGGAAAATCACCATACTTTCCGATACCCAAGCGGCTATCAGGGCATTGGATTTTAATGTAATGAACTCCAGGACTGCCACTCCTGTCGCAGATGTCTTAACGAGTTGGCGAATCGATATGATGTTTTTGTCATATGGACATTCCAGGTAGCTGAACAGCACGTGAGCTGGCCAAAAAGGACACGCTCATCGAATTCTCTGATGAATTCTCTACATTAGGCATCTCTTTTGGTACCTAAAAGCTTATAATTGACAATGAAATCGATGACCTTATCAACAGTAGATGAGCAGCTTCGGACACGGGCAGAACGGCGTAGAAAATCCGGCCAAGGCTAGATAAGAGGTGCTCGGCGGCTCTGCTTAAACTCAAAAGAAGTAGGTTCAGCCCTGTGATCGAGGTTATTACCGGGCATTGTATTAAAGGAACGCATGCGAGGCGCATTGTTCTTAGACACCTTGCAAATGATTTCTTCCGAAGCTGAGGAGATGAGAAAGAGGATGAGGTATTTGGTCAGAGAAGAAAGAGGCACCTGGTTGCCTACTGCATGGATGATCTGGATGAACTGTCATGCATGGATATTGGCAGTCTGAGTCGCTTCATCGGAAGCTCCGATTAGTTCGTAGACTAGGGGAGAATGTGAAATTGTGTGTCCGATCATGACTCCATCGAGGGGATTGCCACTTCTACCTACCTATCTAATATGGTAGTGCTGGTGATAAATTGAATACAATAGAAGAGACACCGATAGCTGGAAACTCAACTTTGTGGCTGAGAATAAAATGCTCAATAGATTGGGTACCATATGGCAATTGCTCTATACTGCTAGACACATAAATTCAATATTAAAAATAGTACCACATTTTTCTACTATAGATTCAGCTTCTAAAGCAAAGCAATCTCCCTTCATAAGGAAATTATATAGATAGAGGTTCATATTTATAGTTCTAAATCGAAGATCGGTGATGGTAGTGGCTTTTGAATTATATTGGATTGAGGGCACGTTGAAGTCGCCGTGGTCTAGCGGATAGTTTGTTGGCTTATTGGGGCTCGTGCGGGCTCGGTTCAAACCCCAAGTCAAATTTCTTCAACAAAACGAAATACGATATACTTCTCATCAAATTTCTGCCATAAACTCTGAGAGTAAATGAAATTGCCATGAAAAGTTTCTAAAAAATCTGTCATTCGGAGTCAACTTAAACCTGTAGGGCCCCCCACTCATGTATAAAATTAGCACACACAACATAAACCTTCTCTAACTTCCAACTCTGATGAGAACAGTGTATATTTTGAATAATTTTATTTATTTTGCCTACTTACTTCATTTGCTATTACAATACAAGGTACGGCCTGCCTTCTCTCACCATCCATGCATTAATTTTATTCATGTATGGCGGGATCTACAGTTTAACGTTGACTTCGAACGACAGCATTTCATGGCACTTACTCTCAGTACTTTTGCCAGAAGATTGCTGAGGATAAGTCGGGGAAATACTCTTTTTTCTCATTTTCTCTTTCACAAGATGAACTTACAAGCTCTCGTCTAGTAAGTCAGCAAGACTACCTACTAGACTATGGGCAATCGCAGTGGTTTACGCAATGTAAAGAATTTCTCTTTTCAGAAGTTATTTTTAATAATACATATACCAACTACTAAATTCATAACAATGACCGTATGATTCAAATATTGTAGCAGTACAGAATGATACTCGCAGTCTACAGCCTTTACCTTACTCTTTAGTCTCTCCAGACATGTGTATGTTATTATTTTATACGTTTTGTATAACAATTTATTGTCTTCTTTCAAAAGTTTTAAAAGAATTTCGTATTAATATTTTATAAGTTACGAAAATAACATTGTATTTATAAAACTAGAAATATTTATTAATCTTATTTATCGGAGAACATAGTTTTTTGAATTTTCTTTTGAAAAGCTTGTAATACAATGGCTGGCTACAAATATTGTTTCATATTCAATCAGCCTCAATGCAATATCAATCAATTGTTATGATTTTTGTTTCTCTTTAGTTTTTAAAGTAATTCCTTTAGAGGTACTTTTTTAACACAAGCGAATCAGTTGCTACTTATCATCTGCAGTGGCCTTTCAGATGATGGCCCTGGAGAAGACTACAAAAGTATAATTTCTAAGTAGAAAACTTTCGAGGTGGAAAAATGTTAGACTTCTGGATGAAATGAAGTCACAAAAAACAGAAATAAAATATCGAGAAATATCAATCGATGTTAAATTGACATGAAGGGCTCATATGCCATAACGATATCGCATTCCCAGAAGGTTTGCAGGGAAATTCTGGAGGTGTAGCCAAGAATTATACACCAGATGTATCCTCTGATGGTCTGATGGTCTATGGTGCCCTTATCTGAGAAGATAGAACAAATCTGAAAACAGCCCAAATAGCGTTGGGCAGAGGTGCAGAGACTAGTTGTTGTTGGTATAACATGGAGAATAAAAACTTATTTGTTGGCAGCCCTGGAAGCTGACTCAGATTTATGTTCGCTGCATATGGTAGTAAACGCCAGAGCTTTGGAAACTGTGGTTAGAATAATGGAAGACAAGTTTTTCTTGATACTCGTTAGGCAATTTCATAATTTAATGAACTTAGAGGATGACAGTTAACTGCTTAACTGCCATCTTAACAGAAACAGTAGAACTTATTATTAAAAATGAAGGAAGTAAACTAAAAGCTACATTCTCTTTTAAAAGAGTGACCAGTTTTTTTTAGTATAGGGATGATTCAAGAAGAGATCTGGGACAGAAGTGGCAGAATTTAGAATTAGAAGAATATAGTCCGAGCACATTCTGAAACTCGTGTGTATTTTCCAAGCAAAAGTCTATGCCATCGAAAGATGCACTCAATTCATATTGGATAGGAGGTACAGAAGATAGTACTGACCAGAAAAGCTGATTCGGTTGAATAGGAACAAGCAGGCCTTCCTCGCTACTGTGGGTGCAGATATTTCGATTGGTATACTCAACAAAAGGTGTGATAAAGAGAGGCAAAGATTAATTTCTGATCAAACGTGTTTAAGGTAAACAAAACTAGATTACAATAGCAAGACATTTGATTTATGCATTAAGCTATCTAGAAATTACCCGAAGTTAGTAATCTGCCTTTTGAGAGGGCAGTGTAAACTCAAAGTACTTATTCAGAAAATGGATTACATCGCACCCAACATGTAAATTTTGCGATTAAGAAAATGTATTATCAGAATGCATTTTTGAAACTTGTGAGGCACTACTGCCTCTCGCAAGAAAATACTTGGGAGCATCAACCCAAAATAGCGCATAATGGAACACACTCTCAGAGATTACAGCGACAAAAAAATTGTATTTTGAACATAACTTTCTTCACAACCTGTGATATTTAATCCTTTCTCAAATTTTAACATTTCTAAAGCATTGGTGTTTCTTGTATGATTCATATTAAGGCCCTTTTACTTGTAAATATTTTAAATTAAATACCTCCACATGATTTACCCCATGTATTGGTTCTATAATTTTAAATGCACATGAAGCACATAAACGGAATATCAATGCAATAAATATTTATTTTACTTTTTCCCATGGATTTTATTTTCTTTGTATAGCATTTTGCATTTCTATGATTTTTAGAATACGAAAACATATTTCGTTTTTTTTTTTTATTTACAACAATATTTTCAAATATTATTTGTAACACCAAAAATTTGTTTATACTGCACAGCTGTTACAACAGGGAATAAAAGAAGGATCAAAATTGGTAGAAAAAAAATTTAAGTTTCTTTGGTTGAAGGGGACTTTGTGATGCACTTTAAAAGAAAAAGTTTATAGATTCTGCAATTTTAATTGAAACAAAGTAAGAAATATTAATTATTGAGTCACCACGAATTCATGTGGTCTCATACTGGACTGGCTGAAAGTTTGAGATTTTTAAAACATCATTAAAATGAAGTGGATTTGCTTGGATTTATCAAATACCACGAAATAAAAATTAAATTAATAATTAAATAAAATTGCCATGAAAAGTTTCTCTCTTTAAACTTTATCCACTCATCGTTAAAATTAGCAAGCACACTCAACACGGCTGGTGTGAGAAGCTAGGTCATAATCCTGCCTAAAATGTAGTAATGACCAACGTAGTGAGTAAATAAAGTCTCAAAGCTTTCGGTCTACATGTGAAGTATAGAACTTTTTAAAAGGCTTATCATTTTTGCTAGTTGGCTTAAGCAAAAACATACACTAAAACTAAAATACTTTCATTACCAGAGAGTTCAGCAATGTTTTGCTTTAAGACAACAATAAACCCATGCCATTTTATGAATTTTTAAAAAGACCTCTGGTGGAAATATCTTCAATTTTAGACTATGAAGAGACTACGGTCTCAGTTACCCAATACTTTAGAATCGTTAATGAAGAAACCTATCCCTGAATGCTGATCCGTGAAAATTAAAATACTTTCTGTTAAGTAAGTGCCACTCAACAAACTGCCTAATATTCTAATTGTGTACATTGTTTATGTTATTCCCTCTGGATGCCAGAAATCAAGAGAGATCCTTGATCAAACTTTGTCAAACACTTTAACCACTTCTTTACTCCCTGAGACTTTCAAACGGAAGCATTGAATGACGTAACGAAGATCGATTTTTCTAAATTTGTCATTGTGATTGTTTACTTTTAACGCTTAAAGAAAATAATAAACAATGCACAGAGGTATGGTTCTATACAACTTTGTGAAAAGAGGAGTGTTGTTCGACCCTTGATAGTTGGCACTGAACTTTATTTATTTTCTTAATTGGTCACTACGCTCATACAATTCTAATCGTATAAAATTGCTCATATGCCAGTATAAGAAAATATCAGAAAATATACAAAATTTGTTCAATGAGTGGTAAAAGTAAAACTAAAAAACGGTGGAATTTTTGTTTGTTTGCTAAGTTCATAGAAGAGAGTGTTCTCGTTACTATAAGTTTCTGGAAAAAGACTTCTATTTTTTTTTTTAATTGAAAATTTAAAATTTGAATTCAACATGGATTTCGTAGTCCTGCCTAAAAGTTTGTAATGACCAATTAAGTAAGTAAGTAAATCTTATAAGACTCATATCCCCTAAACTATATATACAATCTAAATAATTAAATTTTTTTAATTAATGAAGGAGGTGCTGTGTTAAAAACTACATAAAACTGTAATCATTTTCGAAGCATTTGCTATTGAGATGAAAAAAAAAGTTCATCATTTTTTTTTACAACATTTATGCCACTTCATTAGGTTTCTTCCTGGACAAAAAATTACATTTTGCTCACGCAAATTATGGTTTTTCTTAGACAAACACTTCTCTATGAAACGACTTTGACCATCAAGGCTGTTTCGTTCTGCTGTGTCAGACATCATAACGAACCCATAATACCCACTTAGAAATGTTAACTCTTTTATATTGCCTTATTAACTATTACATCGAAATAATAGATATTGGCGCGCCTTATTCCACTTACTCGCACTCAAAGTAGTGCAGTATGCAAATCTGAATAAAATTCCCAACTTTTTTCACTCTTTGCTTTTTTTTTTGTTTCTTTTTCGCTCAAGTCAAAAAACAATTTTTCATATGATTTTCAAATATTTTGCAATTTTTTACAATTTTTACGAAAAATCATTCCATATGTTTTTAATTTTTTTTTCTTTTTTTTTTTTTCTAAAGCTGCATACAATTGCCATGTTTATGGATGTGTGAGAGTGACAGAGAGAGAGAGAAAGAGTGAGAGAGAAATTGTTTTTATTGGTGACATTTCTGTGTGGAAAATATTTTGTATTTTTGTATTATTTTGTGTCTGATTTCCATTAATCAAATGTCAAACTGTTAGTTCTATGAAATTCAACAATTTTTATTAGATTATATTGATTTAAGCATGTATAACCATTTATTTATTTACGACTGTATTGGTGGGCATTACTCTGTCATACGTACAGTATACGTATGTATGTATGTATGTATATATGAATTTGGAAAGGGAAATTGTTGATATTTCTATGTGTGAGTAGATTTAAGTATGCATGTGTGTGTGTGTGTAAGAGGAAATAAGTGCTTATTTTGACATTAATTCGTTTTATTGTTATTGAGCGGAAAATTCAATTTAATTTTTCTATTTTTTTTATAAGAAATCATTCACAATGAAGGGGATTTGATTTCGGCAATATTTTTATGTATGTATGTATGTTAGTGTGATGAATTTTATAAATCGTTCATTAATCATAATTAAAGGGAATTATTTGTTTCAAAATACAATCATGGGCATCGTTTT
Organism: Sarcophaga rosellei; assembly: GCA_930367235.1. Lineage (NCBI taxonomy): Eukaryota > Metazoa > Arthropoda > Insecta > Diptera > Sarcophagidae > Sarcophaga > Sarcophaga rosellei. Next base: position 81,994,310 of record OV884018.1, read on the forward strand.
TTATTGCCATTTAAGAAGCATATGGCTTCCACAGAGCATATCCATTCGACTTGTACGGTTTGTTGCTGTTATCTGTACTTTGGCTCCTTGTGTCTTAAATATTCCAATTTATACCTAAATAAATTGCAAAATTTTCGGGTTTACTCCTGAATGCATTATTGCTTCTTGCATCAATTTACTTCAGCATGTGTTCCTGGTTGGCTATTTGATTGTTCGATGTATGACCCTGCGGCACTTATTGATTTATCGAAACTAATCGGGTGTTATTTTCGAACAACACACTAGATTTCAATCAAACGTTGTATGTTCTAGGATAGGTTCGTCGAGATATTATTTTACTATCATCATAATGCTGTCGGTTTGTTAAGCCTGGTTTTTGTTTATTTTTCTACGTCGCCATTCGTTGTTAGAAGATTCGTCATTTGGGTCTAGTTTTAGTTGGGGTGTCCGGAGCTATTTGCTTGTCACAGTCGTCGTCTTTATCAGCTCGGAAGAAAAGGGTTCCAAAATCGTTGAACACGCTTTAGTACTTGGGAAACCTATAGAATAAGCCAATACAATCTCGTAAACATGCAATTCCAATGAAATTGGATTCTGCCTGAAACTTATGATTATTTGCGTACTTGGTTTGAGAAAGCCAGACAACAGACTTCACCTTTACTTGCCATTTAATGGTGCCTGATGCTATCACTATACTCATCAGGGTTTCATCGCATATAAATTACAATTCGATGCCGACAGTGGGACTTCGGATGCTATGAACCATTTTCCCATGATTTTAGATTGGAAAATAAGGAGGATTTACTTTATATGGCGACTGCCAGACTTATAAAAACTTCAGCTCTGTAAGAGTCAAAACCTAGACTATCAGCCTCTACAATGATCATACACGCTCTGAAGGACTTAGGGCTGCGGGAAAACTAGACACTCATCTCATTTGAGACGAACCAACTAAAGAAACGGATGTCAGAGGAATAGATTTTTAGTTTTGTGCTAAGCTTAGACCCATCTAAAATGATGAATCTGCTAGTAGTGATTGGATCTGTACTGTCAGTTCCTATCAAAGCCTTCTTGCTTTTAAGTACTCACATCGCGCCAAGATTACTTTCAATTCACACTGAGCACACATTCCAGTTATTTAAACATAGCATTTCGTCGGTTCAAACCCCAGGTCAGACATATTGATCAAAACAAAATATAACGAAATATTTCATCGACAACTTCCTCTCAGTTGATTTCTGGCAAAAACTCTGAGAGTAAATAAAATTGCCATGAAAAACTTTTCAAAAATCTAAAGTTCGGAGTTGACTTTAAACTGTAGGCCTTGCCACTAGTGTGTACAATTAAAAAACGCACAGCATAGGTGGAGTGGGAAGCTAGGTTGTAATCTTGACTGAAGGGTTGTAATGACTAATTATGTATGTATGTATGTTATGTAGAAGTAAAACTTTCAGTTCGTCAGAATGGAAACATCCGTCAACCATATTATGATATTCGCTCATGATATTATCCATCTCGTTGGACAATAGCTGATGTAATAGCGAAGGTTTTGTTCCGTAGTTTCTATTGAATCGTTGGCAGATAATCCTGTCCTAAGGATCTGAAAGCTCAGCTACTGCTGTCCGTAAATAATTGTAATGTAGGCACAGACTTATTGTATTAAATAAAGAAGCATTCCAACCATTAGAAATAATGTAGTGCGCTATAACTGTGAAATGCTGAAAACACTGCGATATAATACTCTAGGCCAATAACATGGACAATGCCAAGAACATAAAAAGTTCACTTTACAGTTCGCCGTATTTCATAAATCCTTTATATTGTTAACCTTACCCAGTTTAAGGTCATGTTTGGGAACCGCATTTTGTATCGCTTTGTAGACTGTATGGAAGTGCTTTGTAAACCACAAGCTCGTAAGTGCAGTTTGATTAAATTATAAACGAATTCGATCTAGAAGCCGTATGTAAGTTCTAGCTTAATAATAAGAAAATTTCCCAGACCAATTTAAACTTATTTATTCTGAATATATGGAAATATTTTAAGGTTCTAAAACTATCTTTCTAAAGGTACAATAAAAATTTCTATTAACCTGCTACTAGATTCGCATAATATTCCTTTATTTCCTTCTACCGCTCTCGTACAATTTTATTTCGTACAAAATAATAAACAGTTGCTAACACACACAAAATATTTCTGTCATCTATGTATACGTACTGCCAATAGAATAGGCCATTTGTTCGAGACGTTGTTTGCCATTTAAAATTTACACTGACTACGAGTATATTGCCTAAATGAATTTCCAACAATTACCAGGCAATTAAAATAAAATCACTTTTAAATTAAAAGGAACAAAACATCAACAAATACCAGCTAAATGAGAAAAATTAAATTTTCATAACAAATTTCCATTCCATTCAGTTTCTTTCGTTTCATTTGTACATTCAAATGTTCATTTATTTGTTTCTGTTGTTGTTTTTGTCATTTTTCTGTTCCTGTTCCTAATTAACCGCATACTGAACAACAAATGATAACAACCGAACATTTGACACTTAACCAAATGAACCAGTAAAACCCAGTAGCAATAGCACATACGCACAACATCACTATGTAGCAGAGCACAGCAAAGCAAAGCATAGCATAGCACAGTACAACTGCACGTATTCGGAGAATTGGACATCCAAAAAACGAACAGTCAGAGAGTCAAAGAGTATGGCTGAACAACAATACATAAGCAAAACATTAGACCGACCATTGATTGAACATTGTAAATGGGTCTTAGTGTGTGTGTGTGTTCATATGGGTGTTGTTATAGAAAAACTAAGCAAAAGTAAGCAGAGAGGTGGTAGTAAGAGATACAGAGAGAACAACCGAAACAAACAATAACAACAATGACAAAATTTATGTGTCCTTTCAAATGTTTGACAACAATAGTATGGTAAATGACCATACAACGAAGGCACACACACACACACATACATTTATAAATATATGAATGGCTGTATGGCTGTGTGTGTATGTATATGTTTTAGAGTATGTGCGTTGATGTTCAATGCAAAAATATGGAAACATTTGTCACTAATTGCCTGTGTGCCCAGGCCCAAATGTATCAAAACACAAAAAAGGCACCATAAAATCAACAAAAACAACAACTACAACTACAACAATAATAAAAGAGCAAAGAAAACGAGAAATATGACTACAACAAAAACAAAAAAATGAAACGGAAAAAAATCTGTAAAAGGAAAAAATGCAAAAAAAAAGAAAAATTAACCAACGAATTGAGTACAAATAAAATCATCAACGACAACAAACCAACACTGCAACAAGAGACTTTAACCAACAAAAAAAGGAAATAAAAAGAAACGTGTGGAATAGAAGAGCAAAGACCACAGTTTACAATGCAAAGGGACATGCAACACAAATACATGCTAACTTGGACATAAACACACACATTTACACGCTTTTATGTTACAAAAAAAAAAGAAATCTGGACAACATATTTCTGCTAAAAGAACAACAATAGCAACAAAAAAATAAAAAATGATGTTTAACCATAACGCACAATATGTATTCGTTTGTTTTTTCTTCATCTTGGTTTGTATTGATAAAATTATAACAAAAAATTGCTTCAACCTTTTAAAAATCATCGGAAACGCATGTGTGTGCAACAGTACAGATGGAGTTTAAATAATACCAGATGGCCTATTTATTTGTTAAACAAGTTCAGACGAATTGAAAGCTTCGCTCTAACGATAAGGCAATTTCAATACTGCTATCCGGATGCGAAAATTGTATTTTCAAAATCCCGTATCAAATTTCAGACATGGACCATTGACTATTGCGCAGAGGAGCCGTTTCACATTGGATTCAAAGCGAAGTTCGCATAAATGGGATCGAATAATTATATAAAATAGGGTAGATTAGTTCGTATGCCTTTGTAGCTCAGTTAACGAGAGGATATGGGATATAGGATACTGAACTTTAGAACTGGCTTTGCGAAAGTGACCAATACCTTTTTCCTTTCACTATTCCCATAGGATTTGAACTAAACTATTTAAAGTTAATGTTTAAATATTGGTCACGTATCCTTAGTTGGTAGCAGCTGATATAGAGTGGGTTCTTCCCATGTTCTGTATTGCCTGTCCTGCCCTGCCTGCATTCCATTTGCGTATCTTAATTTCCTTCTGTGAATTTGCACTTGAATAGGCGTCTGATTTGATATGATTCAGAAGTCTTGACTGCGGTTGGTGACTGGCCATAATATGTGCCGGATAACCCGCAGATACTTATTGAAAAATATTTTTAATTTTGGGCCAAGTTTCACATCAATCGCGTGGTAAATTCTAATTTTTGTCTTTCCCAACACACACAACATAAGTGGCGTAAGAAGCTTGGTCATAACCCTGATTCCAAGGTTGTAATGATCAATTATGTGTGCATGTTTTAAGGATTAGCATTGATTGGTTTCACATCATTTAGAATGAATCATTTCCAAATTTTACATAGCCTACCCTGACGATGGCAGTCTTGGAGACTCTTGTCTAGCACTCTTCAACAAATGATTTCACGGTCTTTGCTTTGTGTGCAACCAATACGTCTCCATTTCCGTCTGTGAATTTTCACACGAATAAGTGCCTGATTTGATATGATTCAGAGGTCTTGATCTCGAATGGTGGTTGGACACAATATGCGATGGATACTGATTGAAAAATGCTTGTAACATTGGGCTGTGTTTCACTTCCGTATAGAAGTGATGATTTTACGCACCCAATAGACTTGAATTTCTCCATACGGCAGTTAGGCAGCCAAAAATAGATATTGCCCTGCTTATCCTCCACTGCTTGCTGTTACTTTGCTACGGAGATAACAAAATCTATTTATTTACATAAGCCGCCGTAGTCTAGTAGATAGTGTGTTGCCTTATTAGACGTGAGGTCTCCGTTCAAACCCAAGCTCAGAAATCTCCATCAAAACGAAATACGAAAAAATGTTCCTTGGGCGAATTCTTCTCGGCAGATTTCCGGCAAAAATTCTGCGAGCAAATAAAAATCTACCGTTCGGGGTAGATCTTGCTGTAGATCTTGCCACTCATGCATAAAATTAATACACACTGCATAAGTGGTGTGAGAAGATAGGTTGTAATCCTGACTCAAGGGTTGTGATGGCCAATAATGCATGTATCTATATATGTTCACATATTAAATTGTTTGGCATCCTGATCTTTATGAAGCCTTCAGTTCAGACTTGTAACTGTCAATATCCCATTAAATTGAATAATTTATCATACTAAACATGTTCTATTTTTACATCTCCTTGTATCCATTGCCTTCCCATTATTATTACTATATTTCTCTCCACTGCTGTCTTGCCCTTTCTTTCTTTAGTATGCTTTTTTGCTAGTAAAACTATTTCATTTCATAGAGGATAGAGTACAATTTTGTTGTCAGTTATATCTGTACCCAAGTTTTTTTTATAACTCCTATATGCGGTTACAAACTATCACTTTAGGGTGGCTTAACACATAAAGCCTAAATGCCACAACTCGACTTTATAGCATATACATACATATCCAACAATACCCAAAATAAAGATACGCAAACAACAGACTTTCAATGCACTCAATATGGTTAGAATTCATTCATACAAATATAGTGTAGCGGCACTAATAAATTTCTCCGATATGCTTCAGTATTACAACTGGAAAATATTTTTTATGGTCATTTCATGTCCTTTTTTTTTTCTCTAAAAGTCAAAATAAAACAAGTGAAGCATATTTTTAGTGCAGTTTTTATTTGGAAAAAAATGACGGAATTTAATATTTTTTTACTGTTTCAATTGCATTCCATAGTTTGTCACGCTTTTTAGTGGCACATTAGCGTTATTATCCCTTCATTCATACATTCATGCATTCGTTCGTTCATACACTAAAAGACATACATACATAGACGAATGTGTTGGTACATGTTGGCCAAATGCGTTGGGCATGTGCTACGAAAATTATGCGTTTTTGTCTTTTTTCGAGAGAGAGAGAGAGAGAGAGAGAAAGATTTATTTTTATTAGCGTTGGTGCCTTACACAAAGAGGGCTATTTAAGTGTTTTAAGAGTTATGTGACAAAAGCAGTTGATGATTATTTTCACTAATTTTCAAGCACCATTACAATCCTTTAGACTATTAAGACCTAGCCTATCACAGCAACCGTGTTCTGTATGTTGATTTTATCAGCCATGGATCTGAGAGTGTACTAGCGTGTCTTACCAAGCATGTTGGGTGTGTTCCCTTTTATCGTCCATGGATCTAGCAGGATTGTAAAGTATCATACCACCCATGTTCGTCTATGGATCTAGCAGGATCGTAGCATATCATACCACCCATGTTCTGTGTTAATTTTATCGTCCATGGATCTGACAGGATCGTAGCGTATCATACCACCCATGTTCTGTGTGTTCAAACGGCATCTCCGAACAAAAGATTTTGTTTCGTTTTGTCCGAATTGAGGTTTGAGTTCACAAGCTCTGGTACAGTTAGCCAACACTCTAACTACTAGACTACGGCTACGTCTTCTTAATACTGCTGATCGCTTATCACAGGGTCATAGCAGTCGACGCTTGTTTTATACAATTTTTCGCTAAAATTTTTTTTGCTGTTACATGTTGCAGTGACCATTGCTAATATATCACGTATTGTATTTGTTTTATAGCAGCTGTAGCAAGTGCAACTGATCCATCAATTCTGCTATAAATAGTATCTCTAGTTCACAATCTCTTCTTCCTTTTTTTCTTCTGCTGCTTAAGTGTAATAAATTTATAAATTTTTTGTTGTTGTTGCAAAACTATAAATTGTAATGGAAAGTATCTGATGATTTTTACTGCATTGCTTAGCTGTCTTGTTGTGACTTTTAGATGTCAGCTTATTTTAAGCATATTTTCTTAAGGGCTGTGGTGTAATAATCTTGTAAGGAAATTTAGATTTTACCAGGAATTTAATTTAAAAGATTGTAAGCCAATGACTGATTTGGAAACCAAGGTAAACTTACTAGTGAATAAAGCCGTTGCTAAAAGAATTTTCTTCTTATCTACGCAACAGAGTGTACTCTAAATCAAATTGTGAGGCCTCCTGGCTGAATAACAGCTCCTTGATTTATTTGAAAAACATATTTTTTTAACCCTTTTGAAAATGGAGGATCATTGTATTTACAGATCATTTTCCTTAAGACTATTAGGGTGTAAAGATAGAGTCATAAGCTACACGATATTGTAGCGTGGAAGGGAAATATGTTCCTGTAATCTCAAAGATAAAGAGTTGGCTTACTAGACAAGTTCTGTGGGTTCAAAAATCAGATTTAACGTCTTAAAAAAACTTTTGGCAATTCTTTCCCATGTGAAGTCGCCATAGCCTAGCAGGCAGTATGTAGGCTTATTAGACGTGGGGCTACAATTCACACCCCAAACCAGACAGCTCCAATATTGCAAAATTTGAGTATTTCATCGCCGAATTTCTCTCAGCAGATTTCTGGCAAAAACACTGAGGGTAAGGAAAAATAGCTATGAAAAGTTTCTCAAAAAAAGTCGTCGTACGAAATCGACTTCAAATTGTAGGTCCATGCACTCATTTATATAATTAACTCACATAGCATAAGCGGTATGAGAAGCTACGTCATAATTCTAGCTGAAGGGTTGTAACAACCAGTTATGTACATATGCATGTATGTAATTGACGAACATGTTAGTTTTAACACTCTTGAAGGAACAATTTTATGAACTTCTGAAACAATTTTCCACAAGACTGTTAGAGTGTAAACCTAGAATAATAATTGATTCTAGGAAGACAATATTGCTACGTTTTAACCTTTTAAAAACGTTTAAAGTATGAGTTCGTAGATTGTAAATTTGTGTTTCGTTTTATTTAAAATTGATTATTAATCTCACAATTCTGTGTGCCACTGTTCGCAACTTTATGTAAACAACAACAATTGCCTTTTTGCTATTCCTCTGTTTATATCCATTTGCATAAACAATAACAATTACTAGACAATTATTCCTCAGATCTTTGTAACGGAGATCTTTAAACCACGATTACTCTCTTCAAACACACTGCGTCTTCACAAGACTGACTGAACTTCACTAACTTACTCACCTGCTTTGCCTTGCCTTTTGTATGGCAGGGTAAACAGCCCGATGAATGGTCTTGAAGGCGAATGTTCATGACTTCGCCTTCTCGAAATCTCTATAATTGTAAACATCGTTGTTTGCATTCATTGTGTGTATTGCTTGTGTATTTTGTTTACGTTTATTTTTGTAGTGTTGTTTGTGATATTTTGAGCTTTAATTCTAAGTTCACTTTCAACTGTAAGTCCCGCCAGGACTAAATTGTGCAGAAAATTGTTAAAAGTATCATCAAAGTAATCCATATGTGCGACAATGCAAGCGCCTATTAATAATTTGCATTTGAAGAATAATCTCAAACGTTAAATACCCTGTATTTTTCTAAATACCAACAATGAAAAATTCATAGCGTAATAGAAAATTTATTTCGAATATAAAAGTATTCATATTAAATTTAAAACTATTTTAAAGTCATAATATAATTTAGTTAAACTGTCGAAAAACAACAACAACAACAGCATCCTCAATTAAAAGAAAAACAACAAGGCTAAAGGAAGCAACAAACAACAACAACAACAGAGGAGTAAAATTCTACTTTATTGCCTCAAAATATATTCAAATTGCAGAAGTAGCAGCAAATAGCAGCAGCAGCAGTAACAGCAACAGCAGTAATGCATATTCAACAAGTATCTTTCCTTTAATCTTTAACATGCAGCCTGATGATGTTGAGAGTGCAACAACAACGACAACAACAACAGCAGCAATAGAATCATAAAAGAAATTTCGATTGTTTTTTAATGCGTACAGATGTGAGAGAGATTTTTTCCGGCTATACAAACACAGACAGATGTTTAGTCTGAATTCAAATACACTCACACGTACCATACAGAGACAGAGATAGAGTTGTATTCAAATTAAGTTTACGCATACCCAGCATACAATTTGGAATGGAAATAATAATTAATTCTGAAGCCAAAAATAGTTATGATAACAACCGTTAAAGTCAGTAAACATTGAAGCATAATTAACTGAAACCTGCACACAGTATAGAAACTGTGACCGAAAGGTTGTAATGAGAATAGGAAAGATCTTTGTTCACATATGTTTGCTGGGAATGGTTTTCTATACAAGACATTGCATTTGTGTGTGGCATTCATATCTACATTTATATGAAAGTATTTGAGTTTGAGAACTCATTTGGCATAATCTACTTTGCATTTACCCATACTCATATATATGCATTCGTATACATACATACATACATTATCTTTAGTTATTCTAATTGTTGTTGTTTCTTGCAAAATTTAATTTCAACTCCTGGAAAAATCATAAAAACACTTGTTTTTTTCTATTGAGAAAAGAAAAACAAAAAAATAAGGAGTACAAGACAAATAAATAAGTTTCATGAGATTCATATCCAGGCACACATACATATATAGTCACTAACATAATAAAACAAACTAATTTTCAGTAGACATACAGTGAAGCAGTGTAATAGGTTTTGTGCAGTAATTATTAAGGCTGGAGTAAGTAAAGTCATAACAGATCACAGTTTCTAATAGAAATAGGACCCTCGACAGATGTGGTTTGTCAAATGGTTGGTACTCTACCTAAATGCTACGTATCCCTCTCGTAGTATACTTTTATTTAACTTTCAAAGAAAATAACATTCAAAAGTAAAAATTTCTAAAATACTAGGCATTTGGCCATGACAATAATATTTTAGGAGGTCTTAAGCACTTATAATAACAGTTAGATTAGAATGTTAGTGTATTAAGTTTCAGCTATAGGCACAAGGATATTATGTAGTTTACACCGATTCTTTGTAAAATAGACAAAGTCTTCCAACATGAACTCCCAAACTTTGACAGTGGATAACAGCCATTTCGTCGAAGTCTCTTTTACCAAATCAACATGGATGATCATTGGCAACAATGTGTGCTCTCTGAATTTTTCATCTTAAAATCATTTACAGTGGTAAGACTAGATTCCAGGATGAATAGTCTTGTGAACAAATAAATTCATCGAGTTTGAAAGGATACCAATCCACATAAGACTTTATAACGTCCAATTCACCTCAAAACAGTCACCGTTTGTTGTAGAGTTGGGATAGTCGCCGTCATCGTTCCATATTCGTTTGAGAAGAACGTTGGCTAGGCCATCACTGTTAATGGCAAACACCATAGGCTGGCGATAACCGACTTCTTTTGACCTGAATTGAACAGTCTGGACACCAACGCCATCTGATTTCACAGGTCAGCGCTACATACCATATAGGATTTGAGGGCATGGCCATCTCCTGTGGAGGTGATGTAAACTAACCATCGAGATCATGCGATCAGGCCCCGTTAGACTCTTTTTTTGTAAGGAGTCCTGAAATCGTACAGATATGTGAATAAGCCAAAAAGCACAGCGAAAATCTAGCCCTTTAGTTAGGATTATAACCTAGTTTCTCAAACCACTTGTGTTGTGTATGTCAATTTTATATATGAGTGGCGGGACTTACAGTTTAAAATCGACTCCGAAAGACAGATTTTTTGAGAAACTTTTTCATGGTTTTTTTTAGTTTCTACTTTCAGACTTTTTGCCAGAATTCTGCTGAGAGGGAGCCGCCGAAGACAGAAATTTTTTCACATTTCATTTTGTTGAAAATGTCTGATCTGAGGTTTAAGCGGTGCCCTCACGTCTAATAAGCAAAGACACCAACTACTGGACTACGGCGACTTCGGGCTGACTATAATTTCCATTGAAACAGTCTTCAGCGATAAGACATTTCTGGATGAATAGCCTTGTGAACAAATAAAATCATCGAGTTTGAAACGATACCGATGCACTTGAGATTCAATAGTATAGTGGAGCTTGTTAATCGGCGTCATCGGCACATATTTCTTTGAGCACGACGTTGAACAGGTCATTACTGTCAACGGCGAACTCTGTAGGTTGAAGGCCACTAGCTCCTAGTCTGGAGCTAGTGGTTTCAATAGGACGGTGCTATGTGCCACATTGGCACACTCAACTTAGCACAGTTTTAGAGGGTAAGCAATATCGTTTATATATACGATCAATGGCCGTGATCGGCAGCCTAATATATTGTCCAGACAATCAGTGACTAGATTTTCGTTAATACCTGCATAATGACTCACTTAGACTAAAAAAGCGATATAACGAAAACCGATATTCTTTTTACTCTCTTGCAGCATCACGAAGACGAAAACATTTCTTATGAAATGCCTTTAAAGTCTTGTTTAAGGTCCGCGTATATAGAGAAGGCTTGTCTCTGCTAGGCTAATTTATGTGGCGTCACAACGGGCTGCCATGCGTGCTCAAGTAAGCTTTGGTAATCATAGATACCACTTCGACCTGACCTAACCTAGGCTGATTTGTTGTGTATATTTGTGTATGAATTTAATTTCTAGTTAATGTCTTACCACTGTCATTCCCTAAGCAAATTTCAAGTTTAAAATATGCATAAAATGCATTTATTCCCTGATACACAAACAAGTACAAAAAGACTTTTAAAAACAATTTTATTTCTTTGCATATTTATAAAAATGTTTGTGTATATGTATGAGGTTGAACATCAAACACCTTAAATTCAAATGAAATTTTTAAGTTTTCTACAATAAAAACTATACACTTCTACTACAGTTGATGGTATTTATGTATGTATGCATATATTGGTATTCCTTTGCATACATACGAATAAATTACATACATATCTACATAGATACTGGATACGTATAGATGAGATTAAAATTTATGTTATAAAATTCATACATGCATATGCAATTATTTACACAACTGTCAAATAAATGACAATCTTTACGAAGCAACAACAGCAATTGCAGCTTCTATTTCACATGCACAAAACAAAACAAAACAGAAAGAAAGGAAAAATAGAAAAAAATATAAAGGAAAATGATAAACGCATGTATAAATGATAACATTCTCTACTAAACATCCATAATATGTGTATGAGTGCTTATAACAACAACAACAAGCAGCACCCTTCATTTTATTTTCATACAAAGAAGGAAACAATATCGTACGTATCGTACGTATGTACGTTTCCATAATTCTATAATCGCAACACAGACATACATATCCATTTGTTCCCTATTCATGGAGAAGAAAAGAGAAGAGACAAAATGGAAGAAGAAGGAAAACGAATATTTTTCATGTTTCAACTTGTTGTTCTTGTGTTTCCTGTGATATTAACTGTGAACTCTGTAAAGAGCAAATGATGAGATAATGTTGATTGCGTTCTTCCACTTGGAATATCCTTGAACATGAAAGTTGTGCTATTTGTGCGTTTGTTTTTTACGTGTAAAAATCGATTTATTTTGTATGAAATATTTTATGTAATGCGCTTGTGGTAGTGGCAGTGGTATTTATATTTTACTTAGATATTTACTCTTACTCTTACTTTTATCTCCATAACTGAGAGTAAAATATTCCATTGAGATAAATTTCATTTTGCAACAAGAGAAATATATACCTATGCACATCTAGTATCTAGTGTATACACTCTCGTAATTTAACAGATAAACTTCAACAGTTGAAATGTATAGGGAGTATTAACATATACAGTCCACTTTATGTTGCATTTATCATATACTGGGGCAAGTGAGGTACTCCTAGTAAACCACTAAAACTCTACATTTGCTAAATAGAAAGAGACTTTCTTTATGTTGTCTTAGCAAATGTTGACAATTTAAGAGTAATTTCTGTTAGTATAACACTTGAAATACTCTTTTTAGAATAGTATAGACTTGTTGTGCGCATAATCAAGTGCTGTTAACATTATTAAAATGTTGATAAAAAGTTCGTCTGTTCACACAACTGGTCGAAATAAACATTTTTACATGGCAGGCAAGTATTTATATTTACATGGTATTTTAGATAATTCTTAAATATTAAAGTTCACATGATGTGGATATTATGTAAAGTGAAACATGTTGTTATAAATACGTTACTCAAATTCCAAAAAGCTATAAATCCTTGTCACATATAAAATGAAACGTTTGTACAAATTTGGCCGAAATATTCTATTATTTTACATTATTCTTCACTGCTATTAGACATTACAGGCTTTACAGACATTTCACAATAACAGATAAACTGTTTTACAGATAACTTTTAATCGTTCCTATCGAAAGGTTTCAAAAATTAAAAAATAATATTAAGATGTTCTTGAACACTTTTATCTGTAACCAGTTAACGTTCACAATGATGGTGATGAGTTTTATAATGTCCACTCCACTGCTCAATAATTTGCGTGCTTTATATAAGGTCCTTCAATAGAGACTTATTAATTTTAACAGTTGAAAACAGGCATCCTGCTGAAGCTGCATACATACACACATGCTTACATAATTGGCCATTACAAAACCCTTCAGTCAGGCCTACGATATATCTTCTCACAACACTTATGCTGTGTGCGTTAATTTTATATATGTATGAGTGGCGGTATTCACAATTAAAAGTCGACTTCGAACTAGAGATGTTTTTGAGAAACTTTTTCATGACATGTTTATTTACTGTCAGAGTTTTTGCCAGAAATCTGCGGAGAGGAAGTCGTCGAAGAAATATTTTTGCGTATTTCGTTTTGTTCGAGATGTCTAATAAGCCAACACATCCCCTACTTGACTACGAAGATCCATTAGGGTATAGGTACACAGAGAGAAAAAACCGGTAGATAAGTACCGAAATTGATACAATTCGTTGCCAAAAGTGAGCTTACCACGTATGTTAACATTCCGACAACGGATGTGTATAAAATTTTAATAACATCCAGCTATCACTTTGACAACCACCGTGGTAATTTTGACAACGCATCATTGTCATTGAAACAACGCATTGTTGTTATTTCGACAACGCTTCGTTGTCATTTCGTTCAAACTTCGACAACGCATCGTTGTCATTTCGATAGTTTATAGTTTTTTTTTATCTGTTTTAAACCGAAAATATTTACGATTTAGCTTCCTAAAGTTTTAGAAGGCAAAAATTGGATAAGAAAAGCACATAAAACGGGTAAAATTAGTACTTTTGTGCAAAAAATAAGTAAAAAGTGCGATAAAAATATTTAAAAAATTAGAGTTTCTAGTGGATCACGGCAATTTTGTGTACGATCAAGTGTTCAAAAAAGTTTCACGCGGCACTCGTAGATGTGAGAGAAAAATTGTCCATATGTGAGAGTCGGATTGCTTATTATACTTTGGTTGCCAATTGTTAACGTCGTGTATCAAATCAACAACAGATGTTGTTGAAAAATTATAAACACTTTTGTGTCAATTTGGTACCAAACGTGTATAAGTTTAAAACGTTTTATTTCCCTCTGTGTAATTGCAGTATCCTATGACAAGTGCCTGAGTCGATTCTGATGGTAGTACAGAATATTTAATTTCTGCTCTGGAACTTAATTAATGCAATACGTGCTCAAGCTGCATCGTCGAATTACTTTCCATTTATTCAGTTAGTTTTGCCAAATCACATGAATTGTTTTATGCAAATTGGTGTCCTAATTGGGTAACGTTTCGCTTTTTTCGCCCTTTTTATGATCACCATAATCGTCCTGCCGAGAGGACTATTTCCAATATGGTGGATAATTCCAAGTACACTGTTCAATAGGCAATCGACTAATCCCCTTACGTCAGATATTAGTTTGGAGCCATGCATAAAGATCTTTTGAGAATCCCCTCTTGTAATCATTTCTCTTTATCCATATTCGTAATTCCAAATTACATTGAGAAATCATAGCGGGCTTCTGTGACACTGCTGATCGGCCAAAGGCACTGTCCTTCGAGCCCCTACTGTACTGGTTCTCTATAGTATGGCGCTATTATTTCAGCAATTTAGGTCTTTTGAAAATTATTGCATAATTAATAATGATACTAATCGAAAATGGTAAATATTATGAAATAAAATGAATAAAATCTTATAAAACATATCTTCCAATACAGCTCAACGTATTTATTTTGAATAAGTTGAGCCAGTTGTTGCCTTAGATACAGATCCCAATTCCAATGTATAAAAATTTCTCTAATATGGTAAATGAAATAATTTAAGCTGAAATCAATGATGTTACAATTTTTGCCGTATGGTTGAGGATATTGTATTATTTCTGTTTTTCGCTAACTTATTTAAATTAAAACAAAATGCACCATTATAAGCCTTTATAAAATATTTTCATTCTTTAACGTTGTTATTGCCAATAAAATATTTTTACACACCTACCCTTACTCTGAGGATTATTGAAGTTAAAACCGGCAAAATTAAAAAAAAAATCAGAGGTTTTGTGGCATTTATATAACATTTTTAATTTTTAAATTTCTGATTGAATTTAATAGGAATAGAAATTTTATTGCGAAAAACACTTTAAAGTAAACGTAAACGTGATAGTGTAAAATGTTAATTTAATTTAAGCGTTAATTAAGTTATCAATGTTAAAACATAAACCATTGGACTTGGAAAACGTGACTAGTCAATGGTTGATGTACTTTCATGTCACTTATATAATACAGCGAAGTAATCACACTCATTACTAAATAATCAAAATTATATTGACAGCATATATAGGGTGTGATACAAAGAGGAAATATTATTTAGAAGTTAGAAATATGAGAATTTATCCAGGCATATATTATTTTTCCGATAACTATAGCACGGTGAACCATAGTATCGTGCTGCTCTAGTTACCGTAGTTTAGTGTGTTGGCTTATTAGACGTTAGGACAAGGTTAAAACCTCAGGTCAGACATCTGCAGCAAAACGAAATATTAAAAAAAATATTTCTTTACTCTGAGAGTAAAGAATAAAATAAATAAAAATTGCCCTGAAAAGGTTCTCAAAAATATCTGTCGCTAAGAGTAGATTTTAAACAGTAGGTCCCGCCAACATTAGTGGTGTGAGAAGCTAGGTCGTAATTCTGACTGAAGGTTTGTAATGACTAATTATGTATGCATGTATGTATGGATGTATTGATACGAAAATGAAAAATCTAGATATGTACTGATGTTTTGCTTCTATCTTAACATTAAAATTACAAAACAAAAGCTACAAATGCATAACAATGCAGTAAACAAACCTCTTTACAAATTATCGTATTGCTTAATATAACAAGAAACATCAGCAAATAAGTAAAAAACAAACAACACTACAAAAATAAAAGTAAACAAAATACACAAACACCACTACAATAATAAATGTAAACAGCAATGTTTACATTTCTAGAGACTTCGAGAAGGCGAAGTAATGAACATTCGTCTTCAAGAGCATTCATCAGACTGTTTACTCTGCCATATAAAAAGAAAGACAAAGCAGTCGAGTGAGTTAGTGAAGTTCAGTCAGTCTTGTGTGAAGACGCGGTGTGTTTGAAGGGAGTAATCGTGGTTCAAAGATCTCCGTTACAAAGATCTGTCGAATAATTGTCAAGTAATTGTTATTGTTTATGGAAGTGGTATAAACAGAGGATTAACAAAAAAGGTCAATTGTTGTTGTTTACATAAAGTTGTGAACAGTGACACACAGAATTGTGCGAATAATAAAGAATTTTAATTAAAAATAAACACAAATTTTCTGTTATTTTATTTGCAATCTACGAGCTCATATTTTAAACGTTTTTAAAACGTAAAAACTTAACAGTATGTATGTATTTACTTATAGCATTGGACGATTATGTTTGATGAATCTTTATTTTCAACTTGTTAAGCAATCCACCAGTGAGTGCGACACTCTTTAAAATAGTAAAAAATTACAGTCATATATACATACATACATCAATAGACACACATACACATTTGCAAAAACATTATAATTGTTTGTTGTTGTTTATATAGAAAATAATTATGCTTATAATACTAAATCAACGCTAATTTGAAATGTTAAATACACAATACGTACACGTACATACGTATAAACATATAAACATATACACATAGCAACACTCACATATTGTATTAGTATATGCATGTGTGAGTAGAGTTAATTCATAACACATACTTTACAGATGGCTGTGTGTGGGAGTGTGTTTGTAAGCATACATGTGTATAAGTGTTTATAAGTATCAAAAGCTAAATTATGTTTAAATTATAATTGCATAATATACACACACGTTTGTTGTCATTTTCAAGTTGATGATAATGTGTTGATGATGAATAAACATCAA
The DNA here is from genome assembly GCA_930367235.1 of Sarcophaga rosellei. Classification (NCBI taxonomy): domain Eukaryota; kingdom Metazoa; phylum Arthropoda; class Insecta; order Diptera; family Sarcophagidae; genus Sarcophaga; species Sarcophaga rosellei. Next base: position 82,011,579 of record OV884018.1, read on the forward strand.
TAGAGACAGACACTAAAACGATTTCGAATTCATACATACATACACTTATGCATACATATGTACGTATGTATGTATGGTACTAGTAAATTTGCATTAATTTATATCCCGTAAATATACACCTGCACACATCTAAATACAATAATAGTAACATACATTGAATGAATTTTTATTCCCAAATACTTAATCAGGCGTACACATTATTTTTCTATATATGAATGTCTGTCTATACATACCCTGCAGTCAGACTGGGTCTATATGTCTTTTTGTCAACAGCACTAGTTCAAATGTCTCCAATCTTTCAATATAAAAAATACAGAGACAAAAGATGTGGTGTATATCTAGCGACATTGTCAACAAACAATTAATTGTACACCATACAATATTGTATTGACATATAAGCCTTTATTGAAATATACCTATGCTGTTGACATTTATGTTTTAATGCGTAAAAAATTCTACTGCGTAATAGCTCTCCTCTATTTTCTCAGTACTATAATTCGGTGGTTTTATTAAAATTTGGAAATTGTTTGTGTAAGCATTAAAAAAGTGATATTATAATATGACAAAAAGAAATTATAAAAAGCAAATTAAAAAACAAATTGATTTATATAAAAATAGAAAAACAGTTTTGAGTGAAAGAAATGAAACAGTGTCAATGAAGCTATAGGCGAAGGAGAAAATTATAGTGTTGAGAGATCGCTGTGCCAAAATTTATACTTTATTGCCTACCATTAAATTCCAATTTTTTAATAATTACAATTTTGCACACCTGCATTCCAGAAAAATGACCGATCCACCAAGGTAAGTTTTACCAAGCGTTTTAGTGCTACTGATTTGTTTTTCTGTATTTCTTTTTCTTTTTTTTTGTAGCTAATTCAAAATGCGGCTGCTGCCAAGAGGTCTCAAAACGGTTGTTGAACACAAGTGTTGCTAGATAGATTGGTTTTCCCGAAATTCCATAGTCGACAATATTATTATTATATATTTTTTTGTTAAATAAACTTATGATTTAAACAATAGTGTACAATTTAATTTATTTGCTTAGATACCGGCTTAAAGGTCCTAATATTAAAAAAAAGTAAAAAAAACTAGTGACAATGTCGCTAGTATGACGCCACATATTTACTATTGATATTGCCTACAGGAAAGTTCCATAAGTTATAGAAATGTACTAGTAAATTCCTGATTCTAACGTCACCATATAGATCCATGAGAAGTACCTAGTCAATACGAAGTCAATAGTCATAATGTCACTAGAGGATTTTCAATGACACCGACATGTTAAATGTCTATAGCACTAAGCCTTGTACGGGGTATAATTCGACACTAGTACTGTTGACAAAGTCAATAGCGATTCAGCACATTTTTAATATTGACATTTCCTACAGGGTAGACTTATGTAAACATTATAATTTATATATATACACATACATAGTTTATATATGTTTGTATGGGGTGTTTAAGAGGGGTAAGGGGTAAAACATGTAGTAGCACGAGTTAGAATTTTACAATTGCAACTGAGATAATCACACAAACTATTGCTCGTACATGCTTGTGTACATTCGTTGTGGATTCAACAGTTTTGGGCATAGATACCGAAGACAAATACTCCAAATGATCCTTTTTGATTCGTTCATCGGATGAAAGTAGTTAACCTAAGGCGGGTGCGCTAATATCACAGAAAATGGAGGTAAAATGTCTGCGAATAGCACGTAATAATAAATTGACTTTGGTTCGTATGGAGAACATCACAGTAAAGGCCAGACATGCCATAATAATACGCAAAAAGTTCGTAGAGCCCAGTGTATATAACCTACGAATAATACAGTTTGATGGTTTTGGACAAGATACAAAGACTAGCGTTTGTTAGTATAACAAGGGCAATGAAAACTTGTCTTATAGCAAGGTTTGGAGCTTTGTTGGATTTAAGTCCAACGAACATGGTAGTGAAGACCAGAAAACTTTGATTGGGATACTGGAAGGCAGTGCAGCTCCTGCGCTGACCAACTTTTTCGATGAGTTTGATGAAATTCGTATATATAGGGACTGCTCTGCTGTATGTATAGGGACTGCTCTTACATGTAGCATCACAACGGGCAGCTATCCATGCTCAAGTTAATTTTGGTATCAAAACTACCACTCCGACCTACCTACCTACATACCTACTCGCAAGTAAGTCTAATGTTAAATACATTAGAGGATTTCATAACTTTATGTCAGCCACTCGACAGCGCCTTAACTATTCGCTGGACAGAGCCGACAGACTCTATGATTTTGGCGAATAATTCGCAACCAAACTTTAAATGCATGGAGCAATCTAGAAGCTACATTCTCTTATGAAAGAGCGACCATTTCCTCGTATTCAGATGAAGAAGAGAACAAGACAAGATCTTGAATAAGTATCAAACAATTTTGGTGCCAGTATGAAATATTCCTAACGTTTGGCGATATTTTCATGTATTTTTCAAGCGGAAGTCTATGCCATCAAAAGATACGTGATTCGAATCACTCGAATGGTATTATAAGTATTTTTCTAAATTTATGAATCTGAATGAGTAGGCGTATGAATAAAACATAATTCGAATGTTATGAGTTTGATATCAACTTGGAGAGAATAAAGGACGCGATATGGCAATACTAGCAAACAGTCAAATCACCATCCGAGCACTAGGCTTCTTTAAGGTTTAATTGAAAATAGTATGTTACTGTCTAGGGAAGCTGACCAAATAGGTTTCGTGCAATGAGATTTATGTTATCCCTCATACCGAGGACAGTAACCGGTCTTTTGATAGGACACTCACTGTCAGCTAAACGTAGACATGTTCAGATTGGGGACGGTATCAAATCCAACCATTCAATTCTGTGATGACAATAATGAATAATTACAACATATTCTTGGAACCTGTATAACCCTAATGCATCCCAGAAGTAAACATCTGGATGCACATCGCATTGTTAACAAGGAGCGGCATCTTGAAATGTGTCCGTTCAATAGGCTTCAACAAGATATCATAGGGTTTGACAGTGGGCCAATAATCTCAGATTTTGTAGAAGTCCATTGGCAGTCAAGAGCTTGCTATTTCACCTGCATTATTATATTGTATTACATTCGAGGTCTTTCTTGTATACAGATACGAGTCAGCCATAATTCATATACTAGAGTATTACATTCCAACTTGAATTGGTGAGATACATACAGGAATGCTAAAAAAAATTTGTGAAATTGTAGCTCAGAGATGAAATGTCTTCGACATAGCAGTGAACAATTAAAAGGCCTTCAAAATATCAAGTATCGCTGCAAAAAAAAATAATTTTTTCGATTTTAAAGGCTCAAATGACTAGGAAAATCTCTTTCTCTATCTCTCGCTTTCATTACAAATGCTACTGTTTGTGTAATCATTGCCCACGTTGCCCTGGTCAAGGGATTAGACTAAAAGTGGCTAAGCTTAGCGCCAACAGGGTATATTGTCATCTCTTGAACTGTTGGGTATTTGTGGTGTGGTATGTAAAATATTCTCCTGCCACTTGAAATTATAAGTTCGACATGCGGTCAATTTTAGTTTACGACATAATGATTGTATTTTGAAATCATTGCTATTGTTGTAATTTATGTGCAGAAATATTAATATAGTAACATAAACACAGTTATTAGGGATATTCATATTATTCACACATAATTTTAATATTTTTAAAATCAATTAATCAGCGTATAAAATAAAAACACGTTTAAAATGTGAGCTCGTAGATTGCAAAGAAAATGAAAATAAATTTTTGTTTCGTTTTAATTAAAATTCTTTATTATTTGTACAATTCTGTGTGCCATTGTTCACAACTTTATGTAAACAACAACAATTGCCTTTTTTGTTATTCCTCTGTTTATACCCTTTGTATAAGCAATAACAATTACTAGACAATTATTCGGGAGATCTTTATAACGGAGATCTTCAAACCACGATTACTCTCTTCAAACGCACCGCTTCTTCACACAAGACTGACTGAACTTCACTAACTCACTCGCTTGCTTTGCTTTCCCTTTTACATGGCAAAGTAAACAGTCTGATGAATGTCCTTGAAGGCGAACATTCATGACTTCACCTTCTCGAAATTTGTATAATTGTAAATATCGTTGTTTGCATTCATTATCTGTATTGTTTGTGTATTTTGTTTACGTTTATGTTTGTAGTGCTGTTTTTGGATTTCTGTTTACTTGTTTGTTTTTTATGCTGGTGTTTGTCGTTTTATTAATCAGTACGATAATTTGTAAACAGGTTTGCTTACTGCAGTGTTTTGTTTTTGTAGCTTTTGTTTTAAATTTTAATCTTAAACGATGTAAAAGCAAAACACCAGCATCAAGATTTATCATTTTCGCAACAATTGTTCCCGCAACAAACCTTCCCTGTTACATGGCAAAGTAAACAGTCTGATGAATGTCCTTGAAGGCGAACATTCATGACTTCGCCTTCTCGAAATTTCTATAAATGTGAACATGGTTGTTTCCGTTTATTCTTGTACCGTTTGTTGTTGCATTTTTGTTTACTTGTTTACCATTTTTTTATGCTGGTGTTTGTGTTGTATTTTTGTTTACCATTCTTTTATGCTGGTGTTTGTTGTTAAATATTAAGAAGTAGATTAATTTGTAAACATGTTTCCTTACTGCATTGTTTTGTTTTCGTAGCTTTTGTTTATATTTTAATGTTAAGCGATGTAAAAGCAAAACACCAGTATCTAGGTTTTATCGTTTGCATTACTTCACCATTCGTTCACTAGTTTTCTAGTACAACCCTATTATTACAAAACCCAATTTTTTTTTGCTCAGAATACCGGTGTTAATATTACAACAGCTGTGGTTATTTGAAAAGGTCTAAAGGATTAAATGTTTTTGAGGTAGAAAGATAAATTCAAATATATGTATGTACGTACGGGTGGCATTGTGTGTGATCTCTCCTACTGCTTACATACACATATTTATGGATGTATGTAAATGTGAGCATATGCATTTAGATATACAAAAATATGTTGCATATGTATTTGTTCAACTGTTTTTGTGCATTTATTAAATGTAAAATCATAAATCGAGTTTATTTGTGTAATTACAACGAATTCATAACACAAAATCGGCTAATCTAATACAATATAATTCAATGATTATGTAATACGATTTCCAAGTGGTTTAATTCAAACGAAAGACTTTCCAATTAAAATTAATTTTCTTTAATCGCATGCCACTGTCTAATAACTCTCCATCTCTCTAACGCTCTCTGTCTCTCTCTTTTATATTTTAATTGCAAAATATTGTTTTGACGATTACGATAAAATAATTGAATAAGAAATGAAAATTTAATTTAAGAACCTTAAAGTGTTACGGAAGTTGTGGATACGATTATTTGTAATGGTGATTAAAGGTACTTTGTCATAATTTTTTACAAATTGTAGGCAATAATATGACAATTGTTCTACTGGCTTTTCCTATTTTTTTTTTTTTTTTTTTGAGCAATATTTCATAAGTTAAATACAATAAAAGAAGATGTTCAAGGATAGAATTTATAAAAAAGGGGATCAGGGCAGCGTGTTGACCTATTAGACGAGATTCCGTTGTTGAATCCCCGAAAATATTTCTTTCGGCAACTTAATCTCAACAGTCTTCTGGCAAAAACTCTCAGAGTAAAGTAAAATTGCCATGAAATGATAATCAAATCTGTTGTTCGCAGTCGACACCACTCATGGATAAAATTAACACAAAAGCTGGGTTATAATCTTGTAACAAACGTTTCAGTAAGTACGATCATTAAACGCTTGAGAACATAAATGATGATACAAGAGAAATAACATTTGAATAATATTTTATTATAATCTCGTAGGTTATTTCATGAGAACTATTTTTAAATACGATTTTCAACATTTGTCCGTCATAACTGTGAGTCTATTTGATCAGTCCAATTTATGAATATTGAGACGTTAAATCGCAAAAACGATTGTAAGAAAATTATCATCAACTTGCGTCAAATTGCAACAAATGGTTTATTAGACGCCCGAATGGTAAGTTCCTCCATCTTGTTGATACCAAATATCGTTGATGTTCGGCTGATTAATTTTTAGAAAAAGAAAAAGTCATTCGTTGTCCAGTAGGTCATGTGTTGGGTTATTATACATGAGGCCACGGTTCAAAGGCCAGGTTTCGCAGTTTTCTGGCAAAAACACTGAGAGAATATAAGTGGTGTGAGAAGCTAGGTCGTAATACTGCCTGAAACGTTGTAATCATGTTAAATATGTAATGGCGGTAAGCGTTGACGTCACTGCACCAAACACTTTATTTCAATGGTTATAATGATGATTCGTTAAAGGCTAGAGAATTGTCTGCCATCCACAAACGGCAATTTTAAATACTGATATATTCATTCAAATGAGGTTCTTCACTAAACATGAGTCTTCGTTAAAGATATTCATCTGCGGCCACATTCCACTGTACCCAATCAGCACGAATGCTGCAAAAACGACGGTCGTTTGACTTCACTTCCTATGGATCAATATTTGATTACCACGTAAGCTGAAAGCCGTCCCTGAAATATTCTATGTAGTTAAAGGATAAAGCCCAACAAATTGAGGATGACAACAAACATTTCGGTATTTTCTTCAAAGTTTCGTGCCACAGCAGTCCTATTATTTCCGATACACAATATTGCTTTATCGCTTTCGTGGTTTTTAAACGAGCAGAGTAGACTTACTGGCTTACTTACTGTTGACTGTAAAGTGCGCAATTAAATTCGCGAACAAGCATTTTTACAAATTTGATACCAATAGTTTGGCCTTAAATGATTTTTGATGAGATACCAAACTAAATGTCTTCACCGTTTGATACTTTTAGTGACAACTCATAGTTATCTCTATCGATAGTCCTTATGTCACTATAAGAAAAAGAAAATTTGTTTAAGATATTAAGAAAACATAGAATTATGACAGAAGTGTATAATGAGGATTCTCTAGTTAAAGAAAGTCATCGATTGCACAAGACATATGACAAAGAATCGACAAATTACCATTAGAAAAGCTAAATAATCTTGAAATCTTAGACTACTAATTTTGCCAAAAGGATCATAATTATTATAAAATTTCAAACTGATCTGAAAAAATATATTTTCGAAGCACAAAAAGCTGGAGCAAAGAATATGTTCTCACTGTTTTGTTTTGATTACTGATGCATAATATGTACATCGGCATGTGATTCTACTATGTTTTGTAATAAAAACGGTCTGCCAGTCAGAGAAAATAAACTGACTATCACAAACCATTTGCTGTGTAATTGGAAATGCAAGGAAATCTCGCTTTTATTTCTGCTTTTGACAACAATTTAAACTTCTGAAGGACATATTCGTCCCTAAACGGGTAGCATTGGATACTGGAAGAGCAGTGTTGTTTTGTCAATACAATGAGAAACAAATCGTTTCGATAGAATATAATTGAGACATTAATACACGTCCAGCTGGCTAATCTTGTCACAAATTCCTGAAGATTTTTTTTTAATTTATCGTCAAAAGTTTTGTGGCTGAAAAGTTGTTCACATTTAGGCGAACTAATTAGCACCAAAATGGCAACCATGATATTTACGATTATTTAATAAGATTTTCCACTACTCAGTTCTGTATTAGACTAGCCTCTGTTATATTCCTTATGATCAATAAAATTAGAAAATTTAACTAAATTTTCGTTAAACGTGTAATCACAATTCAAATAAGTGAATATTGGTTCAGTTTTAAAAACTTCTTGTCTTATAAATCATGAGCCATAAATCATAAAATATTTTCCAATTGCATTTTAACTACTACATATTGAATTAATTTATTTGGAAAACTTTTGCATTTTCTTTTTGTTTACTATGTTTTACTGTTCAATAGTTTTATTATTAGAATTCGTTTCATACTTAATATGTACGTAGATTTTTATCATAAAACAATCAATAATGAGCTAATTATGGCTTAATTGCTTTATTTGTATACGTGAGAGTATACACATGCAATTACACTTTCCCATGCTCCATTATTATATATGTATATAACGGTATACACACATACACATACATGTACACATACAAGAACAATATGAAGTTTATTGTAATTGGATTTAAGTTTTGTGTTAATTTGTTCGTTTGTTTTATACAATTGACGTTTGATTCGTTCATTTTGAAATTACTTGAAGATTTTCTCTCACTCTCACACTCTCTCTCACTCTCTCTCTCACTCTCTCTCTCTCTCTTCAATACAAACAAACAACTACAATGAATACACTTACTGTAATAACTACATTTTGTTTTGTTGTGTTTATTCCATACATGAATGTGTACGTGTACATGTACGACAGCAATATTGAGTGTGTGTACAATACACTTGAATACGCATAAATACAATACAAAAGGATATTTAACAATTATTGTCTATTAAGTGTGCGTGTCCATGTAAGTGAGTATTTGTTTGCGAAAGTCAATATTTGCCATTTACATATGCAGGGCATGGTCAATTTAATGGGGACATTTAGAATTGGTTTTCAATTCGAATCTAAACTTATATGTACATGTTCTCTGCATCTGATTACTGGCTACTTTAATAGTAGCCGTCTAATTTTTTAACTTTATCTCTGATTAGAGAGAAGTTTGTTAAATTTAAGCTACCGTAAGATGATGGATTTGATACGATGACTAGCATGAAAGTAGGTTGTCTGCCTTGTCCTCAGTTTGTCCACATCTCTCTTGTCAGGGAAAGTCAATGCTTTCCTGGTTGCCCTTCTGCTGCTACATACATACATTCATAAGTGATCACTACAACCTTTCAGTCAGGATTACGACCCAGTTTCTCACACTACTTATGTTGTGTGTGTTAATTTTATACATGAATGGCGCAACCTACAGTTTAAAGTCGTCTCCGAACGATAGATGTTTGAGAAACTTTTTCATGAGAATTTTATTTACATTCAGAGTTTTTTTTGCCAGAAATCTGATGAGAGGAAGTCACCGAAGAAATATACCTTTATAATTTCGTTTCGTTGAAGATGTTTCATCTGAAGTTTCCGTCTGCTTTTAGGTTTCCTGAATGGAGGGAGAACTTCACTATGTTTTCCTGCACGCCACCGGCTGCCCACGTACCTAGATTGGCTGCCCGGGGGAAACAACTTTCCCCGTTTGCCAGATGCACCCCCATGATCACTACCCGGAAGAGGCAAATAACCCTGAATTACCTATCCCGACTCATATTATCTGATAGATGAAATGAGGGTTTAGATGAGATGATCTAAACTCGATTTCCTAACCCGCTTTCATGTTGCCTGCCTTGGGAAGCATTTTCCCCCTATTACCAGATCGTCCCCAGGTTGCCAGCGAGCTACTAGGTTTCCCGGCTTGCCTTTAGGTTTCTGACTTACCCGCTGTTTGCCTATATGTTTTAGGGGAAGAAACATCCCTGTGCTGAATTTTGGGACGTCTGAGGGATAACGTATCTGAGAGGAGATAATATCTGTACCAACGGTTTTACCAATTTGCTGTGTATCGTTGTTGTGATCCACAGTTTTAAGATGTCACTAGAATAGAATGAACGGAATGAGAAATTCAACAGCTGGATCTAGTATGGTATTAAGAAAAATGAACAAATGCTTCATCCAACTTTGATACATATCCTAACAGAGGATAAATAAATTTCCAACAAGACCACGTATAGGCCCTTCGGTTTATATCTTTTAGTTGCCAAGTTTATTTTCGTGACCTAGAAAAGAGTGTATGACTAGTGTGCGTCCTTGTGTTCGATATCATTCATAATAGCAACTGAATTTGAAAATATCCTTTGAAATTTCTTCTGATGTTTCTTTTCCATTTCTAATCTTTGATTTCTTTTCACACACACCCACACGCAACTTGGCATTGAACTTTCTTAGGGTGGCAATAATTTGACCAGTTTCTATACCTCACTGACTAAATGGGTGTACATGGGTGCTTGGTGTGTTAAATACTTTCATGTAAATGTATTTGTGTATTCACAATTATAAATGTGTGAGTATTTGCACGCATCTTCGTATGTGTGTATTAGTGTGCATATGTGCTTTTGTAGCATTAGTTGGTAATCATAACACATACGAATTGTTAATTGGAATTCTACACTTAAAACTCTCTCATGGTGAAAGTTTATTTTGTGTTTGTTTTTGTTTTTCTTGTGCAACAATCTGTTTTTTTCTTTTTCGTTTTCTCTTTCACTCTGTCACTGCAGTGTTTTCCACTCATACCACAATGATATTTTTAATAATATTAATAGTGTTAGTATTTGTGTTTGGCAATACGATCACATGATTGTATTATTAAGTGGAACCTAGCAACAGTAGAGGACAAAAGTTGTGGGACAATAAAAATTTTTTATTTTTTTATTTTAATATGAGGCAAATTATAATTTTTATTTGTGTATGGAAACGGGGATTTAAAAGACTTATTCTGTCATATGTAGCCATAGTCTAGTAGGTCCCGTATTGAATAATTAGACGAGAGACCACGGTTCAAATCTCAGGTCAGAGAAAGTTTCTTAAACATCTGTCGTTCGGAGTCGACTTTGAAACTTAGGTCCTGCCACTCATGTATTAAATTAACACATAAAACATAAAAGGTGTGAGAAGCTAGGTTGTAATCCCGACTGAAGGGTTGTAATGAGCAATTATGATTGTATGTATGTATGTATATATTATGCTCCATAAAATTTAAGCTAAACTGTAGCGATTTTTTGCTAAGGAGCATGCAAATGCTTATTTATGTATGAGTATGCAAGAATGCTTGTTCTTTCTATCTCGTGTTAATGTGTGAATGTACACGTACAGTGCGTTGGTGTAAAACTCTATTTTGTTTGAATTTCAACTACTGCGAGTAGTGTTATTGCAATTAGAATTGCATACATTTACTCTTCAATTGTGTTTATGTTGGTTGCAACACCAGCAGCAGCAATAATATGATGCTGAACCACACTACCAAATAAATACTTGTATTTTATGATTTTAACCACTCTATTTGGCCACTACATAATACCAGTTACTACTACTTTATCGTTCAACTATTTTTTTTTTGTTTTGTTTCTTTCCAATTCGTTGCATATTTGCATCATCATATTACTTTAATGTTATGCCGCACATTGATGTTCAATCAGCAACAACAATCTTGTTCAAGTTAATCTGTGCATCTGTGTGCATCTCATCTCATCTCTAATTAACTTGTAATCATTAATAGAGAGATAGAGAGAAGGAATTTCTATAACAAGCATTCACATTCACAAAATTATTGTCTGTTCTTATCATTTCTGGTCTGACCATAACATATTTAGCCAAGTTGTTTATACATGTTGTGGTTAAGGCCTCTCGAAGTTGCTATTGACATTTGAAGTGCTATTAAGTCTAGCCTTTGGTAGTAGTATGTAGTTGTAAAAGGGGAAAACTATTAAAATGCTTTTGCATCGAAGGCATATTTACCTCTGAAATCAAATCAACTGCAATTAAGAAACAAAGAATTTTTCATTAACATTATAATGAATATTGTAATTAAAATGATTATGTAGACATTAGGAAAATTATTTTCATTAAATTATTGTTAAATGCAGCTTTCCTAAATGGTTTTCCGTTAATAATAGATGTTCAAACGTTAAACAAGTGCGGTTTATTGTAGTTTCAAGGCAAAAGGCATAATAGAAAGGAGAAATCAGGTGTGAGGTAACAAGTTAATTAAGAGAGAAAAAACTTAATTCTCTAGCTTGTATCTTTTCGAAGACTTCTTAGGAAATTCTATCCAAATAATGTACTAAATTGGTCATTACAACCCCGAAGGATGGGTTTGCAACAAAGCTTCTCGTACCACCCATGTTGTGTGTGTTAAATTTATTCATGAGTGTCAAAACGTGGACTTCTAATGCCAGATTTAAGAAAAATTTCATGCCAATTTTTTTACTCTTAGATTTTCTTCTGCCAGAAGACTGCAGAGAGGAAGTGACGGGAATATTGTTTTTGTGTCTCGCTTTTTTCGAACACACTAACTAACAGACTACATACTGACTTCCTACTGACTGACGTATGTATTTACTCCTGTTTTTACATATTCTTCCAGGTACCTCTGATCCTAATGGGCCTTCGCCAGTTGGTCACACCAATCGATGACAGGGCTTCCTCGATTTTGTTCTTTTAACGCAACTAAGGGCGTCCACTTCGTCAACGTCCGCAATTCCCAGCATCAAATATCCCGTTGATGCATCCTCCTCCATTCGAACGACATGGCAAAGCCGGCGCAGCCCCTGGATATTAATACGCTGCACAACGTCTATGTCGTTGATTAGCTCATACAGCTCACTGTTGGATCGGATGGGGAAATCATCGCCAACTCGCACTGGATGGAAAATTTTACGTAGTACTTTTCTCTCGAATACTCTCAAGGCTGCTACAACAGTGCTTAAGAGTGTTCATGCCCCTGCGCCAGAAATAAGCACGGGGAGGATGAGCATTAGTTTTGGCGTACGAGAGAGGTCTCTACTACTCAACAGCCTATTGAGACTACAGTAGCACCTGTTGGTAGGAGTGATTCTGCACTTGATCACCAGACTGACGTCACTTTTGGTGGTAACAACAGAGCCAAGATAAATAAATTCCTTGCCTATATCAAAAGTATAGTTATCGGCAGCAAATAAAGAAATAAAGAATGCTCTAATGGTCTTGTGCTTATACATGCAATATTACATCTAGGTCCATGTCCATCAAAATTTCACACTTAGTACGGAGAAAATTTCTACAGTTTCTAAAAATAGAAAAACATTATACGTCTTGTGGTGAGCTTGTCCTACGGACTCCTTCTATGGTACATAATATAAAGTGAATAACATAACAAATAAATAAAAGACTTCCTCAGAAAGACGGTTCCACATAGGGACAGTGTGCTTAAAGAAAGAATTGTGTCTGTAATTCATCTTACGATCCATTCAAAATGGATCCCAAACGGAAAAACGTAGAGCACGTAACAGACGTGCATTACGTAACAATATGCGATTTTTGGAAATAAGTCCCTTTATTTCTCTCTAAACATTCCGTTAAAATAATAGTAGAACTAGGAAACACAAGTCACACTGCTACAGTATTCTAATGAATCAAAATAGTTGAATACCCAAGTGCCATTAATAAGCACCTTTGTCGTCTTTCGTACACGGTCGAGAAGCTTCCAAATAGACTTTTGATTTATTTGAAAAACATATTTTTTTAACCCTTTCTTTCCCTTAGACTATTAGGGTATAAAGATAGATTCATAAATCACACGATTTTGTAGCTTGGAAATATGTTCCTGTTATCTTATAGATAAAGAGTTGGTTTACAAGGCAAGATCTCTAAGTTCAAACATCAGCTTTAACATCTTGAAAAAGAAAATTTCATTCGCCAATTCATTCTTTAGTGAAGTCGCCGTAGTCTAGTAGGTAATGTGTTGGCTTCTTAGACATGAGGCCACAGTTCAAATCCCAGGTCAGACATCTCCAACAGAACGAAATATGAAAAAATATTTCTTCGGCGACTGCCTCTCAGCAGATTTCTGGCAATAACTCTGAGAGTAAAAAAAATTGCTATGAAAAAGTTGGTCAAAAATCGGTCGTTCGAAGTCAACTTTAAGTTGTAGTTCCCGCCGGTCATGTATAAAATTAATACACACAACATAAATGGTGTGAGAAACTAGGTCGTAATCCTTACTGAAAGGATGTTATGTATGTAGGTATAAGTGGTGTAAATAAATACGAGATTAAAATGGTGCGAATTATTCTTAAGAAATTATTTCTTAAGAAAACGAGACACGTGAATACTTCTTTCGACAATTGAAAAATCTTCTGGTTGCAGTGAATATCACATTGAACACCAAGAGCTTCTGACTGCTCAATACTTACACCATTAATAGTTACAGATGGCATAATATTACTGTCACGCTTGTAGGTTATCAAATAACATTGAATCTGTCGTGCATTAAAATTTACCCAATTCACACGACAGCATTTGGCAAATGATTACAGGTCGGATTTGAGTGAGTCATTCATATTAAGCCGTTTTCATGTCAATCTCTAGAGGACTTGGTCTATGATCGAAAGAATATGAATTACAAAGTTTCCTCTCATATGCCAAAGAGTAGATAAGTAGAGAGAGTAGAGCATTTATAAAAATTAGACATATATTCTAAGTTTACCAAAGCAACAGCACGCATTATAGGGATACTCTATACAAAATGATTTCCCTGCAGATTATATTGTAAATCTTCTTATAGCTTGCGTTTATTTTGTTAAGCAATTGACTATGGTATTTAAATAATTCACATTTAACATGATTAACATTTTCTTAATCAATATATCACTTGAAATATTTCGCTTTTGATAACGAAATTCTTGACAGCATAAACGAAATATTTCACAGTAAATAAAAAAAAGAGTTTTTAATGGCATGGTATTGTTTGTTTGTTTGTCAATAATGGCACGCGAGTATTGCAACATTTTCAAATTTACAACTTTATAACGATTTCACACAAAGCCATTGTTGATGGCGATAATAATGGTGATTATGGCCATAATAATAATGACAATGAAAGTGTATATATGTACACTATGTATGTATGTGGATATTTGTTTAATCCTTAGCAAAGCAGTTTCTCACGCATATACCACATACTTATATACATAGATACAGGTATCTGTATTACATTATTATTATTACTTATGTTGTGTTTTTGTTGTTGCTGTTGTCATTATTATTATCACTTTTGTCATCCAAAAAGCAAAAGTATTTCTGCATGTTTGTCACTTTCGCCCTGTCATAAATCTTTCATTGATGACATTAATGGTGCAAAAAAACAGACTACAATAACAACAAAAACAACAACCAACCACAATGAAAATACCATTTGATTTAAGGAATGTTGTTTTCCTTTTTTTCATCTTCATTGTACGTGTTAGTATGCATAGGTAAGTGTCAGTGTGTATGTGTGTAGTGTGTGTGAAATTTTGTTTGTATTTGTATTTATTTTGAAGACAACTTTGTTAGAAATGAATGTTTTTCTTTGCTTTTAATGTCAGCACTGGGAATGTCGGTATGGTGAATGTCATTAAAGATTATTTTCTTCCTGGTAAACAACAGTATTGTTGTTTTTATTTATTGTTGTAACAGACTCTGTACGAATACTTGTATTGTGTTAATAGTAATAAATTTATGCGAATATTATTTCTTACTTCTTACTTACCGGCATCACTAGTCTTGTTGTTTTTATGGCTGTTATCTGGAGTATTCAATATGGCTTTGGCTAGGTGATATCTACATATTTATAATAATTTTCAATACCCTACTCGGATTTATTGTTGCTCTACAGTCAGCTATGGAAATTTAGAATTCTTGTCAAAGGCAAATGAAGAACTAGAAATCGCTAAAAACAAAGTTCTTAGGATATGTTGACGAGGGCATAATGGTAGTGGGGTATACTATAATAATGCTAAGGTCCTCACTGGTTTTTCTGCAATACTAACAAGTTCTTCATATCGTATTGTACATATTGCCTATTTGCTAAAAACTAAAATAGCATAATAGCTCCCTAAATGCAATTTTAACGTTTGTTCGTAACAGTCGAGTCTTTCGGTTATGCCTCTTGTACTCTTTTCGTGAAACATCGACATTTGCGATATCCATCCTCTGGTACTATTAATTGAAATATTTCTGTAATACTTTATTCTGTTTGACAGCAGAAAATCGTAGAGGGTTGAAACACTTCTTACATGTCTACAAGAAATATTCAACTGATACTCTGTTAAGGAACTTTCGGATTGGTGATAACAAATTCCACATGGCTGAGCAATTCAGGTTGAAATCCAAGAGAAGAAAAACAATTATCGTCTTATCTTTCTGTCTAAACAAACAACAACACAGGAAGCTCTATAATTCCTGAGTCTACTAGAAAAGTGAGTCAGCACCCAATACATATACAACAATTTTGCGATAACAAACATGTTATTCTAGGACATGTGACCCTAGAGGAATCACCAGCTAAGTTGCCAAAAATTAAATAATGAAACTAAATTCAAGCAAATAAAGAATGTAATACGCAAAATTCGACCTAAACTGGTAAGTGTAATATTCAATTCTTTAGAACGATGACGAGTTCAATGATGTTTTTGGGTGTAAGCACTGCACGAGTAACGTCACGTCGTGGCGCTTCAACAATGAAACCAGTTTCACGAACTTTAGCAATAAACTTGCGTATACCGGTCATTGTTGGTCCTTCTCTGCAACTAAATTTTGCACGAAATTTTCGTGCAATTTCCGAATAATTGCCTTTGTTTTGGAAATAAATTTCCAATAAATCTCAATGTTGCTCAAGCGTAATACGGTGTTCCGATATGCACCTTTAATGCGTAAATCGCAATAAACGCTATTATTGTGCTCAATATTTCATATAAAGTTTCAGTTAATTAATCATATGAATATTGAATAAGCAGATAAACTGCGTATATTGTTATGTCTGAACACTTAAAATATTGTACTCAATAAACCGAATATTGACTAAATAAAAGTGCATACCTGAACATAGTATAAATCGATTCCTTATGTTCAGTGGGGATAATATACAGAATTTTGTGACAGAATAGAAGTATTGTCATATCGAAATCACCGATGGTTCAAATTTAAAGCGATAGATAGCCCACCTGATATATAAAGTAACTGCTTGACAACGACGAAACATTATATTCGGTTTGCATATAAACATACATAGAAAATTTTCCTTTTAATAAAAGCGAGTTGCTGCACTCCCCTTATCATTGAATTATGCTTGCCAATAGCGTTATTTTTATAAATTTATTGATTTTTGTTTGTCGTATTATTTCCGTTATTTTTGTTATTTTTCTTTAGAAAATAAACTTTTTATTCAATATATATACACAGACGTATGTACTTTACACATCCTTTAAATAACAATATACGTACACGTGTACGTATTGTATGTTCAAATTAACCAATAACTGTGAATTTGATTTTAAATTGCAAATAACTGTGTCTGGTCGTCGTTTGTCATCAATTGTTGTTCAATTGAAGATTTTTATCTCTCACTTTTCTGTATATTTTTGTCGTTTTTACTTTTTTCCATTACCATATACTTACATACTTACTCAAGTTTAGTATTTGAGTACAAATGTATTTCGCAGTGATGTTTTTTCTGTTTGTTGCTATTGTAGCAAAATTCTTAATATTTTTTATAGCAAATGCTCTGAATATTTTGTCTTGTTTTTCGACTCTTTTTTTAAAAAAAAAAAAAAAAATATTTCAAAATGAACAGAAATATAAATAAAAAGGACATGACATTAAATTTGATATCATAAATGAAATTGTAAATTGTGACAAGATTAGCAAGTGTTTACAAGAAATATTTATCCATCAATGCTAATAACAAAGAATAAAGAAATAAAATATTAAAAATTTTTAAAATATTGGTGGTGGCCACTTCTTGAGCATTACGTAGTGACAAGCTTTAAGGCTGAAAGGTGGAACAAATTGGCACTTCTCTCGTTCTATAAAACAATAATCACAGCTAACAATGGTCTCTTCCCACGTGTCCAAGACGCACGCTGCTATCAGAGGCAGATCAAAGTAATGATTTATGATGAACCATCCTCAAGAGACCTTTACAAGCTCACCATTGAGATGATACCCTAGCTAGATTCACTAGCAATCGAAAATTAAACTTTGGTGACTTAATAGCATTCAATTCAATTCGTTTTCCCTGCTCAAATACTTCGATTCATAACTCTTACGGAGGTAGAATTCTTTTGACACAACTCTGAAAGTTATCCGAGAACTGTTTAGCTGCAATCAAAACATTCAAGTGGAATCGGTAGCGTCTTGTTAAGTGCCTGCCTGTTGGCAAACAGTTTTATAATGGAACATTAAAATTTCAGGCAACGTAAGAAAGCGATACGCAGTCCCAATTTCTAATACAATGGGCTCAGCACCCATTATTCTTGCAGAGATTTGAATGGACTTGGCAAACTGCTGGCATCAGTAGCTGCTTGGCCGTACCATGTATTCTTCTATAAATCTCTAATCAGTTATGTAGAAACCACCCTACCGTAACTATCGGACCGACAACCAAATTCCGTTAAAATATACAAATATAGTTCGAAACTGGATTCGAAAACAGGTTGCGTTTGGACATCGCTCTCTATTTTACTAGTAGAGCCTTTTACCAAATACTCTTGCCAGCACATTGATTATATTAGCCCTAGTGTTGAGAGACACACATACATAATTGGTCATTACAACCCTTTAATCAGAAGTTACGATTTAACTTCTCGCGTCACTTGTATTGTGTGTATTAATCGTATATATGAGTGGCTGAATCTACAGTTTAAAGTCGACTTAGGACGACCGATTTTTTTTTTTGACAAACTTTTCATGACACATAGCGGCCCGTTGTAATGCCACGAGTAAGCGCAAACTCCGTACTGACCAAATTCCAAGGAACTCATAAAATAAGATGTCCAAAGCTGCAGCTGCACTCATGACCGCAATATCTGCAGCAGTTGTGAGTCGAAAAAGAAGAGAATGAGACCGTCCAGTGGCATTGTTCAATACTCACTTCAAAGTTTTGGAGAAAAATAGGATCGCCGATCTTAATGCCCCTAGAGGAACTAGAGGAAATTGAAGAATATTAGGGAAAGCAGCAATTTCCTAAGGCTGCTAAGGGAAATGGTAGCTTCTCTCATGAAACGTGGTAGAACTATTGATTTATTATTGATTTATATATTTGAGCTTTAAATACGATAATAATACGCCATAAAAATATTACGAAGGCCGTAAACCATGAGAAAAAATTTAAAGATTTTTATATTCTGCTTATAATTTCTTAAAAAATAAATTCCTCATCAATAGGCCCTTAATTTAAAAATGAAATCAAAATTTTCTTTTCATATATAAAAGGCTACGTGTATGTATAGATAGAATTCCCTTTCAAAATATGTCTTTATTAGAATATCCTGCTCAATGTGTATGGTTTCTTCAGAAAGGCTCAACTTTTATTAACAAATTTATTTTCTATACGCATCTTTTATGAAACGAAGTTTGTTAAAAAGTAATTCTGGTTCTAGAGTCTTTGAAATCGATCATTCACTTCATGAACGCCTCAATGCTCAGCTCACTTGCCATAGAGAAAAGAAGTGAATTAAGCAATAAAGAGAATATTTCGGAATATTTAAATGACAAAAGTTTAAGACAATCTACCAAACAAACACTGATGCCAGTTATGGAAGTGAAACTTTCTCCTAAAACAATTTTTATTACTCTCAACTTTACAAATACACAGAAACACACTCAAACACATGTGTAGGTTCATAGATTTACAATTATTTCGGTGTTTTTTTTTCTTTCTGGAAAAGACTTTTTCTTTCGATAATCCTTCCACAAACATATGAATACATGTATATGTAAACCATTGCATAAGCAAACGAACATATTAATAAATCAACAACAATATACAGGCAAAAAAGAAATATTGGTTTCAGTTCATTACACCCTATACTTCCAAAAAGATGTTCAATTTACGCTAGTGTTTGTTATGTCTTACTTACTTACTTACTTAATTGGCCATTAACAACCCGATTAACTGATTTCGGCCTGATGCGCCTATGCCAGTTTGTCACACCAATCGATGACAGGGCTTACTCGATTTGGTCCTTACAATGCAGGCAAGGTTGTCTTCTTCGTCGATTTCCGCAGATCCCCGCAACAAATACCCTTCTCGCCGGAGCATCCTCCTCCATTCGAACGACATGGCCGAGCCAGCGCAGCCGCTGTATGTTAGCGTCTATGTCGTTGAGGAGCTCATACAGCTGACTGTTGGATGGGATGCGGAAATCATCGCCAACTCGCACTGGACCGAAGAAATTTCTCTCGAATATTCTCAAGGCTGCTGCATCAGTGTTTAGTGCCTCTGCGCCATAAAGAAGCACGGGTAGCATGAGCGTCTTGTAGAGTATTAGTTTTGTCGTACGAGAGAGGTCTCTGATTCTCAATTGCCTATTGAGACCATAGTAGCACCTTTTGGCAAGAGTGATCCTGAGCTTGATCTCCAGAATGACATCATTTTGGTGGTAACCGCGGAGCCAAGATAAAGATAGTTATCGGCCGTCATCTGAGATCCAATACGCCGCATGTCTCTACTTGTCGATAATGTATGCGACATCCTCTCAACAGATTTCTGGCAAACACTCTACAACCCCCCGCTACTCATGGATAAAAATAACACACACAACATAAGTGGTGTGAGAAACTAGGTCGTTACCCTGACTGAATGGTTGTTATGACCAATGTATGTGTATCTATGTTTGTAAGTAAACCAAGCAGTGTTTCTGCAGCTGCTAAGACTAGAAAACTTCGACCTCTTGAGGAAAACATTCTTAGTCAGTCTTCAGCTAAATGGCTTTTCATCTGAAGCTGGTAAACTGAATATCCGAAGACTAGAAAACGTCGAGCTCCTAAAGGAGACATTCCTAGTCAGTGTCCAGCTAAAAAGCTTTCCATCTGAAGCTGGTGAACTGGAAAACCTCGATCTTCTAAGGAAGACATTCTTAGTCAGTCTCCAGCTAAAAGCCATTTGAAAGTGACAAACTGAATATCGAAGTTAATTTATGGAAAAATAATTTACCAGGCGAGAATGATTACAAAGATGAATACTCTTCCCCTTCATGGGGAATGTTATTGCATGATTGCGTCGAGGAAGGTTTTGAATCACTGATCATCTCTCAGCGATATGGCTAAGATTTCTGAAGTTCACAGTATATGATCACAATACATGCATTTTCTGCAGATTATCTTAACAGACATGATGTCACCACAGAGAGCGCTGAAAGAATTCTAAAATAGTCTTTGCAGTGTAGGTCACAACATTGGCGTTGTCAACCAATTTAACCCATTCTTGTTTTAAGTTTTACCCCAAACTATTGATAATATTAACCAACAAACACCAAAAAAAGAAATGAGTCAATCTGATAAAATACAACACCAACTACTACAAGGGCAATGAGAAACAAAAAGAAGAAGCAGAAGAAGAATGAATGAATAGAAAAAAGAAGAAGAAAGTATCGTTAAAATAAATAGTTTAAATCTCTAACGCACATGTGACTTATTCTTCATTGACTAACATTTCAGTTCAACTCTTCAGTTTATCATCAAATCCTGCCATTTATCAAAGTAACTGAAAACAAAATATTTACAAAACCCAAACACCAACACACACTTACAAACACATGCAATAAATATTTTAACACATACTCTCTCTCTCTCTCTCTTTCTAACACATACAAACCCTAATGCAATTTACACATATTTGCTTGAAAACCAAAAGAATAACACAAAATCGCACACACATCCACACGCTGTGAATTTCATTTTTGTTGCTTCAATACCCTTCTACACACACACACACACATACAAACATATATATAAATGAGTTTTAAAAAAGGAAAAACTATCAAAAAGAAAAAGAAAAACTTCATTAAAGAGAAAATTCGTGTCAGTAGAGATTTTTGCTTGATTTTAAGCGAGAGCGAGTGTGTGAGAGATAAAAAGAAAAGAATACAATTTTTTTGTCTTTCTTTCTTTTTTTATAGCAAATTTATTTATTTATTTAAAAGTTTAAATACGCTTAAGAAACAATAAAAAAGGAAAACAAAAAATGCAACGAAAATATAAAGAAAAACAGCAGAAACATTTAAATTCAAGGATTTCTTTTTTCTTACATACACTTCTCTCTTTCGATTAAAAATGTTTTAATGTGGTTTAACCTACATTTCATAGAGGAAATTAAATGAGCAATTTAATACAGAAACAAACAATATTAAGAGTTTTACAAATTTATAATTTAAATTTCAAGACCATCCATGGATGCCATGTTGCAGTATACATACAGACATAATTGGTCATAACAACCCTTCAGTCAGGACTTCCGTTCAATGCAACAAATACGCCATCTATCTCTGGGACGCACACTGTCGCGAGCGTGGCCAAAAATGGTTAAAATCAATGTTGGAATTTCATTATTTTCTTAACTTTATCTTATAGAAAACACTTCTATTAGTTGATATATAAAATTTTTTTAAAAACTTTTGCGTAGTTTTTTAGTTATTGTATCTCAAAGTTAAGAATTATTATTCAATATAGAAAATTTCTGCGAAAACTTGAAATTTGACATATTTTTATCATAGTTAAAATTCAAAAATTCTTTTAGTAATGGCTAAATTATTTGTAATAGAATTGTAAGCCAGGTATGTAATTGTAATTACAATGCTATAATTGTTTACAAATATTAATCATATGTGAAATATCCTTAGCCAAAGTACAGGTCTTCAAAAAATTAAGATTTTCATACATTTATTAACTTCAGTAGTGAATTAAAAAAAAACACCCAATATCACTTTTGAAATTTTTTGATATTTTATTGCCACAAGTATGTACTTTAACATATATAAATTTCAACTGCTTCTGACTGCTTTTGTGGGCGTTATAAATGTTTTTGGTGTCAACATCATTGCAGATTCGTGATATTTTTGAGCAATGGGTGCAGCTTAAGAAAAATAATACAACAAATATGTGGCATCATATTAAATAATTTGTGGATAGTCGTATTCAAAGACTTCTAACAGATATAGAGAAGGACAAACTAAAATTAATTCTTTTAAAAATTAGTAATTATTGGAGTTGAGTACCTGGCTAGATAATAAGCTATTTTGTAAAGATATTTGTGATGTAAGATTTTCTATTTAAACATAAATGAATTCAATTACGAACCAAGTACAAGTGCCTTTTCACTTATATGTATAAATTTAAATATTTTAATATACATAAAGAAATTTTAAGTTGTTTAATAAAATATTTTTTAATTAGTATGGTATGGTACTGGTAAAAATTTATCCTTAAAATTTTCTAAGGATATACAGAATGTGAGAAAATTAAATTTTATTGAGTTAGTAAAACATTTAAATCATAATTTGCGATTCGAAAAAAGTATATATTAAATTTTTTATGTCTTTTTGATATATACTTTTTTGAAAAAGGACATTTTTAAGGTAGGCGTATCCTTGCTCCAAATTGAACGAAATTTGGAAAAAGTGTTAAGCATGTTAAAACTAATAAGCGTACTGAATTTTATTAACATATCTTTCTTTTCCTCCAAGTTATAGCAATTTTTAATTTCAGGATATATGGGAAGGACCCGAATCCTTTGACTTTAAACGACCAAATTTGAAATATGATTATGTTTTACCAATTAATATAGGTGTGCCAAATTTCATTACTCTACTATTACTCCTTCTATTTTTGGCCACTCGTTATATGAAATCGCGACAGTGTGGGACGGTGCCTCAAAGGCTTCTATACTGCGTATAGGAGATGTCAAAATTATTCTTTAATGACGGAAGGGTATCCAACTCTATTGATTCATTGGAGTATTGTGGTTTCTATTTCCCCACTCTATTGAGTTTTTATTTCAGTCCCACTTGAGACGAAAGTTATAAGTTAAAAGGAAATGATAGTGAATGCCATGTAGCTGAAACGATATGTGGTTTCAAGATAACGGCACTACCTTATTTCAACGAGTTCCAGAAAAAATTTCATAAGAAATTTTCATACCAATTGGCAATCAAGAGCATGAGCTTTAAGCAGCGCAATTTATTTCTTCGGAGCTTTTGAGAAATCCTGAATTTATTGCAAAAAACCAGAAACAATAGAAGTACTGAATACCGAAATGTATTGCGTCATCTTCGAATTTTTGGTTTTGTCTTGGGCCGGAGGTGGTAATCTTCGAAAGACACTTTTGTTTCAACAAAAGAGTGTACGATCACCCACCCCGTTTATTTTCAACCACTCTCCGCCCGCTCGACTGCCGTAAGGTATTACTTCGCGGAGAGCTGATTAGCATTAAAGCTCTGTTACACTAAGTCAAATTTCGCCTTCATTCCTCCAGTTTTCGGAGTTCTAGCATGATTTCAGCAATTCTCTGGCTGTATTGGCTCCATAGAACCCTAGAATTCAACACCTCTTCCATAAACCGATTCGGTCCAAAACTCGTTTCCCCCGGCCATCTAAATGTATGGCAGCATATTAGAATATGCTCGCATCTCCCTCCTCATCTACACAGTTTGGGCATATAGGGGAAGGTGTCTTCGAATTTGAACTTAACAATGTGTGTGTGAAATGTCATCGTCATTTTTATGGTTACTTATGCCACTAAATCCACTGGGTAGTGCACATTCAAAATGGGTAGGTTTCTAAGACTAAGACATGCATAACAGAGATCAGCAATGTGTCGTTTTTTTCGCTACTCATAAGTACCCATGAAATTTCGAGTATGAGTGAGTCAAAAGTATTGAAATTCAACTACTGTCGTTCGTACTCACTACAATATTGATTTATAAGTACAGGTTGCAATGAGTATGAGTACAACGTTGACATCAAACTCATAACATTCGAAATATTTTTGATTTATACGCTTACTCATTCAGTTTCATAAATTTAGAAAAATACTTATAATACTCATAGAGGATTCGAATGATTCGAATCATTCATCAAACTTTACAGTCTAAATTGCCGACGTCCTTTTCAAAGAATTATGGACAGATGAAAATATCCACACCGAAGTGACTTTTTCGGAATGATAACCAAGAGCATCAAGGTTATCATGTGTATGCTATCATTCCAAATTCGATAGTTTTGTTTTATTACGTACCTATTATTCAATTTAGACCAACAAAAGTTGATAACAATCGAACTATTGGCCTCATTGTTGACATTGATGACTTGGCTATCGTCATACGACATACATACATACATAAGTACATTCGTAATTTGTCATTACAACCCTTTAATCAAGATTACGATCTAGCTTCTCACACCACTTATGTTGAGTGCATTAATTTTATACATGAGTGACGGGACCTCAGCTTAAAATCAATTCAGAACGAAAAGATGTTTGAGAAACTTTTCATGGCAATTTTATTTACTTTCAGAGTATTTGCCAAAAATTTACTGAGCGGAAATTGCCGTTTATTTTTTTTTAGATTTTCGTGTTGATGCCTGATCTGGGATTTGAATCGCGGAAACGCTCAAGAAATATTTTTTTCATATTTTCGTTTTGATGTCTGACCTGGGGCTTAAACCGTGATTTTACAACAACAACCAACAATCCAACACACTACCTACTAGACTACGGCTACTATGTCGGCATACTTAAAGAAATTGGACCGATACCGCAGCCAGTGCGTAATTCACATAAAATAGTGACATATGCATGGAACGCTCTGCGATCTCATCTGAGTCATCCCAAATATGTTAATTTTGTTTGTTCACATACTTATTCACTCAGAGATGGACCGCATGGCTTAAGATAATTTTTCGATGTATATTCGGATAATTTGCCAACTGCTACAGAGCCTATTCCGTGAATACAGATTATTGTTTATGCATAAATAATAATTCATTTGACAGATGAAGCTTCAACTACCAAAGTTTGGTAGTCCCTGTTGGTAGACCTTATACGTATAATGAAAACTAATTTATCCTTTGAATAATCCTTTCTGTAGACAATAAACTATGCATGTTTCTAAAGCAAAATAATTAAAATCCTTAAAGGATTTGTTCTTTGATATCAAATAATTATAATTTCCTTTCATTTTTTAACACTTTTTTCTGTCGTCTTTAACAAAAGAAAATCAAAAGCAAATAAATTAAATATATTTATGCATTTTTATGTCATGCTATATACAATAAAAATGAAAAAAAAAAAATGAAAATGTGGAAACATAAAGAGCACAAAAAGAAAAAGAATAAATAAAGAAGTTGATGACGATAAACTTTTCTTGGCCTCTGAAAAAGAAGGTGATAGGCAACAGCCTGACAAGAAATTGAAAATTGGCGAGCCTATGCTCGGAGTACTGATGCTGATGCTGATGATGATGTCGTACATATTGTGGGTGATGATAATATTGATGAAATATATGCATAAATAAATACATATTTCTTTCAGCTTTGCTTTAAATAAATCCATATGTGGCCAATAACTCACAGAAAACAGCACAAGAAAACCAGAAAAAAAAAAAAAGGAAAAAGAAATTGTATCTTGTATATTTGATTTTATAAAGCTCATAAATATTTATTGAATTTTAAGAATTTATTCTCTATACATTTCGATTTTTTTCCTCCTGTTTTTTTACATTTATTTTCTCTCTCGTCAGATATAAAAATACATCTTCTTCATCAACGTTGATCTCTACTTATTTTATTTCAGTTTTTTTTTCTTCGCTTTTTTGGTTGCCTTTTTCTGTTGCTGATGATTATACAACAAATTTTTCCATTTCACATGTGAATAATTTTCTCACAAAAATACTGAATTTGTTGTTGGCGACAGCACTGTTGGTAAAACAATAGCTGGTTGAGGCTGAGGCTTGGTTGCCTACAGAGAGAGGGTCAATCTCGGTAGAAATATATATTTTTTCGTTTATAGAAAAAGGGTTTTTGGTGATGATCTGCTAGGCAAAATAAAAAAAGGAAAACTTTTTACAATTATTCCCTTGGTTATGTATTTGGCATACACACACATACATCTCGAAATGTTGCAAATTTTTAGGTGGAATATTTTTTTTTTGTTTTTTTTACAACGAAACAAAAGAAAATAAAAATAAAAATTTGACCAACGAATTGTATGATATCATCGTATGAATGAATATTATTTTTATGGGAATTTCATCAGATGTTTGTTAATTATAAACACAACGTTGGCATTGAGTAAAATCTCACACTTTTTTTCACTTGTTGGTTAAACAATTGCGCTATGAATGCACAAGAAAACAAACAATTTTTAAGAATAAATGTTTAAATGGCATTTTGAAATATTTTTAAATGAATATAAATTTTTCATTTGTTTGAATATGGTAATCGGTCTTCCGCAGACCGCATTTTGGCGAACTTTTCATCGTGACTGGCGTCTGCATCCGTACAAAGTACAGCTGACCTCGGAATTAAAGCTAAGCGACCATAGTCGCGCCGTATGTTTGCTGAATTGTATCTGGAGCCGTGGACAACTGATCCTAATTTCCAATGAAAAATAATCTTCAGCGATAAGGACCATTCCTGGGTGGACAAAGAAAAATATCGTATTTGGATGAGATGAGATCTAGGAGCGTTCAATGCATCTCAATAAAAGTTACTGTAGCCAAGCCATCATTGTCAACAACGAGCATAATAAATCAATTGTTATCAATTTCTTTTGGTGTGAATTGGATGATATGGAAACGAAAGGCATGTGGTTTCAACAGAAGGGTGTTACGTGCCATTCAGATCATGCCAAATTGGATATTCTGCACAACAGACTAGAATTTCATGGTCATTTCATGTGGCGATAATGTGTACTACTCACAGAGATCTGTAACTTCTTCTTGTGGGGCTTTTTTAAGTAGCAGGACTATTCGTGTGAGTAGAGGTCCTTAAGGCAATTATAAAACATACTCATTGATCATTTTTTCGCAGAGTCATGAAACATTTTGCATTTCGTATGTGTTCCAAACAGACAATTCGTGGCGATGTTATATTCCTTACATATGTATATCAAGCAGCTTCGACAAAAGATGAGCCTTAAGAAGCCGATTAAAAGGTTGGAGCGTAAGTGCAGAAAGATGCGTACAAGGTCGAAATAAATTACTTGATTGCTCTACATAGAACTCTATATATATATATATAGTTTGAAAGTTTCTTACAAAGATTTTGAAATCATGACGTAGTTGTTTCTCAAGTCAAGAGTTATAGGTGTGAATGGCGGACAAGTTCGACATGAAATCGTTTAATACTGATCAGAGAAACAAAAACATGAACTCACCGACATGAACTCTTATAGGTATAAGCGGCCGTCCCCCCAAGGAAACGAATGGATGCACTTAGGCTATATGGGGTCCATGGTGATAACATGAACTCATAAGAATTGAAACAAATTTTGAAGTAATGAGTCGAAATCAAAGCCCAAAGAGCAAAATAAAGGACCTAAAGAAAGCACTTGAAATCCGTCAGCAAAAGAAAGAAGACTGCGACTACTATGAGTTTTTTCTAATTCAATGTATTTGTATAAAGAGTTGGCGTGGTTCATTGGTCATATTGCTAGATTACAAACCCAAGTACCCAACGTTCAAAGGTAGAGGAAAAAAATTTGTAAAAAAATTTAATTCAACTCCAAATAATCCTTTCAGAAGTACCTTGAATACCCAAAGAAGAAAACATGATGAACTAATATCAGACAGTATCATCGTTAGGGTCTGTTGCATATCGCTGTGTGTATTGTTCACTGTCTTGCAACTGCAATCCCTCTGCTTAATCTTACCTTCTGAAAAAAGAAAAAAATACGTCTTTTCGAGAGACCTTTGGCCACGGAAAGTCTGTTTTTTATGCGGTTGCCAACGTCTACTCTTGACGCTCTGTTTGTGGAGAGTAAGCATCAAAGGTAGCAAAACTAGTTGATATTAGATCAAGTATTGTCACAAATGAATACAATTCCAGAATACACAACCATATTAGATAGCTAAAGTTTACTGCTTGAAGATTTATGAAATCAGCCTCTGGTTACATTGGGAACAACATTTCAAAAAATTTTTACAACAACTACGCATGTAGTTTTTACTCAAAACATTTCGGAAATAATTTTTTTTATTTTTTTTTTTTTTTGGTTCCATAAAGCTGTCGACCTATACTCTTATGCTATGTTCGCACGAGCCTTCGAATTACTTCGCTCTCTGTTTGAATTACTTATTTGAATTATCATGTTCACACGGTAGTTTTGTAATTCTTTTTTACAGGTCTTCTTCTTTTTATTGCTAAATTCTTATTAATATTTTTCATACAGCTTCTTCAAAAGCTGCAAATACTTTTCAAAAGGTTTTCTACACACATAGTGGCTTCCTCCGCTAATTTCGCGAATAACTTTCTTATAAATAATACTTTTTTAAAATATTATTTTTGGATTCCATTATTGTTTATTGTTTACAATATTTTTTGTTTATATTTTTTGTGCTTTGACAGCTGGTGATGGCAAAAATTCGATAAAATTTAGAGATTACATTGATTTTTAAGTAATCCACAGGGTAATAGAAATTGGATTACACACAATTTGGGTAATTCGCTCACAAAATTTTGTATGGCGAATGGCGTAATTTAGCACATAATTGGGTGTTGAATTGCGAATGAGAGAGCGAATTACGAAAAATTGCTGCCGTGCGAACATGGCATTACAATCTTCATAGCTTTTATCCCCTGAAAATTTTTTAAATATGATTTTCCACACGTCAAACTTGTATTATATTTTTCGTATGCAATTTGCGGCCACATGTCTTTAAGTAAATGATATAATTTCTTGCACGTTAATCATACGAATAATGTGTTCATACACCGAGTAAATAAGAAAGTGCTAAAGAAATAAAAATTTATTTCGCAGATGACTTCGATACAATTAAGAAAATGTCATTCAACATTCTTTATATGCAATCAATCGTAAAAATACCACCAAACATACCGCTCATTCATTCATTCCTTCATTCATATATACATACAACGAAAAATATTGTGTGTATACGTATAGTTGTAATTCTACGTTTATGAGCACGAAGTGCATTTTTCTTGCTGATCATTTGTATATCACTTGCATGAAACATTCGTTAGTTGCCATTATAAGAAATCAAAAATATTTTTTATCCTTAAATGTGTGCGGTTGGTATGTCCCCTTTGCCAAGCTCTTCGAAGTCCAGATCAGTTCTGATAAATAATCAGATCAGATGACGATTAAAATGCCGCTACACAAGTGTGGATTTTTCCAAACTTTGCCCTTAACCAACTTTAGGTTAGATTAGTTCAAATGGAAGGGCAGCGCATCACTGTATTTACAGTTCCACCCACAATTTCACCCAGAGACCCATTGGTCCTTATGACACTTCATATAAGAAAAAGCATGAGAGAAAGTGGAGAAAAGTAAGGTGAGAAAATAAAAATGGAGAATGATTGATTACAAAATGAAGAAAAGAAAGAAATTATGGCATCCATAGATAAATTTTCTATTTAAAGATACTCACACAGCCATTCAATCACATTAATGAATCCTACAAGATCTTTAGATTTGTAGTCAGTCCTTCAGATTTACAAAATCAACGATAACTCGTCTAATCAGTCCAGTGTGTCCACATACATAATTGGTCATTACAGCCCTTTTAGTCAGGATCACGACCTACTTTCTCACACCACTTATGTTGTCTGCCTTAATTTTTATACATGATATATACGGGATCTTCAGTTTAAAGTAAACTTCGAACGACAGATTTTTGAGAAACTTTTCATGGCAATTTACTCTCAGAATTTTTGCCAGAAATCTGCTGAGACGAAGTGGCCGAAGAAATATTTTTTCACATTTCTTTTCGTTGGAGATGTCTGACCTGTGGTTTGAATCAGAGGTCTGCTATGAGTATTCAAAGAGATGAGTAGATTCGAATCATACTGATAATTTCTGATACTTATACGCATTCATTTAATATCGTACTCATACTACTTATATTCAAAGTTTGAAGAACTCATCGTACTCAGACTTAACAATACGCATGATGTTGATTTCGATTCTCCTTTACTCTACATTTACAAAAATCTTTCTTTATTTCTTCTTTATTTTTTCTTTCTTATTTATGAGTATTACAATTATTTTTCTAAATTTATGAATCTGAATGAGTAGGCGTATGAATCAAATATATTTCGAATGTTATGAGCTTGATGTCAACGTTGTACTCATACTCATTGCAATCTGTACTTACAAATCAATGTTGCAGTGAGTACGAATAAATGAGAGTAGTTGAATTTCAATACTGTTGACTCACTTATACTCGGAATTTCATGAGAAAAAACGATTCATTGCTGATCTCTGCTTTGGATCGAGTCCTCACGTCCAATAAGCCTGCACACTACCTACTAAACCACGGTGTGAGTCCAACTAGAATCTATTTATTCTACAACCATTACATCGACATACTTCAGGATGTGAATAAAACAATGGAAACTCTTGCTGTGAGCTGAAGTTTATAGGACTCATTAGCACAGGATGTTGGTTTAGAAATATATTTTGTCTATGCGGACATTTAATACCCGAGTAAAAAAATATATTTTGCTATTCGATCAACTTCCTCGATATTGGAAACAGACTGTTTTAATTGTAGTTTACATTTCAAAAACGAGCTTTGAACTCCTGGAGGCAAATAGATCCGTATTTCATAAAGTAAGTAGGAGTTAAGGTGGCCACCATAAGATTAGATGAGGCCTATCAATACATTGCACAGCGTAACCGAGCCTTACAAAGAACACCAATTTATATAGGAGATGCTAATATTAAGATTGTTTTCTTAATAGCAATCATCAGATGCTCTTATGCAAATGCTTGCCACTGTAAGAAATGTTTCGAATTAAAAATACATGTGTAAAATGTCAAGAATCTCAATGCCTGTCGTTTTACTCTTTCTTCTCTTTTAGAACACCATAATACGTACCACAGCCAACCAAATAATGAAGAAAATTTCCAAACCATTTCTGTCATCCCATGTACAAGTTTTGTGTAACATGTGTCAGGCAAAAAACGAAAAAAAGGAAAAACAAAAACAAA
This sequence comes from Sarcophaga rosellei, assembly GCA_930367235.1. Taxonomy (NCBI): domain Eukaryota; kingdom Metazoa; phylum Arthropoda; class Insecta; order Diptera; family Sarcophagidae; genus Sarcophaga; species Sarcophaga rosellei. The sequence continues at coordinate 82,043,290 of OV884018.1, forward strand.
ATAAAAAAAAAACGAGAAATATTTTAGCATAAATTTAACATTAAAGGGGGGATCATTATAAACAGCAGCAACAGCAGTAGCAGCAAAATAAAGCCAACAAATAATATTAATTTTTATTCGTTTATTTGCCAACTATTTTCGAGGAAAAAAAACTACGAAGAGAAATACGTTAATGATATGGGTGTGGCAATTAATTCAACCTTCAGCCCAACTAGAATCATTCAAGAAACTTTTTAAAAGCTTTGCTTTGCTTTCATTGATGTATGAATTGAGCGCTTGTTCAACATGTGTTCAGCATTTCTGCAGTAATTTTACAAAGACAAGCCAAGCCGTTGTAGTAGTAGCAATCGCTTTATTTGACTGACAGCTGATTAATTACTATTAATTTATATTTTATGTTAAAATATTGTATCTTTAATTTGATTCCAATGGCGAATTCTCCTCCTCCTCCTCCTCCTCTTAACTTTTACTTTTTAGGGTGAAGGAAAAAAAAGAAAAGAAAATAATTTATAACATGTGAATGCTAAAGGTTATTGGCCTTATTAGAGATGCATTAAAATGGTATTTCATTTGAAAATGAAATGTAATTAAAACAATTAAGAAAACTTGTTAATTGTACTCAACAAAACAGTCATCTTAATTGAATAAATGTAAATCATGTTTTCTATAGTCAAGTCCACTAAGAATTTGTTAAACTTTTTATGGGGATGCATTGAAGACCATTTCACCGTCCATTTCATCCGGATAGTCAGGATATATTTCTCAAGCAGCATCCTATGCTATGTGTCCCATAAAATTCAGCATTCACAGTCTTTACAACAAGAGTTTCCACAGTTTTATTCACATCTTGAATGATGAAGATCTAATGGTTGTACAATGAATAAACTCCGGTTGGACTCGTGAGTCGCGACGTGGTCCAGTATGTAGTGTGTTGGCTTATTAGACGTAGGCCTACGGTTCATACCCCAGGTCATACATCTATCGGGTCCGCCATCTAACGTTTTTTTTCAACTAGTGCTTATTTCTTGAATAGTAACACTTAACTCATGTCTGATTTGACAGATAATTAGTTTTATCCTTCCGCTGAACGAATATGGTTGCGTGTACACTGAACAACGCTGGGAAATATTGCGACATTACTTTGAAAATCATGATAATGGTGCAGAATGTGTTCGAAAATTGCGTACGGATTTTGGAAGAAGTTACAGTCATCGGGCCATGTTGAACGAATTTTTGTTCACAAAAATTGAAGAGGAGGATATAGGCAATATTTGGTTTCAACAGGACGGCGCTACGTGCCACACAGCCGAAGCTGCACTTGATGTTTTGCGCCCTGTTTTTGAAGATCGCGTTATCAGTCGCAGAGCTGATGTCGTTTGGCTACCTCGGAGCTGCGATTTGACACCGTTGGACTATTATTAGTGGGCTGCCGTCAAAGATAAGTATTACGCCGACACAAATACAGCTGCACACAATCGATAATGTGCTTAAAAATTGGACCGATCGTGTAGGCTGCTGCATGGCATTTGAATGAAATTATTTTCCATTATTAACCGGAAGGATTGTACTTAAAAAAAAAAAGAAATTTGAGAAAATATTCAGTAGTTTTTTTTAAACCATTTTCAAAAAAAAAAGTTATTTGTCGGACCCTTTATAACAAAACGAAATATGAAAAATATTTCATTCGGCGACTACCTCTCAGCCAGGATACTAGCGAACTCTGGGAGTAAATAAAATTGGCATGAAAAGTTTCTCGAAAATCTGCATTTCGGAGTGGACTTTATATTGTAGGCCCCCCCACTTAAGGATAAATTTAATACACGCAACATAAGTGATGTGAGAAGCTAGGTCGCAGTCCTGACTGAAGCGTTGTAATAACCAATTATGTATTTATGTGTGTATGGGGAAGACCAATCATTTACCATTTTAATACGATTGATTTGAGCGCACTCAACTTTACACATGTATTTGAAACATCCTATAGGTCCGGTAAATAACAATTAAAACAGGAAATATAGACAGGATAGAACGACAACAGACCAGCAATGGTTATATACTAAGTGAAGAATTTTCTGTATAAGTTTAAGCATCACTTGATACTTACTTTTGAAACTTGATGTGAAATCAGAATAATCCCCTAAGTGTTTGGTCTATAAAATTGAACAAAACAAACAACAACAACAAAGAACGGACGATATGATAAAATCAAATTATAAAAATTAAAATGTATGTACACCCAACGAAATATACAAAACATTGAAATAACATCAACAAATCAACAGTAACGTTCTAGAAGTTGCCACATTGCAAATAAATAAAATATAAATAGAACAAATGGTAACGCAATCAGTTATTTTATACACTCTAAATCTGTTGATTGCATAGAACATTAAAAATGATAAGAAATTTAACATTTGATAACAATTCCTATAGTGTGACCTCTGATCTTTAAATGGCATTTAGATAAACTGAGAATAATGTCAACAGATAATCAATAGAGCGTTGTTATATAGGCACGTTATCCTTAGATCATACTTACGTTAGAGTTCTAAACTGTAAGCGTAGCCCAATGTAATCTTTTTACTGACTATTTAAGGAAAACTTACATACAATCTATAAAGATTAGAAATTTTCATTAGTTTTTTTCGATTTCTGCAAAAATATATGATGAGTTTAACACTCCAATTCAAGTTCCACTTCAAGTTGCGAAGCTGTTAAACATTTTAATTGTTGGCGTCTGATATACATGCGGAATTAAAACCATTTCCAATAGAAATGCCAAAATTAAATAAAAAATTTTCTATTCGTAAACACTGAAGCCACAAAAATTTTTGTATTCTATCCCTGTAACGAACACAAGGGATTTGTGTTCACAGACACTGTATTTCTGGCTTGAATTCAAAAAATCTTCGAGCCCATCATACATAATATTTATAATGTGAAACATACAAACGTCATTATATTTAGTTCTCACGTGTACGTATGTGAAACGTGGTAAGTCTTTTATCAAACTTCGCCCTCAGTGTATTTCCGAACAATGCTGAATGAATTCAAATGATTTTTTAAGGCAATTAGTGACTTTTTGAATTTCCTACTGCTTAGCTGAATGGAGCTATCTGGAAGTTACATACTCTTTTCAAAGAGGAACTATTTTGTAACAAAGGGACTATTTTGTAAAGAACAGAACTTGGAATAGCAGCAGGAATTTTTGGTTCCAGAATAAAATATACCGAACTCGTGGGTATCTTTCAAGCGAAAGTCCATGCCATTGCAAGATATGCTCAATTTAACTGGGACTGGAAGTACAAAAGATAGGACATAGCAATTCTATTTAACAGTCAGACCGCCTATCAAGAATTCGAAACACAATGTGGGACTGTGTCGTTAAACTGAATCGGCTAAAAAGGGGAAAATAAGGTTACCCCCTGCAGTGACAAACTAAATCAGATTGAGAAGAGGGGCGCCTTCACGCCGTTTATGGGGCGAGAACTCTTCTGTGAAGAGGGATTTTTGAATGCGTATGCTGTACGAAAGAGAAAACTCTTTTTAAACCAAATGGGTTTGAAGCAATAAAAACTTCTGTTGGAAAACTACGATAAGAGTGGATCTGAGTCATACTCGGAATGCACTTATTGAGAATAGGGGTTGTCTCTAGCCAAACATGTAGATATGTTAACGATAAGAATTAATCAGCGAAACACGTTCTTGAAACATGTGGGGTATTAATACATCCCAGAACAAAATCTTGAATGTATATTAGTATTAGGCGTGGATGTGTAACTGTTAACATTAAGCAGTATGCTGAAATTTGTTAGGGCAGTAGGCTAGAAGGAGACATATAGGATTATTTTAAAACATGGTATGCGTTGTATTGGTATTCATCGTATGGTTGAAATACTAAGGTACATCATTAGGATAATAATAATAATAATAATAGCCGTAGGAAACTGTATAAGTTGTATAAAACTAATATTCAGGGAGAAGATACAAAGGAAGTGAATGATGTGGTCCCACTTAGTGCAGGATTTAGGCTTATTGTAATACCGTGTATGAAACCTTTCAAAATTAAAAATGAATTTTTATATTTGGGCACTCTGGCAGGGATGTAAGTGGTGATACATAACAATCAAATACATTTTCAGCGGATTGCAACTTGTAAAAGCATAAACAGCTGAATTTTAATATTTTCCTTTAAATTTTGAAAATTTAAAAATCCCAACAGAAACAGTGTATAACACACGATCCTCAGCTTTGATTTTAGTGGCAAGTGGAGTTTTTATTTTGAATGAATTTTTTATTTTTTATATTTATTTCACCATTGAAGTGCAGTTGAGTAGATTATTTGTTCGTTAAAAAAAAAGGAAAAACTGTACAAACTTACATAAATTGTGTCAAATAAAGTGCTAAAAGTTTAAGAGTTTTTATTCGTTTAATTTTTTTATTTTTTATTTTATTTTTATTTTTAACTTTTTAATATAATTTATGAGGCAAAAAATAAAAGAAAAAGAATAAAGGATAAAAATTCAAACACAAACTGAACTGAATCACATTGTACTCATGCACTGATGAATTTATAAAGTTTTTTTTATATGATTTTAACAAATAAAATTTTACTTTTGGAAAAAATTTAAAAAAATAAATTTTATTTCATGTTTAAATATTTAATAGGATAGGCGACATAATTTAAGAGTAAATTGTCACATGACAAAAGTTTTAAGAGCAGAAAAGAAAATATGTAATTGTTGTGCAATTCGCTAAATAAATAAAACTTGTATTTAAACATTATTTAATGATAATTACTTGAGCGAAAATAAAGTAATGAAAAAACAATTGAAAACAGGTTATTAACCTAAGAAAAATATATTGTGGGAGGAAAAAAGATTTCATGGACTTTAAGTTTCAATCTTCCAACTTCGTAAAAAAGAGATTTCCACCTCTTTACCGTGCTGATCAAGAACAAATTCCCTTTGTAAAACATTTTGCAAACCACACTACGAATACATCGATTACTACGTAAAACATGTATTTCATGAAAAAGTTCCCATCACAGATCGTGTTGTGGTGATAGCAAACCACATTCTTACTGTGTTCCAAATGATCACAGCACTTTCGTCATCTTCTCTGCGCTGTAGAGAAGCTACAAAATATAGAGAAAGAGAGAGTTTTCTTCTACCGTCGGTCATCTTAAGAAATCACAGACAGCTCTGACATCATGTACCAAAAAAAAAAACAAGCATTTCTTATCACGATTTTCTCTGAGAATATAATAGACATGGACAAGTAGAAGACGACGTTAAATTGCTAGAACCACAATGTGGATGGCTTATAAGGGTTGGAATAACTGTTGGAATATATGCTGGATATTGAATTGAAAGAAATCACGGAACCGTGACTTGGACGCTCTTGGATTTCCTGTCAAATTGTATCTTATCAAATACTCCTAGTAAGAAAGGTCAAGATAATGCTTGTTGAATTATTAAACATGAGGCCTCGTTTCAAACCCCAGGTCAGACATCTCGAACAAAACAAAAATTTGAAAAAATATTTCTTCGGGAACTTCTTCCCTGCAGATTTTTGACAAAAACTCTGAGGCTAAATAAAAATGTCTCTCAAAAATCTATCTTTCGAAGTCGACTTCAAGCCAACCACTTTAACCACTCATGTAAGAAAAATAACAAACACAACATGAGTGGGGTTGAGAAGTTAGGCCGTAATCCTGACTGAAGGGTTGTAATGGCCAAATATGTATGTATGTATTGAATTGAAACATGTAGAATTTTTAGACTTGCTTTGATCTCATCTGATGGGGTGCCAATCATGAGAACTCATATGGAGATCCCTAAAAAAGTTGAATAGAATCGATAGAAGTATAGTTAAGTTTGATAAAAGCATACTACACTTTGCCAAGAGCAAATACCTACAGCTGCAATCTTGCGGTCACAAAATTGTTGCTTGGATTGATTCCATTTCGAGAGACTAACACTAATAAGATACCAATAGTAAGGTGTCTTACAAGGGTTATCATAATTTTCATAGTCTTGTAAAGTGTGGAAACAAATTATTGGGGCAGTGGTTTAAAGAGTTTTTAGGCTTATGGGGAATCTCTTTAAGCTCCAACTATTTGACTTTTGGAGTGCGTTTGGTCCTATTGAAAAATCATCACGGCCATCACGGTGCCGTGCATGTTCACTAGGGCCGGATGATTGGGCATGATTTTTGAAAAGCCCTACAAAGATCCCCAGTAAGTTGCTGGACAGATTCTTCAATGTGTGTGCGATATCAACTGTTTCCGCCTCCGCTGTTATATTATCAACATGACAGGAAGATAGAAAAAATGCCGACACTACCTGAGTCAATGAAAAAGTTAGCAAATGAATGGCCAAGCCTCGCAGAGTACTGACCTTTAAGATTTGCGATTTTATTAATGTCTGACCCAAAAGGCTTTCTTATTCTTAGAATTTTGACGCCAGCGGTGAACGCAGTCCCTGTACAGACCAAGTTCTAACAAACTAGGGAAGAAGAAATTCTTGTTTAGTGCAAGAGCTACACATTAAAAACACTACGCTATAAAACCAGCCAGAAAGTTTGATAAACGAAGCTATATCCTTGACATCAATAGATGATAGCACCGTCAAGCTGACAAGAATTGGAGAACCAAATAAACTATATCTGCACTTCGCAAGAGATAGGCATTGACAAAGAAAGTGTCAGAAAGTGTCTTCCTCAGCTGCATCCTTTCCGCGTGTCTACCCATAACGCAATGACTTGTAAGAATGGCCACAGTGATTGAGATGATGTTACGACAAAGTCCGAGTAACTAGTTGGTGCGCCTTTTATCCATCAAGGTCCAAGCGGCCAAGTCTAGCGGTGGAGCAGGACTCCTTATTGACCCAGGATAGGCTGGCGTTCCGAAAAAATTTCTGCACAATGGCCAACTTGACAGAAGTAAGTGGCATTTATAAGTCGATTGAATAGTATTACGGAAGGAGTACACTGGCCCTTCAGTTTCCCGGAATGCTACTGTGCCCTGGGACAGGATCTAGTATAAGGAGTGTCCCTTTAAGAATTTTGAAAATGTTTACTTCAGAAAATTTAGTAAAGTTACCCAGAAGAGCATGAGATTTAGATTCAGCTTTATTGAACCTTACAGTTGAACACTTAAGACATTCTCAAATAAATTTTGCGTTGATGCATATGTCTGCACAATATTTCCCATCTTAAAACTCTAAAATACACTTGTTTTGTTGCTGCTGTCATTTATATGTGAACATGTTGCAACCAAACAATTTCAATGACTTTAATTAACCACGAAAATAGTTGTACAGCATAATTATATTTCTTATCACACAAAATGTTGCATTAACAGCAGCTGCAACAACAAAACAATACAATCAGTTACAATCAGATCAGAAATGTAATGATGCAGTTAACTAATAACATCGATTATAAGTATAAACAAAACTAACACATTCACAAACACACACATATACATACATGCTGCTATTTAAATAATATTCGGCTTTAATGACAACAGATAAACACGCAGTCGTCCATACAGGCAGAAAGTGAAAAGACAAGCGAACTGAAAATTTTGCAACATTTGTCAGTAATTATGACAGTTTATACATCCAATAATACCGCAAAAATGTATTTCATTTGCTGATTCTCTTCTATATCTGTTTTTTGTTGCATGCCTGCTAAAGTTGTACATACACTCTTGCAACACAATGGCCATGTGAAATCTATTTTAAATACAATATGCATATGCCTCAAATACTAAAGCCTAAAGAACGTGCATGAATGAATGAATGAATAGCTGTTGCCTGTTTGTTGGCATAGTTGCCAGTCTGCATAGAAGAGAGAGTGGGTGCTGGTTGAGCAAATTATGAGCCACAAGAATCGATTTTCTAAATGAGATTACGCCATATTTGAATATGATGGCCTGTATTACGATTTGAAGTTTACATATAAACGTCAATACAATCATATACACACACATACACATACTCGCTCTTATACATTTACATCGACTGTATGGCGTAAATGAATGGAAAATATTTCAATCGAAAATGAAGAGCAGCAGAGAGATAGAGAGAGAGTGGGGGAGAGTTTGGGGCTTTTTGATGATTACACAGTGTAATTATTAGGTGGAGAGAAAAGTTGGTGGAGTGTTACCAATAGAATCACCACATTCATTTAAATTTCTCTTAAATCCAGAAACGATTTTTATCCCTAGCCAACATTTAAACATTTACCACATGTTCATATATTTTATACGCTTTTTAGCTCTCTCATGTTAGCGTGAGTGCATGTATGTTTCCATTTTCCATGTTTATGTCTGAATCCATCATATCAATTGAATGACTACTTGATACCAGAGATGTGCACACACGATAATTGTATGAAAGCCTGCTAATTGAAATGACAGCATTGACAAGTTGCTTCTCCTCTTCTTTATTTTTTTTTTCAGTTTACATCATTCTTTCTTTCATTCGGTTGGCATTTATTTATTGTTATAGAACTTATGCTTTGATGTTTAACGCTGTTTAAAATTAAAAACATACAACTACCGACAATCTAAAAATATGTATGGCAGAGGGCATTTAAGAATCAATCTTTTTGTTATTAATTGGCTTCTTATTAAATAGAAGACAAAAGATTTCAAAGATTTCGATCTTTAAGACAAGAGCAACTTACGCAAGTATGCATGTTATTTGCAGAAATATGAAATTAAAACCATATAAACTTATTTGGTGTGGGGGTTAGCTTTGTCTTATAAGGATTTAATTGGTTTCATAATTTGTTTAAAAGTTTTTGTAAATGATTATGAAAATAGTGATGCTTATAAAGATTTTTTATAATAATCATCAGATGTGGATGCCTTGGCGAGGAAGAAGAGAGTTATTCAATTGCAAAAAATTATTTTTCAATAGTTTTTCTTTTGCAAAGAAATATTATTGAATTTTTCTTATAGGCTTCGAAGCATCGATTGAAATTTTCTGTTGAGACTTATTTTTTTTTTTTGTTAGTAAAAATATCGCTTATTTTCATGGTGCATGAAGTATTATTTAATAACCTTTGATGAAATGGATTTGTCCTATATCTTTGGTCCATTCTACGCATAATATCATTCTGCAAAATGCCGGTTTCGAACATCATCCACGTGTTACTTCATATTCCAAGAACCGTGTAGACATAACAGTTTGCGAAAAACTTCAAGTAGCAACTTACTTGACATACTCCTATGTTAACCAAATTGCAGCAAGGTATTAGCATCCCACAATAAAAGTTGACAACACTTACTATTGGCTATCCCATTACATTACTAATTTCGTAGGCTCCCAAGAAATTCAAGCTTTATATTTATTGCTAAATTTATATATAATTGCTAAATTTATTGCTAAATCTCCTGTAATTGTAAAGGACAATGATTTCGAAATAAAAATTTAATCTAATACAAGCCTTATGTGTAAAAAAACACGGTTTCTGCAGTTCTGTAAGGCAATTCACAGAAGCGTGTTTGTAGTACGTAAGCAATATTTACTTATGAAAGATTGTATCCACTATGTTATGTGTTTACAGTATTTTTGTTGTTATAATTTGTAATATTTTCGATGGCTCTTAATATTATTAGTGCCAGTGCTTTTGAGATTCGAAAAAAGAAACATGTCCACTCAAAAATCAACCACCTTTAAAATTTCGATGTCTTACTAGAAAGCTCACTATAATCTAACTGTTGCATTTATAAGTCTACTTTAAAAATCACTTGAAGTCAAAACCATGAATCAATACTTAGAGAAAAGCACTTCATACATACTTCATAATTGGTCAATACAACCCTTCAGTCAGGATTACGAACTAGCTTTTCACACCACTTATATTGTGTGTGTTAGTTTTACACATAAGTGGTGGGGCCTATAGTTTAAAGTCGACTCCGAAAGATAGATTTATTAAGAACCTTTTCATGGCTCTCCGAGTTTATGCCAGAAATCTGGTGAGAGGAAGGCAGTATTTTTTCATATTTCGTTTTGTATGAGATGTCTGAGTTAGGGTATGAACCATGGCCTCACATCTAGTAAGCTAACACACTACCTACAAGACTACGGCGACTTTGAGAGAAAAGCATTGTAGTTATCATTGGACATGTTGGCTTCCTTCAGACTAAAACTAAAAGCACTTTGTTGATGGTTAGTTTCTTGATCTTGGTCGTCCTTTTTAACTTGAGTTGTATTTCTGTAAAGACTCTGCTATAGGCAGTAATCCGTTCAACGCTATAACGATCTTTTTATCGTCTTACAAGAAACATGCCGATAAGCTTAAAGGCTCTGTATTGGAAATTATTCGAGAAAGCACAGTCCATAGCACTTTCGAATTTAAGATATTTCCTTGACTCTGAGCAATTCGTATAGTTCTCATCAACTCAACTCTTCTGCTTCTTATACGTAATGTGTTAAGAGGATATCTCTTATTTAAGGATCTGCTCATTTAGGTTTATTGTTTAAGGTATATGTGTTTCAGGTATGTGTGCTTATGTAGCATGCTTAAAAGCATTTACCCCGGCATAATAATGGCATTATGTGTCCTGTCCTTAGTCTAGTAGGCATGGCTTATTAGACATTAGGCCACGGTTCAAGCCATATGTCAGACATATCCAACAAAATGATATAAGAAATAATATTTCTTCGGCGACGTCCTCTCAGCAGATTTCTGGCAAAAATTTAAAGATTTAAATTTAATCCAACAAAACGAAATATGAAAGAGTATTTCTTCGGATACTTTCTTTGAGCAGATTACTGGCAAAAACTCTGAGAGTAAATAAAATTGCCATGAAAAGTTTCTCAAAAATCTGTCATTCGGAGTCGACTTTAAATTGTAGGTCCCGCGTCTCATGTATAAAATTAACACACAGAACATAAGTAATGTGAGAAGCTAGGTCGTAATCCGTAAATTCGTAAATATCGGTTGCAATGAGTATGAATGTATGAATGTTTGTCCTGGCCTTACATTTATTCTCAACTGCCATTCTGACCATTTCAATGACTAACAGAATTCCATCAATCGTCACCTTTGCTTTCTAGAAACCATACTGTTTTGAATTAAATTCGTCAGACCTACGCGCATGCTGTTATCAGTCAAATAAGGCTCTCCTTTGAAGTCCTACGCACTACTAAACGTAATGGACGAATTATGTTTTTGGCATAATGAAATAAAATAGTTTTATATAATCTTAATAAAATATTCGATTCCTATCATTTTAAATGTGATTCTGATTGAAGATCATTTTGTAAGCAGAAATGGATGACAGACTCATATTCGCATACATTCTATAGCCTCCTGTGTATATATACATTGTTGTGAAAAGTTTGTAGCGGCTATTGCCAGAAGTTTGTCGTGAGTGGAATCAATTTAAACCATCAGTTTATTGATTGCAACACCATTTATAACGTATACTTTTTAGGTATACTATTTTAGGTCATCATTTATTTTTATTTTTCACCGATCATGTTGCTTAAAAAATTTGCTTCAAATTAAATTTTAATTTCTTCTTTTCTTTCACCAACAGTGCTAAAACAATTTTAATTTTTTTTAATTGCTTTCATTAATCAAAAAGAACAAAACAATTGATTTGATTGAAACAAACATTTAAAGAGAAAAAACGAATTTCTTTTAAAAAGTAAAAGTATTTTCAAAACTCATGATGTACAACTACTGCAACAACATCATCCCACACACGCTGAAATCTTGTTACAGCCTAAAAGTAACAATCAAATACACAACTAACTTATGCCTGTGGCATGTTGATACATAAAGTAGCAAGAATTTAATGAACAAAATTGTTGTACAACACAAACAACACATCAAAAAAAGAGGAGAACCAGTCTCATGGTGTGCAACATAATTTTTATGTTTGCGTTAAATTGCATTGATTTATCTGGTCTCCCATCGATAACCGATACCATAAATCTTTTTTTAACCGATAGCGAATATAATATGAGTTCATTGGTATTACAGTTTGTGAGTACACCTACTTCTAAATATGGCCTGCATGCATGCATGAATGCATTCAAAAAGAGATCGAAAGATAAAAAAGAGAAGCATAAACAGGTTCCTAATCAAGCGTCACGATCACCAGCAATGTATTCCATCCATCGTTTTTATGAATAACAAACTGAAAATTTTCAAGTAGTTGGTGAAGCAGACTTTGTTGAAACCCTACACCCAAGATTTAGTGGGTGTTTTATTAAAAGCTTTCCACCTTGAAATTTAAATAAAATAAAGTGTATTGGAGATCACCCGTTTATGCCACTATGTGAGTGCAACCGCAATTATCTAATTTCCAGGGTTGTATGGCACAATTAAGCAAAATTTGACCGAAGACATAGGTTATGTTGGCGTTTAGAACCGTGACTTAAGAAACATACCTACTTGGTCATTCCAACCCTTTAGTCAGGATTACGACCTAGCTTCCCACACCATTGATGTTGTGTGTGTGTTAATTTTATACATGAGTGCCAGGGCCTACAGTTTAAAGTCGATTCCGAACGAGAGATTTTGGAGAAACTTTTCATTGCAATTTCATTTACACTCAGAGTTTTTGCCAGAAATCTGCTGAGAGGAAGTCACCGAAGAAATATTTTTTCATAATTTCGTTTTCATGTCTGACCTGGAGTTTGAATCGAGGCCTCGCATTTAATAAACCAACGCACTAAGTACTGAACGGCTTAAGAAACCCCCACAATAGAAGTCCTATCTGAGTCAAGTCGCATGCAATCGTGCGTGATATTAAATGTGACATGAGCTGTCTGGCAAGTAGTGTCGTCCTGATAAAACACCATGTTGTTCGTATCCAGATTAGAGATCAGGAATGAATCATTTTTTCGCTACTCATGTAATTTCGAGTATGAGTGAGTCCACAGTATTGAAATTCAGCTACTCTGATTCATTCGTACTCACTACAAAATTTATTTATAAGTACAGGTTGCAATGAGTATTTGTATAACGTTGACACCAAACTCATAACATTCGAAATATGTTTGATACATACGCCTACTCATTCAGATTTATAAATTTAAAAAAATACTTATAATACTCATAAATGATTAGAGTGATTCGAATCATTTATCAAAATTTACAGTTTTAGTTGTTGTTGTATTTACCAAAAAAGAAGAAAGAAAAAGACAAAGATGGCAAGCAAAGCAAACACACAACCTTTTAGTGAGTATTGTAGTGTTCGTTCGCGAATCATACTTATTTTGTGATTTTTGTAAATTTTGAGTAAAAGAGAGCCGATATCAACAACATCATGCGTATTGTTAAGTATGAGTATGATGAGTACTTCAAACTTTGAATATGAGTGGTATGAGTATGATATTAAAATAAGAATGAATGCGTATGAGTATCAAAAATTATGAATATGATTCGAATCTACTCATCTATTTGAATACTCATTGCTGATCTCTGATCCAGATCATCCAATCAAGGGAAAAGATCTATAGTGCTCGCCTCGCCAACGCTGTTCTCAAAGAACTATGGGCTGATAATGACATCAGCCGAAATAAACACCAAACAGTGCCTTTTTCGGAGTGAATTGGACACTCTTGGAACTTATGTGGTTTGTTATCGTCCCAAAATTCGAAACATTTTTGTTTTGTTCACGTACCCATTTTTTTTTTTTTAAATAGGCCTAAGCCTTGAAGATAATTTTTTGATAAAAATTAGGATCAGTTGCCAACAACTTGAGAGCCCATACACCAAACACACGTCGTTGTCAATGGGCGTTTTCCTTCAACCTCGGAAAATTGAATATTTATGGGTGAATGCAAAATCCAACAAATTATGATGTGCGTAAGTCCAAGTCCTTGTAAGCGATGCGAGTTCGACTGCCTCGTATTCGTCTGTGCTCTCTCAAGAAGGTAGTAATGAAAGTATGAGAGACGGACTTAATAAGTGCCCAAAAATTATCGAGCGATGCTAATCAAAAATAACACAGTAAATCTTCAATTTTATGCAAATGGATCAGTGATATCATAAGCATCAACGCAAACCATATGCAATTATTTCTTCTGTCGCTAATAGGGCATAAACAAAAATCAAATGAAAATGATAATCGCCCAAGTGCTATACTGCATGCGAAATACTTTTTATTTTAAATTTGTTGGCACTGTTCCTCTTCATTTCATTTCATTTTACTTTGATTTGCTTTTTATTTCGTTTTTTTTAACAGAACGAAATCCCTTAAAGGCATTAAATACGAGACTACCTTCTGCTCATAAGAAGCAAAACCAGTCATTCAGTCCTATGATTCTACGATTGGTGGCGTACCCTACTTTAGTTATTTAAATCATGCAAAAGCTTTATGATGATTCGTTTTAGAATTTATTTCAAATGAAGACAAGAGTGAGGTACACTCCAAGGTTGCCTTTGATGTGCTGTTTTTGTTTCTGTTTCGGTTCTACTTCATTTAGCCTTAAATTGTCTTCCTGTTTAGCGTATAAAACGGTTTAAAAAGTCACTTTAAATGATGGTCTTAATTTTAATGCCTTGGTTCGTGTGTGTGTTTAGCAAACCCTTTTTTGTGATAAATAAAATACGTTTGTTTTTTTTCCTACTTCTTCTTCTTCTTAATTTAATGCAATTTTATTGTTTCGAAATTCGAATGTGCACGTCAGTATCAGCCAACGCTAAGCTTGAAATTGTTTGCCATGATAGCAACAGCAACAACAACGGCGTCATCAGTAAATGCCAACAATTACTTTTTTGGCATAATTGTGCCCTCCAGTTAAAGTTAATGTCGTCTGTGCTTATTGTTATTGTTGTATTGTTGTTGTTGTTGCTGTTTAGCTTTTGCTTTTGTTGCAACAATTCTCAATTTCAAGTTTGCCAAAGTCACACCATTTACCTCCTCGCCAATTCACTTCATTTAATTTCGTTTGTTTTTTTATTTTTTTGCTTTGGAATCATAATGTAACGTTCTGTACACACTTCCATGCCTTTAATTTTTCATTGCAAGTATTTTCTGTATAAAATTTTAAACAAATGTCATGTTGCATTTAGTTTACGTTGCCGTTGCTTATTTGAAATCCATATGGGAACTTGAAAATATTCTGCAAAAAAATAATTTTTTTTTCGCTGAGTAGGACGTCAATTTAATATCAATATGAATTGTAATTTCTACAACCGATATTGGGAAAGTTTGATAGCAAAAGTACATAATGTTGATATAAAACATGTGAAAAATGTTGAATTGTGTTTATTTTTGGCATTCTCATACATACATAACATAATTGGTCATTACAACCCTTCAGTCGAGATTACGACCTAGCTTGGATAACTACGAGTGCCGGAAACTACAGTTAAAATAATTTTTCAAATTTCGTCTTGATGTCTAATCTGGGGTTTGAACTGTGAATTTGCGTCTAGTAAGCCAATACACTACCTACTAGAGTACGGCGACTTGGCAGTGTCAACAGATCTAAAAATGAAATAATAGGGGATATCAAGTCTGAAATAATTATAATTGGGTTGCTTACTTTGAATGAAATATCATAATATATTGTTCTAAACTAAATAAAAATTCTTCACATTAAACTTTAGGAGTTGCGATCTTTCATTTCTGCGCTGTCTACGTGTACATATACATGTAATGTCTTTTCCCGCAGCATTACATACGTACAGACGCACATACACATACATAATTTGTAATTACAACACTTCTGTCAGGATTACGACCCAGCTTCTCACATCACTTATGTCGTGTGTGTTACTTTTATACATGAGCAGCGGAACGTACAGTTTAAAGTCCACTCTGAACTGCAGATTTTTGAGAGACCTTTCATGGCAATTTTATTTACTTTCAGAGTTTTTGCCAGAAATCTGCTGAGTACAGTCTTATTAAGCTCCAGAAATATATCTTCTGTTGTGTAGAAACCACAAATAAAGTCGATAACTTTAATTTGTCTAAAGCAGATTATAGAGCAAATAATAATTCAAATCAGTTTCTCTCTGTGTTTTAAATTATCAGAGATATCCTCAATTTCCATTTGTTTATTGCGATCATTACATTTTTAAAATGTTTGATTAACTTGCCTTCGCATCTAAGCTTTCAAGTTATATTATATTGTGAATATCGCCGCACCGTACATTAGAGAATGTTGGGTTTGTATATGGAAATCCCACTAGTCTAGTGGGTACTATGTTGTCTTATTAGACAAGAAGCCGTGGTTAGACACAAGTTCAGATATTTAGAACAATACGAAACATAAAAAAGATATTTCTTGCGGTAGTCTTCTTTCTAAACTCTGATAGTAAATAAAATTTCACAAATCTATCTTTCGGAATTGACAGTAAACTGTAGGACCCACCTACCACTCATGAATAAATATAACACGTATCACATGAGTGATGTGAGGAACTAAAGGGTTGTACTTATCAATTCAACAAGTAAGTGATATACAGGAGCTTCGACTTACAATTTCAGCTCTCACATCTTGAAAAGTTGAAAGTCAAAAAAAAAAAATGTATTGTTAAGTTTTTAGTTCACAACTTGATGTATACAACAACAATTGCTTTTCTTTGTTATTCCTTTGCTAATATATGTATGTCAGGGTAAATAGTCTGATGAATGTTCTTGAAGACGAATTTTGTGTGGCTTCATTATTGTTGTTTGTGTATTTTGTTGACATTTATTCTCATAGTGTTTGTTCTTGCATTTTTGTTTACTTGTTTACCATTTTTTTATGCTGGTGTTTGTTGTTGTGAATTTGTTTATAATTTTAATATTAAGCGATGTTAAAGCAAAACACCAGTATCCAGATTTTTCATTTTCATAACAATAAACTTAAATACTGAAGTTTTCACTACGCCTTAGAAGTTTTGTTAATGTCACTTGTAGTGATATTAGGATAATTCTTGGGTAGATTATTTTCAATGCTATGGAAGTCTTTTCATTTTTAAGACTCGAAAAATTCATGGTAAAAAATTTTTGCCATCTCCGTAATTCCAATCGAGTCTGTCAATTATTTGTACAACTACGTTATGGTACTCCATTACCTGTATTATTATTGCGGTAACCATTAACCAATTGCATATCAAGAATCGTTAATTCAGTAAAGCTTGCAACTGTACATAGGAATTTTTTAAGTTTTATAAATTTCTTTCCAAAAACAGCTTTTTGTTCTTTCCTTGTCTGTTCCAGGCCTTACTAGGTATACTTTAAACAAACCTCAATTCAAGATCGAATGTCATTATGTATATCGACATTATATTCGACATAAGGCTCGTCTTGGAAAGAACTTTTTTGAAATCCCAACATTATTGAACATCTTCTAATATTTAACTAAGCTAACCTCATATATTTTCTGAATATTAAATCACACCATATACATAATTTACACACACACATACAGGAAGCTTCCATAATTTGTATTTTTTTTTTAACCACTATTCATATTCACATAACGCCTATCGCTTCGTCTTCTAGCTTCTTTATTTAACACAGTTTTTATCTCGCAGTAAAAGCAAATAAATTTCCCATCAACAATTGAAATGTAAATTTTGTAGTGACTCACTATCTTGCAACAGAAGCAAATCAGAAGAGGCGGTAAGCCGCGCTGCCTTTGAACTTGTCGTACAAATTCCATCTATACACAGTGTCAAGCAAATATTTAAGCATCATTAAGCAGTTTTCTAATTTAAACAAGTTTTTGCTCTCGCTCTCTCTAGCAACACAAGTTGCTGTTGTGTCGTTATAAGCCTTTTAGAAAACAATGTGCGTTTAGGGAATAATACATTCTAAACTTGGTCAATATAAAGGGACATAATCATAAACACTCATACATACACACATTCATGTACAGGCCAGAGTGTTGTAAAGTTGTTCATTTAACGTTAACGTTTAAGTTTAAACAACAAGAAGGGAATTGATAAATGTGAGACCAAGAACGACAATATTGGAGCCTTACAGCATATTGTTACGGCAGCATATTCCAAGAAAAGGTTTGTATTGGCTTAACCAACTGCATTGGTGTAGGGTATTCAAATAATGCACGACATTTCAAAATACTGCAGATAAAGAGAGATACAAACTCTAAAAGAAAACACAGCCAATCAATGTAAATCACAAAACAGACTTTAAAACCAATTGACATTTGGGTTCAAATGGCTTTATTATCGTTTAAACTAGTAGCCACGACAAATACTGTATGGGGGATACATTTAAACACAGTCTGTTCGCCTGACTTATAAGCGTTGAGTGTAATGAACTCTTTGAACTATTTTTCTTACCCAATAGATTAGCCTGAGAACAGTACAAGGCAGACGTTAATGGAATAAAATTACTTTAAAAATGCATACAAAATTAATCGTATACATATTAAAATATTTCCGTATCCATGTAAACTATTCCATTTTAATACAACAAAAAGTACAACAAAATCAAAAATATTTTACTTAATCTCTAGACACTACAAAGTACCAGAGATGCTGGTAACATTTTCCATTTGAGCAGGTTTCCCAAATTAACAATTATTGACTAGAGGTTGTTAATGTTTGGTGTATTTGTTGGTAGATTTAATAGAGTTTTTCCTCAAGTCATCTACTACCTGTTCAGTGTAGTACCTAGTGAGTGTGCGAGTGCGTCATTATCATGTCTCTGCTAATGAGATGTTTGTCTTCTTATGTATTATTGCCGAAGTGTGGAAGAAAATTTATAATTACAGGGTTTATTAGTCATTTTGTCTATACAGAGAAGTTTATGACAGAAACACAGTATTCGAAATAAAAAGATGTGTGTTAAATTACTAAACACTATAATATTCGAGTAGAGAGTATAGATTATCTACTAAACTAACCCGAATTTTATTATCGACTTCTTTTAGTAAACCAGATAGTAGGTTTCGGTATAATTTTGTTGGAGCTCTAAATTTAAAAAGAATGATTATAAGCTCTTGATATTATTTTTTATCGGCACACATCTTTTGGTGCACTAAGCTGAACACAGCTTTACAGCTGCGAGAAGTTAGTTCGCATGCGAAATATAAAATCCAGCTTGTTGTTACTTCAGGATACTGGCAGTCGTCTTAATGGGCACAGTTCACTTAGGTCCTGTAAGGTCCGGTTGTAAGGTCCAGAGGCCAGTGAGCCGTTATCACTGCTATGAGGTTCAATACAAATTCTGTTCTCCATTCAAATCTTCATGTCGGGCCAGATCTGTCTGGTGTCTCTACGAGTGCGTTTGATATTATCTTATCTTACTTACATACATAATTGATCATTACAACCCCTCAATCAGGACTACGACTTAGTTTCTCATACCGCTTATGCTGTGTGTGTGAATTTTATACACGAGTGGAGGGACCTGCACTTTAAAATCGACTCAAATCCCCTTTAGTTAGACATGCTTTGTAACTCAATTTTAAGTTTCCAAAAATACTTCTCCTCAGGTTCCCAAGCGCCGAACAATAACCTCATCTTCCTTGTTGTTGCAGCTTCTGCTGAAGTCGTTATAAAGTATTCCCAGTCCCCTAGAGGCCAGTTTGCCATTATCACTGCTATGAGGAGCCTCAGATGTTGTCGTGATATGTTCAATACAAATTCTATGCTACATTTATATTTCCACGTCGGGCCAGATCAATCAGGGTTCATCTTTCATACATAATTGGTCATTACAACCTTTCAGTCAGAATTACAACCATGCTTCTCACACCACCTATGTTGTGTGTGTTAATTTCATACATAGTGGCGGGTCCTACAGTTTAAAGTCTTCACCTATCTACAGATTTTTGAGAAACTTTTCATGGCAATTTTATTTATTCTCACAGTTTTTACTAGAAATCTGTTGGGAGGAGGTCACTGAAGAAATATTTTTTTTTTCATATTTTCGTTTTGATGTCTGACCTGATGTCTTATAAGCCAACACGTACTAGACTATGACGACTTCATTATCCTATCTTACCTTTGCCATTTCTTGGCATCTCTCCAGAGAAACACTAATCGCATATAGGAATTCATTTGAATTTTCTGTGGTTCCAGCTTGGATGGACTTTCTACATCGGCCTTGTTGTTACCTGCGATGTGTTCGTGTTCAGGAATATAAATGTCACGCTATCTGCTTCAGGGACATGTGTGGTACACATTCGCTAAAGATCTAATGATAGCTTTACTGTCGGTAAATCACCATACGGTATAAACTTGTGCTGAATTCGAATGTTATGTTCGTTATGTTATGTTATGTTCGTTATGTACATATCTGTCTGAAAAGGCTTACAATAATCTGGTAGTGCTAGGGGTAGGAGCGATATAATGTTCAGTAGTTCAGAAACGATTTTACGTTCGACTTTGAAAACACTTTTAGTAATACATACATACATACATAATTGGCCATTACAACCCTTCAGTCAGGATTACGGCCTAGCTTCTCAACACCACTCATGTTGTGTGCGTTAATTTTTATACATGAGTGGCGGGACATACCGTTTAAAGCCGACTCCGTACGACAGATTTTTTGAGAAGCTTTTCATGGCAATTTTTACTCTCAGAGTTTTTGCCAGAAATCCGCTGAGAGGAAGTCGCCGAAGAAATACTTTTTGTATTTTGTTTTTGATGTCTGGCCTGGGATTCGAACTCGGGCCTTTCGTCTAATAAGCCAGCACACTACCTACTAGACCACGGCGACATCTCACACTTTTAGTAATAACGTAGAGAAAATCCGGTTAGGCCTCATATAACAACGAGATTTGTAGATGGAAGAGATAGATATCGAATGGATCGCTTAAACCTCGCCTGGTGGTGACAACTGGAAAATGATGATTTGAAGACCCATTAATCATGGAATCAGATGAAGCGCTTGTAACCGAAATGATTAAAATTTTCTAAAGTTGGTAAAAAAAAGAAATCCTTTGAGTAAGATTGACCTCTGAGCCTAATTTTTTATTATAAATTTCTGAAAAGTGCATTCATAGTTAATACTCTGAAGGTTGGTATTAAAGTGATTTATGATTTTATAAATTTTAAACAGGAAATTGAATATTCTTTTTTCACAAAAACTATGGCAATGTTTAAGTGATTTGAACACGTCCAAAAGGCCACATGCCCACACACGCTTATTCCACTAATTTCACTTTTCAATCACTTAATTTTTCATAATGAGATTATATTCGAAATTTTATCACGTTATTAATTTAACCGCAAAATTAACTACGCATTCATTGCATATTGACCCGGAAGCGATGGCATGTGAATGAAAATCATCAAAAAATTATGCATGATTTATTTTCTAAACCAAAACCGGGCAAAATTATACAACAAAAGTGAAAAATTATAGGCGGTCACTGTCGCATATGAACTACTCTACAGGACTTTTGTATCTTAAAATTACACGGCTGCCCTTTGTCTCTCGATAAGAAGAAAATACAGTGATTGTCAGGGTCATGTTAATCTGAGAAAAAAATTCCACTCAATTTAGAACAATGACAACAAATTGTACTTCCATGTATTCCGGATTTACACTGTAGGTAGTGTATAAAATTTCACATAATAAATCATGTGTATTGCATGTCATTATTAACGACTCATCGTTCAATAAACAATTTATGGTTCGGGTTTTGTTTTTGTTACAACAAAGACAATATTTTTCAATTTAAAATGATAAAAATTTTACAACAAATATTTCATAATCAATATATAACCACAGGGACTAAATCATGTTTGTATAGAGTAAATAAAAAAAGAAACAAAAACAAAATAAAAATAAAAAAATATGGAAAAAATAAAATCTTGATTAAAATCTTAATTTTACGCCTCAGTTGACATAAGGTTGTCATACAATATGAACTGCAAATAGACACAGATACTTGAAATCCTTTTTCTTTTATTATTTTTTTTCTTCGTCGTGGTTACTTTCCATTTGAAATCAAAATTTTTGTTGACAAGAAACGTGTTTTTTGATGATAAATGCGTTTGTCTGTTGTCTGTACATGAGAGGGTGGTTGGTTGCATTGTGTAGTTGTAATAGGTTTTAAAAATTCTAGAAAATAAAATGCGTTTGAGCCTGTTTTTTTTCAAATTATCAAAACACTATCAATAATCAGTGGTAACGATAGCCTGGTGAAAAACAAAACTGTAACTGAATTTGTTACATGT
Organism: Sarcophaga rosellei; assembly: GCA_930367235.1. Classification (NCBI taxonomy): domain Eukaryota; kingdom Metazoa; phylum Arthropoda; class Insecta; order Diptera; family Sarcophagidae; genus Sarcophaga; species Sarcophaga rosellei. The sequence continues at coordinate 82,065,427 of OV884018.1, forward strand.
GTTGCATTGCAAGATACACTGGAAGATTTATTGGAGTCGAAAAGAAATTCGTTAGTTTCAATATATTGCTTGCAAATTTGATGAGTTCACTTATAAAATCCATTGCCTATTGTGATAACATAGCTTAAATCATAACATTCAGATATAGTGCCCTGGAAGCTTATTGTCTTGTATGCTTTTAAAGTGATAGTCGTGGTCATAATTATATACCCGAGTATTAAACGTTCTCTAAAGCAAACCAACCCGAATTCAGAATAAATCTTGCTATTGCAGCATATTTTATATTGGAGATTCCGGTCAAGGATGCCTGAATATGAGAAGTTAAGAACCTCTGCCTATTTACGGCAATAATGCTCTCCTCCCCTCAAAACTACAGGTTCTGCAAAACTCATTCCCAATCGAACAATGGCCCGTGAGAATCGATGTAGAGTCGATAATACATTTCCAGGCTTTTGACGTGAATCACCAGAGGCCAGTGTGCCGTTATCGCTCCTATAAGGTTTCGCAGGGGAGTAGCAATATGTACAATGCAAATTCTGTTCTACATTCATATTTCAATGTCGGGCCAGATTTGTCTGGAGTCTACAGTAGGTTCATTATCTCCTCTTACATACATACATAATTGGTCATTACAAACCTGTAGTAAATATTACGACCTAGCTTCTCACACCACTTATGTTGTGTGCATTAATTTTATACTTGAGTGGCGGAACCTACAGTTTAAAGTCGATTCCGAACGAAAGTTTTCATGGCAATACTCTCAGAGTTTTTGCCAGAAATCTACAGAGTGGAAGTCACTAAGGAAATATATTTTCATATTTCGTTTAATTGAAGATGTTTCACCGAGGAGTTAGACCGTAGCCTTACGTCTAATAAGCCGACACACTGCAGTGACATGCCTAACTCCTCCCAACTAAATTGAACTTCCCGTTAAAGTTAGCGGATAATATCTAGTTTATCTGAATTAATCAGAATACCTAAGCAATGTAACATGACGGATATTCGGAGCACCGTATTGCTGGTGAGCAGTACAATTTTCGAACATATCCCTTTGTCTCGGAAGACATATAAGAGTTACCTTTGAATGATTAGAAATTTTTGCAGAAAACTAGTCGGCATTCATGAATGAGAGCCAGGGACTTAGTCATGAATAAGGGACTTAGTGAATCAAGAGATTTTAAGGGAAAATTTCGCTTTTGGCCATCACAAACGCCTTAAGTCAGACCAGCAAAACATCAGTACCATCACGTATCTTGACAGTTGAAAAATTGAAAAAATAGCACGAATCAAAGCGGTATTAAGGGAAAAAATGTTGGGGTATGTCAAAACATGTCCTCTATAACTGTCTACAATTTGTTGTCAAATCTGTTAAAATCAGGCCTGACTGGTGGATATTCTTGCTGGAAAGTCTACGAGTAGTTTTGCTACATAGAACGGTTAAATGGTTTGGGAACACCAAGTAAACTTTGGTCGATGTTTTGACCTCTTGTTTGCAAAAATGCATGTGGCACATTTCATCGTAAGAAGCATCTCACCGTGATGAGTGTTTTCAAATCGAAGAAGCAGATCAGATGCATCCTTAAATACCGTCTGCACGTTAAAATTTTTTTCATCAATAAATAAAATTTTTCTGTGCAAGTTATCAACCTACTTTACCATCATTATCCTCCTTTTTGGGAATGCTGCTGTTAAAGAATGTTCGCTGCGACGTTTGAGAGTACCAAGTTCCAAGTCTTTTTGATAATTCGACTCATGGATTTTTACGAGATATTTATTTTCATCATTTTTGGTTTTCGGAGCAGATTTTGCTGAATATTTGATTTGACAGCATTGATGACTTATGGCGTTCGAACTGTGCTGGTATCGGTCTGTAATATCTCCAGTTTCCTCAAACACTTTGGTTACTAAGTAAACTTTAGTTTCAACATTTGTAATGCATGTATTGACAAACCTTCCTTTCTACGGATTAAAGTCGATAGAATTTCAAGCAAATTTTCTCAATTTTTATAGGCGAATTTGGTTTTTTCTTAGCGTTTATACCAAGGGTCGAGCGAAAAATTTTGCACCGGTCTGTTAAGATTATTCCACACATCGTTTTCTATTTACTGAATACGTATCTTTACAACAACATTTGATTGGTATAATTTCTCTCACATTTACATACTCAACGGTTGTGTTGTGTGAGTATTTTAACTATTTCCTTCAGTGTATCAGCAGCCGTTTTCTCTCATAATTTGTATTCCCAATATTATTTGATTTTTATGGGTATTGATGGTGTTGTTGTCTTCCAATCCATGCCGATCAACTACGGCATTGTAATATCAACCACAAACACATCAATAGCAAGTAAATAAAAGAACAACAACAAAAAATTTACAAAAGTAACATTTCACCGTCTGTCTGAATTTGATGTGTAAGTTTACGCAGGCACATGTATGATTATACGTATGTATGTAAGCATACGTACCTGCTTTCCTTTCCTTAATACAATACGTACGCAGTGTATCCCTCAGCCTGGTCTTGCAATTCTTTTCAGGTTCATTTCGTTTCAGTTCTGTTCTGTTCTGTTCTGTTTATAGTATCAGGCTGTCCACAGTCTTAACATCTGTACATTGATTGATGACATTTCGTATAACAAGCGATGATTGATGCATATTTCACACATTTTCACATCCTTTCCTTTCCAGTCCTTTCATCATCAGTTACTCGTATAAAGCGTTAGAAGTACACTGGAAAGAGAGCAAGACAGTGTAAGAAAATTATACCACAAGCACAATAAGTTTATTATTATTATTGTTGTAGTTTAGTATTCTTTTTGTTATTGTTGTTCTTATTTTTCGTCACTTTGTTGTAATAAAAGGAAACAGAACTTATCTTAGATATCATCACGTGAAGTGTTTTAATCCATGCATTATGGTTACAAGGATAAAACGTGTGTTTTTTTTATTGTTCATATTGTTGCTGTAAATGACGATTATGAGTGTATCAAAAAAACATTCTAGAAATACTCGTAACAATGACACGCGTTCAATTTGATTATCTTGCTTATATTTGTTGTTGCAGCTATTGTTGTTAGCAAGAGATGAAGTTCCTGGTCCTTATCTTAGTAATGGGTACCATTATGGTCTTATTGTGGTATGGTATTGTATGATAAGAATACTTTGAAAAACATTATTTTTTATTGGTTTTTTAAAAATATATGTCGTCATGAAGATAATAACACAAGTGAAGTATGAACATTTTTCATAACTTTTTTGAAGAAATATTTCCGTATTTACTTGTAAAGTTCAAATCGTATTTCTTTTTTATTTTTACAGAGTCCTACAATGGCAGCTTTTGAACTTTGGCACTTGATCACCTTCTTCTTGTTGAACCTACACACATCATTCAAATTAGATGCCATTTATTTAAACCGTTTTGCCAAATCACTGTCGGCGAACATAGACGTGTATTCGCTTAATGGGCTCTAGAGTCGTTGGCAACTGAAATCAGTTTCAGAGATGAAGCCTATCATTGGAACGTGAACAAAAATATTGTGTAGTGTGGTATCAATCTACATGAGATTACCTATACCCCGAAAAATACACTGTTGGGTAGAGATTTTGACCCTAAGTCCATATTAAAATAAGAACGATGGCGAGCACTATAGGTCGAAGATTATTAACTTGTTTTGCTTTGAATTGGGCGTTCTGGACAGTAACGAAATGTGGTTATAACAAGACGGCGCTATGTGTCACAGCGCTCATACCACATTGGATTTTCTGCATGAGCTGTTTTAGCACATTGTAACATCAAGTGCAAGTGATGTGAACTGGCGACGGAGATCATGCGAATTGACCAGCTTGAATTTTTCTCCTAGGGCTTTTACTAGTAATTATTACAACCTAGCTTTTCACACCAATCATGTTGGTGTGTGTGTTAATTTTATTCACTATTGGAGGAATATATTGTTTAATGGCGACACCGAACGATAGATATGAGTCAGTTTTCATGGCAATTTTATTTCATTCTTAGAGTTTTTGCCAAAAGACTGCTGAGAAGAAATGGGCGAAAGAATTTCTTGTAATATTTCGACATCTATGTGACAGCAGTGAAATCAAGGTCTTTCGTCTAGTAAGCCAACATACTACCTACTAGACTACAGCGACTGTAACACCCGAATCATAAGTTCGATTAATAGCTGCTCGTAGAATGCCGAAGACAGTATACATCTTCCACTAGAATACTTTTCCAAATTGGAAAAAGCAACATAGAATCCAGCAATGGACAGCGGGAGAATCAGGGAACAACTTGAATTCGTTCTGTGAACGGTTCACTTTATATTGTAGCAGTAATTCTAACGGAACTCCGCGCTATTTGTAGTTTCGCTGACAAGCTCAGTCTGTCACACCAGAATTACTGCAGAAAAATGCCATGATGTGTATCAAACGGAATCGGTAGAACACCTTTTATGCGAGAGACCTGCACTTCATAAGAGAAGTCTTTCGTTTTTGGGTGACAGAAGGTTTGAAGATCTGGGCATGGTGTGGAACGTTCCACTAAAGGAACTGAAAGGTTTCTTTCGGAGTTCGAGGTGGTTCAAACCTACCACTAAAGTATCACGGCAAGAGAGCTTACCTCACAGAAAATAACACCATGGGCAATATGGTCCACCGAGTGCATTTGCCTGTAAACGGCAACCTTCCTATTAAGCTAACCCAATCTTAAACAGAAATAATATGAACTGGCGACAGATATCATGCTAATAGATCCCGTTAGACTTTTTCTCGTGGGGTTGTCTTTAGTTTGCATTACAACCTAGCTTCTCACAATGCTGATGTTGTTTGTGTTTTGTCTTACCCACGAGTTGCGGGAGCTACTGTTTAATGTCCCAGCATTTTTTGAAAATACTGCAGCAAAAATAATACTAAATAATATATCGTTCGTGTCTGAGCCACGAGTTAAATCATGAGTTCTCATCCAATAAGCCAATATACCTACTAGGCTACAGCGAATTGAGAGTTCTTAGTTTGAGGAGGACTGTAAATCCTTTTACTGATATATTGTTGATCAGAAAGTAATCAAAAAATTCTGAATTAATATCCATATTAATTTAATTTGAGGCCATGCTTTCACTGATACTTTTGTAAGTCCGTATGAATGTATGTGAGATTCAAAGTATTGTAATGTGTTTTGCTCGCAACTCATAGCCGATATTTTGTTTGCCCAGCATTGCATGATGCATCACTATATCAAGTATAATATTCTTCTTTGAGAAAAAGAAAGAAATTTGATCGTAACTACGATTTCTTTATATGTGCAATAATTTTAAGTCATGTCAAGATGCTAAGTGCCTTCTAATCAATAAATAAACATAAGATACAGAGTATGCATGATTTCAATAATAGCTATTGGTGAGTGGTAGAAGTCGCCGTAGTCTGGAAGATTCAAAAAATATTTTTTTGACAACTTCCTCTCAGCAGATTTCTGGCAAAAAACCTGAGAGCGATAGAGAGAGAGAGAGTGCCGACACTCATATATAAAATTAACACACACAACACATAAGTAATGTGAGAAGCTAGGTCGTAATCCTGACTGAAGGGTTGTAATGACCAATTATATACATACTTATGTATGTATGTGAGTGATAGAATTGTTATACGACCTATTATGAAATCAAGATCTCAGTTTTAATAAAAACCAATAAAATTCGCTACAATTTTATGAATTAAATCTTGAAGGTTTCTATTCGTTTTTTTATCACAAAGTCTATGGATAGAGTAGAGTAGTTTAGTTTACGTTTTATTTTTGTTATCCTATGACCTCCTGTTGGATTTATTTCTTATTATTTTTCCTTGCACTGAAGACTTAAGTCTGAAATAATTTTTATACGAGAATATTGACATTGAATTGAATTCTTTTTCTAGGAAAATTTAAGATTTCGTATCAATAAATATATCTGGTTGGGTGTGTGTGCGTGCGTGTAACCAACAATTTTTCAATAAACGCATAAATGCTCAAATGCTGATAGGAAATCCTTTTCTCTGGCTGTATGTCAGGCAGATTTAATGCTCGTGTGAATTTTAGCAACAATTTAACACCTGTTCCGCAAGCATTATAACGAGCATAAATACAATACATTCTCATGTCGCAAATACACATGAGCTCACATCGATATGAATATCATCTATGTGGGCAATACACACAATACATACACAATAAATATATTCCAGTAAAATGGGCAATTGTATTTTTTGGTTGACTGGATCAATTACACAAAAACTTTTACGTCTGCGGCTTGCGGATTAATGCCAACTCTCGTATCATACAGCATACAACAACAACAAAAGACAACATCAGCAGCAGCAGCAGCTATAAAAACCAACATATCAATGCAAAAGGTCAGTCAATGTGGCAAGACAAAGTTTCCAAAACCAATTCAATTCCGAAAAGAAAAGAAAAAAAAAAACAGGAAAACAAAACAAACACGAGTAGGAATGAAAACAAAGAAAAACAATAAAATAACGTTTGAGGTGGAAGAAATCAGGGAAAAAATAGAAGGGTTCACCAACTAGTTGGACTGGACAGAGGGAGAATCGATGGCCATAAGCTGGTGAAAAACAAGAAAATCATTTCCGTTTGTGTTGTTAAACGCGAATTGGCACTCAAGATATTTAATGGCTCAGTGGACAGGCAAGCGGGCAATAGTTAAATGCCGGGGAGCAACCCAATCAAGCGTCCAACCATACTATACATCCATTCATCCATTCATTTACTAATTCCTGTTATATTCCTTTCCCTTCCGAGTTTTGTTCCTCCTCCTAAGTGTGTGTTTAAAAACTTGTTTTCCTTACATCGTAAAAATCACACCCCTTGTGATAAGGTCTGAATTATTCGTAATTTAATGCGGCTGGCAATGATGATGACGAAGATGATAATTTTAATCATTTCATACATTCTTCGTATGCCTTGTATTGTAATGAATTTGTTGTGCCATTTAGTGGTTACGAGAAGGGGTTGTTATTTGTGTTACTAACGACAGTTGTTTGCCACACGTTCCGCAATACAATACACATGATGGCCCGCTTAAGTCAAGGGTTAAAAAATCAATTGATTGATTATTTTTTAAATTGTTTATTTTTCTACAAAATTTATCTGCTTTACTAAGGGAAACGAATGAAAATAAGTTAAACGGCTTAAGTGTGACTTGAAAAACAAATTATGTGCGTGTGCTACATGTGGTTGCAGTGTGCAATTGACTCGTGCACAAAAGGTTTGTTAGTGAAAGGTCGGTCAATTTAAAAAAGTGATTCTTTAAATAAACAAAATTAATTGCATTAATAATACAGGCCGAAAAAAAGTTTAGTATTAATGGAAATTGTGTACAAACAGAGAAGATGGCAGCAGCGTTTCGTCTTTAGTTTACTGCTCTCAAAATGCTATATCGCACAACCTAACAGTTGGACAAAATTTCTGAACGTCTCTTTTAAAGGTTAAGATTAAGAAAAAATTATATAGACTTAATACTGATAGCACCTGATCATATTTATTCACTTAATTGGCTATTAGCAACTCCATTAACGGATTTCGGCCTGCTTTACAATATCCTTGCCTTAACCTCCTTGTAGAGTATTAGTATTGTCATACGAGAGAGGTCCCTGTTACTCAATTGCCTATCGAGACCATAGGAGTACCTGTTGGTAGGAGTGATCCTGCGCTTGATCTCCAGATTGACATAATTTTTGGTGGTAACGGCGCACACTGTCGCGAGCGTGGCCAAAAATGGTTAAAGTCAATGTGGGGAATTCAATATTTTTTTAACTTTATCTTAAAGAAAACACTTCTATTAGTTGATATCTAAAATTTTTTTATAAACTTTTGCGTAGTTTTTTAGTTATTGTATCTCAAAGTTAAGAATTCCTTGCAATATAGAAAATTTGTGCGAAAACTTGAAATTTGACATATTTTTGTCATAGTTAAAATTCAAAAATTCTTTTGGTAATGACTAAATTATTTGTAATAGAATTGTAAGCCAGGTATGTAATTGTAATTACAAAGCTATAGTTGTTTACAAATATTAATCATATGTCAAATATCCTTAGCCAAAGTACAGGTCTTCAAAAAATTAAGATTTTCATACATTTATTAACTTCAGTAGTGAATTAAAAAAAAACACCCAATATCACTTTTGAAATTTTTTGATATTTTATTGCCACAAGTATGTACTTTAACATATATAAATTTCAGCTGCTTCTGACTGCTTTTGTGGGCGTTATAAATATTTTTTAGTGTCAACATCATTGCAGATTCGTGATATTTTTGAGCAATGGGTGCAGCTTAAGAAAAATAATACAACAAATGTGTTGCATCATATTGTACAATTTGTAAAAAGTCGTATTCAAAGATTTCTAGCAGATATAGAGAAGGACTAACTAAAATTCATTCTTTTAAAAATTAGTAATAATTGGACAAAATATAGGCGTGGAAAAAGTAGGTTTGAAACTGAGTGGAGGAAGTGATGTAAATTTTTCTAGATCATCGATTTTTTATATTTAAACATAAATAAATTCAATTAGGAACCAAGTACAAGTATCTTTTCACTTATATGTATAAATTATTTTAATATATATAAACAAATTTTAAATTGTTTAATAAAATATTGTTTAATTAGTATTTCAGCTATGGTAAAAATTTATCCTTAAAATTGTCTAAGGATATACGGAATGTGAGAAAATTAAATTTTAATGAGTTAGTAAAACATTTAAATCATAATTTGCGATTCGTAAAAAATATATGTATACATATTAAATTTTTTTTATACTTTTTTGAAAAAGGACATTTGGAAGGTGGGCGTATCCTTGCTCCAAATTGAACGAAATTTGGAGGAAGTATTAAGCATGTTAAAACTAATAAGTGTACCAAATTTTATTAACATATCTTTTTTTTCCTCCAAATTATATATATTTTTAATTTCAGGATATATGGGAAGGACACGAATCCTTTGAGTTTAAATGACCAAATTTTAAGTATGATTATGTTTTACCAATTAATATAGGCGTGCCAAATTTCATTACTCTACTATTACTCCTTCTATTTTTGGCCACTCGTTATATGAAATCGCGACAGTGTGCGGCGGTAATATCGAAAATATAGTCATCGGTTGTAATCTGGAATCCAGTGCGCCACAACTCCCTATTTGTCAATAACTTCGTTTTGCTAATTACTACCAGACTCCCATTCATACATACATACATAATTGGCCATTACAACCCTTGAGTCAGGATTACTGCCTCACTTCTCATACCACTCATGTTGTGTGCCTTAATTTTATACTTGAGTGGCGGGTCCTACAGTTTAACGTCGACTCCGAACGACAGATTTTAAGAAACTTTTTCATGGCAGGTTTATTTACTCTCAGAGTTTTTTGCCAGAAATCTGCTGAGAGAGACTCCCATTCAATAGCACTAAATACAGCAGTAACATGATGCCAATTTTATCAGCGTACGCAAGCAACTTTAGGCTTTTTTTTGGAAAAAAGCCTCCTTTCACAGGAGACTTTCCATGACGAAGTTGAATAGGTGGCATGATAGGAAATCGCCTCGTCTGAAACCTCGCACGGTATCAAAAGGTTCGACTTAGCCTTATTAGCTTCGCAGGTAAACTGAACTCAGATATTACCGCAAATACACAACTCCTTATGGGCCTTTCGAAGGCTGATCTATAGTCGACAAAAAGATGGTGCGTGTCAACTTGTTTGTTAGCGTTTTTTATCCAATATTTCACAATAGTGTGAAGATCTAGTCAATGGTGAACTTGTCGGGTCTGAAGCCGCACTGGTGAGGTCCAAGCAATGTTTTGAAGAGTGGCTTCAGTCAATATGCCCATAAGAACCTTATATGCGATAAGGGAGAAGGTTTATACCCCTGTAATTGGCGCATATCGTAGGGTCTCCCTTTTTCAAGACAGGATATACGACACGCAAGTGTGACCTCTTCATAGCTAGGCGACAGAATCTCCACGCCGCCATCATCGATCGGGTTCGGTACATCATCTCTAAAGGCGCTATTGGTGTCGTAATCGCCTCGTAGTAGAGTAGAGAAGTATTTCCTCTATATAAACTCAGTACCCCCTGCGAATCTGTTATCAGGTTTCCGTTCTCATCTCTGCAGGAAGGCGCTTCGGGCTTAAAACCTTCGGTTAGACGCTTAACCTTTTATATAGAATTTTCAAGCGCACTTGACCATAATTTTCATCATCCTTAGCGCCAAGGCCCATTTCTGGTTGAATGGAGACATGAATAGAGAAAATTATCAAATTTGGGTTGATATCAATCCACAAGACATGCGATCAATGCATCTCAAAAAAGCAATTTTTTTGATGTTGATTTTGGACAGTCTATAATTGAGATTGTGGACTGTCATCGAGATCGTGCGATTTGGGCTGTCACGCTTTTGATTGTGGTGTATTCTTAAGTCAGAGGTATATGAGAATGAGCCATAACCACAGCGGTCCTCAAAGCAAACATAAAGTATAACTTTGATCAAAGTTAGCCTGATTTATACGCCAAAGTCTTTGAAATTAGGAAAATATGGCGTTATCATTACCTTTTCTGGATTTAAAATTTCCATATCTTCATACAATTGTTAATCGAAAATAACTGCCGATCTTGATTTTCTAGTAGGGTGTACGCTAAATTAGCGTGAGGATCGTGGGTTGGATTCCTCCAGAGACTCTGTTGTGTCATTCTCAACTCATCTGAACTCAGAATATTTTTTTGCCTGAATTGAGGATTACATGCCGGTAAACATTTTAGCCTTGAGGTCATCATTGTTCAAAATATTGTCGTATTGCATTGCTTCCGAATCGTTATTGTTCTTTAAATGAATTTGATACAATATAAGAGGCTATATATGTATGAATGGTAGCCTTTACTATTCTATTAAAAAAAACAATTTTCTATTGTGCCATGTTTTAAAAACAATTTACAAGGATTTTGAATTTGAAAAACATCTGAAATAGGTTATCCGTTCTAAGAAGCTTAATCACATATATAAGCAAAGACACAAACCTTTAAAAATGCGTAGTGCAAACTGCTATACTGTAAAAATATCCTTTATGTAAAGCAAAAAGGATTTCATAACATTTTGATTACTCGTTTACTGTTGATAACATCCGTTATTTGCTTTATGTTAACTAAGGATTGCCAGTCTCAAAAGGCTATTTTCGTATGTACGAATGTTTTAGCACCAACAAAGTACTTTTTAATCAAGTGCACAGTAGCAGTTCTATGGCTGCAGATCCAAAGTAACACAAATTCTTCCACTATCTTGCTACTGCCACTTCCAGCGAAATCAGGCTGTTTATTGTTTAAGTGAGTAGCATAGAGAGACCAGAATTAAGGACTATGCAGTGCACATGAATAACACTGAGCCCGTTGATTAAGATTATCATCATGAGCTTTCGCTTGTACAGAGTAACAAAGACGCCAACTACTTAAACTTCTGTCAATTCGGTTAGAGAATCCACTTATGGGATACAGCAATGCAATGTTCCACTAACTGAACGGAATCCATCTAACAACTTTACAACTGAGCGGAAGCTATGCAATCAACGAAAATACCAATCACTGTTGAGGACGATGGACACGTTATAAAAATGATCGTCAGGAAGATTTGACTCTATTAGAGCTGCAAATCAAACGCAAGCTTATCGAACAAGGCGTTGAATTTTTTTTTTACTTAAAGAAGCACTTCGGTTAGATGAACATATGTTCGTAACTTTTATTAAAAAATAAAATTCTTGAATTTTATCTTAAAATAAGTTTTCTTTTCCTGAACATTTTAATTCATAATCTGACCTTTTAACCTTCAATAATTATGTGGACTACGCTTCTTTATTTACTTCACCATTTGGCACTTTAGAAGAGGAATTGTTATTTTTAAGCTTAAAGGAAGAACCACTGGCCGCATTGTTAACCTGATCGATGGTAGAGACAAAGCAAACTTTTGCCGGTGCAGTGCGGGGCCTTATTAAACTTCTTCTCAGGCGTTTGTGCGATAAACGCCAAAACTCTTGACGATTCGAAGATTTGGGAAAACGTTGATATTTTTTGAAATTAAGTTTTCCCTCTGCCACCAATTTGTTACGATGTTCTTCCCAATTCTAAAAAAATGTAAAAAAATTTATTCTTTCTTTTTTGGCTAAACTTTAACAAATGAAAACAGTTATCACAGTTACCTGCATATTTTTATCACAGTTCAAACGCATTTGTGTTACACTGTAATTATTCAATAAATAGTTCGTCAGCCACTGTATACCGGATCTCAAATTTTGATTCAGATTTTCTTCTCGTTTCTTCTCTGTGTGAGCATCATGGCAACACAGTTTTATGCTGCTGCCATAAGTAACTGCCATACGTTGTACATGAAATGTATTTTCAATGTCGTACAATTGTATGCTGTCGTCTGCTAAATCAGCTTTTGTGGCAACCAATAAAATTGGTTTCGCCATTATGTAGGGATTTTTCAGTACTTTGTGCAAAAGTTTGAATGATTTCTTCAACTCATCGTATTTGGAGGACATGTCGAAACAATAAATGATGCCCATTGTCTGAAAAATGAAAAAAAAGAAGTATAGAAGTATAGAAGTCAAGACAAAACAACAACGTTGATGCCACAAATGGTATGAATTTTAAATATTCATCATAGGGAGCAGGTTTGCCAGTTCAATGAGTCAAGAAGGACTACAGATGTTGCTGCGTTATGTATTTTGGAATATGTTTAGAAAATTTTGTCATCAAGAACTATTTAAACATTTTTCGAAGTGTTAAAGATAGGATCTTCAAATTAACTAGAAAACAGAGGCTTTATCTCAACGAGTCTCAAGAAGTATATACTTTTTTTAAGACTCCAAAGAAACAATAATATGAGAGACTAGTTTTTGGTTCATAATTTTCATTAAAATGTATCGAATTTTTTACAATGGTATACGTAATATCCAGATTTATGCCGTCAATTCTGAATTATTAATACCATATTATCAGCAAGCAAAAGCATCATCAGCTACAGCACCTTTGTTGAAAATGCAACTGCTTGTCCTCATCCGCACAGGAATATGAAATGCAACAAATCTTTGAATTTTAAATAACACTGAGGCAATATAAAAAGGTTTCTCCTGAAAAGAATATGTATATAAACCTCCTTAAAACTAAATCAACGCCGTTTTATTATTTAAATTTACTGGCTTTCCAGATTGATAGTAAATAATTGGCATGTTGTGATGCTGATTCAATGCAAGCCACACCAGCAGAATGCTTTTGCTTTGAAAACTTTAAAATTGCTCTGGCCTTTGGTCATATACTTCGAAAGTATTTATTTACACGTCATATATTCTGAGCGAATAATAGCACATTGTCTATAGGTGTGTACAGATTGGATGAATCCATAACAATGAATTCGTTGGTGGGAGAAAAACTAATAAGTGATTGAACTTTACACTGAGAAACGATTTCATAATACCTGTTATTTTGTAAACTAGCAGAGCTGTTTAGATAGTTAGACACCTTTGAAGCCTTGCCTGTAGTCTATACAATATCTGTAAGGTATCATGTTTTAATCCTTGTCATATATAGAAATACAGTTATTGGGCCTTATCTTGTGATTGATGGCCTAAAAGGACCGGGCAGATACTTAATTTGTAACCCTCTTGGTTAAAGTTGAAATTCCAATATCCTGTAAATACCTTCAAACCAGTTTGAATTCCGGCCAGGGATCAAAAACAAAAACCTTTTTTCAGACTACCTTCGTTTTGTTCTACTCTATTAAAACACCATTCATAGGAACAATGTACTTACGAGTGACAACCTAGCTTCTTACAACACTTAATATAATGAATGAAATAGTCTTCGAGCTAAAGTTTCCGGAATTTACACGGCAGTAAACTATACAGCTAAGGTAAGATTAAGTATATGGAAGAATAACGAATAGTTAAACAGCCTTGAAGGTCTTGGAAGGTGTATTCATATCTACATAATTGGTCACTACAACCCTTCCATCAGGATTATGACCTAGCTACTCACACCACTGATGATGTGTGTGTTAATTTTATCCATAAGTGGCTGAACCTCCAGTTTAAAGTCGACTCCGAACGACAGATTTGTTTGATAAACTTTCCATGGCAAATTTTATTTACTCTCAGAGTTTTTATGCCAGGAGCTACTGAGAGAAAGTCGACAAAGAAATATTACTTTCGTATTTCGTTTTTAACGAGATGTCTGATCTAGGGTTTGAACTGTGACCTCAAGTCAGGCGAGACTACGGAAACATACGTAAGTGTTCACTAATTGTGCCTGTTAGATTCCCAATCAGTTCTCTGATAGAAAATGTCACGGGATTTGGAACGTTTTGGATTTTATTTTCCTCAATGCCCACATCCATCTAATAAGTTTGAGAGCACAACCAACAGGCATTTTATGTAAATACCGGCCAAATGAAAATTTAACACAAAGCTTGATAGATAATTATGTGGAATACAATTTAAACTCTAAACGCATATATTCTGATATATGGACAACAGCTTCAGTAACACCACACAAACTTTTTAACGCTTTAATGTCTCTGCAAATTCATTTGAATTTTTTTTTTTAAACTTGAATACCAAAATCATTACAACATTTACTCAAATAAAAATTAAAAAAGCAAAAAAAAAAAAAGGAAAAAAGTGAACATTCAAATGGGTTTTTCTCATTACACTACTAAACATGTACTCACTCTCTATTTGCATGTAATATTGCACTTATGTTAGGAAATGTATTTTGAAATGTTACTTACGCCCACATAATAATGATGCCATATCCTTTGCATATCATCGCTGCCGCCAATCTCGGTTAGAGAATATAATGCATTCGAAAGCTTAAAACTATAATTATGCACTCCATTTGTTGAATCGTAGTCTAGACGCTGGGTTTTTGACAAATAATGAGCAATTTCTGTCTTGCCACTGCCACTGATACCCAGTAGCAGTAATTTTAATTTCTTATCTGGAACAATGCCAACACTAAAGCAGAAAGAAATGAATGAATAAATTGTAAAAAAATAATAATGAATAGAAATAATTTTGTTTTTGTTTTTAATTCTTTCAAACAAAAGAAAAATAATTTTTTTTTTGTTACTTTTCTAATTACAAGTGAAATTGTGAAATTGGAAAATCAAAAACAAAAAAGAAGACTCATTTTATCACCATTATTACTGACTATTACTGAGTATTTTCAGTTCCTTCTTTCGGTTTTCCTTTTTTTTTACCTATTTTGTGGTTTTCTTTTACAATATTTGCAATTGTTACAATGACAACAGCAATAGGAACAGGAACAGCAACAGCAACACCAACTACGGTAGATATATTTACAGAAATTTAAACCCATTAAGTTCACTAATAGTCAAGACAGGCATTCTGAACATTAATTAAATTTTACTTTTCAAATACAAAAGGAATTCACTTCAATAGTTTTATTAGGCAACTATAATGCTTTGCTTTCAAAATTTGTTGCGATTGTAATTGTGAAAATGAATTTCCCAAAAAGAATATTATTTCAGTTTATTTTCCACGAAAAGAGGCCTGTAATGTGGAATTATTTTGTTTATTTCAAGAGTTCAGTTTATTTGTATGTCAGTTGGTTGTTATTTGCGGTTGCTTAGAAACCATGTTCGGAAAAGGTGTTGCTTAACAACAGGGTTGCATTTTAAAGGCATAACGGTAAACAATAATTTTATTTTTAGTAAATGCTTTAGTAAGTATTAAAAATGCTTCAGTAAGTATCAACAAGTCTGAATGAAAGGAAAATAATAATAATTTAGTCTGTAAGAAGAATTCAAAACATATTTCATTGTATAGTGAGCGAACGGAAAAGAATTTTTAATAAAAATAAGTATAAAATATTGTGGCAAACGCAGATTTACTGTCGTAGTCTGCCAATTGCAATTGTTAACCAGACATTCTTATTTTTAATTTTTTTTTTTAATTTATTTTTATCATTAGTTAACAACTAGCTACGAAATACTTCATCGTAACCAGTAAGTCAACTTTAATTGACAAATTTTTAACAGTGTCTGTCAGATTATTTCTTTCTAGATGTCATGAAGTTGCTTGATCAAAAAAGGATCACAAGTAGTCCGACAAAAATTGTACTTCGCAGAACCCGAACTTCGCAAAACGCTATTGTAGTTGTTGCCAGTAGTCTAGTTGGTAGTGTGTTGACTAATTAGACGTGAGGCCATGATTTAAACCCCAGGTCAGATATCTCTAACAAAACGAAGCATGGGAAAATATTCGGCGAATATTAGCTGATTTCTGGCAAAAACTCTGGGAGTATAAAATTAACACACAACACAAGTGGTATGAGAAGCTAGGTCGCAATTCTGACTGAAGGTTTGTAATGACGAATTATATTACGTATGTATATATATGGGAGCTAATTAAGCTAATTAAGAAATAATCTTCATGACTATATAGTAGGTCAGCTAATAAAAACGTATCATCATAATCATCAATCGCGATCAATTATTCCTCTCTAATTTCGGAATGTTGGTGTAAGTTTCAAATAACCAAACTAAGAAACTGAATATAGCAATTTGTAGAGCATCAATCTGTGGTATACAGATAGATCAAAGACAAAAAGTGATTATTTCGAGCCCATAGATAAACTTGCAAGTAACTTCCACGTGGAAGTGTATGTCATCGAAAGACGTAATGAATTCAACTTGGACAAAAACTAAAGAAAGACCGCCATTCAAGCACTCAGCTCCTACGATATTGACCTGAGAATGCTACGCCATTTTGTGGTCAAAACTAAATCAGCTAGACTGGGACGTCCTATGATGTTTCTTATGTCACCTAGAAATTCAAGGCATTAAGCCAGCAGAACACGTGCTAGGAGGAAAGCTCCTATACTACTAACAAAGAGAAAACGTTTCTTGGGAATAAGAAGAGGAGTTCGAAAAAGTATGCTTAACGAAAACGGCAGAAACTCCTCTGTATGGTAATCTTAAGACAATCTAGGCTTTTCATTTATCAAGCCTAAGAATAGTACCCGACCTTCTAAGCAGTTATTGTAGTTTAAAGAAAATTCCTTTTAATTCCGTTAATTTTCATACATGAGTGTTGAAACCTACAGTTTAAAGTCGACTTCGACTTCGAACAACATATTTTTGAGAAACTATTCATTGTAATTTTTATTTTCTCGAAGTATTTTTTCCAGAATTCTGATGAGAGGAAGTCGCTAAATTTTTCATTTTGTTGGAGATGTCTGGGGTTTGAACAGTGGCCTTACGTTTAGTAAGCCAACACAAACAACAAACTCCATCCTGAAATTCATGAGTGCAACTGGATTTGTGGAAAGTACAACACATGTAATTATTTGCAAGAGGCGGTGTCATTCACCATTCACCATTCAGTTTTACTAACAGCTTCATATGATGAAAATGTTTCTCCATATTGATACACGATTCCTAGGCTGCAGTAGAAGTCAGAGGTGGTTAGCTGTATGTTAGGACGCATTGACAGCGTATACTATAAGAACTTTATTTTAAAATCTTTGGATGTGCAAGCAGCCTAATATTTAAACATACTCGTTTAAGCACCGGAGCCTACAAAAAGAATTTGTTACATGTAGATAACATGGATCGTCTGTCGTAAACTAATTTTCAAACAGAGTAGTTTGTGCAAGACTGAAGTGTTTTATTCAACTGCTTTTATTATAACAAACAATTTCCTTTCATTAATGAATTGAAATGATTTTAAAAAAAATATGACTTCAGAATTCTTAGTAATGTTTGTTTGTTCTTTCATTTTATAAGACACTGAAAATGTGTCTTTATGAAAAATTATATGAAAATACAAACATCGCATGCAACAGCTGCATATTGGCATTGTTGCAATTATTATTTACGAAAATGAAATTAATGAAAGGAGAATTCAACGTGCAACATATTAAAATAATAAACAGCGAATGAATGACAGAAATAACAGTATCTTAAAAATATCAACGACGACAATCAGTGTTGATCTTGGCAAAGCAACAACTGAAGAAAATTGAAATAAATTTCTGACAGCAGAAAAGATGTACATAGATGAGCAATGAGAGCAAAAAAAAAAGTGGAAGCAAAAGAAAAGAAAGAAAATTGCTAAAGACATTAATGAGTTCGTATACTCTTTAGCAGTTTATAAAATTCAAAATGAAATCTTTCGCGCTTGCTGATGTGCTTTCAATGAATGGAATACACTTATGGCTGTAAATAGTTGTGTTGCCGTAAATATTTGATGTAAAAAAAGTGATTTTTTCTCATATTTTGTCATCAAGTATAAGCGATAGTGTTCGGTTGCAAGTTAATGGTATCCACGTTGTTTTACTTGCTGTGCGGCAATTAAGATCTTATGCATAGATAAACAGAAATTATAATAAAAATAGCAAAAATGTGTATGAAATAAATGTTGGCAACGCCTTCTTTTTGTTTTCATTTTTTGTTTTTTTCTTCTTTTGGTATCAATATTGCACTTTCAAAAGGTGCTTAATATTGCACTTTATCGGTTACCGAAGAAGAAGAAGTGGCTGCATAATAAATTTACTTTTAAACACTATTCAACCGGTTGCACTAGCTGAGATAGGAATCTTTTGCCACAGCGATTAAAATCACACACAATTAGTTTTATGTGTTATGGAGAGATCAGTTTTATAGGTAAAGTTGAAAAATAAAAAAAAATAAGTAAAAAAACGAGGGGCGGTAATATTTTGCTTTGAAATTTAAGCTCATTATTATGAAACATGGTAATTAAATACCCGTAATAAAGGAGGGAATTTCACCGTACATGTAAATGAAACACGAAATATTAAAAATTTTATGGTTATTGCTTTAATTCTTCTTCATCTATTTTTAATTCCTTATTTTTAAAATATCTTTTCTTCTTCTACTTTTACTTTTTGTGCCCTTAAAATATCAAAAAATCCAAAATGTAGAAGAACGTCACTAGAAATCATGTAGACACACTTGTTTGGCACCCAGCCAAATATGCTTCAAATACATTTTACGTGTAAAGTACGTGTGGCATGACAAAAAAAAAAGAGAGAAATTGGAGAAACTATAAAATAAATAAGAACTGCAAATCGCAAAATTAAAAAAAAGAAAAGAAAACACACAAGAAAAATAGAAAAACATTTTGTTGGAAAACTAAATTGACAGGATTTTCCGGTTAATGCCAAACGAAATTATGTTCATATGAGTTTCAAAATAATAACACAAGTGTATTATTGATTAACCCATTATGAGTTTAAGAATTCAAAACTTTTTGATAATTAGTCAGAGACAAAGACAATTATGGAGATTTTAGTTAAATTGGTATTTATTTCTTAATACAATCGCCGTTTAGTTTGATATACTTCTTAAGCTTTCTAGCTTCATCAAATTTATCTATCCATCGAGATATATTTTCAAATTTGTATGCTAAACAGAAATGGAGAAATGGAAGCCAATTTGTCGAAGGACCTCAATTGAAGAAAAAGGTCCTACTTAGGTCAGCTTTTAGACCTACTATGATTTCACAATTACTATCATATATATCGAGCATCAAACATTCCCTAGAGGAAACCAACTCGAGTCAAAAATGCATCTTGCTATTGCAGTAATCTTCATATTGGAGAACTCGGTCAAGCATGTGAGCAAGTGAGAGGTAAAAAACCTCTTTTAGGAGCAGGGCACTAACACAAAAATAAACAATGTCTTCCTTCTCTTCAGGTTCACGGCTCCCACAAGTCATTTGCCGGGAAGTATGCCTTCCAAAAACACAGTGGCCCATGAGTGTCGCAATTATGCCAATGGATAGCCAAGTGATTTAAGGACAGAAGTTAGTGAGTACTCGTATTAACTATACGACTCCAGCGGAGCCTACAAATAGTGCACATACCTTTTTGCTTCCAACGACATTGAGCCGTTACATAAAACATGTGGATTTAACTGATACAATTGAAATGTGTACCTATGCACTGTAGCTGTGAGCTCTTTACTGGCTATAAGGAGCTCACCAGCAATTAAACTTCCAACTATACCACTCTGGTTTGGGACCCATAAAAGGGTTATTTTTAAATAAACCGAAATGTGTTTGAAAAATCCTCGCCATTAATGAACTAGGACGAACGTTGAACCTTCGGGAGGGATTTAATCACCACCAGGCTGTTTGAGTTAATCAAGAGACTTTGAGGAAAAATCTTGACACCTAAAAAACATTATGCTGCTTTCAAAATAGCTATGACCTCTGCCTAGAAAACAATGCAGTGGATATGAAGCCTGTATGAAAATTTAAGGTACACAATACCTTGTATTTGATTTTCCACAATAATTACTTAGAAAAAGTTTAAATTGTGTAAACATTGGTGGGGAAAAGTCTTTGCATCTTAACATATCCCATTTCGTTGAGTATATTCTGCCATATTCTTCTTTCCGCGACACATAAAGTTTCTCGCGCCATATACATGGCGTGGACGGCGATCTCCAAGTAAAGTGTTCTCGCTTCACATTGGTGTGAATTCCCATATGACATGGAAGTAAGCTAAGAGTGACAATATTGTACCGCCTATCTGATTCAGCTTGACAGTCCACTTCATAGAAGCTAAGAGCTTGGATGACAGCTTGAATGTTTTGAGTACATCCACATTAAATTAAGTACAAGTACAATCTGTGCATGCATTCATTTGTTTCCAAAATTTCACTCTGAATAGAGTATGTTACTGCCATATTGCTCTCTCTATTCACTTTAATTATTTTTTCTTGTTTCGAAGCATTTCTAAAAATTATAGAATTTGCCGGTTCTGTCAAAGGGACAATTAAGTAGCTGATAGGTCAGCTATTTGATTTGTCAGGTCTGAGAAATCTTGTGTGAGACTTGCACACGATTATCTTAATCACGTTCTTCAAGCTAAGGATTGCGGAAATACGTACTAAAAATTTATGTATATTTTTCTGATATGCGTACTCTTTCATTGGGAATTTCATCCCGTTATTCAGAAACAGTCTTCAACGAGTATGGGCAACATAACTGCTGTTATGATTAAAGATTCATTAGGTTAAGCTTTTAAGTACTATACACACGCACATACAGTTATAGAGGAACTGATTTGAATATGCAATATTTTGTCGAAATTCAATACAATTGTAGTGATTATTCAGGTAAAATTTTAATGCGATTTATGCTTCATTGAAAGTAAGGAGTTGGTTTATTATAGTGCACACGATATGAAGTAGCAAATTTTATACATTCATGGGTTATACACAGGAAAACAAATCAAAAGATCAAAGAAATTTGAAACGAAAAAATTAACTTCGAAAATTTTTAGAATGAAGTTTATTAAGAGGTGACAAAAATAGAACGTCAATTAAAAATTTTAGTAATTTAATCTTTTTTTTGCATTCAAACTTTGTGTAAAGATTTAATGATTAAAATTCATAAAAGTAAATTTGAAAAAATTTTTGATTTTTTTTTTTTTTTTTGAATAAAAATTGCTTATCTTTTCAAATGTTGTCGTTTTAATAATTTCAATTTTGGAAGAGAAAGTGAATTGTGAATGTATGAAAAACTATGTTTCTATATGCACCATAAGCATTTATTTAGGCGAAGAGAAGTCTCGGAGTGTTTGAATATGAATCTGAAACGAATGTGTAACTTTTTATGAAATTTTTACTGCTTCTAAAATGAACTTCATACAGAGGAAATGAAAGCACAATGCAGTCTTTATTTTGGAATTTGTAGTGGAAACCTTGATGGAAAGTTTTTAATTTGAAAACAAGATTTTCTCTACTCTTTGAGAGAAGACATTTGTATTGCTAATGTACAACCGTGACCTACCACTGTAATATTTCTTATTGCATTGCAATTAACTTACGCTATATTAGAATTTTAGTTTTCAGTTTCACATTACCGTTGTCGTGTGTGTTAATTTTATACATGAGTCGCGAAACCCCCAGTTAACTTCAAAGTGCAGGCTTTTGAGAAACTTTTCAAGGCAATTTTATTTGTTCCCAGAGGTTTTGGCAGAAGACTAATGGAACGAAGTTACCGAAGAGATATCATATTAAACTAGAGCAACTATACACGACATTCTGCTTAAAGAAAGGCCTGGAGTAATTGCAGACATATTTCAACCTCTAAACAGTATACATTAGGCGAAAGTATTTATTGTATACTAGCAAGTCGTGGCATATGTCTTGCCTGGGTTAAGATAGGAAACGTACATTTCTGTAAGTGAACATAGACATCCAGTGTCTGCGAAGTCAGTGTTTATAAATCGGTTGAGTTGGGCGAGCGTATTGTCAACTTTATTTGCCAGTATGTATGTATCTCCGGTGCAGATTTCTTTCATTTGACTCACCCATTATATAATGGTAATGTCGAATCGATCAGTAGATTCATTAAACGTTCAGACTGATTTTCAACTTCATTTCGCATTCTTTAATGCTGCTGATATCAGTAGCTATGAAAACTTCACTTCTTGCAACTTCATTGCATGGAGGCATATGGAGAGACGTCGATTATGCGTGAAGCCAGTGTTTGCAGATCGGTCGTAGGATAAAAAAAGTATTTTCGATTTTATACGTCACCATGCATCTTTACTACATATTGCTTTCATTCGACTCAAGCATAATATAATAGAACTCCCGTTAGGAAATATTCACTAAACGCATTGAATTAATGAAAAATTCTGATGCTGATGCCATCAGCGCTGTAAAAGCTTCACTTTATCTGTATGCTCTTTGCCTTCATCCCGGCCAGACATAAAAACGAAATGTAAAAAAAATATTTCTTCGGCGACTTCCCCTCAGCAGATTTCTGGCAAAAACCGCAGAGAGTAAATAAATTTGCCATGAAAAGTTTCTAAAAAATCTGTTGTTCGGAGTCGAGTTTAAACTGCAGGTGCCGCCTGCAGACTACGGCGACTACCATTACTGAGCAGATAATAGACCGACTTAGCGTATGCAACTTGTGACAATCCCTAAACCCCTAAATCCCTAAATATTTCAGTCCCAATTTCATTGTTAATGGATACGAACTCTGTTAATAGAACCACAAAGTCGTCAGTTAATTGGTGGCACACGCCACACGCCCCACTCCACATCGATCTTCGAGTCATCTGTAAGCATTGAAATAATATACACTCTGATGAAACGTCACGCAACTATGTATGTAGTGCATACATTACATGCGTTACATGCGTTACATACATTACATGCGTTACAAACATTACATACGTTACATGTGCTACATGCGTTACATACATCACATACGTTACATACGTTACATACATCACATACGTTACATACATCACATACATCACATACGTTACATACGTCACATACATCACATACGTTACATACATCACATACATCACATACGTTACATACGCCAAATCCGTCAATCCGTCAAATTCATCAATCCGTCAAATCCGTCACGTACGGGTCCGTCACATCCGTCATATCCGTCACATCCGCCACGTACGTCATATCCGTCACGTCCGTCACATCCGTTAATCCGTCACGTACGTCGTATCCGTCATATCCGTCGCATACGTCGCGTACGCCAAGTCCGTTAATCCGTCACGTACGTCAAATCCGTTGCGTACGTCGTATCCGTCACATCCGTCACGTACGTCAAACGCATGAAACGCACGTAACGCATGAAACGCATGAAACGCATGAAACGCACGTAACGCACGTAGCGCACGTAACGCACGTAGCGCACGTAACGCATGAAACGCACGTAACGCACGTAGCGCACGTAACGCACGTAGCGCACGGAACGCATGAAACGCACGTAACGCACGTAACGCACGTAACGCACGTAACGCACGTAACGCACGTAAAGCATGCAACGCATGAAACGCACGTAACGCACGCTGCGCACGTGACGCATGAAACGCATGAAACGCATGAAACGGACGTAACGCATGAAACGCACGTAACGCATTAAACGCATGAAATGCACTAAACGCACGTAACGCATGAAACGCATGAAACGCACGTAGCGCACGTAGCGCACGTAACGCATGAAACGCATGCATGAAACGCATTCAACGCATGTGACGCATGTATGAAGCGCATGTAACGCATGTATGAAACGCATTTAACGCATGTAACGCATGTATGAAGCGCATGAAACGCACGTAACGCATGAAACGCATGAAACGCACGTAACGCATCTACGTCAGTAGATTCATTAAACGTTCAGACTGATTTTCAACTTCATTTCGCATTCTTTAATGCTGCTGATATCAGTAGCTATGAAAACTTCACTTCTTGCAACTTCATTGCATGGAGGCATATGGCCTCCACGATTATGCGTGAAACCAGTGTTTGCAGATCGGTCGTAGGATAAAAAAAGTATTTTCGATTTTATGCGTCACCATGCATCTTTACTACATATTGCTTTCATTCGACTCAAGCATAATATAATAGAACTCCCGTTAGGAAATATTCACTAAACGCATTGAATTAATGAAAAATTCTGATGCTGATGCCATCAGCGCTGTAAAAGCTTCACTTTATCTGTATGCTCTTTGCCTTCATCCCGGCCAGACATAAAAACGAAATGTAAAAAAAATATTTCTTCGGCGACTTCCCCTCAGCAGATTTCTGGCAAAAACCTCAGAGAGTAAATAAATTTGCCATGAAAAGTTTCTAAAAAATCTGTTGTTCGGAGTCGAGTTTAAACTGCAGGTCCCGCCTGCAGACTACGGCGACTACCATTACTGAGCAGATAATAGACCGACTTAGCGTATGCAACTTGTGACAATCCCTAAACCCCTAAATCCCTAAATATTTCAGTCCCAATTTCATTGTTAATGGATACGAACTCTGTTAATAGAACCACAAAGTCGTCAGTTAATTGGTGGCACACGCCACACGCCCCACTCCACATCGATCTTCGAGTCATCTGTAAGCATTGAAATAATATACACTCTGATGAAACGTCACGCAACTATGTATGTAGTGCATACATTACATGCGTTACATGCGTTACATACATTACATGCGTTACAAACATTACATACGTTACATGTGCTACATGCGTTACATACATCACATACGTTACATACGTTACATACATCACATACGTTACATACATCACATACATCACATACGTTACATACGTCACATACATCACATACGTTACATACATCACATACATCACATACGTTACATACGCCAAATCCGTCAATCCGTCAAATTCATCAATCCGTCAAATCCGTCACGTACGGGTCCGTCACATCCGTCATATCCGTCACATCCGCCACGTACGTCATATCCGTCACGTCCGTCACATCCGTTAATCCGTCACGTACGTCGTGTCCGTCATATCCGTCGCATACGTCGCGTACGCCAAGTCCGTTAATCCGTCACGTACGTCAAATCCGTTGCGTACGTCGTATCCGTCACATCCGTCACGTACGTCAAACGCATGAAACGCACGTAACGCATGAAACGCATGAAACGCATGAAACGCATGAAACGCATGAAAAGTACGTAACGCATGAAACGCATGAAACGCACGTAACGCACGTAACGCATGAAACGCACGTAACGCATGCAACGCATGAAACGCACGTAACGCCTGAAACGCACGTAACGCACGTGGCGCACGTAACGCACGTAGCGCACGTAACGCACGTAACGCACGTAGCGCACTTAACGCATGAAACGCATGCAACGCATGAAACGCACGTAACGCATGCAACGCATGAAACGCACGTAACGCATGAAACGCACGTAACGCACGTAGCGCACGTAACGCACGTAGCGCACGTAACGCATGAAACGCACGTAACGCACGTAGCGCACGTAACGCACGTAGCGCACGTAACGAATGAAACGCACGTAACGCACGTAACGCACGTAACGCACGTAGCGCACCTAACGCATGAAACGCACGTAACGCATGCAACGCATGAAACGCACGTAACGCATGCAACGCATGCAACGCATGAAACGCACGTAACGCACGTAGCGCACGTGACGCATGAAACGCATGAAACGCATGAAACGCACGTTGCGACCGTAACGCACGTAGCGCACGTAACGCATGAAACGCACGTAACGCACGTAACGCACGTAACGCACGTAACGCACGTAGCGCACTTAACGCATGAAACGCACGTAACGCATGCAACGCATGAAACGCACGTAACGCATGCAACGCATGCAACGCATGAAACGCACGTAACGCACGTAGCGCACGTGACGCATGAAACGCATGAAACGCATGAAATGCACTAAACGCATGCAACGCATGAAACGCACGTAACTCATGAAACGCATGAAACGCACGTAACGCACGTAGCGCACGTAACGCATGAAACGCATGCATGAAACGCATTCAACGCATGTAACGCATGTATGAAGCGCATGTAACGCATGTATGAAACGCATTTAACGCATGTAACGCATGTATGAAGCGCATGAAACGCACGTAACGCATGAAACGCATGAAACGCATGAAACGCACGTAACGCATGAAACGCATGAAACGCACGTAACGCATCTACGTCAGTAGATTCATTAAACGTTCAGACTGATTTTCAACTTCATTTCGCATTCTTTAATGCTGCTGATATCAGTAGCTATGAAAACTTCACTTCTTGCAACTTCATTGCATGGAGGCATATGGCCTCCACGATTATGCGTGAAGCCAGTGTTTGCAGATCGGTCGTAGGATAAAAAAAGTATTTTCGATTTTATGCGTCACCATGCATCTTTACTACATATTGCTTTCATTCGACTCAAGCATAATATAATAGAACTCCCGTTAGGAAATATTCACTAAACGCATTGAATTAATGAAAAATTCTGATGCTGATGCCATCAGCGCTGTAAAAGCTTCACTTTATCTGTATGCTCTTTGCCTTCATCCCGGCCAGACATAAAAACGAAATGTAAAAAAAATATTTCTTCGGCGACTTCCCCTCAGCAGATTTCTGGCAAAAACCGCAGAGAGTAAATAAATTTGCCATGAAAAGTTTCTAAAAAATCTGTTGTTCGGAGTCGAGTTTAAACTGCAGGTGCCGCCTGCAGACTACGGCGACTACCATTACTGAGCAGATAATAGACCGACTTAGCGTATGCAACTTGTGACAATCCCTGAACCCCTAAATCCCTAAATATTTCAGTCCCAATTTCATTGTTAATGGATACGAACTCTGTTAATAGAACCACAAAGTCGTCAGTTAATTGGTGGCACACGCCACACGCCCCACTCCACATCGATCTTCGAGTCATCTGTAAGCATTGAAATAATATACACTCTGATGAAACGTCACGCAACTATGTATGTAGTGCATACATTACATGCGTTACTTTGCCATGAAAAGTTTCTAAAAAATCTGTTGTTCGGAGTCGAGTTTAAACTGCAGGTGCCGCCTGCAGACTACGGCGACTACCATTACTGAGCAGATAATAGACCGACTTATGCATGCGTTTCATGCGTTACGTGCGCTACGTGCGTTACGTGCGTTTCATGCGTTTCATGAGTTACGTGCGTTTCATGCGTTGCATGCGTTTAGTGCATTTCATGCGTTTCATGCGTTTCATGCGTCACGTGCGCTACGTGCGTTACGTGCGTTTCATGCGTTGCATGCGTTGCATGCGTTACGTGCGTTTCATGCGTTGCATGCGTTACGTGCGTTTCATGCGTTAAGTGCGCTACGTGCGTTACGTGCGTTACGTGCGTTACGTGCGTTACGTGCGTTTCATGCGTTACGTGCGCTACGTGCGTTACGGTCGCAACGTGCGTTACGTGCATTTCATGCGTTACGTGCGCTACGTGCGTTACGTGCGCTACGTGCGTTACGTGCGTTTCATGCGTTTCATGCGTTTGATACATGTTTGATACATGCGCATCTACGTCAGTAGATTCATTAAACGTTCAGACTGATTTTCGTTACATGCGCTTCATACATGCGTCACATGCGTTGAATGCGTTTCATGCATGCGTTTCATGCGTTACGTGCGCTACGTGCGCTACGTGCGTTTCATGCGTTTCATGCGTATCATGCGTTGCATGCGTTTCATGCGTTAAGTGCGCTACGTGCGTTACGTGCGTTACGTGCGTTTCATGCGTTTGATACATGTTTGATACATGCGCATCTACGTCAGTAGATTCATTAAACGTTCAGACTGATTTTCGTTACATGCGCTTCATACATGCGTCACATGCGTTGAATGCGTTTCATGCATGCGTTTCATGCGTTACGTGCGCTACGTGCGCTACGTGCGTTTCATGCGTTTCATGCGTTACGTGCGTTTAGTGCATTTCATGCATTTAATGCGTTACGTGCGTTTCATGCGTTACGTGCGTTTCATGCGTTTCATGCGTTTCATGCGTCACGTGCGCAGCGTGCGTTACGTGCGTTTCATGCGTTGCATGCGTTACGTGCGTCTCATGCGTTGCATGCGTTACGTGCGTTACGTGCGTTACGTGCGTTACGTGCGTTACGTGCGTAATTCAATGCGTTTAGTGAATATTTCCTAACGGGAGTTCTATTATATTATGCTTGAGTCGAATGAAAGCAATATGTAGTAAAGATGCATGGTGACGCATAAAATCGAAAATACTTTTTTTATCCTACGACCGATCTGCAAACACTGGCTTCACGCATAATCGTGGAGGCCATATGCCTCCATGCAATGAAGTTGCAAGAAGTGAAGTTTTCATAGCTACTGATATCAGCAGCATTAAAGAATGCGAAATGAAGTTGAAAATCAGTCTGAACGTTTAATGAATCTACTGACGTAGATGCGTTACGTGACGCGTTTCATGCGTTTCATGCGTTACGTGCGTTTCATGCGTTTCATGCGTTTCATGCGTTACGTGCGTTTCATGCGCTTCATACATGCGTTACATGCGTTAAATGCGTTTCATACATGCGTTACATGCGCTTCATACATGCGTTACATGCGTTGAATGCGTTTCATGCATGCGTTTCATGCGTTACGTGCGCTACGTGCGTTACGTGCGTTTCATGCGTTACGTGCGCTACGTGCGTTACGTGCGCTACGTGCGTTACGTGCGTTTCATGCGTTACGTGCGCTACGTGCGTTACGTGCGCTACGTGCGTTACGTGCGTTTCATGCGTTACGTGCGTTTCATGCGTTGCATGCGTTACGTGCGTTTCATGCGTTGCATGCGTTTCATGCGTTAAGTGCGCTACGTGCGTTACGTGCGTTACGTGCGTTACGTGCGTTTCATGCGTTACGTGCGCTACGTGCGTTACGTGCGCTACGTGCGTTACGTGCGTTTCATGCGTTACGTGCGTTTCATGCGTTGCATGCGTTACGTGCGTTTCATGCGTTGCATGCTTTTCATGCGTTAAGTGCGCTACGTGCGTTACGTGCGCTACGTGCGTTACGTGCGCCACGTGCGTTACGTGCGTTTCAGGCGTTACGTGCGTTTCATGCGTTGCATGCGTTACGTGCGTTTCATTCGTTACGTGCGTTACGTGCGTTTCGTGCGTTTCATGCGTTACGTACTTTTCATGCGTTTCATGCGTTTCATGCGTTTCATGCGTTTCATGCGTTACGTGCGTTTCATGCGTTTGACGTACGTGACGGATGTGACGGATACGACGTACGCAACGGATTTGACGTACGTGACGGATTAACGGACTTGGCGTACGCGACGTATGCGACGGATATGACGGATACGACGTACGTGACGGATTAACGGATGTGACGGACGTGACGGATATGACGTACGTGGCGGATGTGACGGATATGACGGATGTGACGGACCCGTACGTGACGGATTTGACGGATTGATGAATTTGACGGATTGACGGATTTGGCGTATGTAACGTATGTGATGTATGTGATGTATGTAACGTATGTGATGTATGTGACGTATGTAACGTATGTGATGTATGTGATGTATGTAACGTATGTGATGTATGTAACGTATGTAACGTATGTGATGTATGTAACGCATGTAGCACATGTAACGTATGTAATGTTTGTAACGCATGTAATGTATGTAACGCATGTAACGCATGTAATGTATGCACTACATACATAGTTGCGTGACGTTTCATCAGAGTGTATATTATTTCAATGCTTACAGATGACTCGAAGATCGATGTGGAGTGGGGCGTGTGGCGTGTGCCACCAATTAACTGACGACTTTGTGGTTCTATTAACAGAGTTCGTATCCATTAACAATGAAATTGGGACTGAAATATTTAGGGATTTAGGGGTTTAGGGATTGTCACAAGTTGCATACGCTAAGTCGGTCTATTATCTGCTCAGTAATGGTAGTCGCCGTAGTCTGCAGGCGGGACCTGCAGTTTAAACTCGACTCCGAACAACAGATTTTTTAGAAACTTTTCATGGCAAATTTATTTACTCTCTGAGGTTTTTGCCAGAAATCTGCTGAGGGGAAGTCGCCGAAGAAATATTTTTTTTACATTTCGTTTTTATGTCTGGCCGGGATGAAGGCAAAGAGCATACAGATAAAGTGAAGCTTTTACAGCGCTGATGGCATCAGCATCAGAATTTTTCATTAATTCAATGCGTTTAGTGAATATTTCCTAACGGGAGTTCTATTATATTATGCTTGAGTCGAATGAAAGCAATATGTAGTAAAGATGCATGGTGACGCATAAAATCGAAAATACTTTTTTTATCCTACGACCGATCTGCAAACACTGGCTTCACGCATAATCGACGTCTCTCCATATGCCTCCATGCAATGAAGTTGCAAGAAGTGAAGTTTTCATAGCTACTGATATCAGCAGCATTAAAGAATGCGAAATGAAGTTGAAAATCAGTCTGAACGTTTAATGAATCTACTGATCGATTCGACATTACCATTATATAATGGGTGAGTCAAATGAAAGAAATCTGCACCGGAGATACATACATACTGGCAAATAAAGTTGACAATACGCTCGCCCAACTCAACCGATTTATAAACACTGACTTCGCAGACACTGGATGTCTATGTTCACTTACAGAAATGTACGTTTCCTATCTTAACCCAGGCAAGACATATGCCACGACTTGCTAGTATACAATAAATACTTTCGCCTAATGTATACTGTTTAGAGGTTGAAATATGTCTGCAATTACTCCAGGCCTTTCTTTAAGCAGAATGTCGTGTATAGTTGCTCTAGTTTAATATGATATCTCTTCGGTAACTTCGTTCCATTAGTCTTCTGCCAAAACCTCTGGGAACAAATAAAATTGCCTTGAAAAGTTTCTCAAAAGCCTGCACTTCGAAGTTAACTGGGGGTTTCGCGACTCATGTATAAAATTAACAAACACGACAACGGTAATGTGAAACTGAAAACTAAAATTCTAATATAGCGTAAGTTAATTGCAATGCAATAAGAAATATTACAGTGGTAGGTCACGGTTGTACATTAGCAATACAAATGTCTTCTCTCAAAGAGTAGAGAAAATCTTGTTTTCAAATTAAAAACTTTCCATCAAGGTTTCCACTACAAATTCCAAAATAAAGACTGCATTGTGCTTTCATTTCCTCTGTATGAAGTTCATTTTAGAAGCAGTAAAAATTTCATAAAAAGTTACACATTCGTTTCAGATTCATATTCAAACACTCCGAGACTTCTCTTCGCCTAAATAAATGCTTATGGTGCATATAGAAACATAGTTTTTCATACATTCACAATTCACTTTCTCTTCCAAAATTGAAATTATTAAAACGACAACATTTGAAAAGATAAGCAATTTTTATTCAAAAAAAAAAAAAAAAAATCAAAAATTTTTTCAAATTTACTTTTATGAATTTTAATCATTAAATCTTTACACAAAGTTTGAATGCAAAAAAAAGATTAAATTACTAAAATTTTTAATTGACGTTCTATTTTTGTCACCTCTTAATAAACTTCATTCTAAAAATTTTCGAAGTTAATTTTTTCGTTTCAAATTTCTTTGATCTTT
The DNA here is from genome assembly GCA_930367235.1 of Sarcophaga rosellei. Taxonomy (NCBI): domain Eukaryota; kingdom Metazoa; phylum Arthropoda; class Insecta; order Diptera; family Sarcophagidae; genus Sarcophaga; species Sarcophaga rosellei. Next base: position 82,097,388 of record OV884018.1, read on the forward strand.
TGATTTGTTTTCCTGTGTATAACCCATGAATGTATAAAATTTGCTACTTCATATCGTGTGCACTATAATAAACCAACTCCTTACTTTCAATGAAGCATAAATCGCATTAAAATTTTACCTGAATAATCACTACAATTGTATTGAATTTCGACAAAATATTGCATATTCAAATCAGTTCCTCTATAACTGTATGTGCGTGTGTATAGTACTTAAAAGCTTAACCTAATGAATCTTTAATCATAACAGCAGTTATGTTGCCCATACTCGTTGAAGACTGTTTCTGAATAACGGGATGAAATTCCCAATGAAAGAGTACGCATATCAGAAAAATATACATGAATTTTTAGTACGTATTTCCGCAATCCTTAGCTTGAAGAACGTGATTAAGATAATCGTGTGCAAGTCTCACACAAGATTTCTCAGACCTGACAAATCAAATAGCTGATAGGTCGCTACTTAATTGTCCCTTTGACAGAACCGGCAAATTCTATAATTTTTAGAAATGCTTCGAAACAAGAAAAAATAATTAAAGTGAATAGAGAGAGCAATATGGCAGTAACATACTCTATTCAGAGTGAAATTTTGGAAACAAATGAATGCATGCACAGATTGTACTTGTACTTAATTTAATGTGGATGTACTCAAAACATTCAAGCTGTCATCCAAGCTCTTAGCTTCTATGAAGTGGACTGTCAAGCTGAATCAGATAGGCGGTACAATATTGTCACTCTTAGCTTACTTCCATGTCATATGGGAATTCACACCAATGTGAAGCGAGAACACTTTACTTGGAGATCGCCGTCCACGCCATGTATATGGCGCAAGAAACTTTATGTGTCGCGGAAAGAAGAATATGGCAGAATATACTCAACGAAATGGGATATGTTAAGATGCAAAGACTTTTCCCCACCAATGTTTACACAATTTAAACTTTTTCTAAGTAATTATTGTGGAAAATCAAATACAAGGTATTGTGTACCTTAAATTTTCATACAGGCTTCCTACCCAGTGCATTGTTTTCTAGGCAGAGGTCATGGCTATTTTGAAAGCAGCATAATGCTTGTAAGGTGTCAAGATTTTTCCTCAAAGTCTCTTGATTAACTCAAACAGCCTGGTGGTGATTTAATCCCTCCCGAAGGTTCAACGTTCGACCTAGTTCATGGATGGCGAGGATTTTTCAAAGAAATTTCGGTTTATTTAAAAATAACCCATTTATGGGTCCCAAACCAGAGTGATATCTTTGCCTTCAATATACATGTACATATATTTTTCCACTATAATTGAAATTATCCTGAGTCTTCGTGAATCTTCCAAACTCCTTGGAAACTCATTCCCTAATTCCTGAGTGACAAAATACAGCAAAGGATGATATATCTTACCCGCTCTAGCTGGTACAGTTTGTCTCGACAGCCTCATACTAATTTCCAAACAGACTCATTGGAACTGTACGGTCTGACTGTTGGATAGTATCTTGTCTTCTCTGATTATACCGGTGCGATCCCCTTAATTCTGCAATAAGCTCCGGTTTGTTTTTTATACCAACTTTCACGAATATGTGAGTATTGTAGTCGCCGTAGTCTAGTAGGTATTGTGTTTTCTTATTAGACGTAAAGCTAGAACCCCAGGCCAGACATCAAAACGAAATATGAAAAAAAAATATTTCTTCGGCGACTTCCTGTCAGCAGATTTCTGGCAAAAACACTGAGAGTAAATAAACCTGCCATGAAAAAGTTTCTCAAAAAATCTGTCGTTCGGATTCGACGTTAAACTGTAGGTCCCGCCACTCATGTATAAAAAAAAAACACACACACAACATGAATGGTGTGAGTAGCTAGGCCGTAATACTGAATGAAGGGTTGTAATGGCCAATTATGTATGAATATGTAAGTATTGTAACTGGAATCGTTTCTGACAAATCGGTTTAGAATTTGCCTAATTAGGACTTTGTATAGTAATATAATACAGTCGGTTAGAGCTCTTTTCTCTGTTCTAATAGCTTGAAATAAGTATCTGATGTTCCCAACTTATGAATATTGGAATTTTTGCAAAATTTTATTACTTTTGCACATAAAAAAGAAAAGAAAAAAATTAAAAGAATGTCTGTGTGTCAGTTCAAAAATTTCTTCTTCATTATCTTTGCAATGAAATTTTGGAATTTTGTTTATGGTCACAAGTATGCCCATTGCAAACATCAATTCCTCAGTTCCTCTGTGCCAAAGCTCGAAAAAAATAGAAAGGCAATCGAAAAAAATAACACAAAAATTCCGTTTACAGAATTTCCATTTTTTTATACCCAAGAGAGGGAGAAAGAGAGAGAGAGAGCGAGAGAGAGGCACAGTAAATGACATTTAAATGGCATGTAAAAACTTTTCAACAACTGTTTAGTTCATGTTGAATTATAACTCAATTTCCATCAATCATCAATAAATATTCCCTAAGTTTTCCTTCCCAAAAAAAAAGAAGAGGAAAAATGGAAAAATAAAAAAACTGAAACCTAAACAGAACAGAACAGAACAGCAAAGGACATGAAAAAATGGCTGGGGAATGCAAAATACAAATCACTAGCAACAGCTATGCAATACAATCTCTCTCCTGTTCTCTTGTTTCTGTTGAGCTATGCAAAAGCACTATGTGCAGTTTAACAATGCTAAGGCGAAACGTAAAGGCTCAAATTGAGAAGAAATTCTTTGAAAATCATTACTTAGCTAGACTAGAAGAGAGATAGAAACGTAGAAAATTAAAAGCCAAATATTTTTGTACCAACAAACCAAATTGCAAAATACTCCAAAGATTGAGGAAAACCTAGAAACGAAACCAAAAAATAATTTGAAGGCAGTGAATTGTATTGAATGATGCTGTTGGATGGATGAGTGGCAGAGAGAGGTAGTGGTAATGCTTACTGCACGGCACTAGACAAGATTAATGATTGTCATGGCATTTAGTGGAAACGAAAATTCTCAAATAAAACAGAAAAAAAGGAAAAAAAAACAACAGCAAACCATAATACGTATCCATTTTATCCACTTGCAAAACAATTTTCAAGCACTTAAAAAATGCTCTGACAATTTTCGTCTAATATCAGCAATAGAAATAGCCAAACAGGAGCACAAAAAAAAAATAACGAAAGAAAAGAGAAGAAAAAAAAATTGCAAAAAATGTGCTGTAGAAGAATCGTGAAAACCTATAAAAACTCAAACTCATTCTCACACACTGCTAAAATGAACTGCAAGCAGAGATTTAAAACAAAGAGATCTTAAATACTTTTTGAACAAATATAGCTTACCTTAGACAACAGCTCACAGCATTGCACCTTGATTCCCATTTTATTTTATTAATTTTCATTTCGTAAAGAAATCACTCTTTTACTTTACTGTATTTATTCAGCAATATACGCAACAAACAAACATATCCAACGTATACATATATATGTAAGCACGTATCGTTTTACTCGGTTTGCCTTTTGCTACTTGGCGTAAAAGTGGCATTGCATGAATTCTCATTAAATTGACGTTTTGTGGAATTTTTGGTCTTCCGGTGTTCGTGTATCAAATACGTTGCAATAACATCAGGCGATGCGTCCAACTGAAGCGCCCAACACTGAATGACACACCACTAACAAACACAACAACAACAACAACAACAACAACTGAAATGTGCAATTGTATGTATTTTCATTCATTCATCTTATTAACGGTATTTCTGTTTTAATGTTTTTATTGCTTGTGGATTAATTGATGTTGCACATATGGCATGTGTTGCATGCGTGCGCTTATTTGTTTGTTCCCACAGAAGTGTTAAGATATCTATACGTACGTGTACATTTTTATACTTTTTGCACACACGTCTAATTTTATACTGTTTATGCTGTGCGCTATCATTGAATGTGAAGGTATAGTTTATTTATGCTAAAGTTTGTAACACTTTGAAAAATGCATCATACGTTTCAATAATCATGATGTACCAACAACATTTTTTCAGTCAAGAGACATTGTTTTGGTTGAAATAAAGCAGTAAAGCAGTACCGCGAAAATTGTTTGAAAATATCTTGAACTGAAACTGAATTTTGTAAGACAATTTTTGCATGGTTGTGAGTCTGAACACTTATCATAAAAAAATGTCGTCCAGATCGATGCTGTGTAGGCCAAATATAGTCCTCAACAACTCCACTTTCGACTTCCCCTGTCTGTTCAGCATACTGAACCAAGCAGATTTTCTAAGCCCCAAATCCGATAATTTTGTGTATCTACATCCATTCAGATAGAAATGCATTTCATCGAAAATATTACTTTTGGCATTGACTTCACTTTGCTCCATAACCCATTCCAGAATATGGCAGCACTTTGGTAGTTTGCTGATTTGATGACTTGAGTAAGCTAAATTTTATACATATAAAAGTGGAGATCTTTTGTCAAAACTTGCTATGTAGTGTGCCGTTGAGGACAATATCGAATCAGTGATTTCCTGTTTTTGGTAACTCTCTCGTATACAGCAGCTTTTTCAAGTGAACTATCGGTATGTTGACGCATAAGAGGCTTACTACCCAAACTAGATTCAGTATTGTCAAATTTTTTAGCACACGTCAAATGGTTGACACATTAAATTTGGTATTTTCTCAACTGAGAATTCTTCGTAGTTTGCGAGCAGTCGCAGCATAACTTTCCAAGTTGTTGTACTGAGTTTTCACAATTGTAATGCGTTCTTTCACTTTTAATTCTGTTTTCTATTTTTTTCAAAGAACATTTAAATCATAAGTGTGCAAGTTTAACCATGCCTGGTGCCTATGTACAAAACACACCACCTAAATCCTTCAAACACTCTCCCTTTGCGAGACTACCGTAAGATATTTCTTCGTGGACGGCTGGTTAGTTTTCTAGCCTTCTTATAATAAATTTCGTCTTTGTATCACTAACCTTTTGAGTTCCAGTGTAACTTTAGCCGTACGTTGACTGTACTGGTTCCATAGAAATCTAGAATTTAAAATCTCCCTTACAAACGAATTTTGCTTAAAATTCATTTCAAGTATGCCCTGCATTGCATCTTCATCCAAATCCACATTGTTTGGGCACATAGATACATAGAACTATCACATACAAATCAGTGCAAATATTTTTTGAAGCTTGCATAAATAGGTAGGAGCTGGATCACGTCGAAATTCTATTCGTAATGTTTGTTTTCCACCAAAGGGTTATATTAATGATAAGGTGAAATGTTCGCCTTTCTTTTAAATCATTCTCTCATTCTGACTGCTGTTTGCAGAAGGAAGTCTCTCATTACTGCGATTTTATAGCCGAAATGTGTGCTGGGTTCTCGAGAAGATGAAAGTATATCTGCCTTATATCATCAGCTAATATGTCTATCGGAATTATTTTTGCTATACCAATACCTCTTTGTCTGATATTGCTCGGAAACCACTAATCAATCTAAACGTGCTCAGGTGATAAACCAAGGAGAGTTTTCTCCTTGTTGTCCCCACAGAAAGTGGTGATCGCTTGCTTGGCAAGCATTTAACATTACTGATGTTATGAGCCTCGCTATTATCCTCCTCTTCAATAGATTTGATCTTCCAATATTGGGCATCATTCTTGTCGGAACCCTCTGGATTACATATGCCTTTTCGCTGATGAATTTCTCTTGCTAATTGCAGATCAACCTGTCACCGATATTTACTTTGAATTGAAATGCCTTAAAATAAAGTAAAATGTAATTGGAGTCTGTAGAACATTTCCTTTCAAATACAAAGCGATTCGTTTGTCTATTGCAAAATACATTAACAATATGGTGGTGGCACATAGTTTCACTCAAACTTAATTATACAATATTCTGACAGCTATGGCTCTAATTTTCTATATGCATTATACTCGTATGCTGTCTATCTGCAACTATAGAGGAACTCAACTAAAACAGTAGTTTTACATGTATGTACATTTACTGTATATACACGAACACATACATATATTCAATGGTTTTATTGCAGAGACAACATTTAGCGAAATTTAATTTTTAATGTACACAGCGCATTTTGTATGCTGAATGTTCGTTTTATGGACTTAGATTCTTCGACGATTCTTTCCATCTAAGGCTTCGTTAGGGTAGAGAATGGCAAAATTTGTTTGTTCGTGCAGAAAATTTATTTTAGCTTTAAATTTAATAGAGAAAGAAATGCTCTGACAAACCTGAAGATTGCTTTTACGTCACTTAACATTAAAATGGTAAACAAGTAAACAAAAATATAGCAACAAACACCAGCATAAAAAGTGGTAAACAAGTAGACAAAAATACAACAACGAACACTATAGGAATAAATGTAAACAAAATATGCAAAAAACAATAATAAAACAACGATCTTTACATTTAAAAAGATTTCGAAAAAGCGAAGTTGCGAGCATTCGCCTTCAAGAATATTCATCAGACTGTTTACTCTGCCATATAAGAAGCATGGCAAAGCAGGCGAGTGAGTCAGTGAAGTTCAGTCAGTCTTGTGATATCGTGGATAATCGTGGTTTGAAGATGTCCGTTACAAAGATATGTCGAACAATTGTTTAGTGATTGTTATTGTTTATTCAAAGGGTTTTAACAGAGCAATAACAAAGAAAAGCAATTGTTGTTGTATATATCAAGTTGTGAACAGTGGCATACAGAATTGTACGAATAGTAAAGAATTTTAATTAAAACTAAAAACAAATTTATTTTTATTTTGTTTGCAATTTCCATATTTATTTATTTATGCAAATTTCATATTTTAAACGTTTGATTAAAAACGTAACAATATTTAAACGCATTTGAAGTTGTTGCTTTGTTGTAGTAAAACATAAAACTTGATCATGTGTGAGACCCATGTAAGGAGCAACCTAATTTCTAATTTCAAAATGAAACTCTAAAATACTTCGTTTACCCTAATACATGGTTTTTTTAATGTTCTTGCAATGCTTTATATTATTTGCTTGTTATAGTTGTTGTCCACATTAACAACCTGCAAGTCATATCAATGAATGTTTATTTATATTTAAGTGTGCAAGTTGTATTGCTTTGCGCTTCCTTCCATACACAATTAAATCTTCATTCCATGTTGTTTTCTGCTGCTGCAGTTGCATGTACAATTTGAAACGATTTTTATAGTCATGAATGAAGTGAACTAATGAATGAATTTATTTTAGAACAGCCAATACTATTTTATTTTGTTTATTTGCTATTGTTTTTGTTGTTTTGTTTATATGTTCAACACGAAACTGAATGCCTCAATGGCAGACTAAATTTAGTTTGTATCAACGAGTGAAATGTTGGGTCAAATAGCAATGAATTAAAAAAAAATTGCAAATAAAAATCCTCTTAAAATTGCATCTTGAATTGTTGTTCCGAAAATTAAAATAGCATTAAAGACAAGTGATGGCAATTCTAATTTCAGAAACAGAAGAAGAAATGTTTAATCCTTTCACTCAATCTACAATTAAATTTGTTTCAGATTTTTAAAGTCTCATAATATTACAAACTACACTTTAAATGTGTTTTAAAGGAGCAACAAAACATAAATTTAATTTCATAAATTAAATTTGAAAAATTTATAAATGTGTATATGTTACACTTCCCCATACATACTTCCTTTATTCCAGCCCAGGCTTTGTGGCCATCCTTGAAAAATAAAAGACAAACAATAAAAGGAGACAAAAAAGGAACACACATGAAATCCACTTGTGTGCAAGTCAAGTGCACTTTTTGTTTTATTCTTCCCCTCTTGTTCTGTTTTGCTTTGTTTGTTTTCTTCTTCTGTTTTTCCGAAGAAAATCTTAAAAATTCTGTAAGAAAAAATCCACAACACAATAGAACTTGCCGAGAGAACAATGTTACAGCAGATAAAAAGGGTCTACAAGTACTGAGTTGGCTTTTTTGTTGTTGGTTTTGAGAATTATTAAAATGAACATGTGAAATGAAGGATCTACCTCTTCATCAATCAACACTCGAAAGGAAGTGTTAAAGAGAGTTTTTTGCTGTAGAAGAACTGTGATGTATGATTTTTATAAGGAACTAATTTCGAAATTATTTAAAAGCTATTAAAATAAAAATTACTTTTTCTTACACATCGATATGCATAAAACTTATACTTTTACATTCTTCTATGAACAATAGATTACTCTCTTGGATGCGACTACATGGTACCAGAAAGTTTTTTCGTAAGAACATAAGTAACTCACACTTCTCACACAGGAAGAATGGATTGCTAAACTTGTTATCGTTGGCGGTCATATAACGATCTGCGCCGATGGGTTAGAAATACAATGTAGAGCTGGATCTGGGATCTTTTTCGATAAGCTGGCGCAGACAGGGTAATACAGATTACCCAACCATACCACCGTATTGTAGGATATATATCAGGGATATCAGGGATATCTAATTTCTCAAATTAGCAAAATCAACATGGAATTGTGGCCGCCGTAGTCTAGTAGGTAGTGTGTTGGCTCCTTAGACGTGAGGCCACGTTTCAAACCCTAGGTCAGATATTTTCAACGAAAGCGAAAAAAATATTTCTTCGGCGACGGTCTCTCAGCAGATTTCTGTCAAAAACTATAAGAGTAAATAAATAATTGACATGAAGAGTTTCTCCAAATAAGAAATTTGCCGTTCGGATTCGACGTTAAATTGTAGGTCCCGCCACTCATGTATAAAATTAACACAGACAACATGAGTGGTGTTGAGAAGCTAGGCCGTAATCCCTTCAGTCAGGATATGTGGATGGACCAGTCATGTATGTGTATATATAGCATAGAATTCAACAGATCAACATAGTTGCCGAATTTCAAACCTGCTGGAAAACCAGGCGACTACTTTATTTCGACAAGAAAATACTTCCCAATCTTACAGGAATTTTAACGTGACACTACACTATTGGAAGTTTCGCTGAGAAACTTGTTATGCCCCACCAGGATTACTGCAGAAGCAGCCAGGATGTGAAAGAAACGGAATCTGTACAAAACCTTTTTCGCCAGTGCCCTGCATTTCAAACTGACGACATCGGTTTTTGGGTGACATAACTTTTGAAGGTGTGGGCATTGTGACGAATGTGCCACTAAGGGAACTGGCCAGTTTCATCCGGAGCTTTAGGTGGTTTTAACCCATCACTAACGGATCATGACAAGGACGCTTAAAAGTAATCATCTTTTCGGATGAAGCTCATTTTTATCTTGGTGGGTACGTTAATAAGCAAAATTGTCGTGTTTGAGGTTCCGAAAACCCACACGTGGTCTTACAGAAGCCAATGCACCCCATATTGCGTATTGCGCCAAACGTTTGATGGTCGTTTAGTTAGTCGAAATGATGATGTCAATTGGCCGCCCAAAAGCTACGTTTTGACAACGTTTGAATATATTCTGAGGGGCGTGGTAAAAAGTATTATGCTGGCAAACCAGAGACGAATTAGCATTTGTAGGCCAACATTCTTGATGCCATTGTCGAGATAGGACCCTATACAGAAATTTGTCCGATCGGATGAAGACTGTGAGGCCAGCTGCTGCAGCCATATTAATGAAATAATATTCCATTTCTAACCGGAACAATTGAACTCCACAACATAAAAAAAATTGCTTAAATTTCAAACCGGTTTTGTTTTATTGCATTTTTAAATTTAAACTTTTAAATGACCCACTCCTTATTTACCCGCACTATTCTCATATTTAATACGTAAAATTCATAATGACGAGTATAGTACATAGGAGACGTATGAGTGATATCTAATTTGTTTACATTACAATATCATACAAATGTTATTGCCTACTTTTCAGAGTAACTACTTCTCCACATGTAATATGGTGCGTATGAGTAATATATTTCAAATTCAATTAAATAGAGAGTATACCACAGTATACAAGCTATGATATGCCGATTTTAATGGATTTTTAAAAAATTTAAAATTTTTCGAGATATCCTAACCTAAAAGTAAATACAAAAGCGACAATTATAGGCTATATTCTAGTGAGTACTACGTCATGGCCGTTGAAAGAAAAATGTTATGCCGACAAACCAGAGACAATTGAGCATTTGAAGCCTAACATTCGGGATGCTATTGCCGACATACGAGATTATACAATCGAAAAATTGCACAAAAATCGGCCCGATCGAATAAGCTACTGTTGGGGCCACCGCGGCAGTCATATGAACGAAATAACATTCCACTATTTAGCCGGAAAAATTGCACTTCATAACAAAAACACAAACTTGGCAAAATTTCAAACCGTTTCTGTTTTATTGCATTTTTAAATTTAAATTTTTAAATGGCCCACCCTATATAATACATAAATACATAGATTTTATTCCCTGTTAACATTGTCCATCCAAATTATCGTACACATGATAATTTACTATGAATTATTTATTTACTTATTAAGGCACACAATCATAACTTATATCAAAATTAAATACATTTCACCTTAATGTGTTCAGTTAAATTGTTAACTTGGCATAGTTCTCTTCTCCAATATATTCCAGCATCTGGTCTTTGTTCTCTTTCGTTCCAAAAAAATGTCTTGTTGAAGAGAATTTATTTTAATTGCAGAAAAATAACAGGACGTATTAATGTGCAACGACCCAAATCGGATTCATTTGTTGTCTGACACCACCAAAACGGCCGCACACAGAGTACGACTGGTACTCTAGACTATCCAATTTGTAGTTGTTGCATTTTGGTGTGGTAAGAGCCTTGTAACGGAAGATAAGTTTTTTTCCGTCACCCATTATGGCCATTATACCAGTTAAAAGTACAATGGCAAAATGAACAATAATAGAGAACTAAAATAATACATACAAAAACAAAAAAACAAAATAAAAAACATACGAAAAAATATACAAAAGAAAAGCGAAAATAAATGCCTAAAATATGGAGAGGAGGGGTGTATTACGAATGTTGTCCCTCGTCTAGAGAAAGCATTTTATAAAGTATCAAGTATTTAATGTGGGAGGTCGTTTGCCATTTTTGTTACTATGAAAACAAAGGACACAGTGGGAAACTATTAGAACGATGTTGAACATTTTTCCCACAAATGGTAGCCTTTAAGTATTAAAATTTTCCTTACTGTCTGATTTATTGGCCAATAGCCTGACCCACGAAGCTAGGATTCTACATTTGAAGGCATACCTTATCATGTATGGACATGATTAAATAACATCATTCATGCATATGATAATCAATCCTGCAATTGAAGACTGTGAGCTAGACGGTATGTTTTTCCAATGGGATGGTGCCACGATCTACACACCACTAATGATTTGTCTTTAGGTAGGTAGGTAGATTTCCCCCCAAAGATTTTGGAGAGACCTACTTAGGCCACATGGGAACCATTGTGATACCACAGTTTTCATCCACTATTCCATAGTTGTGGAATCACATAGAGCTTCAAATGAAGCGACTCTAACCGCCGTTGTCAATGGTCTACATATCACCAAGATCATCAATGCAGTATGCAACAAGATGACTCTGTTTCTTTTGATATAGTGCCGGTCATGTTCTTAGTAGATAAAGGACAGTCTCAACTTACTCCTCATCTCTGCAGCTGCAGCAGCAGCAGAAATCATTTGCGAGGTGACTTAGAGCAATGCGCCTCACGTGGCTACCCATGGTACGTAGGTAGGTATAAGTGGCCGTCACGCGAAATGAATTGGATGGACACACTTAAGCCCCATAGGGCCCATTGCGATACCACAGTTCGCCATCAATGTTAGCCAAATCACTCAGATCATCTATGCCTTTTCCTCCCCATACCCATAATGTAATGCCTTGTCTTGGCTTTAATGCTTGAGAAATATTTTGTGAGTCTTCAATGACAATCATGTGGGAAATAGTGGTCGAAAACTACACCAAACTGATCGACTGCTGCAAGGATCCAGAAACGATTAAATTAGGAAAAGGGAAAACGAATGAAGAAAAATAAAACGAAAAGAAGGAAAGAAAAAAAGAGGGGGAAGCTAGTGAAAAATTAAGAAATGAAAGCAAAGCGAAGGTAAGGAAAATGTGGCTTAAATTTCATATAAAATGGTAACATCCAAGCAAGATAAGGAAATAAAATTTATTTACAAATCGTAACATTATTTAGTTTTGCTTTTAGAACAGAAATATGGAATGTTATGAGCTGTTAAAGGGTGGCAAAGTGTTCCGGTAGGACATTTTTCAAGACAATTTGTTTATTTTAAGGGACTAGTGGGAAAAATGTGCTATGAATTTGAGATTAAATCAACGCTTTGGTAATTTCTGATAATTTCTTTGCATAATGCGCCGTTGTTGTATCAGTTTTTCTAGATATGCGGGTGTTTGGTCTGATGCGTACAGCGTAGAATAATGCAGACAACAACATTTGAATTTGAAAATGAGCTATTGTCCCTTGTCTTACTCAATGAATCCAATTTTATTCCATGGCAGATTTTTCTACGATAATCGTTGTTGATTTTATCCTCTTTAGATACTCTAGAGACTACCTGATTACGAAACAATTAGATTAAAAATATTTTTCTTTAAAAATTTTCAAACATAGGCTGGTAGAGTTTTCAGCCAAGCACTTATATTACTAAAGTAAATATGAGCTCATAGATTGTGAATAAAATAAAAATAAATGTATGTTTAGCTTTAATTAAAATTCTTTATTATTCGTACAATTTTGTGGGCCACTGTTCACAACTTGATGTAAACAACGACAATTAATTTTCTTTGTTATTCCTCTGTTTATACCGTTTGTATAAACAATAACAATTCCTAGACAATTATTCAATAGATCTTTGGAACGGAGATCTTCAAACCACGATTACTCTCTTAAAGCGCATCGCGTCTTCTCACAAGACTGAGTGAACTTCACTTGCCTGCTTTGCCTTGCCTTTTATTGGCAGTGTTCGTGATTTCGCTATGTCTATTTCTATAAATGTGAACATTGTTGTTTGCATTAATTAGTGTTGTTTGTGTATTTTATTTATATTTCTTCTTGTTTTTGAATTTTTGTTTACATATTTAACTTTTTTTATGCTGGTGTTTGTTGTTATATTAAGCGGTACGATAATTTGTAAACAGGTTTGTTTACTGCATTGTTTTGTTTTTGTAGTTTTTGTTTATAATTTTAATGTTAAGCGATGCAGAAGCATAAAAATAGTATCTAGCAATATGTTCCCGTAATATCTGAAGCAGAGAGTTGATTTGCTAGACAAGGTGGAAAGCATTGCGTTTGGTTTAATTGATGGCAATGGCTTATCAAACCAGGATATCCGATAGGGACTTTATTTTGATCTTGACCTTAAATAATGATCTGCTTTTTTGCAGATTCTTAAAGTTAGAAGATATACTTTACCACTGTGCCACTGTTAGCCATAAACGTAAAACATAATTTGTTGTACATGTTTTAAGTATATTTATTGCTCTAGGTTGTTGTTGTTGTTGAAAAAGTTCTATTGTTATTTTTCCTAATGAATTTAGTTAGTTTTGCAAAATCTTAGTTCTTTAGTTATAGTTTTTTTTGCCATTCATTCTCATTGTGTTTTATTTTTTCTAACACTACATAAAGAGATTTACTCTTTTCTCTCTTTCTTTCTCTCTCTATATCTGTGTCTCTTTCCCCTTTCCCTTACCAAAACTTTTTATTTTTTATTTTTTTATTACATTTACACAATGCTTTTTACTCGATTATAAATGGTAAAAAGTTGTGTGTCTCTTAATTATGTTAAACGAAAGTTTTCGCTTCTTTTACAAATTTTCTTTTTAACTCCAGCTGTCATATATTTTTTATTCTCATACTTTTTCACACTAATTTTACGTTTCTTTTTTTGCCACACACTATCAACGATAGTTGGTTGTAAATAGAACTGCGGCACAGATTTAGGCCACATAATTTAAGAAACATTTCTGCTTTGTTTGTAATGCAAGCAAAGGGAGATCCAGTAAAAGCAAACCAAGTTAATGAAATTAAAAGTACAGAAAAAGAGTGCAAAAAAGGAGAGAAAAATTGTTGTAATAAAATTAGTTGGGTTTTCTTCATTTTTTGTGTTCTCTTTAGAAAGCCAAAAAAAAACAAATTATGAAATTTAAAAATTTATTTTATTTTACTTACAATAAAATTAAATTTTATTCCTTGAATATAAATCTTATTTGCCTACGACTACTTAAATGTCTTTAACCGTTAACAGTGTGTGGAAATATTTTTAGTAAAAGGCACTTCTATTCTGCCACCTGTAGTTAGAAAGTTAATTTATCATGGCAGCTGTCAGTGTCACTATTTCATAGTGTGCTCTGTTTTGTTTTTTCTCATTTGGAGTTAACGTTGTTTTTGTCTCTACGTACGCGTACTTCCTTTCAAAAGTATACTCCTGTCACTCATTTTGATAACTGTCTTCTGTCTTGTGTCTACTGTCTACAATTGCTTTTGCTATTTACCTCGAGCATCTCTTCCATTAAATGGTTCACATATACATACGCTCCCATTTCGTTTTTTTTTTTTTGATACGTATACGAATGAGGTTGCAATGTTAAAGGAGAACTAAAAAAAAGAAAACAGCAAATTAATCAAAAAAGATTTCTCGTCTGTCAAAGGATTGTGTAGACAAGACTACGTCTGTTGTCACAGAAATCCTTTTTTGGGAGAATGAAATGCAAAAATATTCAAGTCATTTAAATTACTGGAATAGTAACAAGAACATTTCCATGCTAATAAAAATGTTACTTGTGCTAGCTATTATTTTATTCTATGCAACAAAGGAAATATTTTAAAATTCCTAGATTATCGAACAGGATGGTGCCAATGTTGAAGTCGCCGTGGTCCAGTAGGTAGTGTGTTGGCTTATTAGACGAAAGGCCCGAGTTCGAATCCCAGACCAGACATCAAAAACAAAATACAAAGAAAAGTATTTCTTCGGCGATTTCCTCTCAGCAGATTTCTGGCAAAAACTCTGAGAGTAAAAATTGCTATGAAAAGCTTCTAAAAAAAAATCTGTCGTTCGGAGTCGACTTTAAACTGTAGGTCCCGCCACTCATGTATAAAATTAACGCACACAACATGAGTGGTGTGAGAAGCTAGACGTCTATAATCCTGACTGAAGGGTTGTAATGGCCAATTATGTGTATGTATGTGTATGGTGGCAATGTCAGTCTTGATATTATGTTCCCTATGTAATCAAAGCGCTTCTGGATTGCTGTGTTTGAAATTTAGTTAAAAACGTTTTAGAAAATAGTTAGGATTTCCCCACCTATTATTTGTTTTGATTGATATAGAAACACTGCCTAAACAGAACATCTGAAAAAATTAAATGATGGCAATGAAACTACCGCTTTTAAAAATTGATGCAAACTATGTTTCAAAACAATATAAACAAACCTAAAGCAGATGACTCAAACGGGGTAGGTAGGTTGGAGTGGTTGCTTTGATTACCCAACCTCACTAATCAAAGAAGTTGGTTAGCTGAGCGAAAATAAAATTAGTAGAAGAAATCAAGATAGTAGAAGTAGAAAGGCTTGCAAAAAATGTAACACAAGTCCGAATTCAGAACCCCATTACAACGATTAAGCAAAAAATACTGCCTCAAAGTAAAAAGGAAATTTGGACATTGAACCACAGGACTATAAGAAGTACAATAGAAGACGTACCCTAAAAGAAAATAACATTTAACATTCCGAGTTAACATTAGAACCTGCTGAAGGAGAAAATTAAAGTTTTTTCCGTATCACACCAAGGCTGCATATTAGTCTTCCCGCTTTTTGACTGTGTTCTGTGTATTGTGGTGAATAAGATGATTACTAATTTGACTGGTAACATTGAGCGGTGCTAAGGTGAGAGTTATTCTAATGTTGGAGTACCTCTTCGATGAGATGTACTTACACCACCTTATCTTTTGTTTTCCTCAAGATGATACGGTTCCAGGAGGTAGCATTCTTGATTGGTTTGAGTTTAAGTCTGCCTATACAAAACCAAGCGATTAATTAGGTTTACTTATTTTGCTAGAAGTCGCCGTCGTCTAGTAGGTAGTGTGTTCGGCTTATTTGACATGAGGCCACGGTTCAAACCCCGGGTTAGACATCTCCAAGAAAGCGAAAATAAAAAAAAAAATATTTCTTCGACAACTTCCGCTCAGCAGATTTCTAGCAGGAACTCTCAGAAGAAATAAATAAAAAGACGGCTTCATACTGTAGGTCCTGCCGCTCATAAATAAAATTAACACACACCCATCATGGGTGGTGTAAGAAGCTATATCGTAATCCTGACTATAGGGTTGTATGAGTATTTTCTATTTGAGTAGCAAATATTGGAGGATTCGAAATAATATCATTAAGGTATAAACACATGGCTTATTAGACGAAAGGCCCGAGTTCGAATCCCAGGCCAGACATCAAAAACAAAATGCAAAAAGTATTTCTTCGGCGACTTCCTCTCAGCAGATTTCTGGCAAAAACTCTGAGAGTAAAAATTGCCATGAAAAGCTTCTCAAAAAATCTGTCGTTCGGAGTCGACTTTAAACTGTAGGTCCCGCCACTCATGTATAAAATTAACGCACACAACATAAGTTGTGTTGAGAAGCTAGGCCGTAATTCTGACGAAGGGTTGTAATGGCCAATTATGTATGTATGTATGTATAAACACATAGACGACAGACAACAGTTCGGCAGCTCGACAGAAAATTCTGATAACTATTTTTACTGCCATATGCCGACTGCTTAAATTTTTTGAAAGCAGAGCAGAAACTTCAATAATTTTCAAATTTGAATTTAAATATATTTTCAGTGTTGTCACTATCAGCTTTTTTGTACGCAAAAATAAACTCACTTATGAGAAAACCGCACACAAAAAACATTTATCAAATGAATTCAGATACAAAATTGAATCTATAATTCTATTTTATATTATGAATACATTGATTGCTTTTGATTTCTTAATTTTAGAATTGTTCTTTCTATTCAATAATACAAGTATTTTTAGCTGTTTTTTGTTATGATTTTATGTTGTATTGGCATCACTAATTTGCTTTTAGCTGCTCACAAAAATAGAAAATATTTTAATTTGGGCAGGAGCTGCTTAGGTTGTTGTCTTGGCTTTTGCTGTCCTGCCTTGAATATAATCGTTTTCATATAAACGTGTGTATTTTAAACTTGGCAGCTTTCTGTTGTCTGTCGTCTGTCGTCTATGTGTTCATACCTTTACTCTCAGTCTCTCTTCAAATTAGTTATAACGGATCTTCTAACAAGGACTATCGAACTTTGATAGTTGATAAAGGCCATCACGTGGAAAACTTCAACGCTGTCCGTGATAGTGCGCAGCAGAATCCGAGACAGTTGATTTCTTATCGCCCATAAAGACTCGAGAGTTTATGAGTGGTGGATATAGTCGATTAAAACGACAGATTATCAGAAATCCGCTGGGAGGAAATCACCAAAGACATTTTTTCCGCATCTCCTTTTGTTCGAGATGCCAGACATGGAGTTTGATGTCTAATAAGCCAACACACTACCTCCTAGACTATGGCGACTACCGGATAGCTCTGAATAAATATAAATAAAATATAAAGTTCTCTGAACAGCTGAATAGCAGGAAGTAAGCAAACCAAATCTAGCGGATCATTATTCACACTATTTTTTAAAATTATTTTAATGCTTAGAACAATATTGAATTATCGCTTAGCTTGTGATTCTTTATTATAAAGGCAATTGGAATTGAAATCATAACCTAGCATGAACTAAGCTTGATTTTAAAACTGATGAAAAACAAAGATTCTACTTTCCTAACAGACAATATGGATTCTATTTCTTTAAGTTCTGTAAAATAGCTTATCATACTGGCACGATCAGTAAAGATTGAATTGTTATTTGCTAATATTTCTTGTATTTCATCACTGCATATTAAAAGAATAATGCTGTTCCGTTCATAATAAAATATATTTATATTTTAACTCATCGTTCTAACAAATGATGCCGGTCTTTAAAGGATTAAAAAAATATTACCAATGTTTACTGAACTTATATCTAATAAAATTTAATTTAAACTCTTATCAGTAGATAATAATCATACATACACAATAATAACAATAATTGTATGTTTAACTAGAAGCTGTAATAAGAATTTAATTTGTTTTCACACTTTCAGCTTCATTATTGTCTTTAATCATTTCTTCTTTCTTTGTATATTCGAACAGTTTTTCTGTCATTAATTTTCTCCTTTTTGTCTTTCAATTCTTATTTATCTTTCATTTCTACGGTTAAATACTAATTGTTGGCTCAAATCAAATTTTGTTTGTGCCACAGTCGAAAATTGCGTTAACTTCGTGAGAAGATTATTTAATTAAGTTAAATATTATTCGAAAACTGGGTGACAGATAGAGAGAGAGAGAAAAGTGGAAATTGCTCAAATAATTTCATTAGTTTTCATACTTGTTCATTTCAATTCCAAACTAAACTTCGGCATGCAGACATATAAACTTTTCATTCAACGAAAAAAATCAATAGAATGTCTTCTGCTCAATATATGCGGAGTTTCATAGCAGAATTCAACATTTCATTTATAAATTTTTGAAAATGAATCGAAAAGGAAAGAAATTCTAAAGTTCAACCTGGTGTTGTTTTAATTGATGAAATTTTTCGTTACTAATCTTTATGCTTCTGCTGCTACAGGCCTAGTTTACAAAAACTATTAATCACTACAACCCTTTAGTCAGGATTAATACAGATTTGCTAAGTTTTTCTTTGTAGTTAACAATTCTCAGAGCATTTTTTACAAGATTCCTAAAATAAAGTTCTCGATAGAAAGCAACATCGAAAGGGAAATATATCTGTAAACATTTCTCAGATGTTAGAGCTGACTGAAACCATGACATACATTATTGAAAAGGAATTGGTTTTGCCAATGAAGCGAACTTGGCTACAGTTAAATAGTTTTCTGATTATAATTGAATAATTATTTATTACGTCACAAATATTATGAAATAAAAATAATTACAAGCATATCCACTTATTTAATTATTTACCAAAGTTAACTTTCATATAAAGATTCAAAATTAATTATTTCGTTAGCATGCGTATAGAAAAAATCGTTTCAGTTTCAAAAAATGTAGCAGAATTAGCCTTATCATATAAAAAAAACTGGCATACCCTACAAGAAGTAATACCGACTTCTTAGACTTTTATACTTCGGTGGTTCTTTATACTGTATTGGATCTTTCTTAAGCGTTGCTATCTTTGAATTTAAATAAAACAAAATGTGTTTATGAAATTATCGACATTTTTTATTCGTTTAGCAGACCTTTTGATGCCATTACTTCGCTGGATGGAGCGCATCCGAAACGTCTAATTTCAGTCAGTCTAAAGCAGACTGAATTTGACCTATGTATTAGGTTATATTGGGTTAGATGAACGTTGTCGTTTAGGGCTTAGTCACATACACCTTGAGACTTAAGAAAATTCCCAAAAAGAAGTGTAATGAGGTCAAATCAAACGATCTAGTTGGCTAGTTTACTACACATGGGGAGATGACCATGCCCATAAATCGTGCGTTCCGAATATCTGATGTTGCATAAGCTGTATGGCACGTAATGCCTTCCAATTGAAACGACATGTCGTTGCATTCAAATGCATTCAAAAGAAGTTGTTACTCTTTGGAGTCGGCGTAGTCTGTTGGCGTGAGGTCACGGTTCAAACACCAGGTCAGACATCTCCAACAAAACGAAATAGAAAAATTATTCTTCGGCGACTCTCAGCAGATTTCTGGCAAAAAGTCTGAGAGCAAATAAAATTCTCATGAAAAGTTTCTCAAAAATCTGTCGTTCGGAATTGACTTTAAACTATAGGTCCCGCCACTAATGTATAAAATTAACACGTGCAACATGAGTGGTACGGGAAGCTAGGTCGTAATCCTGGCTGAAGGGTGGTATGTATGTGTACATGTCTTTAAATTTAGAGAAAACAAAATAAGTGTGGGATGCCATAAAATTTTTTTTCGTATGAAACCATTACGTGTGTAGTATAGGTAGAGAACGATATATGAAAAAAATATTTCTTACACTCATGTATAAAATTAATACACACAACATAAGTGGTGTGAGAAGCTAGGTCGTAATCTTGACCGAAGGGTTAAAGTAGGCTAAAAGTAGCTGCCGTGGATAGTGATGGCCTGACCAGCCCAAAATATACTTCAAACAGTGATTTCTTCAGAATGCATTTGACGCTCTGGGATCTCTTGTGGATTCCTAACGTCTATAATTCTATAATTTTGTTTGCCTTCGTGCCTATTTATCCAGTGATGAACCTTAAATCATCTTCAGTGATGTTTCGTTGGAAACAAATGTCATTCATCTGTACAATAGGTCAATTTGAACTCCGGGTACTGTGCTTATCTCATTTGACAAGCACACGTCCTCCAGGGTCATTCAGTCGACTGCTCTGTGTCTACGGAGGATATACATTCCGCTTACGTAATGCTCTGTCTTTGGTAGGATCTGAAGGGGGTGATTTATTATGAGCTGCTAAAATCGGGACAAGCAATCAATTAATTTGTTTAAAGTATGCAGGGAATCAGTCACGACAACGCTCGCCCACTTATTACGATGCTGATCAAATTTTGTTTGGGAAACAATGAATAGCGAACTGCTCTATGTCTGCTACTTTTATATGGGCGTCCATGGTTATTTAGCAAAACAAACTGAATAAACGAAAACTAATTTGGCTGATGGAGCTTCAAAAAGATGGCCTTTATCACTGTCCAAAGTCCTTATTGGAAGACCCAATTTGCATATAAGCAGGGTAAAAATGTGTATCAATATGGAAATAAAGGAACGAAAAGGAATAAAAACGTTATATGGGGCATACTTTACTTTCCCATAGGCTTACATTCAAGACATTTATCCAAAAAATTTTAAGGCACTAGAGTCGTAATCCAAGTTGAATATTTTATACGAGTTTTGTAAAATTTTTTTTTCTAGTTAAAGAGTGTGGTTTTACTCCATTAACCCTGCTACGAGGATATATGTACATACTCAATTAGGTACGGACGAACCAAATTTTTTCTTGTCCTCCTGACAACTGTAGGCTGATGAAACCGTAATTAATAAACCATGTTACCCGGCCTAGGGGCCAATTATTTGTTAAACCGTGTAGGGTATAACAAGTGAAATGATTGGGTGTGTGTGTGTAAAGAAAACTTTTTGGGAAACTTTACCTCTATGTACCATACATTCTCTGACAGTATATGAAAACTTTACACATATACAAGTACCCTAAGAGACACACATACATACATATAGGGTGTTTTTTATAGAGGTATAGAACTTTAAGTTGCAATAAAACAACGATGGATTATTCGATTGAAGTCGCCGTGGTCTAATAGGTAGTGTGTTGGCTTATTAGACGAAAGGCCCGAGTTCGAATCCCAGGCCAGACATCAAAAACAAAATACAAAAAGTATTTCTTCGGCGACTTCCTCTCAGCAGATTTCTGGCAAAAACTCTGAGAGTAAAAATTGCCATGAAAAGCTTCTCAAAAAATCTGTCGTTCGGAGTCGACTTTAAACTGTAGGTCCCGCCACTCATGTATAAAATTAACGCACAGAGCATGAGTGGTGTTGAGAAGCTAGGCCGTAATCATGACTGAAGGGTTGTAATGGCCAATTATGTATGTATGTGGATTATTCGATTGACATGAATTTTATTTATCCGAAAGATAATCTTGTGGCATTACATTTTAAATACGAATTCTGGCATATTACCGCCTCGGCTGGCGCGGATGTAGTCCAATCTGGACGTCCAATTTTCAATGACTTTTTCCAACATTTGTGGCCGTATATCGGCAATAACACGGCGAATGTTGTCTTCCAAATGGTCAAGCGTTTGTGGCTTTACCGCATAGACCAATGACTTTACATAGCCCCGCAGTCTAGCGGTGCTAAATCACAAGATCTTGGAGTCCAATTCACAGGTCCAAAACGTCAAATTAGGCGGTCACCAAACGTGTCTTTCAATAAATCGAAATAAAATTGCACTATTTGCAAGCGTTGTTCAGGCGTGAGTCTATTCATGATGAATTGCCAAACCAAATCACTTGACAGCTGTTAAATCGGTCGCCATCTTGGAAAGTAATGCCAACTTAAAGTTCTATACCTCTATAAAAAACACCCTTTACATACACAAAGGAAACTTTTGTGCAAGTAGCAAAAAAAAGAAAAGAAAAAAGAAACGAGAACGAAATATAGAGCAAATTCCAAGTTAAAGGAAAAATAAAAGACAGAAAAAGAAAAATGAAGTAAAAGATGAAGAACTTAAAATCCGCGCTGAAAATCCGATTAATACGGATTGAATTTCTACTAAATATTCTTACTGTGCTTCAGATTCAGTTTTACTACCGAAATAAGTAAAGAAACAACAACAAAAACAAACATTTGTAGAAGTTAAAGAATATTTTTTGTTTGTTGGGAATACTCCACTAATATGGCAGTGTATGTATGTGTGTGTGTGCGATACAACACGTATGAACTATACAAATACAGACATTAAATTCTATGTATGCGAGTACTGTATAACGTTTATTGTATTTCCATGTTTGTTACGAACGTTTTGCAATTGAGGAGTAGAAAAATAAACGGGGAAAAAAAGAAGAGGAAGATAAAAAAGAAATCATTGAAAATATAAAACAAGTTCACATGTGACTGACTGCGCACATTAATGTAAGAACTTTGTCTTTTAAGTTCAATCCATATTGTACGTTCGCCCCCCCCCCCCCCTCTTTAACAGTTCTTTTCAATCTCAATATAATAGGGTTAAAGTACAACTTCTAGTCTTATTCTGTGTGTGTGTGTGTGTACGTTCGAGTAGCACATACATACATCTCTACACGTATAGTCTAAATTAACTTATTTTCTTAAACTATCATTTCAAGTAACATAATAATATAAGGATTTGTTTGTGTTGATGCTGCTGCTGTTGTTGTTATATTTCTTCTTCCTCTCCTCTATAGCTCTGCATAAAATTTAGTGAAAACTAATGTGCTCTATTCTGTGCTGTACTGTGATTTTTCTGTGTGTCTTTAATAAATTTTAATTTTCTTCTTTAAATGATCATAAAATTTGATTCCATTTAATGTAAAAAAAAAAGTTAAGCAAGTTTTTCATTTTGTAAGGGGGGAGTGTGTGTGTGTAGCAAGAAAACATAAAACTTTTAGGGTGACTGAGATAGAGAGAGAGAGAGAAACAAAGGCAATAAATTTTTCAAAAAACGTCAGCTTAAAAGTTTGTCTGTGTTCATTCCCCGTTTATAGCATGTTCAACAATTTCCATTAAAAATATTTAATTGTGTGTAAATTATTTTAAATTTATTCATGAAAATAATTTTATAAATATGAAGCTGATAACAATTATAATGTGCTTAAAGACTTAATAGTCAATTTAATCTAGAAGGGAATTTAATTATTGTATGATAAAAATTATCGTCACGCATACACAATATTTAAATATGTATGGGAATATTTGTTAATTACATGATTAAGATTAGCAGGAATCTTTAAACTGTAGCAACCAACCATCAATTTACACATAAAAAATCATTGTAATGTTTACCTTAAACCACTCATAACGGCTTGGTCACAGTACCGTTTAATGCCTAAAATAGGTTCTAGAGTGGGCTACCAGCAATTGGATCAATTAAAGTCGAATAAAGTTAAAAATACTTTGCCTTGCATGCCATAGAATCGCAACCCCGATATTCCATCCATTACAAGATTGAATTCTAATTATAGAGAAATTAAAAATTGCTTCACCTTTTTCTTCTTAATAATGTAAACCACTACTGGAGTGCTGTAGTCGAAGGTTACATGTAAATATATGCAAACCACTGTCCCTTTGGTAGGCATATTAAAAGACTCGGCATTGTGGCAAATGAATTCTGCAGGAACACTGGCCCTGAGGACAGAGGTTCTTGATGTGTCACTTTTTGACATGCTTGACTGCTCTCTTAAATAAAAATAAATGCGGATATAAAGTGGGTTTCCTTCCTTACCTAAGCCATCCAGATGAGTGCATTCAAAATCGTTTATATTTGAGTTCAATAGAGGCTGTAGATGAAATTCAGCAAAGAAAGGAATACCCGTTTACAACCATAAGCTTTTTCATATAAATAACATACACAATTGGTCACTAAAACCCTTGAGTCTGGATTATTATCTAGCTTCTCATACCACTTATGTTATGTATGTTAATTTTTAAAGCACTCCGAGCGACAGATTTTTGAGAAACATTACATGGCAATTTTATTTATTCTCAGAGTGTTTGCAGCAGAAATCTGCTGAGAAGAAGTCACCGAGGATATATTTTTTCATATTCATATTCGTTTTGTTCGAGACGTCTGACCTGGAGTTTTAAACGCGCCCTTACGTGGCCTTAATAAGCTAACTAGCTCTACTACACTTCGGCGACTTCATTAGGCCTGCTAACATTTTTTATTCTAAAATAGTTAATCATTGCATATATTCCAGCATTATCTTAACCCCTCTTACTATGTTCCGTCAATGTTCATCATCGGTACATCATCATTGTTTAAGAACGGTCGTCATAACTTTCTAAGGCGAGCACTTCTTTAAGCTTCAGTTATATGACCTGGATACTAACGGCATGTACTTTCAATATTACAGCGTTGAGTGCCACTCAGCTCATGCAACGCGCGATTTGAGTCACGGTCATATCATTTGAGACTGAGGCCACTTAAATCGTGAGATTTGACCCCGTTAGAGGTGAATAAGCTATACAGCACAGAGGTGCTCAAAGCCAATATCTTCATGGAAAGTTGGACATTTTGGATGCGGTCCTCCTAAAAAGTTGTTGTGGACATTTGAACGAAGTTATATTGTACACTTAACGGCAGGATCCTTTATTGGTCGGTAGAAAGGTAGAAGTGTCCATGCAATAGAATTGGATATACACACTTCGGCCGCATAGGGCCCATTGTGTTAGCATAGTTCTTCGCTATCCCTTAGTCTCGAAACCACTCGGAGCTCTCGATGAAGCGATTTAAATTGCCAATGTCAATCCTTGCTCGTTCCTCTAGATCATCCACATAGTAAGCACCTAAGTACTTCTTTCTCCCCTGACAAAAAGCTGGGCATGTACCAGCAAGTGAAGGACAGTCTCCTCCTCTTCTCATACCTGCAGCTTCTGCAGAAATCATTAGCAAGGTGTCCACGACCATGAGTACTCATAAGGCAATGTCCCTGTAATGACCCTGACAACCAAACTGAGCTTGCTCCTTTGGAGTTTAAGCAGACTTGGCCAGATTTTATGCACCGTTCTACCCGTATCCAAAGCCGTTGACGGCTACCCGTTGAGGTTCTCATAGGGATGCTCAGAGTCGAGAATTCACTGGATAGTTCGATGGTCGTGCTCCGCCTGGCCAGTTACCCGGAATACTACCATATAATATGGACATCATATCGTTCCGCTATCTCATAAATAATCCTTTATTATTACGAGGTATCTTACGAGGTGAAATAAAAATGACCAGACATTCGGCTCGTTAAGATCAGTATAAAAACCTGCATCCATATTCACACCAAGGGCGGTGTGTGTATGGAATGTAACAAAAATGAATCTTAACGCATTCAGGAATCCTAGAAAAATCACTGAGTGCACATTCATTAAATTCTGGGGTTTGCGGTGAAAGTGGCAGTGGGTTGTTTATATTTTTAGGAAAACCTACTAGAAGAGAGTTGTGAGAGTAATTAATTGCTGTAGAAAACTGCTTAAAATCTGTTGTGCAGAGTCGTTGCCAAACTGTCGATTTAGGTATTTAGGGATAACAGTAATAAACACAACTAGGGTGATACGAAGAGCTACGCCCTAATAAGGATGTAATTATCAATAATGTGTGCATCATATGGAAATGCAGTTTTACAGTGTATCTACTAAAGCGGCGGGTACATTTATTAAGGTCTTATGTTCCTCAAATTAAGCATAGCCATATTATATATATATGTGTATGCCTCACTGCCGTTGCTAATCCGATCTTGCGCTAGTATTTGCAGAACAAATATGAATTTTTTTCGCATCTAGAAAATCAAAGCGTTTAACTTTACTAAGTTGCTGTGAATGTGATTATAATAGTCTCTACGAATAATTGTAAGTAATGTAAGAAACATAAAATTTAATTTCAATTCTAGTGTCTCTTTACGTGTTAACAACAAAATTTTCTCATTTGAAATCCTAATTTATCATCACCAAATTTGGGTTAATATTACCCAAAGTTTCAGTTTCAATTTCAATTTAATTTCTTTTCGTTTCTTAACTTTCAGTTTCTGTGCTTCTTCCAACAAAAATATTTTCATTTAAACTGTGTAAATAACTTCACATTGATGGTAGAATAACAAATAATAGCACGACTACCCATACACTCTTCATTTGTATTTGTTTTCATTTGACCTATTTTAGCACTTGATATTCTTTTTCTCTCTCTCTCTCTCTCTTTCTTAGTGATTCTCACTAAATGTTGTTATTTGTTTTAATTTCATTTAAAATCACTGTTTAAATCTGCTAATCTTTTATTGAGTATCCAGTGTTCACTTCATTACATCAAAATGTGTATCACCAGTGTTGTGTAGTGTTTATTTGTCTTCCTTTTTTTTAATTTCTCTATGTATGTACGTATGTATTTATGTGTGTTCATATAAATATTTCATAGAGAGAACAATACTATTTTCTCTTCGTTTTTATGTTTTGTATTTAATAATCCTTTCTTGCCTTTTTGTTTTATTTGTACTTCCCCTCGCTATCTCCGTCTCTGTCACCATTTCATTCTCTTAAATATAGCTTCCGTATCTGTTTTTTTGTTTTTGTTTGCATTCTGTTTTTTCCATTTTTTTTTTTGTTTTGTTCTTCATTGTTTTGCTATAAACTGTTTGTTGTTGGCACATTTTCAGCTGAATATGTATGGCTGTGTTTGGTGAATATGTATGTGAGGTTAAAACTAGAGTAGTGTAGGGTATAGTTGTTGGAAATGTATGTAAAATGTGTAGGGAAAGTTTATATACGGTGTAATTAATTAAATGAAGTGATTAAATTTAAGCGCTTTTCATAAAGGAATTAATTTATTTTTATTAATCAAAATTATGGTCTCAAACTTAAATAACACACAACAGTTTTATACATTTCTGTAGTTTTATGTATTGTAGAAATACAAGGCTCTATATGCGCCTTGTCTTAGTATCAAAAGAAAAAAAGATAAGCTAGGAAAATAAAATTATCTTGTACTGAAGATAGGGTCCATCTAAAAGAATATATCACGGCAATATCATAAACATTAGAAGTGCCTTTTAGGCCCAAAGTCACACATAATAATTGTCCTGGTTGTCTATGATAATGGAGTTATTCTACTCACATGAAATTCCTCACAGACGCATAATACCTGACACATGTAGAATACATTCTGATAGGATGCAGATGTCGTTGTAAACGGTGAGCAAATAATTTCAGGGATTATCTAAGAACCATTGGGAAACTATCGTTACAAGCACTTCGGCAAACTTGGAAGAAGTTCAACACCAAGAAAGCATATCAGAAGAATAATTATGAACTTCATTGCATATTGCTTGTTAGTCATCAGGAAATTCTAACACCAACTGAATTATCTAGACCCTTGCAGACGATATTTTCTAAGAAGCAAGCTTTACAATCCATTAACAGCTGTACTCAAAAAACTAACGCCACTAGAGCTTCTTACTCTGTTCGCCTCGATCGAACAGCTGAAGTTATCACACAAAAATCAGGTCATTTAGTTTTCCATTGATTAAGAAGGAGTATATTGTATCCGTTCTGTATACATCTAAGTCTCAATGTCTCCTCGAAATTTCTGTGTTGCTATACTTGAAACACAGTC
The DNA here is from genome assembly GCA_930367235.1 of Sarcophaga rosellei. Lineage (NCBI taxonomy): Eukaryota > Metazoa > Arthropoda > Insecta > Diptera > Sarcophagidae > Sarcophaga > Sarcophaga rosellei. The sequence goes on from OV884018.1 coordinate 82,125,225, forward strand.
TTGCCTTTGCATCATTCATATCTAGCATCTATGCTGAATCCACAAGTTGAACTGTGACCAATTCTCAGGGCATAGCTCCTTAAATGCAGTGCATTCCGTTGGAACTAGGAAACGTATGGAAAGAGGGAGTAGGGTTTGTGAAGTAAGATTTGAATCTAATTATATAAGTGAGAGGAAACACATCTGCATGAAGGTAAGTTAGGGATACTTCGGGTCCAGAACGAAATCAATCTGGAATACAGGGCTTGATACATTGACCAGTTGACCACAAACGAATGTTTTATAGCTAGAATAGTGAAACACAAACCGCATACCGACAGTATTCAAAAGAATCAATAGAGTTGGATAACGCAGAATTCGTAATGAATACTTTCCTATACGCAATCGAGAAGCTCTAAAATGTATGGTATATTTTTGTACCTTTTTGTTGACATGACTAATTAATGTTTTCCGTGCGAACACAGATTGAATGTTATAACAGATAAGCAATCGATGTGCTTAACTGAGGTGTCACAATAAAAAACAGATATTTACCCTTCAAAGTACAACAAACCATATGTACACACATACATACATACATACATTTTTGGTCAATACAATCCTCAGATCAGGATTACGACCTACTCATATCCCTTATGCTAATTTTATACATGAGTTGCTGGACCTACAATTTAAAGTGGACTCTGAACGAAAGACTTTTTTGAAAAATTTTTCATTGCAATTTTTATTTACTCGCAGAGTTTTTGCCAGAAATCTGCTGAGAGGAAGTCGCCGAAGAAATATATTTTTTATATTTCGTTTTGTTGAAAATCTCTGCTCTGGGGTATGAACCGTGGCCTCAAGTCTAATAGGCTAACACAAACCATGTCTAAAGGATATAAATTTGACTCGTTGTGCGACTCAAATTAATTATAGAACTACACGAACTGCTTTCCGCTTTCACTACAAATTATTCACTAAAAAATAGTTTCGCCGCCTGTGCTACTAGTCCTATAATGCTATAGACAACAAACTACAATCATGTGGATCTGGTTCTATTCTATTACCATCGAAAATCCTGCCCTATATAATATAGTAGGGTAACCCACAACCACTGTTCGTAGCCCACATAATCTGCCGCCTGTGACCTGTTAGACAAGAGGCTGAATGTTTCAAATTATGGAATGATCTACACGAAGCTATTCTTTATAAATGTGGCAACTTTTAAGGTTAATAATTGAAGCAGTTTTTTTTTATTAAATTATCCAATGATTGATTATAATTTAAAAACAACGTTGTTGTTATTATTTTCATATTAACAGCTGTGTTTAACTCACCCTTTTTCAACTACTAGTTGGCAAACATCCAATATTCTATTGTAGTATGCTGTCGTTGTCGTTATTTTTATTGTTTTTGTTATTATTGTTACGATTTTCAGCAAAAATTTTTCGCTTTTTGCTACTTTTATTATATTGTGTTTGTTGCTATTATTTTAGTTATTATTGTTGCAGTCGTTGTTGTTATTGTCATTTTGTCTGTAGATAATCCTTTACAATGTAACTCTCTTCTACTCTGCACTATCAAGTATGCTGCTGGAATGAATGACTGGCTCATTGGCTGTCTGTCTCAGTGAGTGAGGGACTGAACGAACAAACGAATGAATGAATGACTGACTACAATAAGTTACACTTCATTTAGTTCCAATACCACTTTATAACAATCACTCGTGCACATCCTCATGTTATGCTCCATGAACAATATGGTGATACAAACACTGGTGTACACATACATATGTATGTATGCATACTACACCCACACTATGTAGTGTGCTAGTGTACGCATACACCTATAAAAAGGACTACATGTGTGATATGTACAAGAGTGTGTATTTGTTATAAACAAGAAGATTTTTTTTATATTTACACTGTGTTGTGTAATTAATTTTTTTTTACACTTTGTTTTTTTCTTTTTGTTTGTTGTTGTAGTACTAGTAGTCTGAATATTTTTTAGGTTTTGTTCCATTTTACAGTGTAATAATCAATGTTTTAATTACAACAAAAAAAAGCGTAAAACGTTTGAAAATATTCACACCAAATGAATTATTTATTGTTTTCCATTTATTTATGCATGATGATCATACAATTTATCGAAAATTCAAATTTTTTTATCGCTTTCGTTTTCGATTTATTTACACACAATCAAACATATCCAAGCGGATAAATGATATAAAAGGCATTTGTAAAATACGATAATCTTAATATTTATTTATTATGTGGTGAAAAAAATATAACAAAAAATGAAAAACATAAAAAAAAATTCGTTCAAGTTATTTTAAATGCAGTCTGTTCATGAAATTATAGCAAATGAAGAATGTCTTGGTGATAGGGTGGTAAACTTCAAGAGCCGAGGCCATAGGTTCGATTTCCGTCAGAGACTCTAGATGTTTGTGACTGTGGGATTGTATATTATTATTATATATGGTTACTTGCAATATAATAAAGAATGTGAGAAAAAAGGATTCTGGAAAAAAAGTGTGACGAAGGCATATACACTGGTTATTACAAACAAAAATTTCCTACACAACTCCTTCCTTCCTTTCATGTTGAAAATGTCTTCCCTTCCCATTCCAACACATTACACTTCATTAATAAGGGTCATCTTCTGAGTGTTGATATCAGAAAAAAAAAATTTTTATTGCACTTTCTATTCTAAGATATGCGGAGCTCTTCCAACCACAACCTATCTTTAAACTTAGATAAAGCGAAATATGTTTTGTTTAAAATACCTACTGATACTATTATGTGCATCATATACGAGTAAGTAAAGGTGGCAGCCCATCCAAGGAGATTGTGTGTCTGCCAGAGTTTTTCTGGCTAGAGCATATCCGAAATGTCCAATTTTTTAAACTCTGGCGCATAAATCTGTCCGAATTTACCCTATGGCATGTGCTATGTTGGCATTGGAAATTTATGTGGTTCACATACGCCTGCTACTTAAAAACCCCACAAGAAAAACTCATGACCTCGGTGTCGTACTTATATCATCCCCACGTGACATGTCCATGCCCTTAATTTGTGTAGAATATCAAATAAGGCACGAGCTGTGTGGTATGTAGCGTTGTTCTGTTGGTATCCACATCATCCAATTCAGTCCCAATATGACTCATTGGCTTATACGAACTGAAGACGCTAGTAATAGTAACATTTTCGGAATACATTGGATCTTGGATCTCATACGGATTTGTGTAGTTCCACAATTTACAATTTTCTTTGTTTACGTATCCATCCATTCATAAGCCGGTCTTATCGCTGAAAGATGCTTTTAAGTGAAAATGAGAGTAACTTTCCATCTGTTTTCAATCCAATTCAGTGAGCAAACGTCCTTGGTCGTGGCCGTCCATGGTGATTTGATAATTCAATTTGAATAAACTTCAGCTAATTTGATTTGTTGTAGCTTCAACACCTCTCAGATTTCAGAAGAACCTTTATTATATATTTTTTTTAAATTAAATTTATTCAAGGCAATAAAAACTGAATTTACGGTATGCAGTATTATGAGATCTTGCCTGGTACAAACCAGTGCTTCCCTGTACAATCCAATAGAGTGGCATTGACTTTATGGAAGTTGTAGTCAAAGCAAAAAGCAAATTTTAGAGCGGACAGAACTGCAGATTTATGATTAAAGGGATTTTTCTGTCCCATCTAAGCTGCTGCACCTTCGTATCAGCGATTGGCCGTTTAGCCTCTTCCTTAGTTGTCTCATTGCCATCGTGTCTACGTACCCAAGAAATGATAATTGTGGAATGTCGCGCTATCTTCTTAAGAGATATTCAGCATCTACTAAATAGGTTGATAGACGTGCATATACCTTCCAAAACCTTCATGTCTGTTCGTTATTCTTCCATATACTCACGCTCACCAGAGATCAGCAATGAATCGTTTTTTCACTACTCATAAGTACTCATGAAATTCGGAGTATGAGTGAGTTAACAGTATTGAAATTCAACTACTCTTATCCATTCGTACACACTACAAAATTGATTTATAAGTACAGAATGCAATGAGTATGAGTACAACGTTGATATCAAACTCATAACATTCGAAAAATGTTCACATTCATAAATTTAGAAAAATACTTATAATATTCATAAATGATTCGAATCATTCATCAAAATTTACAAATAAAGGAGAAAGAAAAAGTCAAAAAAAGCAAGCAAAGCAAATACACAACCTTTTAGTAAGTGTTGTAGCGTTCGTACGCGAATCATACTTGTTTTGTGATTACTTAAAAAGGAGAGTCGAAATCAATAACATCATGCGTATTGTTAAGTATGAGTACGATGAGTACTTCAAACTTTGAATATGAGTAGTATGAGTATAATATTAAAATAAGTATGAATGTGTATAAGTATCAGAAATTATGAGTATGATTCGAATCTAATCATCTTTTTGAATACTCATTGCTTATATCTGACGTTCAGTTTAACCAGTTGACTGTTCCGCAAAATCCGGAAACTTCAGCGTGAAGAATACTTCATTCATTACTTATATTGCAAAAAAAAAATCTCAACCTTAATTTAGACTGATATGTGAAGATAATTCTATTTTTTTGGGGAATACAAATCGGAGAGAATCATTATGGTTGCGTACGGGCTAATCATTCTCGAAACAAAGGAGCTGTTAAATATCCCATCTGATAATATCCAACCTTGAAAAGCATAAAATCGATTGAAAATCTATTTGAAATTTGAGATCTATTTTGATCTGTCTCACAATATGTAGAGTTCCAGAAGGGGCTTGGTGTTTCATATTTAAGATTGACTCATTCGCCGTCAGTTTTTTTAATTGCTGATATTAAGGTAGCAGTTTCTGTATACAATTTGATTTTGATTGTGATAGTGTAGGGGTGTTAGCAAGCAGAATGCAGACTGTATGTTCCAAGCCAGCAATTTTTTGTATATTTACGACAATGTTATATTGAAATGGTCCTGAGAACACTAACTAACAGTTTTATTCAGACGTTCATTGGATTTCTCTACAGGTCAGACATCTCTAACAAAACAAGCAGATTTCTGTCATGAAAATTTCCTCAAAAATCTGTCGTTCGGAGTCGACTTTAAAATGTAGTTCCTGCTACTCACATATAAAGTTAACACACGCAACATAAATGATGTGAAAAGCTAGGTTGTAATCCTGACTGGAGGGTTGTAATGATCAACTATGTATATATAGTATATATGTATGCACGTAAGTACTATTGATGAGTACGACTTTCCTACCATATCTGGAGTTTGAAGGAAGGACATGATTTTTTGATGGTGTGTCATTACGTGTGCCTAGGTAACGATTTGGTTGTATTGTCATTGACTTGATAAACCAATCAATGATTTCCTTAAATTAAATTTCAAAACAATTTAAATTTTAAACGTAAAAAATATGACTAAACTCAATACGATTCAGTTAAAAATGCTTATTTTACGTTTAATATTATCTTCTTATGATAAAACGTTCATTTTACATGCAATACCTGCTGCTTTTAAAGCCAAACACGTATTTTATAAATTGCTTTAATCCTTTAGATCTTGACCTCTTATCATATCTGTGTTAAATTCATCAATGAGCTCTCTGCTTTAGCACTTTAAATGCACTGTGTAAGTCAAATTTATTATAAAACATTCATGTTTAACCTTTAACTCAATTATAGTCAAACAGTTTTTGTTGTTGTTTTCGATTTCTCCAATATTATAAGAGCACTACCAATATACTCCTCACAACAGCGCATGCCTTATACGAAGTATAAGAGTGAATGCATTGGAAAGTAAACAAATGAAAATGAAAACTTTCATCCTGAATTTATTCCTCAGCAGTCAGTCATTCACTAGAGGTGCTGTAGGAAACCGACAGGAGTTGAAATAAAGTATGGAGTACGCTTTTATACGTTGTACTACACATATTACGAGAAACTTTTAGTTTCATTTGCAGAAGGCATTAAGGCGTTTTCGAGTAACAAATTTTAAGAATTTTAAAAGTTTTGTTCTTGCTTGCGGTCTTATCTGCTTTAATTAAGTTTCAAATTTTCAATTTGCAAAGAATGTTGGTCAAGAGGTTTATATACCATAATTTCTGAAGAAATATTTTATTCTCTTCATTAATGTTATTTATTGGACAACAAGAACAACAAAAAAGAAAAATTGATAAATATTTTCCAATTAAATTACAAAATTCCTACAAGTGTTCTTACAAGGAACTGTGAAAGTATTTTCTGCCACAGAGAAACAAGAATTCAAAGTTTATTGTGATAATTGAATTCTGGCAAGGAATTCAAGTACATATTGAAGATAAAAAAATAACAGCACTTGTTGTTGAAATTCCAAACTGTTGTTAGATTGTTAATAACATTGGTTTAACATTTTTATTTAAGGTTTAACATGATTTACGATCTGTGTAGTTCTTCTAGCTTCCCACACCACTTATGTTGTGTGTGTTAAGTTTTATAAGAAGTGGCGGGATCTACAGTTGTGAGTTTTTACCAGAAATTTGCTGAAAGGAAGTCGCCGATGACATATTTTTTCATATTTCGTTTTGTTGGAGACCTCTGATTTGGGATTTATACTGTGGCCCCACATGTAATATACCAAGACACTACCTACTAGACTACTAGATTTAGTAGTAGAGGCGAGGGACATACTTGCAATAGCATTTTCATCATTAAACTCACATACACTTTTAATTTTTGCAGATAATAGTACATATACATATATGTGAACCAGACCACCAAACATTCCGGGTGGGTGTTCGGGTCCATAATAACTCATTGTTACTTGATGTATCGAACAGGGGTGTTTGTTAAACCCATAAATAATAACTATTAAATAATAAATAATAATTTTATTACTTTTAATTTATATTTCATTGTGCACACGTTACTAACGGTACATGGCACCGGTAGACATATGGTATCTTATGAGCACGGTCATTTTTTTTGTCATTGGTCTCGTCTGCTGGTACGTAGATACAGTTGGCTAGGTAGTCACTTTTTTGTGGAACTGCTAGATCCAGAAGGATTGCAAACTTAATGATTCAATAGGGTTCATGAATGGGATTGACCTTTTAGAAGAATATTTTTTGGAATAATTGTTATTTACGTCTCTCTTTTCTTGATTTTGTTTTTATTTTTCTTCTTTTTTTCTCTTCCTACTCCCCTCTATCAAGCGATTCTTTTATGAAAATTTACATTTGAAACATGGTTCTCTGGATGAAGTCATAGAACTGTAGATACAGTGAAGCGCCACCTTTTCAACATAACTTAACTTAACCTACGTATGCCAATTTACAATATTTGATAAAATTCAAGTCCTGGCAAAAACTTCCTCTACAAAATAATTTAAAATAAATCGACTTTAATTAGGATTCCAAATAAAATATCAGCATTGACATTACTTAAATGTATTTCAAGGATATGTAGCTAAATTTCTTGAAATAAAATTGAACAGTGTCGAATGACAATGCCATTGTAACGTGTACAGCTATGCGTATGAGTAATTAATACTATTTTATGTATTATGTAGAGTATACGCCTCATTGGTATACATTTCGTGCATTATACTATTAGCAGTCAGTTAATTTTGGAGACTATCAGCTGTGATGTAGGTAGTCTAGTAGGTAGTGTGTTCGCTTATTAAACGTAAAGCCCTGGTTCGAGCCCCAGGCCAGACATCAAAACGAACTATGAAAATAAATATTTCTTCGCCGATTTCCTCTCTGCAGATTTCTGGCAAAAACTCTGAGAGTAAATAAACTTGCCATTAAAAAGTTACTCAAAAATCTGTCATTCGGAGTCGACGTTAAACTGTAGGTCCTGCCACTCACGTATAAATTTAAGGCACACAACATGAGTGGTGTGAGAAGCTAATCCCTAATCCTGACTGAAGGGTTGTAATTGCCAATTGTGTATGTAAGTATATGTATCAGCTGTGATGCCTTTAGAGGGAGAGAAATTTGCTACCAACGTATACTTTTTAAGGGCCTATTTTTGTAATGCGAATGATTTCACACGTTCGTCTGTATATATTAAGTGTTTTTGTTTGTGTTTTAATAACGTAGGTAGTAGAGAAGATTGGATCATCTAACGTTGACCATCAACGTGTACTATTTACACACTATTTATTTATACGCTCTAATCATCAAAGTCGCCGTATTCTAGTAGATAGTGTGTCGGCTAATTAGACGTGAGGCTATGGTTTAAACCAAAGGTCTGACATCTCCAACAAAACGAAGTACTAACAAATATTCTTAAAATAAAATTGCCATTAGAAGTTTCTCATAAATCTGTTGTGCAGAGTGCCGCCAATAATGTATAAAATTAACTCACACAACATAAGTGGTGTCAGAAACTAGGTCGTATGTACATACATACTTGGCCCTTCGACTGTAAATGTCTTGCAGGATATTTTTAATAACGCATTTGCGAAAAGAAAGACACATTTTCTTTTGAGTGATTATGCATTACACTTCCATTTCCCTAATGGTCTTTGACTTTACAATTGCTCTTTAGCATGCCAATAATTTTATAAATTTGTATTGAAGATAACCATTACAGCTGTAACCTAAAGAAAGTTTTTGAATCAAAAGGTATTATGAACTGAAGTTCAAATAGTTTCTAATATGCATGAAGGGCATATAATTTTTTATTTTTACTATTTACTTATACACATACAGTAATACTGTAATATGAATATTGCTTATTGCCTATTAAAGTTTCCAGGAAAGAAAGCCTTAAATATAGTTTACATTTCATTACTTATTTTAGTTTTATTTTTTATTTGTTTGTTTGTTTGTGTTTTGATAGAAATACGTTATTAACTATTAACAGAGAGGATAGAATTTCATGCAGAAAATAATTTCAGATGTTCTACATTTTAGAAATTCCACAGACAGAGAGCAACAATACGTTTACATGCATAAATAAATTTTACTTCATTGAAGGTAAATAAATACAGTGTTGAATAAAATTATAGAAACTAATTTTTTAAAAGAATTTTATCTTAAGATTCAAATCAAATTTATAAAATTGTATTAAATAAAAAAAAAAAATTGGCTTTCCTCCCAATTCATGAAAAAGTCATCAAAATCATGTCACAGCGAGAGGGTACTTTTTCATTTTATGGTGAAATAAAAAACACCCATTTTATGAGACAGTTATTGAGTTAAAAATAAGAGAAGTTCTGTTAAAGTATGTAATAAAATTCTCATGAAATAGCAGTTATGGCTCCGACGACAGTCTATTATTCTCATGAATTCTTCCATAAATATTTCACAGAAATGTATCTGTATCTCACTGATGATCTCGGTTAAGATGTCGGGTATTATTTCGCGCTTTTATCGATCTTGAAGGCCAGTTTATATCTAAATTTCTTGAAATAATGTGTCCTGGTTATCGATGAAGGAATAAATGTATTGTTAAAAGCATAGAATGGCAGGTGGCCCAGGTACATTACGGCGAGTTGAGGCGACACCAACTCGTTATCGTTTATCGTGATTCTGTAAAGTATGCCCTCCAAAATCACCACAGTTTCGGCGTCATTTTTGAAAAGATACGACCTATTTCCGAGGCCTTATAAAAACCTGCAACGGACTGTTTCTCACTTTGGAAGCATTTGTTTCAAATTGGCTGTATGAGGAGTTCCTGAATGGTAAATTGAAAAATTCAATGTATTAAGTAAAGTCATTTATATGAAAATACGCTGCTTCAAGAACATGACTTTACTGGCCACTACTTTTGCCCTCCACTATTCATGCATCAGATACCATTCAAACAAGCAGCAGCAAAACATAAAAGTAGAAAAATATTATACATGCAAGAAAAATTTAAATCTATCACAACAACATAGGCAACAACAACTGCATTAGCTACAGTAGAGGCAATAACAAAAAAAAAAAAGGAAAATGGAAAAAGTGAATAAAGAGAAAATAAGAAAAAAAGGAAGTAATTGTTAGAGTAAGAATACGTATCGGACGAATGAATGGTCTAAACTTGAATGCGAGCCAAGAAAAAATTGAGGAAACCCAATAGTTAAGTCACTGTCCGGCTAGTAGGACTGTATGACCGCTACACTGGCTCGGCCATGTCCTTCGAATGAAGGATTATTCTAGGGATTTGGTGCGGGGGGTTTGCGAATGTCGGCGAAGAGGGCGTTGGAGAGTTAAAATAGAGGAAACCCTATTATCGATTGGTGTGAACAGCTGGAGAAGGCGCTAAAGAAGCAGAGACGCCTCGAAAGATGTGTTAAGGCAGGCAGAAATCCGTTAATTGGGTTGTTAATGGCCAAATAAGTAAGGTAGTAAGCATTTTAAAATGGTTTCTAAGCACTTAAGCAAATTAAACAGTTTTGGAACACAGTTTCTTAATAAAGAAGTAAAACAAAAAAATAAAGAGACTTAAATCATTCTCGAAATTACCCATTGAGAAGTTCACTGGACCCGTGATAATACAAACAACACATATCATAGGAAAGCCCAGCAGTGCCAACACAGAAAATAAAGCTTCCTCTCTGCTACATTGAATGCAAATCATTTTTAAATGAGGGTTACTATGTAAAAGTACAGTAGTAGTGGTAGCAGTAGTACATATACATACATACATAATTGGCCATTACAACCCTTCAGTCAGGATTATGGCCTAGCTTCTCACACCACTCATGTTGTGTGCCTTAATTTTATACTTGAGTGGCGGGACCTACAGTTTAACGTCGACTCCGAACGACAGATTTTAAGAAACTTTTTCAAGTGATAATACTAGTAGTAGTAATAGTAGTAGTAGTAATAGGAGTAGCAGTAGCAGTAGTAGTAGTAGGATAGTAGTAGTAGTAGCAGTAGTAGCAGTAGCATAGTAGTAGTATTAGCATAGTAGTAGTATAGTAGTAGTAGTAGCATAGTAGTAGTATTAGCAGTAGTAGTAGCATAGTAGTAGTAATAGCATAGTAGTAGTATTAGTAGTAGTAGTATAGTAGTAGTAGTAGCATTAGCAGTAGTAGTAGTATAGTAGGAGTATTAGAAGTAGTAGTAGTATAGTAGTAGTATTAGCAGTAGTAGTTGTATAGTAGGAGTAATAGAAGTAGTAGTAGTATAGTAGTAGTATTAGCAGTAGTAGTAGTATAGTAGTAGTATTAGAAGTAGTAGTAGTATAGTAGTAGTATTAGAAGTATTAGTAGTATAGTAGTACTATTAGCAGTAGTTTTTTTACGCTATTCCTTACGATGTTGCAATTGACATCACAAAACGAAGGTGCTTTAACTTTACCTATGTAGTGTACAGAGTATAAAAAAATGCTAGAGCCTTTGAAAGTATGAAGATGAAAATAAAATACGACGAGTATGCCCTTTCATCAACATGCCATTAAACATTTAATATTACATTCCATATATATGTACATACATGCACACAATATATGTATGTATATAGACATTAAATAAAATTGTAGAGATTATAGAAGAATACAAACGAAGATACTATTTTTTTGACATAAAAAAATTAATTTGTTTTCATTTTCTATATTGAAAAAGTTAAAAAAAAGAAAAACAAAAAATAAAATCAAAATAGTATGACAATAACAACAATAATAATAAAACAAAAAATTAAAATATCCATGAATATATGTACAACATAAAACCAGGCAAGTGAGATCATCCTGTTGACAGATTGACACATCGACCGACATTCATTTGGAATTTTATGGATTTGATTCGTTGTTTTTCCACCATTTTTTTTTTTGTTTTTGTAATTTGTTGTATTTTACTTTTTAAGTAAATAAATATTTAAATATTTGCGGCGGTTTAAAAAGAATTATTGAAAATTAAAAATTGTGATCAGAAAAATATTTCAACGGATATTGTCTCTATCATTTTTTTCTGTTTTTCAAATTATTCAGTTCTACATATGTACATATGCATGCATACGTATGGATGTGAAGAAAATATGCGGAAAAAAATTTTCCAATAATTTATTCCAATTTGTTTAAATTTGTTTATTTATAAATTGTTTAATTTATGCACATTTTCCTCCCAATAAATATTATGATTTTGAATACATACATACCTACACTTTTTTTTTTATAAAATAATTTTGATTTATGAGCTCAAATGTAAATAAAATAATTGTGACGTTGAGGTTTTAATTTTTCTTTCTTTTTTGTATTTTTTGTAATGTTTTTATTATTCAAGTATTTAAATAATTTTATAACGAAATGAATTTAATTTTCATGGAGAATGAACATTGTTATACTTGGGCATTTCAGTAATTAATTAACATGCATACAAATTTTTATTCAGAAATGATAAAAATATTTAAAAAAAATTTATATTTTAAAGTATTCTTTCATAAATGAATATGGTTCACAAACATATGGAATTATATTGTTTAATATTCAAATTTAAATATAAACATAACACGTGATATAATTTAATCATAATTTTTTTTCTGAAATTTCAGAATAATTGGTATGGTTCGATTTGTTCGATATGTTGTTCCCAAAATTCCTTCACAAATTTCCATAGAGAAAAATTATTCTGGCGAATTGTACCCAAAGCAATGGTAGCAAGGTAGAGACAAAAGGAACTGAACACAGAAATTAAAAAATAAAAAATAAAGAAATTAACTCATCTTTCATGCTTGCCAGATAAGGCCCAAGGACTAAAGCACAAATTTGCAAGTATTTTTTATATTCGAAGCCAAAAAAAATTAATTTACTTACTATGCTCGTAACCCAAAGGCCACGTGCCATTTTAATCACAAACCAAGATTCCTAAAGCAATGTCGCGTCACAAATCTGTTTCTATATTACTTACTTCTTGGCTGTATCGGTTCATGGCGGAACTAACCCTTCTTTAAGGTGCTCATGTCAAGTGCAATGTGTGAAAACGATTGACAAATAGAGTATCCAAACAGTCAGGCATTCTCATCGGTAATGCATTATTCACTAAACTCAATTGTTTTCTCTTTGGCAGCTTACTTCTATAGAAGCAGAAGGCTTAGGTGGTGGCAGTAAGGCTCAAATGCGCGTAAATACTGATCAAATCTGAATCACAGATTTGTTAGGGTTCTGGTTCAAGGACACTTCATTCTTGATTCAAATCAATTTTTGTTTACTTACTTAATTGGTCATTTCAACTCTTCAGTTAGGATTACGATCTAGCTTTTCGCACCACTTATGGTGTGTGTGTATTCATTTTATTTATAAGTGGTGGCACCTGCAGTTTAAAGTCGACTCTGAACTGATTCGATCTGATTTTTGAAAAGTTTTTCATGGCAATCTTATCGCCGAAGAAATATTCTTTCATATTTCATTTTGTCGGAGATATCTTCCCCGTGGTTTTAACCGTAACCTTACGCCTAATAAGAAAGCACACTACATACTAGGCTACGGCGGCTTTTGGTTACTAAATATGACATTTGATTATACAACTAGAGCCCTCTGATCTGAAGATCTAGAAATTCTGAGTGCGATCATTGAGGTTTATAACGATGACTACAAAAAGCTGGACACAGTGAGGTATGGTACAACGTACAACTTAGGGGTTCTGATATTAAATTTTCCGCCACTTTTCTTATCTTATCGTCATACAGCTTAACGTGATTCTGTTAACGTGAAGCTGTAATAAGGTACCGAAATAGAGAACCAAGTATGTAGCAAAGTACTTAAATAGAGCAGAAATCGATATTCGTTTGCTTACAGTTTAAAGTACCTCTAATCTTAGCGTTCCCTGATGCTACTCCCTAAATTACTTTTTTCCTATCAACATTAACGTCCGTTGGAATCCTGTTTGAGCATGGCTATCTATCTATCTATCCATAAACATTTATCAAAATTTTTTTTAATTTCTCTTCATCAAACAGTCCTGACATACTACTTATATACCTTCCATTTACCTTATATTATATACATACAAACGTACACTTCTTTTATTGCTTGAATTATTTTATAAAGCTTTCCATCTTTATTTTGAATGTCTTTGATTTCTTTGCTGTAGCATTTAACTCATAAATTACGTACTTCCTTTTCTTTGTTGATCTGATCTTTTCCATTATTTTCTTTCTTCTTATCTCTCTCTAGTTTTGCATATGAAAACAGCGGAAAATAAGAATAAAATAAGAAAAAAAACAAAAACAAAACAAAATGAATGAACTCTTTATAATTTTCTTCTCCCAATGCACTCCTTTGGCTCAAGGTTGTTGCCATAGCGCTACGAAATATGAAAATATATTTCCAACATATATTTCCATACATTGCCAAGCGCAAGCGAATAACAACACGTGCTAATGCTTATTTCCTCTGGCAGAGTAAATGACAGAGGCATACCGCCAAGTGTGGGTAAATAAGGCGAATAGGATTCTGTTGTATTTCATTCTATTCTATTCACTTTTGATTTTTTTCGGTTTTCTCCATTTTCTGTTTCTCTCTTATTTCTTAATTTTTAATATGAAGTCAGTCAATTATATGTCAGCACTTTGTCAAATTGCATGTTCTTCTGAAGCTAAATTGAGCACAAATTTTAAAATTTTTTTTCTTGTTTATTTTTTTTTTTTTTTGTTAAAAATTAGTACGAGGGTGGATCAAAAATAACAATGGCATCCATATAGAACAATGATTTTAGCTTTAAAAAAAAGCGTTTGAAGTTTCTGAAGCTATAAAAATAGGTAGTCTGTTCGAATATGTAAACAAGGAAAACTGAGGTTGTTCTGTGTAATCCTGTAGTTCTATTTGATAACCCTGATAAATTTTACTGTGGTATGATATGTGTTGCTTCCTATGCATAAGTCCAAATAATATTAGCTGACAAAACTGAAAGCAGATCAAGTAAGCTGCCAAGATGAAGGCAGTTGAGGACTACTACAGGTTCACTATGTCCACGACAAGAACTGTTGAAAAACTCTCATATTTCATGATTATCAACAAACCTTAGATGAGCAAGCAGAAATACAAACATTTGCCGAAATCATATGCATAGCATGCCTTTCAAAAATTTACACATAAGAAATCCTCATGGAGAATGAGTGAATAGAATTAAAAATACAGGCGCCAAGATATTTCAATAAAGCCTTTGTCAAAGTGTCTTTCCAAGTTTTGTGTCTTTCAAGTTTTGTGTTTAGGTCCGTCAATATGTATGATAAACAGTCAAATTAGTAGACTTCATTGGTTTAATCAAGGAAATGTGAAGTGGGCAAACCACATATTGATTCTATAGTGATAGGTCTCACTGTAAAGGACACTTCGAATTCAATCAACAGACTTAAGTTTAGGTTTAGATTAGAGGATGTGTATTCGTAAGTTGAGACAAGTACATTGCCCGGAGCTCAAGTTGACCCATTGTACAAACGTCTTAAAGGCGAGAGGATAATAGAGGGGATAGGGAAAAAGGTGAAGAAGTAGGAAAGGGAGAATAAGGAGACGGGATAATTACACAGACTAACAAACACACAAGAGAGCGCCACTACACTAATGCAGCCCTAGCACTTCTCAACCAGCACAAACTAATAATGAATCTCTGGAGAGCCTTAATGTCTGCTCTCGACACAGAATTCAAACCCTTAAAGAAGACCCTGCAAAGGGTCTTCAACATCAACCAACTAAGGGCTGGACGGTTACAGAGGAGGTATTCGATAGTCTTCAACTCCTCCTCCAGATCCCGATCCCTGTCAGCAATCTAATTTAGCAGTGCCCCTTAAGAAACCCAATAACTAACCTAAAACTTGCCTTACCAAGCCCAGCAGCCAATCTGTTCTTACACTGTCTATAGCAAGCCATAGACACCTAGAAACATAACAACCCGATCGATTCCCCCAACTCCTCTGCTCTTCTCCAATGACCCATCCATTGATGAGGCCGTAGAATTGGCGGATTGGGGTATCAAAACCAACTCGGAAAGTGATCCTAACCTAGCGAGAGCGTCCGCCGTCTCATTACCGAGTATTCCGCTATGACCTGAAATTCAACATATACGGATTCGGTCTGGTCCAAAAGTCCTTAACGACTCCTTGCACTCGCGAACCAGCCGTGATTTGCACCAGACCAATGCAATGGCCCTTAGGGCAGCCTAACTGGCAACGAAGATCATATATGATACGGAATCCGGCGCACCAATCAACAGACTTAAAGGAAACAGAATTCCAGGTGTAAACAATATTGCAACTGAACTACTAATGTTAATGTACCGTATTTGTTAGAAGACTACGAATTGGCTCATGGATCTGGCTGACACCGAAAGATATTACACTGCTCTTTGTGATAAACAAGAAATCAGACAAGGGTATCAGACAGAGTGACGCTGGCGCTAAAGCAGGAAAAAGCGTGACACTCACCCATTCGTCCACATAAAGGGTGTACGTGTCATAGTGACACAAATCTGTGAAACGCTGGTCTCCACTATGTTTTTATTATTCACAGACTTTGTGATAGTGTAACATAAAATAAATCAGACGATAAGACTTAGACCCCTTGTAAAGAGAGTATGTACTGAAACCCATTCTGCAGAATTAACCATATCGAGTTCAGTAGAACCATGGAATCCGAAATTAGTATTTGACAGGGATGTCTCCTCTCGCCACTACTATTTAATATAGGAAATTCAGCATCGGGAATAGCTAATTATTAGGCCGAATTATTTGTGTATTGAACTCGCACATATACATACACAATTGGTCATTACAAGCCCTTAGTAGGGATTACGACTTGGTTTCTCACACCACTCATGTTGTGTGCGTTAATTTTATGAAGGAGTGGTGGAACTTACAGTTTAATGTAGACTCTGAACGACAGATTTTTTAAAAATGTTTCATTCCTCAGAGTTTTCGCCAGCAATCTGCAGAGAAAACATAGCTGACGAAAAATTGTTCATATTTCCTTTATTTGGAAATTTCTGCGCTGGGGTTTGAACCGTGGCCTCACTTCTAAAAAGCCAACGCACTACCTACTAGACTATGGCGACTACGACTGCACTCGTATAGAGGTTTAGAAAAAAAAATCATTTTGTTTAATTCTCTCTGGGAAGAGAATGCTGCCTAATTTACATGCTCTTTTTTCACTGTCTGTCTCAACATATAAGAAAATAACATATTTTATCTTAACCTCACGTATCTTATGAATGAACATTTGAATACGAAAAATATTTCGTTAAACAAAAAAAAAAAATATTTTCTGGTGCAAAATATTTTTTCAAATTAATTTTTTTTTTTTACATTTTATGGCCTCAAACGCATCTGTTGGAAATGTACAATAAAAAAAAACAACGTACACACGATATAATAAAGGTATTAACGTAATAATATGTTGTGTGGTGTCATAA
The DNA here is from genome assembly GCA_930367235.1 of Sarcophaga rosellei. Lineage (NCBI taxonomy): Eukaryota > Metazoa > Arthropoda > Insecta > Diptera > Sarcophagidae > Sarcophaga > Sarcophaga rosellei. The sequence goes on from OV884018.1 coordinate 82,142,539, forward strand.
AAAATTATTTATAAATTTTTATTATTTTGTTTTATTATTATTCCTTATGAAGCATATGACTACTATGTATGATATGTATGTGTACATATTATAAACAGAAATTAAATTTTATTTCAAATAATATGTGCACAGGAGGCGACTATACAGGTATTATTTTTATTTATTTAATTTTTTTTATTTTCATTCCCGAGTATAAGAGACTCGGGGAAAGTGTATAATATTCACCAGAGTGGCATTATTAATTATAATTGTTATGAGAGCGTATGATTAATATTTTTTATATTTATATTAATCATACGTTGGTTTCTTAGTAAAATATTGTTTATGTAGGTAAATATACATATAATTTAATTTAATCCGGATTTTGATGTCACATGGTGGCATAAGCTAAGCTGTAATAATTAAATGTTTATACACCTCAAGCTTGTAACATGATCATATTTATGATAAGTAAGTAACAACAAATAACCGGCATATGTTTCATATCGTAGACGTTCAAATAGTAATCCTAATAACGCAACTATGTAGCTATATCATCTGCGAATACTACTTCTTAATAGTATGACAATCCATTTGTTCTTCTTGTCTTCGACAAGGGTATTCAATCGATTAGTTTCCGTGTGAACTTCAATATTTGTCTTGATATTTCAAGAATTTTGTGGCTAAAAATCTGCCTGGAATGACTGCGGCATAAATAAAGTTTTATAATTCATTGCAGTAAAGCGATGTAAATTGAATTGAAATTGTTGCTACGTACAGATGTATCGATATTACTTTTCTGCTGGAATTGCACACTATTGTATGAGATACTGAGAAAAGTATCTTGTCTTGTGGTTGAAAGTTTAAAAAGTATTTAATATTACTTATGGAGATGACACCTAGCTACCCAATTCCTGATTATTTTACTATTATTGACGGATTTTCCTTCTGAGTTTTAGAATACCAAATAGCCTTTTTGTTATATTATGGATGACCATTTTGTTAACCAAAATGACATCTCTTCTATGTAACAGTCTTCTGGTGACAGTTTCGGTATTTAATTATTAATTTTTTTACGACTCAAACACAGGGGATGGATGGTCCTGCTCATGTAGTAACATATACTAAGAAAAAGAGTTATGAAATGGAGAAAAGAGAGGGTTTGGTTTGTTATAAGTGACAGGAAAAACTTGTACATTAATTTACATATACGGATAGGGTAACTAAAGAATGAATTTTCTCTGAAATACGTTGGGCGATCCATTTATCAACAAAAAAGTGCTGTATGAAAAACAAAAAGTGCTGGGAACAAGTTTCTCCTGAATATGCTCCGCTGAAGTGGCAATAAAACAACGTAACAGAAGCTGCATTCGATTCCCTATTGTCATAAACAAGCATCTTCACCCTCTCCTGTTATAGAAGTTTCAGAATACACTTCGGTTCTATTCGATTTTGTAAAACATAAAAATGTGTGGTCAGATGAAATAATGTTAAGAAATCGAAGATTTTGAATGCTTTATTCGACACTTGAAAAATATACTGGTTCAAGCGAAAGTTACAATGGATTTTAATTACTCTGAACATTTCGAATGTTCTGGGATCAGTACGACGTTATATTATTCTGTCACACTTGTGAGTCAATAAACAACACTGGATTTTTAGGGTTTTTAGAATGTGAGTTAGTCATTTATATTAAGTCTTTTCCTCTCCACTGTCGTTTGCAAAAAAACTAGATATTATTAAACCCTAGAGAGAGATGATCTTTAACAAAAAATTAAAAAAAATTTGTAGATAGAAAAAGCCTGAATATATCTGATGGAATCCTGTCTTCAAGAAACCGTGTATTGCACTCCTATAGGAAGCTTAAAATAAGTTTTGTTTTGACTTCCCCTTGTCTCATTCTGTTAAATACTTTGGAAAATTAAGAGAATACCATTTTTCACTCAGTGAATAGGAGGATAAACTGGTTTCATCCCTCTGAGATCAATGTCAATAGGTCCTGAGTAGACTGGGCCTTGTGGAAACCGTATTTACAATAGCTGAACAAGGTGTTACGCCTTTGATATTTCATAAGCTGGTAGTTAATCATAATTTTCATAATTTTGACGTAATGATGAATAAGGGGAAGTAAACCTTTGTTAAAGTAAAATATATTGAATAAGGTTCTGCTTGCAAACAGATTTTTCACACTTTTTGTGTACTACGGCACACAAAGTTCACCACTGTTTGCAGAAAAAAATTAATTTGTGCATAATTCTTATGCGTATATTTGCGAATGCCGCCTGTTTTGATGAGATTATAAGTTTGAACGGCTGTTTAAACCAAGATTTATAAATTAACTGAACAGATACTTTTTCATCGTCAACCTTAGCCCGCCATGACTTTTCGTTTACAAAAACGGATCCTTACGTAGCTGGGCGGGAATAGTCTTCAAGATTTATTAATTTTATTTATGCAATCAATTAAAACCTGCATATAAGAAATTTTCAATTATTTCTTAAGAAATTGTCTCACATCGGATGCAAAATCCTTACACAGAAGTGCTTTGCTTATTATTCTGGCATAATCTGTAATGATATTTATGTCAATAAGCCAATATTGAATTTGCATTTAACAACCTACTGAAAATACTGAAATATTTTTGACAATTAAAGATGGCAGATTAAATTTAATTATAAATAAAAGAAGATTGTGTTTCATTAGCAATTTCATATCATAAGAAGGACAATATGGTCATTCTATTGAGGTCATATTAATTGAAGAAACATAAACTTATCATTCTTAACGTTGGCATTCTTAAAAGGCTTTGTTAAGTTTCTTGTTTAATTCTCTTGTTAAATTGCAACTGATAGTCTAAACAAAAAGCCAAAAAAGGCATTACATGACCTACAAACAAACGAACAAACAAACAACACAGTTATATGTAATTGACCCATTTTCAATGGAAAATTTAAACAATCACTGAAGAATATTATTTCTTCGTATTTGGTGAAAATACAGGAAACACACAGAGAAAATGGAAGAAAAAGAAGGAAAATATTTAAATGCTCATTCAGCCATTTGGTTTACGTACGTATTTCTTTCTTTCATTTCATTTTTCTTTTACGTTCTTTTGCATTTTGCATTTTCGAATTTCCGGCTTGTCTTTGAACATTAAAAATGTTGAAAATATCAGGCCTCACATGCAATTGTAAGCCATGCCACCAACACTACCACTCCGGTAACCCCTTATGCATGTAGCACATTTGTAGCACAGTTTTTCATTTGTTTTCATGGCGTACAAATTATGCATTTCATTTCAACCTTGAAATGAATGTACAAAATGCACAAAAGCAGAAACAGCAACATGAACAACAACAACAACAACATGAACAACAACAATACGAGCAACAAACAGGCAATAACAAAAATATTAAACTTTAACCATCCAATCAATTTCATATTTTGTTAAGCAAGATTTTCCTTTTTTGCTTGAGTCAAATTCATAACCGTACTTGTGTGCTTAAATAACAGCTCTACAGTACAGAAAGTGCAAAACCAGCAACAAATATTCTTTGCAGTTTAAGTACCAGACAAACATACATACATACATAGACGTACATACATACATACTACGCTCATACATACATACTACGAAACTGCGAAATTCAAATGCAGCAATAACAGCCATTCAAGTGTACAAAAATTTAGCAATGAATATACAGACACACACACACACATACTTTAATGTACCGTACACATATATATGTACATACATATAATCTAACAATAAGTTTTTATTGTATGTGTATATTTGTATACCATACTTGTACGTATATATGTGTTTATGTACAGTTAGGTATATGCATGTATTTAGATGCATTCAAAACTATAAACATTCAAAGCGAAAATATTTTCGAGTATTCTTTTTCGGTTTTTTTTTCGTTTTTTTTTTTTCATTACAAAGGCGTATATTCACGTATGAATACATTAACGCGTAGATTAGGGTGTTCAGTAAATTGATAAGATACTCAATTACAAAATGCTTAGGATTGAAATCCAAATAAGAATCGAAATCATTGTTTAAAAGTTACAGGATTTAGAGCATTCATAAAAGAGAGTGGATTCCTAGCTCTCTGGTACAATGGGTCAACCTGACCTCCGGGTACTTTACTCTACTTTCTGTTTCTGTCAGACGATCGATAACTTATAGGAAAACCCTCAATTACTCAAATATTTCTGAGTTATTTTCAAACAAATTGTCCATTGTCTAAAGTCGCTACACATTTTAGCGAAGCCCAAAGCTAGCCTACAAATTTACTTGACACTAAACAAGTCTAGTGTGAAAGTCTTTAGGGAAACGTCTGATCTTAGGAATCAAATGGCTGATTGGTTTCCTTCTTTAATGCCTTCTGGGAAAAAGGAGTAGTCTGTATAATTTTGAAAAAGTCTTCTTAACTAGACTTACATACCTACATACATACATAATTGATCATTACAACCCTCAGTCAAGATTACGATCTAGCTTCTCATATCACTCATGTTGTGTGTGTAAATTTTGTACACGAGCGACGGGATCTACAGTTTAAAATCGACAGATTTTTGAGAAAATTTTCTTGGCAATTTTATTTACTTTTAGAGTTTTTGTCGAAAATTTGATGAGATAAAGCCGACGAAGAAATATTTTTTTCATATTTCGTTTTGATGTCTGACCTGGAAGTTGAACCGTGACTTCCCTTCTAATAAGTCAACACACTGTATACTAGACTACGGCGCCTTAGTAGCAAAAATTAATGTAGTTATCTGGTATCTTCATAAAGAAAGATCAATATGAAGAAGGGAATATGAGAGGGGAATATCCAGAATATAGCATTTCGAGCACATGGGGAAACTTGCTGGTATTTTTCCAAGCTTAGATTTACGCCCAGATATGCTCAATTTATCTTCGATGGGAGATATAAAAGGCTGGACATAGCATTACTATCTCTTATGAGATTTAATCAAAGATAGTATGGAATAGTTTGGGTAAACTAAATCAGTTACAGGTAGGCAAAATATTGTTATACATACATACATAATTGGCCATTACAACCCTTCAGACAGGATAACGACCGAACGTCTCACAAATAATGTTGTTACGAAAATGAAAAATCAAAATACTGGTGTTTTGCTGTTACATCGCTTAACATTAAAATTATAAACTGAAGCTACAAAAACAAAGCAATGCAGTGCACAAAACTGTTTACAAATTATCGTACTGCTTAATATAACAACAAACACTGGCATACAAAAAATGGTAAACAAGTAAACACAAATACAACAACAAACGCTAGAAGAATAATAATAAAACGATGTCTACATTTATAGAGATTTCGAAAAGGCGAAGTCACGATCATTCGCCTTCAAGAACATATAACGGATTGTTTACCCTGACATATAAAAGGCAAGGCAAAGCAGGCGAGTCAGTTAGTGATGTTCAGTCAGTCTTATGTGAAGACGCGGTATGATTGAAGAGAGTAATCGGGCTTTGAAGATCTCCATTACAAATAGTAATTGTCTAGTCTAATCTAGTCTAGTAATTGTTATCATTTATGGAAAGCGTATAAACAGAGGAATAACAAATAAAGCAATTGTTATTGTTCACATCAAGCTGTAAACAGTGGCACACAGAAATGAACGAACAATAAAGAATTTCAATTACTAACTAAATACAAATTTATTTTTATTTTATACAAGCTCATATTTAAAGCGTTTTAAAAAAGGAAAAAACGTAATAAGATGGTTACTAAGACGCGGGTTCTTTCTGACACGGCATACAGCCTAATTCATAATTTTCAATAGAAAGCCTAAAATAAATTAGTTTTGGTAAATCTGCTACGACTTCCACACGGATTATTGAATTCAGTTTTTTCATAACCTTTGATTGCTTTCTGCGTTTTGTGTTTATAAAACGCTATCTTTGAAAGTCTAGCTACAAGTAAAGTCCGTTTTTTTTTAGAAGGGAACACCCTAAAATATAAACTTTCGGAGCATTTTAAAACTATTTTATAGAATTTTTTTCATTATTTTATTTTTTGGGTTTTTGAAAAATGAATACAAATGAATAGCTTTTGGTCAAGTTTTTTTTTTCATTTTTTTATTTAGTTTTGCCTTGTTTTTTTTAGTTTTTCTTTTATGTTCGCTTTTTGTGCCAAATGGGCTACAAGTGTCTCCACTTAAAAGTAACGAAATAAAGTTTCTCTTTTTTTTATTATTTAGAAACTATAAAAAATAAAAAACAAATCAAGAAAACGCACAAAAAAACTAAAAACAATGAATAGGAAACTTGAAAATGAAAATTCTTTTTCAATTGATTTTTAGCAGGTTTTTAAAAAAAAAAAAAAGTTCAAGCAAAAGTTTTTTATTCGTTTTCCATTTTTTTGGACTTTTTAGGTCTTACATGTGATAGTTCAATAATTGAATGAATAATAGTGAAAAGTGAAAACTAACACAAGCAAAGCTTAAAGGAGTTTTTGAATTTTAAATAAAGATCATAATTTAAAGCAATTTTAAGTTTCTAACTTCAAAGTTCTTTTTATCGTGACCAAGCAATGTTCAAAATTCATCTAGACGTAAGCAAACATAATCCTGAATGCGAAGTGTCCTTATTAAATATTCCACTAAATTCCGAAAGAAAGTCTTATGGTTTTATTCCCAAGATTATCTTCACAAATCTTCGTTTATCTATCATAAGTACTCATACAACAATTATAAAAAAAGACTACATATGTGATGAATCGAATTTCTCATTGCCTAGCTAAAAACATAATTTAGTGACATTAGGTGATGGTTCAAACGCTTAAATGTTTAGTCAAGTCAAGTGCTAGAATTTCGATTGAATATTAGTAGCTTCGATGCGACTACGAGACTTCAAATTTAAAGTGCAACAACCGTCCAGATTTGAAATTCGTCAACAAGATTTGTTGTTTGAATTCGATGCTGCTTTTTCCAATTTCGAAAATTAGTCCTGTAGAGGTTTATATATCCCCTCTGTCGTCTCCTCTATAGACATCTCCGATCCCTTCCCTGCCAGTTCATCCGCATTTTCGTTTCCATCTATGCCACTGTGGCCTGGAACCCATAAAAACCGGTGTTTGTGTCGACGTATGTATATAGCGTAGAGAGCCCATTCAACATGCTGCATTTTTCAATGGCGAAGAGTAGTTCTGTAAAGGCCATTTATTCACTCTATCGTCTCCTATTCACACATCCCCGATCCCTTACGTGCTAGTTCCCCAGATTTTTCGTTTCCCTATACGCCATAGTGATTCGGAACCAACTAAAGACGGGTGTTGTGTCGACGTATACAGCGTAGAGAGTCCTTGCGACTCCTGACGACCTCTGATTTGATGAAATGTGATCTCAGCGCTTTTATTGCTCCTTGACTGTTTCCAAATATGATCAGATCAGAAGGGGGCAGGTTCATGGTTTCAAAAAGCTTATCAGCTTATTCAAAAAAAAAAATTAAGTAATCTGTATGACCGGTTAAGTGCCAGTTCATGGGAATAGATCACAGATACAGTTCCGTGTACGATTTTTGAGGTATCGTTGAAGAAAGCTTCAACAATCCATTCCTCCCGAGTGGGGTTATGAGTCTTGTATGTTCGATGGTTGAGCTCGAGACTAGTCTAGGGCACTAATTTTGAAGCACCAGTGATGCCTCAGCATGTGACAATTTCATTTACTCTAAGAATTTTTGTCAAAAGACTGCTGAGAGGAAGTCGCCGAGAGAAATATTATTTGTTCATATTTCATTCCAGATGTCTGCACTGCTACAGGCTCGCGTCTAATAAGCAAACACACTATATATTAGACTACGGCGACTTTGGTTGTTATATGTATATCACTGACTAGGAATAATGTCGTCTTTAAAAAAATATTGTGTTGTAATACCTCGCGTCATGTTAAAGAAAGAACATTGTGTCCTACTTTGAGTATAGTCTGCTTAGTTTAGGGATGTTGTTTGTTAATGTTATCCTTTCAAAGGGAGTTTAGCAATTACTGTGAGTAGATTCAAGCCCATAATTTTTTAAATTCGAAAAACAGGATTTGAAATTTGTTAACCAGAATTCAAAGTGCAATCCTTTAACCACTACAACATTCAAACCATTCCCTGTAGGTTTTACACTGAAAAGGAAACTTTCAATCAAAAAAAAAAAAAAAAAAAAAAAACAAATGAGACTAGGACGTAAACCTATTAATTAGTTTCCAATTAATTAAAAATGTTTTAAATTGATTAAAAAAAATTGTATTTATTTTATATCTGAACATAAAGAAGAAACAGAGATATATTAATAATATTAAATAATTAATGAAAGGAAATAAATTTATGCTTAATCTCATCCGCTTTTGTTACAAAACTAAGAATAACAAAAATGAAATGTACTTTCGTTATTAAAATTAAAATATAAAACTTAATACGGCTTAAAATATTTATTAAATTAGTTTTCATAACATTTTCAACACACAGTATCCGTTGTGCAGTGAAACTTAAATGATTTCATTTAATTTTTAATGCAAATTCATTCAAAATTCATGCATAAAATGTAAAGAAATGCAAAAATAAAAGCAAAAACAAAAAGAAAAAAAAAACATCAACAAGAGGTGTCATTAACAAACATCCTTCCGGTGTTATATTTATTTATTGAGTGATAAACGATGCTGTGATAACAGACAATGTTAGTTAATTGGAAGAAAATCAATACATTAAGGATTTTGAATTTTTAATTTGAAAAAAGAATTTAAATTGGCACCGAAAATGAAAAGAAATTCGCAAGATGTTTTATTCAAAACACCGTATCAGACTTCAAAATTGAATGACAGGAATGAAACGAAAAATCTATTATTCTGCTTGAAAAATAATTATAAAGTGACGTGATAATGTGATTAAATTCCTAAAAATCTAGGATCGAAACCAACAAATGAGGACTTCCATCCCTCTATACTGACTGCAGACGCCTCTGAGAGAATAACTTTTAGAAAGAACATAAACAGAAGATAAAGAGATATTATTTCAGATTAAAGCTCCTTACCAGCAAACACTATAGGGTCTTTCAACAGGAGCCTCCGAACTGTGATAGTTGATAGCGCCACATTTTTGGAAGCCACATCTGTTAGTTTGCAATTATTCAGTTTGAAGCAATATGAATGACAATAGAGAACGTCGCTTGTTGAAGTGGTTCTAGGGTAGAAAAATCTTCAATCGCGTAAACAAACAAATTTTATTCGAGTTGAAGACGATACCACCTCACATAAGATTTCAGAGCTCGAAATGAAAGAAAAGAAAAGAGCTACTGTTTAGTGTTAATGATGGGGCTGGATCATTCATCAGCGCATACTTCTTTGAGAACAACATTGGCCAAGCCACTACTGTCTTCCGTCTTCTTTTGGCCTGAAGTGGAAAATCTTTATCTTAAAGACATGAGGCAGCATGCACTAAACATCTTAATCATTGGATAGTTCGAGCGATCATGGTCATGTTAGGTGGAAGTGATGCGAACTGGCCACAGTGCTAATGTGATTTGACCCTGTTAGACTTTTGCTTGTATTGGGTTTTTTTTAATTTGCAGGTGTATAGGTTATAAATCACGAATCACAACGATCTTCAAAGCCAACATAATCCACGCCACCGGTCTAATTCATTCCGATTTATATGCCAGAGTCATGGAAATTTGGACATTTATGATGCGCTTCACCCAGCGATACCACATTCCACAAATAATGGCAACAAGAGGCCAGGAAGCACTTACAAAAGGACCCTACACAAACGAATATATTTTTTGAATGGTCTTGCCTTCTAGACAAGTACAGATCGCAACCCAATAATTAAAACTGATTTAAATCCGTAGTAGAAGTAATAAGTACAACAAAACCAAATAAAAAAATTTTTTGCGGCGACTGCCTCTCAGCAGATTTCTGGCCAAAACTCTGAGAGTAAATAAAATTGCAATGAAAAGTTTCTCAAACTGTAGGTACCGCCACTTATGGATAAAATTAATACACACAACATAAGTGGTGTAAGAAAGTCGGTTGTGATCCTGAATGAAGGGTTGTAATGACCAGTTATTTATGTACATATGTATGTTTGTGATTTAAATCAAAATTATTAAAAAATATCAAAATACCGTCTGTTAGAATTGAAGTAACATTCTTCAGATACAATACTTTTCTTCGATGTGGTCTAGACAAGGGTCCTATGATTAAAACCTCAGTTCTGTTATCTGACAAAAAAAAGAAGAAATATAAAAATATCTCTTTTGGGGCCCCCTCTTATCACAGATTTTCAGCGGTCATTGCCCATTTTTTCCTTCTACTAAACTTCTACTTTTCAATTTCTAGCCACCATACTGGAACGCATGGTTAGGAAATGCAATTTCGCTAAAAAGTTATTAAAAAATAATAATAATAACTACGTATGTATGTATCTGTGTTTGTATAATTAATACTTATGAATTAAATATTTCCACCAAAATGATTTTAATTAATTATTTCTTTTTTCTTCTTCTTTTTAATTATTTCGTTTTTTTTTTCTTTTTAAAACTGATTTTGTTTTTGTTTTAAGCCTTTTTAAATACAATTTATTTCATGCCGCATTTAGTGGAGTTTAATTTAAAATAAAAGTCTGGCATTTCACATAAATGATTTCAGTGTTTGTTTTATGGTGTCAAAGTTTTGTTGTATTTGTAACAGAGAATCAATTATTTTTTTGGTTTAGTTTAGAAACAATATCGAATTAATTGTGCTGACGTTGTAAATTTCAACAGTCAGTCAGACACATGAATTATTTGCATTAAATTTTAATACGTAGCAGTGTACACCGCGACGTATGATTGATTTTCAATTAATTGTAGGTTGTGTTTATTACCAGATAAGCATAAATAAAAATTTTGGTTTTATTTTAGAAATAAAATGTAATTTTTAATAATGATTGTTAATAATATCGGAGTTAAATGATATCATTAATTAATTCATATTTGGTTTTTATTTATTCTTTATGTGCAAATTGTTTATTTCATTGGAAACCACTTCAGACCTCTTATTGCCTGAGAGTTATAAAGAGAGATCAATAGAAATGGGACTATGGAGTGCATAAACGACTGTACATATTCCAATATTCCGAAGAACAGAGTGGACATTATAGGGATGATTATCAATGAAAGCCGCCATAGTGTAGTAGGCATTGTGTTGGCTTATTAGCCAATTTTATTATTATTATTTTGAACTAAAATTCTGGGAGTAAATAAAAAAGTTTCTCAAACATGTATAAAATTAACACACACAACATAAGCGGTGTGAGAAACTAGGTCGTAATCTTGACTAAAGGGTTGTAATGGCCAATTATGTTTGTATGTATGTATGCATGCAGTTAAATAGTAATGAAAATTCATTACAACATCGATGGTGTACCACCTCTGACAACAGCATGACAGGCTTTCCGTGCAGCACGCCTTTTATTCTTATTACAGACCTTTATATACACCCGTGGTAATTTCCAAATTTTTTCCTTGGGGTACCATTGCCATTTATCTTTAAATTGGTGTAAATCAGGCTCTATACTTTTGTTACCGAATATAGCTAATCTGGTCTATCATTATATTGCCAACTCCTAGTGATCCAATTAGAATTTTCAGTTCAGCTGTTAGACGGAAATATTTAACAAAGTACACATGGTATTGCCAAAAACTATTCTGATTTTCAGAGCAACTTCATTAGCAGCTGCTCAATTTTGCACCGTATTCTACATTTCTTTTGAAAGCATAAACTCTTTTGAAATTTAAATGAAAAATCTTCATTTACATCACAAACTAAAATTTGCCCTTTAGTTAGCCTACAAAATTTTGCTTGTAATTAACAAAGATTATTTTGTTTCCCTTTTCAGTTTTTCAAAATATTCGCATCAAATAGAACCCCATTGAATAGAAGGCTTCCAATTAAGCTTATTAATGCTGTGTCTTCAAAGATCGAATTTCATATTTAACAGCAACATGATTATGCGGCATCAAGATGCACGGATTGACAACGTCTAACAGGAGTGGCAGCTATATTTAAAAGGCAACACAGAAATGACCACTAATTAGCCAACTGAAACAACAACATGCATATTTTCAAAAGAAACCGTAATTTTTCCTTTTTTTTTTCTCTACTGTGTTGCACGTTTGGCATGTTCTATCATGTCTTGCCTCTATTTTGCGTTAAAATTGACAGTGCGTGTATACATTGTGCCAATGTTATTTACTACGTGTGATTTTGCATATGTATGTAGTTTCGAATAAAGTAATGTATGTGTGCGTTTATATATGTATATGTGACAACTAACACCATCATGTAGAACATGACTGACCTAGATGGCTTTCAACTAAAATGTGCTTGTATTAATATCAAATAGAAACAAGTAAGACAGTCATTGGTAGCAAAGAATAACTATATGATGCACTACACTTTAGTGATGTGTAATCGTATTGTTACGAAAATGAAAAATCAAGATACTGGTGTTTTGCTTTTACATCGCGTAACATTAAAATTATAAACAAGAGCTGCAAAAACAAAACAATGCAGTAAACAAACCTGTTTACAAATTGTCGTACTACTTAATATGACAAGAAACACTTTACGAAAGAACAACGCGAGTGAAATATTGACACTTAAAACAATAATTTCTGAAACACTTATAACAACAGAGTTCGAAGAATTTTCAGCCTAGAAAGCGCACCTAATGTGTTCCAAATACGAAGAGTTGTCGAAAATTTGTAAAATGCTGGATTGGTTATGGTGAGTAAGACTTTAATGCAACAACGTAAGATCGCTCTCAATAAGCTTCATGAAGCAACGGATAGAAAATTGTGGCTAAAGGCCTTCAGTTTCATGCATAGAAAATACAGTTTACTCAGCACCTCAAATTAAGAGACCATGGAAACCGCCGGTCGCATTTGCCCCGTTCAATGCCAATTTTTCGATAAAACGCAACTTCTATGAGTGGCTTAGTGAATACAAAAAATTGTTTAATTTGGGGCATAAAAAAAATCCTCATGCTATCCATGAAAAACAAATGCATCCTCAAAGTGTGCAGTTCGGACTTCGATCAAGTGTGAATGAAATTTGTTACAGCAACATGATAACACTGATATTGTGACCTTAACTGGATGACAGGGACTTGGATGATATGTGGTTTCAGCTAGACGACGTCATCTGCAACACCCAGAATGCCACAATCGACTTATTGAAGCAACGGTTACATACATATAGCCGGTCATAACAACCCATCAGTCATGATTACGACCTAGCTTCTCACACCACTTATATTATGTGTGTTAATTTCATACATGAGTGGCGGGACCTACAGTTTAAAATCGAATTCGAACGTTAGATTTTCTTGAGAAACTTTTCATAGCAATTTTTTGTACTCTCAGAGCTTTTGCCAGAAATCTTCTGAGAGGAACTCACAAAAGAAATATTTTTTTTTGTCTGACCAGAGGTTTAAACGTCTAATAAGACCACATCTACTTAACTACAAATTAGCTCACGGCATTCTGATGTCGACTGTCCACCAAAGGAATGCGACTTAACAATATTTAATACCTGTGGCATCACAACGGGCCGCTATGCATGCTCAAATGAGCTTTTGGTATAAATCTACTACTTCAACCTCACCTAATCTTATTATGATTTATCTGTTACTTGTTCTGCTGATAAATATATTACATATCGTGATATTAGGAACATAGATTATACAACTCTGAATATTGAACTGAATAACATTTCTTGGGACCAGGTATATACACTGGGTAGTGCGAACGACCAATTATCTTTTATCCAGGAGAAAGTGCGTCTGCTCTATGACAGGTGCGTTCCTGTCAGAACCAAACGCATCAGAGCAAAACAACAGCCGTGGTTTAATACGGAGATTAAAGCACTCATCGAGAGAAGGGATAGTGCTTACAGGCGATGGAAGAGGTTTAGGACTGATGACTTGAAAACTTTACATAAAATTGCACGGACCGAAGTTACTAAGCGCATAAGAATTGCGAAGGCATTGTATTATGGTGAAAAGTTTTCCAACGCAATGGACAACAGGTCTAAATGGAATGTTATTCGTGAAATAGGAATCGGCCGCAAATGTCCTAAAATCGGTATTGAGGTGGACTTGAATAAGCTTAATGACCAGTTCGTAAATGCTAAGATTCCAATGTCTAGCGGTAACTTATACGATGACCTTTGTTGTGTTCCACCACAATATTCCTTTAGTTTTCGTTGCGTTAATCAGTTTGAGGTCTTTGAATGTATATCGGCGGTAAAATCGAATGCAGTTGGTTCTGACGATTTAGATCCTTTATTCTTGAAGGCTCTGACGCCTACACTATTGCCATATTTTACGCACTTATTTAATACGGTTCTGACTAAATCTACTTTCCCAGAACATTGGAAACTGGCTAAGATCCTTCCCATTCCCAAGACTAACAATGAGTTCAGGCCAATTGCAATCCTTCCTTTTTTGTCCAAGGTACTGGAAAATATTATGGCCAGACAAATCAACATTTATCTGGCGAGTCACAATTACTTGACTGTAAGTCAGTCTGGATTCATGAAGGGTAGGAGTTGTACTACCGCTCTAATAAATGTAGTCGAGGTTCTTAGGTCGGAACTAGATGAAAATAGTGTAGCGTTTTTGGTTCTCCTTGATCACACCAAGGCATTTGACACAGTCGATCACAAGGTTCTAATAAAAAAAACTCCAGAAACTGTTTAATTTTTCTAATTCTGCATGCAATCTAATTTATTCTTATTTGATGAACAGATTTCAAAAAGTACATTTTGATGGCAATATTTCAGATCCACTTAGCATTAGTAGAGGCGTTCCCCAGGGGTCAATACTTGGGCCTCTGTTGTTTTGTATGTATATAAATGATCTGCCAGATGTTTTAGTTAACTGTAATGTTCATATGTATGCTGATGATGTGCAGCTATATACTAGTACTCCTAAGGAGAATATTAATTCTTGTTTGGATTACATTAATCGTGACTTAGCAAGGATTGACAGCTGGGCCTCGGCTAATGGACTATGCATCAATCCTTCTAAGTCTAAGTGTATTATTCTTTCGAGGACCAACAGATCTTTTGTCGTACCTGAGTTGAGCATCAGGGGAAATAAAATTGACTTTGTCACATCTGCAAAAAATCTGGGTATTGTCTTCAATGGCAGTTTATCGTGGTCTAGCCATGTAAATGTCATTGTCAGTAGAATTTACTGTATGCTTAGGAACTTGTGGACTGTCATTGATTCGACTCCTTCTGCCATTCGAATGCAGCTGGCTAGAACATACTTAATTCCAGTACTTTTGTATGGGTGTGAAATCTTCGCAAATTGTGACTATGATGACAACCGAAAACTTAATTTGGCATTTAATAACATAGCTAGATATGTCTTTCGTAAAGGGCGTCGTGATCACATGTCACATTTGGCATACCGGATTCTTGGTATAAAACTTGATAATCTCCTGAAGATCAAATGTCTTATTCTACTTCATAAAATAATTTATACCAAACAGCCTGAATACCTATTTAGTAGAATTAAGTTTGCTAGATCCAACCGTGGTATGAAGATTATTCAGCAACGCTTTAAGACTCTTCTGTCTCAGCGACAGTTTTTTATACACACTACTAGTCTTTGGAATTCTCTACCAAATTATATTCAAAATCTAGGCAATGCAAATGCGTTCAAAAAGGAGTTATTTAAATTATTTTCATAAATAATATTTTTTACAACACCTTAAGTTAGAGGAAGTGCATATTTATAATTTTTTTGTTTTTATTTTTTTAGGTTTACATCTATATTATATTTTTATTAAACTGATTTTCTAAATTATTACCTTTTTTATATTTTTATAATTTATTATCTTTAAACTCTTTTATATTGTAGAAATATTGTCAGTTTTCTAAGTTCCTATGTGTTAAAACTTTTTTTCTTTATATTTGATTTAATAGCTTTATATACACTTTGAACTTTATACTTAATTTTTTATTTTTAATTAATGTTAATTTTTTATATACTTAACATCTTTTTGATTCTAAACATAGCACTGTCACTTATAAGATGTATGTCTTGTTGTGCTATGTTAATTACAATAAATAAATAAATAAAGTAAAAAATAATCTATTATTTAATATAATCTATAATTCCTGAGTTCAAATCGGAGATTAAAACCGTAAATTCTGTAGAAAAGTTATGGTAAACTTCATGAAAAGAATATCTGTCTGTCATTACTTTCGTGGCGACCGTTAAACGTATATTTTATTTCACACTCAATCCAAATAAGTCTTCTTCATAATACAATAAAAAAAATCAGAACAACCTAAAAAAATTGAGAATTTTTTTAAGGAAAATTACATTCTAACTAAAACATCCTTTAATCACAAAGTTTATATGAAGAAACATATTTAATGGGCACCATGTTACAAACCTCAACACAAAAACATTATACCAACTAATCGGGCGTATAAAAAATACGTACAACATGTACGTACATGTCGCGGTTAAAAATAAAATTCTTTACTTGCAACGTACGCCATAACAAAAATATGCTGCAGAACTTCTAACGCATCAAATGCAACAAAAAATTTGCTCGTTTTTTTTTTAATTTTCAATTGAATTTCATTAGCGTACATGTGAAAACGTGAAAAAAGTAAGTGAACAGCTAAACAAACAACAACGAAAAAAAAAATTTTTTTTTATTTCTTTTCGCGATATCTGCACTTTTATGTTTGGGCTTGTGTTTGTGTTGTTGTTAGTGTTGTTGAAAAATATGTATGTTAGTGGGTTTCAGACCACAATTAAGTTTTGCAAAACCATATAGCCTGACACAGGCACAGTGTTACATGTAAGAGGCCATGTACAAAAATTAACTAATAAGCCCTAATAAGTTTACACTTGTATCAACCAAAAACGAGCAAAAAAATAGCAGAAACAAAATAAGTATGTACTGATGAAATATGCAACATAAACACAACCGCAGATTCGTTGTCAGCATCAACAAACAGCAGCAGCAGTACGCCGTTTGCAAATATTGTAGCATCAGATTGTACATGTGGTTGTTTGTTAGGGTCTATCCATGACTACATTAATGAATGGCGAGTGCCAAAGCAATTTCCCATTTATTTTAATGTGATTGAATAATCACATGAATGTACAGGAATTAAGTAGTTGAAGGAACGTTTCGAATGTTGTGGTATAAAGTTAAGGAATTAAGAAAATATAACATCTTAATTAAACGTCAACTATGTGCAGCAAAAAGTTGGTTTCTTGAATTGAGTAGCCAGTTTGCATATGAATATCATATGTGCGAGTAAGTAGAATGAAGCAAGTGGTTCTGAGGTAACTTCGCCGTAGTCTAGTAGATATTGTGTTGGCGCATTAGACGTGTGGCCGTTGTTCAAACCCCAGCACAGACATCTTTAACGAAATATAAAAAAATATTTCTCCGGTGACTTCCTCTCAGTAGTGTTCTGGCACATTCTCTGAGAGTAAATCAAACTGCCATCAAAAGTTTTTCAAAACTTAGGTTTTTTTTTTCTAAAAATTATACACAGAATGCAGAAATGTAAACGGTGGGCCATTTAAAGGTTCAAATTTAAAAGTGCAATAAAACAAAAACGTTTGAACTTTTGCAAATTTTATTTCTTGGTTGTGCAGTACACTTGTTCCGGTTAGAAATGGAAAATTATTTCATTCAAATGGCTGCCGCAGCTCGTCTCACAATACCTCTTTCAATCGGACCAATTTTCGTATAGCTTTTCGAGTATATGGGATCGTATCTCGGCAATGTTCTCTCCTTCAAATGTTCAATTGTCTCTGGTTTATCGGCATAACACTTTTCTTCAACAGGATCATACATAAAATAGCTCAACGGCTATGATGTAGTACCCACTAGAATGTAGCCTAGAATTGTGGTTTTGTATTTAGGATACCCCGAACATTTTTTTTAAAAATCCATAAGAATTGTCATATTATGGCTTCCATACTGTGTTCAATTTGAAATATATTACTTATACGCACCATATTACATGCCATGAAATATGTAGTAGTTACTCTGAAAAGTATGCAATAAAAATTCTTTGATTTTGTCATGTATGAAACTCATGGAATTAAATATCACTCATACGCCACATATGTACGTTTAGTATTTGTCCTAATGAGTTTTACATATTAAATATGAGCATAATGTGAGTAAATAAGGGGTGGGCCATTTAAAATGCATTTAAATTTTAAAATGTAATAAAACAAAAACGGTTTAAAGTTTTAGCAAATTTATTTTTTGGTTACGAAATACAATTGTTCCGGCTAGAAATGGAATATTAATTCATTCATTTGGATGCCCTGGTTAGCCTCACAATATCTCATTCGATCGATCCAATTTTCGTGCATTTTTTCGAGTGTATGGGGTCGTTTCTCGGCAATGGCATAACGAATGTTGGCCATCAAATATTCAGTTGTCTCTGGTTTGTCGGCATAAGAATTGTGTTTAACACCGAATGGTTGGAGCTTCTTTGCGGCCAACTGATATCATAATTTCGTCTAATTAAATGGCCATCAAGCTTTTAACGCAATAATTCTATTTGGCATGGGAATTGTGGCTAGTTGCGCCATCCTGTTAAAACCAAACATCGTTCACATCAATACCATGAAGGGCGGTTAAAAAAACCGATTATCATGGGGCGATAGTTGTCTCCATTGACCGTAATGATTGAGCCGTCCTCATTTTCATAGAAATATGGGCTAATGATGACTCCGTGTAAACGTAAATCGATTCATTACCTTCAGAGGAGATAATAAGTATTGCCATATTCGAAATAGCCGATAGTTAAGATTTAAACCGACAGCTCACCTGATAGTATTTCTGTAGCACGTAGGAAAGGCTGTTCAAATCCAGAAAATATGATCTTACTAAACAGTTGATAGTCTGTGCTATGAATCCTAAGCCTTTCATCTTCAATTATAAAATTGTTCGCATAGAGCTACATACGCAGCTAAAAATTAATTGATATTTTGTTTAAAGTAACTTGAATCAATTATTCCACTTATATATGTGTACCCTACCACCATTATTAATGCATCTTAAACTTGAACATGTACAGTTTATTTGTTACGGCCAATATATTTTTTTGTTGATTAAAACTTAATGTTCCATCGTAAAGCGTTTTTGTTCACTTTTTGTTATTCTATTCTTAGAAAAATTATTCCATTTTACAATCACATACACATAAGCACACACAACACACACGCAGAGAAGAAGAAGAAGTGAAACATCAAAAATTCATGTCAGACACTTTGAGTGTTTACAACGGTTGATGATTCCTTGGCATTGGCATTAAATTTTACTCATGTTTTCTAAGCATAATCCTCTTATGTCCAAGTCGTGCTCTACATTTCTTATGCCAAAAATTGGGATAAGACAACAAACAGAACACAATGGGATGCATTGTGCTGTCAAATACAAAAACACAAACTCAAATACACATAAACCCGTACGCAGACGTATGATCATCGTAAACCAGGAATTCTTATTTTCTCTCTTGCTTTTTTTTTTAAGAAAATGAAATGAACCGTTTGAACACAGAATAGAATCTTCTGTGTTGTTGTATAAGAAAGGAAAGATTTGGTATAATTTTAGATATGGCTTGGCATGATAAACCAGTATTTGGGGCTTTTTAGACAAAAAAACAATAACAGTTTCGTTCTCTTTAAATAAATTAAGTTTTTGGATAAGAATTAAACTGATTGAATCTGGGGTAGTGTTTTGAGAGTAGAACATAATAGGGAAGAACTAATTATGCAATATAAGCTGGGGTCCAGTTCAAATAATCTTATGATCCTGATAAAACCATGCAGTCTTTTCAAAGGTTGCAAATGAAGTTTACCGAATTCGCAGACAACCAGTGTAGTCAAACGGGTCGCTAGCGTGCTGGAGTATGCTTCTGTAATCAAAGCTTTTACTTCGACCCATCCATATATCACATATCGGCAGAGGAATTTAGTCCTTCCAACCCTTACAGTAAATCGTAGTTTTCACGCCTTATCAGCTTCCCAAACTCTTAACTTAACTGACTTCATTAACCACTACAACCCTTTAGTCAGGATGACTATATACCTTCTCACACCGTCTATGTTGTGTGTATTAATTTTAACCATGAGCGACAGAACCTCAATTCAAGACTCCGAATGACAGATTTTTGTGGAACATTTTCTCGGCATTTTTATTCTATTCTCAGAATTTGTATGAGAAAACTGTTGAGAGGAAGTTGTCGAAGAACTTTTTTTCATGTTTAGTTCTGTTCGACAGGCCTGGGCTGGGACTAGAACTACGGGCCCTAGTCTAATAAACCAATGCACTACCTGCTAAACTGCCCCCACCATGCCAACAATCCCTTATGGTTATAGCTGCTCTGTAGACCTGTCACGTTTTGGGCCTTTTAGGTTACTGAACAAAACTAGTCTGTGATTCCATTCGTAGCACGTAATCTTGGGCTTATGTGTGAAGAAAGTAAGAGAGATCGCTAAGAGTAGTATACGGTATCTAAACGCCTATTTATTTAGTCAGTCAGCAACTGGATATCTTTCAATACCAGGTTGACTAGTCGTCATGTCATCTTGTTAAGAAATATCCGCGATCTTTTAATCAAAATGCTATGTAACCTTATTGTCCTTCAAAGCTGCCTGATTATCTGTAAGAATCTTTTTGCGTGAAGAATAATACATTCGTGCTCTATCTTGAAGATTATTTTCTTGCTATTTTTGTCAAATAAAATGCGAGGATATGAACTACAGGCTGCTAAAGTGAAGGAGTGAAACTAATGTTCAATTAAATCACATTTCTGCTGCCTGAAGCCTATAAGCAGCAGGCTTTAGTCACCATTCTTGACATAAGATCAATAGTCAACTACGGCTAGACTATCGTTTTTTCTTTAATCGTATCGTTAGGACCTAGAAATATTGCAGAACAAGTAATATCGGAAGCTTAAAGTCGATTACCACCAATTAAGAAGAAGGCAAGGGTTTTTGCTACAAGAGCTAAAAGATGCATAGACACTACAACTTTCCCTGTATTTACATGGTTATTGTGCAACAAAATCTAGAAAATTAGCTCATAACTCCTATTTTCAATATGGAAAGACATGCAATACGAAGACTACATGAGTAGTAGAAGAGAATAGTATTTGTGAAAAAAGTCCTTTATAATCCTTTCCATATATGGAACACCCCCCATGTCACATAAATAAACGAAGAGAAACAAATTTTTACAAAAATTGAACAAAAAAATTGAAAATGTTCATGAGTTTAATTTCATAGATTTGGCAGAACAGCAAAGAGCAGTAGGTCAAACAGAAGTGTGGAAATCTTGTTGCTAATGATATACAACACACAATCAATGCAATTCTCAAAACAACAGGTTAAACCAGGGAAAAATCAAAATGAACATTGAAATGTAAAATCTCTAAATGCAATATGCCTGTTAGTGTTGCTCATGAAAATAACAACAATAATAATAATAACACTGACAAAAATATCAATTTTATAAGGAGGAGTAGATAGTTTACCACAAGAATAACCGACAAACTTTATAAAGAAATAAATCAAATTTATTACATTACACAGACAAACTTTTAGAAAATTTCGGTAAAAATAAAAAGAAAAAAGAAGAAGAATTAAAAACATAGAATGTCTTAATTTAGTGAAGACAAAAATTTTTTTGCAATTGCTTTTCTGTTTTTTTTTGGTTTAGTTTGACTGGTTTGTTAACTGGCTGTGTTGGCTGGCTTTGAACTCTCACCCTCTCATATGTGTGTTGTGTACGATTTAAGGTTGTAATAAAATACAATCAGTTCTGCCAACTAGAAAGAAACTAAATGTGGAGTTACTAAACCACAATCATAAAGTATGATTACAATGATTGCGAGTAGAAATGCACACACAATCATACACAGTTTTATACAGAAACGTTTACAGTGGAATCCAATTAAGTCACACAAAGTAATTGGAACTCTTGAAGTTGCTGAAGTATTCTTCCTCTTAGGTTTCCGACAAATTTCCGAGAAGGTGTTCTGAGGTCTACATTTTTTCCTCGTTCTTACTTCTGCAGAGTCTGGTACGACGTATCGCCCATCTATTGGCACGTGCACGTGGTCAGTATACCAATATAACTGAAATAACAGAATCGGGGTAACCATAACGCACATTATGTTTCACATATGTATATCCATTTCGGATCAGATCTGCATAGCCTCTCTGCAAGTGGATTTGAATGTCTTTGATTTGACCTTTGAAAACCTTTGAATATATCATCTTTGACAAGCCCATCGGCTTTGTTACCTTCACTGACTCGATTTGAGGGTACCCTTCGAAAGCCCCGCTATGTTCGTAAGAGTTACCTAGGACTCTTGGGAAATCTTAAATGTGGTTTACACATTTGCTAGTGACCTCATGGCCGCTTTACTGTCGGTAAATATTCATTTATTACTATACAATATATTCTGATACAGGATTAGTAGAGCGTCAATCTTTATAGTCGTTATTTCAGTCAGAATAGTACAAGAATAATTTGATAGTCCAAGGGACTGAAAAGTTTCCACATCCGGCTTTATCGCATGACCTGGATACATTAGTGAATATGTGAATGACTTTATCAAGGAAGTGTAAATAATTGTCATAAAAGGATACCTTTTGAAACCAGAATCGAAAGCTAGTTCAGGAGCCTTGTAGTCGATAGATGTATTGACAACAACGGTACTCAAAATTTTGGCTTCACTTATTCACTTATTTTGGCTTCACTTCGCTTTAGCTGTCACTTATTTTGCTAATAGGTCTGGTGGTGGCCAATTAAGTACAATAAACAATGTCTTACATGAGCACTTGTTATTATAATTGCCTCGATCGTCATAATTTTTGATGACGGTTTGATGATTCATAATGTGACTTTTGGCTTCTTTGTGAACTTCCATTTTAGTGCCATTTCAGGCGTCTAGCTTGGCTTTAGAACGACTGTCTCTTAGAAGCTTTTGCTTTTGTGTATAGATTTATCATGCCGTCGATAACCGACTAGGTTTTAACGTTATTGAAAGCACGTTCTATAACTATATAGAAAATAAGTTAAAGTGTATTCATTTTAGTCCACAGAGCAGATCATAATCCGCGTTACTCACCTTTTCTCTTTGATGGCGTAAGTACAGGTCTTTTTATCGATAAAATCTGGCAAGATATAGGGTTAAATAATATCGTTGACTATACATACAAAGAAGAATGGACATCCCTGTTTTGTTCGTAAACTTCATGAATGGTTGCAAATTGAATGGAGTAACCTTAATTTCAATTGATGATTGCGAACAACAGCAATGTTGGCTTTGATTGTATTGTCATGATATTCCAGAAGAACTTCCACATCATCTGCCACTTCCATAACTTCAAAGAACTCAACAAAATGTCTAGAGCTCAATGAGAATGAAGATGATATAGCAGGCAGTCTGCTATCTGTACTGCACTGTCTAACTGTACGCAAGACACGCTCTTATTGTAAATTTCAAAGGCAAATATTTTACGTATCAAACACTCTTATCAGCGAAAAGAACACAAATGTTTAAAGGCAGATACGCTGGCTTATGTTAACCAGTTAAAAATACAATATTACCCGACTACGCCTCGTTAATTTATTGTCATTAACATTTGCGAAAGTGGTAGTTAAAACTGTAGACAACTGTCATTATCACGATTTTGATTTTGAGCTGCTTCTTCTCAATTTTTCTCGCCTTCACTGTTGCAATATCATCTATAAACTTATGCACTCTAATATCGCAACTTTACCAAGAATTTAAATTCATATGTGTTCATAATTTAATACACATTTGTGCTTATGTGGTTGTAAACTTGCATCAATGAATGTGTGTGTGTTAGTATCTATGTATGTATCAAAAACATATGGATGGAAAATTTGTTCACAAGCAGGATTTAGTGCCATTATAAGGCACACATAGCAAAAGAAAAAAAAATGAAACTTTTTCTCACATTTGAGCAGATTTTTTGTCGTATTTTTTTTTGACTCCTTTTTTATGGTAGACTTACGTGCTGACGTTCACATAAAATTTAATGCCAAATAGAGAGAGAGAGAGAGAAAAAAAAAGGAACTTGAGAATAAAGAAAAAAGGCAAACAAATATATTTTATAACTCTTTTTGGCCAAAATTATATTTTATTTATAAATTCAATGGGAATTTCATTTGATTTTCTCTTGTTCTTTTCGTTTTATTTTATTATTTTTTTGTTTTTTTTGTTCAGTTTAATAAACAAATTTTCTGAGTTTTATTACAACAAATTTATTGGAAATATATTCTGTTCCGGAATATTGACGAAATTTATCGGTTAATAGAAGCGTAAAATATTCTCTGATTATAGTTTTACAGCGATACGGCAATATTTAATAAATATTCATACATTTTAATGAAATGAAAATGTAATGAATATTTGAATATTCATAATGAAATATTTTGTTTATTTTATGTCAATACGGAAATATTTCATTTTAAAAACATAAAATCCAAATGATTACAATTAAAGTGAATTCTAAAGCTACATATCAAAAATGGTTAAAGTAAACATAATATGGAGATTATTTATTCAAACTCATATTGAGCGTTGAAATTGTAAAATTTGCCAAAAAAGTGATGTTTACGTGTAAATAATGAAAATGTGATATTGTGATGTAACCACTTTTTTTTGGATTCTGTATTCGACTTTATTCGAAATAAAATTGTAAGCCTGTTGAGTACGTCTGGTTACCCAAATAAATCCACAGGCAGTTTTCTGGTTTCTATTTGAATATTTGAGCTGTGTATACCTATGGACAGTTGGTGAAGTGTCTTTCAATGTGCGACTCAAGCACTCTCAGTATGAGATGCGATACCCCGTACTTGTTTCACTCGATATGTTGACAATAAAAGTTCTGCAATACTGAATAGCTGACCTAAGATATACAAACCTTTGTTAATTATTCACAAATTAGGTTAGGTTAGCGGGTATCTTGGCCTTCACAGGCAAGTTAACTTGGTGGCCATTTGGTCTATTGAATTACTTGAGTGTAAGGTAAACCTTGCTGTCATGATCCTCTAGCTGCGGATGAAACCGACCAGTTCCCTTAATGGCACGTTTGCCACCATGCCCAGATTTTCAAACGTTCTGTCACTTAAAGACCGATAACGTCTTTCGTTACGTGCAGGATACTCACATAAAACTATTGCGTTTCCCCCACATCATGGCAGCTTCTGAAGTAATCCTAGTATGGCAGACCGAGGTTGTCTGCGAAACCGCCGATAGCGCAGTGCGAACATTTTTTGTGTGTCCTGGTTCTCCTGCTGTCCACTGCTGAAGACTGCAGTTTAAAAATTGGGCAACCAAATATGTTGGACTACTGACGGTTTTGTGAATTTCATACTGCCTTTTCCAATTTGTAAAAATATTCCTGTATTATTCCATCATCTCCTCCTCAGACATCTCCGATCCCTTCCGTGCTGGTTCGTCCATCTTTTCAGTTCCACCTATGCTGCAGTGACTCCGAAACCAGGGCAGGCGGGTGTTGCGTCGTCGAATACGGTGCAACTCCTGACGTCCTTTGATTTGACGAGATGGGATCCTAGCATTTTTATTGCTGTTTGACACATATGAGCAAGTTTTAAGAAGGTAGGTTCCCGGTTGCAAACATGCGTGTAGTTTATTCAGTAGCAAAAATCTCCGCCTGAAATGCGTTAGCGCAAGTCTTGTCGAAAATGGAAACACTTATCTGTGACGCTACTGCCTGAGATATCTCAAGGGGCTGTTTTACCTGTAAGAGAGGCAGAATTAGACTTATCAACCACTCAGCTTTTTTTTTTATCATATTCAGGTCTCTTTATATAGAAGCTTGATTGGGTTTATTCAGTCTTGGTTTAAGTTATCCGTGGAGATAATTGACACAAACAAATTGACAGTTTGCAGCAATGATTTCAAGGTAATTTTAAATAAAATAATAAAAAAAAGTCTGTATGATCTTGTGTTATAGCCAATTGAGAAACTTAAATTTGAAATTAAAAGAAAAGAAATGATTTAAAAATTTTCGGCTATTGCCTTGCGAACCCCTGTATCCTCTTTAAATAGCGCAGGCAATATTAAGAAAATTAAATTGCTTTCAATTTGACATAAATGACGTTATGGTTCCGGTAACTAAAAAAAAAAACAAACTTTTCCATGTTTTTTGTTTTAATTTTTTTTGTTGTTGTTGCTGTTGTTTTGTTGTACCAACTTTTATTTTAAATGTTATAAATTTGTTCATGGTTTTATACACAACTCTACTTGTTATTGCTGCACACGGTTATGCCGATTTTGTTTCACTGCATATTTCTTAAAACTTAAAATAACAACAACAACAAATAAACAAAAAATAAAAATACTAACATAACGAACAAGATGTAGTATATGTAGGGGAACTAACTTTGTTAATCACTGTTAATATTTCTTCGAGCATAAAATACATAAACGTGGTTACAGGTGGTAAATACTGTAGAACTATAGAAGAAGAAAAAAAAACAGTTTGTTTGTGTTCGCTTGTATAACCGAAAACAGTACGTGGAAACACCAACAATAGCGACAGTGAGTGGTAACATTGGCAAAAAAAAAAGTTGGCGTTAGTACAACAACATTCCGTGCAACGCATAGAGGCAATAACGACAAAACTAAAGTTTTTAACAACTATAGCCGGCATGAAGTAAGACAATGACTACTACTACAACTACGACTTCTGTTACGAGTTTTGTTTTGCAGTCAACTACTTCGTGGCATAACTTTAAACAAATTGTTTATTTTCCGAGTTTTTTTCTCCTTTTTTTGTACGTACAACATGCTACTTGCCGCTGTACCAGTAAAGTTTAACTTTGTTCGTTGTTGTTGTTTTCCTTTTTTTCTGTGTTTGTTTTTGTTTTTATAATTTTACCCACTTTACCTTCGAAAAACCTTGAAGCGCCTGCATTAAATTATAGTTTTCAGGTACAAACCTCTCGAAAATCAAAATAAAAATAAAAAAAAAATAAAAAAAAAATGCGAAAAACTTTTTACTGTTTTTACTAGGGATTATTAAAATTTTAAGTAAATAAAACTGACTTTAAGACTAAATGCCAGAGAAGTGAACGTATAAACACTAACGTTGAAACACGTGCAATGAAATTTTAATGAAGTTTAACAATTTAAAGGTACGGCCACTAGCCAGGCTAGTTAAAGTGAACGACTTGAAGCTGTAGGAGTATTGTTTTCAGAAACTATTTTGTTTTCTTTTTTTGTTATATCATCAGTATAAATATTTAATAAATTGTGTTAAAACTTACTTTACAATATTAATAGTATCCAATTGTTTCTTGTTGTTACACCCAGTAAAGATGGAAGACTCATGTAACACCTACTAAAACAAGTTGGTCATGCAAGACTATAGGATCTCCTATAAGATATCATTATTTTGCTGATCTACTAGCTTGTATCGCTCGTATTTATAAATTCTCTGAATGCATTTAACAAGTTATTTGATCCTTTGAGAACTTCGATTGAGTCATACCAGGACTACCAATTAAGTATTATCCCAAGTGGCCGTTTAAAGCATATAGTCAGTTCGTTCGTTACAATTCAATAGTCAGTTCAATAGTCAGTAGCCGACATTTCACTTAATCATCGATAAGTGCATCATGGTAAAATACATTTTCAACGTTTGGTTTATAGACAAAAACCTTTTCTAGGTTCTTCGGTATATGTGTTGACCTCGAATGACGGTGTTATCATATACATACATCGTATTTGCTAGTTGGAAACGATACAAGAATTGCCGAAAGAACTCACAAGCGCATTGGACGCAAAGTAGGTAATGATACAGTTTACCGTGCAGCCTTGTAATCTACATTTGACAGTAAAAATAAGGCTGAGAAGATGCTAATATACCGCTTACATATTATTCTATCAAAGAATTGAAAGTATGCATAAAGCTTACTAGTGGTCTTCAGGATGAGGCTCAACAGACTTAAAAGTAAAACTATGTACAGGGTCCCCCAAATAACTTTTTTTTTGAAAATTCTTTAAAAAAACTACTGAATATTTTCTAAAATTTCTTTTTTAATTTGAAAGTACAATCCCTCCGGTTAATAATAAAAAATAATTTCATTCAAATGGCTGTCTCGGCTGGCCATGCAGTAGCCTACATGATCGGTCCAATTTGTAAGCACATTATCGATTGTGTGCAGCTGTATTTCACCAATGGCTTCACGAATATTGTCCTTTAAAGCGTCAATTGTCTCTAATTTGCCGGCGTAACACTTATCTTTGACGGCACCCCACAAATAATAGTCCAACGTTGTCAAATCGCAGCTCTGAGGTGGAACAAAAATTCGTTCACCATGGCCCGATCACGATCGCCTTTGACTGTAACGGCCAATCCTTTCTCATTTTCGAAGAAAAATGGCTCAATTATGCCTCTGAACCAAAATCCGCACCAAACAGTGACTCGTTTTGGGTGCATCGGCTTTGTGCGTGCGGGTTTTCTGTGCCCCAAATGCGACAATTTTGTTTGTTTACATACATGCCAAGATCAAAATAAGCTTCATCTGAAAAGATGATTTTTTTTGCCAAAATCAGCATCTTCTGCAAGTCGATTGCAGGCCCACTTAGCGAAGCGAAAACGCATTGGATGGTCAATTGGCTTCAACTCCTGAACCAATTGGACTTTGTATGGCGTCATACCAAGGTCTTTATGCACAATTCGTCTCAATGATGTCTCCGAAATGTTCAATTGTTGAGAACGATGATGAATTGATTTTTTTTCACAAGGTAACGAACATACGGAGCTGACGGTGCTTCTCTTCTTCCTAAATATCAATTTTCGGACATATTCTGCAACATTACCATGATTTTCAAAGTAATGTCGCAATATTTCCCAGCGTTGTTAAAGCGTATATATAACCACATTCGTTCAGCGGAAGGATAAAACTAATTATCTGTCAAATCAGACATGAGCTAAGTGTTACCATTCACGAAATAAGCACTAGTTGAAAAAAAACGTTAGATGGCGGGCCCAATATATTATCTTTTATTAGTATCTCGTCCTATTCCTATTTAGGTTTCCAATATGCTGACAGACTATAGTTTTCGCGTTGGTGAATTTTCTGACGAATATGCTTGAAATGGAGCGATTCGGCAAAATCTCGAATATATCTAGAAGAAGCTAACAAACGATCTCTATATGACCGCCGACACTTAATGTTATAGACGTGATCATGAGATAACTTCCAAACTGTTAAATATTATTTTTAATTGCAAATTCGATTATCTTTGGCCATTTTTTCAAGCGTTATAAGGTTATAAGTCACCATAGTCTAGTAGGTAGTGTGTTCGTTTATTAGACGTGAGGCCTCGTTTCAAACCCCATTTTAGATATCAAAACGAAATAAGAAAAAATATTTGTTCGGCGACTTCGTCTCAGCAGATTTCTGACGATAGTTAATAAAATTGTCATGAAGTGCAAAATATTTTTGTCGTTGGCCATCCTCCAATTATCATTCAATCGACTCTTAAAATTGAAATAATATTTAACATTCATTAATTTAATCTATACTCTGCAGCCCATATTTTATTAGCCTACTTTGCCGTCAGAGGACGCCTGTAAAAATACTGTTTAAAATCTCGAATGCATTGCAGTTGACTTACGCCAAACGCTTTCAAGGCAATCATTCCCATGCCATTTAGTGCCTACCTTGGGGAACGTTTTTTCATACACAAATAATTATAAAAAACTGATATCAATGCGTAATCATTCCCTGAATATCTCACATTTTCTTTCATCGATTGACTGAAACTACAACACTAATTTGACCAATTGTTTCACTTGTAGATACATCAGCTCTGCATACTGAACGTGTGGCGTCATCCTTATCATCGCATTTGTAATAAATTTTTTATTGTATTTATCAAGAGAAACTTTTTTTGGACTATTTTCTCCTCATTTCAAGCGGTGGTCAGCTAGAAATAACTATCAAATATAAACTTAAAGAGGTATCGTCTTTAGAATACAGCTCCTATTTAACGACTTCTGCCATGGGTGCAGATCTGCTGAAAAAGAGAAGACTGTTGTCCACTTTCTTTGTCAATGCCCATCTCCTGCGAGGTGCAGCTATAGTTTATTTAACTCTTCAATACTTGTCAGCTTGACGGAGCTATCGTCCATTGATGTCAAGGATATAGCTTCGCCAGGATTACAAGTTAGCTTCTCACATCACTTATGTTGTGCGTGTTAATTTTATCTTTAAGTGGCCGGACCTACAATTTAAAGTCGACGTAGAACGGCACATGATTTTGAGAAACTTTTCATGGCAATATTTATTTACTCTCAGAGTTTTTGCTCGAAGCCTCCTGACAGGAAGCGACCGAAAGAAATTTTTTTTATACATCATTTTGTTCGAGATGTTTGGCCAGGAGTTTCAACCATGGCCACACGTCTAATAAGCCAACAAACTACCTACCTATAATATAAAAATGATATGAGATACAGTGATAGATCCACGTAAATTCTAAGGATGACTATTAAGATTTGTCAATGAATTATTCTCTCTGTTTTTCCTTTATCGTTGAAATACATACTGAGCAATTATGTCTTAAAGTCAAATAAGATCTGAAGCTTATTTTTCAATGGTTCCTAGAGTGAAAACTAATACTTCTACGTAGTCATCCTCATTTTATTATCTCATAGATTATATTACAATAATATTGTATTCGGCGAGTCACTTAAATTTCATTTATCAACTGCTTAAATGACATTCTTTGGATCTTTCTTTAAAAATGGTATGAAATGTTAATTTTCCTGCCATTGTATTTAAATAATGAAAAAAAACTTTCTTAGCGCTTATTAAGGCAATAGGAAATAAAACGTATGACAGACAGAAAAAGGGTGAAGAAATTGTAATAAAATTGTTAAAAAAAAGAAAACTTAATTCTAAATATTCTTGTAGAAAAAAAAAAAAAAAACGCGAAAGATTTTCTTTATTTTGAGTTGCAATGCAAAAAGAACTTTTTCTTCAAGTTGTTCGCAAATATTTGCAAGGCTTTTTATATTTCTCTATACTTGTATGTTGCAACAATAGCAGTAGCATTAGCATCAGCAACAACAACAACAAAAAGAACTGTCTTTAATACTTTGTTGTAGCAAGTACTTGAAAAATGAGAAGAAAGAAAAAAAAAAAACAGAAAGAAGGAAAGAAAGAACGAAAAATCTGCTGTAATTGCAGTTGTAAGAGAAACTTAAGCTGAGAAGATCTTAAGCATTAGAAGTAACAGACAGCTTTTGCTCACATAGAAAATTTAAAAGAATAGATGTGTTTGTATATTGTGATTGTGTGCAGTTAAAAGTGGCCCACTTGTATATTAAATTGTCACATTATTTAGAGTTCATTTACATCGTCAAGTAAACTTGTAATCTTAACGTTTATTGTACTTTCTGATTAAAATACTGGGTTAGAATTCCTTGAAAATGTTACAATAGAACATTAAGGAAAAGTTGAAACATTAAATTCCATACGTTGAAATATCAAAAATTATAATCAGTTTCAGTCTCAAGCGATAAAGTTTTGCAATAGGGAAGTTATTTCCTGAAATTTAAATCCTTTTAGCTAGTGCTAATAGAATAGAAAGATACTGAGTCATGATTTTTAGAAAATTCAACTGAATTTTATATGTAATGATACAAGCAGTAGTTTGACAATGGTGCCGAATCCTTACTATAAAGAAGATTAGTTTAAAGCACTCCACTTTGCTTCTTCCTGATGATTTCGTTCAAAAGGTCGAATATTGCTTGTAAGGGAAAACAATTGTTTATTTAATTAGTTTGCCTCAGTTCATAAGGTATAATACCATGAAATATTTTTCATTTAACATCCTTCGACCGTAACCATTTAGATTCTCGCGAAGTTTTTCCTACATCGGGGGGGTCTTGATTAAGGCTCTGGGTATAATCGCCTCAAGTTAATAACATGTGCAAGCAATAATTGATGATTTGTGTACAGCAATAGTGGCAATGGCCTACACATCAACGACTCAATAAGTAATGCTTGCATTTTTAAATCAGCTGCTGTTGTCTAATGAGTAGTGCGATGGCTAATAAAACGTAAGGCCATGTTTCAAACTACAGGTCAGACATCTCCAACAAAACGAAAATTTGAAAAAAATATTTCTCAACAGATTTCTGGAAAAAAAATATGCCATGAAAAGTTTTTCAAAACATCTATCGTTCGAAGTCACCTTTTAAACTGTTGGTCCGTCCCATCAACCATGTATAAAAATTAACGCATATAACATAAGTGGTGTGAGAAGCTAGGCTGTAATTCTGACCAATTATGTATGTATGTGTATACCATATTTAAAGGTAAAAGAAAATACAGTTCAAAACGTCAACAAGTTTTAAGAGATTTTAGGAATAGAATTAATAAAGTATGTTAGCCTTACAAGATCTGGTGCTCAGTAAAAATCAGCACATACAAAACAATTCTCAGAAATGTGCAGCATTATAGATGCGAATCATGTGCATGATCTGTGCTTAAATCAAAAGGAAGCTGTAGAATGGAATACACGCCTTTAACGAACTGAAGATTTATGGATGGCATACTTACTACTACTAGACAATTAGGGGCATATATACACTAAATGAAGATGTGTGAGAGCACTCACTCCAATTACTCAAGAATAATAATTGAATTGTCACCTGAATTATGAAAAAACAATTCATGTTTTTGTGTCACGATAACGTGTCCAGCACGTTATTTGAACATCTGTTACTGTTTTTAACTTTCTAAGTTCTCCTATAGAGATGGCCTTTTGAAGGCACAAAGCTTTCTAAAGAAGGCTTAAGATAAATAGTAAAGGAATTACCAAAGTACTACGAGTTGAAAAGCTTCAGGCTTCAGCTTCTGATGATAGTTACTTTGAAGGGAAAAATTGTTGGTTATTCTTATTATTGTTGTTGCCGTAGTATTGCAGTCATACAATCTATTGTACTGACCTTAATTTATCCCCATAAAGAAAGCAAAAGAAAAACTTATATAAAGTGTGAAATATTAGAGAGAGTATCACTGCATGCTACGATCATAAGGCAAGTAAATCTACTAATTTAGCTGTTGTAGATTTAGTTCGAAACATTCAGGAGTTCTTGAAGTGTGGTTCATGTGGCATTTCTTGACATAAAGAGCATATTTGATAACACTCCTCATGAGATCATAAATTGGTCATTAGATGGGCAAGAATCTATCCAATGGAAGGCCTGAGATCCTAAACACTCGATCTGGTTTAATAAAGCTCAGCACAACTAGGGAATGCCCACAGGTGTAGTGTCTTTATATCACTAATGTGGAGTATGGATGTGGATGAACTACTAACAAAATTAACTGAGGCTGCCTTTGATTGCCAAGAATAGGAAGAGGATATGGTCCTGAAGTCGCCGTGGTCTAGTAGGTAGTGTATTGGCTTATTAGACGAAAGGCCCGAGTTCGAATCCCAGGTCAGACATCAAAACGAAAAATATGAAAATATTTCTTCGACGACTTCCTCTTAGCAGATTTCTGGCAAAAACTCTGAGAGTAAAAATTGCTTTGAAAAGCTTTTTAAAAAAACCCGGCGTTCGGAGTCGACTTTAAACTGTAGGTCCCGCCACTCATGTATAAAATTTAACGCACACAACATAAGTGGTGTTGAGAAGCTAGGCCGTAATCCTGACTGAAGGGTTGTAATGGCCAATTATGTATGTATATGGTCCTCATGGCTAGAGGCAAATTTAAAGAGATTAATTGCGACATAATTCAAAGAGGGCTCGAGATTGTAAGACGTTAGTATATTACAGCCCTGGTCAAGAACATTTCCAAACATTAGAAAAATTCCTAAATAAATGCGTATTCGACTTCTAATTGGGATAATAGCACAGAACATTTGATTGCCAGTTGACATAGAGGGCTCATGTAGAAGAAGAAGGAAAGTCATGGACATGGAAATCATAAGTTATGCACTGGATGTATACCATAATGATCACACCAATGGCTATATATAGGGCATTACATACATACATAGAACATACCATACATAACTGGTCATTAAAACCCTTCAGTCAGGATGACGAACTAGCTTCTCAAGTCACCTATGTTGTGTGGGTTCATTTTATACATGACAGATTTTTTAAAAACTTTTCATTACAAATATTTACCCAATTCTCAAAATGTTATAGTTGTCGTAGATCGGTAGAAACTATAACAAACTACAACTATTGTACATAATGTTGTTGGTAATTTCCATGTCGAAAACTACTACAACATGTACGACAATTTTTCCTATGTTTCCGAAATGTCGTATCAATTTTTATTCAAAAAATTTGATAACACTGGATAACATCTACAACAATATTTACGACAAGGTGTTCACAAAATGAAATGCCATTGAACTATAGTCTACAACAATATAACATTTTGTGAATTGGGTAATTATTTAATTTCAGAGTTTCTGCTAGAAGAGAAATATTTTTTCACATTTTCCTGGCTTTTTGTCGAAAAAGTCAACAAACTACCTAGTAGACTACGCGACTACAGTGCATTCGTTTGGAGAAATAGAAAAGATCTGAAAACAGGTCAAATGTCAGAACTGGGGAAATGGCAGCGAATTCTACAGCTGAGCTGTGATCTATAATTAAGTCCACTCAGCCAGCACTGAGATATATATGAACAAAAGAAGTATTAAACAAAGAAAAATATTAAAAGAACTAGATGGTGTTATTCATACATAATCAAAGTAACCATAAAATACTTATCATATGTGAAATCGATTGACAACCTATGACGTTGTGAAGTTGTGTGGCAAAAAGTAAGAATTTTTACATGTTCGATTTCTATTTAAGAATTTTATATAAAATAATAAAAACAAAAAAATTGGAAAGTTTTAATAATTTTCCATAAAAATATGTTCCAATCAACATTTAAAATATTTTCGTTTTTTGTTTTGTCTTCCAAAGAAAATCAATAATTCTGCCAATCATTTCAAATTGAAATTTATTTTATTTTGTTATGTATTTGCTGACACACATTCAAACACTTGACATAACATTTCGTAACATGATTTTTGTTTATCAATTTATTTTCATTTATTTTTTTTTCATTTTTTTTTTAACATTTACTCTGCAGTAAAATTGTGTTAAAACGTGACAGAGATTTTCCATATTTTAATACTTAAAAATTTTATGAATTTTTAGTTTGTACATACACATCCGTATTCATAAATAACGATAGGAAAACATTAAACAAACAGTTGAAAAAGTTTAAATATGAAACAAAATTAGAAGGATATTGATCAGCAACACCGACTGTTTGGAGCTACTCCCATATAGGCTAGGTTTTTCAAATTGAAAAATTTTTTTTGATACAAATTAAACTTAAACTCTGAGCTAAAAACTCATGCGAGGGGACTCTGGTGCAAGATGTTACTAAAGTGAACTTAAACGAAGTATACTTTTTAATAGCGTATAGATGGATATAGGGTATAAATTATTATTATTTAGGCGTCCATGTAATAAATTGTAATTATTTATGCATATCTATGTGTATGTACGTACGTAAATGAAAATATACATATGTATGTATGTGTGTAGTTAGTCAAATAATTTGTACATATTTATTATGAAATATTTATGAAGTATTTTAGAATTTCAGTAATACAGTGGTTATGATGATAAAATAATATTTGTTTTTATGCAAAACCATTGATTTTTGGTTTGTTTAAAAGAGATTTTATTGGTTGGTTACAACAAAATGCATATTTACACAGTGAATGGCATTAACAATTTATTACAATGCAATAATCTTAGATTTACAAAAAACTGATTTGAAATTGAAAACTTGAATTGATGGAAAAAAACTAGAGAACAGAAAAATAAAAAATAAAAATAAAAAAATAATCAAAATCCCTTATAAGTTAATGAAAAATATTATTAATCAGACAGGCCAATACTAATGTAATTTCATCAGAGGAAAATGTATTGTGTGTGAGACATTTTAATATAGATGGTATCTCGTCTTAGTTGCCCGTAAAAGAAACTGAAATATTTGACGATATTAAGGCACTCCAGGTCTGACATCTCCAACAAAACAAAATATAGAAAAAATATTTCTTCGGCGACTTCCGCTTAGCAGATTTCTGGCAAAAACTCTGAGAGTTAATAAAATTGCCATGAAAAGTTTCTCAAAAAAATCTGTTGTTCAAAGTCGACTTTAAACTGTAGGTCCCGCGGCGTATGTATAAATTTAACAAAGGAAAAATAAGTGGCGTGAGAAGCTAGGTTCTAGTCCCAACTCTAGGGTTGTAATGTATGTATCTAAGGCAGTAGATACCAAGTATCAAAGCAATCAGGTAAAGGCTTCTAATACGCAGGGAAATCAAGCGTTTGCTGCAGTTAATTAAAAATGGCACACACACGCCATTGGTAGCCCGGCTGTTTTTTGAAATTTATAGAAATTATGCATCAGAAAGCCCTTAAAACGTGACAAAATGCAAAATTTGTATCTCTTCTAAATCCAGGTGACATAAGATCGTACGATCCATTCTTGTTTCAACAGTTGGAATTCCT
The DNA here is from genome assembly GCA_930367235.1 of Sarcophaga rosellei. NCBI lineage: Eukaryota > Metazoa > Arthropoda > Insecta > Diptera > Sarcophagidae > Sarcophaga > Sarcophaga rosellei. The sequence goes on from OV884018.1 coordinate 82,179,215, forward strand.
CTTAAAAATGCCAGACGCTTAGAAATGTCTTCCATGTAGTAATGAGGTGTGTGCCACAAGATCACAACTATATAAATACAGAACCGAAAGATCTTATCCATTCTCATAACATAATTGTATTGGTTTTCACACAATCTTATACACATGCCAAAGAAACATGAAGCTACGCATCGTTGTCAGATCGTATGTATGCATGAAATAGATCAGTAAAGTAGGAAGTCGAAGGCAGGGATGAAATTAAAAACCTGATATCGAATATATCAGAAACTTTTTTTCTAGATATGCTTTCAAACGAGGCATTCATGCAAAATTCTTTCAATCCTAGTCATGACTTTGCTTGAGTAAAATAATATTTCGAATAAGGGTATTAAGAACTCCCATGCAGTCGCCATAGTCTAGTAGGTAGTGGCATATTAGACGTGGGACCACGGTTCGTAAAACAGGTCAGACATCTCCTCGAGGACGAAATATGAAAAAGTATTTTTTTCGGCGATTTACCGCTCAGCAGATATCTGTCAAAAACCCTGAGAGTAATTTAGAAATTGCCATGAAAAGTTTCTAACAAATCTGTCGTTCGGAGTTAACGCCACTGATGTATAATACTAGTGGTGTTAGAAGCTAGGTCATAATCCTGGCTGAAGAATTGTAATGTCCAATTACGTTCGTATGAGTGTATAAAAAAGAGCTCCTTTAGAATATCTTGCGATGGAAAAACTGCTTTAAGAATGCAGCTGTGAAAAAATGTACTAATCACTAATGACTTAAGTATCACCTATTTATGACCAAAAATATGGGTTGTAAAAGGAGTTTGGCTTGTAAGTATTGCATAACTGTGGATTAGACTTTATTATGATATTTATTCACACAAAAATCATCATGTTGCACATAAAAATTCTAACCATAATATTTTTTGGAAGGAGTAATGTGTCAACATTTTCTCTCCAATTTTGCCTTTCAAACACGGAAATCACTAAAGAAATCTGTAAAATCATTGAAAAATTAAGAAAGACCGACTTATAAGCAGGCTAAACATTACTAGGAAACTAGGAATTTATTACGAAATGTTTAACCAATAAAGATCGATAAAACGATACAAAATTAACAAACTACTGAAGTGAATTATTCGAGCTATGGCATGTAGATTATGTCGATAATAACTGGTGAAAAAAAACAACACAAACAAAACAAAACTAAGCCTGAAGTTGGTGGAAAACCCAGGAAAGTTTGCCGGTAGAATTGGAAAGAAATTGTCCATTATGGGTTTCAATAATTCCATCACACAATTGAATTTGATCTCTACTGTCAGTAATAAATGAAATGCAAAATTTGTTTGATTTCAATAGAAAATGTTTTGCGTTCTATTATGATATCGTTATCCTTTATAACCCAGCAGACACTAAGAGAGCTGGGCTGCCACCACTATGTAGCCAGGCTATAGCAATATTTTTTGGCTATTGTGACAGACGTTTTATTGCTTTTAATGCATTGGTTTCCAGGTCTAAAGCTGAAAATAGATATTATTTTTTTATTTTGTCGGATTTCTTCATTGTCATTGATTAAAAAGATTGCAAAATTTTTGCCTTTTTTGCACAGAATCACTGTGCAGAATTATGAAATAAATTAATTTATATTCCTGTGGCATGTACATATGTATATGTTTGTGAGCCATTTTGGCCATATTATTCTATATTGACGTTTATACCGCAAACAATTTTGACAATATTAATTGGTTTAATCAAGATATCGTTTTGATAAAATCAAATTAATTAAATTTTAACTTGTTTTAATTATAATACAATTTAAACAAATTTGTAAACAAAAATAAAGTCACTCTATAAACAATTAAACACTCAAGGGTGGTATATGTTATGGAAATTAATGAATTTTTTTATTTCATTTATTTTTCATTTTATTTTACTGACTTACTGTGTGAAATGATTGAAAGTATAGGTATTAACCCGTTTCAATAACAGTTTCCTTTTCCATTATGTTGTTAATTTTTTGCTGCATATATTTATGTGGTACACATATAATTATAGTTTTAATTAAAAGAAATGAAAAAACTTGTTAATGTTGTTTTATAGTTGATGTTGTTTTGTAGAATTAATCCAAAAGCATAATTAAAAATCAGCAGACTGTATAACATTCATCTTCATATTCAATAACGTTTTTGTTTACAATACACTCTCAGTTTCTCTTACCACCACCTGCTTGCTTATTAACATTTTAGGAGCGAGCAAAGGAAGGGGGGAATCTATTTTTAAACAGTTGATAGCATGTTAGTGGAAAAGAGCTCAAAGTGGTTTATACTTGAAAGCATATATGAAATAAAACTGAATAATAAAGCAAAATTTCTACAGTAAAAGTAATTTTTGTATTGCTTTCATTGCTGCCTCAAACCATTAAACAATTTAACGCTTTAGTCACGTTTCTAATCCAGTGATTCTATTATACTTTTAACCCTTAACGGGAGAATCTTTTCTATAAATACCTTTTTTCTTCTTATTTTCATTGGATGTAGGAAGATTTCTTTAGTGTTTTAGTCAATGCTCCTCAATACATAGCCAATTGAGCTCCATTTTGTCTTTGAGGATTGCATTACATCAGCTAGAATGCATTTAATGTACCACAGGATAACAAATTGAACTGAGTTTTCAGAAAGATTTAAAGGATTTCTTCCATTTTCAATATTCTCCGTAGTTTTGAGACATGATAAGCTGTCGACATTTCTGATATTGCTCGCCAATGATAGGTGAACGGTGTACTTGATGACCCACTTGACAATATCGCGACTAGGACAAGGCCGAAAAGCCTGTGAACTATTCATATAAAAGTAACTCTAAAGTTATCGCTGGCCATTGGAATCTGGCTAAGAACAAAAACTATATTGCCACTGTGCACTGCTGTGCACTGAATTCCATCATGATGAACAGATATCTCAATGAGACAGCAAAACTGTATGATATGCATATCGTATGGGTACCAGTAAACAATGACATTTCAGGTAGCTGCAGAGCGGTTGAACTGGCCAGGCGAGGCATAACCATAGAACTGAAAACCTTCCAGCTTTTAATTGACAATGCAATCGTTGATTCGACAATAAATGGGCGTCTTCGGACAAGGACAGGATGGCATAGAAAATGATTCCAAAAAATGATGGAGGCCGCACATCAAGTCTGTTTAACTCCTTAGAAGCTCACTCAGTATGATCGGGTTTATTACAGGGCATTGCATTATGCAAACAAGGCGCATTAGTCTTGGATATCTTGATAATGATTTCTATAGAAGCTGTAGGGATGAGGAAAAGACAGTTCTTAACCTACTCGGTACATGGGCACGCATGCAAGGTACATTGGTATTGTATACCTTGATGACTGCAGAAGATGCAGGACATTCACCTACTGCGTACTAGCATATAGTACGTAGTACTATATACCCATACTACGTTAGAGAAGAAGAAGGCATCTTAGTACCATTGATAGTCTGAATCGCGTTGGTTTCGGAAATAGGCGATAATGGAACATCACAAAGGAAACTACGCAACATAAGAGCGTCCATCCAACCGATTTGGATGGACAACCAGCGCTACCCACCTACCTACCGAAATGGTCGACGAGGAACACTCTTCGAACACTTCTAAAAATTGCAATATGCCTATGAGATATGTCTCATAAGTCAAGTTGCAAGACATATACAAGAAAATGCGTAAAATATGAAGTATTATGGGATAAATGCAGCCGCTGTGGTGTACTGTCTTGGTAGATCCCAGCTCAATCATCTCGAACAAAAAGAAGAATGAAGCAAATAACTCTTCGTGACTTCTTCGCAGAGGTCTTTTGGCAAAAAGTCTGAAAGTACAATAAAATTGCCATGAAAGTTTCTTAAATCTACCGTTCGGAATCGGCATTGAACATTCCGTTCCACCGCTCATGTATACAATTAACACTCACAACAGGAGTAGTTCCTGACTAAATGATTGTAATGATCAATTAAGGAAGGAAGTTATGGGATGAATATTTTAAAATCCAATTAAAATTATAAGTTCTTCCAAACTTTGAAATGGAATGGTTAAATATTAATTTACACAAAGCATGAGAACAGCATCAGTGGCGTATGGGTTAACAAAAATTTCAATAATCTTTGCTGAGTAAGAATTAGAAAAAAATTTCTACGTATACATATATTCCATTACTATATGCAAGCTCAAGCCATAAACTTATAGTAGTAGTGGTAGTAGTATTTCTCTAACATTTTGATATTCCGGCACGCTGCATTAGTTTCATAAGCTTATCGCTATACATGCTAACATATGAATATACTTTTACCACCTGGCACTTTATTTTATGGCTCATATGCTCATGATACTGATGCTTTATGAACTGTGTGGCCCAGACACAAGTCAAAAACTTATGCTTGTTTTCGACAAAAACTGTTTAAAACTGAAATGTATGGCACTTGTATTCGTGCAATTGTTGTGTGTGTGTGTGAAGGAAAATATTTTTTAATTTCACTTTTTTTTTTTATTTAATATTTCAGCTAGAAACTTAAATTTAATGTTTGGCTGTTAGAAGTGTGACACATGTTTATGATGCTGCTAATGAATTGCAGCATTAGAAAATATACAGAGAGAATGTGACAAAGTTTAATACTCTATTGTACTGTGCTGTACTGTATACATGTTTGTGAAGTTTTCAAGTTTGTGCAGAAAATGTGACAATTTATTCTTGTGTGAAATTATATTTTGAAGGAATTGAAGAAAAGACGTTCTAATATTGTAATGTGCATATATTGGGTAGAAGGAACAATAGATTTAAGATACAATTTTATTTCATAGAAATCAATAATATTATTCTACACTCAGAGTTATATAAAATTGATTAAATATTTAATTCATGCACTTGACTATATTCTGTTATGCAATAAATACCGCCATGTTAATTTAGTTTCTTGTAGCCTGTAGTAGACTGAAAACACTTTGTTACCACAAAATATATTGATTAACTAAAAATAATCCTTTAACTCTTTGTGTTAAGTATGTTTGTCAGACCAATACGAGTATACTCCAATCCAATGAATTACTGGAACATTTTTCTCTGAGAATGATTAAGTATACCTTCTTTAAAACTTGTATATTTTAGAACATTAGTTAGTTCTTTATTTATGTTAATAAATAGTAATATAGGGTGGGCCATCTATCGGTTTAAATTTGAACCATCGGTTATTTCTCTCACAAAATTCAGTATGTTATCTCCACTGAACATAATGAATTGATTTACGCTTAAGCAACGTTATAATTTATTGGGCCAACGAAAAACTGCACGATGATGTCGATTTTGTAAAAAGCAATCATCTTTGCATATGAAGCTCATTTTCGTCTTGGTGGGTACGTTAATAACCAAAATTGCTGTATTGTGGGGCTCAGAAAACCAACACGTGTTCTTACAGAAGTTAATGCACCCATTACGAGTGACTGTTTGGACGGCGCAACCATTACGGTCACTGAAGGCACCTATCGCACCATGATAACCACACGTTCTTCATGGCATTGATGTAAACGATGTTTGGTTTCAACAGGATAGTGCAACTTGCTCCACATCTCATGCCACAATCGATTTATTGTATCAAACATTTGATGTGCGTTCAGTTAGGCGAACTGGTGATGTCAATTAGTCGCCAGGAAGCAGAGATTTGACACCGTTGAAATATTTTATGTAAGTGGTCAAAGAAATGTGGTATGCGTACTAACCGGAGACAATTGAGCAATTGAAGGCCAGTATTCGGGATGACATTGCCTCTTTCAAATCGAAAATTGATCCGATCGAATGAAGTAGTGCGAGGCCAGCCACATCAACTATACGAATGAAATAATATTCCATTACTAACCGGAACAATTTTACTTCACAGTAAAACATTTTTAAATTTACACTTTTAAATGGCCCACCCCATATTGACTCATATTATACTCATGTTTAATATGTAAAATTCATAATGACAAGTACTACACGTACATATGTACATGATATCTAATTCCATTAGTTTCATACATGACAAAATCTGAGAATTTTTATTGCATACTTTTTCGAGTAACTATTCTGATATGTATATGTAATATGGTGCGTATGAGTAATATATTTCAAATTTAAATAAATAGAAAGAATAACACAGTATACAAGCTATGATATGACAATTCTAATGGATTTTTTAAAAATTTAAAATTTTTCGTGATATCCTAACCTAAAAGTAAATACGAAAAACCACAATTCTACGCTATATTCTAGTGGCTACTACATCATTGCCATTGAATTATTTTATATGGGACGCCGTTAAAGAAAAGTGTTATGCCCTCAAACCAGACGCAATTGAGAATTTGAAAGCCATTGCCGAGATACGACCGCAGACTATCGAAAAACTACATGAAAATTGTTCATATTGTTCATTTGAAATTTAGTTTATATATCTGTCTGCTCAGATTTTTATATAAAAATTGACAAAAATGAGAGTAAAATATATCTAGATTAGAATAGTTCACATGAGCATCCCACTATAAGGATTCAGTTAATTTAGAGATGAGCCGCTGTGATACCTTTAGAGGGATCAAGACCGATTCAGATCGAAATTACTACCAAGATATACTTCTTAATGGTCCGTTTACGTAAGGCGAACGATTTTACGTGTTCTTCTGTTTATACTGAGTGTTTTTGACGCGAGACCGCGGTTCAAACACTATGTAAGACATATCCTACTACATATCAGATACATCAACAGATTTCTGAAAAAACTATTAGAGTAAATAAAAATTGTCATGCAAAGTTCCGAAAAAAAACTGTCGTTCGTGGTAAGCTTTAACTGTTGGTCCCGCCTCTCATATGCAAGAATAACACACACAACATAAGTGATGTAAGCAGCTAGGTCGTAATGCTGGTTGAAATGTTGTATAGACCAATTAGGTATAACACATAGTATAGCATCTCCATCCATTACACCCTGTGTAATTGAGTTATTATGCATAGACTCTTTAAGGTCGTAAAAAACACCAAATTAAAAACATTTTGTTTCTGAAAATAATTTGCATATTTTCGATTTTGTTTTGTTGTTTTGCTTAAACCTAAACCATTTTGTCACGTCAACATTATCCACGAAATGCTTCTAAAATTTCAAAAATAAATTTTCTTTACAACAAAGGCAAGCAATGAATGAATTTCAAGGTGTTAAAATTTGTTTGTTTAAAATTTAAAAAGAAAAAAAAACATGCTGATTAATAATAAACATTATCACACCCGAAAAATTCACTTTAAACACTATTTGTTGCCCTTTTTCAGTTTTTTTTGTCTCCCATAAGAAAACCCATCAAACAAGCGCAAAATTATAGCACAGTTTTATTTTCTCTAATACAACAATTACATTAATTCCAAGCACGTTTGTATTGGATTTACAGCAAAACATAAAAAAACAGAAAAAAATAAAGTTTCGAAAGCAAAAACTGATTATAAATTCATCTCAAGTAGGATTATTTGCAAAGAATGAAAAAAAAAATCGTAAAAATTTCGTGTTGTTTTGCTGGCAACACACACAACACCTTTACAACAACACCCAAATCACAATCAGGAAAACAACAGAAAATTCAATCTACCGAACCATTCAAGGTAAAGAATCTTCAAAATGTTATAAAATATGTGGAGACGGGAGAGTGATATTATTTTGATGGATTTTCTACGTAAAAGATTTTTATCATGAAAAATGTGTCACAGGTAGTGATTACGGTATGGACTGACGCATTGAATTTAAACATTCTCTTGCCCTTTAATTTTTACATTCGAACACCTTTGGCGGTAGGGGACAAGTAGAGAAAAAAAATGTTTTTCAATTTGCTTCACTGCCACTCATTGCAATAACAATTGGCTAAAGCGAGATGAAGTAAAATAATGAGCCATCTAAGCCTATCACAATATAACTTGATTAGTTTGAAACTCACGTAACCATGAAATAAACAAAAGGCGAAATCCTCAGAGAAAGAAGAAAATGAGGTATGTAGGTGATAGTCGTCATCACATACAAAAAAAAACAACACTTTTTAAATATTGGCAGTAATTGATTTATGTTCTCTAGAAATGCGGCAGTGAAAACAAAATGAAAAAGAAGAAGAGAAGAATTCACAAGAACGGAAATTAATGATGAATGGGTTGGGTAATAAAATGCACGGTAATGTTGTAGAATATTTGAGAATTAAATTTTAATTTGATGATGTCAGAAATTTGAGGAAAAAAACTGATTTTTAGAATTTTATGTATTTGACCAGAAAATAAAAACAGAAATTATAGTCCCTGGTTGGTCTCAGTCTTTACTGAATAATTGTTCGAGGGCTTCAATAATTTTCTTAAATCTTGTAGACTTTTGCGGAAGTAGGAAAACGGGAGAATTTATATTTTCAAGAGAAAATATGTAACACGTATGAAACCGTTCATCTTATAAAAACAGAGAATCAAACTTTATTTGAAGGGAATGATCATAAAGCATTATTTTTTGTGAAACAAAAACTTTCATTTGGAACTATGCAAATATTTGTTCAATTAATTACGTTGTGAATGTAGATGTGCGTCATGCATGTGCAGTTAAGGTACCTACAATACTTAAAAAACTTTCAATTGACCTGAACGGAGACTTATTAAAATGTTCTGGCAACTCAGTTGCAAATGCAACTAAAATATTTCCACTGATAACTTATTAGTGCTGTTTCTATATAGGCTCTAGAACCGTTGGCCATTGACCCTAATTTCCATCGAAACTCCATTTTCAGCGATGAGACCCATTTCTGGACGAATTTGTATCTGAACAATCAAAATTGTGGAATTTTGGACGATAACAATACACATGACGTCCAAAAAAATGGTATCATTTTCTGACAGTCGATATAATCGTTTCATATTTCTTTGAGAACGACGTTCACCACATCAACGGCGAACACTACTTTACAGCTTCATCTATGGCGGTAATTACAGCAAAAAATTTTTTAGCAGCTTGTTTTAAATGTGGTCAGCACGTTCACTGGCGAATCATACAATAATAATGAGTGTGCTTACCTTGACGCAATAACCCTACGCATATTCTCCTGTATTCAAAATAAGTTTCATTTATTACTAACAGGATATGTGACTTTTGGAGTTGAGATCTTTGTTAATAATTACGGCGTACACGTATTAGATTTTGATGAGTTTATATTCTCCCATTGAAGTCGCCTTAGTCTAATAGGTAGTGGGTTGGCTTATTAGACCTGAGGCCTCTGGTCACACCCCTGGACCGACATCTCCAACAAAACGAAATACGAAAAAATATTCCTCAGGTGACTTCGTCGCAGCAGATTTCTGATAAAAACTCTGAGAATAAAAAAATTACAACGAAAAGTTTCTCAAAAATCAGTAGTTCAGAGTCGACTTTAAACTGTAGATCCCGCCACTCATGTATAAAATTAACACACAGAGCATGAGTGGTGTGAGAAGCTAATCCTGAATGAAGTATGTATGTGCACATTCTATGTATCAAGTATGTTTGTGTATATTGCCCCAAGCAATTTTACTCTTTATTCCAAATTAAAAAAAATTCTAACTGTTTGGCTATTGCCAGATTTCCATTAATTGAAGCAACTTTATAGACTATAATGTGTTCGTTAAGACACTAATTGCCATCCACGAAATTGCTTTTCCAGTAAATCGTGTTAGTGATTATGAATTTCGTTTTGAGCAATTTCACCAGCTTATTATAAACATGACACTTTTGGAATCAAATACAGAGCATGAACTTGGCCACGTGAATACACTACAATGTCTTCCAAGATTGGCTGAATCGGAGTATAATCTGTATTGGAATGGAACCTTTTAGGTGTGCCCTGGTAATCAGTATATTTAGGTGTACTTTTTCTCAAGTATTCTTGATGAAACCTGAAATTGACTCCTTGAAAATGGCAATTTTTACACAAAAATCCAAATTTTAACAACTTTCTAAGAAAAAATGTGTTCCACAGTTGGCCGAATGCGGACAAAATCCATATAGGAACGAAAACTTTAGTTTACGCTTGGCAGACTACCACTATTTATGTATTGTCGAAAGGTCATTTGAAGGGATCTGAAGTTGACTCCATGAAAATTAAAATTTTTATTCAAAAAATAGATTACAACAAAAGCTTCTCAGAGAGAAGTGTTCAGCGATTGATTGAATGCGGCTATAATCTGTATATGAATGAATCTCCTGGAAGTAAATATCGTATTACCCCTTCTCGTGTAGTCACTAAGTGTTGTTTGAAGGGATCTATATGAAAAGTGCAATTCTTAGGCAAAAACTAGATTTATATAAAATTTTCTCAGACAAAAAGTGTTCAACGAAATGATTGGAACCAAATATAACCTACATTGGAATGGAAGCTTCCAGTGTTGTCCTGTAAGGCCAATTGTTACGTTTTTAACTTTTAAAAACGTTTGAAATATGAGCTCGTAGATTGCAAATAAAAATAAAAATAAATTTATGTTCCTTTTTAATTGAATTCTTTATTGTTCGCACATTTCTGTTTGCCGCTGTTCACAACTTGATGTAAACAACAAGAATTTGCTTTGTTTTCTATCCTTCTCTACACTCTTTTGCGTAAACACTAACAATTGTTCGACAGATTTTTATAATGGAGTTTTTCAAACCACGATTATTATCTTAACATACAACGTGTCTTCACACAAGACTGACTGAATTTTTACTAACCCTACCGACCCTAAATTATATGTTATATACAATACAAATTTCTGTTTTAACTTATTTATTTTCATTCTACTGAAGAATTTACTGATTATGGGCTCCATATTTAATTCAGATGTTAATTATGCTGCTCCAAACATAGCGTATCAGAGTTCATTACATGATAATAAAAAGAAAATTTTAATTGACAATCATACTGAATTTCAATTGCTAAGTGATTAGAACGCGTTTGCAATAATTATGCATGAATTTGGGACTGTTGTTACAAGCATTTACCACCGTCACGACTTTACTGTCTCTGTTTTGGGACATTTGATCGTTACTTTTATTCATTTAGAAATATTCCATTCCATTACCCTATTAATTAAGACATTGACATTAAATTCAATTTTAATAGCCAATAATTTACTGTGTGTACTCCAGGCAATCTTCGTAATCCACTTTTTGCCACATGGAAAATACAATTTTTACTGCAAATATTTTACTGTATTGTCAACATGTTCGGTATGATGATGTAGATGGTGATGATGATGGTGAATACATTGATTATAATACATGGCTGTTGATGCTATTGAAAATATAAAAAAAGGAGAAAAAGAAAAGAAAAATTTACTGTTGAAACCCCAATATCTTAAAATAAAAAACTCGGAATAAAGAACATTTATTTTGTTTTCATACTCTAGTCATCAGATAAAGTGTCACGTATATGTCAAATTTTTATTGCTATCGAGGGATATGTTGACTACAAAACAGTAACAGTAACAGCAGCATTACTCATGCTCGTACATCAGCAACAGCAGCAGTAATGGCAAATGAAAGTGTCACACTGATGATGATGTTGCTGGGGACAACCTCATTGGCAATGCCAATAACTCTGGCAATCGTACGCAGTACGGTAATGTAAAGCATGTTCGTCTAAAAAAAAACATCAAAAAATAAAATAAAAAAATAAAGCCAAAGAAAAAAGAAATTATTGTTAAAACGTATGTATCAATAAAATTTATTATTTATAACTGTAATATAAAAGACAGGACAAAACGTTACAGCTCTACGCTTACATTTTCTCTCCCTCATACAATTTTGTATAAAATGTACTGTAAAAACCCAAAGATATCGTAATGCAAATAATATGGCAGACTTTTTAAGAAAACGAAAGTGAAAAACCATTTCACCTTAATTAAAAATGACAATTTTATTTTGCGTTTTTCTTTTCGATTTCTTGACAGCTTCTGCCAGCCAAGCCATATTTGTATCGATATTTTCCTCATGTCTTATTTCGCCTTGGGATAATTTTCTTCGAAAAAAATAAAAAAGAAAAATATGGGAAACATTTTCTTTTTTAATTTTAATTTCCATGGAGGCTATTAAATTGATGTCTTCCATTTTACAAATTAACATCGGCATGAATATTTAATGAAGAAGCCTTTATGAGTGTAATTTAAAACAAAATATTGTATTTTTTTGTATTTAATTGGAAAGAGCTTTTCCAATAAATTCCATTGATCTCTTGTGTGTAAGAAAATTTTTAATGTTCACGTACAAATTTTTAAGTAGATTACAAATGGAAGTGGCGCATTGGTAGCTTATACTAAGTTAGACAGGAGTATGCTTAATTGGCCAGTACTCTAACTTCTCTAGTTTTTACACCCTTCTCTGTTAATCGGGTGTATACATTCAAATATACTGTATCCCAGAGTTTAATACATCAGAAAAGAAAGAGTTGTCCAATACTTTGGAAAATTAAAATGCTTCCTTTCTCCTCCAAATAATTATTTCAACATAGGGAATAGATAAAAGCAACAGGGTACAGCTTAAGTTGGTGTAATTCTTGGAAAATATCATGTCTATCCTTCCTATCTTTTACTTGAAATAAAACTAAGACAAAATTTTTATTCATTTCAAAGGCGTTTGATGCCATTACTTGTGGAATGCAACATATTTCTATTGTCCACCAAGTCTTCTATGTCCATTTTTCCATGACTCTGTGGCTTATTATCAAACGGTACAACCGCAATGGAAGAAAACTCTACAGGAAAAATTTAATGGAGTCAAATCACAAAATCTAGGTGGCCAGTTCACAACAACACCATGATAACCGATGTATCCACTCTTCATGGTATTGATGTGAAAGATGTTTGGCTTCAACAGGATGATGGAACTTGTCACACATCTCATGCCACAATCGATTTATTACATCAAACGTTTGAGATCCGTTTAGTTGGGCGAAATGGTGACGTCAATTTGGCCGCTAAGAAGCTGCAATTTGACACCGTTGGTCTATTTTGTGTGGTACTTCGCTAAACAAAAGTGACAATTGAGCATTTGAAGATCAAAATTCGTGATGCCATGGCCGAGAACGATCCCATACACTCGAAAAAGTGCACGAAAATTGGTCCAAACGAATGAGATATTGTGAGACTAGCCACGGCAACCATATGAATGAAATAATATTCCATTTATAACCGGAACAATTGTACTTCGCAACAAAAAAATAAATTTTACAAAATTTCAAACAGATTTCGTTTTATTGCATTTTTAAATTTAAACTTTTTAATGGCCCACCCGTTATTGACTCACATTATGCTCATATATAATATGTAAAATTCATAATGACAAATATAGTACATATGTGACGTATGAGTGATATCTAATTCCATTAGTTTCATGTATGACAAAATCAAAGAATTTTTATTGCATACTTTTCCTAGTAACTACTCCGGTACGTATAATATGGTGCGTATGAGTAATATATTTCAAATTCAATTAAATAAGGAGTATACCACAGTACACCCAAACCTTTTTTTACACGGTAGATGCGTTCCAGTGGATACCGTGTAAAAAAAAAGCGCGTAAAAAAAGACAAATATTATGTATGTATGTAAGTGTATAAACAAACTGAAAAGATATACACAGGATTGATGCAGCAGCCTACATATGCCTATAAAATTGAATAACTTTATAAAAACGCAAGCGCACTCTCTTTTGCTGGGTTGTCTCAATATCAGTCTCGTCAGTAGGAATACTTATTACTTCTACTTCTTCAGAAGCTGCTTCTGGCGCTGGTTTATTTCTTTTAACAGCAAATTCTGTTATAGTGCGTTGTGATCCAAATTTGGAAAGCTCTTTATAGAGCTCTCTGTATCTAGTCATACATGTTTGCAGGTCTGATTGAAATTTCACAGCTCTTTCAATTATGTTATCACATGTCAAAAAAAACCGTGTTATTTCAAATTCGCGTTAAAAAAAAACCGTGTAAAAACAGGTTTGGGTGTATACAAGTTCTGATATGACAATTTTAAAGGATTTTTAATGAAATTTAAAATTTTTCGAGATATCCTAACCCAAAACGAAATACAATAAACCACAATTCTAGGCTATATTATAGTGGATACTATATCATCGCTGAACTATTTTATGTGGAACGCCGTTAAAGAAAAGTTTTATGCCGACAAACCAGACACAATTGAACATTTGAAGGTCAACATTAATGATACCATTGCCGAGAACAATAAAATAAATTTGGCAAAAATTCAAATTGTTTTTGTTTTATTGAAGTTTTAAATTTTAACATTTAAATGGCTCTTCCTATATGAGAAGCTAGGCCGTCATCCTGACTGAAGGGTTGTAATGGCCAGTTATGTACATACATAAGTACATACATAATTGGCCATTACAACCCCTCAGTCAGGATTACGGCCTAGCTTCTCTGTATGTTAGTTCACAGGTTTGATGATAAGTTCTGTAAATACTAAATTACCTTATTTAGACATGGACCAGTTCGTTGTTATTCCATTTTTACCGTAAGAAAGCTCCTAATATTAACAATTATCTTGTAAATATACTAGAGTACTCAAATTCTAAGGAGTTACCAAGGGTCACCAATGAATTGCTTATACAAATACGAAATGAGAATTTTTCCGATTAAGAACTTGTCCTTCATTTGTTTTGCAATTTTAAACATTTAATCGACAATTTACTTCTACAACAACATATAGAAAGTAATTACATTTTGAATGTTCTATGATCGCTTGAATCTTTTCTCTTTCTTAGTAACTTATTCATGAGCACATATTTTTTTCTGTTTTTAATAAAAACCTTTTATTATCCCTTAAAATATTTACATTCTTATTCATGACTCTTTATTCTTGTAAAATAATGCAAATGAAAGCAATTTTGTAAAAGAGGAAAAAGAGAGAAAGAGAGAAAAAAGAGAAACTCAGTCTAATGACTTCATTAATGAAGATTTTTTGCAATAAAAATAAAGAAAAATATGCTGCTGCTCTAAAAAAGAAAAAAAAAGTAATACGATATGAAAAATAATTTCTTATCAAAGCATTCGGTCGCAAACATTAGTAACATCTAATGACTTGGCTGGTAATTTACTAATTTTTTCTTCTTTTTTTTTTGTGTGTAGTATTTTGCAGAGTATATTATATACATATAAATGTGGGTGTAAATGTGTGTGCATTTGCAAGTCTATTGGATTTCATATCCCTTACATATAGTATAAGCCATAGTTTTATTTCGACTGCGTCTCTAAATACCGCGGTTAATTGTTTTATTTGATATTGTAAAACTGCTTCTCATTTCCTTTGCTTTCCATTATCCTATGCTATCCTTTGCTTTGCTTGTGTTACAATAACTGGCAACGAGCCAAAAACCCTTTTGGCAATTGTTACAATTTCGTTTTCGTTTAGTGTTACACCAATGTCTCAACCATTCTGGCATTCTGACCAACAACAAACAAGCCGACCAGCTAACAGTGAAGCCGACATTTGTATCCAACAGCCAGCCTGACTCAGCCATGTACACTTCATGATGATGGTGTGACTGTTACTGCTTGGATCAGTGGTATTCATGTTCTACTTTTAAGGCTACACTTTCTTCTTCTTTTTTCATTTTCATTTGCCATTTTCATTTTCGTTTTCATTTTAGTTTAATTGTCTTCTGTCTTCTGTCCATTTCTTTTTCTTTTTTCTTTTCCGTCTGTGCTTCTTAGTTGCACCAGCGGGTGTATGGTATACGGCTTTTATTTCTGAAACATTTTCCCAATGCGCGGGGCGGCTTGACATGTATCAAATGACACACCAGTTTAGTGGTTTTAGTTTGGGGAGTTACATCACTTGATGTTGAATTAATACGGTTTGTGTATGTGTGAGCGTGTACGTCTTTTTTTTTTTAAATGTAACACTTGTTTATATTTGTTACCAGAAGACAGTAAAACGTTAAACGAATATAGGGCGTGAACTAATTATAATTTGTTTTCAATTTTAAATGAAAGAACAACAAAACGTCATGAAAGTTAAACATTTTGAAAACATTGTCATGAAGTTTTAATAAAGCCATGGTATCGCACAATATTCAAGATTTAATTTATTTTTGAATTTCTAATTTCATTTAACGACACTACTTGGTTTGTAGAGATAAGGAAATTAAATTTTCAAAATATTTGTAATTAAATAATGCAAATAAAAATATGTAATATAAAAAGTAATTAATTGTATAATATATTAATAACTTACGCGAGTATTTTGGGTGTAATAATGCTAATCCAGTCAAGATTTGTTACCCTAAAGTTGGCTTAAGAAAGGCTATGATCTCTATATCTGCTGTGGGTAGAAAATAATATTTCTTGGCAGTAAGATACAGAAAAAAATTCTGTAGTAAACCTTACAAAAATATAGTATGACTCCATATTTCATAATAGATTTCTAGTCTGATGAACTCATAGAAGCAAAAATCAAAAAATTTTCTAAAAATTGAGTGCCGAAATTGGAGAATCATTACTATGCCATCAACAACTAGTTACAGCCTGAGAGAACTTTTTGTTGATTACATTAATGCACTGCGAATCATTATGAACCAGACTGTTGAATACTGTAGACCCCTGTACCTGTGCTTAATTGATTTTAAAAGAGCCTTCGGTATCAGTAGACACGATGTAATGAATATCGTACATTAGTGTAGAATAGTATCAACTAAAATGATCTGATCATACTGCCCCCGCTGCTTTTAGTCATACCTGGTCTCTTTTAAAACACCTTCAAGATTATGGTACCGTTCTACTGAAGTTTAAAAAAAAAATACCATAGTCTAGCGTTGGCGACAGTTCAAACCCCAGGTCAGAAGACTTCAACAAATCAAATATAAAAAAATATTCCTTCGGCGACTTCCTCTCAGCAGATTTCTGCCAAAAACTCTGAGAACAATTAGAAATTGTCATGTAAAGTTCCAAAAAAAATTAGAGTTCGGAGTCGATACACCAACATAAGTGGTGTGAGAAGCTAGTTTGTAATCCTGACTGAAGGATTGTAATGACCAATCATGTGTGTATATATGTATTACCCCACGGCGTCACATGCCTGTATACTATAACAGGAAGCAACTCATTGGGCAAATATGCGAAAGAGTGTATTGTCACTATTCTCATTGCTTTTATGGAAACCTCTCTAAGATTATGGTTCTGCTCTATTCAAATTAACCTTTTCACCTCCATTGTATATAGTGCTTTTTCCAACGGCTATTATTTTATCTCTTTCGCGTACTGTCAGCCATTTCTAATCCATTACCATACCTCGTATTTTCTTAAATGTTTATGGGTTAGGGAAATCTACTCGTCGACCACTATTCTCATTCTCCACAAAATATTTAATATTAGACATGTCCTTCAAATAAAATTAACACCGGTTGGTGTTGGTGGAACTGAGGACTTTAAATAGAAATATTGTGTTACACAATGACCAATTTTTTCAGATGTTGGATGCTTACAAGAGCTAACAGAACTTTTTGAGTTTAAGCACGGTTAGAAATATTAATTTTTGGCTCAAAATTCAAACGAGCTTTATTAAACCAAACCATAATCTAATTCTAAGGATTTTAAATGTTCATCATTAAATGCGATCTGTAGAGGCCTATAATCTGGTGGTTATGGTGGATGCATTAAAAAAGTTCCCAGTGAAGTTCCCTTCATTTGATGTGGGTTTTAAAAATACTATGTGTAGTCGGGCATTGTCTTGATAGAATGCAACACCTTTTCTGTTTCTCTTTCTTGAGAATAGAGATCGGAATCAATTATTTGAACTGGTTGTAGAAACTGCTAAAAACAAAGAAACACACAGCTTTATCTGTCTTTGCCAAAGTCCGCGCTAGCTTCACCGTGCTTCACATGAATTGTTTTTGGACAATATTATCGTCGGGTGTGAACTATCTTTCGTAGTTCGTAATTATTCGTTTAAGAAATTTTCGATTTCTGCTATTGAATCTCAAATGGATTCTGGTCCATTAAATCTTTTATGTGACATCCAAATTCGAGCTGCTGTGTACCTAACTTTTTGAAAATAATAGTTTTGTCATGAAGGCGTACTTCCCCAGTAATTTTCACATTACTAATGTGTCGTTATTTTTCACTTTTTTCGATGACCAAAGCGAAGTGGATCATTCTGATCGAAATTATCAGATCGATTAGGTTCCAGTTTCCCACATCAAAGTAAAGCTTAATGAAAAATTTTGAAATTTCATAGTGCAGTTAGTGGAACTATAGGTATTACACTATCGGAGGTATTTACTCAAAATTTTTAATCAAAATTTCTTGATTCTATACGAACGATAGGGTTTCAATTAAACATAACCTTGTCTAGTGTAAATGGCCTTGCTTGCCCCCAGCTACTAGCTATTCTGTTCGTTAAAATGGGGCCATAAACCTTTAGTCAAACCCAATTTCCCACACCACCCACGATGTATGCGCAAATTTTATGCATGAGTGGCAGTATAAACAGGCAATTAGCAAGCAAAATCTGAGAATCTGTCTTGTAAAACACAGATGTCGTCTGCGTAATTAATGCTGTTTATATTACTTTACATTGCCTATTTAAAAAAACGTGGCCAAGACTATCTAAAGCCAAATATTACATGCTGTCTTGTTTATTATATTGGCTATACTTTTAAAGATAAACTTTGAACTTTAAGATTTAAGGAAATGACTTTCCGGAATTCATTTAATATTTTTGACCTCTTCCTTTGTAGCAGCATAAAATCAACATAAATTTTATCTTTTAATTGAAAATTTCGACACTTTTCAGCATGACTGCATTAAACGCAAAAAACAAACAAGAAACAAGTAACATTTTATTATGTACGTTACACACACTGATGCATACATACATAAGGATTTTAACACTGTAAGTGCTGGCATATTCTTATATTCACGCACACTTGTGTTTTCGCTCTCTCCTCTCTCTCACTCTCTCAGAGACACATTCTTTTAAATAAACACTTAAAAGAGGCTCATAAAGAATGGTTGTTTGTTCAACCTTGTAAATGTTTATTGTTTTTAGTAACTGTTTACCACAAGCATAAAAGTATACATATATATGTATATATATATGTATACATGCAAAAGCAAAGAAATACTTTCTCACTCTTTCAAAAGTAATGCATGTTTTGTTTATTGTATATATATTTGTTGTTGTTGTTGTTATTTTTTGTTTTGTTTTCGTTGCTACTTCATGATTATTTTCTTGACTTTTCTTCTACCCTGTCTGGGCTGTAGGCATTAAAGAAAATTCCAGTCCCGAGTATGAGCACAGAACAGAAGTTGGTGAATACAATAAGAATGTAAGCAATGTAATGTTTATAAGTGTTACTAAGTATGCGTGTGTGTGGTGTAGTGAGTGTAAAAGAGGAAAGAGAGAGAGAGAGAGCGCGAGAGAAAAATAAAGTGTAATGCAATGCATTGAAGGCAATTTGTTTATAAGAAGCAAATAAAAACCACACAATAAATTTATTGTAGCAGCATTAAATCATGGCTTGTGTATGAATCCCATTTTGTAAGTGCGTGTGCTTGTATGCTATACTGTGCAAGTGTTGTTAATATCCTGTTAATGGCTCTGGTAATATTAATGTTGACTTAAAATGCTATTCTTCTCCATTTTTCGTTTGGGTTTTTTATTATTATTTTTTTCATATTTTTTTTTTTTGTGTATTTCATTCGTTTTATTTTATTTTTTTTTTTGTTATTCGTGCTGTGGTAATAAAGAGTTTTTTTTATATTCAGCCGGATATTTATCACATTTAGACTAAAGATTATAATGCTTTAAGTTACGGTCATATCGATTAATGTTTCCTCTTTATGTATTTGCAAAAACGTATCTTAAATTATCATCTTCAGAAGGCATTTTCGTAATGCCACGACAGTTAAGTGTGATAGTGGAAATTTAAAATTCAGCAAAATTGTCGAAATGATTTCCAAATTAAATGGTCTTAAAGGAATACTGAGCTTACTCAGAGCGTGTGAAGTAGGAAACTGCAAATTTACTTTAAGCGCTTCTAAATTGTAACAATGTTTAGTATTTCTCATATGAAATTTAAAGTGAAAACAGATATAACGATGCAGAATTCAATATACATATGAAGGCTGAAACTTCACAGTAGAAGTGAACAGTAAAATTGCAAAAGGTAGTTAGATTACTGTCTATAACAATGATATGAGCTCATATCAATAATTTACTGAGCTTACGGATATGACAGGAATAATAAATTCAACACAAATAGAAGTTGCAAATGTTCAGGCTATCTGAGAAGGTAATAAACAAATACCAGACCCATACAGATGCATACTTATTTTTGGTCTTTTCCAAAAAATTACTCATATGGGTCTCAAATATTGTCGGCATAATCTACATAGCAGAAGAAACAAAGCAGCAGGCGAAGATGGAATACCCCCGCAGTAATTCTGTAGGTGGACATCGAAACTACAGCAAGACTTTTATGGCCTCATAACGCAACGCCCTGGTAGGAACAAAGGCTGCCTCCAACCTGCAAGAAAGGCATTCAAGAAAGTTATCAAAAAGCGGTGACTTGAAAGAATACAACAAGAGGAAAGGAATAACTCTGTTTAACGCCATACAACATTTTTGGCGATAATAATACAGGCAAGGATTCGAGATTAAATTTAAGACCAATTCCGAAACGAACAGGTTTTCGGATAAACAGAGCTGCGTAGATCAGGCAAATATCTTACGGATTATTATTGAACAATCTTTGGAATGACGTACTCCCCTGTATGTACTGTTTTGTCGATTTTAAGAAAGCCTTCGACACCATCAAATGAACTGCATTGAGTAATAAAGAAGTACCCCAGAAAATAGTCAAAATAATTAGAAGCTATGTACGAGAATGCAGACCTCTTAGTACTTCACAACAGCAACATCAGACAACCGTTTCAAATAAACGTTGGAGTCAAGCAAGGATGCCCACTCTCACTTCTGTTATTTACCATCATGCTGGATGAAATCATGAGCGATGTCTGTTAAAAGAGAAGGGGAATAACATGGAGCCTCTCACGCCGACTCGAGGATTTGGATAACGCAGATGATATTTGTCTTCTCTCGCACAAGGTCTCCAACATGCAGTCAAAACTCGAACACCTAGAAAGATTGGCTCGCAATGTTGGACTTGAGATAAATATCAAGAAAACCAAAGTCATGAGAATTAATAACACTAGACAGAAAACATCATGCTATAGGGCCAAATAGTCGAGTATATCGATAGCTTCCGTTATCTAGGCAGTACTATGACAACAAACGGCGGCGCAGAAACGGACGTAGATAACAGACTCAATAGAATGAGAGCAGCATTCGGGCGACTGCATTCCGTATGGAGTAGCTCATGTATATATATATCTAGGAGTACCAAGCTAAGAATATTCAACGCTTGTGTAAAGTCAACAAGCGAAACTTGGCTCATATCTAACACCATCACGCAAAAACTTCAGATATTCATCGACAAATTCCTAGGAGGAAACCCTATCAGATCAAAAAGAAATAATGGGAGTGGATCGGCCATACATATATTGAGAAAGAAGCCCGACAGATGGAGATGCTTTGTGGAAGCCATATGCTTCCATGGGGAAAAAAAACCTACATCGCATGTGAAACAATTTTAACTGTAGACACCCTTTCTGAAATTACTGACGTGCTAGCAATAAATGCATGTATTATCTCCTCCTTCTTAGACATACAGCTCCGTTAGTAGGTATTCGCTGGAATGCCGACTTTATAAGCAAGTCTTGCAATAAGACAGTGGCCATGCCAGTTAAGAACAGAAGTGAAGTAGTTTTATTCTTATCCACACAAACTCATCAGGATCTAAGAATACCTTACTGCTGTCAACAAAGTTTCGCTTTCTTCTAAAATGCACGAAAAAATCTTATCTAACTAACAGGATACCCATGCCCTGTAAAATATCGGAAATCGAAAATGCATCCTGCCCCTAGCCAGTACACCAAAGATTTTCGATTTTAAGACTTACTTTCAAATGATCTGAAAATTTGCTATGAATTCCTCGGTACTTATGTACTGGATGTCCGCTTAAATTAATAAATTTCAGGGGAAAAGCCAGTAACCCAACAGGTCTTGCGCCACTTTCTAAATGGCCGTGATCTTCGCCTGGAAATCACTTCAGGTAGCCTATATGAAAGTTTATGGTTATATCAGAACTCTTGATAAATAAACCACAGTTCAGTAAGTCAAGCAGTTTGAAGCCCACGCTATAAGCCTAAAGGGTGCCACTGGCAACAACCATTCCATTTCGAAAATTATGGGAACCATATACTCGGTCTGAATGTGTCTATGCCTTCACAAGTATCTAGCATGTCCAGAGTTCAGCTAGATCAGGATTTAACTAAGTTAAGTGTTACCTCCACTATCTCGTCTCTATCCTTAGGTAGAAGAAGTAAATAATGTCACGGTCAGAGTGGAACAGAGAACAAAATAATAAACTAAGTTTTACATTCTCTGCTGGTGATAGATCTTATATAACTAAAAAACGCACACAACAACTGAGACAGCTTAAATACATACATAATTCGTCATTATAATCTTTCAGTAAGGATTACGACCAAGCTTCTCGCACCACTTATATTGGAAATGTTAATTTTTACATGAGTGACGGGACTTAAAGTTTAAAGTCAACTACGAACGACGAATTTTTGAGAAACTTTTCATGAGAAGTTTATTTAGTTTTTGCCATAAATCCTCCTGAGAGGAAGTAGCCGAAGAAATATTTTTTTCATATTTTCGTTTTGTTTTAGATGTCTGCTACGAGGTTAAGTTAAAGAATATATTTTTTACAATAAATATGACTTGAAATAAAAACCTTTCTTAAATAAAAATTCCTTAAACGAGTGCCTTTATATCTTCGTAGCTTATTAGTAAATTCTATTGGATACATAAGAAAATCTCATTAAAGCGACTTCTTTAGAAATCTCAGCATTTGTGTTCTGATTTCCTTTCTGCTTAATTCCTTTATTATTTTTATCTTTCCTTATTTCCAATTCAATTCAATTTCTCTGTGATTAACCAGTTGTTCTAAATTTATTTTCATTCAATAATTACATTTTCGTTTAATTGTTTGGAATTTTTACAAATTTAACATAATCACAGATGCTTTTGTATTTCACTGGCTTTGTGTTCAACCAAAAAGTTCTTTAATTTTATTGTGAAAAACCAACAGGGAATTAAAAAATGGTTTCTTTTACTATTTTTTCTCCTCAACCCCATGGCTCACTGCTCATTTCATTTCACATGGGTGGTGGTGGTGGTGGTAGAATGAATCATTATACTTGCTGACAGCTCAATTAGTAAATTTTCCCATTATTAACGTGTTCAAGGACTTTTTCACTTGTAAAAAACAAAAATTTTGCTTGTAAAGCTGCATTCATGCATTTGCGCTGCACAGTATTAAACTGTTGCAAAGAAGAAAGTAAATTTTGTGTGAATAATTAAAGCTGCAACACGTAAAATTTAAATAAATCATGTCATTTCATTATTTTGTGGCAAAAATAAAACAAAATGTGGTAAACAAAAGACAAGAAATAAAAGCGAAAAATAAAAAAAAATGGATGGAAAAAACTTTCCAAAAATTATACTCAATTTATGCTAAAGTGATCCAAATATTGTAGTTTGGCTGAATAAAATTATGTGGCTGCATAAAATTAAGTTGACCTACAAACAGAACATCTGTTTGTGGTTTCGTGGTAATGTTTTAAACTTAATTTTCCTAATTTGCAAACAAATTCTAATATTAATAATAAAAAAAAATACATCCTATTTAGGTACGTACTAGGTACTATCTTTTGCATTTTTTGTGTAACTTTTGAATTTCATGGGTTTCGAAATTAATTTCTTTCAAGAAATAGTCGTAAGACAGTTCAATGTCATGAGTATAAGGAAGATACATAAACACTTCACAACCAACTGCCGTCTATTTTTGGTGGCCCTTAAAGATATTGCTACGAAAATGAATAATCAAGATACTTATGTTTTGCTTTTTACATCGCTTAACACTAAAATTGTAAACAAAAGCTGCAAAACCAAAACAAAAAAACTAACTGCATTAGTCAAGAGAAGATCTGTGACATTGCCAGGACATACAAATTGTTAGGCAATTCCCTTTTAAGACGTTTATTAGCTCGTAGATTACAAATAAAACAAAAATAAATTTGTGTTTAGTGTTAAACAAAATTCTTTATTATTTGCGCAATCCTTTGTGCCACTGTTCACAACTTTATGCAAACAACAACAGTTGCCTCGTTTGTTATTCCTTACTTACTTACTTGTATACCCTTACTTTAAACAATAACAATCGCTAAACATTAATCGACAGATCTTTGTAACGGAATTCTTCAAACCACGATTACTCTCTTCAAACGCATCATGTCTTTACAAAAGACTGATTGAATTACATTAACTCACTTGCCTGCTTTGTCTTCAGTCTGATGAATGTTCTTGAAGGCGAATGTTCGTGACTTTGCCTTCTCGAAATCTTTATAAATGTAAACATCGTTGTTTACATTCATTATTGTTGTTTATGTATTTTGTTTACATTTATTCTAGTAGTGTTTTTTGGGGATTTTTGTTTATTTGTTTACCATTTTTTTATGCTGGTGTTTGTTGTTATATTGTGCAGCCCTTGCGCTTACCGAATTCTCCCTCCTAGATTCAAAGGAACTTGGTCAGTACAGAGACTACGTTCACCTGTGGCGTCATAACGGTCCGCTATGCGTGCTCAAGTGAGCTTTTGGTATCAAAGCTACCACATTAACCTTGTTGTTATATTAAGCAATGCGATAATTTGTAAACAGGTTTGTTTACTACATTGTTTTGTTTTAGTAGCCTTTGTTTATAATTGTAATCTTAAACGATGTAAAAGCAAAACCCAAGTATGTATATTGATTTTTCATTTTCGTAACAATATGTTTGCCATCTATTACTGCTTAAGAACAACGTGTACATGTATTGAGTATAGAGCTGATAAATATAGCTACTCTCTCTCAATAGTTGGAGCCTCTAGCGGGAACTCATGTTTCCTTGAATCATAAGGGGCTTCCCTGACGCATCCTTTTTAGTAGGATATTGTCCTATGAACATTTTTGTGCTGGACTTTGATTTGTAAAGAAGGGATTTTCACCAATACGTTACGTCACCTATTTGGCAGTAATCTCTCTTTAAATCTTTCAAAGCTTAAAACAATTCGTTTTTTTTAGATCAACTCTTGCACGAGGTTGTAAGGAGCATCTAAATCACATTAACATCATTCCAATCTCTTCTAATTCGTAGAAAAAGTTTTTTCCCACGTTTTTAGTTCCCCAAACACAAAAAAAAAACAAAGAAATAACTACCAAAACCAAGAAAAACAGAAATCAATTCTAACAATTCTTATGAAATTCGTAATTCAATAAATACGCTACACAAGTCGCAGACTAATTTTCTATAAATGTAATCTCAGTTGCCATTAAGTTTCATTGTAATCAGGAATCATCACTATTCCAGTAGTAAACATTGTTTATTTGTGAACATTTTCATTTCCTTACCTTTAACCTTCGTTATTTCCCTATGCCAACATCAGTCATACGAAAATATTTCTGATTTACATTAAATGCCACATTTTTTGTATTTTTTGCATTTGTTGTAATGTTGCTACGACTACTACTGCTACTGCTGATGATAATGATGATATTGATGGTGATGATGATGGTGGTTTAACATTGAACTCTATACTTAATGGGATTTGCATGTCTTCGAGTTAAATTTCGTTGAAATAAAGAGGAAATCAACCTAAAAGTACGCATTAAGAATTCGAAAAACAAATGAAAAATTCTTAGAAATGAAATTGTGAATCAGAGATGGTAAAATGTGATAAAAATATTTCAAAATATATGTGAAAGCAACTTAAGTTTAAGGGAATCATCCACTATCATTTGAGTAGAAAAATATCTTTAGTTAGGGTGTTTAATTGTAATGAACGATTTAAAAATACCTTTTGTTATCGAAATTCTAGTCTTAATTTTTTAAAACTTGATTCCAATTTTATGAGTCAATAATTTTTGTGAGTGTGTTGGAATCCGGATATTTTGAATATAAACACTACTAGACTAAATTTAACGGTGACAGTCAATTTTCCAATGATTTTGTAACTGAAACTTTGAAAATACATATGGTCATTAAACCCTTCAGTTAGGATTTAGATCGAGCTTCTCACACCATCCTGTGAGTGATAATTTTATATGTGAATGACAGTTCGAAGTCGAGTCCGAACAACAGATTTTTAAGAAACTCTTCATCTGGGGTTTGAACCGTGGCCTCACGTCTAATAAGCCAGTACCCTACCTACCAGATTATGGCGAGCTCGTAGATTGCAATTCATTTTTTTTTTTGTTTTAATTAATTAATTCTTTAATATTCGCACATTTCTGTGTGCTCGCAACTTTATGTAAGCGACAACAATTTCCTTTCTTTGTTATTCCTCTGTTTATACAATTTTACTATTGGACAGATCTTTGTAACGGAGACTTCCAACCACGATTACTCTCTTGAAACACAGCGCGTCTTTGCACAAGACTGACTGAACTTCACTCACTCAGTCGAATGTTTTGCCTTGCCTTTTATATAGCAGAGTAAATAGTCTGATGAATGTTCTTGAAGGCGAATGTTCATGACTTTGCCTTCTCGAAATCCCTATAAATGTAAACAGCTATGTTTACATCGTTGCTTACATTTATTCTTGTGGTGTTGTTTGTGTATTTTTGTTTACTTGTTTTCAATTTTTTATGCTGGTGTTTGTTGTTATATTAAGCAGTACGATAACTTGTAAACAGGTTTGTTTACCGCATTGTTTTGCTTTTGTAGCTTTTGTTTTACCAATATAACCTATGAAGTGCTATAGAATACATTGCCCTTGAACATAGCAAACTATTATTCTGCTCAGCTACAACTTTATTGGATTTCATTCTGCACAAAGACAATACCTATGATGGCGTATTGTATCATAATATCCTACTAGGTCTCCAATATTTATACTTTCCTATTTAGTTTTCTCTAAAAGTCATCCTGTATCAAGTATCACACTTTGTATTCCTTTCACTTCACATCACATCACTTTTTTTACATTTTTTAAATCTGATAATAAAATGACTGTCTTAAAATCATAAAAAAAAGAAGAAGAATAAAGACTTGAACTTTTTTTTTTAGATTTTCCGCATTTGTGGCTTTCAATCTACAATGACTGTCTGTGTCTGTGTTGGTGATTAAGAGGGAGAAGAGAGAATGAAAAAGAAGGAAAACCTGTCACATTAAAAGGTTAAAAACAGTTTTCATCTTGCGGGTATTAAAAGTTCAAGTACTGTCTGCTATAAAGTGGACATTTGAGTAAAAAAAAAGTATTTCTAAATAAAAATCCAAATGAGTTGATTGTGCCTTAAATTTAAGGAAAAATTAAAAAAAAAACATAAAAAAGATTCTTCTTCCTTAAGTGAGATACTGAAATTGACATTAAGATGAGTAAATAGAAAAAAGTTTTGTGGAATATTAACTTGTATGAGTATAAAAAAATTTGTTGGTATCAAAAATTTAAAGAGGATTTCTTAAAGATTTAATCAAACTTTATATCTCTTGTAATTTCTTTAATACATTTTCAAGTACATAGATGAGTGGAGGTCAAATTCAAATTTTCAAAGACAAATTGAAATTGTTACGTTTTTACCTTTTTAAGAAGGTTTAAAATATGAGTTCGTTGATTGCAAACAATATAAAAATAAATTTTGTATTTAGTTTTAGATAAATTCCCTATTGGTCGCACTATTTTATGTGCCACTGTTCACAACTTGCTGTTACAACAACAATTTGCTTAGTTTGTTATTCTTCGTTACACTTCTGTTCTGTAGACCTTCACAACGGTGATCTTCAAACCACGACTGTTCTCTTCACACGCAACGCGTCTTCACACAAGAGTGACTGAATTCTTACTACTCGTTGCCTACTTTGTCTTGCCATTTTATATGCCCATGTAAACAGTCTCATGAAGGTTCTTGAAGTCGAACGGTCGTGGTTTCGCTTTTTCGAGAACTTTTCGCTTACTTGTCTATCCTCTTTTCTTTCATACTGATGTTGTTGGGTTACTTGTAAACAAGTTCGTTGTATTTGTTTGTATACCTCTAGCTCTCATTTTAATGTTAAGCGATGTTACATCGTTTCTATTTTTGTAACAATATGATTTTTCTTATGATGGAGAATGTAAGCAAAGTAAATGGCAATCACTTGGTATGACAAAACATTGATTAAAAGTCTTTAAAAATTTTATGCTGCAGTGCTTATAAGAATCTTAATCACGTAAGATTATAGAGTGTAAGATTATAGAGTACTTTTGACACAGTGCTGACCATCACTTGATATAAGCATCTTGAAGTCAATGCTCAACCTAAAGAATTTTGCAAACTTTAGTGAACTTCCTGTCAAACTGCAGTCCATACTTTGATTTTAAATTTTTCAACAACATTTCCTGTTCACCTTTTTCATGTTGTAGTATGTATTTCTAATATTTTTTAATTTCCATTTTATACTCGTACATGAATTATCGTTTGTATTACATGACATTAAAAAAAATAGATTTACACAGATTAAATGGAAATCGTTTTTTGCCACACATTTAATGCAATAAAAAATGAAAATAAAAATTAAAAATATAAATAAAAAACATTTACAATGTGTTGACATGCAAAAGGTCATCCATAAACAAAAAATCAAAAGAAAAAATAGCACAAAATAGCCTGCTTTGAGGAAATAAAAAAAAAAATAAAAAAAAAAAAAAAACTAAATATAGAGGATAGAAAAAGCCATTATCTTCAGATTTAAACTGATAAGGTTGCAACAACAAAACCAAAAAAAAAAAATCACAGGTTTCCATTGCTAAGCATTGTTTGAAAAAAATTTGTTGCATGTGTTGTGTAATAAAAAGAACGCAGATGTTTTACATTTATTTGACAGAAATTTTAATTAAAATAAAGTTTTTTTTTATGTTTTTGTTTAGTTTTGTAATTTTTTTCAATTGCAACAAATTTTGTAAAACTTTAATAGCAACACCTGTAATGCAATGCAAATCGAATTTAAATGATTTTTTAAATTAATTGTTTTTTAAGACAATTTAAACTAAAAAATTTTAACTGCTGATGAAAAGAACAATATTGTTACGTTTTTACCTTTTGAAAACGTTTAAAATATGAGCTCGTAGATTGTAAATAAAATAAAAATAAATTTGTGTTTAGCTTTAATTAAGTTTCTTTATTATTCGCATAATTCTGTGTGCCACTGTTCGCAACTTGATGTAAACAGCAACAATTGTTTTTCTTTGCGTAAACAATAACAATTCTAAACAATTATTCGACAGATCTTTGTAACGGATTTCTTAAAACAACGATTACTCTCTTCAAACGTACCGCCTCTTCACACAAGACTGACTGAACTTCACTAACTCACTCGACTGCTTTAACTTGCCTTCTATATGGCAAAGTAAACAGTCTGATGCATGTTCTTGAAGGTGAACGTTAATGACTTCGCCTTCTGGAAATCTCTATAAATGTTAACATCGTTTTTTTCATTTATTATTGGAGTGTTTTTGTTTACTTGTTTACCGTTTTTTTATGCTGGTGTTTGTTGTTATATTAAGCAGTACGATAATTTGTAAACAGGTTTGTTTTCAGCTTTTGTTTATAATTTTAGTGTTAAGCGCTGTAAAAGCCAAATACCAGTATCTAGTTTTCATTTTTGTAACAATATACACTATATTGGATTTCAATTATTAGCGGTAATGCCTACCTATTTTTAAAAATTTATACGTGAGATATAATCGACATTTACTTGTTTGAAAGACTTATTAATGTCATACATACATACGTAATTGCTCACTACAACACTAAAATCAGGATTACAACCTAGCTCCCCACACCATCTATACTGTGTATGTGAATTTTGTATATGAGTTGCGAAATCTACAGTTTAACGTCGACTCAGAACGACAAATTTTTGAGAAAGTTTTTGCCAGAAATCTGTTGAAAGGAATTCGTCGAAGAAATATTCTTTTTTTATTTCGTTTTGTTGTTTAAGCCAACACACTTCCTACTAGACTATGACGTAGTCATAATGTATGGAAAATTAAAATTTTCAAATATCTACCATGGTTTCTTTGAGTGGAGAGCATTCGAAGCCTTACATTTAGGGCCTGAATTAGGCTGAATTTGACAGACGGTTTGGCTTATGTTGTCATTAAGCTCTCCTGTAGTTTTTGACTTATTGGCATACACCCACGGCTAAAGAAAACTAATGGTGTCGATCTCGGTGATCATCTCCATGGGAAGTTCAAAATATACCATATGATAAGAGCTGTATAGCACATGGCGCTGTCCTATTGAGACTACATGTTGTTGGTGTTCTGAAAATGCAATTCAGGGCAGAAAAATGTGGGTTGGCATTGACCTCTCCTCGTCTTGATAGTGATGGCCTGGACAACGCCATTCTCAAAATTACATTTTTGGTGATGCAGTGGGCATTCGATTGGTATCGTCCCAAATTTCAATCATTCATCCAAAAATGGGTGCCATACCCACAATATCATACATATAATTCACTTGCTTAAGTTTAACACGAGATTTATTAAATCGAATCGATCGACCCTTTCAGTAAATACAAGGAACCCGGTTTGTCTTAGCAAAAAGACTGATCTAATCACATTTTCCTGACCCATGGAACTGTAAAGTGTAGGAAAGTATCCAACACAAGGTCTCAATTTTCGCCAGCTCATCAACGACGTCTGGGGTCTTTGAATGTTCCTAGTAGGAACTTCCTACTGATAAACTCTTTACAGTAGAAATTAGATTTAAATGTTTACCATGGTATGGGAATAGGGTTGCCAGATTCCGATTCGCAAAAAGCTGGACATTGGGTTTTAAAAAGCTGGACAAAACAAAAAAAAAGCTGGACATAAAAAAATACCAGCAAAAACAAAGACGATCTATGGCTGGTAATAGGGAGAGCCACCTCGTTGGAATATGTCTTAAAAGTTCATTATATTTGATACCAGCAAACTCAAAACATTGTTTTAACTTTTCAGTGGCCATCGCCGATGAACTAAACTCACTGAATATTTTATAACAATGTCAACAAATAATGCATTCAGTGATTTTTTTACGCAATTGTTTGTAATATGACAGTTACAATTTGCTTTAATAATTTGCTTTGATGTCTCATTAAATTTTTGATAAACCGAGTTGTGAATACCGTAGTTGACTGCAGCATTATCAGCACTATATGCTATTATTTATTTATTTCTAAATCACATTCTTTAGTTATTCTCATTACATTCGAAAATATATCCTTCGAAATTTCATACGAATCACTGTAAAAGTCTAAAACTCGCTTACGAATTCCATGTCCGAGATCAAAATATTGATCAACGTATGGGTAAGTTTTTACATTGCCAATATTGGAAGCATCACTACTTACAGAGATATAATAATTAGCTTTAAGAGCATCAACAGCTACTTGTTGAGAGTAAGGTGCCAAAACATTTCTGGAAATTGCTGCCGCTTTTGTTCTTCCACAAGTTATTTTATTAGCGATTTTGCTATCACAATATAAAATTACGCTGAGTTTTATTTGGCAATCAAGACTATTGTGCAATCAGTCTGGCTGACATGATTTGACAAAGATAACATGAAAATTATTGCCTAAGTTATTGCAGTGCACTAAAAAAATTTCTATTTAGCTGGACAAATTAAATTTTAGCTTGAAACTGGACAAGCATCAAAAAGCTGGACAATCCAGCCAAGTCCAGCCAGGCTGGCAACCCTATATGGGAACAATAATCATTTGCTTCAGAAATAGTTTGCTTATGTAGTAGGTAGTGTTTTCGCTTATTAGACGTAAAGTCCGGCTTCAGCGACTTCCTCTCAGCAGATTTCTGGCAAAAACTCTGAAAGTAAATAAACCTGCCATGAAAAAGTTTCTCAAAAATCTGTCGTTCGGAGTCGACGTTAAACAGTAGGTCCCGCCACTTACTTATAAAATTAGCGCACACAACATAAGTGGTATGAGAAGCTAGGCCGTAATCCTGACTGAAGGGTTGTAATGGCCAATTATGTATGTATGTATGTAAATTGTTTACTTGTTAATTCATGTAGCATTTAAACACAAAGTTTTTTGCGTATCCAGCTGTTCGGTAAGAAAATTTTAATTTCCTAAGCATTATCCATTCTTGTTAAGGTTTCTCCACGATTTCATTGAATTTAAGCGATTGCTCATCCAAAGCAAGTTGGATCTTGAAGTTCAAAATCAATCAAAGAGAAAGAACGAACGTTTCGATGCTATTTTCTAATTTTTTCTTACCTTTCCTATAACAGAGGATCAGGATATGACGGTAATATTACGAATTTTTTTTTAAACTTAATATTATGTTTTGCACGTAAATAATATATTTACATTTAAGTCTTCTTTTTAAAAATTAATTAAATAAAGAGTTTGCTTATCTTTAAGTCTTCTTTTTAAAAATTAATTAAATAAAGAGTTTGCTTATCTTTTGATTTTTAATTTAAAATCATTCCTTTAAATGATATTTCCCAGGCATATGAAATAACTTTCATTCTCTCTGCCTATAATTTTAATAATTTTATTGCATATTTTTCCGATGCTTCCGTTGTTGCACTTGCTATTTATTTATTGCATCAGTTGTTGTTGTTGTTGACGTTATTGTAAAAAGTCAACAAATACCTGGCTGGATACACTTTGGTGAACTTAAGCACACGTTTATATCTTTGCATCTGTTGCGACACTTAAATTTATTTCTATATGTTCACCATGCCACACTTGTTGGACTTCCTCCTGCACTCTTCAGTACTTTTTTACCTTTATATTGCAACTCATGCAACACAAACAAACAAAAAAGAATCCATACTTTTATAACTTTCAACAAATATTAAAAGTGCTCAAAGTGCGACTATAGAAAGCAATTGTGGCCTGGTTTGCCTGCAATACTTATGCTTCATATCAGTTGTGTTCGAAGTGCATTTCCATTGTTGATACAAGTATGTATGGATGTATGTATTTGTGTTTATATTTTGTTGAAAGGATATGATATTACGGAAAATTATTGTATTTTTTTTTGTTGTTGTTTATGTGGCAAATATATATTGAAATGCTTGTATGCCATAAACGTAAGTACTTTTCTTTGCATTGGCCATGTAAATATTTGTTGCTTTAATAATCATTTTTTTTTACGTTGCTAAAGATGACGTGAATGAGTTATCTTTTATATTTTTTTTTATATGAACATGCAGCACAGTTAAGGATTTCAGGGAATTTAAGTGCATCAGCTTTGAGTGAAAGATATTTTTTAAAGAACATCTTAATTACCACTAATTGATCTTACTTTAATCGATATGACAGGCTAACATTAATGAAAACGAAGTATTTTTCTACTTAAAAATGAAAGCGGAAATGTGGCACTCAACATCAGAGATAATGATTACTACGATATTATTTAAATCATTATTAACGATTGATGCAGGGTGATGTACTTGGGCAAAAGCCAGTCTTTTAAAATTGATAACTCATGGCAAGGTTAAGACAAAAATTATTTAATTTGGTTTACATCAGGAGAATAAACCAAAGTCTAAGTGAGAGATCATCGGAATTTTGATGGTATTGACAACATTATATGTGAAATACAAAATCGTGAAAATATACGTCACGGCTTTTCTGCATGAGGCGCATGTGAAATGTTTAAATTTAAAAGAATCTGGCATTTAAATTAGGAGGAATTAGACCGATGACATGGGTAGAGTTAGCTTAATTTATTCCCTAAGAAGACTCTACAATTGAAAGTATAAAGGAGGCAAATCACACGAACTGCCGTAACACATCCTTCCAGGCGCCTGCGCCAGTTGGTCACACCAATCGATGACAGAGCTTCCTCGATTTAATCCTTCCAACGCAAAAAAGGTCGTCCCCTTTCGCCTATTTCCGCATATTCCCGCGACATGTTCAAGCCATCGCAGCTGCTGGATGTTAATGCGCTGCACAACATCTATGTCGTTGAGGAGCTCATATTGCTCACTGTTGGATCGGATACGGAAATCATTGCTAACTCTCCAGAACTTTTCTCTCGAATACTCTCAAGGCTGGTGTATAAGGTCCATGCCCTTGCGCCATAAAGAAGCACAGGGAGGATGACCGTTTTGCAGGGTATTAGTTTTGCCGTACGAGAGAGGTCTCTTCTACTCAATTGCATATTGAGACCATAGTGATACTGCTCTTGATCTCCAGACTAACATCATTTTTGGGGGTAACGGCGAAGCCAAGATAAATAAATTCCTTGACTATATCGAAAGTATAGTTATCGGCCGTAATCTGAGATCTAATACGCTGCACGTCCCTACTTGTCTGACTGTGGCCAACGTGGCGACCTCCTGGACGATCCTTGTC
The DNA here is from genome assembly GCA_930367235.1 of Sarcophaga rosellei. Classification (NCBI taxonomy): domain Eukaryota; kingdom Metazoa; phylum Arthropoda; class Insecta; order Diptera; family Sarcophagidae; genus Sarcophaga; species Sarcophaga rosellei. The sequence goes on from OV884018.1 coordinate 82,213,753, forward strand.
TTGCTGTATTCAAGTTGACATGCAGCCTCCTCGTGCCTCCTCCTGAATAGGATACTAGCACCCGCTAGATGTTAACTAATGCGTGCAGCGAAGTCCAATCCCCTGGACTTTAAATTTGGGAAGTGCGTAGGGCTGAGAACACACCATGTAAAATGTTATCCAATGGAAACCCAAACACAAGCCTCTATAACGATTCTCTCAAAAGTTGACGACCCTCAAGTCGCTTGTGCTCTAATGTGACATGAGCTGTGTGGCATATGGGACCTTGCTATTCTGATTATCCATTTTAGGGAAAATATGTTGATAGTCATCGATCTATAGAGCTCGCCGTGTACAGCGATGATCTGTTCAAAGTTTTTCTCCTTCAATTATGGGTTGCGATGACGCAGCCAGTCAGAAATTCACACCAAGCAGTGGTTCTCAGGATGCAATGGTATCTCATGTGGATTAGTAGCGTCATTAATTCGATAATTTTGTTGGTTCATGTACCTATTTATTTAGAAATGGGCCTCATACTCATATACCTACAGTTTATAGTCGACTCCGGACGACAGATTTTTGTGAAACTCTTCGTGGTAATTTTATTTACTCTCTGAGTTTTTGCCATAAACCTGCTGAGGGAAGTTGCCAAAGAAATATTTTTTCAAATTTGTATTTGTTGTCTTATATGGAAATTAGAGCAGTAATGTTCTTCTTCCTTAGACGTACATACATACATAATTGGCCATTACAACCCTTCAGTCAGGATTACGGCCTAGCTTCGTCCTTAGACGTACTTCACCATGATATTTCAGTATGTTGCTTATTAAAGGATTATCCCATAATAGCTAATAGTTCTTCAAGTTTTAATTGCCTAACAAGACATTATGCCTTTATGTCAATTAAAAGAGTTTTTTTTAATTATTTTATAAACCTTAATTGTCTTTTGTTGATAATTTTTTATGTACACCTGCGGCTTGTTTGCCTTTAGAAATGTTTTTAATGTGTCTCTGCATTTAATGAGTTCAATATGCAGTCAATATAAATTGACTCTTAATGTCTGCACTTGACTTTTGACTTAAAAATGTTGAATTTAATTGATATGCATTATTTTATGAAATACTTGTCCCAATTATACTTAATATTAATGACTATTTTCATATATATATACAAAAGTATGTATGTACGTCTGTACAAATATATACAGAGATGTTCAAACATTATAAACAGAATAATAGAAACACATTTCAATAAACGATTGTGCGAAAAATTCAGACTCCTTAGTGGAGCTATAGGAATGGTCATACAACTGCAATTCTACATTGACAAAAGATCGGGTATCATTTATATATTGAGCCTTTAGTAAATTGTATGACATCTTTGATACAAATTATTTGTCCTTTATCTTTACCTAGTACATAATTGGTCATTACAACCGTTCCGTCAGTATTACTGCCCATCTTCTCACACCACTTACGTTGTGTGCATTAATTTCATACGTAAGTGGCGGAACCTATAGTTTAAAGTCGATTCCCAACGACAAATTTTTGAGAAATTTTTCATGTCAATTTTATTTATTCTCAGAGTTTTTGTCAGAAATCTGCTGAGGGGAAGTTGCCAAAGAAATATTTTTTCAAATTTCGTTTTAATATCTGACCTGGGGTTTGAACCGAGGCCTTACGTCTAATAAGCCAACATACTACCTACTAGACTACAGCGAAATAAAGTCAATAAATAGTCAATAAAATTTGGGTATCAAAGAATCTTGCTCCTCTAGTATTGGACTATCACAGAGAGGATGATCTTTATTGTTCGCAGAATTCTGTATACCACTGTCCACAACTTGATGTAAGCAACAATAATTGTCTAGTTTGCTATTCCTCTTTGCACTCTTTTGCATAAACAATAATAGTTACTAGTCAACTGTTCGACAGATCTTCAAACCACGATTATTCTCTTCAAATGCACCACGTCTATACACAAGACCAATTGAACTTTTACTAACTCAGTTGCCTGCTTTGCAAATACATATATGGCAGAGCAAACAGTCTGATAAATGTTCTTGACGGCGACTCGCAATCTCTATATATGTAAATATAGTTGTTTACATTTATTATTGTAGTGTTGATTGTGTATTTTTGTTTACTTATTTACCATTTTTGTATGCTGGTGTTTGTTGTTATATTAAGCAGTACGATAATTTGTAAACAGGTTTATTTACTGCATTGTTTTGTTTTTGTAGCTTTTGTTTATAATTTTAATGTTAAGCGATGTAAAAGCAAAATACCAGTATCTAGTGGCCACCGAAAAAACTACGATCAACAACTGAATGTTTTTCACAAAAAACAGAAACTACTCTGTGCTATTTGCCAATACAGCTACTCTTTCTATGAGGTCTTCCAACATGCATTTTTTATTTAGTTTTTGTTGAGTATCTTTAGGAACTGAAGGTTAGCAATGTGTTTTCAAATAATGACCTCTAGTATAGTATATAATTTTCATCGAAAAATCATTTTCATGCAAAAACAAAACTGTCGAATATGGGTTGATACCACTTTACATGAGTTCAAAGGGGATCCAAAGTATCGTGAAAATGTTACTGTTTTGGGAATTTTGAGCTGGCGACCATCGGTCTATATTTCTATGAGAATGGCTTTGCCAGATCATTACTGTGCACAGCGTGTACTGTATGAACTTATTTTTGCTTGATTTGGATGATCTGTTAAGCAGCAACATGTGGTCTAAATGTTCCACACAATTCATACCATTTTGGACATTCTGCTCAAGCAATTTGATGGAATTATCACGTGAAGTCTATCGAGATCCTGCAGTATGACCTTATTAGACTTAAGTTGCATGTGTATGGGGATAAGTCACAAGCCACAGTCTGATATTTGCAACAGAGTCATGGAAAATTAAAAATATATACTCCACCCAGCGAAGCCTTGACAGATATATGAACGATTCTTTATTCCACACATATTGTTATTGAAAGGTCTTTCAAAAGAAGAGAAATTTTTATGATATCTCAAACAAACTTTATTTGGTTTCAATTAAAACGTAGACAGCGCTTTATGAAGACCCGACTTAAAGCTCTGCCCTAAAATCCTACGAATGAGGAAAATGACACGATTAACAACCTAAATTTCTGTGTCCGATTTTAGTATAAAGAACAGGTATAAACATCTGCAATGAGCAGAAATGAATGGATGAATCAATGGAGTAAGAACGCTTCACGATTCGCCACACATAGAGTGTTTCGAACCCTAACCTTATGTAAGCCTAAACTTCCTTATGAATTTTATTTTTCAACTTTTTAAATAATATTTTTTTAAAAATTTTGCTCAACATTGCATGTGTTTACGCTTAAAAAATAGTTGTTGTCTATCACCTCCTATTTGCATTAACTTTAATTTTTATTGCACTTTACGGCGATACTGAATGCGAGTGTGAGGAAATAAAATCATTAATTACAGAAAGGAAACTTAAATTATACAGAAAAAGGCAACAACAAAAGGCAGGTAATGAATTAATGAATAAAAAAACCAATACATGTATACATAAGGACATTAACAAATATATTCGTGTGGATCTGTTTGTGTGTGTTTGGTTAAAACAACTTGTGGTCATTAAAATGTTGTCTTTTGAACTGACAGTTGAAGTATAAAACCAACAATATTAACCGCATGTTAAACAGACTTCTGCACATATACACATACGCAAATGAACACAGTCATGTTTATGTACATATACAAACACATGCATACATAACACACACAAAAACTTAACTTAAATAATCTTTGTTGTTATTGTTGTCGTTGTTGTTGTTGATTCGTGCGTGTAAGTAATTACTCATACCAATGCACTTACTGGCTCATAATTCCACATACATATACTCTCTCACTGTCGTTACAACTGACACCTCCTTCCTCCTATGAGAGTATGTACGTATGTGTATCCTTAAGTGAGATGGGTATGCATGTGTTTGTGCGTGGCATGTCTTTTAACCCTAATAACCGTGTTGTACAAAACCTCATACCAGTACATAGTCATGTAAAACATCACATCACATATATAGACTATAGAGGAGTTTTTTCTTTATTAACCTTCTTTTGTTGTTGTTTTTTCTTACTTCATTCTGCACGCTGTTGTTAAAAACGTTGTTATAATATCGACATGACTGCGTTATAGATACGTGAGTAGCCTCGATAAGCATTCACTAGACTTATGCGCACAAATGAATGATTACACCTGTACGTACAATACAGGCAGGTTATGATTTTTGATTATGAATTGTGAAGGAATCCAATTTTTCAATCTGCACACATGTTATGCTGCATCAAACGGAGCAGGTATTAAATAAGATGAATTGAAGTTAGAGCATTAAAATAAGATTTTTAATGTATAAATATGTGTGCATATGTACTTTGTGTTGGTCACACCAGTCTGAGATGAGCGTTTCAGAGAACAAATTAAATTTTTAAATATGTTTTCAAATACTCACAAAAGAAATCCATCACTGGTTTTCTTAGTACTTTACTAGTAAACAACTATGCACAGTGGATCAGAAACAGAGAACAATTCGAAGAACTTATCAGCAACAAAAGCTGTATGGAAAATTACTTGCAGATATCATGCAACCCTCCCAGCCTAGATGAGCTCATCGAGAAACTAAAAAATAATAGGGCAGCAGGGAACATGGAGTTCAACTGAAGTTATATCGGTTGACGCTGAAGCTTTAGATACACTTCCATAGTATCATATTACAATAGCTTAGGAGAAACAATGGCTGCCGCCAATTTGAAAAGATTTTTCATTGAATTTTGATTGTAGTCAGAATTACGACGTAGCTTTTCATGCCACTCATGTTGTGTGCGTCATTTTATTTACTCTCAGAGTTTTTGCTAGAAATCTTAAGAAAGGAAGTCGCCGATGAAGCATTTTTCCATATTTCGCTTCGTTGGAGATATCTGACCTGGGGTTTAAACAGTGGTCTTACATCTAATATGCCAAAACATTACCTACTAAACTATGGCGACTTTATTTATAAATTATATGTATATATGCACCTCTTACATCAACACAAGTTGATTCCAATGACCTCGATCATCAGTGCGAGGTTTGACTTCGTTCGACTGTAGACGTAGTTTCGATAGCTCGGTTGTGATTTGACGTTTCAAGGTGTGTATGGTGGTCCGATGTGCCTGCTTCCCTGGGGGTTCCAGTCTATGGCTTTCTTTGTGATGTCATCTAATGACTTGCGAAGAGTGTGCCTAAGCCATCCCCACTTGCGTGTCCTTATTTCCCTCTCATTGGTTTCGGGTTTGTATCTGACCAGAGTTGGGCAGTGGATATTATGGAGGGCAAGTAAATACGCAAGATTCTATGTAAATGAAAATAAGTTCGTCTTACTTAATTCAAAATAGAATAGAATTTACTTTACATTCACACCCAATGTATGAAAAGGTGTCCGTAGCTGTATAAAGCAGAAACATTTTTCTCACATGGCGTACCACATTTTTAATACGGCTCATCAGATTCCAAAAGATCTCGGTATTACCAGACGACTTTGATAAATATTGAAAAAGGGAATGTGGCCTCTAAAAAATAATTCGAGCTGACTTCGATGCCACAAAGCCATAAATTCTTAACAGCTGGAACATTGTCAACTACTTTAAAGCCATGGTGGAGTTAAGCAATAATTCACGAGGTGTTTACCATCATGCTGGAAATTTTTACGAGCGATGTTAGTGCAAAACAAAGGGAAGCTTACACATATATGTAGAACTGTAAGGGTCTATATGTAGGGTCTACAACCTAAGTGCTGGTTGTGACCGTTGAGTCTATTCCATACTTATATATGAAAACTTTGTTTGATTGCTACCTCTTGAAATGGCTTTTAGTTTCTGTATGTCATACAAAGTTCTAAGATCACCTGCTTTGTCGAACAAACCAAGATGCAGCAATGATTAAAAAAATATGTAACCATCGTTCTTTTATAGCGGACCGTCATTCATCCGCTACTAATGTCGCTTTAAGATCCCATCCTTTGGCAATAATTTTTCCGTGCATATCTATAACGATCCCTTTCACTAATAAAATAAAATTATTATTGCAGGAAAATCAACGAGTGGATTAACTTCAAGCTATCTGATGACTACAGTGTTTTTTAACCCGACTTTTTGCTGTCTATGGGCCTGTGAACTAGCTTATGTATAACAGAGTATACAACAGATTTTTATGGATAGCCAAGTAACCGGGATTACCTAGAATGATGTTTGCATAACAAGTATCCTAAGTAGCAGATACAGGCCATATCTCAAATGAGCTTCCAAAGACATACAAATGTTCCTCTTGTTTGGCGGAATGATAACGCAAGCAATGAGTGAAACCTAAACGATAACAACCTACCTAGAGCAGTTACTGAGCTACAGATTCTAATCGCCGACCACATCAGTTGTTTCACATAAAACATAGATAGATTGTGGTCATTGTAGTCTAGTAGGTAGCGTGTTGACTTTTTAGATGTGAGGCCATGATTTAAACACCAGGTCAGACATCTCCAACAAAACGAAATATGAACAAAAATTTCTTCTGCGACTGCATCTCTGCAGATTTGTGTCAAAAATTCTGCGATTAAATAAAATTTCCATGAAAAGTTTGTCAAAAATCTGTCGTGTTGACGGAAGTCCCGCCACTCATGTATAAAATTAAAGCATATAACATAAGTGGTGTACAATGGGTCAATTCGACCTCCGGGTACTGTACTTGTCTTAATTGACAAGCACACGTCCTCTAACCTAACCTAACATAAGTGGTGTGAGAGCTAGGTTGTAAGCCTCACTGAATGTTTCTAATGACCAATTATGTATGCATGTATGTATGTGTTTAAGTTAATTGGTTTAGATACAGTACAATGTCTATTTTTTGACTTTCACTTCATTCACTACTTCTAATAATAGGATCTCATTATTGTCTTAAAATTTCCTATTCTAAAGTTTTTCAAAATATAGGAGGTATACTTTAAAGCATAATAATTTTCTGTTATAAATAATTTGAGATTTGCACAGGAATTATTATGAAAATATACATACAAATAAAATATAATGTAAAAATATTTTGTACAAAACAAACTGATGCAGTTGATTGCTCAAGTCTAGTCGATTGTGTTCTAGCTCCTCAACCTGAGGGTAGTGGTTGTAATGACCACTAGAAGTACGGACAAGAACTACAAAAACTTTTATATTCTCCCATAAATTGTAATTCTAGTGTGTAACATAATAAATAAATTCGTGTCTCTAAAGAATATTTAAGATCAGTGTAGACCAACGAATACAAGTTGTAACAAAGTTTACAAAGTTCCTGCACCGTATTTAATAAAAGTTTGATGGATGGTGTTACTGCCTAAAACTTTACGTAGATATTTTGTCAGGTGGACAACCACCATCTGATGATTAATTTAGTGAAAATGATTGATGCGAACTTATATTGTACATAAATGTGTACAATTTAATAAAAGTAAGAAGCCTTTAAATTAAAACAACGAATACCTAGGCTTACAGAGTTACTTAAAGGTAAAGAAAAGCGTTACATTGTTCATTGTTCTGTTTAAGTGACTACTTGCCATCTTCTTATTCGTGTTTTTCATTTTTTTTTGTTTCTTTACTCCTTTTGAAAAATTAACTCTTATTGTTGCCTGCCTCATCTACAATATTTTCTCTTGCCACATGAAAAACAAAAGAATAACAGGCAGGGAAAGGAGTTGAAACAAATATTTTTATAATTTCTTTATTGCAAATTGTTTTTGACATAAAGCCATAGAAACACACAAACTCACACACATACATACCAATATACACACATACCCACACATCATTTAGCTTAAGTGGCTTTTAAAGGTTTTACGTGGTAACGCTTCTTAACGTTTACGAGCGTAACTTAATTTTATCGTAAGTTTCGTTTCCCTATTGTTTGTTTGTATGGTTGGTTGAATGTCTAAATTTTCGTTTGAGGGTTCATTGTTGTTGTTGTTGTTGTTACTGCTTGGGTGAATGTAATTTTGTTTAGAAGTATGCGTACATAGGTATATATGTATGTGTGTGTGTGTAGTTGTATAAATTATAATGTTTAATGCTTATCGTGTTAATACCCAAATACTTGCTTGCTTGGTTGCTTACCTTCAAGTCCTCCATGCCCTCGAAGTATTTACGAACTTATTTATGAAGCCCAACAATAGCTGTCAACAGAAAAGTACAAGAAAAAAAGTTAAATTAAACAGCAAATATTGTTAACAAGACTAATATGGTTAGAAAAACATTCTCGAAAAATTTTTGGTAATTTTTTAACAAAATTATTGTTGTTGAGGATGTTGTTGAAAATGTTGATTTTTGGTTGATAAGATAATACAAAAACACGAATATATTTCAAGGTTATTAGGCGCTATGGAAGACAGTTGCGAGCAAATTTCATTTTTTAAGAAAATAGAAATAAAAATAAACAATTGAGGGAGATTCGTTGGGGTAAAGTAATGAACTTGCATGTTGACTGGGCTTGACCAACCAAATTACATAAAAATAAAGGAAAATGGTTAACAGAAGCCTGAGAATAATTAGGCTACACGATTTCGTAATGCGACAAGTCCAAGAAGAACGATATCTGAAAGAACTATATTAGTTTAACGACACGGCTTGGACATACAAAGAGTCGTACCCAGTTCTCAGAAGTACATAGCTGCTAGTTAAAATAGAATAGAGGAATATTCTAGAAGCCCAGTGCTCGCAGTCTGATTTCGCCCTGGACTCAAAAAGAGCGTATGTGGTAATCAATGGGAAGAATTATGTTGAGGACGGTTTAAGGACAAGTCCTGTCCGCATTAGTAAAACACAAGCACGCACGTCTCTTAACGTTTTCCATGAATAGGAAGCTATTACAAGGACACTTGCCTTCATATCTGTTGTTTACGTTATTGTTGTTTGTGTATTTTGTTCATGTTTGTCCTTGCAGTGTTGTTGTTTGTTTGCCTGTTTGTTTACTTGTTTATCCCTTTTTATACTCATGTTGTTGCCATATTTTTTTTTATTTGTTGATCATGTAAACAAGTCTATTGTTGTTAAACGATAACACCATTTACATTTTCGTAACAACATATTTGCCCGATATGAAAGTTATAAGGCATATGATTCAAAATGTATTTTGCCTGGTAGCAACTGAAGAGATTCACTAAATTTCTAAGCATCACAAGTCGTGGTGAATTTTAAATTGATCATTACATTTGTTTCGACGTATGATAGAATATAGTTCTCTTTCTTGAATACTATCGTCGTTATTTATTATTTATGCTTCATTTTGCCCTTCACTGTCTACGTATTTCGCCCCCCTATAGATTAGCACACGTATATAAAATTATGTTAATTTTAGAAAAATATTTGCTTAAATTATGGCCTCACATTGAACATATTTAGAAAATGTTAAACGTTCGAAATGTTCGTGTTTATATGATAATCATCTTAAATGACCAATTTACGAAAACGCTCAATTAAGTAGCCAAACAATAAAAAAAAAATGGAAATTCTTTTTTATCACTCACTAAGCTAACAAAAAACAAAAACTTCTGAATATAATTTAAATATTTTATTATGTTAAGTAGCTCAAGTGCGTGAACTTGTATAACAAATTGCGTAATAAACGTAAGGGGGGGCCTATAAATAGAATAAAGCGGATGCTAAGGATATTCTAAGGTGTTTTTTGAAATGTTATTTCTTGCATTTGTTAATAAATAATAAATAATTAAAACGTGTTTTAATGCTTTTTTTATAGTTTATGTATTAAATTCGCTTCCTTTTGTCCCTGTGGCAATTATCTGAAAAGCACTGTGGCGTTAAAACTAATCGTTACGGGTTTCTTTTGCTGGAACATGGCCGATGCATTAATTGTCGCTCATTTATCAAACTTTATCCGTCCATTGTTCTGCTATCATTCAGATGTTATCGATATTTGATTATGAGAAATGAAGTTACAAAATCTGAAAATCTCTTGTTCTATGAACGTAGTTAGCGGTAGTTAAATGTATTTAACGGTTTCATCACGTCTTAGGAGTTCGTGGTACATCACACCACAAGACAATTTTAGACTTCCTCGTAGGAATCGAAGTGCTGCTCAGCCAATGTATGGCCAATCGATGGAGGCAATAAGTAGTCGGAAAAAGTCAAGTCTGGTGAATACGGGGTAGCAACTTCCCCCCTAATGTTTTGACGGTATCCTGAACCGGTTTTGCTTTGTGTGGCAGCGCTCGTCATACAACACGCGTCGAAATAGTAGTCAGAAGGGGCCAAGTCTGGTGAATACGGCGGGTGGAATAGCAGCGTTCAGCCTAATGCTTTGATTGTATCATGAACCGGTTTTGCTTTGTCATGTTGCAAAAACCTTACCATCTCCTGTGGCCCATTCTGTTCATTTTTCCATGAATGCATTAATAAAACTGATTATTTGGTATCGGTAGCGCCTATTTAGAACCATTAGCCTCACAGTATGTCTTCATTGCCAAATGGATATGGTTTTGCCGCCAAAGTGGATGATTGTTCCGGATTAATCCATGATTTTTTCCGTTTACGATTCAGAAAATAAATCCATAAATCCACTTTTCATTGCCAGTAACAATTCAATGCGACACTAATTTTCTAACACGTCTTTGAAGCAAAATCTCACAAGTTTTCCATCCCTTTGTCATTCAATTCATGTGGTACTCATTTTCCAAACTTTTGAATATTTCCCATAGCTTTTAAGCGGTCAGAAATTGCTTCAATATTGTCTGCAAGTTGGTGACTTCAAGCTTTCTTGGTTTTCTTTGAAGTTTCTTCATTTGTCATATTCAAATCGTTATCTCTGAACCGATGAAACCATCGAATATGATAATATTTGTTCATTGATTTGATGTATACAAAATATGTTTGACAGATGTTATCGTCAACACAAAAAAAAGAAAATTCAGGTTCTTTCGTAATAAATGCTCCCTATAGAGGCATTTGTATGTTGGCATTCATTTCACTGATACAATATTGTTATGTTTTTTTATCTTTTAAAAACCGTGTAAAATAAAAATAAATTGCAAATAAAATAAAAGTAAATTTAATTAAAACTAAATTAAATTCTTTATTGTTCGCACAATTCTTTGTGCCACTGTTCACAACTTGATGTAAACAACAACAATTGCCTTGTTTGTGGTTTCTCATTGCATAATAACAATTATTACACAATTGTTCAATTGATCTTTGTAACGGAGATCTTCAAACCACAATTATTCTCTTCACACGCAACGCGTCTTCACACAAGACCTACTGAACTTTTACTGACTCCGTTGCCTGCTTTGCCTTGCCTTTTATATGGCAAAGTAAATAGTCTGATGAATGTTCCTGAAGGTGGATGTTCGCATCTTCGCCTTCTCGAGATCTCTATAAACGTTAACATCGTCGTTGTTTCATTATTGTTGTTTGTGTATTTTTATTTACATTTATTCTTGCAGTGTTTGTTGTTGTATTTTTGTTTACTTGTTTATCCGTTTTTTTTGATTGGTGTTTTTTGGCATATTTTTGTTTACTTGTTTATCATGTAAACAAGTTCATTGTTTTTGTTTTTGTAGCTTTTGTTTATAATTTTAATATTAAACGATGTAAAAGCAAAACACCATTTCCATTGTCCTTATAATATAATTCAAAATAACCGGTAACCAGTTCCGCTGGCTTCTAATAACGTTCTCATTACTTGATAATTGTAATTGGGATTAGTACAGAAATTGCTGTAAGACATGAGTGATTATTCTATTTCGATCACAGTAATCATAACAAATGACAAATAAAAGTAGGTCAATCGCATTAAAGGAAAAGCATGGACAGGCCTGCAGTAAACAAGCAACTCAATTTAATATAAATGTCCTTAATTCTCTCAATGTTTTAATCGATTACATTACCTTGGCAACAACCATCGTTTCTTCGATTTCAAGTTAAAGGCTCATGTGTAATTATTATCTCAAATTACGTTCATTTATTAATTAATTTCTGTCAAACTCGTTTAACCCTATTCAGCAAATATTTTTTAATTTTTTTCCCAAACCCTAATTCTACGGTATAAGAATAACTGCTGTAACTAAAAGTCATATTGAGTAATTTATCCCATAAAAAAGAAAGAGAACAAAAATATAAAAGGATGAGAAACAGAATCAGTGTTGTTATCCGTAACAGCATATTTACACTAAGTTGCTGAACGTTTCATACAATATACGGTAAAAGGATACGTGAATGAAGAAAATAAACGAAAATTATTAAGAAAAGTGGATTTCAAAAACAAAAACAAAAACAACAGGCAATGCCGATTGTTTGTTAGCACACAGACACTCATGTTGGATGTTGCGATGTTGGATACTCAGTTCTTGTGCGAAGCCATAAAATGCATCTGTGTAACCAAATGTATTATCAATATATTGCTGTTGTGTGTGTAAATGAAAATGTATGTGTAGGCGGGCTTATTGGAGAAGATATGTGTTTCTTTGTTTTACTGCCATAAAAACATCAATACAACAGCACATTAACAACAGTTTTTAGCAGCCATGCTATACAGTGTCTAGCCAAAAAGGAACGAAAGCAATTTCATTTCAAAGATTCCCTACTAGATGTCCATTCATTTGCTCTTTATTGTTCATCATTCGGCATTAGCTGATTTCCTTTCGTATGCCATAACTGTTCTGTTGATTTTTACTCTTTTTATTCTTCATTCTTTGCGTAAAATTTTGTTCTTTTCTGGTCTTTGGAGATTTATAATGGCAAACCATAAATAAAAACGCCATAAGCACATGCATGCATGCGTTGTTCTTTCTTCACTCACCACAATGCGTAGAACAATACGTATGTACAACTGTTCAGATGGAGCAATAAAAAGTGTAATGAAGGCATAAAAGCCTTGATGGCCGTAGACAATAGATGATGAAGAATTAACAGTAGCCGAGTCAAAAAGAAAAGAGAAACGAGAGAAAAATTGACATACATACACCTTGTATTAGCTGTGATATTAAATGTCAAATAAGAGTAATGTGTAGAGAGATGAAATGAAAGAAGAATAATTGCTTGAATTATTAAGAATATGAACGTAAAACGAATGAATTCAAGAATTATGTGGCAGATATTTGTTCGTGTTGATGATTGATTGATTTAATTATAATTATGATTCATTCATATTGAATGTATGAACGGAAAATTCTTGTAAAATTGTATTGTACTTCAATCAAATCAATGTTTACCGAATAGAAAATTCGTATTCATTACTTTATTGCCGCCTTCGATATCAGCATTCTGCTAGAAGATGATTGTAAAATTACATATGATGGCTTAAGAACTCGATACCTAACGAATATTTTCTTCAGAGACTGTCAAAAAAATCATTATGTTGGCGTACGTAGTATATAAGAGACCACTACAGGAGAAAGTTCAAAGGGACTGAATGAATACAGCGATAAGGTCAGTTAATATCACATCTAACTCGAACATAAACCTTTAAGAATTTAGGAAATCGTATAATACATACAATGGATGTGATGTGTGTTGCTCTGTTCAACTGCAACGCGGTATGTCTTACGGCTAAAGACAGAAAACTATTCAAGAAACAGGAACAGAAAATCCGTTCACCGAAATCTTAGTCTAAATAAAACCAGAGTACCCTGGCAATCTAGTGGGTACTGTGCTAACCTGTACGGGTGAGGATCGTGAGTATTTTCGTCTTTACTAAGCCCCAAATTGGTTTGTTTTGTAATGATCTCAAAGTCAATATTTTACTTAAGTTTTCCTTAACATGCAGGCGGTACATAATTGGTCATTATAACTATTTAGTTGGGGTTACGACCTAGTTTCTCCCATAACTTATGTTGTGTGTGTTAATTTCCACACGAGTGGCGAGACCTAGAGTTCAAAGTCGACTGCGAACGACAGATTTGTGAGAAAGAAAGAGTTTCGCCAGAAATATGCTTTCAAATTTCGTTTTGTTGGAGACGTCTGACCTGGGGTTTGAACCATGGCCTCCCGTCTAATAAGCCAGCATACAACCTACTACACGCCCAACACCCAGGTGGTATCAACTCTAAAAGGTACAATAAAAAAAATACGTTAAAAAATATTTCTTCGAAGTTACAAGCACTGCAATCGTAAAATACAGTATCAGTGTCAAGATACAAATGTTTCCATAGGGAACATTTGTTGTGAAAGAGCCTTAATTTCTTTTTATTGTGGTTTGCGATGACATATGTCGAACATATTCCTCATACATCAAATCAATGAACCAACAACTTCATATTCGATGCATTCGACGGTTCAGAGATAACAATTTTAATGTGAGAAATGATGAACGTGGAAGATCACCATGAGAGCTTGAAGACACCAAATTGCAAATAATATTGACGCAATTTCCGACCGTTTAAAACCTATGGCAAAATGGATGCCAATTGCATGACAAACAGATGGAAACCCCAGAACCATTTGTGAAATTTTTCTTTAAAGACACGATAGAAAATTAGTATTGCATGGAATTGTTACTAGCGATGAAAATGAAGAATTTGAAATGGAAAAAATCAGGAGTTAACTCGGGACAACCATAAACTTTGGCTACAAAACCAAATCGTTTCGGCAGGAGAACATTGCTGCGTGTCTGGTGAGACCAAAAAGGTGTGGTGTACTACGAGCTCCTAAAAGCCTGGTGCAACGGTTAACACAGAGCTTTACCGACAACAAATCAATTTTATCAATGTATTCATCGAAAAATTGACAGAATGGGCCACATGATATGACAAGGTTTTTGCGACATGACAAAGCAAAACCGGTCCATGATACAATCAAAGCATTAGGCTGGGCGCTGCTACTCCACTCGCCGTATTCAACAGACTTAGCTCCTTCCGACTACTATTTTCACGAATATTGTGACACGAACTCTATCATGCAAAGCAAAATCTCTTCAGAATACATTCAAAGCATTAGGCTAGGCTGCTACCCCAACCGTCTTATTCACATGACACGGCTTGTTCCGTGTTTATTTATTTAGTTGTCACATACATTTAAGAATATTTTTTTTGTATTATTTTAAGGATTTAAAAGCTAAAATAAATAAAAAAAATGTTATCGATTGTCTGTCACTTAAATGTATGCATAAATGTGTCACAAAAATCATGTTGACAATTTTACAATGATTTATTGGGACGACGTTATAAATATAAAAAAACATTAATACCTTGCAATATTAAAACAATAAAGTCTCAATAGGGAAAACCATAACCAATTAAATATCTCTGGATGTGAGAAAATTAGGTTTATAGAAAATTAAAAAAAAAATAAATAAAAATTTATGTGACAAGACTGGTATTTTAACAGAACGTATTTGATAGTCTTCCTTTCACGTTTAACAAGCGTTTATTAAAATTTCCTATTCAAAAATACTAAATCAGCTAAGATATATTTTAACATTTGTTATTGACAGTACTGTATAATGGGTCAGATCGACCTCCGACGACTGTACTTGTCTCAATTGACAAGTACACGTCCTCTAAGCAATTGACAGTACTGCCCCTTAGAGCTTCTCTTACAACAGCATAATTGAATTATCCCCAAATAACACAAATATCTTAAAGAAAACGTTGCATATTTAACGCGGCGGTGATAACTAATATTTTAAATTTAATGTAAGAATCATGTTTTATTTTTATTACGATTCTTTGTTATAATAAATGTGAGCATAAGTAACCAACTTGGTTTTGTTGTTTTTACACATTACTTTCTTGTTTTATTTTTTTTTTTTATTATTTTTTCTTTTCTTCACTCTTCCAACGTAAAACGAAGTGTGGATCAGATGTTATGGAATTTTTATACTCTTTTGAAAGACCTATTAATGCCATTATATCCGCCTCCTCTTATCTCTATAGAGCACATTCGAAACATTCAATTTTCTCTGGCACATAAATCAGGCAGAATTTGAACGATTGATTGCTATATGTTAGCTTTGAATTCCGCTTATTCTTGCGACTTAAGAAAACCCCAGAAGAAAAAGTCTGACGGGGTCAAATCTAACGATTTCGGTGGCCAATTCACATCAACTTCACAATATTTCGCTCATGCAGAATATCCTCTGTTGCATGAACTTTGTCGTACGTAGCGCCGTCCTATTGAAACCACATATCGCTGGTAACCATATCGAACAATTTAGGCCAAGAGACGTTGGAAGTCATCGACTCACAGAACTCGCCGTGTACAGTAATGCCCTCGTCAATGCTTTTCACATCAAACCGTGGATTGGTATCGTGAATCTTAGGGCCAGTTGAAATTTGTTCAGGATCGATACACCGCACGCACGTTATTGTCTATGATCCTTTATCTTCAGGTCTTGGGACATTCGTCTAGAGCTGGCCCAAATCACGAAACAAAATTCGTCGAGCTGTGATCTACGAAAGAACGAGTTCTTTTGAGCGGCTACTTTGGATGCTCATGCACACTCTCACGGCAGACAGCAGTGATGTTTTAGGCGAAACTTGGCTCTCGTCTTTGTAAATAGTCCTTACGATAAGGCGACTACGGCGACCGTAAAATGGGCGAGAGTACTCGGTAGGTTGCCCGAATAAGTGACATGTAATTCAACAGAAAGTTAGGAAGTCCCTCTTAGAAGACTCATAAACTAATAGAAACGTAAACAGAAGATTTTTTCACCAATTTTGATTATCCTAATCAGTGTATCGACTGATTTGCACACTTAGAATTCATAGCTGAAGTTCGGGCAACGAACAAAATCTACGGCCAAGCATAAAATTGATTGGGAGAAGATAAAGCTCTGTATTTTGCGGCATTCGAAGGGTATAATGCTTTATGAGCTATTAAAAATGGGACAGACTATCACGGCTGATCTGAACAGACAATAATTAATTCATTTGAAGTGGGCATTTGCCGAAAAACGCCCTAAATATATATACAACCACACATCTGGCCGTAATTTTTCCATCATGAAAATGCCTTGCCACATATTGCGGCACTCACCAAAAGCTCTCTGAAAAACATTGAATGGGAGTTCCTTGATCTTGCTCCTTCAGGCTGCCACTTGGCATGAAATGTTCTTTCAATAATACTATCTTAACTAAGCATTTTTTGCCAAGGACCAGTTTCTAAGTATTACTATATGTGGTAGACATTTGTCTATTCTGTTTAGTAATT
This sequence comes from Sarcophaga rosellei, assembly GCA_930367235.1. NCBI lineage: Eukaryota > Metazoa > Arthropoda > Insecta > Diptera > Sarcophagidae > Sarcophaga > Sarcophaga rosellei. The sequence goes on from OV884018.1 coordinate 82,230,954, forward strand.
AGCCATATAAAATTTTACTGTATTTTTTATAAGAAAACATTTTTAGTTTTTCGATTAATAATTCAGACATTGCAATGCTAACAACAAACATAAAAAATAAGATTTACGTCATGTGAAATTCAATAAAACACCTTTGCTTTCTAATCAAACATTACATAGTTCAACTCCAACTATTAAGCACTGTCCGTTCTCTTACCATCATATTCTTTTTTAAACACTTTTTATACGTTTGGTCAGTTACTCCCCGTGTTGTTTTTGATTATCAAATGCTAATAAATTGTCTAGACTTGTAATTGAAAAAAAGGTAAAGAAAAATAATAAAAAAAACTAATTTTAGAACATTGATGACGTTACCTTTTGCCTATGCTGGCAGGCTTTGATAGTTTATCGATTTTTTTTAGGTAAAATTACTTGTCATGGTATTCCGTTGATTAGTATTCATTCGATGGGTAGACAAGTTTAGGTTATAATTTAATAGCTATCTTCAACAAAACTTGATTTTTTTTAAACCAAAGGCCTCAAGAAACTGGAATTATATTCAATACATATATACATTGTATGTCACCTTCCAAGTGGCTACTTAAGATAAGAAATTTTTGAGTAATTTTGCCAAGGGCATAAGGCAGCTGGGTTAAGTAGACGCAATTAAAAGTTAGTTCAAATAATAGTTTTTGTAATCTGTTACCATGATTGTCTTTCGACGTATAAATGGGCTAAAAATGAGGCCTTAATGGGCATCCTTAATTTTATTTACATTTCGCATTGTAATTGTAAACGAAACAATTTTCTTAAAACACTTTAACCCTGAAAGAGGCACCTTAAATAACCTTACATTCAAAAGGTCTTTTATTTGTTTATGTTCCTATTGGTTTATCGAAAGAGTTCGATAACAAATTATATGTGGATAGTCCTTCCCACATCAGTTATATCTGGCAAAACTTCAGCTTAGTTAAACACTGACATTTCAAACATTACTTTCCTTTAGAAAACCACATTATTCTGTGAGACGTCATCTGCATTTACAAAGAAGTGAAAATTCGAAACATATTTTACTTTATTGTTGTAGAACAGGTAAAACTGCATCGCAAGCTGTTAAAAAAATATGTAAAAAGCTCTGACTGGAAAATCAACAGCGAAATTAATTGATCGTTTTTTATGTGATAATTTTGATAATTAAAATTAATCTCGCACTGTTCGAACAATCACTATAAAAAGACGATGAAATTTTGAAAACAAAATATGAGAAAGAAAGGCACATAAGTTAGTAACTTGCCAATTCATCATCCAACAGTTATAAACTATTTAAGGACAACTGAATATACGCAAAAAGTTCGATGTTTGATTGGCATATGAAATAGTAGAGAAAAATTGCCTTTCGCTGTTATACAGAAAGAAATCGTGAATATTGAAAGCGTACAATAATACCGTAAGTGACATCGCAGACGGTGGCAAAGTCAAGTTATTGAATGGCGACTGTTCATTATCATTCTATTATCATTGTCTCAAAACCTGATGAGTTTTTTGAAATTAAGAGACTCCAAATCTCTTTCAAAGAATTCATCAAGGAAGCTCCCCACCCCAAATAAATATCAATTTCGTGGTTTCAAAAGTAAACGTAAATAAAACACATACAAAATATTTTTTTCATGATATTTCTTTTTTATTGTAAAGTTTGAACGTTGGCATTATGTGTGAAACACTACTTCATTTAAATGACCTCCACGCGAAGTGTTGCGAGCATTGATTCTTTTGAGGTAATTTTCGACACACATTGGGCGGTATCTCAGCCATAACTTGACAAATGTTGGTTTTTAAGTGCTCAAGAGTTGAAGGTCTATCTGCATAAACCCGGTCTTTCGCGTAGCCCCACAAAAAAAGTCTAATGGTGTCAAATCGCATGATCTTGGCGGATAGTTGATATTGCCACGACGAGAAATCACGCGTCCAGGAAATGTCTCTTGCAATAAAGCCATATACGCTCGAGTTGAGTGTCATGTGGCACCGTCTTGTTGAAACCACATATTCTCCAAGCCGTATTCTTCAATAGCAGCCAAAAAAAGTCGGTTATCATATGACCATAACGCTCCGAATTGACGGTGACAGTCGTTCCATCGTCGTTTTCAAAGGAGTAAAGTCCAATCACTCTTTCGGACGAAAGAGCGCACCAAACAGTGACTTTTCTGGATGTAATAGCCTTTCTTCAATTACTTGAGGATTCTCAGAACCCCAAATACGACAATTTTGTTTATTAACAAACATGTAAAATGTGCTTCATCGCTGAAGAAAATTATGTTCGAAAAAGTACGATACGTGGCTGTGGCAGTATCACCATTTTTGTAGTAGGTTTTTATCATTTTTATGCGTTGTGTGATAGTTAAGCAATCCATTTACGTCAATATTAGACTTTCAACTGAAAGTTTGACAGATGTCGAATTCCAGTCCCATACTTTTGAAACCACGAAATGGAGAGCCCTTTATATACATAATTGGTCATTACAACTCTTCAGTCGGCATTACGACCTAGCATATCACACCACTTATGTTGTGTGCGTTAATTTTATACACGAGTGGAGGGACCTACAGTATAAAGTCGGCTTCTAAAGACAGATTTTTTTTGAGAAACCTTTCATGGCAATGTTATTTGCTCTCTGAATTTGTGCCTGAAATCTGATGAGTGGAAATCGCTGATGAAATATTTTTTCATATTTCATTATGTTGGAGATGTCTGAACTGGAATTTGAACTATTGTTCACGTCTACTTTATATGTAAGTGTTATTTTTTTAGCCTTATTTTGTGAAATGGATAACACTTTTGTTTCAACAGGGCTATTATTGGTTCTTTACTGCTTTCCAGTGTTGTTCCACATGAAGTATTATTGCATCCTGAAGCTTAACTGAGTGTAAGGAAAGCCATTTTGGGCTTGTCTATATGAATCCGAATACTTCTGAGCACCGGCTTCCTTAACAGTCGTGTCTATACGCTGTATGCGGATACATTTGAACTCAAACAATAACTGTGATAATGAGATAATAAATAAACAAATAAAAAGAAAACGTGTGTAGTTATCCCTCCTTACCATTTAAGCGCATCCTTATTTTTAATTTGCCACCGTTCTCCTTTTGTTCCTCTCCTTTATCGCTGTATTTAATATATTTTATTAAATACGCGTATTTGCTTACCACATTCCAAGTGGGATAAAGCGTTTATCGCATTAAATACATATAATAATAAAACACTTTTCAAATAAATTTTATGATTAAATAATTTAATTTTAATTGGCAACAAATGCGTGAATGCGAATCAGCTTATCGTATCGGTTTTGTGTGCTTATAAACAGAAATATAAAGAGTAATTGATAATAAAATAAATATAAATAAATGCAAAATATATTTATATTTATATTTTGTATTCACATGTATGTATATGTATTTAAAAAATATTTAATATAAATATACGTTATATACATTTGCCTATATACATATATGTGGGAGAATATAGGGCAATACATAAATATAAAAATAAATAAATAAATATTTTATTTTTGTGTTTACATAAGAGTTTTATGGAATATGGTTGTTTGGAATATTTATTTTTTGATTAAAATATTACGAAATAATTTATTTTCAATAATTTTTAATTCAAATTAGTAATTTAAATAACTATGCTAAGTAAATAACAATAAAGATTAGAGTAAATTTAAAAATTATATTTTATTTTGCAAAATATTTATTTGTTTACATGTTTAATTGTTTTAACCCCTAGTCACGTGGAGAATTATAAATCGTATTATTGTGAAGATAGTTTTTTTTCCAAAACTAAAATTTAAATTTTGTAACACCATAAGGTTCTAGTCATGATGGCAATTCAGTATCATCTTCCAGATATGAGCAAGAATTTCTAAATTTCTTTCAACTTGAGATATCGAATCAATCGTCATAGAACATGGTCTGCTCTTAATTGTTTTCCATTCTTGATTTTTGTAGCGAATTGGCAAACAATTGGACGGAAAATTTAGTGGCATAAGTTTTAAATTTGAGAAGAAAAATCTGTGCTTATCTCGTGCTCACACGTAAGCCGTCGTTTGATATGTGACTCATCAGAGACCAAAAGTAATAAGTATGAATACATTCCTCGTTTACAGTCATTAACAATGAAAGGTTTCCAATGGTTTTTGTTTTATCAAGTTCCGACTGCCGACATCGGCAGTTATACGTTAGAACTCGATTCAGTTCATCAGCATTTCTTTACGTCATAGACGTTCTAAGTGTATCCAATATAAATTTAGGCCTATAGTGAGTAAAAATTAAGTGAATCACAAGCTCAGAACATTTTACGTACCACACTTGAAAGTGTATCGGTTTCACTTTTTATTACTTACAAAACATTTCCCTCATATTCTAATCATTTCTCGTTTTATCAGGACAGTGCTTTTTACTAAGCAGATAACTTATCTTGATGACTTTGATTAAAACTCTTTGTTAACGAGAAAGAACGCCTCCTTCGAACATGTATTGCACGTAGTTGTAGTTTATCAAAAACACAGTGTTTCATGGTACAATACATTTTTTAATTAATGTTGCACTGAATTGTTGACCTTCGTCTGCCATTCCAAATGTTGATGTCAACATTTCTGTATATGGAAATCGTCGTAGTTTAGTAGGTAGTGTGTTAGCATATTGGACGTAAGGCCACGGTTCAAACCCCACGTCAGACATCAAAACGAAATACGAAAACAGATTTCTGGCAAAAACTCTGAGAGTAAATAAAATTGACATGAAAAGTTTCTCAAAGTATCTGTCGTTCGGAGTCGACTTTAAATTGTAGTTTCCGCCACTCGTGTATAAAATTAACACACACCAAATAAGTGGTGTGAGAAACTAGGTTGGAATCCTGGCTGAAGGCTGACCAATTTGAATTGTCTTCAGCGATTTTTCCAACGTCGTTCTCTAATAAATACGGCAGAATGATACATCGAGGACATATTGTGCACTAGGCGATCCAGTTCTCGAAGTACAAGGTTCTTACAAACGTATTTTGTGACCTTATCAGTGCGGTTTCAGACCTGGCAAGTCCATCATCGACCACACTACGTCAAATCCTGCAAAAGACCCACGAAAAAAAAAATCGACACACCATGTTTTTGTCGATTATAATTTGATAGCCCCATAAGGGATCGTGTGTTTGTCGCAATGTCTGAGCTCAGTATACCTGCGAAGCTGATGAGGCTACGCAGAATGACGTTGAGCAATTCCAGCAGATCCGTCAAGTTAGAAATCGACCTCTTCGAACCTTTAAATACCGTGCGAGGTTTCACATATGGCGAGCCCTTATCATGAGACTTCTTAAACTTCGTCTTAGAGAGTGTTCTGCGGAAGGCGGTAGTGTATCGCAATGGCAAAATGTCCTAAAGCGTCCAGATCCTCAACGACATAGACATTGTACAGCGTATTAACATCCAGCGGCTGCGCTGGCTCGACCATGTCATTCGAAGGGGGGAGCATGCTCCGCCGCGGCGGGTGTTTGCTGCGGGGATCAGGCAAAGAGGACTTTTGGAAGGACCTAATCGAGGGTGCCCTGTTATCGATTGGTGTGTTTAATTCGTTAATCGGGTTGTTATTGGCCAATTAAGTCAAGTAAGTATGTAAATTTATGGATCAGGAGGTGACAATTTTTCTTGTTGAGCTTCGTCGATGAAGGAAAGTTTGTTCGAAAAATCAGCAATGACAGCCTGCGTAGTGCTAGACTCTATCAGCATATCTGTAGCGTTGTGATTAGTCAACCGGTTTTAGATATTGCATGAGAGTTGAATAAAAGGTACGAAATCATATGCAAAATAAGCGATAATGACTGTTAATAATTGCTTAATTTTGTGAAATTTGTGTCTCATAAACGAATTTTTTGTCAATTCCTTACACAGCATGCTGATTGTGCTCGTAATATACGAAAAATGTTCACAACTTCTAGAAATTATTCTCAACTGAAATAATTCCTTAAACAATTCCTTCTTAATTGCACTCAAACCACATGTTTGTCGAAAAAAATGTTTAAATTGCTTTGTAGGCTAAACGAACTTAATTATCAATCATCAGACCTCTTGCAACTCTAATGCAATCTAAACTTCTGTGAGTATCTTCATTTGTTTTTTTTTTTGTTTTTTTTCCTCTAACAACTTGTAATTAAGAATCCAAAATGTCTTCAGTTTTAATCACCATTCATTCATTCTAAACCATGTTTGATCGATCATTCGAATAGAACGTTTAAATACTTCATTTAAAATTGATTAAAAATTACAATCACTGGCATTCACACAATGGGAAATTGTCCAATTGTTTCATTTCAGAGAGAGAGAGATAGAAAGAGAAAGTATGGTGATTAATTAAACACCAAGTGTTTGTCCAACCAAACAAAGTTTTAAGCACACACACACATACCGACTTTAAACACCAATCAATTCAAGATTTTGTATTTTTTTTTTTCTTTTGTTCAAATAATTTTTTTTATCTGAATTTAACATGTTACGGAATCAATTGAAAATCAATTTATTTTCACATGTTTAGTACATGTGTAATCGCATTAATACACGTAGAAAGAATGCATGTACGTGATTCTCTATTTGTGTAAGTGTACTTGTAAATACAAAAAAAAAAGTAAAAAAAATTAACATTCATGTCAACCTCGACTGAGAAATTACATACACTGTCCCATATTTGATGAGAGAAGTGGTTTTCGCAGATTTTCGAATGTAATTCACGCGAATTATAGCCTATGCAAAGCAAAAAGGGTCCTCGCTTCGTTCAATATTTTGACTACTGATGGTCTCTCCTGTGTTGCGAAAGATCCATAATTCACCCATGATTGCAAAATGGAGAAAAAATCCGTCAATGTTGCAATGTTGAAGAACAAGCGTATTTATGATCGTGTGAACAATTATGTGAAGCCAATTGATCGTAAAAAATTTAATTTAATGGAACCATTTTGCTTCCACAATCACTCGCACTTTAATTTTCCGATCGTCCTATTTCATATCTTGAATTTTTTAAATTTTTGCAGGCAACTGAATATGCAGAACGTCTGGCAACTTACAAGCCTACAAATTCAAGAAAATCCAAGTGAGTCCATTTCGCGACGCTCACAAGAACTGGGCCTTTAAAACACAACTACTTGGTGTGCCGTGGCCCGGCCTAGCATTCGTACAGTATTTTGCTGTCCCAAAAACAAAAAGTAAACGACCACAGACAAAGACGTGTATGTGCTGAAAGTGCTCTAGCACAGTAGCAACCGACCACGAAAAGCTTCTGCAAAATGTTACCAACATCATCACACATTCAATATACCACCATATAATATACCATTATAATGCAATTGCCAGTGTATTGGAATTTTTTATGTGTTACTTTTATTGTAAACTCTGCCCTGCAATTATCTAAAAAGTCAACATAGTTTGGTTTTATCGATTATCTGTATACATATCATATTTAGTATATACAAACTGTATATATATTTATATTTGTATATATGACAAACATACACATATATTTACTGTACACACTTGTAATCGTTTGTAGGTGTACATTGTGTAAACTATTGTCCATGTGACCCTGCCGAACTGCATAGATAACGTGACCCCAATATACGATAATCATAAAATATTTCACACACCGACCGACAATATTTAACCTGATAATACCTTTTATACAACCAACTAATCCCGGACAAGTGAATATACTCACAAATTTTTATATATTTCCAAAACTTTTATCGCAAACAAAAAAGGAATATCTTTGTTTGGCACAGTGGTTATAATAGAATTATTTGAATACGAATACATAAATTGTCAGTACCATACCCTGGGAATAGTTCAATTGATGGAAGGGTGATGCACCGATATTTCGAAATTTAGTTATCGAATATAAATCTCAGTCCAACACTAATCGTTAGATCTAAAAGGGACCAAAAGGGAGTATGCATCGATTTTGTACAGGCCTTAAATATCTTTAACGACTCGATAATATAATATAATAATAATTTTGGAATATAAAGGTCACGAACTAAATTTAAATTATCCAGTATTAGTAGCTTATAAGACGAGAGGCCACGGTTCAAACCCCAGTTTAAACATCTCAAACAAAACGAAAATATTTCTGCGGCAACTTCCTCTCAGCAGAATTCCGGAAAAAATTCTAAGAGTTAAATAAAATTGCCATTTAAAGTTTCTTAAAAATCAGTCTTTTGGATTCGACTTTAAACTGTATAAAATTAACATACATAACATAAGTGGTGTGAGAAGCTAGCTATATATATATGTATGTATGTATCCAGTTTTTATATAGCAATGCCGCATATGGCATCTTAGATGAAAACTTTATGAGCGACAATATTTGAGTCAAAACTGTGTTCGATAAACCTGTATACTCAGATCTCTACTGGCGTGTGTGATCTTGATGCAGCACTACTTACAGGCTCGATGGGTGAAATTAGGCTACTTCTTCTCTAAAATGCCGTACATATCATAAAGAAAGTATCAGTATTAGCTGAACTAACAATATATAGCGGGAGTCCATGACCATGAATTGTAAATCGGTTCTCCGTTCTACTGCCGCTCAGCAGTCACATCAAATCCCATTGAATTAATAAAACAAGAAATACGTTCACAAAGCTAAATGAGCCTGGTTTTTACGTATTAAATTGTTAAACATTGATATACGTAGCATATAATTGGTCGTTAAAACCCTTCAGTCAGAATTACAACCTAGGTTCTTGCGCCACTTATGCTGTGTGAGTACATGAATGGCGAGATCTACAGTTTAGAGTGCAATCCGAATGACAGCTTAAGACCGAATAGATATCTACTGTAATGAGTGGTTGCAAAACATGAAACGTGTTACCATGTAATACGAACAGATTGCATATTTCAACCAACAAATGTTTCAAACAAAATGGTTCAAAGCATAGCCACTTGAAAATTAAATGAAAAAATCGAAAGAAAACAAAATGATATAACCGGGCAAGGTATTAAGTGGATCCCGCTACTTAATAGGGAGGTACGGAGATCTGAAAATCCTTGGAAACGCCAACTAGTGAAAGAGCTGTTGAATGTGCAATTGGAATCTGACAAGGTTAATTACCAAGTGCACCCAAGAATGTTTAGAAAAAAACATATCCTTCCCCAGACTGAACATGTTGAAAATGAACAGTTATTAGCAGTAAAAAGTGATTTGTTCTATAAAGCAGCAAGTGAAAAATGTATTCCATATGTATGTACGCATTCATACAGACCACATATGCTGTGTGTGTTAATTTTATTCATAACTAGAGGGACCTACAGTTTAAAGTCGACTTCGAACGAAAGATTTTTGAAAACTTTTCATGGAAATTTTTTACTCTGAGAGCTTTTGCCAGAAATCTACTGAGAGGCAGGGGCAGTCGCCAAAGAAATATTTTTTCCATATTTCGATAGAGAGGTCTGATCAGGTCTTTTAACCGTGGTCTCACGTTTAATAAGCTAACACACTATCTATTAGGCTATGTCGACTACAATATGTATACATATATGTTTTAATATTTAATAAGCAAACGAAGTGTAGTGACATAAAGCATCGACATCTAAAGTCCAACACAAAGTCCATTTCAGTCTACTGTAGTCTGACATTAACTTTCACCGCTTTATATTTATTTAAACTTAAATAAAATGCGACTTTAGGAGTGTGTATGTATACTCTTGGCACATATGTGGCATTATCTATATTAAAAAAAATAAGATATATATGTATATATTTGGGTGTGTATGTGATTGTCAATAAATATGTCTGCTGTATTTGATAGTTTGTATTACACCCTATGAGATAATGTTAAAAGTAAGTGTATTATATGCTTGTGTATATGTATGTGTGCGTACGTTTTCTAACCCTAAGGGAAAAGGTGTAACAGGAAGGTGTTCAAGTGTGAGAATAATATTACCATAGCAACTAACAAAACAGCATACAACGCACTCTCTCTCTCTCTCTTATTCGCACACACACATGAGATTCCTTTATAAATGTTTATTTGTGCATGTTCACCATATATGTATATCTGTGTGTGTTTGTATGTCGTTTGTTCTCTTGTGCTTATGTATTTGCTTGTTTTGTATTGTGCATGTGTATACAATTTATAATGGTCATTTGGTACGTGTAAGTGGTGTGAATTTCCAATACAATCTCAGTCTCTAACACTATTCACTAACTGACTGACACACATTACTCTCAAACGTACATACACACACTCAAACAATCAAACACAACGATCACGAACTCAGTCATGGAAACGGTCACACTTAAAGTTCTATAAAATGTATAGAATTACAAATAAAAGAATATTGTTTGTGCAACATATTGTTGAAACTTTCATTTGCTTTAAAAAAAAAGTAAATAAACTATCGATGTGTGATTTTTTTTCTAATAATTTTAGTCTGGATGCTGTGTATCATTGTGGTGCACAATAGCAATGAAAAATATTAAACATACTGAGGACTTATCAAGCTTAAGTTTCTTATGCGGTATGTGTTGATGTTTACCCAGTGGTGTCCAAACTAAGTAATTGAATTGCAAAATCTATAAACTTGTTTTCTAATACTCAATCTTTTTCTATAATATATGAAATGATAGCAGCTAGTAAATAATAGCATCTGAGGAAATGTTGCAAAACTATGCACGAATAAAATTTTTCCTATTTTCAGTACATAAATTGAAGATAAAAATTCTCTTTCATGGGAAACGCCATAAGCTCCTGTGTAAAATAAGTTAATTTGCTATTATGTTTATTAAATATAAACAATTGCAAATGGATTGTAAACAAACATTAAAGTGAACCAGTGTACAGTGAGCAAAAAAAAAATTAAAAATTGTTGCTTGCCATTAATTTCGCAGTGTCCAATGATAAGTCCACTGTTGTACAGTCATTCCAGCTCAATATTTCCAGTTTCTAAGGCTTTGGGCAATAATTTATGGAACACCTTTTCTATGATTCGTTAGTATTGGAAAGCGACTAAGTAAACTTAATAGGCAATGATCATCTCAGACACTTTTTTACTAAAGTGGTCAGAATAACTACCTAGCTTGTCACAACACTCATGTCGTGTGTTTGCCCTACGAGTGGCGGAATCTGCTGCTTAATATCGACTCTGAACGGATGATGAAAACTTTTCATCAGGGTCTTTGTCAAACTTCTGCTAAGAGGAAGTCTACGAAAGATACACAAAAAAATATTAAATTCTACAGTCGAGAACAAATATCGACAGAAGTTCCTTACGATATTGACTGCAAAAGTAAAGGATGCTGCGAACGACAACAATATCAAAAAACTTCACAGGATTAATATCCTGCAAACAGAACAGACTTACAAAAACTTAACCGCACACTATGAATCAAACAATGCGCTTAAATGTAAAAAATTAAATACTTTTGGAGATGCCATTAGCATAACGTATAATGTTTATGAATGGGTCAATAATAATTTAATACCGGGTTTAATTATGCTGATACATACATACATACATACATAATTGATTATTACAAACTTCAGTCAGGATTACGATCTAGCTTCGCACACCACTTATATTGTGTGTTATTTTTATACATGAGTGGCGGGACCTACTGTTTAAAGCCGACTCAGAACAATATATTTTTGAGAAACTTTTACTGGAAATTTTATTTACTCTCAGAGTTTTTGCCGGAAATCTGCTAAGAAGAAGTCGCCGAATATATATTTTTTCAATTATTAGTTTTGTTGGAGATGTCTGACTTGGAATTTGAACCGAGGTCTTACATCTAATAAGCCATCACTCTACGTACTAGACTACGGCGACTTATGCTAATGATTCTTTCAAATGTTGTCTATAAGTGTGAATAGAAGAAAGGACGAATTGCAATCTCTTTGGAAATCCCTATTTATAAGAAGACCGCTTCTCTCTTTAGAGATAGACCTTCTGCTTGTGCCCTTTCAATGACCAAAACTTTCCAAACATTCGCTTGCCTCCACTGAAAGGTCCCATCAATGGCGCGGAAGCGACTGCATGTTCTTTATGAGAATTTCCGCACGACAAGCGCAATCAAATTTTCCCTATCTTGTGCAGATTCACTTTATTCAGACAGTGCGAGTGCTTAAATGGCGGCCGGACTGTCCGATAGTATTGCTATGTCATGTCTTTTGTAAAAATTATACGAATATTTTGTGTTGAAATTTGAAAAAAAAAATTGAAGTTAAAAAAAGAAGATTCTGTACAGTTTCCCTATCTACTATTCGGATCATGGTTGTAATTATACAAGGCTTGTCGTACTCTAACTACTATTTGTTTAAGTTAAATATTTAAATGTTTTACGCTTCTCTATATATAATTATTATTTAAGAAAATAAAATTGAAAGTTCGTATGTGATTCATTATAAGAAAAATCTCAAAAACATTTTTTAGTTCATTAGAAGAGTTATTCAAGCATGAAATATAATGATTTGATTACAATTCATGTACTAAGTCAACATTGAATAATAATAGGTACGTTACCGTACTTTCAATGTAAAATTGTGGAAAATTAAAAAAACAAATCATTTTCTGAAAGAAATTTTTAAGAAGAAACTCATAAGGAAAAAAACACAATCGAATTTTCATTTGTTATATACATACATAATTGGCCATTACAATCCTTCAGTCAGGATTACGGCCTAGCTTCTCAACACCACTTATGTTGTGTGCATTAATTTTATACATGAGTGGCGGGACCTACAGTTTAAAGTCGACAGATTTTACTACTACAGATTACTACAGATTTTTTGAGAAGCTTTTTCATGGCAATTTTTACTCTCAGAGTTTTTGCCAGAAATCTGCTGAGAGGAACGCCGAAGAAATATTTTTTCATATTTCATTTTGATGTCTGACCTGGGATTCGAACTCGGGCCTTTCGTCTAATAAGCCAACACACTACCTACTAGACCACGGCGACTGACATTTTCATGTGTTAATGACAAAAAATTCCGCAACTCTTGGATCAAGTTAATGGATCGTTATTCTGACTAGAGGCTTGTAATGAGTAAAGATTGGATTGTGTATTAAATTTTCTGTAAAAAATTTGTTTGAATTCCTTAACACATATTTTTTTCGTTAGAAAATGATCGTATACCCGTATGCCTGTAAAAATGCATTCCAACTAAATTACGGGAACATGCCTATTTCATACCAGCTGGTTTGTAACATTTATAAATTGTGTGTATGTGTGTCTGAGAGAGTGTGTTTGTAAGTTTCATTTTCATTTTTCTGTTTTTATTTAAAATATTTCACATTGACCTACATTTACTGAAGGATTGGTCTTGTCTGATGTTTGAGCACACATACAGTTATACAGTCACACAATCACCTGTGAATCACAACCTGTAAAGAAAAAAAGAAATGAAAAAAATATAATTTTCATTTGTAGCAAGAAGAAAAAAAGATGAAAAACATTTTTATAGTTGTTAGATTTTCCCATTTGTTTTTTAATATTTTCTTGCTTTTATTTAAATCTAATACTACATATAACAGTTTGAGAATAAAAAAAAAACGATAAGAAAAACAGATAAAAAAAATAAAAAAAAGAGAAGATAAAAAGAAAAGAAATGTAATGTCGAAACATGAACATGAAAAATATTAAAAATCACAGTAGCACAGTTGCCAGTCAGGTTTAAGGTTTAACACTGACAAGGAGAAGTGGCAACCAGAGTTTAAAATTAAAGTCGACTTGGAGTATTAAATTGATTAGTTTAAGAACTTTTAAGTTGAGGTTTGTACGAAGTAATCCATGACCTAAATGAAAAAATTATTGAAAATGTATTAATTTTATGAATTGAGTATGAATTCTTCGACAAATGTACATCACGTAGTAGATAATCTTGGGGATAAGATGTAATTGTTCGTTAAATTTAGATCTCTCAGCAAAACTATACTGGATGACAATATTATGGCCTTCACTCTAGACGAGAGAAAGTATAGAAGATAGCACTGCATCGACAGTTATGTTAGGTGATACTCCTTTTTTTGTTGCTTTAAATGCCAGACGTACGAATAGGGGACAGCATGGTGTTGAGAGAGTATTTAGAGTAAAGCACTAAGTAGTGCATGCTAATCCAAATAGAGTTGCTTTAATTCCTAGTTATAGTTCCGTACTCTTACAAGATGACGTTCAGTGGTGTTGGAATTGCTGGACTACTTACATACATGCACACATAACAACCCTTCAGTCAGTATTACGACTTAGCTTGTCCTACCACTTATGTCATGTGTGTTAATTTTAAACATGAGTGGCGGGCTACACAGTTTAAAGTCGATTCCGAACGATAGATTCGTAAAAAACCTTTAAATGGTAATTTTATTTACTCATAGAATTTTTGCCAGAAGTATGCTGAGCGGAAGTCGCCGAAGGAATATTTTTTCACAATTCGTTTTGTTGGAGTTTTTAATCGTGACCTAACGTCTAATTAGCCAACCCACCACCTACTAGACTACGACGACTTCATTGATTATAATTCTGGAATGTAAACTTAACTTATCAGATAATGTTCAGAAGGATTGGAATTGCTGGACTACCTAAAAAAGCATTTAAGTACATCATAAGATGAGTTTGTGTTCAAGAAGTTCGATAAAGACTCGAAGTCCCACTACATCCAACAAGGCACTTCATTCATTTTTACTATCGACTAGCTACTGTAACAAATAAGAATTAAGTGTGACCATCTTTATTGGAGTAGCATTTGCCGCATTTTAGAACTCCAACTAGGGACTTCTGGACTGAAGATCGGGAAGTTCTTAATGAGACACTTGAAGCTTACACTGATGTCCCTAAGATGAGGGTTCTGATATTAAATTTTCTTTTACTTTAATCGCTGTAGCGTTTTCCAGACAGAGGTCATCGCAATTTTTAAAAGCGACGCTTGTTGATTGACAGGATTTTTTTTTGAAAATCTCTTGATTTACTCGTATAGTCAGGCTGCGATTAAGTGCATAACGAAAGTACATTCAACGATCGTCCTTGTCCATAATTGCCTGGAATTTCTCTGAAATTATTAAGGTTCTGGGAAATCGTTGAAAAATGCATTGTTGGGGAGCTGACCAGAGCTGGTACCAATCTTGCAATCTCTGACATGTTACAGGACATAGGTATTCCAATTGCTTCAGCTAATTTGGGTGTTATGCAAACTTATTATAGGGAAGCTCAATCTTGTTAGGAGTATAAGAGTACGTACAATATTGCTAGACTCTGCTGGCCACTGGACTCTGCTGAATGAGACGAGAACCAAAACCATTCATCGCTCAATATCGATTCTTACAGGCCATTGTACTTCTGGTAGGCCTGCCGAAAGAATCGGTATGGGAATTATGCAGGAAGAGGCCCTGTTCTTAACTGCTTAGTTGAGAGTTTGTTTGTTTACAGGAAGATGTAAATCACGCTGTGCAGCATTTTACTGGCGATTTTTAGAAGAGCCAAAATTAAATATTTTAGTATTACCTCTCGGATTTTTGAATGTTTGTGCGATTATCGAATATCTTAAAAAAGAATTGTTATGTAGCGGATAAACAAACCTAAAGAATTACTGCAAAAAATGTACCTGTCTGTGCGCAAGGCATTTGTGTTTAAATATGTTCTTTGTGGCTAAAGTAACTAAACCTGCCTGTTTTAGGGTATCGATGGAAAGAAATAAAATTCCTTTAAAGCTTTCTCTGTTGTGTATCTCATGGTCCTGGTTGGTTTTAACTGACAGTTGTTATGTTTCATTTTCTGTTTTTTTTCTCCATTTCTTTCTGTTTGTTTTCTGTTGTTTATTCTTTCAATATTTACAACTAATAATACAGATAATAAAAGAATACAACAAAATGCCCGGATTAACAGCAGCAGGCAATCAGCATCTGGTATAACAACAACAACAACTATAATAGCAACAAACGTGTTGTTTTTATTGTTGTCCATTCTTTGTTGCTGTTTAATCTTTAGTAGCCTCTATTTATGTTCATGTGGCTGCTGTTGTTTTTCTTTGTTCTAGTATTGGTTTGTATTGTATTCTTACAACAATAACTACGACAACAACAATAGTAGCAACAAAATAAAAATTTAATTTGTTTTCATTTTTTTATTTTTTTATTCTTTCATTCCAATACTTAATTTCTTTTCTGCTCCCTTTTATCCTTTGCAGTCTCAGTGTTTTGCTACCAAACAACGTTTATTTCATGGCAAACTGTGTCAAATTAAGATCACCGCCACCATCAATGGCATGAATTGTTAATAAAATACCACGACATGGCATATTATCAGTTTATCTTATTAAAAATGTTGTATTGTGTGCAGTTGCTTGATTTTTTTTAGTATGTACAGAGCATGGTACAATGATATTTTGTTGATCAGATATTGTTAAAATAAAATAAAATTTAATTACATTTTAAAAATAAAATCCATTTAACAGACTTAAGCATTTCACGAAAGTGTTAAAGATTGTACTAAGGGCAGCTGAGCGTATGATTAATATTTTTCATTACTCATACGTATTGATGTCTGGTAAGAGTAGTTTTACGAAAACGTGTGCTTGTGATTGAAAAGAGTAATGGTTGTTAATTACTATTAATTTACAGAAAAATACTAACAAATGATGGAAAATTCTGTTGCGAGAACACAAAGTTCTTAATTGGCTCAACTTTCGTTAGGATTCTTCCTGACCGAATTTATAGCTCACGACAATGGAATTTGTGATCAATTAATTGTGATTTAAAACAACACACAAAACAAAAGTGTCTCTTACGAATACTTAAAAAGAACAGAAAAGTAATGCTGTAATCATGGCATTAAATTCTTTTTTAGGTATTTTTATTCAAAAGTGGGCAGGAGAGATATATATAACCGACCTTCTGTCAGGCTCATAATGCCAACTCTTACAGTGAAACGAACATGACCAATTTCACTGTGAGAAGAAATATGGGAGCTAATTAAGATTGTCATCTGATTTTTAAATCGCAATTACAATTTATGTTTAAGTCGTAAGACAATAATAATTTTTAGATTATGATTAGTATAATGGCAGGGAAGTGTAACATAACATAATATTGATAATTTCTTGACCTAATAATCGAATTGCTAACAGATTCTCCTTAAATGTTCCCTGGATAGAACTACTAGACTCTATGATTTTTAAAAGTACTTCACATCGAGACTTAGTAATAAAAATTAATTTAGTAATCTGGATGCTGCGTTCTGTTTTAAAGGAGGAACCATTTAATGATATACATGCAACTCAAGAACAGATCTGTGAATAATAGAAGGAATTTTTGCTCCCAGAATGAAATATTTCGATACTATAAGGAAACTAGTAGATAAATAAATGCCATCCAAAGATGTACTCAATTCAACTTGCATAGAAGCTACAAAGTATGTAGCATATAGCAATGCTATATGACAGTAAGTTTGTCATTCAATAAATGGGCTTCTTTGAGGTCAAAATGAAGATAGTATTGGGTCTTCTGAGAAAGCCGAATCAGTTAAGTAGAATAAATAGAGCTACCATCTGCTGGGTTCCATATTATCTGTGAATTAATAGCAATTAGCAGACGGACGACCGTGTAAGAAGGGGAGCTTCCAAGGCACTAGCGGGGCCAGAATTTTTCAGTGGAGTTGTGAAAGATATTTGAAAATGTGTACCCAAGGGGAAGGTCTGATAAATAACAATAAATGGAGATTAGCACCATGCTTCAAACTACACAGGAATAATCTGGGGTTAGTAACTGGTAGTTGACGTAGTCTAGTAGGTAGTGTGTTGGCTTATCAGAAGAGAGGCCACGGTTCAAACCTCAAACTTCTTAAAAAAACGAAATATGAAAATTTGCTTCGGCGACTGTCTTTCAACAGATTTCTGGCAAATACTCTGAGAGTAAATAAAATTGCCATGAAGAAGTTTCTTAAAAATCTGTCTTTCGGAGTAGATTTTGAACTGTAGGTCCTGTCTCTCAGGTATAAAATTAACACACACAACATAATTGGTGTGAGAAATTAGGTCGTAATCCAGACAAAGGTATTGTAATGGCTAATTATGCAGGTATGTATTAAACTATTCAGGAATAACCTGGGGTTAGTAACTGGCCTTTCCACACGGCTTTATAAAGTGTTCAAAATTATGATCATAACTGACGCAACATGTAGACTTTATGATTAATAGAAACAATCGTCAGAACACATGCTTGGAACTTATGAAGCATTCTCTTTGGTTGTGTTGAATTAATGTGTCCATTAATAAAAAAAAATAACTTAGCTGACCACTGCTATTAAAATTAATTGAAAAAGTGAAATACAGTGTAAAGATTCAATACCGCAACTGCTCTTTATTCACTTTCAATGTGTCGAATAAATTCATGTGTAAGTTCACTTTTCCCTAGAATTAAAACATGATGTCGAGATTAAAACCGTTCACCGTAATGTGTTCAATTAATTAGAAATTTCTTAGAAAAGACTAAACCTTTTGCAGAATGCAGAAAATATTAGAGTGAAATAAACAAATGTTCTGTGAATAGTGCAAACAATACGCAAATGAAACTGTCACTGATAGCTGCTGAACTTGTATTGGTGTTTGCAACAAAAGCTCTTATCATCCTAATGCATATACATACAGATGTTTTTTTTTTGATTTATTATCAAAAAAAGCTGTTGTGTATGTATGTGTGTATGTACATATAATGCAACACTATAAGTGTATTTTTGTTTTGTATACATTACAGCATACATTTTTGTGGGTTCGTAAAATATTTAACTCATTGCAGTTGGTTTTCACTGGAGTACTGATAAATATATATAAATATTTGCAAAACATTGTTGCCAGGAATATAAATTAAGAACTTTCCGAAATAAAAACAATCGTATTAATTTCCAAGAGACTAGGAAACATCTTTTTGCCTTAAGAGGAATAACCCTATTTGACAGCAATTTCTAACTCAATACGTCTAATATCGATAAAATATATTCATACTAATAAAACACCCCAACTAGGTACAATGATTACTGGAAGTCTCTTATCACCATAGAATATATATAAAATTACTGACCTGATAATTGATGTACAGGACATTGGAGAAAAGAGAATTCACAAGGAGTTTAAAAAAAATATGTTGCCTTTACAAAAGCTTTTCTATATTACCGATATTAAACAGGCCCACATCTGATGATACATTGAGAAGTTGGAAAGAAAAATTTAAAATATTTAAAACGCAAAACAAACTAATGAAACAAGGAAGGATATTGACGTCCTCATATGCTAATGATCTCGTTCTTACCGCAAACTAAGAAAACCCTCAGCAATCTTAAGGAAGATAGTCTAGCTATACTTTTAATCGAATTGGTAAACCCAAAATAGGGTGTCCAAAAAACAAACACAAAAAATCCGTTTTGATGGATTAAACTTAAGTCGAAAAATTGCACGCATTTAAATATCTCGAGTTAGTGATTACTCACCAAGTTAAATGCGAAAGTGATATTAACCAATGTGTAGAGTTACTAGGAAAGCTGTACAATATGACAGAAGGAAGAATAAAGTAACTGAAAAAATCAAAAATTTTAATCTATAAATCCAGATACATACCTAAACTAACGTTTCTGCCTACACTAACGTTTCGCATAATTTTTACGTACACAGATTTGTTGATTGCGGGAATAATGACGCCGTAACTAGCATAAAGAGCATAAAAAGGAAGAAATATTTTGCAAGGATAGCAGCTTGTGTTCCAATGCCACTATCCGCCTACTAAAAGAATCATTCTGATGGGCAGACTAGATAATCACGTATAGGTGAACTTCCAGTTGTTAACAGGTCACGGATACTACAGGCAATATCTGTTATAATAGTCGAACTAATTCGGTAAAAATGCTTTAAGAAGATGGCAGCCAAAGTTCCAATGCCACTTCCAGAAAAGGCAAATAAACTTACAGAGAGATTACACGTGATTCAAGGGAAACACGTGAAGTTAATGTCTAACTAGACCAGGGAATTTTCGGGGAAATTCGAGCAGAGAATTTCCCACAACACTATTAATCTGATATGAAGTCGCCATCGTTTAGTTGGCAGTTAGTTGGCTGATTAGAGTTAAGGCAATGGTTCAAACCTCAGATCAAACATCTCCAGCAAAACGAAATATGAAAAAATATTACTTTGGCGACTCCCTCTCAGCAGATTTCTGGGAGTAAATAAAATTGCCATGAAAAGCTTCTCAAAAATCTGTCGTTCGGAGTCAACTTTAAACTTTAGATCTTGCCACTCATCTATAAAATTAACACACACACAGCTTAAGTGTTGTGTGAAACTAGGTTGTAATCCTCACTGAAGGGTTGTAATGATCAATTAAGTATGCATGTATGTAGTATTGATCTGATGTTTTTGTGTGTTTCAAAACTTTTGGTTTTGATACCATTAATAGTAACAGGGAAACACGATTTGCAGAACTGATTTGGAGGCTGAATCACTTCTGAATTCTTTCGAATTAATACTTGACTGTGATTCCATTGGATGATTGGAAGAAATAATGACGGCTTAGTTTTGTTTTAGCTTCGTAAACACTTAGAAACCTATAAAAAAGACTTTTAACAATTCGTGAATATTGCCTAGCTTGTGGTGTCAATATTTTTCAGAATTTTCTCAGTCCTAAGCTTACAGTGATAAGCTATGTGAACATATGCCTCGAGTTATGTAACCTACAGAGACTTGATTTGAAATGGAATTACATACCTACATACATAATTGGCCATTACAACCCTTCAGTCAGGATTACGGCCTAGCTTCTCACACCACGCATGTTGTGTGCGTTAATTTTATACGTGAGTGGCGGGACCTATAGTTTAACGTCGACTGCGAACGACAGATTTTTGAGAAACTTTTTAATGGCAGGTTTATTTACTCTCAGAGTTTTTGCCAGAAATCTGCTGAGAGGAAGTGTTTTTTTTTCATATTCCGTTTTGATGACCTGGAATACGAACCCGGGCTTTACGTCTAATAAGCCAACACACTACCTACTAGACTACGGCGACTACATTGTGTACATGTGTACAGTGCTAAAGAGGATAATACGTGAACGATCACCGACTACAAATATCGGATGTAGGATATGAAAGCATAAATGAAATGCTATTCTCGTTGTAAAGTAGAAAGAGAACAGATTAAGCATGATGTCCATAATAACAGTAAATCCTAAATATTTCTGATTCCAAATGCCATTTAAGTTATGAAAGTCATGTTATAATATGGCATTATATCCTGTGGAAAGTCACAACATCATGTGCAATTTGAATTTATTCACCTGATATTCAATTCCATTCGGCCTTGAATTTTCTCGAAATTGGCAACTCTTTCTTCAATAGCTTCTGTTTGTATGTTGATAAAATATACGCGTGCTTTATTGCATTTTGTTGTTTTTGTGGTTGAGTGCAGTTTGTTTTCGAATAAAATTGAATTCGAAAGTGAATTCCATTCTCTAATCGTGTTGCTTGTTCGTTCATTTGTTCAATTGTTTGCATATGAATACAAACGCACACTTAAGTACACATGCACACACACATATGAATGAAAATTTATTTGAAAAAAAAATTTAATTCCACCAAATGTTGACCGTAGTATATGAGTTCGCGTACTTTATTGATGGGAAAGTTTTTATGGGGTTTAGAAAACTTATTGTCAAAAATGTTTTCATTGCGGTTGTACTTTAGCAAATGCATGTATATGTGTGTGTGTACCATATGTATTTAATGATTTTAATAAATATGGTAGGTATCGTACCTGGTCAGTAAAACAAACTTAAAACTCTATTTAATATACGGTTGATGTAAATGGATTTTTCAAATTTACATCCCTTTAAACGAACGTTTAAAGCAGAGACCATTGACCAAATTTTTGGTCAATACAAATTAATGTTTATTAGCCTTGAAACAGATAGTTGGCTGGTATAGAATTGAGTAAAACTTATTTGTTTGTTTGTTTCTTTGTGTGTGTATATGTGTTATCGCGTGCCTTTGATTTGCCTGTAACCTATTTAAAGCAGAACAATGCCAACCCTATTGCTAATTAATTACTGAACCTGACAGTTGTGTCAACGAATTTGTAGATAAAGTTTTTGTTTTTGTTGTTACTTTTCTACTTTGTTTTTTTTTTCTATTTCATGTGGCTTTACACCTAAAATGTCATGACATTAATGTCATTAACAGGTAAAAATAAAAAGGATGAAAATAGAAGGATGAAGGATTTGGTGTTTAGTTTCTTCATTGTATTGATTTGCTCTGCAATTAATTGCAAAACTTATTGTGTTAATAAATGTCAAAATATCTCAAATTTGTAACGGAAGAACATTATGATTTAATAGAGCGTTATTAAGAGAAGTTAATAATAACAGTCAGTATAGATTGCAATCGAATTTAAAGAAGATAATATAATGAATATGGCACATATGATAAGACTGTAAGGTGTGTAACTGTCATAGTGCTTTTACGAATGAATTTCATTTTATTCTATCCTTGATGAGGTTTTAGTTGGTGTTATGAATTAAATATATTATATTTGTTATAGTTCGTTAATTTGAATTTTGTTTGTATAACTTTTGGGAAAGTCCAAATTTTGAATATTTATGTGGCAACTCCCTTTATTTTGTTAAGTTTTACTCGGTACTAATATTTGATTTAATACTCGGTACAGAATGGTAATCGCTTTAATGTTTGAATTTAACAACCAATTCTAGAGTAAACGCCGAGAAGAATAGAATTAAGTAAGTCTTTATTTTATATATTTTTATTTTATACAAGCTTAGTGTACATGAACTGTAATTTTAGATAATAAAACCCAAACTCCAACGTATCGGACTTTATTTCAAATAAAGCTGCGTTTTATTATTATTCATAAGCCTGTTACTGCCGTAACAAATTGAATTTGAGTTGCTGCCGCAACATTTTTTATTATTTAATTGCCGGAAAATTTTATTCTTGGAATTAATTTATGCTACGCCGTAGCCAACGTGTACAAAACAAGAACATGTCTGAAAAAGAAAAGACCGATGCCTTAGCCAGCGAGAGTGATGGTGAAGAAAAAATCATTGAACAAGATTCCGTAGCCGCCCTAAAGGAAGAAATTCGAGGCCTTAAAATATCATTGGACATGCTTTTGAGGAAAGCTAACACATCATCACCAACTGAAGCCTTATTACTACCACAGCCCGCTGTATCAACATCCCAATCACCGCAAATATCTACAATACCATTGATTACAACAAACAGTCCTTCTCTGCCGCAGTATACAGAAAATCAACAAGCATTACATCAGCCAATACAACAAAAGTTAAGTACCAATCAATTTTTTTTGCCGCCTTCTTTTTATGCAAATTTAGATATGTCTCATTGTACTACCTCACATTTACCGCCACCGCCAGTACAAACTCCAAATTATATGCAGCAGTCTTCTTTACAAAGTCACTACTCTTTTCCTACTCTTTCAACGCAGCGAACTGCGCAGTCAACAAATACTATACCCTCAACATTTTTGCCAATTAACACCACATGTGCACCCGCGCCAACGCCTCACATTCCACAAAATCTGTTTGATCATCGACCTATTCGAAAATTACATGACTTGCCAGAATTTAGTGGCCAGCCAGAGCAATGGCCAATGTTTTCCGTTTCATATAAAGAAACAAACGAATACTACGGTTACACAAAGCTGGAAAATCTGTCTCGTTTGCAAAAGGCACTAAAAGGAGAAGCAAAAAGAAAGGTCGAAGCCTATTTGATTCAGCGTGGATCAGGTGATGAGCACACTAGAGTTCCACTATGGACGCCCTCAAATAATGGTACGTAGTCAGATTTCAAAAGTTCGTGCCTTTCCGGCAATATCGGGTAGGAAAATATCTGATATTGTGAATTTTAGTACTATGGTAGCAAATCTGACGGTTTTCTTGGAAAACGCCGGGGCAATACCGCATCTAAATAATCCGACTCTATTAGATGAATTAGTTAGTAAATTACCTCTTACAAAACGTGAAGAGTGGATGAAATACTCATTCAACAATTTAAACCAATACCCAAGTGTACGAGAGTTTAGTGTGTGGTTGCAAGATGTTGCAAATTATATTTCTATGGCAATAGAAACAGAATCAAATCAGGATGGACAAATAAATAACAGAAGGGATAAAGTTAAGTCATCCTTTGCAATTTTGCCAGATGAACGTCAGCAGCTAAATTGTCTTATGTGTAAGCAGAATCATCACTTGTACCAGTGTGCCAAATTTAAGAATATTCCAACAGCTGAAAAATGGAAATTTGTGAAAGATAATTATTTATGTTTTGGTTGTTTACGTACCGGCCACAATTCGTTGAAGTGTAATAATCGTCGTCAATGTGGATTGTCAAAATGTACAAGATATCATAATCGTTTGCTGCATGAGGACGTAAATTCTATTAAAAATGCAAATTCTACAAAATGTAAACAAATAAAAACGATTAGTGATGGTAATACCCCGATAACTACTACGAGTGTAGATGACAACAAAACGCCTGTAACAACGATTTCTGACAATTGTTTGAATAAAAGAACATTATTTAAATATCTCCCAGTTGAATTAAAAGGTCCAAAGGGACACGTAAAAGTTATCGCATTTATCGACGACGGTTCGAAGATTTCACTTTTGGAAGAAAATATAGCAAAACAAATTGGGTTAAACGGTCCAACAAGTAATTTGTCTCTTGGGTGGATAAAGGGGAAATCGACAAACGAAATGTCGAAGAAAATAAATCTTGAAATATCAAATGTTAATGATCACACTCACAGCTTTGCCATGAACAATATAAGAACAACTGGTAATTTGAAACTAGAGCCACAAAGCCTTCATTTGAAGAAATTTATAGAGAAGTTCCCTGAATTATCTGACATTGCTGTTAATGATTATGTCGATGCCACGCCGAAGTTGTTGATTGGCCTCCCTCATATTAGACTTGTTCGTCCAAATCGTGTCATCAATTTGGATGAAAATTTTTCCTTGCATTACACAAATCTGGGAAATGTCTTATTTGGTTCAGGTGAATCATCGTCAGGATCTGCTGTGTGTGTAATTGAAGTACACGATTTTGATGAAATACAAAGACAAGTTGCCGAGTATTTTACTTTGGAAAGCTTTGGTATGAAGGTGGTTAATCCCGTAATTTCTGACGATGATAAAAGAGCCGAAGAAATACTCAAAGACACCACTGTGAAAAATGGTCATCAATATGAAACTGGTCTATTGTGGAAGAAAAACGAATTTGATTTTAAGGATAGTTTTTCGGTGGCATTGAAACGCCTTCATGGTGTGGAGTCCAAAATGAAAAAGGATGAAGATTTGGCCAATTGGTATAAAAATAAAATAGATGAATACGTTTTAAAAAACTACGCCAGGAAATTGTCACCTCAGGAGGCTTCAATTGAAGACGATCGTATCTGGTACCTACCGCATTTTGTTGTGACAAATATTAACGAAGGCAATAAGAGACGTTTGGTTTTTGACGCAGCCGCTCCTGTTGATGGTGAATCCTTCAACTCGAGATTGATGAAGGGTCCATGTAAGTATCAGCCAAAGCCACTATTGTCAATTTTATTTAAATTTCGCCAGAAACAAGTTGGAGTGTGTGCGGATATCCGAGAAATGTTCCACCGTGTGAAAATTCGGGAACAAGATCAAAATGCCCAAAGATTTTTATGGAGAGACGGTCAGAGTGACAGACCCCCCGATATATACGTAATGCAGGCAATGATTTTCGGCTCGGCAAGTTCACCATGCTCAGCCCAGTACGTAAAAAACTTGAATGCTAGTTTTTATGAGAAAACACACCCACGGGCCTATAGGGCTATTGTAGACTGTCACTACGTTGACGACTACGTGGACAGCTTTGATACTACTGATGAGGCAATCGATGTAACTAAAGACGTGATAAGTATACATGAACAAGCTGGATTTGAATTGACTGGTTTTGTGTCAAATTCAGTGGAATTTTGTCGCACATTCGCAGCCAGAAAACATAATAATAGCGGAAACTTAACAGATCTTTGTAGAAGTGAAACAACAACTGAAAAGGTTTTGGGTTTGTTTTGGTCACCCACTGATGATACCTTTTGTTTCGTATTAAAATTTGCTAGAGTTCCTGAAGCAGTTTTGAACGGTAGTCGGAAGCCGACAAAAAGCGAAGTGCTCGGTCTAACGATGTCAATATTCGATCCTTTTGGGTTTTTGGCGAATATGGTAATAAGATCTAAAATTCTGCTCCAGGAGCTATGGAGATATGACATTGATTGGAGCTCATCAATTCCTGACGAGGTGTACAACAAGTGGTACGACTGGTACAAAGAACTGAACAATGTGCAGTACGTGAAGATCGCCAGATGTTATGGGGAAAATTTTTGTAAATCCTCAACATGTATTCAACTACACATCTTTGCTGACGCTAGTGAGGTAGCATTCGCCGCGGTTGGTTACTGGAGAATCTGTTCTGAAGGTGAGGTGAAAATAGTTTTTGTTGCTGGTAAGTCAAAATGTGCTCCGATTAAGCCACTTTCCATACCAAGACTCGAGCTGCAGGCCGCCTTGCTAGGTGTAAGATTGAAGGAGGCAATTATTTCTAGTCATGATGTCATTCCACAGAAGATAGTGTTTTGGTCTGATTCTAAGACAGTGATAAAGTGGATTCAATCCGACTGTCGCATTTATAAACAGTTCGTTTCTCATCGTATTGCGGAAATATTAGAGAATTCGGAGGTAAAGCAATGGAGATGGATCCTGTGCTCACAAAACCCCGCCGATGATGCAACACGACCCCAGTATTTTTCAGAAAACGCAACAAAGTCTCGGTGGTTAAATGGTCCCCAATTTTTAAAATCCGATGAAGACGACTGGCCAAAATCGCCAACTGATGCAGATAAAAAGGAATGTGAATCCGAAGTTCGATCGAAATTTTTATTAACAGTAACGGAGAATGTATCCCTAATCCATTATGATGAAAAATCGAAATATTATAAATTACTGAGAATAAGATGTTGGTTCATTCGTGCAATAAAAATTTTTAAATGTTACGCTTCGGCTCAAAAGAAAACCGATTTAAAGTTTCAAACGTATTTGACGGCTAAGGAGTTGGAAGAAGCTGAAAATTATTGGTGTCAACTTGCTCAACAAGAAGAATTTAGTACTGAATATAATTTATTAAAAACAAAGCGTATTGTCTCTAAGAAAAGCAGTATTTTTAAATTGAATCCATTTTTGGCAGATGATGGATTGATACGTGTATCCGGCCGTATTAATAATGCCGAATGTGTTAACTATAAGACAAAACAACCTATAATTATGCCTAGGAATCACATTATCACGCAGTTAATTGTAAAGCACCACCATGAGGAGTTCAAACACCAGAATCAGGAATCGATTTGTGCCGCAGTTCGTACCAAATTTTGGATACCATGTCTACGACAGTTGGTAAGATCCGTAAAAAATAAATGCCAAGTCTGTAAGAATCTGAATGCTGCTCCAAGGCAACCCTTAATGGGACAACTCCCTGTGGACCGACTCACCCCATTTGTGAGACCGTTTTCGTATACGGGGCTGGATTACCTTGGCCCATATTGTGTGTCTGTTGGGCGGAGGATTGAAAAGAGGTGGGTAGCTCTCTTCACATGCATGACAGTTAGGGCAGTCCACGTGGAGATTGCAAGGGACCTTTCAACCGACGCAGTCATACTGTGCATCCGCAATTTTATTAATCGAAGAGGAGTGCCATGCCGCTTAAGAAGTGATAGAGGAACTAACTTTGTGGGTGCCAGTAAAGAAAAATTTGTGATGGACGAGTCTAAATTGGCGGAAGAATGTACTCGACGTGGAATAGAGTGGGTGTTTAATGCTCCTGCTAACCCTTCGGCCGGTGGCGCTTGGGAACGTATGGTTCGCTCTATCAAAAACGTATTGGCATTTACATTAAAGGAGAAATCACCTCAAGTTGAAACTTTGAACAGTCTTTTAATAGAAGCTGAGAATTTGATAAATTCTCGCCCTCTTACACATTTACCAATTGAGAGTTTGGATGATGAGCCTCTAACACCCAATCATTTTTTACTTGGATGCCCAAATATTATTCAGACTCCTGCTGTTGATGGTAAGATCTGCCTTAGAAAACAATGGCATATTTCACAACAAATGAAACAAACGTTCTGGAAAAGGTGGGTACTTGAGTACCTCCCAGACTTAACTAGACGTACTAAGTGGTACGAACCAGTGAAACCACTAAAAGTTGGCGATGTGGTAATCATATGTGACGACAATGAGACTCGGGGCGAATGGAAGAGAGGCATTATCACGGAAGTTTTTACTGCGGCTGATGGTCAAGTTCGTACGGCAGTGGTGAAGACTTCAGTTGGAAAACTGCGACGTCCTGCATCTAAGTTAGCCGTCCTTGATGTTGCTAGTGAGTCTCCCTGATCGACTCACGGGTGGTGGAATGTTATGAATTAAATATATTATATTTGTTATAGTTCGTTAATTTGAATTTTGTTTGTATAACTTTTGGGAAAGTCCAAATTTTGAATATTTATGTGGCAACTCCCTTTATTTTGTTAAGTTTTACTCGGTACTAATATTTGATTTAATACTCGGTACAGAATGGTAATCGCTTTAATGTTTGAATTTAACAACCAATTCTAGAGTAAACGCCGAGAAGAATAGAATTAAGTAAGTCTTTATTTTATATATTTTTATTTTATACAAGCTTAGTGTACATGAACTGTAATTTTAGATAATAAAACCCAAACTCCAACGTATCGGACTTTATTTCAAATAAAGCTGCGTTTTATTATTATTCATAAGCCTGTTACTGCCGTAACAAATTAAATTTGAGTTGCTGCCGCAACAGTTGGCCTTGATCGACAAGTGGTGTTTCCAGTATTGCTAAATCGATTGTTTAATTGAAAGTCGACATTTAATATCTTATTAGCATTTATTAGTATATTATTCGTTTATATTTGGTAATAAAACAACCTTTTGTACGTGCTCTCGTAGTGTTCGAGATACACTAACTTTTTTGCCTTCTGCGTAGTTCTACGGACACAGCTTTGTTGATTGCGGATATTATGACGGCGCAGCTAATAGCGGCCTTAGAGAGGTAGAAAAATTTTTGCAAAGATTGCCGCTTGTCGTCCAATTCCACTGTCCGACCAACAGACTCATTCTGATGGGCGGACTAGATGGATGTTAATGACGGATAGGCGAACTTCCATGTTACCAGCTACGTCCCACTTTATGCAACTTCATATGACAAAATCCATTTTCTGCATCATATCTACAGACGCTTTGCATTACGTTCTCCTGCGCATAAGAGACAGTAACCGAAGAGGCATTTGTTTAGAAATCATCGACCAGCATTTTAATATAAATGGTGTAGCACCGTCGATGAAACGGAAATCAGAGGAGTGCTCACAATTTATTAGAGGATTGTAGCAGAGTTAGGAGACGCATCAAAACCGTAGATGGGAATGTGTTTTTATTCTTAGATTATAATCCTACAGAGATTCTGACTGGTTGATTCCGAAAATACACGTTCCGATTTAAGCCTACAGATCGAGAACAAAGGTACAGTCGACAACAAGATGCACCACTAACAGACCTAAGCTATGCTGCAGTTGCCATAGATTCATCAAAACGGTAGATGGAAATATGCTGTTATTCGTAGATTATAATCCCACATGGATCCTGGCCGGATACGGGAGGTTCCGACACAATACTTGTACCGATTTAAGTTTACAGATAGAGAAAAATAGGTAAAGTCGAAAAGAAATTATGTTCAACTAATAGAACTCAGCTGTATTGCAGTTAGTTGAAGTAGTATAGTAGTTAGTGTACTGGCTTATTAGATGCAACTAACAGCTCAGACATCTCGAATAAAACGAAATATGAAAATATATTTCTTCGGCAACTTCCTCTCAGCAGTCTTCTAGGAGAAATTCTGAGAGCAAATAAAATTGCCTTGAAAAGCTTCTCAGAAATCTGTTGTTCGTTCGAATTTAAACTGTATGTCTCGCCACTCATTTATAAAATTAACACACACAAAATGAATAGGTGAAAAGCTAGATTGTAATTCTGACTACAGATAGTAATGACCAACAAAAAAAAAAAGTATATGAGTCCAAACCGCCATGGTTAACTTTCAAATGTGACAAATTCACCGAAGAACATAGTGCGTTAGAGAACGTTCTTGGCTACAGATCAGTTGTTCAAAATATATGTAACGAAATATTTCAATCGAGTGACAAATGAATTGCCCACTCACTGTTTGCTAAATGAGTTTTGTGCAGACTCGGCATAATCTAGAGAAAATACCGAGTCCGCATCAACTGGTGGTGCTATAGCATTGACAGTGGCTGATTGGAAGACAATAAATTTACTAAACCCTGATGAGCATGACGTGCAATTATAGGGGTCTTGGCTACCTTTAAACTTAATACTTGTTGTGTGATTCTGGGAGAATTTCACCCGCGCTGGGAAACGTTTCATGGAGACAATAAATTTACTAAACCGTGACGAGCATTACGTGCAGTCATAGGGGTCTTGGCTACCTTTAAACGTAACACTTATTCCGTGATTATGAGAATTTCACCGGCTCGCTGGAAAGTTTTAAGTGGATCACAGTCCGATCAAAACTGATGCTTTCAACTGCTTTACATCTCGTTAAAATACCATCACAATCTGTCCAGACCGGATTTCTCAATGCAATTGACATTGACTATACCGTTTTCATAAAATGTACCCCATAATTTCCCCAGCTCTGTGCCGTACCGAATGTGCAACCTGTGAAACGCTCTACTATTTGTTTGATCTGACATACTTCCCAGTTGCTACCTTATTGTGCAACCCTGAAAGAGTGTCGTCATTGGTTCACCCGCAATATGAATTTTGCCCAAATAGTTTATCTCAGAAGACCTTTGTGGACCAATAAAGTTTTATATGGAGCCTTCTGTTGCCATTGCATCAGAAATTTTACTACCTAGAAATCATGAGCTGCTAAATTAAAACTTTTTCTCTACATCTAGTTCTGGAAGATTGTAAAAATATTGCTGGCTTGATAGCTGTGACTTCAGTGAACACCAAGCCAGTGTTCTAAGAGCATCCAATATAGCCGCCATTATTAGGGTATTATCATCACATAGTGAAACGTTTTGTGTTTTATAAGACAGTATCAGTGCATTTGACGTAACTTAATAGTAGTAGCAACCAATAACTTCGTTTGCTCTTCCTTTCCTCAACTCAATTGTAATTAAATTTTGTTTAAAACAAAAAAGTAAATATTGCCTGTAGTATTTTTTAATTTAATTGCTTAAAAAATATTTTAATTTATAATAAAAAAAAACAAAAAAAAAAAAAAAGATATAGAGGGAAAGAGAAAAACTTTTCTTTGGTCATAAAAAAGTGGTAGAAATTTTTTTATTTTAGTTTTGAGAACAATTCTGAGCATTCCATTAAAACTTGTAATTATTCAACCAAATTTTTTAACCATAAAAAAGCTTCTGAACTTGGCCATACATACACATACACACCCATACAGAACTGTCGTTGTTATTTATGAAAACAATTTCTGGGTTTAAATACTTTTGGAAATTTAACTAAAATGCATGATGTTGCACTTGTTGCATGGCACTCTGATCATCATCATGTAAATTTGCTAAAATAAAAAAAAAAACAAAAGCAACAGGAGTGTAGCAGTTATTTTATGCCAGTTTGTTTTTACTGGACTCTTATGATATCTGTCGGTTCTATCATACACTTCTTTCCATTTGTGGTTTTTATTGCTGCTGCTACAAATGCGGTTGCTGCTATTTTTGTAACTTGTGTTGTGTTGTTAAAACAGTAGCCGTTGTTCGATGTTGCTGTATTGTTGTATTGTTGTAGTTGGTGTGACAGTACGTTTTGTTGTTAAAGTTGGTTTTACTAACTTTTTTTTTGTGAATTGAAGAAGACACGCTATATGTACTATGATGACTGAGGTTGCCTATATTTACCAGGATTGTTAGTGAAAGTTTTGTGTTGTTTTTTTCGGTTTTTCTCACTTGTTACCCCTGTGCTATCCACTAACCATAATTGACATACTTTTCTACCATCATTCAAATGGACAATAGTAAAGGACATTTACCCACATACACTCATACACTCTTTCAAATAGCGCTGTGTGTCACAGGTAGATGTTGAAATAAAACATAAAAAAAATTTAATAAAATATAATACAACAACAACAACAAAAATTAAGAGAAATAAGAATGAGAGAAGAGTAAATTGCTTACAATAATATCTGTGGCAACCACAAAAGTTTTAATTGAAAAAGTACTCTCGGCAAACAGTCGAAACAAATCAAACTAAGGAAGTTAAAATGCCAGATAAACTACAGGAACCAATGTTCTACGGTACACAGAGTTGGTTTTGTGGCCTTGACTGTTAAAATATGAACTTTCTGTTTCTGGTATACAACAGATATATGTCTGAGAGTAGCCGTAATAATAGTGTCAAATGTAGAATATATTTACATATTTTTTTATGATGAAATAAATCTCTTAATTTTACTACGTTTCCATGAATAATTTATTGATAAGCAGCTTTATTTATTCTGATATTTTCTAAATGGAAGAAAAGAAAAAAATTTGAAAAACATTCTTCCATTATTTAATAAAATAATAACAAGTTGTTTGACCCGACCTTGAGTAAATACAGAATAAATTAACACAATTTACTAGTCAAGTATGTATGCAGCAAAATTCCTTGAAATTCAAAAAATTCTCCTAAGTTACCAAACTTGAAGGTAATTGCGAACCCTAGTCTTTTGTAAAGTGACTTATGAAACGTAGACTGTGAAAATTAGCTCTCCTTTGAACACAGAATGTTAGAAGAAGAAACAAAACAGTCGGCATCAGATGAAGTATTGAGGGGGGACCCTAAAGTGCTTAATTAATTAAAAACGATATTCATTTGTTAAAAAATATACAATTTCGGTTTATTTGAGAAAGCATGGAATTCAATTAAGTTAGAAGTTTGTTAAATCTTGAAAATTCAATCCATATCACAGAGATTTATAAAAAAGTGGTTATAAAACTGAGTTGAGGCGCGATCAGCAAACTATAAATTGTTAAGTACATATACGAAAAATGCATTCATTGTTGTTATTTAAGATTAAATAAAATTGTGAACATATTTTCGAAATCCCGTATGTGATAATTATGGCCACTGTTTCCGAATATCCAATGAGAATGGAGTTGTGTTCATCAACATCGTTAGTGTCCAACTAATTCCATCTAGGACAAAAGAAGTTCATAGTCATTTACTTATAGCACTCGCTCATGATGGCTTGGCCAACGTCGTGGTCAAAGAAATATGGACCACTGACACTGCCAGCCTAAAATTCGCACCAAATAGCGCCTTTGTCGTAATGCATTGTATGTGATTCCATGTGGGTTGGTATCACCAGAAAATCCACAATTTTGTTCTATTACAAATCGGCCTCCAAGCTGAAGGCGATTTTTGGATAGAAACTGAAGCCCGTGGTCAACTGCCTTAGAGCAAATTCAGTAAACACATGCTGGTCGATGGTGACCTAACAAAACAGAATAAATAAATAACAATTGATTTACTTACTTACTAAATTGGTCATTACAACCCTTTAGTCAGTATTAATTTTTATTCACAAGTGGCAAAATCTACAGTTTACATTCACCTCCGAACAACAGATTTCTAGGAAAATTTTCATAACAATTTGTTCTCTTTACTCTGAGAGTTTTTGTCAGAAGTCTGTTGAGAGGAAGTCTTACTTTTTTATGTTTCCTTTTATCCGATGTGTTTGAACCATGGCTTTAAGTCTAATAACCCAACACAGTTACTACCAGACTACGGGGACTCGAATAAATTACAAATTATTTGTACGTATGTACGTATTTTCAACGAGACGGTCGTTATCAACTGTCATATTTTTTAAGTCTTTGTTGGAAGGTCCTAAGCTTGAAGTACAGTATTGTCCACTACAATTTGCACACACCTTAAAATTGTACAGTATTTTTGTATTTTTGTTATACGCATTGCCTGAGTATGACACTGAGTAAATTATTAATGAGTCCTTGTATTCTTTCTATTTATATTCGATACTTTCTTGGTAGCGCTTCTATAATACTAAGTAGACTTTATATAATTATATATACACTACCTACTAGACTATACGCAGACTTTAACATTCATATTTACTTTACAAACCAAACAATTACAATTTCATATCGTTAAAAGGGCCACATATTGTTTTTGTAATACTGCTATCGCTTCATTAAGTTCGTCTTGATTCTGAGCTCCGATTCCTCTGATTATTTACGACGTTCGCCGTATTGATTTTATTTGTTTGAATTTCGTTCGCAGTCTCTTAAGTGTGCTGTTTATATCTCTTTCGGTAGATACCATTATTTAGTTTTCTTTTTTTGCTGTTATAATAAATATAAAAAACCCATCTACTTATACTACTTATATATACATAGCATATATGTATATTACGAGTAATTTATTATAATATCTTCTTATTTATTGCACATATTTAACGTACTTTATATATAGTTATTCTACACTAAAGCATCTAAATATACTCAGGAGTCTAATAACGCAAAAGTAACTCTCATTTGGTTTCGATTGACAATCATTACAGGTTCTGTCAAAGCAATAATAAGCATTTCTTGTAAATATAATTTACTTTTTCTCTTAAACAATTAATTTTAAAATATTGTTAAAAATAATATCAAATCAAAACTGTCATAAAATGCTTTATTTGAATCAATTTTAAACACAACATTTAACATGAAAATATCATTAAACCTACACATATTCATAATTTCAGCTTATAATGATATAATGTATGACTAAATGCAAATATAGATAAGAGAGTATGCATATCTTATTTAATAAAGGAATCATACACTTACAAAAAAAAACTGAAGTTTCTAAATACTGACTGGCTTGCGTTAAGGATTGAAAATTGAATGGAGAAATAGTTCCCTAAAGAATATATGATAATGGAAATGGCTTATACAGATACTAATCTAAGTAAAAACTAATGGATACTCCTAGAATGATTGATCTTAGTTCCAGAAGTTCGCTCAAACCGTTACTTACAGAAACAAACAATTTTCGATGTGGGACTAATTGTTCATATGTTCACTATTTTATTTGAGTATAGTGGTGTACTATATTAGCAGTACTTACTCCATTGTCCGGAAAAAAATTATAAAATTATATCGCTACTTAGTCAAATATACGACCTAGCTTCTCACACCACCCATGTTGTTTATGTCAATTACATCAATGAATGTCAGGACCTACAATTTAAAGTTGATTCCGAACGATAGATTTTTGTGGTTTCGGAGGGACACTGTTCAGAGTAGTCGCCGAATAAATATTTTTCGCGATTTTGTTTTGTTAAAGCTATCTGGGCTTGAATTTGAGACTACGTACTCGATTAGATAGACATGTGTCGGATGGGCCATCAATCGCTTTTAATTTGAATCGTTTTTTATCACAAAATTCAGTGTTTTATCTGCAACGAACGTAATGAATCGATTTACGCTTGAGCAACGTTCGGATTTGTTGGAAATTTATTTCCAAAATACAGAAAATTAGTTGGATATTTCAGACAATTGCCCAATATTTCTTTGAAAACGAGCACGGCGCAGTCATTACGGTCAATACAGACTCCTATCGCACCATTTTAACCGATTTTTTTGTACCTACTCTTTATGGTATTGCTGTTAACAATGTTTGGTTTCAATATGATGGTGCAACTTACAACAAATCGCATGCCACAATCGATTTATTACGTCAAACATTTGATGGCTGTTTAATTAGGCGAAATGGTGATGTCAATTGGCCGCCAAGAAGCTGCGTTTTGACACAGTTGGACTATTTTCTGTGGGTCGCTGTTAAAGAAATGTATTATGCCGACAAACCGGAGAGAATTGAACATTTGAAGGCCAATATTCGCAATGCGTTGGCCGATACACGATAAAGTATACCAAACTTGATCCAATCTAATGAAATACAAAAAGGCCAGCCGTGGCCGCAGTATGAATAAAATAATTTTCCACTTCTAACCGGAACAATTTTACTTCACAGTAAAGAAATAAAATTGGCAAAATTTCAAACCATTTTTATTTTATTGCTTTTTTAAATTTTAACTTTTAAATGGTCCATCCCTTATTTGCTCACATTCTGCTGGTAAAATTCATAATGGCAAGTATAGTACATATGTGACGTATGAGTGATATTTAATTTTATTAGTTTCATACATGACAAAATCAAAGAATTTATATTGCCTACTTTTCAGAGTAACTACTCCGCTACATATAATATGGTGCGTATGAGTAATATATTTCAAATTCAATTAAATAGAGAGTATACCACAGTATACAAGCTATGACATGACAATTCTAATGGATTTTTTAAAAATTTAAAAATTTTCAAGATATCCTAACCTAAAAGTAAATACAAAAACCACAATTCTAGGCTATATTCTAGTGGGTACTACATGATGGCCGTTGAAAGAAAAGTGATATGGGCTAACATTCATGATACGATCCCATACACTCGAAAAAGTTCACGAAAATTTGTGCGATCAAATAAGGTACTGTGAGGCTAGCCACGGCAGCCGTATGAATAAAATAATATTCAACTTCTAATCGGATCAATTGTACTTTACAACTAAAAAATAGATTTGACAACATTTCAAACCGTTTTATTTTTGATTGCATTTTTAAATTTAAACATTTAAATGGCTCAACTCTCAGTTTTACTCCTATAACTATTCCAATGTATTCATAGATAATAATTTTGACAAATATAAAACACTTTTTATGCACTCAGTTAAGGAGTGTGCATATGATTTTAAGAAGAGTATTCTCTATACTAATATAAATATATATATAAATACATACACATATCTATCCAACTACATACATGTTTATATAAGTATTTAAACTTAATGAAGAATTTTGCTTCAACTCTTCTGACATTGTATACCATTTTGATTGCATTTCGAAAATTTCCCCCTATTTTCATTTTTAATCTGTTTTTCAGTTCTTTCTTTTGTTATTATTCATTGCAAATAACACGCATTAAATTGGAAATATTTTTCCCAAGAGTGAAAGCTCGTAGCCCACATTTTCACACATTGCAACGAAAACAAACAGAAAGATTTTCATTTTCTTCATAATTTTCTTTTTTTCGTTGGGTAAATATATGGTAAGAAGCAGGAAAGGCAAGGAAAATCATTTTTACCACTTAAGACATCACTTGAGTTTTGTTAGAAAACATAAAGTTCTTTATATTGTTCTTTTGCAGTTATTGTTGTTGTTGTCTTTATTGTTGATTTTTTAGTCCTTATTTTAAATAAGTTTTCATTTACTCTTCTAGTTTGCATGTACCTTTGTTGTCTTAGAATGAATAGAACCCCTAATGGGGAATTTTCTTTATTTTCAATTCGTTTTCAGTTAAATTGAGTATAAAGCCACCACCATGGCAACGATATCAAAGCTTTGGTTTATTTGCAAATAGCATATGAAGGAAAGACGTTCGTAAGTCTGTTATTATAAGTTATAAGTTTCGAAATAGTTGAAAGAAAAAGTTTATAAAAAAAAATTAAAAATCCTTTACAGTTTACTAGCAATTAGAAAAATAAATTTACCTATTTTAAGGCAAGGAACATGATACCAAATTTTATGTTGGAACTTTGTTTTAATTTTAAATATTTATATGCAAGTGTTAAATAAAATATTAAATAAAGTTTTTAATATATGCTACCCCCTTTCATATGATTTTACAAATTTAAATATGGTTCAGCACACGTATGCATAAAGGGTTCCTGGAATGCTTATATATGCATCGTAAATGAGAATTTCTTTTCGTTTGTAAAACTTTCATTAACGTTTACAAAATAATGCTGATGAGGACGACATTAAAAAAGAAAATAATTTAATATCGAGTTAAATTCAACATTTTTTTCTCTTTCTAGGAAGTTAAAATGAATTAAATGCGTTGTTCGGTACTTCTTAAAAAAACTGTAATTATGATGTGAAAGATTTTCGAGTAGGTGACTTTTAAATATCTGTAACCGTATAATATTTAATAAAGAAGGATGAGCAGCAGTGCCTTATTTTTATAATAAATTTCGATAAAAACAAAGTGTTTTACATCGAATTAACAACTGTTTCATGCTATTTTATTCACTGAATATATAGGGTGGGTTACCTATCGGTTTAAATTCGAACCATCAACTATTTTGAATCTGTCAACACTTATGTCATTCTATTCTGTTCCAAAATTCAATATATAATCTCCACTGAAGGTAATGAATCGATTTAAGCTTGAACAACGTTGTGATTTATTGGACCTAGCTGGAGAAACTGCACGACGATGTCGATTTGGACAAAAAAAAATCATCTTTTTGAATGAAGCTCATTT
Organism: Sarcophaga rosellei; assembly: GCA_930367235.1. Classification (NCBI taxonomy): domain Eukaryota; kingdom Metazoa; phylum Arthropoda; class Insecta; order Diptera; family Sarcophagidae; genus Sarcophaga; species Sarcophaga rosellei. The sequence continues at coordinate 82,269,479 of OV884018.1, forward strand.
TCATCTTGGTGGATACATACATAATTGGCCACTACAACCCTTCATTCAGTATTACGACCTAGCTTCTCACACCACTCAAATCTGCTGAGAGGAAATCGCCGAAGAAATGTTGTTCATATTTCGTTTTGACGCCTGACCTGGGATTTGAACTCGGGAATTATGTCTAATAAGCCAACACACTACCTACTAGACTACGGCGACTTGTTTAAAGTAAAATTGCCGTATTTGGGGCTCAGAATACCCACACATGATCTGACAGATGCCAATGAACCAATTATGAGTGACTGTTTGCTGCGGCTTGTAAAGCGGAGGCATCATTGGCCCATATTTCTTGACATGAAAAAACGGCGCAAGCATTACGGTCATTGCAGACACCTATCACACTATGATAACCAATTTGTCTTATACACGCCTTTCATGGTATTGATGTGAACTATGTTTGGTTTCACCAGATTGGTGAAAGTCACACATCTCACGACACAATCGATTTATTACGTCAAACATTTGATGGCTGTTTAATTAGTCGAAATGGTGATGTCAATTGGCCGCCAAGAATCTGCGATTTGACACCGGTGGATGATAGACAATATTGCTTTTGGTCAGTATTTGTATTGGAAAGAAATTTGTGTCCCGCATCCCACTGTTGAGTAAGTACCTAAGACGAACCATTAGGATTTTGATCGAGCAATGTTAAGAATGTTAGAACATTACAGCGAAAGTTGCGAGTTCAATATGAAGAGGAAAATGAGGAAAATGAATCACTATTATACAATACTTGAAAGCTATGCGGAGTTAATGTATTCCTCAAGGAAACAGCTGAGTGCTTATGAAGTGCTAGGCTAGAAGCTAGGCGGACTACGGACACCAAACACCATCGTAAAATTCGACAGGGTAACAGGATTGGTTGTTATTGATTTTCCAATTGTCATATCGATGAAATCTTGAAACTTAAGCCATTCATGGAGCTGCTCTTTCCCTACGTACATATATAATTAGTCGTTACAACACTTGTGTCTAGATTACGACCTAACCTCTCACAACAAATTTTGTTGTGTGTGTTAACTTTATACATAACTGCAAGGATTAAAAGTTTAAAATCGACTCTGAATGACAGATTTTTTGAGAAACTTTTCATAGCAATTTTTGATTTACTCTCCAATAGTCAATAAGAAAATTCTAATAAATTATATGTGAAACAATCACCAAAAGTATACACATTTTTACATCAAAAACTTTTTCTTGTTACAAACATCATGAAATAATAGTCTTCAAGAAAAAATAAAACTAATTCTCCGAAAATATTTGGAAATTTAACAAATAAATTCATAGATATTGTTGGTTTAGTTTCAAGTAACAAATTATGATAAATTACTTTTCCATTGTAATTTAAAAGATTGTTGACCAATCATCTCCAAAACAGAATTTAATATTTTAAATTACGTAAATATATCAATGAATACAGATGCATACATACATATGTATAACCCATACACATTCACAAACACTCATACAACGGAAAATTTCTCAGCAATATTTCACTCCAATCACTTAGGAATTCATAACATTAAAGTGGCAACTGTCAAACACCTCCACACATGTCTCATAAATATTTTAATAAACCTTAAAGGGGTCCTCCATCATGTGCTATTAAAACGGCAGACATGGTTAATGAAGTTTATTTTTTTATAAAAACAAAATAAATGGAATTAATTATCTTCTACCATCTCTGTGCTAAATGTATAGATTAAGACGTAGTGAAGATGCCATAGTCCGGTAGATAGTTTGTTAGCTTATTAGACAAGAACTTGTGATTACGCCTTTGGCGATGTCAACTCGAACTTAAAAAAGTTAACAAAAACTATTTCTTTCAGCGACTTCTCCTCAGTAAATAAAAATAAATGGTCATGAAAAGCTTCTCAATAAAATCTGTCATGCGGAGTCGACTTTAAATTAGGTCCCGCCACTAATGGATACAATTAACACACACAACATGGGTGATATAAAGAAAGTTGTAATCTTGTCTAAAGTATTCTAATGATAAATTAAGTAAGTAAGTAGAGAGCACTCGATCAATTGAAGGAGAATTTTATAAGAAAACGCCGTGCCACACACAACGTCGCAGAAGATTCTTATGTGAAATTTTGTACAAAAGTTTGCTTGAATATATTCTTAGTCACTGAATTGATCATTGAAAACCTTTAGTCAAGATTATAACCTGCCTTATTACACCACTCATGTCCAGCGTGCGTTTTATATCGCTTGTTTACTCTCCTAGTTTCTGCCAGAAGACTGCTGAGAGAAAATCGTTGAAAGAAAACATTGTTATATGGGTACTGGCTTCTTAAATAATTACCTAAATCGGACTGCAGCCACTTCATTTCGAAATTCAAAACTTTGTTCATGTTTTCAACGTAAATTCCTCGGGTTTGTAATCAAGCCTTTTAAATACTATCACATCATGCCGACTTCCATTCTTGGCTTATGGTTATTTTTGTTTTTTTTTTTTTTCAAAGTATCGTTTAATATATTATTGATCGTGTATTACATTAACAGTATAGTATGGTATACCCTTTAAAGAAGTATGTATACGTATACAGATTGTGCTGGTATAAAAGACCAACTTTGTGTGTTTATGTGGTACAAAAGAGTGCCGTTAAACTTAATGTTTTGACAAGGTAATAAATGTGTTGCACGCTAAACTTCCCACATATGAAAGCATTGAAACGCATGTCTAGACATTGCCACACATTCATCATCATATCTTAAAAGTTATCGCAAATACAAATGAAACAGAAATGAAATTAATTTGAAATTTAAAAATTTTTGTTTTTTAAATAATAAAAAAAACCTCCCAACAAAGTCACGTTTTCTTTTCTTTAATGTTATTCCAGATAATTTTAAATTAATGTTATTAATTTTAAATGGAATACTTTTTATTTAGGTTTCATGGACTTTCTGAAAAGATCTGAATAGAATATATTGCCAGTGGTTTTAATAAGTTATTCTTTGAAAATCATTGGAATCAGTTATCGTTAAACAAAAAATGTTAGCTCGTTAGCTCTGAAGGAATGAAAATAGATTTGTTATTTACTATTCAAAAAATGTTCCGAAATGTTCCGTTATAATGGCTATTGTGGCACCATACTTATCCATTTCTCTTAGTACCGGAAACATTTGGAGTTTCCGTTGAAGCGATTTTTATATTTACTTACTTACTTTTAATTGGTCATTAGAATCCTTAGAATTACGGGATAGCTTCTTACACTGAGTGGCGGGACCAAGAGTTTAAAGTCGACACGGAACAATTGATTGTTGAGAAGCTTTTCGTGGCAATTTCATTTTACTCTAAGAGTTTTTAGCGGAAGTCTGCTGTGAGGAAGTGACTGATAAAATAATTATTCATACTGCGTTCTGTTCGAGATGTTTGAGATGCGATTGAGATGGAGATTTGAGCAGCCACTCTACCTACTAGATTATGGTCTTTAATGACAGATCATTTAAATCATCAGTATAGCAGGCCTTCCTTTTCTGACATAGTGTTGGATATGTACCCAATATATAAAAGAAGATTAACTATCTTTCCGTTACGTTCCGTCAACGTTCGGCTAATTCTACCATTTCACCTAATTCATTGACTTTTAAAGCTAATGCTATGACTAACTTAAGAATAACACCAACTACCCCATTCAGTTCTAATATGGATGAAATTAAAATAGAAGCAACGATACATGGAGGAAAATATTCCCATGAGTACATCAATAAAATTTGAGGTCTTAGCGACTACCGAACTCTATGAACTGAATCATTAAAACAAGCAAGACTAAAAAATATAAAATTGTCTACAATCTAAAGGCGTCCAAAATATAAAATACGTCATAAGGTAACAACACCTTTCGAATTTCCTTGTCTCGTCTTAAATAAAACGTTTCTTATTTGTGTCTACCATATGCTGCTATTTCCTTCATTTAAAGAAATCCGTTTAAAGGCAATGTGAACTGAAGACAGTAGAAAATTGTAAAACAAAACAAAGTATTCCCATGATTCGACGTCATATCAAACTGGGGAGTTGTAAATGAAATAGAAAACGTACAAAAATCGTAAAAGGAACGTAATCGGTATTTTGGGTTTTAAGGTCACTATGCTCAATGTATGTTTTTTGGTTTATTTTGTTGTAGAAATAAAAACATTTCTGTACACTTTTTAACATAAGCTTTGAGTAGGAGGTGTCCGTAAAGTTAATGAAAAATTAAAAATTTAATAGAATTTTAAGTACAGGTGCGTGGGCGTGTAATGTCGAATGTATGAATTAAGTAAAGAACTTTACAACATTAAGTCTGACCGTAAAGTTTTAAAGTAAAAGTTTAGGTTAAATGGCATGCTTTTTACACTTCAAAAAGTGGTTTTTAAACAAAATTCAGAATTCGTTTATAAGGTTTAACCTTTTGAATTAAGTTTTCTAAAACTTTAATGAAAGTGCCCCAAAATATTATGTTATTATTTTGTAAAGAGAAGGAAAATTAAATGAGTCATAAGAGGAGGTGGTAATGTTTGAAATGTTTTATGCTACGTTGTCTAAAATAATATGAAATCAGTGTTAAAAATTAAAAAAATGTTCCCCACCCTATGCTTCTAATGCCATGTCTTATTAGAGTGGTTTCCAAAATAATTCCTTTTTAATGATGTTCGCATTGGCAAATCGTAAATAACAGGCAAACATTTCTAGCAAAACAATCAATGCTCTGGCGACGTACATCAGTATGGATAATGGCAGATAGATTGGTTTTCTACATAATTAGGCTCATAACATAACGACCCCTGCTATGGCAAATATTCAATGAAATTTCTTTAAAATAAGTTGCTGTTTTTATTCAATACGTTCATGTAGTTGTTTTCAAAACGGTAAAATGAAAAGTTCTAAGTAATGCTATTCAAAAGCAAAATCAGTTCTTTCAGTTCTCACTGAATACCACAAATATTCAAAGAGGGGAGGAGAAATCTTTTGGTTTTCTGCTCCTAGAATAAGTAAAGAATACCTAGAATAAAGCAATGCGTTCATGTGTGTTTGTATAGTAGAAAATACTACAGCAATACTTGATCATGCAACCATACTGTCTTCTTTTCCTGTGTGCCTTAATTTTATACTTGAGTGGCAGGATCTACAGTTTAACGTCAACTCCGAACGGCAGATTCAGAGAAACTTCTTCATGGCAGGTTTATTTACTCTCAGAGTTTTTGCCAGAAAGGTAGTTTGCTGAGAGGTAGTCGCTGAAGAAATATTTTTTTCATATTTCATTTTGATGTCTGGCCTCGAGAGATTTTTCGAGAAACTTGTTTAGTATCAGTTTTACTAAGTCGCAGAGTTTTTGCCAGACATTTGCTGACAGAAAGCATTTTTTCATTTTTCGTTTTGTTGGAGATGTCTGACCTGGGATTTGAATCTGGGATTTGCTCTCAAATCTTTTGAAGTTAAATTGAAGTATGTATGTAGTATTATACTGTCTGGGGAAGCTGAATTAACTTGGTGTGCTAGTCCAGTGGGAATTCCCGGCAGTGAGCAAGCAGACAAGCAAAAGAACTCCCACGCAGTTTAGCTGGCTCGAAGCCTTCTGTGGTGTGGGGTCGTATATTTAGAGAGGAGTGCTCAACCAAAGGGAAGACAAAGAAAGCAAAGAATCTTCTTAAACCAAAAATTTTGTTGGATATTACTCAGCATATTTCTGTCAAAAACTCAGAGAGTAAATAAATTTGCCATGAACAGTCTCTTAAACATCTGTAGTTCGGAATCGACTTTAAACTGTAGATCCCGCAATTCATGTATTAAAATTAACACATGCAGCATAAGAAGCTAAGTTATAATCCTGACTGAAGGGCTGTAATGTGTGTATGTATATTGCGATAAGAGGAGTCATGCATTATACTATCCAGCCTAAAATTGCTAATGAATGAGTGTTGTCTCAAGAGAAATATGTAGATTCTGTAACGAAAAAATTAATTATCGGAACACATTATTTGACCCTGCTGGGTATTAATGCATTAAAGAACGAAACACCTACATACGTAGTTGTATCAGATGTTAAGAAGGGTAATGTCACTGCGTTCTGAAGTTTGTCGAGGCAATAGAATTGTAAAATATATGATAAGGATGATACTCTATAAAGTTGGAAGAGAATCCAAAGTTTTTTTTATTTCATAACCCTACTAAAATTATGTTCCTTTCCCATGCTAATATTAAAGTAAAATTTAAATTCATAACTGAGTTGCCATTAATTTATTGATTTTTTTCCACAAAAAAAAAAAATTAAAACGAACAAAACTCTTTCTTTTATGTGAAACTAAACTAAACTAAGGTAAAACATCAAAATAAAAAAGAAATAAATTTTTTAAACCAAATCCTCTAGACAGAATACGTTACGAATTTTAATAATTTTTTTTTTCTTTTTTTCCATTGTATTTTGCCTGCATACATGCATATGAATGCCTAGTAACCTAATTTCTTTAATCAAGTTTATGTCTTTTCACTTGACTTGTTTGTCACTTTTACCAAGTAAGCATAACTCGAATTAAAGACAAGAAAAGTAAGAGAAGTAAACTTTTCAACATGCAGGTAAAATACAAAAAGGAAACTCTGTCGTCATCCCCTCTCAAAAGGTGGCTGGTCTGCTAAAGGTTTACTTTTTATGGAAAGTTTTTGTGAACATTCTTTATGTATTTTGTGTAGTTTTACTAACACCAGTCATATTTATGAATTTGTACAAGGAAAAATATTTATTGTGTGTGTGTGTGTAAGGAAAAATAGGAGCAGAGAAAGAAAATGTTTTCGCCATCAGCAATACAAAGCATAAAACAATAGAATTTATTTTCAGATACACACACACAAATGTATCTGTTAAGCATGGTTAAATGCAAAACAAAATCATGTATCTTTTGTTGTTGATATTTTCTCAGGCAACAATTCATTCGATTATTTACAAAACCACATATGCAGGTAAATGGCAAGTAAAATAAATATTTTCTTATACTTTTGCTCACAGAAATATTTCTAAAAAAAAAAATAAAAAAAAAATACTTGTGTGGTTTCATATTGCTAAGCATATATCCATCCTCTGCTGTATTGTTAAGGCATTCCTTTAATGCTACACTTATCTCTCAACCAACATATTATGCTGGTCACCTTAAACTTTGTTACTTATTCCATGTGATAGAACTAATAAGAATTAAATGCTACACTAATAAAGTTTATTGTGCTTAGCAGCCTAACAACCAAAATGGCCTTAAGTCACTGTAAAAGTAAAAAAGAAAGTTAAGTCAGTAGAATTATTTCGTCTAGTTTATGGTTTTAATTTTCAGATAAATATTTAACACATTTTCATAAGAATAAATGAATTTTTATGGAACATTTAAATCAATTCAAGAAAAAAATCAAGTGTCATTTATAATAATTCAAGAGAAATTAATGACACTTACATACAGTATATATACATATGTATGTATGTATACATATATATGGATAATAAAGAGACCATTAATGTTCAGATGTTAAATGTTCACAAGAAAAATATTATTTTAAATTCTCATTAAATTTAAAAATTTATGTAGTACAGGGTGTCTAAAAGGAAAATTTATTTTGTTTAGTTTACTACCGGAATTTAAAATATTAAAGTAAGAGTTTTATAAAAAAAAAATGGCTGTAAGACAGCTGTAGCACGTTTTGGTCTAACCATGATAAGCGATTTCCAATAATTCAACAAAGCATTGAGCATTACTCGCGTAACTATAGATTATAGATTTAGAGTGACACAGATGACTATCTGTGACGACACATAGTGGGCTACTTTACTACGCTCCACTGCATATTTAAAAAGGTATCAGTACACTTACATAACACACATAATTTGTCATTAGAACGCTTCATTTAGGATTACGACGCAGCTTCTTTCACCACTTATATTGTGTGTGTTAATTTTATACATGAGTGGTGGGACCTGCAGTTTAAAGTAGACTCCAAACGACAGATTTCTGAAAAAACTTTTCATACCAATTTTATTTTCAAAGGTTTTGCAAGAAATCTATTGAGAGGAAGTCGCCGAAAAAATATTTTTTCATATTTCATTTCGTTGGAAACATCTGGCCTGGGGTTTCAATCGTGGCTTTAATTCTAATAAGCCAAAATACTACTAGACTACGGCAACTTTAGGACATTTGCTCAACATTAAATTGATGCTGGATACATCATTAACAACTACAGTCCAAAACGGGTCCTAAACGTTCAGACTGCTGTGATTTTTATCCGTGAAAAATAGCTGACAAACGCTTTGTTCCATCAAATATTCGGATTGAGTGGTATGCTAAACATATGTCCGCCTGATATGTCAACATTAACAAAAATACACGGCATTCGTCTTTGACTGTAGAGGATACAGAGGTTAGATAATATTGTCTTCAGTGGAGCATTGTAAATTTCATCTTGCGAGACTTCCAAATTGCCAGTTGCATCTGCTCTTAAAAACATTAAAAATATCTGACAGCGATGGCCTGTTATTCAGATTAAATGGTATGCTAAACATATATCGGCCTGATATATCAACACTAATCTCATTACACGGCATTCGCCTTTAAATATGCAAAAAGGAAGAATTGGAAATGAGCATACAAGACTACTAGAAGGAGGACAACATAATTAATTCGTTTCTGACACTACAGTAGAATCAAAGTGTTGTGTGGATACATAGAATGAAACAAATTGTTTTGATCCGTATAAGCAAGCGCATTAAAAGACCTATGGCTTCCAGTAGTAGAAGGTGCCGCAAACACCAGAATGCTTAGCAGGGTGCACAGATCGACTAATACTGTTTTTCAGTAGAGAATTATGAATTTAATTTTCCGAGGTACCTATCTACCCTCAAAAGCATTAAAACTTCTAACATCGATTGCTTCTAGTTCAGGGCATATGTGCATACTACGATTCTCGATAAACATCTGGTAGATCAATTTCAATAACCGATGCTACACTCCTGAACTAATCTATCAAAATTGGTTCCACCTACATCATGAATGAAATGAAATGGAATCAAAGTAATCCCTATAATGGCTTTTACATTAAGGTCTTAGGGACTGCGAAAGATGAAATGATACATTGTATATGGGATCAATTAAAAGGGTGTAAATTACAATCTTGTGTGGCTTTAGGATCATACAAATCCTGCTTATTATATATAGCGGAAATCTTAAACTGAATATTATGGCGGAGGAATTAAACTACAGAGTCCATTTGCAATGGTTATACGGCTTTTAAAACTAATGCCATATGTTCTTATGATTAAGTCCTTGGAGAGAATTCCGTAGGCTACTTTACTTACAAATCTATGTTGATTTTTCAATCTAGATCAATACTCACGTACTTGAAAAGTTAGTGTAAAATACCCTAACCCGACTGGATATATATGAGATTTTAATACGTTTCGTTTAATAACTAAGGGTGCTCGTTTAGGAGAAAGAATTACACTGGTAGATTGGAGCTCATTTCCGATAGCTTTGGCTACGTCTTGCCAACATTATTTAATGTCTTCCCAAAAACAACCGCTGTGTTACATGAATGTCATATATTGATCCAGATGACATCTTTTTGTAAATTCATTTCAATTAATCAAATGGATTTGACTTGCAAAAAATGACACAACTTGATAACCGTGGCCGTTAGAGACAGCGAGGAAAACCATATTTACATGGCGAACTCTATTGTTAGAATTTAGAAGTAGAATTTAGAAAACTGGCTGAGTTAGTAATAAATATTCGGCCAGTAAGTTAGTAAACATACGGAAAGAAAACATTTCAATATGAATATTCATCGCTCGTAACAGCCTTATCACAGTTTCTAGGTATGTCGATGGAAATAGTAGCACGTAACATTCTTTGCTTGAATGTTTTCCTGTGATATTTTCTAATCCATGTACATATGTACATATGTGTTCACTAGTGCTTATTCTATACTTAAAAACCAAATCAATGATTCGGAATAAGTTTTGTGTGTAGGTATTGGGGAAAAACTTTGACTTCAACAATGTTTTCAAAACAATTTTAAAAGCTTAAAACGATAGTCTTATTGGCCGATACTAAACTACTTTATTTTGTTTACATAAAGTCAAATGAAGTTAATTAATATGGTTAACAAAAAATGGTTTCTTAAATTAAAACACAAAATGTTTAACCCCCCGTAATACAATATACAACCTTTCGACATATTCACCTACCAACCAAATCCACACAAAATATTTCACGGAGATATTGGGAAGAAAATTCGAAAAATGTTGCCAAAACAAACCGCTTCAAAAGTAACTTTTTACACTTTTTGTTGATTTTTTTGTTGGTTTTTTTCTAAGAGAAGAATCTTGAAAGGAAAAATGAAAAGAAACACCCAAATATGTAAGAAAACAAATCGGAAACCTTTCAGTTTTTTTTTATTTGGGGGGTTGTTGGTTTGTTGAAAAAACAAAAGAAAACTTTTATTTTCAAACTTTTTAAAAACACCTGAGTATGTTTGTACAATCCCAATCAAAGTTTATACACGTTTTTTTTTTCAACAATTTTTACTTTTTTCTTTTGATCCTTTTTTTTGTTTTTGTTAACAATAACACAGAACGTACATGTAAACAAATAAACAAACCAAAAAGAAAAACAAAAAGATGAAAACTTTTTTTTTTAATAAAAAGGGGGAACACCGAAAGACAGCAAAAATGAAAAATCAATGTCCTTCTGGAGGTGAAGGCTGATAAATAAAAATTTTTTGAAGTGCTGCAAAGTAAAACACTTTAAGAGTAATAAAGTCAGTCGAATATACTTTAAAGAACGCTAAACTGTATATCAAAACAAAATTTACCAGCACATTTAATACAACATTTCAAAAACATAAATACCTTAACGTCTATACAACCATAAAAATTTTTAATTCTTTAAATACAGGTGGCAAGCCTTTTAACGCCTTCCTATATACACCTTGTAGGGTATAGGCTAAGCAGAAGTGCAAATCAACTTAAAGTTGCATGTGCGGAGCAGAGCAAAAAAAAAAAAAGACGATTTTTTTTAAATTCCTTGAAACCTTGCAGGAGTTTTCATTTTGAAAGAGAAAATTTAAAATGCCAAAGATGCAGAAAAAAACATAAATTTTCTTTTGAAAATATAGGTGGAGCTCTTTTCCACTTGAATAGAAACTATCACATGAAAAACAGTAAAAAAAATGAACAAGAATCCAAACAAACACAGACAGACAGACAAGCAAATGCAACCACATGTGAATATTTAATGGTTATTTACACATGTGACTTCTCTTGAATTTCTTCTTTTTTCATTTTTTTTTTACTTCTTAAACATCGTAAAAGAGGTCACGATTATTAAGGATACTACCTGTGGTTTAAATGAAGCAAATTTTTTTTAAAGTCATTCCATTGGTAACATACGTAACATGAAAATTATACAACATCCTGGCAGACTTTACAAAAATGGAACACCATCGAGAAGCATTTTATTGCAACCAACTATCGAATGAATATTTACATAATTTGAGTTTTAATTTGAAACAACCCATCCTCTTTAGGACTCTTACAATACAATAGTCCAATTCGATTGGAAATTTTGTTGTGGTTATAGGCATTACTGAGCGCTAAACGTCTTCAAAATATTCCAATGAAGGCGAAACTACAGAAAAAGTTTCATTCAAAAATTTGAGTATCGAAGAAAGGGTTTTATGGTTGAAACATTATCCTGTAAGATTGTAAGGATTAAAATGGACACAGTTTCGTAAGGGGTGAGGAGGTTATGCAGGCAAGACTTCTCTACCGTACTCTACTGAGAGTAGAGAAGATGGTCCAACGAACCTAATTAATAATGCAGGCGCTCAGTGCAGACAGGGTAAAAGTCACTATTCAGAGTCTTAGGGAGACCGAAAGGGCTGCTGGCCCTATTACCTTACCGCAAAATTCTTAAACGCCGGAGGTAACGAACTAGTAGGGTGCTTGCAACAGCCTATTTATAGGATACGGCTAAAATAACTATTGAAGTAAGATTATAAGGTTTCTCACTATTGACTACAAGGCTCTTACGTATGTATTGTGTGAACTACCTTATCATTGCGTCTTTATATTTGGTAAATCTTTTAGAAGACCCATGCATAGACACACCATCTTTCTTTTGATTACAAGGTAGTATAGTAAGTAGTGTCTTGGCTTATTAGACATAAGGCCAGAGCTCAAACCCAATGTCAGAGATTTGAAATAAAACGAAATATGGAAAAAACATTTTCTTTGGCGACTTCTCTTCAGCAGATTTCTAGCAAAAACTCTGGGAGTAAATAAAATTACCGTGAAAAGTTTCTCAGAAATCTGTCGTTTGGTTCCACCACTCATATGTAAAAATTAGCACACGCAACATAAGCGGTGTGAGAAGCTAGGTCGTAATTCAAACTATAGGATTGTAGTGACCTATTATGTATGTATGTATGTACGTATAAGGCATTATTCGATAGGCACAATATTTAAGCTCTGTATTGCTATGCAGAATGACGTCAAGCAACGTCTGCATATCCATTAAGATAGGAAAGGTGTCTCCTAATATTTTGATGCCGTGCGAGGTTTCAAAGAAGACTATCGTTTTTCATGCAATTTCTTTAACTTTGTCATGGAGAATGTTCTACAGAAAGCGAAACTATTTTCCACAAAATTTTCTACTTGCTTGCTAACGGTGACGACATTGATATCATTGCGTCTTTAGCGGTATTGAACGGAAGTCTTTGTAATAAATGAAGACAATATGAAGTATGTATCGTTCACAAATAGAGACGTGCAGCATATTGTATTCCAGATTACTGCAGATAACTATACTTTCGACATTGTCAACGAACTTATTTATATTGACTTCGCCGTAACCAGCAAAAATCACGTCAGTTTGGAGATCAAGGTTACTCTTGGCAGCAGATACTATATGGTCTTAATAAAAAATTCAATAACCGGGACCTACTGCGCCGAAATTGAATCGGACTTCCTTCTCAAGCTTCTTTATGGCGCGGACTCTGTTCCACATCAATGCAGCAAGTTTGACTGTACTCGAAAGAAAAATACTACGTAAGATCTTGGGGCCTGCGAGACTTGGTGATGATTTCTGCTCCTGATTCAACAATGAGCTCTATGAGCTCCTTAACGATATGACGTAACGAGTATATAATAAGGAAATTAGTGGAATTCGACGTATATGGCCGTTTTTAATGCTAGAATGTAAAAGTAAGTTTAACATCCGACAAAAGAGTTGTTAAGACCAATTAAGTAAGCAAATCAGTAAGGAGGTAGGCAGTTAAGGGTTCCAAAAGGTGATGTAGTGCCTTCATCACCAAATATCTGTTTTGCAGCAGATCTATTCACTTTATTAGGGAAATTTCAATATCAATTTTTATCGATAGCAGAAGAAAACTGTATGTAAAAGAGTATACATTAAGACGAATACCACATATCTAGAATCATTTCACATTCAACACGTTAATGCGACTACCAACCACTCGTCATTAACGTGCAATAAAATATATTTTTCTACCACTTAAATTAGAACACTTACAAAAATTTTCAATTAAATCGAGTTCTTCAATAGCAATATAATTATTCGAATTCAATAGCAATATAATTATTCGAATTGGTCACATCTATTTTTAAAGGCACTTTGCTTGTTTTGTTTCTTCTTTCGTTTCTTTTCTTTCCATCCATCCCTACCAATAATTAATACCAAATTGTATAACGTGTTCAGAATCATTATGTGCTCTTATTATACAAAAAAGCATACAAGAACATGAAATTAAAGACGAAAAATAAGTACATACAGGTTGGCGCTTTTCTTTTAATGTAATCGAATTTGCACATTCGCATTTCTTCTTTATACATTTAAAGTACTTGGACATACATATACATACAATAAATTGGTGTATGTTTGTGTATATGTCGATGGATTTGTATGCTTAAAAATATAATGTGGAAAAAGGAAAACAGGACAAGAAAACGAAAAAGAAAACATTCTTCATCAATCTTATTTAAGCAGGATTTTTCAACAGTCACGTATCTATACGAACATAAACTTACAAGACATAAAATTAAGTGAAACAAGAGCAAACATGAACAGCAACAGAAAAAAAGGACGAAACAAAAAAGAGAAACATCCAGTCACTAAATAATACATCAATAATTTATTACATGAGTGTTCGAATACACCAGACAAATAATACACAAACACCAGCATGTAAAACAACATTTCGTTTGAATTTATTTTAAATAAAATAAAAATAAAAATATAAATAAAATGTAATAAAATAAAGAAATTAATTTTTTCTATTTTAATTTAATGGAAAACACACTCAAATGACCGCTGCACATTTAGGAATTTTAAATTAAAGACAGAGAGACACTTGGAAATTATATCCTTCCATCTAAAGATGTTTTACCATGTTTAATGCCATAGAATTTTATAACTAATTAAGTATACCTTTTGATGCATTTTCACTTTTACTATACGATAAATATTAAAGGAATGGCAGCCAATCATGCTGGGTATTGTGCTGAAAAACAGATTTTTGGAAGTGTGATAATGAGAATGCGTTATGCTTATGGCCATTAGATATAAGTATGTTTACACGATACGAAACAAAAAGATATTCTGCAGAAAGTGTAATCCATACACGTATACTTATTTCATATACGCATATGGATTTCGATTTATTGGTCACTTATGAGTAAACTGACATGCTCTTGGAAAAATATGAGAAATTTAAACACTAAATTCTGTACACCACAATTCCGTTTTACATACAAGTTTATTGGTCATTACAACCCTTCAGTCAAGATTATGGACCTAGTTTCTCACATCACTTATGTTGTGGGTGTTAATTTGATACATGGCCTCTTTTAAACATTGCTGCTGTAGACTAGAGTTTCATCGAAAATCTGACAACATCAATTTGTAAACGTTCTCAGCACCTGCAGTTTTGGCAAAAGCCCCCACCTTTATGCATTAATAATTCAGCCTACTCGGGAGCTCAAGTCAGCAGACCATAGAAAGTGCTGGCAATTCGTTCAATGGTGAAGTTAATGAAAAACTTATATCCTTCAATAAAACACAATTCTATTTAATTGACGTACTACATACTCAAAATTGTCGCCTTTGAGGGTCAGAAAAACTTTATTCAGGCCATTAGAAGTAAATGCATACACAGCAAGCAAATATTTGCTGCAGATTTTAAACCGGCATTGCTCTTTTTAAAATGCGACCAAAATTCCATTCGTAGCTACCATACAACAGCATAGACTTTACACACGCGATGAATAGTCCAACCCTAATTCATCTGCGTATTTTTGAGTTTCTCACTAAGTGAATGGCACAAGTTGTCCTTGACATTGGCATGATATTCTCGTTTTAACGTCGCTTATTCATATGCCTCTGGTTTCTAGGACTTATCTCAAGCCAATGGGTTCTTTTGACTTCTGACTATTGTACATGTCCTGAAACCTATCTCAAGTATCTACTACAACTACGCTCTAATACTTTCAAGCCTTCCAGATGTACTTGAATTTTAGTGATGTCATACGAGAATAAGCAAATATATGACCGCATCATACATGTAAATCCTTTTTCTTTCTGAACAAATTTAGCTCTTGGTATTATTCAGGTTAACTGATGCTGCTGCTATATGCATCCTCGTATATCGCTTCGATAATTTGAGTTATTTTCAAGGTTTTCCATTGCAATGCTTTGGATACCCCAAACCTCTCGATGCCGATGGCTGTTGTAATACTGTAATTTTCGTGAAATAAGGCCATAAAAACAGCTCCAGCGAAAGTCTTAATCTTAATCGGGAGAATGTTAACCATGAGCCTTTATTTGAATCTGAAAGAAAATCCTATGATTCTTACTTATGATTTTACACATTGCCTTTCATTCGAATAGATATTAGAAATTGAGTCACCCATTTTAAGGATACAACGTCATACATCTGATCAACTTTTTTTCCTCCTTAACCCAAGTAACAGCATTTGCCTTGAAGTGCAATAAATAACAAATATTCACCAATGTGTCACATAACAAAACATTTCTCCATGTTCACCTCAAATACTACGTGTCACATATCATAATAAAGTTATCAAAAACTATCAGCAACAAAACATTTTGTTTTTGTGTTTCAATCTGCATGAAATCTTACCATATTTGAGAAACCACTTAAAACTAATGCCCACACATAATTTTTTTAGCATATATTTTCGATTGAAATCCTAAAAATCTAAAAATTTATTCCGGATTATAATATCATCTATCATTTCTCGTTACTGAATATGTGTATGTATTTATTTTTCACAAATTATTTTAAATACATTTTATAACTAAATGAATGAATGAATGACTGACTGACTGACAGTATTTCATTTCATTTCATTTAATTTTATTTTTGAAATTAAATTTATGATATGACATCAATTGTATGTTTGTTAGTTTGATGATGTCCTTTTTTTCTTATTTTTCTTTCGCATCGAATATACATACATACACACATATTCAATCTACACAAATTTACAAACAATCATGAATGTATTCTCGGAAACAGATACAAACAAAAATAGTCCAACAAACAAACACATGCATGAATGCATAATAAATAATAAATAATTACGATCATGATGATGAGAAGGATGATACTGATAATCATAATAGAAGGAACGGTGTTGACGATGATGACGATGTTGATAAATAAACATATACAATGCAATACAATACAATACAATACAATAAATAGATACAAAAACACATGCAGATACATTAATTTATTCACTTTCACAATCACTTTTAATGAAAACATACAAACACATACAAAAATATTGTTTATATTCTGTTTGCATACAGCAAGCATTCACCTGAACGTTACTTAAATTCGTCTTCCAGTGGTTACTAATTTTGCAACTTTATTGTTTAAAAGGAGAGAAATTCTTCAACCCTCCAGTCATACCAGATAATTTCGAAAGAAAGGCAAGCCATAATGACTCGTTTTATGCCGGAACAAAGTTTACAAATTGTGGAATGTTTATAGAATACTTCGTCTATTTTACAGTCAGCATAACCGGCCTAGTGAACAAGTTATAGATTGTGTTCGCACTAATTTAACTCTTCTCGATAAAGATAAAGAAATGTACGCACTTCAGAGAATATTGATGCTTGTAACGCAATATCTTGACGAATTTAATCGTTTTATCGTCTTCTCTGGCTTATTTAAACCTGTTCGAAGATGAGCATTTATATCAAAGAATTCTGTTTAATAATGATGATCATGAAGTCGTCGTAGTCTAGAAGATAGTGTGTTAGCTTATTAGAGTCAGATATTCTCAGGGACTTAATTCAGAGCCTTCCTGTTCTGTCATGAAAAGTTTATTAAATTATTAAGCCATTCAGAGACGTTAGTAAGTATGCAGTACGTTCCTTCACTTATGGAATTAACACACACACCACATGAGTGGTACGAGATGCTGGTTGTTGTCCTGACTAAAGGGTTCTAATGACCAACTAAGTAAGTAATGACGCATATTTCTTGCAAAATCTTTCCATCAATAAGCAAAACTTCAGTATTTCTAGCAATCCTCAAGCCTTCAATGAGCCACCATCACATCCATTAAAATAGAATGTTTGATGCGGTTTATACGTTGGAGCTATCATCGGGCTTATTTCTTTATTTAAGCAGTGTTGACTCAATTATGTTTCAAGATATGTGAACAAACAGAATTGACGAGTTTAGGACGATACTAATCTACATGAGGTCCGAGAGCGCCCAATGCATTCCAAAAAGGAAACTGCTGACGGCGTCACCAGCTCATACTTCTTTGAGAACAACATTTTTTCAGAAACTTTTCACGGCAATTTTTTTTCTCTCAGATATTTTGCCAGAAATCTGCTGAGAGGAAGTCGCCGAGAAATATTTTTTATATTTCGTTGCATTTGATTGTCTGTCTGTTCTGGGGTTTAAACCATGACCTTAGGTCTTATAACCCAATACCCTATCACGGCGACCTCGATAACTCACACACACTATATTTTATTTAAATTTAAAAATAGGAAGCGCTGAGAAACAGACACAGCATTTGATAAGTTGCTGTCTTATGCAGAAATGTTGCCATGGTACGCAAAAGTTTTTTAAATGTGTTTAAAATTGTAATATATTTGTGTATACAAGTGTGTATGTATGTATGTGAGTAAGTAACTACAAACATATTAAATGCAACGTGTGTACTCAACATAATTTATATTCTAAATTAAAATACAGGTCAAGTTGTTAAGCCACTTATGAAATTGCATGTAAATTTATATCAAATAGCAACAACAATAACAATATTAAATTGTATATTTATATTTATGTATGTACATATATGTATACTATGGTTGATACTTTGATAGATACTCTGCTATGTACACAGATGCTGATGCATATGTACATACATATTTAGTTGTGATGCTCTATTCTACAAATACATTGCAATTCATTGAAGCTTAAGAAACAATTATTTTTGTTAAACAGTTGCATTAAAATCTCAGTTAAAATGCGTTTGTATATGTTTTGATGAAAGAAAAAAAGAATGCAATTAAAGCTTTTGTTAAACAATTTTATAATTCGTTAAAAAACTTTATTTTAATTAAATAATTAAACTATTAAATATTATTATTATTATTAATAGTCAGACAGTAAATTGCATTGTATTGTTAAGATTTAATCATGAATACAAATGCAAGTGTTTTGATAGCTAATGATAGTCTTGCGCTCAAATTTAATTATCAAAAAATCATTCTTAGCACACTAATCTTTGAATATTTTCTATTTTATTATAACAACCAAAAATAAAATATTTAAACAATAATTAATTAAATTTTAAGAAAATTAAGGACTTACTTCAATTCAAAATTACCATTTATCGCCTTTAGAGCACTGCCCCTCTGAAAATGTGTCCCCTAAATCTTTTGAAAAGAGAAATGTTGAATTAAAACATTTAAACAAGGGTGTTACGAATTGTAATAAAGTACAATCCTTGTCCAGGTAATATCACGTGTTCAAAATTTCTCACCAAGCACTTCCTTTATACTTTTTACAGCGTCCTCTTCATTACATACATACATAATTGGCCATTACAGTCAAGACTACGGTATGGCGACTCTGTCTACTTCGAACGATAGATTTTTGAGAACTTTATAATGGCAATTTTTATTTATTTCAGAGTTTTTGTCAGAAAACAGCTTAAACGAAGTCGCCGAAGAAATATTTTTTTGTATTGCATTATGTTGGAGATGTCTGACCTGGGGTTTGAACCGGTCTGACCGTGCCCTAATAAGCCAACACGCTACCTGTTAGACTACGGCCACCTCAGACGGTTCAAAATTTCCCACGAAGTACTTCCTATATACTTTTTACTGGTCCTTCAATATTACTGTGGATAAGTAATGTCATGCATTTTTAAAACGTATTAAATGACAAGTAACTGTGTTAACAGGCCAAGAAAGGTGAAACCAATCATCAGTAAAATGGTGGAGTAGTTATATTGAGTACAAACAAACGGAGTTAAGGTTCAAAACCGAAAGGCAATTAATAAATTTCCATCGTGGTTTTGGTATTTTAAAGTTTGAAAAGCATCAGTTCTCCATAAATAGTGCGTCCCTGATTTACTGGGGAAATATAATTAATTTGATTACATTAGTATAATTAACAAAATTCCTTACTACTATACTCAATTCTACTTCGCAGAGAACGTTTTTCATATGTAGACATAGTAGGCATAGTAATTATCCAAGAATCTGATACAGAAGATCACTTAATGCAACAGAAACAAAATAAAGGAATAACAAAACACTAAGTGAAATCCTGTGTTTATTGTGTTCTCTAAAGGAATGAATGGGCGTAAAAAAGATCCCCTTCGAATTGAAGCTTAATCAAGATGGAATAACTATCAGTTGCAGCAATAACAGAACACATTCATTACTACTTTATATTCTCATTGACTCCATTGCAAGTGATTTTGCCTCAAAAATATTTTGTAAGACAAACGAAAGACATAGAATACGCAGGCAGTTCTACTGACGACATTCTCCTGGGGGGCGCATTGGTGTATAATCACTAATTTGCTAAAGAAGCCAAATCAACAATTTTTTTATTATATCTGCCGTTTTACAGATGGAACGAACGGTCATCATAAGAAAGCTGTGCCTCATCATATTAGAATATGTTTTATTTAAAAATAACAGACAGAAAATATTGCGGTTGAAAAATCAATTAGTCTGCATGTGACAGAGCAGAAGAAAGTAGAGAAGCTGCCTAAAATTTGATGTCAAGCTCAAACTTACTTACCTTACTTAATTCGCCTTTGTAATACTTTAGTCTATCCTCCAAAATGCGCTGTAAAATGTTTTCGAAATGGCGGATTTATTAAGAAAGGAATAAATTGAATACTCAATGCAAACTGTTGCTATAAAAATAAGTACTTATATACATACATAACTGGCTATTACAACGCTTCAGTCAGGATTACGGCCTAGCGTGAGTGGCTGGACCAACAGTTTAAAGTCGACTCCAAACGATAGGTTTTTGGCAGAAATCTGCTGAGAGGAAACTTTAATGTCTAACCTGGGGTTTGATCAACACACTACCTATTTGACCACGTCGACGTTTTCGATTTCCTTGAAGTCTTGTTCAGCCAATGTATTAAATGTAATGAAAACAAAAAAGAGCCAAGTCTGGTCAGTACGGAGCGTGAGGATGCAAGTCCAAGCCAATGCTTTGATTGTATCTTGAAACGGTTTTGCTTTGCGTGAAGGTGCATTTTCATATTGTAAAATTACCTTGCCGTGTCTTGTAGCCGATTCTGGTCGTTCCTCGATCAATGCCTGGTTTAAATTGATCATTTGTGGTCGGTAGCAATCTGTGTTAACAGTTCCGCCAGGTTCTGAGAGCTCGTATTGTACTATACCTTTCTGATCCCACCACAGACTGCATTGCCTTCCTGCCAAATCGATCTGGATTTGCAGCCGAATATACTGCTAGTCCCGAATTAAATCATAATTTTTTCTGTTTTGGACTTTCATATAATCTAAAAATAAATCCATTTTTATTGCCAGTAACAATCCGATGGAGCCTTGGACGCTACAATGAGCCTAACCTCAAGCACAAATGGTATCTTACTCTTCATATTCCGATACAAAATATGGGTCTTCCAAGTAATTTCAGTTTGTTGCCATACGTATGAGTAATATTTTTTTAGAGGTAATATTTCACATACGCCTTAGGTGAAATTTTTTTTACCATTTCGATTTCTTAATTTACATTCGCCGATATGGTACAAGAAATTAAATTTTCGGCACGAATTCTGAAATTGGGCAGCATAAATTTGTTCTTTTTTATCTTATCAATCTGCCAGCAATTTGGCATGGTTTCTAGGCATGTAAATAAAATTGTTGTAAAAAATCTTATCGTAAAAAAAATATTATTATTAAAACATTTTTATTTCAAATATTCATACAAATTCTTTATTTAAAAATTAAAATTTATGTAAATACACACTTGTCAAGTTCTCATTTTTTTTTTTTTTTTGTTAATTCTTGTTTAAAGCCAATAATTTTTAAATATTGACTTTAAATGTAAAATGCCAAGAAACAGAAAAAAAACAATTTATTTAAAATATAATAATAATAATAATAAATTATAATAATTTATAAAATATACTAAAAATGCCTTTATAAGTATATATCTATGTATGTATAGTTATATAATTTATTTAATAATTGTGTTTGTTGCTCTGTACGTACATATGTATGTATGTGTAAATAATTTAAAAGTTAAATTTTTATTTACTCTACTGTGGCTCACAAGCATAATTTGTTGTGGATGAGGATAACAACCGCAAACATGTTAAAGCAACCACAATTATAATTTTATTTGAAAAAAATTCCAGAAAAGAATAATTTATAGAACATTGAAATTGAAGAATTGTATTAATGATTGAATTATGATTAAATGTACAATATTTTTATTAAAACGGAATTAAATTTTAAATACAATACCATACAATATATACAATACCATATAACTGTTGTTGTTATTACAAAGAAAACAATTGTTGTTATTGGTTAAATTAAAAAACAATTAATTGTAGACTCATTGACATTTAACGTTGTTATATTAACGGTAAAATAACAAATAAAAAATAAAATAAGTGAAAATATTTTTTTAAAGCTTTGAAACATTTATTTATGGAATGTTATAAATTCCAATAATTCTGACTTTGAATCAAGTTATTTTTAAATACAAAAGCGTTTCAATTATTCTGTTTCCTTTTTTTTAAATTTAATTTTTCAGCACAGTCTGTATACAGTTTGTGTAACAATTTCGCAATTTTTTTATACAAATAAAAAATGGAACAGAATAAGTGGTAGTACTTTAGTTTTTGTGTCTGACAAGACAACATACTACCTGTTGTCTTGTCAGACATCAAAACGAAAATATGAAAAAATATTTTTTGGGCGATTTCCTCTCAGCAGATTTCTGACAAAAACTATGAGAGTAAATAATATTGTGATGAAAAGCTTCTCAAAAAGTCTGTCATTCGAAATCGACTTTAAACTGTAGATCCCGCCAGTCATGTATAAAATTAACATAAACAACATAAGTGGTTTGAAAAGCTAGGTCGTAATCTTGGTTGAAGGGTTGTAATGACCAATTATGTATGTATGTATGTATACAAAAAAAAAAATTGTGTCTGAAATCAATTCGAGTCAAATATTGTTCCGCGAAGCTATAATGGAAGTAGTAAATATTTACTTGGTGCTAAACTCACAAAAAAGTGGACGAGCAGTTCATTGCTTTATCAAGGTTTTTTGTAATGGCATCTGCACATGTGTGTAGATTCGAATTGTCCTTTAATTCAAAATCATTGATTGAATTTTTACGGTATTCAATGTGGACAATACTGCGTGTGTTAAAGAAAAATACTGTCATAAAAAACTGAAACTGATAAACTAAACATTTCCATCTTTTGCCTCCAATTCACTTCGATATATCCACTATTTTGACTACATTAATACTGTTACGTTTCTACCCTTTAAAAACGTTTAAAATATGGGCTCGTAGATTGCTAATAAAATAAAAATAAGTTTCTGTTTAGTTTTAATTAAAATGTCACTGTTCACAACTTGATGTAACAACAACATCTGCTTTGTTTGTTATTCCTCTGTTTACACCTTTTGCATAAACAATAACAATTACTAAACAATTGTTCGATAGATCTTTGTAACTGAGATCTTCAAACCACAATTACTCTCTTCAAACGCACCGTGTCTTCACATAAGACCGACTGAACTTTTACTGACTCCATTGCCTGCGTTGCCTTGCCTTTTATATGGCAAAGTAAACTGTCTGATGAATGTTTTTGAAGGCGAATATTCGTGACTTCGCCTTCTCGAGATCTATATAAGTGTAAACATCGTCATTTCATTATTGTTGTTTGTGTATTTTGTTTACATTTATTCTTGCAGTGTTTGTTGGTATATTTTCGTATACTTGTTTATCATTTTTTATGCTGTTGTTTGTTGGTATATTTTTGTTTACTTGTTTATCATTTTTTATTCTAGTGTTTGTTGTTATATTACGTAGTGCGATAATTTGTAAACAAGTTCATTGTTTGTGTTTTTTTGTTTATAATTTTAATATTAAGCGATGTAAAAAGAAAACACCAGTATCTAGATTTTTCCATTTTCGTAATAATATGATCAATAGCTATTGCACAATGGGCCTATCAAGCCTTAAATCTGGAATATATTTAAAAAATCTCACTCCTAAACACCCCCTGTTGTAACCACATTTCACGAAAATTGTCGCCTTACAAACCAGCTTTAACCTTCTTTGCGCAATGATTCTTCACGAAAAATCCATTGTTTTACTGCTAGTGGGTGTTTGCTGCGCTCCATCGTTTTCAAGAATTCAAAGCTTTGCAAAAAATTAGTGTTGTAGTGATTATGGAGCAACGTTTAAAATTTCTGCGAAGTTGCTACATGATGCCGTTTATGAGCGATTGTAAGTAAATGCGATATGAATTTTCCAGTCAGATTTCTGACTTCCAACTGATCATTAGAGATTAAAACCACTAAGCAACGTATCTAGCACTGTGGCTATGATTACCAATCACGCTTTCAATATCCAATCCGTGTTTTTATGCGAATAATAGTCATGTTGTGATTTTTGTATATGTTACGTGTTCCATTCCATTGTTTTACTGCTAGTGGGTGTTTGCTGCGCTCCATCGTTTTCAAGAATTCAAAGCTTTGCAAAAAATTAGTGTTGTAGTGATTATGGAGCAACGTTTAAAATTTCTGCGAAGTTGCTACATGATGCCGTTTATGAGCGATTGTAAGTAAATGCGATATGAATTTTCCAGTCAGATTTCTGACTTCCAACTGATCATTAGAGATTAAAACCACTAAGCAACGTATCAAGCACTGTGGCTATGATTACCAATCACGCTTTCAATATCCAATCCGTGTTTTTATGCGAATAATAGTCATGTTGTGATTCTTGTATATGTTACGTGTTGTTAAGTATGAATATGATGAGTACTTCATACTTTCCATGATATTAGAAAAAAGTATGAATGCGTATAAGTATCAGAAATTATGAGTATGATTCGATTCTGCCCATCATTTGATAGTCATTCTGATCTGTGATGTGCACATAATTTTCTCAATTTTAGCTTCAAATTATACGGTAGACAATTAAATTACAGGCCTCTAAAATATATGTATTTCCTCTTTTGATCGCGTTAATTTTACTTTAATTTACATTTTACATTACATTTTGAGTTTAAAGATTGCAATCGAATCCATATCTTATTTTTTCAACCGATTGTTCATTAATTTTTTTACATCGCAAATCGCAAATCAAACTTAAATTGTTTGAAGTGGAAAGATTTATTGGAAGAATTTTTTTAAATTTAATACACATACATATATGTATGTACCGTCATATTTGACACCAAACATAATACATTTTTTCCAAACCGAAGTTTATAATTCATTTATAAACCATTCATTCCATACAATCCAAAGTAAATAATTCTATTTTATATTGTTTTGTCAGTTTAATTTATTTCCATTCGACTAGCGCAAATCTAACTTAAATTTATTTAGAGACAACATGATGCACAATTTGTTTTAATTTCATCATAATACCCTTGGGAAATATAAATTATTAGTCAGATTTTTAATTCTCCATCCACGGCCACAAAGTCAGCTATCCAACTATCAATCGATGTGGCCATTCATCTATCAAACATTTTATTTAAATGATTTTCAATATATTTTACTTTTTTCATATAAATTTTACACTACCTCAATTGGTAATGGTACATTGGATTTATAATAAATTTTGTAACATTTTATATTTAAGAAATAAAGAAATAACATGAAACGTGATGAATTGTCTTTTATTACAGTTGACATAAACATTTTCTAAAGGGTATACAAAAACGATTGTTATACAAAGGGCTATCCATTTCGTGGTTTCAAAAGTATGGGACTGGAATTCGACATCTGTCAAACTAAGTTGTGAAACCAATTTTTTTCTTTTCAGTTGAAAGTCTGACATTGACGAAAATGGATCGCTTAACTATCACACAACGCATAAAAATGATCAAAACCTACTGCCAAAATGGTGATTCTGCCACAGCCATGTATCGTGCTTTAAGAGGAGATTATGGTTTCCATAATCGTCCAACTACGCAAGCAGTTGGCAAAATTGTGAAGAAATTTGAAGAGATTGGAGTGGTTACAAATATTGAAAGGCCTGTGCATCATCGTTTCGCTCGTTCCGCTGAAAATATCGCCATTGTAAGTGAAAGTTGAAGACCAGAATGTGTCGATTCCTCGTCGTTCTCAAGAATTAGGACTGTCTTACGGCACATTTCGGCGTATTTTGCATTTAGATCTACACCTACATCCATATGAAGTCCAGCTTACGCCACAACTGAAGCCAGCTGACCATTCACAACGTCGTAGATATGTGGAATGGGTGGTGTGATTGGGCCTTAATTCTTCGAAAACGACGATGGAATTTACGTTTACTTTTGAAACCACGAAATGGATAACCCGATATGTTTAAATAGAGACGCTTTACTCTTGGTCTAGTTAACTACTTCTAGTTCAGTTGCATCTTACCCAGTGTTGGTAGATTTTCCCCAGTCTTTCCTTAAAAAAATAGATATAATGAAAACATAGTCTTATGTTCCAAGTCTCTCGAAGGATTGCAAAACAGCATTATCTCTCTAACTTTAGGTGAAGATTTTCGTCAGATGACAACTCATATTGTTCGAAGTTTTCCATTTGAAAATTATTCTCCAATTAGAAGCTACGGCACACAATTAACGAATGCAAAGGCAAACGTTTTCATCACATACATATGTATGTCAAGAAGTATGTAGTTAGCTATCCGCCCTGATCAGATATCTCGAGCAAAACGAAATATGAAAAATATGTCATCGGCTACCTTCTCTCAACTTCTCAGACAAAAATTCTGATGGTAAATAAAATTGAAACGAAAAGTTTCTCAAAAATCTGTCGTTGGGAAACGACAACGTTGAACGGTGAAGGTGCTGCCAATCGTGCATAGAATTATCACACACAACATTAGTGGTGTGACAAACTTGTCCGTAATACTGACTAAAGTGATATAAAAACAGCATTCAGTTAAGTTAGGCAAGTAAGACTTCTAATGGGAGTACAACTAATCAACACCAATTAGTGCTAGATGTGGACGACGCACCCATTTTTACCGTTGAATCAACGTGATATAGTTGTTAAGGGTTCTAATAGTAAACTTTCTTAGCGATTGCCTGTACGCTGCAGTGTTTTCTGGCAGAGGTCAAGCGAGGCAATGCCTGTTGAGTGGCGAAATTTGCCGTTCTTATTAATGCTAAAAGTTTCTCTGTGAAATTTCTGATCATTAAAACGTAACTCTTGTATGGAATCAGGGACGTAGGGATATCGTTGAAAATTGAATGGCTGAAGAGATGCCCAGGGTACTGATATTCCGATTTACTCGGTTCAATAGGATATTGACCACTCATTTTTTGGGGGACTAAATATCAGTAGCAGAAAGAGTTAGACTCTGTTAAATAAGAAGAGAACAGGCTTACTTCTATCCTTAAATCGCATGACTATCCATCGCACGGTAGAGACTCTTATGGGCCACAGTTCTTTTGGTGGACATGGCGAAAGACTTTTCATTCTGGCAAATATCAGCCACAGGACCTGTTGGCGGAGGAAGACACTGTTTTTCACCTCACTTATCAGTGGCCTACTCTTGTTATAAAAATATGGAGGTTTTTTTACTTCTAACTTTTTAACATCTTTAACAGTGTCTCAAATATAAAAAGTTTTATTTCCGATTTGGGTTGGATTCCTTTAAAAAATGTTTACTCCCCTTGTTGAATATTGATTGTGGTATTACAATGGACATAAATGCTGGTCTAAGTAGGACTTTTTCCTTCAAGAAAGGCCCGCCACCTTACCTAATCAAGCCTATGCTAATGATGAGCACTAATTTTAATGTTAAATTATATTAATTATTAATAAAGACTCTTTAATAATTTTTGTTTTTCACTATCTCTGAAAGCTCAATGAGCCTCTGTATTTGTTATGTAGAGAAGGACTGAACACTCATATATATAAGCTGAGTAACTTCGAGCATACATATGCTCGATTTAGTATGACAGACCAGAGTTGCTAGTGTGAACGGAACCTACGACTCTTAAGCTAATAGTCTAGCACACTACCAACTAGACCACCAGGTTACCCAACACCCTTAGTTTTTCACATACGTTTCAAATACAAATTTTAAGTTTTTTGTTGTGTTTTAAAATGAGATAACACTTACACTACACAGTGTCTCAAAAATACTTTTCCACTTAGGGTATAACCATGTCAGATATTATCACTTAAAACTTTCTGACTTGTTGACTATTTTTTTGAAAAAATCATTACCATTTAAATATTTATTATGGATTCTCTTGAAAGCGAGTAAATGTGTATGTTGTGTAACTATATTAGTGTGTGAGTAATTTTTACAATATTGACGTATTGGCCTGTATATGGTGTGGTATGATTGTGTGAGTGTGTGTGTGTATATGAGCTATAATTGAGGACTATTAAATAAATTAATTAAATGCCAAATGAGTAGAATTTAATTAAATGAACTGTGTGTTAATGATATACAATATAATATGATTTGATGCGTATTTGAGGAGAAGGAGATGGAACGGAAACAAACAAAAAGACAGGCAGACATTTAAAGAATAAAAACAATTGTTTATAATTTTGTTTAATATTATTTAGTTTAGTTTTATTGTTGTTCTACACAAAAATATATGAATACCAGCAAAAGCTTTAAACACTACTCTGGACAATTTGTAAGACGTGAGTTCTTGTAATATTCGAAGCAGGTTGACTTATAAACTAAACAACCACCGTTCAATGCATTAAAAATAATTTAAATTCAATTTTTAAATTTAAAGCCGCTGCAATATTGGTTTGTCAGATATTTTTCTTCGTATTTTTCTTTTAACATTGCATTCCTCAAATGCAATTAATTATGCAGCATGCTAAGGCAAATGACCAAAAAGCATTTGTAATCTTGTGTTGTATTTATGTATAAATTTGCAACACTTCATGCAATTTAATTACTTCCATCTCCGCTTTGCCACAAAACACTCATTAGTGTGGCAATCTCCGTTATTTCATTATAAAGTCACCGCATAGGGAAAAAGACGTAATGGAAAGGGAAATTAATTTTAAAGGAAATAAATTTCAAAATGGCACAAATATTTGATGAGAGAAACCTGTAAACGAAATGAAATTTTAATTGATGTTCAACAAAAAAACAAAAACAAAAAATTAAAATTAAAGAGAAATTTTAAATTAACGAAAATATTCAAGAAAAAAGAAATGGAAAAGGAAATTGCTGATTAAATTGATTTCAATTAGTAGAGCAAAAAGAAAAAAAAAACAAAAATCAAACATCAAACATCACAGTGACATATTAATTACATTGAATTTAAAGCGGCTTAAAACTCATTTCATTTTTAAGGTTTGTCTTTTACTAAGGAATTTTTAATTCAAAAAGCCGCAGCAAAAAGAATTTGTTTTTTCTTTTCTTTTTTTTTTTTTTTTTTGTAAGGAAGATTAAAAAATCACAAACACCACCTTTTTGCCGAAGCCCCATAAGGAATCGTGTTTTTGCTGCTATGTCTCAGCTCGGTATATCTGTGAAGCTGTTAAGACTATGTAAAATGACGTTGAGCAACTCCTGCAGCTCCGTCAAGATCGGAATGGACTTCTTCGAATGTCTTGATACCGTGCGAGGTACCAGACAAGGCAATCTCTTCAACTTCGTCATGGAAGGTGTTCTGTGCATCGCAATGGCACAATTTTCCAAACAATTGTACAGTTGCTTGCTTACGCTGATGAATTTGCCATCATAGGGAATACCAAGCGAGATCTTACTGCTGCTGCCTTTTAGTTCTATTTAACGTGTTTCTATTAAGATGGGTCTGGTAGTAAATGAGGGTTAAACGAAATATTATACATTTTTTCGACAAGTATGGACATGCAGTGTATTGGATCCTAGATTATAGCCGATAACTATACGTTCGATGTTGTCAATGAATACGTTTAGCTTGGATCCATAGTTACCATCAAACATGACGTAAGTCCGGAGATCAAGCGTAGGATCACTTTTGCCAAGAGGTGCTACTATAGTCTTAATAGGCAATTGGTAGCAGAGACCTCTCCCGTACGACAATATTAGTACTCTACAAGACGTTCATCTTCCCCATGCTTATTTATGACGCAGAAGCATGGGCACTATTAGGTACCGATGAAACAGCCTTGAGAGTATTCGATAGAAAAGTCCTATGAAAGATCTTCGGTCCAGTGAGAGTTGGTGATGATATACATACATACATACATAATTGGCCATTACAACCCTTCGTCAGGATTACGGCCTAGCTTCTCAACAACAAGAAGTCGCCGTGGTCTAGTAGGTAGTGTGTTGGCTTATTAGACGAAAGGCCCGAGTTGGTGATGATATCCACATTTAATTCAACAATGAGCTGAATGAGCTTCTCAACAACATAGACGTTGTGCAGCGTATTAATATCCAGAGGATACGCTGGCTTGGCCATATCGTTCGAATGGAGGAGGATGCTCCGGCGGGATGGGTATTTGATGCGTGGATCTGTGGATCTGCGGAAGTCGGTGAAGAGGACGACCCTGTATCCGTTGGAAGGACCAAATCGAGGAAGACCTGTCATCTATTGGAGTGATCAATTGGCGTAGGGGGTTACATGATGAGGGATCGCCTTGTCTGAAACCATGCGCGATATTAAAAGGTTCGGCTTTGTTATGGCGCAGAGGCATGGACCCTATTAAGCACTTATGAAGCCGCCTTGAGAGTATTTGAGAAAAAGGTCCTATGTAAGATCTTGGGCGAGTTGGCGGTGATTTCCGCGCTTGATTCAACAATGAGCTGTATGTAGATTTTGTTCAGCGTATTAACATACAGCGGCTGTGCTGGGTCGGTCATAT
The DNA here is from genome assembly GCA_930367235.1 of Sarcophaga rosellei. Taxonomy (NCBI): domain Eukaryota; kingdom Metazoa; phylum Arthropoda; class Insecta; order Diptera; family Sarcophagidae; genus Sarcophaga; species Sarcophaga rosellei. Next base: position 82,300,145 of record OV884018.1, read on the forward strand.
CGTTCGAAGGGTACTCCGGCAAGATGGGTATTTACTACTGGGATTTGCGGATTTCAGCGAATAGGACGACAGTGTAGTATAATATTGTCGAAATTAGTATTAGATCCAAGAAAGCCTAATGCATACAAAAAAATCACTATTTGAAGTGGATTTTATGCTGGCGGAGTCAATCCAAAATTCTTTGAAAATAACGTGGCCCGGGCCATCACTGTCAACGTCGACCAGTTTACATCGATGATAACCAATTTCTCTTAGCCTGAATTGGATGATATGAAAGTGTTGTTTCAACTAGATGGCGATACTTGTCCTTTATTTTAAGCGGTTTGGAGTTATGGTTGACTCAAGTGCTGGTGATATAAACTATCCACCGAAATTATGCGGTTTAACTCAGTTTTCTTCTTTCTTTATCACTACATTGACAGTTCAACCAAGAATATAGCAGTTATGAGCAAAAGTGTTGAAGATGATTCAAAAATATATATTCGTCATCGTTAGCAGCAAATAGACATCAAACGATTCATATTATTCAACACATTTAATCGTTATGTCCATTTATAGGCTTATCAGATTCAGTTGACATCGGCAGATCCAGTCGGCAATTCGCATAACGTCGGCGGACGTCGCACACTGTCGCGAGCGTGGCCAAAAATGGTTAAAGTCAATGTGGGAAATTTAATATTTTTTTACCTTTATCTTATAGAAAACACTTCTATTAGTTGATATGTAAAATTTTTTTAAAAACTTTTGAGTAGTTTTTTAGTTATTGTATCTCAAAGTTAAGAATTCCTATGCATATAGAAAATTTGTTCGAAAACTTGAAATTCAACATATTTTTGTCATAGTTAAAATTCAAAAATTCGTTTGGTAATGACTAAATTATTTGTAATAGAATTGTAAGCCAGGTATGTAATTGTAATTACAACGCTATAGTTGTTTATAAATATTAATCATATGTGAAATATCCTTAGCCAAATTACAGGTCTTCAAAAAATTAAGATTTTCATACATTTATTAACTTCAGTAGTGAATTAAAAAAAAACACCCAATATCACTTTTGAAATTTTTTGATATTTTATTGCCACAAGTATGTACTTTAACATATATAAATTTCAGCTGCTTCTGACTGCTTTTGTGGGCGTTATAAATGTTTTTAGTGTCAACATCATTGCCGATTCGTGATATTTTTGAGCAATGGGTGCAGCTTAAGAAAAATAATACAACAAATGTGTTGCATCATATTGTACAATTTGTGGAAAGTCGTATTCAAAGATTTCTAGCAGATATAGAGAAGGACTAACTAAAATTCATTCTTTTAAAAATTAGTAATAATTGGACAAAATATAGACGTGGAAAAAGTAGGCTTGAAACTGAGTTGAGGAAGTGTTGTAAATTTTTCTAGATCATCGATTTTTTTATATTTAAACATAAATAAATTCAATTAGGGACCAAGTACAAGTGTCTTTTCACTTATATGTATAAATTTAAATATTCTAATAATATAAACAAATTTTAAATTGTTTAATAAAATATTGTTTAATTAGTATTTCAGCTATGGTAAAAATGTATCCTTAAAATGGTCTAAGGATATACGGAATGTGAGAAAATTAAATTTTAATGAGTTAGTAAAACATTTAAATCATAATTTGCGATTCGAAAAAATATATGTGTATTAAATTTTTTTTGATACTTTTTTGAAAAAGGACATTTTTAAGGTGGGCGTATCCTTGCTCCAAATTGAACAAAATTTGGAGGAAGTATTAAGCATGTTAAAACTAATAAGTGTACCAAATTTTATTAACATATCTTTTTTTTCCTCCAAGTTATAGCAATTTTTGCCAATTATGTATGTATAGCAATTTTTAATTTCAGGATATATGGGAAGGACACGAATCCTTCGAGTTTAAATGACCAAATTTTAAGTATGATTATATTTTACCAATTAATATAGGTGTGCCAAATTTCATTACTCTACTATTACTCCTTCTATTTTTGGCCACTCGTTATATGAAATCGCGACAGTGTGCGTCGCAAAACTAGAGAAAAACGAAAAATTTTTTTTAAGGAAATAATCTTCACCGACGAAGCTATTTCTGGCTCTGTGACTACATCGACGAGCAGAATTTGGGGCGAAGAGAATCCATTGGTTATTTTAGACCAAATTGTTCATCCATAAGAAGTTACGATTTGGTATGGTTTGTGGTCCAGAGGCGAATCATCGGATCATATTTTTGTTGAAAGCGAAAATGAAAATGCGATTACGGTCAATAAAAATCGCTTAAGAATGATGATGATCCGAAACTTTTTGTGGTGGAAAGTTGAGATTATCTTCCCGTTATGACAGTAGCCTTCACTTGTCTCATTAATCATGTTCATTTAACAAAGCCGATTATAATTCTACTATAGCAGTTGCTGGAGCAATTGTGTTGCCACCTATCGCCGTCTAACCACCATTTCTTCTGTGAATATGTATTGTGTTGTTATATTGAATTTATTGCCAAGGAACCATTCTACCTTCTTACAGTATCCATCCTTAATGTTATGCTTTCTCATACATCACACACAGACACTTCTTGATTTCTCATTTGGATCCTCATAACTTTCTTACAAGTGAGAAAAAGAAAAAAACATTTTTTGTTGGCTGCTGTATAGCCAACTCTCATTTTAGAGTTTCTAGTCGACCACTTGAACAACTACGCCATGCCTTTATAACTGTCACCACGCTGCATATACATATTTACATAGTAGTTCTCATATAAGTATACGAGAGTACGTTTTTTTTTCAAAAGTACTTAAGCTCTCCTAACGGACTGTGATTCTATTACTCATTTAATTATTATTAAAGTCCGGTTACAAAAACTCTCAGTGTGCAAAACTATATTTAAACACAGGTGAGTACGTCATAAAAGAAAAATAAATATATGGCTTAAAATACAACAACAACAATAATGTTGCATTTCTACGTAAAATATTAGTTGTAAACGACAATGGGAAGAAACAGTGGCTGAGTGTGACAGGAGTCAGAGGATAAAACGTGATATTAAAAAATTACTGTACAAAAGATTTACAAGATTTACGTCATTCAGAGAAAAAGAGCCCTAAGGCAACATTAAATACTTGCGTCAAGAGTTTATGGAAAATTATTTTCTTCCGTTTCTACACATTATTTCTTATATATATATATATTTTTTTTTTGCTTTCTTTATTTTGTTTGTAGATGCTACAAACAATAACACGTAATGAGAAAACATGCCACACTATAAATGTACTCGTATACTCTTCCCTAATGCCGTACCTAATGCAACATTAAAAAAGGTTTAAAAACATTTTTTCCTTTTTTTTTCTTTTTTCTTCTTTTAAATATAAAAGACATTTGCTTCTTAATACATACAAATTTAATGCATGGTAGTGTGATAGTTGTAAGTATGAACTGGATATAATTGGTGAAAATAGAAAAATTTCTCCTCGAGTATACAACGATTATGTACTTTAAAGTGTAAAGTGTGTACACGTAAGACTTTGGATAAATACCAGTAAAATATTCACATGAATATGGTGTAAAACGTGAAAATATATAAAGATTCCCAGAAGCTATCTTCAACATGAAAATTGTATCTATGATAATAAATAATAGAAGATACGGATGCTTGTTAGCTTCTACAGAAATATATTCCTATATTTAAATGGGATTGTGATATTCCTGAAGTATTTCCAGGTTTCCCTTGTACGTACTTATTATCATTCCTATGCTATATAAAGTCACATATCTACACCAGAGTAAGTCAAGCATAAACATTGAAGTAATTGAAGAATATTCAAAAGTAATGTTAACGCAAAAATACAGTGGAAGTAAAATTTTGTGGAACAAAACTATCTTCAAATGAAATGAAAAGTAATTCAATATGTAAACGTTAAAATTTGATTATTTTAAGAGGTGTTGTTTTCAAAGCTTGAAAATTTAAAAGGATAATACAAGACAAAAATATTGTTAGAACGAAATTTTGCTTTGTTGCTGGTTGTTCCTGGTGGCAAATTTCATGGCATTTATATTGTTACGTTTTCTTCTTTTAAAACCTTTTAAAATATGAGTTCGTTGATTGCAAATATGATAAAAATAAATATGTGTTTAATTTTAATTAAATTCTTTATTGTTCGCACAATTCTGTATGCCACTGTTCACAACTTGATGTAAACAACAACAATTGCTTTATTTTGTACACTCTTTTGCGTAAACAATAACAATTGTTCCACAGATTTTTATAAAAGAGATCTTCAAACCAAAATTATTCTCTTGAAACACAGCGTCTTCACACAAGACTAACTGACTCTGTTGCCTGCTTTGTCTTGCCTTTTAGATCGCAGGGTAAGCAGTCTGATGAATGCTCTTGAAGGCGAATAACTTTGCCTTCTCGAAATCTCTATAAATGTAAATATGTTGTTTTCATTATTGTTGTTTAGGTATTTAGTTTACATTTGTTCTTGTTGTTGTTGCATTTTTGTTTGTTATTTATCCCTTTTTTATACTGGTTTTTGTTGGTATATTTTTGTTTACTTGTTTATCATGTAAACAAGTCCATTGTTTTTATTTTTGGAGCTTTTGTTCACAATTTAAATGATCTGAAAGCAAAATATAATTTCCATTTTCGTAACAATATTCTAAATATGATTTCCAACTTATGGCGGCCAAGGTTGCAAACCAAAATTTTAACGTCGACACCGAACGACAGATTTTGGAGAAACTTTTCATGGTAAGTTTATTTAATGTTCGACCTTTTGGAGGAAGACTGTTGCAAGACCACTGCAAGACTACGGCAAGACTACGGCAAGACCACTGCAAGACTACGGCAAGACTACGGCAAGACTACTGCAAGACTACTGTAACGAAAGAAATATTTTTTCATATTTCATTTTGTTCAAGATCCCTGAGCTGAGTTTAGAACCATGTTCCCTAATATGTCAACACACAACCTACTAGACTCTGGCGACTTTAGGAAAGTAATCCATACATACATACACAATTATTCACCATCTCTCCCTTAGTCAGGATTACAACCTAGCTTTTCACAGCGCTTACGTTGTGTGCGTTAATTTTATATGTGAGTAGCGAGACCTACAGATTAAAGTCGACTCCGAATTAGCAATTTTATTTACTCCCAGAGTTTTTGCTGGAAATCTGCTGAGAGGTAGTTGCCAAAGAAATATTTTTTTTTATATTCGACCTAGGATTTGGACACACTACCCAATAGATTACGGCGACTATAAAAAAGTAATCCAAATTCCTTCAATGAAGAGTACTAATGAATAGAACTTTTTTTTTGGAAAAAGAAAGTTGCCAATAACTTGATTTTCAAATAAATCGTTTGTTAAGAAGTCTGTACGGCAAGCTGCATCGTTTTTTTTAACCTAATATTGTTGTAGTCTTGGAAACTAAAATGTAATGAGCTCACTATTCAAGCTGCTCATTATTCTGAGGACCGGCAGCTCTTTTTTTTTGGAAAAAGAAAGTTGCCAATAACTTGATTTTCAAATAAATCGTTTGTTAAGAAGTCTGTACGGCAAGCTGCATCGTTTTTTTTTAACCTAATATTGTTGTAGTCTTGGAAACTAAAATGTAATGAGCTCACTATTCAAGCTGCTCATTATTCTGAGGACCGGCAGCTCCTAAGTTACATATTTCGAAAGGAATAAGGACCGATGCAACATCCAGCGTCTAAACTACACCAAACACTCAACTGATGATTTGCAAATCAATGGAGAAGCTTTTCAATAATAAACTGTTCTATGTTATGTTCTAAAGCTGTGAAGTTATGATACAATGCAGAACATTTTAAAATATCATAGTAAATGATGGCAATTTGGTACTTGATTACTAATGTCAGTGTTAATAAGAAACAAAAAATTGCAAATACTTCTTCCATCCATATTTGCTCTTCACTGTAAAATTAACACATGCATCATTATGGCAGTAATAGTATTTATCTGTATATTGGGCAATGTGTGTATGTGTGTGTGTTTGAGTGCTTGAAATGCTATTTTTTTATGAAACCAAAAAGTATTTTCAAGAGGAGACAAATTGAAAGATCTACGATAGTGTAAAGTATAGTAAAGTAAAGGCATAGTAAAGTAATGGCAAAAAGCAAACAATTCAACACTCACTCACAGTTCACCACCACATATACAATTTGTACGGTAAAATATTCTCATATTTATTTAATGTTTATCCTCATGCAAACAACCATAAGGATCTATGGGTGTAATGGGCGAGAGTGGTTATCCTTCAGTTGCCTCATACGTTAGTAATTTTGTATTACGAGCATAAGGTTTCTTTTCTAACAAATAAAACTGAAACAAATATTAAGTAAGAATAATACAATAAAAAAAAACTTGATCCTTACTTTTGCCACAATCAGGAATATGTAGATGGGAGAGATGAGGAGAACAGAAAAACTGTCTCAAAATGTGTAATTTGTTGTCGTTTGAAGACCATAGTTTTTCTTACTGTACGTCCTTAAATTACTACCACCACCATACTTGTTTTGAATAAGTGGGACTATTTGTCCTTTTGTTATTACTTGTTGTTGCTGTTGTTGTTGTTAGTAACAAATTTAATATTTATTAAAGAAATACGGAGACGTATGAGCATTATTTACTTGAAACTTCTTTTAGAAATTTCATTCATGTTGTCTGGTTTTTATATTCAATTTTTTTCAGTTTATTTTCCTTTTTTTTTAGTTTGTCCTGTTTAACATAAAACATACAGGAATTCAAAGGAAGTTTTTGTATTTTATTTGTGCCATTTTAGAAAAAAAAAATGAAAAAACCCAAATAAGTATCGCTGACATTATGACAGCTTACTGGAGACAAATGCAAAAAATATACATACGGCATAACATGTTTAATCTGTGAATGATTATTTTTAGAACTTGTTATAGGTTTTGGAAAATAGAAGTAATTTCCTACTCTATGTGGGTATTAGTGATTCATCGGAATAGATCTGATATTTATTATATACTAAATACCTTGGAAATGTTTAGACTGTAATGCAGGCCTTTAATATAAAAATAGATCTTGAAGTTCCTTTTAGCCATAAGAGTATAGACTAATGGAATCGTAATAAAAATAAGCATATTAATGGAAACTTAAAGAGACTTTGCAATTATAAAAGAAATTTCTTTAGGAAACAGCAACATAGACCCTCTATTTTGGCTGGAATCGAGATATTTGTGTAAGAGCTCTGAAGTATTTAAGCATTCTGGAGTTTATTTACCTTGATAGGAAATATTAACATCAGATGGAAATATTTCTTACAAACTGGTAGGTCTCGTTGTATTTAATGTATAATAATTGAATTTGATGTTGTCTTAAATAGAGTCCTGTAGCAAGCAGAGCATTATTTTTAATACTCAGTATTGAACGTCCATACGTACAAACATGCATACATAATTGTTCATTACAACCGTTCAGTCAGGATTACTACCTAGCTTCTTACACCACTTATGTTGTCTACACTAATTTTACACATCAGTGGCGTGACCTACAGTATAAAATTGACTTTGAACGACAGATTTTTGAGAAACTTTATTATGGTAATTTTATTTTTCTCTCACAGATTTTGCTGGAAATCTGCTGAGAGGCAGTCGCCGAAAAAATATTTTTTCATATTTCGTTTTGTTGGAGATGTCTGACCTGAGCTCTGAAACGTGGCCTCACGCCAATAACACAACATAACATAATTGGCCATTACAACCCTTCGACAGGATTACGGCCTAGCTTCTCAACACCACTCATGTTGTGTGCGTTAATTTTATACATGAGTGGCGCGACCTACATTTCAAAGTCGATCCTGAACGACAGATTTTTTGAGAAACTTTTTATGGCAATTTTATTTACTCCCAGAGTTTTTTGCCAGAAATCTGCTGAGAGGAAGTCACCAAAGAAATATTTTTCGTATTTCTTTGTTTTAGTAATCTGAACAGGGGTTTGAACCAGGGCCTTGCGTCTAATAAGCCAAAACACTACCCCCTAAACTGAGGCGACTTTACAGGTTAAGTCCTAGAATATTACAAGGATCGTTCTGTTTTACCTTTCTAGAATATTCGCTGCTTATCATATCCTCTTAGAGGGTTCGTGGTATTTCTTGAATGCATTTGGAGGGGGACTCATACAATTTCAAGCCATGATGTTTTATTTCCTGCCTGCACTGCGCGACATTGTCATCAAGGTCTTCTCAATAAAAATTAATTGTTCTTTTAATACAATGACTTGATAACAATATTATCGTGTTCATAATGAAATATTCTTAACCATGTGAATGATATTCCGAAACGACATTCTAGGTAGTGCGGAGAGAGGTCCACGACTACTGATTTTTTTTTTAATCAGTCGTTCTTATTATGCAACTAAAAATATTGCTGGTTAAGGCCATTTTATTATAACCAAAGCTCGGCTCTTGCTTGACATCGAGGTTAGTGTCCATCTTATAACTTAAATAAATATTCACTTGTATAAGGTCGAGATTTTCTCTTAATGTTTAAGTGTTCTGTGTTAAGATATAAGATTTTGTATTGAGTCCTATGATCAGATGAACTGATATAGACCGTATTCGAGAAAATAAATAGCACAGCCATTTATTTATTTTATAAATGGAACGTAATTGCTTATGTATTCAAATAAAACGATATTGTATAAAAACTGTGATATGGTTTAACAGCAATTCAGGTACAAACGATAGGCAAATTAAAAAGATTTCATTTACGGGGTTTGTCAATGTCAAGAAAAAATTAAGGGACTTGAACTCATTCTAAAGAATATTAATGTTTATGCCAAGGAAAGCATTGCAATTGTGCATCTCCCTCCTTCACTTAAACAATAATAGTGCGTTCTAAGTAGATATATACTCTTCCAGGAATGAACTTGCCAGAAAATGCATACATAACATAATTGGCCATTACAACGCTTCAGTCAGGATTACGGCCTAGCTTCTCAACACCACTCATGTTGTGTGCGTTAATTTTATACATGAGTGGCGGGACCTATAGTTTAAAGTCGACTCCGAACGACAGAAGCTTTTCATGGCAATTTTTACTCTCAGAGTTTTTGCCAGAAATCTGCTGAGAGGAAGTCGCCGAAGAAATATTTTCATATTTTCGTTTTGATGTCTGACCTGGGATTCGAACTCGGGCCTTTCGTCTAATAAGCTAACACACTACCTACTAGACCACGGCGAATTCAGTCGCGTATAAATAAAAAAATGCCAGAAAATGAGTTAGCTTAAATTTGGATTGGAGTGGCTGCCTGGGACGCATTGCAGTCCCTTTTAAGTAAGAAAAATGAAAAGCGTTAGAAAGAAAGTGCTGTGTGATAAGTGTGGCACTATTTGAAAGCTTTATTTCTGAACTCAGACGATTTTTGATGTTTAGGTTTCTTTAAATATTCAACCCAAACACAAAAAATTAATCCTTAAGGGATAAAATTTGCGAACTTTTTTCAAGATCTTGAGAACTTTTGAAACCTTACTGACACCTAAGAATAGCTTTAATAACCAAACACCATCTATAGTTAATTACAACACATCATTGTTTTATAAAATAGTTTTCCTTGCATAAATTCGCCAACTTAAGTTGCATCAGTGCATTTTCCATTTATCTTTCCTGCAAACACTTTTAGTAGTTACTACTCATATTTAAAATCCAATTCACATTGCATGCGTATGTAGCAAGTTGTTCGTTAAGCAACTTCATTCAGTTGAAGTTCCCTTTAGTCGCCTTCTCTACCCTTCCGATTACAAATTCCGATCCTTCTGCTTGTTGACCCAATAGCATGTGTATCATGCAAAAATATTCTCTTTTCAGTATTGTCACAGTATTACGGTATCCCTTCTTTGTTAGCACTGCCAAGGACAATGTTTTGCCTCTTTTCATTTGTAGCCTTGTGCAATGGTTTTGGGCATGTTTATTCAAATTTTCGTTGATTTTTCGATTTCGCTACTGATGCCATTGAATTTGGTTGCATATAAATTAAGCATACGCAGCAACAACTGTCAAGCCGTAAAACAAAAGGATGAGTAATGGTAACAGACGGTCTGATAAAATTCGAGGCAAAAACCCAATTTTTTTTTTCTTGTTTTTTTGAGCATGTTGTGTTCGTTTGACCGATATTTACGTGGCATGCAACATCTACATAAATTATTCGTTGGTTAAAAGTGTGTATCTATGTACATATATAGTATGTGTATGGTTGTGTAAGTGTATTGTTTTACTATTCTTTAGTTAACAAAGATATGAGAACTGTTTAAAGAAAATATTGATTATTTGCAATTAAGTACAGGGCTTTTTAAGTTACAAGAGTATATTTACATATAGTTTATTATTATTGTTTAAAAAATTAAAATTTTTGTTTATTTTTAACAGAAAACTTTTGACTTTTTAAAGTAAAAATCTATTTAAGCAGGACACGTTCTTCATAGAAGATTTTTATCCAATTTGGTATTGAAAGTAGGAGCGCCGTGCTATATACATACATACGTTTGAAGAAAAAAGCACTGCTGAATACTTGTCACAACAGCAGACAACTCGTATTAAGAATCTTAATCAAAAATTGGATTTTGTATAAGGTTCTACGGCAGAGAAGTGGATAAAAGAAGATCCCGAGGGTAGTGTGGGCTATGCAGTGCCCTTAAATCGAAATGTATTATGTGACCTGTTTTTGGTAATAGTATTTAGTGGTCCATTTTTCCTATCTTGGTTAGAATTCGCAGTAGTCTAGAAGGTAGTGGGTTTGGCTTATTGGACATGACGGCTCGATTCAAACCCTAGGTCATACATCTCCAACAAAACAAAATATGAAAAAATATTCCTTCGGCGACTTCCTCTCAGCAGATTTCTGGCAAAAATTGCCATGAAAAGTTTCTCAAAAAATCTGTCGTTCGGAATCGACTTTAAACTGTAGGTCCCGCCTCTCATTAATAAAATTATCACACCCAACATAAGTGGTGTGAGAAACTAGGTCGTTATACTGATTGAAGTGTTGTAGTGACCAATTAAGTATGTATGTATGAATGTAGAGGTTATCTACGTGTATTGAATGAGAGTGCAGAACTGTGACATCAATTAGCTAGGAAAATAAAAACCCTTTGGAATATAACAGTCTTTTTCACCATCAGTATTCAGAATCAATGATTACTAGTTACCGCCTCTGACAGGCTTCACGGGTTTTGTAGGGTTCTAGCATTCACCGAGGTTGAATTCCAACATAATTTTCAAATCATTTGAGGTGCTTAGTCTGAAGGGACAAGGTACTAAGTTCGCATTGCGGTTGTTTATTTAATTCATTTTGGCTTGGTTTTGGCGAACTAACAGCTTATCGATCAGAAGATTCTGGCCCTATCTTGGCCTTAAACGCGGTGTTATTAGCAGAAAACAGAATATAAACTGATACTGAGAATGAAGCAGGTTTGTTGTTGTTTTTAAAGTCTTACCCCAGATTCTCAGATTGTCAGTTGATTGTATATATTTGCTTTATAGGAAAGGCTTAACCATTTTCCCAACTGCCTGTGGTAATATTACTGACGCTCTTCCAGAGGCATCACATACTGTTATGCTATAAGTTCAGGTGATAATTGATTTTGACGTTGCGGGCAGAGAAATTCTATTGAGTGCCTAGTAAGAAGGTTAGCGTCTATTAGTCGCTAAACTAGATAATCTAATTTCAATGGACAGAAATTAGTCTTAGTTTGTGTTTAGGTATGTATGACTGTTACATCAGTTCGAGTTCCCAGTATCGTTATTAGCCTCATTTCATCCCAAACAAAAAGTTTCAATGACAACATGTTCCTGAGTACAGAATCCACTAAATAAATTCAAATCAGTAAACTTTACAAATAATCTCAAATCATCTCAACGTTAGCCTCCATGTCAACCCTAATTAAATCAAATACACATAAATTTTAAACCATAACGAGCACACTATATGGCTTCAAGTTAAATCTTAATGCTTAACTATAAACTTTTAATGTTTATCTTAAGATTTCAATAAATTGCCATTATATTACGGCTGAATGGCAATGCTCGTACACGTCGGCATTTAAAATCCACCAAATTGCCGATCATTAACAATTATAGCTTAAAGTTTGTTGCAACATTGTTGGTAATTTGTAGCAGCGCTTATCCTCTTGTTGTTTTTAAAATCATCGTCCTTCGCTTTCAACATGCTGACTGGCAGCATAATAAAGTGAATAAGAATATCGTAGAAAAACCTCTGCAACAAAAATATTGTGCGCATATATTAAAGGTGTCGAAAGCAGATGCCACTTGGTTGCAATATGCTTCAAAGTATGTGCGGTAAGTTTACAACATCAGCCGTATGAGTATGCATGCTTAACATGCTGACACTATCACTGCAAATTTCTACTACTACTGTATGTACTGCTATATGTAGCTAGTTGTAGCTGATAAAGGTCTTGTAACCGCTACCAACATAACCAGTACAGAGACATAGACTTATAACGTGTGTTGCTAAAATATTTTTCCATATTTTCTACGAGTTTTTTTCATTTTCTTTTTCGTAATTCACTTGTTTTATGTTGGCATCAACAAGAGTAAATGATATTAAAAAAAAACACACACATACACACATTGTACCTGTACCCATACTTGTTTATAGCCAGCCACTCGCAAACCTATAAAGCAACTGTAGGTATTTGTGATTGTGCAACAAATTTTTATGTGCCTCCTTTTCAATAAAAAAAAGAGATTAAAAAAAGAATACAAAAGCAAAAGAGGGAAAAAACACATATTTTTACTGCCAACATACCAACACATCAGTTGTTGAGTTGAGGTTTCTTGTTTTTACTTGCCACCACATATTCACATGCCACACAGATGCTAATACAAACAGAGAGAGGCAGGCCTTTCCATATGCAGTGCATAAATGCTATTGTAAGTTAAGAGTATGTTAAGTGCTTTTGATAGTTACTTGAAAACAAGAAGTCCCTGCTGCAACAGCAACAACAACTCTCAACAGCAACAAAAGAAAAAAAGGTCGACAAAATAAAACACCCACTGAATCAGCTTGTATAGCGGAAAATATAAAACTGTCCGAAAAAAAAACAACAAAACAGCCAAGTCACTCTCACTGTTGGCTTCCGTGTTGCCACAGTCCTGTCCAACATAAACATAATCAACCGCATTCATATGCTAGGGTTTGCTGTTTTTGTTTTATTTTTCGTTTAAAATTCGTTTTCGTGTGCACCATACAACAGTGAACCCTTGAATAACTCAGAAAGGCGAAGGAGTCCTGTCAATGTTCTAATAATCTTTAAGCTTACAGTCAAGTAACCTGAAAAAAATTGGGACAAGCAAGAGCAGTGACAACATGACACCCCGTGAGTTTCAGGACATCCATTCCAAACAAGGAAGTCTGGAAAAATAAGGCAGCCTCACCTCGTAAGTTGGTGGTGGAATTATTTCGGAATTGATCGTAATAGTAGTCCATAATTCAAACGTGAAGCTCCCAAGATGGTGTACAGCTGTTGTAGATATCTCACTGATATGATGTCCACATCATATGGGTACGAGGAAAAGTGAATTACCAGGAAAGTGAAGAGCAGATGATCTCTTCGAAGAATTCTTTACTTTGGGAATCCCTCTGAAAACCTGCAGGCTTGTAATTGATAAAGCTATCGCAACCATAGACGGGCAGCCTCGCACTATGATAGAATGACGAGGAAAATCAGCTTAAACTCCAAAGAAGCACGCTCAGTATGGTTGTTGCTGTAATTGCATTATGGGTACGAATGCGGGGCTCATTTGTCTTGGACATGTTTTCAATGATTTCTGAAAAAACTGTAGAGGCAACGAAGAAAAGGAGAGTGTTCTTCACCTACTGGATACATGTCCGGCTTAAGAGACAAAAGCATCTTGTTGAGATATTTGTTGAGAGGAATTACCACACATTGGCATTCTGAGTCACTTCATCAGAAGCTCCTGGTGGCTCTGGAACTAGGGCATAATGGAATATTACAATACGTGCCGTGCATAGCATTGTTGTTGTTGCTGAGAGGAATGAGTACACATTGGCAGCTCCGAGTATCTCTAGGACTAGGGTATAATTTAATATTGGATCACCACAATGGGTTCTATGTGGCCGAAGTGTGTCCATCTAACTTCCTCAAGTGGAAAGCCACCTGTAACCCTCGTACATTTATTTATTTATTTATTAATGAAATTTTTTCCAAATCCTGTACAACAAGATGAAAATCTTATATTTAAAGTACAGGAACGTAGTATGTACATAAAAATTAGCTTAAATTAGTAATTAATTGACTTAATAATAACAAGATATGTAGATAGAAGCAATTAGGGGAATAAAACAATAGAAAAAGGAAAAGAAAAAAAAAAGAAATTTGCAAATAAAAGAAAAAATAAAAATTTAACGAAAATATTGAAACAAAAATTTCCTGAAGCTATTAGCGTTGGTGTTGCATTGCTGATGTTGTGGAAGAATGTTCCAGAGTCGAATAGCATGTAAATAAAACTGCTATTCGGAAAATAAGTAGCGATGCCGAGGAACTATAATATTCCTACTACGGGGTGACTGGACAAAACGTAGCCTGTCAAATAAATAGCTCGGTATCCGCTTGTTTACAATTCGATGCAAAAATAAAAGTACACGAATATTCAGAAGATTATCAAAGGTCACACCGTAAAGACTCCTGGCTGCCACAGAGATATGATCATATCTTCTCAAATTATAAACATATCTAGCAATATTATTGAACAGAACGTTCAGTTTATGTTTGCTGCTAGAATCGCAATTACCAAACAGCTCGCATCCATACAGTAAGCAGGGAATCAAATAAGTCTTCGCAATTAAAATTCTAGTTCTCAAAGGTATATAGAGTTGCGTAGACCAAAGTGCGCGTAACTTAATATACGTCTGCCCCACCAGTGAATTTATGTGATTATCCCACGTCAAATTAGAGTTAAAAATTATTCCTAAGTTCTTCGTGGCATGAACTATCTCAATTTTCTCACCGTTCATCACAACATCCCTAGAAATTGTGGGTACGACACTTCTCCTATGCAATAAAATACATTTAGATTTCCCAGGGTTCAAACAGAGACCATTAGCAGTTGCCCATAAAAATATCCGTGCAAGTTCCCCATTCAAACAATCAACGGCGCGTGAAATATCATCCACCGGGCTATTAAAGCAAAGTTGCACGTCATCTGCATACAAGTGGATTTTGCAATTCAAAAGATATTCAGGTAAATCATTGACATACAGCGAGAAAAAAAGTGGTCCAAGGATAGAGCCCTGGGGCACACCTTTGTCTAAAGGTAGAGAATCAGACCATCTGCCATTCAAAAAAACAGATTGTGCGCGTTGGGAAAGATATGAGTGTATAAGCTTGGCAGATGTATTAGAAAATCCGAAGAAGAATTTAAGTTTCCAAATAAGCATGTTATGATCGACCGTATCGAAAGCTTTCGAATGATCCAAGAGAACTAAAAAGTTTACATCGCCATCCTCCAAGGCCTGTCTGACATTCTCACTAACATCCACTAGAGCAGTAATACAACTATGACCTGATCGAAAGCCAGATTGCATCCTAGAAAGGAGATTGTTCAGTTCAATGTAATACATCATTTGCATATAAAGTATCTTCTCAAGAACCTTAGAGAGAAAGCATAAGATAGCAATTGGTCGATAATCCCCGTTAGACTTGCGCACCGGAACTATTTTTGCATATTTCCACTTTATAGGATACGTACATAATAATAGTATTAAATAAATGAGTCATAAAAGGAAGAATCAGGGGTAAAATTATTCTTATAAATTTAGGGTGCATGTTATCGCTGCCAATTGAATTAGATTTCACCATGAAAACAGCCGACATGACATCATACTGGGTGACGCACTCAAACTTAAACCTGTTATGCTCAGGTAAATCAATATTATTATTACATAGATGGGCACTTTGCAGTACCAGTAAAATTTCAGTAAAAATTGATTTTTTCTGATTACTGAAAAAAATTTCACTATTTAGTAAAATTTTACTGTTAATGCAATCTAAATTTAAATGAAATTTAAATGAAATTTAGATTGCATTACCAGTAAAATTTTATTGAATACTGAAATTTTTTTCAGTAATCAGTAAAAATCAATTTTTACTGAAATTTTACTGGTAATGCAAAGTGCCCATCTATGCCCTCGTAATACACATGTTTAAACTTTGCAACTGTATCTCCAGTAGTGCGATGTGACATAAGAGAATTAACTAGAGTGTGACGAGAATTGACCAAATGGCGAAATGAAGACTGAAGACGAAGACGGAAGTAGACATCAAAAAAATTTAAAAAACAATTGTGGACTTGGGGGACCCTAAATATAGCAAAGAAACATAAATATTTCGGCATGGGAAAGCTCTGTTCAAAGAGAGTATCGCACAATCACAACAATTAATTTATGTTTCTGAGCAGTGATATGTGACGTCGATATGCGACAATGAATAAAACATGGATCCATTAATGCACACCACAATCTAAGCGATCATCATCGTTAACAACTTCGACTCCAAAGCGTGCAAACAAGGCTGGCAAGTTTATATCGTCAGCTATTTTATTATTTCTATGCCAACGTACATACTTTTCAATCCACGTTTATAGAGGGTAAACTGATTTTAATGCCATGTGGAATTGCATGAGCGCTTACATGCATACATACATGCATGTCGACATCACTGTATGTAAATATATTAGTGAGTCCATTTGCATCTATATTTGTTGGAATATCTTTTCATGCTTACGATGCATGTGAGTGAGTATGTGTGTGTGTGTGCATTAAAGAGGCAGTAACCATAAGTAAGTAATACGAATATTAACATTTCTTCTTGTCGCACCTTTACTGCATGCCTCACACTTGTAACCTATGGTTCCAAGGATATATTTTGGGGTTTTTCTTTTACTTGGCCCCTGAGGCAAGCAAGATGACGAAGGAAAGTTAAAATTATGAATTGAAAAAAATATGAAAGCCTGTGCAAAAAAGGAAAAAATGAAACCAAAATGTAAAACATAAAAATAATTAGCGTTTGGTTACTTTTTTTTCCCAACAATTTTTACGTTTTTTTTTGTTTCATTTTTTGTCGTTTCAACTTTAAATACACAATAGTCATGTAATTGTTAATACACAGTTGTGCAATTAGATTTAAGTTGAGGGAAAACACTCAACAATATAAAAAAATTATTTCGTTTGCATTTTATTTTCAGTTTTTTTTCCTTCGCTCTCTCTCTCTCTCTTTCTCTCATATTTTTTATTGTTTTTTTTAATTTATAAAATATAAAAATGTAATATTGTAAGTATTTATTAGTATGTGGCATTACTTTTGGGGTTTTTTTAATTTTTATTTTCTGTGTTGAATGTTTTTGTGTTTTTTTTTTGGTTTTTTAAGCTGACATTGTATTTTAATTTTATTTTTAACGTAAAACATTATAGTCTTGCTAATAATAGCGAAATGAGTATTAAAATATGTTCAAATATTTTTTTTTTATGAGTTATGTAATATGAAAACTAGTTTAAAAAGAGATGAAATACACGTTATGCAGCTGTAATCGAGTGGTTTTGCATTACAAAAAAATAAATTAATTAAAATGAAATAGGCGTAATATAAATCAATGCAGTTCAATTCTTTTTCTTCTTCGATTAAGTAACTCCTAGCACGTGTGTGATGCTAGATAAAAGATATGGTTAAACTCTCTGTGCATATCCATTTTTCGTATACAGTACACTGATATAATGGCCGCTGAAGTAGTTATGAAGTCGCCATAGTCTAGTAGGTAGTGTGTTGGCTTATTAGACGTAAGCCCTCATTTCAAATCCCAAGTCAGACATCAAAACGAAAATAAGAAAAAATATTTCTTCGGCGACTTCCTCTCAGCAGATTTCTGGCAAAAACTCTGAGAGTAAGTCAAATTGCTATGAAAAGTCTCTCATAAATCTGTCGCCCGCCACTCATGTATGAAATTAACACACCCAACATTAGTGGTATGCGAAGCTAGGCCATTATCCTGACTGAAGGGTTGCAATGGCCACTTACGTTACGTATGAAGTAGCTACTTGAACCATTCGTAGCAAACAGTGACCGATCATTAACAATTATAGTTTAAAATTTGTTGCAACATTGTTGGCAATTTGTAGCAGCTTGTATAATCTTCTTTTTTTTTAATATCAGTATATATCAACATGCTGACTGGCAGAATAATAAAGTGAATAAAAATATCGTAGAAAACCCTCTGCAACAGAATATTGTTCGCATATATTAAAGGTGTCGTAAGCAGATGCCACTTGTTTGCAATATGCTTCAAAGTATGTGTGGTAAGGTTATAACATCAGCCGTATGAGAATGCACGCTTAACATGCTGACACTATCACTGAAAATTTCTACTACTACTGTATGTACTGCTATATGTAGCTGTAACTGTAGCTGGTAAAAGGTCTTGTAACCGCTACCAACATAACCAGTACAGAGACATAGACTTATAACGTGTGTGGCTCATGAAATTTAAAAAATGATCGTGTCTATGTGACTCCAAATCGACATTAGCAAAATTAAGGAAGAAGAGAAAGGCAAAACCGACCACCGTATTGACAGATACATTTCAATACATTTTCTGGAGAGTCTAGGGCATATTTTTGTACTTAATATCAACATCGTGATATTAAACTTTCTGGTAGTGTATTATTATTATTGGACAGTTCATTCACTCTACATATATAGTTCATTACAAGCCTTCAGTCAGGATTACACCCAAGCTTCTCCCACGATTTCTGTTGTGTGTTTTAATTTCATACATGAGTAAGGGGCCTACAGTTTTAAGCATATTCTGAATGACAGAATTTTTGAGAAACTTTTCATGGCAATTTCATTTACTGCCAGAAATCTGCGAAGAAACAGTCATCGTAGAAATATTTCTTGTTTTGTTGGAGGATTCTGACCTGGAGTTTGATCCGTGGCCTCACGTGTAATAACCCAACACTACCTACTACGCTAAGGCGACTACATTCATTAGCTCTACAATTACTGAATATATCGCTGTGTCCCGATACCCATACATTATATGTAACATACCGTCCCGGTACTTAGTTGCGAAAGAAATTATATCGCGGCATCAAATCCAATCTCATGATAGTCTCAAGAACTTCACGTAACTACTATTTGATCCATCCCACTGCCCAGTCGCCTAGACAGGCTGATTAATATTAAGGAGCATAGTCTTCAGTGCTGACGTTAGAGCTGCCAAGGGATGTCCTTCATATGAAGCATGGGTATGTTAACCCTACAACGGTTAAATGTTGAGTAGTTCGCTTTAGGGTGAAAAGTTTTTCGTAAGAAGAAACCCGTAGCCTATATCGGAAATCTTAGAGCTTAGAGGCTCATGTCAGTAAGATTTGTAACATTTTTATGTCAGTAAGATTAGGGTTAAAATAGATGTGAGTAGCAGTCCTTAGTTCCAAATCATATTTTTAACGTGATACTTTTTTGCAAACATAGAAGCCAAATCCAGTGGTGAACATATTTTTTCTTCTTTTAATGATTTGGTCGTCCAGACAGCTTTCTCTCCAGTATATCCGATGGTCTAACATTGTGTGTCAATTTTTCATTAAAGAATTCTTCATCTATTTCATTGTGTTTTATTTAAAAAAATATAAAAATAAAATTAAAATGCTAAAACTAGTACCAAATTTCTACAAATAAATCTAACGAAACTAGACAAGTTAAATGGTGCAACTTAAACAGCCATTCCCCATAGAAAATCAGCAGTTAACAGAATAAGGCCAAAACCATAGAGATATGGAAGGAAAAAATCAAATAAAAAATTAACTTCTATTTAATAGGGGTTACAATTAACAAAAAAACAACAACAACGAAGAATTAAAGCACAATTTTAACAACATTGTGGTAGTCCACGTAGTTTAAATATTTTGGGGCAATTTTTCTCTCTCAAATGAAACAAACACACACACACGAAAGCAAAAAAACAGACAAAATAATAGGCATTGAAAGTAAAATTGTTTTGAGATAGACCAGGAAGTAGAAATATTATGGTAAATATTGTATTAAAACATACTTTTCGAAGAGATACAAAGACAGAGACAGAGAGAGAGAGAGAGCGCATGCTTGCAAAATATAAGAGTTGTTGGTGGGCAAAAAAGCTTTTTCGTTTGGTGAATGCATTTAAGCAAAACACGTGAATCCTAAAGGATTGGAAGTCAAATTCAAGTATAAGTTTTACGGATTTCTATTATTATTTTGCCTGCGTTTTTACGCACAAACACATATATATGTATACCTATGTATATACACTCTCAGTTAAACGATGACCAAATATTGAATAATTTCAACAAAATTTCAGTTCATGGCGGTATTTTGAGGCGTAAACGTGTGTATAAGTGGAAATATTTGCGAAACGTGCTTTATAACGCATAATGATGTGAAAACGAAACGAAATTAAGGAAATAAAAAAAAAATAAATTAAATTAAATTAAATAAAGCAAAGCGTGTAGTGTATGAAAAGATAAAAATTTATTTTAGAAAATTAAATTTTCTTTCCAAATAAAAGAAAGTAAAGAGAAAAATTACAAAAAGAAAAAAAATAATTTAAATTTGGAAAGAAAAAGAAAATTACCAAAAGTGTTTAAAAGTCTCTAGAAAAAAAATTGTAAATAAAAGAAAAAAAAAAATATTTTTAAATTTTAATTAAAAAAAATAAATAAAAATATACAAAAAAAAGTGGCTAAAAATCTTAATTAAAAAAAAGGAAAAAATTTAATAAAATAATTTTCAATTAAATCAAATGAATTAATTAATTACATATCAATAATAAGCATTTAAAATAATAAAATTTATAAAAAAAAAATATTTAAAATTATTTAAAAATTTATAAATTAAAAAAGAGAACCCTTTTCAATCAGTTGTGTAAAAATATTATGATAAAATTATAATATAAATAAATAATAATATTGTAAAATAATTATCATAATAATTTCTAATTAATTAGTCTAACAAAATTATTACTATTACCCTGGTCAAATGTTTAGTGCAGCGTATGATTAATATTTATTATCAATATCACTCATACGTACCGTAGAAAAAAAATAAGTGTAATAAAGCTTACGAATACAATATTTAATCTATTCCATGTGTATGTATATGTGTTTAACAGCAAAGCATTCAATTATATTATCATTACAATCATACCAATAACAACAACAACAACAACAACAACATGAAATTATGTGTCAATTTATCAATATTATTATAAATAAATTATAATCATACCAATTAAATATCTATCATATGACAAATTCATTTAATTGAAATCAATATAAATATATTCCATACGATCAAAGATAGAAACAAATTAAAATAAACACATAGAAATATATAAACAAATAAATATTTTTGAAAAACAAGTAATAAGTTAAACAAAGATTAATGCTGGCTTCAATTTAAATTCCATTTAAAATTAAACGTTGACAAAAAAAAAGAAAAAATTAAATAAAAATAAATTAAACAACTACTCTGCAATTGGATTTATATTTCACTACACTTTGGATTTATGTGGACTAAAGGATATACCATACAATCTACATTTTAGAAATTGGTAAGTGAAACAATTAAGGAGAAGTATTGACAGTAGTTTTCAAGGCCGTCGATGATTTGAAATATACCGCTAGAGAAGGAAATTTGTTTAAGGATATTTCTGCATTAATAAAAACAGTTTTTATAACCCTTGTTGAATATTTCTTTGTTATCCTATTTCCTAATCCATTTCTATTACTTCTTATTATTAATCATATTTTTATGCTGTTCACTAAAGAACAGATTGATTAAATGCTCATATATTCTCACCATCAATCACTATGATTATATAAAGTTTTGTTTTAGCTCCAAGTCATTGCAAATGGTTTATATTCTCTACACCTACTTCTAATACATGCTGCATGTTGGTGGGCTTTGCTATCCCTGCAAGATTCCATTCTAAGATTGGAAAAAATATTTCTATAGTTGATTTTCTTAGTAACTTACATACATACATAATTGGTCATTACATTGGTCCTTCAGGCAGGATTTCCACACCACTTATGGTGTAGGTACCAATTTGTTATGTGTGTGGCAGGACATACAGTTTAAAGTCTACTCCGAATGACAAATTATTGAGAAATTTTTTCATGGCAATTTTATTCTCAGAACTTTTGCCAGAAATCTGTTGAGAGGAATATATTTTTTCATATTTCGTTTTGTTGGAGATGTCTGACCTGGACCTTACGTCTAATATGCCTATGAACTATATATTAGACCACGGCGCTCAATGACTTACATTCAGCTGTATTCCCATGCTATTGAATTCCCCTAAAATAAACAGTTTCTTGTCTTCTGGCTCAAAAATCCGTTGAAAATGTCATCAATTTGAGTTGATTTAATTTCCAACTGATACAACCGTAGAGCAGCACACTAAAGATGTTACAGTAAAAATATGAATTTTGGTTTTTTACTTGATTTTAGTTGCTTTTCAATTTTTGTACAGTATTGGGAAAACCGAAATTATTTTATTAATTCGATTCTTGAAGTTCTTATCGGAATGATTATATGAAATCATACACATACATACGTACTCAATTGGCCATTACAATGCTTCAGTCAGAATTACGACCTAGTTTCTCACACCACTTTATGTTGTGTATGTTAATTTTATACAAGAGTACCGTGACCTACAGTTTAAAGTCGATTCCTAACGACAGATTTTTTGAGAAACTTTTCATGGCAATTTTATTTTTCTCTCAGAGTTTTTGCCAGAAATCTACTGAGAGGAAGTCGTTAAAGAAATATTTTTTGTTCATATTTTCGTTTTGATGTCTGACCTGGGGTTTGAACCCAGGCATGACGTCTATTAAGCTAACACACTACCTACTAGACTACGACAACTTCATCAGAAATTAGCAATTAGCAACACAACACAATCATTTATTTACCATGAATCACTTCAACCATAATCGCCCTGCCGACAGGTTTATTCGCAATGTCAGGGATATATTATAGTCCATTGATTTAGTAAATCTAAACAACTAACATCCGTACGTCGAACAAACACAAGTACTGCAAATATCATCACCATTATCTATCAGAATGTGCAGATGTGTTCGAGTGTGTGTACGTCTCTTACAAAAACCCGGCTTTTCACAGAGCACACCTTGTAGGAATTTTCCTTTGGGACTTAAACCTACATCCTCACATAATTCAACTGATCCAACTGAACGGAAAGTAAGCGAAGCCTAATATCATCGAAAAAACATGAACAAACAAAATTGAGTAATTTGAGACGATACCAATCCACGTGAGATGCAAGAGCACTCATTGCATCCCGAAAAAGAGTATTTTTAGCTAGATGCGTCATCGAGAATGTCAACGAATGTTGTCACGAGCGAATAGAGGGCCTTTTCACTTGTTATGGATATGATAAAAACTGGCAAAAGAGATTATACGAATTGATCCTGCAAATTTGTTTGTTTTGAAGACATCTTATGTTGCAGATATATACGATTAAGGCATAAGCCACAACGGTTTTTAAAGTTAACATTATCCATGAAATCAGTTGAATTCTGCTTGATTTGTGCACTGCAGTCATGAAAAGTTGTATATTTCAGATGCGCTTCAACCAGAGAAGTCGTGGCGTATACATAAAATATTTTTTAAATGAATAAAAAATATCAATGATATATCACACACACTATCTTTTATTTAAATTTGAAAATAGGAAGCACTTAAAAGTAATCCTATACTTTCATTCTTGAAAAAACAAAAGTGAAACACGACAAATGACGTAAAGAGGACTCTGGGATGTTGCTGAAACCTGGGCAGAGGTAAAGACCTATAAGCAGGCATTCAAGCGAAAGATTATCGATCTGGAATTCCCTACAACCAGGTGAGCCTATCCAAATTAGAATTTATGAACCATAAACTTCAAATATTTCATGCCGAAAATGTAAAACCAATTATAGGGCAACAATTACTATGATATGAGTATATTTGATGAGCTGTGAAATAAAAATAAGGATGATCCAAATATTGTTGAAATGAAATTAGAAATTTCAATTAAAAATTTATATTGTTGTCAACATAAAAGAACACAATTGCTGGCGTTTTATTCTACTTTAGGCTAACACTTATTCATGGTCGTATAATATTTATGGACATTATCTTGGAATCTATTATACGATATTAGTAATGGGGCTACAGAATAAATTATTTCTGTAACTATAGTGTAATTAGACACGAAAGGATGTGTTGTTCGAGACATATAAGTTATGTATGACGTAAGAGGCTTTAAGGAACTCGTTCCCTCAGAGTATCGATAAATCAAGCAAGCACAGTAATTTTTCGCGTTCTACTTTAATGAAGTCGCCGTGGTCTAGTAGGTAATGTGTTGGCTTATTAGACGAAAGGCCCGAGTTCGAATCCCAGGTCAGACATCAAAATGAAATATGAAAAAATATTTCTTCGACGACTTCCTCTCAGCAGATTTCTGGCAAAAACTCTGAGAGTAAAAATTGCCATGAAAAAGCTTCTCAAAAAATCTGTCGTTCGGAGTCGACTTTAAACTGTAGGTCTCGCCACTCATGTATAAAATTAACGCACACAACATGAGTGGTGTTGAGAAGCTAGGCCGTAATCCTGACTGAAGGGTTGTAATGGCCAATTATGTATGTTATGTATGTATGTACTTTAATGAATGAATATAATTGAAACTAAAGTGTCTTATTTAAAGAGAATTTTAGAAATGTTTTTATCATCCATAAAGCTTAATGAAAATCAAGAGAGGTAACTACTGAAATCAAATTCAATAAGTGTTGCTTCCACTTCTTACAATAATCAGGTTGTGTGTGTGTTAATTTAATCCATTCAAAACCAGTAAACTCCTACTAATTACGCGCTTATATTTTTAAACGTTGAACTTCGAAAGCATTGGATGAATGACTCGAAAAACAATTGAATTTTAATACGAATAAAAAAAAAACTAAAAAAATGTGAGTTAAAAATTTACTGACAAATAAAACTGTGAGCACATTACTGTGTACATATATACTCGTATATGAACGTGTGGCAGTAGCATTGAAAATATACGCTCATGAAATACTGGCACTTTTAATTGTAAGAAAAAATGGAAAAGGAAAATGATGGTTCCATATAAAACGGTTTATAAATAAAAAGTTACAGTTTAAAATATGGAAATACATTCTGGGTTAAAAAAAAATTAACTTTTTGTAGATCTAAGAAACTTTTTGGCGATATATCACTGCGGAGTGAAAAACGTATTGTTAATTAACATGTGAAAAAAGGGTGAACGAATACAATTACGTCCGCTAAAATGTTATTTTTAATAGCTGGCCATGATCAATTGAAACGAACCCTTTAACATCGTTGAAAGGGTATTTATTATGTAGTAATTTTCATGTCTCGTTTTTTCTTTTTTTTTAATTGTGGGCGAAATGGTACAAATGTTTCACTTCACTCGGGTCAAATAAAGTACTTGTCCTTGTTCATTGTTACATGCTGTTGCATTTATCGGCTCTTCAATTTTCGGTTGGTAAATGGTAATTGAACTCAATTTAAATTTCGTATAGCAATTTTATAAAAATTCGTCTGAAGTGTTTACATTTGAATAAAAAAAAGAAATAATCTTTCCCACTAATTCTGCTGGAAAAAAAAGAAAACTCCAAAGATTATTTTAATATTACAGTTCGTTATGCATGTCTTAAGAAATTATTGTAAACAATTGTAATAAAATTCTGAATTTCCCATTCATTACTGCATATTACTTGAAAGTATATTAAACTGGAAATTTCCCCCTTAATCACTAGATGACCAGACGAGATTAATAACAAAAAATTCCCAGTATAGTCGTTTTAAAAATAGCCAAAAACTCTAGAAATACTACAACTAAAATAAAAAAACTTTTGAAAAAAGCCCAAATGATTTCAGTGTTAAAAACAATTTAGTGTTGCTAGAAAAGGCTCAATTGCGTGTTAAAAAACATTAAATAATACTTTCCTAAACACAATTGTAAAACCATAAAACTTTTAAATGTGAAAATAAAAGAAACTTTTAAAATAAAAATGAAAATGAAAGAAAAAATACAAAAAATAACTCATAATGGAAATGCATAGAGAGGGCACAAAAATAAAATAACCGAATGAAAAAACCTCACCTAAAAGTTTATTTTTAAATGCCAGAATAAAAAAAACAGAAAAATATTCAATTTGTGATGGCAGAGAAAAAATTAATTTATTTGGAAAACTATTACAGTTTTCCTATAGCACATGATGTCGTGGGTTTTTCTTTTTTTTCAATATTTTGAATGCGTATGGCAGCAGCATTTAAACGAAATATACGCTCATAAAATACTGCCCCCATGCAATTGGTTTATAAATGAAAAATTACAGTTTAAAATGTGGGAATAAATTCCGGGTTTTAAATAAAAAAAATCCATTTAAGAGTTCTCAGAAACTTTCTGAATGAATTCTCTTAGCAGAGTGCAAATCGTATTGTTAATTAAAATATACCAAGGGAGTGAAAGCTTATATATGGCTTGCAGTTATTTCAGTTAAAATAATAATTTAAAAACAATACAATTGAGTATTTTAAAAATGTCAAAGAGGCATTTATGGCATACTAATTTTCATGCCATTAAAAGCTTGATACGAAAATGACCTGCTTATAAATTGTCCCCTAACTTTGATTTATTTTGCTCCAGTTGCTTTAAATAAGTCATTGGGCGGCTATAACTGTTCCTAAAGTGATAAGGAGCGCAGCTTCGGCTAACATGTTTATGTAAACAGTATCGCATTGATCAATGCTTTCAAGTACAACGTAGTAATTTCTAAGATCTATTCGATGACAAATCAGACATCTCCACTAAAAAATATAACTTCGGCGACTTGCTCTCAGCAGATTTCTGGCAAAAACTCTGAGAGTAAATAAAATTGACATGCAAAGTCTCTCAAAAATCTGTCGTTCGGAGTCGACACAAACAAATGTAAGTGAAAAATAAGGTCGTAATCCTGACTGAAGGGTTATAATGACCAATCGTGTGTGTCACATGTATGTCATGTGTATTCGATGACTGGGTTAGTTTGGAAGACATCATGTGGAACTAACATGGCTCCCCAGTTATGTAATCATAGCAGGGAATAGTATTCCTTATTAGTTGTGCTCAACTTGCTTTATTCAACTTGTTTAATGAACTAAGAAGGATAAAACTCAAGTGAGCTAACATCACAACTGTAAAAAAAATACAATCCTATGGCATTTTCTGTCAACGTAAAATCTGTCGATATTCAGCGGTGCATAAATTAGGTTTTTAAAGGACACAATATTTATTGGTTACCCACATGATGTACTATCTCAAGGAGATTTACAAATGTGCTCAGTTAATACGATGTAGCAGTTCACTATTACTAGGACTTTACGGATGGGATTATTCTATGCAGTAAACGAACCGCAAATGATGACAACACAGTATAAACTGGAGCCTCTGCCATATGCTCTGGCCATGAAAGAAACCCGAGCGCCTTTAGATTTTGACAGGAATTCAATCAGCATACTTACGATATAATTACAGGTTAATGCATGATTAACTTCCGCAGGTGATTTTAACTTTGAGTATCTGTTGTTGAATGTATTTTAAATGAGAATAAGTAGAAGTCCTCTCTCTATAATAGTCGTCTTCAAGAAACTGGGCAAAGATACTTCGTAGGTCTATCAAAAATATGCCAGTATCGAACCAGAAACGATTTGTCGGAAGTACTGGTTAGTTTTCAAAAATCTACATTTAATACACAAGAGATTAGATTAGAGAGTAGGCATTTTCAGGGAATTACATTAGTTCACCCATGTTTCTAGATTTTTTAGAGGATCAGTTTTGAAAGAATCTTGCAGAGCCCTATATTTTTGAATGATACTACATAAAAAAGTGAATTGAGTTTCAAATTGAGATTAAAAATGTCTGTTATAATGTCTGTTATAATTACGGCTAGCCATGGTCGTACTTAGGAGCTTCCAATATTGTAGTTCCGAAGTATATCCCCATTATATTTCGCTCACTCTCTGCCTACTTCCTCGTATGCTAGTTAATTTAATAAATACGTTCCTAATTTTTAATAACCATTAAAATCTCTAAAATTAATTCCAATATTTCTGTTTTCTTATTCTTATTACAACTACTTGTATATACTACGAATGCTACAGCAAACTATTTCTATAATGGGGTTGGTTGGTTGGTTTCACCAAAACAATTTCATTAAAAACATTGTTATTGTTCTTATTGTATTTCACTTTTATGCTTTCATAAGCAATTTACAACGACGCTACACTATGAGAACAACAGCTACAATAAGAACAACAAGAATAATAACAACAGCAACAACAACTACATACAACAACAACAACAACAATGAAAATAACAATAATAATGAAAAATATTTTAATTTTCTTATTATTACCGTTACTGGCGCTTACTTTACTGTTTGTTGCTTGTGAAAATTTCAACGGAAAATTTCTGGGGTAAATTTCTGAAATAATGCCTTATAAAGTGAGACTGAAACTGCTTTCTGAAAATAAGCGAAATAAAATGGAAAATAAGGTATGAGTATGGTAAATAAGAGAAAGAGTAAATACAGATGAATTTCCATATAAAACAACAACAAAAACAACAACAACGAAAACAGGATGAATGAGTCAACTTTAACCAAAAAGGCAGCGAATATGAGCAGCAATAACACAACAAAAAAGGGAAACGGAAACAAGCGTAAATATCTACTTATACTTGTATAGGTGAATATGCATGTAATTGTATAGCATTTCGTTTCGTAGCATAAATAATAATGTGCTAACGTGTCAATAGTTATTGAATAATTCAACAGTTTCATGTTTAACCTTTTTATTATCCTTTTACTCTCACGATTGTTATTTTTGTTATTGTTAATGCTGTTGTTGCCATTGACGTTGTCCTTTTTCAGTGTTGTTATTCCTCAACTACAGTAAAGACCTCACAACTGCTCTGCTTGGGTGTGTGTATATGCATTTAAAAGTTATACTGTGTGCGTACAACTATATTATGTTGTTGCTCTTCGTTATCCTTTATCAAACCGTTAAACAGAAAATGAAATTGGGGATCATAAACCCAAATATAATAAAGGATTATTTTATATCTGCCAACAAAACACAAAAAAAGAAAACTTAAAAAACTTTAAGAAAAACAAAATTTTTGAATTCCTTTGCCAAAACACTAGAGACTCACTAGTGGGCTCTCAAAAAAAGAAAAAGGATCACATTTTAATCTGCTCTTAAAAGGTGTACCTTTAACATTTTTCTGTTTTGTTTTTGTTGTTTGATCTCATTTACATTTTTATTATTTTAATATGTTTTCCTGTTTTTTTTTTTGTTTTTGTTTTTAATATGTTTTAGCATTCTGTAGCATTTTATGCAAATATTTGATTGTTCTGTTTTTATTCGTTATCCCCACACAAATATAACATTCGTATTATCATTTTAAAAACAGAAATTAACTTTTTGTCTTAATGCCCATTAACTTTAATGAAATTGTTTTCATTATTAATATGGCTTAAAACAATGACCTGTATGGGCCTAAGGACTTGTATGTGTGTGTTTTTGTAGGTAAAAAGGATTATGATATTTTTTTTAAATAATATTTAATTATAATGGAATCAATTATAAAAACAAATATTAAACAAGTATGAGAAGTATGAACGAAATATTATTTAATCCATGCCAAAAGAAAGTAATGGTAGGTCACATCATATTTGCTGTCTATGTACCTAATACACATGCTCAAACCTTATTTTCTCACACATAAAGTTCTTGTTTTGAGAAGAATTGACAATTAAAATATCATCGTCACAGGATGATATTTTTCATAACCAATCGACGATTGTATGTGCGTACTTATCTTCATTTTCTGTCGACGTTTGTATATTTGTAAGTATCTTGTTTTTCTATTCTCATATTTTCTCATATTTTTTTACTACAAAGGTTGCATAACTATATAGAAAATCTAATAAGGATTAAACATGTAATCATATTGAAAGACTATTAATTAAATACACTGAAAACCCCCAAATATTTTCCAGACTTGGTTTCGTTATTTTTAACCAATGCTCGCCTAGTGTGTGAAGCTAGGCCGTAATCCTGACTTAATGGTTGTAATGGCCAATTACGTATGTGTGTATACTCGCCTAGGCAAAGTAAAACACAGTATGTGTGAGACATAATGTATGGAATATAACACTATGTGTGGAACGCATGCTAAATGTGCAATTTTCCGTGACACACTCGAATAAATAATTCTGAATTTTACCGACGACATGAATTAAAATGACTTTGAGGACCGCTGTGGCTTGCAGCGTATTTTGCATATACCTGCGACTTTAGAAAACATCCTTCCTCTCGGTCCCCAATGAAAAAGTCTAGTAGTACCAATCCACACGAACTCAATGAGCTGACCATGTTCGACCATTGTAGAATATCCAACGTGACATCAGCTGTGCGGTCTGATTCGGACCAAAAGAAGTTCGTAATTATCAATCTATACTGCTTGCCGTTAACAGTGATGACCGACCTGCCCATATTTCTCAAAGGAATATGAACCGATGATGCCGTCAATACAGAGTCCGCACCAAACAATGTCTTTGTTTAGATTGCATTGGATGCTCTTTAATCTCATGAAGATTGTTGTCGTATCATATTCGTCAATTTTGCTTGTTAACGTACCTATTCATTCAAAAATGGGCCTTATAGCTGAAAATGATTTAGCGACTAAAATTAGAAACAGTTGCTAACTATTTCAGAGACCTTTAGGCGAACACACATCATTGTCTGATTCACATCCATGGTTATATCTAAGAACAGACTGAATAAAAATCAACTTATCTTACAGATGTATCTTTAACCAGATGGCCGTTATCAATTCAAAGTTTGCCAATATTTTCTGGAAGATCCTATATGTATATATAAGAGGGTTATGTCCACAACTAACCCACCTATCAAAGAAAAACATAGTCTAGTAGGTAGTTCGTTGGCTAATTAGAGTTGAGCACGTGGTTCAAAACCCAACGCAGACCACAGGTATAAAACCAAAATTGAAAAAATATTTCTCCTGAAACTTCCTCTCAGCAACCTTCACTCAATACTTCGGAGTGTAAATAAAATTACCATGAAAAGCTTTTAAAAAATCTGTCGCGAGGATAACATTAACACACACAACGTGAGTGGTAGAGGTCTGTCTGGAATTACTTAATGAGTTTAATTTATGATTTTTCTACATGTACGAATGCTTATTTTAGTTATAAGCGGAGAACTGTCTATGTAGACTAGAGCACTTATGGCATTTTTTTTTAACAACTGTTACAGCCTTTACTTTAATTATCGATTCTTCGTCGATTGAAGCATGACACATTTATGGAAATTTAATGTATTTTCTTTGTTTTAATAAAATGCTTCGTTTTTTTCATAAAAACTTAACCCATCTCATAACTTTTGTTCATTGAAATTCAATTTTCAGTGCGAACAGATTGTCTTGGATTTAATTGCTTAATTTCACGCCCTCAAAACACAACATGTAAGGAACCTACAGTCAGTCTTATGCGGCAATTTGATTACCTTTAGCACAAATTAATAAATGTGAATGAAAACAATAATTATCGATACTTTGATCGGGTTAATCATCTGATGCAATAAATGTCAGGGATAATTGAAATTTTCAATGAAAATGTGCTTCGCGTAAAAATCAACTCCCAAGCACTAGTGTGTTAACCAAAAAAACTATTTGACGAACTGTAAAAAAATAACGAGGTTTAGAGTATTCAAAGAATTTATGAAATTAGAACAAATAATCCAGTTTCAGACCCCTTGCAATCAGGGGTGTTATATTTGACGATTTTACGTCATTTTGACGATTTTTATTGTCAATTTACTAATATGACGATTGACGTTTTTTTCCATAGAATTTCTAACATTTTGACGATTTTCTGGCATCACTTACATTTTGTATAAAACCGCTTTGTAGAATTATGTTATCAAATTAAGAAAATGTTTCATTTTCAAAATACTATAAGATATAACTTAAGTTTAATTCCACCTAATGAAATTTTAAATAAAAATACTTCTATATTGCCTTTGTTGAAAAATTTTCCTAATTTAGTTACTAAAGATATCAGGTAATAGAAAATGAAATAAAAGAATTACATACATACATACATAATTGGCAATTACAACCCTTCAGTCAGGATTACGGCCTAGCTTCTCACACCATTCATGTTGTGTGCCATAATTTTATACTTCGGCGGGACCTACAGTTTAACGTTGACTCCGAACGACAGATTTTGATAAAATTTTTCATGACAGGTTTATTTACTCTCAGAGTTTTTGCCAGAAATCTGCTGAGAGGAAGTCGCCGAAGAAATATTTTTTTTCGATATTTCGTTTTGATGTCTGGCCTGGGGCTCGAACCCGGACTTTACGTCTAATAAGCTACCTACTTGACTACGGCGAATTCTAAATAAAAGAATTAAGACTGCTAAATTTTGGTGAACATTTACTTGATTTCAAAAATTTTTAGAAAAAGATTAAATCGCATATGTGATTTTGTTAATAATTTAATCAGCTAACGTTGAACGTATATTTAGTACAATTAATATAAACAAAACTAAAGTAAGGAATTCTTTGGATTCAAATTTATTTTCAAACGATTATTTAAAAAATAATTCTTCTAATCGTTTTAATGTTAATATTACTAAAAATTTGATAAGTAAACTTTGTTCACATAATTTGTACGAACTTTAATTAAAAAAAAATATATATAAATTATAAGTCTGTTCATTTACACACAATGTTTTTAATATTTCTTACTAGTTTTTCAAGTTTTCCGTCTAGTAAGATTTTCAAAAGAAAATATTTTATATATTTTTTATTGACTTTTTTGTTTTTTTACTTTATTGCTTTAGTAAAGACTGCCGAATTAATTGTTCCTTTATGTTAAATATTGTTTTTATAAATTAAAAATAGAATTATACTTATAGCAAAATATATTATCCGTTCTGACGATTTTTTGACGATTTTTCTTAAATTTTGTGACGATTTTGACGATTTTTTCTCTTAATTTTGACGATTTTTTACAAAAAAAACCTAACAGCCCTGCTTGCAATGCAAGCCCAAATGAGGAATTTGCGGAAAAAAATAAGTGCCACCATAAGTATCCTTATTTTCCTGGTTAGATCTTCCCAACCATCAAGAACGGTAACAGTATAATAGATAGTCAAGTACAATCGCAATTGTAACAGATAACACAATGAATTGTTTTTAACTTTCTCCAAGAGTCGAACTTGGATTGCTCAATTTTTAATTAAACGCTTTAGCTATACCACATGACTTTTAAAAGCAGATTATGTTGAGTTATTTTTTAATTTTGGTATTCCTTTATTAAGTTGACTCGTTCTGCAGTCAACACTCTTATATAAATATGCCTCCGAACTTTTATAGAAAATAGTTAGTCTGTTTTGCCAAGTCACCAATTGTGTGTTCACAGAATGGGCAAGTCCCATTACTACTCTTTGTCGAAAAATCATTTCTCATGATTGAGGCCCTGCAGGGTATATGCGTATGTGACGGATCAAAATTGTGAAATTTGGAATGACACAATCCATATAAAACCCAAGAGCATCCAATGCAGCCCGATAAGTCACGTTTAGAGAGTTTGATCATCTCACGTGGAGATAATATATATTGGATACCGAAATTACACTGTTTGGTGGAGTTAATTGGTTAGGGGCATATGTTGAGTCGGATGTCTTCAAACTACAGTCAGCGGAGAAAAGTACATGCGACAAAATTATTTTGATCAAAACCGAGTAATACATGCATGAGTCTTTCTATTATATTATTTCCAATTGCTGCAAACATCATTACCCGCTTAATATACTTGTTATAGAGTACTTATGTATATAAATTAAGAAAAAAGTAACGAATAAATGTAAATATTTCAATAATCTGTATGTGTTAAATTTATGTAAATATTTTCTTCATTAATCTCTAAACACAATATACATAGTACGTACAGAAGTATGTACGTTTGCATGCAATATATTGACTAATACAGAGAGAACACATGTAAATATGCGTTCAAGTGTATGTGTATGTTAGAAATGTGTGTTGGAATAAATTTAATGTCGGCTGTCAATACAACATTTGTGTCGAATTTTCTACGTATTTTATAAAACCTCGCACATACACATTACATGCCTGTAACACTTATGTACGAATTCAAATATATTTTGAAATAAAGCTAAAGGTATGAACGTTTATAAATGTATATGTATGACTGTGTGTTATTTATGCAGGTGATAATTGGAAATTTCTAACCTCAAATAAATCTTATTTTGACATTTTTCCAAATACACACACATTCAGCTTACCTATAAGTTTAAACACATGTACACATACACACCCATATAAATTGAAAAATGCAAACATGAAACTTGGGCAAAACACACTCGAAATACGTAACACAATGTACATACATATACATATGTACATATATAAAACATGTAAAAATATTACAACTACAAAGCTATATTGCTTAACACACATGTGAATGGAAAATAAAGTTTATTCGTAACAGGAGCATACATGTGTACACAGTGTTTGCATGTTGTTTTCAAGAATCTTTAAAAGAAACCCGGATACAAGTAAAATATATAAAATATGTTAGAGAATATCTTTAATTTTTGCAAAAAGAAAAACGAAATGTTAGAAGAAATATAGAAAAAATATATGTATATAAAAATGTAACGCACACACACACATAAATAAATATCAAATACATATGTATAGATGTGAATTGTAGATGAACTCTAACGTTATACAAACAGGGATAAATCAAAGCAAAAACAAGATGGAGCGAAAAAGGGAGCAAGAGAGAAAGAAGGAAAGAAGATAAGCTTAATTTAATTAGAATATAAATTGATATTTGATGTTTCACATCTTGTGCAACACTAGCATGTGTTCGAAAATATTGGCAGTCAAAAACAGTAGGGTGCTGCATAGTTCCCAACACCATGTTCATTGTTATTAATGATTTTATTATGAAATACTTATAAGGTGAATAATTTCTTTATTTCATATAAAATGTTTGTATATTTTATAATGAAATGCTGTTTATTATTCACAAGTTTCATATCATCACCGATTTTGATTTACAAGTTTAAATAGAAATTTCAAGAAAAAAAAGGGAATTATACAAACGCTCTCTAGAGCAGACCAAGTCGAGAGCAGAATAAATTTTGCTTTTGAAGCAATCGTTATAAAAAGAGATCGGTCAAGGATATCAGAAGGAGAGATAATTTGTCTTGCCACAGCTCCTACAGAAGTCATTTGCCGAAGTGTGAAGTCTTTGGGAATGCTTACCATAAGGACAGATTACCGTGACAATCATTGTTGTGCAATAAATAAATGGGCATTTTTTTTTTGACACAGAAGTGCCTCGGTCTCTCTTATTCATTTGTGTCCAGCAGAGTCTAGCAATACTGCACGTAACCTTTTACGCGTGTAAAACGAGTACATAATATCCATATGATCTGAGATAATCGAAATAACTATGCCCTTAAAACATGTTGAAAATTTCGACCTCTGCCGGCTCAGCAGCAATGCAGTGTTCAGTGATATCCC
The DNA here is from genome assembly GCA_930367235.1 of Sarcophaga rosellei. Lineage (NCBI taxonomy): Eukaryota > Metazoa > Arthropoda > Insecta > Diptera > Sarcophagidae > Sarcophaga > Sarcophaga rosellei. The sequence goes on from OV884018.1 coordinate 82,335,936, forward strand.
TACGTCACGGAACCATCGTAAGAGATACTTGGGAACGATCAAAAATTTATCTGAAAAATCAAAGAAAATCAGAGACAACCACAGGCGTTAGAATTACGTTCGTTATGGAAATAAATTAAGAGGTCTTTTGGGTAAATCTCACGACCCAAAGAGCAATGCGATGCTTTCAAATTAGCCATGAGCTCTGCCTGCAGTGGTCAGACAATCTACCAAAATAGTTTGATATCAGAACAGTTAATAAATATATATGGCTCACTTTGGCCAGAATTCCAGAGCTATTTGTATAACCACCGGATCTCCAGCTGAAATCCAAAAATTAAATTTCGTTTATGAAAGTTTTAAGAAACCATATGGTCTTACTACTACTAACTAAACCCTCTAATTAATAGGAGCTTAAAGTGTAGCCAATTGAGTATTGCAAATAATACCTTGATTGAAGTGGAACAGAGCGCAATAGTGATAGCTTACTGCTTGCGTACTCTGTCTATAAGTCCGCAGTGACATCGGCGTCAGCACACTGCCCACCAGACATGTACCTCAAATACAGGTCACAACACAATAGAGCCAGTATGTGATGGTTGATCTAAAACTCCAGATTTTAACTGCGTTTTTTTTGTGCGTTCAAAAATGCTATCATTTCTTGGCTTGGGATGAAGAATTACCACTTATATGTTTAACTCTATTCGCTAAAGAAAGTTGAGTCTCATTAAAGATCAGTAAGTCAAAAATGGGTGCGCAATATCAAATGATTTTGGAAGATTGATACTTAACCCACTCGACGGACATCTTCAGTTGTAAGCTTAAGGGCCTTGTTGCATCTTAAAGAGAGTTTGCGGATATTGTTGCCATAATTATCGGATCATTCACACCTTAAAATTACATCACTGCAGCTCTTCCAATAGACCCTCTACTATGATATTGCGTAGCAACAACATCCTCTATTTACTTCCCTTGGCATATGAATTTCTCAAATGGTAGCAGTAATGATTCTAAAAGACCAGCTGTACTATTCTTAAAATTCAATTTTATACCCTTGTTTCTTTGCTGGTATTGGTCCCAAAATTATATTAAAAATCATGCCTTTGCAGTTTAAAAGGGACGTAGAATTATAGTGGATAAGCCAGTATATTTAAGTTGGTTTTAGTTTTATTTAACTAACCTTAGCGTCTATATAACGCTGGCAGATAAGTTGTCTATCCAGGTGTACGGTCCTTATAGAAATAAACTTGAAAAAGCTTCAATAATAAACAAATTTCCAATTATTAGATCGATATATCCTCTGTATATTTGCAATAGGTATGGTATACAAGCAATCAAATAAATATTGCACTCACAAAAGTTATTCTGTTTAATAAATCAGTTGTGCAATGTTGCGAACATAATTTTAGTTCTTGATTATGGATGGCTTAATACCGTATTTCCCTAATACTTACGTACGTATTTGTATTGGCGTGAGTTTATATATGTTTAGTAGTGTGCCAGCATGTGCATTTGAACTTTGCTGATAATTTATCTTTTTAATCAAATTTATTTTCGTCTACCAAATGTCTGTCAATATGAAATGTTAAATAGTTTATGGCTTAAAGGTATTATTTTTTTGGTAAAATTACAAAATTTGTTGCTGTTAACAAGCAATTACTTGTGTTGAAAGATTAATTTTATGACAAAAAAACATAAAAAAACTTTTCCAGTATTTGAACAAAAATTTAAAAGATATTACAAATAACGAATAGAGCGGTCGAATCAACAAATAGACAATATTGTCTATTTCAAAAGGATTACATTTAAATGCACAATTTCATGCATACCTGTATACCGGTATGAAGTTAACATCAAGATGCATGTATCTCCATAGAGGACATTTATTGTGAACGAGCCTCAATTTTTCTGCTGGTGATGACATTTGGCAAACATCTACGCCAACAGTAGTAAACAAACAACATCAAATATTTTCATCATGTTAAAGGTCGTCAATTTTGTAGCAGATAATGATAATGTCGTCCGCAGTCGACTTTAAACTGTAGGTCCTGCCACTCATGTATTAAATTAAGTAGCGTTAGCAGCTAGGTCCTAATCCTGAGTAAAGAGTTTTGGTGACTAATTATATAAAGGGCCCGCCATCTAACGTTTTTTTTCAACTATTGCTTATTTCGTGAATGGCAACATTTAGCTCATGTGTGATTTGACAGATAATTAGTTTTATCCTTCCGCTGAACGAATAGGGTTGTGTATACGCTTGAACAATGCTGGGAATTGTTGCGACTTTACTATAAAAATCATGGTAATGTTGAAGAATGTGTGCGAAAATTGCGTAGGGATTTTGGAAGAAGAGAAGCACAGTCAGCTCCGTATGATCGTTATCTTGTGAAAGAAGTTAAAGAAACTGGCATTCTCATCGATAAACCAAAGCGTGAAAAGCCAAAAACAGTGAATACACCCGAGAATATTGCCGCTGTGGCAGAAAGTGTGCGTGATGTGCCATCAACTTCAATTCACCGTCGTTCTCAACAGTTGAACATTTCGGGGACTTCATTGAGACGAATTTTGCATAAAGACCTTGGTATGACGCCATACAAAGTCTAATTGGTTCAGGAGTTGAAGCCAATTGACCATCCAATGCGTTTTCGCTTCGCTAAGTGGGCCTGCGATCGACTTACAGAAGATTCCGATTTTGGCAAAAAAAATCATCTTTTCAGATGAAGCTCATTTTGATCTTAGCGGGTATGTAAACAAGCAAAATTGTCGCATTTGGGGCACAGAAAACGCGCACGCATACTTTGAAAAGCCGACGCACCCAAAACGAGTCACTGTTTGGTGCGGATTTTGGTCCAGAGGCATAATTCGAAAATGAGCAAGGAGTGGCCGTTACAGTCAATGGCGATCGTTATCGGGCCATGTTGAACGAATTTTTGTTCACAAAAATTGGAGAGGAGGATATTGGCAACATTTGATTTTAACAGGACGGCGCTACGTGCCATACAGCCGAAGCTACACTCGATGTTTTGCGCCCTGTTTTTGAAGATCGCATTATCAGCCGCAGAGCTGATGTCATTTGGCCACCTCGGAGCTGCGAGTTGACACCGTTGGAGTATTATTTATGGGGTGCCGTCAAAGATAAGTGTTACGCCGACAAGTCAGAGACAATTGACGCTTTAAAGGACAATATTCGTGAAGCCATTGGTGAAATACAGCTGCACACAATCGATAATGTGTTTAAAAATTGGACCGATCGTGTAGGCTACTGCATGGCCAGCAGAGGCAGCCACTTGAATGAAATTATTTTCCATTATTAACCGGAAGGATTGTACTTTCAAATAAAAAAAGAAATTTAGTTTTTTTAAGCATTTTCAAAAAAAATAGTTATTTGGCGGACCCTGTATGTATGTATGTATGTAAGTCTTTTGCTTCAAAAGACCGACAGTTTTGTTGGCGTGGAATCCACAAATTTCTTGAAAAATTAAAAAAATGTGTACCCTGGAATGGTCTTTACTTTGATAAATTATTTCATAGTTTCCATTTAAAATTTATGTTCACAAATTTCACACTCGTACTCCTGATATATAAAATAGTTAATAACTGTCTGAGAAACGTTCGGAAATCCATTCTGCGCAAAATATTTGCAACAGAAATTGTATTTTTTTTTACTTGTATTGTATTGTTGTATTGTATTACATGTATTATTTGTTACAATATATTGTTTTAATCGCTTTATCTTCATAATCACATTTAGTTACTGAATTATAAATATTTTTTATTTTTGTTTTTATTTTTATCTCAATTATAGGATATTTTTGTCATTAAATTTCTAAATACAGGAAAGAAAACAAGGATAATAAAATTTTATCTTTTTTGTATAAAAATATACAAAAATTATACTTCTTTGTGTACATACAATATGTATATGTATGTACATAAAATATAATAAATAAATTTTAACTAAATTTTAAACTGAAAGGTTTTTTTTTTTTTTTTAATTTATGTTCACTAAATAACTGCCGAAAAAAAGAACATCCAGCATGAAAAAAGAATATTACTTGCCTAATACATATTCATACACACACAGACAAGCACAGAGAGAGAGAGAGATAAAGGCAGGCAGAGGATACAGAGGTAGATAGGCAGAGCTAAAGTTTGTTTGAATATGTTGAAATTCATATGAATTTAATGACAAACACATGAAAACAATTTATGTGTTCGACCATAACTTTTTCTTTTCCAACTCTTCCATATTTTATATAAAATGGCAGATAACAACAGGAAGCAATAGATAAATAGGACATGAGTAAAACTATAAACTTATTTAAAAAATATTCTGTGCTGTTGTATGGTCTAACTACAAGTAACTTTATGTCATTATATTCAACAATACAGTACAGGATACCATGTGTGCATATGATTTATTAATCAGATATTGATTTGGCGAAATAGCAAAACTTTTAGTGAATAATAAGCAGAAGTGTACAGGAAAAATTTTTTTAAAAATTTCTAGGCTTATAAATCATATTATAACACGGAAAAACTTTGAAGCTTAAGCTATTCAAATTTGAAACAATGATAATTATTTAATGCAGTAAGTAAGCGATGCATTAAGGTTTCCTTACAATTTTTCATTTGCATGCACTAATTCCGCTAATACTCCAAAGCTAATGCACCGGATAATACATTCATCTGAATTCGTTTTTTTGTTTCTATTTATAAAATTCTTTCACTTATTTCTATTTAAAATCCTATATGGTGGGCCATCTATCGCTTTAAATTTGAAACTTCAAACAAAATTCACTGTATTATCTCCATTGAATCTTAGGAACCGATACACGTTCTGTTTTCGCTTCGCTAGAAGGGCAAACGAGATTTTATAAAAAAAATCATCTTTTCAGATGAAGCTCTTTTCCATCTTAGTATTTGGAAAAAACCCAGACGTGGTCTTATAGATGCCAATGCCCACATTACGAGTGAGTGTTTGGGGCGCCTTGTGGAGCGGAGTTACCATTGACCCATATTTCTTTGAAAATTAGGACCGCGCAACAATTACGGTCAGTGGAGACTCCTATCACACCATCATAACTGATTTTTTTGTACCCGCTCTTCATGGTATGATGTTTGGTTTCATTACGATTGTGCAACTTACCACACATTTCATGCCCCAATCGATTTATTGTGTCAAACGTTTGATGGCCGTTTTTTTTTAGGGAAAATGGTGATGTCAATTGGGCGCCAAGAAGCCGTGATTGAACACCATTTGACTATCTTCTGTGGAGTGCCATTAAAGAAGAATTTTATGCCGACAAACCAGAGACAAATGAGCATTTGGGGGCCAACATTCGTGATGCCATTGCAGAGGTACGAAAATTGGTACGATCGAATGTGATGCCATTTCTAAAAGGAACAATTTTATTTCACAACAAAAGAATAAATTTGGCAAAATTACATACCGTTTTTATTTTATTGCATTTTTAAATTTAAACTTTTAAATGGCACACCCCTTATTGACTCATGTTATGGTGGTATTTTAATATCTACAATTCATAATGGCAAGTATAGTACATATGTGACGTATGAGTGATATTTAATTGGATTAATTTCATAAATGACAAAGTCTAAGAATTTTTATTGCATATTTTTCAGAGTAACTATTTTAGTACATACATGTAATATGGTGCGTATGAGTAATATATTTCAAATTGAATTAAATAGAGAGTATACAACCTATGATATGACAATTCAAATGAATTTTTAAAAATTTTAAATTTTTTGAGAATTTTGAGAGCATTTTTAAATTCAAACATTTAAATGGTCCACCCTTTATTTTAGAAATTATTTCACTTATTTCTATACAAAATCCTATAATAAAAATAGAAACAAACCGAAAAAAAAATGATAATAATTTGCAACAAATAAATTTCATTTTTGCATTTTCATGGATACAGTCATAAAGCATTTTATCCACAAGTACATTTTTGTTGAAAGCGGATGTGCTAAATTTATCAGCATTTTATACATTTTAGCACAAAAACCACTGAACACAGAATAACTGAACAATGCAATACAATAATGTTGTATGAGCATTTAAATTTTATTTTCTGTAAAGAAATGACCAACGACCAAACTCAATGATCCAAAGTTGGACGATAAGTGTATAGCTATTCACTCGTATGTATATGGTGTATAACGACCAAAGGAAATGTGTTTTCCATAAGCAGGGTTTTACCACAAAAAATTTATTTTTTTTTGGGTTTTATTTCATTTTTATTCCGTAATGCCGAAAGAGCCGCCTGTTTCAAATCGTTGACCAATTTGGGGCCTATGCGATGGTGTGGTAAATAATTAAAGTGGCCAGAGTGTTTTATAAACAAATGTAGCCTGATAAATTATCATTTTCGCCAATATTTCTGTAGCCCATGTTGTAGATTGGCTTGTTTGTTTAGTAATTATAACAAAGCTACCACTACCAATGGCATTACCAATAAGAATAACATGAGCATCATCATCATTATCATCGTTGCTACCAAAAAGCAGTTACCAAAACACATTCACTTGCTTTCACCAAAGCTACTGCCTTTGTTGACATCACTACTACTACAGTTACAGACATTATTAATGCAATTCGGTTTGTAGTCGATGGCAGTATTTCTATATACAGTAGTAGTAGTGGCTGTGGCAGTATAGTAGAAGCCGTTATTGCCAAGTTCTAATAGGATATCGGTCAGTTTGTGGTCTCGAAACAAAAAAAAAAAAATTTGAAAATATGTAGCAAAGAAGAGTAAAGTGGAGTGGCAAAGAATGTTATCCGCGCGCTCTATATGCAGATAATTTGTGAATGTATTTTGGCATTTGTGCCACACACAGAGAAAAGGCTCTAATTATGCAAATGCAATAAATAATTATAAAATATTTATTTTGTGGTTGAGGTTTAGATTTTTACAAAAACAAACATTAAAACAAGGAACAGCGAACAGCAGAAAGGCTTTTTGGTTTTTGTGCTTTCAATTGTATTTAATGATTGGAAAATTTTTGCTTTTAATTTTAATGGCTAACACGGAATTCGATATGGTTTTTGGCCGCATTTATCTGCAACTCATAAACATACACAAAGCAATTATGTTGTATGAAGTCCATAAAATTTGTTCATTTGTTTTATTTCATTTAAAACTAATTTTAAAAAGCTTCTCCACTACTTTTAATTCTTATAATAACTCTGCATGTACGTATATGCCAAATCTAATTCATTTCCTTTAACCATTCGATTATTACATGGAGAGGCTAATCATCATTATAACTGTTAAAAACTACCCACAGCATTTTATGTTGTATTGTATGAATGCATTGAACACAATTTAAGTGTTTTCTGGTTTCTGTTGTTATTTGTTTTGTAATGATGATGATTATCATGCCCGTTGATGGTGTTGATAACAATAATTTGTGTTGATTGTTGTCATGATGCCAAAAGGAAACTTTTGCCCACTTTACACAAATGATGATAAGCACAATATATACTTATACATATATGTACATACACACACACACACGCCCATTTATACAAATTGACAAATAAACAATTATTGACAGAGAGACAGCTATAATAACTAGCACTACTTGTATATAGACAAACTCATTCACCAAAATACAATACAACAGTGCCAACTGAAAATGCTACAGAACAGAAGGAACGTGTTAGTGGACTAGGAATTGTGCTACATTTTATACTAGGATTGCTATTTGTAGATAGAATCGATAGGGATTTTGTCTTGAAAGATTTTTTGTTTCCTATTTGGTCACCGATAGTGTACCAATCGCTGCCGAAAATAATAGCGAGTGGACCATAGTAGTGCTCTAGTATTACTTCACTCAAATGGTCCCCAAATAGACAGCGATATGCCCAAAGTCATACTCAAATAACAAATTCTCCACTATCTGGATCAAGTCTTCTAAAGCCTCTTATACATTATGTCTCTTATATTCTATAAAAACATCTGATTTTGGCACGATAAAAATTAAATAATTTGAAGATTTCATTGTTTTCCATGCAATTCATGTGCGTAAAATGTACTCCTTATCCAAACAGAGTTGTCATTGCAAACCAAAAGGCGCAAATTATTAAGATGATTTCAGATTTCAGACAATAGCGTCCCTATAGGAAACCTACTCTCCTGCCTTCTATAAGTATTTTTGGAAGCTGCCTTTTACACTTTAGTGACATTTGCGAAAAACGGAGCTCATTTGACAAAAATTTCGTAAAGTTTTGTTACAACTTTTTGTGGCTATCTACCGGTATAGCTTTCCTAGATAGGAATTCTTAATTTTATGAAATTAGGGTGGGGCTTTACAAGCAGAAGAACAATATCACTGCCTAGCTGTGGTTTTAAAACCGAAAAATTGCAAAAAAAAATTACTGATGGAAACTGAAAATACAGAGGATTGTTCAAGCCATTGAATCATATGAACGAGTGGTTTCAATTTTGAAAATGAAAATGTTCTTCACTTTGGTATGAGAATCTGCCAAAAACTGATATCGACTCACAACTCTTTGTAGTGTTTGCTCTTGTTCAACAACAAAATGGATCAGGCTATGAACCGTTTTACATCTTAACCCATTTGGCGCCGCCGTACTCAATTGAGTACAGGTAATCATTAAGCGAAATTTTCTAAAATTTGAAAGTTTTTGTAATTTTTTTGTGTTTTTAGCATAAAAGAAACATATTCCCTGTTAAAATAATAAACAAATCTGGCTATATATATATCGACTGTCACAAAATGGACTGTTAAACTTATACAAAATTGGTATGGCCAGATAAGCACAGACTTTACCATTTTTTAGCATTTTCAGTTTTGTTAATTTCTTTTTTATTTTAATTTTCTAAAAGCAAGCATTTCTGTTTATAAAATATGTAAAAACAAATGGTCTGCAATTTGCTTTTACAAAGTTATGCTTATTTAAATACAACTGTACTCAATTGAGTACAGCGGCGGAATCCATATACAAAATATGGTAACTGGGCAGCAGCTAGTTCCACTGGATATTGCTACACTTTCGATTTTTATTGTGGAAAATCGGAGGAAATTTCTACTGATCCCCTAGGGGTGAAGAGTAGTAAACAAATTGCTTGAGAAAATGGAGACTAACTCAGCATCGTATGACGTATTTTTTGATAACTTTTTACTATCTATAATCTCTTGGTGGATCTCAAAGAGAAAGGATTTCGTGCGACTGGAACAATTAGAGAGAATAGAACAAAAACGTGTCCATTACGAAGTTCGAAAGAAATGAAAAGAGAAGAGCGGGCATCATATGACTATAGGTTTGACAAGAAAAATGAAATTCTTTTGTTGAAATGGAAAGACAATAACGTCTGTACAATGGCAACCAACTATGACACAATAGAACCTTTAGGAGCAGTAAAACGCTGGTCTTCTACACAACGACAAAAAATTGATGTCAATATACCAAAAGTGTTTCAGTCATATAACAAACATATGGGAGGAGTAGATGACCTGCACAAGTCTATTGCACTCTACAGAATTGCCATTCGTGGTAAGAAATGGTGGTGGGCATTGTTTACCTATATAATAGATATGGACATTGCAAACGCTTGGCGGTTATAAGTAATGAGTCATAGCGATAGCATGGATCAACTTTTATTCCGACGTTCAATTGCAAGGTACTATTTACGTCAAAATGCCCAAGCTAAAGCTCGACTTTTATCATCATTGGTCGTAGGGTTACCCCAAGATGGTATAGGCCACTACCCCAAAAAGTTGTAAAAGCAATTAAGATGTGCTTTATGGCATGCAAGAGTTCGCTGGCAATGCAAGAAATGTTTAAAAACATTATGAATTGAAAAATAATATTTTGAAATTTTTCACCTATAACCCGCCGCTGTACTCAGTTGAGTACACCCTCCATACTCCACCCCCTTATTATTTTTTTTAATTTTTTCATACTTTTATATTAAATTTGTATACAATGAATTAAAAAATTAACTTTTTTGTTAATTATCACTTCTGGATTTATTTTGGCGGTTAATGGGTTAAGGAGAAATGTAAATCTTCCACAGCACATACGAGACCAAGCAGCAATTAAAACAGTGGTTGTCTCATAGCAAATTAGCGTTAAAAAGGACAAGGAGTTTTTAGAAACCCTCCAATGTAATACGCATTGATTTCCTTCAAAACGAACTTGTTGAGTCTACGTAACATAACATATATGGTCATTACAACTTCTCAGTAAGGATTACGACCTAGATTGTCATATCTCTTACATATGTTGAGTGTATTAATTTCATCCATGAGTGGTGGCAACTATAGTTTAAAGTCGACTCCGAACGGCATATTATTGACAAACTTTTCATAATAATTTTTTTAATAAAACAGAAAACTGCTGAGAGGAAGTCCCAGAAGAAATATTTTTTCCTATTTTTTGGTGATGTCTGATCTGGGGATTGAATCGTGGCCTCACATTTGATAGGCCAACACACTACCTACTAGACTACAGCGATGATGTACTGAGAATTTAAAAAACCAAATATGGTCGCAGTTTACCAAGACACAACAATGCAAGAGTTTACACATGTTCACACATACACATGTCCATGAACTAGCAAAAATCCATGAATTTGGCTACGAATCACTCTGTTGTTCTCTCTGTTTACCACAATCAGGCCTGTGTGACAATATAAAACTAGAAAAAATAGTATGATGCAAAGGAATTGGAGTCCAATGATGGTATTAAATCGACAAATCTCACTCTGTGGAAGTAATAAAGCAATTAGAGAGACGTTGAAAAAAAGTATAAAGAGATCGAAGGAAGCCTTGTTCGGAAACAAAATGCTTTCGAGCACTTCAATTTATAAATAATCAGCAGAGAAATGTTCTCTACTAAATGCCTGAAATTATGAACAGAAATAGAGCTGAAATAGAATCCTGTTGTTTGTTTTATGAGACGCGTAATGGATGCAAAAGAAACTTCTGCAGAATATTTGTAAGAAACTTCTCAATAACTATCAATTTAGTGCGATATTATAGACTTTTTGAGAGACAAGAATAACACTTCAGTTTTTCTTCACATGAAGTACGTTGTAACGCATAATATTGAACGCTTTTGTATTGAATACCTCCTTCACAAATGTACCATACCATCCAATTTTTATCGTCTTGTATAAAGAAAACACAACAGTGATCGATTTTTCTTTCCTAAGGTATTATCTTTCTTCAGTACAAAATATCGTTGAATGTATTACAACATTTCAGCTTATTTCTATATACGGCTATAGTCACCGTAGTCTAGTAGATGGTGTGCTGGCATATATGCCCATGGTTCTACCCCTAGCTTAGACACATTGAACTAAAGAAATATAACTTCCTACGATTTCCCCTCAGCAGATGTCTGGAAAAAACTCTGGGAGTATATAAAACTGTCATGAAAAATTTCTCAAAAATCTGTTGCTCTAAGGTGACTTTAAGTTCTACGTCCCGCCACTCATGGATAAAATTAACACACATAACGTGGGAGGTGTGAGAAGCTAGGTTGTAAACCTGACTAAAAGGATTGCAATAGCCAATTGAGTAAGTAAGTAACATCCATTTCAAAATGTTGTAACATTTCTACCCTTTCAACTTAGCCAATATTACTATTTATTGGAATGTAGAGCATATTAAGTACACGCCTCCGGATAGAAAATAACTAATTTGTGAGACAGCATGATAATAATTTTCAAAATAACAACAAAAACAAGAACAGCAACAACAAGAGAAATAATGATAATAATAATAATGAATTCCTTTATTTTAATAACAGTAAAGAAGTGACAAATAAAAACGGCACACAAGAAAAAAATATTTATTTTCTTATTAAGACAATAACATACAGAGAAAGAGAGAGAGAGAGAGAAAGAAAAAGACAGAGTGTCCGCCTGATTCAAAAAATATATAAGAAAAGAGCACACTCTACAAATACAATGACATGCAATTTCATTACTGTGATTGTTTCTTGCTGTTCTCAATAGTTATACTGTTGTTTTGTTATGTACTTTTCACTGTAGTTGTTTTTGTAGTTGCTGTTGGCGGTGTATAGCATAGTATAATAATGACAAGAACAATAATTTTATTATTCGGGTTAATATTATAGTTTTCCTTCTTCATTATCATCATCATCATCATGTACACCATTCGCCGTCATCACTATCAATAACAACGCTGCATACGCGTCGAACGTTACAGTTGTCGCTGACGGTGCCATTGCCAGTGCTGTTGCTGTTGTCATTGCTGTTGCTGTTTTGCCTGCCAACATCTTCATTTATTTATTAAAACGATAATGTTTTATGGTGTCTTCTTCATTTATTTCTTCCTTTTTCCTTTCGTCTCCTTCGCATTTAAGAAAATAAAAGATAATAAAACGCTTTTTGTGGTGGCAGACGAAGGAAACTGAAATATAAACTACAAAAAAAATTAAACGTAGCGGCAACAACAACAACAACAAGGGAAATCAAACAATAACAGTAAAAATTGAAGCAAAAAAAATGGAAAAATAAAAGAAAATGTGCAGGAAAAAAAACCCAATGAGAGCACAACCGGTATGTGAAAGTGCAATAAAGTTAATGACATGTCATTAAATATTCTTTCAATGTCAAAGTGAAATTAACACAAATAAACTTTGACAAGTAAAATAAAATAAAAAAAAACAAAAAATGTGAAAATAAAATAAGAAAAATAAAACGAAAAATATTTTTAATGACAATAGCGGCGGCAATTTGCGATAATGAACCTCGATGTACACTCAACGAATGTTGATTGTAAACTCGAATATATTATCAGAGAAATTGTTTTAATTTTGCTTTTATACTGAGAAATACATATGTTTCTCTTGAGAAATATGGCTACAAAATAAATTTGTTTATTTAGTTTTGGTCATCGAACATCATATTAATATATACATGGTGCGACCTGTGTGTTTTACTTATGCGTTTGTTCGATCTGACAACTTCTAGAACTTACAGCTGGTTTGTTGTTGTTTTTCTTTTTCACATTTTGTTGTTTCCCTGTGTAGTTTTCCGTTACACATTTCTTCGGCGACTTCCTCTCAGCAGATTTCTTGCAAAAATTCTGAGAGTAAATAAAATATCCATGAAAAGTTTCTCAAAAAAATTATCGTTCGGAGTCGGCTTCAAACTGTAGGTCCCGCCACTCATATATAAAATTAACGCACACAACATAAGTGGTGTGAAAAGCTAGGCCATAATCCTGACTGAAAGGTTGTAGTGGCCAATTATGTATGTATGTATGTTGTCGTCATATTTCATACCATAACTTCTCAAGGAAGTCTAGAACAGCCAATCCACAAAGAAATATTTGGAAAAGCGGTGCAATGCTTCTCATTAATGATTTTCATTGATATTTCAAAACTAAATGCATCTGAAGGAGGTGAGATTTCAACGAGCTTAACTTTAAGGATACGGCATCACTGTAGTCTCTTACAAGCATTATAGGTAAGGTAAGTATTACTGAGGATAAAAATATTTTTGGCAGCGATATTATCATACTTCCTGATTCTGGCAGTGTTCAAAGAGCTAGTTTGTAACGTAACAAATTCCAAGACGGTTTATATCGGACGTAAGTCTTTCCAGCTGTACGATATTCATATCATATTGTTTACCGGAGTAAAGTTATATTTCAGGTAACTGCAGATGGATTGCACTAGCCCTGTGTAGCACAGTGAGTTCCCTAAATTTGTATTTATGGAAGTTTTGAAAGCCTCTAATTGACAATGCAGTTATAGATTTCGTCAATACTGCGTGGTCAGCCAATGATATGGCGTTTATTATGCAGCAAATGTGTCCAAATCTGGATAGGCTGCTTAGATTCTAAAAGAGTAAACTCAATACGATTGCTTGGTCATTACAACAACACTACAGTAATCCAGTCCATGAACGACGCATTGGTCTTGAACACATGCCAAATGATTTCTGAAAGTGATGTAAAGACAAGGAAGGAGAGGGTATTGTTCTGTAACTATTGAGGACATGTTTAGCATTATGTAGGAGTGGTGCCTACTATGTAGACTATCTGAATGATCTGTCGTTAACAGACATTAGAAGGAGTCTAAGTCGCTTGATAATAAGCTACTAATGCTTCTGAGGCTAGGTGAGATGGATAATTGTGTTATAACAATGGCCCTTATATGGCTCAAGCCCGTCCATTACAACTTCTTGTGAGTTTGAACTGGCCGTAGTCTAGTAGGTAGAGTATTGGCTTATTAGACCCCAGGTCACACATCTTCAACAAAACGACATAAATTTTCCTGTCAGCAGATTTCTGGCAAAAATTCTGAGAGTAAATAAAATTACCACGAAAACTTTCTCAAAAATCTGACGCTCAGAGTCCGCTTTAAACTGTAGGTCCCGTCACTCATATATATAATGAAAACACACAACATAAGTGATGTGAGAATCTATTGTGTAATTCTGACTGAATGGTTGTAATGACCAATTTTGCATGTATGTATGTTTGTTCTTCTTCCGTTCCTAGATTTTCTTTATGTGGAACAGTAATGTTCGTCTTTTTTCTTTCTCTGATAGTAGATTGTTGGTTGAATGACTCAGTTTTGCTAGACCTATTGGCAAACACCAATTAGAGTAATGCGAACGAAGTAGATTTTTAAGCACGAAGGATCTAATACTGCTTATTTACACACAAACGCTCCATTAATAATACGCCATATGTAGCTAGAATTCATGTAAATAATGGAGAGAACGAAGCTCTCAAATATGAGTGTGATGTTCTCTAGAACCCACAAATTTTTTAAGTATAGGAAGAAGTATTCTTAAGGCCATGTAATTAGTGCTTTGTTTTATGTGATCACGTCACTACAAATATCGGAGGTGTATAAAATAATATTCAAATATTCGAACTTTACTCCTTCGATTCAATTTTCTCTAAGTTTTTGGCAGCAGTATTAACATTATTTTGTTTTGTTTTTTTCGGGTGTAATCTAAATGTCAAATACCACCATTGAACAGAATGAAAAATTAACTTAATTAATGATAGAAAATACAAACAAAACGAAAATTCACTTTTGTATGAAGAAAATGTCTACACGTGTGAGTGAGAAATTCACCAGAAATGGCAGGGCCAATGTCTGCGCTAATTAATGAATAGCATTCAATAATTTATTGATATTCATTAGACGATGATGGCCAAATAAATGCAAACAAATCATAAATTATATAATCAAATGAGCAATATATCAATAAAAATTTAATAATTGTTATTAGAAAACAGAGAAACAGAGAAAACACAGCAATCAAAATTATATTCAATAAGCAAGTACCCCCCCTCTGATAGAAAAATTAAAAAATTTCCATTTTATTGATTTGCTATGGGAGTTATGGTCTTAATGGCTCTCCAATTAATTTATAATTTTCTGTTTTATAAGGACGACTAAACATAATTGGCTGTAGTTTTTTTGTTTGTAATTAGCCAACCATTTAACTCAGCTAATTTTGTCTTAAGGGGATAGGTTTTATGATATGCTTAGAGTATGGGTTAAATGCAGTAAATTTATTGATTATGAGCTCAAATTTCTAACGTTTTATTTAAAAGGTTTGATTTAATTATTAATTTTTACTAGGAAAAGCGCAACACTAAGATTTTTTTGGTTAAATTTTTGTGGGTTTTGTGATCATATTATGATCAAAATATACGGAGTTGCGTAAGAACATTTGGAGTCGGCAAAAATTGAATGAAACTTAAGCGGAAACTAAGCAACTACGAAAACAAAGTAGCAATCATTTTAATGTAGAATTTTTAATGCCTTTCGGAGTCGACCTTAACACGCACAACATAAGTGGTTTGAGAACCCAGGTCGCAGTCCTGACTTAAGGGTTGTTCAATTATGTATGAATGTATGCATGTATGTTCACGAGCTTCTCTCGACATAATTTTTATATTTTTGTTTTTGTTTTTCTTTGTCGTCAGTCGTACGAATTATTGCCAGGAAGGCCACCTGCTCAAAGGAGTACGTACAAGTAACCCTAGCTAATCGCGGCGATCGCAAGCTGTCCAGTGTATTCCGTTAGTAACTGTAAAATTTTTAGAAAATCCTTTTCCTAAGCTAACTCCACGCATGAATTCTTCGACACCTTAGGCCAGACCGTCTTTCTCTACAATCGAGAGAACCTTAACCCACACATCCGAATCCTTAAAAAAGCGTGTGTAGTGTAATGAGTTAGCTGGCAGCAATGTAGAGGGTTACGAAAGGAATATTTATTCAGTCTTATTTAACTCTAAAATTTTTACAATAAAAATTAGGTTGTCATAAAAAAAACAAACAAACTGTATTTAATGCATATACCCAAAGGATATAAAAACTTTTTGCTAAGCCTGCATAATAGCCTATAGCCCTTAACATTTTATATTGTATTTAAATATTTCAAAAGGGTATTAAATAAATAAAGTGCTAAAAAGCCATTAAAAACATTGATTCAAAGATATATTTCCGTGTTGTCCATACGTTCTTAAGTGCAAAAGTAGTTGTTACTGTCAATGTGTTTGTGTTTGTGTTTGCTTTGTCTCCCATTCTCTGAACAATAAATCAAAAACATATTTTCCATATTTGTTTTATCTTTCTATTTATCTTCTACCCACAAGTTGTTGTATTTTTTTTTCGTACATACATACATACATACATATGTACTGAGGATTTAAAAATAAGTTTTTCCGGAATATTTTCACATGTTTTTTTCTCTGTTAGTTTCTGTATTTTATTGTTCTGCACGTGACTCCTTTTTTGTTGGGAATTTAAAATGTTTTTTTTTTTTTGTTTAAAATCATATATTTTTATTATTTAAGTGTGTATGTTTTTGTTTTATGTCTCTGTATGTGTTTGTGGTTTATAAAACTTTTAAACTATTCTATAGTCATACAATAAATAAATATCGAAATGCTTGTTGAAATATTAGGGAGGTTCACTGTTATGGGTTTAAAGATATTCATTTCTTTTTTTTTACAAAATATTATATTTTAAATATATAGTTACCTACGTATGTATCGTACATCTGCATAGGCTAAATACTCAGCCATTAAACTGATCCTCACAAATATTCTATACAAAAAAACATTCCTTTCAGCGACCTTCTCTCAGTAGTCTTCTAACAAAAGTAACTAAAGCGCCATGAAAAGTTTCTCAAAATCTGTCGCTCAGAGTTGAGTTTAATCTGTAGCTTCTATCACTCAAGAATAAAAATAACATACCCAACACGAGTGCTGTGCGAAGCTAGGTTGTAGTCCTCACTAAAGCGTTGTAATAATCAATTAATTAAGTATAAGAATTGTTTTACCGAAAAAACAAAAAAAAATCATCTTTTCAGATGAAGCTCTTTTTGATCTTGGCGGGTATGTAAACAAGCAAAATTGTCGCATTTGGGGCACAGAAAACCCGCACGCATACATTGAAAAGCCGAAGCACCCAAAACGAGTCACTGTTTGGTGCGGATTTTGGTCCAGAGGCATAATTGGGCCATTTGTCTTCGAAAATGAGCAAGGAGTGGCCGTTACAGTCATTGGCGATCGTTATTGGGCCATGTTGAACGAATTTTTGTTCACAAAAATTGAAGAGGAGGATATTGGCAACATTTGGTTTCAACAGGATGGCGCTACGTGCCACACAGCCGAAGCTACACTCGATGTTTTGCGCCCTGTTTTTGAAGATCGCATTATCAGCCGCAGAGCTGATGTCGTTTGGCCATGTCGGAGCTGCGATTTGATACCGTTGGACTATTATTTGTGGGGTGCCGTCAAAGATAAGTGTTACGCCGACAAGCCAGAGACAATTGACGCTTTAAAGGGCAATATTCGTGAAGCCATTTGTGAAATACAGCTGCACACAATCGAAAATGTGCTTAAAAATTTGACCGATTGTGTAGGATAGTGCATGGCCAGCCGAGGCAGCCATTTGAATGAAATTATTTTCCATTATTAACCGGAAGGATTGTATTTTCAAATAAAAAAAGGAAATTGAGAAAATATTCAGTAGTTTTTTTAAAGCATTTTCAAAAAAAAAGTTATTTGGTGGACCCTTTATATAAAGTTTTGTCAGTAGAATATGAAAGCATGCACAACTCAAATTGACCTAAGTCGACTTAGCCTGCTATTGCTTCGAACCACAGATATTTTTATTCATTGATCAAAACAAATTTTAACTCTTCGTATTTAAGCCGCACTCAAATTGAGCTCACGCGTGTTATATTTTTAATTGCTTTAGGGTTGTCAATACAGAATTTTACTTTTCGAATTTCGTTTCAGTTTTTTTTTTTTTTTATTTTCTAAATTCTCTTTATATTTGTTTAATCTAGTAATGGAATAGTTTTATGTGAACATGCTCAACTTAATATATTTATGGTTTATATGGATGTGTGTAGTAGACTTTCAACGAAATTCGGCTCGTTTTAATGGCAATATTTCCTCATATTTTTTGTGATTTTTTTTTGGTTGTTTCTTTTTACTGTGTTAATAGTTTCGTGAGTTTGTTTAGGGTCAATATAAATTTATGTGCTTGTATTTTGAGCGTGTCACAACTACCACCCGCTTTACTACTCTGCACTTGACTGGTTAAATGGCTTTTTTTTTCTTTTGATATTTAGTCTGTATACATACATATATAAATATTTATGTATGTATGTAAGGGGTGATTTTTTAAGAGCTATAGGAAAGTTAAAAAAAAAACATTGAATTCAGAAAAATGCATGAAATCTTTATTTGAATCGATAGTACGGTCCATATAATTAAATGTTTGAAGATTATTTCATGTAAATTTTTACCGCGACTGCGCCTCAAATGGTCCATCCGCTTAGTCCAATTTTGGCATACTCTTTCCAACATTTCGGCCGGTATCTCACGAATAAATGCTTCAATGTTGTCTTCCAATGCGTCAATTAAAGCGGGCTTGTCTGTATAGACATGAGTTTTAACATAGCCCCACAAAAAATAGTCTAAAGGCGTTAAATCGCACGATCTAGGCGGCCAATTGACCGGTCCCGAACGTGAAATAAAATGTTCACCGAACTCGCCCCTCAATAAGTCCATTGTTACGCGTGCTATGTGGCATGTGGCACCGTCTTGTTGAAACCGCTCACCATTCAAACTTCCGTTACGATTCGCAGCATGCCACCAGCCCATAAACCGCACCAAACTGTGACTTTTTCTGAATGCATTGGTAGCTTTTGCAATGCTTCTGGCTGATCTTCACTCCCAAATCGACAATTCTGCTTATTAACGTATCCATTGAGGCAAAAATGAGCTTCGTCGCTGAACACAATTTTTCGATAAAGAAGTGGATCTTCGGCCAACTTTCCAAGAGCCCATTCACCAAAAATTCTGCGTTGCGGTAGGTAGATCGGCTTCAATTCTTGCACCAGCTGTATTTTGAAAGGCTTCACACCTAAATCCTTCCGCAAAATTTTCCACGCTGTTGAGTAACAGAGATTGCTGCGAACGGCGACGAATCGATAATTGATGGTCACCATTAACACTGGCCGATACAGCTGCGATATTTTCTTCAGTTCGCACTCTACGTAAGCGTGTTGGTGGTTTAATGTCCAATAATGTAAATTTGGTGCGAAATTTAGTCACAATAGCCCGAATAGCCGCTTCAGTGGGTCGATTAAACTACCAATAAAATGGAAGAAGCGCGCGTTGAACTTTCTTAACAGAACACGCATTTTGATAATAAAATTCAATGATTTGCAAACGTTGTTCGTTTGTAAGACGATTCATGGTTAAATTATAGACCAAACTGAAGATGTTTGACAGTGAAACTAAACACGAAACGTGCGTGAGATGTTTAAACCACTGTTGCCAAAAAGATAATAGCTAAAAAATCACCCACTATATATATATTATATACATATATCCTTGTATGTATGTATGAATTGTGTGTATTTATTAAGTATATTGTGAGGTTATATCCCTTACCACAAAGCTATTACAAAACTTTATCTGTCCAGCAAGTTTATACTGCTACTACTACTGTTGTTGTTGTTGTTGTTCTGGTTGTTGCTGTTATATTTCGTTTTAGCCTTTTATGCAACACATATATACGAACAATTTTTTTATTTTTCCTCTCACTTGCAGGTTTTTTTTTTGCCTTCCTTTTTATTTGTTTTGTATTTTTGCCTTTCCGACTTTTAGAAAAAAAAAAACAAATATGAAAACAAATATAGAAAAACCAAGTCTGAACTGAACTAACGAACTAAATAAAGTTTATTTTATACTTCCATCACAATCATCATCATCATCTATGCATGTATACATGTACATCATCATATTCACTCTCATGCTCATTATTGTATTATATTTGTATTCTAGCCCTTCCCTTTGTCCTTCTCTTTGTCCTTCTCCTATCTATTGTTGGCTTTAGTTTATTGCATTAAATCAAATTGTGGTTTTATGCATTTGCCTGCTTGCCTGCCTAGCTGACTTAATAATCATTTTTTTCTGTTTGTTTTGTTTATTTTTTCTTTTTCCAACTAACTGGACTTATTAGAATAGATGTTGTGACCATTATTTAAAATTTTATTATATTTAGCACGACAAACACACACACATACACACACACGTACAAACAAGTAAACGTTGCACGTCTAAGTATTTAAATTTATTTGGAACTGTGGTTTAATACCATGCAAATGGCATGCAGTGGTTTATCTTGGTTAAGAACACAAAAACAAACAAGAAAAAACAACTGAATTAAAATAGGGAGTAAAATAACAAAAACAGCAATTTGTTTTAAGTTTTATTCACAGAGATAATGTTTAATTACGTTTATATTAACATATTAAAGATACCATATATTGCATGCTACAAAGGCCTTGATTAGTATGATTGCGGGCAAAAAATGTGTGCACATAAAATATATGCAATTTTGAATTAAAATTTAATTAAAAATTTAATTAAAAATAAAACAAATCATATTTCACCGGAACTATTATGCTCCCCTTTTCATAATACAGCAAGAAATCGTAACTCTTTTGTATTTCAGTGTATGTTATTGTCAACAAGTGTTTGCTTAAGGACGTATACATGCGAAATCTATTTATTTTACAGCCCTGTGCTACAAAGTTATCGACAAAGTGCTCTGTCAGATATTGGTCATTACAACCCTTTAGTGAGGATTACTAGTTTCTTCTCACACCACTCATGTTATGTGTGTTAATTATGTGCATGAGTGGAGAGATCCGACGACAGAAATTGGAGAAACTATTCATGGCAATTTTATTTACTCTTACTGTTTTTGCCAGAAATCTGCAAGAAGTCGCCGAAGAAGTAATTTTTTCTTATTTCATTTTAATATCTGTCCTGGGACAACCAGAGCAACTAGGGCAACTTAAAAAGGCATAGTAGGCTTTAATTATCTTCAATTTTTTTCGTTTTACAGCTCGTGGAGCATCAATAACAACTGTTCACCATCTGACTCAATTTCTGCGGATGACATTCCATGTTTCCCTAATTTTTCTCATTTCATTTTCGATTTATCGACGTCGTGTTATACGAAGTTTGGTAGTTTATCGTTTAGAATTTGTAACGATTCAAGTGAAGTGCTTGTTCGGCTATGTTGTGTTTCTGGAAGAATCTTGGTTTTTTTTTAACAATTCCAATGGTATTTGCATTTGAAGTCGAGGTAGATTAATGATATTGAGTAGACTTATTAGCCGTGAGTCTGTGATTCAAAACCCTCTCTGCCCACATATCTCAAAAAAAAAGTATAAAAAGTAATTTCTTCGGCAACTTCTTTTCAGCAGAAGCGATATCGTTGGAAATTACATTGCTGATGAGCTGGCCAGGGCCATTACACATATACATACATAATTGGCCATTACAACCTTTTAGTCAGGATTACGGCCTCGCTTCTCCCACCACTCATGTTGTGTGCCTTAATTTTTTTATGTTTGAGCAGGGGGACTTACAGTTTAAAAGTCCACTCCGAACGACATATTTTTGAGAAACTTTTTCATGGCAAACTTATTTACTCTCAGAGTTTTTGCCAGAAATCTGCTGAGAGGAAGTCGCCCAAGAAATATTTTTTTTTCATATATCGTTTTGATGGCTGGCCTGGGGCTCGAACCCGGGCTTTACGTCTAATAAGAGAACACACTACCTACCAGACTACGGCGACTACAAGGCATTGCCATTGCTTTGGTTAATTTTGATATTATCCACTAGTCTCACGAGGCGGCTCAATCTCGTTGGCAGCAGAATAGTGCCTAAAGACCCAGCATTTGAATTAAAGATTTCTGTGGGCGCTGCTGTCGGTCTGAGGAGGAGAAAGTAACTGTTTTTCATCTCATGTGTCAGCGTCTCTTGGTCTTGTCATGAAGAGACTTAGGCTTCTGATCTCTTAATCTCTCACATCGTTGACCGAACTATGTATTATAAAGATTGCTACAATAGCAAGATTTATTTTGGACTCGGGATGGTTCACCGCTGGGTAGAATTAATTGTGGTATTGGGTAATGGGCTTAAATGCTGGCCCAAGTGGGACTATTCCTTCGAGATGGTCCACCATCTGGTAAAAACTGTGAACATTTTTTAGAAGTCTGTCATTTGCAGTTTACTTTACATTGTAAGACTTCTAAGTCTGTAAGTCCTCAAGGATAAAATTAACACACCAACATAAGTGGTGTGAGAAGTGTGTAATCCTGCCTAAATGGTTGCAATGATCATTTAAATAAGTATTTGCGTTTGGTAATACTCAAGATCTTAGTTGATGCTATTGAGGGTGAAGATTTACTACACTTATAAGGTGCTGATATTATTATCTAAGTATTCGGGGAGAACAAATAAAACGGGTCAAAATGATAGAAGTTTTCAAATGGTTTAATAGTGTACCATTCCATTCTTCTGAGAAGAACCCTATTTCTACATTTAAATGATAAGCATTTACAGCAGTGCCGTCATGACTCTAATTATTTCCTCCTCCTCCTATCTGATCACTTTTGCACTTCCATCATAAGCGTTAATCGCTCTTTATGAACAAAGGCGCCTTAAAACTATAAAAAGAATCCAGTTTTAATAACTAATGTTGTATAGCATAACACGGAAAAAAATTTATAGCTGTTAGTGTTATGGAAACTTTAAAGTGAATCCTTCATTTAAAACACACAAGCTGTGCAGAACACTCATAAAAACAACACCATAAATCTTTTAAGAAATATTCATGCTCTCCCACTTTCTCTAGCTCTGTTTCTCGTCCATTATATTGTTTTGTTGTGCTATTTATGGTTTTATTATATTGATGTCCTCGTGAGACTTTTATAGTTTATGTAGAGATGTTGATCAAACACATGCAAAAATATTAAAAACCATGTCAATACAATACCACTACATGTGTGTAGGATTATAAAGTATCTGACCAAAAATGGTGTGTGTTTGTTAGTGTGAATATAACGGAGATATTTTATGTATTTACAGTTAAAACAGGGGAGGAGGAGGATTGTTTGAATGTGTTTTAGTGTGTTATCCATTTATTTATTAGCACCCCCTTTTTATTTATCTTTTTCATTTTTTCTATTGCTTATTGTCAAAATTTGTTGAAGAAAATTTCTGTTTCTTTGCTATTCGAACCCTTCGAATTGAATACCTCCATAAAGTCCTCATATTCTTGTTGTCTTGTTGCAGTTTCCTTTAATTTTTTTTCTCTTTGTTGATGTTTGAAAGGAAATGGTCATATTTTTTTTATAACTTTTAACTAAAAACGTCGGTTTGATTGCGAAAAATAGAAATAAGAAGTAGAAAAATATGTGTTCCATCAATATCGTATAAACACACTCGCACTCACACACACACACACGAATATTATACAATCGTAGAGTGTGAATAACTGGTGTTTTATGTGTTTTTTTATGGATTCAATTTTTTTCATATTTTCACATGTTTATGACTTTCAATTCATTTTCCGGTCCTTGTTGGTCATAAATAAGTAATAAATATTAAAGTCTTTAGAAAAAATAAAAAAATATATTTTCCAATAATTTATAGTATGTCTGTATGTGTAGAGAGTATGTACGAGGGTATATTTTTGAGAGATGTAAACATAGAAGAAAAATGTTTTAAAATGTGCTTTAATAAAATTGTAAACAACAATTTAAAACTGAATTTCAATAAGTTCAATGTCAAGTCAAGATTAATTATAATCAAGCTTAAGTCAAGATTACAACTGTCTGTGTCTGTCAATTTTATCTATGACGCGTGAAATATACAGTTTAGTTTTTGAGGCGCTTTTCTGCGAGTTTTGCCTGGAAGATTGTTGAGAGGAAGTCGCCGTAGAAATATTTTTTCATATTCCGTTTTTGTTCGAGTAGCCTGAGCTGGGTATTGAACCACGGTCTTTCCCAAATCTGTAGTTTATGGCCGACATTAAATTGTAGTTGCCGCCACTCAGGAACAGATATAAACAAAATGGAAGGGTTGTAATGACCAATTCAGTGAGTATTTTTTGAAAAAGATGAACTGCAAATAGAATTCAATTAAAGCTATTAGAAGCTCGCAATATGACTGACCGTAGTAGTTAACAGCAGGAGTATAAATACGCTGATAGGAAATCATGAAGGGAGTATTAGACTACAGTTTGATGACCAAAATTTCAGCTATAAAGATGAGGAGAAGAAGGAGACAATTGTTTACTTAATTTGCGGCAGTCTAACTTAGGATCTCTCGAGTGGTTCTTACACAATATTTTTTGGATATGGTGTGTTGATCTAAGTGACGTTCTTATTTGCTTACGTATTTAATTGGTCAGTAACAACTCGATTAACGGACTTCGAGCTGCCTTAACATATTTTTATAGTTGATTCTGCTTCTTTCGCGCCTTCACCAGTTGGTTACACCAATAGCTGACAGGGCTTCGTCGACTTTTGCTAATCTTCGCATCAAACACCCACCTCTGTGGATCATCCTCTTTTATTCGAGCCTACTCAGCCGTTGGATATTAATGCGCTGCTACACGTCCAATTAGGCAATTAGGGCTAACTCGTATGTTTTTTCTCTCGAATACACTTAAGGCAGGGGCTTTAATGCGTAAAAAGAAGTACAGGAAGATAAGACACTTGCCGTACAATAGAGGTCTCTACTACCTCAATTGTCTATTGGTTTTACTACTGTTCATAGCGTTACCCTACAATATTACTTACTTACTTAATTGAAATCGGCGTTAAACTTTACTGCACCGAAGATCTTACCTAGGATATTCTCTCGAATAATCAAGGCTGCTGCATTCGTGCGTGATACTGTCCAAAATTCTGCACCATAAAGAGGCACGGGAGGATAAGCGACTTGTTTAGTTTTGTCGTAGGAGAGCGTAATAGCATCTGTAGGTAGTAGGGTGATCAGCCCGGTTTTTAATAACCGGTTATAACCGGTTTTTTTGGTTTAGTCGGTTTCGGTTTTTCTGAAAAGCTCACTTTTCGAATATCGAAGAAACCGGGTTTTTCTCCTCGAATAGCCGGTTTTTTCTAAAAGTGTGTTTTTATGAATTTTAGTGTATTAAAAACTTTAAAAATATTTTCTTTAAGTTTTAAACACTTTGATACTATACTTAAGCACTGGAAATTTTCCTGTGGGTTATGCATTCATTAATTATTCCAACAAAACTGAGACAAAAGAATTTGCTTCTCAATTATATTATCGTTTATTTAACGATATGGAAGATACTGGATCTGAATCTGAAGATGTAAACACTGATGATTCTGAATATAATTTGGAACATGAATTAACTAATTATATTCAAAATATCCAAAAAACTTATTTAAAAGAAATACTATTTTAGAAGACTTTTTATATTTAGACAAATGTCATAAGCGATCTGGAAAGCTTGAAATTTTACTCAATGCTTTGTTAACTATAAGTCCTACAAGTACACTGAGTGAAAGAACATTTTCAATGTCTAGTTTTATAAAAACAAAGGAAAAAAATCGATATACTCCAAAGCATTTAAACTGCGTTTTATTCCTAAGAGAATATTTTAAAAGAAATAATCAAAATTATAATTAAAAAGTATTTAAGCGTTTTTATTAGAATACATGTACATATCGATGGCTTAATATAGAAAGGTCGTATCTCGTTTTTTTTCAAAATAGGGATTTTTACATATTCTGGTAGACAAAACCCCCATACACATCCTCTGAAAAATTCAGGTTCCTATGTTGACGAATAGTTGATTTACAGTAATTAAAAGAAACATAACATAACACTTTTGTATTAGATTTTATTAAGTTTTTTCCTTCTCCTGTAAAGTACTGAAAATGTAAGATACGACCTTTCTATATTAAGCCATCGATATATTCATTATCACAATTACATGATCTCATTAATGTTTTGTTTTGTTATGTTCTTCAATAAATACATTTTTTTTCTTATTACTTCTAGACGTTTTAATATTATGCCAAAAAAAAACCGGTTAAACGGTTATTATTAAAAAACCGGAACCGAAACCGGTTTATATTAATCTGCAATTTTTCGAAGAAACCGAAAACCGGTTTCTAAAAAATGTCGAAGAATCGATCACCCTAGTAGGTAGAGAGAGCATCATAATATCAATTTTGCTAGTAACAGTGGATCCTAAATAAACAAATTCACTGGCAAATGACATGCCATAATCTAGCGATATACTTGATTTGGACGCAGCATTTTGAAATACGAATGATGTTGTAAACTCTTCAAAGTCAGAGAAGACCATGTAAACCATTCAGCCATGTTAGTAAATCTATCGGAATATATAGAAATTGAAAATGATAATACAAACTACGTTGTCCCATATCTAAAAAATTAAATAGAAACTATAGAAGACCAGTGTTACATTTATAACAACGAATACATAAAAAGTGCTCAAGATTTCCTACTCTGTCAATCCCACTTAGCCTTCGAGTAGAAATTCAAGGCTTAAGTTTTATAAACTTAGAAGATTATTTAATTTTTTAGTCATCTTAATCTTCTTGCTTAAGCCTAATAAAATGATTTAATTTTATTATGCTTGTCCTTAGAAGGCAAGATGCTATTAAATTGGACTCTGTAGGGTTTCTCATTTTTGCCAAACAATCTCTTTCAAATTTTTACCACAATTTCATTAAAAGCTATTCCATAATATTGGTTTCCTTTTACGGCAAAGTTTATTTATTTCGTTGTGTTATTTTCTTGGTTTTTTAGATACCTAATGAATATACAATGTAAAGGTCAAATTTAAAATATTCACTTACTCATGGCATTTTTAAAGTACTTTTTAGACAGAATTTTTTTTTGTAACAGAATTGTTTGCTTAACACTTAAGCGTACAAACTCAAATTAAATGAGAAACAGATAAAAAAAAAATAAGAAGAAGAAAAATGAACGCATTCAACTAAATTAACACTCATGAACTACATACATATAGATTCTGCTCGAAGATAAATTTTATTTTCGTAAACAAAATCCGTGTTTACCATTCACGCTTCTGTGGCTGCTACACAAATTAATAATTCATTGCCAATGTAAAGAACTGAAAAAAGGAAAAAAATATCAGACAAAAAAAGGAAAATTTTAAATGAAAAATTAAATGAATGGAAACAAAAATAATGTTACAAAATGAAATTTAAAATAAAGAGCGAAAATTAAAGTGCTTTCCCTTGTAAATTAGGATTTTTGTTTTGTTTTGTGGTATGAAGAGATATTAACGATTCAACAAGGTTGTCGTAAGCGAATCAATGTTGAGGTATCTTTTGTAGCAAACCGTATCCTCTATGTTAGGTTAGCGGGTAGCTTGTCGTTCAGAGGCTAATACGCTAGGTGGATCATGTGGCCCTTTGTGTCACTCAGTGTAAGGTAAACCCCCTTGTCACGATACCATAGAGGTGGACTTGAAGAGCCTCGAGCTCCCTATGAAACCATCTAGTTCCTTTAATGGTATGTTCACCATCATGTCGATGTTTGTCCTGAAGTGCACTCGCATAAAAGGTGTTGGACCGGCTACGTTTCCTCCACATTATGGCACTTGTCACCGAAACTGCTATTAGCCTTCGAAATACTTGTTAAAACGCGAACCGTTGTCTTGTCGAAACCAAGTAGTTCCCTGGGTTCTACCGTTGTCTCCTGCTGAATACAGCAGTTCTGACATTTGGTCGCCGTAGTCTAGTAAGTAGTTTGTTGGCTTATTAGAGGCGAAGCCAGGGTTCAAATCCCCGGTTAGACATCAAAATGAAATATGAAAGAAATGTTTCTTCGCAAAAACTCTGACAGTAAATAAAATTGCCACGAAAAGTTTCTAAAAAATCTATCGTTCGGAGTCGACTTTAGCCTGTAGGTCTCGCTAATCATGCATAAAATTAACACATACAACATGAGTGGTGTTGAGAAGCTAGGCTGTAATCCTAACTGAAGGGTTGTAATGGCCAATTGTGCATGTATGTATGTAAATTCGGCAACCAGTTTTGTCGTACCATCAACGGTTTGTTGAATTCGGTGCTGCTTTTGCAAATTTATAAAAGTGTTCTCGTAGGGGGCGCAAGCAACCCATCTATCATCTTCTCCACAGACATCTCTAATTTCTTCCGTGCCAGTCCTTCTGCCTTTTCGTTTCTCTCTATGTCACAGTGTCCCCAATAGATGTCAGTTTTGTGTCTTGTACGGTATTGAGAGTCAATGAAACTCCTGATACCCTTTGATTTGACGAGATGGGAGTACCATTCTGACACCCTCTGATTTGACTAGATTGGAGTACCAGCGCTTTGAATGCTGCTTGACGGTCCTCACATATGAAAAAGTTCGGAGGAGGTAGGTCCCCGTGCAGCTTGTTCAATAGTAAAAATCATCGCCTGAAAAAAGCTGGCCTGTTTAGGTAATCTGTACGACCCCTTCTGCGTCAGTTTATTGAAATTAATCCAGTTCCACACTCCATTTTCATTGGTGAGATAATTATATCACCATCCCTAATGACGGCTTCAGCATGCCATTCTTCCCGTGTGATAGTGTAACTCTTGTATGCTCGTCCAAAAACAGTCTTTGGTATCATGTAGTCACATTTAAAGCTTGGGTGATTTGGCTAACCGTAAAAATCCATATCCGCTAAAACTGTACACAGTGTGTAGTCCAGCATATCCAAGTCGGCAGTGCCAGATGCCGTTTCTTCAGAAGAAATTCTGGTTAATTCTTTCAGGATATTCTTATGCATACTACACAAGATTACATACCAATTACTCTCAAAACTTTCATTCGTCTATCTTAGATTCGGTTTAATGTGCTCTCATTTGAATTATAATGGAAATAACTGGGAGTCTCTAATCTTAGATTGAACCACATATAAGGCTTCTACGGTAATCGTCTGTGATAACATAGCACATTAATGTGTGGAATTTAATAAAACGCTTTATAATTCCTTTCTCCTTTTATATCTGGAAATGGAACCGGAAAAATATTTTGTTTTTTTACTTTAAATAATCGGGACCCCATGCCTGATTCAACAGTGACAAGCAAGTTAGTGTTGTCTTGCAAAAACTAAAACACTTGCCATCTCTTTAAAGTTGTAATCCATTAACCTCTTAATTCCTTTGAGTTTTTGCTTGTTCGAAACAATTTTTTTGGTTTTTAAATTTAAAACTCTTAATAAATATTATGGTTACGCCTTCTTACAAAATGCCTTTCAATTTTCTTAATACAGAAAACAAAAACGCTCTTTACTTCGGTATAAGCAATACTCTTCGGTATTTATTTTGAATTTGTTGTGCTTTATTTAGCAAAATGGAATGCCATGCTAAACACTTGTAATTCTTATAATCATTTTATCTTTTACAATCTCTCAATATATATTAATATTGTTGTTGTTGTTGTTGGATTTGTCTTTGTTATGCTGTAGATTTTTTTTCTTCTTTTGGGCGAAATAATCCCTTATAATGGGGCTACAACATGTTCTTTAAAGCTATTTTAGGTTGCATGTAAAATGCTTAAGAGAACAGATTTCCGAAAATATAAAACAAAAACCAACAGAAAAAAAAATTATTTGAAAACATTGAACAGCATGCTGTCGAAAATGTCCTTAAACAGAAACAATAACCAGAAGGGGAAGAATTATAGACTTTCTCGGCAAGCAGAGGAGTTCAATATGTTTATTGTAGTGACAGAAAATTTTCACAAATGAAAGAAATTATTACGAACCATATTATTTAATATTAGAGGTGTATACTAAGTAGTATGAGTGTTTTCATATACAAACTTGTGTAAATCATACGCACCATAGCCCAGGTTATCTGAGTAAGAAATTAAGCATGTGCCTTTCTACCAATAAGTGTTATGAGTGAAATCCGTTAAATTCCGCTTTTGCAAATCTATCAATGTGGTAAAGGGTATAGGTAAACTATAGGGTGGACCATCTATGGGTTTAAATTTGAACCATCGATTATTTCGAATCTGGCATAACTGATGTCATTATATTCTGTCACAAAATTCGGTATATTTTCTCCACTGAACGTAATGAATCGATTTACGCTTGAGCAGCTTTGGGATTTACGAGAATCTACACGATGATATTGATTTTGCAATTTTCGGAAAGTTGCCGTATTTACGGCTCAGGAAACATACACGTGGTCTTACAGAAGCCAATGCACGCATTACGAGTGACTGTTTGTTGCGGCATCATTGGCCCATATTTCTTTCAAAATGAGGACGGCGCAACCATTACGGTCAATGGAGAAACCTATCGCATATAAATGATTACGATTTTTTTTTGTACCCGCTCTTCATGGATCGTGAAATTTGATACATATATCACGTCACAATAGATTTATTGCGTCAAACGTGTGATGGCCGCCTAATTAACCAAAATGGTAATGTCAATTGGCTGCCAGGAAGCTCCGATTTGATAACGTTAGCATTTGAGCATTTGAAGACCAACATTCGTGATACCATTGCCGAGATACGACCCCTTATACTCGGAAAAGTGCAGGAAAATTGGTCCGATCGAATGAGATACATACTAGGAGGCCAGCCACGGCAGCCATATGAATTAAATAGTATTCGCTTTCTAACCGGAACAATTGTACTTCACAAACCGCTTTTGTTTTATTGCATTTTTAAATTTAAACTTTTAATTATCCCACCCTATATAATGCTTACATAAACTGATTATCCATAATATTGGTTTAATGGTATATACCCAGTACCTTAATAACTAGAAATAATCTGAACCACATTCAAGCCTGAGTTCAACTATACTCCGATTTCTTACTAAATATGTATACAGACGAACAAAAGAGTTTTAAATAATGCCTTCTACAACTACGATTTATAAGGCACAGAAGCATTTCAAATGTAGACTTACTGTCTATTAATGAAATAATATTGTTGCAACAGGAATTATTTCTATGAATACGGACTCCATGGAAACAACCAAGTTATACCGTCTGGTTTAAAACATACAAGAAATCTAAGACAAATTAAGTCAGATGTTCTTCTCACCCACGAAATCTCAGTAGTGCTGGGTTTAAAACAGATCTTTGCGGAAGATGTGAAAATCGTATTATTGGTATTTAATCGCAAGTACTAATCCAACTCAGTACCTAATCGAAAAATGGTTTTGCAAGTGTGGCCTTCATCAGAAATCATCATTTCAAACAATAAGTCACCAGGATGTTTCTAATACCCAAATTAAGACAAAATAAAAAATTGTGTTCTAATATTCGAAATTCGGTGTTTTAAGCCATGAAGTGAAACATGGGGGGAGAAGTTCATTAAAGCAGTCAGCAAAGGCTAGCAAACATATGAAACTCTTTAGAAAGGATTACACACCAAGGCTTCTCACACCACTAATGTTGCGTGTGTTAATTTTGTACATGAGTGGCGTTACCTAAAGTTTAAATTCGTTTCCGAACGACATATTTTTTAAAAAACTTTTCATGGAAATTTTAGTTAGGTTAGGTTAGGTTAGTGTGGTAGCTTCATACCAGAAGCTCACTTGAGCACGCATAGCGGCCCGTTGTGAAGCCACAGGTGAACGCAGTTCCTGTACTGACCAAGTTCCCCCGAATCCAAGAGGGAGAGGTCGGTCAGTGCAAGATCCGCAAATGGAAATTTTAGTTACTATCAGCGTTTTCGTCAGAAATCTGCTGAAAGGAAGTCGGCGAAGAAATATTTCTTCATACTTTGTTTTGTTGAAGATCTGTCTTGGGCTTTGAACCGAGGTCTCACGTCGAATAAGCCAACACACTAGTCTACGGCGACTACTGGCATTGCAAGCAGAATAGCAAATCTCTAAGGCAATTATATTAATACAATCAGTTTGGCAAAGGAAAATTAGTGCTAGAGAAGCCAGCAGCACTAATACCACAGTATATGGGGGTAGTACTATACCTAAAAATTCTTTCCGTATGCAACAAAAATTAATAAAAGGAAAGAAAAAGTAGATAATAACGTCCCGTAGATACTTCTTTTGTCATTTTTTACACGAGTTTATTGGCGGTGAAAATCTGTTAGAGTACAGATAGCAGGTGCCTTATCAGAACAACATTAGCTTCAACCATCGAAAGCAAATCTTCACCACTCTATTGACTCTATAGCCAGAATGCATTTATTTTTTCATGCGAATGAGTTTTTGGAAGTTTGGACAAAATTAACATGACACGTCTACTGCGTAGAAGTTAAGAGACCAGATGTATGATATCATTTAATCTTTTATGGCTGATACTGGTGCTATTTATTTTCTGGTTTATTATGCTGCTGTGTCGTTGTAAATTTCTTTTGAATCAGGTTAGCAATGAAAAAGTAGCCTAGTTTTATAAAAGCGAATTTTCACAATTAATACTACCAGCTGTTGAGGCTCACCTCTTTCAAGGGGACAATATATGTATTTAATGCAGATATCTGGTTAGGACTAAATTGTCAATTCAATATCCAACTCATGATATGTTGATAACACTTCTTTCCATTGGATTCTTACACCGAAATATTTCCAAAAAATGGCAAGAAACTCATCGGTGCCTTAGTTTGTTCACTCCATGTGCTACATAGGAATAATGCAGATATTTTAGGTTATTTTTCAATACAAAAGACAACAAAATTCTTTAAAATTTCGCACACTATCACAGCAATCAATTGTGTGCGTTTCTTTGTTTTTAACTAAGAAATGGTATTAAAAGAAATAACAAATAAAATTAGCATTTTGGTGGGTAGTAATGCTTACATAACAACATAATAACAAGAACAAAAATAACAATAACAACAACAATTCTATAAAATAATATGCACCATTTAGTTGAAATATAAGCAGCATAGCATTGACAGCAGTAACGGAAATTCAAATTCAGAATTAAATTAAATTTTAAAAGTAATAAAAAAAACAGTGAGAAGTGCTGTAAGTAATATAAAAAGGAAATGCTGTTAATATGGAGCTTGATATTACGAAACCGAGAACAAGTTAAGAAAAACAAAAAAAAAGAACAAGCTGAATAAAGCCATCAATTAATATTCATATCTTACTTTTCGAGTTGGTGTAGTAATTAAAGAGCGTGAGCACAGTTTCAAGCAGGGTTTGCAAAGAAAACTATATAACTATATCCAATTGACGTATACAACGATGATAGGGCAAAATGGTAGAGAACTGTATAGTTAAGTAGGATAAATCTGATGGAGTTGGATAAGATACAGATTCTGAAACCTATTGCGATAACTAGAGCATAAGGCTTTGATGGATTTAGATCCATTCCACTTGGAAATGAACTAAGTTAATGGCAGACAGGATGAACACGAGATTCCTTAGCGGATATTTTAATATCACTGTTAAAATAGTTAACAGTTCCCTCATTAATTGTTCTCAAGATGGAACAAATAGATTTCATGATTGTGCGAATTGATTTTCAACGAAAATAGGTAATAAGAGTATTAGGAACTACATATTTACTTAAAAGAGGGATCATTCTGTAGTTTACCACTGGGTCAAAGACTAAAACAAGAGTAATGTATTTGTAAATATATATATCGTTTGACAGAAGAACCTCTTTAGAACCTGCACTTGTGTATTTGGGTGGCTAAAGCCCAGCATGATGAAGATAAAG
Organism: Sarcophaga rosellei; assembly: GCA_930367235.1. Taxonomy (NCBI): domain Eukaryota; kingdom Metazoa; phylum Arthropoda; class Insecta; order Diptera; family Sarcophagidae; genus Sarcophaga; species Sarcophaga rosellei. The sequence goes on from OV884018.1 coordinate 82,369,985, forward strand.
CCAGGACTCCTTGTAATGTCAAAAGCCAGAAATTCTTAGAGATGGTAAACAGAGAATAACTAGTGTACCCTGGTTTAAGATAAAATTCTTTGCTTTTGATAAAGTACAGTTTAGATTACCGTAGTATAGTAGGTAGTGCGTTGGCTTATTAGACGGAAGCTTGTGATTCAAACTAAGAAATCTCGAAAAAAAGAAAAAAAAAACAAAATATATTTCTTTCAGTGCCATGAAAAGTTTCTGAATAATCTGTCGTTGGTCTGTAATGACCAAATTCCTCCAAACCAGGGAAGAAGGAATTGGTCAGCGCATGGGTTGCACATTTAAAGCACGACTATCCAAGCTGAAAAAGCAGCCCGAACATTTGATAAGCGAAGCTATATCCTTGACATCAATGGACGATAGCTCCGTGAATCTGACAAGGATTGAAAAGCCAAATAACCTATATTTGCTCCTCGCAAGTGATAGTGGATAACAGTTTCCCCTTCCTTAGCGTATCTGCACCCACTGCAGCAAATCTCGTTAGATAGGAGCTGCATTCGTTCCGCCTGTCTTCCCATTACACAATGACCTGTAAGCATGGCCACTGTGATCGTAATGACACTACGTTCAAGTTCGAGTAACTGGTTGCTGCGCCTTCTATCCATTGAGAGCCAAGTGAGCCTAGAAGTGTAGCAGGCCTCCTCATTGACCCATGATATGTTGGAGCCTCGAAAGCATTTCCGCACGATGGCCAGCTTGACCGAGGTAAGTGGCAACCCCAAGTCGATTGAATAGGATTCTGGAAGTAGTGCATTAGCCCCGGCGAGCTCGTCGGCTCTGGAGTTTAATGGAATATTGATGTGCCCGGGGAGCCAGAAAAGTGTGACACTAAAGCGCTCAGAAAGAAGGTCGAGACAGCGGCGACATTCCCTGATGATCCATTCTGGAGTTATACACAACGTGCATTACAATTAAGTAATTAAGTAAGGTTCCATGTCGTCTTCGAGAACGTTCTATCCTGAACGGATGCATCTACTGAAATTTTCGCAAATAATATATAAATGAAAATCATTCATTAGTCCAGTCTATTTAACCTATTCTAGTTGCATACGATTTATTGTATTTTATTACACGGCGTTTTATTTGATATTGAAAGAGCTCTCCGGTAAAAGTTGAAAAACACAAAATCTGTTACTTTTTTATTTCCAGCACACTTGCAATAAGACTGTGACAAAATCATGATAGCAAAAACCACATACTGCCAGTCCTATAAAGAAAACAAAAAAGAAATTCTTTTTGAAAGCCTTCACACAAAGTTACGGACTTCTTTTGGTGCTGACTAACTGAAAGGAAGAAGTGGTGGAAAACTAAGCCATAAATATTTATAGTCAAATTGACATCAAAAAGAGAGTATAAAAAAAAAAAGAAAAATGGTAAAGAGGAAAATAAAAAACTATATTGACTCTAACGATTGGTACCCTCTAACTGGGGTATGTGTGTAAGTGTTACACACAACATCGAAATATCGATGCATTTTGGGTATAGAATGGCTTTAAGGAAAGGAGAAAAGGAAGAAATTAAAGTCACAAGATTTTTGCACCTGCTGCGTGTTTTTTCAGAATTTTTATTTCTTTTGTTGTTTTGTTTTGTTTGTGTGACAACGTTTGTATGCCAATGTTATTTACAGTTTTAAGATTTTTATGTGTCATGTGCTCCAAAAACGAGCTCTCAAGCAAACATTCAATTCTAGTCATCATCGTTTGAATGCATACTGAACACTAGTGTTTATTTGTTGTTGCTGTTCTCTTCGAGATACTTTACTATTCAATTCATTGGCGCATTTTACTTCTTTAAATATATTCTCCCGATGTTTGTCACCAAGTGTGTGTAAGCATTTCAGCAAAAGCTTTTAGTATAACAACAGCACATGGAGCAGCATCAGGAGAAGCAATGGTAACGTTTGTATTAAAATGTTAGTTGTCGTATTAGCGTCAGCTGTTCAAACTAAAGATTCCATTCATTCATTCAATCTATACCTCCTCCACCCTATACAGTTATTGAAAAGTGCCTGCTGGAGTGTTGTATTCAGCTTAGTCGTGCAAATATAAATTCGTTTTTATTTAATATTTCAAATCCGTCGCATTCAATATGTAAATATATGTGTATGTATACATTGTTATTGTTGTTACACCATTTGATTGACTTTAGCATTTTGAAGTTATTCCTTGTCGTCTACAACAAATCATGGATAATGTAATTTAAATAAAACTTATTTTGCAAAAGTGTTCATGGAAATGCTCCTTCACAGCGTTTACTTAAGTTACGTTTGCCAACGAAATTCAAAAGTCATTAAATTGCAGTGAGATTGGCTGCCTGTTGGTATAGTTTCAAGGGAATATTTTATAAAAATGTTTATGTTTTAATATAAAAATGTAAGAGCACTATGCAGAGTGAAGGATGTGTAGGGCATGTTTTTATTTTATATTTTAACAGAATATCTGGTGGGGGATGAAAACGAAAACTTGGTTACAACTTCGTGCAGGGTACTGAGGTTATAGAACAACAGTTCTCTTGTTACACATTTTGTCTCTCGAAATGATGATGTACAGAATCCAATTAATAATGACGCCTAGCCATGAAAACGTCCAAGTTGCGATTATGCGACGCAAGAACAATAAAACACTATGCGCTGACGATTGGAGATAAGAAGCTGTTATCGTGCTTATCTACCAAATACGACTTGAGGAAAATATTCTCAACCATAAGAATTTCAGTGTACGCGATTATGCAACTCAAGTACAGTAAAATAAAGGCTCTCTGAATTGTTTACGACCATAGAGAATGAGCTGGTATGCAGCAGTTTATCTACAAAATAAGACTCGAAGAAAATATCCTCAACCATGTAAACATTAGAGTCCTCTAACCTGTCCTTAAAAAGGGACACCCCACGAAATGCCCCAACTATAAAGGAATACTTCCTTCTCCCTATCGCATACAAGTTTCTGATGATCACACAGTGGAAACGACAGTGTGGCTTCAGACGTGGTAAGATCACCAGCGATGAAATCTTCATATTGCACCAAATACTGGTCCATGAAAAACGAGTCTTTTTGTCGTCTATAAAGAAGCCTCCGATTGCTCCGTAAGGAAACACGTTTTTGCCGCAATATCTGAGGCTATGCAGTAGTGTGCTGGTAGTGTGCTGGCTTCCGTTCAAACCCCAGGTCAAATATCTCCCACAAAACGAAATAGGAAAAAATATATTTCTTCGGCGACCTCCTCTCAGCAGATTTCTGGCAAAAATGTTGAGAGAAAAATGCCATGAAATGTTTCTGAAAAATCTGTCGTTCGGAGTCGACTTTAAATTTTAGATTTCGCCTCACATGTATAAAATAAACACACACAACATAATGTTGTAATGAGCAATTATGTATGAATATGTGTATAAATATCCACAGCTTCGTAAAAGAAGTAGAGATCTTAAGATCCCATGCTTCAGACTAGGCAATCATGTCAACCGATCTTTTCAACTTCGTCATGAGCGCATCGCAATGGTACTATTTTAAACAAAAAGTGTCCAGTTGCTTTCGTAAGACGACAACATTGACATTATAGGGTGTAGCAACCGAGAAATGCGGCAGTTTGAATACCAGATTACTACCGGTAACTACACCTTCAAGGTTATCGGTGAATTTGTTTATCTTGACTCTGCCTTTACCTGCAAAAATGATGTCATTCTGGCGATAAAGCCAAGAATTACTCTTCAAACTAGGTGCTACTGTGGTCTCAAAAGCCAATCGAGTAACAGAGACGTTTTTCATATGACAAAACTTATACTCTACCAGTCACTCCTTCTCCTGTGCTTCTTTCTGACGTAGAAGTATGGACGCTATTATGCAAAGATGCAGCAGCCTTGAGAGTATTCGAGGGAAAAGTCCTACGTAAGACCCTCGGTGCAGTGAGAGTTGACGTTGATTTGGCGTAAGTAAACAAGTAATATTGTATAATAACGCCATGAACCGTCAACCCATATGTGTTAGATGACCTCGGTGTTATATTATTTACACAGTTTAGTTTCAGATATACCAGCGGATATGTAGAAAGGAATATTTCATTTAAGAGCAAAAATTATAAGAAATTTCAATTTGACGAGATAAGAGCTCGCCTGATAACTTGCGTTAATTTTATACAAGAGTGGCAGGACCTACAGTTTAAAGTTGACTACGAACGACAGATTTTTGGGTTGAAAACATGGTAATATTATTTACTCTCAGAGTTTTTGCCAGAAATCTGTTGAGAAGAAGTCGCCGAAGAAATATTTTTTCATATTTCGTTTTGTTAGAGATAACTGACCTGGGATTTGCACCGTGACCTCACATCTAACAAGCCAACACACAATTAGACTACGGCGAACGGTATCTACTTGTAATAAAGTTATGCTAGAAGCATATGTCAAAATTAAGTGCCAAAAATGTGGCATCAAGTGCACAGAAATCTTCCAATAGCATAAAACTTACAGTACAATTCATAGGATTTTAACAATTGTTTGGTTGTCTCTGAAAATCCTTTTCAAACGCATATTTTAGTTCATTAATGAATATAAAGTGATATTGTTTGAAGAGGATATTTAAAAGCCATCAACTTAGAAAACAAAAACATCTCTCAAAATGCGTTTCGCTGTTGAATGTAAATTTTTGGGATAATTGCTAAGGTGTTTGGGAGAAAAGCAGCAAAAATGTCATGTCATTTGATATGGGCCTTAAAAACATAGAACAGTTGAAAAAGGTCCATAACTTATTATCATTAACGTCATGTTGGGAAAATGTGATAAAAGGATAAACTTCTGTTTATAGTTTCAAGTATTTTTACGGTTTAAGTCACAAGATTGAGATTAAAAAGTTTCATTTATTTATTTTAATTAATCTCATGAAAGTTCATTTAGTTTGAAAAAATAAATTTATGAATGCTTCAATGAACATTGAAGGGATATTTATCATGTTTAAGTTAACGAAACTAAAAGGGACTTTTAAATTAAAAAAAAAGAAATATTTAATATGAAGTTCTGAAGTGTTAAAGGATCTCCTAATGAGCTTTTAAAATGCTATTTTTTTCTTAATTAGAATAAGGAAGGAAAATATAAACTTGCAATGAATTTACATAAACGTTGTTTTTTTTTGTATGTATGTAGCCCTATTTAGATATTTAATACTAGACTATCTCTGCCATCTTATATCGGCTGGATCTTCTATCAGTTTAAATTTGAACCATCGGTTATTTTGGTTATGTCATTCTATTCGGTCACACAATTCAGTATATTATCTTCACTGACCGTAATGCATCGCTCTAGGCATGAAAAATGCTGGGATTTATTGGAAATTTATTTGCAAAACAACGACAATTGATCGGAAATTGCACGAAAATGTCATACAAAATGTAGTTGCAGAGAAGGACAAACAATGTTCGGTATACTTAAAATTATTGCTAAATTTTGAGAAACTGGTTTCACTGTTCGTTGTTGATTGATGCACGGAGGCGTGAGCGTGCTGGTACAGTGCGTACACCCGAAAATATCGAAGCTGTGGCTGAAAGTGTGCGTAAAAATCCATCAACGGTGGGTCCTTTAATTAACAAAATTGCCATTTTTGGGCTCAAAAGCCACTAAGTGGTCTTACAGAAGTCAATACATCCATTAGGAGTGACTCTTTGGTGCGGCGTGTGGAACGGAGGCCTATATTTCTTTGAAAATGAGGACGGCGCAACCACTACAGTCAATGACGACATCTATCGCACTGTGATAACCGATTTTTTTGTATCCGCACTTCATGGCATTGATATGAACGATGTTTGTTTTCAATAGGATGGTAAAATTTGCACCACATTTCATGCCACAATCGATTTATTGCGACAAGCGTTTAATGGCCGATTAATTAGTCGAAATGGTGATGTCAATTGGTCGCCGGGAAGCAGAGATATGACTCCGTTGGACTATTTTCTGTGGCTCTCCGTTAAAGAAAAGTTTTATGTCTACAAAACAGAGACAATTGAGCATTTGAAGGACATTATTTGTGATACCATTACCGAGATACGACCCCATACGCTCGATAAAGTATACGAAAATTGGTCCGATCGTATGAGATATTATGAGGCCAGGTATTCCATTTCTAACCGAAATAATTTTACTTCACAACAAAAAAATAAATTTAGCAAAATCTCTATCCATTTTTGTTTTATTGCATTTTTAAATTTAAACTTTTAAATGGCCCACCCCTTATTGACTCATGTTATATTGGTATTTAATATGTATGTAAAATTCATAATGGCAAGTATAGTACATATGTGACGTATGAGTAATATCTAATTCCATTAGTTTCATACATGATAAAAGCAAAGAATTTTTATTGCATACTTTTCAGAGTAACTACTGCAAAATGTGCGTGTAATATGGTACGTATGAGTAATATATTTCAAATTGAATTAAAATGAAGGTATAACACAGTATACAAGCTATGATATGACAATTCTAATGGATTTTTAAAAATTTAAATTTTTTGAGATATTCTAACCTAAAAGTACTAAAACTACAATTTTAGGCTACATTCTCGAGGATACTTGGTACCTATTGGGTACCTATTTGCGCCATAGTCTAGTAGGTAGTGTGTTCGCTTATTAGACGTAACGCCCTTATTCGAGTCCCAGGCCAAACATCAAAACGAAATATGAAAAAATAAATATTTCTTTGGCGACTACCTCTCAGCAGATTTCTGGCAAAAACTCTGAGAGTAAATAAACCTGCCATGAAAAAGTTTCTCAAAAATCTGTCGTTCGGAGTCGACGTTAAACTGTAGGTCTCGCCACTCAAGTATAAAATTAATGCACACAACATGAGTGGTGTGAGAAGCTAGGCCGTAATCCTGTCTAAAGGGTTGTAATGGCCAATTATGTATGTATGTATGTATGTCTTCTTAATATTGATGTGAACGATGTTTGCTTTCAACAGGATGGTGCAACTTGTACCACTTCTCATGCCACAATCGATTTATTGCGTCAAACGTTTCATGTCTGTTTAATTAGCCGAAATGATGATGTCAATTGGCCGCCAATTTGACACCGCGATTTGACACTGTTGGACTATTTTCTGTTGGCGTCCCTTAAAGAATATGTCATGTCTACAAACCATAAACGATAGAGCATTTGAAGACCAACATTCATGATGCCATTGTCGAGATACGACCCCATACACTCAAAAAAGTGAAATAAATTTGTTTCGATCTAATGAGATACTGTGAGGCCAGCTGCGCTAACCATATGAATGATATAATATTCAATTTCTAACAGAAGCAAGTATACTTTACAACAAAAAAATAAATTTAGTAAAATTTAAAACTGTTTTTGTTTTAATGTATTTTTAAAAATAAACTTTTAAATAACCCACCCTTTAGAAGCATGCCAAAACAATTTAAATCGACTAGATATGTATTTTTCTGTCATGATTTGAGTGTTTGATGAATTGTAATAAATCTCTTCTTACTTACAATTCCAAATTAATATCTCTGCAGAGAAATTGTATTTTGTGCTTCCCTATGCTCTTCTGAATGCCCCCAACTTTAATAAAGAACAACACGCACACACACAAACAGATTTTTAATCAACAATATACCACATCTGTTTACCATTTTAAAATTTAATAAATACAACCGCCTTTAATTTACAGTCGTTTTACTCATTTACACAGAAATGCGATACTTTCGACATTACAATTTAATGAAACCAACAGCGGCCGCCGCCACACAATTACATTTTACCTCATCGCACAGTACAATCACAACACATTCATTGGGTATATAATCATCGGTTTGATTAATTATGATGATTTGAAAAATAATTTTTCATTACCGCCAATTTCTTTTATTCACTTTTACTTTTCTCTCTCTCTCTCTCTCTCTCTCTTTTTTTTTGTAATAATTTTTTAAAAAATTATTTCCAACTGGTTATGCACCTTGTGAACTCATAATAAATCCATCACTATGATTTCTAAACACATCATCACATGGTAAATATGGTATACGACTACAAGTTGAGTGGTTGTATCAAACCCGTACTTCTATACAGTGTGAGTGTATCGCGGCTAGCAAGTAAAATAGATTTGTATGTGAATTTTGTAAATATTTTTCCATTATATTTGCATATTTTTATTTCATTTTCTCTTTTTTTCGTTCTTTTTGTTGCATATTATGCATACTTGTGCATAATGTGTTGTTGTTGTTGTTGTGTTTAACTGCACATAAAAACCAATGCATCATTTACTAAAAATGATTTTTTTGTTTCATATTTCTAGTAGTTTATACTGTTAATATGTTTTTTTTTTGTTCTTATTTCTACGTTAACAGTGATGCAGAAAATAATACGACACGTTGTCATTTAGTATTCAAATTTCGTTAATGATATTGTTAAGTTTTTATCTTTTAAAACGTTTAAAATACGAGCCCGTAGATTGCAAATAAAATAAAAATAAATCTGTGTTTAGTTTTAATTAATTTTCTTTATTACTCGCACAATTCTGTGTGCCACTGTTCACAACTTGATGTAAGCAACAACAATTGCTTTGTTTGTTATTACTCTGTTTATACCCTTTGCATAAACAATAACAATTGCTAGACAATTGTTCGGCTTCGACTTCTTGAGATCTCTATAAATGTAAACATCGTTGTTTCATTATTGTCGTTTGTGTATTTTGTTTACATTTATTCTAGTAGTCTGTGTTATTGTATTTTTGTTTACTTGTTTATCATTTTTGTTATTTGTTGTCAAATTACGCAGTGCGATAATTTGTAAACAAGTTCATTACTTTGTTTTTGTAGCTTTTGTTCACAATTTAATTTAAAAATTTAAAATAAAAAATCCATTTTCGTAACAATATTACATGGCTGATTCCTTTGTTTTATCCATTTAATTTATCTTAGTATGGCTCATTGTTCAATTTCCAGAGATCAATGCTGCTGCTAGCCCCTCCACATGACTTTAAAGCGATTCTTAACGCTAAGTATGGGTGGGTTTGCACCTAGAAATAGGAATTATACACAGCTAATGGTGACCCAAATAAGTTGAGAAAGTCACACTAGGTCCATGTATATTGTGATACACAGTTATCCATTTTCTTCTAGTCTGGAAGCAATTCGTATCTTTTGATACATAATTGGTCATTACAGTCTTTCCATCGAGATTACGATTTAGCTTCTCACAGCGCTTATGTTGTGTGTGTTAACCATCAGTTTGAAGCCAACTCCGAAAGACAGATTTTTAAGAAAATTTTTATGAAAATATTTTTTACTCTCAGAGTTTTTTTCTGATGAGAGTAAGTTGCAGAAGGAGTATTTTTTCGTATATTGCTGGAGATTTCTGGAAGTACGCTTGTATTTAATAATATGACGACAGCTTCTGTGTCTAAGACCAATACAACAAGCCTGAGTGCCCATAAAGCAACGTCTGGTAATGACTCCAATCATACTGAGCGTAGTTTTTTGAGTATACTCTCTGTGCACCCTCTATCCTCCTTTAGCCAGATTTATTGCGCCACTCTGGCTGTTTTGGAAGCGTGTCTACTTGATGTTGATGGAACTCATAACTTCATGGTCAATTAGCAGTTCTCAGTGCTTTGAAATTTTACAGAAATAGATTTCCATAAAAGACATCCTCACCCTAGAATTCGCTTTCCACCATAAATTACTGGTAATGTTACCCTTTTCTCTAGTCAAAATTAATTTATTTTTAGTATGGCAACTTCTAGACCTTATTGCTGATTTGATCTTTTGGTTCTAATAATTCTTATCTGTCGTGGTTTTTTCACTTAGTCTTGTTTCTTTAAGTTCCTCTTGTCTTTGAACAGATATTGCTGATTGAACAAATGTATTTGCAATCTCATCTAGTGTTGGTATCAAATGATTGGCTGACGCTCTCATTGTAGAAGACTGAAAGTCCTTATATTATGTTTTTGAACAAGACGTTCGTAGCTGAAAGAAAAACAAAAAAGAAAAACTGAAACAAATAAGAAAATTCCTGTACTTCTTTGAAGGTGCTAAAGAAATAGTAAGAAAAAAAATCTTCCTGAAAATGGCTTTCTTTGCTGTTATAATTGTGAACTAATATTTTGATACAAGATAACATTCATCTATTTTTCATGTATATAGTTGCAAATCAACATTTTAATTAACATACATATAAATAACTATACTATATATTCATGAAACTATATTTTAGAATAATAATTAATAAATTAATGACCAGTTTGAGGAATAACCAGAACCAAAGTCAAATTAAAATTTCAAATTTCTTTCATTGTATCATGAATAACTTCTTTTACTTTTACTGTATATTTGGTCTAGAAATAATATTTTTTTTTTTGATTTTATAACAAGGGAAGGGAAGCTATTATCATTAGCATTAACTAACATTTATAACACGGGTCTTTCATTAAGCGAATACTATTCTCAAATTTATATAAAACAAAGTATGTGTGAGATATTCTCGAAATTGTCCGTTGATTTAAAAGAATTCTTGATGCCACTATGAGTGGAATATAAGATCGTTTAAATGTCAGCCAATATTTCTCTGGGTGAATCGCATTAGAAATATCTAAGTTTTCATCAGTCCAATGCATAAATCATGCTGATTTTGATCGATGGCATCGATTATGTGGGCTTTAAGGGTCGCTTTTGTTTGTTACTTTTTCGCTTACACCAGTTGCCTAAGGAAAACCTTCCCAAAAAAATCTAACGGAGTCAAATCGCATAATCTAGATGACCAGTCCAGTGAGATAACCATGCCTTCAAATCGCCCATCCAGAATACCCAATATGAAATGAATTATGTGGTACGTAGCTTCGTTTTGTTGAAATCGTATTTTGTTAGTGTTCCGATCATTCAAATCAAGCCAAAAGAAGTTGGCAATCATCGACTTATTGTGTCAACATCTTACTCAAAAAATATGGCCGGTAATTTCGCATACCTACGATTTACACCAAAGAGTGACTTTTTCGGTATGCATTGGATGCACTTGGATCTTTTGTGGATTGGTATAGTCCCATATTTCACAATTTTGTTTGCTTACGCGTCCATTTACCTACAATTGCTTACTACCTACTGCTCCAAAGCCCACACGTCATTGTCTGTGGTCCTTTACCTTTATTTTCTGAGTCGGTGGAATTTTGAACGAGTGTACGATGCCAAATTTCCAAGTTGTGGCCTGAAAAGAGCTGAGTTCTACTGAGTAACACCTAATTGGCTGCCTTGTATGCTCCTGCACTCTCCAACGGATTTTATTGGCAGCTGACATTCCGTTTCATCGACGTTCAGATGATGGTCGATGGTCCATCAGTCTTCGCAAATTTATTCACCACATTGCGAATAGTCCTCTTGGCATCATGATTATTGCGATCGTTAACAGAACAAAGTACACGTTAGTCGAACAGAACACCCATTTGAAAGTTTTATCCGTCCATGCTAATGTACCAATCCAGAGAGAATAAATCACAACTAATTTGGCAGTTGTAGCCTTAATAAGCGGGCGGTTATCAACAGTCAAACTTTGAAAGTTCCTGTTGGAAGACCCATACTATACTACGTATACCACACATTATTAGGGAAAAATTAAAAACTTGAAAATTTTTTTTGTACGCAAAGAGTCACAACACGTAATTTATAAATTCATAAATATGTACAATGGCGTATGTATTTTGATGTATGCATGATGATGTGTGTATGTCTGTACGATGATGGAGATGATGTACCCATGTCTAGAATAAAGACGGTTTTGTTGCATTCACACAACCATATATGAATGATATCTGCTCCCAATTTGTTTGTTCAATGCACAGCATAATGATGATGATGATGACTGCATATAATGAGAACAACAACAATAGCAACACCATTGCAACACCAATGATGACTATGACGACGATGTTGTTAAAGCTGACGATGACTCTGAATATGTTAATGTTTATGTTTAAATGTGATGAAATTGTTGTTGTTGGTTTTCGTGGCAATGATGTCATTCAGCTGCTACCACTATAACTGCTACTACTACAACTACTACTACTACTACTACACATATCGTGTAGTAATGTTGCTGTAGTTGTGATATTCAAAATAACTGAATATTCATTAAAATTATTTAAACATGTTGAAAATGATGAACGCAAAAATCGTTTTGCAACGTAAAACTTTTTGCACTAAAACGCACCAGTGCACCATTTATTCACCACCTCTCGCTCCCTCTCTCCCCTACAGCTGCCATGCAAAATACTCGTAAATTGCTGGTAGAGCTTAAAAAAAAGAAACAAAGTCACAGGTATATTTACGAGCACATAAATTTTATGCTGAAATTGAGATCGAAATAAAAGTTATTTAAATAGAGTTTTTCACCGTATTTTTCTCTCTCTTTCTCTCTCTCTCTTTTTTTTTTTTTTTGTGTTGCTGTTGTCGTAGTTGTTGAATTTGTTGTGAATTATTAGAATCAGGCAGTCATATATGAAATAAACTCGACCATGACCAGAAACATGAAAAATAACTGCAAATAATATTGGCAGTGCTTAAGGTTGCAGTGCTGGTATTTTGCATTTCATTGAGACTGTATACATACACATGGAGAATATATGTATATATATTTCTTTTAATAGTTTGTTGAAATTAATATATTTTGTAGCATTTAGAGTCACTCACATAAAATATTTTAATATTCACGAATTTTTATTGAAAAATATGTTTACAATACACACATAAATACATAGAATGTATGTATTTGCTGGTGACATACAATACGTAGCATATATTAAGCAGAAAAATACTTGGATGTCTTTTAATTCTAAAATCTAATAAACTAATACTGTTATATACAATATTTTATGTTTTTTATTTTTCTGTTTTAGGAAATAAGAGTAAAAATGTAGTCGCCGTAGTCTAGTAGGTAGTGTGTTCGCTTATTGGGCGTAAAGCCCGGGTTCGGGCCCCAACCAGACATCAAACGAACGAACGAAATATGAAATACAAGAAAGAAAAATATTTCTTCGGCGACTTCCTCTCAGCAGATTTCTGGCAAAAACTCTGAGAGAAAATAAGCCTGCCATGAAAAAGTTTCTCAAAATCTGTCGTTCGGAGTCAACGTTAAGCTGTATGTCCCGCCACTCAAGTATAAAATTAAGGCACACAACATGGGTGGTGTAAGAAGCTAGGCCGTAATCCTGACTGAAATGTTGTAATGTTCAATTATGTATGTATGTATGTATTCCGTTGCATCAGAGGAATCTTAAATTTGTCTACACAAACATTAAAGAAATATTTAAAATGCTGGAGATAAACATTTTAAAAACTTTTATAGTGACATAAAGACTAACTTTATAACTTTTTGCAATTTTAATTCAATACATTTTAATCATAGATGGGCACTTTGCAGTACCAGTAAAATTTCAGTAAAAATTGATTTTTACTGATTACTGAAAAATATTTCAGTATTTAGTAAAATTTTACTGTTAATGCAATCTAAATTTAAATGAAATTTAAATGAAATTTAAATGAAAAAAAGTAAAATTTTACTGTTAATGCAATCTAAATTTAAATGAAATTTAAATGAAATTTAGATTGCATTACCAGTAAAATTTTATTGAATACTGAAATTTTTTTCAGTAATCAGTAAAAATCAATTTTTACTGAAATTTTACTGGTACTGCAAAGTGCCCATCTATGATTTTAATAAAATATATTCTGTTAAATAAACTGTTAAGTTACCATAAAGTCTATTTTCTATACAGTTGCGGAGCATGAAAGTGTGTTAGCTCTATTGCAATACAATTGCAGGCATTTTGGAAAAAGAATTTATGAGACACTTAAAATGAAGTTTTTGGCCACTTGACTTACTTACTTAACTTATTTAATTGATCATTACAACTCTTCAGTCAGAATTACAAGCTTGCCTCATCACCCATGTTGTGTGTGTTGGTTTTATGCTTTAGTGTGGAGATCAGAGTCTTAAAGGCAGTTTTTTTTTTTTATTTTGTTAAATTTTTAATGGGAATCTTTTGTGATCTCAACACTTTTTCCAGAAAATTCTTGAGAGGAAATCGACGAATTTACATATATTTTTTGTATATTTCGTTTTGGTCGGAATCTTTGGGACACGATGGACATGCTTGAGTCAGAGTAGTTGGATAAAATTCGTTGATTGGTGGAATTGTATTTTATCTCTGAATCACATATCAATGTGTTATTAATTAGTAAATATTAAAAGGATGGAAATCTAACAATAGAAATCGCCGTAGTCTAATAGGCATTGTGTTGGCTAATTAGACATGCGTTCACGATTCAAATCCCACGTCTCATGTCTCTAACAATACGAAATATAAAAACATATTTCTGCGGCGGCTTCCTCTCAGCAGATTTCAGGCAAAAACTCTGAAAATAAATACAAATGCCATGAAAAGTTAATCAAAAATTTGTCGTTCGAAGTCAACTTTAAAGTGTAGGTCTTGCAAATCACGTATAAAATTAAGACACATAGTATAAGTGGTATTGAAAAGCTATGTTGTAATCCTAACTGAAGGGTTGTAATGACCAACTGTTTTATGTAAATAGGTTCCAATTCTAAGTGTAGCCAAAATGACACATGATTGAAAAAGCCTTCAAAACAATGAGTAAAATTCCTCCAGTCGGGAGAGTTTGGACATAACTGTATTAACAATCTTATAATTAACCGGCAGCAATACAGAGAATAATATAACCGTCACCCACTGCGTGCGTTATGTACCTTATACTAATCATTTTCTACATAAAATAGTGTCTGCAGAATATATGTCCGATGATTGGAATCTGGGCTTTCTGTGTAATACATATAAAGACACAGAGAGGACGCAATGCATTAAAATTTCTCAACACTATTACAACTAATAAAAGTATATTCCTTTTGTTTCAAATTTAGCCTGAAGCAATGTCATCTGAATTCTACTTATAAATACAACTTAAGAGTAAACAGACGCCTAACAAGTGTTAAAATATGCTAACAATTATGAATATTTATTGCGTTTTGTCGAATTCAAATTTCCGAAGTTTAAATTTTCTCCAGCCCCTTTGGTCTGAGAAAAGCCTTTACCCCTCTTTCGTTGAACCTCACTTTCCAAACATCTCCTCCCACTCCAGAGAACGGTTCTGCACTCATCATTGGCGTGATAGTTTTTCTCCTCGTTAGCTCGTCTACCTTCTCATTGCTGTGAATATCCATATGCCCTTGGACACAGAGGATGGTTCATTTACTTTTGCCTTCTAGCTGCTTCAGATTCCCTAGGCGTTCTCATAATATTACCGATTTAACCTCATAGGAGCCAAGGCCTCGCGTGACGGCTTACGTGTTCACTTAGCTGATAATATTGATGGTAAAATGGTTGAAGTACCCTACGAATTTTGAGAACAGATTTATTTGTTTCAAAGTAATTTTCCCCAATTGCGTTTCTGAACAGAAAGGGTCACACAGTTTGACATTCTGAGTTACGAAGCCACAGTTATCGATTATGTATGATACTGCTGAAATGCATTGTAAAACCGTATGAAAACTGTATGTTCCTCTAAAAAATTAATTGAACTATTCATTCCCTAAATTTCAGCACATATTCACCATATTAAGAGGACATCATATTCCATTTCAAAATTTGAAATTTCAAAGTCTATTACTTAAGCGTGTTAATTCCCCAAGCTGTCTGCATATTAAATAACACCTAAAAATGCACTCTTGGTTAAGATAATTTTTTATTTTATTTTTATTTGTTTATTTTTATTCATAAATATTCCGTGTGTATACGAAGTGAATACGTAATTAATATTTATCGTTATAATTATAAATAATATCGTATATATTTTAATTCCCATCATTTTGTATTACGCTTAATAATAGAATACTCATGACAACTTGGCACATAAAACACCAACAGCCACGAAACCACTTGTTTAGATATGAGAAGACACAATGAGGTACAAAAACAAATATGAAAACAACCTTATCATATAAAAATAATGAATTGTTTTTAACAGCAGAGGAGATCTTATTTTCCTTTTTGACTCATGAAATATGATAAAGAAATAACCACAATAAAACAACTGAGACTCGATTAACGGCCAAAAAATAAAAAATAGAATAATAAAAGAGCTATTAAGTCCTAGCACATGGAATTCTTATTGTATTTATTTATTTTTTTTTATGCAAAAAATATATTCTGTCTAGCGTTTGTAGGTATGTATGGTGGTTGGGTTTTCGTGTTTTCGTGTTTTTTAATACACCTACACATTAAAATTCCACTTCATCATAAAAATTGTTTTGTCGTGTTTTATTCTTTAGAAATGAACAAAAGCCTTTAGGGGATAGTCTCCTAACTAACATCATATTCCAGTACAATAATTTTAGAAATTGAAATATTTATCTCATCTTCCAATAGCATAGTTTCAAACCAATTATCGTTTGTATAGCACAACTAGACCACGGCGACTTCAACCTTTAACAACCATACCCTCTTTGGAATTTGTTGAGCTCTCGGTTAATTGATTTCAATTTATTAATTCATTACAAATGAAAGGTTTTGCTTCTGTATAACTGTCTGTATAACTACAACAGGTCCTAGGATGATAGCATTACCTCTGTCGCTATCTGGATACCGAGCCCTCTGTGAACATGCGTTAGGCGTTAGGTGTAGTGTAGAGAAAGGTCTTCTGATTGAATCTTACTGCTTCTAAAGAGTAGCTGTGGCTTAAATGTAATGATTTCAGATTCTTTGAAGACAGGCAACTTTTTGGATAGATAATTTAGGGGGCACTAAAGCATAATAATTTTATAATAGCCAACTTGAATTAACCCACATTTTGTGTGGACTCTTTGCGTTAATCTATGCTAATAGATCGTCATGGATTAATAGGCAGTGTGGACAGACATCACGAAATATGAAAAAATATTTCTTCGATGACTTCTTTTCCACAGTCTTCTGGCAAAAACCATGAAAAGTTGCGGAGTCGACTTTAAACTGGACAAAATTAACAAACAGAACATGTATGGTGAGAAGCCGGGTTGTAGTCCTGACTAAAGGTTGTTAAATAAGTAAGTAACATAAACTCATCTTATGCTCGAATTGAATTGTTTCAGATACACTAACACTAAAATCATTACCCTTGTAGTGAACAAACGTGCACTACAACATTTTGTATATATTGAGGGGTTGGCCCCTAGTCGTACAGTGCATTGCATAGGCACGAAAGGCTTCTATATGAAAGTATTCATGATTTTGAGAATGAAACATAATCATAGACTTTGTTATGCATCCTAGCTGCTGCATTGATTGTGTTCGACAGAATTCTTCTACCAAAACTTCCGTCCTATGCGAGTTAGCAATGCTTTCTCTTTCTGAAACAACAATTGGTTGTATGAGCTTCTTATAAAGTGCCCTTCGCCCTCTTTTATATATGCTGTCGAAAGGTCTCAAGATATATTGCAAGTCAACATTTCACTTTCGATCAGATATAAGGGGTGTAAACAAATATATTTGTATATATGAAATATTATTTGAATTGTTTTAAGAACCCTAGACACTAAAGTGCTTCTTTATTATGCATTGTTCTTTTAACCAGAACATCAAGATATTGTTATGAAAATGAAAAATATCAAGATACTGATGTTTTACTTTACATCGCTTAACATTAAAATTCTTAACAAAAGCTACAAAAATAAAACAATGCAGTAAACAAGCCAGTTTACAAATTATCGTACTACTTAATATAAAAACAAACACCAGCATAAAAATTATGGTAAACAAGTAAACAAATATACAACAACGCACACTACAATAATAAACGTAAGCAACGATGTTTACATTTATAGAGGTGTCGAGAAGACGAAGTCATGAACGTTCGCCTTTAAGAACATTCGTCAGACTGTTTATTTTGCCATATAAAAGGCAAACGAAGTTAGTGAAGTTCAGGCAGTCTCGTGTGAAGATATGGTGCGTTTGAAGAGAGCAATCGGGATTTGAAGATCTCCGTTACAAAGATCTGTCAAATAATTATTTCGTGATTATTATTGTTTAGGCAAGTAGTGTAAACAGAGGAATAACAAACAAAGCAATTATTGTTGTTTACATAAAGTTGTGAACAGTGCCACGAATAATAATAAAATTTTGACTCCATAGTATTTGCTGCAACCAAAGTTAGTGAAGATCAATACACAACACTTGAAGTATCACGTGGACATGTCAATTCTTTATCTACCAAAATTTAAGACTTCAAAACAAGTGAAAAAACTCACTTCTTGTGCACTAAACTACCAATTTTTTCCCTACCTAATTCTTTTAAAGTCCACCATCATTCCTCTAAAGTGTCACCATTGCTTCCTAGAGGACAGTTTGATGCTACTCAAGTGTATGCTGAAAAGTGGCAAATATCTGTCTGTGTAGGTATGTACATGTCAACACATACTCACATGCAAATATACGAAAAAAAACGGAATAAATTTCCATACCGAATATGACTTCATATCCAAACACAGACTTTAACATACACATATGCTATGCAAAAAAGTTGTTATTTATGGCAATAAGTATGTGTGGATCTGTCCGCAAATAAAAAAAAGAAAAATACCGTGTGTGTATATAAACTAACTGAAGTGCTGTTTTGGTAAGTGC
This sequence comes from Sarcophaga rosellei, assembly GCA_930367235.1. Lineage (NCBI taxonomy): Eukaryota > Metazoa > Arthropoda > Insecta > Diptera > Sarcophagidae > Sarcophaga > Sarcophaga rosellei. Next base: position 82,388,661 of record OV884018.1, read on the forward strand.
TGACAGCTATAAAGAAAGACATTCAGGCACCAAAAAATAAACCAACAATTTGTTTTTTTTTTGCCTTCTTCTCCTTTTTCCGCTATGTTATACTGCTTTTGTTTAAACAAATTTGTTTGTTGTCACTAAGTATTACCAATGGGGCCAGTAGAGACACGACAACAATAACACACATACTGTATATGTTAATATATGTACGTTTTAGCACCTAAACATCTAGTTGGTGTTGGTTTAGAGAAAAGTTTTGTAATTTACAGAAGATTTCTTTAAAATAAAAGGATCTGTAATGAATACAACGAGGGTGTGTGCAAAGATTTTTGCAGGAGTATTAGGAAATAATAGTGTGGGGGTATGAAACTCGTCTTAAATATGGTTTGTATTATCAATATTATGTTTTATCATGAAGTTAATACGTTGGTTACAAGATATTTGGTTTGCTTTTCGACTGGGAAGCTACAATTATTAGTAATACAACTGCTGTAGTTCTAGAGGTATAACGATAAAAAAAATGGTTGAAATCTTGGCTAAACAAAGGCATGATGCCTCTGTATGGTTTCAACTCCAGACTATCCTCCATCCAGCGTTGCCATTTGCCAAGTTTTCCCGTTTTTTCCAAGTTTTTTAGGATGCGAAAAAGTTTTTATTAAGTTTGTTTTCTAACAAAACAAGTTTTTTCGACAAAATTAATTTAAAATTTTTTTTCAATAAATTTAATGATAATAACACGCAATAATTACATTTTATGTATGTATGTATGTAAATGTTATGTATTTTATTAGTCCCGGGCAAAAGTAGCAAAAAACACCAATAGAGGCTACCGGTCTCCAGTGTTTCCTTTAAACATTTTGGACATTTTGTAGAAAACAAGTTTTTTTTGGTAAAAAAAAGTTTTTTCCCCAGAAATAAAAAGTTTTTTTCAAAATAATTCTGGCAACGCTGCCTCCATCGTACAGGGTTCACTGAATTTATTTTTGTGCAATTCCATTTAAAATCACATTGTCCTAGTCTTTGAAGTGTCACGCTTTTTTAAGTGTTCTTTTGGTATTCAACTTGAGTACTATCCTAGTGTACTATCGGGTATCCTTGTGATAGTATAGCCTACTCACCTCCACTTTAGTGTCTGATGTGCTTCAGTTTAGCTTTATCGTTAGTTGAGTTCCAGAGATCGGTATTGGTGACGATGTTTTGCTAAAAATAATGTGCATTTGAGTTATTGTACATACTTATTTAGTCCAATCACAACTTAACAATTCCGTGAGAGCTTCTCTCCTTTTCCCAATCCTCCCATTATGAATAAAAATTTCGCGTGTTAATGAGCAGAATTTTTTCACAATAAAAGTAAATTTCGTGCGAAAAAAATTACTAAAGAATATTTGTGACTGGGCTGACTGTGTTATTTTATTAGAAATTCGCCCCTTTTCTATGCAGTAGAGAATACTTTACACTTTCGTTGAAAGTTCTAAGCTTGGTTCGTATTCAAATTCGTAAGAATATGCATACAACTCCTCTGATTGTAATCATTTAAATGCTGATTTAGCTTTGTGGTTATCTATGAATTTTAGCAGGTTCGCCTTTTGGCATGACGTCCTTTGGCCTACATACATACATATTTGGGTATTACAACCCTTCAGTCAGGATTACGATCTATCATCTCACATCACATATGTTGCGTGTGTTAATTTTATATATGAGTGGCGGAATCTACAATTTAATTTTATTTACTCTCACAGTTTTTGCCAGAAATCCGCTGAGAGGAAGACGCCGTAGAAATATTCTTGCATATTTCGTTTTGTTGGAGATATCTGAGCTGGGGTTTGAATCGCCACCGCATGTTTAATAATCCTCAACACACTACCTATTAAACTACGGCCACTTCTTGTCGTAAATTGGTTTATTTCCATGGTTTCGGTTTTCTTGACATTCATTTCAAATCCAACAGAAAAATCTTCACTTTCAAGACCTAAAAGTTTGCTACAACTCTCGAACAAGATTATCAACATATCTTGTCATTCATAACCAGCAGCAGAATTTAAGTTCCCGATTTAGTGGGATTTGGTTTCTCTTCCAAACAACTTGTCTCGTTATTGCTGATGAATTATTTGAAGGTGATAGAAGCCACTTTCTCGAAGGCGCCTTAGGCTAGTCGGTAGACTGTTGATTTATTAGACAACAGCCCGTAGTTAAAGCCCCAGGTCACACACTGTGAACAAAAGGGAATATAAAGAAATATATATTTTGATTACTTCTGTTAGCAGTCAGCGTTAAACTATACATACATATATAAATTCATACATACATACATACATATATACATACATACATTCATACATGCATAATTTGTCATTACAAACCTTCAGTCAGGATTACGACCCAGCTTCTTACATGACTTATGTTGTGTCTGTAAATTTTATTCACGAGTAGGGGGACAGTTTAAAGTTTCCTCCGCTCGACAGATTTTTGAGATACTTTTCCCGGTAATTTTATTTACTCTCAGCAAATTCTTGCCAAAATCTCTGAAAATAAATATTTTCCATATTTCGTAGTGACCTGACCTGGGATTTGAATCATGCCTTACATCTAATAAGCCGACACAGTACGTACTAGACTACGGCTAATTCGTTTCCGCCAATCATAAATAAAATTAACACACAGTACACGGGTGGTGTGTGAAGCTAGGTTGTAGTCCTGACTAAAGGGTTTTAATGGCCAACTAAGTAAGCAAGTAAATAAGATTAAAGCCACTAAGGTTTTATACATTTGAAACTCATGCTGAACGTTTCTTGAACTTCTGAATTAATTGGATTTGCAGAGGATTTCTTAAAGCACTATTCCACTACATCTTCAACCGTTACGACGTACTTAATAAATTACTCAAAACAATTTATTGAAGTATGATTTCTTTAGATTCCCCCTGTATTTTTTTAAATAACAACCTTAAAATTTATTGCGTATTACCTGTAAGTAGTTAGTTCAATTTATTTATTGATATATTGGATAATTGCTTCAAATTATTTTTATTTGTATCTTGTTCCTTACGGATACCATTCATTTTCATAATTCCTTTTTATGGTATTGTTGCCATGGCTCTCAATATTTTATTGGGATTAATTTGTCTGTTTTTTCAACATTTTTTATTGTACTTTTGCACTTTCATTTTCCTATAAATATATTCTTATTTTTCTTTACTTATTTCCAAGAAAACAGAGCAACGAGAAAAAAGAAGACAAGCTTTGGTAAAAGTTTTCCAATTTTTAGTTCGTTTATTGGGCTTTGTTCGATGGTGCTCAGTGTTTTTTTTTTTTTGCCTTTTTTGACAATAAATGTCTTGTTGCTGTTGCTTTGGTAGCGGTGGCTGTTGCTATTCCCTGCAATTGAGATATTTTCCGTTTTAGTGGGGGCGAAAAGTGCCAGGATACAGGGTAATAATAACAAACTTTATACTTAAAGTTTTTCTTCTTTTCTTTTCGTGTTTTTTTTTTATTTTTTATTATGTTTTTATTATTGTTGCAACTTTTTTGTTGTAGGTACTGTAATATTATTATGATTATTATTTTTGTTTCGTTTACATTCTTTTTTTCTTCTTGTTCTTTATACTTTTTTTATTATTAGGTTGTAATATTTCTTTTCTTTTTTTCTTCTCTTCTTTTTTGTTTTACTTGCCTTGAAGCATCAATATTGATGATTTTCTAAATATTTGTAGTGTCATATTCTTTTTTCTTTCCTCTCTCTCTCTCTGTTTTTATTGTTCTTGGCGTTGCCATTGCTACTCTTATTAGTTAAGTTTTCTTTCTTTTCCTTGTTAAGAAATTCTAGTTTGAGTTTATAAGTAGAAAGCCAAAGCTATACAAAAAACCAAAAAGTTTATCATAATAATTCTGTCGATATCTACTCAAAATATTTCGATTTCCCATCCTCTCTCTCTCTCTCTATAATTACAAGATTAAAATTCAGAAGACGTCAAGTAAACAAATGTTAAAAGCAAGAAGCAAAAGATATGCAATACGATTATACGCTGAAAGATAAATAATTTTTTTTGCATTCTGTATCGCACTGTTAATAATGGAATTCTGCTACGTTCTGTTAAGATCTTTCTGGAAATAAATTCATTAAAATTAATACTTTTTTCTTCCTCTACTTTTTTGGTTTTCATTTACTGATAAGTAGGTCAACAGAAAATCAAATTCATAATGAGCGAATTAATATTAAAACTTTTATTATTATTTTTTTTTATAAATTAATATCGAATGTTTTAAAATGGAATACTTAGAGTATATATATATATATATATATATATATATTTGTATATACAAACTTGGTCATTACAACACTTCAGTCAGGCTTACGACCTACCTTCTCAACATCACTTATATTGTGTATGTTAATTTTATATATGAGTGGTGGGACCTACAGTTGAAAGTCGACTCCGAAAGGCAGATTTTTGAGTAACTTTTCATGGTAGTTTTTTCATATTTAAACTCAGAGTTTTTGCCAGAAATCTGTTGAGAGTAAGTCGTCGAAAAAAGATGATTTCGTATTTCATTTCGTTGGAGATATCTGAACTGGGATTTGAGGACTAATAAGACAACACACTCCCTACGGGGATTCAGTACATAGTAGCAATTAAAATTCTTTGTGCCAATACTATTAAAAAATCTGCTTAGCATAGTTAGGTTAAGTCAAGTAGATAGTACAAAGGAGTACATTGGTTCTATTTGGAGCTTTAGATATGATACTATAGTGTATCGAAAAAAAACGATAGTATAGAGCAACGTTGTCGACACCAATAACATCATCAAGTGTAATATCAATGAGCTATGTGGCGGCCGAAGTACAGTAAGTAGTGTAATGGTTTATTAGACAAGAGCTCGAGTTAAAAAAAAAGGAAAGAATGAAGAAATATGAAAAAATATATCTTTTTATACTCGTCTCCTCAACAATCTTCTGACAAAAGCTCTACGATAACGTTGTCATGAAAAAGTATGTCAAATTTTGGCGTTCAGATTCGAAGTTAAACTGCCTATGACTCGAAGTTGTCGTGCCATTCATGGATTAACGATTACAAAACAGGTCATACGTATAGCCAGACCGTAATTCTCACGAAAAGTTTGAATGACCAACAATCTAAAGCATCCAAAAAGATCGCTGCCTTAAAATATGGAATGTGATGAGCAAGTTCCCTATTTATAGTCTCCAACAATGATGAAGACCATGACTAAAGCAATTACGTGGAATTCTAGAATTTCTCGACTGACCACCGATGCCACTGCACTGTTCAGGTTATTTTGCTTAAAGCAAATGAAAACTAATGTTTACATAACATTTTGTTATGTACTCAGGCAGGTTTCCTGTACCGTCTAAACTAAGCATTCATATTGCATAGTTTCATATTTAAAGGACGTGAACGGAAAACTAAAGTCACCGTAGTCTAGTGGGCTTATTGGCTTATTAGACGTCGACATCTCCTTCAAAACGAAATATGAAAAATATTTCTTTGGCAACTGCCTCTCAGCCAATTTTTGGCAAAAACTCTGGCGGTAAATGCAACTGCCATGAAAATCTTTTTAAAAATCTGTCGTTCGGAGTCGACTTTAAATTCTAGACCCCGACACTGAGGGATAAAATTAACACCCACATCATAAATGGTGTGCGAACCTCGGTCGTCGTCCTGATTGAAGGGTTGTAATGATCAATTTTGTATTTATGTATGTATGTACGTCTAAACAGGGCACTGATCTTCTCAATGGACGAGATTGAAGTCTTAGTGGCTTGTTACATGGATTGCCTGCCTAAAACTGTTCACCCAGTAAAAGATAAGAAGAACTTTTGCACTTCTCTAGTTAAACCTTACTGATCTAAACTGATATCTTGGAAACAATATAATGAAGTTGAGCTGATATAACAACAAAACAGAAATAACTTTTTACTATAGAATTGCCAAATTGAACTAAAAGGCCTAAAATAATTGCATTCTTCCATTTCAACAACAGAGCTAAGGATGTTGGCATTATTTTTAAAAAGAAATATAAAAACAATCACATGCCAAATAAAAATAATATATTAACGACGAGTATCTAAATTACAATCTACATCATTACAATCTTACATCAGTTCTAGTCTTACTTTTGATAATACAATGTAAACCTATACACATGTAAGTAAGTAGGTGTAGTAATGTATATTCCATCTTTACAAAAGTAGACTTCAGAACAAAGTCAGATAAAAAAATGATTAACGACTTGCTTGCTTTCTTTCTTTCTTTAATCTTAAACACACACAGAATAAGAATAAGAAAAGCAGTTTGACAAAAAAAAAAAAACAAGAAATGATAATAATAGACAACAATAAGAAAAACTACTGGTATAACAACAACAAGAACAATAATAAAAGAGCAAGAAGAAAAGGAAGGAAAAGCAACCGCGTTTTCCTGACTTGAGCGGTTATAAATTCAAAACCCTGTTCTGAGATTAAACTGTGTGTCTGTGTCATATGATTTAAAATACTCGAAGGTTAGTGGTTGCGACTTCGCTGTATCCTGAGTATATATATGCTTGTGTAAGCAGGAGTTCTACACAAATAAAAATAAATTTTATTTGTTGGTTAAAATTTTGTTGTTGGTCTATATGCTATTTGTTGTAAAAAGTTTGAACATTTAATACTTGCTACTCCTCTTCTCATGCGGATGTTATAAAAAGAATTTTTTTCTCTCTCTCTCTCTCTCTGCTATTTATCGAGAGTAGAGTAGAATATACCACAAACGGAAATAAAATTGCATTTGCTTTGGTTATAGAAAATTGTATTGAAATGTTAATACGTTTATATATGTATTTAAGTAGATATGTAGATATATGTGTGTTTTCTTTTTTACTTTTTCTTAGTTTCCTTTGATAATATCTCAGTTGTTAAATGTGTCCTCCTTGAATCCGTATCACAACGGCATAAGCCCAAGTCTTGTTAAATTTTTTAATATTTTTAAAATAAAATTCTATTCAGTTTCTTTTTGGAAGGTGGTACAACAAATCTTTTGTTGTATATGCGAATATAAAGCGATAAATGCATGCAAAATTTAAATGCTACTTTAAAAAATTCGCTTTAGTTAAACAGTGTGCTGGAAGTAGTAAAAAATGGGAACATTCGTATTCTTTTTTACTGAAAATTTGTATTAAAGGTTTAGATTTAAAAATGCAATTAAATAAAAAATTTATTTTTTTGTTGTGAAGTACAATCGTTCCGGTTAGAAATGGAATACTATTTCATTCATATTGCTGCCGCGTCTGGCCTCACAGTACCTCATTCGATCGAATCAATTTTCGTGCACTTCTTCGAACATGTGGGGTCCGATATTGGCAATGGCATCATGAATGTTGGACTTCACATGCTGAATTGTCTCTGATTTATCACTATAACACTTTTTTTGCCGGCACCCTACAGAAATTAGTCCAACGGCATCGAATCGCATCCAATTGCTATAACCATTTCGGCTAATTAAACGGACATTAAACGTTAAACGCAATAAACCGATTGCGGCATGAGATGTGTGGCAAGTGGGACGATCCTGTTGAAACCAAACATCGATCATATCAATACCATGAAGAGCGTGTATACAAAAATCAGTTATGATGATGCAATAAGCCTCTGCTTCACAAGCCGCACCAAACAGACACTCGTAATTGGGTGCATTGGCTTCTATCAGACCACAGCGGACACCGATAAAAAGCTAAGACGAAAGTGTTAAAGACTGCAACTGTTGAAGAAATTGCGACAAACAGATGCATTTGTCGTCTGATGACATTTTAGACGGAATGAGAAAGAAAATATTTTGTGTCTGCAGCTGTCGTTAAAAGTGAACAACTTTTACTTTAAGATTGGATGTTTTTACACATGCAGTAGATTTGGGAAAAATGTTTACATTCTGATGTTATAATTTTAAGTACTAAGTAAAGTCTTGTTTTACATTTTTCTTTTCTATTCTTTTATGTAAGTTGTACTTATTTGTGTATTATTAAATATATCTGTTGTTTTTGTATATACGACATGTAAAAGAACATTTCAAAAAAATTTTTTTCCTACTTTAAATTGTGTCAATTTCTAAATTTCATAAACAGTTTAAAAAGTCGAACAATCTTAGTAAAAAACATTCGACATTCAACGATATATCCGAGACAAAAAAAATGTGGTTTTTGTATTTACTTTTAGGTTAGGATATCTCGAAAAATTTTAAATTTTTAAAAAATCCTTTAGAATTGTCATATCATAGCTTGTATACTGTGGTTTACTCTCTATTTAATTCAATTTGAAATATATTACTCATACGCACCATATTACATGTAGTAGATAGATAGTTACTCTAAAAAGTATGCAATAACAATTCTTTGATTTTGTCATGAATGAAACTAATCGAATTCAATATCACTCATACGTCACATATGTACTTGTCGTTATGTTTTTTACATATTAAATATGAGAATAATGTGAGTCAATAGGGGTTGGCTATTTAAAGTTTTAAATTTAAGAAGGCAATAAAACAAAAACGATTTGAAATTTTGCCAAATTTATTATTTTGTTGTGAAGTAGAATTGTTCAGTTTAGAAATGGAATATTATTTCATTCATATTCCTGTCACGGCTGGCCTCATAGTATTTCATTCGTTCTGAACAATTTTCGTTTACTTTATCGAGCTTATGGGGTCGTATCTCGGTAATGGCATCACGAATCTTGGCCAATTGTCTCTGGTTTGTCGGCATAACATGTTTCTTTATTTCTTTAACAGTGGCAGACAGAAAATCGTCCAACGGTTTCAAATCGCATCTAATTGACATCACTATTTGGCTAATTAAATGGTCACTAAACATTATGGGTTATGGCATCTGATGTGTGGCAAGTTGCACCATCCTTTTGAAACCAAACATCGTTCACCTCAATACCGTGAAGAGCTGGTACAAAAAAGTCAGTTATCATGGTGTGATAGAAGTCTCCATTGATCATAATAGAAATACGTGCCAAGTATGCTTTCGCGCTACAAGTCGCACCAAACAGTCAATCGTAGTAGGTGCATTGGCTTCTCTAAAACCACGTGTTGGTTTTCTAAGCCCCAAATACGGTAATTGTGTTTTTTAACGCACCCACCATGAAAATGAATTTCATCCAAAAGGATAATTTTTTTTTTTTTGGGAACATCAACTCATCGTGCAGTTTCTCTTTGACCCAATAAATCCCAAAGTTACTCTAGCGTAACTCGAATCATTACGTTCAATGCAGATAATTAGAATGACATAAATACTGGTAGATGACCCACCCTATACAAGAGTACACACATACTAATGTATTGTTGTTTTTCAAATTGGAGACTAATTAAGTAGCAAATTTTAAAACTCTTTGCGATGACTTCTGAGGAAAATATCAACGGATCGTGTAGAATTGAAGTCGTCGAGTTGTGGATATGGTGTGTTGGCTTGTTAGACGAGAGCCTCTGCAACAACTCCGTGCTTATACATTTCCAACAAAACGAAATACATACCAAAATATATATATTTCGGCAACTTCCTCTCAGCGGCCTTCTGGCAAAAACTCTGAGATTAATTCAAATTGCCATGAAAAGTTTCTCAAGAATCTATCGCTCGGAAACGACTTTAAATTGTATGTCCCAGTACTGATGCATAAAATTAACACACACGCAACAAGGATGGTGTGATAAGCTGAGTCATAGTCGAGATGAAAGGGTTCTAATAACCAATTAAAAAAATTTCTCTTAAAAGCCAAAAACATCTTAATTTTTCCACAGAATTTCAACTCAGCTGACCACCGTAGTTTTAAAATTAATTTCTTTATGCTGTTCGAATATCTTTTAGAGGAAATTCTTAAGTGAGTGCACTTTTGTTCGTTTCATTCGTTGTTTCTTTCTTCTGTCTTTTGTGGTTTTGGTTGGCACTAAAAAAAATATTTTTTTCTTTTTGCAACTAAAACAGGATACAATTTTGATTTCAAATAAAATCTTTAAGCTTTCTAAATAAAGAACTATTGGTTATGGATACAATTGTTTTAGTTGTTGCATTTCTCTGCTCACAAGTTTAGGTATTCGTGTTCCTTTTTTTCGCTTCTTTTTTTTCTGTGTCATGTCCTTGTAAATGATTTGTTGTTACCATTTGTTTTCGTTCAGTTTTAGTTCAGTTTCTACTATTCTTTTTGGTACTTTTTTTTTTAGAAAAAAGGAGGAAAAATACAACAGTTTTATGGCTACAAACATGTCAAGTTTTCGGAAACATGCTTTTGTTGTGCATACTTTTATGGTATCCAACGAATGCATTTGATTTTGTATTTTTTTTATAAATGGGTTTTTGCATTTCAAAAGAAAAGGTGGTTATTAATAACCATTTTGCTTTTAGATGGATTATTTTAATAAAAGAAAAACTTATAAAGAAATAACATTTTCAAATAGTTTAAGAATTTATTGTGATATTGCTTTTCTGGCATATTTAATTGCATTAAAATTTTTCCCACTAAGAATTTACATATGAAAAGTGCTAGTTGTTATAGAAACATAATTCATTGCAAATATTTCGATATATTCTGTGTTTTCAAAGTACATACATACTTAATTGGTCTTTACAACCCTTCAGTCGTTTCTCACACCACATATGTTGTGTGTGTTAATTTTATGCACGAGTATGGCGGGACCTACAGTTTAAAGTCAACACCGAACGACGGATTTTTGAGAAATTTTTCACAGCAATTTTATTCACTTTCGGATTTTTTGGCAAAAATCTGCTGAGAGAAAGTCGACTAAAAAAATTTCTGTTGTAGTTGTCTGACCTGGGGTTTGAACTGTGGCCTCACGTCCAATAAGCCAACGCACTATTTACCTACTAGACTACGGCGTCCTCATGATCGAAACGAAAAATTTCTTATATATACACTTCCTCCTCTTGCCACTTCCACAGATACTTTGCAACTTAGAACATTGAACTTAAATTTATCAGCCTGTATTCGTAAACCTTCGAATTTAGCAGTAAAGCCTAGAGCTTTCTCCCATCCTGTCGATTTCAAATCATTTTTAATGTCCATTTAATAAACTCAGAGTTCAACCACGATTGATGAATTGTGTATTCCTTTTAGTACATCAAGGAATCATCGGAAAATTCTATTCTCTCAACTGTATCACATACTTTTTAGTGCTAAAGAATCGTCTACTCACAGAAGAAAAACCAAAAACCTAGTATTTATGATGCTCATCCTGTTCAGGCGCCTATTGTAGGCATGTTACTGCCTCAAAATTGTATTGAAATTTCTACTTCTTTACTGTTGTACTAGCTACAAAACTAAGGACACTTTTTCGGAATGTTAAAGGAATCTACTTTAACTTTATCTCCCATTTCATGTGAAGTATTCCGAGTACGCAATGATAAATAGAACAACCGAACGCTTTGATTTCTAACACAAGACTAAATTCATTTATTTAATGTCAACTTACAAACTAACAAATTAAAAATACAAGGTTGCAAAATATAGGAATAAGTTATTCAATTCATAAATGTAAAATATATTTAATTCCTTACATTACTCCACCCTCAAAAAATTTACTTTTTTTTTATTTTGTACATAGTTTTAAATTTCAATTAGTATATACATATATAGGTATTAACTCATTTTTTTTTACTTTTAATTTCTCCTAAAATCTTCCGGAACAAAACGACGTACTTCTTGACGTGGCCTTGAACTTCTACGAAGTTGTTGATCCTGCAGATTTTTCGTATCATCACCATTTATTTGTTCGAAAGGTGTTGTACTATTTATTGGTTCCTGTGTGTCAGGCGGCGGTGTAATATTTTTCTCATTATCGTTTGTTTGGAGTGCAAGGTTGTTATTCAACGCAGAATACTGGAGATTTGTTTGTATATGACTTCGAGGCTTTATTTGGTTTGCGTGACGCCTTTGTATCCCATTTTCACTTTTTACGGCATAAACCACTTTACCTGCTCTGTTTTGAATAATTCCTGGAATCCACTTTTTCCCTTTAGCATAATTTCTGATAAAAACAGGGTCATTTATTTTAAATTTAGTTTTGAAATGGGAATTTTGTTCAATCTGCTTTGGAGGCTCATTTAACTGTGACCAAATGGTACGGACAGGTCTGCCACGTATGAGTTCAGCTGGAGATTTTCCTTCTGCATTCGGCATAAACCTATATGTTGTCAAAAACTTGAGAACAGCCTCCTTTATTGTCATTCGATCTGCAATATTTTTTCTTACAGCAGTTTTAAAAGTTCTTACAAAGCGTTCTGCTAACCCATTTGAAGCTGGATGAAAAGGTGCTGTTGTTATATGGTTTATACCGAATTTGTGACAGAATTCATTAAATTTATCGGAAGTCAGTTGGGGTCCATTATCACTAACGATAGTAGTGGGAATGCCTTCTATCGAAAATATAGCAGAAAGTGTAGAAATTGTATCATCCGTAGTAATAGAAGACATGCATGAGACGTAAGGAAACTGGGAAAAAGAATCAACGCAAATAAGCCACATAGAATCGAATATTGGCCCTGCAAAATCTATGTGGATGCGCTCCCATGGTTTGGTTGATTTCGGCCAACTTTGGTATTCTCTTACTGGAGCCTGGTTTTCTACTTTACATACGTCGCAGTTAGACGCTAGGTTTTCAATGTCCGCATCAATATTTTCCCACCAGACATATTGTCTAGCTAGTTGTTTCATTTTCACGGTGCCCCAATGGCCGTCATGCAAAAGCTTTAATATTTGATCTTTCATTGCGCGAGGAATCACGATACGTACATAAGATGACTGTAAACAAAGAACATCATTGTAAATAGTTAAATTTTCTTTTCTGTTAACAAATGGTTGTAGTAAACTTTTTTGGCCGACTAGCTTGTCAGGCCATCCATTTTGTATGAAAAATTTGACTTGGCGTAATATTTTGTCTTTTTCAGCGTATTTGCGAATTAAATCAATATTCAAAGGAAAATCTTCAAACGATATTTCAAAACAGGAGTCTTCCTGGTCAAAGTCATCATCAGTTCCCAATGGAAGACGCGATAGCGCGTCTGCATTACCATGATCGGATGTTTTCCGATATTTTATTTCGAATTGATAGGCCATAAGAATTATCGCCCAACGTTGCAGGCGATGTGCTGTCATAGTGGGTAAATGTTTGTTTGGGCTGAAAATACTTACAAGCGGTTTGTGGTCAGTAATAAGTGTGAATTTATGACCAAAAAGATACTGGTGAAATCTTTTTACCCCGAAAACGATCGCGAGACCTTCCTTTTCAATCTGGCTGTAGCGTACTTGGTGTTTGTCTAAGGTTTTTGATGCGAACGCTATCGGCCTTTCAATTCCATTCGGATAAATGTGCGAGATTACAGCGCCTATACCATATGGAGATGCGTCAGTTGCAAGAGTAATTGGTAAATCTTCTTGGAAATGAGAAAGTTGTGTTGCATTTACTATAAAAGCCTTTAGTTGTTCAAACGATTGTTGTTGTTGTTTTCCCCATATAAATTGTTTATTTTTTCGACGTAGCATATTTATGGGAGCAGCGAGATTCGAAAAATTAGGCACAAAATTGTGATAATAATTTACCTTGCCCATAAAAGCCTCTACCTCCTTTAAATTTTTTGGCGGTTTTAATTGTTTGACTGCTAACACTCCGGATTCATCAGGAAGTATTCCGTTACTGCTAATTTGCCGACCAAGATAAGTTATTTTTTCCTTTAAGAATTCACATTTTTGTTGTTTGCATCGGATTCCATTATCTTGCAATAGTTGGAGTACTGTTTCTAGGCGCTCTTTGTGCTGCTCTAGTGTAGGTGATGAAATAATAATATCATCCAGGTAATTGCCCACACCTTCGATACCTTGGAGAAGCTGCTCAATATATTTTTGAAATATAGCTGGCGCACTAGCTATGCCATAAGGTAGGCGTTGATATTGAAACAAACCCAGGGGAGTGTTGATAACCATTAACTTTTTAGAGTTATCATCCAGCTCCATCTGAAGATAGGCATCTTTTAAATCTAATTTGGAAAAATATTTACCATGACGAATTGTGTGAAAAAGGTTTTCACGAGTAGGTAGTGGATACTGCTCAATATCAATTTGGGCATTAACCGCTAATTTGAAATCGCCACATATACGGACTGAATTATCCGGCTTTTTTGCCAAAACAATTGGTGACGCCCAGTTACTAAATTTGATTGGTTTAATTATATTCTGATCGATAAGTCTATTTATTTCCTTCTTAAATTGCGGCATTTGAGCAAATGGAATTGTTCTACTCCGAAAAAATTTCGGATGTGCATCTTGTTTAAGTTTAATGCTTGCCTTAAAATTCTTTATGGTACCTAAGACGGGTTGAAAAACTTCTTGAAATTTCCTACAGATTTTCTCTACATTTATTTCATCTATATCATTAATATTATTTATTTGTTTTATTTCAAAGCCAAAAATTTTAAATAGATCAAAGCCAAATAAATTATTACTAGTTTCATTATTTACCACAACTAAAATAACATCTTCTACTCGATTGCCACATTTTATTATTGTTTTTAATTCACCAACTATTGGAATCTGTTTTCTACCGAACCCAAACAATATTCGATTCGTTTTACGTAAAGGTGGGCTTTTTAATTGTCTGTATGTCTTTAAATTAATAATTGATATAGACGCACCTGAATCCAATTGAAATTTAATTAATTGTTTGTTTATTTCAACGTTAATAAAACTCTTCATCTTTTCTTCTTTTATCTCAGCTGTAATATCAAAAATTGTGTCAACCACATCAATAATATTTTTTCTTCTGTTTCTGTTTTTATTGTTATCTTCATTTTCGTATTCTCTCTTAAAATTATTTTTAGTTTTAGATAAACAGACGGGAGATATGTGGCCTTTTTTACCGCACTTTATACATATTGCATTTTTAAAACGACAGTCAGCTCTGCTATGAGATTTAAAACATCCAGAACATGATTTAGCCTTTTTCTCATTAAAGTTAGATTTGATAACGGACTGTTTTTTAGTCACCACATTTACTTCAACCGCTTTCTCTCTCGATATTTCTTTTATTATAGCAACAGTTTTAGTTGTTGCTTCAAAAGATTCAGCAATAAGTAACACATCAGCCAGAGAGGCATTGCTCTTTTGCAGCGCTGCTGCGCGGACGGTGTCGTGCGGCGTATTTACAATAATATGATCACGAATCATATCGTCAACATAGCTGCCAGCGCACGATGCTGTGTTACATATGAAATTGCAATGCTTGGCTAAACCGCGCAGTTCTGCAACCCATTCTTTATATGATTGCTGGCTTTTCATTTCTTTTTTAAAAAATTCATATCGCGCTGCTACGACGTGCTTACTTATTGTGAAGTGTTCCGTTAGTTTTTCTATTAAAATCTTAAAACTGTGGCCTTCTAGATTTTTAACCCCAAAAAGATTTTTCAATAAATCAAATAGTTCCGGACCACACCACGATAAGAAGAATGACTTTTGCTTTGCTGGATCTGAGACAGAATATGCTGCAAAGTGCTCTTGAAGTTGTTGCCAATATGAATCCCAACTTTGCTTTTCTTTTTCAAAAATATGAAATGCAGGTACCACAATTGTAGGTTGTGTGTTAATATTTTTTGAGTCCTGTGTGCTACTTATAAATGCTTGCATCCATTCTTGCTGTTTCGCCAGCATAAGCGCAGTGAACTCTTGTTGCTGTTTTAATAGCGCATCAAAGCCTTTAAAATCGTCTGGCATTTTTATTTTATTATGTATGTACTACGTATTTTATTTTCTCGTCGCCACTGAAGTATTCCGAGTACGCAATGATAAATAGAACAAACGAACGCTTTGATTTCTAACACAAGACTAAATTCATTTATTTAATGTCAACTTACAAACTAACAAATTAAAAATACAAGGTTGCAAAATATAGGAATAAGTTATTCAATTCATAAATGTAAAATATATTTAATTCCTTACATCATGAGACACTATTTCATGAAGCCAATAGACAAAGTGAGTCTAGTGAAATTCCCGTCAGTCTCTCTTTTAATATATGTATGTATGTATCTGCCGTCTTATTTTCTGAGCACCTTTTATATCGTAACACACCTAATAAAACATTTAGACTTTGAAAGGCCAGATTCTTGAGTACATTGTGATACATAAATATATCCTGAACGTAAATATATACCCGTTAAGAGTCTTGCGGGTAGACTGACTATCCTGACTGTTTTATACTTATGCTATGAGAGATTGCTGTGTTTGCAGCGTTGCAATTATTATGTTTACAGCATTACTCCTATACATTCCCATGGTTTGCAGTATTGCGTAAAGTTCCGTCTGGAAGATTATGATGTCTTCGTGCAGGGTGCTCTGAACCACGGCATGTTTTGGTTTCATCAAACCAGTTTTGCGAGTCCTTACGCTCATATTTTGAGTCTTTACCAGACAAAGAGAACCCTCTAGGTTCCCAGAAATTTCCGATAACTAACATCCTACGACTTCTTTTACATTTCCACGTTAACCGATGTCAGATTTTTACTCTTGATGGCCCTTCCTACGAATTTCAATTATCCGGACCGAATATCTTTATATTCATTCAATATTCAACAGAAAATTGCGGACTTTGATAGTTGATGACCTTAATCTTATTGAAGCTACATCAGTCAAATTGTGATTTATTCAGTCTATTCTTCCAAATCACCATGGTTGGGTTTGTATTTGAATGAAGACATGAGACCGAGGAGGTATCATTATATTTCTTGTTATTTCTGTATATGATCCTCTATAGGACAATGATATAATCTTTCATAACGTTACGTTTTCAATGAAATTACATCCTTATATAAAATATAAAATAATGTGAAAAAAAAAATAGATTGAGGCGCCTATTTAAACATTTTCAGAATATCAATCTAGATTCATGCCCTAACTCTCTTGTGTGTTTTAATTGTATCTGTATATGGCAGAACTTACACTGCCAACGATTAATTGAGAATTTTTTTTGTTTTCTTGACAATTAGAAGTCTAAAGTGATGAAATCCACCGAAAGAAATATCTCTTTCGAGATATCAAACTATGCAGTCCTAACCAGAAATAAGCACAATGTACTAAAGGGTCCGTCAAATAACTTTTTTTAAATTCTGTAAAAAAAAAAACTACTGAAATTTCTTTTTTTATTTGAAAGTACAATCCTTCCGGTTAATAATGGAAAATAATTTCATTCAAATGGCTGCCTCGGCTGACCATGCCCTTTACAATGCATCGTATTTAGTCTTGAAAAACTTTAATTTCATTAAAGCTTTAGATTTTTCAACAACAAACAACTTTTAAGTGTTTCCCTGCATTGCTGGTGTAATTAAATCAAGAGAAGAGGAAGTGAACATGAACAAATTTATCCGCCAACATAAAAATTTTTTAATTGTTTACATTTGTCTGCTTTCCCTTTTTCAGTGTCCGGAATTTTCCGCTAAAGTAGAACATGAGGAAGAGATAAAATAAAAATAAATACAAACACTAAAACTAAATAGCAGCAAAGGAAAAAAAATATTAAAAGATACAGAAATCCAAGCAAAAACACCAAGAAGGCTGCATAAAAACCTAGGAAGTTAAAATAAAAATAAAATAAATGAAATGGCCAAAAAAACAACCAAGAAAATTTAGCAATTTTAGCAATGTTAGCTTAATTACTTTTTAATTAAATTGCACATAAGCAAAGTGTATGAACAAAATGTTGAGAGTACCTTTAGTTTTTCCGTTTCTCTTTTTTTTTCTTCTTGTTATTTTTTGCAGTAAACTTTTGCTTTTTTATCGTATCTTTAGCATAGAATAATAAAGCTTAATAGTTTTGTTTTTTACAACTGCAAGAGGTAAAAAGTATTCGAATACTTATGCATACATAAGTATACCCGTATATATGTATATGGTATATGTATTTGCCTGTGTGTAAACATTAAGCAATACTAAGAGCGCAAATACAGACAAAAGAAAAAATTTAAATAAAAACTGTCTGGAAAGAAAGCAAACAAATTATACCGTTTAATTTAATTTAATTGATAGAATCTTAAACTAGCAAGGCGTTTAAATTTTAAGCAAACTATTTTGTGTATACATACATACATAATTGGCCATTACAATCCTTTAGTCAGGATTATAACCTATTTTCTCATACCACTTTTGTCTGTGATTTAATTTGTATACATGTCTACAAGACCTACAAAATTAAAATCGACTCCGAACGACAGAATTTTGAGAAATTTTTCATATTAATTTCATTTACTCTCAGATTTTTTTGGTAAAAATCTGCTTAGAGAAAATCGCTGAAGAAATATTTTTTAATATTTTCGTTTTGATGTCTGACCTGACTATTAGTAGGCAATTGGTTACAATCGATAAACTTCTCATCCTGCCAAGTAATCCCGCATTAAGCCACGATACGTTCAGTGTTAAAATAATACTTTTATGGTACGTGTGGATCTGGTTAATCTATTCCTCCATATGTGGCAAATGATAGTTAAAATACTTAGTGGAATGCACGTTAGAGGGGTAATTATTCTGGTTCTGGTTTGTTTCCATAATTTTAAGCAAATTTTACTGGCCTTTATTATTCCTGACCCCTTGTGGTTTCTGATTTAAAAGCAGAAAAACTTATGTTCACTTATATACACTTATAACGTGAATAAATTCTTGCTATATTATTATGTGTTTGCTTTATTCAAATAAGTTTCATTTTGCCAGGTTGTATAAGGTCATATCGGAACTCCTTGTATCTGTCAACTCCCTTCTCCCATTTGTCATTATCATTAAACAAAATAGTTTGATTTCCATTTCATCAGCAATTTATTGATGGTAATTCAGTCAATCAAATATTTTTAATTCATGTGCGCTTAAACATCAAGGTTCTTTAAATATTCGGAACCTTTAATCGATTAAGGACCACATTCTAACACTACATGCAGAATTTCATCAACTGTTTCACTGACTAAAATGACAAAACAATGGAAACTTTTTTAAAAATTCACTTATGTATTCTAATCGGACGAAAATGTGTCTATGGGTGGTGGGACCTACAGTTTACTGTTGACTAAGAATTACATATTTCAGAAACTTTCCATGACAATTTTATTTTACTCTCATAGTTTTTGTCAGAAGACTGCTGTCGTTCGGAGTCAACTTTAAACTCTAGGTCCCGCTCATGTATAAAATTAACTCACACAACATAAGTGATGTCAGAAGCTAGGACGTAATACCGACTAAAGAATTGTAGTGACCAATTATATATGTATATATGAATCTGACAGTTAGGACGTTATTATAGCAGTCAGATCCTATGAAGTAGACTGGATATTAGAATGGAAATGTGAATCAGCTCGGTAGAGCATACTCCTGGAATATGTGGGAATCTAAAGAAATGAGAGTGGTGTGAGATCGTTATCCTGACTCAAAATATGTAATGACCAATTATGTATGCATTAATGAACAAATAGCTCGAAAGAAGTAGATTTGATTGCAACTCTAAAGCCATCCCACAAAAGAATTCTTTTACTAACATCTACATTAAGAAGATTTTTTTTGCTTCCTTACACCCTGCATTTATTTTAAAGAGTCGTAGTCCTTTGTATAAGTGAAATCTTGATACGATTTTAAGTAATGTGATAAGTCAGACAAAAATTAATATAAAAAATTAAGTTCACAACATACGTATTAATTAATTATACCATTGAGCATTTAAGAGTACTAAAATATACATACATTTTAAATTTATTTCATTCATTTCCTTTTGCCACATCATTTAATTGTGGTCACATTGATGGACTATTTATTTATTTACGAATATTTCTACTAAAAAAAGAAAATTTATTTGGAAATGGTGTAACATTATCTGTTATCTCTCGTAATGGCTAAACACGCACACATAGAACTTACATTTAAAAACCATTCATTAGCAATTAAATAGAGAGATCCACAGGAATTTGTTTCAAAGACACGCACACAACAAAACACACACACACAAATATCTTTATTTCTGTACCATTGTATATTGAATTCTTTTTTATTTGTTTGTAGACAAAAGCAAATATTTGTGATGTTATGGTTTTGCACATGACAAATACATCTACACAGACACAGACACGTACACATACTACAGCTTAGGCAGACAATATTGAAATAATCAAAAACTGTTAAACAAATATTCGTTTTTTTAGGATCCCCTTGTTTTGTTTCTCTCGTTTTTTTTTTTTTGTTGTATATATGTGTGCATTTTAGAAAATGCTGCCATTGTTGTTGTCGTCCTGTTTTTTGCATGTGCAAATATATTTGAAATTAAAAAACTTTTATTTATTTTGTGTGTGCGTGTATGTGTCTGAGAGAGTTATGGCATGTGTGCCTAATTGTAGACAGCCTGAGTGTAATATCCGTGTTTATGTGGGAGACTTTCTCCTGTGCCCCTTTCATGCTAACAAAAGGTCCTTTTCAATTTGTATGTGTGTGCATAACAACAACCATTCAGGCATTTTTGCTGGTTTGTCAATAGTTTTAGTTGCCACAAAATAACACGTTTATTTTATTTCATTTCATTTTCGTTTTATTTTTATATTTTATTCTCGCAAAAAACAACAAAAAAACATGGTGGAAAATATTTTTGTTTGCTTTTAAGTGCTACTACTGTCATGCAATATCTGAAAACTATTTTAATTAATGTCAAGTGTATTGTTGTGCTATTGTGTGGTTGGTTGATAGTGTTCGTACTTTTCCAAAAGCTGATTAAAATTATTATAAAACAATATCCACCAAAAAAAAAAAAAAAAATTAAACACCAGACAACAACTAACATATAAAACGTGGAGGGAGTCTCGAAATAAAATTCAAAATAAAACATTTATTTTTTATATGCGCAAAAGTACGAAGCGTACAAGTGCTTTTGGATTTTTAATTAAATAAATATTTTAACATACGGATGCATGTGGCGTATGAGTAATATGTTTGCAATTATTTTTGGCAAATAATGCTCTTGCGTTTGCTTGACAATTGCTGGAGATAAATGTAATTAAATTAGAGTACATATGCATGCACATACCAACCATATTATGCTTAAATGATTTATTTAGTTGATGAAAACGTGAATTTTATATTTACATTCAAAAGTATTAACGGGTCTTGCAACAGGGAGCTTACAAATTTGACAGTGGAATGCAAGCCATTATCTTGAAGCTAGATCTGTCAATAACCTGTTCAAATAATAAAATTGTTTTATCGAAATTTAAAGTCGCCGTAGTCTAGTAGGCAGTGTGTTAGCTATTGATATAAATATTTCTTCGGCTACTTCCGCTCAGCAGATTTCTGGAACAAACTAAATATGTCATGAAAAAGTTTCTCAAAAATCTGTGGTTTGAAGTCGACTTTAAACTGTAGCTCCAAATACCAACGCATAAAAATTAACACACACACACAACATAATTGGTGTCAGAATCTAGGTCGTAATCCTGACTAAGGGATTGTAACGACCAACCATGTATTTATATATGTTTATCAAAATTTGTGTATCCCTCTTACCCCAATTTACAACAAAAAATCAACATCATCACAAGGCCCATTTCTGAACGTATGGATACGAATTTGTTATGACACCAATCCACATGCGCTTCCGAACAAAATCACTGCTTGTGTATGGATTAGTTCATATTTTTTCGATCACTACGGTCATTGTCAACGGCGAATGCTTATCAAATTTTTTGGGCCTGAATTGGATAATTGGACATACTCATCTTCCATGAAGATAATGCCAAGTGGCCGGCAAGATCATGCAATTTGACCACGTTGAAGTTCTTATTGTGGGGTTTTCTTAAGACGATAGTGTATGTCAGTAAGTCCTAAACCACAGCAATCCTTAAAGACAGCATAGCCCATAATTGACCAGATATGATGCAATCACCGAACTTTTAGGTTATACATATCTCCATATTGGGAGCCGCCTGGTTGTTAGATCCCAATGTGATGATCTTTAGAACCCAGATATACAACCAAGATATTAAACAAAATAGCAGAGTTGCACAACATTCATCTCTTATGGGTACCAGTATGAATGAAGTCGTCGAAGTCTAGTAAGTAGTTTGTTGGCTTATTCGATAGTCGGCGCAAACTCCAGGTCAGACATCTCTATCAAAATGAAATATGAACGCATATTTCTTTGCAGACTTCCACTCAGCAGATTTCTGGCGAAAACTCTGAGAGTAAATAAAATTGACATGAAAAATTTCAAATCGACTTTAAAATGTAGGCCCCGCCAAATATAAAATTAACACACTCATCAGAAGTGGTGTGAGAAGCTAGGTCATAATCTTGACTTAAGGGCCATTATTCCATTATGATGATGGAAATTGCAAAGCAGATAACATCGCCTGGTATTTGAAGATCATCCAGTCTTGAAGGTTTGACAATGCAGCTTTAGAAAAAGTTAAGACAACTGAGTAAATCTACCCAAAATTAGATGAAGGACACACACAAACTCTGTAGAATGGACATTAAGAATATAAATGGCTTCATTGGAAACTTCTAATTACCCAAGCGAAATTAAATGTCATATGTACTATAGTATTTAGTACCTCTAAACGACCTCTCATCGGATCATATTTAGGGCCAGAAAAATTTCTGCAAACTTCGGTTTATGAAAATTTTCAGTGTATGCAAGATCTACATGCAAACGGATATAAAATAGGAATTGAAGAGGTTAGTTCTTCTTTTTAAATCTGTATATAAATAAGAAGCCGTTGTATTCTAATAGGCAGTGTTATTTTTTTAGGTGTGAGGCCACAGATTTCTGACAAAAGCTCTGACAGTAAATAAGTTTGCCCTGAAAAGTTTCTCAAAAATCTGTCGTTTGGAGTCGACTTTAAACTGTAGGTGCTGCCACTCATGTAGAAAATTAACACACACAACATATGTGGTTTGAGAAACTAGGTCCAATAATCTTAACTTAAGGGTTGCAATGACCAATAATGCATGTAATATGGTTCAGCTATTTAACCTAGACTTAATTTGTAAGAAACAAAAGCGTATTTTAATTATCGAAATGTTTTATGGATAAAAATTTGTTATGAAATTAGTTTTTAATGAGATCAGCATTCTGAGCTATGTTAGTTGTAGGAAGTAGCGGCGTAGATGTGGCGGCATATTGGTGTTCAATTATTTACTTTTTATTTTGTTTTCTTTTAATAATTTACAAAGCTTCTAAAAACTGCACAAGACCTGAGTCTCTAGTGGGAAGTGAACCTATAGCCCCTAAATTCATTTTTCATTACACTGTGCCACCACCAGATGAATTTTGTTTTGCCCTAGCAAACACAGTCTAATTTCTTATTTAATTTCTAATCGTAATGCGATGATGAAGATAACATTGCCTTCATATGTACATGTATAATAATATTACTTAGGCAAACCCACCCACGCACCTAACATATAATTCATTTAATTGTATGCATAACAAAATTTAAACATCAGCTAATTGTATTTAATTTGCATATTTAGACATATGCACGTACAAGTATCATGTGACTTTGATATAGTGCTAAGGCTCTCGTAACATATTGTGCGTGTGCGTGTGTGTGTCTGTATGTATATATATTTGCATTGGATTAGATGAACCAGAAGAAATGCTAAGTTATGTTAAACGCAAGCATACCAATGTATGTATACTATAAATATGCTCACTTAACCCAGTTTGTCTTAATTTCTTGGCAAGAATTTTGCTTATGGCGTTACACTATTCATATGAGCCAATGGAATGGAAATGTTACTAAACATACGTACGATTTAAATTAACTTCAGTGACATACGGTTAAGAAAAATAAAGAAAAAAGTAAATTGTTTTATACAACTTACTTACAGGGTACTGCACGTACATACATATGTTTATCATTAGCCTACGTAAAACAGAAAAAAAAACGTGTGAGAGACTTTAAAAGGTAATTTTCTGTGCCATACTCTTGAACCCGAATAAACAAAAGTGTTCCATTTATTTGATAGGATGTTTGATTCTAAGTTTGTGATTCCATATTTCTAAGAATTCCTTATTTTCTTATCAAAAAATTTTTTTTAATTCTTATTCCTTTAAAACTTTGTTACTCTTCATGTCGAACTAAATAGCACAACAGCCGGAGAGTGTGTTGTGAAAATAAAAATATTTGATTTAAAATAATTTCAATAAGATTTTATTTCTAATACTTGTGATAATATTTGTATTTCCTAAGCATACATAAAACGATTTGTATGCAAAACTAAAAATTCTCAAATAATTTTGAAAGAAACAAATAAGTTTTCCTAAAGTGTTGTTGGCTATCAGTGCCAACAAATATTGCATAACGCTAGAGAGGTGTAGCTGTGGAAAAGACAGTGGATGGGGTAAAAGTGCACATATAAGTAGACATATTTAACTTAACGTTGCTTCTATGGATTTAGATAGTAGATATTATTCTCTCTGGGTGTTCAGAGACCTTATTATTGCCCCTGAGAGCTATCTTAATACTCAGGCCATACGATCTGTTGTAAGACTATTGTCCTGCACTAACTTTCGAGATGCACAAATGCCCCACTCATTTTGAGGTGCATTAATGGCACACGAATAATTGTACTCAGAGTCTGAAGTCTCCGCATCTAAGCATCTAATCAAACCTCAGGCCACGATCTCCACCAAAACGAAATACACACACATAACACACATACATAATTGCTCATTACAACCCTTCAGTCAGGACTGCGACCTGCGACTTCTCTCACACAACTTTCGTTGTGTGTGTTAATTTCATACATGAGAGACGGGACCTAGTAGTTGCTATAGTCGTATTAGACCGTAAGGCCGGGTTAAAACCGAAGGTCAGAAATCAAAACGAAAATATTAAAAAATGTTTCTTCGGCGACTGCCTCTCAGCAGATTTCTAGCAAAAACTCTGAGTGTAAATAAAATTGCCATGAACGGTTTTTCAAAAATCTGTCTGTCGGAGTCGACTTTAAACTTTAGCTCCCGACACTCCTGTATAAAATTAAGGCACAGAACATTAGTGGTGTTAAAAGACAGGTGGTAATCCTGACTGAAGGGTTGTAATGACCAATTATGTATGTATGTATGCATGAGACGGGACGTACAGTTTAAAGTCGACTCCAAAAGACAGATTTGTCAGAGACTTTTTCATGGCAATTTTATTTACCCGAAACCTGCTGAGAGGAAGTCGCCGAAGAAATATTTAATTTTCTTTTTTCCTTTTTGGTGGAGACGTCTGAGCTGGGGTTTGAACTGAGGTCTCATGTCTAATAAACCAACACAGTATCTACTAGACTAAAGCATCTTCAATCCTACGGCGACTTCAATATCCCTATAAATGTCCATTAAAATCTCCATCAAATTCTCCACGTTCTGAGATTTTTGGTAGTTTCAGGCACAATCTGCAAATATCATTGTCCGTGAGTACAATTCTACGTGCCCGATAATCCGTTAGGAACTTTAAGTTCATCATGCACTTCTACAGAACATTCGAACAACTCCTAACCTTGCGACTGAAAGCTGCCTTTGCATGCTTAAAGCTACTTTAAGCAGTCGTGTGTTGTCAGGCATTCAAAACACCGAAATTCTACTCACTTTTGTTCGTGACTGTGCAATATTATTACTCACCTATTTCCTATTTTTTTCAACTGTATTTTGCACTTCTGATATCTCAACAAATATTCAAGCAATGGCAGAAAGAAAGGCAGAAAAAACATGAAATAAAAACAAGAAAAATTTTAGAAAAATATAAACAAGATCTTTTAAAAGCAATAAGCAAATAACAATAAAAATTGTTATTCGTTTTGAACCGAATATATTTTCATGGGAAAGTACAACAGCAGCAGGTTGGAAATACTACACAAGAGATTTCGCCACTTCGCAGTATGGAATCAATTTTAAAGGCCAAAAATATTTTTTTTTTAATTGCATACTAAAAAGGTACTCGGGAACAATCTTAGATAAATTGACTTTCACTAATTGGCTTTAAAGTCAATAGCTACTGTGGATATTCATTAATATATTAAGTCTTTAAAAATTTTAATTGCTTTTAAGATAATAAGATGCTCTTACAAAGATCGTTAAAAAGATTTGAAAAATGCTCTTGAAATTATTTTTGCTGTTACAAACCGGCTGACATCTCAAGTAGACTGCAAAAAATTTCAATATCCTTACAGCACTTAAAGAAAATAAAATTTGAACTTAAATGCCATGAGAGTGAAAATGTACTCTGGCAATTGGCAATTGGGTAAATGGCAATCATGTCAATAAAATCAAATGGAAAAGGTAAATATTTGTTTATATGAATGAATGTGTTTCTTTTTCTGTTTTTGTTTCTCTGTACTTCTCTATTTTTATTCTTATTTTTTCTTTCATTTTCCATGTATATTTCTGAAAATTTTATTTAAAATTCTATGCAT
Source organism: Sarcophaga rosellei (assembly GCA_930367235.1). Lineage (NCBI taxonomy): Eukaryota > Metazoa > Arthropoda > Insecta > Diptera > Sarcophagidae > Sarcophaga > Sarcophaga rosellei. The sequence continues at coordinate 82,415,115 of OV884018.1, forward strand.
GATAATTTTTATTTAAATGCAATTTTGAGAAACAAAAAGCAAAAAAAAAAAAAAAAAAGGAAAAAAGAAAATGAAAAGTAGTTGCCTTAAATATAAAAATGGAAGGAATTTAAAAATTTGTGAAGGAATGTAAAGTCATAGGGAAAGAGTAATGATTGCTGAAAAATTTAATGAATCTTTTAAATTTATTTTTAAAATTTTGGTTTTTAATATTTAAATATTAAATAAAATGCATTCACTCAGACGTAACAGTAATTGGTTAAATGAAGTATTAAAAAACTGCATCTATTCATGATACATTTTAGGCAAACTTTTCAAAAAAAAATTTTTTTTTAAAATGTTGAGAACGGTCATCTTGCTGAAGCTACACCTGTGAAATAAGTTGCCATTTATTCAGTCTGTTTCAACCAGACTTGGTTGTGGGCTCTGGAAGAGTTGGCAACTGTTTAAAAACTCATCTTCAGCAAATGAATGAATATAGAATGAATATAAATGAGGTTCGAAAACGTCCAATGAAATCTGAAAAAACTAACTATTTAGTATTGATACTGTGCTGGTGGCATCATTGGCCTACGATTTTTTAAGAACAACATGTGATAGGCCATCACTGTCAACAGAGAACAGTATAGTTCGATGGTTAAACGAATATTACTCAAAGGTAGGTAGGTTGAAGTGGTAGCTTTGATTACCAAAGCTCACTTGGGCAAGCGGGCCGTTGTGACGCCACAGGTAAGCTTCGGAAAAATTTAGACTGATAAGCCCAGATAAGCCATGACGGGCATTCGAACCATATTATATTCCAGATATGTATAACAACATCAAAAACTCTTTTGAACTAATAACAGGTTTCATTGATACATGATGACACACACTTTGTTTTATTTCAATTTTAAGAAAATGCGTAAAATTGTAGACCTGTAAAGCAAACATTTTATTTAATGTACCGAGTTGCCAATGAATTGAAAGAAAATCATTTATTCTGTGTTATTTAAGAGCACAAGAAAAGTAAAAGAAAAAATTTTGCTTCTGTGGTTGTGTCTTGAAAACCTTTACTTTTTCCCGTACCTTACATAACACAGAACTGTTGTGACTTCAACGAAAACTATAAACGCTAAACACATAGCGCGTGCTCACAGAAGTCATAAATTAGTAGAATCGAAAGGAAGAAACAGCAACTTTTTTCTGAATTATTATGTTAAATCTAATAAAAAAAGGCCAGGAATTGGAACGTGAAGCCAACAACTTTCTATATTGATGGGTTACAATAGCTTAGGAAGATATATAAACTTTTTGGTATACAGTCAATTGTAATCCAACATATCCAACAGACTGAAATACGAAGAACTTTTTCTTCGGCGACTTATTCTGGGAGCAAACAAAATTGTCATGAAAGGTATCTCAAAAATTTATGGTTCAGAGTCGACTTTTGACCTTAGTTTCTGCCATTCACATTAACGCAAACAACATAGGTCGTAATCCTGACTGAAGTATTGACCAATTATATATGTATATAACAGACATGCTTTGCATGCTATGGCCTTATCATCTTCCATCTATATTCGCCTGGCTACGATTTGTGCCTATCTTCAGTCCACAATTATAAGCATTACAGACAATAAGTGGATATTTTTTGATATCAGAAATGTTTATTTAATTAACAAGGAATGAACAACAAGAAAGGCTTAATATTTCTTAATATCTTCCCGTAATTATAATAATAATAATAAATAATAATGCATTACTAAGTAATATTATCTACAACCTACAATTCATCATTTACTGCTTAGTTTACTGGCTTATAATTCGATTTAAAAAGAGTCTACATTTCCTACTTTCTGTGTATTTAATAAATAATTTAATAACATTAATTGCAGGTGATAAATTTAATTGCTTTCAATGCATTTGTTAATGCAATTTTATCTTTAAAGATAATATTTTTCAACATCAAAGCAACACAGCAATTTAGAAGGCAGCACAGTTTACATTCAGGACGTATAATTAATATCTAATATGAATATGAATTAAATATTAATCATACTCACTGCAGTACCACAATATAAATCTGCACAAGTATTTAATAGTCCATGTATCTCTTGCGTGCTTATTGTCGAGAGCACTAGAAATGAAACGAAAATGAATGAAAGAAATGGAAAGAAGAAGAAGAAGAGAGAGAGGAAGAGAGAGAGGAAGAGAAATTGAAAATAAATTGAAACTTTTTAATTTACTGTGACATTAAAGTATTGAAGAATATTTGTTACATTTTTATTGTTCGTATTGTATTACCAATCAATTTGATTAAATATTTGTTTATTTGTTTGCTTTTATTTCTTTCTTTTTTATTTTTTCTACTTCCTCAGATCCACTCCAATAATTCTTTTTTCTTTCGCTTCAATTCAACATTGACTTGACGATTTTATTAAGAAAAGTTGTACGCCATGAAAAATAAACACATTCTCGCTCACGACAAAGAAAAACAATAAAAATAAAAATAAAAACAATCAAGAAAAACAAAAAAAAGAAAAGAATAAAAACATTTTCATCATATTTCCTCTGAAGTCTCCATTCATTTTTGGTCTCATCTTATGGCCATTTCATTTAAATTGGTAACATTTGTTCGGTTGGTTTAGGATCGTTCTCACTTACATCAATCCGGTTTCTTTTGGCATTTGTTTTCAACTTTATGTATGTGTGTAGTCGTGTGGGTATATGTGTATGTATTTAAGAAATATGTTTTCGTTAGTATACATGTGGGTGTCGAATGTTGTTCTTTAAGTGCGAATGTATGTGTTCGAATCAACAAACAATATTGTTGACTGTCAAACTCAATTTAGTTTGTGGTTGTAAGAATTGTAACACAAATCCACAGAATAACAACACACAACCAATTGCACACAGCTATAGACATTGAAAATAAGCCAGTATTGATGTTAAAAAATTTTGTCCAATACAGTGTCCATACAGTGGGCGGTAAAAGTAATGGAAACTTTTTAATTAAATAATTGTTTTCTCTTCTTTTTTATTTTTTTGACGCAGACAGAAAAATTAAATTTATAAATAAATAAATGAAGGAAAGAAAATCAATAAAGAATCCAATTGAGGCAAGTTAACGTCCATGAATGTTCAAAACTGAAGAATTGATACACCACCTCCATATATACGGAGACCATGGTTACGTTGATGGGAGACAAGTCTGCCATTAAATTCATTAAGCGATGACGAAGCCTAAAGGATGGATTTAGGAAGTACTCTGCACTGAGAAAACGAAAACGAATAAACTACTTTGGAATTTGCTTACTCTTTGAAAACAGGCACTACTTTGTGGTAAACACAAGTGTCAGGAACGGATCTCTAAACACGAGTAGGAGTTTTTGTTTCCATAATGAAATTTTCCAAGCCAATTGGGAAACTTGCAGATATGTATCTTCCAAATGGAAGTCTATACCATTGAAACATGTGATTAATTCTACCTGAATAGAAGGTAAAAAAGAAGAGGGCACACGAATACTATTTGACAATTAGGTCGCAATTCGAGCACTCGTCTCCTATGATAGAGAAAATAAGGTTACCGTCTGTTAAGTCAGAAGGGAAGTCTGAACAATGAGTGACAGACTGCGTTGACAGGAGAGGAATATCCATGCCGTTCATTGAACCTGAAGCTGTCTTTAAAGTGGTCATTTTCAGCCTGATTAAAGCACTAGAAACAAGGAAAATTGCACATTTTGTATGGCATGGCGGACATTCAGACGTTTGTTCGAATGGCTTTTAGAGATTGAACCAGAAGGATTCTGTGAAGTGGTAGCGGATGCCAAAGGTAGGAGAAAGTAAAGACAGCCAAAGACACTTTGCAAACAATGTAGATTTGAGGCAAAGAAAACTTTTGCTGGAAAATTACAAGAAGGGGAAATCTGAAGCAGGATTTAGATTATTCAGAAAGAATCTGAGGTTGGTAACTAATCTTTTGACAGTGTGTTTAAACTTGGAGAATAGTTATTCAGAATAGGGATTGTAAAGAGAGAGTGAATCATCGGAATACATTCTTGAAACGTGTGGGGTACTAATGTATCCCAGGAAGAAACACCTTGGTGTCGTGATTGACGTCAAGCAGTATACAGAATTTTGCCAGGGCAATGTGGTTGAAGGAAACATTTAAAAGATAACATATAAGATTCGAGGGAAGTGCAATAGATCATATGATTGCAGTACTAAGCCATATATTCACGGCAATAAAAATTTTATTATTTTCTTACATTCTGTCTCTAGAACCGACCACGTAATTTAATGAGTAACTTAATCTTGTATCCTTCTTGAGGGTGAAGTTATCTAAATGTACAGCTGTCCTGTTAAATGTGACATGGCAGCGATCAAGGTTCGAACTCCTCTTTGTATTAAGAAATGTTTATTTGTCGAGACATTCAAAAAGTATTACATTCTGAAAGATTATAAAAAAACATCTAATTGAGCTATGGCGCCACCAAAAATGCTACGATAACATTAATTATGATTTTTATTTACCAAATTTCTTTGTTCCCTTAATATTTCCTTTAATGAAATTAAAACTTTAATACTTACAAAATATCAAAGCATTTATCTTTTGAGGTGGTAAACATAGGATTTAATTTATTTTCTGAAATCATTAGCATTCAATAAAACTTTTAACCAAAAATCACTTTCTTTGCCTATTTTCTCACCAAACACTGTAAGTATACATATATGTACAAAGCGAAGCAACAAAAAGAACAAAAACCAACACAGCGTTGTTAAAGGGAAAGTTTCTATAAATTTTTGCGCGAGCCAAGAAGAAATTTATTGTGCTGCAATAAATAAAGGCAAACAGTTTTAGACACATTGAAGCCCAAAACTTTGGAACGCATTTACACACTGGCTTACTTACAATTACTCAAACACACACATACACATATAGTCAAATACACAAATTACTTTTATATGTATAACTCCATAGTCGCAAGTAGCAATGTAAGTCGTTGTAGTAGTATTAGTAGTTTGTACTTGTTTAAGTGTAAAAAGCTATTAAGGCTAGAGGGTAGATAAATTCTAATACCAAAAAATGCAAAGAGATTTGGTACTGGCTATAATGGATTTTGTGGTAAAACAAAAAAAAAACTATTCATTCCCTCTTTCTCTCTCACGCCTTCTCTCTTTTGCTCTCATTCTTTTCGACTTTGAGTTTTCGCTTTTTCGTTTTTTTTTGGTAGGCTTTTCCATCGAATAAACCACAAAGAATAGAGTCTATTGGCTTTGAAAGTGCAAAAGCCGGAGAAAGTCAAAAGATACTCGGATAAAATGTTCGAAATCCACTCACAATATCAAAGATAAATGTTTTAATTTGTAGCCAAAAGAAATAGAGAAGAGAAAGGCAGTGTATGTGTTCATTTTAAGCACTTTGAAAAATAGAACTGAAAAGTTAATAAGTAATTGTCTAATTGTTGGAAGCGAAAAAAAATTGGCTAAAAGAAGGTCATTAACGGATTTATAGTGAATGAAAGAGAGAGAGAGTTTTGCTGAAAATGTAATTTTTTACATTTTTTTCTACGTTCTAGTACAACTAACTTTTGGGTAACGCTTGTCAAGACTGCTAGAAAACACGTGATTCATTCAGCAAGCACGCCTGTATTTTTAAATTTCATACAATGCTGTAAAATGACATTCTGCAGAAAGTTTTATCTTCACAACTCAAAAGGATTACTCTGTTTAATCCTTATGTAGAAAAGATAGAGTAAGTTTGAGAACTTTTTTGAAACCTGAAGTTAACTTTAACCCAACAGAAAATAACTTAAAATTACCGGTACATAAACAAATTCAGAAGCGATAAAATATTTTAAAAGGATTACTTTGTTTATTTCTCTGGATTGTATGACTCATACCACAGGGAAGAATTCAATAGAATAGCAAATAATCTCAGACATGAATATTCAAAAATCGAAACTCCACGCATTTTAATATAGCAATCTCTAGAATGGTCTTTCCTCCAGTAACTTACTATCCATCGGTTTCAAGAAAGCCTTGAAGCTTACGAAGTTGAAAAGCAGTCTGTCGTCTATATTAGATTGAACTAATTTGCAATTGGATGTCTTCTATTATTCTAGACAGTGTCAAGGTAGATTACAAGACGTTTTTCGTGCACAAAATAACCAAATTTTAAGCTAAAAAACCTGAAAGGATTAACACGTTGTTTGGTAAAATCATAAAGCATAAACTGAGAATAAAAAACTTTATCATTGAGAAGATAATGGTACAGCCCAATCAGCCGAATATCTGTGGCAATGGGGGGGGTGGGGGTAGCAGTAGTAGCCTCATTCAAAGACCAAGGGAATATCGAACTCTATGTTTGAAAGTAATATCTGTATAAAATCACATGCAGGATGTTCTGGAGGCCTGTTAATTATTTATATTTTCCTCTATCCTTTGGGTAACATTATGAAGCTGTTCCTGCTATAAAGCTTATTAGAAGTGGATGTTCGTTCCCAGTTATAGCGATAGATTACATGGTTTATATTAGAAAACCTTAGCCTTTTTATAGAATAGGAACAAAGACAGGGTGTTCTCAAAGTTTAAATTTTTTTGTAATGTATGTCAAAATTGTTTTTATTATTTACACTGAAAAAATTGTAAACTTTTAAAACAAATTATGGACTATTTTTTTTAGTTGCTGGAAATGCCAAAACGCACTTTCTGGTGAACCCTTTAAACAGAAATCTATAAAAAAAAATATTTAATATTTATTGTTTAATGTGTAAACAATTTTTACCACAAACTGAAACCAACAAAATTTGGCTTAAATTTACTTTAAATAAAGTTCTCTCTGTTAAAGAAAAAACGCCAAAAAATTTAATTTGCATTAATATTTTCATTTGTTTAAATTCAATTCATTTCTTTCATCACATTCAAGAGCAGTTTATAACGCAACATTATTACCCATGAAGGGAATGAACAAAAATAAAAGAAAAAAATATTGTTTTTTTTCATATACAATTTAGCGATTTAATATTAAGTTTTTCTCTTTTGTTGTGTTTTTTCTTTTTTTTTTATTGCATTACAACTATATTTTAACAATAAATTGTTTATGCTCTACATAAAAATTTTACTGAATGAAATAAAAAATTATGAAAAATGAAAAGCAACACAATAAAATAAAATAAAATGTAAAAAGAACGAAATGAGAGAATAGCTTCAAAATTAAAAAAAGAAACAAGAAGAGAAAAATAAAAGAGCAAGAAAAAAGCGAATACGGAAAATGATAGTGACCCACATGCTGATGTTAATGTTGTTGTCGTTTTTCCTTTTCCCTTTTTAAGTCCAATACAATTCATTTACGTACCGCCAACAAACATTTGTTGCAACAACAATTTCCAGCATAACATTTAATATCTGCATCCAGTGCACCAACATAAAGTTTAGCTGTAACTATACTTTTGCATTTTTAACACCACCACCACCATCTCTACTACCACCACCACTATTATCCACATCATCATCATCAGCATTATTTTATAGTGGAAAATAATTTTCTCTCTCTCTCTCTCTCTCTCTCATCTCAGCTTGTATTTGCCTCATAAATTTTGTAAAAATTGAAAGAAAGAAAAAAAGACGAGGCGATGTAAAAAAGGATAACAACTACAAAATAGTTTTGTGTGTGTTATCAAGTCATTTATATTCGTTTAAATCGTAGTTTTTTTTATCATCTCCCTGCTTATCTTTGCATCTCCTTGCTTTTGTATTTAAACGAGATAGAATTCGTTCAGATAAAATTTATTTGAAGCAAATTTTTGTTTGCAAAACGGCAATGGAATTTGCAAAGTACATATTTTCCTAAAGAATTTCGGAGAAATAAAATATTTTTTGGTTTCATACCCTACAGCTGAGGTATTGAAAATTGTGTCAGAGAATTGAAACAAATTTTTTAAGTTACCAGGAAGAGGTTACCTAGGACAATTAGAAATATCTCTAAAGCTTTGTTTAGGTCCACGTATTTCGGATATTTATGGTTTCAAACGAAAATAGAATAAACTTCGGCGTATTTTTTTTAAGATACCGACTCTTCGGGATCGACGTTAAACTCTGGGTCACACTACGCACTGTTAAAATTAAACAAAAAACAGGGCTGGCGTGAAAATATAGATTATAATACTGAATAAAAGATTATAATACCAACAAACTTTGCTTACTTAGTAACTCTTCTGAAAAGTAGTCTGAATGGAGAATAAGTGAAGGGTGTGCCATAAAGTAAAATAGTTAAGTAAGGATTAAAATGCAACTGTTTAACAACACCTTTTGCTTATAATTAATTCACATTTAATTCAGAACATTCTAAATTGTATCTCGATGATAGAAACCTTAAAAAACCTTAACAAATCTTAACACAATAAAATTACACTGATGAGCGCCTTAATCCTTGTTAAAAAGGTAGTACTAAACGCGAAGATTAAAAAGTTGTTAATTTGAAAAATTGTTTTGCAGTCAGCCTCGGAATAGAGAGCGAAGCCATCAATAGAAATTGGAACATGAAAACTATTTTTCAAGTTAGAAGATGACTATCAAACGAAACCCCCAAATAAATTACCCACAACCTAAAGGACAAAATAAAAAGGGTTCTAGTAACTCCATAAGACTGATAGCAAGACCATTTTATGGATCTATTTAATAACGACTACATAATAAACCAGTTACAAATGACTACACACTTCCAAAGATATCTACTTCACTGTCTTAGATACAAGAAATAAAAAAAGGACAATAACACAACACAAAACCAACACGCGTCTGTTAATTGAACATATATTGCAACCGTAGATATATTGCAGCCGAGAGTATGCCTTTAGTCGGGATTCCTTGTTTCTCACAGCACTCATGCAGTGTGAGTTAATTTACTCATGGGTTAAAAGATCTGCAGTTTAATGTTGACTCCGAGAACCTTTTTTATTTCCTCTTACAGTTTCTGCCAAAAGACTGCTACTAGGAAGTCGGCAAAAACAAGTATTTTTTTCATATTTAGTATTATTCAAGATGTCACGAATTCTCGTCTAACAAGTTAACTCACTACGTTCTAGAGTATGGCAACTTCACCTAGCATATCAAAGGAAAGGTCGAACTGGATATCAAATTAACAAATCTAGTATTGAACATATAAGCAGCCTCAGATTAATTATAGAGGTTTGAATTGTTTGGATTGTTCATAATGGTTGTAGAAGAGAGCGTTCTATTACTCCTCTCGGTATTTAGCAAGGTTGAGTGTTGTCGCTACCACACCACAAGAAATACTAAACAATATAATGAACATGAGTATTAAAGGATAAATTAAAACAGCGACGACCTCCTTTACTCAACAACATCATTCAGTAGAGAAACTATATAACAAGACAGAGTAAGTGATGTCATTTAAATACACAAGAAAAATGGTTTATATAGGTGTTATAAACAAAACTAATGCCTGTGCTGTACCCATTACGCATCTAACCATCTTCAGCATCAATAACACTGCCATACAAAAAAGTCGACAAATTTTTCAATCTAGACATTATCATATATATGTAAATTTGAATCAGTGTTTTTGTAAGATATTGTTTATATTCTGGATGGAACATCATATCTACTAGTAGGTATAGAGAATAATAAAATGAATACCGCATGCCAAAGGCATGTAGACAAAGTAGACAAAGAAGGACAAGTCGACTTCTAATCTTTACCAATAGATTCTTGGAAAATAATTTAAGAATAATTTAAGTGGCTTCCCGAATCGCAAGTAATGTGAATAAGCCAAACAACATTTGAGGGTAAGAACACAAGTTACCGGACGATGTAGGAGACCAAAAACTACCTGGAGGCTTAAATTCCAAGACCAAACTGACATATCCTTCGGTAGTCAGTTGGAAATAATAGAAGTACTAAATAAGACTTGAGATTCTATGCGATTGGCCAAGGTTTCTAATTGAATACGAAAATAAAACACAAGAAATCGATTCTTAGACAGTCGTGTAAGATTTATGGCATTATGAAAAACAATTTTTAGTCCACTCATAAGGTAAACGCATTTTGAAACTACATCTATAAACCGAGTCTCTACCTGTGTACGGATACAAAAATTCAACAAATAATTTTTCATTTTCTTGATCGTTTTGTAATTAACCTTAGTACTCCCAACTCTTACTCTATGTACAGTACAGTTGAACTTAAATAACCACATTTCTACAGCTTCATTCCTCTTTTTTTGTTTTTTGAATTTTACGTTTGTTTGCAGTTTCCTTCTATTTGTGCTCTTCATATTCATAAATACCAGAGGTTTTGTTTAGTACCATCAATACTAAACGAATTTAAACCCAGCTACATGGAGTAATTTCTGTAAATTTTTGAAATTAATCGGTATTTACTTACAAATTGACTGCCTTACTATGGGATTAGTTTACGTTTTTTCTTTTACTTCCATAAAAGCCATCTTATCAAATGAAATGAAAATTATTGATGATCTCAAATAATTTTTCCTTTCATAAATGCTTTGCGGAACTGTGAATACCATTGCATACGTTGAAGTGTTGGAGGCCACAATAGAAAGTTTTGAAAACAAAATTATGAGTTCCTCTTTTGGAACATTCATATCAAAGGAGTATCTGTGGTTGGTTGGTGGTAGAAAATTAAAAACTTTTTCTTTTTTCAGCTTTTCAGTTTGTTGTTGTTTTTTCTGTTCAAAGAGAAATTTAAAATATTAAAGTTTATTTTATGAATATTTTTTAATTATTAAATAAAATACACATACAATTCAGACTGCTTGATGAAATAAAATTAACTCAAGTTGCTCAGTTTTGAAAAGAAACTTAAAGAAATAAATTAAATTTCGGTTAATAATTGAAATAATTGTTTATAATGTGGAATGGCATTTAAAATATTTAAATATTATGAAGCAAGTTCATTCAAGTCGAAGTCGAGTAAGTTAAGTGTTCTATTCAAAATAAGAGTGATAGATTTTTTCTCTTAGAAAGAAAGTAGTTCACATGTTTGGTGACGTATGCAGAATGAACGGGAAGATAAAGAGAGGCAAAGACTCTTGTCAAACCAAGTAGGATTGAGACAATCCAAGCCTTTGTGGTGAAATTAAAATAAAAGGAAATCTAAGTTATGAATCGAAATAAATCCAGGAATAACATAAGCTTGGCAATCGGTCGTTTGACAGGACACTATAGAATCAAAGTATACTTATGCAGAATAAGTGTTGTCGCACCACATTTTTGGAACACATATTTGGAACCTGTGGGGCATTAATATATACCAAAATGCTGTGACGCTGATAATGAATCAAGGAAATCCTAGGACTAAATTAGGCAAATTTGAAGTAAACAGCACCAATTACCTGACGAAGCGGGAGGCGGCAAATCTAGAGCCAAACCTGCACGTCCTTCAATGCCTTCATTGGTCAGTCAGAAACAAGAGAAATAATAAACAAATTGAATACGTAAATTGAATACGAAAATACAACAATAAATCGATTCATACACACTAATGTCAGGTTTATGACAAAAAAACAAAAAACACAAAACACGCTTCTCGAACCTGTGGAACACTATAAAATTTAAATGGAGTACAATAGGTCATATACTTGCGGTACTACGACACCTCTGCGCGATTATAATATGAACTAATCCAACTACATCAGCTTTCATCGTCGTATTTCGAAATAAATGTAACATTTTTATTTGCAAGTTGGACAGATACATACATTGCTTGTGACTGTTCGAAGCTACCATTACTTCACACGTCTTTCGGCAAAAGTTTGCAGCCGGGGACTTATTTTGTTGAAACAAATCATGTCTTCGAACGAAACCATATTTGCATTATTTTGTTTTTTAGAAAGAAAATAGCTTAAATCCCAGGCTTTGAGGGGGGATTTTTCCGTGATCATACGGCTTTCGACACCTGCCACGACGCATCCGTTAGGTGCTATGATACTGCTTAAACAACGAAATTAATCGGTGTTGTCGAAGAAAACGCTTTTGATGTTGAAGAACAGAGACAGTTCTTTAATTTTTTCTGATATTTTTGTTCGAAATTGTGTCTAACATGGCAACGAATAATATATGTACGCTTGACTCTTTACGAATTTATGGTGCTGTTATGAAAATTGCTATGTATAACCGGAAAAAGCCTAGGTTCTCATAGAATAGTCGTCGCCGTAGTCTAGTAGGTAGTGCGTTCGCTTATTAGACGTAAAGTCTGGGTTCGTATCACAGGTCAGACATCAAAACGAAATATGAAAAAACATTTCTTCGGCGACTTCCTCTCAGCAGATTTCTGGCATAAACTCTGAGAGTAAATAAAAAATTGAAATAAAATTTTTCTCAAAAATCTGTGGTTCGGAGTCGACTTTAAACTGTATGTCCCGCCACTCATGTATAAAATTAACATACACACAACATAAGTTCTGTTGAGAAGCTAGGTAGTAATCTCTCAAAGAATAGTAACCATGTAAGAGACAGATGACCTTTACTTCTTAGTTGACCCAAAGTAATAGTCTAAGCAGAAGAGTGTCCTGATGAGTCATGTTTAGAGATCTCGAAGATATTTCTACCTGCATGCGAGATCATATTGTTTAGTTGCTGTTAAGTGCAGAAAAAATTAGGAAATGTCTGACCTGGGTTTTGAACCGTGGCCACCACTTACTAGACTACGGTGACTACAATAACATGGAATAGATTAGTTTCTTTCAACAAATAATAATAATAAATGTTTACTTTAGAGGTTAACATTTGACATTTGTAAGCATATTCTTTAAATTTAAGGAAAAATTGCTTATCTGGGTAGTAGGCATACGAAACGTGCAATTTTCCCTGACTGCGGTGCACACTGTCGCGATATATAATTTTTTTTATAAACTTTTGCGTAGTTTTTTAGTTATTGTATCTCAAAGTTAAGAAAACCCATGCAATATAGAAAATTTGTGCGAAAACTTGATATTCGACATATTTTTGTCATAGTTAAAATTCAAAAATTCTTTTGGTAATGACTAAATTTTTTGTAATAGAATTGTTAGCCAGGTATGTAATTGTAATTACAACGCTATAATTCTTTACAAATATTAATCATATTTGAAATATCCTTAGCCATAGTACAGGTCTTCAAAAAATTAAGATTTTCATACATTTATTAACTTCAGTAGTGAAATAAAAAAAAACACCCAATATCACTTTTGAAATTTTTTGATATTTTATTGCCACAAGTATGTACTTTAACATATATAAATCATAGATGGGCACTTTGCAGTACCAGTAAAATTTCAGTAAAAATTGATTTTTACTGATTACTGAAAAAATTTCAGTATTCAGTAAAATTTTACTGTTAATGCAATCTAAATTTGAATGAAATTTAAATAAAATTTAAATGAAAAAAAGTAAAATTTTACTGTTAATGCAATCTAAATTTAAATGACATTTAAATGAAATTTAAATAAAATTTAGATTGCATTACCAGTAAAATTTTACTGAATACTGAAATTTTTTTCAGTAATCAGTAAAAATCAATTTTTACTGAAATTTTACTGGTACTGCAAAGTGCCCATCTATGATATAAATTTCAGCTGCTTCTGACTGCTTTTGTGGGCGTTATAAATGTTTTTAGTGTCAACATCATTGCAGATTCGTGATATTTTTGAGCAATGGGTGCAGCTTAAGAAAAATAATACAACAATTGTGTTGCATCATATTGTACAATTTGTGGAAAGCCGTATTCAAAGATTTCTAGCAGATATAGAGAAGGACAAACTAAAATTCATTCTTTTAAAAATCAGTAATAATTGGACAAAATATAGACGTGGAAAAAGTAGGTTTGATACAGAGTTGAGGAAGTGATGTAAATTTTTCTAGATAATCGATTTTTTATATTTAAAAATAAACAAATTCAATAAGGAACCAAGTACAAGTGTCTTTTCACTTATATGTGTAAATTTAAATATTTTAATATACTATATAAACAAATTTTAAATTGTTTAATAAAATATTGTTTAATTAGTATTTCAACTATGGTAAAAATTTATCCTTAAAATTGTCTAATTATATACGGAATGTGAGAAAATTAAATTTTAATGAGTTAGTAAAACATTTAAATCATAATTTGCGATTCGAAAAAAATATATGTATGTATATTAAATTTTTTTGATACTTTTTTGAAAAAGGACATTTTTAAGGTGGGCGTATCCTTACTCCAAACTGAACGAAATTTGGAGGAAGTATTAAGCATAATAAGCACTAATAAGTGTACCAAATTTTATTAACATCTTTCTTTCCTCCAAGTTATAGCAATTTTTAATTTCAGGATATATGGGAAGGACACGAATCCTTTGAGTTTAAATGACCAAATTTTAAGTATGATTATATTTTACCAATTAATATAGGTGTGCCAAATTTCATTACTCTACTATTACTCCTTCTATTTTTGGCCACTCGTTATATGAAATCGCGACAGTGTGCGGTGCTGAAATCAGGCTGAATTTGATTGATGGTGGGGGTATTGTTATGCAACCAACTTCTTCGATTAGCGTGGAGGAATTCGGCCAAAACCACTGTCGCCAAAGACATATTTGTACAAATTTGGTTTTGTTGGCGATGTCTGACGTGGGGTATGAACCGGTGCCTCACGTCTAAAAGGCAAACACACTACCTACTATTCTACTGCAAATTCAAGCTGAAGGGATACAGTATTAAGAAATAATTGTTTTTTCCAGAAACCGAAATATAAATTTTATTTTTAAACTAAAAAGTGCAGTCTGAAATACTTTACACTTCATTTTTAATAACGTATTCGATGTAATTTAATAAATTAATAATTTTTATTGTTCTCTTTCAGGTGAGTAACTTCAGCTATAGTAAGCTGGTAAGCCAATTATTATATTTTTTTTTTTAAATTTTCAAACTGAACAAAAATATTTCATATCATAAGCCAATATTATTATTGTTATTATTATTACTATTATAATTGATGTATGTTTGTTTTTGTTTACTATCTGTAAATGTATCTGAATAAGTTGTATTTCCCAGAACAATCAAATTCGTAATCGAATTGTATTTTAAATAGAATTTGTTATCACTTGTATTGATCGTATTATAATTAGTTATTGATTTGCATTTTATTGTTGCATTTAAAGTCATACGAAATCATAAATAAGTTTACCTTTATCTAAGCAATTTATATTTGCCAACAAATGCAATAACAAGGACAACGACAGATCAACAACAGCAATAGAATGTTAAACAAATGTAATCGAAAGAATAAACGGAAGTATTTTAAATGATTTTTATACTCGGTTTTTTCTGTGTTGTTATGTATCGTCGTCGTCGACAATATTTCTGCAACGAACAACAAATTAACTGTCATTGCATTTACAATACAATTGTAAATTGTAATTGTATGTATTAGCCTGATTGTATGTTTGTACGTATGTATGTGCTGCAATACAATTGAACGGCGATGAAAATCTTGCTAAATCGAACTCTCATCGACAATGCAAATATTGTCAGTGTTGGCTTTTGATACACGATAGTGTTATTGCTTGTATTTACTGTTGCTGTTGTTGCTCTTGTACGTATTTGAGCAGCGCTAATACCATGTTGGCAATATGTTTTCATACGAATCACAGGATTTAAAAAAAAAAGAAAAAGAAAGGCAAATGGAGAAAGAGAAAATATTGTTGCAACAAATAATAATTGCTTATCATAATTAAACTTACTTGGTGTTGACGTTTTTATTTTCCTTTATGGTTTTAATGCAATAATTATAAACACATACACTGACAGAAGTAATTATGATGCTTCACAGCACATGCACTGCAAGCGATAATAATAGGGACACTTGGAACTAGTTTGAGAGAAATTATTTAAATGCCTTCACAGAAATATTTTTCGAAATTGGAAAAAGTATCATGGAATTCAATAAACTGTGGGGTTTCCGATTTTTCCGATTCCTGGTTGTCGAATTTCAAAACAGCTGTGGCCAGTAGTGAACAGCAGGAGAACCAGGGGACTACTAGACTACGATAAGAAAACGGCTTGCATTCTAAAAGAAATCTGTGCTTTTGGCAGATTCGCTGGCAAGCTCTGTTTGCCCAATCAGGATTACTGCAGAAGCTGCCATGATGTGGACGAAACAGAACCGGTGCAATAGCTTTAATGTGAGTGGCCTGCACTTCAGAACAGAAGTCATCGATTTTTGGGTAACAGAACGTCTGAAGAATTTCAAAACTGCTGCGCCCAGCAGTGGACGGTAGGAGGACCAGGAAACCACTTGACGACGGCAAGAAAACGGCTTGCATTATAACAGGAATTCCAACGGGATACTGAGCAATTTGCAGTTTCACTGATAAACTCGGTCTGCCCCACTAGCAGCCATTATGTCGAGGAAGCGAAATCGATCCAATACCTTTTTTGTCCTGCACTTCAGAACAGAAGTCATCGATTTTTGGGTAACAGAACGTTTGAAGATCTGGGTGTAGTGGCACTAATTTAACTGATCGACTTCATCCGATGCTCGAGGTTGCTCAAACTCGCTACTAACGGATCATTGCAAGGGGCTTACCTCGCACTGAGTAACAGATAAATATTATTACGAAAATGGAAATGGTGTAACATCGTTTAACTTTAAAATGATTAACAAAAGCTACAAAAACCATATACCAACAACGGCAGTATGAAAGAAAAGGGGATAGACAAGTAAGCAAGGAGGCAACAACAAACAACGTAAGTAAAATACACAAACAACAATGAAACCACGGTGGAGTTCTCGAGAAGGCGAAGCCACGAACATTCGACTTCAAGAACATTCATCAGACTGCTTACTTGGGCATATAAAAAGGCATGGCAAAGTCTTGTGCGAAGGCGAGTTACGTGTGAAGAGAATTATCGTGGTTTGAAGATCTCCATTATAGAGATCTGAAGAACAATTATTGTTGTATTCATCAAGTTGTAAACAGTGGCACACAAAATTGTGCGAACAATATAGAATTTAATTGAAACTAAACACCAATTAACCAGTTTTTAAAAGGTAAAAACGTAACAATATTGGAATTATTTTGACCGTCAAAGAGTATACTTTACAGAAAAAATATAATGACTACACTTTATAAAATTTTCGCACTGTACCAGTGTGTAATAATAAAAGCAATTCAACATCAACATTATCACAAAAGGAATAAGAGAAAATTATGATAAAATTTTAAAGTGTAGCAGATTTTTTTTAATGGAAAATAATTAAATTTATTATAAAATAAAAACATATTTAATAACCAGCAAACAGAAAGAAAAAATACAATTTCTTAGTTACGGCAATCATATTTGATAACCAATCAACCAATCTATCTTCAGGCATACTTAGTTTTCTTATCAGAATTTTTTATTTGCTTGCATAGATCAATATGGTCTGTTAAGATTTTATTACAACAATCAAAATGTAAATTATTTAGTCATAAAAAATTTTAAAAAACTATATTCTTAAACAACTTTTTCATACGAATTAAACAACCGCAAAATGAATGTAAAACTGTAAATAAAGTTTTATGCAATATTTCGTAAAAATATCTGAAAATCTTAAACTATGGCATCGTACAACATAATGAAAGAATATAAAAATTTATTTATTTTTCCTTTTTCTGCTTCTGTTCCTTTAAAGGATAAGTAATAATAATAATAATAATAAAAAGGAAAAATATTAAAAATAAAATTTATACGATGGAAAGAAATTCAACAACAACATGCAACAACATAGATTTCATTAATTTATTTACTGAAAGCACGCAACATGTGCTACATTTTTATGCCGCACTTTTTATTCTGTTGCATTTACAACAACTATAAAGATTGTCATTTTTATGTACAAGACAGTGGAGCAAAAACATAAAACACAAATGAAAACATCGTAATTTTACCGTGAAATCGCTATAAGGGCTGATTTTTTGCTATTGAATAAATTTTTCAGAGTAAAAAGTATAAGTCGTGGCATGTGACAGTAACAAAAATGCCCTGTAAAATATGTAACGCTTGCAAACCATTTCATTTAATTTCTAATATTGGTACTGTGGGAGAAATATGTTTCCAGAACCGAAAAATCAAAAACCTATCTACTGCGATTAAGATTGGATGAATAATTGGCTCAATAGATATTGACAAATCTGCAGTTTTTTGGGCAAACAGCAGCTAGGGGTAGTTACACTGATTAAAGTGATTTGTAGACCTTAGGCTATTTTGAACCATAATACTTCAAAGACTGTGAAAATCGCGACATTTAACTCAATCCAATGAGGTGCGTCCCAAAACATAGGAATTGGACTTAGCTGACATATTGTCGTAATAAGACTGTCCCACATGCTACACGGCCTATAAGACATAAATTTGGCTGTCAATTAATCTCACACTTTAAAGCAATTCATTGGTCAGCCGATTTGACTCTATTTTTTGTAGAGGAATGTAAAGTATTTATCTCGTGATTAGAGACAAGTTTGCGAGTGTCAGTTCTGAACACAACTTTTCAGCTGCTTTTAGTTAAAAATATCGGCAAAACAACTTAAAAAAGAGTGCAATAATTGGAGATTATATCAGAAACCACTAGAGCGCACCCGTGATCTTGAAATAAAAATGTAAAAATCTTTGAAAACTGAATGACATATACTCGTTCATCGGTCCAAACAACTGTAGAAAATCTTCTGTTCTTCTTTTGATTCAATTTCTCAAAACCAAACCGATTAAAAAAAATCATCCAATTTCAACATCTAATTTCATATCGTCATCCCAACCTATTCTGACTCTCTAGGGATTGCATTATATGCTTTAATCCCTCGAATACAAAACATATTTTACAGTTAAAGAAAGGTGGAGTTACACAAGTTCAATCGATCATTCTTTTTTCATCAATTTTGCTGTCTAGAGATATTAATATACTGACACCTTGCGAACTGCCGTGTCGCTCTCTACCTGAATAGGGTTTACCTTCTGCCTTAATGAACCTAGTATAACTCTTTGCATAATATAGCATATTTCAATAGGAACTTCCGAGCTTTGATAGTTGCTAACAGCCACCTTGTTGACGCTACATCTGACAAATTAGTTTTCATTTATTCAGTATGTTTTGTCAAATCATAATGGACGACCGATGACAACGGACCCTAATTTTCATCGAAAAATCATCATTAGTGTTGAGACTCATATCTGAATGAAAGGCAACTTGAACAGACAAAACTTTCGAATTTGAAACGATACAGATCGCAGAAGATGCAAGAGAGTCTAATAAATTCGGAAAACGTTACTGTTTGGAATGGATTTTGGACTGAAGGCGTCATCGGTACATAATTCTTTGACAACGGCGTTGGTCATGCTGCCAACTTGTCAACGGCGATCACTACAGGTAGATGAAAGAATTTAAAAAGGAACTTGCACTTCATAGATCAAGAACTATACTCTGAGAGTAAATAAAACTTTCATAAAAAGTTTCACAAAAATAGTGTGTTAGACGTGACGCCACTGTTCAAATCCTAGATCAAACTTCTTCAACAAGATGAAATATGAAAAAATATTTTTTCGGTGATTTCCTCTCAGCAGATTTCTGAGAATAAATAAAATTGCCATAAAAAGTGTCTCGAAAATCTATTGTTAGGGCTTGTTATTAAACTGTACGTTCTGCCACTCATTTATAAAATTAACAAACACAACATAAGTGGTGTGGAAAGCTAGGTCGTAATCCTGGCAGAAGGGCCATAATGACCAGTTATGTATGTATGTAAGTCAGGCGTATGGTCTGTCTTCTCAAACTACGCATGTAGTGTGTATTAATGATGTTTAGATGAGCCGGAATATAATTTTTAAAGTTACATCCGTTTCATATTTTTGAGGGGATTTTTTAAGACAATTCACTCTCAGAGATAGATCTCGAAAAAAATATTTTTTATTCTATTCTATCACGTGGACCATTTAGATTT
Organism: Sarcophaga rosellei; assembly: GCA_930367235.1. Classification (NCBI taxonomy): domain Eukaryota; kingdom Metazoa; phylum Arthropoda; class Insecta; order Diptera; family Sarcophagidae; genus Sarcophaga; species Sarcophaga rosellei. The sequence continues at coordinate 82,435,069 of OV884018.1, forward strand.
CGATTCTTGATACATTAAATTAAATAAGAAAATTACATTTCGTATGTTAACTGAAAAAGCTTAGAACATAACCAGGTTTAAAGTCCATATTTTTAATTTTTTTTCCTTTTATTTTATACAAATTTAATTACACAGTGCGTAAGAGTAATTTAAAATGAGTACACAATTCACTTGACCTTATTTGCATGCATAAACGTGTTTGTTTTTTACAAACTATGTACACATATAATGTAACACATAAATTACCTTCTGATACAGGCATACAAATATTTAATATTGCATGAATTACAACAAACATAAATGTTATTAAACAAATGAATATTTAATAATTTTAAAAACATGTTACTAAATTTTATTTCAAAAAAGAAATTTTTAATTTACGCCTGTAGAATTTTAAAATCATAATTTTAATTCTTAAAAGGAAACTGCCCAGCAAAAATATTCCTATTTAAACAAGATTTCAGTGATATTTTTATGCTTAAACTTTAGCACTCATAGCCAAATTTCAGCTCCTTAAACGTTTCTCTTTACAACCACAAATATTTGAATGTGTAGGCAAGAGAGTGTGTGCATGACTCAACTCTTACTCCTTGTGCGAGTTAATGTTTTGACCCATTTTCTAAACATTTAACGTAATTTTTAGTGGAGGGTAAACAAAATTAAAATAAATGCTACAAAACTTACAACAAACAATGGCAAACAAAACGAAATGAAATGAAACGAAAGGAAAGGAAAGGAATAGGAAAAGGATGTGAAGGGAAAGAAAAGAAAGAAAACAAAAGAAGAGGAAAGCAAAGAAAACGAGAACCTCGAGCAAAGACACTTTTTCGTTAAGAAAACACAAAAAGGACTCAATAAGAAACAAAACCTGGCAAAAGGATATAAATAAATGGAATAAGTAAAGCAAATACAATAACATTGAAGCAATGAAAACAAACCGCAAGCATTCTAAAAGTAGACACACTTAACAACACAGACACAGAAAGCCCCCACTCAACCACTCGTTCAGAAGAAAATCATGAAGAGTAGATAAAAATAAATTTAAAAAGAAACGAAGTGAAGTGAAATGATATGAAATAAAGAAACATTATTAAATGCTACAGTGCCGAAAGCAAAGAATGAACCAAAAGATACAATGTTTTCTTAGCATGCATCAACAACAACGAGAAGAAAATATCTAAAGTAGAGATGTACAGTCGGCATAGCACACGTATTTACTGAACTGCAGCGACAATTGCAACGTATAAAAGTATATTTGACTTCAAACAAGGGTCCTTTTCCTTATCTATTAGAAATATGGTTTACAAATTTCGCTTGGCCATATTTTTCAGAATTCCTCAGTGTACAAGTTTCCTAATTTACACAAACACGGTATATTGGCAGCATAAAAGTTTATAATATCGTGACAAAAATGAAAAATCTAGATACTGGTGTTTTGCTTTTACATCGCTTAACATTAAAATTATAACCAAAAGCTAAAGAAACAAAACAATGCAGTAAACAAACCTGTTTAAAAACTATCGTACTGCTTAATATAACAACAAATACCACCATAAAAATGGTAAACAATTAAACAAAAATACACCAACATCACAACAAGAATAAATGTAAACAAAATATACGAACAACTTTGCAATAATGAATGCAAACAACGATGTTTACATTTATAGATATTTCGAGAAGGTGAAGTCATGAACATTCGCCTTCAAGAACATTCACCAGACTGTTTACCCTGCCATATAAAAGGCAAGGCAAAGCTGGCGAGTGGGTTAGTGAAGTTCAGTCAATATTGTTTGAAGACGCGGTGTGTTTGAAGAGAGTAACCGTGGTTTGAAGATCTCCATTACAAGTATCCGTGAAATAATTGTCTTGTAATTGTTATTGTTTATGCAAAAGAGAAATAACAAAAAAAAAAAAAAAATCCCATGAAAAGTTTCTCAAAAATCGGTCGTTCGGAGTCGACTTTAAACTGTAGGTGCCGCCACTGAAGTCAAAAATGTACACACTTGACATAAGTGGTGTGAGAAGCTAGAACGGCCTATTATGGTATGTATGTAGATATGTAAACTTCGTTTTTATGTTTAGAAAAATCTAAGGAGCTAAAATTGTAAGGAAAGACACAACTAAAGTTGGGTGACCACCAGATTGACTCAGATATTTACAGAATTTTACCAGGACTCGTTGTCATATATAGCTTTCAGGCGTCCCTTAATGTTGTAATGCATACGATAACAAAGCCTGCAAATTAGTTTCCAATTGAAAGCCAATTTATATCGAACTGACATATTTCGGATATTTTTAACTCACAGGAATTCAGAGGTCTCTCACATGGCTCTATGATTAGACTTAATTTTTAAAAGTTTTAATTTATTTTTAATAAATTATACGTTTCTGTTGACAAATTATAGTGAGTTTCAGTAAAGCTTCAAATAATATCAACGTTAGATATCCTATACAAAATATTCATTTCCAGAAGACAATCTAAAACTATTTTTTAAGTAAGGTATTCTAAACAAAAGTGCAGCCTGATTATATTCTTCTGGTTCATGATATTCATACACATACAAATAGTATCCAATAAATGTATGTATATAGACAAACATAGAGACAGACAGAATAAAACTGAACGTAACTGTAAATACACAGAGACATCTCGTTTTATTCCATTCTTTGTTTCTCTACCTCTCTCGCTCTTTTCATATAAAGACAAACACTTAAGGGAGAGAAACGGTAGAGATATAAATAGATATGATGAATACGCAAACACATTCGCCCACGTCTTAAAGCCGAGCTGAGATGAAAGATAAAAGTATAGAGATTATGGAAACGTACATATGAACAGTTGTGAAAGCAAGAATAGCATTATGGAAACTATAGAAAAATATTTTCGATGTACTCTACTAGCCCCATATGAACAACACAATGTTAACTTGCTTACAAATCCATCTTGGCTCTCTTTGGTGGCGAATTTTTACGAAAACCCCAACCTTCGTCCAAAAAAACAAACAAAGCCCTGGAAATATGCAAATATTTCACAATGATTGTTAGCAAGCAAAGTATGGATTTTGCGAAAAACAAGTCATGAGTAAAATATTGCTAAATAAAGATTGATCAACACCTCCTTGTAAATTCTTTCAATTCTCAACTCAACTGGCATCTACCGTGTTAAACCAGTATACTATCAGACTTAGCTTAGTTTTAGCAGGTGGTTCTTTTCGCAGAATATAATGATTGGAAAACAATACAATACGCATCCTTAAATTACGTGTTGAGCTTCTATCAACAGCTATCAAACTCTGGCGGGTCAAACTCAAAAGGTGAAAGTGGTGAAATTTATAATTTATTCAACTGAGAGATGCCCTTGTATTGTCGTAGTCTAGTAGGTGGTGTATTAACTTATTAGGTTGAGGCAGTGGCGACATTCCCTGATGATCCTGAAATTATTCGCAACGTTCGTCAGAGACTTTATGGCATCTTGGATATCAGAAAAGATCGAGATTCGGGTGCTACAACCCTTTAGCAAATTACGTATGTGGAGACAGGGATCAGTATTTCCTTTTCTATAAGAAGAGGAAAATTATAAAAGCCTCTGTATTACTGAATCCTTCACATACATTAGAGTACTAGAAATAGGCTCTACTTGTATCTGCTACTAGAGCTAGAAATTCATGCTCATAGCGATTAATTTGTTTGCTTACTTACTTCCTTCATTGGCCATTATAACCGTTTTGTCAGGATATTAAACTAGTTTCTCATATCATATCGACGGACTTGAGAAGCTTTTCTATAGCAATTGTTTATTTTCAGAGTTTTTGGCCTAAGACTGTGGAGAGAGGTTGCTAAAAGAAATATTTTTTCTTTTTATTTCTCAAGGTATCAAAGGTTTGGACTCACAAGTTCTCGTTTAATAAACCACCATCCTAACTAACCAGACTACAACGACATCGATTAGAGTTGCTTAAGGATAAAAAAAAACCAAAATAAATACCTTCATGATCCTGTATCGCTTTAGAGAATAAATGCAAATCAAATTTATATTTTCTGCTACATTCATAAACACTACTGTTGTTATATAAGCACTTAATGCATGTATGTATGTGTGTGTGGGAGTGCACATGCGAACATGTATAATTGCAATTGTTTATAAGATTGTTATTGTTGCTATTGAAGCTTAAAATATTGCACTACGAAATTATCTTCTCTATTGTTCGTAAATGTATGGGCTTTCAGTCGTAGACGTTCTATATTCATTTCTAAACTCCTGTGTGTTCATACAGACAATATGTTATGCTTTGCCTTGCTTTGCTTAGAAGTTTTCGACACACACTCTCTCTCTCTCTCTGTCTTTCTACTTGTATTCTTACGCAAGGACAATGCAATTTCCAAGTTCCATAGATTTTCATTTTTTGCCTTCCATTTTCATCTTTTTTCCCCTTGTTCTATGCATAGCACATACAAATACAATACATTTATAGTGTAAATGGAACAAATACTTCTTAATATACCACAACACTTGCACACGTTCATAGCATACAGAGCATGGAGCATGGAGCATGGAGACATAAAGACCCAGAGACCTGTATAGGAAGAAAAAGAAAAACAAGAAGAAGAGACCCGTTAAAATGCATATACATTGGCAAAGACTCTGTGTGTGTGTGTGTCTATGGTGTTTAAGAAACATATAAAACAAGATGAAGAATAAATAGAGAAAAATCACGTTTGTTGCCATTCGTGTTGTCAATAATACCCGGAAATTTAATGTTGGCGCATGAATGAAATACCAACAGCAACAGCAGCAACAACAACAACCTAAATGATGGGAAGAATAGTTGAAAAATACAAAATGTTGAGTTGAGTTGCACTGAGAAATAGATGATAATGTTTAAAAAGAAAACAAGAAAACAGAATAAAGAGATAAAAGACCTCTTACCTATAAACCTGTAAACAAACGACCAGGGTAAAATCCTGTTTACTACTATCAACCGCACAATAACCCAAAATAATAGTACAAGAGAAAACTGAATTTGAAACAGTGTTTTGGACAAGTAAAAATATCTTGCATTGTTAAGGAAGAATACATAGCAAAATGCTGTACAAACTGCCTCAGGAAAACCATACAAATTTGTTGACCTTTGGTTTCTATGCATTGTAGCGTTTAATGAATAGGAGAGACATTATGAAAACCTTCAAGTTGTTTATGTAAATAGGCTAGTGCTAGTTACTATAACCTTGAATTTTAGTTTGTTGTTATTAAATATTATGGAAAAATGCTTAAATTTTTGCTAAGAAATATGCGGCAATTCAAGTTTATAATGTTGAAAAATTAAAATTTTTAATTTTTTTTGATTCAAACCCCAAGTCAAACATCTCCTACTACTCCGGCGACTTCCTCTCAGTAGATTTCTAGCAAAAACTCTGAGAGTAAATAAAATTTCCATGAAAAGTTTCTCAAAACATCTGTTCTTCGTAGTCGTCTTTAAACTGTAGGCCCCGCCACTCATGTATAAAATTAACACCCACAACTTAAGTGGTGTGAGAAACTAGGCGAACATTCTGAAGTAAAACGATCTTTCAGATGCGAAAACACCTTTTTTCTACTTTCCTTTAGTAATTTTGTTTTCCACAAATATACTGTGTTTACAATACATTTGTGCGAGTATCCAAGTGAAGACACTGTTTCTGTTGCAGCCACTCACGCTGAGGAGTAAAAACTTTTCAAATGAAGAATAATAAAATTATCGTGTGATGCGATTTCTTTGGCATATTGAACATGAACATCCGGCATCTATTGTTTAGCTTTTAAATTTTCTAAATTTCTTTTTCTTCTCATTTCAATACTTTTTTTATATATTTCTTGAAAAGGAAATCTTAAAAAGGAACTCAAAATGGGAAGGTTATCCTAAAACAATACTTGGAACCAAAGATAGATTTATGTAAATGCATGGAGTAAAAATATAGATTTCACAACAATTTGGCAAAGGCAAATTTTTTTATGGGTTTTATAAAAAAAATGATTTTTTTTATTTTTTTTTTTTCAATACTGTAAGGATATAGCGTCGTTTCGCTGCATTTCTCTTAGATTCTCCCTAATTCTCTTGTATGTTTCCCAGGTTCGATGAAGTTGAGAATAAATCGTTCACCATCGTTTTCGAATTTCTAGTAAAGTGGTTGCTACCTCCGTAATATATCCTAGAAGCCCTCTTACGACCTGGAAATTTAAAAAAAGTTAACATCTCAGAAAGGTCAAGCAGTGTCGCCATCTCGTAGGGAAATAGGCAATCAGCAAGATTCCCCACCACTACATAAAATACTCGGCGGGCGTTGTTACTAGCAATAACAAAAATTTTTCAGTAGATATTCGATGTAATGTTGTAGGTTCTATTTCAATTCTACTCTACGAATACTGGAGTATGCATACTCTAGTTAAGGGTATTGTGGAATTTCAAATCACAGAAACGGTTACAATTAAAGATTTTTTTTGTTATTGTCTTTCCTTTTAAAGGAACATGGCGTTTAAGCGTCTGTTCATTCTTCCTCCCTTTAGTCAGGATTACGACCGAGTCTCTCACACTACTTACGTTGTGTGCGTTAATTTTATACATTAGTGGCGGGACCTGCAGTTTCAAGTCGACTCCGAGCGACAGATTTTTGAGAAATTTTTCGTGATAATTTTATTCACTCTCAGAGTTTTTGTCAGAAATCTGCTAAGATATCTACTGCTCGTTCTATTATAGTAGATCCTCAGCGACTTGAACATATCTTTTCTATTCGGTTTTATTCAATTCTAACGTTTTCAGATCGTTCTACAATTTGTTATACAGAGAAGATGTGGCATCGGTCTACTGATACCAAGTATGACTAATGTGTCCCATTTTTCAGCTGCATTGTGAATAGATACCACTTCGGATTATGGTACATAGAAGTCTATGGAGTTCCATATATAGTCCCAAATGGTACAAATCAAATCTCAGTTCATTTCAAATTGGTTGTTGGAAAAATCAGAAAAGTAGTAATGAATGTTCCATTCTCTAGTATAAGATACAAGGCCATCATCTGCGTGCCGCTATGCTAGTATTACTCAGCTCGGGTCCGAAATTTAAGTTTTTTTTTTTTTTGGAAATCAGATCAGGAGGTAGGCAAAGCTTTCTGTACAAAAATTGTAACAAAAAAATCATCTAAATTCCGTTCATTCCATCCTACTTGCAACAATTTTGGAATTACTTAGAAATCTTTCTCTATAATCTCCTGGTTCTCAAGACAAAAATTAAAATTGCGATTAATTATGAAATCTTAACCATTTCCTGGGTGGTAAGATATGAAATAAATAATCTAGTAATGTAGTGGATCCTTTCTAAGCAATGATTATAAAAATCGTTCATAAATCTCTATTTCCACAAGGTATACGGACTACAACACACTTAGGATTTTCAGTTGTTTATCTGATTTTACTTTCCTCAGGTGCCGCACGATTATGGTGCTCTAAGCTACTTCCGTCCCAGTTGAACGCTTAATCTTCCTTGAAATGGTAACTTATTTCCTTACTTGTTCCACGTTTTCATTCCATTCTGGACAGGCTAAAATCCTCGTTGTAGACCAATTCAACAAAGGTAACTTCCATATCCTCAATAGCACGTTATAATATAGTCAGGTGATAGCAAACTTTGGCATGGTAGCATATGGCAATGGGTCTACAGCTTCATATATCATCGATATACATAAATAGACAACCATAAACAGACAACCTTTCAGTCAGTATGAAAACTCCCTGAACTGAAGGAACTCACTGAATATAAAAAATTTTAAATCTACAAACTATTACTACAGCGGTACTCCACTCAAGAAGATAAAGCTTACAACTAGGAATACCTCTCCATTTGGACAACAACAACAAAAAAAATTGCTTTCGAAAGCCGGAACAAAATCAAAACATCATGTTCCTGCAGTTAGGCCCCCTTGAAGCAACAAAGTAAAGAAAAAAAAACTTATTTTATACTTTGCGGATGGATTTTGTTGTTTGGTAACAGCCTTTTTCTTGCTGTTCTTGTTGTTGTTCAGTTTTTTTTTCTTAAAGTTTCTTGCCATGTTTTTAGGGGTTTTTACTTGCCTGCTACCACTTCAAATATATAAAAATGAAGAGCAATTGTTGTAAGTTGTTCATATTGTTGTTGTTGTTGTGCTTTAAAGTTTTCTTTTATAGTTTTTTTTTCGTTGTTGTTGTTTTCTTGTGAAACAAATGCTAAAAGTTGCCTTCTTTTTATTATAATGTTGTGTTAATTTTTAATGAGCTGACGTTCTTTGTCTTTTTTCGTGTTTAGCAGCAAGTAGTGTTGCTTTTGTATTCTTTAATGTTTCTAGTTTTTGTTGTTGATGTTGTTGTTGTAGTTGTTGCTGTGTTGCTTGTATTGTTAGTTTGCGTGTTGTTATCTTAGATTGCTACAGCCAACACATACTTTGCAGTTTCTTGCTGTACTCCATGTAGCAGTTGATTGTGTGTTAGTTGTTGCCATTTTCTCCACCATTGTTTAGCTGTTGTTCTCTAAACTTTAATATATCCGGTTGATGTTGTTGCTGCTGTTGTTGTTGTATTTGTTGGTTTTGCTGTTATGCAAAGTCTGCCCATGTAGTGTTGCCTTTTCTATGTTGCTGACTTTTATGTTTCATTGTTACTAGTTCTACAGCAGCAGCAGCAACAGTAGCAAGAGTACTTACGGTTTGCTTTTGTTGTTGCATGTGTAGCGCCTTTGCATATACAGTCTTTGGGTTGTTGGCCATCATATTGCATCCTTCTTTTTATTTGAGGCTTATAGTCGTAAGTCTTTTGTAAGCATTTTGTATAATATTGTTTTTTTCATCTTCATTTTACTTTTTCAAATTTCTTTTGACTCTTTCATTTTTGGCCTAAATATGTACGGTATTGTTTTTGTCCTTTCCTTTCTAATTTTGTGTTTTTTTTATGTTTTGTGAAACTCTTATACATTTTCTTTGTAACAGTGTCTGGCATTTGTTTAACGTCTTTATTTTACTTGAGTTGGTGCGGTTGGCCCAGTGAGAATTGTTATTTCATTTACTTTCCAAAACGTTTGCATATCCCATTTAATTGTACTTGATTGCCTGGCATGTCAAGAATTTAGTTGTTCTTTTCTTTTTGTTTTGGAGTCTAAAATCCCTTTTGCACACAACTTTGGCAGCAGTTTGTTGCACATTGTACACAAGTAAAAAAGCAAAAAATAAAAACGAACATAAACTTTTTTGTTTTTAATTTGAGTCTTATGAAAATAATTTTACCCAACCAGGAAGTATTTAAATTCTTAACATTATTTTATTGGCCCCCTAAGTCATGCTGCTGCATCCAGTTTCACTACAACAAAAAAAAAACAATTATTTAACAACACTGACACAGGAGGTGAACAACTGAAGTTTCATGAAGCAACAACAACAACAACAGCAACAGCATTTAGGAGGGTGGTGTAAACAAAACAAAAAATATAATGATATAAATGAAGTGTGTTTCCTTTCGGATGTTTGAATACACGGCAATTTCTAAGAACTTTCAGGTTCTTTCTCCTTATTTATAAGAAATTATCTTAAAATACTTTCTGATTTAAATATGTATGTACAGATAGTAAGTCTGTTTTTCTAATTTCATTATGATTGTACCCTACACTAGGAGATATGCATCTATGGCAGTTGCATGTTGTATTCGTGCTGTAAACCAGAAAACATTTTAAAACTTTTAATTCATTTTCAGCATGGCATAATAGCCCAGTAGTTGCGTCAACCTAGCAGTCAGATTATAGGGTGCAATAAAACAATTACTCTGTAGTAACATCGTAGTACCTACCTTAATGTAGTCCAATACAAACCAAGCATATCCACTTCGGATGAACAGAGCACTAGTGGAAACATTCACTGTGAAGTACTTAAATTTTATTCAATTGACATAAGTATTGAAAGGAACATAAGTTAGTACTGCATTTCATCTGTATGCTAGCCCAATATTGCTCATGCTAACATAAGTTTAATTAATCTGCTTTCCAGAGTTGGAATCAAAGTCATTGGTAGCGGAGTACCGCAATGGAATTGCCAAAAGTGGATGAATTAAGCTACGAATTGGTTCTTCACTCCCCGTAATCCCTAGGTTAGGTTAGGTAAGGTGTAGGATCCACTTTAATCCAGCAATTACAATCAATTCTATCCGGGGGTTAAACATTCTCTAGAGACAACCAACCCGAGTCCAAAATAAATCTTGCCATTGCCATTGCATATTTATACTCGAGTGTTCGGTCGAATATGCTGCACCTGCAGAAGTCATTTGCTGGAATACCGAGTATTAATGAAAAACTACTAAAAGGACAGTGGTCCTTGAGAACAGCTTTTGTGTGATAGGTGGCCATGGCATTTTATGATAAAGCTGAATCATGGCCCTATGCTCCCTAGAGGAGTAAAAGGAACATATATGAATCAGTTCTCTTGTTATATGTACGTGTCCAACAAGATTACTGCCAACGAGATTGAACTTCCCTTCAATAAGCTCGAATATCATCCAAGTTTAGAAGTCGCTGTAGTCTAGTAGGTAGTGTGTTAGCTTACTAGATATAAGGCCTCGGTTCAAAGACCAGCTCAGACATCTCGAACATAACGAAATATGAAAAAGTATCTCTTCGGCGACAACCTCTCAGCAGATTTCTGGCAAAAACTCTGATAATGAAGAAAATCGACATGAAATGTAGCTCAAAAATCTGTCGTTCGGAGTCGACTTTAAACTGTAGGTTTAGACAACATAAATGGTGTGAGAAGCTAGGTTGTAATCCTGACTGAAAGGTTTTAATGACCAATTATGTATGTATGTATGTATGTATCATCCAAGTTTTCTAAAGCAATCGAATTACTTATGACCCACAATATGTCGCAAATTGGAAGCGCTGTACTGGCTCAGGCCAGCTCATTAGCAATGCAATTCCTAACGATGTCCCTATGACCCTGAACCCATGTAAGAGTTGCTTTTCGAAGATCCGAAATTTCCCAGAGAATTCCTTGGCATTATGAAACTAAGTTCGTTGGGAACTTTATAGCAGTCCAAGTAAATTAAGAGAATTCGGGGAAAATTTCATGGCTCAACAAGTATTGTGCCACTTTCAAAAGTGCCGTGACCTCCACCTGGAAAACCTTGTAGTGGTCTGGTTAAGATTCGAATGAAACTGCCATGCAGCAACGACGTTACAAACGATGTTATAGGTCATCACCTAGTTGGTGCAACTAACAAAATTGTTTGCCACTATCTTTTCCCTGTTATTATTCATTTGGATTATTGTGTGTTTCTCTTATTTCCAAGGAAAAAAAGGAAATGTTTTCAGTTTGAATTTGAGTTTTTGCTTTTCACTTCTCTTCATCTTCTTTTTCCAATTATTAAGTTATTTTGTTTTGCCAAGTTAGTGTTGAATAAAACCACCTGTTTTGTATAGGATTTCTTGTAGAGAATAATTAGTTGATTGTTTTAATTAAAATTTATTTGAATCTATTAAAATGTTTCTCTTCACATTCCTAACGAAATGGAAAAGAGTGTTGGAATTTGAAAGTGAGTTTGAATTTGAAGAAATCTCTTGCTGGGGCAAAATATTTTATAAGAAAAAAAATATAAAGAAAAAAGCATATACCATCAAAAGATGTACACATAAGAGAGAGATAAGAGATACAAAAGACAGAATATAGTAATACTATCTGAGAGTCAGTATGCCATTCTAGTGTTCAGTACTTAGGAGGTGTAACCGAAGATGGTGTGGGACTATTTGAAGAGGCTTAATAAGCTAGGCATACAGAATAAGATTATCCTTTGCTGGGTGCCAGTTCATGCGAAAATTCCCGGTAATAAGCAAACAGATGAGCTTCCATGCCTTTGATGGGGTCATAAGCCATCGATAGAGTGGGGGAGAATGTTTTGGAAAGCAAAGTACAAAGGAAATCAATTACAATAAAAGAAGATTTCAGTCATGACCCAGATTATCAATAAATATCCTCAGAATCTTGCTATTGCAGCCATCTTTATACTCGAAAGTTTGGTCGAAGATGTCCGAAAACCAAGGTGCAAACATAACAGGAGCAGGGCACTGACACACGAAGTGCAAGATAGTCTTTTCCCCCTCTAGAAACCCACAGTTCCTGTAGAAGTTATTTGCCGGAATGACGAGTATTCCTGAATAACTACCAGAAGGACAGTGGCCCATAAGAATCGCTACTGTATGATGGATGGCCATGCCATTTTATGACACAACTGAGTCAGTTCTCTTCTTATCGGTACGTGTCCAATAGAGTCTAGCAATATTGCATGTAACCTCTGCTGCCAACGAGTTTGAGCTTTCCTGTGGATATCATTCAAGTTTAGAAATCGGTGTAGTGTACGTCTAGATAGTGTTTTGGCTTATTAGATCTGAGACCACGGTTCAAACCCCACGTCAGATATCTCCAGCAAAACGAAATCTGAAAAAGTATTTCTTCGGCGACTTCCTTTCAGCAAATTTCTGGTAAAAACTTTGAAAGCAATTAAAATTGCCATGAAATGTCGGACTTTAAACTGAAGATGCCGCCACTCATGTACACAATTAACCGACACAACGTAAGTGTTGCGAGAGGTCGTAATCTTGACTGAAGCGATGTTAGGACCAAATTTGTATGTATGTGTTGTAAACTCACGGCACACTTATTATGAATGGTGGTTGTCTCGAGTCTGACATGTTGATTCTGTAACGATGAGAATTAATCCTTGCATCACATTCATGCAATCTATGAGGCATTAATGGATCCCAGAAAAAGGGTACAGACAAGGTTCTAGGTAGAGAATTTACACTGTTTACACTGTGCAGCTTCCAGAAGTTTTAAAGGGCAATAGGCTTGGAGGATATCCTGTAAAATTTGAGGGGAATATAAAACACCTTTCACCATGATTGGCTGCCTTATAAGTTCCGATGTCATATGACAGGGTATGCTTTTTTATTCGTTCACTACAAACTATTGATTGACATGCTACATTTAGTGTGTATATTATACGTTAATTCTTACAAACTTAAAGATGGGTTCGTCAAAGCATAAAAGCGTACGTTATTCCTCTCTTTTGAAATTTTTTAATATCCTTAAAGAGCCTTTACAGTATTATGTGATGAACATGTTCCATAACATTTCGATTTTAAAATGACCACAAAATATATTTTTGTTTAATGAATGTTTAAATATTTTCCACAGATAAAGAAACCAAAAAAATCTATATTTTGCTGAAGGACTGTCATAATGTTGATCCCTTTTTCGAGAAATTGAAAAGAAAATCCATAAAAAACATCCACAAGCAGCAGTAACCAACAGAAAGGAATAAATGAGCGAAAGGACAAACGAATGAAATGAAATGAAAAAATATGTCTTTTAATAAGCAGGCTTAAAGAGATAATAACTGTCAAGTAAGAATAAAAAAAAAGAGAAAAACAAGGAAAATAAAGGAAAAGAAAAGGAAAATTATTTATTTATTAAAAAGGACACAATAGCCTTGAAATATTCATTTACAGAAATATGAACACACACATACACACTACATACATACATATATACGCACATTTATTTGACGCTAATTTAATTGAATTAAAATGAAACTAAAGATGGCGTAGAAGAAGTAGAAAGTGGAGAGTGATAGAATGTTTCTATTCTTCAATATTCATTTTATTTTTTTTTTATTTTGCCTGTGGTCCACCAAAGGGACAGTCTATTGTTTTGTTTTGTTTTGTTTTGTTTCATTTTTCCCCACTGGGGAGGGAGCATTAGCTGATGGTGATGCTGATGCTGATGATATTTAAGTGGCCTCATTAAGCAAATTATTAATTTTGTGTGAAAAATTAAATTAAGAAGGAATCGCTTTTTTGCCTAACCGCAGCTTCTCATAAATTGTTATCTCTTTAAATCCATTATAATTAATTAAAATAAAGTGTTGAACTTATGCTGGTAAAATAATTAATGGAATAATAAAAAGGAAGAGAATAAAAATTATTTTTTGTAAATGTATGGTATGTCGAATGTTATACGTGTGTATGTACATGAAAGTGCTTTGTGGCGTATAAGTGCATGTAAGAAAAAACTGTTTTACTTATACGTTGCGTATGTTATATTTAAAAATTTTAACCGGTATGGAAAACATATTTAAAAAAAAATAAAAAAATAAATTAAATAAATAAAAGAACAATAAAAAACATAAAAAATAGAAAATTTAATGACAAATATTTTAATTAAAAATTAATTAGAGAGTATATGTATAAGCACAAACGAGTCAATAAAACAACGGTGAAAAATTATGTTAAAGTTAATAAAAATTCTTTACTTTACGTAGAAAATTTAAAAAAAAATTTGTAGAAAATAGAAAAAAGATAGAAAAGTAGGATGAAATAGAAAACCATTATAGATATATTCTGTCTTAATAATGGATAGTTCAATCAAAACATACATACACGCATACATAATTGGTCATTCCAATACTTCAATTAGGATTGCAACCTAGTTACTATATTGTGTGCGTTAATTTTATACACGAGTGGCGGGATGTGCAGTTTTAAAGTCGATTCTGAACTATAGATTTTAGTGTAACTTTTCATGGCAATACTATTTACTCTTAGAGAGTTATTGAGAGAAATATGTTGAGATGAAGTCATCGTAGAAATATTTGTTCATATTTCGTTTTGTTTGAAATATCTGAGGTGGGGTTTTAACCGCGGCCTCCGGTCCAATAAGTTAACAACTGGCGATATAAATTTCGATCGGTGGTATTCCTTTATACAATGATTCATATTTGTAATGATTCTGAGACGTATTTGAGGTTCAATGTCGTTAAGATGCGGCATGATCTCATACTTTAGCCCTTAAAATGTTCCTGTGTTATTGAAGGATACATTTTCTTCTAAATGTACACAAATGATAAAGTCCAACGGTGGCAAATCAAATGATAGTGGCATTCATTTAATATTGCCACGACATTGAATAACATAGCCAATGAACTTATCATTCGAAAGAGTCATTGCTTTATTGGCCAAGTGGCATGTGGCATCATCCCGAAGAAACCACATGTTTCTGCCCACAAGAAGTTCATTATCATCTGTCTATAGCGAACACTATTCACGGTAACATTATGGCCGAACTCATTTTGGAGAAAAGACGTCCCATGATACCGCCAAACCATTAACCGCACCAAACTGTTACTCTCTGTGTACGAATATATCAGCTTTCCAACAAACACTTGTGGATTCTTATTATTTGCGGCAATTGTGTTTGTTAACGAATCCACTGAGGTGAAAATGTGCCTCGTCGCTGATGATAATTTTCTTTCTAAAGTCACAATTCATCTCTGTCTGTTCGACAAACCATTCGCAGTATTGACAATGCTTGAAATACGCTTCAGCCATCTTGTAACTTCAAATTTTTATTCAAAACTCACACCAGTGGTGGACTTAAGGTTGAATTCTCCTTTGCCATAATATCGCAAACAACATCAAAGTTTTTACATTGCCTACAGGTCGAAAACGAAATTTGTGTACAATTCTGTCGATTGTGAACATATTTGGTCGATTATAGGTTAGATTAGGTTAGTGTGGTAGCTTCATACCAGAAGATCACTTGAGCACGCATAGCGGCCCGTTGTGACGCTACGGGTAAAGGCAGTTCCTGTACTGACCAAGTTCCCCCGAATCCAGGAGGGAGAGGTCGGTCAGCGCAAGATCGATTATGCTAACCAAAAAATCAGGAAGTGCACAAAATGTATTTTGATTTGAAACCCTATCTTTGTAAAAGGCTTCAAATATCTTAACGCACTCCGCTGTTGTGAACCTCTCCATGGTTGAATTCTTCTTCTTTCACTTAAGCAAATAAATATCAAATTAAGCTTGTTAAAAAGCATGACATTAAGATCTGATTAACATTTAACGTCGTGCTTTATGGTTATATCACGATTTATTACATGATCTAATGGTTTAAGAAATAAATCTATTTTGTTCTGTGAATCACAGTGAATCACAAATTGAAATTCGGCACTCAGAATTTTGCACTGTGTATTCATGTATACTCATGTATTTCAACTATCGGTAGATTTCATCTACTTTTGAATTATTGGCGAGATTATTATTACAAGTTCGAAAGAGACAAATCACTGAGGCTGTAATTTTTTAACAATATTATCTACGTAAACTTCAGCTCTGTTTTTAGTAGACTACGAAGCACTACTTACTACTACTACTACTACTACTACTTACTACTACTACTACTCATACTTACTACTACTACTACTTCTACTTACTACTGCTACTACTACTACTTACTATTTCATTTACTTACAGAATTTTTGCTAGGAGATTGCTGAGAGGAAATTGCCGAAATATTTTCCATATTTCGTTTCGATCGAGAGCCTGGGGTTTGACCCAGAGGCACTCGTCTAATAGCCAACACACTATCTACTAGACTACGGCGACCTCAACTTACATACATACATAATTGGCCATTACCACCCTTTAGTCAGGCAGTGTACTTTAATATTTTATGCATGAGTGGCAGGACCTACAGTTTAAAGACGACTCCGAACGACAGTTTTTTTGTAGAAACTTTTCATGACAATTTCATTCTTCACTCAGAGTTTTTGCCAGAAATCTACTGAGAGGAAGCCGCCGAACAAATATGTTTTCATATTTTGGCCTTACGTCCAATAAGCCATTACACTACCCGCTAGACCACAGCGACTTAATACGGCGACCTCAACTTATCTTTACTAAATTATTTTCCAGCTGCTGTATTCGAATCTGAAGTTCTGTGGATTGTAGCCAATACACCAATGGCTTAGACATCACGCTACTTCTGAAACATTTTGATAAATTTATTTGGTTTTGTTATGTTTTTTATTTTCTTTTGATTCTTACAAAAACTAATATTTTTTAATGATGATTTTATGGAATTTATTATATATGGAGACACGTTTATACATTTCAAAAAATCATTCAAAATTGTTTTCATTAATTCAACTAAAGACAACAAATATTGTTTATAATGCCGCCACCTTGGGGAATAATTATATTAAAACCATCAAATTGTATAATTAATCCGATTAAAAACCAATATTAGAAACACAATTATTTAATCGGATAATGAAATTATTTTAATTGTAACAATACAGCTTTATAGGTTTCTGCTGGCGTAATTAAACAACGTTTACTTTGATTATATACGTACATTTTTACTGTATATGTATAACCATTTGTTACTAATAATTTTAATTAATTAAAATTTTAATAGTTTATTAGAAAATAAAATCAATAATTAAGTTTTTCATTAAAATCATTAAAATTTTTCACTTTAACTTCTTCACGTTTTTATCAACACTACAGTACAGGTAAATATGCAAATACGGTTGCCATTAACAACCCCCAATTAATAAGATTGTATTCATATTCTCACAATTTCTTCAGTTAATTAAACCTTAAATTGTATGCAATGTTCTAGTAATGAACATCCTTTTTTTCTATTTTCTTTCTTCTCTATTTTCAAAGTTATTTTCCACGCTTTTCTTTTAATTGGTTCAACAGATGCCAATGTTGAAATATTATTCTCTGCTTTATTTTCACTTCGTTATCCTTCATGAAGGTGTCATAATATTCACAAGTTTTTCTTCTTTTTTGTATTTTCAAAGCAAAAGAAACAAAAAGAAACTAGAAAACGCAAATTTAAAATTTGTGCAACAACTGAGACAGACAGACAAGTGGTGTGAAGGAGGTTTAAAGCAGTTTGACACAGAAACTGCAACAGCACGAAGTGAAAAAAGAAAGGAAAGGAAATTGAAAACTTATCTCGTAGGGAAGGAAGGTGGAACCTTAGAAAATGCAATAAAATAGGAAATAAAAATAGCAAAAAACGGTACAAATGAATTATAAAAAAAAAGAAAAAACATACATGAACTCACATGCTCGTTGGGTGCTTCATAATATGCTTACTACCTGGTGATTTGCAGTCATAGTTATTAAAGCCTGCACAGTATGTACATATATGTGAATAAAATGTTAAGGTATTTGAGTGAAAGTAAAAGCATTCATACATAATAGTAATACAATAAATTTGTATGCATATGTATTGTAGGTTTATGTTTGAAAGAGTTACTGGTTGAATGGTTCATTTTATTGACTAGCAACCCCATTCATTAAAGATCATATAAGTATAAGTCATGCTTATTCCGAGAAATAAGCTTTCGATTCCTTATATTTGTTATCATCAACAAAGAATTTCAGATGATGATCAGTTAGACCCACCTTTCAGAAGTAAGTAGCACTTACTGAGACTACGACCAGCTACAGTAAACCATTCACTCGCTTAGCTGAACATGACGTCTCGAACAAAACGAAATATACACGCTTCTGGCAAACACTCTAAGGGCCATTATTACAACTCACCGTTAACTAAAGGAAGGATTTTAACGGGCAGATAAATTGTTTTTCATTATTACAAGTGGACAATATGGTAGAAGTGAGCGTTAAGCTAAATGAAGTATCATCCTACCGGTAACTTTTAAAGTTAAGTTTATGTTTGAACTTGCCATATTATATTATATTTTCAATATGGCAACTTCAAATATAAACAAAATGAGCATGTACAACAAAAAACGAAGCCCCTCGTTGCCACTGCGTTTAAACAAAACTTGTTTATTTGAGCAGTGTTATCGACATTGCCCCGCACTGCCATATTTTTGAAAAAGTTAACTTTATTTTATAATTAGGGTGTAATAACGAAAAGAAGTTAAAGTTGACTTTAAAGTTCATATTAGCTAAAGTTAGCTTTAATGTTAAAGGTGACCTTAAAGTTCACTTTAGCTAAAGTTACCTTTAACTAAATCCAACTTTAATGGGAAGTTGTAATAATGGCCCGAAGAGTAAACAAAACAAAAAAAAAACGAAATGTTTCCTAAATCTGACGTTCAGGAGCAACTTAAAGACCAATTCAGTTTATTAGTTTACCGGAAATTATAGACAGACTACACCTATTATAGAAAACCCTATAATATAAAATATACTCTTGTAAGTGTCTGTAAAAAGATTACTAAACTTATTTTATACTTACTCACACTCACACATACAGATACAAGCTTAGCATAGACACATACTTATGACCGAAGAGGCAAAGACACAGGCTCAGAGACATACACAGTCATACTCAAGTATCAAGTGAGAAGGATACAAACAAATATACATGAATATATGTATTCATGTGGCATGAGAACTGTGTAAGAACTGTGTAGAACATGCATGTTGTGGTATCACATTTGGTTGCATTTATATTTAGTCTTTCATATGGTTAACTGCTGTTACAAAGTATTCCACATTTTTACGCTACATTAGCAGAGCTACAGGCAGTTCAATATTTGCGGCAATGTTTGTAACATTTTATAGAAAAACATTCATTTAAAGGGATCTACTGGAAATCAGTTTTGGAGGCGACTTTCTTAGATAGAATAGGTGAATAATGTTTAGAGACTTAACTCTGAAAACAAATCTAATCAGTAGCAAGCCAGCGCAGCTGTTATATGTTAATGCCCTGTACAACGACCAGATCGTTTTTGACGTCATACAGATTATTGTTGGATTGCATGTGGAAAACGTCGCCAACCCATACTGGACCAAAGATGTCGAGTAAAACTCTTCTCCCGAACACTCTTAAGAATGCTGCATTGGAACTTAATAGCGTTTATGATTCTCAGCCATAGAGTGTTAGTTTCGTAGTACGAGAGATGGTTGTGCTACTCAATTACCTATGGAGACCATAGAAGCAGCTATTAGCAATATCTCCAAAACTGACACTTATCAGATCTGAAACCGCACTGATAAGTATTTCAGTATTCTGATGAGTGGTTTCATTCGTTCACAGCATACGCTCGTAAGATCCTGGCATGCGATAGGAAGAAGGCTTATGTCCCTTGTGTTGGCACATATAATGGGGTCTTCCTATCGGCTCATCTCTTCCTGAACAATACAGCGGGCAGGCAGCTTTATAGTTTTTAAGCCACATAACCACATAACTTTAACCTCTTTATGGTTCGACGGCGGAATAATATCACCAGTTACATGATAAGAAGGTCATAAACAGGATCCTGTCACAGGGCGAAGAACTCATTCATTCTATATTACTACGTAAACGATTACAAATTTGTTTCACACACTTTTTTCTTAATTTTCACCACTTTTCCCAATTAAAAGTATCCAGAGTAATTGTCTCAAGTGGAAGAATAAGTGGAAGTCGCCGTAGTCTAGTAGGTAATGTGTTGGCTTATTAGGCCACGGTTCAAAACCCAGGTCAGACATCCCCAACAAAGTGAATAATGAAAAAAGATTTCTTCGGCGACTTCCTATCAGCAGATTTCTGGCAAAAACTCTGAATGTGAAATAAAATTGCAATGAAAAGTTTCTCAAACAAATCTGTCGATCGAAGTCGACTTTAAATTGCAGGTCTCGTCACTCATGCATAAATTACCACACACAACATAAGTGGAATGAAAAGCTAGGTCGTAATCCTGACTGAATGGTTGTAATGCAACTACATATCTATGAATGTTACATGAAAAGAAGATAATAAATAGGGTTCTGTCACGGGATGAAGAACTCATTGGTTCTTTAATACCACGATAGGGATTGTAAACTTGTTTTGAAAATTTTTTCGTAATTTTTTACCACTTTTAGCAATTAACAGAAACGAGAGCATAATTGTCTCAAGTAGAAGGCAAACTTGAAACTCGAATCCAAAACTCAATCGAAACTAACGAGAACAGAACCCAAATTAATCAGCTTTTAGGCTTCTCTTCCATTAGTACTTCTTTCCAATATGCACCATACCAACATTATGCAAATTTCCTATGTTATTCTCAATCTATTTACCACGATGATGATGATGTTTTTCCTAAGCCACGAGTATCATTCATGTTGCACCTTCAGCCGTGAGATCATATATTTGATTTCCATTAATGTGGTGCACCAGGCAGTAACCTGTGAGCTGCTATCACGTAGGATATCTAAATTACCGACTATTTGTCACTCGTTATTTCATATTCCTTTCATTCATTTGTATTCATTTAATAACACACTACACACTCGTAAAAATAATCCTCCTGCACTAATACAACAACATGTGATGGTTGTACCACTGCTTGCAGGTTGTTATTGCGGCACATTGAACGCAAAGAGAAAGATATAAAAAATGAATGAGAAATAAAATTTATAGAAACACTGAATACGACTCGTCATGCCATATGAGATTGCAAACAAATAGATTTGCTACATATTTGTATATGGGTATGTATGTATATATGTATGAGTATATGTGTTTGTGTATGGCAAACAAACAAGAATAAATGAAATAAAATGTATTTTCATACATCCATTTTTGCATTCATTTCAAGTTACGCTCTCTCTCTCTGTGTGTGTGTCTGTTTCTGGGGTATTGCAGTCTACGGGTGCATAAAGCATGGCTTAAAAACTGTGTGATGCACTACAAAACTAAACTCGAAGTATCTATGCTTGGCTGTATGGCTGGTATAGCTGGTATGGCTGTATGATTTTTTTTTCCACCACACTCAGACACTCAATCTTATAAAAAGATTTCGAAATAAAATTGAGCGCAACCAAAATAAGTGTTTGCATTTCTCTAGCTTTTGTTATTGTCGTCATCGTCGTCTTTGTTGTTGTTGTTAGTATTGTTGTTGTTATTTTATACTAGACTTTAGAATTTGTATTCATTTTTGTATTATTTTTGCCATACATTTGCTTGTTGTTTCCATTTTTTTTTGTTTTTTTGTATTCTTTATTTAGATTTTTGTTTCGGAAAATCTTAGAAAAGATTTCTTTTTTGGTTCATACAAAATGCCGTCACATCATTTTTATAGAGAGAAAGAGAAATTTTAATACATTTTTTCTCTCTCTTTCTGTTTCTATTTCTTTGTTTGGCTACATACATACTAACGTTTCTTTTTTTTATAAATTTTATATTTTCTCTCTCTTTTTTTTCTTTTTTCTTTGTATATGTATTCATGTTTGTATTTGTATTTGTAGTCGTTTATTTGTAGACTTAAATGTTTAGATTAGTTTGCGATAAGAGTAATTTCGTTTACATTCACTTTGCTTTGAAGATCTATGGTTGTTGGTCGCATTAAGATAAACTCTGTAAATAAATTTCAACTTATCAAAGATGACATTTTCCTCAGTCGGTAGATGATGCTCGTATTCTTTATTTTAAATTGCATAAAATGAAATGAAAATAAAAACATACAAATAAATATAAAAAAGGAAGCCAATTTGAAAAGAATGAAAAGAATAAATTTGTACATATTTTAATTAGAATTTGTTTTTGTAATTTAGACATTCTTACTTTGTAATAAAATTAATAAAATTGGTTTACAATTTTTATATAAAGATAAC
Organism: Sarcophaga rosellei; assembly: GCA_930367235.1. Classification (NCBI taxonomy): domain Eukaryota; kingdom Metazoa; phylum Arthropoda; class Insecta; order Diptera; family Sarcophagidae; genus Sarcophaga; species Sarcophaga rosellei. The sequence continues at coordinate 82,457,523 of OV884018.1, forward strand.
AAATACCTTTACTGGGCTTTTGTTTAGAACTCAGCTAAAAAATCTTTTTAGACGGATTACGAAACAAATCAAATCATTTATTGCATTATATTTCACAGCTTCTAATGGGCCTTATATTTGCGATCTTTCAAATCAGAACTAATTCGCATGGCTCAGAGCCATAAAGAAGCACGTGGAGGATGAGCTCTTGTAAAGTATTTTGTTACTACTGTTTTGATAAATACTCTCCGCAGTTTTTTCTCTACCTGGTTCCTGATCACAGACATATCCTGGTCACAGTGTTTGGCCGACGAACTTATATCCTCACATCGAATACCAATTAAAATATGTACTATGTTCAGTAGAATTTTTGCTTCATTGCATATTTACTTCCTTTCATGGATCTTTGTTAATTGGTAGACATATGGAGAAATTTCGCAGCATGGAAATGACTTCTGCTGAGGTTTCAGATTGCGATAAATGCAAATGTGTTTCATTCCGCTTATCTTTAAATCGAATTATTGCCTTCCAGGCCAATTGGGAATTTTTAGGGAGTCAATAAAAAGTCTCGATTTAGCTTTGTTAGATAGGACTTTACAGATAAATCCAGGCAGCGCTTTATGTGACATCACCAAGAGACGCTAAGGAAGCCAAACTGGCATTGATTTCAACAAAGCTTTCATTAGCATCTATTCTCTTATAACCATATAAGACTCTCCATGCTCGTCTACAAAATTTTGATTGTTGATCGTTCTTCATTATCAACTGCAAAGAGAGTAGTCTCAAGTATTCTTATATTTTCATGTTATGTTTTGCTTTGCCACTCAAATTAATAGACTCCATATGGATTTTCTTCACCTATTCTACATCGTATACAGCTGCACGTCTTCTTACTGTTTTTCTGTCACAAATACAGCCATGTATTTGCTAGGTTAGGTTAGCGGGCAGCTTGCCGCTCACAGAATAGATCATTCGGTGGCCATATTGTGTTACCTAGTGTATTTGTTATATAGGAGGTATTTCAAAAAGTCTAATGGGGTCAATTCGCCACATATCAGTGGCTAGTTCTCATTACTTCCACGTGCCATGAACTGTGTCTCACATAGTGATGTCCTCTTGGTATAACATTACGTTGGTGTCTAGATCATTCAATTCAGAGCAAAAGAAGTTTGTAATCAGAGCAATAGAAGTTTGTTAGTGATGGCTTGGCCATCTTTCTCAAAGAAATATGGACCGATGGTGCCCCAGCTGGTCATTATTTACTGTCACACGTCGAAGGACCTTGCTGGAATTTTTTTCCAGAATCCGTGATATATATTGTTACTTTTATCCCTGTTAAGTATTTGTCAACTTCTGAAACCTTACTGCTGAGTTATTATTGTAATTATTGTTCTTTTTTCTCTTACTACATTTCGGGGTCACTTTATCTTGTCCAATTCCATCTGAGCAGTTTTGAATTTATTCTATCAGACAGCCAAGCCATAAGTCACTCTTGGTCTGACTAGCATTGGTCTAATTACTGAGATGCATCTCCAGCATTGCCCTGTAAGATGAATTCGCTTAGATGCATTCTATATGAGAATCCCTCCCTATTCAATTTATTATTATTTATTATTCCTGGGTTTCTGGCCTCCAACTCCTATAATAGTATCTCTACCAGGAGTCAAATATTCTTCCATTTAAGAAGTTTTCCTTTTTTTGTAAATAGTACCATTGCGGTTTTGACTGGGTTAATTCTCAGGTCATTGTCACGCAGTAACGACAATCTCGTGACTTTTTGCATGGTGTCAGATTTAGCCATCAAAACTAAATCACGTTCATACCTTAACTGTCAATGCCAGCTTCAGATAGTTTTCTAATTAGTTTAACTACAACCATGTTCCACATTATTGGTGAAAGTACAACACCCTGTGAGTATCTCCTAGTTATGATGTATACCTAAATACTTTACTTTATTGGTTACTATGGTATCCTCTAGTTTGGATTTCGATCTGGTTACTTACACTCCACTAATATTGTGTGAGTAAATTTCATCTTCAGTTTAACGTTGAAACCGAACAACAGATTTGTGCAGCTTTTCCTGGTCAATTCGTTTACATTCAGAGCTGTTGCCAGAATATGGTTGTAAAGGGATTGCGATGTAAGATCTGAGTTTTAAGCTCGAGAGTACTGGAATAGTAAGTTGGCGCACAACTCACAAGACTACAGCCCCACTTCACTTCAATATAATACTACATAGAGATTGTGTAATATTGTGGTTGGAATTTCTGATACAATATGACAAGGATTATTCATCGAAATCAATCTTATTTCAACGAGCTTACAATGATTCTTTTGTATGATCATTTAAATGATTTATTTTCGGTTACGGCTTCCTTACATCACATAAACATTATGAGCATTATTATTGATGACTTTACGAAAAGTTCATGAGTTCCAGAGCAATTTGCTTTCGATCAAAATTAAGCAGTTGTCGGACAAATTATCTTAGCACCCACAGGATAACATAACATAACTGGTGGATTCCACAAAAATTTTAAAATATTTGCCAAACCAGTTGTCTACATCATCAGTAATTTTGCTAGATAATCTAAATAAAGTGGAATTAATAAAACTTGGGAATTGACCAGACTCCCGATATTGTTACTTTTGCCCCTAAATAATATGGTAACCTATATAAACAACTACAAATGCACTAAATATCCCATATAAATGTTTGTGTTTATAAGTATGTATGGCGCTTTAGACAATATTTTTACATGCATATGCATACCATAAAATCATAGACACTATAATGCTATGATGCCAGGTTTGTTGTCTGTGTTTTAGTTGCTGTTGTTGTATTTTATTATAATATTTTCACTATAAATTTCAATTCATTCAACAAGCTTCTAGAGTATTTAGGGAACAAAAAATCCTATAAAGAAATTGCTGTGTAGTAAAACTAGGGAGCTTTGTATCTCTTACAAACCTGTATGAACTAAACACATGAATGTGTATGTATTTAAACTAAATATATGCATGTGTTTGTAAATTGTAATATATTTGTATATTCCCTAAAGATGCTCTAATACATAAACAGATTTTTTTTATAGATCCACACAGGCAGACTTACATATATTCCTTTATGTGTAGGTATGTTATATATACTCCACATACATATATATGTCTGTACGTATGTTAGTCTGTATAAAATATTGTACAATATATTTTTCCTTGTATAATAATTTGGCTTAGTTCTATGTTTCTGTGGATTTAGGTTAACTTCAAAGTGTTATAGATTATGAATAATTTAAAAAGGGGTTTTACAATGGAAAGTATCTCTCTGCTGGCTTGCACTTGTAATGTGAATATTAAAATTTATATTAGAAAGGCATACATACATACGAGTAAGGTACAGTGAATGGTTGAATACTCAGGTTATTTGGTTAACGAGAATTTTTATTGGATATTTTTCTTATTTTGTTTCACTTTCCTTTCTCTTTCATAAAGGATCAAATAAAAATATTTTCTCTCTTGTCTACGTACATACATACATATGTATAAGAATATTAAAAGTCATTACATATTTGTATTATATTTTTGGCAAGAAACTTTTAATCTTATTTATGAATAAAATATCAGGTTCTTTTTTCTTTAGAGACTCCTTAAGGAATTTGCTTCAATGCTTTGATGATTCCTAAAACTCAATACGAATTTTTGTATTTTCATTAAAACCCTCATGAAATAAATATTGATTCTCTGTTCTTAATAATGAAACATTTTTTTTTGGTTGCCAGGAGAACATATTTAAAGGTTGACCAAAGGAGCAGCAACAAATTGGATCTTATTTTGTCTTGTTATGATAAGAAAATCATTAAAAAGAAAAACCTATTTCATGTGATTTATTTTATACTTTTTTTATTCTTTCTAACAACAAAATTCTCAATCAAACAATACTTTAATGAAGACAGAGAGTTGGACATCAGTGCTCATGCATTATTTTCCTGGATCAAGATATGTACATCACAACTCGTCAAATCCAAAGGTCTTTAAATAGATGAATTTGTATTCTGCAAATACCTATAGTTGCCGTTCAAATCAAAACGATTTATACTCATAACGCTTTTGAAATTATTATATGATTGATGAAGCTGCCAAAGCCATCAAAAATATATTATGAGTTGTTAAATTACTGGACAAAAGCTCTGTAAAAATTGGATAGGAGGTACAAAAGACAAAAAGACAGGACTTAGTAATACTACCTAACAGTTAGGCCGCCATATGAGCACTAGGCTGTTATGCGATTAAGCCGAAGATATCAAGGGATTGTCTGTGGAAGCTGAATCTGCGAAGTAGGCAAAATAAGTTTATTCTTGGCTGGGTCCCAGTTCAAGAGAGGATTCGAGGCAGTAAACATGCAGGCTATTTTGCGAGAAGCACAACTTACACGTTGTTGATGGGGTTAAAACGATTCAATTGCAGGTATTTGGTTTCATTATCTGTAATCGTTTGACCCGATTTTAACAAATAATAATAATATGGTAGATATGGCTGCAAACCGTATATTGTAACGTTTATAAATTTTGCAAAATATTTATTTATTGAAGATTCAATGATTGCAATTGAAATTAGAATGACCTCTGATCCTTATTTTAAGTAAAAATTCTCTTCAACTGATAACACAATGCTATCAGCTTCATCCACAAGGATCAACTGTTATGATGTTCAATACTAGTGTACTTAGCGCGCCGTTGGTTATTAATCACAATCACGTTTTTCTTAAACTAAAACATAACATAACAAAGCATTACGTGAACGTCAGATGATTTAGTTGGCCAAACGCGATTCACGAACTATTTTCTCATAGGGGTCTTTTCTAGTTTTCATTGGTTGAGAAGTTTCAAGACAAAAATGCCGTTATTTAATATATATAATCAAAATCGAAACCGATATTAAACGTATCTCGGCTGCAATTTGTGTGTTACTCGCTTTTTCGATAATGGACGTGGTTATGGAGTATAGTCAGCCAAATCAGCGTCTTCAAACGTTTTTAGTTAACTTGCAGGATTTTAGTCTCAAGGATGAAAATCATAAATTTTAAATTACCATCCTAGCAAAATCAAAGGAATTCCGTCAGTTTGTGCTTCAATGTGTAATCGCTTTGTTTAAAAAAAAAAATATTATTTTCGGTGACTTTAATTCAGTAGAAAACCATGATAGTAAACATAAATCGCATGAAATGTTTCTCAAATCTATTATTCGGAGTCGATATTAAACTATAGCTTCCACCACTCATCAAAAAAATTTAACACACGCAACGTGGATAGTGTGAGAAGCTGCAAACTAGAATTGCAATGGTCAATTAAGTAAGCACTACATACATAATTGGCCATTACAACCATTCAGTTCGGATTGCGGTCTAGCTGCTCAATACGTGGTGTGTGTGTTAATTTTATACGAACGACAGATTTTTGAGAAACCTTTCATGGAAATTTTATTTACTCTCAGAGGTTTTGCCAGAAATCTGCTGGGAGGAAGTCGCCGAAGAAATATATTTTTTCTTCATATTTCGTTTTGATGTCTGACCGGGGATTTGATCAAATTTAAATCTAGTGCAGTATACGGTGATAATTGATTTATATTGGATCAATAATATAAAAAATTTTAACCCTGTACACTATGTAGTCGATTAAAAAGAAGCCAAGCAGAAACCAAACAATATTTCAAAAATTTCTGTGGATCAATCAAACTAATGTATGTAGCGGCAAACAGATTCCAAAAATCTCTTACGCAAAAGTAAAAATTTCTTTTTAATCTTTATAATTTTTAAATGAGAATAATTTCTAATTTAAATTCATTTTCACGCCAGTAGTATTAAATACACCCCGACAAATCTCCAGCTTATGAGACTGTTAAAAATAATTACGAGTAGAACTAATTATCGCTGACGTTTTATTAATTAAAATAGCTTCCTGTTAATTACATTCATTAACTCAACTACTACGCCTAACAAAAGCATGTAAACTTTAAGCCATAAACTCTATAAGTTTGAGATTTTCACAAATTTAAAGTGTAAAGAGCTTTTCAAACAAATGCCGCGTATAAGTTGTTATAGTTGTGCCTCAATCTACACACATGTATTAAGAGAAACATTTTAACGTTTAACATTAAGTTGTGTATGCTCACAGGGTATGCAATCTTAATCCTTGGCTGTGTTTATGTATGTATGTATAGGTATCAGATTGAGAATTTTTTTGTTGTTTTTGTTTTAATTTAAGGAATTACACAAGTTAATTTGACTTGATCGCAATTGTTAGACGAACCGTACACAGGCTTAAATAGCAACGGTGTGCGTATAAATCCCTAACAAAAACACGTTACAGTATCAAATCACTTGTAACGTGAGCGAGTGAAGGTAGACTTGGATGTGGATTCTACAGCTGGATATACAGCTGGATATAAAAAATGCACAATGGACAGACATACAAATATTCCCGGAGTGTAAGTGTTGCAAGTTCCAATCAAATAATATGGGGAATTCATTTGGCACGAGTGTTGGGTAGCAATTATTCTACAAATTCATTTAAGCAATGTAGATGGTTTGCCAGGCAGCCAGTCTGCAATACAATAATGTTTCATGTTCGAAAGGGAAAGCAGCATTAAGTATGCATATATGTATTCGTACTCCCTCTCTCTCTCAGTTTGGTATTTAAATCCAAAATGCAATTTAGAAAGCAATTTCATGTTATGAATGACTCAAATGTAACAGTGACAACAACTGGTAACTGGATTAATAGTTAAAGTCTCTATGGCAATCTACTAGCCACCCCTTCTTGTCCTCCCCCCTGGCCACTTCAGCTTATACATACATATGTACAATATTTTACATTCTTACAACACATTCATAGTAAATACCAAACCATAGTTGTATACGAAATATACACTACGTATGGTAAAGCATTCAATTGTTGACACAGAGAGAGAGAAAGCGAGGGAGAGAGTCGTTTACAAAATATCCAAGTATGTTTACAATTATTTGTAAATCGATTCTATGTGAACAGTTTTCAGTTTTCTATACAATGAAATGAAATTAAAAACCTTATTAATATGAAGTGGAGAGGGGGTGTACACAAATTATAATTATTTTGTTCTTCTTATTACCATTGCCAAGAAAAGGGAAATCAAAATATTGAATTTCTAAGAGAAAAAATATGGAAAAACACAATTTTCTGTTATTATATGGTAAGCTTACCATTTTAATAATCTCATGTTTGTTTGTTTTTCTTTTTTTACAATTAAATTGAATTTTTGTCGAAATTGTAATCAAATCGAAATTGTAATCAAACAGAGATGGTTGTTAAATTCATCATCAGGAAACCAAGGACATCATCATCATTATAATCCATTATGTTGGTGTAAGTAAAAGTTTGAATTCATAGGAATGAATTTAATTCAATTTATTTCAATAATGAAGATATTGAAGGAATTAATTTCTAGTTTGGTCGTGATTTAATCTAAGGAAACCGTGTCTGTTGGTAACTCAAAATCATATGCACTCCTAAATATAGTTGAGATAAAGCCTATAAAACTACAAAAAGTTTCCATTATCACAGCACCACACCCTAAGAATGAGGTGCTTTACTGCGTATGTGGAAGGACAACAGAGTAGTCTTCATAGCTAAGGCAGGTTTCCACAAGAGTTCAGACCAGTAATTCTATCATCATATAGTCGCCGTAGTCTAGTATGTAGTGTATTGGCTTATTAGACAAGAGCCCCCTTGGTTCACCCCTGGCTCAGATATCTCATACAGAACGAAATATGAAAAAATATTTATTTTGGTCACTTCCTCTCAGAAGACTTCTAGCAAAAATCTGTTGTTCGGAATTGATATTAAACAGTAAATCCCACCACTCATGGACAAAATTAACACGCACAACATGGTGGTGTGCGTAGCTTGGTTGTGATACTGACAAAAGGGTCGCTGTAGTAGGTAGTATGTTCGCTTATTAGACGTAGAGCCCGGGTTCGAGCCCCAGGCCAGACATCAAAACGAAATATGAAAAAAAAATATTTCTTCGATACTCTGAGAGTAAATAAACCTGCCATGAAAAAGTTTCTCAAAAACCTGTCGTTCGGAGTCGACATTAAACTGTAGGTCCCGTTGCTCATGTATAACATTAAGGCACACAACAGGAGTGGTGTGAGAAGCTAAGCCGTAATCCTGACTGAGGGGTTGTAATGGCCAATTATGCAATGTATGTATGTATGTAGGACCTAGTAAGGGGAAAACAGCCTTGTTCAGCTTTTGAGAGTGGGCAGTCGCAGTGGTCTAGTAGGTCACACTTCAAACCACAGATCAAACATCTCCAGAACAACGAAAAATGAATAAATATTTCTGTGACGACTTCCACTCAGCAAATTTTCGCCAAAAACTTTGAGGATAAATAAAATTGACATGAAAAGTTGTCTCAAAAAATTTCTATCGTCTGCAGTCGACTTTAAAACGTGCGTGCCGCAGAATATAAACACACACAACATAAGTGGTTTGAGAAGCTGGGACATTATTCTGACTGAAGGATTGTAATAACCAATTACATAACACATACATACATATGTATGCATGTATATTTTATAAACACTTTACTCATTATCCCAACTAATGTTTTTGAATTTAGGTAAGCAAAGCTACAAGCTTTGCAATTTTCCTTCAAAGTACTTTGCAATAGAATGGAAATACCTGCGATCTTTGCAAAACTACAGAGACAAGTGGATGATAGTACCTCATTTGCCTTAAGCGATTGTCTTTATAATATGCGGTGTTCAAACTTAAACCTTAATCTGTTGCCGTTGATCTTCAGTAGTTTACTCTTTTTAAGCCTGCTATTGTTTTTGTGACGGCGGCTTTCTAGCATCTGCGACACTATCTTGAAATTCTCAGTGCGGACAACATGGCTTTACACATTCATTATTCCAATGCCTGGATATAAAAAAAAGAACATAATTTACTTCTCCATTCACTTTCAGAGTAGAGTCTCCTTGAAACCTTTCTCACATCTATTCACAGGCCAGGTCATTTTCAAATATATTCTGTGCTATAACCACTTGGAATACGATGATACTCCCCAATATTCTTTAGAAATGTAATTCAATAATGCGAAATTGTACAGAAACACAGCTTTTGGTGTCGATATAAAATACTTGTTCCCGAATTCCCGACGGAATTTATGGCTCTCTTTTTGGCAAATCAATTGTAAATTTCGAACTTCATTTCGATATTCAAACTTGACCTAGAATATCGCATATCCTATCTCTCAATTCAAGCTTTAAAATATCCTCTTTTAGATTAACCATTTTAACATTATTTCTACTTAAAACAGTATTTATCGCCCTTTTCAACATTCCTGGCACTTCTCATTTTGACATTGAACATAACACTTCTGTTCCAACAAAACGTCATGTTCCTCCGTTGAGCACAAACAATTTGACATGATTAGGCCAAAAACTTTATGCTGTACACAGACTTTTATCAAGTCATTCTCTCTCTCTCTCTGATGTCTTAATTATGCCTCCTGACAATCATTTTCAAATTAAATGTTGGTTGTAAATTTAATTAAAATATTTTGTTGCTCATTTACAAACATATTATGACACAAAATGGAAAATGTTGTTAAATGCAATCATACTGTAGAATCATATTTAAAGGAAATTAGGGAGGCTACTTGGAATATTATGGTATAATGAGGATACATACATATTTTAAGATGTTAATGACGTTTTGGAGTGTGCTAGTAAGGCTACAATTTATTTGTGTTGCCATTTGAATAAAATTACTACATGACTTCAAACTAAAGCATGCAATTAAAATAAATTTATTTACTATCGATTCCACATATGAAATTTTATATAAAATCGTAGAGCACATGGTGGATTTTCGTCTTTACCAGAAAGGCTTTAAGAGATGTCTAGGTTTTTTTTTTTGAGACTCCATGATTGTAGATTCTAATCACCACTGTTTAAGCTTAACTACCTCGATAAGAAATGGTCATTGATCGGTTGAGGTATTGTCATCGTAATACTTCTTAGATAGTAGATTTGTGTACTTAGATTAGTTTACCACAAAATTGCTTTGCTCTTGAAACTCGGCAATATACGTCATTTGGAATCATATATGTATTGTTACGTTTTTACCTATTAAAAACGTTTAAAATATGAGCACGTAGATTGCAAATAAAATAAAAATAAATTTTGTGTTTAGGTTTAATTAAAATTCCTTATCATTTGCACAATTCTGTGTGCCACTGCTAACAACTTGATGTAAACAACAACAATTGACAACGTAGGGTTCATTGGGTTTTTGTTGGCTTGTGTAAATAATAAAGTTTTGGATTTGAGAGGGCGATGTACCTGTCATCCAACTATAATTCACAGGCAACAAATTGTCTCTTCCTTTTTATTTTTTCTCCTTAACCAACAGTTGATTCCAACTAATATACACACAAATTCATTTCTGTTATTCTTGTTACTCACCACGACTAATCTCAGCAAAAATCTAAAGGCAGGCATAACATAATGAGCTTTACAAAGTTTCTGGTAAATCTTGTATACGCTCAATAAATAATTTATTTCTCAACATTAACTTACGAGACGATGTATAGACTTTGTCACAATTACACTCTGACATCACAGGCTTGTACAAATAAATTTCAACATTTCTTAATACAATCTGACATTTTCTGAGAAGAGTGTCATTATGAATGTACATAAATACGTTTGTATTTGCAAATGTAAGTGTATCACCTGGTTTTTACACGTGTATGTCATCAGATTTATAATAAAACCAACCAAAAACAAAAAAAAGGAGAATAAAAGAAATCCTTTGATGCCAAAATATACACTATAATGCCATGATATTCTAACCTATAATCTTGACTAATGATTCTGCCTGAATTAATTTCATTGATGTTAAAAACATAAATCTTAATGTTAAAACAACAGCAACAAAATGTTAACAATCCGAAACAATGACTACAAGAGACAACAGCATAAAATATATTGCTCATACGAAATTTATTTGGGGAGTATTTTGTAGTGAAAAACTTTTATTAATAAAATGACAAACAAAATTGTGTCGTTGAATTGTGTTGTTTTCGTTTTCGGTTTAATTTTTTTATGGATAATAGAGGTGCCACAAGAGCTTAGGGAAAAAGGTTAAATTCATTCACATAAAAAACAGATGAATATCATGTACATATATAAAGAGCAGCCTGAGCATTAGCAAAAAGGAAACCCCAATGATTTATGGATGTCAAAGTTAAAGCCTACGAATAGCAAATGATTTAAACAAGTCTTCCAGCCTTTACTGCTTTCAATTTTTATTACTTATACAATATATTTCTGTGTTAATAGTGTTTGCCAAAACATCACAAAAAGATTAGCAGCAATAGGGTGAAATATTAAGAGGTTGCACCCAAATTTCGTATAACATGACATTGATTTTTGTATATGTATTGTTGGATTTAGAACTCTAAGATTTTCTCTTAACATATCAATCAATTCACTGCTTGGGGACCTAAAAAATCTAACAAAAATCTACAAAAAAATTCAAGTCATCGACTAAAAATTTACTAGTCATCGACCTAAAATACGCACGTCATCGACCAAAAATACACAAGTTATCGACCAAAAATATACAAGTCATCGACCAAAAATACGCAAGGGATGGAGTAAAAATATACAAGTCATCGACCAAAATACCCAAGTCATCGACCAAAAATACGCAAGTCATCGATCAAAAATATACAAGTCATCGAGAAAAAATGCAAGTAATGTACTTAAAAAATGTAAACAATCCTCCTAAAAAATGTAACAAAATAGTTTCCAAAAAAATGCAAGTGATCCACCAAGAAAAATTCAAGTTATCGAAAAAAATGCAGGTCATCGGCAAAAAAAAATTATAGACATATACAAAAGAAAATTAGGTTTTATATTGTTGAACCCATTTAATACAAATTATGAAATTCTTAATTACATCATCGGATTTTATTTTAGGCTCCTGAATTTCACTTCCATCCAGGACTTCATCTTCGTTTTGTTCATTTTAATTTTTAAATACAAAATAAAATTTTTGTTTGTCATATAAGGTACTCAGTATTTCCCTGATAGGTCCATTTTTTATTCGATCTGAGAAATGTATTGTCTGGCTATTAACCAAATCACAGGGAAAGCATTTATTGTGGCCCATTGTTTCACTAAGGACTTCGTATAGAAGCCTATATTACTCAATACTAACATAGCAAAAGCATTGCTCCAGCATACATATTCCTTAGCATAAAAATGAGTCCTACACTCTACAAACTATAAGTAAGCTTGCGTAGTCAAATCTTCTGGAGAGGAATATCTGAAAATGAAATTTCAAAATGTCACACCCTATATTCATGAAACAATTCTCTGTATACAGAAATATGACATCAAATGCTTGTATATGTATTTGTACATGAATTTCTAGAGAAGAAAAAAGAAAAACAAACTCTTCCTGTGAACAGACTGTAAAGACATTAAGAAATTTGTCAAATATAAACTTGACATAAGCGTTTGTTATATGTACATACCATACATAGGTATATTTATCTAAGCTGCATATGAGTATAAAATCACACAGCAGTATTAACCTACAATCGAGTACATACATACATATTCTTATACATACATCGTTTAGAACGTCTTTATCTATAAATGTTTAATGAAAGTATGAATAAAAAATTCCTTTTATTGTGATACTGAATACAATCTGTAATCATAACAGCAACGATAATGTTAATTTAGTCAATAGATGTCTAAAGGGTTTTTAATCGATTAATCGTTTAAAGAGAATTGTTAAGAATATCATTTGCATATTCTGAGATACAATAAAATGTGTATCTTGAATGATAAAGACAAGAGATTTTTTTAATGTTAATCAAATGCTTTAAAATGAAGCATCTTAAAGCATTTAAATTGTATTTCAAACATTTATTAGTTTTTCTGTTTTAATTTTCTTCTTCTCACATTGCTGGCAAGTGTTGCTGCCATTATTTCATTATGAGAAGAATTGCTCATTTTTTATATTTCAAACGATGGTTTTTCCCCTCACAATCTGTCTGTTTGAGTTCTTATTTGAAGCTGTTGCATAAAAGAAAATTTATAACGAAAAAAAACAAAAAAAAAAACAAAATGAAAACGCACACAATAATAATGTCAGTCTAATGACATTCACCCAGACAGGTGAAGTATACTTTGAAAGTAAAAAAGAAGGAAACATTTTTGAAATTAAATTGAAAAATTTGGAAATTTGTTCTTTGTAAAAATTAAGCGAGTTAAATTTGTTATTTTAAAAAATTTTAAGAACGGAAACGGAACTAAAACCTTTACCTTTTAAAAACGTCTAAAATATGAGTTCCTATATTACAAAAGAAGTCGCCGTGGTCTAGTAGGTAGTGTGTTGGCTTATTAGACGAAAGGCCCGAGTTCAAATCCCAGGCCAGACATCAAAAACAAAATACAAAAAGTATTTCTTCGGCGACTTCCTCTCAGCAGATTTCTGGCAAAAACTCTGAGAGTAAAAATTGCCATGAAAAGCTTCTCAAAAAAAATCTGTCGTTCGGAGTCCCGCCACTCATGTATAAAAATAACACACACAACTTGAGTGGTGTGAGAAGCTAGGTCTATAATCCTGACTGAAGGGTTGTAATGGCCAATTATGTATGTATGTAGTTTACAAATAAAATAAAAATAAATTTGTGTTTAGTTTTAATTAAATTCTTTATTGTTTACACAATTCTGTGTGCCACTATTCACAACTTGATGTAAACAACAACAATTGCATTGTTTGTTATTCCACTTTGCATAATAACAATTATTACACAATTGTTCAACTGATCTTTGTAACGGAGATCTTCAAACCACGATGACTGAACTTCATTCACTCAGTCGCCTGCTTTGCCATGCCTTTTATATGACAGAGTAAACAGTCTGATGAATATTCTTGAAGGTCATGTACATACAGACTTCGCCTTCTCGAAATCCCTATAAATGTAAACATCGTTGTTTACATTTATTATTGTAGTATTGTCGGTGGATTTTTGTTTACTTGTTTACCATTTCTTTATGCTGGTGTTTGTTGTTATTTAAGCAGTACGATAATTTGTAAACAGGTTTGCATTGTTGTTTTTGTAGCTTTTGTTTATAATTTTAATGTAAAGCGATGTAAAAGCAAAACACCCGTATCTAGATTTTTCATTTTCATAACAATATGAACAATTTTCGTGTACTTTTTCATCACGAATGTTAGCCTTCAAATGCTCAATTGTTTCTGGTTTGTCGGCATAATATAATAATAATATAGTTCAACGGCCATGATGTAGTACCCACTGGCATATAGCCTAGAATTGGGGTTTTTGTTTTTTATTTTTAGGTTAGCATATCTCGAAAAATTTTAAATTTTTAAAAAATCCATTATAATTGTCATATCATAGCTTGAATACTGTGTTATACTTTCCATTTAACTCAATTTGAAATATATTGCTCATACGCACCATATTACATGCAATGAAATAGTTACTCTAAAAAGTATGCAATAAAAATTCTATGATTTTGTCATGTATTAAACTAATAGAATTAAATATCACTCATACGTCACATGTGTACTATACTTGCCATTATGAATTTTATATACATACATATTATATTATATATTATTAACATAAAAAGAGGTGGGCCATTTAAAAGTTTAAATTTAAAAATTCAACAAAACAAAAACGATATAAAATTTTGGTAAATTTATTTTTTTGTTGTGAAGTACATTACTTCCGGCTAGAAATGGAACATTAATTCATTCATATTGATGCCCTGGCTACCCTCACAATATCTCATTCGATCGAATACATTTTCGTATAATTTTTCGAAGGTATGGAGTCGTATCTTAGTAATGGCATCACAAATGTTGGCCTTCAAATGCTCAATTGTTTCTGGTTTGTCGACATAACACTTTTCTTTAACGTCGCCCCACAGAAAATAGTCCAACGGTATCAAATCGCGAGTTCTTGGCGACCATTTGACATCACCAATTCGGCTAATTGAGAGCCGATTAAATCTTTGACGTAAAGAATCGATTGTGCAATAAGATGAAGAGCTGATACAAACAAATCGGTTATCAGGGTACAATAGCTATCTCCATTGACCGTAATGGTTGCACCGTCCTCAGAAATATGGGCTATTGATGCCTCCGCTCCGCAAGCTACCAAAACAGTCACTCGTAAAGTTTGCATTGGTTAAGCCTTTCATTTTCGGGTGTTTTCAACCATATATTAAGACGCTAGTATAAAATAATTTGGTGTTGAAGCGTTATGAAAAGAAAAAAATTTGTCGATTATAGAATTTTCTATTTTTTTCTTAACTTAATAAAAAGAGTAATTGTTTGAATGAAATAGAACGAAAATAATTTGCCAGGTTCTAAAAGTAAATTCTCATGATATTAACAGCGAATAAGTTGAGTTTCAAAACAAAACAAAAATAGCTAAAAAAAATTCCATTCTAATAAAAAGTTACAAGCTTTTAACAATGAGCAATTTCATGTAAATGTTTTTGTTATTTTTAATTCACTCAAAGATATGCAAGTTAAAGTACCGTTATAATGTTATTGTTGACAAATTAGGCAAAGTTTTTGCATTTAATTGTTTTATAACAAATGCTCTTTCATATTGGACAAAAATATTTACTCAAATTGAAACTCGAAAGCAACGACATTTGTCCAGCTAGATTAGCAAAATCTTACACTCGAAATCTCTATAAATGTAAACATCGTTTATTTACATTTATTTTAGCAATGTTGTTTGTGCATTTTGTTTACATTTATTTTTGTAGTTTTGTTTGTGTATTTTCGTTTACTTGTTTACCATTTTTTTATGCGGTGTTTGTCGTTTTATTAATCAGCACGATAATTTGTAAACAGGTTTGTTTACTGCATTGTTTTGTTTTTGTAGCTTTTGTTTATAATCTTAATGTTAAGCGATGTAAAAGCAAGCCACCTGTATCTCGATTTTTCATTTTCGTAACAATAATGTTCACGCACGGGATGCTCTTAATCCAACATTTATTCTACGAAGTTAGCGAATACTCTTGAGAAAACTTTTAACATTCTTAAGAGATTTCTTACAGACATTACACACTGTATAAACAGGTATCAAATATTAAAGTTACAACTGGAGTTTTTTGCCTCCATAACCTTTAAAACAATTTAAATAATTTCCAGCAGGAAACACTTAAACTTGCTTAAATATATCGACAAAAATTTTAAAATTTTCTTAAAAATCTATTCACATCAATCCATTTAACAATATTCTTGGAAAATATTTTAAAGTTTAAAGCCATCAGAAATACGTTACGCATACAGAACTGTTCGAAAATGTATGAGGAATTCAAATTCGCTTTCAAACATCAAAAGCAGAAGGAGGAAAAAAGTTAGAAATTCGTAAAATAAATTCAAAATCATGCAAATTTATGGGCATTATAGAAATAAGAAGGTTAAATGTCAGTGGAACGCGAAAAGACAGCAAAACAAAAAACGTTATTGTAAGCGTGAAAAATAAATGTTGAAAAAAAATTTTTTTGTTTGCTAAACAGTCGACAATTTACAACAATGTTGCCGTAACGTTCCTCAAAATGTATTTTTAAAGATGCCTTTTAATAAATAATTCTACCACGTGACTGGGATATTTTTATGGAATTCTTTTCAGCATTTTTAATGTTTTTGAGTATCAGATTTTTTTTGCTGTTTTCTACAACTGGCTCTGGCATAATTGTGATTTACTGCATAAATAATAATTTGTTACCTTTTTCTAAAATATAAACACAAACACACGCACACATCCATACACATGAAGAGATAGATATTAAAATAAAAAGTAAAAAAAGGTTTTCAAACACTGTTAATATTGGGGTTGCTATACCCTAGACCACAGTGGGCAGATGTGATGTTACGATGTTCATGAGAAGTTAGGAAAATGAATTTATTTATGAAGAATTAGATCCTAATTGTATTTCTGTTTCAATAGCTAAAATGGAATTTTAAATTGTATATACTACGCAATTAAATTAGATCGAAAGGGGTGGCATGTGTACTGAACAAAATGCCATCCGAGCAATCTAAGTCCAATTGTGGTAGAAAGTAAAACTTGTTCATCATGATTAGTGATTTTGAAAATTCAGTGACTTTATCAAATCCAAGTAATCCATACAGTAAGCTAATTGACTTCTG
The DNA here is from genome assembly GCA_930367235.1 of Sarcophaga rosellei. Lineage (NCBI taxonomy): Eukaryota > Metazoa > Arthropoda > Insecta > Diptera > Sarcophagidae > Sarcophaga > Sarcophaga rosellei. The sequence goes on from OV884018.1 coordinate 82,474,775, forward strand.
ACAACCAGTGTGAAGGAAATCAAGAACTAACATCACAAGAAGATCAGGCAGCGTCACCTCTTTAGGAAGATTAGGGAATAATAAACAAAGTTCTTCAACAGTAAATGCAATGTAAAAACCGAATACACATTCTGGAAGGTAGTTGTGTCTAGCCTAAAACAGTTGGCAACCCTATCATTCTAGGATCCTTTATGGAACATTGACTTATTATCTATAGGGCTGGGAAAAATGGACAAAAATAAAAAAAACGATGTGCCAAATATCTCATCAGAGATTGAACTAAGCTTCAGCGTTATGCATGCGAAAATTTTTAATTTAGTGTTAAATAATCCTAAACTACTGGTTTCAAAACAAAAAAAATCAATTAAACTTAGAAGCTGAGTAAACCAACTCATTGATATAAAACCTCTCAACGAATAATCTGCTGTCATCCCAAATCACAATCGCACGCTTACACAGGTTTCACGATCATAGTTATCTGAAAATAACTCAACCTATGAAAAACTAGCCGCCGTTGTCTAGTGGGTAATGTGACAAATACGCGGTACGTTTGAAGGAAGTAATCGTGGTTTGAAGATCTCCGTTACAAAGATCAGTCGAACAATTGTCTAGTAGTTGTTATTGTTTATGCAAAGGATGTAAAAATAATAATAACAAACAAAGCAGTTGTTGTTGTTTACATCAAGTTGTGAACAGTGGTACACAGAACTGTGCGAATAATAAAGAATTTTAATTAAAACTAAGCACAGAGTTATTATTGTTTTATTGGCAATCTACTCTACATAAGCCGTATAAAGCTGACATCCCTGAAATAACTTGCATAAAATGCAAATCAAATCAATATTATCACTGACAGATAGTTAACTACCTTAACAAGTTCAATATGATGTAGGGTATTATACAGTTTGGTTTTGACCAACTATAGAATTCATTGCTTGTTTTAAAGTTACAAAACATTCGCCTAGGGTAAAGAAATTAAAATGAAAATATTTAACTTCATTACAATGGCAAAATAAAATACAACACAAGAGCCATTCATATGCCCTTCTTAAAACACAAGCAAAAACAAAAAAACAGAACAGGACTTCTTGTTTTGTAACAAAAAAGGGTTACATTTGTTACGCACAAATGAGAGAGAGAAAAAAAATTAAAAAAATTTCATTTGTTCCGATTTTCTGAATGCCTTATGCCACTCCCGTTTGCCACAATTGCTTAAACCAACAACCAAAAACGCTTTTCATTTGTTTAGTATCCCTCAACACAGCCGTACATACATATATGATTAGCTTCATATGTTAGTGTATGTGTGTAGTGTACGTGTGTGTGTGTGTGTGTACGTTACTGTGGTTTCATAATAATGGCTAATTATCAACTAATTGTACAGGCAATAAATTTTTTAAAGCCACTTATGTTTATGACACGCATTTGTTATTAGATTTTTCCCTTTTTCTTCATTAAAGGTCTTGCTTCGCAAGGACATTTCCGTTCGTAGAATGTAATAAGGGCCATGTAATAATCTTCTTGTTTCTTTTTTCCTTAAAAATAAAATTATTTATTTTAATGAACTCGTTTATGACCAGATATGCTATCTTGCAAACGCATGTTTAAAATACTTTTTAAAGGCATTTGGAAAGTAAGTAGATAAAATAACACTGTGTTACAGAGGACAGAATACACACACACAATGATATTAATTTCTTTAGTAAAGAATTCAAAATTTTTAAGGTAGCTCTGCTAATTCTAACAGTCACTTTGATATGCAATAGTATCCGTCTGTAGAAAAAATTTTATAAAAGATCGGTTGCTCTCTAAGGTATTCTAAATCTATACGTATATGCCTACGTACGAATTTGTTCAAATTAGCTGTTATTGCAGTATTTGCAAATACATTAGTATTGTTGTTCCTTTGAATGTGAAGTCACTTATGGTGTTTTCTTTTCTACCAAAAAATGTGCACTTTATTTTAAAAAATGCAATTTTGTGTTTGTTTCTTAAAAATGTTTCTCCCTTTAAAAGGGCGGTATGTTTTATTCTAAATAATTCGCACTTGAAAATGGTGGAGGGCATTGCATTTTACGCCCTGTATAAATCGAGAGTGCTGATAATGCCCTGTGAAGCAAATGACTTTAGTTTATTTATAGGGCTACCAGATGAAATTTAAAAAAATTCGCCTAGTATTGTTATCCAATTTTGAAGTTCATTTTTTCAGGGTTTTGTGGGGTAACCTTAAGGGAACATTACATTATTAAAGCTACATTGTCAGTAATATAAAAAATTGCATTCAGTGTTAGAACTGTGTTAAAAAAATGTTATTTGATTATAAAAAAAAGCCCTAAAAAAATGAAATCGAAAAATTAGCGATCTGGCAACACCTTTTTATGTTTACATATTTTATTGAAAACAAATCAAAAAATACAACATATGTTTAAGGGCACGGGGCATACCCTTTTTTCATATTTGTGTTATGTTCATCTCAAATAAAAATTACATTATAACAGGGTTGGTCAGCAATTTTTTTAATGCACCTTGTAAGAGGGTGACATTTTCTTTGTAGAAAAGAAAACACCATTAATTTAGCTCAGCTTGTATCTCTTTCAGAGACGCTCGGTATTTTACGACCATCTTAGTTGTCCGCTTTTCTATTAGAAAATATGTGCATAATTCGACTCGATATGCTCTAAAACTAAATTCGTGCAGTCTTTATACCAATTATTTTAGCACGAATCCTACTACAAAAATCGAGCTGTCTTAGGGACAATCGCCAATTCCTTTGGGACAATCTCTTTGCTCAACCATGTGATCAGGAGCAATCACTGTATACTTGGGTTATGTTCTTTGGAAGATGTAAACCACAATCATATAATATATATATATTTTTTGTCATCAAACCACGATCGAAAGTTATGTAATCAGATCTACTATACCTAAGATTTTGTCATAATCATAGCTCTATAGGCAAATGTATGGCTGATGAGCTCGCCAAAGCCGGTACGATCGATAGTTCATTTTGTACACGTGAATTATGTTAAACGTTGTTTTTATTATTTACTAGTATATGTAAATTACAAAACTCAAAAATGTTTAACAATGTCTTGTGAAAATATTTCCCAAGTATTTTTACCTTTTCCTTCATGAATTATATTCTAGCCATATCTGTACACTACATCCCTTATTATTAAAATAAATTATAAATAAATCATAATCTAATTAAATATTTTAATTAAACGAGAATTATTTTTTCGCTTTATCTTTGCAGAAGAGCACCAGCACCTGCACCAGCACCAGCACTAGATATGGCCAAGACAGGACATGTGCTAAAGAATGTGAAATAGCCAAAGACATGTCTGTTGGACGCTTTAAAGTATGATTAAAATATTCTACTGGCATGACATTATTCCGATAGTAAATAAATCAAAAACACTCTTGCCAGTAACTGTGTGGTAAATCTAACATTGTGCCCCGTAATCAAGGGAAACCCACCTATACAGTTGCAACAACAACGACAACAACATCATTTAGTATATCAAAAACACCTTAAACAGCAGCACTATCATCTAAATTGCTACCATTTTACAATAACAATAGCAATAACAACATAGAACATTAACGGGCCAACAACAACAAAAACGAACGAAGAAAAATATTCAACTGGAAGGAATAACGGAATCAGAGTGTAACTGAGCAGAAACATTGACTGCCATCAAGATAACTTTCAAAATAGATGGCCTAAAGCAAAACGCCTGCTACGTAAACGACGACGACAACGACAACTACAACGCCAACACGATAAGAATTTGAGAAAGAGAAGCAAAAAGGATATTCCACACACACACACCCTGATTTCATAATGTCCAGCCATTCAGGCACAATTGGCCGCAAACGTGGTGGCAGTGGTAGTGGCGGAAGTGAATATTATTTTAATGGCGGCGAACATGCCATACGAAGGCAACGTTCTGCTGAATGGCATAGTCGTCATGCCTACAATAGTAGCAGCGAAGACGAATATCAAAATACGGGTCCGACATCAGCATTCGATACGCAATTGTTGGCACAGCTGTTATTGCAAAGTCAGCAATTGGCAAGTAAGTCATCTCTTGATCTTTTACTCTTTTACTATTACTTACTCCTTTGCTCCTTTACCACCACCATCACCATCACCATTAACTACTACCATATTTGTAGTATTGTTTAGTACGTAAGTCTTTCACATTTTTAGCCTCGCTATCATAAAATATGACTGTATCCGGTATCTCGCATAATCAGTGTAAAACTGTACGAATGCTCTGTAAATTCTATGCCATTTTAGGATAATGCCACACACAACGATGCTTTTTCATTCCCATAGGCAGGTAGAGGCAAATTGTAATATGAGTATGAAATAGTTACGGTATGGATAATTGGCGACATTTAGAGGGCGCTATTGTTGGCAAGCAAATGAAGTGCTACCGTAGGATTTCTTAATACCACTTCAATAAATATTTGAAGGAAAACTAAATTGGCAGCTGTATGATTGGATTAAGTGTATATCCTTTGAGGTTGAACTCAACTGGTCACCTAGTCTTCGATTCAAATTCGTATAGTACTGTTATATACCTGCATTCCTGATTTCAATATGTCGATCAAATTCCTGGATCCCAGCAGTTGCTTTTTTCTTCTTCTAAAGCAGGAGATTGAAAACGTACAGAGTAATTTTGAATCACAATAGTGAAATATAAAGAGTTTAACGCAATGTTTAACGAAAAAGATAGGAACGATGAATACAGTATTTCCCGGATATAAGGACTTTAAAAAAGCTTGCATGAAAGTGCTTATAAGCGGGGAATTCGTATAACAAAATTCCGCAGCTGGGAGTAAATGCCACGTGTCCTTCAGGCTGATAAAGTTCTGTTTGTCTTATTGACAGCACTGGCTTCGTACTCGATGCACGGAGAGGACTTTAATCGTTCTCAACAACCCGGTGTGATGAAGAAGGTGTAATTTGCGAAGAAATTGCTGATGCGCATACGTCCGCAGCAGACATTTAACACATAGTCAAGGATCCTCTTCTAGTATTAACTAGAGAAGTACAAATTACGAAAGGCGATCATATGTGGACTGCACGCTTTCTATCAGAAATCAATTATCTGAGATTGCGTTACTTAAATTGGTTACGACTTCAGAATGAGACAGGGTGCAGACTCTGCCTCGAGGAGCATGAAACCATAAGAACTATTCTATGAAATAATCAAGATTGCACAAGTTTCAGTGCTACTGAACGCTATATCCGAGGTGGTTATAGCCACGGAATACTGTATCAATTTTTTTTCGTTTATAAGACCTATTGATGTTATTATGTGTAGAATACAACATCGTTCACCCACGGCTTCTCTGTGTAGTTCTCATCCGAAATGTCAAATTTTTCACAATAATAACAATTTTCTGGCGCATAAATCAAGAAAACTAAGAAAATCCTACCAGAAGAAATCTCACAGGATCGAGGCGCAGGATCTCTGTGGTCAATATGCCATCGAATCACACAAGGAAAATGTTCAAAGTAGCAGGCGTTCTGTTTAATTCACTGGGTGCTAGTATCCATGTCATTCAGTTCAGGCCAAGAGAACCTCGTAACCATCGACGTTTAGTGCTCCCTTGGACCTACTGTGGATTGCTATCGCTACAAGGTTGACAATTCTGTTTGTCTTCGTACTGATTCATTTGGTACTGTGACTCATCTCTGAAGATATTGTTTATCAATGAAATTAAAATCAGTTGCCTCATGCTCCATTCAACTAACACAAGTTGTTTTCGAAGGTTGTGCATGGCAATTTGGCCAAACAATTGGAATAAATGACAACTAATTTGACATATGTAGCTACAAAAAGCAGCTATTAAAGATAGGATTGATCTTTTATGTTCTTCTACGTAATCGTTCTTTGATATAATCAAGTTGTCTACATATTATTGTGTACCAGAAAGCATTTCTCTGTCAAAATCCTGCAGAATGGTAATATTGTTGTATGCCAAAATTCCAGTGCAGACTACTATAATTCAGCAAAGACAATACAGCTGTAAAATATTACTTCAGAACGTGATCTCTTAGATTTGACCCGGCTTGTCGAAAATTTTCCGTCCTTGCTTTATGATTTCTTCAAACACTCAATTTTCTTTGTAATTTCGATACAAATAGATGAAGGTGTGAAATCGTTCGTCCGAAAAAAACGGGGAATAAAGGTTGCCTAAACAAGATCATATGAAATATAATGACTTCTTAATTAAAATTGGGGAGATGGCTGTTTTTAATTACTTACTGGCATTGCGTCACAGGCAACTTATCTACGATTAATTGATCTGAAGGCTCTGGGGTCATATGTGTGGAGAGTTAAGCAGCAATCAAAGTGCTGGGATCCTTGGCAATTCTTGTCAAATCAAAGGGCGTCGGAAGTTGCATTAGCTCTCTATACGGTATACACCGACACAGCTACCGCCTCTACTGGGTTCCGGGCTACTGTGGCATAGAGGCGAACGAACTAGCACGTAATGGATCGAAGATGTGCAAGGAGGAAACGATAGAGGGGATATATGTTTCTTTACAGGACCAGTTTTCCAAATTTGAGAAAGCAACAAACTGTGATTAGTCCAACGTATGTACCTAGTTGGCCAATTTCAAAACAGCTGTGGCCAGCAATGGCCAGCAGGAAAACCAAGGAACTTTTTGAGTTCAACAAGAGAACGATTCGCACTCTAACAGGAATCCTAACAGGATACTGCGCTATTGGCAATTTCGCTGACAAGCTTGGTCTGCTCCACCAGGATTACTGCAGAAGATGCCATGGTGTATAGGAAACGGACTCAGTACAACACCTTTTATGCGCGTGCCCTGTACTGCAGAACGGACGATATTGGTTTCTGGTTGAGGGAACGTTTGAAGCTCTAGGCATGGTGACGAACGTGCCACTAAGGGAACTTGCCGCTTTAATTCGAAGCTCGGGGTTGCTTAAACCCACCACTAACGTATAATGACATGGGGGCTTACCCCACGCTAGGCATCACAATGAGCCATATGGCCACCGAATGAACTTGCCTGTGAAGCTATCCGCTACCATAACCTAATGGATTGAAAATTTTATTTAAATCTCAGAAATTCTGTATGTATCAATCCCAATGCCTACCTCATGGCACAAGCTTATTCTTTTCAAATATACATAAGTGTAGCTCAACATCCATAAATACAAGAACAACAAAGAAGGGGCATCAACTCGCCATTAGTTACAACGTTTTGTTAGTTTCCCATACGAATTTCAATTTCTTTTTTTTTTTCGTTCGTTCGTTCGTTTGCCTTGGCAATTGGTGTTGGATTTTATGATTCCTTTCTGTTTACAATTCCATACACTTGTATGAGTGTTTTTTTTTTTTGGAGCAAGTGTATGTGCCACATACATACACATATAAATATCAGTTTAAGTAAAATTGGATTTATTCTATATTTATTTGAAACAGAGCAGCCAAAATACGAAAAATAAAAAAACATGGAATTGGAATCTTTCGTTTTTCTACATAGACTTTCCGTATTTCAGCATAGAGAAGGACAACATTTTTTTTTCTTTTTTTTTCATTTCGTTTTCGTTTTTCAATTAGCGATACTATGATAAGAGGATTTCCAGAGAGATTAAAGAAGTGATGAAAATAATTTAATTCGGTTTTTTTTTCTTTTTTATTTTATTTTATTACCAGCATTTTGTAGTGTCTATATGGCAATTCTTTTTGCCTGTTTTTGTCTCCTTTTTTTTCGTCGTTTAACCAGCTACTCTTACTAGCTGGTGCGAAAAACGCTTCAGAGTACAGAGATTTTAAGGTTGAGTTCATTTTGCAGTATCACAGTGGAAGGGCTTAAAACAATTAGTTTCGCCTTTTTATTTGATTTTTCGTTTAAATATAAATGAAATTAAATTTCAATTGCCTTTGAAAATACTTTCTCTGGTTTGGTTGTCCAGTGTCTACCAAGGGAGAGGGTTCTATTAAATGTGACGTAAATTAAGAGAAAATCAAAGAAGATTGTTTGCATAGAGGGAAACACCATATTTTGCTGTACATGTAACTGTACTAGCAGTAAGCTGTTTTTTAATTTATTTGACGACATGAATACAATGCTAAGGAACAGATTATTAAAAAATATATTCATAGGATGGGGTAAGCTGGTAGTCTGGTGGGTAGTGTGCTAAACTATTAGCGTGAGGGTCGTGGGTTCGATTCCCACCAGAGACTCTGGTCTGTGACACTACACCGAGCATATGGTCAAATTATTCTGCTCGTATATAATGAGAATATAATTTCTTATTGTATTGTAATTAATAAATAAATATTCAAAGGATGAAAAATTTTTAATTTTCTTTAATTCCATTACATGATCAAATTTTCTTAACACTCATGTATTGGGTCCGCCATCTAACGTTTTTTTTTCAACTAGTACTTATTTCGTGAATGGTAACACTTAGCTCATGTCTGATTTGACAGATAATTACTTTTATCCTTCCGCTGAACGAATATGGTTGTGTATACGCTTGAACAACGCTGGGAAATCGACTTACGATCGACTTACAGAAGATGCCGGTTTTGGCAAAAAAAATCATGTTTTCAGATGAAGTTCATTCTGATCTTGGCGGGTATGTAAACAAGCAAAATTGTCGCATTTGGGGCACAGAAAACCCGCACGCATACATTGAAAAGCCGACGCACCCAAAACGAGTTACTGTTTGGTGCGGATTTTTGTCCAGAGGCATAATTGGGTCATTTTTCTTCGAAAATGAGCAAGGAGTGGCTGTTACAGTCAATGGCGATCGTTATCGGGCCATGTTCAACGAATTTTTGTTCACAAAAATTGAAGAGGAGGATATTGGCAACATTTGGTTTCAACAGGACTGCGGTACGTACCACACACCCGAAGCTACACTCGATGTTTTGCACCCTTTTTTTGAAGATCGCATTATCAGCCGCTGAGCTGTGTCGTTTGGCCACCCCGAGGCTGCGATTTGACACCGTTGGACTACTATTTATGGGGTGTTGTCAAAGATAAGTGTTACGCCGACAAGCCAGAGGCAATTGACGCTTTAAAGGACAATATTCGTGAAGCCATTGGTGAAATACAGCTGCACACAATCGATATTGTGCTTAAAAATTGGACCGATCGTATAGGCTACTGCATGGCCAGCCGAGGCAGCCATTTGAATGAAATTATTTTCCGTTATTAACCGTAAGGATTGTACTTTCAAATAAAAAAAGAAATTTGAGAAAATATTCAGTATTTTTTTTTAAAGCATTTTCAAAAAAAAAAAAGTTATTTGGCTGACCCTGTATTATATTCCACAAGGAGAAAGCTAAAGCACACCAATGCCTCGATAATGATTCTTACTGTACTGAATATACCCGTATTTTGTTAAGTTTTCTATTATATTTGCCGCCATCCACTCATTAGCAAGTTTTTCAGTTGATTTTCATTTGAGGCTTAGCGACTATACAAACTTCATTCCAAATGATCGCCTATATACTCTCTTTGAGTCATAGCGGGACTTTGTGAAAGAGTATTAAGCCTGTGGGGATTTGATAAGCAAATCAAAATTGGGTTCGTTGACTTTTTGGAAGTAATATGTGTATCTCTTGAAGTCGCCGTGGTCTAGTAAGTAGCGTGTTGGCTTATTAGACGAAAAGCCCGAGTTCGAAGCCCAGGTCAGACATCAAAAACGAAATATGAAAACAAAATATTTCTTCGGCGACTTCCTCTCAGCAGATTTCTGGCAAAAACTCTGAGAGTAAAAATTGCCATGAAAAGCTTCTCAAAAAATCTGTCGTTCGGAGTCGACTTTAATCTGTCGGTCCCGCCACTCATGTATAAAATTAACGTACACAACATGAGTGGTGTTGAGAAGCTAGGCCGTAATCCTGACTGAATGGTTGTAATGGCCAATTATGTCTGTATGTATGTATGTGTATGAGTTTGAGCCTAAATATATCGTATATTTGCAATGGGGGTATAATGTGTTATTTTTTTATTTATTTAATAAGAAACTGTTTGGCTTGCTTCAATTACAAACTAATTTTTATTTTCCAAAATAGGATAACGTTCCCGGTAGTTTAGTTGACAATGCGTTAATCGTTCTAAGTGATTGTTATAGATTCTGTTCTTTCTAAAGTGTTGCATATTTTCCCTTTATAGATATACTACAGTGATCGTCAAAAGACACTGAACACTAACAATAAAATTCTAATAATCACCAAACTGAAATTTTACCACTTAAGGAGAGTGCCTGAAAAAATTTGACAATATTTCGAAATTTTTGATATTTTTTTTTCAATTTTAAAAAATGGCAATGAAACGATTTTAAAATCGACATAACGGTAATTTATTAATGTAATTTTATTTTATTGTACGGTTTCTTTTGACGCTCACTGTATATATATTTATTATTAAATATATATGATGATAAATGCTTCATATTTAATATGAATTCCCTTTTTCAGATTTGGATCGCTATAATTCCGATTTTGAAAACGAAGATCATTTATCTTCACGACTGAATGAATATCCCTCCTCATCGAATCGTGATGCTGCCTTGAATTCAAATGCCAGCCACTCATATTTACAGCATTTGCAGCAAGAAAGTACTGAACTTTGTTCGCCACTAAAACAAACACTCACTGCCAATTTGCATACGCCCACAACACCAGCAGCAGCAGCAGCAGGGGCGGCAGCAACAGCGGCAGCTTCGTTAACAACAACAACTGCCAATAATAAATTTCTAAACAATGCCAATTTGGGGTTTCTCCCAACAACACGCAGTACAAATCCATTTCTCAATTCCAAATATGACTCACAATCAAATTCGGACTCACTCAGTGATCGTATATCGTTTTCGGGTAGTTCGGCTATGATAGATCGTTTACAAAACTCTAACGACTTTGTAACGGGTAACGGGACGTCGTCGGTTCTGAATAATGCATTTCTAATGCCGTCTAGCTCGACAGCGAGTAGTATAAATCCGCATATACGTGAGCCTAGCTCAACGCGTTCACATCGTTCGAAAACAAGTCGAAACGGTGGTAATCGGGCCACAAGTGGCATGACTTCGTCCAGCAGTGCCACGTCTTCCAATAGTAATGCCACTCTGAATAATGCCAACAGTCGTGATAAATTCAAATTGCAACAACTGCAAATGGAACTGCGTGAGTATGCCGAATCAAATAACGGAAGTTCGAATGTTTCTGTACTAAATGGTTTGGAGAAAAGTATCGAAAGCATTGGTCATGGTGAAATAGCGGAACTTCAATTGTCTGGTGGTGAAGAAACAGAACCACCACCAGAACCAGCACCACCAGAAATTCCACCACGTACACAATCGCTTTTAATGTCGCTACGTAAGCATTCGGAATACAAGCTTAAATATGAAGAGAAGGGTGACCAAAAACATGAGGAATTCATACCAACAAGTCAATTACAGCAAATGCAACAGCAGCAGCAAACTCAACTACAGCAGCAAAAGGGTAAGTTAGAAAAAGCTTTCGATAACATTTTAGTACAGTTTTATATAAATAGAGGGATGAAAAAGCTTTGCGAACTCATTCCGAAAGAACTTTTTAGAACAGCTTTCATGTTGTATAGGAAATATACTAAAGGCCTGTTAAAGGTGCATGTATAAGTGTATTAGTAACAGAGTGTATATAATCAAATGTTGTCGTCTTTCATTTTCTCTGTAATATTTCCAAAAGCTTTCTTAAATGTAATGGTTTCCTTTAACAACAGAAATTTTACAATTTCAAAGTGTAAAGCCGATGACAGTTTGGAAGCTTTTGAACACATTTTATTGTAATTCGTTGTGTAAGGACTACAAAGAATTTCGAACTGAAATATTCTACAGGTCTGTTAAAACACATATTCATGCCATTTAAAATCAAATATTTTCGATATGGATTAAGCATATGTATTGATTCGTTAAATGTCATGTCCTAGTTTTGAATGTCCTGGAGAAAATCTTGTCCTCATTGGTAAAGAAAAAATGAGATCAAATCAACCAAAATTTGTCATGTACAACAAAACCAGTGATATTTGCATGATGACACATTCTAGTTATAAAATGAATGCACATTAACCTCCCTAATAAGGCATTGTCGAATTATTTCGCTGTGGGTAGTTCTAAAGGTGCTTTATAACTCTTTAATTAGAGCAAACTAGTTGGCTTGTTTTCTCAAATATTAATAATATAAATCTTAACTAAGACTTAATTTTTATGACAGTATCTCTTAACAAACGTCAACACCATTCTGAATATCATTTCGGAATAGGTCCACATTATTACTAGCACACAGCGGTGAAATGACCACAATTATATACTGGACATTGCACAAGAATCTTTAAGGCCAGTCAACAACATTACAACAACGATAACGACATCATTATAACATCAGTATTATTACTCTTGCAGGATTCATAAATCGAGGACATTTTTATATCCATTCTATAAAGAATCATCTGTTTCTTGGTAATAGTTAGAAGCACTAGTTATATGACAGATTTCAGTTTTTTTTTTCGAGAACTCAAGGCTTTCACAAAGTATCCTAAAGCAAGGTTTTTTTTTAGCTAAGTAGGACAGCCTACGTCCACTGTATCAATTCCCACAATGTTAAGGTTGGCATCTGTTGTTTTCCAGATGTTGCTGCATATTTCGAAATAATTTACCTACATACGTAGGTACTTACCTAAATGGTCGTTACAACCCTTTTGTTAGAATTGCAACGTTTTTTCTCACAACAATTATGTTGTGTTTATTAGTTTTATGGTGGACCTATAGTTTGATGTCGGCTTCAAATGATAGATTTGGGAAACTTTTCATAGCAATTTTATCTTACAGAGATTTTTCCAGAAGACTTCTAAAAGGGAAGCGCAAGAAATAATTTTTTGTATTTCGTTTTGTTCGAGATATTAACCACGACCTCTCGTCTAATAAGCCAACACACTACCTACTAGACTACGACTAACTTTTTTCAATGAAACCTACCTTTTTTTAAGAAACTTTATAGCCTGACCTTTCGATGATATTTTTTAGCAAAATAGGTAGTTAGATAGATCTGGCTGACCATCCAAAGAATAGATACATTTACGCAATATTGTCTGAACTATTCTAAGCATCTAATGAAGCGACTTAGACCCTTAATGGTTATCAATGAGTTGTCATTAAAATTTTGCTGCATATTAGACACAAAGGCCTTTATTTACTAGAGCTCACTCCACAATAGCTTCGATAAACCACACGGTAAAAGGGGTTTTACGCAATATTTCCAATTGAATGTTATTTAACGTGATACACAATATACAGATAAATAGTAGATAAATAATAGATAAACATATATCTCTGATTTTGAAAATTACAGATACTATTATCCTTTATGTCATTTCCTTGAATCTGAAATTAATATATTGAGTGGATTCACAAGCCCTAAGAATGCTTACTTATTATATCTCAACGATAATGATGTCAAAAAAATCTTTCAACTTCGTATTAGAAGAAGAACTATTTCAGTATTTTTTAATGAGTCAAAGGCCGGTTTTTGGAACTTATACTGAGTAGTTCTTCACTGTAATACTGTTCTGTTTTCATTTGAGTCAATTAATCCGAAATAATATCAGATAAAGATTTTAATTTACATACAACTGAGATCTAACTGGATACTTTCGTACAGACTTTTTTATTTGTTTTAATTTCTTCGAACCAAATAGGGCTGTTTCAAATCATCTGTCCGATCTTATATATTTCTTTGGATGTTTTTGTCTTTCATTTACCACTTTTTTCTGGCTTTGCAGTTTCCAAGACGATAGGTTTACCATCGTAATGTTTGTGGTGCGAATGCATTGTGTGGTTATTTAATTGAGTGTAACAGAAGTTAAATTTGATACTTTAGATCTTATATTTCTTAAGCGATTTGGTCTTTTGACTTCTTAATATTTTGGTTGTTGCTTCCTGGTTGGATTATTTTGCGAGAAAAATTAAAAGTTGATTATTCGCCCATGTAGGCAAGCATTTAACCAGGGCAACATTGCTCCTATTATAACGACAAAGCTTTTTATTTAATAACCCTAAGGAAATCTGCGCTGATACTCGTATATGTATTTGAATACTGCTTTTAAGATAGAGTGGATAGAGGAATGCTACGACATTTTTGGAAATCATTACCAACAAACTAGCATGAGCTCTGAATACTATGAACGAATATAATTGACGTAGTCTAGTGAGTAGTGTGTTGGCAAAGTAGACCTGAAGCCATGATTCAAACCACAGAGCAGACATGTGCAACTAAACGAAACATGAAAAAATATTTCTTCGGCTACTGCCTCTCAGCGGTCCTCTGGCAAAAACTCTGAGAGTAAACAAAATTGACATGATAAAGTTCCTCAAAAATTTGTCGTTTCAAGTCGGCTTTAAACTGTAGATCCCGCTACTCATGTATAAAAATACCACACACAGCAAAAGTGATGTGAGGTACTATGTTTTAGTTAGGGTTGTAATGACCAATTATGTATGTATGTATGTGGATAGGCATTTATGAAGACGATTACCAATCAGCACTATGATTGAATTTTATTGCTGAGCAGAAGAGGATGGGAAGAAGTGTGATTGCTTAGCACCACATGTAGATTTTCCAAAAAGAGAAAAGAATTAGAAACCAACCAAATTTTATGGACCATAATGTTTTCAGAGTTAATGGTTACTAGACGCTGCTTGATCGTTGTTGGCTTTACCAGATCTAATTAAATGATAAAGGAAAGGATATTACACAACTTCTATTCACTTGAACGCAACATGTCTGTTTAGATCTCGATTGAATTGAGTATAGGAAAACGGAAACTTTTATAGAAGAATGAATTTTTTATAATTTTTTAATTTTATTTGTACAATAGAAATTCGCAAAAACGTAAAGTCTTTATTTGAATTTAAGGCACTTACTATTGCAATGTATTGAAGTAGTCAATCTAAACATCAGTTTTATTACGTCATTTCATTGTAAGCAGTAAAACCAAATCGATGACTCTTTACGTTTTCTCCTTAATTTGTATGAAAGTCAACAAAAACTTCAATTAATTTTTATTATATTATTTGAGTTTAATTGCAAAATTTAATGACGCTAAACAATAATTAAACAATTAAAAAAAATTAACGCGCTGTTCTTGGAATTGTAACAACATTCTAATGGAATAGATGAGGATGATGATGATGATGATGAGGTTGTGGTAGTGGGATTAATAAAATTCCCATGTTTTTCCTGTTTTTATTGCAGATTATTTAATTGCTGACACCACAGTACGTTGCAGCGAAAGTCAATCCAAGTCAATTGCATCCAACAGTGATACACAAAGTCAACAGGGGTGAGTAACAATTTAATAAAGACTTTCATTAAAATGTATTAGAAGGAAAATCCAATAAATTTAATTAAAAATAATTGTTTTTTAGTTTCCCTTTTTGTCTAGAGATTAAGACAGGAAAGTGAGCATTTTAAAAACTGTAATTCAAAATTGATTTCAGCAATACAAATGAAATAATATTCATTGATGAAACAGAAAAAAAAATAGAAATGATTTGCCATTATTATGATAACCCTGATGACCCTTTTCTACCTACTAAGTGTACATATAACAATAAAATCTTCTTCTCTTTAGCAAAAGCATTAAATTTTATTTTAAGCCATGATTTCTTTTTCTGTTTCTGTAAATGTATAGGTGTAACTATTTTCTATTATTATATTGCATTACAACTTTGATAATGTATTTGTTACTATATCCGGTAAGCGTATCATACTCGTATTTATTGCATGATTTTGCGTGATTTGTTAGAAATAAAAATTTTCAAAAGCTTGTAATAATTTTTTTTCAAGCAAGACAGAAAAAAAACCTCCATGATAGTTTTCTTGTAGCATTTAAAAATATCTTTCAAACTGTTCGGCTCATGCTTTGGCTCACAAAAGCAATGATTGTATGATAGAAGCAAGCAGCAGGATCAGTACTATGTGTGTGTGTGTATAGTTAACAACATCATGGCCATCATCTGGGTACTTAGTTATCCTCGTAGTATGACTATTGTATTTTATTACCTTTGTAGTGCTAGTTTTTCACATTTTCTCTGTCATATTTTACCCATCATAGTCATTGTTTTGTTGTTGTTACAATAATACAAAGACACATTGAAAAATAGAAATGAAAATAAAATCTAATATAACTGGTAAGAAAGAAATAAAAATATTTGAAATAAAATCTTGTATACGAAAAATAACAAAAATATGAAGAAGAACGAGCAGCACAAACTAAATCTAAATCTAAATGCAGCCAATTGTTGCATGGCTATTATTGTATTCTCTACTCGTATTTAATAAACATGCATAACGGGACAGGCCGAATATTTACAAATAAATAATAACATTGCGCGTCTCAAAGAGAAAAGATGGCCGAAAATCATTTTATATTCCTTTCTTTCTTTAAGGTCAGAATATATATCCTGCTCAAGGCTGTTTGTCTATATACATATACACAATGGAATGACCCATCACCTAGTAATGGAATGGCCCATTACCTATTGAAGGCTATGGGTTGTGTGAGAAAAAGCAACAAGTGTTTATGGACCTTAGATTTAAAATGGTTACCATATGGTTTGCAAGAAATACATGTTTAAATGAGCGTTCCACTTACGAATGTTGCGGCTAAAGGATGTACTTACCAGTACTCACCAGTCGTCTATAACAGATTTACTCTTTGATATGAGATGAGAACAAAATGTTCTATCAATTATTCAATCATTCTTTTTGGGTGGAAAACTCAATCATAATCTGTCAGCAGAGGGTAAAACCTGGAGAAATAAGTTGAAAATCGATTGGATTAAAACTTTCTGACTCTTAGACCTGAACTAAAAGACATCTAACTATTGTTACATGACCGTTGACGAATTAAACATTACCACATTTGAAAAGGCTTTTGTAAAAACTTCTTCAAAACTGCTTTTAGCATTATTACTGCGAGTTCTTCTCGTTCCTATTAGGAGCACAGGTCCTGGATTAATGCTACTAGGTTCTCAACTTCATTTCCGCTCTTCTATATACATAGACTCTCTACATCTATCTGTGTGCTCTAAGATTGGGCGCGGCACCCAATTCTTCTTCTTCCATCGCGTTGCATAACGACTAATCCACATAATGCCTGAGTAATCTTTCATCATTCTCCTTCTATTTTTCTAAACAGATTTCACTTTGATAAGTCCATGGTTTGTTCTATAGCTCATCGGGCCAGATAATTCATACAATTCGTCTCAAGTAATTCGTCTTTAGCAGCCATATTCCAAGTTTTACACACCACAGCTTCAATCAACGTCGCAGCAGTAAACAAATTCTTTACCATCTATTAACTGGTTGGTGTTACAAGAGCCAATATACTTTAATCACTCTCAAATTATTTTAAAGTTTCCATTAACCCCTATCTACCGAAGGCCATGGCCAGCAAGATAACCAATTTAAGCATAAAAGATAATGAGGCACTAGACAATTAATCGACTTATAATCTTGTACCCTGTTTCGCTAGTCTATCTTGAACTAGATTAACATTGATGGCTGCATATCTAAATCGCAAAAAACTGCCTCGCCATATCATTTCGAGATTCTTGAAAATTTCTACTCAGGATGAAGCTTATTTCCATTCTGTAGTATTCTTGAGCATCACTGTAAATATCATACTTCTTCGTTGGAAGGACACTGTAGCCCAATGTTAATTCTTTCGTGCATTGTATTGATGTAGAAACCAACTGAACCTAGTTTGTTCCGTGCATTGAGAAACATAGAATTTTAAAAAGTTTAGTGCAGACAACGTGAATGCAAATATTTGCTGTGAACGAGAGCAACCCATTGATCATGATGAAATATAGAACCGAGACAAAAACAAATATATACCCTACACAATCTTAGTCTACGAGTTGTATGCCATTTTTCAAATTACTCTTCATTTATAGGAGATTATTAAGTTCCTCCCGTAATATGGGCGCTTTTCAATAGAATTTGTAGTCTGAAATTGGACACAACTAATATAACATTTCTGTGTCTTCCATGCGTCCTGTTTCGCTGGCAAACTTCGCTTAGCAAACTGCTTCGCAGTCCAGGCCGGAGGCTTAATTCTGGTATCATGGGTGTCGGGAGCCCCAGAGACTTGTCTTTGCCCGACAATAGTGTGGCCCCCTTGTGGAAGCAACGTGGTGGCTGTGGTTTATACCCAAATTGTGGGGAGAGCGCAAGCGCGGTGTGGTATTACACTCTTAACCACTGTCAAAAAGGAGTTTAAATTGTCTCCGAGAGCTAAAAAGAGGGTCATGTCATGTCCAAATGCATGGCTTCGAATTGGTACTCACGTATGATGATGCAACCACATGATATGCATAAGCATATCTTGCTTTGAGCACTGTGGGGTATACCGTACCCTGGACTAATGTTTCACAGGGTTTCATTGGAAACCAAGCGTTTAAATTTGCAAAGTCCTGAAGTAATATCTTCCTTGACCGCACCTTTAGTAGCTAAACAAGCTCATGAGTGCAACGTAATACCTCTTATGCTGTTCCTTCTTTACTTTTATTATAATCTTCCAGACGAATGTCCTAAGGTGAAACATTACACTCCTTTCTCGCCATTTTTTATTTTTATTAAAAGATAAAAACATCTCCCGGAGCAGCTATTACATCTTCTCACATTATAAAATTATTCCTGATTTGGTGCACAAATATTTGTTTCCTTTTCACTCAACTAGTAATAAAGCTTTTTAATAAAATACCGAATACATGTTTATAATATTCGGTTGTCCCTCCATAGAGTATACGGGTATAATATTCGCACAAACACAACTGCAAGAACAATAATAATACGATTGCATGCAATGCATTATTATTTCTAAAGCATCAAACAACTACAAACCCATACGCACTTGTATAAACAGGATATGACCTACAACTAAAACAACAAAAATAACAAAAAAAAACATGTCTCTTCTTTGTTAATGATATTTATGAGTTGTATACATCATTCTGTCTCTATCTAACTTATAATCCTTATTCCAAAAAAAAATGTATTTGTATGTATGACTAAATAAAACGTAAGCGTGTCCTTTAAGTATACATATATGTTTATGTGTGTATGTGAATATTATTCTCAAAACTAAGTATGTATGTGAGTTTAAGAAATAATCAGTATGTTTGTAGATGTACGAGTATTGTTATGAATTCTTTGTATTGGAAAGACATGAAATAATTTTTTTGTTAAAAGACGAAAAGATTTTTTTATAACGGAAATGAATTATATTGCCTGCCAACTGTTGGCTACTCGTTTCTTGGCATAAGTATGTGCAATATGTGTGTGTGTGTAGTTAATTTTATACCATCAGCAATTGCTTGTCACTTTTTACCGTCTGTGTTTAGTGTCCCACAAATCTAAGGATTCCTTTCAGAAACACAACATGATACGAGTTGTTATGAAAATGATTTTCTATTGTGT
Organism: Sarcophaga rosellei; assembly: GCA_930367235.1. Classification (NCBI taxonomy): domain Eukaryota; kingdom Metazoa; phylum Arthropoda; class Insecta; order Diptera; family Sarcophagidae; genus Sarcophaga; species Sarcophaga rosellei. Next base: position 82,494,305 of record OV884018.1, read on the forward strand.
TGCATTGTAAATTCAATAATTTGTTAAAACTTTTATTTTCTTAAGATTACTTTTCAGTTTATTTTATTTCCTTTTATTATATATTTGTTGGTCAATATTTTTATGATGAAAACTTTTGTTCTCTATGATGGCAATAAATGTTATCGGGTTTTTTTTATTAAAAATCAGTTTTTTTTTCCTTTCTCTGTTGATGATTTATTGTTGAATACAGATTAGCAAATGTAAACGTATTACATGTCCTGACAGTTCAAAATAATTTTAAAGATTAAATAAATGATTTTGTTTATTAATTTGTGGGCATTATATAAGCCATCCTATTCGGTTTGAGTAATGTTACATCAGTTAAGAAAACTAAAGGCAAATTTCTTAGACCATCCACGTTGTGTGTGTTAATTTTTTCATGAATGTCAGGACCTACAGTTTAACGTTAGAACGACAGATTTAAGAAGCTTTTCATAAAATTTACATCTACTCCCAGACCAATTGTCTGAGAAAACTGCTTTAGGGAGGCCACCGAAAGATATATTTTCTCATACTTCGTTTTGTTTGAGATATCGGAGCTGAGCTTTCAACTCCTGAGCTCTCATCTAGTAAACCAATACACTAATACTTTAAAATTTGTTCCAAGCTCTTCCTATCTTTAACACTAAATAAATAAATGCGTGTGTGAAATCGTCGTAGTCTAGTACGTAATGTGTTGACTTATTAGACGTGAGGCCTCGGTTCAAACTCCAGTTCAGACATCAAAACGAAAATATGAAAAAATATTTCTTTGGCGAATTCCTCTCAGCAGATTTCTGGCAAAAACTCTGAGAGAAGAATAAACAAATTTTGTCAAAAAATTCTGTCGTTTGGTATCGACTTTAAACTACAGATCCCGCCCCTGATGTATAAAATTAACACAAACAGTATAAGTAGCGTGAGAAGCTAGGTTGTAATCCTGACTTAAGGACTGTAATGACCAATTATGTATGCATGCGAGACATCATCGAAATTTTGAAATACCTTGAAAGACTCTATTATGTTTGGATGATGCAAATATACGCCGCGACTTCTCTGGGTGGTGCGCATCCGAAATATATTATTTTCCATCACTCTGAAGAATAATTCAGGCTGAGTTTTACGTTACGTGCGATTTGGAGATCACTGTGTGGTTTTGTAGCTTCTTGACATACACCTGCGACTTAAGAAAACCCCACAAAAAAGTTTTAAACTAATTTGAGATAGCCATGTACTCAAACTGCTCATTTTGATTATCCAATGTGGCATGAGCAGTATGGAACGCAGCGCAGTACTATTGCAATCACAAGTCATTGCCGTCCGGATTATCGAATGCAGGACAAAAGATGTCAATATCATCGACTTGTATAGCATGCTGTTGGCAGTGATGGCCACGCCAACGCTGTTTTCAAAGTAATATAAACCAATGGGGCCACAAGCACAAAATCTATACAAGCAGTAGCTTTTTTGGAATGCATTGAACGCTCTTGAATCTCATGGGGATTGGTGTCGTCTCAAATTCAACAGTTTTGATTGTTCTCTTTCATCCAAAAATGGGCATTATCGCTGAAGATTAATACTGGGGTCACTTTCTCACTGCTTCGGAGCCTATTCAATACATACACGTCCTTATCTGGCTTCAATAAGATGGCTGTTATCAACTGTCACAGTTCAGACGTCCCTGTTAAGTAGCCCGATACTAAGCTAAGCACATATGTCGAAAAATATTGAATGTCGATTAGTATAATCTAACTACACTGGCTGTTCAGCCAAACAACAACCTGATGCAGCATAAAGCACTGTGCTTTACTTAGTCTCTGATTATTCTGGGTTTTTTAGAATAAAATTGGTGATGGACATGCCAAGTAATTTATTGGTTCCTGTTGAAACATTGTTTTCGTTATGCCTGAAATAGTTAAGAGCGATGGAACCATTTAGATTTTATAGATCTTGAATACCAAAGTTTAGAAACTGAGAGAAAGAAAACATGAGTCCTTTTTAATTCCCAAACAGAGTTTGGAGTTGAAGAGGCACCCCTTGGCTGTCTAGATATAGTTCCGCCACATCTATGCAAGTTTTATTATAACAAGATTAATACATAATCTTTTTAGATGGACTTTCCCAAGGCAGTAGTATTGTAAATATGTTTGTTAAGATCATACCATTTTTCAACTGCTACTCTTAAGCTAAATTTTAATTGATTACTTAATTCCACAACCACAGCTTGAGTATGTCAGATAGTACGGAAATCCTTATAATCAATCAAAATCTCTTTAAAATCATTACCTCCACCCAATGAAATCGCCAAATAATCTTTTAAGGCTTGTTAAGCATGAACTCTATGGCAATATGTGTTACTCCTTTAACAAGATTTTGGCATTAACCACCAAATAACACGGAGTATTATAACCAAAAACAGAACAGAAGGAAAATAAAAAAAAAGGATTTATGAGACTAAGGTGGATTAAATGATATCCGCTGTTTTTCTTATTTCTCTACACATGGTATGGCTATTTAAAGCAAAACAAAAAAATCAGTAGGCCATTGCATGTATACGAACACTTATGGGAAATAAAAATAATACACTTCAGTACAATCCAAATGTTAAGTGATTATATATAGACCTACTCACACCAGCACAATCACATTGAGCCACACAAGTGCCCAATCAATGGCTAAAATTGTACAAAAAAGAAAAAAAAAACGGGGAAAGAATACTCAATAAAAATCAAATGTTTACTCTTCTCTTTTCAAAGGAACAAAACAAAACAATGAAAATAACCATCAGGACTGCATATTCAAACAGACATACAAACAAGGATTATTGTTTTGGACTAAAAACAATAACAATAAAAATAAAAAAAATAAACAATCAAAACAGCATCAGTTTGTGGTCGCTTTTATTTAATAAACTGCTTAGATTTTTAACATAAATTATACGGCATTCGGATAATCCTATATCAAATGCATCCTTATGTGGTTTATTAATTATCGAAAATCAACCACTTTTCATGTTGTAATTTCGGTGTAGATTCAAGCCCAATTTTATGATATAACTAAAGTCGCTGTAACTTAGTAGGTAGCGTGTTAGCTTATTAGACGTGAGCCCGAGATTGAAACCCCAGCTTGAGATGTTTGAAACAAAACAAAATATGAAAACATTATTTCTTCGGCTATTTCCTCTCAGTAGTTTTCTATTATAAACTCTGAAGGTAAATGAAATTTGCTGTGAAAAGTTTTTTAAAAAATCTGTCGTACGAAATCGACTTAAAGCTGCATTTCCCTCAACTCAAGGATAAAATTAACTTACACAACGGGTGTAGTGTAAAAGGCTAGGTTGTTATCCTGAGTAAATGGAAAAAGTTGACGCTAATAATACCCGACGTGTTGGGTCCTCCTCTTCTTCATCTTTATATATTCTGCGGAAATCCAGTTGATATCTATAAGAACTCATACGAGTGGTATATTGGAGGTTTAGGACTAACAAATACTTCATCCATAGAATGAAAATCTAATCCACCTTACGTGCTTATACAACAGTCCAGTTCCCTCAGAGTATCTCATCTATCAACCTATATTGCAGTAGTCGTATTGTTTATTATAATGTTACAACCTGAAATTATCTCTAAACAATCCTTCATCCAGTTGTGATCTGTCTTTGGAAATGGTGCACTAACCCAATTTAAAAATTTCTCAATGCCTTGTCTGAAATTAAAGAACAATCATAGGAGATACAAAACATGGTCTCGTTTACGCTACAGTTAGGGGATTTCAACAAAACTTTTCTCGCAATACGTAATTGATCATTATAATCCTTCAGTCCGGATTATGACCTAGTTTCTCACACTACTTATGTTGTGTGTGTTAATTTTATACATGAGTGGCGTACAGTTTAAAGTCGACTCCGACTGACAGATTTTTGAGAAACTTTTCATGGCAAGTTTTTTTTATTTACCCTCATAGTTTTTGTCAGAAATCTGCTGAGAGAAAGTCGCCGAACTAATAATTTTTTTAATTTCGTTTTGATGTCTAACCTGGGATTTGAATCCTGGCTTTACGTCTAATAACTCTACGCACTACCTACTAGACTACGGGGACTTTTTTAACAACGGCTAAATCAGATTTAAAATATTTGAGTGAATGTCTGTGTGTAGTTTGAATAATCCCTATTCCTTCAGGTTTATATTAAGTGCTGCACTTGACATAGACAGAGAATGGAGCCAAAAATAGCTTACAGCTGACAATACTCCAGAAGGCAATCGACATAACGTAACACAATTGGTCGTTACAACCCCATCACCTTGGTCGTGAATTACAACCACGCTTCTCACACCACATATGTTATGTGTGTTAATTTTATACATGAGTGCCGGGGCCTACTGTTTAAAATTGATTAAGAAACCGAAAAATCCATTAAAAACCATAAAAAAAACTCATCTAATCAATTTGCCAAAGTAATATTTTATTAAAAACTTTAATAAGAAAATAAAAACACTTTTGTTTCGCTTAGGAAAAATTCCATAGTCATATCACTCTCTTCATGACAATTGGTCGTTATGGTTAACAATTAAGGCTATTTGAGTAAATAGCACCAGCAATTAAAACCTTAAATGCGAAGTTGTTGTGGAATATTTTTTTTCTGTTTTTGTTTGTGTGTAACAATCCTACATATTTACAGTCCATTTTTATTTGTTTGTTTGTGAATGACAATTGAAATTAGTCTCTGACATTAATGCTGCCAAATCATGAAAATCTTAAATTAGATGGATGTTATGATGATAGATGTCTAGACAGCAGAGGAAAATGAAGGTTTGTAGGAAAATTTAAGACTTATCAGTTCAACATTTGCTTTAACAACTTAAAGTTCGTAGAATACAGATAAATTGGAAATATTGGATGAAAGAAAATTTAGCCGCATACATACATTGAACACTACAACACTTTAGTCAGGATTCCGATCTAGTTTCTCACACCACTTATGTTGTGTGCGTGGCGGGACCTATTGTTTGAAGAAACTTATTTTCATGGCAATTTTATTTACTCTCAAAGTGTTTGCCAGAAATCTGCTGAGCAAAAGTCGCCGAAGAAATAGTTTTTCATACTCCGTTCTGATGGTGACGTCTGACCTGGGGTTTGAACCAAAGTCTCACGTATAATAAACCAACACACTACCTACTAGACTACTTGCAATTATTACTGATGGAACGAAGCATGGTTTTTCTGCCTCCACTCACAGCTTTTCCTGGACAGACTTCTTCTATGTCTTTCACATACATTCTGATAAATTTTTTCTAAGGCGGACTGAAGCATTGGAATCTGATATGGCACCTTTCGGAGGTGGAATTGGTATGTGTTCATGTACACAAATTAGTTAGAGAACACACTAAAACTTTTTCTATGATTCAATATTTGAAGAACTATAAAAATTAAGTACAAGAAATACGTCCATTTTCTACCAAGATGCATACATACATACATCCAGTGTATGTCAATTCATTTTTGAATTGTTAAACGTCCGAAATTTAATCAGTTTTTGGTTATAGGAATTTGGGTTAAAACGTGTCATACTCATTTCGGACTTTAAGAATTTTCCATAGTGCTGCAATATTTTCCAACTCATTTCAAACCTATTGACATAAGCAGGTTTTCCAAATCATAATTTGCTGAAACAATTGAAAAACGAGTAGAAAAAACCCAAAAAAAAAAAAAATTGAAATGAAATGCATCTTAAGCATATGTCAGCATCATATAAGCCAGACAAATATATCTTGTTTTCTTGTGCCAAAAACAACAACAACAAAAAGAATTGGTGAAAAAACCTGAAACTCTGAAAAACATGTACCATCAGGAGCAGCAGCATAGTCTTAATCTAACATTTATGACTCATATTTAAGAGCAAGAGAGGCACATGTGAACGAATTTTACATTTTGTGGTTAAAATTCATTCACTTACACACTGAAAATAGTTTTTTTTTGCAAGGATTACAAGCCCTAAACATATACAAACAATCACTTACTAACAAATACATACAGAGGCAGAGGGAGAGAGAAAGAGAAGTAGAAAGTATAAATTGCCAGTAAATATTTTAAACTCATGCAGACTGTTATTGTGAGTACATTTCTCGGACTAAAGCAGGGATTATTTGCTGTAGCAAAGCAAACACACTTGCATTGAAGGCAAAAAAGAGAACAACGAAAGAAAAAAACCCTGAAAACAATAGAAATGAAAAGTAAAAGATTCTTTTGGTATTTGTCCATAGCAATTCTCCTACACCTTCAATCAAAAATTGGCACACAGTCTACTATATACTGTTGTCTACAATGTGTTTTTGTAGAGAAGGGGCTTATAAATGTAATAGGGAAGAACATGTATCTCCTTCGATTTCATACGTCTTCCTGCTCACACATTGTAAAAGGTAATTCATTACAATAATCCTACCGAATAAGCAATAAAAATCGAATGTTTCCACTTGTAATCGAGTCTATTTTGTTTGGACCAATGCAATGTTTATAAACATGCAAGTTTTTATGTTGAAAAATGTTGCTTTCATAGGAAAAAAAGCGATTTAAAGTGAGGGGAAAAAAATAAACTTTGAAATACAGGGAAGGGAAGAAATTGTATGAGTTTTGTTTTAAAGGAAGCCAAATTTTTTAAGTATCATATCTATAGCGACTAAGAAAAACTCAAAATTCTGTAAAAAAATAAAACGCCTAATTTACACGGAAACTTTTTTAAAGCATGTTCGAAATATAAACCTAAGTTTGGTTAATAATTTTCTCTAAACAGAGGCTACAGACGATAATATTCGGTAGAACATCATAATAATATTTAGCTTCTTAACATGACATTTGAGGCTACATGTGGTACTGATTTTTAAAAAAAAAAGTTATGCGACATGAGCCCATTAGAATGTTAGCAATTTAGTTTTGATGTCATCATGATTAATATCATGATTCATCACCAGATATATTCGTAAAGCCTTTAAAAATGTTGGCAAAGTTTGAAAAACTCGCTCTATGCCGAAGACCTGGTAGTATGTAGCCCGCAAATGGCTTTAATTTATGTAAACATCTCCTGAATTTCGGTTGATACACCAGCCGGATTGTAATTCAAAACTTTTTGTTACTTGCTCATCAAACACGCGCCTCAATACATTCCCAGTATCATGCGGCGTTTGTGGTTTGGCACAATGTCAGCCAAGTCCAAGTCTTCAATTTTCGACAAAATAAGTGCTTGGCACACATACATTGGGCATTACAACCCTTCAGTCAGGATAACGAAGTAAATTCTCACACCACTTATGTTGTGTGGACGTACAGTTTAAAGTCGATTCCGAACGACAGATTTTTTAAGAAGCTTTTTGTAGCAATTTTATTTCCTCTCAAAGTTTTTGCGAAAAATATGCTGAGGGGAATTCACCGAAGAAATAGGATTTGAACTGTGGCTTTACGTCTAATAAGCTAGCACTCTACCTACTAGACTACTGCGACTACTGCGACTACTGCTTTAAAACGAGAGATTATTTGCTCACCAAACTCTCGCCTCATTTGGCTCAGTCTTGTTGAAACCACATGTCCACCAAGTCTAACTCTTCTATTTTAGACATTTTAGAGAAAAAAAAATTTCTTGCTACTCTACTCCATTAACTGTAACGTTATAAATTGCATCGTTCTTGAAGTAGTACCAGAGACTGCTCAAAAACGTAAGATTAATATTTACCGAACACGTACCTCAACAACTTCTCAGTACAATATGCCAAGTGTCTTGTGGCACAATCTTGCTGAAATCATTTGTCAACCAAAGCCACTCTTCGACGTTAGACGAAACAAAGTAAGTAAGTATTGTGATTTGTACTGTACTTGAAGTAGTACAGCCAAATGATTAATTCGACCTACAAAGCGTACCAAATACTACATTTTTCGGTTTGCTTTGTATGGTCTTGAAATGTCTTTGTTTGCTCTTCAAACAAAATTCTTGCAATTTTTTTGCTAACGAACACACTCAGCCAGAAATATGCTTCGTCTGGGAGGAAACAACTTTACTAAGGTCCCTTAACCAAAAAAAAAGTTGTGCTACGTCACCTGGTTTCACTTCAGCAGCTGTATACCATCTACTCTTAAAAATAGTAGCGAATTTACACTGGCAAAGTCGCCGTACTCTAGTAGATAGTGTGTTGACTTATTAGACGTAAGGCCAAATTCAAAATGAAAATTTGAAAAAATATTTCAACAGCGACTTCCTCTCAGCAGATTTCTGACAAAAACTTTGAAAGTAAATAAAATTTAAACTGTAGGTCCCGCCACTTATGTAGAAAATTAACACACAGAACATAAGTGGTGTGAGAGCCTTAGTCGTAATCCTGACTTAAGTATTGTAAAGACAATTATGTGTGTCTGGATATCGTGGCAATATTTTCTTGAGTACGTGCTCTTCGCATATGGGATGATGGATTAATGTTCAATAAATTGAAACTGGTGTTCAACAGTCAGCAGTGGATCGATAGTGGCAACGATCCACAGACATAATCACTGCCATGGAAAAATTGAACAGCAATTTTGTTGTTTATTTGCTTATCAAACGTTTGTAACAATATCTCTCAAAAATCTCATTCTAAACTTTCTACAACAAGGTCGAACGTATACAAAGAAAGCTGCAAAGAACTATTCCGCCAAATAAAATAACGCCATGAACCCCATATAACTCCATAGCGCATGAATTTCATCCGATTTTCTTCCAAAAAAAAAAAAACAAAAGAGAAGGATGTACAATATCTTGTAAATTTAATAATATTTATTATGGCCATTGTTATTGCCATTGTTGTGTGTGGCATGGCCATGAAAACGTTTTGAAATTGGCATTTAGAAATGAAAGTTCGTAAAGGACACAGGACTAAACATGTAACACATGTCATAAATGTAACCCGTAGACGTAGACAACAAACGATCTAAACAAATTCTATACGAAATGAAAGTAAACGAAACAAGGCAATCCGACAGACATTATCTGTGTTCGTAGACATTAAACCAACATTGGCCACACTGTCATTATTATTTGGTTTGGCAGAGACGCTATCGAATATGTTTACGATACAACATGTAATCGAATTACAACATGACATAGAAAATACATTCATTTGTGAAACATACTTGTGCGTTGAAGACTTACAAGATTTTTTCTTTTTGTATGAAATTAAACTTTTGTTTTGTTTGGATCTTTTATTGTTGTTGTTGATGCTTTCTAGACATTTTACTTCCTTTCTTTCTATTACGAAACACATATCTTTGGTGTCTCTTCAATATGCAAATTTCATTACATTACACGTTGCAAGTTACACCATAAATTGGCAGCTGCATATGAGTATATTTCTCTGACTGTATGTACATTTTCTATAAACGTTTGTATTCGGCTATGTATTCGTCTCGTACATGTAAAGGAGTTTTACGAGTATGTTTCATAGCAATTTTACTTACATTTGATTTCTATTTTCTTAATCCTGTTGTTGTAGTTGTTATTGTTTCTTTAGTTCTTTAGAATATGCAAACACTTGTTAAAAAATCAGTTGGCATTTGTTATCAATATTGACCAGATTTTATTGGCAAAAGAAATGGTAACACGGAGTAATTCATAGGAGTATGAGAGAATAAAAGTGAGAGGGAGATATAAGCAGAGTAGCTCATTTTATATTCTTTTAAAATAGGAATGGAAATGGCCATAAAATAAATGCACGTACTGTACGTGGAGATTAATGTTTGTTTTTAATTCAATAATTTACAGTGGCATGTGCGTAAGATGAGTGATTTAGCACAAGAGCAATTATAAACTGAAGTTTTAAATACATATTTCAAAGTTTTAATGAAGAGTATTTATCTTGCTTTTAAGCAAAATAATAACTACCATATGCGGGTTCGAGTCCCAGGCCAGACATCAAAACGAAATATTAAAAAAAATATATTTCTTCGGCGACTACCTCTCAGCAGATTTCTGGCAAAAACTCTGAGAGTAAATAAACCTGCCATGAAAGAGTTTCTCAAAAATCTGTCGTCCGGAGTCGACGTTAAACTGTAGGTCCCGCCCCTCAAGTATAAAATTAAGGCACACAACATGAGCGGTGTGAGAAGACAAACAGATGTCATATTGCGGAGACTTATACCTGTGAAGTCGCCGTGGTCTAGAAGGTAGTGTGTCGGCTTATTAGACGAAAGGCCCGAGTTCAAATCCCAGGTCAGACATCAAAATGAAAATATTTCGTCGGCGACTTCCTCTCAGCAGATTTCTGGAAAAAACCTCTGAAAGTAAATAAACCTGCCATGAAAAAGTTTCTCAAAAAATCTGTCGTTCGGAGTCGACGATAAACTGTAGGTCCTGCCACTCAAATATTAAATTAAGGCACACAACATGAGTGGTGTGAGAAGCTAGACCGTAATCCTGACTGAAGGGTTGTAATGGCCAATTATGTATGTACATATGTATATGCGGGTTGGTAGTTATAACACTCAGACAAACAGATGTCATATTGCCGAGACTTATACCTATGTAAAGAAAACAATTTTTTAACACCTTTTGACAAATATTTGAACGAAGACGAAAACCTCCTAAAAGGGCTTTCGAACTTGTTTGCGTAATAGTTCAATTTCCTTAAAGATCAATAATAATTTAATACCTCGTTTTTACAAACATTGTGCAAAAAGGGAAAAACGAGAATTCTAGCACGTACACTTTGTGGGTAATTTTTTTTTATTATTTAATTCTACTACAAATGGTTCGAATGGATCACTAAAAATTTAACTATCGTATGTGGTTCTTTGGAGAGGAAAACTATCACTTAGTGCTTACAATCCAGCTAGGTAGGTAAGTTGAAGAAGAGGAGACCAATCACCTATACATGCAACTAAGGCATCAAGTATGGTGCGCCCACCATGATTATTATAGGAAATCTGTATCTTGTATATAAAGTTCCTTATCTTCTTCAAATCTACTCCTCTAAAACAAGTTATGTTTGGTATAGTGCCTTCATCAAAATATTGGGATTTATAGCTTAACAATGTTGGGTAAAGAAATAAAAACGGTTCTATTGTTTTGGTGTTTTCACCAAAAGCCCTGCGTTTATCATTTTCCACCGCGCTAATACTGTTCGGGTGTGTCCTGTAAGAACAATCATTAGTGTGCTTAAGTCATTCAGTTTTGAAAGACTCATGTTTTTTCCCTATTCAGCATGACCACAGAGTATCTTTCTAATTTCATGGTTGCTGTCATTGTCATTGTTCCACAACAGTCGATGTGATGTATTCATCCATTTTCTCAATACAATGAAAGCCATTGCGTTATACATTCATACATAATTAGTCATTAAAACACTTCAGGTAGGATTACGATCTAGCTTCTCACACCACTAATGTTGTGTTATAATTTCATACATGAGTAGCGTGCCCTACAGTTTAAAGTCGACTCCGAACTACAAGTTTTCGGTTTCTCAGAGTTTTGACAGAAATCTACTGAGAGGAAGTCGCTGAAGAAATATTTTTTCATATTTCGTTTTACGTCAATACAAATACTACAAACCGGAATATTGGGTTCCTCAATTCCGAGCATTTCTTGATGACTAAGTATTCGTACTTTTATAGGGTGTACAGTTCCATATGTGGATTAATTGTTAATCATCCTTTTACTCTACCCAAAAGTTTCGGTTCTTGATTCCGTATCACTGTATGTTATTGCATTGATTTGACTATCAGTGAAGATATTTAAATTCCTATGTGTCAAAACAATCAGGCATATCAACGTAATAACATTTTTACTACGTTTCACAGGACTGAATATGGCAATCATAACGTTTCAAACTATACAGCATAGTAACCCACTGTACTCTTCCTCAATATCATTTACGATTTTCTTTACTGTTGTGGATGATGGTTACAGCAATGATGATTTTGATTTTTAAAATATTTTGCTATTATTTATGCCTCCTGCATTTTTTGGTTTTCTATCGCAGACACCGTATATCTCATATATTTGAAGTCAATATGAAAATAAAACTCAAGAATGGCAATTCCCTATAACATGGCATTATTTTTCAATTATATCAACATTTTTAATTCAAACCAAAAAAAAAAAAAAAAAAACATTTTTTCTAATCGGTTTCTGTTTGTTTTAATATCATCAATAAAAACAAGAGTGAAAAACACACAAACAATCTTTTAATCCTATTTGTTTTATTCATATTTTTTTCTCTCTTAATAAACTTTGGAAAAAATGAGAGAAAAAAAGGAAAAGTTGATTATTGTTGGTTGATTTGCTTTTAAATGTCTTTTAGTTTATAATGCCGTCGACTGACTTCCATTATTCTCGTAGTGGCAGTGGCAACAGCAGTTGATAATAAGAATTGCTGGGTTTATTATTGTGGTCCTATTTTCAGTATGCAAGCATGCATGATTTAAGTCTTTTAATTTTTGGTATTTTTATGCTTCAATTGTTTTAAGTAACTCTTATGCTATAAAGAATTAAATACATACTACACATGCATACGAAACATACATATGTACGTACGTACCTACATATGGTTTAGAGTTATGAGTGTTTGTTTTAATTTTACCATATTCCATGCTCGTATATAGCATACAGCATATGGCATAAATTACAAATAAACCGATAATCGCATAGAGTTTGTTTTTTTTCTCTACACTCTCCATTCCACACACACACTCCTCTATATTCACTGTGTAATCATTTACTCATGCATTTACATTTACAGCCACACATGAACCATCAGTCAGTCAATGAGTGTCAAGTATGTAAATAATCATATGAAATGCTTTAAGATACCGTTTCTATGTGAATTTAAATACCCTCTCGTTCGTCAGTTTACAGCAAATTTAAATCTAAAACTTAAATAGGATTACAAAATGGATTTATTTTTAATTGATAATAATAATTTTCATTGGAAATGGTGATTAATTGCAGCTTAGTTATGGTAGAGAGATATTCGGCACAAAAAAAAATACAAATCAAAAAATATAAGAAATTCATGTAAACAATTGAGGACACTCCTATATTTAGGCAAGGGATTATATCAGTCGAAAAGATTAGACTGTTTATATGATAAAGAAAAAAAATTAAAAACACTGCTGCAAAATTACATAATTTTATGTGGAGATAAAGCTTAACAAAACTGTTAAATACAACAAAAATTAAATTTAATTTAAAAAAATATTTCGTAAATTTTCGACTGCATGTAAATCTAAGCTACATTTGTTTAGTAAAACACTTGGACTCTCAATTCTCATATACAATAGAAAAAGTTTCTAGAATAAAGAAATTTGCCTTTCCTGAGTGAGAACTAAATGGAGATCATAAATTTATTGAAGTCGCCGTAGTCTAGTAGGTAGTGTGTTGGCTTATTAGACATAAGGCCCGAGTTCAAACCTCAGGTCAGACATCAAAGCGAAATTTGAAAAAAAAAATTTCTTCGGCGACTTCCTCTCAACAGATTTCTGGAACAAACTCTGAGAGTTAATAAAATTGCCATGAACAGTTTCTCAAAAATCTGTCATTCGGAACTCACGTATAAAATTAACGCACTCAACATGAGTGGTGTAACCCTTACTGAAGGGTTGTAATGGCCAATTATGTATGTGATGTATGTATAAATTTATTTTCAGACGAGAGGTATGCCATGTTATAGCTACCAGAGCATTTACCCACAGAACCAGTATTAACGCTCTTTATAAACTATTTAAGTTTAAGAAAATCATTTCACAAATCGTCATGGTTTTTCGGTTGCATGTAGCATAACATTTCAATAACTAAAACATAAGCTATACAAAAAGCCCTCTGAGCCAATAAATAAAAACTGGTTACAAAAGTTTTTATAGGTTAAGTTTAGCAGCCGTCTTAAAAACAAATATAGCTTACCGATAATATAGGGTCTTAAAACAGGAACATCCAAACTTTGACTATTGATAACCGTCATCTTTTTCCATAAACGACGACGTGAAGAAGCTTTGGCACAGTTGGCAATTGACTCCAATTTTTTCATTACATGTACTGCAGAAGTAATTATATACCAGCTGCTATTGTCTCTATGTGACTTCTTAATATAGGTTTCGTAAATTTTACTCTGCATTCTTATGCATATCAATGACAGGTCCAATATATATGGCTTCTAAGTAAGTGTGTGCATCTACCCATTTTTCATTAGTAAAGCTTAGATCATCTACCTGCCCCAGGGAAATACTAACTCTCAAATGAATTCATTCGAATTGAACCAACTTTTCTTAAAGTACCACTGTTTGAGAGTAACAGTCTAGCTTTTGTGTGCAGACACCCTAGGACAATCTGAAATATGGTGCACATACTTTATAAGAACCTTTACTGTATGTTCGTATGGTCCTACTCAATATAATGCAGTCGCGGTAGTCTACTAGGTAGTGTGTTAGCTTATTAGACGTAGGGCCACGGTTCAACCCCAGATCAGACATCAAAACGAAAATATAAAAAATTATTTCTTAGGCGACTTCCTCTTAGCAGATTTCTGCTAAAAACTCTGAGAGTAAATAAAATTTCCATGTAAAGTTTCTCCAAAAATCCGTCCAAAAAGGGTTGTAATGACCAATTATCTATGTATGTATGTTGAGTCCATACAGCAGCTGTGTTTGCAGCCTTAAGCGGATAGATTTCGAATCGGTGTCTATCACGTAAACTGGACCCATCAGTGACAAAGCATAGCCAGCTATTTTTTCCGGCAGCAAGTCTTATTGTAACTAGTTATTGCATACGATGGCTTATAAGATATAGTCGTTAGATCATCTTTTATCGCAATTGCAACCGTTCTCTTAAAATGCTCAAACCGTGCATGATATATTCTTTTCTGCAAGATCAACCACCAACCTACAGGCTCATAAATGAGAGTTGGTTTGAGTACAGCCAGCATACGTTGCTTACGTTAATACACCAGGTTACATGCATTAATAAAGGTCCGTTTCCACCAGTTTGGATTATGCGTTTAGCTAAGTTTACATAATTCGCAGATATTTTTGGGGTTGTCAGATACGTTGATGGTAAGTTTTTTGTTCGAATATCCGTTTTAAAACTCAGTTTCAGTGCGACACATGTTTATTGTATTCCCATTATTACCTTCTTAAGGTTTTTAATCGAAACTGATTTATTTTGGTCCATAATATTTGAACATATTAAGTGATTTACACTAGCCATAAACAAATTTATTTCATATCTGTCACGTTAATGATTTATAAAAAAAAAAAAACAAATAAATTAAATAAAAATTTATTAATTTGTTTTGTGTTGTTTTTAATACGTATGACTAATACGAATTACATGGTAAATATAGTGGGATTTTCTTAATTTTAGCCTGGGGGTCAGCAATTCTATAGCTTTCCTGCCTTCAAGCAATACGACAAATTTCGTGTAGGCCATAAAATATTTCCAAGGAATTTAAATAAATAACACCATAATTCCTTAAACTAGGTAATCATGTAATAAATTACATCCTTTATAGGTATGTACATACATATATGGTGGATATACCACACCATACCATACGCACTCATATGTACTCAAAAACAATAAATTTCGTTTCAATGATCTTGTGAAACACGGCGGGCAATACTTAGTCAGTTTCCTTCTCCTTTTTTTGTTCAAAACAAAATCGAAATTGTGTTAAAATATGTTGTGTAAAATTGTCGCCTGTATTTGTTTTTTTTTTGTATAATTTTTCTTTATTTATTTAAATAAAGAAACATACACACCAACTGCAATATATCAAAATTTGATATACAAAAGCACAGCAAAAAAAATCGTATACGACGGCAATACTTGAGCTTTAAGCAAATCGAATGCATTGCAAACGCATAAAAATTGATGAGTTGGAAAGACATACGAAAAACATGAAATAAAAAAATAAAATGAATTGTATTGGATTGTCAGACCAATAACAACAATAATAACAAACACAGCTACATATGGTGGTGGTCATGGTCCCGGTACAGTGAAACAACGACATTTCTGTACCACTACCACCGCTGAGAGTAAAGCAATACATCATTTCAAAGATACGGCGACAATGAATGCAAAGTGTACATACGAACATACTACCCTCATACAAACATTCATACGTACAACTAGCCAAGCCAAGCAGTCACATCTAGACAGACGGACAGACAGCCACAAGCCGGTCTTCAAAACGAACGAACGATTAAAAGAGAGTAACAGAAATGAATGAATGAATGAAGAATGGGGAATAAAGCAAAGAAATTATAGGCAAAAAACGAGTTTTCTTTTGAAGACTTTGATAAAGTTACTTAAAAGTGACTGGAGACAGCGCATATAAACCGACAACAAACAAATCCACACACAGCTTTAATGCTGTCACGTAGAATGCTTAAATGTACAGTAAGCTCTTTTGTAACACGACAATAATCTTGCATGAATCAAACAATTAAATTCTTTGCTTCTATAGCGTGCTTCTGTACAAGGTTCGTTCATTTTTGGCTTACATACTCTACCATGTTCTAGGAGTGTCAACTGTATGCATTAAGCATGAGGAAAAGGGAATGAAATAAAAGCAAAAAAAAAAATATAAAGAACCTGAAAAATCTTTAACAAAGCGACGACATAGACTCGAAATTAAATTATTGAAAAAGTCAAAATGTTAATTGTGGGTGTAGAGTGGCCAGCTGAAGAAGCTGTACTATTGAGAGTTTTTTTGTTTTTTTTTTGTTAAAGTGGAATGCTCTACCAATGCCATGTGTTGTGTTGGAACGAATAGAATCGATTTTTGAAGAGGGGCAAGGAGAAGTAACATTTCTGTGAATGAGATTTAAACAGATAGAACAGAACCTTGTGGGACCCTTCAGTCTTATTCGTTTGAGTGTGTATACCACGGTCACTTAAAAAGAGAGAATAAAAAGCAATAATTTTCGATGATTTTTCAAGTAATTCAGAATCCTCTCTTTGCAAAGACTAAAACTTTTAAAGAATTCAACCACCATTCGTGGCTTAGTACTCCTCAATTAATTTCAAGCCACGCCTATGTCACTAAGTTCGTTCAGTCTTCCGTAGACAGTTACTTAAAACACTTCGAATTTAGACAGTGTTAGATTGCTTACCGGAAATTTAGAATTGCTATTATTGGGAAATAATTCAGACCAAATGATTTAATTATATCATGATTATTCTTTATGAGAATAGAAATCTTGCCCCTGATTCCCGCACATTATTGTCAAATGAGTCTACCACAAGATCAGAACACTTTCTCAAGGCCCTATCATCGCTCATTACTTACTTACTTAATTGGGCATTAACAATCCGATTAACGCATTTCGGTCTGCCGTAACAAATCCTTCCAGGCGCCTCTGACAGGGCTTTCTCTAACGCAAACAAGGTTGTCCACTTCGCCGACTTCCGCATGTTCCCGCATCAAATATCATCGCTCTTTGATGATTCAAATACCTGTCTCGCTAGAATAACCGACATGATCGACTCAGCCTAGCAACAGATGCCTATGTTAATACGCTAAACTGCGTCCATGTCGCTGATGAGCTCTCTATTGGTTCGGGTGCAAATACATAATACATATGTATGATACATACATAATTGCTCATAACAACAATTCAGTTAGGATTACGACTTAACTTCTTATATAATTTATGTCGTGTGAGTTCATTTTATACATGAGTGGCGAGACCTACTGTTTACAGTCGGTTCCGAATGACAGATTTTTCGAGAATCTTTTAATGCGAATTTTTTTTTTTGCTTTCAGAGTTTTTGCCAGCAATCTGCTGAGAGGAAGTTGTTGAAGAAATATTTTTTTTTCGATTTGCTGTAGATGTCTGACACGGGGGTTTGAACCGTGCCTCATGTCTAATAAGACAACACACTACCTACTAGACTACAACGATTTTGGATGCAGATATCATCTCCAATTCTCTTTCAAAAGATTTGGAGGGAGTTGGTTGAAAGCGTAATAGCTGTCATGCTTTTGTGTCATAGAGAAGCACTGGGAGTATGGGAATTGAGGGACTTCTGCAGCATCAATTTTGTTGTACGAGAGATGTTTTACATTTATAACGACAAAATTTTGTTATAAGAATTCTTTGTCCTTTTTTGACACAGTAATTATCCAACTATGTTTCATTTCTTACCAAGATCTCCCTTTAAGAATGATTACTTTACTCATTTTAAGCCTTTCTTTATGCTGCACAAAAACATTTCGTTTAATTTTTTCCACAACCCAACATAGCGCATAAAACAGTCAATGTAAACTAAAAATAAAAAAACCGAAAAACCAAATCAGATAAATGGAAGGTGTGTTAAGGTGATAAAACTTCTTAAGTTGTTGTTACTGTAATTATAAGAAGCAAAATAAAAAAACAACAACAGCAAGAAAATAAATCTCAGTTTTGAATATTTCATTATTTTTTTTAAGTGTTTATGCATGTACGATTAATAATTTACAACCGGCACACAACTTTCGTTGTATGTATATGAACACGAAAATAAGTTCCTCCTTTCGAAAACAACAAGAACAAGAAGATGAAAATATAAAACATATTACTGTGATATATTACACATGTAATATGATCTAGGCAAACAAAGAAAGGCAGACAAAAAGGGAGATGGAAAAATATGCAGACAGACAGATGGACAGACACATAAACAAGCATTGATGGTTAATGCTTAAATGTTACATGCAGCATGATCAATGAAAACAACTGAACAACAACAGAACAGAACAACTTACAACATCATGTAATTTATGTTAAGCAACATGCAACAATTTAACACAACAACTCAAGGCCAAACAGAATACAATACAGCGAAACCAGTCAGCCAGTCAAGCTGACAGAGAGCCAAGCAATTGACTCAACTGAAGAAAATTTCTGTTTTTTAACTGATTATGCAGCACGATAAAGATTCTTTCTCTCTTCTAGTTCTCTTAAATAAATCGAGTTCTAGTGCTGGTGGTTGTTTTATTTTATGTCTCCTCTTGCTCTATGTTTGTCCATGCGTCTATTGGCTGTCTATTGTGATAAATTGATCCTTTTATGTGAGGCGAAATATATCAATGCCTTACGCCTGTGACTGCTTCTTGTTTGGATATTCAATTTTCTGTTTTTTTTAAATTTCTAAGACTTTGACTCTTGAGTAGCCTTTTCCAATTGTATGTGTGTGTTATTTCCATTAGAGTGTTCATAGTGCATTTACACCAAAACTATTCTACTGACGCCTGGCGCTTAAGAGTAAGAGGGGAAGAAACAAGAGGAAAATTAATTAAACCTCTTTTCCGCCTTCCAACTGAGCTCAGATAATATTTCTAGTGTTTGTTTAGAGTGTAACAATTAATTACACAACAATCTTTAATATTTTCCTGGTGGTGGTGGGTCTTAAGTAACGATCAGTTGTGTTCAATAATTTTTGAACAATTTTGTTTTCAATTTCTCTTTTTCACACTCTTTTGCTACAACTACTAAGTGCTGATCTAATATTCTGATATAGATTAATTCATACCTATTCAGGTTTCTGTTACGAGAGTTTATTGACTTCATTAATGGCATGTATGAATTAATTTTCAGTAAGTTTTGTAAGATATTCGCAAATCAATTTTAAAAATAGCAACTGCTTATGGCGGCATTCGATTTTTAGAGTAAAACCGGAATAGAATATCATTATTATTATTGTCGTGTACAGATTTCATTCAACTGCAACCTATATGATCTGTTGTACTGCTCTCCAGCTATATAGTGCATCCCTATAATATCTTCTCTAAAACTGTTGCCCTGACAATTTGCTGGCCAGCAGTTGATATACACTCTGGAGCTTCCATTTAGAATGGATTGACGCCTTTCAGACTTGAGGTATGTGTTTTAATGATTAATTCTTATTGTCACAGAAACTACATGTTTGGATCGGTTACTAACCTCTTATCATCTGCTATATGACACAAATCTCTCAATATTACCCTTCGTCTCTGTCTTTATTCACTTTCGTTGAGTAGACCCACCTAAACATCTCTAAAAAATTCTAAAAATGGTCTGCTTAAAAGCGCCATTCCTCACAAATTCATCTGCCTCTTATAGTCTACCATATGACAAAAATCTCCTTATATTACCTTCAACTCATTTGGTTTCGAAGGACTCTTCGCTCTCTCTCTTATTCTCTTTCGCGAAGTATACGCATCCAAACATCTCCACCTACCTCACAAAAAGATTTTGCTCGTCTTCTCACAAACCCATCTGCCTGAAGATCTTGAAATGTGCCACTTGCCTACTGACCGCATCAAGCACTGCATCTTGCATAGGGAAATGTGGTGTGAGAAGCGGGGTTGTAATCCTGACTAAAGGGTTGTAATAAAAAATTAAGTAGCTAGGTATAAAAATGTATAAAATTAACACACACAACATAAGTGGTGTGAGAAACTAAATCAATAATCCTAACTGAAGGGTTGTAATGATCAATTATGTATGTATGTAAGTAACTAAGAATTGTAAGCGTTTTTCATTTGCCACCTGCATGGTTAGAGAATACGATTGAGTAATCAGTTTTAAGGAAGTCGCCATGGTCTAGTAGGTAGTGTGTTGGCTTATTAGAGGAAAGGCCCGAGTTCGAATCCCAGGCCAGACATCAAAAACAAAATACAAAAAGTATTTCTTCGGCGACTTCCTCTCAGCAGATTTCTGGCAAAAACTCTCAGAGTAAAAATTGCCATGAAAAGCTTCTCGAAAAATCTGTCGTTCGGAGTCGACTTTAAACTGTAGGTCCCGCCACTCATGTATAAAATTAACGCACACAACATGAGTGGTGTTGAGAAGCTAGGCTGTAATCCTGACGAAGGGCTGGAATGGCCAATTATGTATGTATGTAATCAGTTTTGAGTTTTGTTTTTTAAATACTCTGAGCTCAGCCTATAAAGGCTTAAGGTAAAGAAGGTTTTAGAATAACGTTGTAAAATTTTTAAATATATTTAGTACCGGCGCAATAATTAAGTACGCTGTATGATTATGTGTAAAACTTGAAATATACAGTGCTTACTCCTTTAAAAAGATAAAATTTCTTGTTCTTCTTAAATTAATGCCAGCAAATGTGAATTTTTTTTTTGATCCTCTACTATTGCAGGACTGTACTGTATCCTGGATTTTAGGATAATTTTACTTTACAATTAATTTTCCCAAATTGTTGCAATTTGTTTGAGGTCACAATATTTGCAATTGGATTCATATCGAAGCGCTATTAAGCAATCAATCCAATAGAGAGTTTTCTTGCTGGAAAAGGGAAAATGTTCAGATTTCATTACTTACGCATAACTGGTATACATATATATGTATACTACCTAATTATTAACTTCCGAATTTTCAAAAGTTCAGATGACTGCCCACACCACTGTTTTGTTTACTTCAAATGTTTTATATGTTTGGTTAAGCAGTCTAGTTTTTTACTCAGAAAATTATTTTCTTATAACGAACAGGGAATATTTGTAACTCCAAGTTTTATAAGAAAAGAAAAGAAAGACTCAACAATTTTGTTAATATAATAATAATTTATAACATTTGTAGATGGGACATATAATATTTTCTTAAAAAAACAGAAAATTTAACACCAAATATACTATATGTATTGTATATACTTGTAGAATATTGTATACCCGCTATAGCTTCTATACCCCTTTTATTTCATTCAATTGCAACCCTTATACAGAATTAATAAGTTTTTTTCAAAATACATTCATGTATTGTAAATTAGATCTTATCTGAAACATGCATGTCATCACATTACATGTCAGTTTTGTTTTTTCTCTCTCATAATGACATATTGTTTTTGATATGTCATGCTGAGAGAATGTTTGACTGGAGTAAATGAATGATGAAAATAAAATTAAGATATTTCATGCAATTTGAGTATATATGATCAGCAAACAATAAAAACCTTACATACACTATTACTACTATGCAGTTATTAAAGACTCTAATACACACGCATACACAAATATAGATTCTATGCTGCTGCTGCTACTATAAAGAAGATCAAATATTTTTGATCCTTTTCAAACTGTCACTTTATGTGAAAGGCATTTATGTCCATTTATATCTTGCATATATGTGTGTCTGTGTACACACTAAGCCTCTTTTATCTTATACTCGCTCGCTCACTCGCATTCGCACTCATGCACCCAATCATTCATTCATTTATTCTTTTGTGTGATGCTTTTGTTTGATTGTATCATTTTTAAAGTTGATCCGATCCTGTTATTATTGCATGACTGGCTTCATGCCTCATGCTTTTATTATTCAATCGTTTCGAGTAGTTTTTGGTGTTAAACAACATTCTTGTTAAAAGAAAAATAACGAGAAGAGAAGAGAAAAGAAAAATATTCTGATTATTTCATCACTTGTTTAATAAATGTTTTGTACGTTATTTTAAATAGAGGATTATTAAT
This sequence comes from Sarcophaga rosellei, assembly GCA_930367235.1. Taxonomy (NCBI): domain Eukaryota; kingdom Metazoa; phylum Arthropoda; class Insecta; order Diptera; family Sarcophagidae; genus Sarcophaga; species Sarcophaga rosellei. The sequence goes on from OV884018.1 coordinate 82,516,750, forward strand.
GACCCCTTTTTACGTTCATCCGTTCGTTCGTTTGTTTGTTTGTTTGTTTTCCAAAAATTTTTGTTAAAACGAATGCCTTAAGAAAAGGCCTGACTGATGAAGAGAAGCCGTTGAAAATATTTCCTTTGGCATGTGTCGACTTGTGGTGGGTATTGGTTTAATTTGAAAAGTGTTGACTGCATGATTGATGTTGCAATAATGCAACCGTAATGCATTTCTTTGTTCTGTTCATTTGGCTTATAATTTTTTAAGAGCGAAGATTTCTTTGGAATCCATTTAGGCAAGTCAGAAGAAAAAATTTTTAAAATTAATTTCAAATAAATTGTTTTATTATGTGTTGTTAATTGACCCTAAAATTATTGGGTGTAATAAGGGAGCAGCTACGAAGGAAGTAAATCTGCTACTGTAGTAATTGTTGCAATAGAGTAACATGTATACCAAATAATATTCCATTATGAGGACATTTTTGGTTGTGTTTAAATTCCATTTTTAATATTCAATTTCCGCCATAAGCAGTATATATCAAGACATTGTAAACGCCTGAAGTTGCATAGTCTAATAGGTAGTATAATGGCTTATTAGACATGAGGATTCGTTTCAAATCCCAGCTCAGACATTAACGACAAAACGAAATTTAAGAAAAATATTTATTCGACGATTTCCTCTTAGATTATATTTCCTCGGAGAGTAAATGAAAGTAACATGAAAAGTTTCTCAAAAATCTATAGTTCGGAATCGAATTTAAACTGTTCCGCCATTCATGTATAAAATTAACACACACAACATAGATTGTGCCTGAAGTTAGGTCGTAATCTTGACTGAAAAAGAGAAGAAAAAATTCTTCTTAACTCAAGGGGGGAACTAATGTCAGATTGATAACCGGGTATTTTGAAAGGCACTCTATAGTCAAATATACTTAATCGGAATAGCGGTTGTCTCGAGTCCAATATTTAGATACTGTAACGAATGAGAATGAATCCTCGAAGCATATTCTTGGAACCAGTAAGGCATTAGCTGTACATCCCAGATGAAAACTTTTGGGTGCATACTGGATAGGTACTTAACTGATGCTGAACATCGTTCTAAGGTTTGCCAGAATAATAGGTTTAGGGGAGACATTATAGGCATTCTCTTTAAAGTATGTAGTAGTACAATAGGCAGAATGACTGTTTCATTACAATAATAATAATTCAGAAAGAATAATTTTCAGTTTTTTTTTTTGCTATATGTTGTTATATTTTTAAATATTTTGTAGTAAATATAGACAATTAACATAAAGCTAGCCGAATTGTAATATCTTAACCAAGACCATAGTCCTGCTCAACATATTAAAGTTTAATGAACAAACAGTCGAATTCAAAGGACACTAAACTCATAAAAATATTCATAACAAATTAAGTTTGGATTTTGATATTTTTTGATTTTCGACACAAAATGTATACAAATGTAGCAGAAACCTTCTACTAAACCTCTTCGTACTGTAATAAAAATTGAACAGAAATTGAGGATTTCCTAAGGACATTCTGCGCATTTTTATGAATTTACATTAAGGGCATAATTTAATACAAAAAGTGGTCGATATAGCCTGAAAATTTTCACCATTTCCATGCTCGTACAACGCGTCGAACTCCAATTTAAAATATAAACAACAGGTAAAGTAGGATTGTTTACATATTTATAAAGTAAATTCCATACGGCCATTGTTATGGCATTTATTCCACAAGCTTAACATAACAATGTTATCATTGTCCTAATAGTAGCAGCAAACACCACCTCTTACAGCTGGACGAATTGTAAATAGTTTTAACATTAAAGACTGAACTCAAGAAGTTTTGATAACAATTTGTCTTGTCAGTATTAAGGATTAAAATGTAATCCACAAAATTTTTATAGCAGTGAACTATACTCGAAATATTTTAAGCAACATATTAAAACAAATTAAATATTGTTAAATGTTTAGCATGGACTACAACCTTTATAAAAACTAGTCGAATGTTATTAAAAGAATTTAAGAAACTAACTGTAACTTTAATACCATATTTCCTATGTAAATAAAAACAAATTTTGGTACACAAAATCTACGTTTATCTAAACAAAAGTGGTCGAAATTGTTGGACTGGTTTTTAAAGGAAAATATGAAAAACCTTTTGATATTATTTGTGTGTAACAGAACTGTTCTGCAATTGATTATCTTTTAAAAGAAATTTACATTCTGCAAAATTAGTTGAATGATGACTAAGAGTTCATTGAAATTTCAACTAACAATTAAACATTTATAACAAAATATTATAATAAATGGTTTCAAATTAAAATTTGTTTGTGCATCTAACATCTATGCTAAACTAAATAAAACTTGTCGAAATTTGAACTACTTTTGTTTAAAGGAATAACGAAATAAGTTGCCACAAGCTGGGATAAATTTATTGTGTATATTTTTGTAAAAAATACAATTTTTGAAATCATTTTAATTTTTCTTATATAACGCAGGACCAGTCCAAAATTAATTGAATTTAAAAAAAGAAATTTTGCGTAAAATAAGCCTTTGCGAATTTATTGCAATTTTTATTTCGTAAAAACGGTATATTTTTAAATAAAACAAGAATTTTAAATTTTACTGACGTTGTTTTTTAGTTTCTGTAAAAATGTTGGCAAAACTAAGGCAAAATAGCTTAAAACCTCAACATATTGCAAATTATACAAACCCCATTCAAACTGGTCGAAAAGTGTAGTTCTGTCATTAACACATAATAAACATAACATAAAAATAACTCTTGAACTCCTTAAAATGAAATCCATAAAAAGTATTGTGTTGTTTTATAGGACCAGGAACATTTGCTGTCATAAAATAACCATTGGATTTCGAATTTATTTCAAAGGAAATATAGTAATCTTAGTAAAGAACACAACCTTCTGTTAAAACTAGACGAATTATAGTAAACAGTTAAAAGTAACTAACGGTAAATGTTAAGCACTTTACAGAAAAGAGTTTAAATCTTCAATAAAACTGGTCGAAATTTTTGAGGCTCTTAAAACAAGTGGAATATAAAACTATCTTTGAAAGAAACATATGCAAAAATATTGTTTTTGAGGGGAAAGATGAAGCAGATGATATATATTTTTTTAATACAGATTAAAAATAAATTTTCATGGAAATAATTTTAATTAATTGAAAGACTAAGCAATTAATCGAATAAAACAATTTGTGTTGAATTGTTTCCAGCATTTAATTTCCATTTTATTTATATAAAGAGCTGTTTTGCTTTCTTTAGCATTCCTTAATTTTTTGTAGAGTTTTGCTTTTAACATTTAAGAGAGTAAGTGTTTTAAACACCAAACTGTTATATTAACTCTTTTAACTTTAACAAAACAATGGCTGCTCTTGCTAAGGCATGTAGCAACTCTTAAGTGATATAATCGCTCTTAAAAACTTTGTTATGTTTTGATTTTTCTTGCCTTGTTATGAACGGAAACGTCCATGCTTGTTTACATTTTTCTTTAGGTTTTGTTAAACAAAACAAAGGCAAAAGAGCAATACATACTAAGTGAAAGAGCAGAAAATGAGAATGATACTTTTGTGTAGAGTTTCTAAAATGGGATGCTCTTTAAAAACTTTCCTGCTGCTATATTTTACGAAGAAGAGAATCATTTTATGTTATTAATGTTAACAAGTTATGATTTTTATTTAGTAAAAGTATTTATCCTTTAGCAAAAGGTTTAATAAACCACAGATTTATTAAAAATTAAAAGTGTTTATAAAATGAATTTAATTAAATAAAGACAGAAGTTTATTAAAATAAACAGAAAATATAGAAGAATTAGAATTCCTAGGAAAGAAAACGTGAAACTTATAAAGTGTGTTGGAATTATAAATTTTGTGTAAAGTAAACATGTTGAAGGTCTTTCTGTTTTTTGCTGAGAATAATAAGAAATTATAAAACAAAAAGTATTAACAACAACAACGACAACAATAATAATAACAACTACAATAAATAATTTATTTTGCCGGTACATGCGTACATGTTGTTAAATAACATTAAAGTTGTTGATACTCTCTTGATTTTGAAGACTCAATTGCTCTCTTTCTTGCTCTTGTTATTTTGCATTTAACAAAAATTGTAATAATAACCATGTTTTGTAAGCAATAAAATATTAAAGAAACAAGTTTTTAATAAGAAACATAAGCATAAAGAGAGAGAGAGAGAAGTTTAGCAAAACTAAAACCAATAAGAATGTCTTTTTGGCGAGCAATAAGAAAAATGCAAAAGGATAGCTGCTTACAAATCTAGAGAGTAAATTACAGTGGCAGTGAGAGTGAGAGTTAAAAAAAAGGCAACTGATTTATGCTAACAGATACATGCAACAAAGTAACTGTTATTAAATAAAATATTAATTCCGATTTTTAGTAAATGAATACAGAGGATTTTTATTTTAAAAACTCTATTTAAAGGAAACTCTTTCTCAATAACTTTCCAAATATGTTTCTTATGAAAATATTGAAAACATAGGCAATAATAATATAAAGTAGTGTTGAAGAAAAAATCCTTTTATTTACATTAGCGAGTGTGTGCAAAATCTATTCTCTTGAGAGAGTTAGAGAGCGCAAGAGAGAGTTTGTTTATGTTACCAACATAGCATAGGCAAGTGAAACTGTAAAATAACACAAACTTATACAAAAACATCGAAAAAAAGCATTAAAAAAAGGGAAATACCAATAGCAACAACCATAAAGGCAAACATTTAACATTATAAAAACAAAACAAAAATTAAAAAAAAACAAAAACAAACACAAACACAAAAAACCAAACTCCAACTCTCCGCTATTTGTCTGCTCTTTTTTTTTTTGAAATTTTCCTTTATACTCCTGTTTGTCTACATTGTACTGTTGTTCGGTTATTGCTGTTGTATGTAGTAGCTGTTATGATTGCTGTTGATTATAACGAGCAATTTATTTACATTCTACTCGCGCGCCGCTCTATCATGCACAAATGCTTGAAACGAATTCAGTTTTGTGTTATACGTCGGTTCGCTTAGACGCGTCTATATCCGTAGGATTACCATAGCGCGCGTTTTATTGAAGAAATCAAGAATAAATTTCTATCAGTTTTAAAGCAAAAAAAAATTAAATAAATATTGAAATCCATTAAATTAAAAAATGTTTAACGAAAACCCTTACGAAAAGTCTTTTTATAAAGAAAATCAAGTTAAGCTATAAAGAAATAAAATTTAGCTTTTTAAGCCGATTTGAAAAAAAAATTAAAAAAAAAAATTTGCAATAAAAGTGTTTCATTATCATTCATGTGAGTGTTTTCCAGTGTTTAAACGAATTATGGGATTACCTTAAAAATATATAAATTCATAAGTTTATATAAAACTTAAGGATTAAAGTGGAATAACAAAAATCAAAAAGAAATGTTTTATTAACACCCAACAAACGGATGGAAGCTGCTGCAAAAATTCAACAACTAAACAACAGAATTATTCAATTTCAACTATAAAATGTAGGTCGCAATTTTTTTTATTAAAAAATAAACATAAATAACACAAGAAACAAAAACATAAAACATAATCAAATAACATATTTTATATAAAAACCAAGTTTAAAAAACAAAACACAATAAAACGAAACAAACAAGAAATACTTGAATTCACCAAAATACTTTAATTTAATCAAATACGTTATGATACATAACTCCCATACCTGTAATTTTGCCATAATTGTTTACTTTTTTTATACCTTCAAAATAAAAACAAAAAAACTATGTTGAACCATTGTTAACATCACAAGAACTACGTTGTGAGAAATATTTTCATTTCTTTTTTGGTACCTAAAAATTTCTAATAACAACAAGGATATTTTCATATGGACTTTATATATTTCATTATTAGAAAACACTCTGCCGTATTACTGTTTTATACATACATATGTATGAGTGACTATGTAAGATTGTATGCGTGTGTGTGTCAATTTTTGTGAGAGTGATGTATAGAGAGTGAGGGTTCTTTTTGGAAACCTCTCCGTGTGTGTACGAGTATGTGTGTGTATGCGAGTGTGTTTATGTTTTTAGAAAAAAAAGAAGAAAACCCTCAAACCATTTTCCTTTGAGTTCTGTTACTCGTACTTGTAATATGCAGTTTACTTGTTATAATAATTTGTTGCAATTTTTTTCTTGCTCTCACACTCTGCCTCATCACTTCTTCTTTTGTATAATTTGTAGAGTGTAATACTCTGGGGTTTATGAAATTTAGGCAAAACCCAACAAACATTTGTATTAAGAAAGGCAAAAAACCATTTAAATATGAAGTTAAAGTAAATGTGCATTTATATTGTATTCACAAAATCTAGAAAACTATCATGATAACATTAAAAACCGGATCAAACCATAAAAAAATAATACAAATTTTTCTTAAAAGACTGATGAAATTTAGGAAAATATTTTCCGTTTAAGTAGAAAGAATGTTTTACAGAAAGAAAAAATTGAGAAATTTAAAATAATCAGTGTTATTTTTACAAAAACAAAAATTGTAAAGTGTTTATAAAATCCGTGTTTGCCTATGTAACTTCATTTTTCATTTTTCAGTTCAGTGAAGTTTCGTTCACATTAAGCAAATATTTAGCGAAAAATGTGATCGGTGCGAAAAAGAAAAAATAACAATAAATAAATAAACAGACAAATATATACAATATATACACGCATTTGATCTGTAAGGATTTTTCAATAAAACATATTTTCTCTGCACCATGCAAATGCTTTGAAAAATTACGAATTACAATTGTAGTTCTACAAATATTTACTTAATAAAATGTCTCCTACAACACACAATTTAAGAATTAAGAACTCAAAAATATTTCACTTTTTTTTAGTCCTTTAAATTGCTTATTTAACAGAAACACTCGGTAATGTTTTGAAAATTTAAAATTTAAAACAAAACAAAAAAGTTTAATGATAAATCTGTTTTAAATCAGTGATCTAAAAGACATATTAATAACATTCAGCACTTAAGAATTTCTTCAATTATCTCAATTAATTGCAAGTGATACTTGAATCTGAAATAATCTTAATTATTTACATTACCTATGATTTTAATTTATAAAAACTTATTTGGCAAAGAACTAAACATATTGAAAGGTTTTAAGATTTTCAATCAAAATTAATTTTTATTTTTGACTGATAACAAGAAATTTATTTAAGAACATGAAAATTGTCACATGCAGTAATACTGAAATTTAATGCAACAGTTATTTCAATCTTTATTTTATGTAATGAAACTTCTTTAATATGTATGTATGTGCCAAAAAAAGATCTATTTTTTGGAATTCCTTCCGCAGTACCCTAGTACCTTTATAGTATTACCTATTACAATTTTGATAGCACATCTTGAATTTCTATTAAAGTATTTTTCTTATTAGGTAGAGCCTTTAGTGCCTTTAAAATGTTTTTGTACCAACGCTTAATTTATTATGGCTAATATTGAAATATGAAAATATTGAGAAAGAAACTGTCAATCTGAATTGTTAGGGAACAATTAAATTTTTTCCGAAAATATGTTTTTTTTACTCGGTAGGTTTATATGAAATATTGTAATGCGAAATTTAACTCTTAAATTACGGTAACATTAGGCAAATATTTGACTTAAATCCAAGCAATACGGACAAATTGCTTTGCAACAAAAAAGACAAGAATTCAGTAAAAGTAAACTATGTGAAATAATTTTGAAATATTATATTCAGTTAAATGATAACGTTTTTTAATCTTTCGTCCTCTACAAATAAATCTTTAGAAGTAGTAGCGGATACAATATTTGCTTACTGTATAGTATTTTCGAAAAATTTTTAATGCCTAAAATGTACCTGTTGTTCCTGCCGCATGGCAAGTGTTATTATAGATTATTTACATATAATACAATTCATTTATATATGCTCAAAGTTAAACATAAAATTTTCAAAAATTTTGTTTTTTATTTCTTTATCAATTAAAGAGTGTACCCATAAAGATTTTTTATGTACTTCTCCTAATTTTTTTTATCACATATTGAGAAAATAAATTCAAACTTTTAATTTCTAATGCATAAAAAAACTATTTTTTGCAATTCTATGAACTTGGTATTAAAAAAAATTACGTAAAAAATCAACCTCCAATTATGTGCCTTAGAAGTGGTCTATATTGTATTTACTTTCAAGTGTAACAATAATTTTATATTTTCAAAATGGTGAAAGATTTTTTACTTTTCTTAGGGTATATAGAATGTTTTTATACATTTACTGCACTTATTTATTTGCGATTCTGATGCTGAAACTTGGAACCGTATTTTACTTTTTGCAGTTAAAAATAAATCATACAAATATTTTTATTTTAAATCGAAGGCCCAACAATTTATTAAAGATTTTTTCTCAACTACATATATTTATGATAGAAAATTGTGACTTTTACAAACTTTTGTTTACGATATTTGATACAGCCTGTGACAATATTTTTATATAGAGAAATAAAAACCACGTATCTGTAATACCACCTTCATTTCGAGGTTTTTAATGGAATATGCTGTATTTCTAAAATTTATTTTATTGATTTTGTCGTTTCCAGTGTTAGCAATTAAAAGTGCAGCAAAATTTTTTAATAATTTTTTTCTTTTTAGCCCGTTAATTTACATTATAAAATAAAACTTTTATTGTTCCACACAAAGTAGTCTTTTATGTAGCCAGCCCCAACGAAAACAAATTTTTAAAATGTTGACCATGTTATATTTTTAATGGATATTTATCCTAAATTATTGGATTATATGGAAGTCTTGCTCGGCTTGAGCCTAGATGATATAATTGCCATATAAATGAAAGAATAAAGCTGATGAATTATTTTTTATAGAAAATACTGATTACTGAGGGACAGTAGTGAGTTCTTTTGGAAATTTATTCAATTTTTTTATTTTTATTATTTTTTCTTTTTTTTAATTAAAGCGAAGATAGAGTATTATTTTGAAAACCATTATGGATCTACATGCTACAAATAGAACTGTGCCCACAGAATCCTTTCACTGCCATATACAGCAAGTGCTACCCAGACTACATTAAATGCAGTGGTTAAACGTTAGAATTTTTGTATTCATACTGTCATTAAACTGTAGGTCCCGCCACTCAAGTATAAAATTAAGGCACACAACATGGGTGGTGTGAGAAGCTAGGCCATAATCCTGACTGATGGGTTGTAATGGCCAATTATGTATGTATGCACTGCTTATAGATACTTTTTGTCAAATGAACATCTCAAACCATTCTTAATTTTTCGAAGTATTTGTTTGTCAAGCCACAATACAATAAGTAAGGATACGATATATATATGCTGTAGCAATTAAACTGACTGGTAGTCACCGTAGTCTAGTTGGTAGTGTGGTGGCTTATTATACGTGAGGCTACGGTTCAAATCACAGCTTGGACATCTCCAACAAAACGAAACAAGAAAAATTATTTTTTCGACGGCTGCCTCTCAGCAGATTTCTGGCAAAAACTCTGAGAGTAAATTAAATTGCCGTGAACAAGTTTCTCAATAATCTGTCTTTCGGAGTTGACTTTAAACTGTAGTTTCAGTCAATTATGGATAGAATTAACACACAAAACATAAGTGCTGAGAGAAGCTATGTAGATCGTAATCCTGACAAAAGTGTTGCCATAACCAATTATATATGTAGGTATGTTTGGTAGAGCTTTCCGTTGCAATTAAAATTTCAATTTGCTCATTTAATAATGAACTCCAGTATCCCTACGACTATATTTTAATGATTAAGTTCTTGTACGTGCCTTTCGCAGGCACATGTTTCAGCCATGTTTCCTTCAATACTAAAAGAAATATTGGATGTCCATAAACTATCTCCAGTTTAATATTTTCACTGAAATATGCTTGATTTTACAACAGCTTTTTCTCATTTTATTCATGTGTGTAGGGTCAATCCTTTTTTAAGGCAACGTTGCAAAAGTTCAGGTTATATCATCATACAACTTATGAAGCTTATGACCAATGCAGCTCCACACAATTTTTCTTACTTCAAACTCAATAGGTTTATGGCATATCAGAGATTCTATTGAAACAGTTTTAGTAGCTAAACATAATATCCATGTCATTATTAATTTAAATAAATTAAAATATAAATTAATTTGTATACAAATATTTTTTAAAAATCTAAACAATTTTATTGAAATTATTTTCAACAAATTTTACGAAATTTGAAACATAACCAAACGTTTTCAATAAAATTTCCTTTATATTTTGAATTGCTCACTGGGTTATAATGAAATTGCATTTTTAGAACTAATACAGGCTTAGATAGTATATACATGATATATACACACTGATTTTATATTCATTTCTCAAATGCACGTTTCATATGCAGATGAATTATTATTGTTTTATTTTTTTTATGTTTTATGTTAAATGTATAGATATATTGCTAAACAAATATCCATACAAATTTAGAACATTTAGAAATATAGAAATTTATATTTAAAATAAATTCTTGTATATACAATATAACGTATGTATGTATATGTATTCATATTTATTCAAATAAATGTCTCTCTTAAGCTTGTTTTCATTTATTGTGATATAAAAAAAGAAGATGAAAAAAATATTTTAAAAAAATAAAGTAAAAAATACAATATTATTATACAATTTCTATATAAAAATTTAATCGAAAAAATGGTCTACTATGTGCTCAGGGAATTGTTATCATAAAGAGCGATAGATGGATACAGAGAGAGAGAGAGTATTTGTGTTTTTCTAAAAGGATTTATAGATTTAAATAAATAACAATTCTTTTATTTTATTTTATTTTATTTTATATATTTTATTATGTTTTATTTCTATTTTTGTTATGAAAATAACCAGTTATCACAATGATAAAAAAAAACTGTGAGTTTTATAGCAAAAAAATCCTTTTTAACAAATTTATTATGCTTAAAGAAAATATAAAATATTTGAGAATTAAGAAAAAAAAACAGAAACTAAGAGTGAAATGGAATAAGTGTACAATTTAATTTAAAGTTTGTTAAAGAGAAACAAAAAAGAAAAAAGCATTAAATGAAATGTAGAAATTCATAAACATTTGCATGTGATTTAATACTTTTAAAATTTTGTATTTTTAAATTTTGATTTAAAATCCATTTGAAAAGAAATTATAAGGGATTTAAAATGAATGTTAATTGTATTCTTAAAAATAAAAAAAGTTATGCATATATACATACAAAATTAGTTAACACCATACAAAAAAAGATACGTTTTTTAGAAAAAAGTACCAACGCTCTTTGCCTTTAAACAATTCTACGAATTAATTTCTTAATAATGCATTTGCAAACGATGTTAGCTTCATAAAAATTGTAATAGAATTACTGTACTTAATACATGTTATTTAATCTCCAGTTATCACAACACCCAGTGAAGGCAGGTTTCTTTTTCAATTTTATTTGTCAAATATTTCTTTATTTTTCAACACAGTCTGCTTAAAAACATCTGTATGATTGTATTCTACCCGTCGTTTTAATGACCATGCGGAGCCATTAGTTTGCAATCTTCACAGTAATGTATTACAAGAACATATAAACTTCGCACTTTTCGCTACTACATATTGACAATGCAATTTATAATTCATTTATGTTTTCGGTGGCAACTTCTAGATTCTCTGAAAACTTCTAGATATTCTTGATGTGATGTATTTTTTGTTTTTAATCTTCACAGAATATAATACAAGTGTATATCTGCATAACGCTTTTTACTACTACTTACTGCTAATGTTATTGTTTTGCTTTATTTATATTTCATTTATTTTTTTGCGAGCAACTTCTAGATTCTGTGACAACTTCTAGATATTCTTGATGTATTATATTTATTTTTCTGTCTTCGGTGATATTTATATTTCTGGGTTATTCTAAGAAGTTTGCCGAACAACAATAAAAAGTTTTGGAAATTAAGTAAAGCAATAAAAGGTAAACAAAAAACGCTAGAAAGTTTAACAATAGATGGCGCTGATGTACATAACACCTATCAAAAAGCAAATATAATTGCTGATGTTTTTGAAAAAGTTCATAACACTACCAGTAATATTACATCGTCTATTGATCTTAAGGTTCAAAAGTATAATGATTGGCTAGTCAAACAAACTGTTTCAAATAGTGCACCAGCATACGCAACATGCCTAGATGAAGTTAAATTTTTTATCAAAAAACTAAAAAACACAAAAGCCCCCGGCCTTGACGGAATACATGCCATATTATTAAAAAACTTATCAGACATCTTTTTTAGCCTTATTACCAAAATATTTAATTGGTGCTTAAAAAACGGTTATTTTCCAAAACTTTTCAAAACTGCTAAAGTCATACCTATAGCTAAGCCTGGAAAAGATCCTAAATCGCCTAACAGTTATCGACCTATCAGTATGTTAAACATGCTAGATAAAGTATTTGAAAAAATAATATTGGATAGACTTCAGAAATTTACAGAAGACAATAACATCATACAGAACGAACAATTTGGCTTCAGAAAAGAGCACTCAACTATTCACCAGGTTAAGAGAATTGTAAATATAGTTCAACATTTTAAAGATAGAAGAAAAAGCACAGGAATGGTATTTTTAGATATTGAAAAAGCTTTCGATTCCATATGGCATAGTGGTCTAATTTATAAACTTGGTCGATTTGGCTACCCAATTTATCTACAGAAGAGTTTGAAAAAGTTTCTTAAATGAAAGAAAGTTTGTGGTAAATATTGATGGTGTGTATTCTAGTGAACGAAAAATTTTAGCTGGTGTGCCACAAGGTTCAGTGCTATCTCCAACCTTATATGCAATCTATATATCTGATTTGAAATTATTAAAAGATCATACTTCGGCGTTATATGCTGATGACACTGCGCTCATATCAACTGGTAAAGTTTCCAATGCCATTGTCAAAAAATTAAAAAATGCTCTTTTGCACTCCAAGAAGTTCTTCTTAAAATGGAAAATTAAAATTAACGATTTAAAAACTCAGGCAATATTATTTCCTTTCAATAAATCACCAAAGCGAATACCTAGTAGACGACTTGCCATACATGGAACAGATATACCTTTTCTAGATTCAGTAAAGTATTTGGGAATTACACTTGATACAAAATTAACTTCCAAGCAGCACATATTACAAACCTGTTCAAAAGCAATCAAATGCGGTAGAGCTTTATATCCATTATTGAATCATAGATCGACGTTAAACATTAAAAACAAAATATTACTAAACAGAATGTGTATTAGACCAATATTGACCTATGGATGTCAAGTGTGGTCAACTAAATGTGCTAAGACCTATTTACAGAAGCTGCAAATAATTCAAAACAAAAACTTAAAGATCATATACATATAATTTACCTCGAAGATATTCCACAGCTCGTCTACATAGGAATTATAACGAAGACTTGATTGCAACGGTATTTGATAAACTAACACAAAGATTCGAAGATCGTAACAGATCTTCAAACTATGCTTTAATAAAAAATTTGCATGTTTAGCTCTTTTCTATCTTCATCTTCGAAGATAACAAAAGGGGTAAAATAAGAATTTCTTATATTTTTCTTTTTGTTTGTTATTAGAAATAAGGTTTTTTCTATCTTTTTGCCTTAAGTTGTAAATACATGTATTATAAATGTTCATTTCTTAATTTTTAACCTAATTATTTTTACTTGATGCAATACATTTTAGTAATATCTCATAAGTTGTAAATATACTAAGATTTGTTTATATTTTAAAGCTGTTTGTAATGATAGTAATAAAATTTAATTAAAAAAAAAATTAATTATTTCTGGGTTACTCTGTTTTGTTTTTGTTTGTTTTATTATTGTTTGTTTTATTTCTTGTTCTTTTTCTAGCATAATATTTAGTAGTAAGCGTGAGTTCTATGGTAGCAACAATGTAGCTTCAAACAATCAAAAATTTTATTCCACTTTTTCATTCTTTCCAAACAATAAGTAGTCATCAAAATACGCATTTGTGAGATGATTTGATTATTGGTATCCAAACTCTTTCTGCTTTTTCAAATCTTCTTATTTGAAAACTATAAATAGTTACTGGCACTTAAGTCTGGACAATTAGGAAAATGAGTAAGCAGTTTGAAGATAAATTCATGTTTCTTCTGATGGAAACTGCATCCCAGTATTGTACTGTTACAAAAACCCAATGCTGTCATTTTTTATTAAATCAGTCCAATAACTTGACAAAAATATTCGCCACTGTCGCTGTAGCCTAGTAGGTAGTGTTTTGGCTTTTTAGACGTAAGGCCATGGTTCAAACCTCAGGCCAGTCACATGAAGAATATATTATAAAAATATATTTCTTCGGCGGCTTCTTCTCGTCAGATTTCTGGCAAGTATTTTATGAGTAAAAAAATTACCATGAAAAAGTTTCTCAAAAATCTGTCGTTCGGAGTCAAACTTTAAACTGTAGGTCCCGCCAGTTTTGCAAAAAATTAACTGATTGAAGGATTGTAATGATCAATTATGTATGTATGTATGTATGTGATAATTTTCAAGGAACTTCATATGAATTATATCACGTACGCTTAAAAAAAATTAAAGAAATAAGCCTCAGCCAAAACTTTCTTAACAGGCAAATCCATCGTGGGCCTTTTTTTATTGGTGATTCGATCCAAGAAAGAAGTGATTTGGTTACTGATGTATTATAGGAACTGCAAAAAAAAACTCGTCTCTATATCACCTGAACTTCGTCAAACACTGCTACAAAGTTAGAGAAAAAAGTTTATTTGCTGAATGCTTCATATAATATGTTACTATACGTCGCACTTTTAAGATGTGAGTGGAAAACAGCCGGTCGGTAATTTTTTCTCTTAATTGCGATGACCTTGTCTGTGCGGTCCACACGAAATTTGGTAAAATACTTTCATTTTAATCGATGGTGCATTTAAAATTGATGGTCAGCTAAGCCTTGGTCAGAGTAATACTTTTTTGTAAAAAAAAAAACAAATAATGCTTAAAGAATACAGTGTTCAGTTTTTTGTGGTCCTCTATCAATGTCTAAGAAGCACAAAGAAAAGGACACAGTTTGTCCATATTTTGAGATGAATTAACTGACAGGTATCTATTGGATTATATACTTATTTACCTGGTTTTGTTACAATGTCTTGTTCCATATAGTTTCTGTACCTTCTTTCGATCGACTTTATGTTAGGAAATCATCGATTTCGCTGCTTTGTATTGCTGAATATTTCCTGACTTCTTAGAGTCTTTATAAATTACTGTTCGATACCATGTGGGGAGTTTTTCTTTGAAGTCTTCAAGTTTAACTATGTTTTAATCACATTTTTTGGAAAAAATATTCCAAAAAAAGTTTCGAAGAACTTTAATTTTCTATAAAAAAATTTTTTTATACCTCGCAAACTCTCTTTTAACTCTTCATTTATATACCAAAACTTAACAGAAACTGAAATTAATTCTCTTGTTTTCTTTTATTTGATAACAAAAGTAAACATTAATTCATCATATTTTATTTTAATTTAAATTTTTTTTTTTTTTAAGTTTTCATTCTCATGTTTTTTCTGTGTCACATCTGGTCCAACGAGATGACAAAAATTTTCTGAATCTCTCAATGCAACATGTGTCGTCGCCGTATCGTTTTACACCTTCAACACAGACATTGAGAATGAAAAAGAAAAAAAAAAGACCATTCAACACGTACAAAATTTCTGGCTACCTGTACCGAAAACACTTGATTTTAGGGTTCAATAATCTTTAAACAAAACAAAAAAAAAACTACAACAAAATTATTAAATAAGCTGAGAAAGAAGAACTGTGAACAAAATCTTTATAAAATGGTTAAACGAAAAAGAGATTAAAAACGGCCAACAATGTAGCTGAGATACAGAAATCTGTTTCTGTTTACACTTGAGTTTAAGGCATGACTTTTATACCTGTTCCTTTAAGGTACTGAAAAGATTTTAAGATTTAAGACAGATGGTTATTAAATGGCAATTTCCTTTAAGATAACTCCTCTTTAAATGTGGATTCTTTATATTCTGCTGCTGATTGAAATGAAATTTTTACAAAATGTAATTTTTAAATAAATTTTTAATAAAGTGGGCTGATAATACGAAATGCTACTCAACAACTACTCAACTTAATTTATTTTAAGGTACTTCACAGAATGTTTTGGAACATTATAAAATCATGGCTCATGAATAGTTTTTAACTTATTGCATAAATCCAATGGAAAATCATTGCAGAAAAAAAAATATTCAAAGAAGATTCTGTTGGGGCAACAAGTTTAAGAGATAAGATATGATACACACGTTGACACTTGTTGGTAGAGTTATTGTATACCTGTTTAACAAACCTATACCGAATACTGGAGTTGAGCTATAGACATAATTTTGCTTTCATATTCCTTCTGCTATTTTATGATGTTCTGTTTGATTTATTTCAGTTTTTTTTTTATCTTGATAGCCGTAGACTAGTCAGTGGCGTTTTAATCGTAAGGCCACCGTTCAAACCCCAGGTCAGACATCCCCAAAAAACAAAATATGAATTTTCTTCGACGTCTTCCTTTCAGCCGCTTTCCGGCAAAAACTCTGAAAGTAAAGGAAATTGCCATGAACAGTTCCTCAAGAATTTGTAGTTCGGAGTCGGGTCGCCACTCATATATAGAATTAACACACACAACATAAGCCGTATCAGAAGCTAGGTTTTAATCCTGACTGCAGAGTTATAATGACCAATTATGTATGTATATAAGTAATGTGTGTGAATATAAATTCAAATTTTTCCACAGTATCTATCACCTGGCATCCTACCCAGACAGTCTTAACATAGTGAATTTTTCAAGCCCGATATCTCAAGTTCCAAAATTATTTGGGACATACCACTTATTGGGTTTAATTGGAGACACCTTAGGCTCCAATTTGTATATAGTGCGATTGTGCAGCAAGTCCAATTTTTCCACAGTATCCATCATCTGTCATACTACCCAGAAACTGTTAACATAGGGAATATTTGAAGCCCGATAACTCAAGTTATAATTTAATTGGGGATATACCACTTATTGGGCTTTATTAGAGACACCTTAGGCTACAATTTGTATATAATCAGATATTTGCGGCAAAGCCCTGATACCGTATGTTAGGATGACTTCTTCCTGGACTATTTTTCGTATTTTCTGTTAAACACTTAACATTGCTCTGTTAACTCTAACATTAGCTTTGTTAAAATTTTTGAATTTTGTCTTTGCTAGTTAAGTTTGAATTTATCTTTACACACATACATATATATGTATAATAACCTCTTTACCGATCTGCTCCCATTCTGTGTCTTTCCTCTTCTACAGCTAACTTTTGAGTTTCAATCCAATCCCGAAATAAAAGACGTCAAATCTAACAAATATTAGGTCTGAGTATCGATAGCAGTCACATGGAGCGATGAGTAAGACGTTTTGTGATTTAAGGGCATGGAAATACTGATGGTTTTACTATTTCAACAGTTTAAGGCCCTTTGTTCCTTATAACAGCGACGTCAACTTAATGCAGCATTTTATTTCCTCATTTACTGTGTTTATTGCGTTCGGCCAGTGAATGCTTAGTTAACTGAGTGAGACTGGTAAGATGTATTTACATCTTACTTCCAACAAATTCTTGTAAATTCAAGCAAACATTTGCTCAAATTTTTGCCCTTCTGTATTGGTTATGTTTTCTTTTTCGTTGAATAGTTGTTTAGTGTGACCCTAAGCTTGATGTCCATAAAAATAATCAAAATATGACTTTTAAGTGAAACTCAGCAGCTCTTCTGTAGGTTTTCTTAAATAGAAAACTATTGAATTCAGATTCCTTCCTTTTTTAAGTCATTTTTTGTTAAAGAAAATATTTTTTCTCATACCCAATATACAATATCTATGCAAAAAAAGCTAGTTATTAACATTGCTTGCTTATTAACATTTCTTTATCTTGATCACTAAAATTTTAATTTAAACTGCTTAAAAGCATTTTTAAAATTTTATTAACCTCTTAAGGAGATCGCAAAATAAGGGTTTCAGAAAAGTTGTCAGAAATTTTCATTTCATTTAAGGTATTTCCTTTAAACATTTGTTTTAATTCTCAGTTTCTTGTTTTCTCTTTATGCTCTTCTCTGTTTTGATTATTTCTTCTTTTTTTGCTGCTCACATTTCTCTTTTTTATTCATCTTCTATGGACTTATTATCTTATCTTTCTTATTTCACACCTTTTGCTAAATTACTGTGAATCCTTGTTTTGCTTTGGCTGCTGTTATTTATTATTATTGTTGTTGTTGTTATTGTTGCTGCTGTTTTTCTGCTTAATATGTCCGTCTAAGAGACAACCTTTTGCTTAATGTTTTTATTGTTGTTGCTGCTGTTTTGACACTTGAGTTTTCCAGTTTACCCTGAGAATCGCATTTTTTTTTTGAATAACTTTTTACTCATTTTTCATCTTCTCCGCTAAACATGAAGGAGGAGATAGATAGAACTGGAGAGAGAGAGAGGTGCACAACGACATCATAAATCATCTCAAGTGCCTGTTTGTTGTTTTTTTTGCTCTTTGTATTGCTTCATTGCTTCGTTTCTTTCTTTTTTTGCTCTTTTACACTCACACCCCTGTTTATTTCATTCCTTTAATGTAAAAAAACAAAATTGTTGTTGTTTTTGTAGCCTGTTTTTTTAATATAAATGAGAACAGGATTTTTTCTAGTGCTTTTCCTATTAGCTGTTAAAGGAGTAAGAGTAGCACTGGAACACCTTTACAAATACTTGCACGCATACATACAGAGGTGTATACATATTAAACGTATAGCCTTACACTAGAATCTCTCGCGAATTCTACCTTGTTTTTAATTAGTTATTTGCATCCTATACTAGTGAGTTGATTGGAATATATTGCGATTGTCTTGATATTAGTGGGCAGTTCAAAAGCTGCCTTTAACCCATTAACTGCTTATGGCTAAGGATACTCGTTAAATGAGACGGGAATTTTTGACATAAAGAGGAGTATCCTTAAACTCTTCTTCGTTGTAAGACGTCAAAAAAAACTTTTTCGAAACATTTTTAAAAAACTTCAAACAGCTAATTACAGTCATTCTATCAGAATCATTTTTAAGTGTGAAACAGAGCTCGACTTTGAGTCCGTCTGATGTAAAATTTTTTATCCAAGTCTGGGAGAGAACATTGTTAAATGCAATATCAGAGACACCTATCAAGCTATCTCAAGAGAAACGTTATATTTCTTAAGCATACTTGTGGTAGCAAACAATTTAAGAAACGTGCATATCCCGGATATGAATTCAGTTACTATGGCTACTTTTCTTTTCTCTTTTTATTTTTCATTCGAAAATAGAAAATCCAATTAAAAAACATTGCAGAAATGATGCAAAAACGCTACAACACGATACTAATTTTTAATCTTCTTTACATGTATTTTATGTAAATTTCTAATGATTTATTCCTGTAACACTTATTTCCTGCTTAATTGATACCGAAGCCCTGCACTCAGAAGTTGGACGTGGTACATCAAACAAATCATGTATTAAAGAAACTCGTTTTAAAATTAATGGATACGCATATAGCGCTACCTGCCACTTTTAGAGTATTGAAAACACACACAAAGAATCACCGCCATCTAATTGTTATATATTTGCAGCAGTCCACTGTAGATTCTTTTCGAATTTTATCACTCAATGTACATATCGTAGACAGTGAAATTCTTAGTACCAAAACTGGTACATTGAATGTCAAATAGATTAAATAGAGTGTTCGACCTTAATGGATATCCTACTAAATATAAGGGATAACATTGTAATATGTTGGAGCTTTGAAATTTAAATTTACTCTGACTTCTTCTGGTGGGTACCCACACTTTCCACATCAGAAACGTCCAGAACAAAATTAATAAAATAAATGTAAAAACTTAAATTTTTTACTGTATGTTGGGTGTAGTAGTGGTTGTAGTGGTTTCAATATAAATTATCTGGAGGAGATTAAAATCGTTTAGTTTTATAAAAACAAAAACCATGAGTGCCCCTCCACTAACTATGCTTCAGTTAGAATTACGACAAAGTTTCTCATACCATTTGTGTTGTGCGTGTTAATATCATTCGACTCCGAATGATAGATTTTTAAGAAACTCTTCATGGCAATTTTATTTACTCTCCGAGTTTTTGTGCGGAGAGAAAATCGCTGAAGCAATATATTTTCATATTTCGTCTTAAAAAAAACTGTAACCGTTTTTCTGTGGCATAATTTTAAAAATTTCATATTCAAATCGATTGAATTATTGAAATGACTGCCACATTGCGTGTATGTTAACGTTTGGCAGAAGGATTTTATTTTCCAATTTGTGCACTTAAGTATGCTGTTAACTTTGTTCAAATAAAATGTTTACTTAGTTGAATTGATACAGCCTTTGCAATGAAACGTCGTGTAAACAAATACTACAAAAAGTATTTCGGAGCCTAAATTCCTTATTTATTTAAACGATTTTAATAAGCAAAACTTTACAAATTTTTGCCTCTAGCTAGTATAGAAGATACAATAACAATTACTAGGCAATTATTCGACAAATTTTTGTCACGGAGATCCTCAAACCACGATTACTCTCTTGAAACACACCGCGTCTTCACACAAGACTGACTGAACTTCACTAACCCACTCGCCTGCTTTGCCGTGCCTTTTATATGGCAGAGTAAACAGTCTCATGAATGTTCTTGAAGGCGAATGTTCATGACTTCACCTTCTTGAAATTTCTATAGGTGTAAACATCGTTGTTTACATATATTATTATAGTATTGTTTGTGTATTTTTGTGTACTTCTTTAGCATTTTTTAAGCTGGTGTTTGTTGTTATATTGTGCAGTACTATAATTTGTAAATAGATTTGTTTACTGCATTGTTTTGCTTTTGTAGCTTCTGTTTATAACTTTAATGTTAAGCGATGTAAAAGCAAAACACCCGTATCTAGATTTTCTTCATTTTCGTAACAATAGTTTTCGCGATATCTTCTAGAGTTTTATGCTCCAATCACGACCGTTCTCTAACCAGCATTTAATTCTCAAATCCAAAATTATTCAATTTTGGCAGAAATCATACAATATATGGCCCAAAGGACAGTTAAGCAATAGGGGTATAAGCAAACATTAGATTTTTCGATGTTGCATCTTCGTTGTCGTAAACTGATAATTAATATTCGAGTGACCAAAATGCAGGACTAGCTTTGTTAGTTTGCTTATGCAGATCCACTTCAGAACCATAATTTTTCGTGAAAACACTTTCAATGGTAGCAGAGTTTGTCGAGATTTATTTTTACTGCTCTTCTAACGTATACCATAGCCTATTATATGAACATATTTGACCTATTGTTAGCCACCTTATTTGTTTCATTTATAATGAAAATAAACATTTATTCGTTTTTTTTTTAATTTTTTCAATTTTGCCAAACAAAGCTTGCCTGCATATAAAGTGTCTCTTTTGTTTCGTCCTCTTTGTCTCCTTATAAAGGAAAATCTAAAAAAACAGAGCTTAAAAAAACATTATCTTGATTTAGTAACAGAAACAAAAACCAAAAAACGAAAGAAAATATTAAAAAATATTCCTCGGCTATATTTGTTTCTATTTTTCTGCTGCTGTCGTATTATAGAATATTTCTCTTTGCAGACATGAGTTTAAACATTATCATATCGTACTCGTATCTGTTTTAATGTTTTTTTTTTTTTGTTCAGTTTTTCTGTTTATATTACCTGGGCTTCATTCATTTAAAATTAATGGATTTTCTTTACAAATTTCATGTTAGCTGGCAACTTCCGCAGCCTTTGAGATATTTCATGCCACTCTATGGCTGGCTTCTTTGCTCTTCTAGTTTTTTTGTTTATATTGTCCTGTCATGTTAATGTCGTTCACATCATCAAATATATCCTAGAGGTGGTTTGTTTTATGTTTTTATTTTTCTAGCTTATTTTGTTGTTATTCATCTTCTTTATTCCTTTACATATTTATTAATAGGACAACAAATTGTTTAAGGAAAGAATTTCCATGATTTATTATAAGCCTTAAACAGAAGAGGACAAATATTTTAAGAAAACGCTTAAACTGCAAGAGGTGTTCTTTGGATAAGATACTGATTTTAAAGCAAGGATATCGAGGGATAAGCTGGACGAAATGTTTATGGTTTTTATTATATTCATGGCAAGAGTATAAATTATAAGAGGTGGGACTCCTATCAGGTCAGCAAATCACATCAAAATCGGATAATCGGCTTTACAGGAATCCTATGTTACCCTAGGCCTTATGTGCTGCATGACAATTTTTCGAAGTAGATAAAGCTAGTCTTAGTGTAGTTAAGATGGTACAAAGTATTGTCAAAACCGAGCTCTTCCAACTAAAAAGCGTACAGTAAAGCCCATCGTAATATATCGATTACAATAACTTGTACTTAAATTATACACGAATGATAACGATCCACTATTTTAAGATTACACACAACAAAGAATGACAAAGAATTCTCTTAAAGAATAAAAAATATGTTATACGAAACTATATACATAAATACTGAATTAAACAATTCTATTACAGATAAGAAATTGATTGGTGTAGCGTATCAGGTTCTAGAAGTATAGAGTTACCATTTGATTGTATTGGAATGTTATAATGGGTGTAATAGTTTTGTTCTAACAACTTTTGCGGGCTTCCCATTGATATTATCCTAAAGCCATGTTAATTTATTTATAACCAGTCTTAAGTGCACTGCTGAAGAAGGACATAAATGACACTCTCATAACATCAATCATTTGAAAATATTTAAAATTTTCATAATAATCTCGATGTGTTATTCTCTACTCAGTTCGTTGAATAGCATTGCAGCCATATATCGTTTCTTTCATCAATTGCTCCCTATCTTTAAATTTAAGATAGGAATTCAGATATCATAGAAGTTTTTTATTCGTTTGACAGATCAATTGATGTCATTATATATATAATATAACATCGTTAAAATGCCCGCCACGGCTTGTATGAGAGGAGCGCATTCGAAACGCCAAATTTCTCATGATTTTGGCGCATAACTCAGGCTGAATTTGACCGGTGGCATGGGTTATATTGGCTTTAAGGAATTCTTACGGTTCGATTAAGTGGCTAGTTTACATCACTTCCACGTGAGATGGCCATGCCTTCAAGTCGCACTTGAAGAATATCTAAACCACACCTTGTAGTTGATAATCATCGAACTACGGCGCTCGCCATTGACAGTGATGGGCTGTCCAATGTCGTTTTCAAAGAAATGTGGCCTAAATTCTATACTAATCAGTGACTTTTTCGAGATGCATTGGACACTCTTGTAGTTCAACGTAGGACAACCTAACGTAGATTGGTAATGTCCCAATATCTACAAAATTTGATGCTTATGTAACCATACGTCCAGAAATGGGTCCCAGCACTGAAAATGAATTTTTGATGAAAAGTTGCCCGAACAGAACAACCCTTTTGATGAAACAATTTTATTATTTGTTCGTGTCGTTGAATGCTATATCCGTCTATGGTGATTTGCTAAAATAGACTGAATTAAAAAATAACAATAAAGTCTCTGTAAGAGAGGCTATTAGAAAGCGTTCTCTTTTGATTCTTAATCTTTTCACTATTTTCTTCTTGCTTTTTTCGGCTAATTAATAAAATCAAAATTTTCAAGGTTATTTTGCAGCAAGGTCTTCCAGATTATTATAAGAGATTGGTATGAGGTCCTGGGATGCTAGGGTTACCATCACTTGTTGTCTAAAAACCACGATATCTGTAAAAGTGTATTGGGTTGTTTTATTGGGTGATTTCCTTTGCTTATTAGGTGTTAATCTCTTTACAGTAGCGGCCCAATCTGACTATACCACGATAAAATTGTTGCTTTTATATTTTCATGGAGGTTCAATGGACTTCCGAAATAAGTTATTTGGTGGGGGGTGTTTTAAATGATGACAATCTGCATTCAAACTCGTATTGCCACAACTCATCTGCTAATGACGCTTTGCATCTTTATTTTTATACAAATTAAGGACAAAGTTCTTCACAATCAGAAGCCTCATTAGAAATGGTTTCCGAAAACAAGTAAATTTGTAGAAAAGAAATTTTGAAAACTTTTTCAAATGCTATTCATTGTATTTGGGAGAATATATCAGTATTAAATTCAGAATTTTTATAAAAGTTAGTTCTTTGATTTTTAACCGGGTAATTGTAAAATTGC
The DNA here is from genome assembly GCA_930367235.1 of Sarcophaga rosellei. Lineage (NCBI taxonomy): Eukaryota > Metazoa > Arthropoda > Insecta > Diptera > Sarcophagidae > Sarcophaga > Sarcophaga rosellei. Next base: position 82,540,981 of record OV884018.1, read on the forward strand.
AATAAAAAATCAATTTCTTAATTTTGTTGCATTATTTTTGAGATTGTGTTTTTACTCTACTTTTCCTACTCTTTTATAACAACTCTTAAGTGATTGGTGTGTGCATATGTTGTGTTGGTTTTTGTACACAGACACAGCAGGATATTATTTAGCATAAAACACTTAAATAAAGAAAGGAGTCACAAAGAAAAAAATGGCAAAAATTTATTTTGTGTTTTTAAACCAAAAACAACAAAAACAATATGAAACTCAAAAAGCGGGAAAACAACACTTTAAAAGTCAAGTGTCTGTGGTTGTTTTGTTGTGTTTTTTCTGCAATTTCTCTGCAACTCTCTCTTTCCCAATGTCTTTGTTTATGTGTGTATGTATAAAACATCAAGAACAATGAGAATTTGTCATATAAACAAAACACGTTTGTTTATAATAAAAAAAAAGAAGGAAAACACAAAAATTCAAAAGATTAACACTTAAATACACTCAGACTCTTATACACACACCCTTAAGTAGCAGAACATCTACAAACGTACTCATGTACACTTACTCATGTAGATGTACATACATGAAGAGAGTTAATTTAATAAAAAGAAAACTTTTTCAAAAAGAGAAAGGAAATAAGGAACCCAATTTAATATAGAGAAGAAAAGAAGAGCAGTTTCTTGCAGTTTTTTTTTTTTGTACTATAAAAACAACTTTAAGTAATTTAATTAATTTAAATACGATCACTTCTACTAAATTAATAATCACGGAAAATTATTATTTTTCTTTTATTAAAACATTAGCCCTAACTTTATGAACAGTACAGTGCGTTGATATTTGTATGGCAAACTATAGAATTAATCTTATAAGAAAAAGTACCAAAAGATTCGTTGGATCTGTAATACATAATGTGTATTACATTATTCTGTGGCCTTCAAGACAATATCTGGAGTATAACTAGGTTGCTTATTGTTGAATCAAGCGACCCATTCTTCAATCTTCAATTTGCAAACATAAATCCGTACTATTTTTTTTTTAATAAAATGTCAAAATTTCTGCGATTTAAATAAATCCTGTTCAAAGTAATATCCATTAGGTCGACGGCAAAAAACAGGTGCAACTCCTGTCCGCACCGTTAATCGATCAGATGAGTCAGTCCCATTTGGACCCTTTTATTGGGAAACAGCTTGAACTTAGAATCGCTGTTTTCAATTTAATTTACAGTCTCCAAGTGTAACGGTTGCTTATCGGATTCTAGTCGATGGATTATATGGCAATATAATCCGCAGATTTCAAACTGGACTTAAATAGGTTTTGTTTTGTCCAAGTGCCAAGTGCGTGTCTGGTTTTGTTTACCACCTAAAAGCATAATTTCTAGATCCACAAATCTCTCTTATGCTTTCTAGGTACAAAACAAGACCACTTCATATTGCTATTAATTCGCAACGCATGCAGGACCTTTCTGTATTTGTACGTATTTAAGGGAAAATTATCTGTTGGCTGGCATTTTTATCGGCGAATGTTTGGCAAATGAAACAGACCTCATAGTATAATCAAAATCTTTCAATTTGGAGCCATGCTTTTATATCTTTCCAGCATCAATTGACCTCAGCTATGAAATGTTGGTATAGAATATTGTATAAATGCTCCAGATTGCCTCATGTTAATTTCTCTATCATTTATATATATGTATATATATATATATATTTTTTTTTTTTAATCCAAAACAAATTTATCTAAAACCCTTACAAACATTATTTTAATTATACTGACTATTAGAAGTTCAAAAAAAGAAAACAATAGAATAAAAATTAGAAATTCTTGTAAACATGTCTATAATGAACCATAATTAGTGAAAACATTAAAAACTTTAATTATAAAAATTTATCTTGTTTTACCCTAACAACTCATTTAAATAGATATGTATGTATGCATACCATAACACCTTATTTAAAAATTCAATTAAATTAGAGACCATTAGAAAAGAGATATTTTCCAAAAATTCAAATTCTACAACCAGACACAAAACAAAAACAAAAAAAATATTAAATAAACGTCTGTCTGAAACCTAAAATAAAACAACAACAACAAACTCAAACAGATATTGATATCAATAAAGAAAAGTATTAGAGAAAGCCGAAAATCAACCCCCGATTTAAACTAATGCCAGCTGCTTCATATGTGTCTGTAAATGTAGCCACAGACTAAAACAAAAAAAAAAAAAAAGATTTCAAAAATACACAAAAACCGTTAACGAAATCAACCCTCTTTATCAATTAAAAAGGTTTTTTTTTTGAACGAAACCCTCATTTATAATCAAAAACTGTCCAGGTTCTGAACACGCGTATGAATGTCATGAACTAAATATCCGAACAAAGAAAGTGTGGTCAGTACCCATCATCATTGCCTGGTTGTCATCAAACTCAAACCACTCCTCAAACTCCTTTTTTTTTAATAAAATGTTTACATTTAGAAAAACCAAATAAAATAAAAAAAAAAAAAATATTGAAAAACAATAAAAAAATTTTGAATCTGTATTTAAACAAACAATTGTTAAATAAATAGTAAATATTTGCAATAAAATGGAAAAACAATCTCTATATTGTGTAAGGGTGTATCGTCTATATGAGTGTGTATTAATAAATAAAAATAGAAAAAATTTCAAATATTGTTTGTTAGATTGTATTGTATTTATTTAAATATTTTTGTTGTTATAGGCTTTTATTTACACATACGATTGTGCAACATCTGGTTTTTAAAAGATATTTGTTGCATAATTTCTTCAATTTTTTTTTTCACTATTTTATTGACATTTTTAATCTGAAAATTTGAAAATTTATCACACATTAGAGAGTGAGAGAGAAAACGAGAGAGATGAGACAATTTTAGAAATTTAATGGATGCTTAGTGACATGTAATACGGTACATAGCTAGGTTGAAGTGTAGCTTTGATACCAAAAGCTCATTTGAGCACGCATAGAGGCCCGTTGTAACGCCACAAGTGAACGCAGTCTCTGTACTGACCAAGTTCCTCCAAACCACGGAAGAAGAAGTAGTTGGTCAGCGCAAGGGCTGCACATTCAAAGCACGAATACCCCCCTTGGAAAACCAGCCCGAAAGTTTAATAAACCAAGCTATATCTTTCAAGTCAATAGAGGAAATCTCCATCAAGCTGACAAGGATTGGAGATCCAATCTATATCTGCACCTCGCAATAGATGCGCATTGACAAAGAAAGTGGATAACAATCTCCTCTTCCTCAGCGGATCTGCACCTACGGCAAAAATCTTCAGATGGGAGTTGGATTCTTTACGCGTGTCTTTCCATAACACAATGACCTGTAAGCATGGTCACCGTCATTGAGATGACGTTACGACCAAAGTTGGTGCGCCTTCTATTCATCGAGGTCCAAGTAAGCCTAACTGTGGAGTAGGACTACTCACTAACGCAGGATATGTTGGCGTCTCGAAAGAATTTCCGAAATGACGTTACGACCAAGGTTGGTGCGCCTTCTATTCATGGAGGTCCAAGTAAGCCTAGCTGTGGAGTAGGACTACTCACTAACGCAGGATATGTTGGCGCCGCGAAAGAATTTCCACGCGATGTCCAACTCGGTTCAAGAAAATGGTGTCTTCAAGTGGATTGAAGAGGTCACCGGAAGTAGTGCACCAGTCCTGGCGAGCTCGTCGACTCTGCAGTTTCCCGGAATATTACTGTGCCCGGGAACCCAGATAAGTGTGTCACTGAAGCGCCCAGAAAGAAGGTCGAAAGAGAACCAATATACCCTGACGATCCTGTTGGTATTCACAACATTCCATGTAATACGATTTGCTAGAAATGTTTTGGCATTACCTTTCTAGACGTTTGCATGGTATTTAAAAGGTTTTCATAGCTCGTGATCCTGTATATTGAGTCTGAACATTTATTTTGTCATTCCTGTTATCATGCGCCATGTTGCTTTGATCTCCGCCATTTTTTATATTTGCTGTTCCCTCATGCTGTTCCCTCTTTAATATCTGTTTACATTGTGTGAAATCAACCAAGTACGATTGTGATCTGCAAGACAGGCGAGATCTGCGTGCTAAATTAGCGATTTTCATGAAAATGTGATTATATTTCACAAAAGCACTATTTTTCGAAGTAACAACACAGGAATGAAGAACAAAAAAACATTTCAACAGGACTCCAATGAATTGATTGGAAGAGAACACACAAAGCATCAATTGGATTCGAATTTCTTTTGAACACATAAAAGTAGTGCTTGTAGTAAGAAACCAGGGCTCCTGCTCATTGTGCCTTCAAAAGCTTGTAGCGACTATAGTTTTCAATTTAAGACAAACTCTTTCGGCCATATTGGCAAAATCTTAAAGAATAAATAAGCCACATTCAAATATAAGAAATCTAGAATAAAACTTCGTAATGCTTGATATTCTATTCCCGTGGATGGGAAGAAAAGAATGATTTTAAATTCCATAGACACTTGCAAAACACAATTGGATCAGTTTTTAGTTTCGAAATCCCTTCAGTTATATTTAAATTTTTAAGCAAATTTCTAATTAGAAAATTTTGTTACATTGAGAGGAGAAAACAGTAAACAAAATTAATTCTCATACTGCTTGACATAAAATATCATCATCATCATACTCGTCTTGTATCGTATTTTGTTACACTTCAAATTTTATTTCAATTTTTATTTTTACATTTTAAGCATGTATTTTGCCAATTTATTTACACTCCTACTTCAAAAATAAACAAAAAAAAAAAAAAATAAGAGAAGTACAGAGATAGAGAAAAATAATAAATAAAAACACAAACCGAAAGCAAATGCCAAAAACAAGGCTGCTTTTTTGTAGGAAGGATAAGATAGAAATATTAGTTTTTTTGGTTTCTAATGGGAAATCATTGCCAAGTTGGATTTTTATTCACCAAGATGAGCATGAGCATGAGCATGACATAGAATAAAAGCTGCTGATGATACTGATGATATAAAATACTGATAGTCAGTCATAGTCGGTTTTTATTCGTATTCATTTTAATCTCTGTCTTGATACAACATTTTTTTTCTTTTTATTTCAACTCGTATTGAATGTTGTAAAAACAAAAACAAAAAAGATTTCTGTACTGTATAAACATATGAGATGTGATGAGATGAGAGAGTATTGTATCTGTATCTGTATCTCGTATACATTTTATTTGCTTCTGTTCGTTGTATTTATTTATATTTATATAGTGTATGCTTATTTATGCTACTTGTATGTATCTTCTGTTTATACTCTACTACTCTACTCGACTCTACTCTACTCCACTACAAGTAGTCTCTACTCAATGATGGCACTCAACAACATTAGATAGATTTGTATTAGCAAACGTAGGTATTATATCTGTGTGTGAGGAGGAGCATGCATACTACTGACAATCTGTAGCTGTAGAGTGCAGGCAGCGAGTGAATGAAATGTATCCATATCCATAAACATATATACATACGTAGTATCTTTCGAAGCTACTCGTTTCACTAATTAAATATCTATGAATGGCGCGGTTGTTGTTTAATTCTTTCCTCTTGGTTTTTTGTAGTTATTTTTGTGTGTTTTTGAGCATTTTTTCTCTTCTTTTGGCATTCAATTCATTTATAATGAAAATGTGTGTGTGTGCATTTAAGAGTATCTATGTATCTATGGATTTTCTCTTTTTGCGGTATTTTTTATGATGTTGTACTAATTTAGAAAAAGAAAAACAAAAACAAAAAAAAGAAACAATTTTAAATTGCCAACAGGAAATCACTTAAATTTAATCCCATTTGAGTTTGAGTGTATTTTATGCGTTAATAACTCTTCTCCTGTATATTCCCGCTATAGTGTTGTGGGTTGCTGTGGATATTTAAGTTATATGGCGATAATAAAGCATTATTTTTAAAGAGTATTTTTAATTTCTAGGATTTGCCTAAATTTTGTATTATAAACTCGTATAAAATAATTAAAAGCTTCGCTTTAATAAATTATCTTAGAAATATCAATAAAAATAATTGTTTTAATTGGTATCGAATTTGGTTCTTCAATATAAATTCGAATCAGTATACTTAATACTTTACTTTACTATACTTTACTTAATTGGCCATTAACAACCCGATTAACGGATTTCGGCCAGTCGCAACACATCCTTCCAGTCGCCTCTGCTTCTTGCGTGCCTACGCCAGTTGGTCACACGAATCGATGACAGTGCTTCCTCGATTTGGTCCTTCCAACGCATACAAGGCCATTCTCTTCGTCGACTTCCGCAGATCCCCGCATCAAATACCCGTCTCTCCCAAGCATCCTCCTCCATTCGAACGATATGGCCGAGCCGGCGCTGCCGCTGCACAACGTCTATGTCGTTGATGATCTCATACAGCTCACTGTTGGGTCGGATGCGGAAGTCATCGCCAACTCGCACTGGGTCGAAGATCTTAAGTAGGACTTTTCTCTCGAACACTCTCAAGGCTGCTTAATAGGGTCCATGTCTCTGCGACATAAAGAGGCACATTTAGGATGAACGTCTTGTACAGTATTAGTTTTGTCGTACTAGACAGGTTTCTGCTACTCAATTGCCTATTGAGACCATAGCAGCACCTGTTGGCAAGAGTGATCCTGTGATCATTTTTGGCGGAAAAGGCAGGGCCAAGGTATGGAAGTTTCTTGATCGAAAGTATAGTTATCGGCCGTAATCTGAGATCCAATACGGCGCATATCCCTATTAGTCGATAACATATACTTCATTTTGCCATTGCGATCCACTCCCACATTTCACAAAACACTCTCCATGACAAAGTTGAAGAGGTCGGTTGAAAAGGTTCGGAGAGGTCCATTGCTGCAGGAATTGCTCAATGTCATTCTGCATGGCCTTATCAGCTTCGCAGGCATACTGTGCTCAGACTTTGAGGCAACAGCACTATCCCTTATTTGGCTATCAAAGTCTACCGTATAGTCGACAAAAAGTTTTAAAAAATTAATGAAAAATTGGCATTTCAAAGCTACGAACATTACAATGTCTACTAACTTTTTTTTGGGAGAAAATATGCCATTTCACGAAAAATATTATTTTTTATTACATTTTATTCTACGAAATTGCTTTTGGAAAAACGTTTAATTTTCGGCTGTTTTATTTATAACATATTTACCCCTCTAGACATTAATTTTTTTTTTATTTTTCATCGTTTTGATACCCCATAAAACTTGTTCTGAAAAACACTATTACTACCTACGAAAATATAAAGGAAAAGCAAAAAGAAAAAGGAAAGAAATGTTCTTCCGTTTTATTTTTATTACCAAAAATTTGTGTTACAATGACCCCTTAGAGATTAACCCAGAAAATAAGCGAAATATTGTAGTACACTCTAGCACTGTAGGGATAGTAACAGGAATTTGCTTATTGCCTATGTGTTTATGCAAATATTTCAGTGGTAGTGTGAGTTAGTGAATTGTTGTCTTATAAGAGGACTGTATTCATAACCCGATAGGCTTCGCTGACGTCGTTGTAGTTTAGTTAAGTTACTATCAGGAGCAGCTCAAAAATACTTGTAACTTTAAAATAGATTTCGATCACAGTGTGAACAAAAGAAAAAAATTGAATGCTATTGAAAAGACAAGCAGGTTGGAGTGGTAGCTTTGATACCAAGAGCAGTGACCGTTGTGACGCCATAGGTAAAAGCAATCTCTGTACTGACCAAGTTCCTCCAAACCAGGGAAGAAGAAGAAGTTGGTCAGCGCAAGGGCAGCCCGAAAGTTTTATAAATGTAGCTGTATCCTTGATATCGACGGATGCTAGCTCCCTCAAGGATTGGAGAGCCAAATAATCTATATTTGCACCTCGCAAGAGATGGATATTGACAAAGAAATCACAACAATCTACTCTTCCTCAGGGCATCTGCACCCACGGCAGAAGTCGTCAGATGGAAGCTGCATTCTTTCCGCTTGTCTTCCCATAACACAATGACCTGTAAGCATGCCCACTGGGATCGAGATGACGTTACGAACTAGTCAAAGTAAGTGGTTGCTGCGCCTTCTACTCATCGAGAGCCAAATGAGCCTAGCGGTGGAGCAGAACTCCTCCTTGACCCAGTGTGGGTTGGCGTCTCCAAAGGATTTTTCTGGCGATGACCAACTTGACCAAGGTGGCTTCCCAAAGTCGGTTCAAGATTATTCCGAAAGTAGTGCACCAGCCCAGGCGAGCTCTTCTGCTCTGCAATTTCCTGGAATATTACTGTGCCCGGGGACCCAGATAAGTGTGACACTGAAGCGCTCAGAAAAAAGGTCAGGACAGCAGCGACATTCCGTGACGATCCTGGAGTTATTTACAACGTTCGACAGAGATCTTATGGCAGCCTATCTATCAGAGAAGATCAAGATGCGATTGAAAAAGGACATGAGCAACTCTCTTCTTCTAAATAGGTTGATGTTCTAAGAATTTCAAAACAATCAGGATCACTCTTGTATATGCTTAAGTCTCTCTCAAACAAACAAACAAACAAATAAGTTCTCTAGCAGACTACCGCTTTTCTCTTATATTTTGGAAAACAGTTACAAATAAACGTGACTTTTATTTTATTTTTCTTTTTTCGTTTTTCTCAATGCTTTATTTTCTCTTTTACGTTTACAAATACATATAAAGGAAAGGAATAAAAAGTATTTTATATCGTTTATGTTGGTTATTGTCGATAATAACAATATTATTGTTTATCTATGTGTGTGTTATGTGTATGTGTGTTTTTGTCGCTCTCTCGTTTAACTGTAAATAATTTTCATATTTAAACAATTTTAAATGAAACAAAACACGCAATTTACGTGTACCAATATTATTGTTATTCCTTTCGTTATAATATTTATGCTACAGATAATGAGACAGAGCAAGAGTGAGAGAGTGAGTCAGGGAGCGTGTAAGAGAGGGAGCATTTTTATATCTTTTGTTATAATAATATGTTGTTATTGTTTTCATTGCTGCCTGCTGCTGGTTTACTACATTGCTTTGCTCACGTCATTGTTGTTGTTGTTTTAATAAATTAATGAAGTGCTGGTTGGCGCTTAAGTGTTTTTCTTGTTTTATTTTTATTTGGTTTTTTTTTTCTCTTTTGGTTTATTATTATTTTTTTTATTATTATTATATACTATGTGTTTTTGTTTATTTTGAAAATTTCCCTCTCCCTCTGTCTCTCTGCTAGTCCCTGTGTTCTCGGGTTGTAAATATAATTTATGTTTTTACTACGACACTCTGTATAGTAAATGAAAAGCAGTTCAAATGCACTGTGGTTTGGAAAGTAAAAAAAAGGGTCTAGATTTTGTATATCAGGGAGGATTTCATTGCAATTTGTTTCTCAATTTATAGAGGTTAGAATACAATATACAAATATTCGTTTATAAAGCCCGTCTATCACGATATTCAGAGTACGCTGCACTCTAATCATTTAGCGAGAGCCTGACGAAACCTTTATGGGGCACAATCTATCCCTTTGGAATGATGGTAATATACATGATCTGTTAACATTTCTGTATGAAGTCATGCGTGAACAATTAAAACTTCTGATCAAATTCACATCCAAGAGCGTCCAATTCATACCTAGTAAGACAGTTTTTGATGATCATTTTGGACTGCCGTTGCCACTGTCGTAGTGAGCACTATAGGTGACTAAATTGCCTTTTTTGGCCTGAACTGAGTAATCTGAATACCAACGAAGTCACTGTAGTCTAGTAGGTAAAGTGTTGGCTTATTAGACAAGAGCTCGTGATCCTAACCCTAACATCACCAGAAAAGCCACGGCGGTCATTTGAACGATGTTGTATTCAACACATAATGGCATTAACAGGTCATTCAAACGAATAACAAATGTCTGTGATATCGCACATATACTGTGATTTATTTCGGTTTCAATATAGGAAGGACTTAAATAAGGACCCTATATAATGTAGAACATTGAAACTGACTTAGCTCATGATATTATACAAAGCGATTTTGAACAATTAAGCTGGTAAACGTCATACTTATTTTACTACAACTTTGATATGAACTGTTTGACTGCTAATCAGATTGTCGATTTGCTTTGGTACACCTTTCTTTGTTACTACTTTCCAAATCAATGAAATCTAGATACAAGAACCTAAGTATCGATATAATCTACTCTGTTTTTTTTTTTTTTTTTGTCGAATATCTATCGAAAATAATTTTTTCTTTAACTTCAAAATCTTTCAAGTAATAGAATCCTGCTTATGGTGTCAAGCAGAGTATCTTCACTCACGCTTTTAAAATCGATATCGGGACATTTTGCTCAACATTTTCTTTAGCTCTAGTCTATACATTATTTTACATTTTAATGCCTCTGTACCAGTGTGTCATGATGATATACAATATATTTTCGTTTGGTTTTTTTTCGTTTAGATTCTAAGTGGGTTCTAAACGCTTAGACAAGTATAAGGGCCCATCTTTATTTAAAGGCAGGAAATATTATTGTCTATGCGTTGCGTTTGAATTATAAACAGAAACAACAAGAACAAATACAACAAAAAAAAGTGAAATAAAATTTATATTTCAAGTGGCATGACGTTCAGTTTTGTTGCTATTCTTATTGGGATATGGTGTCGGTTATTTTCAAGTGATTTAGGAAGTGTTTGCCAACGGTTACGCTTGGTTAGTTGATAAAAATCAGTTTTTCTTGTACATTTTGTTTTTGTTTTTTTTTTAATTTCCCAAAGAAAATAACACAAACCGTAGCAAAGGCACTAGTCTCATATACAATATTTAAATCTTTGTTTTATTTTTTTTTCTGTTAATATTTGTCTCTTTGTTTTTCTTCTGTCTGTCTGTCTGTTTGTTTATACATTTATTGCAGCACGAGTGCTTTGTCATAATTTTTATTTATTTTCCATTTATTTTCTATTTTTTCCCAGAGCATTTGTTCCATATTTAACTTCATTTGTTTTTCTTTTACTTTTCCAACACAGTCCTTTTCACTTTTCATTTCTTCCTTTATAATTCTGCCATGGTACATGGTTCATACTACTACAGCCATTCCTTAAGTCTTTGCCCTGCTCTGCCCTTCTTTTCCTTTTCGATTCACGTGATGTTTTTTTTTCTGTTATTTTATTAAGATTTATAATATTGTGTGTGCTCCCTATACAATATTATTTTATAGCTTTTCTTATTTTCTGGTATTTTCTCTTTCACTCTCTCTCTCTTTCTCTCTAACGCATTTCCAAACGATTTAAATTTTTATTGTTTGCTTGGGTAGTGTGGTTTTCTTTTAATTTAATTTTTTTTTCTTGTAGTTTTTAATTGTTCACCGCTAGAGTTGCGGCTGAATTTATGTGTATTTTTCTCGTCTTCCTTTCGTTATTTCGTTCCCTTAAATCGCTTAAAAGGGGGGAAAATTGAAAAATTTGTTATTTGTTATTTTGAAAAAGAAAAAACATAAATTATTGTTTAGAAAATAAAATAAAATATTATTACCATAACATATGTTTACAAACACAATTTAATTTACATGTTTATGTAAATGATTTCCATAAAGGCATTAAATTTTAATTATTAACCAAATCCTCTACTTAATTAAATATAGGCGACGAATGTAATTGCATTTAACTGCTTAAAACTATTAAAATTTATTAAAATTTTCTAAATATTTTTTTTAATATTTCTCATAAGAATAGATCATACGCTCGTACTCATATAGAAAATAAAATAACTTTTAATTTAAAATTTTCGTCGCATAATTTTTATATATTTCGTATTAAATGTCATAATTTCTAACCTTCTTTCTTGAATAGTTTAGTTTGTATTCTAAATGTAACAATTTATTTAGAATGGTTGTTCAATTAACTTCAGTTACAAAGTTCTCCAAATACAAAACACATCTTTCTTCTATAGGGTGGGTCATCTATCGGCATAAATTTAAACCATCGGCTATTTCGAATCTGTCAACACATATGTCATTCTATTCTGTCACAAAATTCAGTATATTATCTCCACTGAACATAATGAATCCATTTACGCTAGAGCAACGTTGCGATTTATTGCGATAACTAGAAACTGCACGATGATGTCGATTTTGCCAAAAAAAAAAGTTGTCCTTTCTGACGAAGCTCATTTTAATCTTGGTGGGAACGTTAATAAACAAAATGCCGTATTTGGGGTTCAGAAAACCAATACGTGGTCTTACAGAAGCCAATGCACCCATTACGAGTGACTGTTTGGTGCGGCTTATGGAGCGGAGACATCACTGGCCCACATTTCTTTGAAAATGAGGATGGCTCAACCATTACGGCCAATGGTGACACCTATGCCACCTGCTAACCGAATTTTATGTATCTGCTCTTCACGGTATTGATGTGAACGAGGTTTGGTTTCAAGAGGGTGCCACACATCTAACGCCACAATCGAATTACTGCCTGAAACGTTTGATGGGCGTTTAATTAACCGAAACTGTGATGTCAATAGGTCGTCAAGAAGTTGCAATTTTACACCGTTAAACTATTTTCTGAGGGGCGTCCTTAAAGAAAAGTGTTATGTCAACAAACCAGAGACAATTGAGTATTGGAAGGCCAATATTCATGATGAGATTGCCGAGGCACGACCCCATACACTCGAATAAGTGCACGGAAATTTGTAGGATTGAATGAGGTACTAAGAGGCCAACCGCGGTAGCCATATGAATGAAATAATATTCCATTTCATTTCGATTATCAAAAAGTGCGAGGTCAAAAACCCTTGACTTTGCATCACAAGAATAGAGCACTGACACCACCTCTTCCTTAGGCCAAGAGCTGCTGCAGAAGTCATTTGCTGAAATGCCATATTGTTTGGCATGCCTATCAAAAGGCCAGTGGCCCGTAGAAACCGCTATTGTTCGATTAATGCCTATGCGATTTAAGGATGTTCCTCAGAGGTTAGCAATCTTGCTGCAAATGAGGTTGGGTCTCCCTAGCAATGAGGCAATCTTATTATACAGCGGGAGTCAAAAGAAACTGTACATTAAAAAAACATACATACATTAACAAATTACCGTTGTTCTTATTTTAAAATTTTTTCATTGCCCGTTTATAAAATGGAAAAAAATTTACAAAAAATTTCGAAATATTGTGAAATTCTTTCGGGCACTCTGCTTAAGTGATAAGAGTTGAGTTTGGTGATTGTTAGAATTCTGTCCATAGTGTAGTTTTTTTTTTCTTTTGACGCTCACTGTAGAGCTCTATGCCTGTCCTGCAGAGCGCTATGCCTGTCCTGTTTGTTTAGAAACCGACATAAGGTTTATCTTTTAATGATTCGAAATTACGCTAAGAAATCGTCCTCATTTATGAGTAAACAAATGCCAAAATTTTTTGAAATGCTGTTCACGCGACCATAGTATACGATTTTAAAAAACCTTGATGTATCTTCCAATTTTGGTCCATAAAAAGTTACAAAACGGTCCTTGTCCTTGAGACCAAGTTTTAAGGCATCTTTTCTTATCCAGTTTTTCTTTCTTTTTTCGTATTCACTTTAAATCAAATATTCATTGACCAAATATTCGTGATGCATCAAAGAAAAGCTCTCCAAAGGAAGATAAAATCAGTTAAAAACAGAAAACAAAACAAGAAAGAATTAAAAAATATTAAAAAAATAAAAAAAAATTGAGAATAGAGAGAGAATAAAGAAGAAGCATCCGTTTAAAGACAACTATTGGCATTCATTTATTGACTAATCAAAAGCAAACAATTTATAAACCAATAAATTGAAAAAAAACGAAAAGAAAAGAAAAATAAAATAAAACTGCTTTTGATCAAAAGAAAACCCTCATAAAAAATCAGCAACAACAACAAAAATATATTATAATATACAAACAAACAAGTACAGAAAAATAAAATAAAAAAAACTATACGAATAAAGAACACCCTCCCCTTATAAATTTATACATACCGAAAGAGGAGCGCTTTGTTTGATTTAAAAGATTCTTTTTTTTATTTTCAACTGCTATTGCTGCTGCTTATGCTGTTCAATTCATTTAAAAGTTAAAGACTGAATGGAAATCGAAAAACTTTTATAATAACGAAGAAAACGAAAAACAGGAAAAAAAAAGAGAAATAAAAACTATTTAAGTCTGACAACAACAACAAAACCTTACAAAAATAACAACAGATACAGTAGCTTCAGCAATAACAATAACATTAAAGATGCAAAGAAGTTATGGGCAAACACAAAACGGCTTTAATGATACCTTAAACAACAAAGGTAGAACACAAATATTGGTACATTCCTGTACAGCTAAAAGGTTAAATTCTGTCCAACTTTTTTGTTAGACGTTTAGGCTGACAAGGCTTACACTGTAACTTAAATTGGAACTAACTGTAAACAAGAACATTCAGTAGGATGGAGAAACATCAATCTATCATTCTAGTGAAGCTTGATACTGATTTACACCCCAACTAAGCTTGTTGGTGTGTATCAGAGATCAGCAATGAATCGTTCTTTCGCTACTCATAACTAGTCATGAAATTTCGAGTATGAGTGAGTCAACAGTATTGAAATTCAACTACTCTGATTCATTCGTACTCCCTACAACATTGATTTATAAGTAGAGGTTACAATGAGTATGAGTACGACTTCCTCTGGCAAAAACTCTGAGAGTAAAAATTGCCATGAAAAGCTTCTCAAAAAAATCTGTCGTTCGGAGTCGACTTTAAACTGCCACTCATGTATGAAATTAACGCACACAACATGAGTGGTGCGAGAAGCTAGGACGTTGTACAATGGGTCAATTCAACCTCCGGGTACTGTACTTGTCACAGTTGACAAGTACACGTCCTCTAACCTAACCTAACCTAACTTAGTCCAACAGAGCATAGCAATACGACATGCACCTTAATTCTACCATCATGATCCTACCTATACACTCGCCGGAAGATAACCAGTTTTATTAGATCTGTCGGTATACATGTATACCTGGTAACCGTTCGAAAATTGCAAGCCATCTACCAACTCTATATGCTCTGGAATTAATACAAAAAAATTTAACCACGGATGTCCCAAAATTTCCTTGAAAAATTCTCGAAATCTGACCGCAGTCAGATTAAAAATCACTGTGATTATGATCTCTGCCTGAAATACCCTGCAGGTCAGATAATTGGAGGTAAATGCTTTCGTTTAAAATCTCTGCAAATTTCATAAAAGTGCTCCAAAAGTTCAAATTCCCCATTGATTCATTCGTTTGCTATGTTTTGGCCTCAATTTGCCCCACGAATGTAAATATGACCCTTATTTGAAAGAATAGATTCCCATATTGTGAAGTGAAGTTGAGTCAGTCTTGAGTGAAGACGCGGTGCGTTTAAAAGGAGTAATCGTAGTTTAAAGATTTTCGATACAAAGATCTATCGTATAATTGCTTAGTGATTGTTATTGTTTATACGAAGGGTGTAAACAGAGGAATAACAAAGGAAAGCAATTGTTGTTGTTTACATCAAGTTGTGAACAGTGGCACACAGAATTGTGCAAATAATAAAGAATTTTAATTAAAACTAAATACAAATTTATTTTTATTTTATTTGCAATCTACGAGCTCATATTTTAAACGTTTTTAAAATGTAAACATTTAATTGAAATGAGTAGTGAGCAAGCACCCTATCCTCTTAATTTAGAAATGGTTTTGTTTCCAAATTTAAGAAACTAATAGTAGTTGCCGTAGTCTAGAAGGCAGTATGTTGGGATATTAGACGTGAGGTCTAGGTTCAAACCCCAAAACAAAACGAAATATGAGAAAATATTATTTCGGCGACTTCCTCTCAGCAGATTTGTGTCTAAAACTCTGAGAGTAAATAAAGCTGCCATCAAAAATCTGTCGTTTGGAGTCAACATTAAATTGTAGGCCCCGCCACTCATGTATAAAATGAACAAACGCAACATAAGTGGTGTGAGAAGATAGGTCCTAATCCTGACTAATATAATGACAAAATATGTACGTATGTAAATGTAAGTTTCGTACCCACTTAACTGTAGGGTATGCAAAAGAAAATAAAGAAACTCGAGAATGATGGAAAGAGAAATGTAACGAAACGAAACGAAATGAAACTATCAATTTGGGAATTAAACTCTACTCAATTGAAACCAATTTAAGCTAATCATTTGCTATTATTATAACAAACAATAACAATCCGAATAGGAAAAATAGAACTTAAGAAAAGCTGTCTGAAGCACTGAATTTAAAATCATCGCTAAAGACGAAACCAAAGAAAGAAAAAAGAAAAGAAACAGAAACAGAAACACAAAAAAAAAATTATTGAACTCCAGAAACAAGTATTTTTAAAACTAGGAAGTATAAGAGATGATCATCATCATCATCAGGCAATAATAATAATAATGATAACAATGGAAACAGGGGCTATCACAATTTAAATTCGAATATAAAGGGGAGGGGGACATCAAAAACAAAAATAAAAATAAATAAATAAATATTCAAATATTTGAAAGATATGGATGTATGCAGCTAAAATACTCAGCTTAAGTTGTTGAATTCTACAGGCCAGTATAGTATATGCAAACATACATATGCTCATCCATACATAGTATATATCATCCTTTACTTCGCCACTTGTCAGAGTACCATATACACATATGATGGCAGGCAGAGGCGATGAAGATGCTGTTGATGTAGCTGCTGATGTTGAAACTTATGCTTTTGAAGTGTACTCAGTCTTGATATTAAGTAAAATATATACATATGAGAGTGAATAAAAAAAAACAGCATAAGCATGTGATAAAACAAAATGAAAACGAAGAAAAAATATTTGAAACTAAACTATCACTGATTGTGCTGTACGCTGTATGTGAGTACATTTCAAAATATATAAATAAGGTCGAGAAAAAAGCAAAAAGTGTACACAGAAATGTTAAAGCATAACATAAGCGGTTATACAAAGGGAGTAGCTTAAACAGTGGATTACCTTGAGATAGAAGCAAAAAATTCGGGTTTAAAAATTTATGTTTAAATTACGTGGTTTAGAATGATCACTTGGATCCTTTTTTATTTTCCTTTGCATAATATGTTCTATGTTCTAATCGGTTTTATTATTCTGTCTTTCAGTTGCTTTAATGCACGGTATTTGGGTCTTACACAGAGCGTGTTTTGTCCAAGAATTCGTAATTTAAGGTCTTTACATACTAATCAATGACACAGAAGATGTCTAGTACCCATCGCCTCTTCTTTGTCGCTACAGCTGGGGTTCTTTAGACCAGGGACTAGGATCTTAACATTAGTGTTATAAGCGTATGTTCAATCTGTAAACTTATTTTCGCAATTGTACAAACTTTAACAGATGACTACTCACATTTGCTTTGAATTCGATTATCTCAACAGCGGTAGCTATGCCGCCTCCTTCTATGTCTCTCGTTGAGGAGCCCAATTAAGGACATACTTCCTGCATTTCCGGATACTTTTAAATGTCATGTACAGTAAAGGTGTGTATATTCCCATTCGTAATAAAGTCTCCATAGTCTAGGAGAGTGTGTGTTGGCTTCCTAGACGTGAGGCCACACTTCAAACTTGAGGTCAGACTTCACCAATAAAACGAAATATTAAAAAATATCTCTTCGGCGACTTCATTTCAGCACATTTCTGGCAGAAACTCTGATAATAAATAAAATAGCCATGAAAAGTATTTCCAGAATCTGTCATACGGAATCGACTTCTCACAACTCATGTTTAACATAAGTGTTGTGAAAAGCCAGGTCGTAATTCCGACTGATCTGCTCCAATGACTAGTTATGTATGTATGTATGTATGGAATGTTTGCCATTTCGTAATGAATTTATCGAATTTTTTTATCATAATTACGCTGTGTGGTACTTCAAAAAACAGAATTACTGCTTTAGAGGCAGGAGAATGTAACCTGAAGGATGTACTCTAATATCACTAGATCGTACTATTTCACAAACGATGAGAATCGCAACGTATCAATCAATGAAGCAACATATCGTGTAAGTATTTGTTGATCCAAATTTGGTACTTGTTTGTGCCTCTTATCATGAACCTGTTACGACACAAGGTTGATTAGCAATTATTTTCACTTTTAATGCAATCCACTGGTCACCAGAAGTCGCTGGCTTATTACACATAAAGGCTCGGTTCAAAGCTCAGGTCAAACATCTCCAACAAAACGAAATATGAGATAAATATGAGATATGATTAAATTGCCATGAAATTTTTTTCAAAAATCTGTCGTTCGGAAACGACTTTAAACTGTAGGTCCCTCCACTCATGTATAAAATTAACACACACACCATAAGCGGTGTGAGAAGTTAAGTCGTCGTAGTCCTGGGTGAAGGGTTGTAATGGTTAATGATGTATGCATTGGTCACAAGGATCATATATTTTCTTCCCACCGAAATGGAATTACCAATTGAAATCCTGAATTTCAGTTGCTCTTATTTGTTGTGTGTGATCTCTTCAATAGACTGCTCAATAGAGTACACCCTGTATGCCAGTTTACATTTTATTATGACAGACTGTATATCACTTCTGTCTGCTACTGTTGATGTTGTTCCTTTAATTTTTGCAATTGTCTGTGTTGGATATTGTGATGTTTTGTTTTCGTTTTTTTAATACCAGAATTTTTTTTAAGTTTTTGTTTATTTTAGTTGCTGCATTTGCTGCTGTTGCTGTTGCTGCTGTTCATTCATTTCAGTTTTCAGTTAATTTTTGTTTGTTTTCATTTTCTGCTTGATTGAGTGCTAGCTGTTAGTTGTTGCCGCTGTTGTTATTATTATGTTTGTTGTTGTATTTGTTGTATTTTTTTTGCATTTATTTTTGCTTGAATAATTTTAATATTTCATTAAATTTTCACATTTTCATACATATACAGCAAATACTGTTTCTTGTGTAGGAAACAAGAATACAAAAAATAAAAAAAAAACGTACTCATCATTTAATGATTATGTTGTTGCTGTTGCTGTTGCCATTGCTGTTTTTATACGTTTCATATACACAAATCTTTCAGTGAATGTTGGTAGCAGCAGCAACGACAACATGATTTCAACTTCAAGCAGTCATTTCTTAATTCATTCGTATTTTGCTTCATTCATTTTCCAACCATTCAGAAGATATAATGACAAATGTTTTGCTAAATTAAGAATTCTATAGAGTCAGAGAGCGGGTATAGGATTATAAATCTGTATTGTATATATGGTCTATGCCAACAACAACATCAACAGCAATAAAAACAGCCAAGTCAGCTACTACAACCAACCCATCATTGAAATGTTTAAAGAAAATCAAAAAAAATTCTCCTTGTGTAGCAAGTAGTATGTTCTTTTAAAATTAAACGTTGCCTGCCGTCTGCCAGCCTGCCTGCTGCCTGCCTGCCTTTTGCAACTGTCGCACATTCTCAGATCCATGTGTAGCACCTTCAACTTTTGTATAGAAATACTTTTTTAATCGCACTGAAATTGCAAAAAATCAAAAAAAAAAACGGGAGAAACAACACTCACAACATTTTATTTCCCTTTTAATAAGACTCCGCTAACACCATTGCAAAAACTCGGTTGTTGTTGCTGATGCTGATGCTACAATTGCTGCTTGTGCTGCATGCTTGATGTGGCAAATACAAGAGAAAGAAAAATTAAGTTGGCATTAAGGAAAAACACAAAAAACAAAACACAAGAAAAAAGAAACAAACGACGCACACAAAATTAAATCAAATTATAACAGAAATATGACTCAAAACAAAGATGAATTAAGTGTTATTAAATATTGCAAAAAGGGAATGGAATTCTTCTTCTGAAATTAAGGAATTCAAAGAATTTTTTTCTGTACAATTTTTGGTTCATTACAAAACAAAGAAAAAGAATTTAATGAACAAAAACAAAAACAAATATTAGTTTTTTGTTTACGAATTCCCGAAATTTTGTTTTATTAAAGAAAAATGTTAAAAGAAATTTGTTTTTATATACAATATAATTTGTATTAAAAATTACTTCATTTCGATACTTGATCTGAACATGTGCAACAACCCTCCCATATGGTTAGAATTTGTCAAAAAGGAAAAATTTGTTAATATTGTGTGAAAAAATCTTTTTTTTAATTATTGTGTTAAAAATTTTAATAATTTTTTATTCCTCAGTCTGGTTTAAAAGTTTTCAATTCCTCAATAATAATTTCAGTTTTACAGAAGAGAGAAATGGAGAAGCATTCCATCCTACATAGTTTCTCAACTTTGTTTTCAATTTGAATTAAAGCTACTTAAGCAAAGGAGTTCTTTGATGCAAGTCCCTATTTATTTATAATATTGCTACGTATTTATCTTTCAAAAACGTTTGAAATATGAGCTCGGATATTGCAATTAAAAATAAATCTGTGTTTCGTTTCAATTAATTTTTTTATTGTTCGCACAATGCTGTGTACACTGGTCGCAACTTGATGTAAACAACAACAATTACTTTGTTGGCTATTCTTCTTTACACTCTTTTGCGTAAACAATAATAATAAAAATCGACAGATCTTTGTAACGGAGATCTTCAAACCACGATTATTCTCTTCAAACACTGTATCAAGACTGACTGAATTTTTACTGACTCAGTTGCCTACTTTTTTTTTTTTTTTTTTTTTATTTATTTATTTATTCAAGTCAATGGACAAATTCCTTACTGACTAATAACAAAAATTGGTACGAATAAAAAAAATTAAATACAATTACAAACAGTTTCTACAAAAATAACGTAACTATTACAATAAAAATTAGGAAAAGTTAAGAATTGAGAAAAACAATAATATTCCGTTTTATAACGCAAGAATTTAAAGAAGAATCAACAAAGTCTGACAAATAATTAAATTGACGGCAAATTCTAGTTAATGGATCAGCGACAGCATAATTAGTTCTGCAGAATTGAATATAAATAAGATTATAACAGCGGAAGTTACGACTAGGAATATTGAATTTAACCAATCTTAACAGAAATTCACAGCAAATATTACCATTGATCAGGTTAAACATAAAGGATATCGTTAGTATAATTCGCAAAGACGCTAAGTCCACTTTTTTCCAAAATTCAGATTTTAATGCAAAACGGTAACATTATGCAAAATACATATTTTACAACAACAAAAAATGTTATTATGTAGTTTAAGGTTGTTGCAATTTTGTGGTTGGCAAAAACGCTAAGTCCACAAAATTGCGAAAAATATTAAAAACACATGCTACTTTTTTGATATAATTTGATTTTTTTGAGTTGATTTTTAATCTAGGTCATTTAAAGAGAGCTATTTTGTAAAAAAATTGCGTTTAAAAAGTTTAAAAATTTTAAAAACTGGAAATGT
Organism: Sarcophaga rosellei; assembly: GCA_930367235.1. Taxonomy (NCBI): domain Eukaryota; kingdom Metazoa; phylum Arthropoda; class Insecta; order Diptera; family Sarcophagidae; genus Sarcophaga; species Sarcophaga rosellei. Next base: position 82,562,254 of record OV884018.1, read on the forward strand.
TACACTGTTTTTTGTGTCTCCTGTAAAATTTGAAAAAAGGGACTTAACACATTTGCGAATTAGACTAACGATATATTTAACATCGTTCGACGGCTCTTAAGGGTAGGCAGTTTTATTAATGCCAGCCTGATAGTATATGGAGGCATATCCAGATAATTCCATCCAAGGCCACGCAAACAGAAGAGAAGAAATTGTTTCTGCACAGATTCGATGTGTTCACTGTAAACATCATAGTGAGGATCCCATACAATGGACCCATACTCTAAAATTGGTCTGACAAGCGATACATATAGCTGTTTCGTAATATAAGGATCAGAAAATTCTTTTGCCCAACGTTTTATGAAACCAAGAGTGCTTCTTGCCTTATTAACAGTCAAAGTGATATGATCATTAAAGTTTAATTTTGTGTCTAATAAGATCCCAAGATCAATAAAAGAGTCAACATTCTCCAATTGGTGACCACCAAGCAAGTACTTAACCGTGATAAAATTATTTCTTGAGAATCGCATACATTTACATTTCTTAATGTTAAGCTCCATCATGTTGTGCTCGCACCACAAAAAGAAATTATTGAGATCATTTTGAAGATATTATTAAAGGAAAGAAAAACTTTTACATCGTCAGCATACATCAAGATATTGGCAAAATTAATTATGTTGGGAAGATCGTTTATAAACAGTGAAAAAAGAAGTGGACCAAGATGGCTGCCCTGAGGAACACCAGATAGCACATAAATATACTTAGATAAGCTATTGTTCACGCATACGGTCTGCTTTCTACCAGTTAAATACGACTCTAGCCATCTTAAGCTCCTATGATTTACACCCATTAAATCCAATTTAGTTAACAGTAGTTTGTGATTTACTTTATCGAACGCTTTGCTAAAACCCGTAAAAATTACATCAGTTTGCTTCTGTTGAGAAAAGGGCACATTTACCCTGGATGTTAACTGAAGCACATTAGTCGTTGTTGAGCAGCCCTTTCGGAAACCATGTTGATAAGGTGATAGTAACGATGAAGTATGATGGATCAAAAAATCGGCAACCAGTTTCTCGAACATTTTTGGAATAGCACTCAGTTTTGCAATGCCCCTATAATTTGTAACATCAGACTTATTGCCAGATTTAAAAAGCGGTATAATATACGAGTCCTTCCAAAACATAGGAAAATAAACAATAAACATAGTAAACAATCTGATGAATGCTCTTGAAGGCGAATGATTTCGCCTTCTCGAAATCTCTATAAATGTAAATTGTTTTCCAGGCAGTGGTCATGGCTATTTTGAAAACAACGCAATTCTTTGTGGGTTGCGTCATTTTCCCTGAAAATTTCATGATTTATTGGCCGGATAAAATCTTTAACGAAAGTAGTTTTCATGTCGGTTTAGTCATGGACAAACTGCCAAGATTTGCTCAAGAAAATTGTGAATCAGTTAAAGATAACTCAATATGTGTATCCCGATATAGGGATATCGTTTGATATTGCATTTTCGATGAGACTGCCTAATCATTGCAATGTTTTCCAGGTAGATGTCATGAGTATTCTGAAAGCTGCAAAATGTTTGTTGGGTTGTGGTATTTTTCCTGAAAATTCTTTGATTCATTGGCACAGCCAGACTGCGATGGAATTAGTTTCCACGTGGGTGTATGTCCATGAATGCTGAAAATCTCTAAGGGAAATTTCAATTCAATTCAAATTCAAATTCTATATGGGTTTCTGAATATAAAGCTATCGTTCGAAATTGCATTGTTGATGAGCAAACCGGCATGTACAGGGCATAGATACTTCCATTGCCTGAGTTAAATTATGTACTCATTTTAGGGGAAGGCTCAATCTTATTGATAGCAAGATACGTGGAATATCGCTAGATGCTACTGGAAACGTAAGGATACGAACGTGACCTACTCAATTCTATACTTAAATACCATGGCCTTGCAGTACATTACAGCGATATTAGAGAGCATGCCGAACGACTTGGCATTCTCCGATAAAAACAGAATAGACTCACTTCAATCCTTAAAAAGCATGGCTGAATAATTTGTCATTCTCGGTAAATGACTTCTGCAGAAGCAGTGGCCCTGAGGAGCAGGACGAGACCATATTTCACCAAATGTGTCAGTGCCCTGCTCTTGCCATAAAAAGACATCCTTGAATTGCTGCAATGCATACGTACATAATTGGTCGTTACAACATTTTAGTCAGGATTACAACCTAGCTTCTCACACCACCCATGTTGTGTTTGTTAATTTTACACATGAGTGGCGGGAACGACAGAACGACAGATTTTTGACAAACTTTTCACGCCAATTAGAGGTAATTAGAGTGATAGGCCTTTTAAAGTTCATTAATTTTTTGTTTCGCTTGGAAATCGATTAATTTCCTTGATTTCAGCTAAAATATCTGAAATAATTTCGATGTTTTACGAAATTCATTTCCTATTTTTGTCTCAACTTCAAAAGAAATCATGTTTTCTAATACAAAATCAACGAAACACTTTCAATTGGTCAACATTCTAGTTCTTCATTCAGATTATCGAATACTCAGTCCAATGGCAAAAAAGTGTCACTAAAATTTGCTACATAAAGAATATAAAGAAATTTTTTTTTTCAAATTCTTTATTTTATTTGAAGTTTTTTTCTTTTTTTTTTAATTTTATTTCTCAAATGCTGTTTTGCTTATAACGAAAATTATACGCTTGGGAATGTTTTCCTTAAAAGAAAATGAAACTAAAAAAAATAGAAAAAAATTTAATTGGGCTGGGCATTGGATGGCAAAGATTGCAAGAGTTTTGTATCCACAAAACTTTAGAAGTGGCACAACGTAATGGTGATTTTCAAGATGGCAAAATAAGCACAACAAGTTTGTATAAAAAAACAAAAATTTGAATAAAATAGAAAAATAGACAACAGCATTTAGGTTTTCATTGGCTTCGTGAGTGTGTTTACGTTGGGTGTTTAATTTATTCAACATTTTCTTTGAAAATTGCTTTAACTGAGCATGCATGTGTTTGTATTATTTATATGCCAGGCAATGAGAAATGACTTAAGGGCCTATTTAATTTTGTCATTTTCTTGGAATTTTTTTCTCTTTCGATTTCTAAAATTTATTACAAATAATTTATCAATAGATTTGGGGGTGGAGAAATCTTGCCACTTTCAAAAGCTGTGAAGAATAAGGCAATAAACGCTAGAAAATTCATTTCGTTTCGGCGTATTTGTCGATGTTCTAAAGCTAATTGGTGATTATAAAGGGAAATTCCAAAAATATTTTCCTCCATCAATGGCGAGGCTAGCCAGAAGAGTTTTTTTTTCTGTTTTGATGTATCTTAGGCCTTTAAGATTTATTGTAACGTTAGAGTGGGAGGTGTAGTAGAAGAATTTTTTGTGTTTTCTCAACATAATTTAGGTTTATTATCATGAAATTTAAAATGTTTGTAATTTTTTTGTTTAAGTTTTAATTCATTTACCAATTAAATTTATCACTCGTATAGTACTTTAACACGCACATAATTTTTCCATTTAATTGTGCTTGAAAAAAAATTTTTATTTTGGTTTTTATTTCTCTCCCTTTTCTAATACAGTATTTTCCAGTAGTGATTATATTTTTAATGTCTTTTTTTTCTGTCGAAATACAAAACATTATTTAAAATTTGTTTTATTTATTTTTGCTACAAAATATAAAACAAAATATTTTTTTATCATTGTCTAAAACACGCAAATAAGTGATTTATAATTTTTTTCTTTCTCCTTCTCTTTCTATATTTTATTGCAAATATATATATTAAATGTTTGTTGTTGTTGTTGTTGTTGTTGTTGGAAAAAAAACATTATCTTTTACAATATAATTTTTATTTAATATCATTTTAATGTTTTTCTTTCTTTGCTATTCTCTCTCACTCTCTACCTACCAAAGTACCCAGTTTTTTGGGGGTAATTTTTAGTATCTTTCTCGTGGTAGTTAGTTGTTTGCTCCAAAAACAGCAATAGTAACAGCAACATCTACAGCAATAGCAAAAAATTGCTGTAAAAATGACCTCAATTTGTTGTTCTATGCTATTTTAAGTTGTAGCAGTAGCATAGTAGTAGTAAATTATTTATTGTAAGAGAGAGAGAGAAAGTATTTGTTTAGCCATTATTTAATGTTTCCAAACATTATCATTATTTCGAGGGAAGACCAAGCAAAATATAACATGAAAAAAGTAACCAGAAATTATCGAAATAAATTATAAATTTTTGTTGTTATTTAGATACTGCCAGTACTACTCTGCTGTACTATTTTAAGAGATATTTTGCACAAGCAACTTCCCAAAAATTAATGAAAATAAATTTTAAAACAAAAAACGATATTTTAAAACAAGAAATGAAAGCAAAGTGGGTAACTATACATTTAAAAAAATTTATAACTCATTGCAGAGATTTACAAGTTTTATTAGGGCATTACAAGCTCACACAAGACTATAACTTATTGATTTATTTTTGCAGTAACTTCAAATAATATAGAATAGCAATATATTATTAGTTTAGATTTTTTAAATTTTATTATTAAATATTTACAAAGAAATCCTTACACATTCATAATTGGTCATTACAACCCATCAGTCAGGATTACAACCCAGTTTCTCACATTACATTTACATTTTGTTTGTTAATGTTATAAATATATGAGTGGCTGGACTTACAGTTTAAAGGTGACTCCGAACGTTAAATTTTTGAGCAACCTTTTCTTAGCCACCGTAGTTTACTCTCAGATTTTATTCGGAAATCTGCTGAGAGGCAATCGCCGAAGAAATTTTTTTTTTCAGATTCCGTTTTGTTGAAGATGGTTGAGCTGGCATTTGAACTGTGGCTTCAACTAGACTACAGAAAATTAAATTCTTTAAATTTTTTATTTCTTGGTTAAAGATAAAGCCTTTATTTATTTCCATTTAGGAACACATATTATTTGAAGGCATCACGACCCCTGTTTAATTTATTCGGGCTGGTCTTTCTCTCCCGTCTTCATAGCAACCAACTTTCATTTGTTCATTGCCAGATGTGTCTGCTGGAAATTATTTTTGGGATAATATTATCAACATTTTGCTGTAATAGTGATTAATAATTCCATAATTCTAAGATCTATTACCGTATAAAACGGTGCATAGTTTTAAGTTATTTTTTCCACTTAACTTGTAATACCCTCTCATGACTATGCTGACTACTATGGATGTAAAGAATTCTCGATAAATAAAATAATGAACACTTTCCTGTTATTCATTAAGAACTGAGAAAAGTTTCCAATATTAAGATGTGTCACCATAGTCACCATAATCTAGTATTATGATGGACGGAGAGCCAGTGATTCAACACCTAGCTTAAACATCTCGAAGAAAACGAAATATGAGTCAGTCTTCTGGCAGAAACTCTCGGAGTAAATATATTTATTTCCAACCAGAGATTAAAGATGATCTCAGAACTCTTTTGATTTGAAGTGCATTTCAGATCGATAGATGGTAACGAGGGTAAGTGAATGATTGTCAGATATAACGGACCGAAAACGCCAGCCCAAAGTCTACACCAAGCAGTGACTAATATCCATTGGATGCTCTGGGAACACATTTGGATTTATATCGTCTCCTAATCGATAATTTTGTTTGTTCCCGTACTCATTCATCATCCACAACTAGATCTCATCGTTGAAGATGATTTTTTCACGGAAGAGAAGGAATATCTGATATAACGGAAACCCAATTCTCTACTATGATACGTAGACTGTTTACGTGATCCCTGTCTCCTGATCATTGTCTTGATATTCATTAGTCAGATTCTGCGAAAGCTATGCCTCTCTTATTTTGCAAGGAGAACAAATCAAACTGTCCTTAAGCAGTTTTAGAATAACATTTGGACAGAATTCTTAACATTCTTAAGCATATCTGCCCCGTCCGCGATCTTTATTTCAGCTTGTTATAGTGTCTTGCAAATACGTTTCTTTACCGCAATATTTGTTACTTAATTGTCGAAGAAATCCCAATATACCATCACATATGAGTTATCATGTCAATGATCGAAGAGTTTAGGGATGAAATAAAAAATTTCTTCCAAAATTTTTAAGATATTTTGGTGATTGGTCAAATCAATCCTTTTGCAATTAATATACATTCTCAATTTTGATAAAAATCTCCCAATACAGAGTTAAGAGAGAAATACATATTTTTGACTTTGTCATACAATTAGTCCTAAGTTAACTGTAGTTTGTAAATACCTCAAAAGCAATATCATTTTATTTCTCTTTTCCGCAGCCGATGATTTGATCAATTCAACGATTCTTTAAAATGATGTTTGAGGAAAACCTTACAAATTTTATTTTCTTGTTTGTTTTGGGTTTTTAATTTAATTTTAATCCTCGTTTTCCTTTATCTTGTTTTTCAATACCGTTTCATAAATTATTCAAAAAAAAAATTTTTGTTTAAATGACAAACATTAAAGCGAACCAAAACAAATTGTTACGTTTCTAAATGACAAAGTCTTGTTGTAACCACCCAAGTGGTAAGAACTATGGCTGTATGGTTGAACAATATACAACCACACAATACAAGACCATTCATTATAATACTTTGTAAATACATTAAGTAGTGAAATAAATTTTGTTTAAATAAATATTTTTTGTTTTCTCCTTTAAAATAACTACTACTACTACCCTCTCTCTATATATTTAATTTGTTTTAATTTTATGATTTTAAGATGCTTAAAAACTATGTACAAATAACTAAGTCTTAAAGGAAAAAGGTAATGTTTTTTCTTCTTTTATCAGATACAACGTTAAGAATTTGATAAAGAATGAAAAAAAAATTTTACCATCAAATGATATGTTTTGTCACACAGTTACAGCATATGACAAATGCAGAGAGAGAAGAGGAAAACACAACAAAACAAATGACATGACACAAAAGTTCAATTAACATTTCTGTTTTTTAAAAATGAAACAAAAAAAACAAAACAAAAAAATTAAAATGAAAAATTATGTAAAATAGCAGTAGACAAGATAAATATGTTAAAAAGATTAAAAACAAAAAAAAATATTTTAAATAGGGATTCTAATGCCTCACAACCCAACACCGCTAACTAGGGAGTGTGGCTTAGATAAGGAAAATAGAAAAAAAAAACAAAAACAAACACGACTTAACAAATAAACACCATTAAGGGGAATAAAAAGAGAAAACTTTTTAAACATTTTTAAACCTGTTATGTTTATTTTTAAACAAAAGAAATACTAAATATTGGAATTTATTTAACATTAAAATTTAATTTAAAAACAACAACAAAAAAAATCATACTTTTTCTTTTGATATGAAATATTCTTTATGATTTTGTTATTATCGTTTTATTTGTCACATTTATTTATTTAAACTCTTTATGTGTGTAATTGTGGCCTTAAGCCAAATAGGTTTTTGGCTTAGTTTACTCCATTGACGCCAACAAACTTTTGCTTGCATTTTTTTTCTACCGAATCGAGTTCAAATGCTTGCTTGCAATAGCATAATTTTATGTTATTTTCATAATATTTGTTTACTGTCACAATTTATTTTTATGTACCAATTTTGCCAAAAAAAAAATATTCTCTTACATACATACAACAATAATTGTCAGCTGAAAAAAGGGATTTGGCTTAAAGCAAGATTATTTTCCTTAACTCCAAAAGCAATAACAATTTTTCATAACGGAAATTTTTAAATTTCAAAAATAATTTTAAAAAACTGTTTATAATTTATCACAAATTTTTTAAAATAACAAAAAAAGTTTTATTCAAAATTTTTAATTTGCAGCTCCAGTCCCATATTATGAATTCTTTCAATCGGTGTAATTAAATTTGATTTAAAACTCTCCTTTAAAATACTCTACCTACTTAAGGAAAGTCTACTAGGAAGTCGAACGGGGTGAAATCTCACGACCTCGTCAGCCTGTTCTTATCACCCTGCAGACCAGAGATCAGCAATGAATCTTTTTTCGCTAATCATACGTAGTCATGAAATTTTGAGTATGAGTGAGTCAACAGTATTGAAATTCCACCACTCTGATTCATTCATACTCACTACAACATTGATTTATAAGTACAGGTTACAATTTCGATAGTTCGAGTTTTTCTAACGAAGGGACTCGATTTTTTATTAAAGTGTTGGGGAGTAAATCTAGCATGTGGTCGACTGCGATAATAATAGCCTACAGGTCCAATTGTTTCTTTAGCTTGCTTGTCGTATTTTGATATATTTTTTTGGGTACCCCTAAGGATTTTCATGGGTATTCAAGCATATTTGAACAGTTTTTTTAGGATCTTTGAGCAGACCTTGGCCGCATGGTTTAACAACTGTATAAGACTTCAATGTCTGACGTAAAAATCTTCTTCTTTTTTTGTAATTAAATTTTATATAATTACATTTGATTTTATTTACGTTTTATGCTAAATCGCTTTTAAGTTGTTTAGCCTTTAAATGTCAGTCAGTTTTTAGTTTAAACGTTTTAGATTTTCTCTGAAACTTTTTTGTTCTTCTTATATTTTGCCTCTGGATAATACGAAAGCAATTTTCACTGTCATAACTTTCACCTCTTCTTTTCTATATATTTTCTTTTCTTTTATTTTTTTCTTTTCTAAAGAAGTTTTTAAATTTATTTTTGTTGTCGTTTTTTGTTTGTAAGGAAAATAAAAACGAACTTTTTTTTTTTTAGAAAAAAGCGGTTAAAGTGGTAACACAATGTAGAACTACTGGGCTAACACAACAATAAAAATGCTTAGCCAAAAAGTCAAAGAACAAAAATTTCTGCAAAAAATTTCTTTATTTTTTTGCTTTTCTTTTGAAAAAAATAAAGGACAAAAAATTTTTGAAAAATTTATAAAATTTATATAAAATTGTTTTCCTTAATAGACAGACACACACATGCACATGCATTCATGTATTATAGCAGCAGACAATAACTGCAAACACTATAGCCAAGGCATATACGTATACAGTGGTGGGCATTAGAGAGTGTATGTAGGATTATGGACTTTTGTTCTAAAGAATTAAGGCTCAAGGATAAAATGAACATGTAAACACTTATGCTCATCACTGTTTATATGGCAGCCAGAAAAAGTGAAAGAAAAACCAACAAAATTTGCGCAAAAAAATGCAATTTCCGCACAGACGCACACATTTTCCGGACATCACCAAAAAAAGGGAAAAAAATAAAAAAAAGTATTTGCAATTGGAAAAAAACTGTGTATAATAATATTACAAAAAGAAAATGAAAGAAATAAAAACAAAACTCATGCAGCAAAAAAATAAATTTTTAACAGAAAATTCAATTCCCCAAATAAAATTTCAACAGAATCTTCATTTTTTCTCAAAAAAAAAAATATTCTGTGCTTTTGATAAAAGCAAAGCAGAGAAGAGAGCATGAATTTGGAATCTTTTTTTTGACAAATGCATTAAACTTTCAATTCTTCTTTGTTTGGCAAAAACACTGCAGAAAAATTGGAAAAACTTGGTATTCATGCATCCTTTCTGGGTACATTTATAGGTATGATAACTGCTGCAAATAATTTGTTATTGGATCCTTCGGCATGTGCTCTATTTTTAGTTTTATTTTCAACGCCTCTATTACTATTGTTTGTAAGATGGAAAATAAAAATGAAATCTTTTAAAACAGAGCAAGAGAGAGAAAGAAGAAAATACGAAACTTTTCCTTTTTATTGTAGAAAAGACAAAAGTTTTTCCATGAATTTTAGATAAGAGCCATAATATCGTATTTCTGAATATTACTACTGCTACTGCTACTGCTACTGCTACTGCTATTGAGTTAAAAGCCAATATTGCACACAGAAAAAAAAGCCGAAAAAAGCTGGCAAAAAAATACAAAAATAAAATCCTATATTGAACTTAAACAATAAAAATATATTTAAATTGTTGAAAAACAATAATAATAATAATAACAAGATTTGATAAGGAAATTTAAGAAAGAAAAAAAAATATTCTTATTTTATTGTTATCAATTGGTTCACATTTTTGATTGGATTGGATTGAAGTTCATTTGAAAACTCATATTAAATAGCCATCAAAATAAATGAGTTGAATTAATTAATGAGTTTCTTGCTTAATAAATCATTTTCTTTTTCTTTTTATTAAAGCGACTTTCAGTTTATATTTAAGACTGTAGTCTCTTCACATATATTTTGAACAAAAACTGTCGTCGTATTTCAAAATGGCTAAAAATTTCTTTACTTCACATGATTCATGTAAGTAAGTTTCATTCTAAAGTTGTGTTAAAGTGAAATCCATTCCATCCTATTTAAGAATCTCCTTTTAAGTAGATGGTTGTCCCGTCCTTCTTACTTTTAAAGGAAGTGTTGTTAAGTCTCGTTCAATAAAATGAGTTTGATTTTGGGCCTGCATATCTCAAGTTTATATATCCAATATTATCACCATGTTTCCATGTAATAACATTCTCTTTTCTTGTTCCTCTAGCGTTAGTTGGTATGTTTAACTTGTATGCTATCGAGATTCATCACTGAACCTTTGTTAATTTCATGTTCATTATTGGATCAGTTTATGAAGTTTTCTTAGCGATGGTTAATATCACTGAAATGTCACCATACGCCAATTCGTCAAACTTATAAAGGATATTTCATTAAGCACGTCCTATCTTTAAATTTGAATAAGACAACGACCGTATGAGCGTAGGTTTAATCTTAATTCTTTATATATTTAAATAAGTTCTCTACGGTTTCGAAATTTCTAATCTTCCATGATTCTAACGCATAAACCAGGCCGAATTGCATCGATGGATTGGGTTATGTTGGATTTGAGGACATATGTGAGATGACGGTGCTTTCAAATCGCTTGTGAATAATATTCAAAGTGGCATGAACTGTTTGCCACATATGGATGTCCTGTTGAAACAATCTGATGTTGGTGTTTCAATCTTCAAATCAAAAAAAAGTTGGTAAACATCGACCTAGAGCGCTTGCTGTTGGCTGGTCAACGTCGTTTTTGAAGAAATAGGGACTGAAAACGCCACCAGCCCAAAATCTATACCCAACAGTGATTAATTCAGCATCCATTGTATGCTCTTGGATCTCGTGAGGATTTGTATCGTTTCATATTCAATAAATTTGTGTTTTCCGTAACCATTCATCAAAAATTGGGCCTTATCGCTGAAGGGGACATGATCAATGAAAATTAAGATCAAATGCCAACTGCCCGTGAAGCCAATTCATCGAACATAGGTCGTTGCCCTTAGCTAATTGTCGCATATAGCTTCAACAGAATAACTGTTTACAAGCGTTAAAGTCCGAAAGTCGCTGTTGGAGGACCCAACAAGACTTTTATACCATAATTAGACAAGTATCCACAACATAGTTTCAGTCCATTGGCGGATTAGAGTTTCGTCGGCCAAAAAATACAACCGAAATGACAAAGTTGGCGTTTACTGGCAAACACCCATTGATAGGTGCTGCATTTAACTGCTAGATTTTTAAAAGGGCATAGATTTATAGACATACCCTTTTATTTCGCTGTTCAAACGTATTCTTCAACTGCCACTTGCTTCCACTGATTTTGCCTACTTCTGTCGCTTCGTGAAATTTACCATAATCACCTGTAACCGGACGCATTTAGTGAATAAATTCTGTGTCCTAAAAATAATCCTCTCCGGTTTCTAAATGTCATAACTCGTTATGTTTACTGTGAGATTCTTGAGTTTGATTCTGTGCAAATTTAATGAAAATCTTGTTTAGTGTATACTCATAATCAGCCAGATTGATCTGTTCTCTATACCAGTCGATTCATTTCCTCATCTCTCCATGAGAATGAACAAGCTTTGTAAGTGATTATTTCTTTGCCCATCAAGACAGCAATACAAATCTCCACTCTGAATTTAATTTCTGTTGAAATGGCTATTGTAGCAGCTTTAGTAAGTGCATCAGCTATGTTGTTGCCTTCAATCTCCCTGTGTGCAGGAACCAATTTTCTCTTGTAACCAAAATCAAGCATTTTAAGGATATCGTTGTCAGATGTACAATAAAGTTAAATGCATATGTGTAACCAAATATTTATAACTAAATATGTTTTATATATAATATATCACAATAGAATAGATATTTGAGTTAAAAATTATTTTCTTTCAAAATTTTTGCTTTAATACTTCAAGCACAAATTTTAAATGTTTTCACGCTTTGAAGGGTAATTTTATCTGTTACTACATATATAAATAAACGTTTTGAGCAAACTTCTATAATAAGTAACTTGATATGAATTTAATGTTTAATTTTTCCAAAGAAAAACTTCAAAAAATCTTTTTCAAACTTTGTAGGTTGGAATGCTTAATGAAATTGTTCAACAGCCCTGAGTTAAAGCTGTTGACCTTGGTGTCAGGTCTCTCTTATAAAATATTTATTTAATTTTCATCTTCATTTTCATCTTCTTCTCCATCTTTTCATCATACTTGTATTATTATTTTATTTTTGTCTTTACAATGTTTTTTTTTTCTTTTTTTTAAGGCTCCAGGGAATTAATTAAAACAACAAACTAGAAAAAAAAATAACAACAAGAAAGAAAATTAACAGATTTTTCTTTTTTCCTTAAATAAATTCCCTGATGAGATTTGGTTTTTTTTCTTAGGTTTTAAATATAAAAGTGGTTATAAAACAATATGTTCTACTCCAAACTTATAGTGTGTGTAGAGATATTTGTTTATCACTGAGCCAGAATGTGTGTGTGTGTGTTTGTGTAAGAGAGTGTTCATGTATAAATTTATTATTCCTAAGGAACACTTAACACTTCATAAAATGACAGTGACAATGATAAAGTTTTTTGTGGCTTAGTATTATACAATATACATACATATTGTTGCAGCCTTTTTGGAGAGGGAGAGAGAGTTGAGTGAAGAACATTAAAAACAATCACTATTAACAAAGACATAAAAATTTGTCTATAAAAATAATAATTATTCTTTCCTTTCTCTTTCTCTTCAGTTTTTTTTAACAATAATTCTTAAGAAAATATTAAAATACATACGACACATACACAATTAGGGAGAGAGAGAGGATATTTATTTTACTCATGTTTCAAAAATAATTTTTCTTAAAAGCAGAAATTCTATAACACACATACATATGCTTTCCATGCATAGAAAAATTCATATTTTTTTATTGAGGCAGATGCATAAAAAGAATTTTCAAATTATTTCTCATATCAAATATACAGTGAGCATCAAAAGAAATTTTACAGACATACATAATTGGTCATTGCAATTCTTAAGTCAGGCTTACGGCCTAGCTTCTTAATTTTATACATGAATGGCGGGACCTACAGTTTAAAGTCGACTCCGGACAACAGATTTTTTTTTGAGAAACTTTTCATGGCAATTTTATTTACTCTCTGAGTTTTGCCAGAAATCTTATGAGAGGAAGACGCCGAAGAAATATTTTTTCATATTTTGTTTGGTTGGAGATGTCTGACCTGGGACTTGAACCGTGGCCTTATGTCTAATAAGCCAACACACTATCAACTAGACTACGGCGACTTCAAACTAAGGATAAAATTCTAACAATCACCGAACTTAACTTTTACGACTTAAGGAGAGTGCCGAAAAAATTTTAACAATATTTCGAAATTTTTTTTTTTGTATCAATTTTAAAAACTGGAAATGAATGTATTTTAAAATAAAAGTAACGGTCATTTATTTATGTATTTTTTTTATGTAAACTTTCTTATGTTGCTCACTATACCTAGAAAAATAACAAGAAATGCATACAATTTGTTTAAGGAAGACAAAAATTATGGGAACTGAAAATAATCTATGGCCTGTAGGCCATCAACAAAAAAATAAAAAAACTGCTGCTGCTGCTGCTTTCTGTTTTATCACACGTTTTATATACAAAAAAATTTACCATTAATGCTCTTAAGCCGTACAGAACCGAAACCAGGCTACAAAAACCGGCAGCAACCAATATTAATAACCGCCAATATACGTGCAACAGCATCATAATATTACTGTTAATGGCCAACAGTATGGCTACTGGCTTTAGCTTAGCTACCAAGTAAATAACCACTGCAAGTACCTGCCTGTATTCACAATTTCGATTTTAATAACACGCCACATTATATCACAATTTGCCTCTACTAAACGATGGCCCCCTCTCCTAAAATCAACGTAGCCATCATAAAACAATATTTTTTCGAAATTGAATTTTTTTTTAATTTTTTTTGTCTGCCTGACCATGTTTAAATTGCTTTGAATGCATTTTCTTGCCGCGTAAATGAATTTTATTGATTTCTTTAATTCATAAAAGTGTTGTAAATATATGTGCTTTAATTACAACATTGTTTTTGTTATTGTTGTTGTTGTTTTTTATCGATTATTTATGATATGATGTGTTTAATGAGTGGGTTGTACGAATATTCATAATTTGAAAACATTTTTCTTTTAAAGTGTATTTGTCTGTAAACCAGATATTGGCTTTGAGGTGTGGGCATTGAAAGATTTAGAGCAGTTATCGGAAGAGATAATTATGAGTGTGTGATATTAATGGTTAAGAGTTTGAAATCTGTGAAGCAAGAAAATTAAATCAGTAGTCAGTAGAACTGACTTAGTGTAACTATCTTTTTAATTAAGTGGGTCATATAGTAGCTCCTTTGTAAACAATGAATTGCATCGGTACTGGCTAAGACTGCATGTATGTATGTATAGTAGACCAATAGTCATACTCGTATGCAGTTGGATATAAAAAGGAACTTAACTTATCTGAATGTGGGTATATCTTACCCAGAGGTTGGTAAATAAAACGAAAAGAGTGAAACATCGCCAAATAAGTTGGCTTCTTCAACAGCAAAATAAATTCGTAGGAAATCTATACCGTGAATGCATACATACATAATTAGTCATTACAACCCTTCCAGTCAGAAGTATTACCTAGATTCTCAAACCATTTGTGTTGTGTGAGTTAATTTTATACATGAGTAGCGGGACCTAATGTATACAGTCGACTCCGAACGACAGATTTTTGAGAAACTTTTCATGGCAATTTTACTTATTCTCAGAGTTTTTGTCAGAAATCTGCTGGAAGTAAGTCGGTTGTTCACTTTCTTTGTCAGTGCCCGTCTCTTGCTAGGTGTAGATATAGGTTATTTGGCTCCCCATTCCTTGTTAGCTTAACGGAGCTATCATCTATTGACATCAAGGATATAGCTTCATCAAACTTTCTGACTGGTTTTCCAGTGCGGGGTAGTCGTGCTTTTGTTGTGCAGCCCTTGCGCTGACCAACTTCTTCCTCTTCCCTGATTTTGGTGGAACTTGATTAGTACAGGGACTGCGTTCACCCGTGGCATCACAACGGGCCGCTATGCGTGCTCAAGTGAGCATTGTGATATCAGAGATACCACTCCGACCTAAACCTAAAGTCGGTGAAGAAATATTTTTTTATATTTCCTTTAGTTCGAGATGTCTGACCTGGGGATTGAACCCTGACCCGACCAACACACTACCTACGGCGACTACTATCGTGAAATCACTTCCCTTAAATGGTAAATGTCCTGTAAAAAATCACACGTATTATTATTATTAATGTTGTGGTGAAGAGGCGCTTTAGTGCATACGATCTATTATACCTCCCTCCTACTCTATAAGATAATCCTATATCGTGTACCCCAGACCTGTTGCCCTGAAAAACTTTAGGTTGCTGCTCAGTGTCTACAATGACAATTCCATGCAAAGCTGATGTATGACTCAGAGCTCCTCTTGTTTTAATTTCTGAATAAATGCTCTGATTGCATCAAATACACATGGTTTTAGAAGAGTCTATTATCTTCCTTTTATACTTTCTTTGAGCATACTTTTTCAAACATCCGCTGCCGAAGAGTTATGGCTGTGATGTGACTCAGAACTTCTCTTATTTTGAATTCCCAACAAATGTTTTGATGGCCTCAAACCGCATGGTTTTAGAAGAATCCTTGCCTCTCTTTAACTTACCTTTCGTTGAGCATACTTTTCCGAACATCTGGTCTCATCAAAGGCGTGGTAGCTCCTTTTCTAACAAGTTCGTCTGCTTGCTTATTGCCGAGAATTTCCATATGACCTGGTATCCAGCAGATGGTAAAGTATCATCCGTATGAAATGAGATCTCATGTATCCAGAGGGTGGACACTATGAGATCCGAATGCATTTGTAAAATAAAATTTTGCGTAAGGGCGTCGATCATCCAGCTCAAATTAAAGCTTCTAGTTTTCTCTATATTTGCCTAGTCTTGATGTGAGGAAGAAGGAAAAAATGCTTCTTTAACACCAAAAATAGATGACGATGTATTTTTGAAATAAGAGCAACAAGTTGGTAAAAGATCTAGAATTTTTAATCAACAAGGATCAACAAAGTTTCAAACGTTACGTGGACTACAGTTCCAAAACGACGCAGGAAATTTAAAATATCTTCTCAACGAACTAAGAAGCCTGGATACGAATTTAGCAACAGACAAAACAATTTCTTATCATAGTTCTTATTAATTTTGAAAATATTGAAAAGGTTTCATTACACTCTTAACAATCAGCATTCATCGCATTCGAAATATAGAAAATCAGTCTTTTCACTTATTAAACAGCCATGTTTGAAGTAGCTTCTCATACCACTTATGCTGTGTGTGTTAATTTTATACACGAGTGGAGGGACGTACTGTTTAGAGTCGATTCCGGACGATATTTTTGCCAGAAATCTGCTGAGAGGAAGTCACCGAAAAAATATTTTTCATATTTCGTTTTATTGAAGATTTCTGACCTGGGGTTTGAACTGAAACGTCACGTCTAATAAGTTGCCACACTACATACTAGACCAGGACGACTTCAGAAATATTTCACATATGATAACCCTTCAATTGGATTATGTATCAAACGAAATGAAGGCGTTTAGCAAACAAGAAAAATAAACTGAATACACGCTGCAAGGTTCCGGCAATATAATGCCGGACAAGCTTCAGCCTGTATCCTACAAACTGCTCAGTCTAGAGAAGTTCAAATAGATTGTTCACGCAGCAACCAAAATTACAAAATAAAGTCTGTTCGACGCAGAGTCAGAGATTACCCTTTCGTCTTATTATGTCTTAGTTTCACTTTATTTGTGAGCTCGATTAAGAGTATGTATGTCGTTACTAAATATAACGTCTTACTTTTCACTGCCTGAAGAATCTTCGATGTTTGTTCTCCTAGTTATTGTAATTGCGAATCTCCACACTATTTCTGACGATTTTCAAGCATTTTATTTGCCACACAAATTCATTATAATGGTCAAGTAAGTTAAGTAAAGTTAAGTTGTGTCCAAAAGAGATTTACACTGAAATATGTAGGTTGCCATATGGGCTTTACAAATCTTTTAAAATCTTTTTGTTTTAATTAGAAAATAAAAAGAAATATAAAGAATACACGCCCTGTAATTCAATACCTGTGATATTAAACATTTATTTCATTTAAATTTTCTTTTTTAAATTTTCAAGAACTTTATTTTCCTTTAATTAAACAATTTCATTTCATATTTTGATTTCAATCGTCTCCCGTTTCAAAATATGGCTATGAATGTAGACAGTAAATGTCTTCATTTATATGTTGTTATTCGAATATAAATGTACATAAACATTAAAACCACCTCTTTGACCCTATTTTTCAGTTTTTTTTTTTTTATCTAATCAAAGCACTTAAAATTCTTAGAATTTCTATTCTTGTACCAAACCACCTCCTCCGTTTTATTTTTAAATTAATTCAAATGAAAATCACAGAATAGTATAACACACTGGCACTGTCCTCTATTGATTGGATTGCAATGGATTGGATTGGATTCTTTTGTAGTCGGATTACAACATCATCATCATCGTCATCGTCAACGTTAAGTGTGACACAATAACTCTTTTAAATTTCATTAAATATTTATAAAAATTAATGAATCCGTGTCATAAAATCAAAGAAAATGAGCTGCCGTGAAAAACGTATAGAGTTGCAGTGAAAAGAAAGAAAATTAAATAAAAATTGATATTGAAAAACAAAAGAATCAAAGAAAATTGTTTTTTTAAGAACTTGTGCCGCTGCACACAAGCTTTTGTATTGCATTTGAGATTTATGCACAGTATTTAAGTCTCCAATGGCATGAATTAAAATGGAAAGAATGGACAAAACAAATAACAACGAGGTTTGATTTAAAAAACCATGCTTTTAATGGGTTTGAAATGCACCTTTATTGCGTAAATCGCAATAAACGTCATTATTGAGCTCAATATTTCATATAAAGTTTCAATTAATTATTGCGTAATAATTACGCAAATTGTTATGGCAACAACAACAAAAAACCATGTTGTTGAAACAACCAGCTCTTTTGCTTATCAGCTGTCAAATGAATATTGAATAAGCAGCTGAACTGTGTATATTGTTATGTCTGAACACTTTAAATATTGTACTCAATAAACCGAATATTGGCTCAATAAAAGTGTATATCTGAACATAGTATTAGTTTTGTTGTATTTTTCCTATAATTTTTTCACCTATCCTCGTTTTTAGTTTAAATTGTTTAGTTTTATTTCAAAGAACTTATTTAAAGCATAAACAAACAGACGAAAAAAAAAAGAGAAAAAAATAATTTCCACTAACCGGGTATAGAATTTCTTTTGTGTGTAACGTTCCAGTTAAATTTTGTACGCCTTTCCTACATTCAAGTGACATTTTATGAGTTCTAAAGGTTCAAATACGTGCCCATCATCATCGTCAACATAACAGCAACTTGTGGTGTGGCATTCAACCTTAACACACACAGTCCTCATCATCAGATGCAACCTTTAGCCACAGAAAAAAACCCAAGAAAATATAAAAAAATAACAACCCCGCTCGTAATGAAACTAATGGTGATGAGCGTCATCATCATCATCATCATCATAATCAGCGTCAATGTCATTATTACCAGCGTTAAAATAGTGTATTTAGTATGGACTGGGCCTTATGCATCATCATTTCATCGTTGTGTCGTGCTGCATGCTGGCGTTCTGGTTTTTGCTGTATGTCGCCTGTATACAACAGTAAGCGGTAGTATTGAATGTGTTAAAGGGCTCTGCACTGCTGAGATCATTGGTCTTGAAATTTATTTCTTTTCAGATTTGTTTTTCTTTCTTTTTTTTATTATAATTTCGTTTATTTTTGTTGTTGTTTTTTATAGTTTTTCTGCTGTTGTTGTTCAAAATGTTAGCATTTGTCTTGAAAGTTTTATGGCTTTTTAATTTATGGCTGTGTTTTATATTCGTTTGTGTTTTTTCATGAATTTCTTTCTTTCTCTGCTTATCTGAAATTGCCAGGTAATTGTTGTTGAATAAGATAAACGCCAATGAGAAATTTACCAGCGGTAAAGATGTTATATTTTATTTAAATTCTTCCATAGCATTGTAATTAATTTCATTCGGAGCCTTACAAACTGCAAATTTGTTGAAGGTTTTGATTATTTTTTATATCAAAAGAAAATAAAAATTTTTATACGTGTTTAAACACAAGCGTTGTACAGCTCTATTCTACATGTATTTCGCATTAATAGTAAATTTTTAAATTGTTTACGGCTCAAGTCGAAGACGTAAGTTAATCTGCCGTTTGAAAACTCGTGAAAACTCTGAGAATAATTAAAATTGCTATGAAAAGTTTCTCTCACCACAACTAACTGAACTAAAGTGACTAAAGGGTTGAATAAACAATTAAAATTTGTCTCTCCACCAGAACGTAAAATTAAACTTTCTTCTGAAGATATTTATATTCTCGTTCGACAACACATTACTTAAGTATTTCCGTAAAAAATCAAAACTCTAGTCATCGAAGTAGATAAACTGTTGAACTGTCATAAATTATGGACACCAACAGCCAATAAAAGAACATGACACCGAAATTACACAGGGAGGCGAAGAAGAATTCCTAGTTAACATGAAGATATGAAGTCGCCGTAGTCTAGTAGGCAGTGTGTTGGCTTATGAGATGTGAGGCCACGGTTTAAATCTCAATACAGACATCTCGAACAAAATAAAATCCTCTGACACTACTGCTCCTCAGCAGATTTGTGGCAAAAACTCTGTGAATAAATAAAAATTGCCATGAAAAGCTTCTCAGAAATCTGCCGTTCAGAGTCGACCTGTAACTGTAGGTCCCGCCACTCATTTATAAAATTCACACACACAGCATAAGTGGTGTGAGAAACTAGCTTGTAATCCTGATCAATTATGTATTACGTATGTTGTGTACCCAACATTTGACTCTTTTTCATCTTTTTTTTTTCTCAATTTTCTCAACTTAACAATCATTCTCCGAGTACACCGACCTTCCATTGTAGCTTAACATTTAGAGTGGGATCCTCCAACTAACATTGGACTGATTTGAAAGGGTTTAAAGGCACCTTATTTTTAAGAGTAGCAACAGTTCAATATTTTTTAAAGAGAGTGACAATCCTTGTAGATTGACTATAACTTACAATCTAACTTACTATCTTCTGAGGGCATTCTAATAAAACTGGTACATTAAGGACTTTATTTCGTTTTAAAAATTTGTTAAGGCCATAGAGAGGTTGACTTTGCTTTTGATTTTAATCTAGTATTCCTAAGAGGTATGTTTTTTTTCGGTTATAACAAGCTTTTACTTTGGCATTGATGTTTTTTATCATATGTGACTTTAACTTGTATATTTTTAGAACTTTTTTTGTTCCTTTAAGAATAGATCTGCCCTAAACATCTACCCCAGCTTTTCAGTATATTTTTGGGTCACTTTCGTTGTATTAAACGATTTTTTACTGACTATCATGCATGGATAGATTTACCATAAAATTACAGCGGATTTTGCCTATAGGACAGCGCTTAGGACTATGATACTATAACGAACGCATTCAACTAATTAATGTTAATTGAATTGACTTCTTAATGCTTGCCACACTATTTTTCATTTCTCTAAGACCTCTTATAAATATGCGGTCAAATCAAATATACCACCCAATAATGTGTAGGTGTTGAATCTAGAGATCTTTGACTGTAAGATTTCAACAAATTAAATGATTTTTTTCCTCCTTTTCTTTTCTGTTTTCCTTTTCTGTTGCCGTTAAAAGACGGATGATGACATTTGAGTATTTTGTTTTCATTTGTCTTCTTCTTCTGTGTTTTCTCAAAGATGCTGTTTAATGTTCACACCTTTTTATGTAAGTTCATATGGATGGGTTTTCTATTATTTTCATTACTTCATAAAATAATTGTAAAAAATAAAACCTGAATCATTAAGAAACACCAAACACCGGAAAAGACTTCCAGACAAAAACAACATTACCTGGATATTTAACAACAACAAGAAAACAAATTTGGTTTTCTTTTTATTTACCTTTTACTAATTATTTTAATGTTTGTTTTGGTTACTACCAGATTTTCTAAACAAATAATAAAAAAAGATTCATTCCATTTCCCTGAAACACACACACACAGAGAAAATTTTGATTTTGTGGTTGTAAAACTGTAGCTATTTAAGACACTTTAATGATTTATTAGAGTTTTTTTCTATTCTATTCTATTTTCTAGTAGTTTTTCTAATTTTTTCTTGTGTTAATTGAACCCAAAAATTTTATTTTACGGGATGGTTGAATGAAATAAATTGGAACCGCACATATGTAGCAGTTCTATAATATTGGGTGGGCCATCTATCGGTTTAAATTTAAATCATCGGCTATTTGGAATCTGGTAATGTCATTCTATTCTATCACAAAATTCAGTATAATAAATAGATTTACTTTTGAGCAACGTCAGGTTTTCTTGGACAAGCGAGAAACTACACGATGAGGACAATATTGCAAAAAAAAACCATTTTTTCACATGCGGCTCTTGGTGTGTACCTTATAAGCAAAATTGCCGTACTTGGGGCTCAGAAAACATACAAGTAGTCTTACAGAAGCCAACGAACCCATTACGTATGACTGTTTGGTGCAGCTTGTAGAGAGAAGACATTATCGGGACATATTTCTTTGAAAATGAGAACCGGGCAAACATTACGGTCAATGGAGATACATATCGCACCATGATAACCGATCTTTTGTACCCGCTCTTCACGGCATTGATGCGAGCGATGTTTGGTTTTGAACAGGATGATGCAACTTGTCACACATCTCATGCCACAATCGATTTATTGCGTCAAACGCCGATATGGTGATGCCAATTGGCCGCCAAGGAGCTACGATTTGACACCGTTAAACTATTTTTTGTGAAGCACCGTTAAGGAAAAGTGTTTGCCGACAAACCAGAGACAATTGTGGACGAAGGTAAATATTCGTGATGCCATTGCCGAGATACAACCCCATACACTCGAAAAAGTATACCAGAATTGGTCTGATCGAATTATGTACTGTGAGGCCAGCCGCATCAGCCATACGAATGAAGTGTATGTAAATTTGGCGAAATTTTAAACCATTTTTGTTTCATTCATACATAATTGGCCTTGAGACAAGATTAGGGCCTAGCTTCATACACCACACATGTTGTGTGTGTTAATTTTATACATATATGAGTGGTAGGGCACAACAGATTTTTGAGAAACATTTAATGGTAACTTTATTTACTCTCAAAGTCAGTTCACCAGAAATCTGCTGAGAGGAAATCGGCGAAGAAATATTCTTTTCATATTTTCGGTTTGATGTCTGACCTGTGGTCTGAACCCCAGCCAACTCACTGCCTATTAAACTACTGCGACTTCTGTTTTATTGCATTTTTAAATTTAAACTTTTAAATGGCTCACCCTTTATAATGAACAGCAATAAAATCTCTAGTTCTGTAGCTATTTTTTCTCTTATTTCTGAGGAGAGAATCTAAGGCCATTGGTTGTGGCACAAGGTGTTTATGTGTGATTTAAATAAAAAAAAATATTTTTTTTTAATTATTTTTAGTTGAGTTCAGTTCAAAAAGTTGAAAATTGTTGGAAAATTTAGTAGGTCATTAAAATGAGTGGTTTTTCTTTTAAATACTTTTAAATCCCTTTACACTTTAGTTTGGGGCCACTAAAAGTATGTTTAACCAATAGAAGAGAGTTCTGTCTTAACATTTAATTTAAATTTAAAAAACCAAATGATTTATTATATTAAATAAGGCAGATACGTGTTTGCGTCTGAATGCTAATTTAACCAGATTTTTTTAAAAATTTAATTTAATTCATAAAATTTAAGACACAAAAAATACAAAAACATACAAAAAGACCTTTGGCTTTTGATTTAAACTTTAAAAATAAATAAAATTTTTTTTTAAATTTTTATTTAAATACATATTAATTTATCTTACTCAATCACATTCCCAAGTTGTTGTTGTTGTTGTTTCCCCAAAGTGTCACATTTTATAAAGACTCCTAGTCGAGTATATAAAACTATACAGTATACCATGTATTGTATTACAAACAACAACAATTGCAACAGACTCTTGTATTATTATAATATGATGCATGATTT
Organism: Sarcophaga rosellei; assembly: GCA_930367235.1. Lineage (NCBI taxonomy): Eukaryota > Metazoa > Arthropoda > Insecta > Diptera > Sarcophagidae > Sarcophaga > Sarcophaga rosellei. Next base: position 82,585,713 of record OV884018.1, read on the forward strand.
ATATTACATTGGAAACTTAATATCATAACAATTGACAGCGTTTATTTAAATATGATTTATGCTTTTGGTAAAATAGACACACAAAAAATCTGATTTTTTTTTTAAATTTCATTCATTCATAACCATTCAGCAAAAAAATATACAAAATACCCTAGGCCAACCAGCCAGCCAGCCAGCCAGTGAGCCAGCTGGCCCAAAAGCAAATACAATTTAAACATAAATTATGCACTTGATATACACGAGTCAACAACAAACAAACATTAGAGACGATATTTTTTTGTTTCCCTCCTTGGGTAAACATAAAAACTATATAATGCACTACAAAGCATATTTAACCACAAAAAACCGAAAACGTTTCTTAAGCCGCCCCAATAGAATGATGAAAAAATGTTGTCTTTTTTTCGGGGTAACAAACCATAAACCTACGCATGTGTCGAAAAGTATTTTAAGGCCTAAAACATGAAAGAACAAAACCAAAAAAAAAAAAATGTTTTACTGCTACACGGATCTTTGTTTAAACCTTTAAGACAAGCATTCAGCTCAAATTACAGAGTGAAGACAAAAAAAAAACCACACAGAAAAAGAAAAATAGAAACACAGTCATAATAAATATAATGAGCGATTACCTGTGGCAAAATCTTAAAGAAAAAAAAAAGGAAAAATTAACAACCGAAAAGGAAAATATGTTAGAGGGGAAGCATAGAAATATAACCCAGTAAATAAAATTAAGGCAATAGACACATGCCACAGTAATTATATTAGCCAAGATCACAGCTGCATTTAGGTATAGATAGTGCCCGCTATTTCTACTATTTAAATAGCTACCGAAGTGTAATAAACAGTTTAAACGAAGACTGCGTCTGACTTAAGTATAAACTTATGTTGGATTAAATTTTGTATTCTGTTTTACAATCCATTAGATTCCACAAGATTCCAAAGAGATCGAAATAAAAAAATGTTTCTCAAATAATAACGTATAACGAAGACCTGCCTAGAAAGAGGAAACTATTATCCACTTACTTTATCAATGCCCATCTCCTGCGAGGTGCAGTTTAATGGAGCTATCATCTATTGATGCATAGTCGTGTTTTTAATGTGCAGTCCTTGCGCTGACCAATTTTTTCTTCTTCTCTTGTTTGATAGAACTTGGTCAGTACAGAGACTGCTTTCATTTGGGGCATCACAACGTGCAGCTCTGCGTGCTGAAGTAAGCTTTTGGTATCAAAGCTACCACTCAAACCTAACCTAACTTAGAGCCGACTTGCCAGTTCTCCTCGTTTAAAAGTCAGAAAGTCTCCTACATGTGTTTGAACATAAAAGTGATACTTAAGTAATGCAAAGTATAACAAATTCTGATATCAAAATGCATTATCATTCACCGTCTATTTCGTTTCCCAGAATATTTAAGTCTAGCGACTACCATACTGCGCTGCGTTCATTAGCTGTCGCAGCAATCTCCGAATGACTTCTCTTTATGTCGAACATAACCGACTAGAGAAGTTAGGTCAGACTCCAGAGAGAAGTTAGGACAGACTCCATTACTGTTAATATTTTCCAGATATCCTTCAACACTCCCACAGGCAGATATACAACCAATTACCTGATATTTGTCACATTCAAGACCACTATTATCTCGTATTTAAACCGACGCTGTTTTAACAATCTTCATATAGTTTTCATATAACTCGTCACTGTTTGTCATATAACTAACCACTCCCAATGGACTACATCTACGGTAATCGTAGAAAATAATGGGAAAACCAACAACTGTCTGATTTAGGTATTTAGATGTAACGTTTAACTAAATATGCTCGCTGGGTTATGCTTTATATCCTAAATTTAAGTGCATGTCTTGTCAAAATGAAAATAAAATAAAAAAATAAATTTTAACTGCGAAACAAGTGTTTGTGTTGGACCAGTTTTTTGTTAAAACTTTCAAAGGCAAAGAAATCAAAAATAAAAAAGCGCCCATAATATAGCCAAAGATTTATTGCTTTAATAGCAATTTATACGAGTCTAGCTAGCAATGTGTGGTGTCTAACGTGTATTTGATTTGATAGGACTGCACGAAAAGGAAAAGCAAAAACGAATTGTTACTTTTTTAATGCCTCATAATTCCTGCCATTATATCTTCGATTACACCAACAACAACTATCAACAAAACAATCAATACAAAGCAAAAAAGAATATTCCGATAATTCTTTGCAATTGTTTTGTTTTTTTTTGTTTCTTCTTTTTGTTGCTTTTTTTTGCAGAGTTTTGTTATCTTCCTAGATTTTTCTTTTTTCATTTGGAACATTTTTATTTAATACTTATGTGAGGCAATTGTAAGCCTTTATGTTGCAGACATTTAATTTTACCTTACGTTCTCGAGCTCATTGTGGCAACAATGTACCATAGTTATAGACATAGACAACATGTTGTTGAACCTGTTCAGACAAATCCCTTAAGGCTTTTTGTGCTTAGCTTAGCATTCCTTTTTATTTTTTTCATTTCTTTCTTTTTGTTTCTGGTTTTTTTCTCTTGTATTTATTTTATTTTTTTGTTGGTGCTTACGTACATATTTGCGGCAACAATACATTGCCAGGTTTCTAATGTTAAACCTTTTTTATAATGTATTAAAGGCCTGCTTTCATGTGGTAAGTATGTGGTGTATAAGCGTCTATCTACGAGAACTAAACGAAAGGAGTTGCAACAAAGATTGGTAACACAGTCAATGTTTTGTTAAACAATTATTTTATTTTTTTTCATGACCACATCTATGTATGTTGAAACTTTTTTTATAAGGCAAGTGTGTGTATGTGTGTGTATATAGCTCTGTTCTAGGCTAAACCTAGGCTAGGTAATGTTGTTAGTATTAGTGTTTATGGGAGAAAGAGTACAAGAGAGAAAAGCCTTTGCAATTACAATTATTACAATTGTGGCTTTTTTGCTTTCTTTCTTTTCTTCTCCTGTTATTATTTACCGTATTTAGAATGTCTGCCTGTGTGTGTTTGTGTGTATGGGTGGCATAGTATACATAAGTGTAGGCTTTTCGTATGGTGTTATGATGGAGAAATAAATGAAAAATCCTTATAAGTCTAAAACAATTGTTTTGTAATGGTGTTAAAGGTTGCATACCAACGTTTATTTTTTTTTATCTTTTATACTTTTTTTCGTTTATTTAGAAATACTCTATAGTGGGTAATTATGAATTAGAATTAATTTGAAATAATTAAATACATAACAATTCAAATAAATTCCAAAATAATTTATGAAAATTGTCTTCAACTAGTTATTATTTTTATTAATAAATAATGAAGGGGTGAGTCAAAATAGAACTTAGATAGTGCCTTTAAAAGATGCACTGTTCTGCTGTAGGTTCTTGCTCGTTGGTAATATTCAATCGTATTTTTTCAAGAAAAATAAAAATTGTAACATTACAAGGATTGAAGCAAGGTACCATATAATTGTTTTTGATTTTTTCTTTTTGAAATCGCCGTAGTCTAGTAGGCAGTCTGTCGTTTGGAGTCGACTTTAAGGTCCCGCCATTCATGTATAAAATTAACTAGAAGCTAGGTCGAAATTGTGACTAAAGGGTTGTAATGACTAACTGTGTATGTATGTATGCTTTTCTTTTTTTAGACTAAATGGAACAATTGGATTTAGTTGACATGTGATTTTAAAAAGAGAACGAATCTTTACACATGATACCCTATGAAACTATAGTATAGAGAGGCGAGTTTGTTGAGCAATTAATTTCACTCCACTACACAATTTTTTTAATTTCAAAATTTCTCATATACCAGGACAAGCCACAGGCAATTCTAGCCTAGCAAAAATATGGCACCTCTCTTTGGTAAGGCACCGGCCAAAATGTTTCAAAATGTATTATGAAACTGCAGGCCATCGAAGGATCTACTGTGTAGATGCTTTAAACGGTTTAAAAAGATCACCCATTATTTCTAGAACAAAAACTCAATTTTCTGCGAAACAACGCTGAAGGTTATGTAAGGTGGCGGATCCAGCTTAGACTAGCATTTAGGTTCATTGGAATGCCACAATCAATTGTAACCAGGGACCAAACATTCCCTAGAGAAAACCAATCAAAGTCCAAAATCAATCTTGTTAATGCAACAATCTTTATATATGTGAGCTTTGGTACTGATGTCAGATGACATGACAAGATCAGGGCATTTACGCACAACATGAAAGACAGTCGCTTCGTCGTCTTTAGACCCACAGCTCCTGCTAAAGTCATTTGCCGGCATGGCGAGTCTTTCGGCATGCTTACCAAAACAGCAGTGGTTCGTAAGAAGGATGACCTTGCGTTTTATGAATGTACAGCAGAATCTAGTAATATTGTACGTACCCTCTTGCTACTAATGATATTGAGATTCCCTGTAAGCCGGATAAATAATATTCAAATGAACTGAGGCAATTGGAATACGGATAAAGTAACGTTACCTATGTAACGTACGACTTCCGTGCCGTCCTCGGCTAGCTCATCAGCAACGTAATTTCCAACAATATCCCTGTGTGTCCAAAACCCATATAAAAGTTATCATTGAATGACAAAAATTTCCCTGGAAAATCCTCGGCATTTATGGATAATTACGTTCGTTATTTGCATCCTGGCTGTCCGAGTATCAAGGGATTTTCAGGGAAAAGCCTGGTACCCAACAAACCTGGCCTCTGCCTAGAAATGAATGCAGTGGTCAGCACTTTTCGACAATTAAAACTTTTGAAAATTATTGAATATACAATGTATGCAGTCAGAGGTGTGTACAGTATTAATTCAATTCGCATTTGCTTTAACTTGTACATATTTTTACTCCTTTTTCCGCATTACATTTATTACAATGTTTCTTCTTTATTTTTTTCGGTAAAATTTCTTTCGAGACAAGTGTCTAGGAGTTGGTGGTTTTAATGGCATTGTTTATGTACATACTTGTGTATACAGACTATTCCTTCTTTTTTTCATTAATTTTTATTGTTGTTGTTTTGTTTTGGTTTTTGCCTTATCATAAACTTAATTTGAAATGAAAATCCCCCTGATGTTAAATAAATTATATTGGTTACATTACATATACCTACATATACTAGACACCACAACAACATACTAAACATAATCCACTTCCCTTTTTAAATCCAAAAAACAACAGCACAAATAGAGCAGAAACAAAAATATAGAGAAACACATCATCATCATGAAATCCTAAGCTGTAGGAAGAGTTAAACATCGACAGTTTTTCTAATAATTTTTTCCTTTTTTTCTTCACTTACTAATCTATCGACATGACTTAACAAAAAAAAAAATTGAGAAAAAAAATGTTGGTTTTAATACAATAATTTTGATTAAAAACCAAGTTTTTTTGTCTAAAAATAAAGCCACACACCTTGATATGTTGATGTTGGTGTTGTTTGTCTGACGGTTTAATATGATATATGATCTGTTCCGAGTTATGGGTGGGAATTTGTTTTTCAGTCTTAGATTTTCTAAATTGTTTTCTTTTTTTTTTTTAATTAAAATTGTTTGATGTTTATTAATATCAAAAAATTTAAGTGTTTGCTGTTTAATTTCATCATCAACATCAATTTTATGTTTCATATGAGATCATAATGAGTTGGCAAGTTTTTAAAAAAGTATCGTGTTTTTTTTTTTGTGTGAAAAAAATTTGTAATTTCGTTAATAATTGTAATTGAGAATATTTTTTTACGTTTAATTGATTTCCATATCAAATAGATATTTCTTTTTTTCATGAATAATTATTTATATGGGGTCTTCCAACACAGTTTGATAACGTTCAATCAATGTTAAATCTACATCTGCCAAATTAGTTGTTATTTATTCGTTCTAATATATAAGTACCGCGTACCATACTCTTTATTCATCATTCGATCAGCATAACCAAGCTACCGAGGGAACCATTTGTAATATGGTAGATAAATTCGCATCCACTGTTTCAGTGAACTATCAACAAATACTTCTACGTCCACGAAACCCAAGTTTTGTCGCATGCATTGCCTCTGTCCAAAAAAATGTGCAGGAGTATCTGTGGTGTTTTTCCACAGACCACAACATAGTTGTGTCTTGGGTCTACATCCGTAGAAAATTCAATTGACCCAAAAACTGATGGTAAACGACTATAAAAAATTACGTATATTGCCGGAATGGGCTCTGTAGCAGTAGGCAACTGAAACGAATATTCAACGCAAAATCATATTTGACGATGTGGGATATATTTGAGTGAATGAGTACACGAAGAAACAAAATTGTTGAATGTAAGACGATATCAATCCACAAGGGATCCAACAGCATCCAATACATCCCAAAAAAGATACTGTTTAGTGTAGATTTTAAACTGTCGGTGTTGTCGACCCAAATATCTTTGAGAAAGACGTTGACAATCAGTATTGACGGCGATAATTAGAAACTTCTTTTGGCTTGAATTGGATGACTTGGTTTTGTCATCGTAGTCTAGTAAGTAGTGTGATGTCTTATTAAATGTGAAGCAACGGTTCAAACCCCAGATCAGACATCTCGTTCAAATCGAAATATCGAAAAAGTATTTCTTCGACGCCTTCCTTTCAGCAGATTTTTAACAAAAACTCTGGGAGTGAATATAAATATCACTGAAAATTCTCTCAAAAAAATCTCTCGTTCGGAATCGACTTTAAGCTGTAGATCCCGCCACTCATGTATACAATTAACACACAGAGTAACTGGTATGGCAAGCTAGGTCGTAATCCTGACTTAAGGATTGTAATGTATGTATATCGTTTGGCTTGAATTGGATGATCTCGCTTTAAAAGTTCTGCCCAACGTTAAGCTTCTGTCGAAAAAATTAGCAAGTACCTGATGCATAATACAAGCAAAAAAAATTTTGGTACAGAATATCTTATTTAATTCTTAAATGGTGCAGAATATCTTATTTAATTCTTAAATGTTTTTTATAATCGGGTTAATCCTAAATGACTTTCTTATTGGAATGGTGTTGACCCTCTTTGAAGAGCTTCAAGTGATAGAACTTGCGATATCTTTCCTTTCTTTCGTCGAAGGCTAGTAAATAGTGTGTTGGTTTATTAGATGAGACCCCTTGGTTCAATGCTCAGACTCAGACATGTCGAACGAGAACAAAATAAAAATAAAATATTCTTTTCTTTTTTCTCTCAGCAATTTTCTCTCAGCAATTTTCTCTCAGTAGTATTCTGGCAAAAACTTTGAGAGTGAAATAAAATTGCCATTAAAAGTTTCTCAAATCTTGCGTTCGAAGTTGTTCTGAAACTGTAGATTCCGTCAGTCATGGAGTGATGTGAAAAGCTTGGTCAAAATCCCGATTAAATCTCTTTCTCGCATAAAAAAAATTGAAAATTTTAGTTGATCGTTAAAGTACGGTCGTTCTCAAAAGTGTGCTGTGGCTGTCCTATATTATTAATAATCATACTGATAAAGTGTTTCTAATTATTATAAATTTTTTAAATATTAAACATGAAATGTTTTTAACAAGAAAATTACTAGTTTTGCGTTAACATCAAATGGTATTTATTTATTTAATTGTTTTTTTTTTAAGAAATATAGGGGTAAAGTATTACTATTCATTTGCTGATGGGTTATTATTGAATAAAAAAAACTGTTTAACCCATTATTATTTAATTGTGTATAAAATTGTAATTCTAAACAGAAAATGAAATAAAAGAACTTTGAAATTAAAAAATAATTACAAGTGGTTGAATGTAATAAATGTATAGAATAAATTGAAGGGCTGTATAATATACCAAGTAATTGTTTGAAGCGATGATTGATTTTTTCTAATTTTTTTTTAGTCGGATAAGAGGCCTATCAATAACAAAGTATTTAAAGCTTTACATAAAATAGCCTTGAGGTTATTGAAAGAGTATGTAATGGAAAAATTATTAAGCAATGGTTCAACACTTTTAGGGGGAAGAAAAAAAAAGTAAACAAAGTAATGGCAGAATTCAACATTGTTTTAAATGAATTTATGTTTTTTATTAACTCTTTATTTAAATCTTCTTTATTTTTAGGTTTAAAGCAACAAAACAAAAAATGGCAGTAGTTGTGTAAAGAAGTTATTAAAAAAAATCGATTAAAAAAAAATTATTGTGTATAAATATTTATTAATTAATTAATAACGATCTTTATACACTACATACATATATGTACATATAATTTATTTAATTGTGTGTATTATTTATGTATAACATAAACGAAAAAGACCATCATCATCATTACAATTATTCGTATTATTATCGTCATTATTAATTACGATATTAAATCATAGCGAACGAAACGAACAAAACGAAACGGTGGAGAAAGGAGGGAGAGGAAAGAAAAACAACACCAGATTATTAATTAATTATTAAGCATTTTTTGTGCTTAAATGGCACAAAAATGCTGCAGTTTTATTATTTGCTTAAAAACAAAGGATAAAATAAATAAAAAATAATAAAAAAAACAACAACTGAGAAAAATAAATATTAAAACAAACATGAAATGAAATTCATTTCAGGCAAATAACAAACCAAAAACATTTGCACATCAAACACTATTGCTTGTCCACCACCCACCCCTATCCCTTAAATATTTCAAACAATTGAAAATCTCTGTGTCGTTAAAGGTAAACGACAAAATGGAAAATGGAAAATTTTTCTATAAAAGAAATTAATATTAACCACAATTGTGTATTGTGAAACGAGTCAAAAAATATGAAAATAAATGTTTAAATAATACGTTAAAACAACAACAAATATACAGATACTACAACCAAAACGATACAAATATCACCATTATTTAAAAAACAATTTCCAACAGTATTTACCTTTTGCCTCTGTGCTTGTATACAGCATATTAAAAGCATTTCACTTAAAACCTATCGTATATGCGACTGTCATATTAACAGAAAACAAAAAAAATATAAAGAAAAGAATTCATAACAAAAAATTTATTCCGATTTTAATGGAAAACGTTTTACAAATCACCTCAAACATTTAAATAAAAAAAGTGGGAAATAAAATAAAAATTAATAAAAAAAACGAAGAGAATAAGCTCGAAACGAATTCCAACAATAGTCGTCATTTTATACGTATTATTGTCATTATAATAATAAATATTATTAAAGGAAAGCATATAATTTGTTATACAAACAATTGTCCAGCAAAATGACTATGAAATCAATGAAATACTCGGATTGTGATACAATTATGGATGGTTATAATCCAGTGCCACCACCATTACCACGTCGTGTACCACCAGTACGTAATATTTATGCAGAGCCATTCGCCCATGAACCCAATCATTCAAGCAGGTAAATAAATACTTCTTTCTTTTTTTTCTACTTTATATTTTTTGTTTTTGTATTTATTTAAAATTGCATAATGATGTCTTAAGCACATGCAAACAAAAAGAATATTTTTAATAAAAATAATTTAAAAATTAAAAAAGAACATTTTATTAAAATTTGTTTGTATAAAAAACATACGAAAGGAAATAAAAATAAAAAAAATGTTAATCAGTTTTTAAATCTATATATGACGTCTAGAATTACGGATTTCATATATATTGGTAAGACACAAGCTCAAATTTACTCAATAAATACTTGATTCTATGAGAACCAATTGCTTCGTAATTTGCTCTTGCTGTGACCATCATACATTGTCCAGATTTTCCCGGAAGTCTTCTGCATAGCGTTATGATATTGTTATGTAAATGGAAATGTTTTACTTTTACATCGCTTGACATTAAAATTATAAACAACAGCTACAAAAACAAAAACAATGAACTTGTTTACATGATAAATAAGTAACCAAAAATGCAACGCGACAAGGATAAATGTAAACAAAATTCATAAACAACAATAATGAAACAACGATGTTTACATTTATAGAGATCTCGAGAAGGCGAAGCCACTAAAATTCGACTTCAAGAACATTCATCAGACTGTTTACATTGCCATATAAAAGGCCAGACAAAGCAGGCAACTGAGTCAGTAAAAGTTTAGTCAGTGTGAAGACGGGGTGCCTTTGAAAAGAGCAATCGGTGTTTGAATATCTCCGTTACATAGATCTGTCGAACAATTGTTTATTGATTCATTATTGTTTATCCAAAAGAGAAATAAACAAAGCAATTGTAGTTGTTTACATCAGGATGTGAACAGTGGCACACAGAATTGTGAGAACAATTTTAAATGAAATTAAACACAAATTTATTTTTATTTTGTTTGCAATCTACGAACTAATATGCAAAACGTTTTAAAAAAAGCGGTATTATTATCGTGCTCTGAGCGATATTTAGGACAATAATTAATGAATGAATCCGCTTTATGAGAAAGATGAATACTCCTAAAAAATACTTTATTTCAGAAAAAAATTCTTCTTAATTTCATTAAACCCATATACCATTGAAGAAGTATTCTGGCAATAACTCTGAGAGTAAAATAAAATGGGTTTAAAAGCTTCTCGAATCTTTCGTTCGAAGTCGAAATTAAACAGTAGGTTTCTCCCTTCATTTATAAAATTAACATACACAACGTGAATGGTGAGAGCAAGTAGGTTGTAAACCTAACTATCGAGCTGTAATGCCCAATGAAGTAAATTAAGTAAGATAGACCGGAGTGATTACGCTCTAATAAATCGAGAGTAGTTGGGTTGCTTTTAAGGAATAATTATTTGAGAGATTTCAACATAGATTTTGAAACACCAGACCACTCATGAATAGAGGTGATAAACGACAAGCGAGTCGTTATGAAAACTTGTGGTGATGAAAAATATGGTGGCTCTAGCAAACATTCCACTGTATGTTAACTTTTGGTTTTGAGTGCAATAATCACCACACGAAGTTCGCCTGTACATCAGATGCTAGTGAGTCATTCAAATCAAGCCGCAATCAAAAAGCGTAACGTAACTTAGCAGGCTTTACAGGCATTCTTTCAGATTTGAAAGCTTAAATACCAAAAACTTTCTAAGATATGTTCCCATAATCATATATAGTAATCCCTCGATTATATGGTCTTCAGACTAAATGCCTCCATTTGTGCTGATTGCATCGAAAAAAAGGTTTCGTACTAAAGTTACCTTTAAGCCAATCAAACTAAATGTATTGTGATTATAATTTCCAATTCATTTAAGGCAACCACCACTACAATCATTATAATTTTTTCTTGTATAAGAACAAAAGTAGAGTATAATAAATAATAATAAAAATATTATGCCCACAATTTCCATTAATAATCCTAAATGACCATTATGAAAATGATCCTGTAGAGAAAAAAAATTTGTGAAACAAACAAAACTAAAAACCCAAAAAATAAAAATAAAAAACAACAACAAAAAACATACGTAGACATGTTAATTTCATTGTTCCATTGTCCAAACTCCAATTTAAAGGACCTCTTCAAATGTCATTCCCTTTCCCTTGCCTACTGAAAACTGAAACATTTTTTGGTTTCAGCTCAACTCAACAAACTCCCCCTTTGTAAGAAAAACGGAATACATGTTGTATTGCTGGTATAAATTGTTTGAAAAATATTAATTTTGTTCATGTTATTTTATGTATTTTAATATTAAACATTATAACGCTTTCCAAAAAAAGAAACCCTTATAAAACTGTATAAGGACATCAAGAAACAGTAGAAGACAGAAAGAAGGATGAGAATGAGTAAGAAAGAGAGAGAGAGAGAGAGAGAAAAAATACCAAAATAAGTAAAACGTAATAAATGCCATTTATTCAACGCTAATTTGCTGCATTGCTTTTTGAGCTCGTTATCCTTGTGACTGCTTACAATAACGCCAACAACAACAATAATAACAACAACATTAACATTAATAATAATAAAAATGTCTTTGTATATGTATGTGTATTATAATTTTTATGGGATTTCTGTTGTTTTTTTTTACTCACAATAAAGGATAACAGTCCTGGTTTTTTCCTTGCCTTTGCTGTGTTTGTATTTTAAATGTAGGCAACAATGAAAAACACAATTTCAGCCCTTTTGTTAAAATAAGAGAGAGAGAGATTGACTGACTGAATGAATGAAAAACAAAACAACAAAAAAATGGAATAAAAAAATTTAAAGCATTAAACACGTGCCCCTAGTTTAAACATGATTATATCAAAACCCTACATTACCGTTAACATTTAACCCCTTTTTTACCCACAGTAAAAATTAAACCCTTGTTGCTTCTTCTTCTTCTGCCCATTTAAAAAGTTAAATGCATTTTCGCATTTTTTTTTTTTTTTGTTTTTCGAAATTTTTGGGTTTAAATTTTTAATATTCGTCTACCATTGAGCGTGCATCAGCCAGGTGCGAACAAATTTTGTGTGGTTTACAGTTCGTTTACTCATCTGTAAGTACAAATGCGATAGGGATTAAAAGGAGTTATTTGTTTCGTCAAACTTCAGGCTATAAATATTATGATAATTAAAGATAAAATGGATTGAAATTTACTCTTCAAATGGTTCTATTGACCTCATCAATATAAAATAAGATTTAGGCAAATTGCTTCTAATTGGGATAATTGTAGTATATTATAGAGAATACGGGTCCTGAACACTAGCAGTGAGTAGAATGATGAAATATAGTTCACATGTCCATAAATCTATGTGAAATTGACCTCTTAAGACTCATTGTGATCTGTACATGAATTTTGAATGATTTCTCACAAATGTTTTGTTCAATGGAGAAAGCCGGAATATATACATCGAAGCTTAATATCCTTTTATTCAGTTCAATGGAACGTCAAATGATTTGCATTGCAACCCATTAATAAGGACTACGGCCATCTATGTTGTGTGCGTTATTTGTGAAAGGGCATACAGATTAACACCGACTCTGATCGCCAGAATTGGGGATATTTTTCATAGCAATTAGGTGTCCTCAATTCAATTCTGTCGAACATTGTGAATAACTCCAGGATCGTCAGGAAATGTCGCCGCTTTCTGAACATTCTTTCTGGGCGCTTCATTGTCACTCTTATCTGGGTCCCCGGGCACTGTGACATTCCGGGAAACTTTAGGGCCGCTGGCCTCGCCAGTGTTGGCGCAGTACTTCCGGAATCCTCTTCAATCGACTTAGGAATGCCACTTACCTCCTGGAGTTCTGCTCTACCGGTAGGCTCACTTGGCCCTCAATGGATAGAAGGCACAGCAACCAGTTACTTGGACTTGGTCGTAACATCATCTCGATCACAGTGGCCATGCTTACAGGTCATTGTGTTATGGGAAGACACACGGAAAGAATACAGCTCCCATCTAACAACTTCTGTCGTGGGTGCAGATATTGGCCAATGCAATACAGTTGCACAAAATGAACCCTTCAGTCGGAGGGTACTTCGCGTCATCGATGATATGATGATTTATGTGTGACTTTGAATGGGAGCTCTTTCAGCAGAGAAAGAATTCTATCTGAATACTGTCCAGTTAATCTTACAAAAGAGCTCTGGATCAATAAAGTTATTCAGTAATTTCATTAGCAGTAGTATTTAGTAAAGAACAGCCTTCTTATTCATAACATCCACTATTTCAATCAAGAACAGTACGAGAGTCTATACTGACTACTAGAAATTTGTTTCGTTTAATTAAGCCTCAATATTGATATACATTATAGTTTTCAAGGCAGCCAAGGATATTTTTTTTTTACTGGGTACTAGCTGCCATTCCAAAAACCTGAAGCATCTGTGTCTAGAAAGAGTCTACATCACCATTAGGTTATCTACATAGGGAGAAATTGCCATTACATGCAACCTAAGCTGTTAAAAAAAACTCCTTTATTTGTTTGTTTTCAATACTACCAATTTAATCGTAAGGTAGGTAGGTTAAAGGGAGAGAATCATCATCAAAACGCATAAGTGGCATATATTTAGCGAGGTTGTCGACCAGTTGTGCATTCACCAATGGAAGATACCAACTAAATAAATTTGTACGAAATCATACAATACAATCCTTCAGGATATGTGACGTCTGGTAAAGTGTCAGTAATATCATTCAAGTATAGTGTATCTACATGTCCTGGCGAGTGCCGTGTAAGGACACCTGCCTAATTCACTCCTTTAAAGATTTAACAAGCTTAACATATTATCGAAGGCTTGATTGGCTCAGAGTGGTATAGTCAATGAAATGTAGTCGGAAATGTTGTGGATTATCCATGTTTACAATCTTTTGAAATCTCCTCTTCTGTGTAATTTGCTTTGAAACATCGGAAAAGTAATTCTTCTCGCCCTAAGCTACCAAATATTAAAGGACATCTTTTTTGTCTTTAAACTTGTGCCAATACTACGCAGTTTAACTAAAACAGTTTTCAATACAAAAAACAGCTTTAAAGGCCCCGCACATACATACATACATACACATGTACGTACACTTTTAAAGTGGCAGAGTAGAAAATTTTGAAATTCTTTCGTTCTTTTTTTCAAAAAAATTCGTTTGTTTTATGGTTTCCTCTGCGTGTAGGGCAAACAAAAACTCAGGCTTTAGTTTTGTGTTGAATTTCCTTTTCAACAGAAAACAAATGCATAAACTCGTTGACATTTTGTCAATGTCCACCATGGTGATGGTGGTGTTGTTCGAGTGGCATAAGCCAATGTGTATGTATGTGTTGTATGTGCAATACGGCTGCACGTCGTGCCAATGTTATTGCATGTTGTCTTATTTGGTTTACCAATGTTTAGCATAAATTTCAATTATTTTTTTCCTTTTTTTGTTGTTCTCCTCTCTTTTATTTCATTTCTTTGTTGTGTTGTGTTTGTGTGCGTGTGTGTGTTTGTTTTGTTTGGATTTAGCGCATGTTTTGTTTAGTCTCGCGTATAAATATTTTATTTTTAGAGTTTTTTTCGGTTTTTTTTTTGTTTAAGTCTTAAATTTATAACAAGATATTTATCATTTAACAGTTTTGTTGAAATGCTTTTCATGCAATTTCTTTTGTTTTGACCATAAAAAGCTGCAAAAATGTCAACTTTATTTTATAAAATATTTATGTATAAAGGGATTTGAATATGATTCATGCTTAAAAAGTATTTCCTTTTTGGCAGGAACTTTATACTGTTAAGGGACCTTAACAGAATATTTGAAAACTTTAAATTTAAATGAACGATCCTTACGACTACACGAAATCTAGTGCGATCCACTTGCGCCTTTATGAAACTAAATTGGAATACACTTCCATGCACTTTCCAAGCTCAATTCTTTGTTGTAGATCGCACGACAGCAGTATGGCCCCGGATCTGTATTGCCTGTCTGTTGTCATTTCCAGCAACAGATGCAGATATCTGTTATAACACCTAAAGGTTATATATACGCTGCGACTAAATTGGTTTGAAGTTTCTACAGATGTTGTGGAAATTTTCGTCAGGGTAATTATTAGGCCCTAGTGTGGGTGTACACGATGTTCTTTGAAGTAATGCCTTATCAGGCATGTCACAAAACGCAATTTCGATCGAAAGTGGTTTCAATTCCGAAAGTCGAGTCTTTAGAAAACGAAAAACGAAAAATTTCTTCGGAATGAAACCACTTTAAATTTTCAAAGTGGTTTTGATATTTTTGATGATTTATTAAAGAAAAATATTAATAAAACTTAGTCAAACTGAAAGACAAAATGGTATGTTTTGTTATTACATAGGATTTTTAAGTATTTAGTTAATATTTATGCTTAAGAAATTTAATTTTGTAAACTTGCGGAGAAAAATTAAACAAAGTGACGTATTTTTCCATCGAAGTATTTCCATAGCCGGAATCGTCTAATAGCCAGGAATTTTTGTTTCCATTACAATAATTATTAAAATACAAAACTTACAATCATGGCGTTAATGCTAATTACTCCCGTCCTGTTTAAATACAAAGATACATCTTCAGTTGGCTTAATTATTTTCACATGCGTCTGCTTTTTATTCACTAATTATGTTATATCTGTTTATAAAGGCGTGCTATGCCTTTAAATTAGGCAACTCCGTATTCCATATGTTAAAGTCACAAATACGCACTTTAATCTTCCTCCTAGCAAACTAAGTACGCTACACATTAACTAAAGTTATAAAAAGTTCCAAATCCAGCAACATTCTTTTTTGGTACGGTTTAAAATATTCCCTTAGACTCCATCACTTCCATTTATAAAGAAGCCATATTATATGAATTACATACTTCTCCACTGAAAGTGATGCTTTTCGAAAGCACATTTACCACCCCTTACTATCTATGCTGCCTATGCTGTTCTCTTATCATCTAGTTCATCGCTTTCAACAATCTGAACAATACAAGGTAATCGTTGTTAAATATCACGATGATGATTTGAGTAGCTGATTTTTTTGAGGCGGCTTTGGACGCTGTGTAGCATACATATATATAAAATTCATGGGCCAAGTCTCTCTCCTATTCTGAGGAATATTTTCGAATGGACGTTATTCATAAAAAATATATGACATCTCTGCAAAGATGTGATCGGTAGGGGTGTTCTCGTATCTTCTTGAAAAAGTTATGACTGTCAGAAAAACAAAATATAACAGAACGCCTCATAACCTAATCTCAATAAAGGCCGACCACATAATTAACGTCAATCAGGCATTCTTGGAACTCCACAGGAATTTCTAAGTACGCTGGTCATTATTACGTAAAGAAACGATATTAAGAAAGCATAGGGAAGAGTATTCAGTAGAGATCAGCAAGGAGTATTAAAATGATGAGTAGATTCGAATCATACTTATAATTTCTGATACTTATACGCATTCATAGTATGAATTTCATACATATTTTAATATCATACTCATACTAATCATATTCAAAGTTTGAAGTACTCATCGTACTCATACTTTTAATAATAAATTAATAATACGTATGATGTTACTGATTTCGACTTTCCTTTACTCAACAGTTACAAGAATCACAAAATACGTATGATTCGAATCACTCGAATCATTTATGAGTATTATAAGTATTTTTCTAAATTTATGAATCTGAATCTGAGTAGGCGTATGAATGAAACACATTTCGAATGTTATGAGTTTGATGTCAACGTTGTACTCATACTCATTGCAACTTGTACTTATAAATCAATGTTGTAGTGAGTACGAATAAATCTGAGTAGTTGAATTTCAATACTGTTGACTCACTCATACAATTCTTAAGTACCCATGAGTACAGTGCAAGGTAAAGAGTTTAACTATCAGGATTCTGCTTTTGGCATTGTAATACAAGATGCTGACAAAGTTAATATACTTTGCACTCCATCTTGAGAATGAGAACATTTCGACAACATAATCAATGTCAATCAGGCATCCTTGAAATTTCACAAACTCCATCGAACATCAGATTGCTTGGTAATATATGTTTCCGAATAATATTTCGTGTTCATGCCATCTTACATAACGCATCATCATTCAAAGAATAGTTGGACAATCGGAACCAAACTCTTCATATGATTAATACTTGATTTGCGTGGTTGCAAGACCGTTTGGCTCTTTCATAATAGCGGTTGCTTGGCTAAAATATGCGCTATAAGTGGTAATGACACTACCTCTGCCATTACTCTGTTTTCTATTCTTCAATTAGTAGTGGAAATGAGGCACTTAGTGCACGTTTCTCTTAATTTCTATTAAATTTCGTAGTTCATTTTAATTTTTCAGAATTTTAAAACAGATTTTTTTTAATTGTTTTACAAATTAAACAACGACTTTCAAGAAGATGTTTTCATTAAAAAAAAAATAAAAAACTTGTTAATTAAAGATCAATAAAAATCGTTTATAAAAATATTAAATGACCATAAAGCATGAAATTCAGTTCTTCTTCAATATAAAAATTTAAGTTTAAAATTTTTTTTTCTTTTTTTCATTAATTTTTGAAAAACATTTAATATGAAATTTATTGAGTAATTTAATCTTAAAGCTCCTGCTGTTTTAATAAAAAAATTTGTCTTAATCAAATAACCATACAAGAAAAGGGTGTTTATTAATGACTTTATCGGATTTAAGTTTCCAAAAAAAAAAAAAAACGATGTAAAACAAAATTTACTGTAAAACTAAATATTAATCGAGACGATTTCATGGATTTCGTTAGATAATGTTACAATGTTAGGAGAGGAATATTAATAAGTAAAACTATTAATCCCATGGTTTTTAAACAACTAAAGACTAATGATGTACATGAAAAACAAGACAAGTCTTAAACTGAGTCACAGTACATAAACGAATTTATCATTAACGATTAATAAAATAAAATAAAAATAAAAAAAAATTAAGACAAGAAATTTTTTATACGATACTATCATAGATAAATGCAACGGTCACGCCTACTTACTTTATTAAAAAAATATATTTGTAGTTTAGATTGTACACGACACCTCTAAAGAAACAATACTAATGGTTTCATCATTGCTGATAATGTATGTATGGCATGAGATCTGTCATTATATCTATACATGCATAATTGGTCATTGCAACCCTGCAGTCAGGACTATGACGTAGCTTCTCACAGTGCTTATGTTATGTAGGTTAATTTTATACGTGAGTTAGAGGGAGCTACAATTTGAAGTCGATTCCGAATGACAGATTTTTGAGAAACTTTTCATTCATAAAGAAATGGCGAAATTACTTTTTCTATGACCTAATATAACTGCTGGTACTTATTTCTTTGTATTGTCTTCATTCGAATACAAATTAATTTTTAACATTTAAAACTTTCATTAATTAGTCATGATTTTTTAATTCTTCTTCTCTTTATTGTCTCATAATTTCTAGAATTGCGAAAGAAAGAAAAAAAAAAAGAAATTAAAATGAACAAATTTTAATTCAATCAATTAATTAACTTATTACCATCATTCTTTCAACTGTCCTTACAATAATTCAACAAAAATCTCTTTATTGAGAAGAAAGAAAAAAATTAAAACGAAAAAAAAATCAAGGAAATAAAAAAATTCTATCGAACACCCAGAGCTGGAAAACATTACCATCATTGTACAATATAACAACATCCGTCTCCATCTCCCACTCTCTCTCTCGCTGTCTTGATGAAAACAATCGCTAACTGCAGACAATTGTGTAACAAATTGAAAATTTCCCAGAGTTGTCCATGTACCGTAATTGACAACTTGACAATTTGATGAAGTTCAAATGAAATGTCAATTAATGACAAAACAACAACAGCAACAAACGGACAATTGTTGTTGTTCTTTTATGTTTAACTTTATTTGAAGATAAAAAGAGATGTAAAATAGCCAACAAAAGCAGCAGAAAAGTAAATTTCGTAAATCCCTTTAAAAGAAATTATTTTAAATACCATAAAAGATTTAAATTTAAATGAAAAAAAAATTTTAAAAATTAAAAAAAATTATTTCTTCCATACGGCCTTAATGAACAACTTCCCGCTGTTTTCAAAACGAAATATTATTGTCTGCATTAAATTGTAAGGTTTCATTAGGCCTTCTGTTTTCTTTTTTCTTCTCTTGTTTTTTTTTTTTAATTGGTATAATTTTTCGTATTTAAATGACAATGAAAACAAATAAAAAAAAATAAAAAATAAAAAGGAGTCTGAATATCTTCACATAGAAAACTGTTCAACCCGCATATGATGAAACTCTAGCTATAACCGAACGCTCAAAGAAATTTCATATTTACAGTTTAATTGGAAATATTATACCGGCTTATTAATGTTAATGTACGATATTGGGAAATAAGAATACAACCCGTTGTGCTTCGTTACGCCCATGTTTCGTAATATTGATAGACGATATATTTTTCTTCTGCTGTCGTTGTTAACATAATTAATACAGTTTTTATCCCAACAGTTATAAGTTCTTCTATATGAAGTACAAATTATTTCTTTAAATTGAAAACTTTCCCAAGTATCCCAGTAGTTGTAATTTGTTTGCCTAGCTATGCAATTGAAGAGATGGTATCGTATTCGTTGTCCAATTTAAAAATCTATTTCTTTCAATAAAATTTTGTCAAACATAGACCCGAAATATATTTCTTTGAAGTATGTACATCACCTGCTGTTTTCCCCATTCTTTTAACATTATATTGATTCCGCGCCAACGGAAATAGGTTGTAGCAGCAGCTGCCAACTTACAATGACCTATGTGGCCGAATGTAGTGCCACAACGAACTCTGTTGCCTAAGTCCTTCTCCTACAACTCGATAACTTCAATGGCGTTATAGAAATCCAAGTGATTTCTTATTCTGCAATATTAACTAAGGAAATGAAGAAATGTTTCTTCACTTCTTCTGTAAATGCTGCAGAACTCATATGATAGCCGGATAAGATTAAACTGATATGCAAGAGTGCCCAGAATACAATAGATGAGCGTGCTCTTTTTGGAAATTCCTGCAATATCTTGCTAAAGACGTAGCTGCTCATAGGCGTTACGAAATAATGTCAATTCAGACTTGCAGATTTTAAATTGGAATCTCCTTTACAATATTCACGTGGATGTACGGTAGTTGTATTATTGGATGGGCATTAACAAAGAAAGTGGATAACAGTCTCCTCTTCTTCAGCAGATCTCCACCAGATATCATTATCTACGCATCATTATTCAAAAAGATGAGTAGATTCGAATCATACTCATAATTTGTGATACTTATACGCATTCATACTTATTTCAATATCATACTCATATTACTCATATTCAAAGATTGAAGTACTCATCGTACTCATATTTCACAATACGCATGATGTTTTGATTTAAATAAATAAGTATGATTACAAACTAAGTAATGATTAGCGTACGAACACTACAATACTCACTAGAGGGTTGAATGTTGGTTTTGCTTACTGTTTTTGTCTTTTTCTTTTTTCTTTTTTTGTAAATGCAACAACAACTAAGACTGTAAATTTTTACGAATGATTTGAATCACTCCAATCATTTATGAGTATTATAATTACGTTTCTAAATTTATGAATCTGAATGAGTAGGCGTATGAATCAAACATATTTTGAATGCTATGAGTTTGATGTCAACGTTGTACTCATACTCATTGCAACCTGTACTTATAAATCAATGTTGTGGTGAGTACGAATGAATCAGAGTAGTTGAATTTCAATACTGTTGACTCAGTCATACTCAAAATTTCATGAGTACTTATGAGTAGCGAAAAAACGATTCATTGCTGATCTCTGATTTACACCCACGACAAAGTCGTTAAATTGGGAGCAGCAGTCTTTATACGTGTCTTCCCATAATACAGTGACATGTTACCATGACCACTGTGATCAAGATGACACTACGTACAAGTCCGAGTAATCGGTTGATGTCCTTTCTATTTAACGAAGGCCAAGTGAATCTGGCAGTAGAGCAAGATTCGTCATTGACCCAGGATAAGTTGGCTTCCTGAAAGAATTTCAGAGATAAATGGCACAGCCAAATCAATAAACGCGGATTCCGGAAGGAATGCATCAGTTCCGGCGAGCTCATCAGCCCAGCAGTCGTCCGGACTTTGGCTGTGTCCAGTAAACCAGACAAGTGAGACACTGAAGCTCCCAGAGAGGAAGTTGAGATATTGGCTACACTCTCTAATGGACCTAAAGTTATTCATAACGATCGATAGAGATCTTATAGCAGACTAACTATCAAAGACGATTGAGAGCCGTTGATGAGGATCCATTGAGCGGCGCGATAGATGGCCATTACATCCACTTTAAATACCCTACAGTAATCCGGCAGTCGGAGGGAAATGTCCAGATTCAGTTTCCCAGAGTAGACACCGCTGCAAATCCCAGTATCGAGTTTAGAGTCCTCAGTGTATACATCTAGGAGACCTGGGGGTATGATCATGTTAGGGACCCATAGTAGCTGTCCCTTCTCGGAATCAGAAAATGAAAACTCCTATTAAAATAATATTCCGCAGGGAGATAGGCGATGTTCAGTAGGTCCGTAGGATTAACCTTCAAAATAGACGAATGCCCAGAAGGAATGATGCGCCAGCGAGTTAAAGCATTGAGTTTATTTGCGGCAAATTAGAGTGTCCGTTTAGCAAGAATCACAGTAGAAAGCGAGTTAAGCATTGCAAAATAGGCTTTTGTAGGGGTGGTACAAAGAGCGCCGGTGAATTGTCGGTAGCTAATGGCTCTCTGTTGCCCCAATCAACATCGGGTTAAGCGCCATCTAAGTTTTTATAAATCATGGTTTAAATCCATTTATAGGCCATATCTTACGCCCTAATTTCTTAAAATAAATGTGAAGCGATTAAATGTAAAATAGATATTGTACCTACCTATTATTTGTCTCTGTCTCTCTGTTGCTCTTCCTCTCACGCATAGATAACATAGACTAACATAGTGTAAATTTATAATGATATGTGAAAAAAAAACATTAAAATTAAATAAATTAAAAGCAATAAATAAATTCACAAAGGAATACAAATCGAATGCGTACAATATGCCCTGGGGAGTATGCTGTAGTACACATAGGAAGGCAACAGGAACTTCTTTTTTGTATTTTTTTCTTTTTATTTCTCCTGCTGACAACAAAACATATAAAATTTAAATTTCCCTTTACATGTATATTATATGTATGTATGTATATGTGGACTACAGACATACAATATAAATAAACGAAAAAAAATAAGTAAATCGTACGTGTAAGCAATAATTGCAGGCAAAAAAAGGAGCGAACAGAAAATACTCCAATGAAATGAAATTTTATGTAAATTTTCTTTAACAACAAAAGTGAAAATTATATACAAACGTAGCCATACGCACACACACACACACACACACAGGCATACTGTAAGCAATAATTTTAAATTTAATTGCATTAATTTTTCAACAACAATAACAAAAAAATAGAGAAGAATTGCAAGCAGGAATTATTGCTTGATTATAAAACATTTGTTAACTTTTTTTTCTTTTTATACTCAATAAATACTCAGGGGATGGCCTGGCACACACTATATATAGGGAAATAGGCTTTGGAAGAGTAGGGAGAAGACAAAGTATTGTGTGTAATCACTAGATACCGCCTAACGTTTTTCATTCATTCGCCAATCGACAGCGTAAAAATTTGCAATTGTCGGCAGCTAATGGATTGATTTTATTAGAATGCTTTCCGTTGTACTAACAACGAGATAGCACAACACAGACTATATTAGTACAGAAAAATGTTGAAGTGATTGCATTAAATATTCCACTGATATTGATGGGCCCTTTTGACCCATTTCAGTAAACGTCCTAGAAATGACAAATTAGATTTCAGTTTATAATTCATGTATTATATTTTAGGTACTGGTACAACGTTTTAAAAGGAATTATGGTACCAAGAAGCATACTTCTGCTGCTTATAGCATTAAAATCTTCTGAAATCTTCTAGCTAGAGAAGGTTTCATCTGTAGGAAATGGAATTGCAAATCTGGATAACCATTTCCATACCCTATCTTACGATCATACTAAAAAGGGTACGTATAACTAGAGAGTTAATTATTTACACAAAAAAGGAAAGGAATATATTTGCGATCCCAGAAAAAAGAACAGGACAGAAATAAATTAAAATAACTAGTGGTTCCTTTTAGCCCATGTGCCTCAGAAAGAAAAGTCAATAAAATTGCCATGAAAAAGTTTCTCAAAAATCTATCAATCAGAATCGCCTTCAAACTCTAGGTACCGCTGTTCATGCATAAAATTAATGCACACAACATAAGTGGCAGGTAATACAAAGCTACAGTCTAGGGAGAAAAGCAGCAAGGAGGAAGGTTGAAGGAGAGCAGACCAACTAAGCTATCATGCAGGCTTGTTGTGCGCTCACATGGACGAAGGTACTGCGCTATTATTACTGACGTAGTTTACTTTTATCCTGTTGAAGATAGGTTAACATGCCAGACGATAAGCGATACTATGATATATTATGGTTAATGATATTGATCATACAATTTAACACCATAAAGCCATGTTTTGAAGTTTCTTTTGCACTGGTGTAACATCAGCTACAATTCCAGTCATGGAAAAGGTAAGCCAAAATTAGGACTCAAGGATGGACAACTATAAAGTAGAAAGTAAATGTTGGTAGTTCTTTTGGCCCCCGAAATTTCAATTTTCAATTGTCAATTGGCTTAAAATTAAAACCTTTCATTAGTAGACGTACCTATTGAACCAATTTTAAGTTCTGACTGCTTTTACGCCACTTTGAGAATGACTGATAATGACAAAGATTTTTTTATAAATTCATTCTCAATTCAAAACGAAATCGCCTGCTAAATTTTCTACAGAGTTTAACAATGTTATCAGTGGACATCCCAATTTCTAGCAACTGTACTTAGGCTTTTTTTCTATTTTTAGTTTTTGAAAAATAATTTCTCCTAAAATCTGGTTTTTACACCTCTTGTTACAAAAGCTTTCATTTGCAAATGCTTGTAAATAATCCTTTTGTATAAGACAACACAATATACAATACAATATATGTGTGTATGTGAGTATACATACATATATTCCTCTCTTTTATTCCAAAAACACTACAACAATATTTATTTTGTTTATTCTGTGTCTTACAAAACTTGTTATGCAAACCTTAAAACAATTGTTTTAAATGTCAATTTAATTCAAAGCAAATCCTTTTTATTTATTTTTTTTTCTTCTTTATTTTTTGTTTATATTGTTATTAAAACAAAAGATGAGAAATATGTAGAAAAACCAGAAAAAAAATTGGAAATAATATTGTGAAAAAAATTGCACACAAATTGATAAGAGAACTGTGGTGTTGAAGTTTAACACTTAGGGGGTCTGATTTAAAAAAAATAAAAGAGGAGAGAAATTCAAAGAATGAATACAAACAATAAATCAGTCTTCTTTCCATACGTTTCACTGAACTATTTCAAAAGAGTTTAATTGAATGAAGACTAAAGCTGAATTGCATTGTGCACATGAATAGTGGACACAATCAACAGAGACTATAAAGAAGATGTACATACAGTAGCGAGCATAAAAAATGCAACGCTAAGCCGATTGATCTTTATGTGCGCCTCTTTCAAAAAAAAAAGTACGGAATTTAAAAACTTTTTTTTTATTTTTATGCTCCACAAACTTAGTTAACAAATGCAGGTTACAATATCAAAATTTTTCTATCCACTTATTTTTATTTTAACATTTAAGAAAAAAAGTGCCAAATTTCAGCGAGCAAAAAAAATGCAACGCTATGTTATTCATAACTTTTTTTAAATTAAATGTAAATTCTTACAAAATGTTGGTTAAAAATATACTTAAAACTAATAATTGGTTGCGTAGCCTTTATTTTCTATTACCGCTTGCAGTCTGGAGGGCATAGAATCCACTAGGGACACGATGGTGGGTAGGGGTATTTTTTCCCATTCTGACTTCAAAATTTTTTCTAATTCCGCCAAATTTGAAGGATTTTTCTTCTTAGCTTCCCGATCTAAAGTCTCCCACAGGTTTTCTAAGGGGAGATGGTGACGGCTAATCCAAAATTTGCACATCATGGTCGCTTAGGTGGTTACGAACCAAGCGACTAGAGTGCTTCAGGTCATTGTCTTGTTGGAATATGCTGTTTGGGGGCATTTTTTCCAGAAGATGTGGGGGCATATTTTCTTCTAGGATCTCACAGTATTTAGTGGCATTCAAAATACCATCGATTTTCACCAACCGATCAACTCAGTCATGAGAAAACGAACCTACCAATAAATTCCATAAAATAAAGAATTTCGGTGACAAACAAAAGTAACTTACCCCACACCATTAGCCATGTTTTACTGTTGGTAGCTGATATCTGGAAGAATATCTCTGCTCAGGCGGTCTTCTAATATATTTTATCCCATCAGATCCTGAAAGATTAAATTTACTTTCACTACTAATGGTGTGGGGTAAGTTACATTTGTTTTTCACCGAAATTCTTTATTTTATGGAATTTATTGGTAGGTTCGTTTTCTCATGACTGAGTTGATCCGTTGGTGAAAATCGATGGTATTTTGAATGCCACTAAATACTGTGAGATCCTAGAAGAAAATATGCCCCCACATCTTCTGGGAAAAAAGCCCCCAAACAGCATATTCCAACAAGACAATGACCTGAAGCACTCTAGTCGCTTGGTTCGTAACCACCTAAGCGACCATGATGTGCAAATTTTGGATTAGCCGTCACCATCTCCCCTTAGAAAACCTATGGGAGACTTTAGATCGGGAAGCTAAGAAGAAAAATCCTTCAAATTTGGCGGAATTAGAAAAAATTTTGAAGTCAGAATGGGAAAAAATACCCCTACACACCATCGTGTCCCTAGTGGATTCTATGCCCTCCAGACTGCAAGCGGTAATAGAAAATAAAGGCTACGCAACCAATTATTAGTTTTAAGTATATTTTTGACCAACATTTTGTAAGAATTTACATTTAATTTAAAAAAAAGTTATGAATAACATAGCGTTGCATTTTTTTTGCTCGCTGAAATTTGGCACTTTTTTTCTTAAATGTTAAAATAAAAATAAGTGGATAGAAAAATTTTGATATTGTAACCTGCATTTGTTAACTAAGTTTGTGGAGCATAAAAATAAAAAAAAAGTTTTTAAATTCCGTACTTTTTTTTTTGAAAGAGGCGCACATAAAGATCAATCGGCTTAGCGTTGCATTTTTTATGCTCGCTACTGTACATATGTACAGACCTACAGCTGGATATACATATTGGCAAAATAATAGAAATCGACATATGGAAAGAATTTAAAGACTGAGTAATACTGAAAGCGAATCAAAAATATATGTTTAGGTTAAATGAAAGCTAGGATAAAACATGCCGAATAACACTAGAGCCCTGGGTCTCAAAAAGCTACTTCTGGTGGTCATGATTTTGTTAATACAGAATATTTGTAATGTATGGGTAAAGTATTAATACTCCGGAGAAGAATAATAAAATACATACTCCATTTTAACTCTAGGAAAATATCAGTTGGTTTTGCATATTATAGGGTGGGACAATCGGTTCAAATTTAAACAATCGATTATTTTGAATCTATCAATACTTATGTCATTCTATTCTGTCGGAAAATTTAGTATATTATCTTCACTGAACGTAATGAATCGATTTACGCTTGAGCATGTTTGGAATTTATTGAGCACACGAGAAAATGCACGATGATATCGATTTACCAAAAAAAAGTCATCTTCTTGGATGAAGCTCATTTTTGTCTTGGTGGACAGTTTAATAAACAAAATTGCCGCACATTTGGGGCTCAGAAAACCGACACATGGTTTTACAGAAGACAATGCTCACATTGCGAATGACTGTTTGGTGGGGCTTGT
This sequence comes from Sarcophaga rosellei, assembly GCA_930367235.1. Lineage (NCBI taxonomy): Eukaryota > Metazoa > Arthropoda > Insecta > Diptera > Sarcophagidae > Sarcophaga > Sarcophaga rosellei. Next base: position 82,612,915 of record OV884018.1, read on the forward strand.
GGAGCGGAGTTATCATTGGCCCATATTTCTTTGAAAATGAAGACGGCGCAACCATTACGCTCAATGGAGACACTTACACACCATGAGAACATACCTTTTGTACCCACTCTTTATGGTATTGATGTGAACGATACTTTTTTCAACTGTACGGTGCAACTTTTCACACATCTCATGCAATAATCACGTCAAACGTTTGATGGCCGCTTAATTAGTCTAAATGGTAATGTTACTTGGCCATCAAGAAGCCGCCAATTTCTGCATGATGTCACGATTATGATTGACTTTTAAGCGTGGAATGAAGTAACCAAGTGGGTGAATGTGAGGCAGACGTACATCAACCGGTGTCTACCATGTATATTCTGACCGTTAACAATCTCCCATCACTTTCTATGGACAAAAACCGAAAACTTCAAATTAAACCCAAGTTCTGTAGTGTAAATAGAGTTGAAATCGTCATACATACATACATAATTGGTCATTACAACTCTTCAGTTAGGATTATGGTTCTAGTTTCTCACACCACATGACCTACAGTTTAAAGTCGACTCAGAACGACAGATTTTTGAGAAACTTTTCATGGCAATTTTTTTTTACTCGCAGAGCTTTTGCCAGTAATTTGCTGAGAGGCAATCGCTGTTTGAACCGTGGCCTTCATCTAATAAGTCAACACAATACCTACTAGACTAACGCAACTTCATTACAACAGCTGCCATAGTAGGAGTAATTGATTAACTATTTCTATAACCTGGGAAACGGCTTGTCGGAGAGAGGCTTATTGTAAAGAGGAATTTACATGAAATTTACATGAAATATTCAAAGCTGATCATATTGGGAGAACACAATATTAATTCATTTAAATTACATTATTATCCAATGCATTTTCAAATGCATTCTCTGCTTTGTTTCTATGCTCTAAATAGGTATTCTTATGTAAATTTAATTTGCGTATCCAAAACCATTTTAAATATTCTTGCCTTTAAATGAACTTGCCACACCAGGCTGCCGCAATCAGTAGCAGCTGTTACTGCCGACATATAGTACGCTTTCATTTTGCTTGTATATTTGTATTTCAAATTGTATATTAATTTATGAATTTTTGTTTAGTCTAAAATACTACGTACGAAGCTTTCTTTAACCTTGTGCTAAAAACAAATCTGCCAAGGCATAGCAGTTGTGCAGCAATACTTTAATGCCATGCATGCACTATATGCGTCATATGCAGTTGGTATTTTCGTTTTCCATTCTTTTTTCTATCAACCATACATATTTATTAAATGAAAACAAATGAGGTATACTTATATGTAGAAATGTATGTATGTATGCTGAAACAGGGATTTATAGGAAAATATATGTATGCATTCAATGAAAAAATTAGGGCAGGCCATGCAAATTCAACATTCTTTTTTTTAAATATTTGTGCTGAGCTTTAATTTCTCAATACATACATACATACATACATAATTGGTCATTACAACCCTTCAGTGAGGAAACGACCTAGCTTTTCACACCACTCATGTTGTGTGCGTTAATTTTATACATGAGTGGCTGGGCCGACAAATTTTTTAGAAACTTTTCATGGCAATTTTATTTACTCTCAGAATTTTTGCCAGAAATCTGCTGAGAGGAAATCGCCGAAGGAATATGTGTTCACATTTCATTTTGTTGAAGATGTCTGAGCTGGGGTTTGAGTCGTGACAAATTCCAGATGTGACATGGTTCGCATTGTTGGCATGTCCTTGATCTCAATGTCAAAGTCAACAATATCGGCTAATGGACTGCTCACAAACCTGATTGCTCACTTAACTCCCTACAATATGGGTTGATAGTACCGCGGGCTTACACGGGATTACGATGTAGTTTCTCACACCTACAGTTTTAAAGTCAATTCTGAACTTCAACAAGACTTTGGTAAACGGTATTTTGGACACTGTAGAGCCAAAGTAAACTTATCCAGTATGAGAGTTGCTGCGTGTCCAACATGTAGATTTTGTGATGATGATAACGAACACATTTTTGTGGAATCTGTGGGGTATTAATGATTTACAGATGGAATCAGCTGGATGCATAATAGATGATATATAGGGAATGGCCATTGTTTACACCGATAGATATCCCTTGTCATAGCAATGGACTTGGAGATGTTGTTATAAGGATACCCTATAAAGATTGATAGGAGTACAATATGAAACTTGATTGAACTATTAAACGAAATATTTGATGGTATCACCCTACTATCTATGAATGTATTATATATGGTCGTACAGAATGATGAAATATGTGAGTTTTGTCTGAAAGCAACAAAAATTTATATGAATAACAGCATTTGGTTTTATATGATGAAGAGATTTTTTTTTTTTTGCAAACACTATACTCTCTTCCACTCTCCTATCATCCTACTTCTACTTCTCTCACTTAATATTTTTATGCATTTTATAGTTTTTCATTCGTATATTATAATGCGTTCTGCTACATGCCACAAACATAACAACATACATACATAACTACTCAAATATTTATGTATGTATGTATGTATGTATGTCTGCATATATGCATTCATATAGGATGTGTTTCGTATTATTTTTTTGTTTTCCATTTATTTTTGTAATTTTTTTTCATACGCACATGCGCTTTATTCAATAAAAATTATAAATAAAACTACATGGATATTACACACACACACATAGTATGCAAGAAATATTGTACACAAACAAATTGAATGTTGTTGTTGTTTTTATTACTTTCTTTAATAATTTTTTAAACAATTTTTACTTCAAAAAATTTTTTTCTTTTTTGCAATAAAAAACCGAAGAACATTTGATGTATTACTGCAGTCTGACTGCCAGTTGTTTCTCTTTATTTCTGTTTAACTTAACGGCTGGTTATTCATTCATGTGCGAGGCCAGGCTTTTAATATGTTGCAAGTTTTTTTATTTCCACAATGTTTTTAAGCAATAGACCTCCCTGCTTTAATAGCAACTAATTTTTGCCGCCAATGTTTTCTTCTTTTTTCTTTTCTTTTCCTTTAATTTTTGCCGTTTTATGCCGCTTTCAATGAATATAAATTTGATGAAAAAAAATTCATTCAATGAAACGAATTAAAAGGGCAGAAATGAATTATGAAATATTGGCCGGACTATAAAGGAAAAAGTTAAAATATTAACAAATGGATTATCAAAAATTTTTTTTCGTGTTTGACACTGAATTTATATTTTTTTGCACAAAATTAAAATCGTATGAACCAATACAAGATTCCGGCACTTGGGAATTTGAAATGAGTTTGACAGCCACAAAAGAAATATAATCTGCTAGTCATCCAGGTAGAGAGAATAAGAATACCCTCTCCTGGATCCCAGATCATAGGCAGGCAGACGAAATTACAAAGAGATGAACTTCCTTGCCGTTGATTTGCCCAGACCATTCTGTGGAGTAGGAAACGAATGTTTGCAACGAAATTGAAGATAAAAGATGGCAAATAAGCTGGCTTCAAGGCAATGAAAACATTTGTTAAGAAATTACAATAAAAGTAGATCAGAAGCATGTATCAGCTTACCAAGAAATAACCTGAGGTTGATAACCGATCGATTGACAAGGCACTCTGGACTCAGAGTACACTTATTCACTATGGCGTTTGTCCAACGCGCTTAGAATAAATTATCGAAGCATAGTCTAGAAACCGTTGAGGTTGTGTTGATTAATCAGAAGTAAAGATCTGGGGGCATACCACGTACGGAACTGGTATTGTTGATAACGATTAGCACTCTAATCTTTGTCAGGGATACATTATAAAGTATGAGGAGCATACTACAGGACGTATGATCGTAGTACTAAGGTACCCTTCACTTACACTGCACCCATTTATCTAGTATGACGACCTCGCTTCTCACTTCACCCATGTTGTGTGTGTTACTTAATCCTTATGTTGCGGGACCTACAGTTTGAAGTCGACTCGGAACGACATAGTTTCTGGGAAGCTTTTCATGGCAATTTCTATTTTCTCTCAAAGTTTTTCCCAGAAAATTGCCGATATAACGACGCCGAAGAAAGATTTTCTCATATTTCATGTTGTTCGAGATGTCTGAGCTTAATTTAGAACCATGGGTTTGCGTCTTATAAGCCAACACATTATCTACTGTACTACGGTGACTTTTTTCATCACAATACTCATAGTTTATTGACATAAGTAGTCTACAAAATGATTTGAATAAAATGCACAGCTTCATAGACATAGGTTTTACAGTGATCCAGGTCAGCTGTGCTTTTTAGAGCGTCTGCCACTTTAACCTTAGTCTCAGTATGGTATGACCATGAAAGGCATCGTTCTAGGGCGGAAGGATTTTCGACCTCTAAAGTTAGACGTTCTTGACGTCTTCTTTTCAGCCTAGAAAGATTTAGGACATAGAATGTAATAAATTTGATGTACATACATATATGGCTTAAAACTAATTGAGCAAAGTATGTAAGATCCAACAATGCATCCTTTACCATTTCGAAAATAAATTATTTCCCAATTCAAATGGTTTGTTAATCAATTTACTTGAGAACAGAACCCTAAATTTTCCTTTAGACTTACAACAAACGTTTTAGGCATTTATCATCATCTTCTAGTCTCGCAGACATTCAATTTCTCTAGCAAAATATGAAGAAAAGAGTACAGAAAAGGGATAATTTTTTTTTAAAATAAATACAAAAAAAAACACAGCAAAAGTAATTTTTCAAAAAGCCAGTAAGTACCATGAAAATCACAAAAAATTTATTTAAAATGTCTCTTCAATTTTACTTTTTTGTATGACTTTTGTATCCAATTTCACGCCTATCCTTTTTAGATTTACTATACGGTATAAATACATATAAAAATCGTTTAACGTTGGAAAAATCAAATCATTTTTCAAAAACTTGAAAAAAATGTATTCAACAACACGTCTAAATATGTACATACATTTATATACATACAGTATGCACATACGTACACACATACATACATATATAAACAAATAAGTATGTCTGTATGTAAATATATAGAAATAAAATAGATTTGCAAAATAGAAATTGTTTTTTTTTTTTTTTTTTCTTTTCTGTTTTTGTTTTCTCGCTCAACCAACGACAAATCAAATGTCACACAATGACATATAATTGCATGTCTATAACGACAAAACACGGTTAGTGACAGTTCATTGACTTAAAAATTTCAAATAAAAAATAGACAAATAGAAAGAAATAAATAAAATTTAGAGAGAAATAGAATTGAAAAGAAAAGAGAAAATAGATAAATAGTAAATATATGGTAAGAAAATAGGGTCACTAGGAATATTTTTGTTACGAGAAGTGTACATTTGAATCCTGTTATTGTACTCCAAAAACTCTTTCGTTTTAAAAAATCATATACATACTCCAGTACTCTGGTACATAGGCCTTAAGCCTACGAATTTCAGATACTAGTTTCTTGGCATTTTCTTAGGTAATATTAGTTGGAGCACCGGTAGTCATGTTAAGCTTCTACTCAAGCCAGGTCCTTACCCGCCCTCGTGCTACCAAATTTTATGAAAGATATTCTTTAGTAGGAAGTATCATTTATTTTGTAGTTGCCATAGTCTAGTAGGCAATACGTTGGCCTTTTAGACGTGGGGCCAGGGTTCAAACTCCAGGCCAGACATCTCCAACGAAACAAAATATGAAAAAATATTTGTACTGCAACTTCCACTCAGCAGATTTCTGGCAAAAACTCTGAGAGTAAATAAACCTGCCATGAAAAGTTACTCAAAAAACTATCGTTCAAAATTGACTTTAAAACAATAGGTCTCGCCACTCAAGTATAAAAGTAACACACACAACATACATAAATGGTATGAGGTTAGTGCGGGCCAAGCTTCCCCAAAGCAAGTAACTCTAAGTATGCGCTTCAAGACTTCAAAGAAAAATGACAATGAAAAATAAGGACCTTTTGACCAGTAGTATTTGGGTAGCTTAAGCTAGGTCCTTTAATCTTTACAGGAAGTGTAATTTTATTACTGGGTTGCATATTCTAGCTAAAAGGCTAGCAATAAATCACCCGTCACGACCATTCCAAAAACAATCCATTATCAATTTTATGAAATTTTCTAAGACTGTATCATAGATGACGCGTTGAAACTCGAATTCGAAGACAGGAATTTTTTGTTGTTTATTCGCATATGCCTGAGGTGTCACAAAATTCCACAAAAAAAAAATTCCACGAAGTTAAATCGCACGAATTTGGTATCCCGTTGGCATAAGACTTTTTTCTTATTTTGCTCTAGAACAGGTTGCTACAATAAAACGATTGCTGTGCACGAGATGTTGCAATTTCCGCCACACCAGCAGATTAAACTGTGCTGTGGAGGACATAAGAAGTTCGTTATCGTGCTCATGTAACAAACGCCACAGGCACTGCAATTTTGGCTTAATCTTCATGAAATGAAGGTCCGTGCCCAGATTGTTTTTCATTGATTGGATGAATTTTGTATGTTCACTGAGACATTCAGATGGAAATTCACTTCATTGAACAAAAAAAAAAAAATGATAATTGAATGTATTTTCACCGTTTTCCATGGTCTGCTGTTTTGAGCTTCTGAGTAAACTGAATTTGGTACTCATAAAAGTTGAGGTATTTTGTCAAAATACTCTCTGTGGTGCTTTGTAAAATTTCAAAATGTTGAGAACGATGCCGAATTGGTGTTTTCTCATTTACAGTAGTACTGTTCCTAAGAATCCGATCGGTACATTGACGCACAGTAGACTTATTGCCCACAATCGTTTGATTTTCTTTAATTTTTTTTTACTATTCATCGAATGGTGATCTTTGTCGGCTGAAAATTTTCCGCAGTTTGCGAGCAGTCATTGCAAACCTTCCTAATTTTGTATTTTTGTGATAAGTTTTCACAATTATAAGGCGTTGTTTGTCCATTGAGCTCCCTTTGTAATAATCGGAGAGTGTTTGTACCATATTCAACTACTTGGTAAGGCGAATAAAGTTGAAGTTTATTAGTCACTAGGAGCTCAGGAAATGAAAATTGCTTATGAACTGCCGATTGAGGGATTCTTAGCAGTCTTTATTGGGTTAGAGCTCTCATGTGAGAGTGGATGAATGCTGTGCCACGCCAAACAATTAGTAGTTTTAAGATGTTACCTATTTATCTTCCAAGCCTCATTTCCTAAAGGGTGTCTTCGATTACAAACCGAATGAAGCCGTATTAAAAACAAATTACAACATTTGGTCTTTTGAATGGTTTATGCATAAAACATTACAACGGAATTCATTGATATTAATGGAATTTGAGGAAAACTATTCAGTAAGCGCATAAAAAATTTACAAGACCAGCTCAGTACTTACATACCTACAAGTACATACTATACACCACTAAGGTCTGTTGATTTTCCTATAAATGTTCGATGTATAGACCACAGACAGAACCCACAATTTGACATTTAATTCTGCAACAATCAAAACAAAACATGAATATCGCTTGGCTCTAAATGCAACGCCCTTAGTTGATTAACAATAGCAAAAAATACATGGAAAGTATTTCACAGGTTATGTATGTACTGAAAAGATATTAAAAAGCACATACACTTCCTTCAATTTAAAAGCCATAAAAAATGGTTAAATAATGTGTAGAAAACTACGAACTTAACTAAGCAACAGTAAACAACAATAACAACAACTACAACATGAACAATAAATTGCTTAATTCCATTAGTAAAGCATTAGTACGAGGAAAATGACAAAAAAAAACAGGGTGTAGTGCAATGTCACTCTTTGTGTACATATATTGCGTTTGTCTATAAAGCGCTTGATGATGATCTATCGATTTATATGTGGCATGTATGAATGATATGAATATTGTGTGGCAAGTAAAATGTATAAAATAACTATCATACTGGATACATAGCAACAGCGGTAGAGAGAGAGAGAGAGAGAGAGAGGTATTTGGGGAAAAACAAGTGAAATAAAATTTAACATGCATATGCAGCAGCATGGTTTTGACGAACGAAACAAATAAAGGCATTATCTAATACCACCGCCAGCCAGCATTTACTAACGTTACGCAGTCATTCTTGCTGCATCTCTTCAAATCAACTTACAGTCATTGCCATCATACTCTCATCAGCAACATCGTCATCGCCATCGTCATCGTCGTTATCATGAGCTGCCGACGTCATTGTCATTGACGTTGGTTGACTTGTCATCATTTTCGTTAACCAAAACAATGTCATCAAACTTCATAGTGTTACATCAACACTGCATTTTATTTAATGCACACACAGAAATATTGCTCCAATGCTACTGCAACAACTCTACACTATGCGTACAAAAAGAAAACATAAACGTTGTACGTTAGTTTTTATGTGAGTTTCCCTATACGCTGAAACCCTAAAAAATATTTTCCTTCAAATGGCATTTTCCACTAAAAATTTGTGGCTTTCTTTTTCTCATTCCTTATTTGAATTCTCTACACGATTTTCGTATTTAAGGACACAATTCTTTTGCCTCTCTATCTCCCGTATTTGGTAACATTGGGATTTTTGTTGCTAAAGCTTTTAGCAAGATTTTGCAGTCATTACACTGAAGAAATATTATTTTTTATTGTCATTTAGTTTGTGATTTTTCTCATGTGTATAACACAGATAACAGGCATTAACAAAATCGTACGCATCGTTAAGTTTTAAATACAGATTAAAGGGAAAAGTGTACATAAAAAACTTATGAAAATCCACAGATTATCATTGAAGAAAAACATAAACATTTGAATCAATTTTTAACACAGATAATAAAATTAAAGATTAAAGACATTTAAAGAAAAAAATAGTTTTAAATTTAAGAGTCGTATTTGAACTAGGGATTCAATTGCAGAAACGTTTTCCTTTAGTAAAGAAAAGAAAACTCTCATAAGAGTTTTCTCTTAATGGCACTAAGAACTCTGAAAGCTGTACAGCATAAGGAGCCAAAGTTTGTGAAACTTTAACACTTCATTTCTACCAGGTCTTTCTTCAAGCGAAAATGATTATTCGTTTGAACGGCCCTGCTGATGTCATTATATCCGCAATATAACGTCGTTCAAATGCAGACCCTTCTTCTTTGCGTGGAGCATATCAATTGTTTCGGATGACTCTGGCGCGTAAATCATGCTGAATTTTCTAATGGTATGTATTGTGTTGACTTTGAGAACGAATGTGGTTTGTAGCTTACATACATTATTGGTCATAACAACCCTTCACCCAGGATTACGGTCCTGCTTCTCACAAAACTTATGGTGTGTGTTAATTTTACACATGAGTAGCGAAATTTACAGTTTAAAGTCAAAAATAGATTTGAAAAGTTTTTTCCATGGCCATTAGTCACCAACTGAAAGAGGGCCACTGAAAGAAATATTTTTTCCCTATTTTTTCTATAGAAGCCCTCTAACATTACTTAAAACTTTCCGGGTTCAAAAAAAAATTTACTGATTGGATTCTACTAGGGATCTTTTGGACTAGAATTCGGACATGTTCGAATAATATGCCTCGATAATTCATTCCCATCGTCATAGAATCTAAATGTTAGGCTCGAGACCAACACCATTTTTTTCAGAAGTCTTAATTAACATAACGATTTCTTTAAATAGACACGAGCAAACCAACTCCAAAAAGTTGCTCCACTAGGTAACCAAAAAGTTAAAGGTAAGCTTGCGTTCTGTGCACCCCATTTTGATTTTAATTCATTAGAAACTTGTTTGTTTTTGTTATAAAAACTCCACAAAAACAACTTTATTTTCAATTTAAATTTTCAAAATCATTTAAAATTCTATGTTTAAGCAATCATTGCAATCACTCTTCCCCTCTTGTTTGTTGTTGTTATTGTTGCGATCAACATTTAAAACTTTATTAATTTAGTTAAAAAAAAAGAAAGAAGAGATAAAATTTCAAAATTAAACAGAAAAAAAAAACTTTCCAATAAAACCGAGTAAATTTAAAACCTTTTTAACCGCATACTATTTGAAAATTTAATTAAAAATAACATTATTTTGTATTTCATTTTTAAAAATTAATTGTGCAGCAGCCAATATCACTATGGATTTATTTTAACACTTAAACACTAACAAAAACTATTAACATGACGGCTAGTACGAACACGAACAGCAACAGCAACGGCATTAGCAGGAACAACTACCCAATTGACCTCCAATAACACCCTTAACTTATAGACACAATATCAAATGCTGCAGCATAACGGGCTACAGCAGCTGTAAAGGCGTTATTTCATGAAGGAAATAAAGAAAAATAACAGGAAAACGAAGCTATAATAGCAACTATAATAGCTGCAGAAAAGTTTATAACGAAGTGAATGGGAGCTACACAGAAGGAAAAAAGAGTTGATCTTGTTTTCCCTCTTTTTTTATAAAAAATATTAATGAAATTAATTTTTTTAATTACTTAAAGTGTCCATAATATTCTATAAACTCGCTGTCTAATGTAAACATTTTTTATTGTAATTTTTGTACATAAAATATTAAGATGTGCCAGTATAGAATAGATCAATGTTATGATTCTTTACATTAAGAGTTTATTGTATAGAAATAAATTATAATTTAAGTTTCATATAAGGAAAAATTAAAAATAAACGCTGAAAAGTAGGCAATGTTTTTATTACAACCGAATAAAAGTTTTAAAGGATAAAAATATAATAACATTTTCCATTGATTTTGAGCAGTTCTAAATAGCGACAAGTCCGCAATAGAATTTTATGAAGGATACCTAAAAGTATGCAACACTTTCAATAATTTTTATTTTGTTTGATTATTCTGCAAGGATTAAAAAATTGTATTTTTGGCCCCAAAATTACATTAAATCTTGGACAATATGAGACTCACTTCATATTACAATATTTTATCGTAACGTATTATTAATTCCGCGGTAGTCCAGTACGTCGTGTGCCTAGAACTAGGCAATGCTATTCTAAATATAACCTTCTGTAGGCTTCAAAAATTATTCTACATTTTATGAGTGGTTTTATCTTCTTATAAATAAAGAAAAGTTTTTAAATAATTTTAATTAGTGACTCCAATTATTCCACTATGTGGTACAGCCCCTAAAAATGTTGTGGTATGTATGTTAGATTGGTTACCATAACTTTCTTAACTTATTTAAACTTCTAAGTTTTACGAATAAGTTTCTGAATAAGTTCATTATTTCATTATGTTTAATTTAGCATTTGAAGGCTTCCTCGCAGAGTCAGTCAATAATGTATAAGTTTACCTGTATACAGGATAGGAAGTCAAATTCCACTGCTGTCTCTGTTTTATAATATAATCGTAATGGCTCTTGTCTACTAGAACTTAATAAAAATAAGTAATTAATATAATATATTACCTAAAAATATGCTTCAAATTTTCACGTAATTGTTAATCGTACCTTAGTTATTAAAAACATAAAATAGTGGGTTAGAAATGGCAATTATTTATTGCAAAAATAATATTCTAAAAATAAAAACATCGAAATAGTGCTTTCTAATTTTCAATCTGTAAATGAAATACAATTTTTCCATTGTATTACGCCTTCTGTTATGTTTATTTTTAGAAAATTTAAGAAAAGCAGATAAACGAAGTGCAACATATCCATGCTGATATAAAAATAAAGCAAATTGTGATTATTACAAAAAATTCAATTTTTAATGGCTTGCATCAGCCTAAAAGCAATATTTTAACTTTTCGATTTATACCCTTAAATATACAATACCTTTTGATTTCATACATATTATTCAGTTAGTGAACTAAGGTTTTTCTAGAACATGATTTTCAAAATAACCTTAATTTGCATATTTTGCAAAGAATATGGCATTGCTTTCATTTTAGCCTATAAATATACACGTTTTAAAAATAAAATTATTTTTAAATTCATGTTAATACCAATTTTCAAATAATAAAAATTACTCTTCATAAATAACTTTATTTGGTGGAAAATAATAGCTACTTTGTGTTTATCAGAAATGCATGTCAATTAATTACAATAATTAAAAATGTAATAATTTATTGACCCCCAAAAATATGCTACAACTTTTTTTTTTTGCTGCTGTAAAAGGAAATTGTAAAATGTTTTTATATTCGTGTAACAGATTTTTATCGTGTATTTACATTTGATAGATTCACTACCTTGTGATCTAGAGTGCATTGGCCTGTATGAATCTCCTCGAAGAATAGTTAAATATCATTGGATTGATATACATATATGTACAATTAGTTTGGAGTACTCTAACGTACAGAAAAAGAGACCGTCCAGCGCCCACAACTAAAGTAGGCAATATGTTTCTTGTTGAGACTGCGATAAGTTATATATAATTTAATTTTAGTCACCTAAAAATAGACAAAACTTAAGAACGTCTCCTTGGGGTATGCAACAAAATTTAATTTTTTACAGGCTTTTAGTATCACACTTAACGTGAGTGATGTATGCCACATTTTTTATTGTAAACATAAGCAATCGAATAAATTTTCATGGCACCTAAAAATAGGCAATAGTTAATAAAAAAAAATATAAAAAGCATTTTAAAAGCTATTAGTGTAACATTCTCCTTATTTAAGTGAGATGCTTTTCTTTTTATTATACCGCCTATTCCACATCGGAAAAAAAATCCAGATTCAACATGAAACAATTTTTAATTTTTTTTTTTACTGTATTTGCTGAAATATCAAATGTATAAAGCAAATGTGGCATAGACACTACAAACATGATACATCTATGAAAAACAAATCAAATATACTCACACACACACACGTATACACATACATATAAACACATATATGGCAAAGAAAGAGGCAAAAACTATTGCAACAAACAAATAATAATAAAAAGTAGAAAGAGATCGGACAAAAAAAAAGTTCTGTTATACATAATTGTACTTGTGTGTGTGTGTGTGTGCGGGGTAGCCGTAGAGCAGAGTGTTACAGTCATAGTAGTCTCACAGCCATTGTATAGTATAGAGTCAGAGTGCAGCAGGCAGCAGCACGTTTAATTGATTTATGCTTTTGCAAATAGCTATTAGTGCTGCTATTATACATGCTGTTGCAAAATCATGTTGTATGTATGGCATGTGGCGGTGGTGCATGGTGGCCTGACTAAAAAACAAAATAAAATATTCAACAAAATACGAGTAAATTGGAACTAAAAAAGATGAAAAAACAGAAAATATCTATTGATTGTGTGTTACAAATAAAAAAAAATAAATAAATAAAAATAAGAGAAAAGTATATGAGTCTGTAAAAAGAAAAAAAATAACTCAAACATATTACGCCCCAGCCATTTTCAATGTGTTAAATTAAAAAGTTTTACTGTATATATGTTTGTACACATTTTTTCTTCCATTATTGCAAAAAAAATCCATTTTTTCTGTTTTTTTTTTTTGTTTTTTTGATTTTATATTCCATCTGTATAGAAAAATACAGGAAAAGCCTCATAAAAGTTCAATTGATTTTCAATTAAACATACTGTCGTTAACAGATGAACATTTTCTCTTGTTTTTGTTTTATTATGGAAGAGCCATTATTTGTTTATTTTTCTTTTTCATAATTTTCTTTAACTGGCAGCTTTTAAAAGAAAATATTTTCTAAAGAATTTCGACTTTCTTTTTATATTTTCATAAATTTTGTTATTATTTTAAGCAAATGTATGTTAAAATTTTGTCAGTAAGATGGTATATATTGTCAGTAAAACATTGTATTCAAAGGTAAATGTCTACTTAGAAGTGGCGTTCAAGTTCGAAGACGAAAAAATTAGAAAATTTTCAAAAGGTGTTCTGATTGTAAAAATTAAAAGATTTCAAAGATTTCATTCATTTTTGAATAATCAGTCGATCTCTACAATTATGATTACTTAGAGAACAAACATTGAAGACAGGTTGGGCAGTGAAAGGTTAGGACGAATCCTCTAAACTGACTTGACAAATAAACTGAAACTAAATGAAGACATAGTAAGACGACTTCGAACGACAGGTTTTTGAGAAACTTTTTCATGTCAGTTTTATTTACTCTCAGAGTTTTTGCCAGAAATCTGCTGAGAGGAATTCGCCGAAGAAAAATCGTTTTGATGTCTGGTCTGGGGCTCGAACTCGGGCTTTACGGCTAATAAGACACACCACCTACTAGACTACAGCGACTACAATACATACATATACATACACATACATACATATACATACATATACATATATGCAGCTTAAAGTCAACTCAAATGACAGATTTTTGAGAAAAATTTCATCCGTATTACCGCCTAAATTAATTATCTATTATCTATTGATAAAGCTTGGTTTAAAAGAACCAAAGATCAGTACAAAATTCTTAAATTTTCTACAAACTCTAACTTTGCATTCAACTAAGGACTGTTGTTGCAGACCTTATTCTGAGTTTTAGGCTTCTGCGTGAAGAATCTTTTGGAATTTCACTAACTGGCGATCTCGTATATCGAGACGGAAACATGTCAGTCATTATTTCGTAAAGATTTCTAAAGCGTGTATCCAATTTATTTTTTGTAACTACAAAACTTCTGCTTGTCGATTGATATATATGAACCAATTGTAGGGTTATCATATCTGTAATGATTCTGAAGTCTCCATAGTCTTGGTCAGACATCTCCATCCAAACGAAATATGACAAAATATTTCTTCGACGAATTGCCATGAAAAGATTCTCAGAAATCTGTCGTTCGGAAGAGATTTCAAACTTTTGGCAACAATTGTAAATCTTGTATCTCCCTCATTTCGAACGAATGTAGCCAGTTACAGTGTTCAACCTATCGATTGCGTCATTAGATGATTGTCCACCTATGTGGTGTAATCCTTTCAACATGTTTTTTTCTTATTTTTTTTTTTTTTGGTGATAATGGCATAAAAAATACACCCCAGAATGTTTTAAAATAAAACAAAATTGTTTACAAAATTGAAATAAAATCAGCTGTTCGTGTTTTCTGAATCTTCTTTTTTAATTTCAAATAGATTTCCTCAAACCTGCCTTTTACCATACATAGTATGTTAAAATTTAAATTTATTAGACATTTGAAGATTATATGAATCATCCTATGAAATATCTTTCCTTTTGACACTTTTCAACATCACTTACTGCCACAATAATACATGTATCCTGTGTATGGAATTATGGCCGGAATTTGTATAGAAAACAACAATTTTGTTATTGTTCTTGTTTTTTTGTTGTTATTATTGTAACATCAATTTGATGTTAAGACATTGGATGACAGCTAAACGAAATGGCAAGAAAGAATTCTTTTTATTACATTTTCTTCATGTTTTTCTTTTTTATTTTTCTTAAGAAGAAAAAAACATTTTTGTCAACATGCAAATATCTTTCGTACTTAAAGTAACATATGGATAAGACATCTCCAGTCACCCCCCAAAATATTTCCCTTTTACTAAGGCAGCTAACCCCAGTGTATGTGTGTGTGTGAGTGTTTTTGGGCCAATATTAAATTGAAAATATTTTAAACAGCTTTTGTTTTTACTTCCTGCTTTAGATTACAATTTTTTAAAACATTTGTAACGAAGGCCTACGTGATTGCCAAAAAAAAAAGGAAAAAAAGCAGTTTCCAGGAAAATGAAAAGCCAACATAAATTATTGGCAAAACCAAGAAACAGGAAAAAAACAACATGGATTGTCATTAGTTGAGGCAAAACGAAAAAACGAAATATTATAGATTTTCTATTATTGAAAGCATGTTACATACATATACATATGTACATACTTATGTACGTACATATGTATGTGTGCCAAATATATTGGGTTATATAAAAAGGTTATGTGGTTTGTTTTCCACATGACATAGGTAATGATGTGTCAGAACAAACTCAAGCAACATTTTGAAATGGACAATCAGGTTAACTCTTTAGCTATCGATTTGTAATTACACAAACTATCGAATAAAATACTCCGTAGTATTCTGTTTGACTATAAAAACAATATGAAACTTTTCCAAACAATTCTATATCAAATATGCAGTTGACTGAATGATTGAAAATAAAAATTAGCAGAGTTTAGAATCTTTTAACAAAGGTGGGAGGGGAGCTCAATATTTGAGTGATCTCCAGCGCCTTTATAGAGTTACGAAGATGCTCTATAATACCCATCTATGACACCCATAGGAAGACTACAAACAAAGTGGTCTGATTATATCGAAAACGTACAGGATATTCATACGCCAAACAGAACTTGGCTTTGTCATAAAAAACTGATGGACATACGAATAGATTATCCAGGTATTAATGAAGTACCAAATGGGGCGATTAGGGGACAACAATTACATGAAATGCAGAATTGTTTTTCTGAAATTCATGTCCGCTGAAATAACAAACAGAGATCAGATTTTAACACACTTACCAGTCTTTGCTGTAAAACAAATCTACTAATGGTCGATTGGCCAGTGGATTAAATTACCAACAGGATTCGTTCATCTTCAGAACAAACCGTGTATGAAGCTCTCTTCCTGCCGCATACGACCAAGCTTCTTACACCACTTATGTTGTGTGCGTTAATTTTATACATGAGTGGCGAGACCTTCAGCTTAATGTCGACTCCGACCGACAGATTTTTAAGAAACTTCTCATGGCAATTTTATTTACTCTCAGAGTTTATGCCAGAAATCTGCTGAGAGGAAGTCGCCGAAATAATATTTACAGATTTTCGTTTTGATGTCTGACCTTCTTTTGAACCGTGGCTTTATGTCTAATAGGTCGACACACTACCTACTAGACTACAACGACAATAGGTTAAATCCTCCTTCCATGAATTTCCCTAGTTCTAATACATTGTACTACAAGTGTTGACACTAACCCATGAACATACATACATACATAATTGGCCATTACAACCTTTTAGTTAGAATTACGACCTAGCTTCTCACAGCACTTATGTTGTGTGTGTTGATTTTATGCAGGAGTTGCAGGGGATCTACTGTTTAAAGTCGATTTCGACAGATTTTTGAAAAAACTTTTCATGGCAATTTTATTTTCTCTCAGAGTTCTGCTGAGAGGAAAACGCTGAAGAAATATTTTTCCTGTTTCAAGTTGTTCGAGGTGTCTGAGTTGGTATTTGAACCACGCTTTCTACTCTTATAATCTAGCACACTGCCTACTAGACTATGATGACTTCACCATGAACGTCGGCCATAAAACAATTCGTATTCAAATGGCAAGGATTCCTAGAAACAATATCGAGGCACTTATTGGAAGCCACCTCGGTTATGTAGAGTATCTATTGGAAAGGAATTAATCAGTTATGATGTGTTATCCAGAAACGATTCGATCTGATTTTTATTGCTTACTACTTGACTGTTTCAGTGACTCAAAGAAGAGTGGTGAAAAGTGAAGTCACAGTAGTCTAGTAGTTAGTGTGTCGAACATAACCACATCTCGGAAATGGAAAAAAAAATTCTTTTGTTGACTTGCTCTTAGCAGTCTTTTGGCGAAAAGTCTGAGAGTAAAATGAAAACATCATGGAAAGTTTCTCAAAAATTTTTTGGTTGAACTGTGGGTGCCGGCAGGAAGATCAAAACAAAGGGTTGTGGGTTTCATCATGACAATGCCTCTTTACACAGATGAATTATTAGAAATTTACTGGACCTTATATGGAAATATGAATGTACTCGCAGTATAATCTGGACCTGGCATAATTAAACTAAGTACTATTGTTTCGGTGTCTGCAGTATTAAATATGTAAAACTTACACAACGGAAAATCCGCTGGGAATCATTAGACAAAGTTTCTTCGCAGATGATTAACACAAGTCATACAGCGTTAAATTTTTGAAGACAAAAGATACGATCTGAATTGAAATGAATTATGATGACGAAAGTTTTAGTGCAAAAATGTTTACCAAAAGAAAAACCCTGTACTGACTCTTTATTTAATCCAATATACATACATATATGTATATATACTAGGCCTTTTACTTGAGTCCATTTCCGTTTAATAATAAGAAACAGTCGCAGCAATGTATGTTTGCCTGTAGAGTGTATTCATGTGTTGTTGCCAAAAAAAAAAAAACTTTCCAACTGTGAGTAGCAAAAGCTTTCCGAAGTAGACAGCGTATGTTTCGTGTTCGTCTTGACTACACAGCACAAAGACAATTTTGGCCTTTTGAGCAGAGTCATCTTTTAAAGGTTTGAAAAGAATTTTTGCTGCTTTTTTCATTACCGAAGTTCCAAAGAACATATTGATAGGCAGTGTTTGGCATATTTTTTGCTTTGTTTTCTTTCTTTTGTTGCTTTTCCTATCACGTACAATTTTCATCAATATCGTGACGTTTTGAAAAAACAAAACAAAAAATCGTTATTCATGCCATACTGTGGCGTTTGTTAATATTGGTTGTATTGTATATCTTGCACTTACATACATACATACATATCCATTTATACTATATATAGGTCTATGGTGTCTCCTCCTATATTGTTGTTATTGTTGTTAGATCTATTACCATAAACCATTTGCTGTTGTTATTGAAAACTCCTGCTGCTTCTTTCGCCCTGTGTCTTTTGATGATTATATATGATGCTGCTGCTAAATTTGTTTTGGCATTTAAAAGAGGAATTTCTTTTTGGTGAGTTTTTTTTCTCTTGATTTTTTCTTTTCTTTTAATAACATCAGTCAGTCACTCAGTCAAGTTGTTCCTTATGCCATCACATTAAATTGTTTTCATATGACTTTGCACAATATGGGCCAAGTTTAAATAATTTGTTTGCTTTCAACGCAAATTGTTTTGTCTTCATGGCTTTGAAATTTTCTGGGGCGTTAATCCATAAGTGACATTTTAAATTTTCAATATTAAATTCTTGGATTAGATGATGTCATGTTGCAAATGACAAATATTTTAAATAATTTAAATCTTTTCAATGATATTAGTATTCAATTTAATACGTGTATGCCATGTTTCTATGAAAATATTCAAAATACGTAGCCTGAAAGTATGCTTTAACATATTATTTTTAGGAGCTCCTTAAAGACGCATTTCTTAGTATACGAGTACTTTAGGTTTCCCTAGGCACATTCTTAACAGTTTCTTGAAGATTAATGTTACTTAAAGATATTAGGAAATTTCAATAAATTTTATTTCTGACTGCTAACCTTACAAAAATATCGCCTTTTCTAGGAAGGAATCTTCATCTCTTCCACGGCTGAAGCAATTTTGTTTCTTTTCTTTTTATTAACGGACCTTTGTATGTTTTGCTTGAAGATCTAGCATTTGTACAATGATATTATGAGTACAATGGTATTGGAAACGCTACATAGGTAGAGTGTGAGCTTATAAGGCGTGAGGCCGTGGTTTAAACAGATGAGTAACGATATGTGAAATAAATTTTCTACGGAGGCTTCCCCAAAAATTCTTGGAGTTAACAAAAATGTACATTTAAAGTTTCTCAAAGATTTGTCGTTCTGACACGATTTTAAACTCATGTATTTATAAGAATTAACACAAACAACATGATTGGTGTGAGAAGCTAGGTCATTATTATTGATTTAAATCTATGAAATTTCAAATATCTTTCTAAAATCTATCAAAAACTTTGAAAGCTTCTGGAAAACTGTATCGAGAGTCCCTTTAAGAAATCTGATTCCATTTGATGTATAACAGCCTTCCATAGCTGAGGGAATTACAGGCTTTCTCTTCAGTAGAACTGATGCTTCTGCAGCGTAGATGGACGCAGTAAAGAGAGCCTGTATTTGCTTTGAGAAAAAATGGATTTTTTGTGAATAGACTGCCCAAAAATCCGAAGGATATCAAACAGCATCTCTAACACCCGCCTATTTCATTATTTGTTTGATTAAACCAGTTGATTAGTGTTATGCCGCGGTTCCAGGAAGATAAAGCTGTAACTACCTCAACTTATCAATACAAATTAACACATACTACATGGTTGGTGTGAAAGAGGAGAATAGTCGCCTATAATGTTAGTTGTCCACATCATTTTCTCTGGGTCGGCCAGAGGTGAAGAGATTCCTCGATGAATTGCTATTTTTAATTATTTTTCCTTCGTAAGCCACGAAATGTTAAACTTTTCTAAATCTGACTATAGCGCGGGACCTCTTGTACAACTGTGAGGCCTGTGGTCCTTAAATAAAGATTCTTGTCACTGCAATGCCTTTTGAAAATATCCCCACCATGATGAATTAATACAGGCGCTACATATTATGAAATTGCAAAGCAAAATTGACATTCCCCCTATCAACATAGTTAGAAAGGTGAGGATGTGAACGTTATCATCTAAAAAGTTTGGTTTTTATAATAGCGATCTACACTTAAGCCATTGCCTTTTCTTGTAATCGCATAAGGTTAGAAAAGTTTCGGAAAAAAAAATAAAGGAAAAACTAATAATGCAGTGAAATTGGAATCAGAAGTAATAGAAAAAGTAAAAATAAGTTTCTTCATTATTTTACGATAGTCTAAAATTACTAGGTTAATGTTCATGACTTCGCCTACGCGAAATCTCAATAAATGTAAACATCGTTGTTTACATTTATTCTTGAAGTGTTGTTTGTGTATTTTTGTTTATTTGTTTACCATTGTTTTATGTTGGTATTTGTTATTATATTAAGCAGTACGATAATTTGTAAGCAGGTTTGTTTACTGCATTGTTTTGGTTTTGTAGCTTCCAAAATTAAATTACATGTAAAATAAATTAATTTAAATAAAATATGTTCAGTTTCTTTGATTAAAATTCCTCTTAAATTCGATCATCTCACAAGAGAGCCAAAAACAATTTTTTCTTTTAAATCCTTCAGTTGAAATAGTCATCATCGTTTTGTCTTAATAACTAATCATTTGATGGTTTCTTTACAATAAAGTTGACCTTAAGATAAATGACACAAACAAACTTAAAAGGAAAACAGAGAAAAATAAAAGGAAAAGCCAAAAAATCTTATCATTTTCTTAATAAAAAAAACAGAAACGAAAAGCAAAAAAAAAAGACGTTTGAAAAACCACAAAAAGAAAAATGAAATGAAAAAAGTAGCAGCTTAAGTTAAAAAAAATTGAAATCTTTTTCTACTTACAACACGTATTGAATGGCTATGACATTTAAGCTTTAAAAAAATATTAAAAACTAAAACAAAACCAAAGAAATCGCAATGAAGGGAGAAAGAGAGGGAAAGAAGTAGGGAACCAGCTTTAAAGACAGTCACAAAATTTGCCAACAGTTTCCAACAGCAGAGCCATTCATGACCATAAACGAGCCCTAAAGGATGTTCAAAACAGAAGAACAAACGGAATGAAAAAAATAAAAATAAGGAAAAATAATGGAAAAACTAACAAATAAAGATGGGAGAAAAAAATATGATTTCAAGCAAACTACGAAGAAAGAGAAAAAAAAACAAAAAAAAAAAAATGAAAAAAATCAACGAGAAGCATCTAAGAGACTTGAAAAAGTTGTCTGTTTGCTTTTCAAATGGTCAAAATGTACCAACAAAATATTGGCCATTGGCTTTATGTATTCATGCCACAACATAAGACATACAAAAATTCTCTGTGATTTTTTTTTTTTGTTACAAAATAATTTGAGAAACTAAAAAACGATGCAAAAAATAAATAAAAAAAATGGAAGAAAAATAAAAAATAAAAGAAACTTGTTTTCTTTAGATAAAAAGCGTACATACACAAACGCTCATATGCTTTTGCGATTTTGCTTTAGTTTCTGTTTTAGCCAGATTTATGTTTTCCTGCTTGACTGCTTGTCTGCCAGCCTGCATGCTTGCTGCTTGCTTGCTTGCCTGACTATACCATGGTCAGAATAGAAGTTATTGCAAAAGCTTCTTACAATGCAAAAACCAACGAAAAACTAACCAAAGTTGCTGCAACACGCAAATATTCTTTTTTCTTCTTATTATTATTATGTTCATATGTATGTATGGCTGTATATATGTATGTAAAGTTTTTTTTATTTATTTGTATCTCCGTTTATATTGTCAATGTTTTGTTTATATCGGTATACCAAGAGGGACACAAAGATGTCGTTTCTTGACTTTGTCATATTGTCTGTGTGTGTTTGCGATTCTTCTGTATTTCATTTTCTTAACATTCTTTGGCTTCTTCCTTTAGTGCTGTTTTAAATTTCTTCTGCTGCAAACTGATATGCATTTAACTAACGTTTTTAAAGTTGCAACAGAAACCGAAATTATATAACCAAACGCTCTGTTCTTAAGTCACGAAATAAAAAAGGACGCTATCTTAAGAGTTGGAAAAAGAAACAGCTTGGCTTTGATTTTCTCTGCCCGCTATTAGCTTAACATCGCTAACTATATTAACGGCCAATTGCAAATCGTTTAATCGCTTTAAACTGCAGTACAAGAGAGATTTGTTTACAAAATATGGTGACCATATTGATGGCATGGTGTAACGGTTAAAGTGCTTCGATGTAAACCCAGTCTGTGTTTCCTTTACCTTAAAGAACTCATGCAAAAACCCACTCATCCTCCAGACAGCATAACCAAAACATCATTATAGGAAAGCCAAGAAGTTCTTGGACTTAATTCAAGCATTAAACATATTTTAACAGAAAACATGAGTCTTAGATAACACCAAATGTCAACCTTATCGTTCTAGAACCAATTACACAAAACCTGCAACACTAGACTGCAATACAAAAAAACGAAGAAAAAACTAAAACTGAGTAAGGATAAGAATACATAAAATCCATTTTTACTTACTTAATTGGTCATTACAACCCTTTAGCCTGGTTTATAACCTAACTTCACACACCACCCATGTTGTGTGTGTTAATGAGTTGTTGGTGAATTCGAACGGTAGATTTTGAGAAACTATTCATTATAATTTTATTTACTCTCAAAGTTTTTGCTAGAAGACTATAAAAGTCTTTGAGCTGCTGTCTGAACCATATGTGTACGTATTGGGCTTATGTAGTTACCTTGTATGTAACTATCGCCTAACCTAACCTAAGTCCACCTTACGTCTCAACCATTCGAGGAGGGGTCAAACAACTCCAAAAAAATGGGTTGGTTATGGACAATAAAACACCTGTGTTTCAACGTTTCGGAATACGGATGAATATGAATACGAAAACTACGATAAAATTTCTTTCATTATACATATGTATTTAAGACTGAATTGTTGGGGTACAAAATGTGGAGTTTTGAAAGGAGTTAAAGTTTTACCCTATCTAACCTAACCTAGAAGTCCCCGCAGTCTAGTAGATAGTTTGTTGGCTTATTAGGTGTAAAGCCAGGGTTCGAGCCCCAGGCTAGACATCAAAACGAAATATAAAAAAAAAATATTTCTTCGGCAGATTCTGGCAAGAACTTTGAGAATAAATAAGCCTGCCATGAAAAAG
Source organism: Sarcophaga rosellei (assembly GCA_930367235.1). NCBI lineage: Eukaryota > Metazoa > Arthropoda > Insecta > Diptera > Sarcophagidae > Sarcophaga > Sarcophaga rosellei. Next base: position 82,636,240 of record OV884018.1, read on the forward strand.
TTTCTCAAAATCTGTCGTTCGAAGACGACGTCAAACTGTAAGTCCGGCCACTCAAATATAAAATTAAGGCACACAACATGAGTGCTAGGCCGTAATCCTGACTGAAGAGTTGTAATGGCCAATTATGTATGTAAGTATTGTAAGCTGTAGGTATGTAAGTGTGAATAGTTTAGAGCCGTTTGTACAGTGATAGATGTCTCGTCCTTAAGTAATTGCTGTTTTGGTACATTTTTTGCAATCATTTTTTTAGGACATTTAAAAACATGTTATTTGGTATCTTTCTTTAAGTGATTCCTTTTTTTTACTCGTTGTTCGCTTTGTTTTTTTTTTTTCGTTACACAAATACACCAATTTTCAGTTTAATGGCTTAAAAACAAGTCTGCAGTTTTATTTAGTGGCTTAAAACAGAAAACAAACAAACAGTGAATGAATGAATGTCTTAAAGAATGTCTGGTTATTTAACTGTCTCTTACAGCATAAGACTGATGGTCAATAGCAAAGGCTAATGCCAGAGTCTTTTACGTGACTTTTGTAGTTTCGAAAAAAAACAAGCAATCGAAAGCTTTACTTCTTTGGTTGCATTTGCTTTGTAATACAAAAAATAAAACCTTTCAAGTGCTTGTGTGCTGAGTTTATCCGTTTCGTGTATATTTTTCTGTTTTTTGCTTCTGCATAAAGCTTAAGAAGCGAATGTTTTTAAGAGTTTTTAATGTTAATTAATGTTGATGGAAAAGAATTTTAAAAGAAAATTCTTCTGCTTTTTTTTTTGTAAAGAATTTAAGAGGGAGTTAAATAAAATGAAGATAAAAAAAGAAAATTTTTTTGAATTTTTTTGGTGCGGTTTTCTTGTTTTTTTTTACGTTTCATTTATCATATCGATAAGTAAACTCCTTGAAATGTGTCAAAATACTTATTTTTGTATTGGCAATAGTTAAATGCTATTGTTATTGTTGTTTTTATTGCATATTTTTGTTATTATTTTTCATTTCATTTCATTTTAGCTGATTCAGTTTTACACTTTAGATACGTAAGGGTGGAGAGAGCTCATATTTTGGAAAACATGAAAATAGTGAGGTGGTGGGGGTGTTGGAAAATTCATTTTTTCATAAGTTAAATGTACAATCATAAAAATGTTTTTCAACTCTTACAACGTCTATAAACATTATAAAACAGCATGGCTGCTGCTGCTGCTGTTGTTGTTATTATGACTGGATGGATGATACTACTTACTACTACTGTTGCCTGTTTGCTACCTCAGATGTTGCATTACACTGAGTAGCATACAGCAATTTTCTTTCTTTCTTTGTTTTGTTTTCTTTTTTTCTGTACACCGTGGCCGTATTAATATTGGAAAATTACGAGTGTAAAAAAGTTTTCAGTGGCAAAATTTCATATTGCTCGCCTGCTTGTTGTACGGTATGTCTGTACGTTTGTCTCTTGTCTGTTCGCCCGTAAGTTGTTCTGTCCATTTGTTGCAACTGTCAATATTCATTGTAATGTTATGTACACTATCTTGCAATTTTTGTTGTTGTATTCTTTTTTTGTTGCTGTTGGCACGTTTTGCTTAAATTTTTTCCACTATTTTACTATGACTGTTGCAACAATCACTGGTATATGCTTGGTGTGCTGGCGTTTGGGGGTCTACTATTACCATTCATAGCTGATGGTGTTGCTTCACAGTAGCTGTTTTACTTATTTTACTGCCCCAACTACTGTATTGATAGTTTTATTGTTTTTGTTTTTGTTTTTCCTTGTTTTTTCGTTTTCATTTTTATTATTTTCATACATGTTGATGCTCCCAGTTGATTTCGTTTGTATTTCTTCTTCATTTTTTACTACTTCGTTTTGTTTTTGTAGATTTTTTTCACACAAACTATTTAATTTTATGCAGCAGTTTTACAACTGTCATTCACTTGTTCACTTTTTTTCTCTTACATTTTATACTTTTTTCTTCGATTGTGTATTGCTTTTAGATGTCAATGTCTTGTTTTGTTTAAATATTTCGTTATTTCTTTACGAGTTCTTTATTATTTTTTTTCTTAATTTTCTTTTCTTTTTTGTATTGTTTTATACAAAAACAAGTTCATTTTGCCAATAAAAAGATTTTAAAAGATTCCTGTGTTTATTAGAAATCTATTGCAAAAAAAAGGGGGAAAAATTAAAAATTGTAAACTAGTGACTGCCAACGAAAGAAGGCAACCGACAACGTCTTGTAAAAACGACAAGCGACCAAAAAGTTCTGTTAAAAACTTGAAACAAATGCACAAAATATTTTCCTTTAAATGTATTTTCTTTTGGTTCTGGAACAAATAACAATTACTTCGAGTAGGACGTCAAGACCTCTCTCTGGCGTTTTTTTATATCTAATTTTCTTAGTTCATCTACTAACTAATGCGAATGGAGTGACTAAGGCCTTATGATCGGTGGGGCCCAAAAGAGCAAATTGACTGCTGAAAATCAGACCAATATACTCTACTCTGATACGCTAACAAGCTAGCTTCTGGATCACCAGAGCACTTAAATACTTCATTTATAGGTTGTAAAAGCTACAAACTGTTGGTTTAGTTAGAAGCAGGAAAGTTAGCAACCCTTCTACATATATTAGATATGAATTGTTTAATAAAGAGCTATTTGGCTGAACATTTGTAAAGTAGCCGTGTTCAATTAATGGTTTGTCTGAATAGCTCCTAGCCTAACATGGGAAAAAATTAGAATAATTTGGTGCGATGAAGTAATGTGTCATCCATAGGCACATACCTCCTTGATTCGGTCATTACAAACTTAGTCAGGATTAAAAGCTAGTTTCTCAAACCACCTAACTTGTGTGTTTTAATGTTATCCATAATGGTTGGGACCTACAGTTTAAAGTCATCTGAGAACGACAGATTTTTATATACTCTCAGAGTCTTTCCCAATTTTTAAGCCTACTTGATTGATACTCAATATACTTCTGTTTATGGTCATTACAAGCCTTTAATCAGGATTACGATTTAGCTTATATTGTGTGTGTTAATTTTATAGATGAGTGGCAGCACCTACAATTTAATTTGGATTCCGAACAACGGAATTTTGAGAAACTATTCATGGTAATATTATTTACTCTCAGGGTTTTTGCCAGAAGTCAGCTGAGAGAAAGTTGCAGGAGAAATATTTTTTAATATTTTCTTTTGTTGGAGTTGTTTGGTCTGGATTTGGAACCGTGCCAGCATACTAGCTACTAGACTACAGCGACTTTATGGGTGGCCTTTTATCTCCATTAAATATGACAGTAACTATTGGGAAAAAAAATTTTGGAACAAGAAAAATTATTGCTTCGTTACTAACACTGCTCTCTCAATATTTAATGTTGGCCTTGGTCAGCACACTACCGCGTATTTTGAGTTTAAAATAGAAAACTGGAATTTTGTGTTAAAAATCAATGAATTAGGCTAAAAATTGCTCCGTAGGCTGCGTATTTTAGTAAAAAACAGAAAAAAATAAATTTGTGTTATGACGTCATCTCAATAAAAAATCATAACTTTTGGGTAGAATAAAACAAAAATTGGTGTAAGTTCACTTTGTTGAAAAATAAAATGATTTTGTTATACAAAAACTTCTGTTTTAATTAAAATTTCAGGCAAAAGAAAGAAAATTCTGTAAAGAAAATTTTAATGTAAACGTAGTTTTTTTAAAGAAAATTTCGGGTAAAAATTATGTATAAATATAGTCAGGACTTAAGAATTGTATTAAATGTTAAACAATTCCTTTGTTTTTTACTACACATTATGCTTCTCTTTAGGATCACAATCATTTACTTTTCATTTCTTTAATACAATTTTCTTGAAACTTTTTCCCTTGAAACCCTTTCCAATCCTACCATAAAACATATTTGCATGACTAATACAATACGTATTCTACCTAAAGGCACTACTGACGTAACACTTGTTTTGCATACAAAATTATTTAAAACAATTCATTTAAATTGGTTCCAGCCTATTAAATTCTTTTGACATTTCAACTGTGATGTCATTACTTCCTTTACAACAATAGCAACTTTTTTGTCTTTGTGCCTCTATAGCAGTAATAGTATTCATTTTCCCCCTCTTTCTTTCTTTGTCTTATGCTAATAATTGTTACTTGAACTTGAATTAACGAAAAATTTCCGGTGTATATTTTATATTTCTATGCAACATGACATGATATGCCAGTTAAACCGTCAAACATTTCAACTCATCAATTTAACATCAACAATTGTTGCTGCACCCTCTTCTAAATAAACGAAACAGTGTTGTTTGGCTATCGCCAGTGACCCTTAATGCCTGTGCAGCAATGGTTCTTCTGTTTCGCTTTCAATGCTGCTGTTAAAGTTGCTTGAGACAGCTCAACGCGAATGGTCATCTATGTGTGTTAATTTGGCTACATGAGAGCCCTCGTCTTTTAATGCGCTATTTCCGTTATATTTGCACATGTTCCTGTAAAGTACTGTTTTTTTTCTTGGGTTTCTTTTCTTTGTTTCTTTCAAACTGTAATTAAAGACGAATTTCGCAAAAAAATATCTTAAGCATTCTTGTTGTCTTTTGGAATGTTATATTTCGTTGGAAGGTGTTGTAAGTAAAAGTGTGAAATATCATGTGCAACATGTGCTGCATTCCGGAAATTAAGGGGAATTCTTTTATTGGCTTTTGGAAACTTAAGGAATTTTTTCCTTTTTTTTCGAAAATATAAGCCAATTTAATTGTGAGAATACAAAAGTTAAACTCAATTAAAAATTTAATTGCACAATACGAGCATAAGAGCTTGTAACGAAGGGAGTTTTCACGCTGCGGATAGATTCACAAAGCTTTCGAGTAGTTGAAGCGTTTGTTTGAAAAGTTATAATGAAGAGGGAAAGACTAAACAAACAGAGGCATAAATCTCAAACCAAGCAAGCTTGAGTCGATCGTATCGTTTACTCAGAAAATAAAATCAGAGTAGATCTAAGGCGTGAATCAAATTAAGCAGAAATAACATGAGGTTGGTAACACTTGTTCAGCATGGAGGTTGTCGCTAGCTCAGCATGTATATACTATATCGATAAGATTGAATTTTAAAATGTAAGAGACTTGAAACCCGTTTTTTATAATCCATCTATGAAGTCAACTCAGTCTTCAGTGTACAAGTATTTGTTATTAGGTCAAAGTGATAGCTTAGGATTACCGAAACCCACTTGAGCATGCAGAGTGGCCCGTTGTGACGCCACAGGTAAGTGCAGTCTCTGTACTGACCGAATTCCACCAAACTAGGGACAAAGTTAAACAGTTCAACGATAGAGCAAGGAAAACCAGACTGAAAGTTTAATAAACGAAGCTATATCCGTGACATCAGTGAACGATAACTCTTTTAAGCTGACAAGAAATGGAGAGCCAATTATATCTGCACCTAGCAAGAGATGAGCATTAACAAAGAAAGTGGATAACAGTTTTCTCTTCTTAAGCAGAATTACACCCAAGGCAGAAATCGTTAGATGTCAGCTCCAGTCTTTCTGCGTGTCTTCCCATAACACAATGACCTGTAAGCATTGCCACTGTGATCAATATGACACTTCGATCAAGTCCGAGTAATTGGTTGTTGTGCCTTCTATCCATCGATTGCCAAGTAAGTTTAGTAGTGGAGCAACATTTTTTTGCCCCAGCATGGATTGGCGTCCCGAAAGAATTGCCACTCAATGGCCACTTTAACTGAGATACTTCAGGGACCAAAATGCTAACGAACATCTCCCAAAATATTGTTACGGTTTTACTCTTTTTAAAATGTTTAAAATATGAGTTCGTAGATTGCAAATAAAATAAAAATAAATTTGTGTTTAGTTTTAGATAAATTCTTTATTATTCACACAATTCCGCGTGCCACTGTTTACAACTTGATGTAGGCAACAACAATTGCTTTGTTTGTTGTTCTTCTTTATACCCTTTTGCGTAAGCACTAACAATTGTTCGGCAGATCTTTATAACGGAGATCTTCAAACCACGATTATTCTTTTCACACGCAATGCGTCTTTCGACAAGACAGACTAAAATTTTACTGATCGGGGTCATTGCATCCTTTATCTTGCCTTTTATATGCCTACGAAAACAGTTTGATGAATGAACTTGAAGCCGAATGTTTGTGGCTTCGCCTTCTTGAGATCTCTGTAAATGTAAACATCGTTCTTTACATTTATTTTTACAGTGTTGGTTGTTAGTATATTTTTGTTTACTTGTTTATCCTCTTTTTATACTGGTTGTTTTATGTATATTCTTGTTTACTTATTTATCATGTAAACAAGTTCATTGTTTTTGTTTTTGTAGCTTTTGTTTATCATTTTAATGTTAAACGATGTAATACCATTTCCATTTTCATAACAATTTATTGCCATAGCTTTTTATATCTAGACAACGATGGTTAACAAACCTAGCAATCCAGCTACAGTTCACATGTTTAGCTGAAAAAACTTGTTTAAAGGAACTGATTGAGAGAAAGGAAAATATTATAAGCAGATAAAGGAAATGCTTAGTAACAGTCTGATATTGCTTAAAAGAGCGCAAAAAGAATTTATAATTATAACAATAGCAATAACTGGAGTTTGGTTTACTTAAGTAAATGTAGAGATTGAGAGAGACAAGTCCATATAAGTTAGCTTTAAGTTGGCATAAATTAAAGTTTGAATGTGACAGTCCTTAAACATGTATGTATGTGATCATTCCAAATTTTTATGAAATTTGTGACCAAAATTATTTTTAATTTACTTAGATTCCCAATTTCTTTCTTTCAAATACTTTACTCTTTTTTCTCACAACATACCATCTTCGAACCCTATTTCCTTTTATTTTATATGTAAATTTATTAAAAAGCAAGAAACAAAAATACATTAAAATTAGAAAAAATCGATTTGTTCTTGATGACCCAACATGAACCCAACATTTAATTTTTTTTCTTCTTCATTTCATTTCATGAAAAAGTTTCCCACAACATAAAAATGAAGAAAAGGGAAAGGCCAGCCTAACCCTTTTTCTTAAGAGATTCCATAGTTAATAGTAACGAGTAAAAAAACGTAATAAAATTCGGCAAATATTTCAAACTTTTAGTAAAATAGGTGGCCTGGATAGGTGGCCATACAATGTTTCATTTTATTTAAAATAAAATAAATTCACTTGTTTACCAAACAGAAGAAAGAAAAAAAAATAATTCAACATAATCGGTCGTAAAGACATAACAAACCACTTGATGAAAACAAGAGAAAAAAAGATGCTGAATATGATAAATATAAAACTTCATAAAAAGGGTTGTTCTGTTCATAAATACAACAAAAAGGATCTTATTTAAAATTATTGTTTATTTTTTTTTTTTTTGTGTTACTTCCACATCTTACAGGACTTTCTTGAAAAACATGAATTTATAGACAACAAACCGTATATGAGAAGGTATCTCCTCTTTCTTTTTTGTTTCTTTTTTGTTTTTGTTTTTAAAACAGCTGGGTATATGAAATGGAAACTCAACAACTCATACAATTCACAAAAAAAAAGGGTTAAAATCCTCAAGGAGCCAAAAATTTGTCTGAAAAAAACACACAAAGTGAGCGAGAGAGAGAGAGAGCGAGCGAGATAGAAAATATAACATATGCCAATAATTTAAGTTCACTAACACCGAAAAACCCATTTATATACTGTGTTATTTGGAACACGTTATACACACAAATTCATATTTAAAAATTCTCCCAAAAAAAAAAAGCACAAAAAAATTGGAGCGTGTGTGTAGGCGCTGATGTTTACCAAAAAAGGGTTCTTTAACCCGTATGTGTAAACATACCCAAGCATACATACGTGTGTGTGTGTGTGTGTGTAAATACATAATTTTGCTCCTATTTTATTATGACGCTCTGTTTGTATTTTGTTGGTAAACATTTCAGTTTTTATTTCTTTCACTTCTCCTACGGTATGTTTGTTATTCGTTTTATTTTACATTTTCTACTATTCCGTTTTTCGTTTTTTTGCTTTCATTTTTGGCAAAAGTTCAAAAACCTGTAAACAAAAATATTTACCAAAAAAGCATTTCTCATACATGTAAGTAAACAATCCAAGTGGGTGGATGGTGATTTAAAAATTTCTCAGAATTCTTGAATTTTCTTTGAAACCAAAAAAATTTTTCCTATTTATGCGGAGAATTGTTACTTATGCCAACAACAACAACAAAAGAAGAATTGAAAAAGTAACAGTTGTTATCAGTCGCCAGTAACTTGAAATCATTACATTTGTAAATAATCCTTAGAAGGAAATGTTTTACATAAAAAAATCCTCCAATATCTGCTACGACAATTATGTAGTTCTCATAGATTGTCATGCTGCAAGGAGTGGACAGTGGACTTAAAACTGTTTGAATTACCTTTTAGTTATGGATCTATGGCATTTACCCTATAAGCAACAATATCTAACGCCGTCCTTTCCATACCACCGGGGGTTTAGATTAAATGTGAGGGGTTGAATTAGATGTAAATTTTATCCCTCGATCTTTAAACATCTTGGATGACAATCATGTCGATGATAAATAAAACCTTGGGAAACTTCAAATTCAGCCTAATCAAAATTGATAGAATCCTACCTGCAACAACTAAAACAAAACTCGTTATAAATCAGAAGAATAGCACGGTGCATAGACTCTCATTCTATTAAATGGCCTGGTAACCTTTGTGCAAACCATTGGATTGTATTTTTGACAATGTGAAAGGACTGAAAGTGAATGAAAGGACAAGCACTGTTTCAGTAAGAGAATGTTAGAATGTCATGTCATATGATTTGCTTATATTGAAGCACGTAAGACTACTTTTCACTGCCTATAGTCAAATGCACGTGCTTAGCGTTGTTCTGGATACATATTTGAAGTGATTCATACATAGTGAGTGGCTGATTTCCGATTAGTAAAAATTTTTATCAAATGCCTAAAACATTAGCATTATCTAGTTAGCTAGTGGTCATCCTTAGTCCCAAGTATTTATGTCTGCCTAGCTAGAATGTACAGAAGTTTTCGGTAGTTGAGCTATAAGAGCTTGTATAATATATGTATTCTTTGAGTCCCTAAGTACCTGCAAGCGCTTCATAGTAATTGAATGCATTTGTAGAAGATTTTTTTTCTCTTCATTATGAAAGTATCTTAAATCCTAATCGCTTCGAGACCAAACATATCAAAGCTAACATCGTGCATTCCGCCAGTCGTCAGTTTTGTATGTAATAGACTCGCAAATAAGCGAATTCATACCTACTTTGGAGCAATTCGACAAACAAATTTCTTTTCTGATAAAGCTTACTCTTCAAAGGTCTGTGAAGAATATATTGGGCCCTCAATTAAGTGTTTTCTATCTTTAAATTTGAAAAAAGTTTGTGTTTCAGTTATCGAAATTTCTTATTCGTTTGAGAGATCTATTGGTGAAATTATGTGCGAAATATAACATCCTTTAAACGTCCGCTATGGCTTCTTTGAGTGGAGTACATTCGAAGTATCAAATTGTTCATGAATTTGGATTATAAATTTGACGCAAATTTTGACTGATGCCATCAGTTATGCCAGTGTTACATTGCCTTGAGGATCGCTGTGGTTTGTGGCTTATTCCCATACATACCTACAAGATAAGAAAACACCACAATATAAAGTCTAACGGGGTCGTTCGTTCAGAATATCCAATGTGGCATGAGCGTTCATGCATGTTCAAACTATTGTCCGATATTGCCTGGCCAACATTGTTTTCATATAAATATTGACTGATGACACCGTCAGCACACTAAAGAGTCACTCTTTTGTAGAACGCTCTTGGCTCTCATATGAATTGGTATTGTCACGAATTCACCATTACTGATGGCAGGGGTGACCTGACCATCGTTATTCTCGAAGAAAAATTGTCCAATGACGCTGCCAGCTCAAAACATTATTTATTTCGGTATGCATTTGACGCTCTTGCATATTATGCGGGCGAGTTGGTATCGCCCGGAACTCGAGGGGTTTGTTTCTTCACGTACCCATTGATCATGAAATGGTCCTCATCGTTGACGATAATTTTATATTAGATTTGATCCTGTTAGTATTGTAGAAAATGGGAAAGACCTCTACAGGCAAAATATACTACCTACGCATAGAGTGTCAAGCAAAAGAATTCTATCCACATTACATTATGTTATACATTGCGGTTGCCGACCGTGAAGGTATATGCTCTACGAGGAAGGCAAGATCCGAAAGAAAATAAGGGACTAACAAATTGTAAAACACTGACATCATTCGCCGTCAAAGATCAAAATCGGTAAGAAGTAATGTTTGAAAGGAAATCTGTTCCAATAACGCTTATATAAATGATTCTGTGTGAAAAACAGTTTTTTCGTTGTTTTTGTTTTTATTTTTCTCATGCGACTGACAATTTGCAGTCTCTTTGCCAATCAAAAAGAATTCTTTCATTTCAATTATTTGTTCCCATTTATTGAAATCTAATAAAAAAAACAAGAAATGAGAGACACAAATCAAATCTTTGTCAAAGACTAACAATATTTCCTAATAAACTACATACAAATCGCAATCAAAATATTGTTAAAAAGAAATGTTGCACAGGAAAAAATCTGAAACGAAAGATATGAAATAAAACTTTAGCAGTCAACGAAAACAAAAACCCCCACAAACAAAAAAAAAAAAAAACTAAGAATGAAAATAGAGGCCAATCTATGCCAGGTTAAGAGGTCATTTATACGCTATGCTCTATGCTTTGGCAGTGGTAAATAAATTTTGTACAAAACACCAAAGCTATGCTGGAATATATTTTCTTGAGTTTTTCTTACTAGTTTTTAATTTCTTCTTCGTTTTTTCTGTTTTTTTTTCTTACAAATCAACATAACAAAGTAAAAAGTTTTCTTTTCTTTTTTTGGGGTAAAAAAGAGGGCGTAGGAAACGACAGGGAGGGAGAGGTAGGAAAAACAAAGTTTTTCTTGCAAAATTGCCTGTGGTCTTCTGATATTTGCAAAAAAAAAAAAAAAAAAATGTTGAAAAACAAAACTACTAAACTATTCGTACTCTTTTTTTTTTGTACTTTTCTCGTACTATTTTGCTAAATTTCGTTCAACTCTTAATATACAAATACCCTACACATTATATCTACTAAAGTGTTGGAGTTGTTGTTGTTGTTGGTGTTGGCATTGGCTTCACACAACCCCGGGTAAAAAAAAAGGGGAACAATTTGTAAATAACAGAAGTTGATTTTCCGTTTTACATCTTTAGCTTTGTGGATGTGTCAGTAAATTTAAGAGTTATTTAGGGAGGATTTAGTTGAGTTTGTTTTTTTTTTTTTTTTTTGTTTTCTTCCATGGTATCCTTGTGTTCCAGTTACAAAGGAAACATGCATGATACTGAAATAGAAAAATAAAAAAAATTCGGTTCCCTTTAGCTTCTAGACATGATGGTTTTTAATATATAAAATGTACAATTATGTACTCTTTATATATAGGAGTACATACACGATAATGGGGAGGGGGGTGTAAGAGTAGGAGAAGTAGTTTTTTCGTCAAAGAATCTAACAAACTAAACAAGTTTGCTTAAGCTAGAGTTTATTTAGAAGGATGTATTAGATTTTTTTCTTCTTTCTTATTCTTATTCTCCTAAAAGTTTGTTATTCGTTTTCTATATAAACTGGGTCATTAGGCATGCATCACTCATGGCAAAATATGAAAAAAAAAATTATTTTTTTATATCTTGTTCTCAGCAGTGTTGCTATATTATATTTCATAAAATAATTTTGAAAAAAAGAAGCAGTTATTCAAAATATGCTTTGTACACAGTGCAACAGAACTTAAAGAAAAATTTAAAAAAACTATGAACCCTTCATAAAAAATTACTTTTGATTTGACTCTACCCAAAGTACTTAAGGGTACTTTTCAGTTATCCCTTCCTCTATCTATAATTTGGAAAACCTTATATTTATACGCATCCTAAAGCAAAAATACATTAAATACATTAATAAAAATGTTATGAAACAGAATTTGGTATCTGTATTATTAAGCAGAAGTACTTTTTTGGTACTTTTTTTTGCAAAGAAACTAAAGATTACAAAATATTTATGGAAAGCATTAGAAATAAATGATATTTGTACTTCTACCATAATTTTGAGGTTTTAATAAATATACATAATATATCCTATCTAGTCTCGGAGTGCTACCGCACAGCACGACTTACTATACTCAAATATTAATTATAGAATAGGGAATGCTTAAAATACTAAACGCCATTTGAGCATTTGTAGTCGCCGTAGTATAGTAGGTAGTGTGTTCGCTTATTAGACGTAAACCCCGGGTTCGAGCCCCAGGCCAGACATCAAAACGAAATATTAAAAAAAAAAATATTTCTTTGGCTACTTCCTCTCAGCAGATTTGTAGCAAAAACTCTGTGAGTAAATAAACCTGCCATGAAAAAGTTTCTCAAAATCTGTCGTTCGGAGTCGACGTTAAACTGTAGATACCGCCACTCAAGTATAAAATTAGGGCACACAACATGAGTGGCGTGAGAAGCTAGGCCGTAATCCTGACTGAAGGGTTGTAATGGCCAATTATGTATGTGAGCATTTGGCACCATTCCAATGTTCTGAAATATTAAAGGCTGAGCTCCAAAAGTTAGCTTCGTCGCCTATATCTCCAGTAAAAAAAAATTGTTTTAACATTCTTGGATCCCAGCCCATTTGAAGAAAACACTTAGCTTCGGCGTCAATATCTCCGGTGCCGAACGTAAAGAAACCTCTTTTGGAATCTCTGATACCATGGATAAATAGTGGGATGCTTGCAACAAGCTCCAATTTTCCGTAATATCAAACATCCTCCTCAGACCATGTTAACGAAGTGAATGTTTCTATCCTCAAAGAAACTGTTTCTCTAGTCTCAAATTCTTCACTCACATAAGCGAAAGCAATGCGGGTTTGTGTTCGTTTGAAGGTGATTCAAAATTTATCATGGTTTTTGAAATTTAAAGCGTTAGGAAACTGCTATTTTCTCCGTCTCCTTATCCTCCCCTTCCTACGTCTTCTCGTTTTCCCTATCTCCTTTCTTATTCTCTCAATCTCCTTTAGGACGTATTACAATGGGTCACTTTGACCTTCGTGTATTGTACTTGTCCCAATGATAAGTATTTGTCCTCAAACCTTTGCTTCTATGTTCTTTCAAATAACTCACCTGTAGCTACACTTAACGCCTCCGTTAGGTCAACATCAAAAACGAGAATCATAGAAAGGCCAAGCAATTCACTTCTTAAGAAATAATAGGAACAGAGTTTTTCACCATTCGACTCAGTACATGTTTGCTGTACGCGTTATTGGCAGGCAGTAGCAAATAGCAAAAATTTCATCCAAGGACATGCTACATTGAATACTCACATGAAAAATTAAATTCATGCGACAATCAAACAACGTTCAGATATTTTGTGCCATTACGGGTAGGTTGTGCGTTAATTTTTTCTAGCTTCTCAATTTTGCTGCACAACATGCAACTTGTCTTCAAACTTTTAAATGATAAAAATTATATTAAAGTCCTATCAGTGTGACAACGAAAATGAGTAAATCATTGCTAGTCCCGGAGGACACTCCCAGTCTTCGAAGCATAAACTTTATAAATGTTTCGATATGGTTTTGCAGGATTTCTTGCAACACTTATTTTTACAAAGCTGATGAATTAAAGAGCAATCTTCCTTTGACTATCCTTTGACACAACAAAATTCATTCTGCCAGATTGAAGGTTATCAACGTCAGAAATTAGTGGATACCTTTTATGAGAGCCAATATTGAGTTTTTCGTGTGAATTGTGCAGACAGTACTGGTGATTCTTTTTCTCTGAGGAAGACAAAATGTGTTTGTAAAAAGAATTCCTAGCATTTTCAATACGACATTTACATTTTGCAATTTTTACAAGCAATTTTTAATTATATTGCGAGAAAGTTTGCGTTGCCTTGCAGAGATAAATTTTTTTGATAACAAGTCACCAAAACTTTCAACGAAATGATTTTGTTAAAAACTTATTATGGTACGTGCTAGAAATTTGAACATGTTTTCTTTAAATTTTTATTTATTTGTGCACATTTTTATTATTTACCTTAAGCCAAGATTATTTTCCATCCATCCTTTTCATCATTCATTCATTCTTGGCACATAATGTGCCTATAATTTATTATAAAACTTTTCATGATTATTTTTAACAAATTGACCGGAAATCTATAGAAATAAATAAATAAAACAAACAAATATTGTGTTTATAAATAATATAAAGAATATCAACACATTTAACAAATGAGCACAAAAATTATTTGTTAACTTTTCTTAGATGGCATTCAAAGAAAAAAAAGGTCAATATTTTCTTTGGCCACAAAAACCATAAACACAGTAATAACAACAATAATAAAAACATTTTTCAATTTGTCAAAAGGACTCAATCAAGTGAGACATTTTCTAAGACAAGCAAATAAAAATATTTGTTCAAATAAATCAGAAGCAAAGAGGAAAATTATTCCAACAAAATTGCTCATGAAATATTTATTTCAACACACAAAAAAAATAAAAAAATTTTAATTTTTTCATGAATTTTAAAATCATAAAAAATTTAACATTTTAATTAACTCATGTCTTAGTTTTTGGCTTAAAAACAGAACGAAGAAAAAACTCTGCTTTGGAAAACCTCAAGTTGAAAACTTTAAGAAAATACAGAACGAATTTGAGTTGGTAAAACGAACTGTGGCTGTGTTATTTTGTTTCTTGTACCCGAGTGATGGGGGGGTGGAAAATGTGGAAAAGAACCACAATTAACAGTAGTACTTGAATATTTTCTTAATAGAGTAGGAAGAAGAGGTTGAAAGGAAAAGTTTTCCCAAATAGAATCTTTTACTAACAGGAAAACTAGAAAATAAGAAAAAAAAAGAGTAAAAACTAAAAGCAAATGAGAGGATTTATATCTGAGCTTTTAAAGACACACTTAAAACTTAAACAATTTTCTTATGGAAGTTTTAGTTGAAAAACAAAATAGAAACGCAATAGAATCTTGTGTGTTCTCTCTTTTTAATAAAACTAAGCAGTGTAACAAGAAACAAGAAATTGGGTCAGTAGAGGTTAATCCTGCAAGCATTAAATAGTCTCTACGCATTTCTAGAATTTTAAAACAAGCGATACGAATATAAGCCATTTCTAAGCTATTATTGCTTAAATCTCGGAATGTTAATGAAAGCTTGAGATTAAGATTAAAAGACTAACTTCTTTATGTTAAGATTGATTTATTGCACATTCGTGCAGCATATCCAATGTGGCATGAATTGTGTGGCTTATAATGCCGTTCTATTGAAATCACATGTCGTTGGTGTCTAGATCATCCAATTATGGCCAAAGGAAGTTCATAACGATTGAGATGGCGTGGCTAATGTTGTTCTTACAGAATTATGGACACATAGCATTGCAGCCTAAAATCTACATTTACTGTGCATTTTTCAGGACGCTCTTGTATCTCATATTAATTAGTACTCGACAATTATGTGCCGCTGAAAATAATTTTTCGATGATTATCAGGACCAATTACCAACTATTTCGGACCCCATTTAACGAAAACAGCTTGTTGTGTACGAACGTTTACCATCGGTTCCTCAAGGATATAGTACGTTAAAGGCCAAGTTCTTGTAAGCGATGTGAAATCAATTGCCTCAGACACTTTAGCACACTGTCGTGGATAACAGCGCTGTTTTCGTTTCGACATTGTGAGGGTGTTGGTCGATAGTTTATTGAACTAATGGAATCGAATTTGTCCATCACGTTGCAAGTAGACCTCTTCGTAGAAGGATTATCATGATCGTTAATTTGACGAAGTGTTCGGTCCTTTGCCTGAAGTGATTTACTGTCTACAAGTCTTGTATTTTAACTTCTAAACAACAGTAATGGTTTCCCCTCCTATCAAAGTAGATTTTTTATGTCATTTTAAATCTTTTCGACGTATCAATGCGTCTCTTTAAGATTCAATTCGAAATAGAATCGATACGTGTTCGTTTGACAAAAAAAAAATTTTATTTTTCCATGTACTAATTTAATTGTTCCATTTACTAATCCATCTCATTTTAATTGTATGTACTATCAAATCACTTGATCAAACAAGACATGCAATAGTTTCCACTCCCTTTTAAGTACTTTGATTAAAACAGTACCACGTTTAATAATTTCTAAGATATTATCAGACGCTTAAATGGCTAATAATGTAATGGCCATTAAACGTGTTTACAGTTCATCAAAACAAGAAAACTTTAATTGTAGCCATTTAAATAAAAAGTCTTAGACGACACGCACTAACTTGTTTAATTGCCACAAATAAATTAAAGCTTAAACATGTTTAGAGGAAACAAAAACAAAAAATAATGAGAATTATAATTTTAATTAATCACGTTTTGAATTCAATAAGAGTTTGGTAACATGTTCTATAAGGCGAATAGAAATAAATTAAATTTAGAATAATAATAAAACTAATTACTTCTAAAAAGTACCTCAAATGGCTACAAAAAAGGTATTATTACTTCTAGAAATAATACAATTTATGATTCAATTTAAAGTACTTTTTTTTCAATCAAAACAAAACTCCTTTCTTTTTCAAAGGGCTGTTTCTTAAAAACATTTGCTTTTTAATTAAATATACCTTTTCCCCTTCTGTTTAAGTTTCACAAAAGTACTTTAGATGTTGAGAATTTTAAAAAAATTTTCCTTATTTTTCTTTAACATGAAAAGAAGTCTTTCATTTCAAATTAAGGTACTTTGGACTTTAAGTAAAATTTTGTACTTTTAACAAAAGCTCTTACAAAAAGTGCCTTTTTGCCTATTAAATAAAAATGCTGCATCCATTAGGGAAAAAGTAGTTTTCAAATAATGGAACTTCTTTTCTTAAAAAAGATCCTTTTTTTTACAGTAAAAGTACTTTTTATTTAATTTATGTATATTATAAGTACTTTATTATTTGCTTTCAAATAAAAATTTATTTTACAAAGTGGTTTTGCTGCTTAATCAGAGTACATTTTTCTTTCAAAAAATTTATTTTTTGTAGAGAAAGTATTTTCAAAAAAGTACCTATGTTTGCAGATTAGAGATGCTTCTGTTTGTTTGATAAAGTATTTTCGAAATAATAAAATTTTATTTTTCTCTAAAATAAACAGATATTAGTAATGAAATTAAAGTACTTCTATATATGAAGTACTTTTTTCTCTTTAGATGAAAGTACTTTTACGAAATATATTCTTAGGACTGTAATTAAATTTAAGGTTTTGCTTATTTTAAAGTATAAGAGCTTTAAGTAAAAGTACTTGCTTTTTTTTTCTTTATTTTGAAAAAAGTAAATTATGTTTGCTTTACAAACACAATTTCGTAAATATTATCACGTGTTCACTTTAGGAAGTGTGCTTCCAATTCGTTTTGATTTCCAAACATTGAAAGAAATATCTCACACCTTATTAAAATTCTGAAGTACTTTTTCACTATAAATAATGACATACAAACACTCACTCACACCCATTACAAGTACTTAACACAAAGGTACCTAAAAAAGAAAAACGAAAATAAAGAATTGAAAGGAATATGCCACTGTGCGTGTTTTTCAAGACTAGTTTTTTTTTGTTATTTTTGTGAACAACAAAAGGAGTGTCCCATGAAATACACAAAAAAGAGAGAAGAGAAGAAATAAAAAATAAAAATAAAGCAACCACAGATCCTTCTTTTATTTCAGTTTAAAACATGACGAAATAATTTATGGTTTTTTAAACGTTTATTTGGTCAAAACAATACACATGACACTTGGGTTGACAGCTACAACAACGACAAAGCAGAAAAAAAACAGAAAATGAAAATGAAACAAGAATAAATTTGGTTCAAAAGGTGTTTTTTTCCAAAAATAGCTCTCATTAGTTAAGGAAAGGGGGCCTTAAATGAGTTTCTTGATCATTCTCGAAAGCGACAATTATACCTGCTGAGTTTTGGTTGCCCACAAAAGCTTGTGTCTTGAAGAGTTGAAACGATATGAAATAATTTGAAATTAAATCAGACAGTTTTATGAGTTTTGGCCAGTTGCCGCTGTTAAGGCATGCTTTAAGATGTCTTTATTATTGTGTTCGTGTCTTTTTTCTTTTTGTGGCCGTACTTTTAATATCATTTCACTTTTTGTATAAATTTTTTAACAAAAGAAGGAAGTTTACGTGGAGGTTTCTGGTTTATTTGCATTTAAATAGGATTCTTGTTTTTCTTTTTCTTTTTTTTCTCTCATTTTATCATGTCATATTAAATTATAATCAGAAAAGAAAATTGTTTATAGTCATTATTGTTTTCACAAATATTTTTCGTATTTTTAAAAAAATTTATATAAATATGTGTGTATATGCACATAAACACCATATGAATTTTAAATAAATTTTTTTTTTGTTGTGTTTGCTGTTGTTCTTGATTTTTCCTTGTTGAACATGTGTCATAATTATGATAAATTTTTACAAAACAAGAAGAAAAAATTTAAAACACAAGAAAAGAATAATAACACGAGACAGAGACATGTTTTATGTTAGTGTTGACAGTTTTTGTTATTGTGTTGATAGATTTATTAGATAATTTTAAATGAAAAATAAAAATTATGAGAAAAAAACAACACAAAATGAGAAAAACGAACAGATTCTATAGATTTTTATATGTTCATACATATCTTAATGAATGATTTATTAATATAGGTTCCTCCAACTGGGGTTTCCCAAATTCGACAGTTGATAACGACCACCATCTGTCATATTAGTTGACTTCTACTCAAACGTTTTTTTCAAATCACCATGACCAGATTGACATGGACCATCGACTACAGCCGGACTGTGTTAAACGGCAAGTTTTATAGGCCAATGTTGCTAATCATTCTTCTTTTGATCTGAATTAAATGATATGGATATCAACGTGGTAGTCGTATTGTATTAGGTTATTAAAAGTGACACCTCCTCTCAGCAGATGCCGTGAAATGTTTCTTAAAAATCTGTCGTTCGAAGTCGAAATTAAACTGTAGACCCCACCGCTAATGTATAAAATTAGCACACACAAAATAAGTGGCGTGAGAAACTAGGTAGTAATCCTAACTGAAGGGTTGTAGTGATTAAATGTGTATATATATGTACATGGTATATAGCGCACATGTGATTTAAGGGCTTGATCTTCTCACTTTGACGTGAAATGAATTTCCTTTGTGAGATTTATCCCCGTAAGACTATTTCTGGTTAGGTTTTCTTAAGTCACAGTTACATATATGTATGTATGTGAATAATCTCCAAACCACAAAGGCCTCTAAAACCAACGTTACCCATGCCATCCGCTAAATTCGTCGTGATTTATGCGCTAGAACAATCGAAAATTGTTGAATTTAAACATTATCATATTCCACACATAGAGACATCAAATATTTTTAAAATCAGAAGGCGTTTAAAAAGAGACCCTATACAAGGGATGCTTCATTTTAGAGGCAAGCAGTGTGATGATTTGAGAAAAATAAAATAAATAAATAATCGATCGAAATAAAATGTAATTTTCTAAAAATTCTTTAGAAATTTATTAAATTTTAATAATTTTTTGAGCAACATATTCATTGATTTTACTCCTATGGGAAGCTTAGTACAGTACCATTTTAATTCGAAAGCGTTAACATGTTATGTCCTTAAGAGGGATGTTATCTTCGTAACTACCCAGTGGACATCACATTTTAGTGTGTGATGTGAGGTGTACAGGTTTGAATTGATCTTATCATGTGGCCCTGAGTAAATCGACCCTGAAGCCATTAATTGTATACAAGAACAGAAGAAAAGCCGTGAAAGCGAAGTCGTAGATTGTTAAAAGGAGAAATAACATTAAACATTTTAATCGATTCCTTACCAATAATTTCGTATGCTAAAAATGTACCATGATTTGGAATTACAATTACTGTAAATGCATAGTTATGAAAACTGTCAAGTTTAATCATCGCATAAGGACCAGAGGTCAGCAATGAGTATTCAAAAAGATGAGTAGAATCGAATCATACTCATAATTTCTGATACTTATACGCTTTTTCAAAGTTTGATGTACTCAGCGTAACAATAAGCATGATGTTGTTTTTTGTTGACACAATCGAATAAGTATGTCAAGACTATTCCTTTGTTTTTCTTTTTTTTTATAGCTGGAAAGATACATTTTTTAAGTGTTTTCCTTTTTCACTAAAATTTCTAAAAACAAAATTTTATTGGAATTATTTTTTATCAAAACATGATAAACAATGTTATTAAATCTGATATAAACTTTACGGTGTTTTTGTTATTCATTTTTCACGGTATATAGTGCTCAAGACAATAGCTGCTAACAGATGCTGGCGGCGTTGCGTTCTTTTTTCTCATTTTATTGGCGATAATTTTTATGGTTCATTATCATTAAGATTTAATCAAATCATACCATAGCTTTACCCTTTTTTGGTAATAAAATAAAAAAAACAAAGTAACACGATATTATTAAAATTTTCTCGATAGATAAACACTTAGTTTTTAGAACATAAAATGTAACCACAAAAGTATAAAAAAACAACAGTTTTTTATGGCCTTCGTAACACGTGTTAATAAATTATTAATGAGTTTTTCTTTGTAAGGAATAAAACTCCGAAACGAAGAGCTTGGAAGTTTTTGGAAAACTTTTCATAGATAGAGTATGTGTGCGCTCTTAAATAAATATGTATTATTTTGCTTGTGTTAGTCTAATTACAACAACTTCTAGACATTTGTCAACAGAAATATACCGAAAAATTTCTTGAAAAACTAATTCCCAAAGACACTTGCTGAACAAACAATCGGCGGCTAAAATTAGATGGGAAATACAACGCCAACATATTTGTAATGCAAGACACATGTTGTTGACACGGTGACAGGCCTTGAAATGGTATAATTAGGGAAGAAACTTTGTTTCACGAAAAAAACAAAAACACAAAAACAATAATAATCGAAAAACTAATTTTTGGAAAATGTTTTTCTAATGTTGAAAAAATATTTAATAAAACCTTAACAATTAGTATTAAAGACCAAATGTCTTAAATAAATAAATAAGGAGAATATTTTCTCATTATTTTCCTTTATTACTGTGATAATTAAATGTTTTTTTTTTCTGTCTTCGATTTAGATTCCTTTAACATTTTATGGCTGCCCTTATTTCTCGAATTTTATCGCTTTTTATTATGTATACCCATTTGGAAAAGCAAACGAAGAGAAATCGATTTCCTATGATTGAGTTTTGTGGTTTGGCGTTTTGGTTAGAATCTGCCTCTCTCTCCTGCTCTAGCATTTTCCTTGTCTAACGTTCATTAAAAAATCTTTTTTTTTGTTTTTCTTTCATTTGCTGTTTTTAAGACACTTCTCGTCAAAGCTCATAAAAACCAAATTGTTGCCTATCAAAATCCAAAAAAAAAAACGAAAACAAAACACAAAAAATTGTTTATTTTTTATTTAACGCCTTGATTTTATTACTTTGTTTTTTGTTGTTGTTGCCATTGTTCTTTCTATTTTGGATATTAAAAACGCCTTGATTATAAATTTATACGCTTCATACCAATAGATGGATGATGTTGATATGAAAAGGCCACAAAAAATTCCTTCATTTAATAGACTTTCAAAATTTATTGACGAATCTTGTGTTGTCTTCCATAGACTGCAAGAAAATAAATTAATTTTAAAGCTTTTTTTTAGAAAACAACACTGCAAGAAAGTACCATCATGAAAAACCCATTGAATGGGGGCATCAGGTCCATTAAACTCATTGTTGTTTTCTGGTAATAAAACTTAAAAATAAATTGATGAACAATTTAATTTTTTTTTGTTCGAAAGTAATAGAAAATAGATCAAATTTAATGAACAATAAATACGTACCTCAAATGGCCAAAAAGTTGTGCTTAATGTTTAATGAAAAATTAAACAACCCCATACAAAAGATAACGTACCTTTTGGAAAAGTACTCTCCTCCTTCTTCTAAAGTGATCATAAAGCCACACTATAAAATCTTTATAGTTTTTAAATATTTACACTTTTGTTAGCTATAAAATTGAAATTTAATTTGAAAAGAAAAGCTTAAACATGACAGCGACAGTAATTTTTTCCTTAGCGTAAAAGACTTGACAATACGTAGTAAAAAGAAATTCTCTAAAATCTTCAAAAATATTAAAGAGAAAATAAGTAAAAGATACTTACATTTAAGAAAATTAAAAAAAAATACTTTTAAGAAGTACTTTTTGAAAAGTAGTTTTAGGAAAGTACTTATAAGAAAGTATTTTTAAGAAATTACTTTTAAGGAAGTACTTTTAAAAATGTACTTTTAAGGAAGTACTTTAAATAAAGTACCACAAATCATTGAAATGTATACAGTACCATTATCCATAAAAAGAAGAAGGAAGAAATCTGTATTAGTCCCCCTGAATTTATTAGAAATTTAAACTTAAAATATTGAACCATCTCCAAAGGAATGATTCCGGGCAATGAAAAGTGGTTCATGGGCGATAACAATAAAAGAAAACAAAACACTGTGGCTCTAGAAGAACTGGGTAAGAACTGTTCATTAAGCGTTCTCATAATCTGACGAAACGATTGAGTTGGATAAAAAAAAAACGATTTTTGGAACGTTTGAAGATTTGGGCATGGAGGTGGAGGTGCCACTAAGGGAACTGGCCGATTTCTTCCGGAGTTCGAGGGGTTGAAATCCACCACTAACCCATCATAACAAGTAAGCTTGCTTGATCTTGCCTTTGGACGGCAAGCTACCCTCTAAACTACACCTAAAAACGTCGAAGTCTAGTAGATTGTGTTTTGGCTTATTAGACGCGAGCCCCTTGTTTAAACTTTAGCTCAGACATCTCTTAGAACGAACTGTAAAAAAATTATTATATTTGGCAACTTCCTCTCAGCAGTCTTCTGGAAAAAAACTGTGAGAGTAAATAAATCTGCCATGAAATGTTTCTCAAAAAACTGCCACTCATGGATAAAATTAACATACACAATATGGATGATGTGAGAAGATAGGTTATAATCCTTACTAAAGGGTTGTAATGATCGATTAAGGAAGTAAGTAACTCAATAGAAATGCCAGAATTCTCTTTACAAAACCAGACCACAGACATATTTGAACACCCTTGAGAATAATAGGCTGGGCTATAGGCAGAACCATGCACGTTCCTTCACTTATCTCGATCTCTGCATCAATTTATATTTCGTATGGTTACCAAATTTCAAAATTCATCAGCATTTCAGATTCCACGAATAAGATTTTTTTTAAAAAGTTTGTTGCTTTATCATCCAATCTGCAGGCAAACGGCATTGCAAATGGTCAGCTGGCCTTAATTGCTACATTAGTAGTACTTTATAAGTATGTATGAAGGAGCAAATCCAGAATGCAAAATATGCCGCCAAGAGACGAAATCAATAAATTCGGATCTATCACACTTTCTCTAATAGAAGCAAAATATAAGTGAATAACTTAACAACCCTGACCATACCCTACACACCATTCCAGTGTTGAAAATTTATTGGACAGTAAATCGATAATGAGAATCGAAATGCGAAATGTGGCCCACGTCTGCAATAAATTTTAATTATTTTACTCGATATAAATGACTCATCATAACACTGAATGCATAACCCGATATTAGTTTAGGTTCACTGTAAAACAAAAACCTGTCTTTCTAACTTCTGTTCGTTTTGCTCAAAGAAACTTGTCAATAAAATTCTTATTTTTTTATTTTTTTGTTTTTCTTCTAATATTTAATAATTTTGTTATGAAATTTCTTTGTTTGTAACTTCCTTTAACGTTAATAAATATTTGGCTAAACTATTTCGTTTATCAAAAGAAATAATTTTTTTTCTTCTTCTTCTTTTTAATGGAAATATTTTTACAACAACATGAAATGAGAATTTTTTTCTTTTATTTTTTAAAAAAATAGTTTCTGCTCCAATGATTCTTTTTGTTGTTGTTTTATATTTTTATAAATAATTTTGTTCTTTTTATTTATTTTGTTGTTTTATTTTTAAGTCAAAGATAAACTTTTGTTACGCATGGTTGTTGTTATTGTTGTTGCTGTTTTAACATCCTTTATAATCAAAATGCTGTAACCCTTGAAACAGGAGAACAACTTTAATAATATTTGCCGTACTGTTCTCAAGGAATATACAATATTTTTAATTCATTTTTTGTATTTTAATTTTATTTTATTTTCTTTTTTGTACATTTTGTTTAAAGTTGTTTCTTTTCCGCAAACATTACTTTACTGCAAAAAAAAAAAAAAAGGAAAAGGAAAACAACAGAGTTTTTAAAATTTGTTTTCTCCTATTTTAACTCGGCAAGAAAGTTTCATTTCTTTGTAAAGTAAATATTACTTCAGCAAATATTGAGCAGGAAGAGAAAAATATAAAAAAAAGAATGAAACAGAATATTAAATATTAAACAAAATAATACAAATAGAATTATATTTTTTTGTCGAATGAAAAATATTTCTATTTAGTCTACAGTTTTAAAGACACTTTTAAAGTCCATATATCCTTAGAGTAGTAGAGATATATATATGTACCTTTATGGTGTCTGTCTTTGGGTTATTATTTTAATTTAATTTATTTAATTGCAATAAAGTGACATTTATTCGTAACCTAAGGACAATTGTTGTTGTACATTAGGAAGGCTGCAATTTATATTGTGGGAATAATAAGATTTAAAATTAATTAATTTTGTTGAAAATTAAAAACTTATTAACAAATAATGCAAATATTTTTATCACTGAAATACTAAACCAGTAAGCGTATTTACTTTTCCAATGCTTGTAATTTATCTAACTTTTGTAAAGAAAAGTCCTTTAAGGACATCGTACTGTTACTAAACATTTTCCACATCTTCTTATGATTTTTTGCTCTATTTTAGTCTCATAATCCAGTTCTCCCAACTAAGCAGTCGATTGTTTTGTAGATGCAAGGGTTGCCATCTTTAGTTGTCCAGAAACAATTTACTCCGTGATAATGAATTGTATTGTTTTGTTGGATGTAATGTTAAAGGCTTTAAACGTTAAATTGGGTGCTTCGACGGCCTAGTTGGTAGTGTGCTACACTTGAAATGCCGAGCCTGTGGAT
The DNA here is from genome assembly GCA_930367235.1 of Sarcophaga rosellei. Taxonomy (NCBI): domain Eukaryota; kingdom Metazoa; phylum Arthropoda; class Insecta; order Diptera; family Sarcophagidae; genus Sarcophaga; species Sarcophaga rosellei. The sequence goes on from OV884018.1 coordinate 82,661,377, forward strand.
ACGTTTCCTAATAGAGACTGTAGGTGTTTGTGGTTTTGTTATTATTTTTCTGATATTATATGTGATTACTCCTTTCTCGTATGAACTATAGTTCCTATATTCCAAACAATGCACTGTATGAATAGGGGTCATCTCTTGAGTGTTGGTCTCCAAGAAAAATAAAATCATATTCTTTGGCACAGTGCAAGAATTATTGTCCTTCTTATGATGATCGCTGTAGACGTTATCCTCATTGCTGGAGTTAGGAAGTTAGGTATCCATCCAGCGGACTAATAGCGAAGAGATTAAAGATTTTTAGCTTTAAAATTAATTATAAAAACTGTACGCGGGTCCCAACGAAAATTGCTCGGGTTTCTTCGCAATCGCTACTGGTACACTAGCTGACCTACAATGGTATACAAAAGAAAGGGGATTATCTCTCAGTCATTTAATATTGAAAGTGGATACTTTGATTCTGACAAAATTTATTTAATACCCGTTTTTTGAGAATAGTATTCAAAGAAATTTCTCATGGTGATCTACGTATGGTCATACCATACAAGTTTTTTTAGATTTTATGTTCCAACCAAGTCGAATCAACCAAAAGATATTTTTATATTGTTTTTTTTAATTTTTTTACTTTTAGTTTATTGTATAATAACTTTTCTATTTTTTGTAATCATTATATAGTCACATACTGTAATTTAAAAGATTAATTTCTTGTTGTATGTGATATGAAATAAATAAATAAATAAATAAAATAAATAAAAAATAAAGAGCAACAGTCTCAAACAAAAGTACTTTGAAGTCTGAAAATATCATGCCAAGTTAGAACAAATGTCCACATTCTTCATTTTACTGTCATCTTCGTTTATCGGACACTATGCAGTGTCCAGTGCATCATAGCTTATACACTTAATTGCTCATACAAACCTTTAGTCTGGATTATAACCTAGCTTCTCATACCACCCATGTTGTGTATGTTAATCTTATCCATAAGTGGCGGAGCAGATTTGAGAACGTTTTCATTGAAATTTTTTTTACACTCAGAACTTTTACCAGAAGACTGTTGAGAACAAGTCGTAGAAGGAAATATTTTTTCACATTTCGTTTCGTTCGATATGTCAAAGTTGTTCAACATACTACCTATTAAACTTATCCATTTATATCAAGGAAGTAGATTCGTTTAATTAACTTTCAGGCTGGTTTCCAGCATGGGGGAGTTTTGTTTTAGCACTGACCATCTTCTTCGTGGAATCTAGTGGAATTCGCTCAGTACAAGGATTGCATTTGGGTATGACATCACACCGGGTCGATATGCGTGTTCAAGTGGTACATGTTAGACTACGGCGACTTCAATAAATTTAATAAGTGAGTGAAGTTTTTTTATTTAATTTTTTGAACAAATTGAGGACTAAAATTGAGCCTCTATTTTATGTATTTTTGTTTGGGGATCTTAAAAATCAAAAATGTAATACCTTAATTGTTTATTGTCTTGGTCATATTTATTGAACTGTGAATAGGTTTTGGGCTTTTCATATAAATAGCATCCTACGTTCAGAATGTTGTTATGTAAGATTTTTCAAAATTCTATACATATGTATATGTATATTTTTTAAATAGTCTTATTATATTCTACAAACACTTTTATTACAATTATAGTTATTTAAGTAATTGTTTTTATCTATATTATCTTATTTTACTTATGTATGCAATTTTTTAATTAAATTTTTATCTCTTTTTCCATTTTTTTTTTGGTTTTCTTTCAGGTAAGCACTATTTATTTGCCTGGCAACCCTTAAACAAATACACTCTTATGAGTTCTGGTATGCTAATAAATTATTATCATTACATACTATAGTATATGTAAATTTTTATTTAAAACTCAAAGTAAAGTACATAAAAAAAATATTTTAAAATTTCATTTAATAAAATTTAAATTCAATTACTTTTTATTGTAGCAAGAGTGAGAGAGAAAGAGAGAGGGAGAGAGAGAGAGTGAAAAAAGTCTCTTAGACGAAGAAAGCATTTCAAATTGAATACAATTTTTCATTATTTTTCTCTCTTTTTGTAGGAAAACAAACATCAAATTTCAATTTTAAAAGCAAACACTTGCATTTAGAACACAATCAATCACAATCACAATTCAAACTCAACTTCTATAAATAAACACACATACACACACACCCCCATATATAGAAATTTGCAAACCTACATATAGCTTGTGCTAATGCAATAACTACCGTTACAATAATACAATATAACAGGAAACGTAAACCACCTCAAATATTCTCAATAAATGCAAGAGTGTTTTACGGCTGCATATTATTTCCATGTATGTACGCGTGTATGTTCTGTATGTGTGTAAGTACAAATACAGGGAGCAGTGCTTAAAATAGATTGAGTATTGGTTTCAGAAATGCTTCTGTGTGTGTGTGTGTGTGTAATAGTAATTCACTCTTTTATTCTCTGTTCTCGGCTCTCAGCCGCTGTATATGTGTGTATGTGTGTGTCAGTAACTATAAAACGAAACCGTTTTGAAGCATGTTGTGCTGTGAATTTGTTTGTATGTAAACTAACACTTTTGTTTATTTGAAGTGTCTACAACAAATAAACACTCTCCTTCCTCATCCTCACACACACACCCACACCTGTACTGTTATTTATAAATACATGCATATAAACTACTTGAAATAAAAGCAAAAAAAAAAAAAACAAAAAAATCACTTGTAACAATTAAATGGATGTTATCAACACTGCTATTTTATTCGAGTACCTTGAAAACGAAAAAAGAAGAAAAATGCAAATAAAATGTGAGTGAATAAAACCAGGAAAAAATTCTTATTGGCAAATGGAAAAATAAAACAACAATTATTAATTGTTGAAGGCTTTAGAGAGAGAAAAAAACCGGTAAATAAATATTTATAACATACACGTATAAAACAGCGATGAAATATACTCAGGAATTCTAAAGCAAATTATTAAAAGAGGCCACTAATTGAAGCAGTCTAAAGAGGTTTTCCAATTAGTCTGCTTGCAACAAAACAAACGTGTAATAAATGATATTTTTATTAGCATATATTGATTACAAGCCATAATAGCTAAAAGTTCAATAAACTTTAGGTAGATTATTCCTCGAAAGATAAAAATGGTAATAATTTAAAAAAATATGGAAGTAAAATAGTTGCACATCAATAGTTGCACTTAACTGTTGTAGGAAATTCTTCAGTCCAAAGAACGTCTAGAATGGATCTTCATTAATCAGCATAAAACCTTAACATCTAATCAAAACAGAACTTTTTAGGCGATAACGAAGGCCCTTTCTATTGAGAACCAATTAGAATTTGGTTTCACTAAAGCCAAACTTACCAGTTGTAGTCCCTTTAAGGAAATCGCAATGAGCATAGTCGGCAGTTTCTGCATCATACTAGCGCGATGGTTCTGCTGGTTAAAATTGAAAACAGTAAAACAAAAAATATGTTATGAACTTAGTTTTCCAATCTAAAAAATTTCACTTTCTCAAATAAAGAGGGGCCTTAACACTGCAACCAAACGATCTATTGTGCTTCTATGAAATTTTATGAGATATTCCTATAATGTCTCCTCCAAGGCTATTGGCCTGATAAATGCTACTCGATGTGACATGTTCTGCTTATCACTTGAAACGTTCCGTCATGGGATGCATTATTGCCTCACAGATTTCAGTAATGTGTTCCGAAGATATATACTCATCGGCTCAAAATCGACATTTTTTGCTTAACACAACCTTTAATCTTTAAAAGGGTGCCCTGAGTCTACAGTGGCCTGTCAACAGACTGGTTAGCAATTTCAGTTTTTTCCTGGATAGTCGGAAGCATACATACAGATTGGTCTTTACAACCCTTCAATTAGGATTACGATCTAGCTTCTCACAGCACTTATGTTCTGTGTGTTAGCTTTATACATGACTGGAGGGACGTACAGTTGAAAATCGACTCCGAACGATTTTTTGGGAAACTTTTCATTGCAATTTTATTTACTCTCAGATATTTTGCTAGAAATCTGCTGAGAGGCAGTCGCTGAAGAAATATTTTTCATAATTCGCTTCGCTTCGTCTGACCGGGGGTCTATGCTGTGACCTCACGTCTAATAAGCTAACACAATACCTACTAGACTACGACGACTTAATGTGTGCCCAAGTGTTACTTTATGGGTTCCATTATTGCTTCACAGATTTCAAGAATGTGTTGGAAACACGTTGGTCTCGAGACTAACTGCCTGAAAAGCTTCTGAAAAAGTATGCCCTAAGCCTACAGTGCCCTGTCAAAAGCCTGGTTTTCAACCTCAGGTTATTCGTGGAGAGTCTGATGCATGACTAAAATACCCTCTTATTCTTATTTCATAACAAAAGTTTCGTTTGCCTCAAACCCACTTTTGTTGAGCGTACGATTCCAAACATCCACTGTCACTAATATCTAAATCTTTTCTATACGCCACAAGCTAATTCAGCTTGTTACACGATTTACTTGTCTTTAATGCCTTAATTTTCAGCTGTCTAGCTTGTCACGTGTGGGTTTGACATTAGACGCGCAGAAATTGTACAGCTCGAGTTAACACGGGGATACAGATTTCAGGAACATCTTTAAAGGCGAAGCAATTATTCTACATTATAATTTCGCTAATAACATGTTCCTAGCCTAAGCTTTGGCTAAGCACACTTAAAAGCCTTATAAAGAATTTAAATTTTTGAAGAATTACATTCGTCTCGTACAAAAACGTTGCATACTTTAAGGCGCTTAGCTTTCACTAAGCACATTTAAAGGCCTTATAAATAATTTAAATTTTTGTAAAATTATATTCGTCTCGTACAAAAACGTTGCATACTTTAAGGCGATTGAACTTACCTAATAATTTTACATTGAAAATTCTCATTTAAAATTTATAATATGCACAACAAGATTGAACAAATCTTGTATAACCATCAGCTGTTCGCAACACCCTTTTTTTGTTGTTTTTCGGAAAACGTAAAAGTATAACGAAATCTGTGCAATACGGCAAATCAACAGACATACATATATGTATGTCTGTATACTCATTGGAAATTTTTAACGTACAACAAAATATCGATTGTAATGTAATCAATCAATCACTCTATCAACGTTTTTAGAGCGAAAAACGAAAATAAAAAATTGAAAAAAAATTTCAGAATTTTCAGACATTTTTGAAACGAATGAACGAACGAAAAAAAATAAAATTTTTCAACAAACACACGGGTGTTCGTAAAAAGAAGGAAGGAAATGATTTCAGCGTAAGTGAAAAATTGATAAAAACGAAAAAAGGGTAAAGAGTGTTGAGTGTAGATAAGCAAACGAGAACATACACTCAAAAAAAAATCATATTTTACAAAGTCTTTGGTTTTGTGCAAGTTATTGAAATATTTTTGTTTATGTAAGAAGTTGCTATTCTTCATGCTTTGATTATGACTGTGGTTAGACTAATCCTAAAGAACCTCTGACAAGACCTGCATATAATTTTATGTCTTCTTCTTCTTTATGTATGTTCAATTATATTTTTCAGAATATTTTGACTTCCCCGCAACAAATATCTGGCAAAAACTCTGAGAGTAAATAAAAATGCCATGAAAAAGTTTCGCAAAAATCTGTCTTTCGGGATCGACTTTAAACTGTAGGTTCTACCACTCATTTATAAAATTAACACACACAACATAAGTGGTGTGAGAAGCTAGGTCGTAATCCTGACTGAAGGATTGTAATGACCAATTATGTATGTATGCATGAATGTGATAGCGTTGCCATCAATAATTGCGTGTTAAAAACATATGCTTTGATGCAAGCTTTTCATTTGGATGGAAATGGTGAAGTACTGGGATTATTAAGTCATTAAGTCATTCTAAGAAATTGTAAGATGTTCTGCCCATGAGGTTAATTGTTCTTTTACTACAGTGACTACATGGCCATCAAGACCTTTTATTGATTTTAAGCAAATCTTTTCCTTTTAAGTGGCTCTAACTCATTCTCCGCTTTCCTTATCGTTCATGTCTTTATTCCTTTTTGAACCTCTCTTTTTAATGGGAATTACACTTTTAAACACGGTCTATTAAAGCCTCAAAGAAACCAAGAAGAGTCTACAATTTTTATGTTTTTTTTTGTTTTGATTTTAATTTTTCATAAAAAATTAATGTCTGGCTGGTAATGCTTTGTCCGATACGTTTATTAGAACATTTATTGAAATTGATTTTCTTTTTCTGTGTTTTTTCCTCCTTTTATTCTTTTTTGTTTGTTTCTTTTATTTCAATTTGATGCCTTTAATTTGGTATATTTTTTCTTGCTCTTACAACCAGTTGTTGTACTCTTTTAATTTTTGTAGCATTTTATCGTCTCTTGGCGTTACTATTGCTGGAAGGTTATCACGTTTTTTATGTTCTGCACGTACCTATAGACATTTCTTGACATGAACTCTCTGTCTATAGTCTGCACTCTGCTATCAAATTGCGTGGTTGTTAGCCCGGTTACGATTGAAGTTTCTTTGTTTTATAGGAACTGTATTGTCTGTCTGGGTGGCAGCATATGATTGGTAGGCTGCTGTTTCCTTTTTTTTTATTGGCACATGCTGGGTGGTCATAGAGCATTCAAAAGGTAAACATGATTAATCAAGAGGGAACTGTTTACTTTGAAAATGAAAAATACGCTTTTATTCCTTGTGATATTTTCAATAAAATTTTTGCAATAAGAATGCCTTGAATTTAAAAGAAATCAATTCAATTGTATTTGTTAGCCGAACATGACTTGAAGACGCCGTGCTATAATTTACAAAAAACAATATATTTCCCACTGTCGACTTGAAAACAAAGATTTTATTTGAGAAAAATATCAAAAATCGAATGGCAAAGATATTGTAAACATTTTACGTTTACCAAGGAATAATTATCCTGAATATATACTTCGATTTATAGATCGAAAGTATACAGCGTCATTTCAATCACTGCAAACATTGAATAAAAAATATCCAAATGCTTAAAAAATTTTGCTTATTCAAGTCTCCTTAAAAATCTTCAAGATTTTTTCCTAATTTAAAATTACGCACTCTTTACCTAAAAGTATACTTCTTCATTACATACTAATTCAAGCTATATATGTATGTATGATACCCAAAGGTATGCTACATAATAAGTTTTATATTGTAATAAATTACATTTTTTATATGTTTTTCTCTCCACAACTTAAATCATGCTTAGCATATGCTCTAGATTTTGTTTTAAAATAAATACCTCCTTAAAGTATACTTTCCATTTTCTATGGAAATTAATTTCTTTTTAATATAGGCTGTAAATTACATGTTATATAACACACATGTGCTCATATATATATACGTATTTTTTCATCTATTACACTTAACTCAAAAAATTAAAAACGATTTAATTTTATTTTTTTTTTCTCCTAAACCTATGCACTTAATTCTAGCCCGTATAAGTATTTAAAAATTGAAACAAAAATACCTGCTTGTAAATAAACAAAGAACCACAACATCAACAACAAATAAATACTAAATGCCATATATAAATACAACAACTTTCTCCTGTATACACACACATACAAGTGCATATACTCGTTAATACCCGTATTTAAATATGTACATATGTATTTACAGGTAAAGCATACAAGTGAGAGCATAAAAGATCCTATGAAAGAGTAGTAGTGGTAAGGTATGGTGGCATAGTAGAGAACTGAAAGGAGAAAAAAGTTTATTATTTAACCGCTAAACTGCTTAAAAACTTGTAATGAACTTGAAGTACATTTACGACAAGTACAAAATGTTAAGAGTTTCTTATATCAAGTATATATATGTATGCCCTCTTTTATTTCTATTAATATATACTTGTACCACTCACATGTACATACATATATACCAAATACGTTTACACAAATGTATTTAGATGCCATGTTTAAGCTTAGCATAGAACCGTATAACGTCAGCTTAAATAAGAGTGAGTGAATTAAAGTAAAACGAGCATCATGTTAAAGGGAAGTTATGCTAACAGCACTTGCTACACTTTGGCCAAAAGGGGAAAGGTATTGAAATTTATTTGGGGGGCTTAACTTTCCTTTTAAAAAGAACGGTGGTATGTTTTATTTGTATTTGGTAAACATATGTTTCTGAAATTACAAATATCTCCCTATTTACTCTCTTCTCTTCTCTTTCTCTCTCTATCTCTGTGTGCGTAGTATGCTTTCATGTTTACATTTGTGGTATTATTTCTTATGTTTTGAATAAAACCTTTACACACGCATACATTTAAACACACACAACTTTTTTTTCTTGGTATACTTTAAGGAGTTTTTTCTTTTGTAAGGATTTAACCGCATTTCAATGCATTTTCTTGTAAATTTTCTTATTTGTATTGCAGTTTATTGTACAAAAAACAATACAAATACTCACACATACATATTTGTAGTATCGGTTTCTGTTTTTTTTTCGGAAATTTGAAAATTCTCCGAAAAAGTACAGCTAATCTGTGTGTGGTTGTCGTTGGTTTTAACTGGAATTTGTACCACTTTAGCTGTGGCAATATGTAGCTTGGGTGGGTGTAGTATTCCTTATTTTCATGTTGTTCTTAGAATCTGTAGCATTTGCTATTGAACTGTAATGTAATGTTTCGTAATTTATTTCCATGTTTTGTTATTGTATTGCAACTACTATAACAACTGTTATTGGTATTTGTATGGTATTAAATGCATATAAATTTGTAACGGTTTACCAGCAGTAGTTAAATAAGGCAGCAGTGAAAATAGTTTTTTCTTTTTTTGTTCGTTTTTCACAATTTCCATCTATTTGCGGTGTTAATTGAAAATGCAGCATTACGTTAGGCGGAGTAGAGAATGAAAATTTATACAATTTGTAAAATTTAATTGCATATTTTAAGGGTTCACAAGGGAATTCCAAGAAAAGCAATAAATTTCTAGCATGTAAGCAGCTTTTAAATAAAATATATGTTATTAAGCGAAGAGAAACTGGTGGGTTGAATTAAACTACAGCTTAATTTTGTTTTTAATGTTCTAGTAAATGCATATCAAGGTAAATGGGGCAAAATGTTTAAATTAAAAAACTTTATGTATTCTACTTTTAGGCGCTAAGGGGAAAAAGTCGGGCAAACTTAAAAGAAGATGATTTATTTTTAAATAAAAGAAAATAGTTCGAAGGAAAAAGTTGCTTTCTGTACGTGTATTGCAACAAATACAACAATAAACGATGAAGTCAAAAAGGAGGTCGAGTGCACCCCAGGCCATATGGGGTCCATTGTGTGTTTTCCATTATTCCCTAAACACCGCGCTCTACTTACTAAGAGACAATCCTCAAAAGCATTATTATTTCTTGCATCCAACGTAAGATTGTTCATAAAGCCGTTATTAATTTTGTGATGTAAATTTCCCGCCAGAGGACGATTTGAATGTCGACTAGATTCTGTAATTTCCAGATCATTCTGTAAAGACACTACCGTCCATTACTAGGTGATCTTGTGGCTATCCAGGCAATTAAAACTACTTTTTTTCAAACAAAATTCCCCTTGTACTCGCTACTGTTGAACAGAAAATCGTGCAACATAGATTTATAAGAACGAAACGAAACTATCCTTTTTACAGAAATTTTAAAGAACGCTTTGGAATGATTTTTTAGAATTATGAGAAAATAATTAATTTAACTTAATCAACCAGATTAGCCTCCGAAAGAACACGTTTGTATACAAGAGACTTGAAAAAGAATAACAATTTTCTTGTTTAGTAATTATTGTTGCCTACTTTTAGGCTCTTAACATAGTTGTTTTTTTCTGTCTAAGCTTAGATATGATGACAAACAGTTGTTTTACGTTTTAAATCAAATCTTTTAACTGTATAAGCCAACTACTAGTAACATCACATACATACATGTTGACATTACAGTCGTGCTGTAGATTGTTATGTGTGTATGTTTATATTTGCCAGGATATGAAAGTTCTGTTATATGGTTTTAAGATTTCCAGACAGATAACACAAACAAATGTTTTGGTTTGTGATTTGGAAATTTGTTTTGTGCTCTGAAGTTTTTCTCGTTTTTTTGTTTTTGCCAAAAACAAGTTATTTTCTTGCTGGCATTTAGCCAGAAATTAAGAAAAATCTAAAAGCCAGCCAGAAAGGAAACAAATAGACAACGAGGGAACAGCAACAGCTTCAGCTACAGCAGCAGCAGCAGCAGTAGTAAAGGAACCAAAACATGTTCACATGTCTTTTGCAGGCGTACAATTCCCAGAGTTTATGCATTTGCATTAAGCCATGTTTAGAAACAGCATTCATCTATGCAGGCATATTTAGCACCAACACTTGTTCAAATTATATGCAATGGGTATGAGTGAGGAAGTACAAGTAGAACATTTCTTTAGGCTGACTTATTTCAGCAGCATTTTTATTTGATTCACTCCCCAACTTTTGTTACCACAAGCGAACTTTGTTTCATTATGCATTTAAAAATAAATTTTGAAACAGTTTTACTACTCTCAACTGTTTTTCGGTTGCTATCCAAAGGAGCCAAATAGATAATTTTCCATTTTATTCTCCTCTTTTTTTTTAACAATTTAAGTTGCAAATCTCTCTCTTACAAAAACAAACAAAAATAATTTGCTTCATTTCAATAGAAATTTCTATTCATTTTTCTATTTTTTTTTGATTTTTTTTGTTGTTTTATAGCTTAGAAAAAATTCTTTTGCTACAGAGTAAAATAATCTCTATTTGCCCAGCTATTAAATGTTAAAGTTCCGAAAAATATTTCCTTTTTATTTAGGAGAAGATTTTAAATTCCTTAATGTATTTCAATGTTTAGTAGATTTTGGCTAAGGAATGTTTAAGTTGAGTAACATTGTGAATGAATGCCTCTAGGACTAATAGTGAAAAAGGAGCAATACCGAAAGAATTTGAAAATTAATAAGAATTATTGAACCATCTCTTATAAAATAATTTCGAATGATATTTGATTATATTTATAATTGCTTTTTAAGAGATGAGAACCTAAGTCAAGCTTGTTCAAATACCTATCCCGAACATTTTCAAATATCAGTCCTGGCTGTTGCCACGTCTAGTCCTTTATGGACGTTCAAGTATTAAAATGTTGTTACCAGGATGCTGCAGTCATGTTATATTGACGATCCTGAAATTGGTTGGAAGTGTGAAGCTTTTATACCATATCACCATATTGGTTGCATTAGTAAATTATACAGTAAGGGTTTACAGTCCTTTTTCAATTGCCTGTCGACCAATAATCCTGTATTTTAATTACTTACTTACTTAATTGGTCATTATAATCTTTTAGCCAGGATAACAACCTATCTTCTCACACCAAACATGTTATCTGTGTAAATTTTATGTATGAGAGCCTACAATTTAAAGTCGATTTCTATCGAAAGATTTGAGAAATATTTCAATTGCAATTTTATTTACTCACAGAGTTCTTGTCAAAAGGGATGATGTCGCTGAAAGAAATATTTTTTTTATTTCGTTTTGTTCAAGATATCTGAGCTGGAGTTTGAACCACACGATCTTAGCTAATAAGGCAACACATTCTCTATTAGCTTACGTCAACCTCAGTTTTCCAGCTGGAATATTTACAGGTTGTACTGTAGTACAGGTACCTAAGTGCTTCATGAGGTGCATAGGTGTCAGCAAAATTCACACAAGTACGGATCTATTTACTCATTGGTATCGAGCAGTAAAGTAAGAACAGAACGAGTCTTGAAATTCGTCTTGTGATGCAAGATATAAGTAAGAATCATCATATTATTATAGCTGCCTCCCTTTCGGAAATAGATCCTACATTGAAAACGTGTTCACTGCAGAGCACGTCTTCTTGCCGTATAAATGACAATGAATTCTGATGAGTTTTTAGTCGTAGTCGTCGAAGTCTAGTAGGTAGTGTGTTGGCTTATTATATGTGAGGGCACGGTTCTAAACCCAGGTCAAATATCTCCAACTAAACGAAATAAAATAATAATTCATAATTGTCATGAAATGTGCCTCAAAAACCTGTACCATTCGGAGTCGATGTTAAATTGTACGCCCCGTCTTATTCACTGGTCGAATAGACGTATCAAATAATATATTTTTTTCGATTTCCAATGGATATAAACAAGGAAAGCAAAGACCATTAGCAAATAAAACAATGATTAGATGCAGATTTAGTGTAGAATAGAATGGAGTGCATCGGTTTGGTGAAGAACTCGCATAAAACTTATTTACCTATACCCATTCAAATCCCCTTCACAGTCATTAACATTGTTTGTTTAACTGACGTTCCTTAACATTTCCTTTGGTTGATCAGCAGTGCAGTTGGTCTCTTACAACTTATCGTTTACACTTATACTTAAAGATTGTTTTCATTGTTCATAGAACTTCTTTCCGGAACGTAGTATAATTTCTACATAATTTCTATTGCATTTATTGCTGACCACTCATCCCATATTCTGTACAGGTCAAGCAGTAAACAATGTAGGCAAAGCCTATATGATTGATTCACAGCCTTGCGGGAATTACGCTCAGTTATCAATAATATTTCCGAGATCTATCAACCTGATTTAATTGAGTTTATTGTTCGTCATTGCACTAGGAATGGAATGTTTTGTTATCTTCTTCATCATTTTGTCATTATTCACAAAACTAATCTTCAGCTTATTATATATGAAGCGATGCATTCTCATTTAATATCCTGTCCTTTGCAAAGTGGATGCTCGAAAAAGATCAACTCAGTGAACATTCAGCTCCAAAACCATTGGGTTCATTTCCAGATATAGGGAATGTTAGAGAGAAAAATCAAAACCATAGTTTAGAATAGAGCCTGAGTTGAATCATGCTTTGAATTTGTCGATTTTTTTAGAAGACCATTATCTGTGATAAATTCAAAATCCTTGACACTTAGATTGATTTTGTTTGACACCGTGATTATAATTCTTCTCTCGTTGAGTTTTCTGATTGTTCTGTTACAGCATTTGCCTTTATGCAGTTGAAAAAAATTGTCTCTTAAGCCCATTTTCACTAAAACACTTTAGTTATTGTCGTTGAAAATTTATTTTCTATTGTGGTTACAAAAAGCTTTTGTCTTATAAAATAAACTTCTTCCTTCGAATAACAAAATGCAATACCTCGTCGTCAACCTCCCCTTTTTTATATGAATTTCTCTATAAGATATTATTTTCTCTCTGGTACTTTTCTCTTGTCGTTTTTTTCTGCTTTTTTTTTTTGTAAAATTTTAGTGTTGAAATCTGTTAAAATCTGTTTGCAAAGCTTATTTAATTAAGCTGGTCGTATTCAAAGTTATTTATTATCTTTGTGGCAATGCTTTTGCCTTTTATATAAATTTAACGTTTGTTGTTGCAGTTGTATATTCCTTTTTTTTCTTTTTTTGTTTTATTTTTATGGTTGCAAAATACTTTCAATGAGATTTAAACATTTGGTTGCCAGACACTCTGTTTTTTTTTGTATTTGTTTGTGATACTTTTAGTAGAGCTACTTGGTTGTGTCTGGCTGGCATTGTTATAAGATTTGTATTTATTGTTGTCGTTTGTGCTGTTGCAAGCTCAACAAAAATTAAATGAATTTAACGTATATTATATTCACAGTTAAGTAGATTATGTAAAACTTAACGAAAGATACGAAAATACAGAAAAAAATTCCTTGCAAAGCGAATTGCGATGAGGAAAAAATCGATAAAAATTTCGAAGAGAAAAATTTTGCGCAAAAATTTAAAACAATTTTTTTTTTATTTAAAGGGATGGGTATTAAATATTTAAAAATTGGAAAATTAATCCATTTATACTCTCTGAGATCTTTTTGATTCTTAAAGGCACAGCTTGATTTCAAAACTTCAAAACCTACCAAAGAAATGTACAACTCTTTTACTATAAAAGATGCCTTCAATAATACCGATAAGTTTTTCTGTTTAGGTTAGGTTAGGTTAGGTTAGAGGACGTATACCCGGAGGTCGAATCGACCCATTGTACAACGTCCTAGCTTTTCACACCACTCGTGTTGTGTGCGTTAATTTTATACATGAGTAACGGGACCTACAGTTTAAAGTCGACTCCGAACGACAGATTTTTGAGAAGCTTTTCATGGCAATTTTTACTCTCAGAGTTTTTTCCAGAAATCTGCTGAGAGGAAGTCGCTGAAGACATATTTTTATATATTCGTTTTGATGTCTGACCTGGGATTCGAACTCGGGCCTTTCGTCTAATAAGCCGACACACTACCTAATAGATCACGGCGAGTTCAAAATCATCTATTTTGAATTCTGTTTAAGATGTAAAAATATTGTTACATTTCTACCTTTAAAAACGTTTAAAATATGAGCACGTAGATTGCAAGTAAAATAAAAATAAATCTGTGTTTAGTATTGCTAGGCAATTATTCGACAGATCTTTATAACGGAGATCTTCATACCACGATTACTCTTTTCAAAAACACAGCGCCTTCATACAAGTTGGACTGAACTTCACCAACTCAGTCGCCTGCTTTGACTTGCCTTTTATATGGCAGGGTAAACAGTCTAATGAATGTTCTTGGAGGCGAACGTTCAGGACTATAAATGTAAACATCGTTGTTTACATCTATTATTGTAGTGGTGTTGGTATAGTTTTGTTTACTTGTTTACCATTTTCTTATGCTGGTGTTTGTTATTGTATTTTTGTTTATTTGTTTACCATTTTATGTATGGTTGTTGTTATATTAATCAGTTGGATAATTTGTAAACAGGGTTGTAAACTGCATCGTTTTGTTTTTGTAGCTTTTGTTTATAATTTTAATATTAAGCGATGTAAAGCAAAACACCAGGATCTAGATTTTTTTTCATTTTCGTAACAATAAATTAAATTCTACGCTTTTTTCCACTAACACTCTTTAATTATTTATGAAATCCTTTTTTTTTCTTTAATTTCCCTTATGATTATCGATATGATAGTTTGAAGAACATTTTCTACAAGCAAACAAAAAAAAAAAAAGAATCAAATTTTTATTTCCTGATATGCTTCTTTATAACATAAAGCAATTCCCTTGAAACATGTTTAGAAAATGAAAATACAAATCAAACATAACGAAAAACAAATTGAGGAAAAAAACTGGTCATATAAACCAAGTAAAACGGACATAAAAATGATAAGAAGACAAGTTCAGTTATGCAGCTAACAGTAGAAGCTAAAGGAAGGCACACATACGACAAAAGTTCTAAACAAAAAGTTGCTGCAAACTAAATACAAATGACAGGAAACATCTAACAAATGGCTGAGATTGTGACAATAACAATAACAACAGTAGCGGCAGCATAAACAATTTTCATACAAATTCAAACATGAATGAATTCTCAAATGGGATTTAACATGTTTGTGCTACCAAATTTAGGCATGACACAATAAACAATGTATGAAGCAACAACAACAATAGCAACAACAATGACAACAATTACAACATTAGCGACAACAATGACTATAATGAAATAAAAAGAAAAAATCTTTTTTGTTTTACTTTTCACAACTAAACGACATAAATTAGATGGAAACGTTACCAAGAAAAAATTCAACCAAAAAAATTTTAAGTGGTGGCATATTTATAGGCTGTATATTAGATATATTTTAATTTTTAACAAATTAATATAAAATATTTAAAAAACATTTAAAATTCCATTAAATAAATAAATTTGAAATCATTAAGCGCAAACCCTGCTTAAGAGCTTAAAAACACTGCATACTTTTAGGCGTTTAAGAAACTTTCGAATTAATAACGCATTATTTAAGACAAATAATTAAAATAAAAATAATTATTTTAACGTTTTAAAAACAAATAACATTAAATATATCATAATATTCTTAAATATATCATAATATTCTTAAAATTGACAAAATGCAGCATACTTTGAGGTAAATTGGAAATATTTCAATTTTTCAATCACAATTTTATAAAAGAATTTATAGCCAGAGTTAAACGATTAAATTAATTGATTCATTAATCGCATTTTAAAGTAAAAAATAATCTGATTGCTGATTGAAAAATTATGAGGGAAAACAATACTGGAAATTTTCCAATACTCCTATCAGATACATTTTTACTTGGGTCAATACTTTTTGATACTTTACTACAATTCCTCTCAAAATTGGAGAAGGGAAGGAGGGAGCATTAACTTACTTAATTAATTGATCATTACAACCCCTAAATTACTAATTAGCTTCTCACAGCACTTATGGTGTGTGTAATTTTGCCACTGAGTGACAGGACATCTAGTTTAATGTCGACTCTGAACAACAGAGGCGAGAAACTTTTCGTCCCAATTTTATTTACCCATAGAGTTTTTGCAGACGAGCTTGCCAGGAGGGATACTGGGGGGGTTATCCACATGTTTGAAAAATTATGCTCAACGAAAGGGAAGATAAAGATCAAGTGAATTTGATGCAAATGGAACTTTTGTTGAGCGTGGCATCTGAGCCATGCATCATACTATCCAGAAATAGTCTGAGATAGGTCACCAGTCTTTTTACGGCACTGTGGACGCAGTACACACTTTTTCAGACTAGAAGTTGTGTCTTGCCCTATATGTAGGTCCTGTGAGGGCACTGTAGACGCAAGGCATACTTTTACAGAATATGAGTTGTCTCCAGCCGAACATGTAGATCATGTGACAATAGAAATAAATCATCGGAACACATTCTTGGTACCTGTGGAGCATTAAGGATTCAAAGGAAGAAACACCTGAGCGCATTACAAGTGCTTCGTGGGGAATAATTGTTATTGATATCGGGGAGCATTCTGAAATTTATCTAGACAATAGGCTTGGAGGAGACATAATAGGGATACTCTACATACATAATGTCTCCTATATACTACGAAGCCAATTTAGAAATTAGGTACCCTTCGGAACATAAGCCAAGAGAATAAATGTTTGGTTTTGTTTAAAATTTCCATACCTAATTTTGGGCAATAAAATTAGTGCTCAAAGTAAACGAATTGCACAATTTTTAGCTTTAAAATCAAAGTTTATATGATTAGAATCCAAACAATAATTAAAAATTGTAAAATTTAAAAAAAAAATCAATCTGAACCGTATTTCAAAAACATTGCCTACTTTTAGGTAGTCATAATAAATAATAAAATTGTACATACTATTCTACATTGAATTTAAAAATTATATGAAATGAACCTCAGACTAAAGGTTTGTTTATCCAGAAGTGTAATTCGCAAAACGATACCTACTTCTAGGTATTAAACTATGAAATATAAATATTTTCAAATTATGTAAGTTGGGCTAAAGCAGGGGTGCCCAAAAGTTCCTTATGGAAGTGCAAACACCAATACATTTTAAGAAAAACAAATTTTTATTAAATATTTTTTGTTGTGAAAACTAATACATACAAAGAAAAAACAAAAACAAAATCTACATTTATGCTCGCTGTCATCAATGTTTACCAGCAAAGTATACGAAAGTGTTGTTGCTTTGTATCAACGAAGAAAGACGAAAACACTAACAAAGCAAAGTTGTTTGTGTTTTCGTATTTCTCGTGCTGAGTGTGCCCTATACGTATATAAAATACACAGCCTACTGCTAAGCGCATTTACAAAAACAAATGTGCATGAAGTGTATAGGGCTTGGGCACCACTGGGCTAAAGTTTAAATTTTTTCATGTCAAATTTTCTTTTTTTTTTCTTTGTACAATTCTCTAATTTTGTCTAAATTGCTCCGTTTTTATTGTTAATATTTGATGTTGATGACAATCTAGAGAATAGTATAGTTTCTCATCATATTTACAATACGAAACGTTACAATTCTTTGTTTTATTTTAAAAAAAAAGTTGTAATTTTTTTGCCAATCTACTACTCGAAAGGGTAAACATGACATTAAATCTCTAAATCCCCAAACATACAAATGAATGATGACCGATGTCTAGGCATAAATGATGCCAAAGACAACAAATCGTTGCAAGAGACCAAGAAATATTTCAAACTTAAAATCTCAGCAAAAATTGACACAAACACACACACACACATAACTTTTCGTATGCGTTCCAGCTCTACTCCCTTCGTGTTGGCATCTTTAGCAATGCTAAAGACAATAAAAGCCAGAATGCTGGCTGGTAACGTTCTGTCGTTACCAAATTGAAAATGAACAATGAACCGACAGTATTAAGACGAGAGAATACATAAAAGGCGGTAGAGAAGGGACAATTGAGAACGTAAAGAAATAAACATTCGATACACAGCACGTTGCAAAAACGTGCACCATCAAAAATAATAGCAAACAGACACAGCAATAGAAAGAGAACAGGACAGAACAGAACTCATATGTATTCTATGGTCATTTCTGGCAGTGGCAAATAAAAAATAAAAGCAATGAAAATGTAAAAGCAAAGGAAAGAAAATAAAAAATCATAAAAATAACGAAATAAAAACGAAAAGACACAACCTCAAACATGTAGTCATGAACGTTTGTACGACTAAATGAAATGGTTAAAGACAATACGGAAAAGGATGACATAAAACATTACTTGCAAACATATACCCACACACACACATACACGAAAAAGTACACACGTACCACATGTGTAGTATACTTCTACGCTTAGAAAATACTGTATAAAAAACCAAGTTTTCGAACGTTTTTTTTTTTGTGTTTTTCTGGACAATTGTTACATTAAAATGCTTCCCATTGGTCATCAATAACGGCAAATGTTTGTTAAATTTCAAAGAGAAAAACGAAGAGAAAAAAATGAGTTTGCAAAAGTTTTTGGCGTAAGAAATGAAATAAAAATGATTACAATTGAAGGAAGTTTAATAGGAAGTTAAAAACAAAACCGTACAATGGAAAAAAAATTGGAGGAAAAATTTTTTTATTAAAGTGACATTTAATAATGATTTGAAAAATAAAATTTATAAGGCTTTGTGCTACAAAAATAAAA
This sequence comes from Sarcophaga rosellei, assembly GCA_930367235.1. Lineage (NCBI taxonomy): Eukaryota > Metazoa > Arthropoda > Insecta > Diptera > Sarcophagidae > Sarcophaga > Sarcophaga rosellei. The sequence goes on from OV884018.1 coordinate 82,680,305, forward strand.
ACAAATTTTTTCACTGTTTGCTTTTAAAGGGAAAACGCCTAAAAGCAGTGTAGACAAATTATAGCCTGTCAGAGTTACAGGTTCTAGTAGACATAATAGGAAATCAAGAAAAATGGTTTCATTTTATAAATTACTTCGACTTTTAAAGGCGACATTTGATTTCATTTATGTTTTGTAACCTGCCTATGATGAACGCCCAGATTTTTTTTATTCGTAGCTTTGAAAGCATTAAAATTTCCAAGGTGGACATCCATGAAAGACTTCATCACGAAGACATGTTAAATGCCATTTGGTGTAATCCACAACGAAGACGTAGAAGAGTATGTTCAGCCCAATAGTAGGGAAGTCACATCGAAGGAGAAAAGGACAGTGGCAGTAAAGGTTGCAGCGAATATCAAGCATTATCACAGGATACCAATTTTTCAAACTCCTTATAGCAGACCCTTTTGAAAGGATATTTTGATCTTCAAATATCCCTACTTCTACGGTGATCTGAACATACATACCTACGGAGTTGATCATTACAACCCTTCTGTCAGGATTACCACCTAGTTTCTCACACAATTTAAAGTCGATGCCAAACGACAGATTTTTTGAGAAACTTTTCATGGAAATTAAATTGCTCTCAGGGTTTTTGCCAGAAATCTCCTGAGATGATGCCTCCCAAGAAATATTTTTATTTATTTCGATTTGTTGTAGTTGATGGCCTGTGCTTCGACACGGGACTTCCCGTCTAATATGCTAACACACTACCTACTAGACTAAAAAGACTACTGGTGATATGTATAGCAAATGATTATGACAACTGTGGCATAGTGTCTGACTACAAAGCTGAAACCATTTCGATTTTGCACTCCACAAAGATAAAAACTCGAATAAATTTCTCTCCCGCATTCCTGAAATGCATTTCATAGAGTACAATATACAGAAATGGACTCGGTTTGGCTAAATACTGTGGCGCATTGTGGTCATATCATTGAACAAGTTTATATGCTCAAAAAAATTATAAAAAGAGTTGATTTTGTCAAAAAGTGGATGTCTTAGTTCTACTTGATTAGTTTTAGACGAAGGAGTTCAAAACGGTTCTGGAAAGAGTTCCGAACGTATCAGATTTTTACAAAATCCATGAATCTCTTTTAAAGAACTGAATATCGTAACAAATTACATGTAATCTGTTTTTATTTCTTTTAGTTTATTAAATTTCTGAAGCCGTTTTATATTAATTTTTAATATATGTACTTCATTTTTTTTTTATTGCATACTTTTAGGCTAGTTTATTATCACTTCCTGTAATTATTGTTTGAAAACAATATTTTTTAAATAATTAATTAAGAATTACAATATTTTCTACTAATTTTTCCCCCTCTGCCACTTTAAATCAGTTATAGCAACAGCTTAGATAATTTCAATAAACTTTGATGACTTTATAAATCACCCTAAAAGTTTACTTCAACAAAGTAAGTAATTTCAGTTCGTATAACTACTTTACTGTAGTACTCTTAAGTAATCTTAGTTTGTCGTATGCAAATAAAGTTTTGGGCCAAAAATAAGTTTTTTTTTTCATTTCGTATAACTATCTTAAGCGCTTGTTAAGGAAAATTGCAACGGTAAATAGCAATGACGGTGGCAGTAATAACAAATCATAACTCATTTCCATAGAATTTCATAAACCACTTAAGATAAGTCTAATTAATGTTGCCTATACCAAGGTTGTATATACACTATACTATACATTCAGCAAAAGGCTTAACAGAATTGTGGTTAAACATATAGAGACATTAGTTAATGGGTAGTAGGGGGTAACTGGTCATAACTGGACTTAAGGGTAATAATTCATTTAAGAATAAGTTATCGTATGGGGTACGATATATGTATGTGTATGCATGTACCTGTGTATGAGTATGTGTGGGTATGTTTAAGAGATTTATAGCCTCAAATAACTTGACTTTGTTTTAACACAGTTAAGTAGGCAAGCAACCACACAAGATACCCTGGCTAAAAGTAACAGTTGAGTTAGTCATTTGGTAATAGTTGAAGATATAGTTATTATATGTACAATTTGCATATTATGCTTAGATGCCTGGAAATATGCTATAAATAAGGGCGAAATAAATAAGTTCACGATAAATTCTTGGACCCACGTATACAGTTATACGTAAAGAGTATTAGAAGGCATAAATCATAATTAGAAAACAACTTCAAAGCTTAAATGTCGCATAGAATACGTCAGGTACAATTATTTTTAATTCAAACACAAATGAATTGAGCCTGAATTGGTAAAATTAAAGTTTTTAAGCACCAAATAAGGTATAACTCAATATTTAAAACCGAAATAATTTACAAGTGATTTATAAAGTTCAACTTGAAAGGGAAATAAACAGAAAACCATTTATAGCAAGAAGTAATCAATAAACCATTAACTTCAGCAAATAACCTCAACAAAATAAAATACTTCCCTCACTACCCTCTATTCAGTTCTCTTTTCTCTATTTTCGAAATGTTATTGTCTATTTATAACCTAAAACAACAACAACAACAACAACAAACATAAATTTATTACGTTTTACACAAAATAAAGCACAGTTTTAGGCAGCTGTAAGAGCTTTCAATTACATAAACCTATAAAAAAGACGAAATAATATAAAAGGATCCCTTAAACATGTTTTCACCTGTCCTTTTTTCAACGCCCTTTTTGCTGGACAAAAGAACAGGAAACCAACATGCAATTAGAGCTAAAAGTAGAAGCAAAAGGACATAAAAAATGCCTTGTTTATGGTTTTGGCCTTCTTTGATGATAATTGCCACGGTGTAAATGAAGAAATAAATTATTTAAGGTAAACGATTTTTTTATGAAAGGCCCTAAGACAGCGTAGTTATTAAATATTAAGCAACAATATAAACAGAAAAACAAAAAATAATTTGCCTTAAAGTAGGCAACAACATAAACAGATAAAAAAAATACTTTCCTTAAAGTAGGCAACAAAATTTTTATAACTTTTTTTTTTTATCACATATTTAATAGTGTAACAAGGATTTAGAAAATTCGTTTTAAAAAGAATTCGCCACGGCATATCTAATACGATCTGAGGTATTTTGATTTTTGTTAATAATAATAACAACAAAGCTTTTTAAGTTAAATTTTTAAGAAAATAGGATCTCTATTGAGAAGATCTAATGTTCCAATTGAAACATTAGAGAGCTTGAAATCAATATATGACCAATATATGAAAATTCATGAGTTAAGGTATATTCTTATGGGCACAAAAATTCTAAAATTGCTTTATTTCTATTTGTTTGTGCATCGTTTGTCTTCCTAGCAATGCTAACAAACTTAAAGACTACTTTTAGGTCATATAAATACCAAAATGGCGTTCCCTAATGCCCATAAGTTGGCAATATTTTTTTTTTATAGTAAATACTGCTTTATTCGATAACTAATACTTAAATGTTACACCCTTTCGTCGAACTCATACTACGTATATTCCCACTTAAAACTTAACTTGTCTCCTCACCGGTGAAATATTTTACTTCTAAACCACATATCTATTGATTTGAGGTTGACTCCTTTGTTCCTTTAATTCTAGATTACAGAGTTATAATATCGTAACATTTAAAAGAGAATTTAATAGCCTCTTTGACCGATTATTATCAGCCCTCTGCCAACACAGTCCGTGTTTATTCTGTATGTCGTTTCTTCTGAAAATTCGTTTTTCTCATTTGCGATTAAATTTCGTTTGACGTTACTTAAGGCCATAAAATTATGATTACTTTTCTGTATAAAACAAAAAAATTTGTTCTTTTGAAAAACAATTGCCTACTTCAAGCAGAATAATAAAATTCAATAAATTTTATTTAAAGAAATTTGAAAATATTACAAAAAGAATTTTAAATAAACGAGTTAGGCACCAATTTATTATTATTTTTATTTGTGTGTTAAGAATTTTGTTTTACTTGGCTCAACTTCTATGCTTTAAAGGCTATAAGTAGGCAACAATTTTTTTGTAAATTCTCTCTTTAGTTTTTCTGATGGATTCAAATAGTATTTGCGTAGTTTGTTTTCTGAATTTTTCGTTTCTTTCGTTGAATAAATTTTCTACGCTGCCTACATGTAGGCAACAAATTTCCATTACATATTTTTAGGATAGATTTGTAATCATAGCTTTAAGCTAAACTAAAATTAATTAAATAAATTTTTTCTAAGATGTTATTTCAAGTAATTGTTTAAATTTAGGCAACGACAAGGTTTCTCCGAAAGCTGAAATGAGCAGTGCATATTACATCTTCTTTAAGAGAGTGTTCAAGGTGAATTCATTAGGTTTTCTTCTTGAGTTTTGACTGATTATTTATGTAGTATTAGTGGACACCGCATTTGACAGGAAGATGTATAGGGTTCTTCTCAAGCACTTATCGATTTTTTTGTAGTACATTTCAAGCTTCGTCTCCAGAATGTGTAGTTGATTTTGCAATATTAGTTTAGCTGTGCTTACGTATTTTTTGATTCAATTTGTCGATAAAATATTGACTTTTTAACGTGGTTGTGCTGACAAAAGGACGAAGATATCATCTTTACTTTGATGAATGTACGAAGTGGAACTTAGTCTGTTTAGGGCACAACGGGTGTCATAATAGGCAAATATCACCAGGATAGCCTAAGACCACCAATCGATGTTACAGTAACTACACCATTTCTCTCCTCTTTGTTAATGCTATGGACAGTACTACATCAGAGCTGCTTTTTGCTGCAGGTAAGCCCAGATCAGATATTTTTAGGGACACCCTTACTTTCCCAACCGTTTCCTATCGCTGAGTAGTTTAGTGATTTACAAAATCTATGAATAGAAGGAATACCATAAGCCTCATTCCACTAATATGGTCTAAGCATGAAAAATAAATTTATTTGGCAGCATATTCGGTCTCTACCTTCCTTTAGTTTTTGTATTAAAATTGTTTTAATTTTCAATTGGTACCTGTAAGTAGGCAACAAAAAGTAATTTTGTAGCCTGTCACTTTAAGAAATAAATCAATGGTATAAAGGGTTACAAAAGCAGAATTTATGTAATAAATGTTATAAATATAAAAGCAATCTTTTATTGTCTGTCTTATGTGAGGATTTTCCTTCAAATTATTATTTTTTATTTAACAAATTGCCATAATTTCCTTCACTGCCTATAAGTATGCAATCATTTCTTTTCTTTTATATTTTCTTTATAATACAGCTTAATTCTAGAAAAAACAAAACAACCCTGAACTAATGACTGCTATTCTATGTAATATGGATCATCAGATTCAAGGTTTTATTAATTAAGGCTTTAGAATTTTTTTCATGTTTTCTATGGAACACGGCCGAAAAACTTAATGATATATTTGCTAAAGAAAAAAAAGAAAGTTTTTTTTAAAACTTAACCACTTGTGAGGCACACTTTTTTAAGTTTTTGACATGGAAAGAAAATCTTTTATCAAATGTCAAATCATAATTATAGTCATTATGATAATGAGTATTTGGAAAATGAATGAAATGGATACATATACTTGCAAAAGGAATAGCAAACGATTTCTTAAATTAGTAAAAGCACACACAAAACAAACAAAAAACAAGCATAACAACAAAATTAAGATAATGTCACGCAAATGTTGAAGAAAAAAAAAAACAAAAAAAAATTAAAAACAAGACAAAGAAAGCTGTCAACAGAGTGTGATTTTTACAAGGCCATTGGGCCACAACCAAACATTTGCAGGCTTGAAAGAAATCACAAAAAAAAAGACAATTGTGTGACATTCGCATACAAAAAAAGTTTGAACACACACAGCTGAAGACTCCAGCAGTGTAAATGATAATGATGATGATGTGGATCACAGCATATGTTAGGGGTCTTCACTTCTCTTATACTCATATTTGGATTTTCTGTATTTTTTTTTTTTTTGCTTTGTTTGTTTTGCTATCCTTCACATTTGTGCTCACTCTTTATCCTAGAAAACGACCTACTTATGCTTAAAACTTACGCATACACTTACATACTTACAATATACATATACATTTATACATACACATTTACATATACACACACAATTGCTATCTTATGTCATTTTTAAGGAACATAATGATGATGATAATGATGACAGCATTGCCGCCATGTTTGAAAATTGAAAATTTCCTTGAGTCTTCAGCAACTGCGATTATATGAGTTAATGCTGAAGACAGGAATAAAAGCAAGGATACGTACTCTTACAAACACACACATACACAATAATATTTTTTCACAACAGCATAGCATACACACACACACTGAGGCATGGCTCAACGTTTTTCTTTCTCTTTTTTTTTTGGCATTTGCCATGTTTAGAATAACAAAAATTTTCCAATTTTGTTTTTTTGCAACCAATATCACATTACACTTTCTCATACACCCACACACATACATACGCACACAAGTACATACAATATCTTCTTTTAGAAAATGTTCCTTGTGCTGCTGGTTATGTACATACATACAGACGCATGCAGTTGACATTTGTAATGTCAAATGTATATAAAAAAAAAACAACGAACCGAAAGAATACGTTTCCCAAAAAACGTTTCCATATAATTGTGTCAGTGTAGTTGACATTTAAGGTGAAGGAGAAATTTATTATGCGTTCATATGTAAGCCTAACAGAAATTTAATAAGAATTTTCTGCTTTTTTTCTTTCTCTTTTTGTCTCTTTTAACTTAAAAGTAATTTCGTTAATTGTCTATTGTAGGCAGACTTGGCATAAATAAAATGTTCGTTCTTTTTTTTATTTTATTAAAGATCGAAAAAACAAAACAAAAAAGAAATGAACGAATTTAATAAACTTTTTATTTTAACTTGATTAAGTCTAGTCTGACGTCTTATTTTGTATTCTGCATGGATTTGAGTTTAAGCGTCTGCTGAAAGAAATTTGATATATTTTTTTTGAAAACTTTATTAGACTTAATGATGTTATTATACTGTATACGGTTCCCTAGGGTGGTGTTCATGTCACAGGCAGTGTAAATATATTTTTAAAAGGGCTGAGGATTTCGTTAACTTTAAACCAATTTTGTTTTAAAGTCTTTAAAACAAGTTGTTTAAAGTTTTCACAAATCGAAAAAAATTAAGAAAAATTTCAAACAAAAATTTTCGTTGCCTATTTGCAGGCTTATAGTTTAATTTTTTTATTGCCTATTTTTAGGCATATGGTATTTTCTGGAAAAGTTTAAGATACAATTAATAAAAAAAAGGTAAATTAACATTTTAAATTATTTTCCTAATTATTAGAAATAATTTCTAACATATGTCATTTCTAACCCTAAAAGTATGCAGTTCTTATTATAATTATTATTTTGTTTATAGTGTCATTTAAACAAATTATAAAAGGTACAGTAATTAATTAAAAGCGATTTTGCACTTGTTTTAATAGCGTTTAAGTTTTCGCTTAGACCCGCAATTTCTATTTGGCAACATCAAGTGTAGGATGCCTAGTCTACCTGTTCAACGGTGAACTTGTGAAATCTAAAAAGCAATGTGCCTTGTAATGTCTTTGATTGTCTTCCAAAAGAGTGATAGAACAACATTTTACTTTTTCTTTGTTTTTAAAACCGTTAGGGATATACGATAATTTCAGGATTACTGCGCTTATTACATATTTCCTCTCCAAATTTCTTTCTGATTACTTCAAGGCATACGTTAAGAAATTAACCGATCTAATGTGTACTTCATATTTCCTGGATGATTTTGAAGGCGGAAAATCTGCAATTTGGTATTATTGGGGATAGACGAAGATAGCCGCATATAATTATGGAAATTCATATATTTTATCATTACAGTACAGCATTATCCTACATCAGCCAATATCGTCAGTACTCCGTCTTCCCTATTTCGACTACTTATAATGAATATTCGTTCTACTCTCTTGAATCGGGTTATTGATAATGGTAATTCTTAGTCCTGTTTCATTAGCTTCAGTTGAAAGCTCCAGCATTTTGGTAACCATGTGATCGCAGTCGTGTAAGAGCAGGCAGATGTTATCGGCATAATCTAGGTCTATTTCGTTCTCATTCCTCAACATTTTTTCGAGGATCATGCTAACGTTATTTTAAAAATATATTGAGAATGGCGGAAATTATATTGCCTACTTATAGGCGGCAATGAAAATTGTGAAGAATATGTTAAAGAGAATGGAATGAAAAAATGCTATTGCCTGCTTTTAGGCATTTGAGAAAGTTTTGAAATAATACATACGCTGCGATGTGTGAAAGAAAATTAAATATGAAAGCTTAGACGTATGTAAAAAAATTTATGTCTAAAGTATTAAATATTTGTGGAGAAGCTTAATATAATTTATATTTGTAAACGTAATCCATAAAAGCTGCTGCAAACAAAAGATTATTCAGAAAAAGCTTCCCAGATATAGATTAATATCTGGAAGTTGCTTTGATATTTTGTAGAAAATGTGAAACAATAAAATTGATGGAGTCACAGAAAGTATGCTGTAAAAAATTCATATTCAAAGCAATATAATGGGCATTAACAAAAATGATGTACGATGTATGGAGAATCACTAAGAAACTTAGACCTTTTTTCATTTTTTTAAAGAAACCTAAAAAAGCAACCTTAATTGTATAATAGTCCCACATATTAAAAACCATTATGCATAATTTAGATCCATTTTTAAAAAATCAAGCGAAAGAATAAACTTTCGCAGTAACTTTTCATCACATTTCTATTCTGCTGTACTGTTTACTTTCCTCTTCTACTACTTAGAGCATGAACAGTTTAATTTAAATACTTTAAAATCTCTTTAAGTCTCTTTCTTTACCTCGAAGGACTACCGAATACTCTGCCTTTATATATTGTATGTATATATTAAAAATGTAAATTAAAGGTATCTAAACTAAATATAAATGGCGGCAACCTACAAAGTTGAAAAATAAGACAAAAAAGAAGCTGAAAAAAATTATAATTTTACGAGAAAATAAAAAAGTACTGAAAGTAAATAATTTATATAAAGCTCTGATGGTCATTGTTTATATTCAGAGGAGAATAATTCTTATTTCGTTTTTCTTTTTATTTTCCTATGCTTTCCTTCCTTTTCTTTTGTTTTGTTGAGTTTTGTTTTGTTGTATTTTCAAAAGAGAATTTAAATTTTTTAATATTAATGTAATTTGGGTAAAACAATCACAAAAAAAAGTAAATTTGTTGAAAAAACTAAAGTTAAAAAAAGATATAATTCAAGGACTTGTAGAAAGTAATATAGAAGCAAAAGTAAATATTTTAAGCCTTAAAATAGACTACAGAAAATTATTTTTGATGCAAAAAATAAGGCCGTCAGATAGACTACGAAAAAAAGTATGCCTATTAAGCCGCACAAACAGTTATAAAGATTTAATTTAACATTAATAATTATAGCCCATTTTTAGGCGTTTTAATTTATTTTATTTTTTGTTTTTTTACAAGGATCTGCTCTTTTCTTTATGTTTAGAGATTCTAATACTAAAATCAATTTTTTTTTAGATTTTCCAAAAAACTAAAGAGCAAAAAGCCAGAAAGTATATTTGAATTCTACTTTCTGAGATCTTCAAAGTCAGGGATTTTATAATTTGCAAGGATAAGAAAAAAAAAATAGGCAGAATGTATTAACACTGGAACATATTCATCTTAAATGTTCTGTATACAATTTCGGGTACGGAAACATAGATTATTGTTTTCAAAAACTATGCAGACCCAATACAGTAATCAAGAGAGACGTCTGGCAAAAAAACGGGGAAAACGCTTACAGCAACAAGACTGGCATCGGAACAAGACTGGCAAAGAAGTTCAGGATTACAAGAGAGCCCAATCCACATGTGGAAAATGTTTTTAAAATCCTCACAAGATGCCTCTTACCTTGAGAAATCAAAGGCGTTATGTATAGGAAATTTATAACCTTCGCAGTTTTAGGTTTAATTAATAAATAAATCATCTGACGTGAAATCTTGCAAACGAAGCGAAAAAAAATCGATAAATTCTTTTCATTTCTTCTTTGTATTGTTGTTTGCGATTGCAGATTAAAATAAAATGAATAATTACTTAAATGATGCTGTTGACATTCTTTTTTTTTGTTTTATGTTTTTTATTTTGTTTTTATTTTGGCATTTAACAAAGCCGACATTATGAATAATTATAAGAGCCTTAATTTTTAATGGCCTAACATTATAATCCAGGGACCGAAAATAACTGTTATTTTTGAATTTTTGATTAAAAAAAGCAACCACAAGGAAATGTCGGAGAACAAAACCAAGTATACCATTTTGATTGTCTTGGACCAAATTTTTATAAAAGGCGATGCTTTTTAAAAACATGATTTTTATTTTTTAGAAAAAAAATAACAGTTATTTTTTGATTTTTATTTTTTCGAGCAAAATTAACACTTATTTTTGACTTTTATTTTTTCGAGCAGAAATAAAAGTTATTTTTTGACTTTTATTTTTTCGAGCAAAAATAAAAGTTATTTTTTGACTTTTATTTTTTCGAGCAAAAATAACAGTTATTTTTGACTTTTATTTTTTCGAGCAGAAATAAAAGTTATTTTTTAACTTTTATTTTTTCGAGCAGAAATAAAAGTTATTTTTCAACTTTTATTTTTTCGAGCAGAAATAAAAGTTATTTTTGTTTCAATTCATGATGAATTCATAATATTTATTAAAAAATTCTTTAAAAAAATTAAAGTTATTTATGTCAGAAAATTATTAGAATTAAGTTTTGGGTATATTAAACACTAATCTTTGGTTTGAAAAAACCAAAATAACTTTTATTTTTGCTCGAAAAAATAAAAGTTGAAAAATAACTTTTATTTCTGCTCGAAAAAATAAAAGTTGAAAAATAACTTTTATTTCTGCTCGAAAAAATAAAAGTCAAAAATAACTTTTATTTTTGCTCGAAAAAATAAAAGTCAAAAAATAACTTTTATTTCTGCTTTTAAAAATAAAAGTCAAAAATAACTTTTATTACTGCTCTTAAAAATAAAAGTCAAAAATAACTGCTATTTCTACTCGAAAAAATAAAAGTCAAAACATAACTTTTATTTCTGCTCGAAAAAATAAAAGTCAAAAAATAACTTTTATTTCCTGACTTTTACGATAAAAGTTATAACAGTTACGGTCCCTGTTATAATCTAAATGAGGTTTTTTTCTGCTGTTGCTGCTTTATGGCCTTTTTAAATGTCTTCTATATGCTTAAGGATTTTTGGCCATAAATAAATATTTTTCTGCGATTTTTTTTTTGAATTTCTTATAAACTTAAGTATGAATAATTTAAAAATAATTTATTTTAGTCGATTATTAAAGACTTGATTTTAACAAATTGTTGGTGTTGTTTTTTAAATGGTTTTCGTTTAAAAATAATATCATAAGAGAGTTTTAATTACGAGTAAAGAAAGTCTGGGTTGGTAACATTTTTTGTTGTAATTAAGCATCGCTTTTTGTTGCTTTAAATGTTGTGAAATATCAATTAAAAGATGCTCCTCATGGTCACAGAACTGCTGTAAAATGTTTACAAATTTATCTGGAATTCGTGTCCTAAGGCCTCACTAGCTCGTGAGATGTGAGCTTGTCGTAAGTGAAAAAGGACACATACGTACATAAGAAAACCAAACTACAGTCTTACGTCAAACAATGTAATTTTTATACTCGGCATTCCCTTCCTTCTTTACAACAGTTTCAAAAGCTAAATGATTGAGTAGCTAAAGACGTCCAAATAATAGCTAAAGAGTACGCATAATTATTTACGAGAAATACTTCCAGAACTACCTCGGACATAGTACCCGACTTTGAGGACTTACATAGATTTTTTTCTTAGGGAAATTCCACAAACAAAAGTCCACAGCTGTTAAATTAGGCAAATCAAATCACCAAAACGCGAGATTAGTTGACTCAAAAATGTTATCCTCCGAATTTCGGTTATAAATTGTACATTTGGCACCATTGCTACGTGCCGTTACATGTTCTCCAAGTTCAAATTTGTTCAGTATTGCACTGTAGCGTCTGCCAACCAAGACTAGTGTTAACACTTGTCATTTTCGTATTATACACAGTTTTTTGGTACCCCAGAAGCGACAATTGCAAAAGGCTCGTAATGATATTGGTTTTATCATCCTTAGGGTCGAGATTGCGAATGGCTTAAGCAGAGATTGCAGTTGCAAAAGGTACATAATGATATCGGTTAGGAATTTTGCATTACATTTTGTCTGACACATGTTTTATTGCAAACAACTGAAATGCAGTCGTAATTATAGACGTTTATGTACACTTTACTTTGACAGAATGTTGCGCCTTGGTTTATTCCAAAAGGTTTTGTATGCTTTAAGGAAAGTATTTCAAAAATTTATCTTTGCCAAGTTTTTAATGCCTTTGACTCTCTACTTAACCTCAAACTCTTAATAATTGTCAGTATTTTTATTACATCAACTTGTTATTACGTCCAAATAATTTTTAAAATTTCCATTTTTACTGCTTAGATTTTAAGCCTTCTTCAACAACGTCTATTCAAAAAAATTCCTGGAAAATCTTAAAGAAAATCGTTTTGTCAGATCAAGTGCACAGCATATTTAAATGGGAAATTTTAGTCTTATGTTAAGACACTTAACCTTAAGGCGCTCCAAAATAAAAAAGAAATTATTTTGTATGTTGACATTTTCTTTCTTTTTTGTTGTTCTAAGAATTACTTACCCTAGCTCTGTAGTTGGTAACCAAAACAAATATAATATTAGTAACGATGACAATGAGACAATATAACAAGAGTATAATATTCCCCAATTCCCTAGAAAAGTAACAAAATATTTCAAGCCCTTGTTAAGGAATAAATAACACAAAAAAAAAACATTATATGGATTCCATTATAAATGACAACATTAAAAAGAGAAAATATAGAAAAACAAATCGCAAAACAAGAAAAAATTGCTTACAAAAAAGGCCTATTATAACAACAACAACAGCACGACAAAAAGTGGATGACAATCAAAAATATCCCTACAAAGTGGTGCAAAAAAAAATGGAACCAAACAACAAAAGGCCTCAGCAAGAGCATATACACGCATACACACACACACAAAACAGAAAGGAAAACGAAAATTGTAATATCGACACATTTAAATGGAGGATACCTTTGAGTGTGACTAATGTTAAGCAATTTGGCACAAAGACTCCAGAGACTTTAACGATAAAACGCTTTTGTCGTAGACCAGACCAGACTTTACTGAACTACTTACATACCTTTCGAAAAAAAAAAAAAAAAAAAAAAGAAAAAGAAAACACTTAAGCCAAGCACCAGAGCCAGTGTCACCATACCGAATCACAGTCATCAACACACGGAGGCAAACCAAACGAATTGAACTGAACAGAAAATGTGACAATCAGCACCACAGCTCTGTTTGGAACACTCAGCTCTGTGTTGAACCCCAATTCGGCTTTGCAATGTTTGATAGAAACAAATGAATGAAAAGGACAAAATCGTTAATGTTAACAACACACGAATACAATAGCAGCAGCAACAACAACAACAACGGCAACAATAGCAACAATATCAACAGAAAAAAATGGCAACAACATTAGCCAGTCAACATCGGAATTGAGAAACTGAGAATATATATACAATGAAAGAAAGAATGAAAAAAGAACAGAAAAACAATCAATGTTATTTATTAGTAACATAAAGCTTCAGCAGCAACAACACACAACAACAACAACAACAAAAACAATAATGGCAACCACGGTGACAACAGCAACAATAAAAAAATGAAGAAGAAAAATAAAAAGAATTTGCATTCAATTTGCTTATCACCAATTTTGAGAAAAATAAAGAACAAAAGCATTAAAAAAGAAAAGAAACAAAAAAAAATTGAAAAAAAGAAACAAGATACACACTCACCAAGGATACTTAAGGCTGTTATAAGGAGCCTTATCGTAGCGATAAGGTTTAAAAGAATGAATTCTTGATTTGGCAAACGATTTAGTTTTAGTGCAAAACAATTACATGTTTTCGACTGCCAGAGGATTATTATGAGCAGATTTGCTCTCTTCAAAAATAATGGAAATGATTTTGAATGATTTATGGATTTATGATAGCATTGACTTTTAGTTGTGGAGCCTTACATGTAATCATAGTCTACTATTGATATGAGAAATGGAATGCCATGTAACATAGCAAATACCACGAACAGTTCTTAGGTTAACCGCATTGCCTTCTGTCGTTACCTCGATACAACGTCCTTTGTAAAAACTTTAAATAGATAGTTTTGCTAACTAAATCCCATTTTTGAAATAGTAGCACTGTCTCACCTTCCAGTTGTTTATTAATAACTCTGGGACTTTTGAAATCAATTGGTTCCTTAAATGGATTAAGCCTCTTAATTTTTAAAATTAGAAAATTGTGATGAAATTTAAAACCGCTAAAGATCCATGAAATTTTGTTATTATTCCTTCCTGCATGCTCTACTATTGGAGTCAAATTTCCCCCTATTTCTTTACAAGAGCTTAGATTGCTTAAACCCTTTTAGTTTGAAAAGAGTCTTTATCACTTTATGTTTCAACCTTCTTTTCACTCCACAGAAAAATTCTGAACCCATTTGAGGCATGTATGCTCCCTTCCATGAAAGCACTTCTACTTTTTCAATGGCTTGAATTCCCATATAGACTTTGGCCCATCGAAGGGTAATCATTTTTTCTTTATCTAGCTTGAAGTCACCGTAGTCTAGTAGTTAGTGTGTTGGCTTATTATACGTGAGGGCAGGCTTCAAACTAAAGGGCGACATCTCGAAATATGAAAAATTATTTCTTCGGCTAGTTCATCTTCATCATCATCATCATCAGATTTCTGGCAAAAACTCTGAGAGTAAATAAAATTGCCATGAAAAAGTTTCTCAAAAATCTATCATTCTGTCAAACTGTACCTCCTACCACTCATGTATAAAATTAACGCACACAACATACATGATTGGTGTTAGAAGCTAGGTCGTAATCCTCAATTACATACGTTACATACTGGAAAGCAGATGTTACTGTCAGACAGTAATGCTATGGCTCACCTTCTATACCTTCTGTCCAGGGCGAATTGAGCGGTTCTACCAATAGCATAAACTTCTACTGGAGGGATAACCGTGAATAGTCCATATAGTCCTAGGGCAATGACAAATGGAGCTGTCAACAATATATCCATTAGGTCCCTAGATGAAACCTGTGTTTGTTTTAACTTCAATTATACTAACCAAAACCTCTAAAATATTGTAGAATGAACTTAAATCCAACAGAGCCTCTAGCGCAGCTGTGGCAGCATTAGTGCTTCTTTCATATTAACACAATCTAAACTCTGTTGCTTCTCCCTCCCCATTTGGTTTACTTTCAGATTTGTTTTGTCTACCCCGACAATGGTCTCGCTAGATAACTATATTTATTGGTATTATTTGTATAAAAGAGATGAGATGGAGTGTTATAAAGCAATGTCCAGAGAATTTTGTCTGAAATGATCAACATTTACTAACCTTCTTAGTTACGCTACAACCTCGCTATGGGTTAGCGCCTGTTGACGTAATAGTATATAATTTGACAGTGCATTGTCATAGAAAGAAATCAATAAAACACATTATTTTACAATTAATCATACAAAATAACTAATAATTTATTATACAATTTCATTGAATGAAAATTAAGTGTGAAATTAAAATAATTTTTCTTTCTTTTACAGGTAAGCTTCAATAAAATAAACAAATTAAATTGAAAATGACACATTAGCAGGTATTTATTTATTAAAAAAACATGTTTTTGTTGGAAAAAATATTTAATTTGAAGCAGTTTCTTCAATATTTCCAAATAAATAATTCACAGTGAATGCAAAGCTTTTATTCTCTGTCTCTTCAATGTTATTATTTATACGATTGTATTGGGACACACATATACAATATAAGAGACAAAATAGCAACAGCAATAGCAACCAAACGTATCGTTATAAGAAATCATTGACAAAATGTCATTAGTATTAACAACTTTGCTATAAACTCACACACAGGCGCACACATACACACACAGAAGCACACTTATTGATTAAGTAACAAAGAGAGCACAAAGTAAAGTAATTTTTCTCTGTTGTATACAAGAAGGAATGCAAAAAATAAAAAACAAACGAATATAAACGAAGAAAACAAAAACAATAATAAGCAAATGAGTTTCAGCTTTAAACAGTTCCAATAAGTGATATAAACACACACACACACATGGTATGGTAGTGATATATGATAGAATATGTGTATGAGTTTAAGATTAAAATGTCGGGATGAGCAAGAGAAGGAAGGCCCTTATGGGATGTGTTGTTTTTCCGTTTTGTGTTTGTTTTTATCCAAAGCCTCTAACAAATGAGTTGAAAGTTAAAAGCTTTATGTGTTAATGCCTTTAATGATGATGATGATGAGAATGCTGACGACATTGATAGTGATGAAGACCATAATAACAACAACAACGCGTAACAGTAATAATACTGATGATGATGAGGATGACGATGACATTCTTAAAAAAACAAAATATGTTCATATTGGCTGCCTGTACTCATCTTGAATACAAGATGCTCATTAACAATGTACAAGTGTGCGTAAGCGTGTGTGAATATGTATAGTATTTGGTATGCTTTTTATCACTCAGCACTAAATTATAACCAATAAAGCACTTTAATTGGCTTTTTCATTTCTCAATATTTTTTTCATCTCGTTTTCTTTTTTGTATTATTTCTCTCTTGATTTCATATTATTACTCATTTCATTATAATTTTTTTTGCTCTCTTATTATATGGAAACATATACGAGTACGCATATCATAAAGGCATACACTTGTGAGTTTTAAGTCTATAAAAAGAATCTGTTTTTTCTGTTTCTGCCTCTGTTGTTATTGTTTTTCGAGTTGTTAAAGGTAAATTTTATTTTTTCACAGTAAAACAAAAAGAAAAAAAAACAAAAATAAACAGAATTAATTATTGGCCCATCATTAAGGTTAAAAGCATGACTCACTTATATTTTAAATGAAAAAAGATTCTCGTAAATAAATATTTTATTTACTGATGCACAGTGGTATCATGAACTAAAAATTTTAACATTTTGTTTCATTAATCGCTAGTTGAAGGGAAAATTAATAAAATTTTTAAGACCAGTTTCAGTAACATATTTAAATTGATAAATATGACTGACAAATGTCTTACGGATTTATCAAAGATTGCAATGAAATTGATGGACATTAATCGCAGCCATGTGTATATGTTATCTGAAGACTGCTACATATTTTCTAAAAAAATTTTGTAACCAGGTTCATATGCAGTGGGGTGGAAATTTCTTTCTTTCAATGCTTTATTCAAATATAGTTCATCACTTGCTGCCTTTTAGTATTTTAAACAAGCGAATGCGTCCATCATAACGTGACAAATTTGACAAAGAAATTGACAAAGTTTTAAAGACATTTGGAGAGACCGATTTCATTACAAATGTGGTCAGATGTGTGCATTATCGTAATAAAATTCACTCTTTTTTCGGCTTATTTTATTTGAACTTGCAAAATGCAGAGTGGGGGTTAGAACTGCAGTCTATCAATGCCGATTCTGAATTCCAAAAGTGAAAGAGGGCATGCAATTGTATACGGAAAAACTGACTGCCGGGTGAGCATTACATGTTCGACAGTATTTTTGAGAGAATGAAGCGGAAAGAACCCTTATAGTCAATTCAGTAAACTGTACTCGTGAGATAGTCGATATTTTTTGTCACACAGTTATCGATTATTAACTGTATTCATTGTTTATTGCAGAAAAAGTTTGTCGAAAAAGTAATTTCATATTTTTTTGACATCAGGTGACCACCAATATAATACGATTTACCGTCATTCTAAGTTTTTATGTTGCTAAGTCGGGGACCGTGACTACGGGGAGCATTTCACATACAACACTTGTCAAGTTATCTCCGAAATATCGCCTGAAATGTGCAAGAAAGCTCCTAAAAAGGAGCAATTACCTCAAACCATCTCGAGAAGGAGTCATTTAATGGGATGCTCAAGAATACCTCTGACAAATAAAGCAATAGCCATCATTAATATTCGAATTTTTTTTTTATATTTTATATAATTTTTTGAGGCAAGGGGCAACATAACAACCAAATCACTTACCTTCGTTTTAACTAAAAATTTCATACTCCTTTATAACCCAAACTATGACTGTGAGGATAACCAATAGTATTTTCTGAATACATACATACATAAGAAGAAGAAATATTTTTTCATATTTCGTTTTATTCGAGATGTCTGAGTTGGTTTCTGAAGCGTGACCTCACGTTTACATACTAGACTCCATATCGTAAGTATGAGCTAAACTGTGTCCATTGGTTCGAAAAGGAAACTAAGTGCTGCTCTTTGAAATGAGCTGCGAAGCAAGCAGTTGTGCAAGGAATTGTGTGAGCAACCATTCTAATCCCAAGTTCGTTCTGAGTTGGTTAGGATGCAATTTAATATCCTTAGCTACGAATCCGAGTAGTACAGTTTTAAATACTGATGGAAACCAAACATTTTCTGCATTTTTTTAAATTTTAAAAAATAAAAGATTTTAATTTACCTTCAAATAAATTCAGTAAGCCTCCAGATCATTGATTTCTCTAGAAAGGAGGACATCAACAACAAATATTGTTGAAAGATTGAGAAAATGTAGGACTCAGTGAGCACATTCAAAAAATTCTTTTAGAAACGAAGTGTTTCTTTATCATCTTTAAAGAAACAAATGGAAATATAAACAATTTCAATTGAGTTCTCTAAAAACGAATGCATTCACTGCATACTGTGAGAGATTTTAAATTATGGCCACATTAAAAGGTCTTTTTTTCGTTTTGATAAATTAAACCTTCAAACTGAAATTAAAACCGTGCAGCTAACAAATTTAACAGCAATTTAAACACGGGTAGTATTAATAAATCTTAAACAGAAAAATAATTTATTTTAATAAAATTGTAAAGAAAAACAGATCTGAGGGTAATGACACGTAAAGATATAAAAAAAGGTTGTTTTTATTATAAACTGAACGATATTTTTTTTTTTGAGCATTGGAATTTAAAAATGACAACAAGAGTGAAAGAACAAAAAAAAAAGTTTCGTACAACTTTAATGTTGAGCTCTTCCGTAACCGATATTTACAGCACCACATACAATCATAAAAATGTTATAAAACGTTAAAGAAACATAAGAGCATAAGAGCATAATAATAAGTGTTGTTGCATTAACCATAACTGGTACTTCATAAGTGTCTTTATCATCAAAAGACGAAGACGACAAAAAAGAGAAAAAATTAAACAAACCAGGAAGAATAAGAAACAAACTGTAACCTTTTAACTTTTCTCTCTCTCTCTCTTTATACCTCTCTGCAAACGTAGTATAACCGTTAAGACGTTTTATTATTATGATTTTTGGTACTTTTTTTATTGCCATTTTTATGTTGTGGTGTGGTGTGTTCTAAAAATATCCTTTTGTTTTTGACATTTATTTTTATTGCCGTTACATGTTGTATATGGATGGTTGAGTGTAATCAAACATGTAAGCATTTCCTAATGTTTTTATAATTCTCTCTCTTTCTCTCTCCCCTTGACTTTTTTTTGCATTTCAACTCATTCATATTCTCATTTGTATTTGTATTTATAAATAATACAATTTCTAATTCTCCTTTCTTTTTTTTTTTTTTGTTTTTTGTTTTTGTTTAATGCTTCGTGAGCAGAAGCAGAAGAAACAAACAATGAGAGTGAAAAGAAAAAATCAAAAATAAAACCAAATTACATACACACGCATACCTTCAACTTATGAATGCATACTTAAGTCCTGTTTAATGTTTAATACTTGACATTTGCTACAGCAACAATAATGAAGAGTAAGCATAAGTACCACGTATACATATAAGTATATGCATGCGTATGTGTTTCTTACGGCAAATGTCACAACATTACAGTGGGCCACAAAATTATGTGGTAAGAAAATTCTTACAATATTTATCGCATATGTTTATATGAATTAAACATACACACATACATAATTGGTCATTGCAACCCTTCAGTCATGATTACGACCTAGTTTCCACAGCACTAATTTTGTGTGTGTTAATTTTATACATGAGTGACGGACGTCGATTCGAAACGATAGATTTTTGAGAAGCTTTTCATGACAATTTTATTAACTCACAGAGTTTTTCCCAATAAATCTGCTCAGAGGAAGTCGCCGAAGAAATATTTTTTCATATTTCGCTTTGTTCGGGGTGGTGGCCTCACGGCTAAAAAGCCAACAAAGCATTCGTTATAACAGATTTGTATGCTTATTTAGGGTGTTCCTTGATCCTTATTGTTTTCAAAAATCATCTTCAGCGGTAAGACCCTTTTCTGAATAAATGGACAAGAGAATGAATGAGACGCGGATTGTGCCTGTCGATTTTGAGATGATGCCATTCTACATGATATCCATGAGAGTTCAATGCATCCCAGAAAATTCACTGTACGGTGTGGGCTGCCGGCATAATCAGTTCATATTTTTTTGAGAACAATGTTGGCCAGGACATCTCTGTCACCTCGTTGAGCACTATAGGTCGAAGATCTGGATACTAACCATGTATGTTTTCAACAGTACTGCACTATGTGCCACACAAGATACCACATTGAATATTATGCACCAGCGATTTGAGGGCATAGTGATCCCATAGTCGTGGAGGCGATGTAAACTGTCTACCAAGATCGTAGGAATTTACCCCATTAGACTTTTAAAGAAATTAAATAGTCAGCGTAAATTCTTACTACGACGTTTTGATAAATCGCAAATATCAGATGGGAGCCCATAGATATCATCAAAAGACGATCTTCTCTTTTCAAATTTGTATTTCATATCCACTTTTATAGACGAAAGCAGAATTTCTATTGATCATGGAAAAAGTCGTTTGGAAATCATTCAAAAATTAATAAAACCTAAACTTCTAACGTACAGGCTGGTCTCTACAGGCCAATTTTAATGTGTACCCTAAACTGTTGATGTTTTAAGCAAATGAATTCAACGTGCTGTTATCTTTGCACGAAGAATATTCCTATCGTATTGGAGAAAAAGTTCAGATAATGTTCTTTAAGAAATACATCGCGTAAGTGGAATACAACTCTCTATAACTACTTATGCAAATGTATGTATATTTAATCTTGGAATTCACATCACCAGTCATAGGTTGGCATTCAAATTAATTGTTACGTTCGTTTGAATGGATTGTTAGGAGAACGCCTTACCCATGTAGATTCAATTCATGATGCCTTGCAGTAAAGTATCCATCAAGTCAAAATAGTATAGCTTTTCTTTCATGGCCGTGATAGTATGAGCAACGAAGCAGATGTAATTCGCGTAATCTAGGCTGCTCAAACAGCCATAGAGAGTACAATAATTGCCTAAATTGCTATTATGCTGTGTTATATAATGTTAAGTAATACAGGCAATAATACCTGGACCTGTATGATGTGTTTTTCTACAGCAAAGAGGTAAAATCTTTACATACGTTCCATTACGATCTTAGAACTTAGTGCATTCAGAGTGCTTCGCCCAATGGGGTTTTAAGACAATTAAGGAATTTTAAATGAAGGATTTCTAATTTGTCTTAAGATAATTGACATTTTCGATGCGTAATATTACTTATCGTTTTTACTTAGTGCATCACATAGGGATCAGAATTTCATCCATCATACTTCAACTTTACAATACCATAGGGCCACCTTTTTTCAGTAACTTGTGGATAATACCTGATTTTGTGCTATATTCTATTCAGTGAACTTAATGCATTCTCATGAGTGGGTGGTCTTCTATAGAGTAAACAAAATGTATTGAAACTCTGGCAAATAATGCACCATCATTGCTTTACCCTTTCAAGTTGAATATTTGGGCGTGCTGCAATTATTTAACATTAGGAACTGCTCTGATGACACAAAAACATACTCAAGTATTTGTGCATTGTTTTTCTTATATTCTCTCTCTCTCCCTTCTCTGATCCTTTAATTGTAACATTATACACCCTTGTTTTTCTTCTCACAGCTATTCCTTTCTAATTATAAATGTTTATTTGTTTTACTCTCATATTATTTTTTTTTATTTCTTTTTCGTTCCTCTTCATACGTGTAAATAAGTAAATAAACTAGAAACAGCATAAGCATGTGTACTTATTTGGAAGTTAGAGAGAGAGAGAGAGAATGTTTATGTAACAGTTTGTTAATGCAGGTTTTTTTAACACAAGAACTCTTTCTCTAATGTTTTTGTTTTACTACACACATACCTACACATACATCATATGTATTCTAAGGGTGTATTGTTAATTAAATTTATATTTTAAAACATTTCAAGGCGAAAACAACAAAAATACCAACGACACACAGGATTGCTTAAATGTTTAGCTAATTCAGTTTTGTTGGTAGAAATTTATTAAATGTATTTGTATACGGTATACGTGATGGTTAGTCTGTTTTTCTTTTTTGTTTTCATAAAATTTCAGTCTCTAAATGAATAACGAAAAGACCGTTTATTTCTCCATTCGAAAGGAATAGTTTTTAATTTTAACTTCTAGAACAAATTTTTTTGTGTGATAACTGGGTCAACGAATAAATTGAAAAGAAATAAGCACAATAACACCAACAGCAAGGCGAAAAACAATTGCGTAATGCAATAACCAGAAAAGAAATGAAAAAATAAAAACACTTTACAGCTCTAAATGAAAATGAAATATTTAACACCGTTTAAAACAAGAGAACAATTTAACACTCTTCTGAATATACATATATAAGGCAAGTAATATGAGGCATATTATTCAGTTGAGCCTGATTCTTCAATTTTTTTTTTTTATAAAATAACGGCATATAAGTATATACACAAAAAAACCTAATAAAATTTTAAATATTATCAGAAATTTCGTTTGCTTTTTGTTGAAAAGGGAATGTTCACCTTTTAAAAACGCTTAAGATATGAGCTCGTAGATTGCAAATATGATAAAAATAAATTTGTGTTTAAATTTAATTAAAATTCTTTATTTTTCGCACAATTCTGTATGCCACAGTACACAACAATAATTCGACAGATCTTTGTAACGGAGATCTTCAACCCACGATTACTCTCCTCAAACGCACCGCGTCTTCACACACAATTGACTGAACTTCACTATCTCACACGCCTGTTTGCCTTGCCTTTTATATGGTATAGTAAACAGTCTGATGAATGTTCTTGAAGGCGAATGTTCATGACTTCGCCTTCTCGAAATCTCTATAAATGTAAACATCGTTGTTTTCATTCATTAGTGTTGTTTGTGTATCTTGTTAACATTATATTTTTGTTTACCCTTTTACCACTTTTTATGCTGGTGTTTGTTGTTATATCGAGCAGTACGATAATTTGTAAACAGGTTTGTTTACTGCATATTACCTACCTATGTCGACTATAAAGGCACTAGTAGAGCAAGTTCTACGGAAACCTTTTTTCCATTATTTAACCATTCTTTCTATGACTTAAAAGTATGGAAAACGCATTGCTGTTGCCACTTCAAAGAAATTAGCTTCAACCTTTTCAGAATAATTGGAGGTAATGAGTTGTCCGCTTTACTGCAAACAACAACGATTTGGAAATTATTATCATAACTTGTTGTAGACAATTGTGCGTCATGTTTTTTAAAATTTTTTTTTTAAAACATGGTAGGATATCTGGCACTATTTATATACTGTTGCATAATTTAAGGGGTTTTAATATTGATTAAGCTTTTACTAATATTTAATTCGTTTCTTGAAATTTTAAACATTTTAGGGCAAGTGCAATCCTTTTCTTGTTTGCTTTACATCTGCCCCATTAAGAAGAACACCAAAGTAATTTGCCCCCTGCAATTTCTTAATTAATCCCGGAAACTATGCTTTACATAAAACCAAAAAGAACAAAGTATGAGAACCAAGTCTTAGTTTTAATTTGAAGCGATTACACTTAGCACATCTCTTAAATACTATTTTTCTTTCCTTTTCTTAATATTTAGAATTACAAATTTCTTAAGTTGAAACATCTTCTTGACCCACATTGAATATTTTTGGATGTTTTTCTGTTAAACGAAATGAATTCATATTTTTTTTTTCATATTCAACTGTAAGGAGAGAAGTAGAAAAAAATATAAAAAACACAGACAAAATTAAAGCAAACAGAAAGAGAGAAAAAACTCCTAATCTTGCTAAGCATGTAAATTTTTGCTTAAGAAAAAATAAACGAAAAATATTTGCATATTTCTAGGAGCCAAAGAGTTCGATTTTATGTTGTGAGTCAAAAAGGAGCAAAAAAGAGAGGTACAGTGGTTTCCTAAGCCAAAAAATTTTAATCATAAAAATTCCGTTTATTTTTTCGCTGCTTTCTCTTTGCGCCGGTGGGTCGTTGTACGCATTCGTTTCTTCGTGTTCTATTTTTCTTAATTTTTTTTTCAATTTGTTTTTATGAAATATTTTTTAGGTTTCAGTGGCAGGAAAGTTTGGCTTGTGGAACCACTAGAAAAAAGAGAATAAAAAACATCTCGTAAAAGGAAGTTGTATAAATAAAAGAACAAAAGAAGCTGTAGCAAAAAAAGACGAATAGAATAAATGTAACAAGGAAGCCAGGAAACGTATAACAAACAGAGGGATCCACGCAGTCATTTTGGCGTTTTTAGCTTTAAACGTGGAGAAAGCAGATGATATGGCAGTAGGTATAGAGACACACCCAAAGAGCCAAATAGAAAATTGTATTTGGCAAACATTGAAGTGCTCAAGCGTAAGGGCAATCACAATCACAAGCTGATTTCTATAGACACACACAAAGTACACACATATACACAAATTGCTTTTACTTACCTCATCTTCTCTACTTTCCTATATGTATGTAGGTACAGTGTTTTCAGAATTTAAATTCACTGAAAAAAAATTTTTTTTCCCGAAATTTAAATATTTCCACCTTAAACGGAAAATTTAATAAAAATGAAATTTTACGCTACTTTTGTCGTATGCGTTTCAAACGAAACTTTTCATAGTCATTTTTAACAAATGAATAAATTTTATATCCTGTTTATGCAAAAGACCCAAAGTCGTCTGTCTTTTCCCTCCTTAGCGTAAAGCACTTAAAGTATGGAATGGCTTGAATTGAGTGTAAGTTACATAAAGGGGTGGCAGTGGTAAAGAGTTATGAGACCTTATAAGTATGTGTGTGTGTCGGTTTAAAGGTCTTTGGGGAAATGTTTAACTGCCATAATTGCATGACAAATGGTTGTATTATGTTAAATTGTATACAATAAAAACCAATATTGCCATAAGTTCAGCTAAATTAAGTCTACCCCTCCACCCTCCCATTTCCTAAGCAATACACCGAATGTTTTGTTTTGGTTTGAGTATCATAGTTTCCTGTTCATGTTAAAGACCATGAATTTGAAAATATACTCACATTAAAGTTTTCTTAAAGCAAACTAATGAAATTCTTTAAATGTTACATACTTTTATAGTCTACTGTGATTAAACTAAATATGTGGTGTTTTGATTGATAACATTCAGCCATTATTATCCGATCCGTATTGGACTGCTGAGTTTTCAAATTATAATCTCAAGTTATAGCATTTGAGTTATATGATATCGATGTATCGACATTTTGCAGTAAAGCCCTTTCAATTGCTGGCAGTCATCAAACATATATGGTGCCTAAAATTTTC
Organism: Sarcophaga rosellei; assembly: GCA_930367235.1. Taxonomy (NCBI): domain Eukaryota; kingdom Metazoa; phylum Arthropoda; class Insecta; order Diptera; family Sarcophagidae; genus Sarcophaga; species Sarcophaga rosellei. Next base: position 82,706,032 of record OV884018.1, read on the forward strand.
ATGATGAAATACAACACCTTTTCTCTTGATGAATTCTAATTAAAATGGTGGCTTTAATCTCGTTAACTGTTGACAGCGGAACAACGTTTGACCAAGTTATTATTGCGTTTCAATTGCTGACAATCCCCAATACAAAGCACTACGTTCATTGTCACTGTCAATCAAACTTTACCTTCCTTTCTACTTTTTCGCCCATTATTGTCGCAAAGGTTTCATTTTTCATCGTATGTAATTTTTCGCTTCAGAAATAATTAAATTTCATTATTTTCTAACACTGCATCGCAAACGAAAATTCAATTACTTCCGATCCATTAGGCATAAATCGCCTTTGTGTATCTAGGTTTTTTCAGAGGGTCAATTGGTCCAATAACCGCCCTGCTTAAGTGCTAAACTTCCACAATTTTTTATCGCGATCTCACCGATTAATCAAAATCTGTTCGTTCTAGGGTATTAGCAGGGTATAGAGGTTTAAGTCCTCGTCTTCAAAAGTGAGCAATCCAAATCGGAGCCATCAACTCCTATAAGCTCTCCTGAAACCTGAGAGATTACAACATCAAACACTATAAGAAGATCTGACAATCTTACATCACCCAGAAAACGTCATCAAAGTTTTCTTGATAGATCGTCAAGTCGTGCAACTGTAATCTTCTTAGAACAGCTGGACCTTAGATTGTCGCTTGCACTATCTTAGTACTATTCAGGGCAAATATAGGCTGCTGCTGTGTGAATTCTCGGTATAAGAGTATGTTGAATGGAGATGAGTGTACATATACAACACTTCAGTCAGGATTACGATCTAGCTTCTCTCATCACTTATGTTATGTGAGTTAATTTTATACATGAGTGGCAGGACCTACAGTTTAAAGTATACTCCGAACGACAAATTTTTGAGAAACTTTTCATAGCAATTTTTGTGAGTAAATAACATAGTTTTTGCCTGATATCCGCCTAAAATGCCGAAGAAATATTTGTTTTATTTTGTTTTGTTGTAGGTGTTTGACCTAGATTTTTACCAACTTTAATATGGTCATTGTATGCCTAGAGAGTGTGTACACCATATCGAAAATTGTCTAAGAATGTCTGGCAATGAATCTATAGTGAAGATAGAGGGGCATTTGACAGAAATTTTGCATGAATTCATAAGTTTAATTAGCTGCGAAGAAACAAATGACCTTACGATGATATTCACATGATCTTGACGCACTTACATCGCGGAGAGAGAATAGTGAACCGTATACGTATATAAAATAGTGAACCGTATGCACTTAAAAAAAATATAATTATGGCGAAGAGAAGAACACCACGTTACGTTACTCTTTTAAAAACTTTTAGAATATGAGTTCGTTGATTGCAAACAAAATAAAAATAAATTGTTGGTTAGTTTCAATTAAATTCTTTATTATCCGAACAATTTTTGTGTGCCACTGTTTACAACTTGATGTATCCAACAATAATTTGCTTTGTTCGTTATTTCTCTTTCCACTATTGCGCAGATTTACTAACATCGCAGATCTTTACAACGGAGATCTTCAAACCACGATTGTTCTTCACAATAGACACATCTTCACATAAGACTGACTGAATTCTTACTACTCGTAGCCTGTTTTGTCTTGCCTTTTTATATGCCCACGTAAACAGTCTAATGAATGTTCTTGAAGTCGAATGTTCGTGGCTTCGCCTTCTCGAGATCTCTATCGTTGTTTCGTTGTTTTTTGTGTATTTTTTTTATGTTGTTTGTTGTTGCCTTCTTGCTTACTTGTCTTCCTTCGCTTTCATGCAGCTGTTATTGGTTTTTGTTTGTGTAGCTTTTGTTTATCATTTTAATGTTAAACGATGTTACACCATTTCCATTTTCGTAACAATATATTCTAAGTTACTGTCCAGTATTTGGCAACCTAAGATGCTTGGGCACTCAGTTTTTATTGACAGGACGAGTCTAGCCAAAAGTGATAAAACTTCATAAAACTATCATAACGGCAGGACTTATAAATGGAGGGCTGAATAGGTCCTATCGGCCTTATGACATTCATAGGACCCAAGTATGTTGTGCTTGTTAAGTCCACTGGCAATTGAACATAACATAACTTACCCTATCACTCACAATTGGTTTAAGCTCATCTCAATTTGTATACATATCGCTCTTAAAATTCTATGTTATGCTTTTTACTACGCCCTTTTGTTTAGATCTAAAACGTATTGCACTTTTGAGGGTTAATTGTATTTTTGATACGAATTCATTTAATTGTAGTATACTTTAGTGTTTTAAAAAATTATATTTTTAATATAAAATGCCTCTGTTTAAATATTAAATTTCTACTGCCTGCTTGGCACATCCCAACTTGACTCAAGCTTCGCTAATAACTATGTACCTCTCTTTATATCATATTTTGTAATTATTTCGTCAACGTTTCACATAAATTTTTCAGGATTAATTTTCATGCTCTATAATTAAAAGCAATTTGTAGCGCCCAATAATTATACGAGACTAGCTAAAGAAGCAAAAAAAAAAAAAATATTAAAAAATTGCAAAATAATCCAGGCAAAGTGGAAAGCAAAAATAGCCACCATAAGCTACAATACAAAAAACAAAAAACTCACCACTTTTTCTAATAGCAAAGTGAAGAAAGAAAAAAAAATGGCATTGCTAATGGCAACTTATAGATTAAATTGCAAAACTAAACGATTAAAAAATATTGCAAAGGATTTTGACTAACAGGCCAGCCGCAATACAAGGCCCAGGCGGTTGCTGTGAAACGCATTGGATACGTTTGTTTTCATAGAAAGGGTAGCGGTGATGATTATGGTGATGATGGTGGTGGTGGTAGCGGTATTGGTGGTGGTGGTTTCTTTTTGGTCCCCTTTTCCAATTAGATTCTATAGAATGATTTTTACTAAAAAAGATCATAAGATAAATAATCATATTGCAAAAGGAAAGGAAAATCCATATTTTTCAAAGGGAAACACGAAAATAATGAATGAACTCTTGTGAATGCCCTTAACCAGTGTGTTCTTTTTTGCTCTTTCTTACACGTCTTTGATTTCATTCATTACTGATTGGGCTTTTCGTTACGTTACATACTTTTTTTCAAATTCGTTTCATTTTGAAAACATTACAACAAAATATGAAAAATCAAATCAAAAGAAATTTAAAAAAAAAGAAAAAAACTGCATGTTTTGTCATGAACAAACAGATTTGGTGACAAGCAGCTGGATGTTGCTGCCTCCCCAAACCAGCACAATGTAGTAATCAAAAGGGTGTTTTTCTTTGTTTTGTAGCCTTTTTTGTAACTGTTACAACAAATACAACAAATAGAATTTATTATTGTTATTGTATTTAGTTATTCGAAATGTTCACGTGCTGCGTTCAATGTTGTTAAGAAACCTGCAATATTTTCTTTTGCAACACGCTGTGCTATGAAAATTGATTTTTTATTAAATAAATAGAAACGTTTGTATGCCAGTCCATACTACATCTTTCAATTTATTCAGTTTTTCTTTTTCTTTTTTTTTCAATTCCTAATATTGGAAATATTTCATTGCTTTTGTTCCTTCTTAAGCTATTATTAGCTGAGCCAGTTTAATTGTTGGGATTTTAAAGTTATTGGCTGCATGATTTGCAGGCGTTCTTCAGTTACAATTCAATTTTTGGGACTTATGGTCTAATACGCTTAGAGAGTGTATAAAAAAATTTTGAAATAAATTGAATTGTGATTACTTTTTAATAGGGTTGCTAAAGAAAATACGATTTTTAAAAAGGGGGAATTCAAAAATTTAGAATACAATTAAGTGTACGCTTAAAGCGACATCATAGAGTTAATTATATACAATTTTGAAAATGTATGAGGGTTCATATTAATGGGGAGAGTTAAGTTAATATGAAATACCAAAATAATAATCTTCAAGTTTTCCGATAACACAAAATGCTTTCTCGTGTGAATCATCTAAAAACTATTACTTTCCATCTTTGTGCATCTTCAGTTTTATTAAAATTTCTATACATATATGTATATTAACACTCTATACTCAATGCCCAAACTGTATAACACATTGTTGATAAAACTACTATACGTTTAAAAGTTTAGTTTTAAAAGATAATTTTTTAGTATTTTAGTTAATTTTTAAATGATAATTTTCGATTGTATTGACAAAGTAAGAATAGAAGCTTTACAGTATTTTCGACAAAAATTTGAACGTTTGTTGAAAGAAGTGCTCACCTACGACCTTCATAATACATGAATATTGCGCCAAAAGGACTGCTTCTTTTGTTTTTAGGGGACAAAAATGGACCATAAAGGTTCAAATGTGACATGTTAAATTTCTCAAATTGTTTTATAAAAAAAAGTCGCTGTCCCTAGTTGGTAGTGTATCGGTTTTAATGACGTGAGGTCCTAGTGTATACATCTCGATAAAACAGTATAAAAAACAAATATTTTTACAGCAAAAACTGTTTGGCAAAAACTCTGTGAGTAAATAAAATTGTCATGAAATGTTTTTTAACTGTTTAACGACTTTAAACCGTAGGCCACGCTTTTCAGGGGGGACACAGACACAATATGGATGGTGTGAAGAGATAAGTATTAATCGTAACAAATGGGTTATAGAGACCAATTAATTACGTAAGTAAGCTTGATAGAAAAAATCTTCACAAACCACCTTCAAAACCGATTGGTGAAAAGATTTTTTATTAAGATTTCAAAAATTTCCTCCTCATAAATCCCGACAGAATATTTCAACAGCGAATAACATAAGAACCTCAAACAGTGGCACTTTTGAAAAAGAGAAAAACGCAATAAACTAGACTCCTGACTAGTTCAACCAATTTTAGTTGAACAGTCGCTTGCTTATAGGGAAAAATTTTGATAGTGAATATATAAGTCAAGCTAAAGAAATAGTGGGTAGATGGAGGAGATGCTTTGTGACCGCTTATACATACATAATTGGCCATTACAACCCTTCAGTCAGGATTACGGCCTAGCTTCTCACACCACTCAAGTCGTGTGCCTTAATTTTGTACTTGAGTGGCGGGACCTACAGTTTAACGTCGACTCCGAACGACAGATTTTGAGAAACTTTTTCATGGCAGGTTTATTTACTCTCAGAGTTTTTGCCAGAAATCTGCTAAGAGGTAGTCGCCGATAAAATATTTTTTTTTCATATTTCTTTTTGATGTCTGGCCTGGGGTTCGAACCTGGGCTTTTACGACTAACACTAATAAGCGAACACACTACCTACTACACTACCGCTTATATGTACTTAAAAAAAAGGAAAAGAATATACAAAACCAAGCCATAGTCGTGAATTCCTAAATTTGCAGTTAAGAAGTCCATATACGAGGATCACGATTTATTTTTAGCTCGACTCCATTCTGTTGCATTTGCAAGAAACAATTAAAAATTTTTACGAGAATAATGATGGCGTTCAAGAGTGGTAACTAATCTTCTAGTTTTTGGGTGGAGTCTACTGCTCTCATACATTTTCAGTATGCTATGGCAATCCGAATGAATGGTTATGAATGTTTTTCTTGGGTTTGACAAGAACCTTTTTGGAGTATTGGGTGCACTCCAGCACTTCAAATTTTTTGCAACACCTGATATGTTTTTGTCTATTCAGTGTAAGCCTCGTTGTGGACTCGATATACTTCTGTTACACTTTTTTCAAATTTGAAACCATTTTTTAAGGTTTCCGCAAAAGATGGCACAAAATTCTTTAAATGGGACGTAAACATACATACCTGGTCATTACAATGTGTCAGTGAGGATAACGAGTTAGTTTCTCACACGGCTTATGTTGTGTGTGATAATTTTATACATGAGTGACGGGACCTGTACTTTAAAGTCGGCTCCGAACGACAGGTATTTGAGTGAGTTATTCATGGTCAATTTATTTACTTCCAGATTTTTGCCAGAAATCTGTTGAGAGTAAGTCGCCAAAGAAATATTTGTTCAAATTTCGTTTTGTTGGAGATGTCTGAGCTGGGCTTTGAACTGTGGACGCACGTCTAATAAGCCAGCACACTATTCACTGGACTACAGCGACAAGGAGGCAAAACCCTTTTATTTCAAAAACTAATTGAGAGTAAATAATAACAGATGAATACATTGAAAAATGCCACAACCAATTTGCTATCTATTGCGGATACTTCACGGTTAAGTTATACATCTACGACATACATTACCGCATTCCTTTAGGGATTACAGATTTTTTAAAAGTCGTGAGCCTTCTATCGTACTACACAACTGTCGCAAATAACCACGTGTTGCTAAAAGTTTTGGCTTTTGGTTGTTGAACTTTTGATAATTTTTAATAAATTTTGTTTAAATTTACTTTTTAATTAAATTAGAATTTTGTAATAATATTTTAATTAAAATTTACATTTTTTTCTAATCGATTAGAATAATTAAATTTTAATTGCTGTTTTCCTTTAGATCTTCTCTAGCAGAAGCTTAAAAATTGTATTCAGAGAATAAATTTTTGTATGAAAATCGAATCAATTTAGCATTTCTTGTATCTTATCTTCAAGTTGAATAAATGCTTGTGTAAAAACTAATTACCCCGAAAGCAAAAACTGCTGACCCTAATTATTGCTTTTATTTGTATGTAAACGTAAACGTTTTTAAATTTAACAATTACCAACACATTGTGTACGATTTTGTTTGTGTTGTCTTAAACGTAACTGTTGTTGAATTTAAAATCAATTCTTCTATACATTCGTATATACACACATACTTACATAGAGAGAGAGAGAGAGTAAGGACAATAGCTGTTTTTGTTGTTTATGTAAATGAGAATTTTATCAAAATTTATCTACGCAACGTACAAAAGGACCTTTTTTGATCGGTAGCCATTGCCATCAAGCATTGAAGAAAACAGGAAAGGTATGTTGTGTTTGAGCTTATGTTTGTACAGCGGGTAAATATTAATTAGAATTGTGTTTTCTTAGAAAACCTATGGATGCCTTATAAGCTAAACAAATGATAGTTACATACATACATACATAATTGGCCATTACAACCCTTCGTCAGGTTTACGGCCTAGCTTCTCAACACCACTCATGTTGTGTGCGTTAATTTTATACATGAGTGGCGGGACCTACAGTTTAAAGTCGACTCCGAACGACATATTTTTTGAGAAGCTTTTTCATGGCAATTTTTACTCTCAGAGTTTTTGCCAGAAATCTGCTGAGAGGAAGTCGCCGAAGAAATATTTTTTGTATTTTGTTTTTGATGTCTGGCCTGGGATTCGAACTCGGGCCTTTCGTCTAATAAGCCAACACACTACCTACTAGACCACGGCGACTTCACAGACGATAGTTAGCTGCGGTTTAATTGCTCATTTTTTGTACTATTTTTTAGATACCAAAACATTATTATTCCTGTCGTGAAGAACTGCCAGCCTACTGCGACCATACGATTTATTGTACTCCCTTTAAATTTTATAGGGTAACCCTATAAAATCTTTTCCAAATCTACTGCCCTGACAAATTTTACAAATTCTTACAATTACCTACCTACCACTTAATATGCACGCAGGTGTTTTTTTCCTGCAATATTTGGGCCTTAATAATGGCCGTAAGTTGCCGTAGTCTTGTAAGTAGTGTGTCGGCTTATTAGACGTTAGGCCAGGGTTCAAACCTCAGGTTCGGCGGCTTCCTCTCAACAGATTTCTGACAAAAACTCTGAGAGTAAATAAAATTGTCCTGAAAAAGTTTCTCAAAAAATCTATCATTCGGAGTCAACATACATAGGTCCCGCCACTCACGTATAGAATTAACAGACACAAAATGTGAGAAGCTAGGTTGTAATCCTGACTAAAGGTTTGTATTGCTCAATTATGTGTGTATGTGCGGAATAATGGCTCACAGTTTCCAAGCATAACCCTGAGTCTACAGAGTCCTGTCAAAATACCGTTTACCAGCCTCATGTAATTCCAGTATAGTCTCATGCATGCCTCAGACCTCCTCTTATTGTAGTTTCACAACAAAAGCTTCGATTGCCTCAAACCCACTAGGTTTGAGAAGAGTTTTTTGTCTTTCTTTATCTTCCCTTTCGTTAAGCATGCTTATACAAACACAGAAGAAATCTTGTTTTATCAACGAAATGAAAGATTAACTCCTCACAAGACCGTCGACTTGCTTGTTGCTGAGAATTCTCACATAATCTGGGACCCAGCGGAGTCGATATACACATAACCCATTCGACTTCTACAGACAGTCCCATACTATGTTCAATTGAAAGTCATTGGAACCGAGAAATTGAAGAACGATCTGACTGCCAGATAGTACTGCTATATCCTCCCATGCTATGAATTGAGCACATCTCTCCATGACTAGACTTTCGTTTAAAGAACACTCGCAAGTTTCTCTATTGACTGAGGATATATTATTCTGGAAGTAGAAACTCATGGTCCTGTACAAGGATCTGTTCTTGTCCCATCTGTGTACTACGAAGTAGTTCTTCTTTTAAAAGAATACACAGCTTCCAGGTTAGCCCATTCATTTTTGTCACTAAGTCTTGTTGCAAAGCATTTTTATAGACTCATAGAGTCTATTGTATCTGCCCAGCCGACAGTTAAGGAGAAAGCTGTCTGCCGATTGATTTCTTAAGTCCAGAGATCGCCTAGTGAATTTAATGTAAGACTTGCCTCCCACCAACTTAACCACAGACCCCAAAGCTTTTGTTATCACTATCATATGCAGCGGACTTGAATCCAACATAAGCTGTAAGCTTGCATAAAGAATTGTATTGGCCTAGCCCATCATAAGATGGCCTTATAATTTCTTGGAAGACAAGCTCAGCATTTTAGTAATACAAAGATTATAGTTTACAAACATGTAAATTGATTAACATACCTCATAACCTCAGTGGTAAATATATGGGTGCCTATCTTATGATCTCAAATTAAGCTGATTTGCAGACTTGCCGTGCATATGTTCCTTCTGACATAGTGTTACCCAAAGTCGGTTTATACCCTTTGCGATATTGTTTTTGTTTTAAAAATAATTTGTTTTTGTTTTCAATACCTTGTTGTTGTTGTTACCTAAAAGTAAAGCAGCTTATTAAAAATCTTTAAACGTGTTGTTTAAATAATTCGAAAAACCAAGGACTTGTTGTCTTTAGAAAGTATTAGAGAAGAAGAAGATGAAACAAAAAAACAAAAAATAATAAACAAAAAACAAAAAAAAAAGAGAAAAATGGGAAAATAAACAACTAGACAAAAAGAAACAGGATATAAAACAAGAAACAGTTACACCAATACACCTATAAGTATGCCACGCTATGGCCAAATATGACATGAGAGAGAGTAAGTGGGCGGTTCGGTTATGTGCGGATGTGTGCTTCTTGTTTACTTGGGTGAAATAACAAAAACTTTATCTAACAATTATGCACACGTTAACACAACTACCAAGACTACCATTAAAATTGAAATAAACGTAACCACCCTCGTAAATAGAATTTAAATCTCAACAGACAGACCATCCTTTTTTTTTTCTTCCTAAAGATGTTCCTTCTAACGCACACACTAAGCTGCTCTTTGTTTTCATAAAATCATCAGAAGAGTTTGAGGTTTTTTGATGGCAACCAAGACCAAAAAAAAAGCAAGGAAAACGCGGTAATTGGGCTGATGTATGTACGTTACACTGGGTAACGAGTCTTTAAATATCCCAACCACAGTGAAAACCCCAAACCCAAAAAATAGGATGGCAATAGGAAATTCTGTATGTAAAATACTTGAAAGCTTTTAATTTATGCGTCCACTTTGAAATGCCATTATCAGTGTTAAGCCACAAAATACGCTCAAAAAATAACATTCTGTTCGATATTTGCCTCCGCAACAAACAAATGTTAAGGGAAACAATGTGTGCACACATTCAAACATGTTTGTAAACTGATTGGTAGTATTGGCCAAAAATACATTGTTTAAGCGCACTGTACAGTGTACACTACAATTGTATGTGCCTCGCAATTGCCTTTCAGTTTTCCTTTCCTTTGTTTTTCTTCGTATATTTGAATGTATGAGTGAATGTGTTTGTTTTTGTTGTATTAGTAGCTATTGTTGTTGTTTTTATAAGGGAATTTCAAAAATTTATGCAACAAATATTAAAAACAGAAATAACAACACAACGGCAAACAAAAAATATTTCTTGTTTCTCTTGGTAAATAAGCAAATATAAACGCTAACAATACTCTGGGGCATATATTGTACAATTTTTTATTTTTTTTATTTTTGTATTTATTTCGTTGTTATAGCTGAAGTCTCTATTGTTGCTTGTTTTTTTTCGACAATCGACAAATTAAATTTTTTCTTTATTTTGTTAAAAAAATTGTGTTTTTTTATAATTTTTTTCTTGTTTTTTGCTTATACATTATTGGTCAGATTTTGATTGGGTTTGTTCCTCTTTTAAAAGAAGGAATTGAATGTGGTTTCGAAATTCAAGTTAACCCATTATGGGGGCTATAAATTTTATTTGATTTTTAAACAAATTTTGTTCGTAGGTATTCTATATATCACGAGTACTGTATTTCGGTATTTCGTGAGAAAAAGTTGCTGCAATATTTAGAAGCATGCAAGTGGTGTTAGCAACGAATTCAAGCAGGATCAAAAATAAATTAGCAAAGGTACTAGGTAGTCGCAATAGGCAATTAAGTAACAGAGACCTCTCTCGTACGACAAAACTAATGCTCTACAAGATGCTCATCCTCCCCGTGCTTCTTTATTGCGCAGAAGCGTGGACCTTATTAAGCACTGATGCAACAGCCTTGAGAGTATTCGAGAGAAAATTCCTACGTAGGATCTCCGGTCCAATGCGAGTTGGCAGTGATTCCCGCATCTGATGCAACAGTGAGCTGGCTCGGCCATATCGTTCGATGCTCCAGCGAGAGGAAGGATCTGTGGAAGTCGACGAAAAGGACGACCTCGTTTGCGTTGGAAGGACCAAATCGAGGAAGACCTGTCGTTGATTAGTGTGACCAACTGCAACACAGTAAACAACAAGTAAACAACTTTTTATTCGCAATTTGTGGAGTTCAAGCTAATAAAACTGTTCGTCTCTAGCAGCAAACCAATTAATCAACCAATTTTTCCCGTAAGAATTAAAGTACTGATCAGTCAAAGCGTGAATACAGCGGGTGGAAAGCAGCTCCAACCTTGATTGTTGTAATGTTGCAAAATTACTTTGACGTGTATTGAGACCCATTCAGGTAGTTTTTCGATCAATATATATATAATTATTCATTACAAGAGATTTTGCCAGAAACGAGAGAAAGTCGCCGAAGAAATAATTTTCAAATTTCGTTTTGGTCTCTGACCTGAGGTTTGAACCGTGGCCTCAAGTCTGAAACACCATCTACTAGACTACGGCGACTTTTTCGCTCGATACATGTTTCGCTCAATACTTTGTTATCGCGCTCTATTAATGATTTCTGATCCCACTAGACACGTAGCATTATCTTCCTGCCGAAGCGATGTGGTGTTCCAGTCAAAATTGATAGTTGTCTCGGATTAACCCATGATTTCTTTCGTTTAGAATTCTGAAAATAAATCTAGTTTTCATTGCAAGCAATAATTCTATGACACATTGATTTGCTATCTTGTCTTTGAAACAAAACTTCACAAGTACTTCTTCGGTTCAACATCTGTCTTTCAATTCAATTCATGTGGCCAGATTTTTGGATCTTTCCCACGCTTTTAAATGGACAGAAATTGTTTGTTGTGTCTTCCATTTGTTTGCAATTCGATGTCTTCAAACTTTTTTGGTGGTCTTCCACGTTTTCCATTTCTCACACCAAAATCCTTATCTCTAAGCCGTCGAAATCATCTTTTACGCTCTGTTTCTGATAAAGCATGATCACCACGGACACGCTTTCAATCTCTCAGGGTTTTTGCCTGAAATTTGTTGAGAGGATATTGTTTCATATATCGTTTTGTTGGGGATGTCTTGAGCTGGGTCTGGATCCGTAGCTTCACGTCTAATAAGTCAACAACCTGCCTACTAGACTATGGCGAATTCTTGAACACGATGAAAACATATTCTGATATTAGTTCACTGAATATGTTTGACAGATGTTATCTTGGTTGTCGCCGTGGTGTAGTAGGTAGTGTGTTGGCTTATTAGACGAAAGGCCCGAGTTCGAATCCCAGGTCAGACATCAAAATGAAATATGAAAAAATATTTCTTCCTCGACTTTCTTCCTCTCAGCAGATTTTTGGCAAAAACTCTGAGAGTAAAAATTGCCATGAAAAAGCTTCTCAAAAATCTGTCGTTCGGAGTCGATTTTAAAACTGTAGGTCCAGCCACTCATGTATAAAATTAACGCACACAACATGAGTGGTGTTGAGAAGCTAGGCCGTAATCCTGACTGAACGGTTGTAATGGCCAATTATGCATGTATGTATGTATGATGTTATCTTCAATACAAAAAAAATTACGGCTCGTTCAAGATAAATGATTCCATACGGAACACGCTAACTTCATACTTAGATACCCGGTAGTTTTTTTTTTTTTAATTTTTTGGAAAGGATGAAGAATATATTGGGTTTTTTAGAAAGAAGTGGTGTAGATTGCAAAATCTCCGTTCTAGTTCGGAATAAATCTTGAGCCTGTGTCTAGAGATCCTTAGGGTTCAAATAAGGCAAGTTGTTTTGAGGGTGAGTCTGATTTGTGGAACGCACTCTTTTCTGTTTCTGCAGACTATGCGATAATAAAAAGCCTCATCTTTATTCCTCTCCTGTCTTTCAATTAAATTTTTCGGTTTCTGAAGCTATGGTAGACGGCCACGTTGGACGTGTTTCTTGTCCTTGAGTGAGGTGTATATTTTTAACCGCCTACTTAGGTTATAAAACCAAAGTTATTCAAGACATTTTGCACTGCATTTGAGAATGGATACACCATTAATATTAGTTCTAGTCTCTAGTAAAAAAAAAAACTCAGTGCATCTTATGTCTCCATTTTGCTTTGAAATGGTTTAATTGCTTAATTTTTGTATTCGAAATAAAGTTCAGGTCAATGCGGTTACTATACACTTTTAAAGAATCCACAGATTTAATACAACATCGATGTGAATATGTCGATGTTTAAATGTATGGGTGGTATACATAGCATAGATCATTTACTACAAATATTGTATTCTTTTAAGCCCTGTCGGTGTATTTAAATTTTATATCAGCAGCTTATAAAACAATTTTATTTGTATGAAATTCGTTTACATTCTTCTGCTCTTAGACAATAAAACTTTTGTATATAGAGAGAGTGTATAGAGAGCAATACAATAAGCGTTTTTCGGCTTATTGTTAAAAGCAAAAAAGAAAAAAAAAAGTTCGCTTTTAATTGAAAAATCATAATGGCGATACCAAAAAAAAAACGTTGCGAATTGGCTGAAAAGCAGAGGAAAGGTATAAAGGCAGACAATAACAATATGTATCCTTGAAGCAATATTTTTGACTTTTACACAAAGTCCATACAGAAAAAGTTTTCTGGCAATTGTTGAAAAGAATTTTCTAAGTATTCAATTTTAATTAGAAAGTCTATAAAAAAAACACACACACACACACACAATTTTAATCTGTTTTATACAAAAATAGAAGAAAAACGAAAATTTGTTTGTGTTTAAAATTGTTTTAAAATTCTTAGGAAAATTATTTCTTTTTTTTAATTTGCTGGCCATTCAATGTTTTTGTAATGTTTCTGGCCTTGTGATAAAATTAATTCGAAATTCAAAACAGTTGGAGAACCCAGACAATTTCTGTTTTAAATGAGTTCAATCGATAGTAAATCTGTTATCAATGACAATTGATACGAGACACGAGCATTTATGCATTCAAGGGTATACAGCATCCTTTTCCTTTTTGTTTTTCAAAATTCACAATTTCACCCTTTCAAGCCTAGGGCTTTACCAAATAAATATACTCCACGCATATGTATGTCAAAAGAATTTTTATTTTCTCCGGAAAATTGTCGTTTTAGAAGAGACATTTAATGACAAATTTACCCTTTTCAATTGCCAGAAAACATAAGACAGGGCCCAGGCAATACTTTTTCCTTTTGTACAGTTTTTGTAGCATATAATTGATATGATTTAGGGCATATGCCTTAAATAAGGGTTTTTATTTTGTTATTGAAATCTTTTTACCATAAATATAGGATTTCAAATGATAAATGACAAATGACAGTTAAAGTATATGGCAAATTTTGTTTCAGAAAAAAAAACAAGTAACAAATTTAATAAATTTCCAATTAAATTTAAAACAAAACATTATCCTTATGGTATATGAGATACGGTATTAACCAGACATCTTTGGTTTACACCAGTGGACTTAAAACAGCTGTTTTAATAGAGTACATGTATCCTATGTATTCTAATGTAATCTAAAAAAATGGCTTATTAGAAACTTATTTTTCTAAGTGTTGCTTGTACAAAATTTAACAAAAATTTTTCAAAAAAAATGGTTCAACAGGACTTGGTAAATGCAAATATGTTATGCGGCATGTAAACTTACCTTATGTCGGCTGACGCTTATGTATGCATCGAGTGGGCCATCTATCGACTTAAATTTAAACCATCGGATATTTCTAATCTGGCAATACTTATGTCATTCTATTCTATCACAAAATTCACTATATTATCTCCACTGAACGTAATGAATCGATTTACGCTTCAGCAACGTTGGGGTTTATTGAAAATTTATTTCCAGAATAAACGCAATTGATCGGAAATTGCAGGAAGGTTAGGTTAGGTTAAGTTAGAGGACGTGTACTTGTCAACTGTGACAAGTACAGTACCCGGAGGTCGAATTGACCCATTGTACAACGTCCTAGCTTCTCACACCACTCGTGTTGTGTGCATTAATTTTATATATGAGTAGCGGGACCTACAGTTTAAAGTCGGCTCCGAACAACAGATTTTTGAGAAGCTTTTAATCGCAATTTTTACTCTCAGAGTTTTTGCCAGAAATATGCTGAGATGAAGTCGCCGAAGAAATATTTACATGTTTTCGTTTTGATGTCTGACCTGGGATTTGAACTCGGGCCTTTCGTCTAATAATCCAACACACTACTTACTAGACCACGGCGACTTGAATTGCAGGAAAATATTGTACGAAATTTGGTTGCAGAGAAGGAGCAACAGTGCCCGGTATGCGCTAGTTTATTGCTAAAGTTCGTGAAACCGTTTTCACTGTTGATGTGATAAGACGTGAGCGTGCTCGTACGTGCGCACACCCGTAAATATCGAAGCTGTGGTTGAGATCAACATGAACTCGTCTTCGTTTTCAAGAATTGTGAAAAGAATTCGGTAAGAATTCAATTGGCACAAGAGTTGAAGCCGGGAAACTAGGTTGTAATCCTGACTAAAGGGTTGTAATGACCAATTATGTATCTATGTATGTGTTGAAGCCGCATGTCCATCCGCTTTGTTTTCACTTCGCTAGGCTGCAAATGGTGGGTACGTTAATAAGAAAAATTGCCACATTTGGAGCTCAGAAAACCCAAAGTGGTCTTACCGAAGCCAATGCATCCATTACTGTGAGTGCCTGTTTGGGGCGGCTTGTGGATCGGAGGCATCCATTCCCTTATTTCTTTGAATATGAGGAATATGTGATCAATGGAGAAACCTATGGCGTTGTGATAACCAATTTTTTATACCCGCTCTTCATCGTATTGATGTGAAACACGTTTGATTTCAAAAGGATGGTACAACTTGCCATATCTCTCATGCCACAATCGATATACTATATTGCGTCAAACGTTTGATGGCCGTTCAATTAGCCGAATGTTGATGTCAATAGGCCGCCAAGTAGCTGTGATTTGACACCGTTGGACTATTTTCTGTGTGGCGCTGTTAAAGAAAAGTGTTATGCCCACAAACCAGAGATAATTGAGCATTTGAAGGTCAACATTCGCGATGCCATGCGAATCCATACGCTCGAAAAGTGTGCGTTAAAATTGGTCCGAGCGAATGAAGTACTGTAAGGCCAGCCGCGACAGCCATGCGAATGAAATAATATTCCATTTCTAACCGGAATAATTGTACTTTACAACAACAAGAAAATAAATGTGGCAAACTTTCAGACAGTTTTTTTATTGCATTTTTAAATTTAAGCTTTTAAATGGCCCACCCTTTATAATATTATGTTGAAACGGAGGTGGTTGGGGTGGCTTTCATATAAGAATATAAGGTCTTTCGCGTCATCATTTCCCAAATAAATCAAACTATCTTCCACTTTCTCTGTGCTCTCTGTACTTCCTTGAAGATGCTGATAAGTTCTATATTTCTTCAGGATCTGAACATAGTTTAGTCATGACTATTTATGTGCAGTTAGTTTCTTAGCTATGGAGATATGTTCTATCGAAAACAGAAAGAAAGAATTTCTCCATCCGAATTTGATTTCAAATATATTCATTGACATTCATTGGTAGTCATCGTAGTCTAGTAGGTAGTGTGTTGGCTTATTAGACGTAAGTCCACGATTCAACCACAGGTCTCGAACATAACGAAATAGGGAATACAATTTCTTCAGCAACTGCCTCACAGCAGATTTGTGGCATAAATTGTGAGAGTAAATAAAATTGCAATCAGAAGTTTCTAAAAAAAATAAAAAAATCTGTCGTTCGGCGTCGACTTTAAACTGTTGATCCCACCACTCGTGTATGAGATTAACACACACAACATAAGTGGTGTAAAAAGCTAGGTCGTAATCCTGAATGAAAGGTTCTAATCATCAATTATGTAAGTATGTACGTATATTCATTAACATAAATTACCTTAAATTGAGTACGATATCCTTGTATTAAATTTAACATAATTAGCAAAAAGTATCAAATCATTGTAATCACAAAGAGAACATCGTAACTTTAAAAGGGACACCAACGAATTCTTATACATAATTATTTGTGGTACAGACTTTTATTCGGAAGAAATTTAAAAAAAGTTGAATTTCCTACTACGGAAGCTTAAATAAATGAACATTAAAATGTTGTGTTTCATTTTTAAACACAAATCAAAGTGAGTTCAAAACGAAAAAAAAATCATAATTATGGTTTAGTTTTCTTGCAACAAACTTTTTCGTTTTTGTTTTTGTTTTTTGCATCTTCTTTGAATCAAATTTATGCTGGTAGCATGATAATAATCTCTGCTGTTTCTATATGTTTAAGATTTGTTTGTTCTTTTAAAACTCATGTTCGTATAGTTAATTTTTTCTCTTTTTTGGCAAATGCATGTCTCCTTTAGATATGTTTTATGAATGAACATGAGCACCATCCAAAAAAAAAGAAACATTTTACAGATGAATGAACTTTTTTTCTTTAAGAACACTCAAGTAGAACAAGAAACAGCTTCACTCCAAAAAATTTCAATTTCTTTATATACGCACCACAAAAACTATACAAAAACTGATTATTTCTTGGTTATCTTCTTGTTTTTTTAAATTTCCTTAAGATATGAATCTGAAAAAGAGAAACTGTTGATCATGGGGTATGTGCAAATAAACACTGAAATAAAAAAGCACTCACATACATACACTCCTGCTCTCAAGGCTTCTTCTCTGCTGCTCCTCACATTGATGAATACACTTTTACTTAAATGTTATACACACTCTTATATTTAATAATCAGAATAACAAAGTATCAAAGGCACTCTCTCCTTCACTCTCTTCTCCTTTTCTCTTCTAAGTATACCGTTAAAATAAAGATATACTAAACAGCTGCAAAATAATAACACAAAAAAAAGGAGAAACACTACACAAAAACAGAATTCTTTATGCCTGAACACACACTCTTATACTCACTAACACTCAAAAGCATTTAGTTTTTTTCTACCTCTCTCTCTCTCTCTCCTTCCGTTTTTAGTTTTCTATGCTTGTTTCTTTTGTATTTCTACTCCTTTATATATGCAACTATTACTACACTTTTCTCTCTTCTTTTGTTTTCTTAATACAAAAGGAGTATTTTACCGAATAGCGGCAATGATGCTCGTGTTAATGTTGCTTTTGTAGAGGTGGTGGTGGTAGTGTTAGCTAAGGTAGGAACTGTAGTATTTGTAGAAGTGTTTTTAAGTGCGGTTGTCTTAAGTTCTCTATAATTATGTTGAGTTTTTGATATCGACCGCTTTTTTTTTTTCTTCTTCTAGTTTCATACTCTCGTGTGTGTGCATTTTGTTGTTGTTTTTTTTTCTGTTATTGTTCTTAAAAACGAAAATCATTCTCAGATTGAACGTTTAGGTACATATAACGTACAAACACTTGAAAATTTATTTGTTAAAGTTCTGAAAAGACAATTTAATTATAGGTTCATAAACGGTAAGATCATACAATTATAATTCACAATTATTCTGTATTTAAATGAGTTCATTAAATAACGTTAAACTCAGAAAGAGTTCTTTTAGGAAATTTTTGCAAAAGAAGAGTTATGGAAAGTTGAAACAATAATTGTTTAAGAATTCGTGTGGACCTCAGTTTTTATTAAAAAAAAATTATTTTATTTCCGGATTATTACAACCAAGGCATGTCTTTATATCGTTCTTTATATCTGTATGTACAGAACTTAGTTTATACAAAAATAGGTTTAATTAATTCCTTCCATTCCTGTTTCCTTCAGTAAAACGTTACTCGTGAAACGTTTTATTTTCTACAATTCGGGGCTAGTACAATTCAGATTTTGTCTACATATGAAATCAAGTACACGACTGCATTCATAATTGCCTATTTCATAAGATGTGTCCCTGCCATCTATACTTCCTGAACTTAATGAATAGCCAATAACGTTGTCATATAAACGTGCGTACTTGTTATTATTTTCTACTGAAAGTCTTTTATGAGTATAGTACAATTATAACCAGATAGCGAGCTATAATTTAACGGAACAAAGAACTGATGTTCACTAGTTCACGATGTCCACGTTTCATGCTCAAACCGTATTTTCGAGAACATGAAAAATCCCTTTGCGTTTCCAAATGTTGAAGTAATCAGACAGAGTGTATTAATACCGTCAGCATTGCCTATCATATTTCTAGAAGCCATTATTATCCCATTACATGCTACCTTCTTTTAATATTCCGATGACTGCTGAATACATTAGAAATAGCGTTCCATTTTTTTTATTTTAGGCCTGATATTATTATTATTGTATTATATATATATTATCTAGTAGTCAGTGTGTTGGCTTCTTAGACGTGAGTCCACGGGTCAAACCCCAGGTCAGACATCTTCAACAAAACGAAATATGAGTAAATATTTCCTCGGCGACTGCCTCCCTGTATGTGCCTTATTAGGTGCCTTAGTATTGCTACCATGCGATCTTTTGTACTCCCCTCAAACACTGTAGGGTATCCCCATAGTGTCTCCTTCAAGCCTATTGCCCTGACAAATTTCACGATGCTGCTCGGTGTTAACAATAATAAGCAACTTATATTCCCCTTCCCAGCACCTGATATACACCCAGGTGTTTCCACAGAAGGTTTCTGATCTCAGCAACAGCGTGTAAAATGCCCGCCTCACAACCTCATAGGCTTGCTCATTGCCGAGATATTCCAGATGACCAGGGGCTCGGCAGAGCATTACTGTATTGAAGGATATACCTAGCTGATTCACCTTTCCCAGTCAGTTTCATACTTACTATGTTCGACTTAAACTCATATGAGTCGAGTGCTTGACTCTCAGAAAGTATTCTTATGTTTTATGTTTTTTACTTTTTATCCAATTTAAACTGGAGGTTTTATGGAGGGTCGAAATTCTGGAACTAAAAACTCCTGCTACTGTTCCAAGATCCTCTCTTGACTCATCTGTATGCCATCGAGATTTATTGAACTTCTATTTCTCAAAATTTTATACAATTAATTTAAAATAGCAGAGTATACACTGAATCACATCTTAAACGATTACTTTTTCGCCTGTGAGCGCATATTTCCTTTACCTGTTACCGAACAAAAGCCTATTTGAAACACGGTTGGTAGTCCTAAGAAATTGCCGAAGAGAAAAAACTGTATTCTAGCATTCATTCTTGTAATTGTTTTAAAAACACAGAGTACTCTACTCTCACTTGAATTTTCAATATTGTATGGCTTATTAGATGCTTTGTAACATAATATTAAAGACTCATAACTAAAAAGTAGCTACAGAATTCTTTATGAGGATCATATGTAACACACAAAACAACATCTGCTCTTTTGTTATGAGTAACGAAGACAGGTAAAAATTGTGTATGCGAGTGACTTAGTATAAGAGAATTTATTGATGGTACAAACAGCCTGGCTACATGTCTCTCTGTTCATCACAGAAATATGAACGAAATTGTTATTTCCTTCCTTTAATTTACTACTTTATATACAGAAAAGTAAGAGAGAATTTACATTAGTTATCGATTTTTTACTTTTCGTATTACAGTTACTAACTCTCCTAGCGAAAGTTGAGTATAACGTTGTTTTTCAAGTACAAATAACAGTTTATATCGTGACTTCAATTGCTCCGTTCACAACGTAACTAATCACAGTAACTTGTTTCAAGTACATGACTTGTTTTATTAATTCTTTTACTGTTTCGTCTTTCCGCCGCACAGTCATTTTTTTATTAACGAATAATTACTGTCAAATATTTATTACGCAACTGACACTAAATATTAGACAATAAATTACAACAAACACACACTTTTTTATTTTTCAAATGAAACCAAAAAGTACTTTTCGGTCATTAATAAAATTTATGGCCCAATAGTTGGAAAATTGAAATGTTCAAAATTTATTAAAGGCGGCTAAAATGAAAAGAATTTTTTGTTGTCTTTTTTTTAGAATAAAGAAATCATTGTATAAAGGAAGTTCAAGATATTACAACTGACCTGACAGGTGTTAATGTTTTAAGGAAATAGTAATTTGTAGCATGATTCTACGGTTGTCAATGCCAGCACAAGCATTTAATGTGCATAAGCAAAAGATTATCAAATTGCAGCGACCACTTGACTCAATGTTGCTGACCGTCGCTGCTGCGCATAACGCTACAATGGTATGCGCACACGCGAGGATCATTTGACACTTCGCTGAGTGGCCGCCGACAGTATTGGTATGCATATAATCTACACAATGTGTGTTGTTGTTGTGTTGCTTTGCTAGTGATCATGTATGGCTCTTTACCGTGGGAATTATTATGTGTATATGGAGAACGGGCGCGTGTCATATTGCACCCACTTGTCCCATGGTTAGCACACACACAAACCAGTGCAATATTATTTAATATAGAATATACTTAAGAATATAACAAACACACAAACCCATAGAATATACTTAAGAATACAACAAACACACAAACCCATAGAATATATTTAAGTACTTAACAACCACACAAACCTATAGAATATAGCTAAACATTTAACATACACACAAACCTATGTATTTAGTATTAAGCCAATACAAATTGTATTAGAATTAAGGGATTGACTTGGAATTGTCAAGTCATCAAAATTATAGTATAAAAGAAGGGACATTTTCCCTCATATGATTATTCAATAAACCAAAGCTCAACAGTGCGTTTCATAAGACGCATTTAAAACCCAAAAAGAACCGTCTTTCATTACATGGCGATCCTGCCACTATTCTGGAAGTGCTGCAATTATTAGCACCCAGAATATAAAAGTGGTCCTGTCAGTCCTGAGTGCTAATTTTTCAAAGCACCAAAAGCAAGTCAATCCTGCCTAGGCATTGGTGTGCTAAATTTACAAGCACCCAAAATAAATTTTTATATCCTGACGGACAGCCAAAAATCCGTCAGTTGCGTGAAGGAAGATCCGCCTAGCTTAAAGGCATGAAGGAATTTCCACCAGGACGAGGTCCTCAACCAATAACCTTGGAGGAATAAAGAAGACACACACAGAGGAATACACAAAACCCAGGAGCGCCGAATACAACCAAAAAGATAAGTAAACCAAAAAGAAGGGGTCTGTTGCGAATGGTCTACATCAAACCAATACCGTGTTATATCGAATTCATGACGTAAAAGTGAATGGTAAATATGTATATAGAACAATAAAATTTTAATTTATCCAACGTGCTCCTCAATGGTTGCACTGGAAGGGCCTATAAGCGTTAACCGCTCGAGGCAAATTAGGAATAAACAAAAAAAAAAAAAGAAAAAATATATTTGAGTTAAACATTGTAGTTTAAAGGTATATATATATATATATATCAAAAAATTTTTTTTTCATATTTTAAATTATGATTTGTAACATAAGAAAATTAAGCCAAAAATTCAATTACGAAAATAAAAAAAAAAAAAAAAAAAAAATTTATAAAAAAAAAATAGAAAAAATTAAAATAGGAAAAGCCTAAAGAATTAATAACTCAAAGGTTATTTAAACATTTTTTATTGATTTTTTTAAATTTATATGATAGAATTAAGATAAGGATTAATAACCCAAAAAAGTGTTATTTAATAAAGTTTTTAATTTGATTTGATATGTAAATTCATATGATATTGTGACATGTTTGTATTGCATTTTAAAGTGGTTGTTAAGAAAAAGATTATAAAATTGATATATGTAAATGGACCTTGAATATTGTTAGAAAATTTGACTTAGTTGATAATAGAAAGATAGACTTTGAATGGAGGAGGTAACTACTAGAAATTCAATAGAAGAAGAAACAATTAAAATGTTAAGACATTTTAAAATTTTAATTTTTTTTTAATTTTATTAATATGTGCCAAACACAAACAAAACTAGATAGGCCAACGGCCAATGTCGTAAACGAGGTAGAAATTCAGCAAGATAAAATAAATTTAAATAAGATCGAAATCTGTCTGATAGTAATAACTATTTTGATGGTGTTGAATTTTGTGCTTCGCATTTATGGTATGCATAATAGAAGATTGAAGAAAAGATACTTAAGCAAAGCCAATGATTTGGACAAAATATAAATGGACTGGAAAGACATCTTACAGAAATTGAGACGAATAAAAGAAGACTTCGACAGGTCATACAAATGTTTGAACATAGAAAGAAGCGCGAGGGACGAAACTATTACAAAGCATGTTGGAGTTTTGCTGGACAGATTTGAACGAATTAGAGTAATATTAAACGTAAATTATAATAGACTCACTGCTCCTCAAAAGGCTGCAGCTGATGGGTTTTTCTCAGACATAAGAAGTAGAATAGTGAATATATTAGATAAAAAAGGCTTAGATATAAAAATACCAAATACACTTCACGAAGAGGTTGTATATAAATTAGAAAAAGCAGATTCAGGGGCAGAAGAAGTCCTAATAAGATTGTTTGATAACGAGGAGAATTCACATACACTGGCAAAAATGACGCAAACAGTGGTAGAATTTTTGAACACAGCTTCAAAACTTGTTTCGGATTTTGATGGAAAATCTGAAAATTTGCGTTCTTTTCTTGACTCTTTGTCATTGGTAGACTCGATAAAGGGCGCTCACGAATCCGTCGCGGTGTCTCTTATTAAAACCAAATTGAAAGGAAATACCAGAAATTTACTGAGTAATGAGACAACAATTGCTGAAATTATAAACAAATTAAAAGCCTCCGTGAAGGGTGAATCCGTCGAGGTATTATCAGCAAAAATAATGAACATAAAGCAGGGCGGTAAAACTGCAAATACTTACTGCAGCGAAGTGGAGAATTTAACAAAATCTTTGGAGAATGCTTATATATCGGATGGTTTGCCATCCGAGATAGCGAGTAAATACTCTCTACAGGTCGCAGTAAAAGCTTTGACCAAGAACTGTTCAATTGATAAAGTGAAACTTATCATGGAAGCGGGTCAGTTTAACAGCATGAATGAGGCTGTTAGTAAATTTATAAATAGTTGCACTGAAGCAACAGGACAACAAAATCCTATATTGTACTTTGGGCAGAAACCCACATATAGCAATTATCGTGGAAACAACAGAAGATTTCATGGTAGAAACAATTATCCACGAAACAACAAAAATAATAACAACTTCAGACCCCCACAAAGACCAGAAAATAACAGAAATAGACGTAGAAGTGGAAACTACGTAAGAGCAACTGACTCATATGAAAATGGTTCGGAAAACTCCGACACCCCCCTAAGATAAATTCAACACATAATAAAATATACAACCTCAATCTCAACTTAAGCTTTTTTGTACATATGGAAATTAATAATACTAACCACATAGTAACATTGTTGGTAGACACAGGAGCAGATATTTCAGTCGTAAAAAATAATTTTTTCAAACCCCAACAAATAAATAAAAACATTACTACAACAATAACAGGAATAGGACAGGGATACTTGAAATCCATAGGAAAAATATTCTTGGAAATGAAATTTAAAAGCTTTTTAATACCACATTACTTTCAAGTGGTTCAGAACAATTTTCCCATACCTTGTGATGGAATTATTGGTTTGGACTTCTTGAAAAGATATAATTGTGTTTTGGATTTCAATGAAGAACATGACTATCTTGTTCTAAGACCCTCTAATCTGCATCATGCAATAGACATTCCAATAACAAATAATCATAATGAGATAACACTACCACCAAGATCAGAAGTGATAAGGCAAATTAAATTTGAAAATCTTAAAAATGAAATATTGATACCAAATCAGGAAGTAACAACAGGCGTTTTTATACCAAATATTATAGTCAAATCCAACAAAGCTTTTATTCGTTTTTTAAATACTAATGATAGTATAATTTCAATCAAACAGGATAGGATTAAAACCGAAAACATCTCTGACTATAATGTAATTACACAAAATTTGAACAACATTGAAAATAGACAATCAAAAGTTATGGATATTTTAAAGAAAAACTTCCCAGAACAATTTAAACCTACACTAACAAAAATTTGCAAAGAGTATAGTGACATTTTTGGTTTGGAAACAGAAACAATATCTACTAACAATTTCTATGAGCAAAAGTTGAGATTGAATGACAAACAGCCAGTATATATTAAAAACTATCGTATACCGCATTCGCATAAGGATGAAATTAACAAACAGGTTAGAAAACTAATAGTTGATAAAATAGTTGAACCATCATTTTCGGAATACAATAGTCCAATTTTGTTGGTTCCCAAAAAATCACTTCCGGGTTCGGATGAGAAAAGATGGCGACTTGTGATAGACTACAGGCAAATAAATAAAAAATTGTTATCGGATAAATTCCCATTGCCTAGAATTGATGATATTCTAGACCAACTTGGCAGAGCAAAGTATTTTTCTTGTTTAGACTTAATGTCGGGATTTCACCAGATAGGATTAGAGAAAGACTCCAGAGACTTGACATCGTTCTCTACGACCAATGGCTCCTACAGGTTTACTAGACTACCTTACGGCCTAAAGATAGCGCCAAATTCCTTCCAAAGAATGATGACAATTGCTTTCAGTGGCCTGAAGCCAGATCAGGCATTTCTCTATATGGATGACTTGGTCGTACTGGGATGCTCCGAAAAGCATATGCTTTCAAATTTAAAGGATGTTTTTAATCTCTGTCGTAGATACAATCTTAAGCTAAATCCTGAAAAGTGTTCATTCTTCATGAGAGAGGTAACTTACCTTGGACATAAATGTACTGATAAGGGAATACTACCGGATGATAGTAAATACTCGGTGATCGAAAACTATCCGACGCCCAAGGACGCAGATAGTGCAAAAAGGTTTGTAGCCTTTTGTAATTATTACCGGAGGTTTATCAAAAATTTTTCCGAATATTCTAGACATCTTACACGATTGTCCAAAAAAGGAGTGCCATTTGAATGGACAGAAGATTGCGAATTTGCATTTAGATACTTAAAGAAAGCATTAATTAATCCAACATTACTTCAGTACCCCGACTTTGCTAAGGAATTTTGTATAACAACAGACGCAAGCAAGCATGCATGCGGTGCTGTTTTGACTCAAGAACATCAGGGTAAACAACTTCCCATAGCATACGCTTCAAAAACATTTACAAAGGGTGAAAGTAATAAATCAACCATTGAACAAGAATTAACTGCCATACACTGGGCTATCACATATTTCAGGCCATATATCTATGGAAAACACTTTTTAGTTCGTACTGACCATAGACCTCTTTCGTATCTGTTCTCAATGAGAAACCCAAGTTCCAAATTAACAAGAATGAGACTGGATCTGGAAGAATATGATTTTACAGTTGAATACCTTAGGGGGAAGGACAATTATGTCGCGGATGCATTGTCGCGAATTACTATAGATGATTTTAAGGAGATTAATAAAAAAGTATCGTGCGTATTAAAAGTCACGACAAGGTCGGCGATTAAACAAAAAGACAGTAGTAGAATAAATAATCAGCATAAAACAAATAAAACAGATGTATTAGATGAGCCCAAAATATATGTACCAATTAAGAATAGTGACGTCAGAAAGTATTATAAATTAAAGATTTATCCCAATAAATGCTACATAAAGAAGGGAAAATCAATATTAGCTAGCATAAATATAAATGATATATTTACTAAAGAGAAACTTGACTTAGGACAATTCTTCTCTAGGCTCGAGAAAGCGGCCAGTAAATTAAATATCAATAAACTACAAGTAGCACCTAGTGAGAAAATTTTCGAATTTATCTCAAAGTTTGAATTTAGAAATATGGGCAATAAGGTACTAAATAAAATTAAAATAGCGCTATTAAATGAAATAAAGATATTAGATATAAAGAATTCTAAGGAAATTCTAGAAATCATGCTGAAATATCATGATGACCCTATCGAAGGAGGTCATTGCGGGATATTTAGAACCGCAGAAAAAATAAAAAGATACTACTACTGGAAAAACATGACAAAAGACATAGCTAAATACGTTAAATCATGTCAAAAATGTCAATTAGCAAAAACGACCAAACACATTAAAAGTCCGATGATTCTCACAGAAACACCCACCATGCCATTTGATACGGTGTATGTAGATACAATCGGACCATTTCCTAGATCAATTAACGGAAACGAATATGCAATCACATTAATATGTGATTTAACTAAATATTTGGTAACGGTACCAATACCAGATAAATCGGCTAAAACTGCCGCTAAAGCGATATTTGAAAACTTTGTACTTACCTATGGTCCAATGAAAACGTTCATTACAGACATGGGTACAGAATACAAAAACTCAATACTGACTGAACTTTGCAACCTATTGAAAGTTGAAAAATTAACTTCAACAGCACATCATCACCAGACATTAGGTACAATAGAACGAACTCACAGAACATTTAATGAATACGTACGTTCATATATATCTGTAGATAAAGACGACTGGGATGAATGGCTTAGGTATTTTACTTACTGTTTTAATACAACACCATCAACAGTACATAATTATTGTCCATATGAATTGGTTTTCAGTAAAATGCCAAATAGTTTTAAAAATTTCAATGAGGTAGATAGAGTTGCACCACTATATAATGTGGATGATTATGCTAAAGAAGCAAAATTTAGATTAGAAGTAGCACTTAAAAGAGCCAAACAATTATTAGAAATAAATAAAATAAAGCAAAAGAATAACTATGATAAGGATATATTAGATTATAATTTTAACATAGGAGATTTAGTCTTACTTAGGAATAATATAGGACATAAACTAGAGGCATCATATAAAGGCCCATACAAAATTAAAAACATAGATTTAAGAAATAATGTAACTATAGTTGATAAGAAAAATAATAAGGAACAAGTAGTACATAAGAATAGACTTAAGCTGTATAACAAATAGTTTTAATTATACCACCCAATTGGCCAAAAGGGTAAAATAATAAATTTTAAAATAAGATAAATATTAAAATTAAAATAATAAATTTTAAAATAAGATAAATATTAAAATTAAAATAATAAATTTTAAAATAAGATAAATATTAAAATAAAATAATAAATTTTAAAATAAGATAAATATTAAAATTAAAATAAGAAATAATATTAAAATTGTATTACTTTAAATTAAGATTAATACTACTAATCATACTAAGTTTATTAATATAAATTAGAAATAGACGTAAAATCATTGTACTGTGTTGTGTAAAAGAATGTCCATAAAACAAAAGTTATATGAACATTCTTGTAAAGGGTGGAGGTGTAGCATGATTCTACGGTTGTCAATGCCAGCACAAGCATTTAATGTGCATAAGCAAAAGATTATCAAATTGCAGCGACCACTTGACTCAATGTTGCTGACCGTCGCTGCTGCGCATAACGCTACAATGGTATGCGCACACGCGAGGATCATTTGACACTTCGCTGAGTGGCCGCCGACAGTATTGGTATGCATATAATCTACACAATGTGTGTTGTTGTTGTGTTGCTTTGCTAGTGATCATGTATGGCTCTTTACCGTGGGAATTATTATGTGTATATGGAGAACGGGCGCGTGTCATATTGCACCCACTTGTCCCATGGTTAGCACACACACAAACCAGTGCAATATTATTTAATATAGAATATACTTAAGAATATAACAAACACACAAACCCATAGAATATACTTAAGAATACAACAAACACACAAACCCATAGAATATATTTAAGTACTTAACAACCACACAAACCTATAGAATATAGCTAAACATTTAACATACACACAAACCTATGTATTTAGTATTAAGCCAATACAAATTGTATTAGAATTAAGGGATTGACTTGGAATTGTCAAGTCATCAAAATTATAGTATAAAAGAAGGGACATTTTCCCTCATATGATTATTCAATAAACCAAAGCTCAACAGTGCGTTTCATAAGACGCATTTAAAACCCAAAAAGAACCGTCTTTCATTACAAATTGTTATTATTGTTGTTGCTTTTTGTTTATTACTTTCAGAGAAAAAAGAAACTCTTTAAGTAATTATGATTATTGTTACTGAAGTATAAAATTAAAACAAAAAAAGTAAAATTTTATTACATTTTGTTTGGGTTTTCTTGATTATATTTTATTGCAATTTCCGTAAATTCTATAAAAAATACAATAAGAAAAATGTCTTCGACTAATTGCGGATATTTACCTTAAAAAAACAGCTTTAGATCGATTAAGATAATTGTTATGCTAAAAGTTTCAATTGTTTTTGTTATAAATTTAAAACTTTTCCTTTTTTATTTTCTTTCTTTTGGACAAAAATCTATTAAAAAAATAAATAAATAAAATTCAAAGTACTTTCACAACAAATTTGTATTGTATTAAAAAAAAAAGAGAAAACAAAAAAAAAGGAAATCTATGGTCATACCATTTTCGGTGGGGTGTGAAGTTTATTTTATTTTAACGGAGTTTGAAAATAAATTGAAGTTAGGAATATAGGCTCCATTTTAAATATTCAGTTCAATTCAAATTTAACAATATTTTGTGAAACAATGTATGTGCCTGTATAATCTTACATTCTGAAAAGGATTATGCAATGTCAAATAGCAAATAGAAATTAAAATAATGCCATAATTGTTCTCATTACATGTACCGTTTACTACAAATTTATAGCCATTATTACAATATCTATTAAATCATATTAAACATGTCGCCTATTGTTTTTCGTGGCCTTAAGGAACTATTCTAGAAAATTTTCATGTTCGAGGTAGACAGTTTGTCTGACTCTTATCAGGACAACAAGTTTGAACAAGACATTATAGGGCAATCCTATATGGACTTAGACCAGTATCATTAATCGACTGGCCGACAGATATGGCCAATCTGTTTGCCATATTTTATATATTTTACGCAGAAGGTAGTCAAAGCATTGCATGCGTGTGGCTTTATTTTACCATTGTTCATTGCGTATAGATAGGAATATACGCGCCTCCAGAAGCCCCTTACCATTCGAATATCACTTAACTGCTCATTCTCTTTCTTTGTAGTCGCCATAGTCTAGTAGGTAGTGTATTCGCTTATTGGACGTAAAGCCCGGGTTCGAGCCCCAAGCCAGACGTCGAAACGAAATATGAAAAAAAAATATTTTTTCGTCGACTTCGTCTCAGCAGATTTCTGGCAAAAACTCTAAGAGTAAATCAACCTGCCATGAGAAAGTTTCTCAAAATCTGTCGCTCGGAGTCGACGTTAAACTGTAGGTCCCGCTACTCAAGTATAAAATTAAGGCATACAACATGAGTGGTGTGAGAAGCTAGGCGGAAATCCTGACTGAAGTGTTGTAATGGCCAATTATGTATGTATGTATGCTCATTCTCTTTCATTTTCGAATATATTAAAGTCGACAATTTCCCACGCTAACTTTGATCTCCTTCAGGGAATGAAGAGGCTTTTGAATCTTGGAATACGAATTCCTTGACTATCAATAGCGCCCGTAAGGCTTATTTACGCGTCTATTACGATGGACATATGTATGTGCTATCTATTAAGGGAAGTTTGAAACCAACTAAATTTTGTAGCATTTCAGCTTTTTGTCTTTCTTTGTGCAAATGCAATAAAGTATTGAACCTTTACCTAACGTAGAGATTATGACCATTACGATCAGATTGATGGTAATTTTCCTTCTTTTATACGATTTTTGTTAATCTTGAACAAAATGCAAGTCAAATATGTGTATTTTCAGTGAGTAACTTCGATGTTTGAAGTCGCCATAGTATAGTATGTATTGTGTTGGCTTATTAGAAGTGTGGCTCGTTTCAAACCCTAGGTCAGACGTCTACAACAATATGAAATATGAGAAAAAAAAACAAATTTTCTTTGGCCACTTGCTCTCAGCAGATTTGTGGCAAAAACACTGGGAGTAAATGAATTTGCCATGAAACGTTTCTCAAAAATCTATAGTTAGGAGTCGGCTTTAAACTGTAGCTCCCTCCACTCATGTATAAAATTAAGGCACACAATATAAGTGGTGTGAGAAACTAGGTCGTAATCCTGATTGAAGGGTTGTAATATCCAATTAAGTAAGTAATTAAGTGACTTCGATGTTTCACCATACATACATACATATATACTTCTTGGTTCAAAAACTACACTGATTTTGACAGTGAACTTAGGATGAAAATATCACAGCTACGCTGTTCGAAACTTTTACGGTATTTTCAGTACTTATACGTGAAATTATACCGTATTGGTCATTACAGTCAGATTTACAGGATATTTTATCATGCAACACTGCCAAGCTTGTTTATCTATGGGTGATAGTGCTTGAAATCAATACAGTCTTAAGAAGAGTTTGCATCCAATATATTACACAGAGTTTTTGCCAGAACCTGGTCACGGTAAAAAAATTTTTGTTTGCATTCCGGAACAAAGATATGAAGGTGGAACTCTTATCTAGTAAATCTTGTCTATGGTACGTACTAGATTATGGCATTCATACAATATCACGGTTAATGTCTTTAGTTTTTGATAAAGTTGTAGCAAAGTTGGTAATTTTACAGTGATCCCAAAAATATGGTATTGCTTTACAGGGTATGTAATCGTATAAAAGACGAAGATAAATTAGCATACTTTTACTTCATTTCACTTAATTCGTTAAACCAAAAATACAAACAAACCTGTTAAGGTTAAAATTAATAAAACTTTAATTGAATAAGAAAAATTAAATTTGTCATTTTTAAAAATATAAACATTTACGTTACGATTTCCTTTATGATTTTTACGCCTTAAATAGCATTAAGTTTTGATCATTTTCTCCCCCCATTGACATGTACTACATTCCCCAAAAAAAAATCATTTCATACTCTTGCCACAACAGTTAAATTTCAATATTTAACGTACTCATTATAAATAACTTCCTAAATAAATAAAATGGTAACGGAAGGAAGAGAAAACAACATAACAACCATACGGCAAAAGATAAACCGCCAAAATTGGAGTGGAGGAACAAGAATAAAAACAACAACAAACAAAGAGAAAACGAGAGAAAACAAACCCTAATGAAAAACGTTCATTTGCCAATATGATAAACGTTCACTGCCTTTAATACACAAAACCTCGGCTATAAATAATTCTAGCAACAGCAACAACAAACCACGACTTTGAAGAGACAGAGAAGTTGCAAAATCCCCTTTTTATACCAATGGAAGATGTACCGTGTCTTTCATTGCCAGTGAAAGCAATAAACAAAAAAAAATATTGAAAAAACCTTGAAAAGGTATTTAGCACAGGGTTCCAAACACTCTCTCTCTCTCTCCTTTGCACACACACATTAATAGAATATTTATTTTTATAAATGCTTTGATCATTTACGCTAATATTATAATACACTCACGCTTACTGCCAACACACACAAACACACACACACTTACTTATTGTATATATGTTGTATATGAGTTGTTATTCTCTCTTGTGCCATTGAATGGATGAATTTGAATTATTTTTTTCAAACATAATTTTTGTTGTGTGTCCCTCAGGGTGTTATTAGTCGCAATTCAGGCAAAGTATGCATGTACGATTTATTCTTTATTTTTCTGCAGGCAAAATTATACCAGCAGCGGCAGACATTTTTTAATACATGTGGCATTTGCAAAATCGAGGCAAAAACAAGATAAGCAATCGGCTGTTAAAAAATAATCGAGAAAAAAACATGTTACTTATGCAAGAGGGAGATAGGAAAGAGGGAGCATATTAGGAAAAAAATTTACATTAAATTCAATTCAAGTGGAAGAAATTGTGTGTTCAAGGACATTTACTCAGTTTAAATATGAAGAATTTAAACAAAATTGTTGGCAGTTTAAAAAAATTAAACAATGATCCGCTGTAAGGATAGAAATTATAAGAATAGTTTTACCAGCTTATTTTTTTAAAGCTTATTTACAAGGACTTGTTGCTCTTAAACCTGTGTTGAATTCGATTCGAATTCTTCAAATCTTTTCAATGGAGTCTGTTCACTGATATATCCTCGAAAATTCAAAGTATTCTCGACCTTAGCTGCCACGTAACCAAGCTGCTGCACTTCTACCACAACGTTTGACAACGTAGTTGAATGTGAAGATGGAAATCATATGATTTTCTGTATGACTGGATTCTCATCGAAAACAAAAGTGGTTTCATTTATTCTACGAAATATTTTTTTCACGACAACACCAGAAGGAATATCATCTTTTGAGGTTTCTTGTTTGGTTAGATTTTTGTGTTCCGGTGTGTGCCTATAATAATTTCTATTTATGCAGCCCGAAATTGTTCCTTTTTTAATAATTGAAAACAAACTATGAGCAAGGCTTGTGTACATACATACATACATAATTGGTCATTACGACCCTTCTGTCAGGTGCAACCTCACAGCACTTAAAGTAGTCTCCGAACGACGGATTTTTTAAAAAACTTTTCATTTCAATTTTATTTACTCTCAGATCGCAGAAGAAATATTTAACTTAACTTTAACTTAAATATTGGTTTTAACCGTGGCCTTACGTCTAATAAGCCAATACGCTACCTACTAGCCTAGGGCGGTATGTGTACATTTGATGCAAAAAAAAAAAATTGTTTCGCGAAGAAAATGAACTCGGCCATGTGCGCGCTGATTATATTGATCATACAGGCACAATTATTGCTGTTTCAATTATCTTAGCCGTAATTTCATTGTGATATTTCCACGTATTCTAGACGTATATTCATTTTGAGTTCATCACACGAGTCCGAGACATATTGACATGTATTCATGACTTCAAGAAACCCCTCAAAATGAATTTTAGAATAATTAAATGGAAAAGAATTAAATCTTGCGAATGAATACCACGTTTAACCAAGTTAACCGTTAAGACTACATGGAAATGTAGAACTTTGTTATTAAGCAATGCAGTGTAATCCGAAGCCCCTTCTTGTTAGAATACATATTTCTAAAGCCGCAATTCATCCATTTCTGAGAGGAGAGATTGATGGAGCATGGCTCTGTAACATTAATTGCTTGGTCCACAGTGTTTTCGAAAAAATAAGCTTCAAAGCTGCCTGTATGGTAAGTACCACACCATACAGATCTGGACCATGTTTATGGGATTTTCGTTTGTCATTCACGGATTTTTTTTCGCAATCTGCCACAATTCTGCTTATTCATATAGCCGCAAAGATGAAAAGTGCTTTTCGATGAAAAGATTCAATATGACTTATTCGCAGGTTATAACTGCTAGGCTGTCGACAGCTATCAACAAGATCAGCACTTTTTAAATGAATATCTTGAAGTCTTCCACCAATCTAACATTCGAAAATGTGATGTTCTCTGATCATATAATCAATAACAATAATAATAAGACAACCTTTATTAATATGGCATGTGTGTCTCAGATAAAATTTCTTAGAGTCTTATGATTAATTTATGGTTTTCCACACTCGATTTGCTGTCTTAGCTTATATTTCTCATGCATTTTATGTTAAACTGTAAGTCCTTTAAATCTTTGCTGGAGGTCGATGGTACATATGATTTCTCGCTTATTTGACGTTTTTTCTGTATTTTTATTTACTTTTTTCTCTTTAAATTTTCTTTAGGCCTGTGGGATATTGTAAATCTTTTGAAGCATATTTTAATTTGCCAAATCATATTAAATTTTGTTTGAAAATGATAAGGGTTGTCAGCTCTCTTATTCCGTTAAGCTGAAGACATGTGGTAGTTAGGGAAAGTATTTGTACAAAAAAATAAATTTAAAAAAAAAACAGACAACCGGATCATGAAAAAGAGATTAAATAGCAATTATTTTCATTTTCCTCGGGTGATATTCTAAGACAAAGTAAGTGATATGGAAAATGCAAAAAAAAGTTAATTTTCAATTCTTAGCAGTTCTTTTTGCCTTATGTACTATGGGAGAAAGATTGTCATCAGAAATCTTATAATAAATCTTTAAACTTTAAAAAGTATCTTGACAAAATAAAAACAATTAATTTAAAAAGAATTTTGTTGTAGTTGTAAAAGAGCTGTGCCACTTATTGTTTCACTGTCTTATATAATCTAGTACTTCCCAAACTTCTTTATTTTTTTTTTTTTGTGTTCAATCACAATCCGAAAAGCCGGACTAGGCATTCTTATAGGATCTTTATACAAGAGCTTTCTGTATTTAAATTTAAATAGAATGAAATGTGTGTGAGCCATTATGTGTGAAATATAACATGCTTTAAATATCGGCCACGGATTCACTGTGTGAGGCGCATGCGAAATGTTAAATTTTGGAGAATTCAGGTGCATAAATCAGCCTAAATTTTACCAATGGCATGGGCTGCGTTAGCTTCGAGGATGGATAATGACCTACGACTTAATAAAACCATACCAAGAACCTCACCACCTCGTGAGAACATAAACTGGCATGAGCAGAGATGATCTTAGCACGGACCGCTAGAAACCACATGCTGAAGACGTCTAGATTGTCAAATTCAGGCTAAAAGAAGTTGGTAGTCTTCGACAAATGTGGACCGATGAACCCGCCAACACAAAAACTCACGCTAAAAAGTCACTTTTTCGGAATGCATTGGACGTTCTTGGTTCTCATGCTGATTGGTATTGTCAAAAATTCGTCAATTTTTTCTTTTTGTTCACGTACCCATTC
This sequence comes from Sarcophaga rosellei, assembly GCA_930367235.1. NCBI lineage: Eukaryota > Metazoa > Arthropoda > Insecta > Diptera > Sarcophagidae > Sarcophaga > Sarcophaga rosellei. The sequence continues at coordinate 82,741,438 of OV884018.1, forward strand.
ATCCTGAAATTCGCCCCATCGCTGTTGACCTCGCCAACAAAAATGGACCGATGACCCCTCCAACATTAATATTTACAATAAGCAGTGACTTTTTCGGGATACATTGGACGTTTCTGGTTCTCATGTCGATTGGTATTGTCACAAATTTGACAATTTTGTTTGCTTGTTCACGGACCCATTTATCCTAAAATGCGCTGATTACTGCAGATGATTTTTTGACGAGCATTAGGGTCAATTGTGATCTGCTTTAGAGCTCTTTCAGCGAATACACGTGGCTGCCTACGTTCGCCTATGGCGATTTGGCAAAAACTACTCAATAAACTTCAACTAATTTGACAGAAGTGTGTTCAATAAGAAAGCCGTTATCTACTGTCAGTGTTGCAAATTCATTCAAATCGACTTTGTAACAAAAAAATTTTATTAAATCTTCTATTCCATTTACTATAAGGATTTAAGGATTTCATTAGAAATTCTTTTTATTACTTTGGTTCCTTATTATTTCAGCCAATTACTGTAAATTTTACTCCCTGAAGTATGCTATTAGTATTGCTATTCTGTATGCCATAAAGTATGCTTTGCCTTTTTTTATCAAACAAGTTCAAATAATTATCATATTTGCTGATTAAATTGGGAAAAAAACGAAGAGAAAAGAAAACTTATTTGAAGATGCAAAAAAGTGGAAACAACGAAACTATACCGCCAATTTTCAATTCTTTGTCTGTTTTTTCTTTCTGTAGTTATTACATTAGCATAGCATACATAAAAGATAATATGCCAGACCAATTCAAACAACTACAAATAGCATAATCAGCCAGACTAACGTCCTATTAGCAGCCAAACAGAAAAAAAGCCGGCATTAAAAATGAACAAAACTACCATAAAAGAACTTTTTGAAGTTGCAAAAAACCGACAGTTTTTTTGATTCTCTCATACTGTTCAACGCTATATGGCGTTGCCAACATTTCAAGTATCATATCTATTCATTCACTTTTTTCTTTATGTTCCCTTTTTTTGCGGCCTTCATTGCAATATACTTATGGCATGTATGTATGTATGTTGTATATGTATGTATGTATGTATATACACTTATTTAATATAATTTAATTTTTATGCAAACATCTCATAAAAAACATATACATACATGTCTGAGGGGTATTTTGGTGAAGTTTCAGGGCTTTCCCTCTCTTCTGATAAACAATTTCTGTGTATTTATTTTTTTTTTTGCACAACAAACAAGATATATTTGAATATTTGTTTGAAAAAAAAAAAATATGAAATTATACATGAAATGAAAATAAAATATAAAATGAAACGAAATGAAACAAAATAATAATAAAAGTTTTGTGCACATTTTTCCACTTTACAGAACATTACAAACATTTTCTACGTGTTCGTTTAACAAACAAACAAAAAACGAGCGAATGAAAATTATAATGATGGTGCTGATGTTGATGCTTTTTCTATCTCAGCAACAAAATCCCCTTGTTAGTGGAGTTTAGTTTTTTTTTTTATTGCATATCTTTGTGTATTAATGCATATATGCATGCTTAAATTAATTTATAGAGAGAGGGAGAGAAAGAACTCATTTGTATACAGTTTCTAGTCTTTTGTGTCGACACTAAGTGTCAATATATTATTTTCGATTTTAATTGGTGGTCCTAAAAATTTTTTGTACTCTAATAAATATTTTATATTAAAAATACTCTTTTAATTGTATTTAGAATAAAATAGATTTGTTTATAAAAAAAATATATGGTATACCCTAAGGTTTCTTAGTTTCATTTTACTTGTGCATATCTTTAGGCTTCATATTAAAGTTATAATCAACTTAACTGCACAATGAAAAACTACCACGACATATCAGCATAAATAGTTAAAAAAGAAACTCTTTTTAATTTTTAATTTTAATTTATTTGCCCTTTTTATTTGCCCTTTCTTCTTTTTTGCCTAAAGATTGCTGTGAATAAGTCGCCGAAGAAAAATGTATTTGTTTTTTTTTTTTGGTTCGAGATATCTGAACCAGAGGTTAAGCCACGACTAACGCATTACCTACCAGACTACTACCGCTTCATAGGCTTTGGTTCGATCAATTGTAAAACACTTGCTTTGACTTTAACATTAATTCGGCTTATTAAACGAGGCTTAAGTAAGAATTTTTGCTCTTCTAGGTATCCTAATTGATTATAATGATTATGATTGTGATGGTGAATTGTAGTAAAAATAACTCCGTTCTTCAAATCCAATTTGATACAATTCAACGCGCTTGTTCTTTGGCGGTGGTCAAAGTCAAAGCTGTAAAATACTCTGGAATTTAATAACATTCTACTTCAAGTACCGATGCCAATTCAGAAATTTAACAAAACATGTTCTCATTAAAATTGATAGAAAATCTTCTCTTGAAAATTTACCACAGAGTAGTCCATAAGCTTTAGCAACAGTTCTCTTTCAGTAGAAGGAGAGCAATACAAAATTTTGTTCTTTTGAAACTAAAAATCATTTCCAGATAAGCTACGAAATTTAAAATGTATGTATGTATTGGAGATATACGATCAGTTTAACTACTGTCATTTATAATAAAACTACTAAGTACTATTTAACAAAAGTACTAAGTACTCTCTAACAGAAGTACTAACTGTTAAGTATTTGACATATTTTTAGTACTAAATCCTTGATCATGTCAATGGTTTCAAATTTCTGTGCTTTTGTAGATTTATTAAGAATAATAACTAGAAGTCGCCGTTCTTTGGTCCTTTTGCAGGGAGGCCCAACTTTGTTAGCAGCTGGAAAGTAAGTACAATATTGCTTGGCTCCACTGAAATAGGCAATCACACAAATCGGTTCTCTTAAGCTGATGTCCTTAGAAAGCATGCCTATAGACATGGCATTCCCCTAAATGACTTCTGCAGGAGCTATAGGTTTAAGGGGGAGGAGGAGACTATATTCATCTCATGTGTCTATACCCGGCTCTTGGCATGCAATTGCGCGAATATTTAATTTGGAGTTCTATAGGGAATACTTGATACCATCATAACAAGCCCAGGACCTCAGTAAGACCCTACCCGCCACCTAGGCTAACATAACATTGAACCTGCTTTAGATTTTTATAGGTTTGGTTAAGGTGCAGGGGCGGTAAAATGTTGCTGATAAAGCAGAGAAAAACTAAAAAAAGAACACGATATGCAGAGCCTGAGATGATTAATTTTAAAAAATATTTTCCTCTTATCAGTTTACTGTGTTTCCCAGAATACAGGGGTCAAAAACATTTTCCTGTTAATAATAAATTATCAAATATAGATACGCTTTATAGAAATTTTTTGTTCATATACGCGAATCTAAAGCACTTTAATGGTTTTGCAGCTGAAGAGGATTCAATGGGCTTTAAATCTAAACAAAGATAGAACGGCTGGTTGGCTGGCTGACTGGCTGGTGTATGTTTAACACACAAAACAAGCCAAAATCAAATATGCGTAAATAATTGATTATTTTGGCTTGAGTAAATGAAATGATATGGTTTCATTGTCTATTCACATAAACACACACTCACAGTGACACACATCCAACCACCCACACTAACATGCGTATTTTGGCACAAAACAAATAAAAAATAAAACCAAAAACTACTAAACCCACATAGAAAGCACAAAAAAATAAACATACGCACACATGTATGCTATAAAGAATCTTAACGCCTAAACGGTATGCAATAAAATATATTAAATTAAAAGCCAGAAAACGTTATTCGTATCGTATATGCCAGAGGGCTGTGAAAAAGGATTTAATGAACATTTTTTAAATAAAATTTTGTTTTTACCACGTCTCTGTTTTCTTTAAATGTATTTGTTTAAGTTTTTGTGGCTGCCTCTTCTGCGTTTTTTTTTCGTCCCAGAAACACGTAATAGTCTATAAATATTTACCGTGGAAAATCGTTATCAAATTGAAATGTTGGTGAAAATTTGTGGTGATTTTTTGTTTTTTTCGTTCATCTTCTTCTATTCCTTTAGTTTTACTTTTTATTTTTTGGTTTTCGTTAATGTGTGAGTGCGTGTGCGTGTGTGTAAAATTGTGATTGAATGTTTTATGGTGGTTATGTATAAAAGGCCTAAAGGCAAGCACGTGTAGGTTGTTAGTGAATACGTTCATTCGTTCATATATACATACATTAACTGAGTGAGTGTGTGTATTTGTATTCCACTCGAACAGAAAAAAAACATACAAAATCAAACACAAAAAAGGTTTAAGGTTAAATATACTACAATATTGTGGTATGTTTGAGTATATTTCCCTACATTTGGAAACCAGATAACAGAATAAATTAATTAAACAGCCTTAAACTAGGCAATATTAAATGTTTAACAAAAGAATTTTACTGAAATACAGAGAAAGAAGGAAACAAAATAAAACCATATCAAAACTTTTACAATGGAAAGTAACAAAAAACCAGAACAAGAAAAAAAATCAATAATACATCAAAGTAAATTGAAAATTACCAACTGACTTTGATTTTGTAACACAATGTAAAGCCCTATAAATAGGCTACAAAAATAAATTTTTTTTGCAAAGTTAACAATTTAACTCGACTGGATTATTAAATAAAAGTTTCAATATGAAAATAAAGCAAAACTGAAAGCCTTTAAAATTCACAGAAAATTATTTCATGGAATTTAGAAAATTTTTGTTTGAAACAAATTCATACAATTATACAATTATTGTGGTACACTTCTAGGTATTCTATGATTATCTATTGTTAGAAAAATTACATTCTTCTTATTTCTTTTGTTATAACAAACCAAGGACTTTATATTTCCTAAAATTATGCAACATTTTTTAATCGTTTTCTTTATATAAAAGGTTTCAGTTCAAAATGCTGAAATTACAACAGTAGTGTAGTTATTTATACATGGTTTGTGTATATTGTGTTTTAGTAGGAAAAAATTTGTCCTTTTTAAATTGTCCTTTAGGCAAAGAATCCTCATCAACGGTGCTTCTTTCGCCCGTATCTCAATCTATTCTGACAGTCAAACTGCTATCAGTTCCCTCACGAGTGTTACGGTCAACTCTAGACTCAGTGTCGCTGTTGTCTCAAGATTTTCTCTGGGCGCTTCAGTGTCTCACTTGTCTGGGTTCCTGGACAGAGGGACATTTCAAACAACTGTAGAGCAGTGCACTCCTTGCAGAACTCTCGCTAATCGAAGTGGTTATGTAATTTAGCCCTATTAATTGGTGATTAGGCAAACATTTTTTCGGAGCTGAAAGACTCACTTGGCCCATGGAGCACAGAAGGCTTGCCAATCAACTACTTAAACTTTACATTATGGGAAGATACGCAGAAAGAATGCAGCTCCAATCAACCGATTTTTGTCATGATTGTGGGTCTGCTGAAGAGGAGCAAACTGTTATTCACTCTCTGTGTTAATGCCAATCTGTCATCAATCATCTAGGACATCTTTTATTTAACTTTCAGCCTGATATCCACACATGGGGTATTCGTGCTTTTAATGTATATACAAAATTCTTTGATGGGATTGGTGGAAATCGATCAGTACATGGACTGTGCTTACTTGTGACATCACAATGGACCGCTATGCTGTAGGTTGCTATCCTGACTAAAGGGTTATGGCCACCACTTAAGTACGGAAGTAAGACATAGGCAGAGGTGATCCAAAAAAGTTTCGAAGATAGTAACTTGAATGTTTGATTATTGTTGTTAAACTCAAGGAAAACTTTCAAATCCGTAAAGATTCTCCTCTCAGATATATCCTATTTGCGATAAGCGATTGGAAAGAATCACCTACATATACACCGTTAAACAAGCTAAAAGCCACAGTAATAATCACATCATCTGTTAGAAAATATCGTATATTAACTAAAGCCTTCCACTGACGGATATTAAAGCGTTCAAGCAAAAAAGAAATCGTTTTATTTGTAAATAAATTCTTCATCAATAAGTTTTTAATGGCCAAAAATTAATTGACGATTAAATTGATTTAACATTTAAGAGTCTAACATCAGATTTAAAAGTCACTTCCTCTCACCCAATACACTGTCTGTGTATTTCAAAATTTGTATTTCCTTCAAAACAAATTATAAAGCAGACGCACATTATACTGATAATAGAACTTAACTAACATGTCCAACAATTTTACACATAAATTTACGCAAAACTATATTATTTCAGCCTAAAATAAATGCAATAAAATGGGGTAATGGCCATAGACAAGCACATAATTTAAATGGCTAGACTTTTAGTAGAAAAAAAAAACTAAAAAAAAATAACTAAACTAACTGTTTACACTTATACATACATACATAAACATTAACATTTTATTTTAGATATAAGCATATGTATGTACATACATATATGTAAATACGAGTTAGATAATAAATAAGGACTACTGTATATGTATATGTATATGTATATGTATATGTATATGTATATGTATATGTATATGTATATGTATATGTATATGTATATGTATATGTATATGTATATGTATATGTATATGTATATGTATATGTATATGTATATGTATATGTATATGTATATGTATATGTATATGTATATGTATATGTATATGTATATGTATATGTATATGTATATGTATATGTATATGTATATGTATATGTATATGTATATGTATATGTATATGTATATGTATATGTATATGTATATGTATATGTATATGTATATGTATATGTATATGTATATGTATATGTATATGTATATGTATATGTATATGTATATGTATATGTATATGTATATGTATATGTATATGTATATGTATATGTATATGTATATGTATATGTATATGTATATGTATATGTATATGTATATGTATATGTATATGTATATGTATATGTATATGTATATGTATATGTATATGTATATGTATATGTATATGTATATGTATATGTATATGTATATGTATATGTATATGTATATGTATATGTATATGTATATATATATATATGAGTTTATACGTATGAATGTATGTGTGTAAAGCCAAAGAGTGTTTATATTTTATTAAAATCCGACAGATATTTTATAACGAGTTTTGAAGTTTAGTGGAAAGTCAGTCGTTGTTATGATTGTTGTTTTAATGTGTGTGAATGTGTGGGTGAAATTCCTAAACGAGAGTGTTAGTAAGTGTCTGTCTACATATTGTAGTGATTTATTAGCAACAAAAATAGATTAAAACAATTTAAATTAAGTTGTTCAACCATAAACTCTGGCTGTTAGACTCTACAATACAACTTTCTCTTACACACTCTCTCTCTCTCTCTCTCTACTTTAGTCTTTCTAAAGTCTCCTTATCTTGATATACATACATATTTGTATGTATGTACGTATGTAAATTTATGTCCTTATAAAAAACCAGTCAAAATATAAGCAAGTGGACATTAAATTCGTAGAATATGTAGATGACTTGGTTGGTGTTGTTGGTGTATATGGGAGAAAGAGAACATATATTATAATGGCTTGTGCTTGGTCAACTGGAGTTATTTCTTTATTGTCTAGTTGTCCTGCTTTTAAACGTTCGTATACCATACACATGCTATATATTCGCTATTCCAGGGAAAGTTATAAACGTTTCCGTGGTTTCATACAAAGTTTTTTGAAGAGAAAGCTTTAAAATAAAATTTATTCTGAATTTAGAATTGTCTGGAAAAGAGAAAATTATTATTCTTTATTCTATAAAATCTGTACTTTATGGAAAACAAAATTTATACGAGGTAACGAATTATTGATTATTTTAGTTCCCAATATGAAAAGCGAAATGTCTTATTTCACCTTTGCATGTAGAATCTACGATGGCAGGATGTAGAGTCAGTGATTGACATTTTCTTTTCAAAGTCCACAGGTTGACCTACTGACATCACCTTTATATTTGAGACAACTGCACTGCAAGGACAAATTGTATCACCTCTTAAGTGGTAATAGGAATGTACAGCACTCATATTCCTTTAGCTCAGGCACCAATCCATTGCATCTCCACATTCCCTTTTTTGTTCAAACTTATAAAAGCTAATATTCTTTCGGAAGTCTCTGTAGTTCAGTAATTAGTATGTTGGCTTATTAGACGATCCCCCTTATTCAAACTCTATCTCAGACATCTCAAATAAAACGAAATATGAAAAAAAAATTCTTTCTTTTGGCAACTTCTCCTTCATAGTGGCGTAACAAAAACTCTGAGAGTGAAATATAATTCCCATGAAAAGTTTCTCAAATGTGTCGTTTGAAGTCGTTATTAAATTGCAAGTCTCGCCACTCAAAGATTAAATGAACACGGACAACATAGGTAGTATAAGGAGCTAGCTTGTAATCCTGACTAAAATTAGTAATATTCTTCGGAGCGAATATTGATGCCCAGAGAGATTTAGATTGACTTTATTTTCGTTTGTTCAATGTCTTTTCATTTAAGTTCATAATACAACAAACGTTATAGCTTTGGTAAAAAAAAATAACACGGTCTCGGTTTCCGAGAAACACTTTTCAAGCTTCAATGCTCATTCTAATCGTATCAAATCACTTGATCTTGTTAACAAATTGACTTTGCCAAAATCTGAAGTTATACTTTATGAAATCTCATTAAGCAATAAGTTCGAAATCTTCAATATTGTTTGGTTTGCGGCACAGTCTTGCTTATTCAAACGCAAGTCAAAATAGTCAGCCATGGTGCCCTGAATTTATAATAACGCCATTTCCGTGATCTGGCCCAATTACAATTTTACCATAACGTGCTTCAAACAGTCACCTTTTACGGATCGCTATTTGAACCGATTTGCTTGTCAACGTAACCACCGAATAAGCAATGAGCACCATCACGGAGAAAATTTTGTTCAGAAAGTCCTCATTGAAAGCATATTGCTGCAGTACTCGGTTACTGTATCTATGGCGTTATGACAGAACAGCCGGCTTTAATACTTTCATGAGTTTGATCTGATATGTATGAATCTACAAATCCCAATACACATTGAATGGACAAATTCAATAATAATAAAAATAAAAACTAAAATAAAATTTAGACATTAAAGATCATCCTTTAGACTTTTTATAGAAATTAAAATTTTTGTGATAAAATTAATTTTAATAACTCTGTGAAGATTTACTGCATATTTTTGGGATGAATTAACGTTTTTAGGAAGATTTTTATATAAATTTTGAATTTTATACAAATTTCTTAACGCTGTAGTAGTCAAAAAAACACTGTTTTGACGGTAGATATTTTAAACTAGCTGAATAGTTTAGGGCGTTGTAGAATTTTCAAAAAAAAAATATTAGAATTACAGTCAAAATGTAAAAATCTCATAAAAAATAAAACAAATTTAATTGAATTAATTAAACTCAGATTAGTTTTATTTCTTATGTAAAAAATGAATGAAATAAATTTTATTAAAAAAATTATAAAACATATTTCTAGGCATTACGATTTTTCATATTTTTAAAGCTGTTATAAATTATAAAATAAGACATGAAACATTAAAGTATACACTCAGGCGCCTATACATATTTTACATTATTTTTTCTTTTTTTTCGTTTTGTTGCCATTTCACATTACAGTCGCATAATATTTTATTAACAATAATTTCAATTTTCATATTGTTAACTTGCTATTAACAAACATTGTCAGGCATTAACAAATTTCCCACAGGAAATCCAATACACAGCCAAACGAAAAAAGGAAAAATAAACGACCAAAATACAAACGAAATAAAAAAGGAAACACTTATCGTATGTATACATGTAGAGGCATTGAGTGTATTGATATTAAAGCCTGTAGGCTTATATCCGTTAAATGCTATTTTCGATAATACTTCTTGCACTTTCCAAATACAGTAAATAACTTTTATTTTTTTTGTCTCCATTACACACATGTATTCGCTTACATAGGGACAACAGGCAATTGTATATGAAATACATATGTGTGTATGAAAAAAAAAGTTTTATTGTGTTTACTTTTAAATTATTTAACTTTACATAAAGCCTACTTTGAGGCAACCAACTGTGGGTAGGCATGCAAATAAAGTCTATCTAGCATTTATAACTATTGATTTATGTTTTTTAATTTAAAATTTCCGTTTAACAGTATTTACATATCAGAGTATATGTATGTATTAAATGTCTCTTTGTGTGTGTATGACACAAACACTCACAATTACAATATGCATGCTGGACTGACGTGCCTGGATATGTTGGAATTTTTATTAGTACACAAAAACATTTCCATTGTCAATATACATAATTCAACAGCATATGACGCGACAATGTTTAAACATATATTAAATACATAAATTTGTAATGTAAATACAATATTACATGTATACATTCAGGCGCACACTTATAGTTACACTGACATTTAAATGAATAAATGAAATTCGAATGAAAAAAAATTATTAAAAATTTTCCATTTTTTTCTTGTCTCTTCTAGATTGGGTCCTATGCCACAGCACCAACAACAAATGCCACAAAGTATGTCAACGGGTAATAACACGATTGGCGGTCATGGTGGCCATGATCGTGGCGGTGGTGGAGGCGGCGGCGGTGGTGGTATACCTGGCGGTAGTATACCCGGTACTATGAACGGTCCAAATGGGCCGCATTGTCAGATGAGCGGTTCACAACCGTTGGTTATGCCACAATTTCCATTGCGTAATTCACACTCAGCGCATGCACCACATTATTCACCATATTCTCCTTCCAGGTATGCTTTAATTTTTTTATTATATATTTTTTTTTTGCCTCTCCATATTTTAACTATTAATACAACCACAATAACATTTTCTGTAATTTTTTCTCATGGTTGTTATATGGTATTCATAAATTATTTTTATGTAATAATATTTTTGTAATATTTTGTTGTTATTGTAATTTATGTTATTGTTTCATATAAAAACTGAAAATTTTTTTTTATTTGTTTTTTACAACAAAAAGCCTCAAGTGTTAATACATTTCAATGCCTATACATAGGCGAAATATTGTTGTATTGTAAGCGTATGTTGTTTTTTCCATATTTCGTAATTTTATTTTTATTTTGAATAAATCATAGAACAAATTAAAAGTCAAAAAGTGTCTAGTAGTTGACATTTAATATTATTTATTAAACAAATATCAAAAAAAAAAAATAATAAAAACAATTGTCGTATTTAAATGTGATTTTGTTTTTATTATTTAAAAACAGATTTTGGTTTTAAATGAAATATTTATGAAACAATATATGAAAGTATAAAAGGTTGAAAAGTACAAAAATATAAATAAAATAACATTTCCTCCAAAGGATTTTTATTTTCTGTATGGTGCAGCACAATGAAAGCAGGGATACATACATATATTTTATTAAAGTGTTCAAGTGTAAATGTAACTTTACAAAAACATATGAAAAACAAGCTTTCCGTTTACAAAAGACTAACTTCAATTAGCCATTTGGAATATATCCAAAGCAACATTAATGTCAGGGGTTTCCTCAAATTGAATGATACGCGATCATACGCTTCCAGTAGAAATAAATCAAAAAGTAGAAAAAGAAAACCGGGGAATATTGATGAATCAGATGACCAGTGTCATTAGCAACTGTGCCAAACATAAAACATGTTGGTCAACTTATTAGTGATGATCTTAACATTTCAATCACAAAATGAATTAGTGTTTTCAGTGTGTATTGAACGTCGTTATATCGTGGTCCAGCTATGACTGGATTAGGTAACGAACCCTTCCTAATGCATGAAATCTTACTTATTTCAGTCTTCAGTCTCGTTGTGACACCATTAATATTCAAACCCGCGAATCAAACAATCTCAAAAGGAAACCAAATAGACTTCAAAATAAATCCTGCTATTACAGTGAAACCATCGTAGTCTAATAGATTGTCTTATTAAACATGAACCCAGGGTTTAAACCCCAGGTCAAGCATCTCAAACAAAAACAAATTACGAAAAAATACTTCTTTTGCGAGTTTCTCTCAACAGAAACTCTGAGAGTAAATAAAATTGTTATGAAAAGTTTGTCGGCTTTCGGAGTCGACTTGACACTGTAAGTCCCACCACTTACTGGCTAGGTCGTAACCTTAAGGGAAGGCTGGTAGTGATCAATTATGTATATATGTACATATGTATGTATCATAGCAACCTTTGAATTGGCGAGATCAGTAAAAAATGATATAAAATCAGAGGTCAAAAACCTCAGCCTCTGCATAGCATAGAACAGAGCGTTCTCTTCATTGTACCCGTAGCTTACGCACAAGCATTCAATGAAATTATAAGTCTACCGGTATAAATTCAGTAAGATACTAATCTCAGAGAATTATAATTGTATGATGAATGATCTTATAATTTTGGACAAAAGTAAACCACTCCACTTTTTGTCCAGACAAATCTATACATACGGACGTTTGATAGGAACTTAATTGCAGTATGGTTGTCAGAAAAAATTTTAAAGATTTTTAGGGAAAATCTTGTCACTTATTTCGGATCATTTCTTCAAAAGCTGGACCATTGAGTGCTTAAACCGAAACACAAGAGTTCGTTTGAAGTAATCGTTTAAGCTGCAATGTCTGCAGGAGTATCCATTTGTTCATTTTTAGAGATTAAAGTGGACCTGTAGTTTGAAAAAAATTCAGAAAGTTTTTGGAAGAGAAAGAAAGAAAGATGGGGAAAATGTTCGCTGCCAGGCCTAGAAAATTGTTCTTGCTATAACTGTATGACTTGATTCTTATCTTACAAGTTCGTGCATCTTTCTTCAGAATAATTTACAAAATGTCGGACCTCACGCGTCCCTGTTTTGCCCATGTACTTTTTGTGGAATTATTGTAGTGACGAGCTTGACTACAAACAACAACAATCTATTTAAAACTCCGTTGAAGACAAAACAATTATCATAATGGCTTTCGACAAACTTGAATCGCCTTCAAACTTCAAATCTACAGTTTTATCGCAATTTCACCCAGACTTAGTAACTTTAACAGCGTAGAATGTTCAAGTAGTCATACATTCTTGACAAAATGATAAAAGTTCCTTATTACTACACATAAGCAAACAAACAATCAATCGATCAGTTGCAAACTCTCATCTAGTAAAACCTTTTTGTCTTTCTAAATGCATCCTGTTCTTTATGACAAAACCCATTTCATTTTCACGTTGCATTTTTTTTTTTTATAAATTAAATCCATTTTATATACATATTTTCAATAAACGGGTATTTATTTCCTACCCTCACACCCACTACATACAACATACCCACATAAGTATACTCGCACATATTTTGCAGGCATTAATTTTCCTAATGACCACACTTGATGAGTGTTTTGTTGAGGAGATTAAATACGTTACGACAAGAAATACAAAAAAAAAAAAGGAGAAGAAGAGGGAGAGAGCGTTTCTCTGGCATTATTTTATGCCATAATTTTCCATATTTTTTGCATTTAATAAACTTGAAATGAAAAAGTGCTTGAAATTAATTTTCTCAAGATTTTCTTTTGTTAACAACATGCAATTGTCGTTGTTGTTGCCATTGCTGTTGCTGCTATTGCTGGCTGCCTAGAGTTGATGTGCTGCTGATGGTGTTAGCGGTGTTGGTTGCATTCAAAACCCACACATATAATTTTTCTCAGTGCTTTTTCTTTTTTTCTTTTGCTTTTGGTGAACATAACACTTTTCACTTATAATTTACCTTCTCTATGCTCTCTCTCTATCCCTCTTTTACTCTCCTTTGGAAAAGATGGTTTTTAAAGTTTTTCTTTTTCTGTTATTTTTTCAAAAACGTCTTTTGTCGTTCATTTTGTAACAATTTTTCTTGGTTAAACATAAAACGTGTGCTTTAGTTCTTTCACGAACAAATCATCATCATTATTTTTCCACATTGTCTGTCTGTCTGTCTACCCATTTCTTACACACGAAATTTACACCTTCGTTTCATTTTTATGCAGCCTTTTAGCGTCATTTGCATGGTTTTGTAAGGTAAAAAACAGAAAAAACCCTCTGACAGAGGTTTAAAGGATTGCATTGATTACAATAACTTTGAAACTTGTGGCTTTGTTTATGTAATGAAAGCATAGTTTTAGGTTTCTGCTTAAAGTAGCATAAATTTGATGTTGATTGCTTAAAAGTAGAAAGAATAAGGATTTATTTGAAATGTGTTTGTGTGTGTTTGTGAGTATACGTACGTGTGTATGTATGTTTTTTTCTAGTTTAACTATCACGAAAGAGCATCTTCTTTATGACACTTTCAATAACAATGAAGAAAAACACGCAAGCGTGGTAGAGAGTGTCATTTTTTAGCTGTCACCTATTTTTTTTTTCTTCTTTCGCTTCACTTAAACATGAATACGAGGTAGGTTCATACATTAAAAGCAACTTTTTGATAATTGTTGGCAATCTTAGCAGATTTTTATTGAATCATAAATTTTTACAAATTAATGTTGAGCATCTAATAACAAAAACCCACAAACACTTTTCATATAACCTAATAGATGAATAAATCCTTTTTTTGAAGCTTCTCTATGCTAGAAACAAACCAGAGATCAGCAATGGGTATTCAAAAAGATGAGTAGATTCGAAGCATATTCATAATTTCTGATACTTATACGCATTCATATTCAAAGTTCATTGTACTCATACTTAAAAATACGCATGATGTTGTTGATTTCGACTCTCCTTTACTCAATATTTACAAGAACCACAAAATAAGTATGATTCGCATACGAACACTACAATACTCAGTAGAAGGTTGTGTGTTTGCTTTGCTTGCTGTCTTTGTCTTTTTCTTTCTTCTGTTTTTGGAAATGCAACAACAACTAAGACTATAAATTTTGTTGAATAATTCGAATCACTCGAATCTCTTATGAGTATTATTAAGTATTTTTCTAAATTTATCAATCTGAATCTGAGTAGGCATATGAATCAAACATATTTCGAATGTTATGAGTTTGGTGTCAACGTTGTACTCATTGCAACCTGTACTTATAAATCAAAGTTGTAGTGAGTATGAATGCATCAGAGTTGTTGAATTTCAATACTGTTGACTCACTCATACTCAAAATTTCATGAGTACTTATGAGTAGCGAACAAACGTTCCATTGCTGATTTCTGAAACAAACCTCGTATGTAGAGAAATGTTTCTTATGGGTGAAGTCATGTTTCTAGCCTTTATCCGTCATTTGTTCTACTCGCATATATTTTTGCTTCTTATTGGGTTCATCTGCTGGTTGCAGTTTTTAAGTAAATGGTTTGAACCAAAAAAAAAAAAGAGAGTAGGAGAGAAAATGGAAGAAGCATTCAATGGATATTCAGTTAAAAGATTTCACGTTTATGTTTAACAAAATGATGATGATTTTTCCTTAACACTCACTCACAGCGTCATCGTTGTGTTCCAAAAGAAAACTTTACGAACAATTCGTTTAAGTAGGAAAACTTACGAGCAAAATGGTCTACGCTAACGATATGGCTTTAAATGCAATTCTTGTATTGTTGCATGTAAATTGTTGTTGTTGTTGCTATCGTTGCTGCGTTGTTCATATTGTTGGCTAAACAGGCTCATTCAAGCTGAAAGCGAACAAATCTTTAAACAAGACTTCGTAATGTTTCTTGAATCGTACGTGTGGGAGTCGTAGTTGTTCTTCTTTAACAAATCGCTACGATTTGTTGTTGATGTTGTTTTGCTTTGTTTTTTAAGATTTTTTGAAAGAGTGTAAATGTTCTTCTTGCTGTTGTTGTATAGCAATAATACACAATCGGATTAACTGGAAGTTTAACAACAATAACAATAATTCTAACACAACTACTGTTTGTTGCTTGTTCTTGTTCTTGTGTTACTGATTATTTTTTAAGCTCTTGGGAATAGGTAAGGAATAGCCTAACAAAAGATAAATTCTAGAAAAAAAGGAAAGCAACAGGACAGCAACAACACCAAAAATTTTATAAATTATTGTTTAACAACTGTTGCCAAAGTTTAATGAGGCTTATCTTGAAATCAAGAGAGAAAAAGAAGGAAGGAAATTTAAATAACGAAGAATATGGCTTTTGCATACAAATTAACCAAAAATTTCTTAACATACCTCTAGAGCAGTAGTGTAGTATTGTAGGAGTAAGGAAGAAACAAAATAAATTTAAAATTTCTAAAGGAATAGTTCGATTGTGTTGAAATTTGATGCGATTTCATTAATACGACAAAAATTGATAACAATTTGGGCAATTGACAAAAATTTATCAACAAATATTATAAAATCCTATAATTGAGTAGGTATTACCCAGCTTTGTATGATTAATAATATGCCTAAATAATTACCAAGAAAATATCAGAAAACTTGAAGTCGCCGTAGTCTAGTAGGCAGGCTTATTAGACGTGAGGCCATGGTTTAAACTGTAGGTCAGACATCTCCAATAGAACGAAATATGAACAAGTATTTCTTCGGCGACTTCTTCTCAACAGATTTATCGCAAAAACTCTGAGAGTAAATAAAATTGCCACGAAAAGTTTCTTAAAAAGCTGTGTTTCGGAGTCATCTTTAAACTGTAGATCCCTCCGCTCATGTATAAAATAAGCACACAAGAAAGATTGTAATCCTGACTGAAGGGTTGTAATGAGCAATTATGTATGTATGTATGTATATCAGAAAGGTACACATCAGCACTGCACTCAACATCTACTATCGATTATATTAGCAGCTTACCTTTTGTTATACAGTAAACTATAGAGTGCCATTGTTTCCATGCTTTATAAAATTTGAAAAAGCGTTTATTACAGTGAATCACAATGCAAATTTGAGTACATTGATCACAGTATCACTAGCATTAATCATGGCAAAACGTTGATGCCGGTGTACCACACTTGTCATGTCACAACTCCCGGTTAAAATAGTTCGGTAACCGATAGGATAGGAGGAGAATGTGAGAACTCTAATCTTGGTTATACTAACATAATACGCCATTTGAAATCAGTGTTCAAAACCTAATGTTGACAGCGGCTTCGATAGGTCTGAAAACAAGTTTAACAAACAGAAAAACTATTATTATTAATACGATGTCGGAATCGGTGTAACACCTTTTATGCGAGTACCCTGCACTTAAGAGCATACATTATCGGTTTTTGTGAGACAGAACGTGTGAAGACAGGGCATGGTGGCAAACGTGACACTAAGCGAAATTACCGGTTTCATCCAAAGCTCTGTTTGGTTCAAACCCACCTTACCTGACACTAGGTAACACAGTGGGCCATATGGACAAAGCCAACCTAATGTAAACTAACGTGATGTGTTTGGGACAGTGTACAAATTGTCCAAGCCAAATGAAGAATGCTACAGGATGTTCTGTAACATTGCTGACACATCATAACGAGTGCTGATTGAGAATATTAACAATCGTTTACAGGCAGCTCAACCAATTGGTGCTCGACTACATTACCTGTGCATTTGAAAGAGCTGTCGTCATTGGAAATATGAAAGCCATGCAGAAAATGCAAACATGTATGAACAATTGCCTTCCAAACATTCTATAATATTTTCGGGCCAAATACGCGTACCAATCACATGCTGTGGAGGTGCATGCGGTAGAAACGTTGGTTTTGAAATGAACAGTCTCAAGTGATGCTGGACTGGCCACACTCCGAGAGAGGAAAATCGGAAAATATGTCACTCAGCCCTCAACATCATTTTGTAATTATTGCTCAATAACTCGCACATTTTATCGTCTTTACTTGAAAATGCAATCAGGCCGATAGCATTGGAATTCTGGTGGTAATCTTAGCTGGCCATAACAACATTTTAGTGTATCCTAGTTAGCTTCTAGTGAAGATGA
Source organism: Sarcophaga rosellei (assembly GCA_930367235.1). NCBI lineage: Eukaryota > Metazoa > Arthropoda > Insecta > Diptera > Sarcophagidae > Sarcophaga > Sarcophaga rosellei. Next base: position 82,759,219 of record OV884018.1, read on the forward strand.
ATATAATTTTTGTTATCCAGAGAGGTATTTAAGATGTTGTTTTTTCGAATCTGCCAAGTTCACACTTTACTTTTCGCGAGTTTACAGGATGACATTGATATAAGTGCCATTCAGTAACGCAGTAGAAGAATTACAAATTAGTCTCGCTTGTCTGTGTTAACTTTCTCCATGGGTGGTGGGTCACACAGTATGATGTCTAGTCTGAACTACAGTTTGCTATACACTACCTACTACATTACGGCCTCTTGATTGTATTTCTCCGTAATAAGGACCAGATTAAACTCCTTAGTAGTGTATGTTCAATTTACTTAATATGATTTCGGAACATAGATGTATCCTTTTAAAATAAAAAACACAAAGTATGTGGAATCTAGGACTACGTACTCTGACATACACCAATCACTAACTGTTTGTAACCATCATTCGTGGGAGACTATCATTTATTTTCTTTTGAATGTCTAGGTCTCGGAATTAGTCCTGAATTCCCTTGATGTTCTCTATTTTATAAGCAGCTTCTTTTCCTTCCTTATTATTTGGAAAGTTCATCAGCTGTGATCTTTTTATGGTTTTAAAATCTCACTCTAGTGCTAATTATATTTCAACGTGATTTCAGTTGACTAGGCAACTAACCTAACCTTTTGGAAGAGATAGGCTGCACATGATGCAGCCATTATTGAGTGAATTTTCTGCCACTGATTGAAAACAATATTAACTGAATACTTCTATTACTTCATTTTAGAAAAGCTCAGTATTTAAGAAGTCGTTCTCAAACGATCATAGTATGCCAACAACATCAGTTTTTGGACCTTTTTTTTCGTTTTCTTATTTAATTGTACCTCTTCCAAAAAAAGTCCATTTTTAATTAGTATTTGTTTTTGTTAAAAATAAAAACGAGGCCTTCCTTAATATATATTTGTTTTAATACAACATTTAGAGCATGCTTGTTTCAATTACATTTAAAACAATTCAGATTGTGTTCATGTCGCTTACATTTTGTTTTTCTTCCTTTTTCTGGTTGCTTTTCTATGCATATCCATCCACTACTACGTTAGTGTGCATTTCAAATTAAAAATGGCTGTTAAAGAGCCCAACAAATAAGTGACCATGTTAAACAGAAACAAACAGGCATGTTTTGTTTATAAACATGGCGACATTATGTATACATACATACATACATTGTACATGTGTTGTATATTTATTTAATATAAAAATGTTTACACAAATACCTATACAACGGAAAACATATATAGATAAACGAGAATAAGAGAACAGTCATAAACGTGTGTGCGTGTGTGTGTAAATATGAGGTGAAAAAGAGAAACCGTTTAAACAGTGTTGACACATTTAACAAAATGTTTGTATTTCTCTTTATGTTTTGTTTTTTTTTGTTGTTTTTAATTAATAAAAGGATAAAAAACTCACTTTTTCACTCTTTCCTTTTGTGTTATAAAAAAATGGTTTGTGGCTGCCAGAGTATGTTTGTTGTTTTAGGTAGTTATGTGTATATGTGTATGTACATAATGTTAATTTAATTAAAATTTTTTATACAATTTTTATAAAAACAAAATACTATACATTTAAAGAAACTCCCGACAAAAAAAACTAAAAAAGAGAGAAACACATTTTTTTAACAACGGTTTGCTCACGGTTTGTAGAACGGTTTGCTCACGATGAGAGATTGTTGAAATATCTGTGAAAAAAAACTCAACTACAAAATAAATATAATTGTTATAAAGCGAAATAAAAATTTAAAATACAAGCAACGAAAAGAGAAAAACAATTAAAAATTCATTTTTAAAATATCCTTTAATTATTGAGAGTCACACCTTCAATTCACGTAAGCAGAATTGAATCAATCAATCTATTTACTGTGATGGTCCACATTTAGTTCGAAGGTTGTTTTATATTACGTTGGTACTCATATTACTAAAGCATACGTGTACTTTAATTGGGAAATACTCAGGGTACTTCTATTTATTGTCGTTCAAGACCTTCTATTTACAGCTTGAGTTGAAGCACTCAATAGACCGTAAAACAAACACCACCGTCCTTAAGATTTCAAGTCGGTATGCAACCCCATATCAAATTACCAATTTCAACTTCACCTTGAACTCGGTTAGTGTTCAATTCGAAGTGAAAGAAAAAGATTAAAAATCTCTGTAATTTTGGTGAAATGATTTGCCTGCTAACTCAATACATGATGACATTGCTATTGTTCCTATTTTAAATACAATTTTGTATCCATTCAACTGAGTATTTAACCTCTAGAGGCTGGCTTTCTATCAGTGTTATTATGACTAATACTGTGTCAATCTTCACGAATAATTCGAAGTTTCACACTAAGAACGATTGATGGTATCAAATGCGCTAACCGAATTTTAAAACGGATTCAATGCGATTCAAAGGATGGCGAATACTGAAATATTTACCACTTCCACAGTGATAAAAAAATAAAAAATTTAATTTTGTTATTGAAAAAGGCGCTTTGGAATCGAAATTTTTTAATTCATTTCAAAGACCAATTGATGTTGTTATGTGTGGCATACAATATCGTTCAAATTCAAATTAATTTTAAATGACTCTGGCGTATAAATCAGGCTGATTTTGTTCATTGGTAAGTGTTCTGTTGGCTTTAGTTAGTGAGATATTCTTAAATCGCTAGTGTAGAAAATCCTGTATGGTATGAACCGTGTGGATCGTATCAACTTCCAGTTGGAACCACATGTCGTTGATGATTAGATTATCCATTTCAGGCTAGAGGAAGCTGGTAATCATCGTCAAAAAGTGCTCGCCGTTGAGTGTAATGACCTGACCAATGTTGTTCTCAAATAAATATGGTCTTATGACGCCAGCACCCGGAAAATCCACGCCATATAGAGAAATTTTTGGGATGTATTGAAAGCTCTTGAATGTCGTGTGGATTGTTTTTCAGGTTGATATTAAGGGCCTTAACAAACATTTTTTTGTTACAAAGTCACTCTATTATAGACAAATTCGAATTTTAACAATCTTCTGCACGTGGTTTGGGTGATATTTTTTTGGGACCTTTAAATAGAACCAATCATACTGGTGAATTTAATATGCAGTCCCCCTACATCAGCAGACGAGGTATTAACACTATGTAGCGCTTATGCCCGGTTAATATCATCGGTATAATCGATATCTTCAAATCGAATATACACCATCTAATTCCTCTTCGGTATACATTATGATGTATACTAACAAAAGTTGCGCAGACCTTGCGCTGACCAACTTCCTCCTTTTCCCTGATTTTGGTGGAACTTGGTTAGTACAGGGACTGCGTTCACCCGTGGCATCACAACGGGCCGCTATGCGTGCTCAAGTGAGCTTTGTGATAACAAAAGTGGGAAAACATACATACTTCAGTTTTGTCGCAGTATTTTTGAGCGTCTCTCAGTGAGCATCTCTGAGTTCGTACTCAGGTTGTTGTGTTTCGATAGAGAAACTTATGTCGGTAGGCTATTTCCCATTGAAGTTTTTTTACATTGGACTGCGTTCCAGATTGCGTGATGATGAAATACCTGTGAATGTTGCGTTCATTATAGAAGATCGTCTTACAGATCGTAGTCACCAGTGTAATGCCCTTACTTAGTTCGTACGGGAGAGAATGTGGTGATCAGAAGTCACCCAACAAAGGAACAGTTTCGTATGTATTGATTAACTTTTTAGATTTTAAGCACGATATAGCTTCACATCCAGACTTAAGTTTGCTTCAAAAAAGCATTTCCGTGAAAAGTTTTCTTCATTTCATTCATTGATATCGACTTTGTCATTTGTTTGAAGAGTTGTATATACTGTGGTGTAAGGTCTAAACAAGTCTTCCTTGACCGCGTATAATTTCGTTATCTTTCATTCTCTCCATTTTTTTTCTTCTTACTCAATTAAACACCCCGTTTATTTTAATGTCTTCATTTAATGTTTTAAAGATATTTTACAGGCAATTTATGTCATTATAGCGACTTTTGTCATTATAAACATAAAATACAACACAAGCAATAGATTGCAAAACGTTTACAAAAAAAAAAAACAGAAAATCCAATCAATTTTACTTTTTAATACATAAAACGAAAAACACAAACCAGAGGAACGAACGTCTGTTAAAAAAAAGAAGGAAGAAAAAGAGAAATAAAGACAATAAACATTTTAAATGGGATGCACAAAGAGTAGGCGGTTTCTTAAACAAGCCTTTAAAAGCAAAGAAAAGAGAAAAATAAATTACTCGCACACACATATGTACATATACATATATTTAAAAAGACACTTAACAGTTGTAGCTATGACAACAACTTCACATACATTCCATACATACACATATCAACAATATTTTTGTTTTCATTAATATTTGTTGTTGACGTTGTTATGGTTGTTGCTGTTGTTGTTGCTGGTTTTTGTATGCACATCCTTTAATGAAATGCTTACCAAAGCATGTTATCAACTAAAATACACTCTTAATGCATACACAACGAAACGTATGCAAGGTGAGAGGTAAGGAAACTGATTTTGTGTGTGTGCATATGTGTGTAAGAGAGTAGAAAAAAAAAACAAGAAACAAAAAATAATCAAAAATAAAAGAGCAGAAGATTTTTAGTAAAAACATGTATCACAGTTTAAATAATAGTTTCCTTATAGCATGTTAACACCACACACATAGTAACACTGTTTGTGTGTGTGTATTTATGAGGGAGTTACATACATTATGTATGCTTATGGAAATGTATACATTAGTATGAGATTTTTTTTATAACAGCAGCAGACAGGTAAATAGCAATGCAATTTGAGTTTTTAAATATTTTGCAAATGGAGTGAAGAGTTTTTAAAAATTTCTTCATTTAATAGCTGTCCATGCAGACCTGAGGTGTTTCACCTCCTTTTGAATTTCAAATAAACCACTACTTCATGTATGTGCCGTCCTTGTTTACATGGAAAAAGAATCTTCTGCAATTCTTCAAAAACTCAACATGTGGGTAATTTCTTTTTATGAGTCAATGTTAATCTGTTGGATATGCAGCTCATGAAAAAAAATTGACACGCAATGATGTGTGGGTGTTGTGAGAAGCTTGACTAAGAGGTTATAATGGCCAAAAACGTAGTAAGGTGCTAGTCATCATTGATATTTGCAACATGTTGCTCTTTTAATAAAATAAAATAGTCCCTATCACTACGAGTGACATGGCATTCTTTTGATGCTAATAAACTTCTATACTATACACCAAAGTTGAGTGCTTTTGCTCTACAATTTGATGACTAAATTATGGATTTCATAATATGGTTTGATTTGCTATTTACGCAATGTGTACTATATTCACATTCATTTTCGTTTTCGAATTTCACACTGATTTAGTGGAATTATACACGCAAACAGTTGGTGAATATTGCTCAGGATCAGTATATATTTCAGCTTTAGATTTTATATATAACCTGACTATTTAAATTCAATTGGCTTAAAAGGGTCGAAAGTCTTTTTGGTCTTTCTGTAATTGCTCTTAAGCTACTCTACGTATGATCCTTGGCCCAGAGCGAGTGGGCAATATTTTCCGCATCGTATCTTTCGGCGAGCCGGGTATTTGATGCGGGAATTTGCGAAAGTTGGCGAAGAGGACGACCTTGTCTGCATTGGAAGGATCAAATCGAGAAAGAACTATAGTCGATTGGTGTGACCAACTGGCGAAGACGCTTAAGAAGTAGAGACGACTGGAAGGATGTGTTATGGCAGGCTGAAATCCGTTAATTGGGTTGTTAATGGCCAATTAAGTAAATAAAGTCTGAAGTTGCTGGTAGTACAGATCTGGCAGGTACCTCTTTTCTTGAATGGGTCACTCAAGTAATAAAATGGATCAATAACTTTAAGGCAAACATTTTTTCTTAAATATAGAAATACCGAATGGAGATTGATCATGTCAGATTGTATATTACAGTACCAGTATATTACGGTATAGTTGCATTTCACTGTTCAGCTGGCATATTTGCTTTTACCGAGTTAAGCAATCAGGAAACTAAAGGTTTTAAGTACAATTCCTTCTATAAATGTAGCTACGCAGTGTCTTGCAAACTTTTAAAGCGATACCTCTTAAAGAGCTCTAGACAGCTCTGAAGCAATAAAAGACTTCGTTTTTATTCTCAATTTAATTCCATAACTTACATGCATAATTGGTCATTACAAGCCTTCAGTCAGGACTATGACATAGCTTCTCACACCACTTATGTTCTGTGTGTTAATTTTGTACATGAGTGGCGGGTACTATAGTTAAAAGTCGAATTCGAACGACAAATTTTCCAGAAACTTTTCATGGCAATTTTATTTACTCTCAGAGTTTTCTCCAGAAATCTGCTGAGAGTAAGTTGCCGAAGAAATATTTTTTCATATTTTCGTTTTCATGTCTGATCTGAGGTTTGAATCGTGGCCTTCCGTCAACGACTTGCATATAAATTAACATGAACTTTAAAGTTTTACTATTATTTTACCCCATACTGTATGGCTTCCTTTTGTTTGGTTAATTTTTGGCATAAATTTACACTGAATTCAAATTTCTTCATTATTTTTGTGATTTTTTTTCCTTTTTGAGCTTTTTAAAAACGGATGGAGATGGCATTGCAAGCAAAGGCAACATTGTTACTGGTTGTGAAAACCAGGAAGGAGTTGCATATACAAATACATATCTTGCTTGCATACATACATATACTATATTGTGTATAACAGATAAGTGTGATTATGTGTTAAGGCAATATGTTGTTACTTAGAATGAATAATTGCTTTATTCTTCAACGTTTTTTTTTTTGTTTTTTTCTTGCCTGTCACAAAGACAAAATGCAGAGGTGTGAATTGGCTGCCTCTGCTGTAAAGCAGAAGAGATGAGTAGCTGGTGTAAAATTGTCAAGAACACTTGTGCGCTACCTTGCCTTCAAGCTTTGAATGCACACGTTTTAAGGCGTCAGTCAGCAACAGCAACTGCAGCAGCAAGAACAAAAAATTATTACCCATTAGTTAAAGTGAAAAAGCTTCATTAGACACAAGACAAAAAAAAAAAACAAAATGGAAGGAGTTTAGCAAAAATTTGCAACATTTTACAAATAAATGAGGGAGTGTGTGTGTAGAATACATTTAATTTTTTTGGTCATCCAGCCTTGCGCTGCACATTGAGCATTTGAATTATGACACTTATTCACTGTTTGGTGAAGGTGTGATGTTGCATTCTTTTATATTTATTTGCTGTTGCTGTTGTAAATTATTATTTGCTTACCTATTGCTGTTGCTCACTGTTTATTTGCTTTTCATTTGTGTCAACAGTATGCCACATTGCTGCAGCAATAGCAACACTTTCGCCCCTCATTTCCGTATTTGCATTTTTGTTGGACAAACACACATTTTTTTAATGACACTTTAAAATTATTTCTACAATATTTGTTTATTTACTTTTTGTTTCATTTTAGGCCATGTATAAATATTTAATATGTAGTTATTGTTTTCAATGCATTGTTTATGTTCATTATTTACAGGCAACGAATTTATTTAATTTATAAAATTAAATTTATTTAATTTATAAAATTAAATTCGTAATAAAATTTAATGAAAATTTATGATATATACGAGGAGGCTCAATCTCGATCACAGCAAGAGGGTACGTGAAATATTGCTAGACTCTGCTGGACACGTATGGACAGAAAGAGGACCGACTCACTTCTGGTCTAAAATCGTATCGCCATCCAACGCACAATGGTGATCCTTACGGGCCATTGTTCTTTTGGTAGGCTTTCCAATTAATGACTCTGCAGAAGCTGCGGCTCTGAGGAGGAAGAAGAAAATGTCCCCTTGTCATCAAGACAAGGAGGTTTCTGACCTCTAGTTTTCTGACATCGCTGCTGTCTAATCTAAATATTACTGCAATAGCAATATTTATTTTGGAATCGGGATGGTTTTTTCTAGGGAATGGTTGACTCCCAGTTAGAATTAATTGTGGTATCGCAATGGGCCTAAAAGCTGTATCTTATAAAGGGGCCGCCAAATAACTTTTTTTTTTTGAAAATGCTGTAGAAAGTGCTGTAAAAAAAAATAAACTAGAAGTCGCCGTGGTCTAGTAGGTAGGGCGTTGGCTTATTAGACGAAAGGCCCAAATTCGAATCCCAGGTCAGACATCAAAACGAAAATATGAAAATATTTCTTCGGCGACTTCCCCTCAGCAGATTTCTGGCAACAACTCTGAGAGTAAAAATTGCCATGAAAATCCGTCGTTCGGAGTTGACTTTAAACTGTAGGTCCCGCCACTCATGTATAAAAATTAAAGCACACAACATAAGTGGTGTTGAGAAGCTAGGCCGTAATCCTGACTGAAGGGTTGTAAGGGCCAATTATGTATGTGTAAAAAATAAACTACTGAATATTTTCCCAAATTTCTTTTTTTATTTGAAAGTATAATCCTTCCGGTTAACAATGGAAAATAATTTCATTTAAATGGCTGCCTCGGCTGGCTCACTTTCGAATTATGCCTCTGGACCAAAATCCGCACCAAAGAGTGACTTGTTTTGGGTGCGTCGGCTTTTCAATATATGCGTGCGGGTTTTCTGTGCCCCAAATGCGACAATTTTGCTTGTTTACATATCCGCCAAGATCAAAATGAGCTTCATCTGAAAAGATGATTTTTTTTGCTAAAATCGGCATCTTCTGTAGGCCACTCGTGTAGGCTACTGCATGGCCAGCCGAGGAAGCCATTTGAATGAAATTATTTTTCATTATTAAACGGAAGGATTGTACTTTCAAATAAAAAAAAGAAATTTGAGAAAATATTCAGTAGTTTTTTTAAAGCATTTTCAAAAAAAAAAAGTTATTTGGCGGACCCTTTACTTCAATAGGATCTACCACATCTTTTTATTGCGTTCAAGCAACATTTTTGATATACAAAATCGTCTTACAATATCTCCATACACCATTTCTACGTTATTGATTACACTATGTCTTTCGAGTATTTTTTTCGTAAAGCTTATCCACCTGATACGGTTTGAAGCTGTTGTCTTTGCGTATATCTAAATAAGTTCGCTCTGTTCTAGTTCGTGGAATATGAAGTGTTCTTTAGCTTTGAAGACAGTACTCTACTGGCATTCTTGTAATATTTTCGGTCTTATTTTGGAAAGTATCAACATCCACAGTAAATCCACCTCCATTCCCTGCCTTTAATCTGATTCCGATCCTTTGGTTGAATTTTGGACATCCGGGTTGCTAATGTTATAGTGTAAGAAAATCCTGTACTTAACTCTGAGATTCTTGATTTCTTCAGTTTTGAGTTATTCGATTTGAAACTAGCCAGGAAGACTAAACACGTATGTACTTACTTAGAGTACTATTTTATGACCGTAGCACAATGACAATTAATTGAAATTCCACAGCCGGAGGCGTTTCTGATATCCTCTTCATGAATGAAGCAGTCAAGAATGATAAGACGCAATTGAACTTGAGAACGAATAATATAACTGGAGGAAAGTTGTTACGACTCTATGTTTCTTATAGGAATTACCTGAAATAATGATTTACATACTAAGTAATATGAATTGCTTTGAGAAGAAGTATAAAAATATTCTCAGGTTGAAACTATGAATATAGAACAGGATAAGATGTTGAATGCAAGGCGAGGTTGACTTTATTGTTTCACATCAAATTCATAATGTTTCTATTGTGAACCATTTTTGGTTTTCTAACAAACTAATGTATATTTATTTATTCATATGATAAGTATCCTTATTTCTTCTTTCTTTAAGTTTAATATTTATTTTTCTTGTTTCCTTTGCATTCATTTTCAGGTTTCACATAGATAAACGCTGTCAGCATCGTTGTTCCTGGAAATGTTTGAGTATCGCCTTAATTTTAATATCAGTCGTCCTAACAGCCATGTTGGCATATTTTGCAGGTGAGTCTATAATTCTATTTAATGTTATACAGTCAGAATTTTTTTATTTATTTTATTACATTTTTTTTAATTAAATTTTTATGTAAATATTCTACTATTGTTGGAAATATTTTACATATGCATTCATTGGAGCATTTTTTATTGCTGACGTTTTTGTTACAATAAGTGGTAGCGATAGGAAGTAAAACATTAAAAATTATAAGGATGAGATGATATCTTGTTAAAAATTACATGAAAAACCTGAGCTTGAAACGGATAAGAGAGTGGCTTTACAACTATAACGGAAGTGGTCAGTTTGCTTATAGCGATAGCAATAATGATGTATCATGTGCGGTAATATAAATACTGAGAAATCAAAAATTCATTATTCTTTTGAAACTCGAATTCATATAATGCTTTCTAAACCCCGACAAGGAAGGATAAAAGCTTGAAATAAAATGCTGTAAGCCCAGTAAATCATATTTGTCTATCTCTGTACTTCCTTTTAAATGATCACCCAATAGAATGGGGCAAACTATAATAGAAACCGTCTTCAAATAACAACAGAATAAAGTTTAGTAGATCCCTGGAAGAAATTGATATAATTTTCTCAGTAATAGCACTGTTTGTTACAATACAGATCAACTTTTCGTTTCCAAAACAGAGAATTTTTCTTTTTTTCACGTTTATTAGTTGTTATATAGGAGAAGACGATAATATGTTGGTTCTACTTTCCTTACATTACGAGCTAAGAGATGTCTCAAAACATAACCCCAGATTGGTGCTCTGTTTTAGGTCTCAAGAAGAGAGGTTTGCTATTCTGTTGTTTTCTGAAAACTGTGCCCACTGTGAATATGTATGGAGTGTAGTAGTGGGATTGAGTCCTGTTAGTTGTTATTGTAATCCTCAATGAAGAGGAGAGCTCTTGGATAAATATCTCCTTTTTTCATAATTTTAAACTAAATTTGCTTGGGTTTGTGATCAGCCATTGCAATCATTAATGACAGTAGATCTTTACACAAAACTGACTGAACTTCAATGACTCACTCGCCTAATTTGCCTTGCCTTTTATATAGCTGGGCAGTCTGATGAATGTTCTTGAAGGCGAATGTTCCCGACTTCGCCTTCTCGAAATTTATATAAATGTAAACATAGTTATTTACATTCATTATTGTTGTTCTTGTATTTTGTTTACATTTATTCTTGTAGTGTTGTTTGTGGATTTTTGTTTACTTGTTTACCATTTCTTATGCTGGTGTTTGTAGTTATATTAAGCAATACGATCATTTGTAAACAGGTTTGTTTACTGATTTGTGTTGTTTTGTAGCTTTTGTTTATAATTTTAATGTTAAGCAATGTAAAAGCAAAACACCAGTTTCTAGATTTTTCATTTTCGTAACAATATCCATTAGACTTGTTTTACACATATTTCTAGAAAATTCGGAACGCACTATTTATATGTGAACTGCTCTTCTTGTAAAAGTAATGCCTGTCTTTAACAGTGTGATAAGATTCAAATCCAAGTCCATGGATAGTATTGCGTCTAAACTTTGTCTCACAATTTTGTCTTGATGTTTAAATGCATTTTACGAGTTTCTTAAGCTTTGGCAAACAAGACAATGCACTACTCACACACTAATTGAAAAGCTGGATGAGGAAACAACCTCGTCTGTAGTGCTGTCTTATTTCAAAGAATTAAGGATCCTTGTCAGCTTTATAAAATCCAAATCATTACTGCAGATTATAAAAATAGGAAGAGGAGCAACTCATGAACATTTACACATGTACATATATGAACTCATGTGAGTGAACTCATCTAACCTTTGGAAAAAAGTCCTTTGTTTCGAAGTGTCCTTACTCGTATTGTTTAACATTAATTAGAAGAGCTTATATTTAAATGTCTACAGGAGAGAAATAAAATATTATGCTAAACAGGGATTTTTAATAATATTGGCAAACAACATTGTAGAAAACTATTATATTTCTTTTCTTGTTCAAATGTATCATATTTGTACATACCATATATGTATGTGTGTGAGTACACATACGCATATGTTTCATAATGTACATGAACTTTCATATGAATATCTTGTTAATGATAGGATTAATTCTCTAACAACTTTACATTTACATAGACATACGTACGTGAAAGAGTGCATGTGTTTGCAAACCTAAACATATACGTACGTGTTCATATGAGATTAAGCTCAGCAAAAAAGAGAAAAACTTGTTATAATTATTTGTCTCTAACAAATGTTTATAAACATTACCCTACACATTGTCACTACTCTTCTCTCTCATCTTCAGACTTTTATTTAAAAAAAAACATTTCTCTGTGCATGTACAGATGTATGTGTAAGAGAGGTTATATGAGGCTTAATTTAATGTAAACATAATGTTAAATATAGTACACATCCACCTATTATAACGCATTAATAGTTGTGCATCCAAATGTTATGGCATATACGTGTTAACTATCTACAAATACAAGTATGTACATACTTTCATGTATTATTTCCTTTTTCTTTTTAATCATTTTCATAATATTGTATAAACAAACCGTATGTGTATGCGTTGGTAGTGTTGGGTATAAAAATGTATGAACATTTTTTATTTAACTAATTTTACAGGCCATGTTTACGGCTTTAGCTGAACTATCTTTACCAGCAAAAGTTTTAACTTTTTTGGTTTTTTTTCTTCTAAAGACTTAGCCATTAGAGGCCAAAGTGTAACTCAGTGTTTTGCAGTTTTCTATTTATTTACCGTTAGCATTTTTTTCTGTTTACTTACCACTCATTTACCTCGCGTTTACCCTCTTTTACAACATACAGTCAAATTAGTTGGCATTTTTGTTTTATAAGAGCTAAAATACTCACACTACGTGTGTTATCTCTTCACACATATACAGTAATTTAGTAAGTATGTATGTATGGATATGTAATATAGGCGATTAGTATTAAAGTTTATTTAACTGCCGAGTCAAACTTAAGCAAACTTTTAACAGAAAAAAAGCAAAATTTCTCATTAACAAAGTAAATAAAACCGAAAATTTTTAATCTGTCATAATCAGCTTAGGAATATAAGGCAGGAAAGGATATACAAATTTTAAATAGAATTTTGTAATTTAGAAAAAAAACAAAAGTTAGTTTTAATGCAACGTATTCAACGTTTTACAGCTTTTTTTTTATCATTTTCAATACCACAGCAGATTTCTGACTTCGGGAAGTCGCCGAAGAAATATTTTCCCATATTTCCTTTTGTTGGAGTTGCCTGACATGGAGTTTGAAACACTGTCTCACATCGAATATATCCGTTAAAATGCTGATAACAATTCTCAGGCTATTTCTCGATAGGCTTATGCATACATACGTACATACATAATTGGTTATTACAATCCTTCAGACAGGACTACGGCCTAGCTTCTCATACCACCTATACTGTGTGTGAATTTTATACAAGAGTGATGGGACCTACAGTTTAAATGACAACTTTGAACGACAGACTTTTGAGAAATTTTTCAAGGCCATTTTGTATACTCTCAGAGTTTTTGCCAGAAATCTGCTGACAGGAAGCCGCCGAAGATATATTTTCCCATATTTCGTTTTGTTGGAGATGTCTGACGTAGAGTTTGAACCGTGGACTCACGTCTAATAAACCAATGCAGTACCTATTGGACTACGGTGGCTTTGAGTCTAATATGCCCCTTAAAATGTTGATCACAATGCTCAGTTTACTCCTCGATAGTCTTATGCATAACTGAAGTAAATTTTCATTGTAATTGCGAAACCAAAGTTAAGATTGCCTCAAAGACGTTCCGTCTTGGTCTTTTCTTTTGCCGAGAATTCTTCTTCTACTAGACCACAGAAAGATTCTGGCCTTTGCAGCAATGTGGAAACTGTCCCCCCCGTAAGCTGATCTGTTTGCTAATTATCGCGATTTCCTACGTAACTGGGCCTTTTAGTGGATTCAGCTTTCCATTCTAATTTCTAGTCAACCTAATAGGAGCTAAGAGGGCGTAGAGCAGTCTGTCTGTGAAATAGAATTACAATGCGCCGTCCTATGTGTTTTTTGTTGTCCATGTTCTGAATATTTTATTTTGGAACTGTTGCAATATATATCTTGGACCAATCAATACATATACCCAGAATGGTCTTTCCATTAAAAAAATTTATGTAACAGGCTAATAATTCCTTTAACTCCTATAAACCAATCTTATTGCGAAGCATTTCCCATAGCGATGGAGAGACATTTTAGGAGACATTTTAGAGAAGAAATGTTAGCCATTTAACAAATCAAATGGTCATAATGCCCTTCCTCATAAATATAGCTTTAAACTAACTAAAGTCTCCATTGCTCTGGTAATTACTATATATGGAATGGGCTTTACTGCAACAGCATTGTAGTTAAAAGACAGGCTCTTATTGCATGCCCGCCTCTGTAACTTATCAGATTCCACTTGAGCTGTTTTCAATATTGTGTCCGAGTGGTCATGTATCGTCCATCACTACAAAAACTATATTAAAATTTTAAAGTATAGCTTAAAAAATTCGTTTTAGAATTTCACTTTCTTTTAAATGTTTTTAAGCTGTAAAGAAAATAATAAAAAAAGAATTCCAACCAAAACTAAAAACTTTACCCCGTGATGTATGCTTCCTCATATATTGCCAACGTTTACTAACACACTTACAAGAACTTATGTGAGCAAAATTTTGATTGCATTTGCAGTCTTTTTTTTAGAGTTTTCCTTTTGAAATTTTATTTTAATTCTTCAGAAAAAAAAAAGGAAATCATAAAATTTCTTATACTTCTTCCCAGTTCTTTGTCTGTTTCTCTCTTTTTTCTCTGTCTTCCATTTAATGGCGTTGCTGTTGGTAACTTGCTTTCAACAACTACCAGCAGCAGCAGTTTGTTTGTTAATGAATTTGTTGTCTGTCTTCTTGCTTTTTTCTTCTTCTTCTTGGGGTTTATTGTCTAGTCTTTTTATGGCACTATTGTTGTGTATTGTTTTTTTGGGACTCTGAAGGTTGCTGCACCCTTTTCAAAAATGCCACACAGTAATTTTGAAAATATTTTTTTTGGGGGTTTCCGCTTTTTCGCTCTCTCCCTCTCTCTCTGAAAAATCATATTAAATCAGTGCAGACATGCGGGTACACACAGAGCAGAAGAAAAAAAAACATTCTACTCGTTTAGTCATTAATTTATTTATGCTGTAGGTTGTATACAAACAACTAAAATCAGCAGCAACAACAACAACAGCAACGGCAATAGCATTATGTTTTAACATTTTAATATACGATATAGTTAAAGCATGTCAAAAAACAAACTAGAAACGGTTTAAATTTTCTGGTAAATTTAGAGTTTCCTTGGTAATGTGGCAGAGAGGCAAGCTTTGTAGTTGGGGTAATTATTATTTATTTCTGGTTAAAATAAAATAAAATTCAAAAGTATCGTTTTGCAAAATTTTTGGTCCCAGAATGCAGAGTATATAGGACCTCAGGAGTCTCATTTATTTTTGAAGGCTTTCATCCAACGATTTAGAGAGACTGCAGTTTTGCTTTTAGACATTTCCGTACATTTAATTAAATGTGGTACTGCCCTCGTTTTTCTAAAATTATTTTTGTTTTGTTGATGGTAGCCTTAGTCTAGTAGGTAGAGTGTTGGGTTATTAGACGTGAGGCTACGGTTCTAACTTCAGGTCAGACATCTCTAATAAAACGAAATATGAAATCACATTACTTCGACGAAGGAAGCTCTCAGCAAATTTCTGGCCAAAACCCTGAAAGTAAATAAAAAAATTGGCATGAAAAGTTTGTCAAGAATCTGTCGCTCGTAGTCGACATTAAGCTGTAATTTCTGCCACTCATGTATAAAATTAACGTACTCAACATAAGTGCTGTGAGAAGCTAGGTTGTAATACTGACCAATTCTGTATGTATGTATGTATATATGCATAGGACTGTCGAGAAGTAACCTGAGTATTGTCATCGGCATTTTAACGGGCATAGTAGACTCAAAGAACACTTTGTTTTGTAATGTGCAAATATCGGAATTAGAAAAACAAGTCACCAAATACATACTTTGGGCCTGTGCGACTTAAAGGAATGTATATGGAAAGTAATAGGAAGGGAGTTATTCTCACTGTCAGTGAAAAGCTTCTTGATGAGGATGCAGGAGACATACATAGAGCTTGAGGGCAATATAGTAAATCGTCTGGTCTAGGTTCTCCCTATATCTCTGCTCAGAAATGAAATGTAACAAAAATCAATCAATCCTTATAACATAGATCATTCTTCGTAATGCATTGCATCGAAACAAACACATAAAATGTCACAAGGTTTTTGTATTCAAATTATATGGTTCATGTTAAATGTTTACATTTGATAGATATACAAAGCAGAGATCAGCAATGAGTCGTTTTTATCGCTACTCATAACTACTCATGAAATTTCAACCGTATTGAAATTCAACTACTCTGATTCATTCGTACTCACTACCACATTGATTTATAAGTACAGGTTGCAATGAGTATGAGTACAACGTTGACATCAAACTCATAACATTCGAAATATTTTTGATTCATACACCTACTCATTCAGATTCATAAATTTAGAAACGTAATTATAATACTCATAAGTGACTTGGGTGATTCGAATTATTCGTCAAAATTTACAGTCTATGTTGTTGTTGCATTTACAAAAAACGAAGAAAGCAAAACACAAAGACAAAGACAGCAAGCAAAGCAAAGACACAACCTTCTAGTGAGTTTTGTAGTGTTAGTACGCGAATCATACTTATTTTGTGATTCTTGTAAATGTTGAGTAAGGGAGAGTCGAAATCAACAACATAATGTTTATTGTTAAGTATGAGTGCTATGAATACTTCAAACTTTGAATATGAGTAGTATGAGTATGATATTAAAATAAGTATGAATGCGTATAAGTATCAGAAATTATGAGTATGATTCGAATCTACTCATCTTTTTGAATGCGGATCTCTGATACATGTGACAAGTCAGACGTAAAACAAAAGACATATCAGTAGGTCCTAAAAGTCGTTTCAAAAAAAGATTCTATAAAATGTATGAAGTTATTTAATGAGAATAACTAATTAAAATTTTCATGATTTAAAAAAATTTGTGAATTTTTTATAACTTTATTTATTCCAATTTAAGCCCCTAAATATATACTCCTGGCACTATATTTTAAAAATTTTGATATCCTAAGCCTAAAGAGACATGATACGTATTTCCTAATACGTCTTAAAGTTGTCTAATATTTTTATAAATTTCTTATTTTTTTTACATTATGTTCTAGGCTTTTTATTAAGACTTCCTTGAAATCTGACTCCCAAACGATGATTACGTTAATAATGCACAGCAAAATTTCGAAATGAAAAGTGTTTTTCGTATATTAAAAAAATGTTTATAGATATATATATGTGTGTGTGTGTGTTAAAAGAAAATAGTGTCTTGAGAATTTCTTCTATATATATAGTATGTATGTAAGCTCTCTTACTTCTTTATAATTTTCCAGTTGATAAATAAAAGATTTCTTAAAATGTTGCTTAATGTTGTTGATATTCACTCACTCACTCACTCTCATAAAACAAAAAAAGAAAAAAATCCCCACGAAAAAGAGCTGGTGTCCTGGGATATTTAACAATTTATTATCAACCCCAATTGTTTATAGCTATATGGATGTGACTGTGTGTGTGTGTGTTTATATGTGCATACAGTCATAAACTACAAATACTTGGGGTATCTGCTATTCCTGATTTCCTTTGTTTTTTATGTTTTTTTTTTCTCGTATAAGGCTTTTAACTATTGTGTTCTGGTGTTGGTGTTTTTGCTACTCTTGTTGTTGTGGTATGTTGAATCTTGTGCTGTGATTTACAGCTTTCCAAGTCAAAGCAATTACAACACCACCATCACCATCACTGGCAACAGAATCTCCATTACCAGCCATTTGGAAAAAAACAGAAAATGTAATGAAAAAAGAAAGGAAAAGATAAAGTATTACAGAGAGAGAGAGAGAGAGAGAGTGAGTATCATAAATAGACAAGTTGAACCAACACCCAAAACAGACACCAAATTCACTTAGCAAAGATACAACAACAACAGCACTAACAGCACCAACAAATATAATGTTCATCGAGTAAAAGCATTTAAAAAAATTGTTTCATTTTTATTTTTCACATTTTTTTCTCCCTTTTTTTTTGTTGTCTTATTTTAGCCAAAAATTATTTCTTTTGACTGCTGTTTTCGGTTATACAAAACAGCCACCGCCAGACCTTTACCTTCTTCTTCTGCCAGCAGCTCTTTTCTATGAGGAGGTTATGAGTTACAGAATAAGATTTTTTGTTGTTGTTGTTTTTGATTTTTGTCTGTTTCCTTGCTTTAGTGTTGCATAAGTTTTTGTCATAAAATTTGTTAAAATTATGTGGGAGTTACTTTATATGCACGATAATTTGTTTTGGGTGCCAAAATTGTTAACTTTTCTTCTCTTGCAGCAGTAGACTGGTTTTGTTTTATATCCATAAAAATAAGGCAGCATTTAACTTTCGACATGTTTTGTTGCATGTTGGGGATTATTTTCTTCTTTTTTTTTTCCTTTTTGTAATGATCAGCCCCCCCTGCTTACCAACATTTATTGGTACAAAAAAAATTATTTCAATTTCATTTATTGCCACATACTTTGGCATACGCTCCTGCAGAGAAAAAAAAATTTGTTACGAGACAGTGATTATTTTCTAGGTTTAATTAAAACCTAACCCACACTGGTTGAAATGAGCGTATTTTTGTGCAAATAAAACACTGACTTTTAATGGAAAAGTAAACAACATTCTATTCAAAGTATTGGCCATTTTATCCATCTTTCATACAATTTGTGGAGTCCATGTCAATTACATACATACATAATTAGTCATTATAACCCTTCAGTAAGGATTACCATTCATGAGCCGAAAATAGGCAGTTGCAAGTAATCATTGCTTCTGAATACTGCAAAAAACCTGTCATGTTCCAACGGACTACATTCTTTGATCTCTAGTTTATTGATGTTACAGGTCTGCACTGTCATTCAATACACTTAGATAACCTCTACATACATACATACGAGTACATACTTAATTAGTCATTACAAGCGTTAAATCAGGATAATGACCGAGCTTGTCACATCACTTATATTGTGTGTGTTAATTTGATACATAAGTGGCGGGAACTACAGTTTAAAGCCGACCAAGCGACAGATTTTTGTGTTTTTTTTTTCATCGCAATTTTATTAACTCTCAGAGTTTTTGCCAGAAATCTGCTGAAAGGAAGTCGCCGAAGAAATATTTTTTTCGTATTTCATTTAATTGGAACAGTGCTCTCACGTCTAATAAGTCAACACTCTGCCTACTAGACTACGACGACTACAGCAAGAGAAACAAACCAATTAGTCACCCAATTTTCGACTTACTCGTAGTAATAGAACTACTGCTCAGTCAATGCGCTCTCCATCTATGGGAAAATTGGCAGTAGTAAGGAACCAAGTCTAGTAAATACGTCGGGTGGGGTAGTTGTTCCCATCCTAAGGCTTTGATCGTATTTTGCTTAGAGTTTAGGAACGTTGTCAAATTGTAAAATTATCCTACCGTGTCTTATGGTGCACTCTGGTCTTTGTTCGATCAATGCATGTTTAAAATTGATCATTTGTTATCGGTAGCGCTCTGTATTAACGATTTCATCATGTTTTAGGACCTCGTGCTACACCATGCCTTTCCGGTCCCACCAGATCAACAGCATTTTCTTCCCCTCGAATCGCAATTATTTTGCAGCTGGGGTTGACAGTTGCCCCGGCTTAACCCATGATTTTTTCCGTTAAGGATTCTGAAAATAAATCAATTTTCTTTCACCAGTAACAATTCAATGAAACATTGATTTTCTGTCGCGTCTTTGAAACAAAATTTCGCAAGAAGTTTTTCGATTTTTCATCTGTCGGGCATTCAATTCATGTGGATAGAAATGTCTAGACTTTTGGAATCTTGCCCATAACCTTTAAATAATCAGAAAATGTTTGTTGTGCAACATTTAAAATTTCTGTGATTTATTTTGGACTCAAAGTATCATCTTCATCCAATACTGCCTGCGTCGTTAATTCGTCGCCTTCCAACTTTTTTGGTGGTCTTCCGCGTTCTTCATTTCTTGCATCAAAATCCTTATCTTTTGAACCATCGAAAGCATTTTTTCATGTTACTTCTGCCATATGCCTCCACAAACATTCGATTTGAATTTCCACCATTTTTCTTGAAATGAAAAAATTTATGATTGCCGCAAATCATCATTTTCTGGTCAAAAAAAAAAAGAAAATAAAAATTGAACAAATTGATTTAAATTTCGAACACAACTAATTGATAGAAAAAAAAAATAAAAAATTAAAAAAAACCTATAAGAAACCTAGGCGAATTCATGTAATAGGTGGGATCATGGCGAAATCAATAAGGTGATGTTAAAAGCCCAGCTGATTGCTTTTTTCAGTCCACATAAATGTCAAACATATTGTTTGAGTACAGTGAGCAAAAAAAACTTACACCCACTACCTCGAAATAATTTTTGAACAAAAAATTATCTATAAAAAGAAATTTATTGTCCTTAAGACTAAAAAAAAGCTTTAAAACTATATTCTGATTATAAACATTTCTCTATTGGTTAAGTATAAAGAAAATAATTGTCGAAACTAAAAAAATTCCCACATTTTTAGGTAAAAAAGAGGTGATTTTTTGACTATGGCTAACGGGTTTCCTAGAAAGTCATGTTAAACAAAATCCTGTGGAATAATTTATTTGTTAGTTTTTTATAATAAGTGCACACATTTTTCTTGCTCACTGTATATACATTCTTTTGTTTATTTATTTTTTATTTCCCTTTACATTTTTATTCTACACAATTTATAATTTATTTAAATATTCTGGATGTTTGGGCACAACTTTTCTTGTAGAATCTGCTTTTATGCTTCCCAGTATTCTTCTGAAGGTCGTCATACCTTAGTGGTGGCACAAATCAGCTCGTATTTAATAAAATTAATTTTTTTAAAATTTGTTTTTAAATTTTTTTTTTATAAACGAAAAGAAACAAAAGAGAAATAATGACACAAAATAACAACTTTATGTCATTATTTGGATTCGCCTTTGTCATTTCTTGCTTACGGCGAATTTAATTTGACATTAGTGGTCACCCAAAAACAACAGAAAATACATGTTGTTTTTGTTAAAAAACACTGCGAATTGAGTTGTTGTATTCTTGCCATCACCTTATTGAATATGCCTTGGGTGGGATCAAGGCATGGCGAAATCAATAAGGTGATGGCAAGAATACAACAACTCAATTCGCAGTGTTTTTTAACAAAAACAACATGTATTTTCTGTTGTTTTTGGGTGACCACTAATGTCAAATTAAATTCGCCGTAAGCCAGAAATGACAAAGGCGAATCCATATAATGACATAAAGTTGTTATTTTGTGTCATTATTTTTCTTTTGTTTATTTTCATTTATAAAAAAATTTTTAAGAAACAAATTTTAAAAAATACATTTTTTAAATACGAGCTGATTTGCGCTACCACTAAGGTATGACGACCTTCAGAGGAATACCGGGAAGCATAAAAGCAGATTTTACAAGAAAAGTTGTGCCTAAACATCCAGAATATTTAAATAAATTATAAATTGCGTAGAATAGAATTGTAAAAAGAAATAAAAAATAAATAAACAAAAGAATGTATATACAGTGAGCAAAAAAAAATGTGTACACTTATTAAAAAAACTAACAAATAAATTATTCCACAGGATTTTGTTTAACATGACTTTGTAGGAAACCCGTTAGCCATAGTCAAAAAGTCACCACTTTTTTGCCTAAAAATGTGGGAATTTTTTAGTTTCGACAATTATTTTCTTTATACTTAACCAATAGAGAAATGTTTATAATCAGAATATAGTTTTAAAGCTTTTTTTTAGTCTTAAGGACAATAAATTTCCTTTTATAGATAATTTTTTGTTCAAAAGTTATTTCGAGGTAGTGGGTGTAAGTTTTTTTTGCTCACTGTACTCAAACAATATGTTTGACATTTGTGTGGACTGAAAAAAGCAATCAGCTGGGCTTTTAACACTACCTTATTGAATTTGCCTTGGATCAAGGCATATTCCTTGGGTGGGATTTACTAAACAGCTGATACTTTTTCAAATGTCAAAATTTTGTTGTTTTTTTTTAAATTTTGTTTTGTTTTCTTATTCTGACTTTTATGTTTATTTTTATTTTTTTTTGTTTGCATTTTATTAAAATTATTTTATTTAAAAAATAAATAGGAATGATTAGATTATTCAACTAAACAACTACACAACTGGAAAACAAAACATATTACGAAGAAACGCAAGTATAAAACAAACAATAAATACATAAGGATCTACGAGACCACGATAACCGTTTCTTCGTGCAGGTGCTCCAAAGAGGCCATCTGTACGCAGAGCATGATAAAGGCAGGGTTTTGGTTGGTTTTCATTTTTTTTCGATCAATTAATTTGTACGTAGCCAACGCAGTTTCCTTGTTCAAGAGAGGTATTAGATGACCTTTTTCCTACTTCGCAAAAGAGGACCTAAAAAAGCTATCAAATGTGACTTCCAAAATCGTTGAATGCCGTTGAACGGACGCTTCATTTTTATCCTAATTACGTAGACAAGTTCTAATAATACATATTTTTCCTTCCTTACCATATACATGCATGGCGATACATTGGGTGGCTCGTCGTCTGCGTTGGATCAAAATACTTCTTCTGTAGGAGGAAAAATATGTATTATTAGAACAACTTGTCAACGTAATTAGTATGCTCTTTCACAATGGACACGGTAATAATTCTCTTCTGTGCTAAATATAATCATCATTCTTCTCCTTCCTGTCGATTTGAGTAGGATTTGTGTGCCACAATCCACGCAACAAAAATGTTAGCTGTGACAAAAATTATAAAAATTATGAAATTTTTTACAATTTTTCTTCCTATTGTCATTCTTCAGTCAGCTCAAGGCACATGAATTCGCCTAGAGTCAGCTGTTTCTGACAATGGAAGGAGATTTTACAAAAACAAAATGCCTGTTGTTTTTGCATTGTTGTACTTGTTGTAGACCTGCGGCTACCTTATTGAATTTGCCTTGTAAGAAACTATTACTCTCTAACTAACTATCAAGCAATTACTTTCAGTTTAAAAACAATTTGGAAAAAATTTTATATTTTAGTTCACTTTTAGACGTAATTCATATTCAATCCTAAAACGCATACTTAACATCATGAAATTTAATCACCATCTGTAATGCTTCTGTTATTTGAGAATTAAAATGAATTTTAATTGCTTGTCTTTTACACTTCTTCTGCCAGAACTAATAATTGTCTACGCAGTGTGAGAGCAAAAATGTTTTCTTTTTATTTTATTTTAATGACAATTTTCCAGACAACAATTACAATAACAATAACTATAAAAATATTTTTGTTGTTCGTATACTTTATTGTTATAAATAATATATTTTAAATTAATATTGCCAGTTTTAAAATAACCAAAAAAAACCCATAATAATCTTATAAATTGACAGTTGTTTTTCTGCTGCAGAGTGTGTGTGTGTGTGTGTATTTATGTGTCTCTCTCTAAAGCTTGTATTCTAACTTTCATTACTCATTTGAAATTGGAATTGGAAAATGTCTAAAATATAAAAGAACAAATTGAGTTTTTCCATTCTTTTTTTTTAACTTACGAGGGTGGTTCAGACTTTGGTTGACTTTATGAATATAACATTGGTTTTTTAATAAAAAACTGTGCTGAAACAATCCCCTCTGACTGGACCAGGCTTTGTCCTACTTTTGTTTAATGTTTTATCGCTAACAAAACATAAAATTAATGTGTTTTTAAAGTGATTTCATCGTTTCCCTGAGCTATTGAACTAGTTTTGGTAACAAAAAATAGCTTTAATTACATGCGTACTTAATTGGCCAGTAACCGCCAACCTTAACAAATCCTTCCAGGCGCTTCTGCTTCATGGTCGCCTACGCCAATTGGTGACAGCAATCGATGAGAGGGCTTCCTCGATTTGGTCCTTCCAACACAAACAAGGTCGTCCTCTTTCCCAACTTCTGCAAATCTCCGCATCAAATACTTGTCTCGCCGGAGCATCCACTTCCATTCGAACTACATATCCGATTCAACGTACCCGCTGAATGTTAATACGCTGCACAACGTCCATGTCCTTGAGGAGCTCATACAGCTCACTGTAGGATCGGATACGGAAATCATTGTCAACAGCCACTGAACCAAGGATCTTACACATGACTTTTCCCTCGAATACTCCCAAGGCTGCTGCATCAGTGCTTACTCCAAAATCCAGACTATACTGCAGATAAGTGGGCAAGCCTTGCTTTTTCCAATTACAAAAAAAAGTCGAATGCGATTGTGTGTTGTCCATTCCTCATTAAATTGATCTTATGAGTTGACATAGTATTCACTATTTTATCCTTTTTAAAAGATAGCACTCTTGACGATTGAAAGTAGTTGAGTATTATACTGCGTGCAATGCAGAAAATGGTCGCCAGGACTTTACTGGTTGATAACCTAACTCAGTTTTCTTTTGTACTCGTTCACCGAATCAAAATCATTATTTTAACTACTGCTTATATTCCGATATATTGTGGTAAATCCATATTTCGTTTGCGGTTATGAAAGGACTCCAAAATTCTATACATGAGTGGCGGGACCTACACTTTAAAGTCGACTCCGAACGACAGGTTTGTTAGAAACTTTTCATAGCAATTACATGGGCTATATGATTGTAAATGCATACTTCTTCTTTGGCTTTATTAGCACCAATTCTTAAGGGAAAAGTCATTACCTCTCTCTTTTCTAGCTGTCAGTCCTCCTCTTTGATGCAAAAAGATTTAAAATTGAGCTAGCGGCAGCACTTCAGTCCCTACTGACATAATTCCTTATGTAGGAAGTTGTTACCCTGAGAATTAAGAACTGCATTCCAGCTTCTGCCGGTTTCTCTAGTAGAGGTGGATAACAACTTATTTTTTCTATTCTTCTGCTTCTAAGGTAATGTGGACGTATCTGTTGGCTGAATGGAAACGTGGGCTCTCAGGTCATAGAAACGTTCGAAACTCTACTGAGAAAAACAGTAGATCCTTTAGACTCAATGCTTTAGCACATCTACTTGTTATAATAATAAGCTTAATAGAGCAGTTTGTTTAAATGTATACAGGAGAAAACTAACAGATGCCTGTCAAGAGGAACAAAGCTAGAAATTACAAAGTTTTTGACCTACCCTCGTACATTTCCCTTTTCTCGCTCTTCGTTGTGTATCCCTTTTGGAAATAAATGTTTTTATAATAGTTTAAAAAGTAACACTGACAACAGCTTTAATAGTACGTCAGAAAGAGAGATAGAGTGAGAAGGATACCAACATATACCTTAAATTGTAAAACAAAACAACAATGTGAAGTTTAATTATTATGAGACCAATAAAATACCCAAAAGAACAACAAAACAACAGCATCAGCATCAGCAATAACATTAATATTATTTGAAAAGCACAATTTGATCACACACAGCCAAACAAACAAACAAACGCATGCTATCATGAAAAAGGAAAATCAAACAAAAACAGAAAAAACAACAAAAAAAAGAAGGAAAGAAAACTTTGGCATATTAAATTACACAATTTATCTTTATTTGAGAACATTTTGCAATACAATTATATTTTGAATTGCCTAAAAGCAAGAACAACAACAAGAACAATAAATATTTAAAGAAAGAGTTTTTCTTTACACTTTTTCCTTTCTTCTTCTTTTTTTTTCTTTTCTTTGTGTTTATAATTCATTTATTTATAATAGTGTAGAGTGGCATAGGCAGACAGGGCAAGGAAGTGAGAAATAGGATGTATAACTCCTTCTTTACGCAGCATGTTTCCAAAGAAATAAAATAAATGAGCAAAAGAAGTTTTATGGTTTGTTTTGTTTTTCTCGTTTCGTTTTGTTGTTGTTTGTATAGCATATTGTTTTTGTTTTTGTTTTTTTGGTCTCTTCATTGCTATTGTTATTGTTTTTATTATCAATTTAAAAGGGTTACAAAATTGTCTTTTGCCAAAGCTGGGTATCCAGCCCTCTTTAAAGAGTATGTACAGTGGCTCGCAGCTCATTTCAATACATTTCTTTTGTGGAGACAAAGTACATAAAATTTCCAAAATTGATTGAGATATTGACGAAATGCAAAGGAGATCTTATGGAATACTTTGTAAACTTTCTCTTTAAAGAACAAATTTTTAACTTCGAAAAGCAAAAATCTGGAATACTTGCGAAGTCAATGCCTGTTTCAATACGTTATTGCGAGTCATTAAATGATTTTAATTTTTAAAACCAGTTGGATATCCTCTTTAGTCAATTACGCAGTTGCCTCCATACATAGGCAACCATTAATTTGTTTATGGATTCCATAATTTCCCCTCCAACCTCTTTTAGATATGTCTGCTTGATATCTTGGTGGTGAAATATAATTCATCTACAATTTCCCATACATTTAGATAAAGCGATCAAACCAACCGAAAGTCTTCGAAAGGCCACGGTTCAAACTCCAGGCAGATCCCGCCACTCAAGTACAAACAAACACAACATAAGTTCTGTGAGAAGCTAAGTCGTACTCTCCTGACCATAGGGTTTTAGTGACCAACTATGTATGCATGTATGATTACACCCAGCTGTTACACTTCCAAATATGATTAGACTTTACAATTTCTGATTCTTTTATCTGGCCATTGTCCCCAAAAAACCTCAAACGAATTCTTTGTTGCCAGCTTTTGAAGTAAATTGGAATTTATGGTTGTAAATTAACTACCCTACGTAATAATATACAAGATATACAGGTGTAAACTTAATTCTATATTTGGCTTACGCCTGGCTTATATCTTACCATCCAAGCCAAAAAGTATTAAATTTGGATTCATAAAATATTCCAAAGAACTTGGGTGTTTAGCAATATTTTGAATGTGGCAACTTCTAGAACTTACTGGTGACTTGTTATTGTCGTTCTCTTATTTCTACTTTCCTTCAATGTGTTTTGCTATTCCAATTTGATCCTTGTTGATCCCTACTCACTTAATTTCTTTCTTGTTTGGTTATCGTTAGTTTTTTTTGCTCTTTCTTATGAACGTTTATACTGGGCTCGAAATTTTTTGACGCTAATGAACAATTCCCCTTGTTTCTTGGAAGTATTTCATTCAGTTGCCATAAAAAAGCGCCTCTAGTTCTCTTTCTTACCAAAAATTTTATTGAAATTATTACAAGAATAAATCCCAAAGAATATGGAATGAGACCAATAGAAATTAGTTGTGGACCACTGTATATCTGTTTTTTTTATATTATTCGTTTATATAATACTGTTATATTGTTGTTTTTGTATTTTTATTACTGTCTTCTTTCGTTCCTATTACTGACAAAAGTTATTTTACTATGAAAAGTTTTTCTTTTTTAAATTTTCTTCATTTATTTTTCATTTTGATGGCGTCTATTACAACTAAACATAACGATAGAATTGGTTAAAGAAGAGAGATGTAACGGTATCTTTGAAATAAGCTATGGTAGAGGGAGTTTAATAAAATAGCAAGAGAACACAAGGGATGGGAACATATGGGTTTTTCTGATTTGAATATATTGCTTTGCGATCGCTGGAAATAATTGTGTATTAAAATAATCGCTTACAGCAGAGGTCCAGAATAATATTGTTGTCTGCCCCAGGATAATACTGTGTTCTTGTGTTAGATGTAGCGGTAAAAAATATTGCTCATTACGTCATATTCTTTCTTAACGGGTATCACCATTCGAGCTTTTTTCATCTTTGTTGTTATTGTCGTCCTGTCTAGAGGTTTTTAGGGTGAAAAGTCTTTCTATTTGAGCCTATTAATTTCTACGTATCGAAAATCATATTCGAAGTTATTTTTATCGTTTTTATGTCAATAGATTAGTAAGAGCAGACTGTTGTATTGTCACCAACCATACGTAGATTTGTTACACAATTTCATATTCTTCTATGAGAACATCCTCATGGCTGTGTCTAGGATAACATAGAATATCAATGGAAACATAATGACGCCCTACTATTTTGACTGATTCGGTTCTACAGTAAGAGTCTATACAGGGAACAGTGGGAACCTTGAAGTTTACACTAATAGCTCAAAGATGAAAAACTGGTTAGGCTGTGATATTTTTATTAAGATATTAATATTAAACTTTCCTTTAGGCTGCCTGCAGTGATTTCCAAGCAGAGGTCTTGCCAATTTTGAAGGTGTCGCAATGGTTGCTAAATTGGCGAGTTTTTCTTCGAAAATCTCCTGATATACTCGGATAGCCAGGCTACAATTAATTCCCTAATGAACGTAGTTTCAACGACCGTTCTTGTTTCTTTGAGAAATTTCGGATCATCCAAAGGTAACTCTTGTATGGAATACAGAGATATCGTTGCAAATTCCATTGCAGATGAGCTAGCTAGGGCTAGTATAGAGCTAGCAATCTCCGACCTGTTACAAGGCATATGTATTCGCATTGCATTCGTTAATTTCACTTATTCTACGAGGAGGCCTAATCTAGTTGGCAGCAGGAGGGTACGAGCAATATTGTCAGAGTCTACTGGAAACGTATGGACAAGGAAAGCACAGACTCTCTTCTATTTTTAAATCACGTGGCCATCCATCGCACAATGGCGATTCTTACAGGCTACTGCTCTCTTGGTAAGCGTGCCAAAAGACTCGGTATTCCAACTCATGATTTCCGTAGCAGCTTTGGGCCTGAGAAGGAGGAAGAGACTATCTTTAACTTCATGTGTCAGTGCTCTGGTTCTAACACGAAGAGACGGAGGTTTCTGACCTCTAAATTTCTGTCATCATTAAACGAGCTCTCAAATATAAAGATTGCTGCAATAGTGAGATTTATTTTGGACTCGTAATGGTTTTCTCTAGAGAATGTTGAAAAAAAAATTAGTGTAGTACAATGGGGCCTAGGGTGGACTTCTTCCTTCGAGGTGGTCCGCCACCTAAGTTTCTATACACAGGACTCTGATTAAAGTGATAACGAAATCTTATTTTCATTGAAATCTAAATTTAAAGTTGAGCAAGCAGCTGTATTACATGAAGTAATTCCGATGAAAATCTTACATCTGCTCGATTGTACCTTATGGTATGCATTTCGGGTCTTTATATATGAGAGTATTTACTGTCTCGACGATTCTGGTTGCAAATGTAATATTTTGTGTAGGAATTCCCCTCAGACATTTCAATGTTCAGGATCTATTTCTTTTATAGGAAGGATTTTATATGAATAATCACTACAGTTGATCCAGCTAAGTTTGTGGGTGCCCAACCACTCTATCGTTTCGATAATCGTCTAGTCACTCGGTAATAACATTTTATGTTTTGTATGATTTTTTGATAATGGCAGCTGTATAAAATTTTACGTAGCGGAAAAAGGTGCCTTAGTTGTTCTAATAAGTTAATGAAATACGCTATGTATGGTATTGTAACTCTCTTTGTAGTACCGTGTATAAATTCGCTGTTGTCTCTGGTAAAATATTTATTGGCCTTAATAGAACAGCTGAAATACTTTAAAGTCCTTTTAAATCAGTTGATTCTATTTATTTATTTATGTTGTATTTTTATTTTTGCAAAACTTTTATCCTTTTACTGTAACTGGTATAAGAATAACAAAGTTTTTCCAAAGAAATATTCATTCGTTACTTCCTCTTCTTTGGTGTAAAACTTTTTAAGGATTTCTTTAAAATGTTTTTCTTTTTCTTACACAAGAAACATTTTCCACAATCCAAAAAAATTAAATTTATTTGAGTTCAACATATTTATGTCCTTTAGAAATGTTGCAGCATTGAAATAATTTGCGCTCTTCTTTCTCTCATTTTTCTATTATTAAAGAAAAAGTATACACATAAATTACCTTAAGAAACTTTATACTCTGGTTGATAATTTTCAAACAAAAACGGAGAGAGAAAAACAACAGAGAAAAAGTAAAGCTTTAACTAATTATGGTGTTTACGTTATGGTGGGGCATGCCACACATACAGTTACTCACTATCTGCTAAACTTTGCTATGTATGTACTGTTCTTGCTTTAGAAGAAATTTAAATGAAAACAAAACCAAGCCACATCAACCTTAGCCAACATTATTAACAACTTCAAAGAGTAAACTGTTTACGGGGGAATCAAAAAAAAAAACAACAAAAAGGTTAGAACAACAACAGTAAACAACAACCCTTTTTACTTTCAAAAGCTGTCACTGTAACTGTTACTGTTACAGAAAATTTTAAATAATTTCTCTTGAGTTCTTAAGAAAATTTCAATCTTTTTTTTGTTTTAGTTTCTAGGCTCTTCACTCTGCTTTGGCTCTGCATGTAGCTTAGGTTATGGGGCATTTGCTAATAAATAAAATGATGTCAAGCATTTGTTGTTGTTGTTCTATTTTACCTTTTAACAACTCGTTTTTCATTTTACAATTTTTTTTCTTTTCTTTTCGTTTTTCTATGTTTCTTTCTCAAGAAAAGGAAAAACCCATAAAGTTTTCCCAAGAAAAAGTTTTGTTTTCTATAAAATTTGTACTTTTAATTTTTCTTTAAAATTGTCTGTCTTTTAAATAATAAAAGAAGAAGAAAGAGAGAGAAAGAAAAACTAACATACTTTTTACTGTGAGTGTACCAAAAGTAACGTTAAAGTTTAGGTTTATGTGTCATTGCAATATTATGTGTCAGCCATAGTAAATGTACATGGCATTGTTTAACTGTGTAGGTAAGCAAGAGAGA
Source organism: Sarcophaga rosellei (assembly GCA_930367235.1). Taxonomy (NCBI): domain Eukaryota; kingdom Metazoa; phylum Arthropoda; class Insecta; order Diptera; family Sarcophagidae; genus Sarcophaga; species Sarcophaga rosellei. The sequence continues at coordinate 82,789,963 of OV884018.1, forward strand.
CAGTTCTTCGTCTCTGTATGTGTAAGTGTAAGGAGGTGGTATTATATGTGTAAATGTAATTTATGTTGTTATAATTTTACTATTTATAATTTATCCATTTCTACTCTAGCTTTCTCGCTCTCTTTTGCCGTATCTCTCTCTCTGCGTTTTGCCGTTATTTGTTTCCTTTTTAGAGGACAGCAGTCGTAATAATAATTTGTATGTGCATAATTTTGTGCGGCATTGTAATGTATTTTATAGTTGTGTGAAAAACCTCGCAAGTTGTTTTTTTTGCTTTAATTTTTTTTTATTGTTAAAGAGTTTTGGTTTAATGGTTTAACAGAACAGAAATTAGGGAAAAAGTCACGTAGTTGGTTTCATACTTACTTATATTAAAATTGTGCTGTAGAATGTAATTTAAACTCTGACTAATGATGGCTGGCTGAAAATTTACTCTTAAAGGTTAAGGAACAGAGGAGTCAATATGATAATGATATATATTATGGCCATTGGTAGCCAACAAGTGCAGTAAACGGGATATGTTGTGAGGAACAGATCAGAGATCAGCAATGAATCGTTTTTTCGCTACTCATATGTACTCATAAAATTTCGAGTATGAGTGAGTCAACAGTATTGAAATTGAACTACTCTGATTCATTCACACTGATTCATTCATACTCACTACAACATTGATTTATAAGTACGGGTTGCAATGAATATGAGTACAACGTTGACATCAAACTCATAACATTCGAAAAATAATATTCAGAAAAATACTTATAATACTCATAAATGATTCGAGTGATTCGAATCATTCATAAAAATTTACAGTCTTAGTTGTTGTTGCATTTACAAAAAAAGAAGAAAGAAAAATACAAAGACATGCTTGGTATGGTATGCTGTCTACCTTGTAGCCCATATTTGCTTCAAAGAAAAATTCTTTTGTGGTATCAAACTTCTCACCTATCACAATCAAAATGTTTTTTAAGTGCTCATGTCCTAAGTAGCCAAGCGCCATACTGATGCCTGGTAGCATATGCTGTCTACCTTGTATCTCATATTTGCTTTAAGGAATAATTATTTTATTTGTGCTTCGCACACAATATCTTGTAATGGATAAAGCTCTCATTGTACAAGTAATGATTCGTAGCAAAAATTTTCACCATGTTTCCAGGAATACTACTGCTTGAAAATATTTTGAAAGTGTTTCTTGAATGGCTTGCAATAATTTTGCAAGATTTTCTATAACTTGCATACAATTCTTTACCTACAGGGTTTTTGATTACCCTGTCAAAACCTGAGGATCATTACTACACTACACACCGTCTTTTGAACTCTGAAAATATCCAACATAATCTGTGATGAATTAAATTATTTTAAATAGGAGAAAAAAAGCTCAACACTTTTAAACATTTCCGTACCAAATATACCCAAAAAAATAAAAAAAATATTGCCAACAATGCCTACAGTACAGACCATTTTAATTTATTTTGCATTCCTTAAATAAAATCTCTTTTAAATCCTTTTCAATTTTGTTTGAAAATTTAAACTTCAATTAAAAAATGTCAATTTAAATAATAAAAGAAGAAATCAGCATGTTTTTCTTGATAGATTTTCACTTATTTGTTCTTTATTTATAAAAATTTTTCCATTAACCTCGTTTTCTCTGGTAACACAGTAAATTTACAATTAAACTACCCTCCCAACTCTGTTCCTATATAAGTATTTAGCCACAATTAAAAATACTACACATACACATACGTTTAATGGATGAAAACAGAGAAAATCTTTGGAATGAATAAAGAAATAATGAAAAAAGAAATTGAAAAACGAGAGGGACATTGTTAAAGAGAAAATCAAGATTATCATTCAATACTTAAACCACAAATTGACACAAAAGCAACTACAACAACAACAACAACAAAATAATTCTTCAGAAATTTGTTTGCATCTACAGAGCAATGCGATTAAAAGTAGAATTATTTAAAACAACAACATCATTATAAAGGACATGCTTTTAAACAGGAGCGTAAACAGTGTGTAATTATTGGAAGGGAGGAAATTAAAAAGAAAATATTAAAACGGGTTGTATGCTAAATAGGGAAATGTGGTAGTTTCCTTCAGCTAGGTTAGGGTAGGTTAGGTGGTAGATCCCCTCGAAGGCAGAAGTCCCACTTAAGCCAGCATTTAAGTTTATTGTGACCCCACAATACATTCTACCCGGGGGTCAACCTCTCCCTAGAGAAAACCATTTCTAAAAAGCTCAGTCAAAAATGTTTGTCAAATGGTCCGTCTCTTCCTGACAACAGTAGGAGGCGCTGACACAAGAGGTGAAAGACAGTCTGTTTCTCCTCCTCAGGATTACAACTCCAGCAGAAATCATTAGTCGGAATGCCAATGCCAAATGAACAGCGCGCATAAGGATCGCCATTATGTGATGGATAGCCACGCAACTTTAGCGAGACTAACCTTTTCTTGTCCATACGTGCCCAACAGAGTCTGGCAATGTTGCACGTGCTCTCGTGCTGTTAACGAAATTGAGCCTCCACCTAAAATGAGTGAATAATATTCAATTTAACTAAGGAATACCTATGGTCTGTAATATGTCGGAGATTACCAGCTCCGTACCGTTCCTGCCCGGCACATCAGCAATGCAATCTCCAACGATATCCTTCTCTTAAAATACGCTTCTCTTTTATAAAGGCGAAGCGGCAGAGGACCCTTATTGCTTGCTGTCAAATAAATAAAATGGAAATGAAAAACTATAAACACGACTCGTTCGATAATCACAATTATTTTGTGAAAGAATCTTTGATAATGAGAGAATAACAGAAAATAAGTATGTACGTCAGGTAAATCTGTTATAAGACTTACTACAAGCCTTACAGGAAAAATAAAAAAATTATTTGATTCTTTTCTAAACCTAAAAACTTTTTTGATGCGTAGTTCTTTGTCCTTAAAATATCAATCGTTTGAAATCTCCTTAAATCTTTCAAAGATGATAGGCAATTGGAGATGGCTCACCCAAGTTTTACTTACAGTTTGCTTTTCCCTAACACTAAACGGAGATTTAAAACAAATTAAAGTTACAAGAAGATCTACTACATTGAGATATATGACCTGTACACTCATAAAATTTCATCGCATACATATCGCCATCTCAGAAAAGATAAGGAAGGTATTTAGTACGTTTCGGTACTCTTACTAATCGATCGGAGACAATATGTACGCCAAGGATATGAATAAACGATCATCTGGCAAAGTAGTTACACATGTGAACTTGAGGTTAATATCCATACGTGTAAGTTATTTTGTTTAATGAATTATACATAGTCGTTGTTATTGCTTTCATGACATGCCTGATTTCGCGTCCATATTACAGCATCGGCTTCACTGATTTAATATACCAAAGCTTCATCCATATCCATTCTAATTTCATTGTCGTCAGTTAGTGTCCTGCCTAGGTGTTCAAATGTCAGAGTTAGTATGTTAAGTGAGCTGGTAGTCCATACCCTCAGAAACTATGTTTTTATATTAATTTCCAGCCCTGCTTTTAAAGATTTATTAGCGATGTAATTAGGCTTATTTGCTTCTAAGATCTATTTCGTCAGCGTATCCAAGAAAGAGATTATGATTCAATTCACAGAATATATTCAAAAGTAGTTACCCGTCAAGGGATTAGAGGATTTCCACACCAGTTGATATACTTATTACTGTCGCCTTTCTTGTTCAGAGATTAGTGAGTAGTGAGACAATAAAAAATAATTTTGAAGAATCTTGAACTACAATTTCTTATAAACATTTTATTTTCATAGAACTTTTGCTTTAGCGAGCTATCGAAAACACCTATTTATTTTCATTGAGTCTTTTTAATTTGTCTCGGTTCCCTCTATTTGTAAAATTTCAATAATTTTATTTCCTCACAGACATTTTTAAAGCAGCATATGACGACAACAGATTAAAAGAAGTGAAAGAAAAAAAATAGTTGAAAGAAAAAGGGAAAGAAAAATTAATTCATACAAAATAACAGCACATCAACTAAATGATTACTTAATACAAATTATTTTTCTATTTCTCCATGAGCTGTTCCATGTTCTATTTTGGCATTATCAAATGACACCACATCTGGCCTGATGTTCACACACACATACATCCACATATATATATATATATATATCTACAACGAGAAGATGAAGAAGAGAAATGACAATTAAAATGCAAATACTGATATAGAAATACAAATACTTATGCATGTATACACAGTTATTCCTATACAGTTAGAAATTAACAAAGTAACAGTAGCATATACATGTATAAACAAATTCTGATGCACAATCATAATCAACATCCTTAACAAATGCTATGGTCCAGGATGTTAATATAATTGTCTAAGTGTAACTGTATATCACATTTTCTCTCTCTCTCTCTCGTTCTCTTTGTAAGTGTATCTATTTGTTACTTTGTATATGAGTATGCAATTTAAGTTTATATCTCTGAGTTACTATGACAAAAATGAAACAGAGCATAACGAGCGATCCTCTTAAAAATCGATTAACCCATTTCCGATAACTACTGCATTGCGCATATTGCAATACATAAATACACACACAGACTCATACTCAAATACACACTCATTGTTACATAGACAACAACATTATAACAATCACCATAGTTACACAGCAGATAGAAATTTTACAAGAAAAAAAAATAGAAAAAAAAAATCTGAAAAAATGGGGGGAAAAACAGAGATAGTGATGACAAAATTGTGTAGATTGTAACTTTATAATCACATTAACCACCACTCACTCACTCAATGTAGAACATTTTTCATTTTCTCTCAGGAAAATTGTTAAAATTTTTTTGGTTTCTGTTTTTACTTTCCATATTCGTTCCTCTTTCCCAAATAGAATCGAAACTGATGAAATGCAAATGTTAATTTGTTAAAGATATTTGATGAAACCTTGAAAATGTCAATGGAAATTATGAAAAAAAGAAGAAAACAAGAAATTCAGGTTAATTGCAATTGAATTATGATCGAAATTAAAAATAAATTAATAACCCGCAAATGTAAAGATTACAACGAGATATTAATATGTAAATATTGTTTCCATTCTGGATTCCGTTTTTTATGAAATATATTTTGCACAGAAAATTTAATTGAAATTTAGTTTGTAATCAATTTAAAATTTTAATATCTCTTAATATGTAAATGAAGTAAAGTAAAATAAAAAAGAAAGATATTAGCCAGAATATCATTGACCAATCAACTACGAACCAGAGCGTTCTTCGAGAAAGACGACTATTAAATAAAAATGAGCTACTTTCGGTGGCAAGAGCACATTCCCTTTCAGTAGAAATTGAATAGTGAAACACCAGGCACATTACGCTAGTCCTTCAATGACAGTTGGATATGTCACTCTTAAAATTAACATCGAAGGCTGTCCATATGTGAGACTTGTATGGTGTAAATATTTCTTGCATAATTTTTTAAAAGCCAAGGCACTATAACATACATATGTATATCAGTTGAGCATAGTGGTGATGTACTTTACTGGCGAATGCACTTAGCAGGGTTGCATAAATCAGGAAACTGTACACTGTTATGTACAGTGCTGTTGCATAAAACAGAAAACTGTACACTGGACATTCAACAACCATTGCACAGGTTACATACTTAGATAGATTTAACAACGCCTTTTCAATTCGCTTCTTCCAATTCAGTCACAGTCATCTCACAAACAGACGTCCTCCGATTCCCGCATAAAATACCCATTAGGCCATAAAATACTCTTAAACCCTAACGACATGACCGAACCAATTTGTAGAGTATTAATATGATGACTGGCGTAGTAGCGAAGATGTTACTAAGTGATTTACTACTCGATTGCCTATTGCAACCATAATAGTGCCTGGAAAGATAAAATAGAAACATAATATACTTTTTAATGCCATATCCATCTTACCATCTATAACAGTAAAAGAAGCAATAACAGCTTGCTTGGTTCGACCAAGTGAGTGACTTTCATCGTTCACGCAATAGGCTAGTCAGTAGACCTGTGGTTTGGAGAAAGCTTCTCATCCTGTGGTAGCTTTGATGAGAAAAATACTCTTGAGCATGCAAAGCGGCCCGATGGGACGCCAGAGGTAAGAACAATCCCTGTACTGACTGAGTTCCACCAAACCCATCCAAAAATTGCTCAGCCCAGAGGCAGCACAATTTCGTATAGGACTAAACTTCAAAATAAAATTTCTTAGTCAACAAATGGATTGTTCTTTGTACCGTCACCGTTTTCGGCACTTATTTTCAAAAGCATTTATTGTTCAGTGAAGGATGGAGTGGGATTTCTATTTGAACTTTTTCCCTTTTTGGAATGGCACACCATAGTTATTCCAGTTTTCGTTGTGTAAGGCAGAACGTAAACATTTTTGGCAATTTTTTCTTTTTGCATTTTGTGTCCATTGTTTGTTTTTAAAGCCCTTTGGTACTTTATTGTAAAATGCATTTTGCATTTTTCCAGAAAATATCTATTCTGCCTACATATCAGACTGATGTGGCTGCCTACTATCATTTTCTATTTGTTCCGATTGAGGAACGTTTAATTTCTGCTCCTTCCAAAAATGGTTCTTTTTCGGGTTTCCATTTTAAATATGTATGTCAAAACAAAAAGAAATATTAAAATAACAGTAGCCTAGCTTTACAATTGCTAATTCCATTTTTACTCTTCAAATACCCTACACTAAAGAGACAGAGCCCATAGCCTTAAAGCCTTTACACTAGTATGGTATTTATAAGCCTATTGTCAAGGATTTAAACTATTGTAAATGCCTAGAAAATAAAACCAAAGTCAAACAATTGTAGTTGATATTTATAACAACAACAATTTTTTCGATTTAAATTGCCCACCGTCTCCCTGACCAGTCAATCTCATGTACTCGAATTTTACTGCGTCTATCCTCTTTAGAACCACAGAAACGGTATGACACATGCAGTGGTTTATGCAACGTTAGAGGGTGGCCAACTGCACAGGCATTAAATACAGAAGCACTTAAAACGGGTAGCAAAGAAAAGAACGGCAAACTACAAACGCATGTTTTAAATGCCACAATACACCACACTTGTAAGTTAAATTTTTTTTTTCGAAATTGTTGCGTACAATAGAGGAGATTCTTTTTCTTTGTAAATGGTCAGGGTGAGATATGGAAGAGAAAAAAATAAAAAGAAGTGATGAGGAAATGAAGAGGAAAAATTATACTTTTCTCTTATACTTTTACTATCATTGTTTTTGTATTGTATTGTTTATTATTTATATTACAAACTGTCTCTCATTTACTCTCCAATACACAAGCACGCACACACAGATTTACTACTACTACTACTACTACTACTGCCATTACAAGTATTTGCCATCACACTTGCATTGCATTTATAGTAATAATCGTTGCTACCCGTTGTTACAGCTGGCTATCTTTGTGTATATTTGTAAATGTTAGTAGTTGGTAGTAGTTGACCTAATTTATATTTTATATACATACACAAGTATATACGTGTATAAAAATATAGATAGATACGCTGCATGTATATATTATATACACCATTATGGTGTATATACAGTGTGTACGATTTTTAAGTCACTTTGTAAAATTGATGACACAAGTGCATAATGTGGCTGTGTCATGTGAATTGTTAATGAATGTTGTTGGCCAGTTACTCAAATACACTCGTTCACTCACTCACTCATACCACATCACTGATAGTGACTGAATATAGCAAAAAACGAAAAAAGAAAAAAATTTTAAAAATAGCATTGAAGAGCTGTAGAGTAGAGGACAGAAACAGAGCTTTTGCACAGGATTTATTTAAATTTATTGTAGTAATTGGAACGTATTAATTTACTATATTTAACAGTAGCATTGGCAGTAACAGCAACAACAACTCCGACAACAACAATATAATGATCTGAAACTATTTCATTATATAAATAGTTACAGTTTTTCATTTCTCTCTGCTACTGTCGTTAATTTTTTAATGTCTTGCTATCATTTGTTGGATGGAAAAAAACTACGGCAACTGAGAGAGGCAAAGCAAAAAAAAAATTATTAAACTGTGAAATTGAATTTAAGCATGCTTCAATAACTTTTTTTAACTTAATTGGTTGGAGCATATAAACATTTTAACTTTATTTTTTCCATTTTTTTTTTGCAATTAAACTTTGTTTCATTGTGCAACATTATAGCAAAGCCTAGTAAAAAAGTGGCATTAAAATACATGTTTTTTTTATTTTCTTTTATTATTTTATTATTTTTAAATTTAATAGTTAATTGAAAGTGGTGGTATACAATGTCTGTTTTTTCACGCTTAACCAAATCTGTCACGTAAATCCTCTTTGTTATGTGAACTACAAAATGATTTCCACTGAAATTCAAAGTTTTTAAATTTGTGTTCAATTTAAAAAGAAATTTCATAGTTTTTTTTTGTATACAATAATTTACATAAAGAAGTAACAGTCTGGGAGTTGTGAGTTCGATGCTACTCATTAAGAGTTATTCAGAAATATTATACGGAAAAATAGTTTCGCTGAGATGCCTTTTCAGGCACAAGAAAAGGGAGCAGAAAAGGCGAGAGCTTGAGGAAGTCGACATGTATAGATGTAGGAATGACGCTCGAAAATTCTTTCAAAAGGCTGAGCGTCTAACCGAAGGTTTTAAGCCCCGGAGCGTCTTCCTGCAAAGATGAGAATTGAAACTTGGTAACAGGTCCGCTTCACTACTCTCCTACAAGACGATGACGATGACAATACTACCTTTGAAGATGATGTACCGAATCCGATCGATGATGACTGCGTGGAGACTCCGCTGACGCGATTATGCGTCTTAAAAACAGAAAATCTGCAGGTCCTGCTGGTCTACCCGCTGAATTGTTTAAGACCGAATGTAATGAGTCCTTAGGGCGCATGCACCAGCTTATTTACAAAATATAGGTCCTGTCCTGAAAAAGGGAGGGAGGGTTTCGCTGATATAATTTTACGGTTTTGATGAAATCAAAGCCCACAGACATCGTGTTAGCTAAGCTCTGCAGGGAATACATGACTATGAACCTGTCTCTATCCTATATAATGACAGAAGAAATTAATGTTATTCACACTCTTCAATGTCATGTCCACTGCATACCATGCGCAGCACGCAACTGTGAATTCTGATCAATTAAAAATCTATTATGATCATGCAGTAATGATATCTGCCCTTTCCCATGCTATCTTTGCTGATTATCATAGATTATATTCTATGTTAGCTTAAATTGTTACGTTTTTTTTCAATTTGTTTGAAAAAGTTTGATTTTCTTGTAGATTTGAAGATTGTCCCTAAATTTCTGATCAATTAACGATGTATAAAACTCTTTCAAATCTCAATCAATTCAGAAAGTTCACGCACAATCACGCATGAACAACTTTATTCATACACGACTGCAGTGATAGTCTAGAGAGCTCATATCGCCTCGGTTAAACTGTGACATCCAATATTTTATAAATGCAATCGAAGGAATGGACTTTCTCAGTGTAGCATTTAGTTTTGTTTAAGATCATTTTTTATTAGTAATTTAAGTGTTTGAAAATTAACGATTTAATATGCAGGACAATGACCCTCCTCGAAAGTCGACCAAATATAAAAATAGAAATAAAAAATAAGTCTAACAATCAAGTTTTTTAAGTTCCTTGAATTTTATAAAAATCGCACAATAAATGTTTCTTCCTTTCATATTGAACTGATATACCAATTGGGCATATGTACTGATATTAAGAAGAGCCCAAAATATACACACAAAAAAAAATGTACCAAAACTTTTATTTTCGACATCCCAAATCATAGGATAAAAGGACAGGTTCACTCTCATAATAGTGTAAAAAACCATTATTCACCTAAAGCATTAATTCAAAATCTAATAACTCTTTAACGATTATATCATGGAAATTTTGACCGCGACTACGCCGTATGTGATCCATCTGTGAACTGCAATTTTAGCATTCTTTTTCCAGCATTTCGTACGGTATCAAAGACGTAGCAGCTATGATGTTGTATTCTGTGACTGGAATCTGATGAAAATGAAAAAGCGATTAATTGCTCACCAATGTTATGATGAGAATTTATCATCGAAATATTCACCGTAGTCTAGTAGATAGTGTGTTTGCTAGAGAGACGTGAGGCCACGGCTCAAACTCCAGGTCAGACATATCTAACGGAACGAAACACAAAAAAATATTAGTTCTGCTACTGCCTCTCAGCAGATTCTGGCAAAAAATCTGAGAGCAAATAAAATTGCCATGAAGAGTTTCTCAAAAATTTTTGTCGTTTGGTATCGATTTTAAACTGCAGGTTCCACCACTCATGTACAAAATTAACACACACGATATAAGTGGTGTGAGAAACTAGGTCGTAATCCTAATTAAAGGGCTGCAATTATTAAATAAATAAGTAACATTCCTGGAGCCTTTGTGACATTATTTCATTTCATCTGAGTGCATATCATGTGCTAAGCAGAGGATTGTTATTGTTGACACCAAGCAGCATCCTGAAATTTGTCAGTCTAATAGGCTTGGAGGAGACATGAAAGGGATACAACAGATCCTTAATGCTTTTCGTTATCACAAATAATAGTAATAATAAAGATAGTATCGCATACCGTATAACATGTGACACTATCTTAGAGGGACCGAGTCAAATTCTTCATTTTTGATTAAAAGCTAGTAATCGTGATACTTTACCTTGCTACATTCACTGTAACGTTGCAATTTTCACGATCATAGAAGCCATGGGCTCGGAAGTCAGTAAGTCTTTTAGCAGGTATAGGTAGCTCTGGCACTATCTCTGTCTAATCAAAAATTTTCTATTTTTACATACAAATTGACTCGAAGCTCGGCTTAAGATAGTTTTTCAATATAAAAAATGAATATTATTTGTACTCTTCTGCTACGAGTTATCTGAAGTTGGATTACAACAGTTTGACTGTCTCTGTCTCTGTTTGGTTGTCTCTGTATGGCGCGTATCAAATGGGTGTTAATGAAGATAATTGCAAATGTTGTTCGTTTGTTAGACCAATCATGGGCTAGTGGCAAATCCTTCTGAGTATTTTCAGCATTGCCACATGTCACGATTTTTTAGTAGCTTTAAAAAAATTGTTTGTCTCCTATTGATTTTAAAAGTAGGAAAAATTCTACGAACATAAAAAATTACTTTTCATATTTTTCTTAAACGTATGCTTTATGTTATAATAGAGAAAAATCTCTGGCTTTAACGCTTATTTGAAGACCCCGCTAATGAAAAGGAAAGAATAATTGCAGACAGAATTGTTGACATTCGAGCAGACGAAACTAATGACAGTAAATGACACACACACACAGACTTATGCAGCAACATTTCAACATGCAAGCATTTGTAACGACAACAGGCTGTCAGCAAAGGATAATGACAACAGCCGACGCAAAAACAAAAAAACTAAAGAGGCAACTAAAATCAAACCCTGACTCTATCAAAAGAAAAAAAAAAGTCAAAAACGCAAATTTTTATATCTGTATGTAAAATGAAGTCATATTTTTTTCTCTAGCGAAAGGAAGGCGTTAAAAAACATAATCAAGCCGAGTATAGTTTTAAACTTATTTTGCATATAAAAATTCATTGAAGGAAGATAGTGCATTGTAGAGGAGAGTATAGTATAGCCAGCAATTGCTTTCTTCCAAATGTTATTTTCCAATATGCTATTAGACATTTGCATACACACTCACTTCTATTAATACACAGACACAGACAGACAGACGCAAGCACTTTAATACACACACACAGCATTCGTATCTTGCAATTTGTACAGAAAAAAATTCCTATTTTTCTTGGCTAAAAGCCACATGGCATTTGTTGTCGTCATCTGGTTAAACTAAAGTCCTTTGGAGACATTTTCTAAAGTCAGTTTAGAGTTGATTTCTATTTTTTTTCTTCTCTCTGTTCAGTTTTTGCAATTTTAGTTTCCCCAATTCCTGTTTTTAGCTTTGGCTGTAATGAAAATGGAAATAGAAATTGTTTAGAGCATTAGCACATACCCTCAACGTATAAAACGTTAGTCAGAGACGAAGTGTAAAGGCAGAAAATGAAAATGTATGCATAACGTGTTCTCTATCTCTAGAAAAAAAAAGAGGTTGAGTTTAAAGAGAGAAGAAACTCACCAAAAATTCGAAGAAAAAGTACAGTTCGTTGCCTACTCTTAGGCGTGTGATTGGTTGAGGAGGTTTTTAATATTTTTGTGTATTTGTCTCTGGAAAGGAATGTGACACATTATATGCAGTTTTTCGGTTATCTTTTTCCAACAGCTACAACATGCGGTTGCATTCATGATGTTCATTTTCATTTCATGTTTTCTAAAGAATTTTTTATTTCTTTCGTATTTTTTGTTTGTTTTCTATTTTGCTGGCTTTCATCTTCTATTCCAGCAGGCTCCCTTTAAATTCCTATTTAAATTTAAATGTCTGCACAGAGCATACTTTTAGGCTGTTTAGTTTGGTTATTTTCTTTTTTTGTGTTTCAATGCAAAACGATTTGAAAGAAATGCTATTTTCTGTGTGTAAAAGCCTAAAAGTATGCTACAGAGATTTTTTGTTCTGTGGCAACTTTTAGTAATACAAGTGTGAAAATTGCATTGGGAATTAGAGCATTTAAATACCGTAACAAATTAAGAAAAGTTTTTTCTTTTCTCTTTTCTTTTTTTTGGGGTTTTGTTCTCTCCTCCACTCTACCTGCCAAGATTTGAATAAAGTAAATTAACAATAAGGAATTAATTTTGAGGCACAATATCTACTTGCAGCAAAGATTTTCAAATGAACAATTTTAATGGCCAGAGAATGTAGATATTTTTAGAAAAAGAAAATTTAAAGATTAAATTTATCTGAAATAGGCTTTAGAAAATAAGAAAAAATGGAGTTTAGGCATATATAGTAAGCGTTTCCATATTCGCCTTAAAATAGGCAGTAAAAATTTTAAAGCACTTAAGCCTTTCAAAAAATAAAGAATATTAGTTTCAAAAAAAACATTAAATTGGAAACATTTAAGATAACAGCTTTGAATTTGTTTTAAGTTTAAAATACAAAACAGAATGCAATTTTTAATGGAGAATTCAAATGCAAATGGTCAAATGAAATTATGAATACAGGATGTATTAAAGAAATATTTTCTTATAGATCGCAAAAGTATGCTGGGTTTCTTTTATTTAAATAATCGTAAAAAGCATTTCAAATAACTCTTAAAGTCTTAAAAATTATGTCTTAACACAATTCAAATACCATTTTTAAAATTAAGACTTGCCTAAAAGTATGCTTTGAATTTTTAAAGTGGTTTTATATTGTATATATTGGTTTTATTCATTGACATTATGTGCTAAAATAAAAGTGGTTTGAATTGATTGTTATACAATTAGATACAATGAATTTTAAAACTAATGTTTAATACGATGCTCAAGAACGCACACCACATGAAGCTGCACTATGCAGAGCTTAGTGCTTTAGACCACTTGCAAATAATTACTATTTCATTAAGATGAATACATTAAAATAACAAAATATAAATTTTTAACTTAAACCTTAACTTAAACATACATTAAAAAGATAAAAAGTTCAAAATATGCCCTGAAGTATACCTTAAATTTAAATATAATACAGTCGTGTTATATGCTATATATAATGGTTATATTTTTTATATATAAAATCCCTTCTTATTTAATCAACCAACTTATTTGAAGGATAAAAATTTCCAACTAATTTATATTATAACGCCCAGGCGTTGTAAGCTTTAATAAACTAAAGCATATTTTCAGGCTATTTGTAGATTTTAATTAACAAAATAATAAGAATTATTTCTATATTTTCAACATTGTCAGCCCAACTAAAACTGTCACTGACTGAACGCAAACAATATTAAATATTATAGCCTACTTAAAGGCATAAGAAAATGTAAAAAAAAAACAAAATAGAAAAAAATCATTGCTTTAGTATAATTTGATTATATTCTTAGTTTTAATTTTTGATTTCAATTATATTCTTATCACACTACTCAGTTTTCTAAGAAATCCTTTTTAGACCAAAGCTTTATTTTTCTTTTTGTTCTCTTTCTTGTCAGAAAAGACAAAAGAGAAACTAAGAATACAACAAAATTATATACTTGTGCTACATTTCTTCTATAATTATTTTCCTTTTTCTAAGGACTAGTTTTCTCTTTGCTTTTTTTGGCTTTTCTTCTTAGCCAGGGTTTTTTCATTTCAATCTATTGTTTTAACCAAACATTACAGTAATATCTTCAAGGAAAGCCAAAGAGAAAAATGCAATGGCACTCGTAGATGAGAAAGAAAACCAACAACTAAAATTAAAATTATTATTTGCTTTCAAATACTTTTTTCTTTTCTATTTTTCTTTTTTCTTATAAAAAAAAACATTTTCCAAACGCTTAAGAGGGTTAAGGTGGGTAGAAGAGAAGAGAGAGGACGCAAGATGCATTTGAATTTTATATGATTTCATTTTCCATTTTTTAACTGTGGTTATTTAATTTTTTTCTCGTAAAACTAAAGAAGTATTTATGGCTGCCTAGCCAACTATAAAATGAAAATAGAAAAAATTATAGTAAAATGGAGCGGAAAACTTAAGAATTTAATTTAGCAAACAATTATTTTTTCGCTGTGTATTGTATGCATACATTTCTCTAACTAAAGGAATATTTATAATGCAAAAAAAGAAGAAAAAAATTGGCAAAAAACAGGAGGAACAAAGCAAGTATAATTATAAAACAATAAAAAAAAACGTTTTTTTTTCTGTGGAAATTTTTTTCCAAATATAGTATAAAGGCTTAGAGCTTTAGATAGAGAATACTCGAATAGAAATTTCAATTTTAATCATTTCGCGCTGAGCGAAATTCAATCAAATATTCAATTTATTTAGCGAAAAATTATTTTTGTTAAAATTATTAAAGCATACTTTCAGGTAAAGCATTGAAATTTAATGTTTGCCATCACTAAATATTAAATTTAGTTCTTTTTTAGTGAAATTCTTTAATTTATAAAGCATACTTTCAGTAAAAACATCGTAATTTAATATTTGCATGGAATAGTAAGGGAATTAACAATTTATTACTTTTTTTTTCCATTTTCAAATTTTGTTAGTTGAGAAATAGAGCATGCTTGTAGGCGCATATGAACTACTTATCAATGTCGTTATAGCCTAGTAAGTAATGTGTTAGCATATTAGAAGGGCGTCCGCGGTTCAGTTTCCAGCTCTAATACCACGAACAAATGGCCATAAGAAAAAATATTTCTGCAGCGGCTTCCTCATCCGGAAAAACTTTAGTAGTAAATATAATTAACAAACACAACATGGGTGTTGTAAGAAGCTAGGTCGTAATCCTTTATAAAGTGTTGTGATGATTGTTATCAATTTTTGCCACGCTTTATAAAGCTTTACGTTGCTTCGTCTGTGATAACTTTCTCACATATCTGTCGCACGTGGTCTTGTATTCATTGGCCCTAATCAATTGTTTATAAAATGGTTAGATTTCATACCTTTCATCGGAAATTTGTTCTATTAAAGTTTTCTCTGTTAATTTATGAGGCAGGCAAAAATCAAACTTCTTTGTGTTTCCTACTTTCTTCAAATTGTTGCAATTTCTATCCTGCTAATTAACCTATCATCCAGGATTTAATATTACATGCCAATCGGCGTGCACCAAGGCAGTCGTTCGAAGTCGACATTAAACTGTAGGTCAGAACACTTGTGTAACAAATTGATACCCTGATCATTGGTGATGTAAGAAACAGAGCTTAAGCGTTCTACTGTTTCTCAAGAAGTGACTCTAATTGATATTCTCCTAATGTCACTGGGGATTTCCTGAATAGATTAATTCGAGCGGTTGAAAAACCTTAAGCATTTGTTGCCTACTATAAGGCAAAATAGGGAAGAGTGTATAAAAAATTGTGCTTTACATTTTTGGAATTAAATATTACGGTTAATATTACAATTTATTGCATACTTTGAGGTTTGCATACAATAAATTTATAAGTTTTGTTGTAATTCTTATGTAAAAAAATTTTATCTGCTGCATAATTTAAGGCAACCAAAACTTCAATAAAAATTCATTCTTTAAATTTTTTTAATTCTTTTGATTGAAAATTTCTCATTTATGCATCCTTTTTTTCGCTTCATTTGAAGTATTTTTCTTATTTGCTGAACACTAATAATTCTTATTGTTTCTTTGTTTTATTTTTCTACATAATTTGATAAAAATAAAAAAAAAATGTTAATGTTTTTGTTTTTCTGTATCTTTGTTTTTGTCTTATTTTCCTTCTTGCATTGGACTATGATGTTGCAATTTAAATTCAATTAAAACTTTGTCGTTTGTGCTTTAATTTGTTGGTGTTGGTGTCGTAGTGCTGTTATGTTCTGTTTTGTTTTACAGTTTTTGAACCCAAAGTGTCTTCCCTAGCAAAGAGAATACTGGGAGCAGGAAATGAAAAAACAAGAAATATGAGGAGAATATAAAAATATATTGTATTTACAACAAAAAGAACAAAAAAAAAAGAGAAAAAAAAACCACCAAATGAGTGAGTGACTGAACTAATGAAATGAGAAAGGGAATACCGAATAGTGGTAAAACTATGTTACTCATGGTAATGATGACGATGTGCAAAAAAACATACAAAAACAAACGCAGCAAGAGAATGACGATGACAAAATCCTGCATACGCTGGTGGCATTTGAAAAATAACAATGATAAAAATTACTGTCGCTTAATTAGAAATGAAATGATGAAACTTTAGTTTTAAACGCTAAAAGCATATAACACAGCCACACTTTCACAACAACACTTACCTACACAAACACACACAATACCGACATGGTGATAAAACACACACAGGCACACACCCATCATTGTTTGTTACAAATCTACACTTTATATAATACACACACACACACACTGTATACCAAATACATGTTTGTGCCTGTGAGTTTTTAATTCGTTTTTGTGTAGTGGTGGTGTGTTGGAGGTTAAAAGAAACTTTATCCCTTGATCAAGTGAAATCACATGCAGTGCCTTCTTGTACCCTGTGTTGTCGTTGATAATTTTATTCTCTGGTTCATTCGCTTACGCACTTCGGCTTCTTGGGCGTTTTTCACTGTGGTTTTGTAGGTTGTTTAACCCAAAAAGCAGATTCAATCCCGTAACACTCCAACGAATTACCCATCATCTCTGCATTCCTATTTTTTTTTTCTTTTTTTTCGGTTGACTGTTGTTCTGTTTTTATCTTTGGCAAAAACTTTCTTTTAACAGTGATTAAATTGTACAGATTTTCGTTGTTGGTTGTTCGTTGTATAAGCGTTCGTTGTTAGCCTGTAAGGTTATATAAATGTTACAAATATTTGTCTATATGGTTTTACTTATTGTAGTGGTTGTTGTCTTTGTTGGGGTACACATACATATATGCATGTACATGGGATTTTTAATTAAAGGTTTGTTCAATGTTATTGAAAATTTTCGAATTAATGTTCTTGTTTAATGGTTTTTGCTTTCACAAAAAAAAAAAAAAAATTTTAAATTGAATTTCTTTTAAAATTATTTACAGTAAGGATATATTGGTGTATACTTTAAGGGTTTTTGGCTGCTAATATTGTATGTGACAATAACTTCACACAAATTCAAAAAGAATTCTATTTCATTAACATTAAATTATAAACAATTGCTTGCGATCCTTTGCTCCTTATGGATTAAGGGGAATCCATGTACATGAAATTAAATTTTTCACCCTAAAATATACTTTAAAATAAAATGATAAGGAATTTTTTTATCTCTATAGTACGTTCCACATTTATAAGGTCACTACTAAGAGATATTTGGAAAATAGAAGTCTTTCCTTTTCCAGTCTTTTCCAGTTTTTTTAACTGCTCCATGATTTCAATTCCTTACATACTTTGTCACTTATTGGCCTGAACAAATTGCTTCACAAGCGTTACAATTTATTACTACCATCCTTTTTCAAGCCATTCAGCGTTTATTGAAAAAAGGCTTATTGGCTAACTCCTGAAGCAATAGTCTAATGTTCTATACTGTGTTTAAAATTACTGTGCTATGCAACAGTGCTATGGTTGGTCTTACAAAAAGGTTTACTTTCCTCGATCGATCTGAAGTTTTTAAACTAAACGATTTTTGTTTAAAGGAAAGGACATTTCAAGAAAGTTTTATTCATGCGTAAAGACTTTTATACACTTTGTGTTTACTATTAATACGGATAACCACTGTGTTAAAACATTTATTTTAACGATGTTTTGCAATAGCACCACTCCTATAATCAATAAGTATTATTCTTATGACGGCGCGGCAAAGATCACTCCACGATCATGCCATCATCTCGTGATAAAATTAATTTGTGCAATTAATTAAAAGAGTATTATTTGAGGCATTTGTGAAAACTGCTGTGTAACAACAATTGAAGCTCACTTGAAGCACTTGTATATTTTCTAAGTAAAAAGTTAGTATGTATCTCGTTTATAGACGGATTAACGCTTTCCATGCTTTGAACATTTTTCAATACTTTTTCGAATAAAAGAAAAACTTTGCATTTTAGGCAGGAATGATTTGATGTGGAATGATAGTGTTGTGTTAGATCCTGCAAAATAATTCCTTGTGATGAAATTGTAAAGAGCCACGCTGCTAATTGGCATTTGTCGCACGTCACTCAAATTGGCTGTGTTCATGCTGTATTCTAAATTACTTCTTTTTTACTGCTTTTCAGTCGATAATCTATAGAAATCCTTCAACGATGAAGAAAAGTAGAAATTTTTGAATTCATATCCTAAAACTGACCTTTCAACACTATTCTGAAGCACAACTTAGGGCGCAATCAAGCAGTAGTTATTCATATTAGCTTTGAGACCTAAATAACTGTAAATTTTCTCATACAGGAAATATTTTTCTAAGCTTGATATACAATATATTTGCATATAATACATAGTTTATATTACATTTCTTTTCAAAATTATTAGATATATTAGAAGTATGCAAGCATTCTGAAAGATTTTAATATGAGTTGTGGTCTAAATTCTCTTTTGGAATAGTTAGCTTTTATGGTACTAAATAATAGTATTACAATGAAAAACCTTCGCTATTTAATTACATTTAAATGCTATCGTAAATTTTAAACTCTCTGAAAAATATAGCAGGGCTTTAAAAAAATTGTTTTAGTGCAAAAACGAGCCACTAACAAATATTTTGTGTTCAATTGTTTTTTAATAAAAATTGAATGAAAGAAGACAAAAAGAAAATAAAATAAATGTTTAATATAAAAAATAGAATAAGAGGAAAAATTGGGAAAAATAAAATCACAATGTTTGCTCAAAAACATGTCCGTATATGTGGCAGTAAAATGGTATATGGCGTATACATCTACAAAAACAAAGAAATCTGTAGAGAGAGAGAGAGAGAAAGAGAGTGGGAGAATTGGAGAAAAAAGATGAATAAAAATTTTAAACATGTTAAACAATAAACCAACAACAATAGAATGAGGGGAACTGACGCAATATAAAGAGAGAGAAAAAAATAAAAACTTGCTAAAATTGCATTCTTTTGTGGCTTTTTTTTCCTTCTTTAGAATTCAACTCACACACAGAGAAATTTTTCACCGACCTTACAATTGTATGGGGGTATATGACTCAATAAAAAGTAAATATAAAACCAGCTACAGATACAAAGATACGAAATAAAAAATATACAACTAGTTTTATGGCACTGGAAGTATAATATGCCACAAACGCCCTCTCTCATGGGCGACTTAAGGGTCCCTACAGAACAGTGGCATGTGAAGCCGAGATCTGACATTCGTAGCGAAAATAAATGCTTAGAAATCTTTTAGATTTTTAGAGATTTCACTGTTGTATTTCACTGTTTTGCTTTGCTGTTATTGTTGCTTCTTTTGGACCATTGTGTGCATGTGGTCAATATCTAAAAAGAAATACAATTGAAATTGCTGGCTTTTATTTTCTGTAGCAGAGCAAAATAAAAAAGGTTTTTTCTATTTCAGTTTTATTTGTATGAAATCTTTTCATTTCTTTTTTATTTCGTCTCTTTTATTTTTACTCATACTCACCAATTGTTTGTACGCACTCTTCTTGCCATATATGCTGGTACAAAATATATTGCATACTTCTAGGTGTGCTGTAAATATTTTTACACCACCTCTATTTCTGTTTGTTCTCTTATTTTTCAAAGCAAAGGGAGAGCAAATTTTGGGTGTTGGTTTAAATGTCTTTCATGTTCAAATCGTTGAAATTACACACGTTTTATAGTGGCATTTATTTGGAAATTAAATTTTGATTTAATTGCTTTTAAACATGTAGACAATGGACAGTGCATACTTTTAGGAAATGCCATATATCCCCACTAGGTGGAAAATAAAACAATTGTAATTGCTGTACAGAATTTATTTAAGGTTTTTCGTGGTTCTCAAAATTTTGTTGAAAAAATGTACCCCAAAATATGCTACAGTTTTTTTTAATGAAATCCTAAGTGCACTTAACATTCGTAATGTGTAGTTTTAATAGTTTCACAAGGTTTACAACCACAAATATGCAACAAACCAATCACCCTAAAATATGCTACAATTTATTTGTTCTATGAAATCTGGACTGCAGTTAGCATTTATATGGTATGGATTTGATAATCAAATGCGGTTAGGGTGGTAATATTTTTTTATATTCTACTGGAAATGTAATAATTTAACATTGAATACTTAGGGTCATAAAATAATTTTTGGTAATTTAATGCTTAAACCAAAAATAAACTGCATATTTTGGGGGTTAAACTTGTAAACTATATAACATATGTTAGGGGGGAATTTCCTAGAAAACATATTTGAAATTTATTATGAAGTTTATCTAAAACAGAGTAAATATTTTGGATTATATTTGTTTTCTTTAAAATTCTTGAGAAATTACTTTTTTTGTGTACATTATTAATCAATTAATATGTTTATTTACGTTGTCAAGCATTTATATTGAATTTAATACGTTCATTACCATAATTTGAAAAATACTTATTGCCAGAATTTTACATTTAACAAAATATTTAGACAACTTGTGATGAATTTTAAATAAACTTTACATCGGATAACCATTCAAAATGTTTGCCTTTAGCACTTATTATTTTGGCAATATAAATACTTACTGGCTAAGCAAAGATTCCCTGATTCCCTTAACCCGTCGTAATTAGTGTGCAAACATATGGTCAACCAATTAAAAGCCTTTGGCATTAAAATGCCTGTTTGTATGCTTTACAAAATCGAACATTTTAGACAATCATTTCTGGCAAAAACTTTACAATTATCTTTCAAAATATTAACACATACATGTCTTGATTTTAATAGCAACTGAGTAAGAAAAATCTATAAAATTCTAATGCATTAAATATGTAACTCCATATGCCAAAGAAAACATCCACAAATATTTTCGTTTATCCATTTGAGATTATAGTATTACTTGTAAAACAATTTTATGTCATAACAACTGTCTATTTGTTGCATATGGTTTGGCAAAAGGAGTATGTATGTTGTTTAAACAAATATTTACAACATGTTGGCTAGAATTGTAAACGGCATCCAAATTACAATATTTGTTAGAGACCAGCAGTAAAATGCTGTAGCAGCTGTTCGGTTAACCGCAACATTCTACATTTGTGATATTGATATTATTCTGAGATATAAATATTGAACGTTTTAATTAAAGCAACATATGCAATGGAATCCATAGAAAAAGAAAATGTAACATTTATATTAAAGAAGATGGTAAAGAGGATACCTAATTTCCTTGAAAAGAAAAATTTAAGTTTCGAAAAATTATGATGAAATTAGGGGTAATAAATTGTAAAACTGTAGCATGATTTCAGGATTGTATATACCACGAATAAACAGCTCTGGTAATATCGATTTATCATTGTGAATTTTATCGTTAAATAATATTTTGTTACTTGTTGCCTGGGTTGTACCGAAAGCTATTAGGCAAACAGTAATGCATAACACAAGATATATTTTCACAACATTCCATAAATATTTTTTAATATTTGAAAATAGAACATGATTCAAAAGCATTTTTTAAAGCAATAATTTTAAAGTAATTAAACTCAGACATGTAAAAAACTGTAGTATAGTTTAAGGGGTACTGTAACAGATTCTTTTTTACATTTTCCCAAAAATATGCAATATTTTTATGTTAAACAATTAAATCTGTTAAAAATTGATACACGATTTCCTTTTTTATATTTTTAAAATGCTCAATATGTGACAAGAAATTTTCTCATGGATCTTAACAAAATGATCTCTTTTGGACTCGATATTTTACTAGCACTAGCATGTCTGAGCAATTTACTAGCTAACCATTGTAGCGCCTTATAATTTTGGATAAACAAAAAGGTATATTTATACAAAACTTTACGGACTTTTGAGGTTTAATAACGATTCTAAGTACAGATGCAGCCTTCTGCAGTACAACAATAGGCCTATCATAATATGCTGAAGCATGGCGGGTGCCACGTGATGCTTCCGAAAACTGTTATCGGCACCGTGATATCCATAGTAATGATCTGTCTCTTACTACGGATATGTAGAGGTTCTTATCCCAATGCGAGATATTAAAAAATAAATATACCACAGTGTCGGCTAAAAGTTCACTTTAAAAAAACGGCACAATTGAAGTCTCCAACATTGACTAGCAATAGGCAGAAAATTCTGATTGTATGTCAAACTGGTATCAAGTTGTCTTCATGAAGATCTGGCACACATACTATCGCGTTGAGCATAGAATTATTTCAAAGAAAGCAGAGGTGTCACCTGGAAACGACTAGGATTCATTAATATGGGTGGGTTTCTCCTCTTACAGTGAATGCTTTGCTTACATCTTCATATATTGGCCCAAAATTTTAGAAGTATGGTTGGAAATCTATGTCATATGCATTATAATAAAACACATTTTGGGAATATTTATTGAAATACTTAACAATTTTAAAGCCTGTTATTAGGCAGAGTTCAAAAAACATTTCCTTTATGAAATAGATTCTGTAAGGTGAGGTTTTTGGGAGTAAGCAAACTTTTAGGAGTTACACAAAAGCTGCTCAACTTCTAATGTCGAAGAAAGAAATGTTTAATTAGACTTGTGTACTTAAATTATTGGAATTTCAACATAAATTTATTGAATTGAACAGAAAGTCTATTGCCTACTTTAAGACACATATTTAATTTGATAACAGAAAGTCTGTTGCCTACTTTAAGGCACATAGTTAATTAGATCAGCGTTTAGGAATTAGAAAATTGGATTTATTTTTGTTTAACGTGTATCTTTTATTGAATCAAAACTAAACGTAGACAATTTTTTGTAAACTTTTCTCTGTATAGATTTACAGCTTACCGTTTTCCAAATACAAGTGTCAATATTATTTCAAAAAATTCTTGAAACTTTGGAGTCTAAAATTCAATGCCGTACTTTTGTGAAGGAAATGTTTAAGATTTTATTTGTTTTCTTATTGCGAAACGGAATTTCTCAAGTTAATTTCTTTGTCTTTTGTTTAAAACAATATTAAGCATCGATTACGGACAGAAAAAAGAAGGAAAAAAACCTTTTTAACGAAAAAAGACAAAAAAATAAAAGAGGGAGCAAAACTTTTCAAAAATAGCAGCCTTATAAATGCATCCTTCAAAACATTTCAACAGTCAAAAAGAAGCAGAAAAAAAGGACGAAAACGTTGTTATACTTGGATATCTTTTTCTGTTGTTGTTGTTGTTGTTATGCTGCAGCAGTTTAAGTCTTCTTTTAGATTTAAGCGAAGAAAAATAAAAACTTGATTACTTTTAACACTTTCTAGGCTTTAGTTTTATACTGCTTTTGCTTTTTTCTGTCCCATTTTCTAGAATCTCTTTGCAATATGGGAGAAGGGATGTTATTGTGAAGAATAAAAAGAAGAAAAAAAACTCTTAGCTTTTTAAACAATAGAAACATTAAAACTTACTTTGTTTGTGATCCGGGTGGAAAGTTGAAATATTGTTAAATAAAAATACTAATAAAAAATGAAATGAAATGAAAATAGAATAGAAGTGAAGTGAATAACTGGTGTATAAATTTATGATGTCAAACTTTTCAGTTTTCAGCACTTTACTTTACAATTTTCTTGTTTCTTTGCATTTCTTTTATTATTTTTAAAATGAAAACTAAGTAGTTTCCAATAAAAATGTCAGGAAATTCAAAAGAAATATACGGAATCAAAAAAAAAAAAGTTAAAAAATATCCGTTTACTGGGATCACACAAAACACCATTTCCTTTCTTTTTTGTTTTTTATTGTTGGCGACTACTTTTCGCCTTTCCATTATGAGCGGAACATAATACAACAATAATGGCATCAATGTCTGACACTTGTATTACTACTATTATGACTGCTAAAGGACTTTCAACTGTTGTTGTTGTTGTTGCACTAGAAACTATTGACTGTTTGTTGCCATTAAACGGACGTTTCCTTCTACATATTTTACCAGAGAAGGAATCGCAGAGATTAAGTGTGAATAGTCCACCCGCCAAATATAATTTCCTTTAAACATGACCCCATGTTACAACTCTTCCTTTCGTTGCTTTCCGCAAAGCATTCGTTCGTCTATTACTTTTTCCATAGAAAAAAATCAAATTTATGAATGTTTAAAGTTAAATGGTCAAACTCTGTCTCCGCCTTGCTCTTCCTCTTCCCCTTTCGCTCCCTCTGCCTCTCCGGCTTTCCTTTAACCAGATGCAAGATGGAAGTGTAAGAAAAAGGAGAAAAAAATGTTAAAAGCCTGGTTAATAAAAGACAATGTGCAAAGTCTCTTTAAGTAGGAGTTAAATGCGAAAGTAAGCTAAAATAAAGACTGAAAAAGATATGTTTATGAAGAGAAAAGAGGAAAGAAAGAAAGAAAAAATGAAGTAATAAAAGCACTTCAATAATAATGCTTAGTTTAAGGATTTGTATGAAAGGATTTAAAGTTTTAATACTTCAGTCTAGCTGACGGTTATGAAAAAAAAACACCATAGAACTCTAAAAAACAGAGAGAATAGAAGTAAAAATATGAAAAATATTATAACAAAAGTATAAAAAAAACTAAAACTTAAATCCGATAATATAGAAAAATATTATGAAATTTTTTTTCTTTCTTATGGCTACCAGTGGACTGAAATAATAATAATAATAATGAAGGAAAGAAAGAAAAAAATTTTTATATGGGAAAATCCTTAAGGATTAATAAAGAAAACTTCAAAAGTAATTATTATAGCAATTATTTTAGCTAAATTTTGTTTTTTTTTTGTTTTGTTTTTGTTTTTTATTCGTTTTTAAAAGTTTATTAAAGCAGAAATGAATTTATAGAATTTTTTTTAGATTTAAAACACGAACGCAAATAAATCTAAAAATTTGTTATTCTTACAATACAACAGCAGTCAAAAAGTTCATCACGTTACAGCGTTAAGTTTCAAAAGCAATCTCGACTAGATTGCACTTGAAGGAGCGTATAAAATAGGGAACTTATACTTACAATAAGGCAACCATATTGATCATGTAAAAATTCTTTCCAGATTATTCAACTCATAAGTCTGGGTTGTTTTTTTTTTGTCACTTCTCACATGGTATGCGATACTATCTTTATTATTACTATTATTTGTGGTAATGAGAAGCCTTAGGGATCTTTTGTATCCCTTTCATATCTCTTCCAAACCTATTAGACCGACAAATTTCAGGATGATGGTCGGTGTCAATAGTAACAATCCTCAGCCTATCACTTGGTATGCACTCAGATGAGATGAAACAATGTCCCACAGGCTCCAGGAATGTTATTTACTTACTTATTTACATAATTGGTCATTACAACCCTGCAGTCAGAATTGCGACCTACTTTCTCCCATCACAGATTTTTGCCAGAAATTTGCTGAGAGAAAGTCGCCAATGAAATATTGTCTTCTTATTTCGTTTTGATCGAGATGTTTGATCTGGGATTTGAACCCTGGCCTCACATTTAAAAAGCCAGCACACTATCTACAAGACTATGGCGGAATATCGCAGGATAGTAAATTAACTTGTATGGTTTATATGCAGAGCATCTTATAAAAAGACGGATATGTCGTAGAAATCAGGGTAATAAAACCCAGGACTTATGCACTGAGTGCATGCCATGGTGGTCAGACCAATAGTAACCTATGCATCAGTTGTCTAGGCACACAGCAGGAATTTGGAAGCATTTCAACTGGAGTTGAACAAGATACAGAGACCATTATGTGTTGTTATGACAATGAGAACCTATGCTCTTTTGGACTTAAGTCTGCTGCACATGGCAGTGAAGACTAGGGTTAGGTTAATGGGAGACAAGTTTAATATCGTGACATAATGAAATGAATTGCTGACAGCTCGCTTCTTAACTGGACAGAACCACAAATTTTATGATTTTGAGAATTGTTTCGTCCTGAAACTTAGTAAGAAAAATGAATGGAGTAATCTGGAAACGGTATACTCTTAAAAGAGAGCATATATTGTATCATACAGAGAAGTCCAGAGCGGTTTTTCGGACAGAGGCATGACTTTTTGGCCCAAAAATCAAATACTTCGTGCCCAAGGAAAAATGTGCAGAAGTCTTTCAAACGGAAGTCTAAGCAAGCCATCTGCCCTATCTGGCAGCTAGCTGACAGTCAGTTAAGCACTCGGCTTTTATGAGATTTAATCGAAAATGGAATGGTACTGTTGGGGGCAACTGAAGAAGCTGGGCAGGGAAAATAAGGTTACTTTCCGCTGGGTTCCAAGCCATGGGGGATTTCTTGGCTGACGTCTTTTCGAAGAAGAGGCTTCCACATTGGAAGCAGAACCCCTTTATTGGAGTAGCAGTGGATGTTTAAAAACATGAGCCCAATGAAAAGAAATATAAAAAGAGCAAATGTTGTGAAATCACAATGGGAGGAGATTTTAGTCCTGCGTTAGACCGGCAAAGAATAATTTAAGGTTGACTATCTTTGATAGGGCACTGTAGAGTCAAAATATACCTATAAAGAATGGGAATTGCTTTAAGCCCAACATGTAGATTTTGTAGCGTTGATAATGTATCATTGGAACACATTCTTAAAGACTGTGCACTATTAATGCGTCCCAAAAGGAACCAACTGCGCGCCTACCAAGCGCAAGGAACTGGCATTATCGACACTGGGCAGTAATGAACATTATTCTGGCTATACGCTTGGAAATGATTTTGTAAGAAAACTCTGTACAGTATGAAGGGACAAAGAAGGTACAATGGATCGTATGGTAGCAGTATTTCCCATGAAATGTTTTTTATGTCTATCGTTCGGAGTCGACTTTAAACTGTTGACCTCGCCACACATATATAAAATTAACACACAATAAAAGTAGTGCGAAAAACTAAGACTAGTCCTTACTGAAGGGTTGTTATGACCAATTATGTTTGTATACATGTAATAATGGCAGTGCTATTGAAGTTCTGATAGAAAAATAATCTGAACATAACTCTTAAATGTTTACGAAAACAATTTTGGCATAAGCCAGCTCACTATTATTGTACAAAGTTAGATTTTTATTTTATTTTTATTTATTTTTTTATTTTAACTATTTCAACAATAACATAATTAACTGCCTTAAATTCTATAACATTTAATTTATTAAAAGGAATTTTAATAACCATTATTTATGGACTTGTTTATCATATCATATGGACATACTATAAAAAAAGGAGATTCATAGTAAAAGATGGAAATCCATGGAAAAATAAATTTTAATTTCAAAATCAACATAAATTCACATTAATTATAACAACAATTAAAACCTCATTATTAATATGAAATATTTTAAATAATATCGTATATGAAATATTTATAATATAAATGAAGTAAAAATGCAAATAATATAAAAGTGCATAACAACTATAATCATAGGAGAATATTTCATAAAAAAAAATATGAAAAATTTTGTATGAAAAACGAAATGAAAAATCATAATTATATTAGTTTTAATGATTTTTGTCAATTAAATTTAATTAAAAAACATGTTTGTATTCATTAAATTGTGTTTGTAATATACGTACGTTTTCCAGCAACCTGAGTGTGCCCATAATGGAAATACAAACAACGCCTTGATAAATATAATACATATCTCTGGAAGGGTAAATGGAACCACATATGTAACCGCAAACTACAACCATTATCAACAGTTAACGAAAAAAAAGACAATCTATAGGCTTAAAGGGTGGAAACAGCCAACAGCCACACAGACAATTTAATAAACACAGGAGAGAAAAACTAATAAAAGCAAAAAAAAAAACACAATTTTCCAATATGCTGCCTTTATTAGCCCCCCTCCCCCCTTTAAATGTATCTCTTATCTGAGAGAGCTGTACTAGGGATATAATATTGGCATTTCCTAACGGTTTAATGACACTCCTTGCTTTTATTCAATTAAATTTTGTGGCTTTTTTGTCGCTACGGAAAATTGTTTTCGAAAACCACAAAAGACGAAAAGTTTTGCCCTTGTCACATAAGTAAAGTTTATCACAAGGGCTGTTTATTTATATTACTTTTGTTTTAAGGAATTTTCATTAAAACTTTCTCCCTTGTTTGTTCACTTTTGTTTTTCCTCGTTTTTTTTTGTTGTTTTTACTTCAGCAATTATAGATGATCATCGATACAATCAAATGGCCCCAAAATAGTTATCGAAAAACAAACAAAAAAAACAATTATTAGAGAAAATTTTTTTTGGGAAGGCTTCATTTGATTGCATGTTACACGTGACACTTTTATAGCAATTAATAGGTATACATACTATACTTTATTTTAAGGGGGAGATAAGTAAAGGTGTTTAGTTCACAATAAATTTCCAGGATATTAAGTAGACTTCTTCTTCTAAATGAAAACAAAATTTACATCGCCCTTAAGAATGCTAACCTACATTGTTTAGGTTATCAATGTATCTACACAATGTTTCTAAACAATGTATCTAAACAATGTATTTACAAAATGTTGCATACAATTTTGTGGCATTAAAAATATTCTCTTATGTATATTACTATAAAAACTTATGAAAAAATTGTTTAGAAACAATGTTGCTAGTTGTGTAAATGTATCAGGAAGATCAACAGCTATTCAAATTGACTCCTTGAACAAAATTTTCTTTGGCTCATTGCAGCTCATTGCTCGTTCATAGTCTGAAGGTATTATTCAGCAGCAAATTTTAGAAATGACTCGCATAGAAATGTTGTATTCAATCCATAGTGCTACAGCTTTAATTAAATTTGTGCTTTAGGTTTAGGCAATATGATCTGTTTTGGCATTACTCCATGAAAAGTTTTTAACAAGGTTGGCAACCGATACCGTTATAATACCGATACCGATTAAATACCGTTTAAAAGTAGGTACCGGTATTTATACCGATACCGAAATAAGTTTTTCGGTACAAATACCGGTATTCATACACCGTTTACCCTTATACCGGTATCATACCGGTATCAATTATGGATCAATACCGGTATGGTAGAAGTAAGTGTTAAAATGGACATACTTTCCCAAAACTGCTGCACATCCGTTGATGATAATATGAGTTGTAGCTCGAGTTCATCCTCTGACAGCGTAGAAGCTATTCTTAGAAATATGGAGAAAGAAAGTACCTATACAACACAAATAGCAATAAAATACGTGAATTGCTAAGTGCTTTTAGAAATGAATAACGAGTACAAAGAGATATGAATGTTCTCAATTGGTGAAAAGAAAAAAGTACAGCCAAACCAGAGCTATATGCCATTTCTAAAGTTATATTAGCTGTGCCTGCCACACAAGTAAGTGTGGAACGGTTATTTTCAGGAGAAAAGATATCATGAACCCAAGTCGGAATAGGTTGGATGATGACATTTTAAATGCAGTTGTAGTCATTCGATCTAATGAGGAATTATTTTAAAATTTTAAGTTTATGTGTATTCATTCAATTAAATTGAATTAACATTTAACTTTTCTTTTTGAGGATGTAACCTAAATTTTACTCTAATGTTTTTATATTCTAAAGTATTTATTCATGAATTGAATTATTTTTTCTTTACAAAAATTTAATTTTGTATGATCTCCTAATACAAATATTTAATATTTGTAAACTTTTGTGTTCTTAGATTTAAGGAGAATGTTATACCGGTATAAATACCGATATATTACTTTTATACCGGTATACCGAAACCGATATAATTTAAATACCGTTACCGATACCGATACCGAAATAATAATAAATTTATTACCGATACCGTTACCGATACCGTTATTCGTTTCGGTTGCCAACCTTGGTTTTTAAAAAGAGTGATACGTCTTTTAGACGTCATCAACTAGTAAAAAGACCATGCGAATTGATGTATTATTTGTGGGCGCTGTGTTATTAGTCGCCGCAGTCTAGTAGGTAGTGTGTTCACTTATTAGACGTGAAGTTTCTCAAAATCTGTGGTGGAGTGGTGTGAAAAGTTAGGCCGTAATCCTGACTGAAGGGTTGTAATGGCCAATTATGCATGTATGTATACGCAGATAACCATCAAGCTTCGGTTTAGGTTAGCTCTGGTGAGGTAACGGACCTTCATTAAAGCAGGAGATCTCATTTAGTCCAGTATTTAGGCCCATTGTGATACCACAATCAATTCAACCCGGTGATCAAACATTTCCAAGAGGAAACAAACCAGCATACAAATAAATGTTGTTATTGCAACGATTTTTTTACATGAGAACTCGCTTGCAGATGTCAGAAAGTGAGAGGTCAAAAACCTCTATATCTCCGTGACAAAAGCAGGATACTAGCGCATGAGGTAAAAGACAGTATCCAGATAAAAGATAGTATCCTCAGATCCACAGCTCATGCAGAAGAAATTTGCCGGAATACCGAGTCCTTCGGTATGCCTACCAAAAGGCTATTGGCCCTAAAAATCGCTATGGATTGCTATGAGACTTAAGGATACAAATTCAGTACGTGTTCAATAAAGTCTAGCACTTTTACTGCAAACGTGATTGAAACTCTTTGTAAAACGAGCAGATAATATCCCATACAACTGAGGCAATTGGAATACTTGTGCCCTGTAACATGTCAGAGATTAAGAGCTCCGTAACGGCTCTGGCCAGCTTATCAGCAATGCAATTTCCAACGATATCACTAGGTTCCGGAATCCATATAAGTGTTTCCTTAAAAATTCTCAGCATTCATGGGCTAGGACGGACATTGACACAACATTTCTTAGGGATTGGACTTACTGTCCAAGAAAATCAAGAGATTTTCAGGAAATACTCCACCACGAAACAAGCGTTAAGCCCTTTGTTCATTAATCATATTTAGAAATAAGAAAAAGAAACGCATTTATATTTAATTGGCTATCCGCATGTATCGAAATGTATGTTGCTAAGCTTTTTCAAACATTAAAATATTTCCATTACGGAATATTTTTTCTTTAAGGCTTTAAGGCAAAACACAAAAATACCTTTCAAAATATTTGTTCATTAATTATGGTATACAGAGTATATACCTCTACAATCTTAAAGCATTTCTTTTCCCCTTCTCCTCTGCTCATACCTCATACCTCATTAGTAACACGAAATGCTTGTTGTCCAATAATTTCTATACACATTTAAACTAATTAGCTTTAAGTATAATTGAAGAACATCATTAAATGTTTATATTCATTGTTGTTGTTTCTGTTCTTGTTCTAATAAAGTTTTCGTTTCGTTTTACGTTTGGAATTACATTTTTGGGGGGAGATTTTATTCTTTGTTTGCTTAATGGCAGAGACTATTGATTTGACCCAAATTACGTTTTTCGAATTTTGGGGAAAAAAGTTGTTTTTGTTTTTTTCTGTACTTTTTCACATCAGTTTCAATAAAAACGTATTAAATCTTGTTTGAAAGAAAAGCAAAAGCAAAAGAAAAGGGGAGGAAAATTTTTGTTCAACAAAACAAACTTAAAGTCAGTGGAGTGTAAAGAAATTGTTTAGTTGGAATATATATTTTGAAATGGCATTTCTTTTCTTTTTTAGGGTGTGCTGCAAGTGAAATGCGTACAGAACTGAAAAAAAGAAAAAAACTTTCAACAAGTTGCACTTAAAGGACAAAGTAAAATTGAAAATCTAAAT
Organism: Sarcophaga rosellei; assembly: GCA_930367235.1. NCBI lineage: Eukaryota > Metazoa > Arthropoda > Insecta > Diptera > Sarcophagidae > Sarcophaga > Sarcophaga rosellei. Next base: position 82,822,140 of record OV884018.1, read on the forward strand.
TTAAAAGGGCGAAGTGTTAAAGACAAGTTCATTTTGAAATATTTTTTGCTGCTTTTTTTCCGAAAAATAAAATACATGAAAAGGTCACTAGCTACGCCTTTGTAAAGAAACAACTATTTCAGATATTATTTAAATGGACACGATATTAATGTCAATGAACAAGTAAAAGTTAATTTTCCAACTACTGGAAATATGTTGCAACAATATATTGTATAGATGTAAAGCAACCTTTTTCTTTGTTAAACCTTTTAGTTTTTAATAAATTATGTTACAAAGAAAATTTAACATTTACTAGGTTTAATAGCATCTTGTTGAAACAACATACATACATATTTGCAAAATTGTTTAGGAACATGACATTTTAATGAATATTACCTAAAAGAGAAACTGCCTATTAGAGGAACTAGACTGTAGTCCTGACTTTGAGTTTATAAAGGCCACAGATTTATTTTTGTACAACTATTTTTTCTATTAAAAATTTTAAGAAATATATTTAAAAATGCCATTAGCAACATGTTTCAGCAACATATGCTTCCTTTATTAAAAGTATCGATATTATTTCGTTACATAAACTTTCTTTTGAATATTTTAAAACTAAAATCAAAAATTATTCTCTTTAAATTTTTTTAAATTTCAAGTCGTTTTTTGGAATTCTGATATGATTCACAGTCTGTTCTGGGAAACAGTGAAGATCAATATATAGTTAATACCGACATTACGATACGTGATTATAGAGGATTATGGAGGGTGATAGTAGTCTGTTGTATATTTATTAAGGATCCTGATATTAACTTTCTTATTGACTACCATAGTGTTTTCCATGAAGGAGACTTAACTATTTGGAAAGCGACTCAATGCTTGTTAGGTTACGGGATGTTCCTTGACAATATTTTGATTTACGTGGACAATCAGGCTCCGAATAAGGCCTTAATAAATCTTGTTTCAATGCACGTTGTTTTCCATACATGCCGAGGTTTTCTGAGGAATATTTCGAATCATTTAATGGTAACTCTAATATACATACATAGGTTCCGGGTCATAGGGATATCGTTGGAAATTGCATTGCTGATGAGGTGGCCAGATATTTTAATTGTCTCAGTTAAATTGGATATTATAGACTCGTTTTACAGGGCAGTTCAAGCTTGTTGACAGCAAGAGGATAGACGCAATATTGCTAGAATCTGTTGAACACGTATGTATAAGGAGAATACCGACTATCTTTTGACTCTAAATCGCATGCCCGTTCATCGCGTAGTACCGATTCTTATAGGCTTCTATCCTTTTGATATGTATGCCGAAAGACTTGACATTCCGACAATTAACTTGTACAGGGGCTATAAGGGTTTCACCCTATATGTCAGTACCCTGCTATTGTAACGAAAAGAAGGAGGTTTATAACATCCTCACTTTCTGACACCGTAGACCGGAATCTCTTCTATAAAGATCGCTGCAACATTCATATAGAACATACACAATTGGCCATTACAACCCTTCAGTCAGGATTTCTGCCTAGCTTCTCACACCATTCATGTTGTGTGTGTGTTAATTTTATACATGAGTGGGGGACCTACAGTTTAAAGTCGACTGCGAACGACAGATTTTTGAGAACCTTTTCATGGCAATTTTATTTACTCTCACAGAAATCTGCTGAGAGGAAGTCACCGAATAAAATAAATAAAAAAATTCATATTTCGTTTTGATGTCCGATCTGGGGTTTGAACCGTGGCCTTACATCTAATGAGACAACATACTACCTACTAGGCTACGACGGCTTCAGATCGCTGCAACATTAACATTTATTTCGGACTAAGGTTGTCTTAATCTGATTCACGTTTGACCCCCTGTATTGAATATTGATTATAAAATAGGATATGTTATTATTGAGGGAGCACTATATAGGTGAAACTACTGCCAATATATTTTATCAGTTTTTAACAAAATATTGATCTACGCAATATGAAAAGAGTACCCTCTTTTTTCTTAATATTTATTCCACCACAATTAAAGTAAAATATCGAATGGAATTCCAAGCTTTACTTTAATTTTAACTTCTAATTATCTGAAAATTTTTATAAGCCGAGTCTACGTGTGTTTTGTTGTACATGGTACCCCATTCATAGTCCTTTAATGCACAACAATATAAAAGTTTTTATAGATTTTTTTGTTTTCATTCTTAAACAACTAAACCTTATAATGGAATATACTCTTAAGACTTAAACAAAACTAACTTCGACACCAAGAAAAAAAATTAAAGAAAAAAAAGAAGAGAAAAGAAAACTTTCTTTTTAACTTCCTTATTAAGAAAAAGTCTAACCTTTTAAAAAGAAAAGAAATGTGATGAAAAACTTAAACAAATATACCAGGGAAACAAACAAAAGTGGCAAAGACGCCGCAATGGTTAGAAAAAAAACAGAAAACGAAGAAGAAGAAATCCTTTTACATGCTTCTCTCATACTTTATTTAATACATTTAACGTTTTATAAATATTTAAAAGTTATTTTTAGTTTTGTGTCCTTAAGCGTTGGTTGACTGCTGCTTTCCCAGAAGATTAAATAAAATGTAACCGTCGTCTACTTCAATCACTAATGCCTTACAGTAGAAGTAATTTTTGGTGCAGTATTTGTGATTTTTTTCTTCGTTTATTTTTTCCTACAAAATTTAACCACCACAGACATCCATAATGCGGGTTGTTTATTTTGTTCTTCTGAAGAACGTAAAAAAAAGAAAAGAAAAAAGGATTCTAAAGAAAATGTTGTAAATAAACATTAACACTCGGAAATGAAAATCAAACATTTACTAAAAGGGCTCAGACAGTTGTTGCTACAGTGTTGTTACTGGGCACACAATATGTTGTCTTAAGCTTCAGATTGAAAACAAAAATTTCGTTTTGTTTACTTTAATGTAACAATTGTGATGTTGAATAACGGCTAATGCGAAACGAATTACAAGCTAAATAAACTTGTATGCACTGGTCGAAATTCTATTACCTTTAGCTAAAGTTGAAATGTTTTAGCACCTAAGCTATCCAACCAGTGTTGGAAATAAAGAATTTCATATTTCTGCACTCCTTTTTAGTAAGAATAGGGTAATCAAGTTAAAAAAAACATTTATTTTGTATGTTATATTTCGAAATAAACACAAACACAGGCTCAAAACTAACCAATTTTAAAGTAAACATAATTTTGTAGTATAAACATCACTGGCAACATGACTACGGCAACATTTTTTAACACATAAAAAAATCTCACAAATAAAAAAAAATTTGTTTTTCACTTTATGACATAGAAACCGATGTTTCGAAACAGTTTTTAACTTTTGACACTTATAAAGCACAGAAACGCCATTCATTATGAAATGCTTTTGTGAAATATATGTATTTTACGCCATAGACTTTTTGAAGTGCTACAGATATTATTTACAAAGGAAAACTTTTTGCAAATAAATCTAGGACATGCGTTTATGTTATACTTTGTAAAACCAATAAATATTAACTTTTTCGCTTTCATTTTCCAAAACATGGAAAAAGTGGAGCATTGATGTATGTCAAAATATTTACAACATTTTCGATTTTAACCAGTAACAAATTCATAACCGAAAAGTAAAAACGATAAATTATATTTTGTTTTGCAGGTCAAGTTTTGAATTTTTTTTTTCAGTTTTTTGTATAAAATTTGAGAAAAGTTTGATTTGTTAAAGAAAAATAAAATTTTATTTTGTGTCTACTGAAAAAAACAAAATTAAATAAATAAAATAAATAAATAAAAATTAGTAATAATTGGTTAGCAACATGTTGCTAAGGCATTAAAACATGTTGCTAAGGAAAACAAACTCTTATAGGCAGAATCCAATATTTAGATAAACTTTTGAGTATAGATCATAGATAGATAAAAATACTGAAAAGAGATTCGCGTGTGGCATTACACTATTTAGTGTTGCTTAGACTAAACTGACCATACGAACTGGCCTAACGATCAGGAGATCAAAATCCAATATGTAGAATTTGAAATGAAAATAACGAATTATGAGATCATATACTCGAAATTTATGGAACGGTATTCCATTTTGGCATCTTATAAAATAAAGGCGTTTTCTTTTAAGCTTCGCAACTTTCAGTTGGTAACATTGCTTTATTAAGTAACCGATTTAACAGCTGATAGTTGCTTTTTGTTTAGTAAGACCTAGAACAGTAAGCACTGAAGAAGCCGTAGCCGCTTGCACTTTCTATATGAAAAAATGACATTAGCAACATGTGGCTAAAAGGATGTATAATTTGCTTGCAGTGTTTTGAAATCTTACCTTCAACCCTAATCTCACTAACATTAGCCTGTGAGGCTTATTTTGATGATCAAATCATTGTCACAAAAGATAGATAGTCAGTACGATTTGTTATATTTTTATGTCACTAAAATTAGGGTTAAAATCAATGGTTTCTTGGAATGGCTTAGCAACATGTTGCTTCGGAATTTATGACTAATTAGCTTATAACATGCATTGCAGTCCTTTAGTCAGGATTACGACCTAGTTTCTCACACCACTTATGTTGTGTGGCAGGACCTAGAGTTTAAAGCCGACTCCGATCGACAGATATTTGAGAAACTTTTTATGGCAATTTTATGTTACTGCGGATTGAACCGAGGCCTTACGTCTAATGTGGACACTAGCTAAATTGCTGCATTAAAACTAAACTGTTATAACAATTCCAAAGCAAACTTCTAGTTCCCCCCTCAGTATACTTGTATAGTAATTTGTCATAATGCCATATTTTAAACAGAAGCTTTAGCAACATGTTGCTAAGATGTGGAAGCAAAAATTTTGCTTCCTTGGCAAATTATAAATACGTTTTCCTTTAAATCTGTTTTATTTCAAAATGATAAAGGTCTTTGGCCTGTCAATAACATCTTAAAATTTACCGCCTTGAAGACGAAGCAAATAATTCACAATTCGAAAAAATGAGAAAAAAAAATCTCGATTCCAGTCATATCATAAATTATTTATGCAAAATGACTAAAAGAAGTTTAATAAATTATGGCTAAAAAGGCACAAGTGGTTATCATCAACAGCTTAAAACAGTAGCTAAAGAAAAAGCAAATGATGATAATACGTATACCTTTTTCAGTCTCCTTGCCGCACGCTATTACTTGGTTAGGGATGGACGTGTAGGAAACAGAATAGAACAGAACAGAACAGAACAGAGAGCAATACAGAACGTATAATTTTCGATAAATTTTGCAAAATTTATATCAATAACTTTTGTAAAACATGACTGAGAAATTATGATTTATAATGGTTGGTATGGTAAAATGCTTGAAAAAGTAAAAGAGTAAGAAAGATATGCCTTCGATGTAATGTAATGGTGCTACACATTTAAAAGATTATGATGGCCAATGAGAAACAAAAGAAATAAAAACTTTTTATTATTGATCTCTGAGGCAATTTTCCTTTTCTGTTTCTGTTTTTTCCTATCTTTTATTTTCCAATCGTTTCTCTTCATTTTTGGCCAATTTCACAATACGTGCTTGATTTGGTTGGATACGAGAAAAAAAGGGGGAAACAAGAGAACAAGGGCGTGGAGAAAAACACTTTGTGGCCATCATTTAGCATTGAATGTCTTTAACATTTATTGGCAAAGTTTGCGAAAATTTTTGCAAAGAATAAAACAGAAACCGAATGTGTTGCCTACATTTTGGCGCAGTTTAAGTGCACGTTTTACTGCATACTTTGTTTTTTTCCTGGCTTCACTTAACACATTTTAGTTCTAAGCTGTATGCTTTTTACTCTACCATGATTTATGAGCCTGAAAATTTGCTATGGTTTTACAAAAAAACACCATAACTATACATTGATTCCTCATTGCTACTGCCTGGCACACAGTCAGGCCTGTGCCCGAAAACCCATTAGCATATGTTAATAATATTTTCAACGATAAGCAATTTTTTGGTTTTTGCTGCTGCCACTGCTGATGCTGATGCTCTTTCATATCATTCCTATAATTTAAGATTATTTTGTGTTTTGTTTTAGAAATGTTGTTAAGTCGGCAGAATTTTTGGTTTGCAAAATATTTTATAATTTTTGCTCTTTTTCAACTCACACACTCACTCACTTACTCTTGCACTCTCTCTTTTTGTCTTGTATTTGCAGCTGTGAGCTCTATGAAACCCAACATGGATACAACAAATTGCATCCTAGTCCAAGATGTTAAGTCTCAACCACATGATTTACATGGCAATGCGAAAACAAATCTACACCATGGCAATGGCTTACAGCCCACTGCCTATCCGACAGAAGAATCAATACAGACCAGTACCTCGGATCACAGTTCCAGTACAAATGGCGGTGGTGGTGGCGGTATTGGTGGCTTTCAAAATTTGGCACCCTCTTTGCAATTGCAACATCAACAGCAGCTGTTGCTGCAACAACAACAGCCACATACCATTAATCAACAATTGAATTTGGGCATTAACGCAAACATGGCTACAGGCATGGGTATGGTAAATGGCGTCGGTGTAATAGGACAGGATGCCACCTCCCATCTGCAGGACCAGTCGTACAGTGCCCAACAACAGCAGCAACAAAATCATCATCATCAGCCATTGCTTAAGTGGCCACAGGTTGTCGAACTGAAAGATTTCAATGAACTGTATCATGCCAATATACCGGCTTATCAATTTTGGACTTTGGAATTTCGTAATAAGCATCCCGCCTTTGTACGTTTTAATTTCACTTTGCCATGGGGTGCCAATTTTGCCGTTTATTCGCGACGCAATGTTGCACCATCGGTAACACAATACGATTTCGTTGAATTTATTAAGGGAGGTCGTTTGGATAGCCATTTAAGGCATAGACGCAGTATTGCTGGCAATGATACTGTCTACCGCCGCAAAGATATGGAAGATGCTGGTGATATATTGCTTGACATGTCGGCCGAACAATTGCAGCGTCTAGCCACACAACAGTATTTCAATGATGACGACAACGATAACGACAACGACGACGACGACGACGACGATAACGATAACGAGGATGACGATGAAGAGGATGTGGATAATGAGGACAATGATTCTCTGGATAATTCATTTGAATACACCGGCGATGTGGAAACTCCACTTGATACTGCTAAACATATCAGATATCGTACTACACTACAGCAACAGAAACGTAAAAAACGTTCTGCTGCTGGCATGGAGGGTGGCTTGCCGGCCTTGGATATGGACACCATGATGGTGAATGTTTCCCTGTTGCAATACTTAGACACAGGCCTATGGTTTATATCCGTCTATAATGATGAATTAGTCTCACACTCGGCTACCTTAATCGTGGAGGAAGCTGAAGGCGTTAGCACCACTTGTCCCAATGATTGTTCGGGTCGTGGCAGTTGCTATTTAGGCAAATGCGACTGTATCGATGGCTATCAGGGTTCAGATTGTTCAAAAAGTAAGTATTCCTAACAAAAGAAAAGAAGAATTTAAAGCATATATGGTAGCTTAAGGCCACCTTAAATATGTATTTATTTTTTTATTTACTTAAAGTAATGTAATGTAAACACATTATTTATCAGGTGTTTTTAAACTCTTTTTTTTTATTTTCTGGAAATTTGTAAAGAAAAAAAAAAAGACCAAACAAAAATAAACAAAAGCTGTCATCGTCACCTGGAGTTTTTCTTTTACTTTTGCCATTGGCACCTGAAAAAATAGAGAAAAAACCACACAAGAAAAACTTAAAGGAAACAAACGAAAGCAGAGAACAGAGAAAAAAAGAGTGGAAGAAAAATATCCTGATAGAGAACACATATATTTACTCTCTTTTATAAAACCTCATTTATATGTTTATAAACATATGTATGTATACATATGTATGTACACACATACTACATAACAAACAAATCCGTAAACTACAACCTTGTTTTACGTTCATTTTATTTTTTACTTCTTAATATTTCTTTTTGACCATGTACTCTTTTTTGTTTCCTTTTAAAACAGGCGTCTGTCCAGTTTTATGCTCAGCTCATGGTCATTATGGTGGTGGTGTATGCCATTGTGAAGAAGGCTGGAAAGGTTCTGAGTGTGATATACCTGTGGGTGAATGTGAAGTACCGAATTGTTCAAGTCATGGTCGTTGCATTGAAGGTGAATGCCATTGTGAACGTGGCTGGAAGGGACCTTTCTGTGATCAACGTAAGTTAAATACTTTTTATTCCTTGTTTTTTTCTTTTTAATCCTATTTTTGCTACGACGAAGAAAAATACAAATTACGTACTCACTCACATACACAAAGGATTTGTAAATAAATATTAAAAGGAAGTAAACAAATTTTTTTTTACTCCATGAATGCAATTTTTTTACTCCTCTTTAAGGCAAAGAATACAAAAAAAAAAAAGAATTATTAAATAAATGTTTTTGTTGTTGTTTTTTACTTAAAGCTGTTGATAGGGAAAATACGTCTCGTTCGATACTTTTTAATGATTTGTATTAACTTAAAAGAAAAATTAAGAAAGTATTGTTCTGGAACATGCAAGGATTGGTACCACAACATGTTTAGATACACAGATATTGAGTAGACACTTTAAAACAGTACTAGAAAAGCTTTAGTTATGCAGAGCTACCTACGGAAAAGCCTGAATTAAAGCATTTGTAGCTCTTTTCAGTTTAAAGGGAAACAATTAAGTCTATAGTGAACATCTTAAACTAAAGCTATATATTTATTAGGCAGCTTAACGACAATATCTGTCCTGAATATACCATTGCGGCGAGGAATATTTTCAACATAGAGAAGTTGTTTAAAAAAAGCGAAGGCTCAGCAAACGTATTTAATCATTTATAGTAAAAGAACTCGTGCAATGGCATTAAAACTAAACTCAAAATTTTTCAAATTCAGTTTATATAAACGTACTGTCCGATCAACCGCATTACGATTCCATATAATCCAAATGGCTGACAGATCTCTCCTTAACCAGTAGACTCTATGGTTTTGGTAAACGATTTACAACGAGATTTAGTAATAAAATTTAGGGGAGTAATCTAGTTATATACATACACACATATATACAAAATTTTCCATTCCAACCTTTCAGTAAGAATTACAGTCTAGCTTCTCACATCACTCATGTTGTGTGTGTTAATTTCATAGATGAGTGGCGGACGTACAATTTAAAGTTGACTCCGAATGACAGATTCTGTCAAAAGCTCTGAGAGTAAATAAAATTCCAATGAAAAAGTTTCTCAAAAATCTATTGTTTGAAGTCGATTTAAAATTGTATGTTATGCCACTCATCTATGAAATTAACACACACAACACGAGTGGTGTGAGAAGCTAAGTCGTAACCTGACTGAATGGTTGTAATGACCAATTATGTATGTCTGTACTGTAGACTTAAGGAACGCAGTGGGATCGTTGGACCAATACTCTGTAAAGTTGGAGACCAGTACAATAGATCTTATGGTCGTAATACTGTGGTAACCCAATAATAATAATGATATCACTGACCCTCATAGAAGAGGTCCACACGGTTAAATTAGAATTACTTGACGTCAACTTATATCTCCAATTCACTCGTACAGAATATCCCATGTGGCATAAGCTGTGTGGAACGTAGCACCATCCTGTAATAAATGCATGTGGTAGATGTACAAATCATCTAATAGAGGCTAAAATAATTTCTCAACAATCGACCTATAATGCTCGCTATTGACAGTAATAGCCTGGCCCACGTCGTTCTGAAAGAAATGTGGAGTGACAATGTTGCCAGCCCAAAATGCATACCTGCGATTTTTGTGCCATGCATTGAATGCTCTTGGACTACATGTAGATTGGCGTCGATGATTTTTCCATGAAATTTGTGGCCAGACACATGTTGTGCAATGCTATACATGTTCTTGATAATTTGTCACAACCGACTGATTAAATGGCAACTGATGCAGGGCTTGGAAGATCCAATGTATGTGAACCCAATACAGTTACTTTTTGCTCCATTTGATTTTTATTAGCACTGTGGCTGTTAAATTAATCAAAAATTGTATATTAATTATCAAAGAGTAGAGTATTTCAAAAGTCGTTTAAAACCTGCAACAATAATTTCATTTTCTGCCAATAATTTCTTGTGTAGCCTTTCATCGGTTTCTTGTTACTCTGCTGCCATAAGGTTTGACTTCTTTTGCTTAACAACTCTTAACGTCTTTTTTGTGTGTTTGTTTTTGCAAACTTGTTATTACAAGGATGTTAAATGTTTTCTAACAACAAAAACTTTTTATGTTTTTCGTTTTCTTTTTTCACTCTTTTTATAAGAAGAAGAAAACATATGGCCATTAACAATCCTTAAACAAGTCTTAAACTTCTGGCCATAAACGTTTTGTTTCTTACAGCTTATAATACCAAACCAACACCATTACATATAATTTAATGACCTTTTTTAAACGTGTCTAACATGCTAATGCCCTCTTTGTGTATGTCTTATAAGCAAATATTGTATAATACAATAGAATGTGTATGTAATTGTGTATATAATATGTATGTGTTTATAATTTGAAAATTTACTAACACTTGTTCATTTTTGATATCCGGTTTGTTTTTCTTTTTTTCTTCCTTTTTTCTCCTTTACTCGTATTTCCTCCTATGCTTTTACAAATGCTCTTGTCTTGTTGTTGCTAAATGGAATGGAATGCAGACGATTGTTTGGATCCTTTGTGTTCGAGTCATGGCACCTGTGTGGCTGGTCAATGTTATTGCAAGGCTGGCTGGCAGGGCGAAGACTGTGGCACCATTGATCAGCAAGTCTATCAATGTCTGCCCGGTTGCTCAGAGCATGGTACATATGATTTAGAGACGGGTCAATGTGTATGCGAAAGGCATTGGACTGGACCAGATTGTTCACAAGGTAAGTTCATTGTCTAGTGTTAATTGAAAATTTCCTTCTCATATTAATTTTAATAACAAACATTAATTATGCATATCAAGAAAAAAAAAGAATGTAAAGATGTATGGTAAATCGAAACATAACAATAATTTATGAAAGCATAACTTAAGGATTATAAGCAGACATAAATGTTTAGTGGGCATTTTGTCATTTATTATTACAATAATATTAAGTTTTAAAAGAAAATCTAATTAAAATTGCTGTCAGTTTAATAAATAATAAATTTACAAAATTAATTTAAATTATTAGATGTTATGTTCGAAAAAAAAACAACAAACATTACAAATAATAAAGTATGTTCAGCCTTCAATCAGGCAACATTATAAATTTAAATTGATAAACTTATTGAAAACATAGGGGAGGGGATTTTTATACAAAGAAAAAAAATAAGGAAATTGTTTATTTTAAAAACATGTTTGTTTATTTGTTTTTTCTATTAACAAATTTTCATAAATTAAGTCATCCATAATGCACTAAACAAACATGCCAACATAGAAACACACAGACACACATCTAAATACTCATTTCCTTGCTTATACACATACTATACTTGTATATAACAGTATTATTGAGCCGGAAATTATGCTTGAAATTATTGTACAAAATAATGTTGTACAAGAGTTTGGCTAAACATGTGTGTGTGTGTGTGTGCGAGTGTGGTTAAAGAGAAATTTCATTTCATTACATCTGTTTAATTAGTGTGTATTTGTTTATCAAAATTCTTTAAGTAATTTACATTAAAATACCAGAACCAATCTTATAGAATTGCTCTCGCACTCTCATACACACACATACAAAATATAAGTAAACTGAGGCAAACAGAAACATACTTTTAGGTTTGGGTCTATATGTGTATGTATGTATGTATACTTATATATGTATAGCATTTAATAATTAAACATTCTTTGGCATAATTCAAAAACAAGACAATTATATTTATTGTTATTATTTCCTATAGATTTATATTTAAATGTTTGTCTTATTACTCGAGTTTTTCTTCTTTTTCTTCTTCGACTTGTTCTTGCTACTGCTCTTGTTGTTTTTGCCATACAACAACAATAATATATCGTATGCATTTAATTAATTTATTATCTGAACAAATGAAATTGAGAAAATCTATTGGTTATAAAACCACACAATAATCAGAATTGAACATGTGGTTTTCGTTTTCGGGAATGTTGTATGTATGTATTGAATTAAATTTCAAATAAATGCAAATGTTCATACAGTTAGCTATAATGGCAAAACAATCTTAAGTTTCTCGAAAATAGATTAGGTTATGTTAGGTTAGGTTAGATTGACAGTCGCCGCAATAAGCTTAGCTTGTTTATTTTCTATAAAGTGCTGTTGTAATATCGAGTGGATACATTGAAAATTTGTCTTCAATCTTGGTGGACCATCTATGGAGATAATGCACTATATTATGAGTGATAAGTGGATAGATGTTTCAGAAGTGGATAATTTTCCATCTTCTTTTCATTTCAATATTTTACCCCGAATTTCCAGAGATATAAAACAACAATTTTCTTTAGTGAACATATCATTTAATTGCCAATTTTTGATATATTTTTCTATTGAACTTGTTTCGAGTTGCTTATAATATGCATGACAGAAAGTTTCTCGTTGAAAGGGATACTATTCTGCAGCTTATTTATAACTCCTGAAAGTGTGAACATCTTTCAAAACACCTCTTTTATAGACATCTTCTGTCAGTAAATTCTATCTGTTTAAGAATACTTTGTCTCAAGAAATTTTCTGAACTCCCCATCATTACAATTTCTTCAGTATTCTTTCATGATATATACGTGGGCCAGGGTCCTGTTACAGTTTTAAAATCAATTCTGGTTAAGTATAAAGAGAATTTATCATTAGCGATAAACTTTGTCTGTTATTTGTTAATGTATATACATGCTCGAACCGAGGGCTTATACGTACTTTTTGTACATAAAAGGGAAACAGCTTTTTTGAGTAAAGTGTGATTTTTCTGTAGAGTCATGGCAATCTCACATGTATGTATGAAAATACATTAGAATTTTCTTCCATGACCAGAGCATGTGGTGTAGATAGTCTTCAGTGATTTACAGAACAACCACTCGCTGTTAAGTCATACATAATCAAATTCATTTTTACTTACTTAACTAACCATTAAAACGTTTAGTCAGGATAACAACCTAGTTTCTCACCCGACCCTTTTGTGTCTGAGAGTTTCGGTCAGTCAGATTTGAGAAACTTTTCGTGCCAATGTTATTTACTTTCAAAGTTTTTGTCAGAACTATCCTGAAATAAAATCACCGAAAGAGAGAAAGAATATTTTTCCGTATTTCGTTCAGTTCGAGATGTCCCTGTTGGGGTTTGAAAAACTAGTTCTCGTCTAATAAGCCAACATACTACTTATTAGACTACGGCGGCTTTTAATTCAATTTTAGTTCAATTTTATTCGGTTTGAATAGCCAGCAACATAGATTTGAAAATCTAAAATCATTAAAAAGTTCTATGCAATCCTTTTCTCTAAATTTGTTAATAAAAATGGTCAGAATATATTTTAATTCAAGTTTTTTCTTTTTCGTTAACATATATATTAAATTGGTTTAAAATTGTATACTTTTATAACTTCTTAAAGAGAAGACTTCTCAAGCATAATTGTCTATATATCTAGTATTTCTCTTAAAGAATTCACTAAAAAAATCAGTAATCAAATACTAATTGCATAACTTAAGGCATAGTGATTTCAAAATCTTCCCTTTGATTTAAATATTTTTTGAAAACCCCTTTGCATATGCTAAACATTTCTTTTTCTCCTTAAATTATACTACAATATTTTTGTTGCTATTTTAAAAATTCCATGTTTTTTGATTTAACGTCCAGCATTATTTGTAAATCATATTGAATTTAATTTCATTTTGTTGAAATCCCCATGTGATACATAAAAATACAACAAAATAAACAATGTTTTCAAAAATTCTATTCCCATAATTCATATAAAAATTAAATTAATTTTTGTATACTTTTACTTATATTAACCCCCACCCTAAGCAACTAGGAGCCACTATATAACGATCTATTTCCTACTACTTTTTGTTTACAATGTTACTGCAACAATACATAAAAGCCAGTAAAAACGTTGTATAATTTATTTTTCGTATGAAAAAAATATATGCATTTGTATATATGTAGTTATGTATGTATGGGTTTTATAAAACAATTCCCAAATGTTTTATTGTATACCTTTTAGTAAATAATAAAGTTTGTCGCGCCTAAAAGTCAACTGTACAATGTAAACAAAACGAAACAAGAGAAATTTTCAACTGAAAGACAGTGTAAATTGGAAAAATATATCCTACATGGGCATTATAAAATGTAGCACTTGTGTACAGTCAGTATGTCCATAGTTTAATGCACTATACAGGCCACAACTTTGACGAAAGTAGTGCATACAGGTTATACATGATTCTGTTGTATGGCATATTTTGTTATTGTTGTATTTATGTTTGCTGTTGTATTATAATTAAACTTTATTTCAGCGTTTCAGTAGTATTTCAACATTTTGCGAACTCCCAAAAAAATTATTGAAATCATTCTTGGAAAAAGACAAATAACTGCCAGATTTAAAATTTATATGTACGGTTTTCAGATTTTAAAACTCTTTTCAATATTTTTCATATGATTACTCGATCATTTGGTATTCTTTTGTCATACGAAATACTCTTGTATAAGCATTTCTGCGAAAAAGGTCGTGATTTTTTAAACTTATTTTTGCGGAATTTTCATTCAAATTCTCAGGAGCTTTAAATGAACACAAGAGAAGATCAAATTTACTTCACTGTTGTAAACTACAGTTTGAAAGATACATACATACATACCTACATAATTGCTCATTATAACTCTTCGCTTAGGTTTACGACCTAGCTTCTTACAACACTAAAGTTGTGTGTGATAATTTAATGCATGAGTGGCGGAACCTAGAGTTTTAAGTCGACTCTGAACGACAGATTTTTGTAGAAACTTTTCATGGCAATATTTAATTTACTCTCAGAGCTTTTGCCAGAAATCTGCTGAGAGGCAGTTGCCGAAGAATATTGTTCCATTCTTCGTTTTGTTGGAGATGTTTGACCTGAAATTTCCACTGTGACCTCACATCTGGTAAGCCAATACACTGCCTATTGGACTATAAAGAAAGATAAGTTTACTTCACTTCATTTATTCACTTTGGAACTGAACACCCTAACCCTCCCCCCTCTATGGATATGTATTGAGTGCTGCTATAAGGATTGTTTGCTAATTGAGTACTAAACACTTTCTCAAGAGATAGCACTACCTAGCTTTCGTATGGTAGGCATTATTGATGTCATCCTTTTTTAAGTATCGAGATCGGGGCCACTCCCAGATGTAATTTGTAATTTGTAGATATCTTGAAATTTTACAACCTTATGGTATAAAAATTTTCAGTGTTGCAGATTTCTACCAAGAGTCGAAGCTGGATACGGTTAGTGGTTATAAGCTGTTTCACTGAACCTATTTAGATTTCACTTTGAGATCAATACCGTCTGCAGTATCGATTAAAGTTGTTTAGGGATGGTTTAATGGTACATGTGGTTCTAGCATGACGGCGCTACGTGGCGCATAGCTCATGTCACATTGGATATTATGCACGAGCAATTTGGGGACAAGTTCATCCGATATATAGGCGATACGAACCAAACATTGCATTTGGGGACCACGTTAGACTTTTTAAGAAATTCAAAAACTAGTGATAAGGGAGAGCAAATAATTAAAATTGTGTTTTTCTCGTAAATATACGACCAACACTTAGAGGATGGCTCTTATTCAGTCAGTGCATTATGGTAGAACAAGAAGAACAGGTGTTGGAAGGCAGTAGTTTCAAAATTTGAGACTCTATATGTTGTGATAGGAATGACGTCGGCATAAAAAACTTTTCACATACTAGCAGGGTAACTAACTAATAGATTATCCATGATGCTTTGCCGAATCAAATGGACGGGTAGTACCTAAAAATATGTTTTATTTTCGATGTGAGCTCCTTTTTAGTTGTAAATATTTTCTTACAACCAGTACCGTGTGAAATCTAAGGCTGTAGCTGTCTTCTCAGGTCGCCTGAACTCATTTTATGGCATTTAATTCTTGTGGATTTTTATTATTTTAGCTGCTGTTGGCATGTGGCCCGTGATGACTGCACGTTGACATGAGAGTTGGTCATGGTCGTAACATGTTATGCTTTGGCTTTGCTAACTACTCAACGGCGTCTCTGACATGGTTAGTTGTTGCAACTAAATGTGGTACATGTGTTCTGTATAGCATTAACGTATGAATTTATACGGTTTTATTAAATTGTTGGTACTTCATCTTATGCACATATATACACATACTCGCCGCATACACCCTTAGCAACATAAGCTGTAGAGGTTACTGTTTCAGTTGTTGGGTTATGTTTTTTACATTTTTTTTTTGTGTTGTTATTGTTGTTGATGTCTTTTAAGGGTATTTTGCTTTACTTGCTTGCATAGGTTATGCTTAAATGATCTGTTTTTTTTTCTCTGTTTTTGTTGTTGTTTTGGTTAATAAATACAATATAGAACACCTTCTGTGTAAATATATATGATACTTTAGACCTCTGTTGTTACTCTTTTTTCTTTTTATTTTCGTTTTATTCTTATTTTTGTTTTTTTCTTGTGTAAGGATACTGGTATTGGTGTTATGTTTAGTTTCAAAAATTTCCTTCTTTTTTATATTTTTCGGTGTAGTATAACGCAGCATTTGCTACCAGTTTTTTTTTACGCTGCTAAACTTTCAACATGCTGTTATGGCTTGTGGTATGTTGTCTAGTTTTTCTGTTCTGCTACATGTATCATGCCACCACTACCAATACCACTACAACTACTACTTAAACATGGGCATGAGTATGAGTGTAAATGTGAGTGCAAGTGTTTGTGTGCTTCAATTTAAATGTTCCACATATGTATATGTGCTTCATTTTAAATGTTCCACATATATATATGTATGTATGTAGATGTGTACATGTGTGAAATTTTTTTATATTTTTCTAATTTATTTGTAGTCATCATTGCTGCCTGTATAAGTTTCTCTTTCTCTCTCTCCGTATTTTTTCATAAGTTTTGAGTTCGTTTTTTTTCTAGTGTTGGTGCTTGTGTCGGTGTCAGTGTTGCTGTTGTTGGCTGCTTCTTGTTTTGGGTTAAAAGTACTCAACGTTGTTGAGTTGTTATTAAATTTTGCAATTTTTATAATAAAGTTTTTGGTTATTGTTGTTACTATTGTTGTATTTTTTTATATAAACAATGATGGTGAAAATTAATTGAACAACACTCACCATACTTTTAAGTATTTCTGTTTCTGATTTCAATTTCAATTTTTTTTTGAAAATATATGCCAATGTAATATAGTAAGTCCAAAAGAGACAACGAATTTCCTGAGAAAGCTATTGTCGAGCTAATAGTCCACAAGAATTGGGCAATATGTGCACTTTGATACCTGATAGCTTCGTGGTTGTAGGTCAGTACTGCCGTAACAAAACGGAGAATTTAATTTTCAACATATGCTAATTTGTGTATTCTTAAGTTGGCAGTTAAGACGCAATGCAATCTGTTGACAATAAAAGCTAACACTTTCCAGGACGCTTTTATTGACCAGTGAGCTTTCTCAAGAAGATGAAACTATGTTTGGTTTGGTCGATAGAAGATTTCTACGTTAGATTTACAGAATCAATTAAGGATATCGGGATTGTGTGCATCATGAGCTGTCTAAGCCCAATCCATTAAACAGCAACGGCTACACTGGCTAAGATCATAATGATGACCCAATATACTCTATTAAGAAAAGTAGAAGAGACCCACAAAACCCGATATCTATCACATATTCCAGTCTATGACACAGCAGAATTGTAACAAGTTGCAAGTTAGGTCCTTACTTAAGTAAGCCAAGATGAAGTGAAAAGGGTACATTCTCAGAAATTACCTAATCTACGTCTGCATCCTCTTTACAGTTGATGTTCTGTTCAAAATAGAGGGAGTCATGTGAGAAGTTGCGTTTCACAGCCTTTATTTAAAATCGATTAGCATTATGGATAAAAATATACATACATACATAACATACATACATACATACATACATAATTGGTCATTACAATCTTGCAGTCATTTAGGTTGTATGTGTTAATTTTGTACATGAGTAGCAGATTTTTGAGTAACTTTTCATTGCAGTTTCATTTACTCTCAGAGTCAAAAAACTGTAGACATGAACTCTTCGAAGAAATATTTTTTCATATTTCGTTGTGATGTCTGACCTAGGCTTTTATACCATACTAGGTAGGTTGCCTCTTTGCAGACACTTTACCTAAAAGAATTTATTCCACTTTGATCACGAATGATGGACTAAATATTCGCCCCTGCAGGATTACAATTATAACCTGAATAAAAGATGATATCCAGTAGTAGTTTCACCGATTGTAATAAGTCTGATTGTTAGATGTATGCATCCTAGTCCTATTCAGGTCAATATAGTTGCACCAATTCTATACTTAGATGTTATCTTCGATCGTTCTCTCCAGATTGAAAACCTACTATCTTATCAACAATATTTATCTTTTCTAATGTATAACGACTTTTTAGACTTTAGTACAGTTAATCCCATAACATTTTATCTGATCATAAGCATACAATAATTTATTTAACTGCACAATAATTATAAAAATACATTCCGGCTTGCCGCATTTCCATTTAATACATGGTATCTCTACCAATTTTCTGTAGATTTACCACTGCGAGTAACCTTTACTGCCATTAAGTATGATTGGTCGAACATATTTCTGTTGTTATTAATGAAATAAAAATTTTATATGAAAAAAAAAAGAATTTGTTCAGTTACTTTTGATCGCCACTGTATATATTACATACAATATTATATATTTTCAATAACAATTTCTTTTTTCTTGCTTTTTTTGTATTCCTGAGCAGTTTTTCATATGGTGGGTAGTTATAGTGTTACAGAGCACTTTTGATATTATTTTTGTTGTTTTTTGTGTGCTCTCCGTATGTTGTTTATTTTTAGATTGTTGTTACAAAATCAGGTTAAGTGGAAAAATATACGTTTTTTTTTGTTTTTTGGTTGTATTTGTTCCAACTGCATACATATAGTTTTCAGCAAATAATTCAGAAAAAGGAAAATAATAACAATAAAAATAACAACAATAAGAGCAATAAAAAATATGTTCATTGGATGCTATGGAGAGTTAGTTATTTAAGCTTTAAGTGGACTTAAAATAACTTTTCGATGTGAAGCTAAAAATATTTTTTAATTTTCTTTTCTTTTTTTTTTTTGATTTTGCTTAGTTTTTAATTTAACATGGGGTACTCGGTTTTTTTTCTCTTTCAATTTTATTTTCATGTGAATCCGGTTAAAGCGAATTTAAATTTATTTTTAGTTGAAGGAGTCTTTTTTTTTAAATTTACAAAAAAAAAATATTCCCAATGTTATTTTGTTTATTAGAAAGTGTAGTTATTTGGGTCAAAGGAAGGCATTTTTTTTGTTGTATTTTTGATTGTTAAAGCAATTAAAATTTTGTTTTTGTTATAAACAATTAAAATAAAAAGACGTAAAAAAATTGATACCGACACAAATGGTTAAAACTTAAATTTAAAAAAAAAAATAGTTGTTAGAAATCAATTTTCTACTACCTAAAGAGAGGAGAAAGGAGAGAATGAAAACAATACCAGCTAAGGCATATAAAGTGATCCCTTAAAATAGAAACCTGGGTACGATATGAAGTAGCTTTTAAAGCTTAATGGCTATAGTCTATAGGAAAATATATTTGCTGTAGCCAGAAAAAATATCAGCAATAAATAATGTCAAATATGGCTGATTGTTTAAATTTAAAAATGCGTATTATTGCATGGTTTAAACGGTTTAAAATTTTGCTAATTTTATTTTTTTGTTATGAGGTACAATTATTCCGGTTCGAAATGGAATATTATTTCATTCACATGGCTGGCCTCACAGTACCTCATTCTATCGGTTTAATTTTGGTGCGCTTTTTCGAGTGAAGTTGTGGCTTTTTGGAATATCTCGAAAAGTTTTATATCTAAAAAATTGTATTTATTTTTTTTGTCATACTAGCTTGAAAATGTTTTATTACAAATTAATGGTGTTATACTTTATCTTTAATTGATTTTGAAATATATTACTCATACGCACCATGTTAAATGTAGTAAATAGAATAGTTACTCTGAAAAGTATGCAAAAAAAAAACTTTAATTTTGTCATGCATTAAACTAATGGAATTACATATCACTCATACGTATGTACTATACTTGTCGTTATGAATTTTACATATTAATTATGAGCATAATGTGAGTAAATAAGGGGTGGGCCATTTAAAAGTTTAAATTTAAAAATCCAATAAAACAAAAACGGTGTGGATTTATGCCGAATTTATTCTTTTGTTGTGACGTACAATTGTTCCAATTAGAAATGAAATATTATTTCATTCATATGGCTGCCGCAGAAGGCCTCACGTTACCTCATTCGTTCGGACCAATTTTGTGCACTTTTTCAAGTCGAATAGAGTAGTATCTCGGCAGTGGTATCAAATGGCCAAATGGCATCACCATTTCATCTAATTAAACGGCCATCAAGCGTTTGAATCGATGTATTGATTGTGGCATGAGATGTGTGGCAAGTTGCACCATCCTGTTGAAACCGAACATCGTTCACATCAATACGTGTTTTCTACGAAGAAATTGTCGAAATACATACACAATACAGTTATTCTCTGATTTTGCGCCAATAGTTTCAATGTAACAATCTGATTCGATTGCGGTTTCTATTTTTTAGTCTACATAATTATCCATCAAAAATAATGTCTCTATTTTAAAAAAATTTTTCTTCGATTTAATAAATTCAACACAAAATATCGTCTACTAATTGCATTCTCTGGTCGAGTATATGCTTTAAAAGTAAATAAATTAAGAAGAACAAAATCAACAACTTTCAGTTACAGGTATGTATGTAAGTATGTATGTACATATATATATATATGATATCTTTTGAAGCATGCTTCAAAACTTTCTGATTCAGTGTCGAATAATTAATATGAAATGTAATGTACATGAATACTACTCATATGCATCGTATGGCGTTGTATGTATACTTAGAAGAACTGGTAAGAGATTTGCTGCATAAGCATGTGCTTACACACATACATTGATACATTACATTTAATATAAAATTATTGATTTACAATGTCAAGGTGAAGAGCATTCACAAAAATACTATGAAATATTTGACTTTCAATGTCAAAACTGTATGAAAATTATTTGGAAAGTCTGGTTGTAAGTTAAAAAAAATTTAAATTTGGTGAAGAGTATCTTTTTTTTTGACTTGTTGAAGGATCATTTTCTACGAAAAGTAATAGAAAGAAGTTTTTTGTTTTGAAATATTATAATAACTCGAAACGTAGCAGCTCCATTCAACGAAATCAACGTCAGAGTCGAATATCCATGTGGCCAAGGAAAAACTTTGTATTTGGCAACTCTGAATGGAATATGAGTTGTTGAAATATGAACTGTGGAAGGTCGCTCGCTTGGCAATTATTTGGATAGTGGAGCTTGCATACAAAAGTCATCAAAACAATCAATATAGTCCAATATATCCTGAAATATCACGCTGCATTGACATTCAATGGCCCAACTAAACTATTATATTCAACACTCCCTTCATAGCTGTCCCCAAGACAGTACCAGCTGACTCTATAATTTTGTGAAGTGTTTAATTACTTAATTACAAAAATGAATGAAGTGATCTGAAAACTCCATACTCTTTTTAAAGGAGGAATATTTTATTTTATGTAGATGGGCAAGAACTGATCTTCAGATAGAAGAAGAAGTTTTTGGCCCTCGGAGAAATTCTCAGAGTCCATGCAGAACTCCTGATATCTTTCAAATGGAAATTTTTGCCATTGAAAAATGAAATCAATTCAACTTTGATAGAGACTAAAGAGGCACGAAATAGCAATACTACCTGACCACCTAGTCTTGCACTCGGCTCTTATGAGGTTAAATCGAACTGGGACCGTCTGCAGAAGCTAATTTGGCTAGGTAGGCAAAATAAGCTTACCCTCTGCCGTGCGAGTTGGATGTTTGGAAAGGTATTCAACATCAACAAAGGGAAAATCAAGAGTTTCAAGGGTTCTTCTCAAACCTAGTAGCTTTGAGGCAATCAAAATTAGTGTAAAAGGAGATCTGATCAGATTATCAAGAAATAACTCGGGCTTGATAACCTGTTTTTTGAGATGGCACAGTAGGTTCAAACTTCATTTATTTAGAAAGAGTTTCGTCTCGATCATTGCAGGTCGATTCTGTGATAATGAGAATGAATAATCGGAACATATTCTTGCCAGCTATAGTGCGTTAAGGCATTCCAGTAGAAAACACCTGAATGCATAGTAGATGGTGAAACTTTGCTGAGCAATAGGCTTGAAGAGGACAGGAAGTATCCCATAAAGTATGAGGCGAGTACAAAGTCGATCGGAATAGATTTTAAACTGTAGTTCCCGCTACTCATGTGTAAAATTAATGCACACAGCATAAGTAATGTTAGAGGCTAGGTAGTAATCCTAACTGAAGGGTTGTAATGACCAATTATGAATGTATAGGACTGCATAACCTTGTCTATAATTTGTTGGCTTGTCTTAAAGCTCTTGTCTGCTACATTTCCTTATAAAAAGAATTAAAATCTTCTTCATGTTTAAAATTTTCTTGTAAGTTTTTTTGTTTTATAAAAAAGTTTTCCAATGGCCTTATTTTAAATAAAATAAAGTCTATGCATGAGTTTATAAAAATTATAACAATATTCACAACTCAATAACTAATTTAATCAATGATATAAAATCTTAAATACGTCTGTATAAGAACAGATTGAAAGTACATTAACCCTTCCATAGCTGCATGTATATGTATGTAATGTAAATGTGTACGTAAAGGTAAATACTTTAGTTTAGAAAATTTATCAGTTGAATAGAGGGTAAGACTAACAAAGATTTCTAATGGAATTTGTAATATTTGAACGAAATCATTTACTTGCCTTGCATGGTTCACCCTTTTATAAGCTCTTTGCAAAAACATATGCTGCTTTATTGGCATAAAAAACGAAAGGAGAAACAAATAAAATAAAATAAAGAAGAAAAACGAAATGGCAGTGGAAGTGGAGTTGGAGTTGGAAAACATAACACAGACGCCAGTCAACCTGACTGAATATGATTATCTTTTGAAAACATCAACATAGACACCCAAGCAAATAGTGTTTGTAATAATGTAAGCCAGCAACGATCAAATTAAATTCTGTAGTATATCTTAAGGTGCTCCATTACACTCATTCGTTGCATACGTACATGCGTTCTACACACAATACCTTGATAAATAACTAAAGCTCAGAAAAATAATGTGCCAGAGTTCAAAATGTTTTGATACTTAAAAGAAAGTAAAAAAAGAAGAAATCAATGATTGAGTTTTATGCCTGATATATTAAGCATATGGATGATAAAAAAAGTATAATTTTTTTATGCCAAAAACTATATATACAGAGTCTTACAAAAGAATCACAAGGTGAGAGAAAATGCTGGTATTTAGCATTTCTTTTCCAGTTTTTGTTGTCTCTCTTCTTCTTCGTTTTATTCTCTTTTTTTAATAGGTTATGTACATTAAACACAGACAAAAGCCCTCATATTTCTATAGACTAATATACTCTATAGTTTATATTCAACGTTCTTTCATGCTTCTTAAAATATATACTCATCTTAAAGGGATTCACCTGTATTTAGTTTTAATAAAGCGCCAGTAAATGAAATGAGAAGTGAACAAAACAGCAAAAAAATCTTGAACAATACTTATGATATGGTATCGCTGCTCATGATAAAGAAATGATTTTCTAAAGAGAGCAACAACAACTACAAGAAAAGCTTAGCGTGTTGTTGTCACAAAAGAAAGAATGATGAGGACTGAAGCATAAATTGAAAAATCTTTTGCCAACTAACAGTGTAACTTTCTAAAGAAGTTAAAAGGAATACGGAATTCATTACAGTTTTGATTGAAATCTTTATCCCAGTTTGGTTAGATAGGTATTAAGCCAGAAAAAAGTAAGCTTTAAAAATTTATATTACCCTTCGAAAGTTCAACCAAAGTAACCAACAAAGCTAAGCACAGTCGCATTTGCAATTCGTTTGAAATATTTTCCATATATTCTTGTTTAACACTGAAAACTAAGAAGAAAACAGAGTATGCTTCTCTTATCTATCTCCTACTTGTCCGTTTTGGTATATTCTCTGCACAACACTGGTTATCAAACCCACACTAATTCTTGATAGTCTAATGCTCCGATCTGCTCTCGTTGTAATTTTCCAATCAAAGCTTTGATTATATCAAATCCACTTGGTTTGAGAGGACTCTTTGCCTGCCATGATCTGCCTTTCTAGAGAACGTATTTCCTACTCACTCCACAGAAGGGTTCTGACTCTAGCAATAGCGTGGAAGCTTGCTTCTTTAGATTTTCGTTACCAAAATAATACTAGACTGCGGTGACTTCATGTGAATATAAGAAAATCAAAATTCCTAATTGATGTGGAACTATCTACAATGACATGAATGCATATCGCTCCTGAGGGAAAGTTAGGTTTGAAAATCGCTGCAAGACCAGCAGCAAAATATTTATTTCTACTTCGTGTAGACGTTAATGTGCCATTTATTTCTGCTTAGAAGATAGAATAAGAAAACATTTTCAGAAAATTCCGAATACCTTTTACAATAGCTTTATAAACATATACAGTGGTCCATACTACTGTGACCTTCGGAGAGCAGATGATAAACGTATAGTATAGTATGTAGGCACACCAAAATACGTCACAACCACTTCTATTAATGTGGCCGCATATGTAACGATTTCGAACCTCACTACACATCTAGTTTATAAAGCAGATAAAGTCATCAGATTCGCCGTAGTCTAGTAGGTAGTGTGTTGGCTTATTAGTCGCGAAGCCACAGTTCAAATCCACAGTCAGCCATCTAAACGAAATATGAAAAAATATGTCTTCGGCGACTTCCTCTCAGCATATTTCTTGTAGGAGACCGAAAACTATACGTATACCTCATATCCTTATAACTGAGTTTGAGGAATATTGTTAGACTGAATTTATATCATTTTTTCACTTAGATTCCTCCGCTTCCCATTCTCCCTTTCCTACATCCTCTCCTTTTTTTTATCCTATTCCCCCTATTATCCTTCGTCTTTAAGGACGTTGTACAATGGGTCAATTCGACCTCCGGGTACTGTGCTTGTCTTAATTGACAAGTACACGTCCTCTAACCTAACCTAACCTAACCTTCACTTAGATTGGTATCACTAACTATGTTACTTAGCATGGATCACATTTGTTATATTTCCAGTTATTCTATTCTCATCCAATGTAGAATTTTATGAAAAATATAAATTTATTACAGTACATACATATGTACATCCCCCCTTTAAATTTTCTTTTAAAAAATTTCTCTTAACTCTTATGGCCCACTGTCTTCTCTTGTCAACACTTGCCGCTTTTTTATTCACTATTCATCTTTCTTTTTCTTGTCTTTTCCTCTATACTAAGCCCAACTGTCTTATTTAGCAAAATGTTAAACATTTTATATAAAAGAGTGATATAGAAAGAGAGGGAGAGGGAGAGTTAGAGGTGAAAGCATCTTTTGTTCAACTTGCCACTTGCAATTACTTGTCTTAATACATGTTGGCTTTTTTATTCTTATTATTTTCTTAAGCTCAAAAGAATATATTTTTAATAGATTGGTATCCTTAAGGAATAAAATTTGTCCATCAAATAATAACAAGCTGGGTTATTGACTCTGATGTACTTGGCTTTAAAGGTCTGGATATTAATTATAAAAGGAGTTGAGCAATCTGAAAGAGGAGATAGCTTTTATTTTTGACAGAGGAATTGTCCAGAAAACGTATTGCTATTCCCAGCTAATACTTATTGCTTCCTTGTAACACTAAAATGGATATCCGATATACAGTTAAAATAATTTTGATTTGATCCTGTAAGGGTTAAATTAGAGCCTCTTGTGTATTATTAATGCTAACCCTTCCAATCATAACCATTAGACAATCATTAAGTGACGAATATGTTGCTTGAATTGCGGATCTACCATCAATTTCCTCTCTGCGAGACTCTGTTTCAATATCTACTCAATTTCGATAGACCTCTGAGATATTAGGAGAAAAGACTTTATGACGTTCGCACTTGAGCACTGTTACGTACAAAAGCATCTTCTAAAAGTGACTTCCGAAATGTGACTCTTGATAACGGCTAAAGCTAAAGCTATCAAATTGAATGTCATTTATACAATCTCTGTTGCCACAGCACCATAGACTACGCTCATATGCAATGACGTGCGTACTCAGAAAGGGCTCTAGAGCCGTAGGCGACTGAACCTAATTTTCATCGAAAAATCGTCTTCAACGATATGGCCCATTCCGGGATGAATGGGTACGTGAGCAAACAAAATCCTGAAATGTTCATTGTCCTAGACAAGCACTAGAGGTCGGTGATTAGTAATATCTTTTGTCTGATGTGTATTGCCTGGGCACCAACCAATTTCATGCCACATTGAATATTCTGCACGAGCGATTTGAGGGCATGGTCAAGTAAAGGTGATATGAACTCACTACCGAGATCGTGCGATTTGACGTCGTTAGACTTTTTTTGTGGGGTTTCCTTAGGTCCCAAGTGTAAGCGAATATGAGTTCAGCCTAGAACGTATTATGTATTATCTTTTTAGTCTTAAAATTTCATTGCCTATATTCCAGAGAAACATTTTTTAAGGTATACTTATAGGTGTTCGTAGGTGAAGTTCACGTAAAGTTTATTTTTTTATGTAATTTGTTTAGCGCTCTTCCTACCCCCATATTATTTAATATTTTTTTAAACTTTCTATTCTCATCAAAGATTTTTTTTTATAAAGCACACTCATATTTTTAAAGCATACTTTAAGGAGTGCATATCTAGTATACCTCCACATCTCTAATTTCCTTTTTCCTCCTTTTTTTTATAAATTATTCAAGTGTGTTATGCCAGTTTCTTTTTTGTCTTATGAAGCAGTCTTCAGATTTCTAAAAGAAAAGATTTTATTTTCCTTCAACAGCTCTTATAATATAAGAGTTTTGCATGTGAATTTGAAAAAAAAACGTCACGAGAACCTTTTTTAAATGAATAATTTTCTAAATGGAATTTATAATTTCAAATAAAAATTAAAAAACTGAATATTTTGTTGTGATCAAAGTTTAAATAACCTTTGAAAAAATAAATTTACGAACTATTTCAGAGCAATGTATTACTTAAAAGTTAAGGAAGTTTCTTATTTCTTTGTATTGACTGGAAAGTATGCTGTAGTTTTTATTTTATGTTTACAGCTTAAATGTATGTATGTACATATATAAGCTTTATCAGCGCCTGTATATTTACAAAAGCTATAAATAAGTAGAGTCTAGAGAAAATTGACATTTTATGATAGTTTTTACAGTATTAACGGCCATGAAAATACGGAAAATAGTTGTTGAATTAAAAAAACACCTGGAATGTAAGGAGTACTGATAAACATAAGGAATATATTCATATTTCCGTGGTTTCCAGTTGAGCCGTAATATATAAATCCTGTGTGGATCTGCCAAGAGCAATGTATTTAATTGTGCCAGTTCCGCTCCCTTGTTGCAATGTCGCCGTTTCCAAGGATTCTTTTTATATATTTGTAGACCACCAAACAAACGTCTACATCTACGACTTGTATATTCTACGCCTACGTTTTGTTGCAGTTACCAAGCTTTTGACCTACCCATTCCTATTTGGTTCGTGAAATTGTTAGACGAACTGGCTTTTGCAAGCTTCAACGTTCGAACTGGTATTATACCAGTACACTTGGACTATGTTGTTAAATGACGAACAGCAAAAGCTTGAGAGAACGTTTTCATATTTAAGTTGGCTTCCATGTTACAAGTACTACTAGGTATTAAATCTTTTCATCTTCTTTGAGCTTGCGATGTGGTATGATCTTTTTACTGTATCGAGCTTTGCAAATGTAGCGCAATATCTGCTTATAGGAGTGCTAATATTATGTACTGGTTGAGAATTCATTGCAACTATACTACCTAAATTTCAGAATACCTCAAAATCTCTATTGAAGTTCATTGGATTCGCGAACTTTATCACTTTATTTATTTGAATTCAACTTAACATCTGAACACTTGAAGTCCCCGTAATCTAGTAGGTAGGTTTATTAGATTTGGGCTTATTAGAGTTGAGGCCACGGTTCAAACCCCAGATAATGTTTAAGAGCCTGACCCTTCCTCAATTGCAGCGTTTAGTGGGGTTTACCTTTTTGAGCATAGAGGTAATCGTACCTTATTTCAGTTCGAGTGGTAATATCCATAATACAAGAGAAAAAAACCAAAAATATTTCACAAGTTTCTTTTACTTCAAGGCCCACTGTTGTGGCAATAATTGTCTCGTATACATTTACACAAAATCTATTACCACCACACAGTTACACCTACTCTAGCCATTTGCTGCGGTTGTTTGGTGGAAGCGCTGAAAAGTGGGTGTCTTAGTTTACGTTGCAAGCGCTATCCTTGTTTTTCCTGTGTTTGTAGGTGTGCTGGCATGTTTGTGTTTAGAGAGCGTTTTTTTTATGATAAATGATGCATTTCTGATGATACCAAAATACGGTGGTGGCAGTGAGTAGAAAAAAAAAGAAAAACTCCACGCAGTAAAATCGGATTTTATGTCTTTTTAAAAGTATAAAACTCGTTTCAACTCCCTTAGCTAAATATTGTTGTAAATGTATGTTGTTGTTGTTGTCGTTGTTAAGAACGGTTCTTTTTTTGTGGCATTTTCCCCAATGCACCTAAAATTTTATCAACGTATTTCTAGTCATCAAATCCTAGCAGAGCGCTATGTTTGTAATTTCAATGTAGTCATAGTGGTTGTCGTTATTCAATTTTTTTGTTGTTTTTTTTTTTTTTGCTTTTGTATCTGCGAAAACTACATTTTGTAAGTTTTTGTGCAGTCTCATGTACATGCAAGTGCCTTGTGGCTTTTTTCATTCAATATTTTACGACTCTGCTATATGTATCATCTCTTCTCTATGTACAATACACTTACATTACATACCCGTATATAACATCACATCCACTGCTATTATCTCTGAACGCTATTCGATAAGTTGCCAGTTATATGTTCTATGTATAGAGCGATCAAAACACTATTTTTTCGTTAAGATAGTAGAGTATAAGCCACCTAGTTATTGGCTTTGTTCAATTGGTAAAATTTAAACGCTATTTTGTTGAAAGTAACAAAATAATATGATTTTAATAGGGCCCGGGTTTTTTTTCCTTTTTTTCTACTCCTCGGCTAGAAACTAGAAATAGGAGGAGTTGTAAGAGAAGCTGCATAAAATAATAAAAAGGTTTATAAAACCTTTAAAAATTGTTTTTTTTTTACAAGACTTTGGTTTATTAAACAGATATTGGATATCCTTGTCTTGCAACAATAATTTTTTTTTTTGGTATTTTTCTTTAATTATTAAAGCATTTTAGAGAATTTTTTTTAATTTTTCTTTAAAGTTCCTTAGAAATGTTTCTTATTTTAATATTAAATTAAAAAATTGTTCAGAGTGTGAGTTTATATACTGAACAACTACTTCATAAACTTTTAGTCGTGGCAACGCATTTAATTTATCTTGATGAATATACATATAAATACCCTACAGCTGCATCATATTTTTGCAGGCAATGGCTGTCAACACCGTAGAGAAATTGTTCTCCATGGCTAAATTATAAAGGCAGCTGTTTTGATGACAATTTGAGACGATTATTTCGACTCTTCTCTTACCATCTCCTAGCGAGGCTAGACGTGATTGATTACAATAATTCAATGATTTATGGTTTAATCAATGATTACGCTTTAATCAAGTCCACCTAAATTGCAATTCAGTCCACAAGTAATTTCTAAGTCATCATACATACATACATAATTGGCCTTTATACGCCCCTCAGTCAGGATTACGTCCTAGCTTCTCTCACCACTCATGTTGTGTGCCTTAATTTTATACTTGAGTGGGGGGACCTACAGTTTAAAGTCGACTGCGAACGACGGATTTTTGAGAAACTTTTTCATGGCAAGTTTTTATTTACTCTCAGAGTTTTTGCCAGAAATCTGTTGAGAGGAAGTCGCTGAAGAAATATTTTGTTTTTCATATTCTGTTTTTAATGTCTGGCCTGGGGCTTTATGTCTAATAAGCGAACGCACTACCAGACTACGGCGACTTTCAAGTCATTATCGTATGTAAAACTATGTTAAGCAACCGCGAATGAACATATTCCTTTGGAAGTCCTCTTCAATGATGACTATTCAATACGAACACAACAACAGGAATAACGGTAATAACGCCATAATCCGCTCTTGCGCTCTAACAGCCTTTAAATTACATTGCATTTATAATGGTTTCTCGAGATCGTTAGAGTATTTGTACACTAGGAGTCGCAATTCTGTAGACCGTTTAATAATTATAAACAGCAAGTTCACATGGTGGGCACATTTCATAACTAATGGTTCAGTAAAAAGAACTTGTGACTAGCAATTTGGAAGTAATGTGTTGCGGAAAGTAGCTGAATTAAACTCCATCAGCTTAAAAGCTGCCATAGTCTAGTAGGTAGTGTGTTGGCTTATTGGACGTGAAGCCGCGGCCAGACTTCTCCAATATTAATTTTATACACAAGTAGCGGGCCATAAAGTTGAAAGTCGACGCCTAACAACAGATTTTTCTGGCCCTTTTCATGGCGATTTTATTTTCTCAGAGAATTTTTTTAAGAAATTTGCTGAGAGGAAGTTGCCTAAAGAAATATTTTTTTAATTTGTGTTTGTGCGAGGTGGCCTCCAGTCTAATATACTAACATAGTCTCTACTGGCCTACAGCATCTTCATATTCCTTAATATTTTGGAAAATTTCTTCTGGAAGCCAAAAATGCTACTCCAACTCTGGCATATTCGTCGGTCATTCAACACGTTGACTGCCTCGGCAATTTTCAGAAAACTGTCCGCGCAAGCCAACATTGACTTTTTGTTCTTTTCCCAGAAACCGTTTATCAATACTAGCACTGATATAATACAATTTTATTCGTTAGTTAGTGAGTACGAGATAACTCGTAGTTGGCACCCTAGAAGGGAAAGCAATCTACAAGTTATCTCGTAGTCGTCCGTCAACGTGTTAATTTCATTGAATATTTCAACGTCATACTTTAACCCCTGAGTAGCCTGAAGTGGTTTACGTATGGATCTAAGGCAGATACTGTATACTGGGAGAGGTCTTCGACTTCACACAAGTATTTCCACTTTCATGGTCATGCTTCTTTTACGCTGAGAATTCGACAATTTCAGTGTGATATGAAATCTCTACACAGGGGTTATGAGAGGTACGCCCATAATTATTTCAGATAATTATAGGCCGCACTGCCTTAATGTTCTATGAAATCTGGTCTGGTAGGAGATTAAAGTACTCAAAGCAAACTAACCTGCGGCAAACAAAGTTGTACTTCACAGGACCTCTGTTCTCTCCGGAACCCTTGCAATGAGACTGCCGACCGGCTGAAGAGGAAAGGTTTCACAGCATAACGAGACTTTCACCCATGGAAACTGACAGTAGAAATTATGGAAAGTAAATTTTTTAAGTAGAGATTCTATCAGAACACTAATTGCTGGCATAGGATCTCAGTAGTCCTTAGTACGTTACTTACTCTGTCTTTTAAAAGCGAATACATTAAGTGCATGTATTGGGCACTGTCTAGTGTCAGATTACACATTGCCAGCCATAGTTAATTAGAGCCTGGAGAAATCAGATATGTGCTTATCTTAGAATTCCTCAATTTGACACAGACTAAGGAGAAGTTCCTTTTTAAAAATGGCTCTTGATCGTCACTCTTTATTTGGGAAGCAATTAATGGTAACGGGTACTTAGAATATTCATACGAACTTTATTTTATCTGCAGCCGATTCTACGGAGATCTATTAGTCGTATGTGCATTTTATTTTACTGCTAAGCGGCAGTAAAGAGGCTAAAGGCATGCTTGTATAAGATTACATCATTTTATAGAAATTTTCGTCTGCAAATCAAAAGGTTTAAAGAGAAGAAAGGAACTCTCCGCTGTGCATCTACTTTTAAGCCATTTATGAATAGTAAGACAACACTCTAATAAAAGTGAAATAAATCGAAAGGATCCTATTCCCTTTGATAATCTCTACAATACCTTTTTATTCAATTTCGTCAGTTACTAAAAATTATTCTTTTAAGGTTAGGGTGTCATAAAGTGTTTCTATGTCGTATGCAATTTCCCAACGTATTATTTTTGCATTTTTCACGTTTTTTATATTTTTCTTTCGCATAAAATTTCATATGCTCGTATATCATATTTGTTAACCGCCATACATTATCTTGGCTGGTTATATGTATATAAGAAGATACTGCCACATAGACTAGCAGACAGGCGGAAAGACAGACAGACAAAGAAACGCAGACACATAGACTTCATTAATTCTATAATAAATTGTAGAAAACATGTTCATCTACAAAGTCGTACACACTCGCACAAGAGAGAGAGAGAGCGAACAGGCAATATGCTGTCTTATGTAATATTAAAAGAAGTTTTTTATGTCGTTTTTAATAAATTGTATTTCGATTTAATTTTAAATGCCTCAATAATTTTTGAGCAGAAGAAAATGAAAAATATTTCATTTAAATTTCTCTCATCTTAGCGTTTAAGGAGAGCCTTTAAGGCATATTTTACCAATAATCTGTTAAATTGTTGCTCTATGTGTAAGTGCTGACATTCACACTTTATTGGTATATTATTTCACTTCAGGTTTTTTCTTCATTTTCTTTTTCTCAATTTACCTTTTCTCCAGCATTTAGAATTTGTATTTTGTGCATATATATGTACTCGTATATATGTATGTACGTCTATGAAGGAAATTACAATTTATATTCATCCGCTGTTCATTTCTTTTATTATTTTATTTCTAGTTTTTCTCTCATCTTTACTCGCTTGTGTACAAATATGTGTTGGGTAATGACATTTAGCCTTAAAGTATGCTAACGTTTGTTAAGTCTTAAGCTTAAGGGATTTGGCACAACTAGAATTTATTGAAATTGCAAAATGCAATGTAAAAAAAAATAATTTATTGGCATTTGAGTTTTAATACAAAAATATATATTTTTCACGTGCCATTACATTTACCTTTATTGATGTGGAGAATTATTACATATGCCTATAAATATGCAATGAAAATTAAATATATGTTTATGCTCGCTGCAAATCTATTAGACCTTAGGTTGTTTTATTCCAAAAATAAGGAGGAATTCTTTCTGATTCTGTATTTGAATTTAACGAATTCATTACCGAATTTGTTGTTTACTTAGTAACGCCTAAATATATGCAGTGAAATTAATGGCGAATACAACAATGTTAATTTATGTTAGCAGCAACATCTGCTATGCTGTAATCTGAGAGCATCAGATCCACTGTGCTATCAGGAACCCAGATTAAAAGGATTCCTGATCATACAACCAACCTGTAGGCCTTACAAATACGAAGATAACTTCGAATTTTCGTATCATAGACAGCGAATATATTCTCGAAAGGAAAATATCCAATTCAGGCTAAAGCAAAACAGAGAGATAAAAGGATGCCATGGTAGTCTTCTGAAGGTGTTGATTTAATTCAAATTATCTTGAATACATTCATAAAATAAGTTTTGGGAGATCAATAACTATTCGGTTCAGGTGCCCATGTACCGGACAATAGCAGACAGATAGAGGCAGTTGGAGGCCAATTCATCATCATCAGATGTAAATTTTCTTATCTGTGCTTTGCAAATAAGAAAAATGTATGTGACATTTATTGTTCGCCTATCTGCTGACAGATGCCAATCCGATATATGATCACGTTAGACTTATCTGTTGTAAAAGTAAGTGACAAGTAACTGTCATAAAAATTTCTCAGTGTCGAGGACCAATATGTTCTAAATGCATAAAACCGATAGTTTTACTTAGCCAGTCTGACACCTTCTTAATAACATTGATTTCTGAGTGATATGAAAGCTTTGCTTTGAAACTATGCTTCCACCTTTTGCCAGGATTGTCTTTTCTCCATGATTCATAAGCTTGGAATCAGCGTACTATGATACGAAAACGATCATGTTGATCAGTAGGAGATACTGCCTACTGTTCCGGCTTTCTTACAAAAAATATTCTTGTAAGTTTTTCCTAAAAGTATGCACCATTTTTTTAAATTTTAACAGCGTATTACTAGACCACACAAATGGAAATTTTTTGTCTTCTAACTTCTAATGAGCTTTGTCTTAAAGTGTGTAATAATTTCATGAGGAAACCAAATGATGTGCAAACACAATCTAAAAATGTTTTAAAACTCTTACAAATTTTATAACATAAACAACACCTTAAATTATGCTACAATATTTTTGTTTACTACCTTAACTAACTCTCTCTCCTTCATTTTCCATTTTGTTTTTATTTCCAGCTGTTTGCAGTTTAGATTGCGGCCCGAATGGTGTCTGTGAATCTGGCAAATGCCGATGTAATCCCGGCTGGACTGGAAATCTATGCGATCAATTGCCTTGTGATGCCAGATGTTCTGAACATGGCCAATGTAAAAATGGTACATGCGTTTGTTCGCAGGGCTGGAATGGCAGACATTGTACATTGCGTAAGTATATAATAATACAATAACAACAACAAAAAACAGCACTTTATCGTACAAAAAATCACTAAAAGTATGCATTAGTTGTGAGTGAAACTTTTTAAATTGAAGTTTTAAAACAAAATATTCCAATAAAAAAAGAAGAAGGAATAAAAAAGAATCAATAGTTGGAAATACATTCTATATCAGCAGAGCAACACTTTGGGAGCAATTTTTTTCATCATTTTTAGTTTTTGTTGTTGCTGTATTGTTCAAAAATAGAAACAAAATCGAATTTAAACTTTTCAGACAATTGGTAATGAAATTGATAGATACGAAGAGAAATTTAATAAAATTGCAAATGTATCGATAGCAATAAACAACAAAAAAAAGACAGAAAAGATGGCATTCAGAAGAAAAGCACTTCCATTGGAATATCTAAATGTGGTTTATAGTGTGTCAGACACTGTTTTTCTAAAAGAAAAGGAAAATAATTTTAAATTGAAATACTTTAAAGGGTAGTAAAAAATCTTGGAAATTAAAACTTCCGTTTTTGTGTATTTTAACTTAAAAGTCTTAAATCTTTCTAAATGAGTAGCAGTTTTGGAACCTATGCAGCTTACCATAGACACAAAATCATTGATAAAAATTGTACAACCAACAACGTAGAGCTGATGTTTGTAACCAAAGTGTAACCAAATATTTTTTATTTCCCTTTCTGTTCTTTGTTGTAATTTTTTTTAGTCCACAAGATGTTATATAAACCAAGCTCTCGTGCGAAAAGAGTTGTTATTTTCAATTGTCATTACAAGCGAACTACATACAGTGTTTCCAATTACTTTCAACAATATTATACCATCACTTAGGTACACTAGTTGAAGTTACCATTTAGCTGATATGAAAAAGAATTACATTAATCAAATTTTTCACCTCAAAGTATGCTTTACATATTCAAATGTCTACAACTTGCAAAATATGCTTCAAAAATAGAATTCAAATATTAAGTAAAATTATTTTTTACTGAATATGAATGGTTGTAATTTTATTTCAATTTAGAAATATTTCTAATTTTATTTTACTCAGATTAAAGAAATATTTGTTTTGTTTCGTTTTACAAATTCCTAAAATTTTAGTCTCTTAAAGTCTTGACGATTTCTGTTAGGCGTAGAAAATTCTTTCTTTAATACAAAAATTCCTAAATCTGTAGCCTCTTCGAAAACCATTCCCATAATAAGTTTGCCAAATTCTTTATTCCAAAAAAAAAAAATCACAAAATTCTAATATAATCGTAGAAATCCTTAAAGTATGCTTTCCCTTTGTTGTAGTCTGAATATATTCCTAGAAAAATTTAAATATTTCAACACCCTCTTCCTATTTAAGGTCTGTTTAGTATTGTAATAATAAGGCTTCATTCATTTCAGGACATATTAAGAAGCATGTGATTTTTCTAACATGTCATGTTCATACGTATGTATATTGTTGTAAATTGTTTTCCCATTTCTTTTTCGTTCGTTCTCTTTTAACATTCTTTTATTATAATTTCGTCTTAATGTTTTGTATTTTCTAACATTTTCTTGAATATTTGCAAATAATGTGACATGTTAAGACATGTACAAATATTAAAAGAAGTAGTCAAAGTAGCAGTGCTAGTTATTGAAAAAAAAAGAAAAAAAAACACTCTACAAGGAATTCAAAGAGGGAAAACATGAGGCATAGGAGGAGCAAAAAAAAAAGACACGGAAAAAATTCATTCAAAAAAATAAAAACTTTTTACATAAGACGTATAACTTTCATAGACATACTAGACATTAGTTTAACTTCAATGTCATCTCTCTGTTGAGAATATATACGAAAGAGAACATGCCTTTAGGTATGCTACAAATACCTTTTTGCCAGCAATATATATATATATATGTATAGATGTATACAAAAACTAGACAGGAAGTATGGCTCAAAGCTAAACACATTCATACAATATGTATTAAGTGTACTATATGTATATAAACAAGTATGTATGTATGTATGTGTACATGTTGCATATGTAAACAGAAGTCATCATCATTATTATTATCATCAGAACAGCAGTATGAACTACACAAAACAGCATCGTTATTAACATCATCGTCATAGTCATCCTCATTCTCATTCTC
Organism: Sarcophaga rosellei; assembly: GCA_930367235.1. Classification (NCBI taxonomy): domain Eukaryota; kingdom Metazoa; phylum Arthropoda; class Insecta; order Diptera; family Sarcophagidae; genus Sarcophaga; species Sarcophaga rosellei. The sequence continues at coordinate 82,859,007 of OV884018.1, forward strand.
ATGCTCATGTATACAGAAACATGCCATGTAATTTGATGTTAATATTTAAACTAGAAAATTTCCGTAGTTAAAATTTGTACCTATATTTGTTATCGTAGAATTTTTACTTTACTTTTCTCTTCTCGTATTTTTTTTTTTATATTTATTTTGCAGTAAAAAGGAAACGAAACGAAAAATTAGTTACGAAGACAAAATGTTTTGCAAATATATTTGCACAACAAATATAAACTCAAAACAAATAGATAAAAACATACTATTTGGCGCTTTACTAGCATTTTTAATGTCATTGTGACATGTGTCATTTACAAACATACACCGCTGTGTGTTTATCTGTATGTGTACAGGCAATTTAAGAGCAGGCATTTGTATCTTTTTAAACTTCCTGTCTTTGAACTGAGGGGGTTTTTTTATTTTCCCCTGTTTACTTTATTTGTCTTTAGAGAGAGAGAGAGGGAGAGCCTGCCATAATAAGGTCTGTTTAAAGTGTTTTCTTTTTTCGTTTTGTTTCGTTTTTATTTCATTTTTATTTTCAGTACGAGTTCAGGGTGTACTTTCATTTAAGTTTTACAATAATATGCCTTCTTGTTTCTGGTTGTAAAATTTCTCAATTGTCACTTGACTTTGATGGGAATGTTTCTAGAGCTGTAGAAAAGGTTTAAACATACATACAGGCTAGTGAATTTTATTAGAATTTAATTAAATGTAGGGAATATAAACTAGTGAATCCAGCATTGACTAAAACAGAATAGGTTGACTACTAAAAAATTCCGATCATTTGAATTCTAATGATAGAAATATCTGAAAATTAAAATCAAAATATAACAGGCCTTGGCAAAATGAGAAGTTTGTACAGTGGGGAGCAGAATTAAATGCTTGTTTAAGTATATAACAGGGTTTACAACATTGACTTCCTAGCTTTGACAGTTCATAACGGTCATCTTGTTCATCGCCAATCTGCCAAATTAGTCCTCATTTATTCAGTCTGCATTATCAAGTCACCATGAATGGATATAGCATTCAACAACATGTACAAAAAAATGTTAAATCAATATGGCTACACTGTAATGCAACGTTACGTGCCATCTACGTCTCACCATAATTGAACTACCGAGAGGCCAAATTACAATATGGTGGACAAATTCAAGTCCACTGATACAATTAATGATCTACCAACACCCTTATGTTGATGGAACTCAAGATCTGACGAAAACTTAGCTACGGCCCATGAGAGCATGCAGGAGAATACGATACAATTGATTTTGTGACGCTCAAAAGGAGTTCCAACCTGGCCTGGGCCTACGCCCATACAATATTCAACTGAGGGTAAACGACTACATATAACGATGGGATCTGGAACAAAAGAATACAAAAAACAGGCTGGAACCGTAATGTGACTTTTCTATGAATATCCATTCCAGGGAAAGAATTCTGTATAGAATTTTTAAAAAATCCGTTCTATCTGATGGCTCCAAAATGAATGGAACTATGTGTGGAATAGCTCAGTCTACAAGGCTGCCGAATCATAGCAGTGGCGTCCCGGCGGAAGTGCTTAAAATAGTGAGTTTCAATGTAATGAACTTCAAGAGGTAGTGGTAAATATCCAAACGAAGTGAAGAATCTACATAACATCTTGCATTTCTTGTAATTGTAAAGTGTATGAATTGACCATTAGTGGCACAGCCATGGCACTCTCCGATGACTTTTCTCCTTTGAAAATTCTGTAGAAGACCTATTGCAGTTATGGATCCTACCAATGCCGCATTAGCGGCTTCCGATACAAAAAAAACCTAGGCAATGCTGTAGCAAGAGTGCACTAAAAAAACATTTGCTTAAACTCCAAAGAATTCCGATTAGTGTGGTTCCTGGAGTCATTACTGGATTTTGCAGTATAAGTACTGAAGCGTCAATGATTTAAGTCCAGGGTCAGACATCACAAACCGAACAAAATATTAAAAAATATTTCTTCGGCGACTTGCTCTCAGCAGATGTCTGGTGAAAATTCTGAGAGTAAATAAAATTGGTTGGTAAGAGAAGTTAGTTTGTTATCCTGACCTATAGAATTATATGAATTTGAAAGTAAGGCAGAAATATGCTTACATTACTTTACTAGAATTAAATATTCTATAAAATTATCTTGGATTCAATGCTTAAGCTGCCTGGCCAAATTAAAATAGAAAAAAACTGTCACTCTTACAAGAACACCCTATTTCTGTTTATTCTCTCTTTCTTCAGCTCCTTTTCTCTATTTGTCCAAGGCTCTTGTGCTCATTTACAAGAATTTATATTGATAATATTTCCAAGGAAGTCTTAAATTCTTTGTCGTTTTTGGTTTTTTTTCTGCAATCGATATACTATAGACATGCAACACCACTGTAGACATTTTCAGTTTGCCAATAGAAAACACAAGAGGAAGAGAGAAAAAACCCAGTAAAAACATTATGTAAAGGAAATATTACAATCGAACATGTTTTCAATGCTTAAATTACTTTTAACAAATAAAAAAATAAAAGAAAAAATACAACGTCTTTAAGTTGTTATTTCAAATTGCCGAAGAGTTTGTCTAGTTTACGATTACAAAAAAAAAACAGAAAAAACATTTTAGAAATTCAACGAAAAATAGCGGAAGTTTTATTGGTTTTGCACACGTCAACATTATTGAAAATATTTATAGAAATTTTTACTATAAATAGTTTCAGAAAAGATATGTATATAAAAACAAACAACAATAACAACTATAACAGCAACAGCAACATAAAGTTTAAGCGGTAGTTTTTTAGTTTTTTTTTATTTTGTTTCATAAATAAATTATACGCAATATTTGTATACAGTATATACTATATACAGTGTACATACAGTGAGTGTCAAAAGAAACTGTATACTATGCATAAAATTATAACAATCACCAAACTAAACTTTTGCCACTTAAAGAGAGTTACCGAAAAAATTTCGAAATATTTCGAAATATTTTGTAATATTTTTTTTTGCTTCAATTTAAAAACCGGCAATTTTAAAAATTCAAAATAACAGTAATTTATTATTGTATTATATTTTATTCTTTTGACGCTCACTGTGTATGTATATATAAAAAAATGAAATTTAAATTTTACTATTTATTATAGATTGTGCCATGCATATGTTCAATCTGTTTGATACATTACATGTTTCCTGATTTTTGAAAAAAACAAAAAAAAAAATTTTTTATTTTTCCGTTTACTACACATAACATACATACCTAATACATACATACATACTAAATATATATTGTAGTATATGTTGTTTGCCATAAAATGCATATTTTGTATAGAAATACAAATTTTTTTCTTTTCCAACTTTTTCCATTTTATATGTATTGTCTGCAAAATTTTTAACCAACATGTTTCATCAATTTTGTGTTAATCGATAAATTTTGTTTTTATGGCAGCATAAAATATACAAATTTTTCTCAAAAACTCAAAAATTTTCAAGTTATTTTCATGTTGTTGACGAGAAATGCTTTTAATATTAACGCCATTATAAATATGTGATTGACAGTCTGACAAAATGCAATGGATTAATTGAAAAAGTAAATCAATAACAAAAAAAAAAAGTACAAATTATACATACATGAATATATACAAAATATGCTTGGGCATGCTATCAAATTTTTGGCACATAAAATCTAGTAAGGCACTACAACTAAAAAAAATTTTACGTAGCGCAGAATTTTTTACTGTAAAATCCAAAAAAAAAACTCTGACGAGCCAAATACTTTACCAATACATGCTAAAGAGCTTGACCTCGCTATGGTTGTTCTCAAAAAGTCTAGCTGTAATAGGTGAAATGAAATAATAACCACATGCAAAGACATCGCTTAAAGAGCATAATCACATTGTGATAGCTTTTGAATTTATCCGCTCACATTCGAAAAAAAGCCTACAGGACAAAACTTTCTGGACATATAAATTATATTTTCTACCATTCGGTAAAATATACTTTATTAATAATAACATTCTTCGAACCTAAGAGCTTTTTCGTGGTGCCCTTTCAATCACATTTTTTCTTTCTAAATATGCTGGGTCTTGCAAATTTTAAATTAAAAAATTTGGAAAGTTAAACCAAGCAATACTTTCGTTATCAATAGCTACAGCAGTAATACATTAATGGCGTGTGTGTAAACTCCCACGATGCATCAACTTCGGTGGAGATTATACGAAGCTGGAATAACGAAGACCAAATATTTCACTTTACAGTGAACTACGGCAAAGAACATGATTGTTAATTTGGTGTCTTAAACACACAGTTTAAAAAGTCGTCCATTGAAGTCGCCGAAGACTAGTGGCTAGAGTTTTAAACAGGAGAACAAAGTTTAAGCCTTAGCTCAGATATTTCGAACGAAATAGAAAATGAAAAGAATTGCTTCGGCGACTTATATTTGTTTCATAAGCCAATACTCTACCTGATAGGCTACATCGAATTCAAACAGCATCTATCATTTCCAAAAATTTAGTTTTTTATACCGACAGTGGTAGCGAGGAGGAGGTTTGCTGATAGAATAATGTCTTCCGGTATTATTATTGATATTATTACCTCTGCGTTGTCAGTGGGTCAGAAGAGCTTGTTTGTAGGAAATTTATGCCTCTTGCATACATACAGAATTGGTCTTTACAACGCTTCAGTCGAGATTACGACCTAACATCTCACACCTCTTATGTTGCGTGCGTTAATTTTATACATATGTAAGTGCCGGGGCTTAAAGTTTAAAGTGGACTCCAAACGACAGATTTTTTGAGAGACTTATAATTTTTTATTTAATCTCAGAGTTTTTGCAAGAATTCTACTGAGAGGAAGTCACTAAAGAAATATTTTTAAATATTTCATTCTGTTAGAGTTTGAATCTCGGCCTTACGTCGAATAAGTCAACGCTCTGCCTAATACACTACAGTGCTTTCAATTTATGATTCTTAGTTTTCAGAACTGGAAAAACTTATCTCTTAGCGGATTCGATTCTGAATTGTTCGTGCTTGTAATCATGCCAATACAGATATGCGTAGTGTGATGCTATTTAAATATGATTAAATTCAGTGGTATATCAGGAGACTTTTCTATATATCTTTCTTTACGAATTTCTTTCTTTAAATGAAAATTCTACTGGATGATTTTTGATATTGAGTAGAACGCAGGCAAAGTACTTTAAATATTCTGACGAAAAGCAGTAAGATGGTTAACTCATTTGCAACAGCCCTACAGAGTCGCGAAAAGGCGTCATGCAAACAGGATTAGTTTTCATATGCGTTGGACCCCTAACTTATATATAAAAGGTTATGCTCTTTTATCGGCAGCTGTAGCTTAAGTCCTTTAGTTGATCAAATGATCATGTCAATAGTCAACTGAAACAAAGCACAGAAATAGTAAGAATTAAGAGAAGATGCTTTGTGACATCTCTATGTTCCTTAAAAGTATCAAAATTAATTAATTGATTAAATAATTTGTAGATATGAAGAGTGAATATGCTTGGTAAGAAGCTTTTGCTATTTTAGGCATAAAATATCCAAAGAGATGATAGCTGGAACAAGCATTCTTTTCAAACATCGAAACAGACTTTTAAACTTCTTAGTTGCTTAAGACGGTTTAATAAATAAATATTTATGTGGTCTGCTTACTGTCTATCATACTTACATATGTATATTGGACTAAAAGTCGAATGCGTTTCTAAGACTTAAAATGATCAGTTAGAATATGTAGTTTTAATACCACTTTGAAAATCTTGAAGTAAGCAACTTGCATTAAATTTTGTTAAGCTTTCCCTGAAATTATTTCAATTGTTTTAAACTTTAAGTTCTTAACGCCTATTTTGCTTACGAGTTTCATTAATTTATACATACAATATTATTACTGATTAATACTTAATGAGAAAAGCTTTTTTATTTTGTTTTTAAAACACATTTCATTTAAATTGCTCAAAAGCATAAGGATGTTTAAAAAGATAACGAAAAAAAAAACTTAATTTTTTTCGTTTTCTTTTTTAACAAAAATTGTGCCCATAAGCTTTATTGTACGTGAACATTTTCGATAAATGAGAGAAATAAATTTAATTTTGAAAAGACCAAAATGGTAAAATAAAAAAAAACATTAAATTGAAGCTCCATAGCTCTTTAATCATTTATATTGTAAATTTGTATGTGAATGTGTATGAACGTTTGTTGGCAGTTTTTTTTTTACTTTTTTCTTTCCTTTTTCATTTTTTTGTATGTGAATGTGTAAATAGTGCTGTGTTCTCTTTTAAATCATTGAACCTTGATTTTCATTAATTATGAATACATATATATTTTTTTCATTTTTCTACAAACATGGTCTTTAAACAAAATGCAAAAAAATAAAAATAAAAAAACCATTTTTCATTTCTTTTCTCTTTTTCGTATTTTGTAGCTGGTTGTGAAAATGGTTGCTCACGTCATGGTCAATGCACTTTGGAAAATGGTGAATATCGCTGTGATTGCATTGAAGGTTGGGCTGGTACAGATTGCTCAATTGCATTGGAAATGAATTGCAAGGATAATATTGATAATGATGGTGGTAAGTAAAAACCAAAATAAAAAATGCTCAATTTGTTAAGAAAAAAATGGGTTAAATATTGTATTTTAAGGTAAAAGCTTTAATAAATTTTCATTTTATAAATTCAACACGTTTTTCAATGACAAAAACATTGGTTTCCTTATAAAAAATTCGGTTGTTTTAGTTTAAAAAAAAACTACAACATTTTTCTTTATTTTTTCAATTAAGAAATTATGTTTTTTTTTTTGTTAAATTTTATTTTATAACAATATTTCTTTGGGTTTTTATTTCATTTTCATTTTTATTTTATTTATTTATTTTTTTTATTTTATTGGCCCTTGTCTGTATTCAATTGATGAAGCACAGAATTCAATTATTAATCATGTTCATGAAACTTTTGGGAATTTATAATAGAATTTTCATATTTATTTCTCCCTATACATATATACATGTGTACACATATATACATATATATGTTACGTATGTGTGTTCATATGCCATGTGCATACATTTTCTTACTGCTTTTTTGTGAGTTCTCAGAATATGAAAACTTTTCAATCAAAATTATGTGTTGCTTTTTATTTATTACTTTTCTGTTTCTTTTTTCTCTCTTTTTTGTTTTTTGTTTTTATGTTTAAAAACATTGGAAAACAATACATTTTTCTTATTTAATAAATAACACATCATCGTTTTTTCATTAGAAAAATTAAAGTGATACAGAAATTTCCGTCAGTGGCAGTTCAGTGTGAGAGGACACTACTCTTGCCATTTAGGGTCTTATTTTTGAAGTCTATTCGCCTATATAATTATTGTGTCAGTAAGTTGATGATACTTTGTCTGCCACAGTTTCCAAATAAAAGTAGTATGTAGATTACAGTTTTATTACTAAAACCAACACTAAGGAGATGACCGCTATTCATGACATGCATCTTGGTAGAATGAGATGAGTTTGAAGTTCTTTATATTGAATAGAAGTAAGTAGGTAGAGGTGACTGTCCATCTAAGAGAGTTGGATGAACGTTGTGTTTGCACAGTTTTCCGCTATCCCCTAGTCTCGAAACCACTCTGAACTCCTAATGAAGTGATTTAGACTACCAATGTCAATCCATTACAGTTCCTCCAAATTATCAATAGTAGCAGTAAGCACTTAAGTACTTTTTTACCTTTTACAAAGTGCCGGGCATGTGCACAGCAGGTGAAGGAAAGAGTCTTCATCGTCGCCGCAGCTTCTGCAGAAATCACTGGCAAGGCATCCAAGTCCCCTCTGGAGTTTAAGCAGACGTACCATGCACACTTCATCCAGCTTTGCAAAATTTTCCGTGCCATTCTATCCGTATTCGAGGCCGCCCATCTCTCGTTGACGACAATCGACGCAATCGACGGTAGCTCAATTATTAGCCTACAGGCTTTCATAGGGATTCCTCGAATCGAGAGTTCGATGGTTGTGTCCTAGCCAGTACATCATCTCCACAGTTACCTGAAATATAACTGTACTCCGATAACCATATGACATCATATTGTTAGAGCACTAATATCTGCCTGGCTATCACAAAGTATGGTAATGTTTCGCTTGGAGATCTTTGACTCTCCAATAATTCTCCCCGCAGCCCGTATTGCCAACACCTCCGCCTGAAAGCCGCTACAGCGGTCCGGCAGCCTTATAAGCTGGCCTATTCTGACCGCTTCTAAAAAAAATACACTCCCAGCGGCTGCGTTCAATTTCATATGGCAGCCGAGGTTGGCCTCACAGTATCTCATTCTATCGGTCCAAATTTCGGAATTGTGGTTTTTGTACGTTTATGTTGGAATATCTCGAAAAGTTTTAAATGGAAAAAAAGAAATGTTTATATGTATAAAATACATTTTTATTAGCTTGCAAATGTTTAATTCCAAATTAATGATGGTATACTTTCTATTTAATTCAATTTCAAAAATATTACTCATACGCCTTATATTACTGTTTAAACTATGCAATAAAAAATCTTTAATTTTGTCATGCATGAAAATTAATTAAATATCACTCATACGTCACATATGTAAGTATTTGTCATTATGAATTTTACATAATAAATATGAGCTTAACCAAAGTAACTAAGGGGTGGGCCATTTAAAAGATTAAATTTAAAAATCCAATAAAACAAAAACGGTGTGGAATTATGCCAAATTTATTTTTTTGTGGTAATGTACAATTGTTCCGATTAGAAATGGAATATTATTTCATTCATGTGGTTGCCGCTGCTCGACTCACGTTACCTTATTCGGTCTGACCAATTATCATTCATTTTTTCAGGTCTTATGGATCGTATCTCGTAAATGGGATCACGAGTATTGACCTTCAAATGTTCAGTTGTCTCTGGTTTATTGACACATCACTTTTCTTTAACGGCGCCCCACGGCAAATACTCCAACGTTGTCAAATCGCAGTTTTTTTTGGCGACCAATTGACATTAATAATAAATATTATTCTAATTCTGGCATGAGATGAGTGGCCTGTTAAAACCAAACATCGTTCACATCAATACCATGAAAAGCAGGTACAAAAAAATCGGTTGCCATGGTGCGATAGGTGTCTCCATTGACCGTAATGGTAGCGCAGTACTCATTTTCAAAGAAATATTGGCCAATAATGCTTCCGTTACACAAACAACACCAAACAGTAACTTGTAATGAGTGCATCTAACCCTGTAAGACCACGTGTGGGTTTTCGGAGCGCCAAATACAGCAATTTTGCTTATTAACGTACCCACCAAGATGAAAATGAGCTTCATTCGAAAAGAGAAGTTTTGCTTTTTTTTTTTTTTTGTTTTCTTTCAAAAAATCATGGCAGTTTCTCGTGGGCCTAATTTCTAATAAATCCTAACGTTGCTCAAACGTAAATCGATTCATTACGTTCAGTGGAGATAATAGGCTGAATTTTGTGACTGAATAGAATAACATAAATATTGCCAGATTCGAAATAACACACGGTTCAAATTTTAACCGCTAAGTGGCCCACCTTTATAGTTCAAAACGATATGGAGGACTGCAGTAATGGTATGTGGCTTAAAACAAATATAATTTTACTATTCAGAATTTCTTAAAATTCTCCATACAAATAGACATGATCCACTGTTATTCACAATACTTTTAATATGAAAGGTTATTAAATATTTATAAATCCTGAAAGCATTAAAATGATTTCATTTTATTTGAAATTTCAAGCTCATCATCCTTTTGTCGCATATATAATTCAGATGTGTGCATGTACGTATGTACAGTATGTATATGCATACATACATATGAACAATACATTTTCCGGCAATATATTTTACAATTTGAAAGCAAATTGTTTAAGGTGTTAAAAGCTTTCCTTTTTGCTTTCTTTGTGAAGTAGTAAGCAAATCAAAAGAAGCTTGAATGAAAGGTAAAGGAAATCAACGGAAATTTAAATCAACTTGAAAAAAAATGTAAAAAGAAAAGATTGAAAATGATTGTTGCTTTTATAAACAAGTTGAGTAAGTCAACTAAGAAAATACAAAAAAAAAAAGAAAAAAAAATAAACTGGCAAAGAAATCAGCAATTTTAAACAGCAACAAAATACATGAAGTATTCACGTATAAGTGAGTAACGCTTAAATGCTTTTAAGCAACAAAAAAAAAATAATAATAACAACAAGAACTTCCTTTTAGATTACCTCTAACACGGGACATGTTGTTGTGTGTTATTTAAATGTAAAAAAACCTTTTTTGTTAAAGAAAATTTTCCTTGTTACTTGCTTCTGTAGTGTTTTTTGCTTACGATTCTCAATTTTTGTTGTTGTTGTTTTTATAAAAACAAAAAGCAAAATATTTGGAAAATATAAACAAAACGTCAAAGTGTATATGAACTGAAGAGAACATTTCAGCTATATAAAGTGGTTTTGTAAACACATGTCATTTTTTGTGCTCTCATGCACAGTGTTACTAACTTATAAGGAGGTGTTACTGAGCTACTTGATTAAGCAAAGTAAGGTGAAGTTATATAAATGGCATGTAACACTCAGAAAGTCGCTTTAAAAAAGTATTTCCGAGTTCATGAACATACTTTTTTAATATACTCATAATTTTTCAATACACAATCTAGGGCAGCAGATACAACAATCATGTGCAGAAATATTATATTTTTTTTGTACGACGATGGAGCCTTGATTTGTACCAGGAAATATGTGACTATTTTTATCCTAACTTTTATTTTTTATTGCCATCAGTCCTCGTTAGTTCATCTCAAGAATCCCTTAATATGGAGTGTTATTTAACTGTTACCCTTGCAGGAATGCATTGTCAAAGGCTAGTGATTGTAAGCAATCAGTGACAGACTAGCTGGATATATACCTTTCAGTTACGAACGTAGATGATATGATTGATATTGCGGTCTCCCAATTGTGAGTTGAGGTTGTGTTAGCCAGATGGTCAGTAAGCTTACTTGCACCTACATTCTCTTTCATTGACTTCCATTATAAACAGCACTATAAATAGACGAGGAAAAGTTCCTATGCAAGAACATTATCTAGGAATTGACCAACTAGTCGTTTATGGATGCTAGCAGGCTCTATAAGTTCATCGAAACCCTAAAATGGTTTGAATGTGATTGAAGCCATATACGTTTGATCTGATCAATAGAGTGTTATGTATTTCCTTGTTATTGTTGCCCTACCATTAATTACTATCGTCGGCAGTAACTTGTTTATAAAGACACTTGCTTTGGATTCAGCAATCTTCAGTATTCTTACTTATTTAATTGGTCATTACAACCTAGCTTCTCACACCACTGTGTTATTTTTCTAAATGAGTGGCGGGCGTATAGATATAATTAATTTTTTTTGGGAAACTTTTCATGGCAATTTTATTTTGCTCCCAGAGTTTTTGCCAGAAGAATGCTGACAGAAAGTCACTGAAGAGATGTTTTTTTCATATTCCGATTTGTTAAAGATGTTAAATTCAGAGGTTGAACCATACGCCAACACACTACCTACTATATTACGGCCTCCTAATATTCTTCAAACCTATAGCCCTGTGAGGAAGTCTACGTTACTTCATTTTTATTTAACTCATAGTAACCATTCCAAATACATATTGCTTCTGTCTCACTGATCTCCATGATATACATTATTCTAGCGATATTTTCTTTTATACATATGAAAGTTGAGGTCAAGAGTGTGAGCTTGCGGTGAGAGTAAACGAAATAAAAATTTTACGTAATAGGCTATGACAGATTAAAGTTAGTCACTATCGAAGACCATTTGAAAATGTTACATATATTGTTGTTAGCATTAAACTACATGGTAAATTTTGTCGTACATATCTCCTGACTTTTTTTTCTTAACATTTACTGTGTGAAAAAGAAGAGACTCTATTGAGATGTGTTTCAAATAGTGAAATATTTACCAGCATTCTTATGGTTTTTATTCTTATTTTTTCGGGTCTGCCACTTAAATTAATCAATAAAAAAACGTTCTATAATATTTCCTTCGTATTTAATTTTGCTTTTGTAAAGTCTCTTGACCTTATAAAGCTCAAGATGCCTCTACCAGAAAACTAATTCATTTACTTTTACTTTACCACACAAAGTACCCAATATCTACCTACTGTAGGGCACTTCAAACACTATTTTATTATTTATGCTTCAGTTTCATTTCATTTTTTTCTTTTTTTCTTTATCAGTACTTATTTCTTTTATTATTGAAGAGTTGTGACAATATTGAAGTTGTTTTATGTTTATGTTTCTGTTTTTATTTTCATTTTTTCTTTTATTTTTGCTCTCCTGTAAAAGAATATGAGGATAACAATATTCCCCAGCATGCTATAAGGCTAAAGTGTTTTAGTTTATTTTTATTTTTGTTGTTCCTTAACAGGAGAGTATAAAAAAATAAACAACTTAAATTGTATCGTAGGTAATATACGCATATGACAACATACGTCCATACAATATGTATATGCGGTAACCATTTACTCACTTGCCTTATCTCGCAGGCTCATGCTTGTCTCTATCTTTATGTGTAGCAGTGGGTAAAATAATAGCATGAAAGAAATTACAACTACTATTTACAGGTTTGATGATTACATGCATGAATTCATCATTTAAAGGCAGGATTAGGAACGCAGTACGAGTTCATAAAATATTGTCAAGTACTTAGTTAACGCTTGCGGTGTTCTCCCTGTTGAACCTGTTCATGTGCCGCTTACGCATGAAACTTTGTACACGTAAAGCTGACTTTCACTGTCATGATTCAATGAGTTTTTCAATGAGGTTGTTTGTATAAAATACTCAATTTAAATAAGATATTAGCAGTGTTAGAGTTCATTAAAAAAAAAAAAGGTTTGAAGTTAGAAGGAATTGCTTTCCAGTACCCTGAGAATTCTGGCTTAACGTCATACTGTACGAGAAACACTTTGCAGGCTTTTTCCATACTAAATAGGAAGTGAAATCAAATTTGAAGTGAAATCAAAAGGAAATTGAGTCTTTTTTAAGACACTCCTATAAGGGGACATGAGATTTCCAATAATTCATCCGAGTTTATCGTGAGTTGTTTAAAAGTTGGAGAAAATTACGAGTTTATATTGTCCTGAAGTACGAAACAGGACGTCCATACCGCTTGCCTCGGGAGCAAACGGTATATGTGCTCCCATTGGCTTCTATTGTTTTACCTTATGCAAACTGTACGACAGGTAATTCAAATATGAATGCAGTGTGCACAACATAGTAGCAGCCTTAAGGGCCTTTTACAACGCAGCCCTAGCAATACTGCTGTTGACTATGTCATTTTCTTGCGAACTTGGTTTTCGCGATTGCGTCTGAAATTTCTTATATCTTTTTGAACGATGCATTTTGGCAAAAAAAACGGCTTTTGCAGCCACCATGTGTTGCTTTTAAATAGGCCTCCAGTTTTGCAATCATGTAGGAGTATGGTTTAATGTACTCATCAACTCCCTTGAAACTGGCAGAGGTAACAGATAAGGCCATATAAACTCTTTCTCGCTTTTTAAAAAAAAATTTTTTAATTTTTTAATGGAAAAGTAAAACAACATTTTATTCAAAGTATTATCCATTGCTGGCTACTCAGTTTTTCCAACTTTAAGGCAATTTTTTTAATCCAAGTTGATAAAAGTGTTCGGCTTTCGAAGCAAACCAATTAGTCACCCAATTTACGACTGTATGAATTCCCTGTAGGAATCGAACTGTTGCTCAGCAAATGCGTGCCCCATCCATGGAAACAAATAGTAGTTGGAAGGAGAAAAGCTCGCAGCAAAATGCTTTAATTGAACCTTGCAGCAATTTAGCCCTGCGTGCAGATGCATTGTCATGATATCTTGCAATATCAAATTATCCTGCCATGTTCTATGGCCCATTTTGGCCTCTTCTCGATCAAGGCAAATTAATAATTTGTTGTTGCAGCTCGTGACACTACACATCTTATTAGTCCCATCATTCGTACAACCTTGTCTTCCTATTGAAGCGATAGGGTTTTTTGTCGAAGTTTGTGAATGTCACGCATTAGCCCATAATTTATTCTGTATAGTATACTAAAAATAAATCAATTTTTCATCCCCAGTAACAGTTCGAGGCAACACTGATTTTCTATCGTATCTCTGGTGGCGTGATCCTGTTGTTTAGGTTACATCAGTACAGTACATCCTTGTATGCTCAAGCTTCACGAAAATGCCTTTCTAATTCATAGAATGAGACTTGCAAGAAATTTCATTGTCTCTGCTCTTTGTTGTGTCATAACTGGCAATGCTCTACGGTTATTGAACAAATACTCAAAGGGTTAATATTTAAAGCATGTTTTACTGTTTTACGTGCTCTTGCATATTGTGAAAAATGTCAGTGAATGATGTTTCAGTACAGAGTGCGTATAAGTAACATAGATAGATAGGTAGGTAGGTGTACAAGACAGAGAAAGTGGTGGAAGGAGGAAGGGGGTTGAATGTATTGTAGTGTTGTTGTAATACTTCATTTCTTTTTAAACACAGTAAAGGTTAATATTTTAAAGCACATACAGACAAGGTACTTGAATACCAGCAAAAAAAAATCTAAGTACAGTGGGAACTAAAAAAATTAAAATAAATTTTTCTTTTTTCTTGAAAATATAAAAAATGCTTAAAAATAAAAATTAGTAATGAGAAGTGTATATTTTTTAATTAAATAATTTCTTATGTTTTATATTTAAAATCATTAATTATTATGACGTACTGTATATAAAATATTGACAGCAGTTTTGCTGTAGTTGCTGTAAATATTGCATGTACGCAGGTGGAATGCCAGTAAATTGTTACAGTTTGAGGATTTAAAAATTGACATGCGAAATAAGAAGAAGACAAATATAAAAAAGGTAACCGAAAAAGAAAGGTTACGTGATGCCATAAATAACACCTTCGAATAACAATAACAGCTGATGGGTTGATGAAGAGCTCAAGGATGATGGCATTGTTGAAAAAACAAAATCTTTTAAACAATATGAGTACGTACGTACATATTGAGGTGGGTGGCTGCTATTTTTAAAAAGAGTTAAAAAATATTGCCCGAACGATACATTTTCGTAAAGTAGCTTTTACGGCTTAAGGTTAAAATTAAAAGCTTATGACAATGATAAGGTTTTAAGCAAAAATGCTATTAAAGAAATCTGAGTTAAAAGCAAAAGAGAAGGTTAAACAATTTAATTAAATTGAAATATAAGTATGTATTATTATTAATGATAATAATTATTTTCATATTTTTTTTGCTTTTTTTGTTTTTTTAGATGGCATGACAGATTGTTCGGACAGTGAGTGTTGTAGCCATCCGGCTTGCTCTGAACACATTATGTGCTTATCCTCTAATGACCCGGTGGAGGTATTATTACGCAAACAGCCACCCTCTGTAACGGCCTCATTCTATCAACGTGTCAAATTTTTGATTGAAGAGAACTCGGTACAATCCTATGCCCATATGGATGAATACAGTGAAAAGTAAGTACATACATGTTGCCATAATTTTGTATTTAAATGAAAGATATTATTTACAAAAATAGTTTATTTATATATTATATATGTAAACATGCATACAAAACAAAAAGATAAAGCTTTTCAGTTAGTGATTAAATTTTTAATTTTAAAAAATATTTTTTATTTGTTTAATTTTTTTTAAAGAAATCTCTTTATATTGATACAAAAACAATACAAAAAAAATAATAAATTTTGGTTTTAATGAATGCACCAAATTAGTGTTTTACAAAAACAAATAAACATGAATTTTAGGTTTAGGGCCTGTTAAAAAAAAAAAAAAAAAAAATTTTTATGTTTTTAAGTCAGTAACAAACAAATGTGTTCCATATTTATGTTGAACTGGTGCAATGAAGAGAAAAAGCTCAAATATTTATATTTTTAAATAAATTTTTAATTTTTTTTTTAATTTTCGTATTTCAAAACAACAATTATTGATTATATAAAGTAAACATAACTTTATATTTAAAACTATAAGTATTTTATTTAAATTATCGAAAAAAAAGAAGTTCAAAAAAATTTTATGCTTTCGATATAAATCATTTGAGTTAAATTTTTGTTTTTAATTTAATTAATTTTGAATGTCAAAAACACATGTATTTAAAAAAAAAGCATAGCGAAAAAAATTATAAAAAATCAACCCCTACAAATATCCTTTTTAAATCCTTAACCAAGTCCCCTCAATGAGTCTATCATTTATGCGTTGGAATATATAATTTCGTTTTCTCTTAGAATTCTTTGAACAAAAAAAAACAAAAATCCTTGATTTCTTTAAATGCAAAAAAAGAAAACTAAACTATCCTCAATTTAATTTATTTATTTATTTATAATTTCCATTTTTATTTAATTAATTTGAATTACAAAAAAAAAGAAGAAAATTATTATAAATTAAAAACAAATTTTTTCGTTTGAGCTTTTTCTTTTCTTGCCTAACTTTGTAGGGTTTTTTAACAAAAAAAAAATTCTTAAAATAAATTTAATTAAAAAACAAAAAATTTTTTCTTCATTTGTATTACATTTAAAGTATTTTAATTTTATATTTTAATTTAAAATTTTACTTTTATTTCCTTGTTTTTATAAAAAATTTGTCTTTTACTTACTAAAAAACAAAGCAAAAAAAAAAAGAAAAAAATTAACGTCCAAAGCGAAAATAATGATAGCACCTCATTGAGTATGTGTGTTGTCTAGTGTTTTACCTCCTTGTGTTCGTCTTTACCCTATAAAAACAAAAAAATTATATAAAAAATTAAAAAATCAAAAAGGAAAAAAGAAATAAATTAATAAAAACCTATAAAATAATAACATGAAAAAAATAATAATAATAAAATAGAGTATTTTTAAAACAATTTCAAACTATTAAGGTTATGAATAAATAAAATTTTTTAATTAAAACAATTTTTTTTTTTATAGTTTGGTTGAAATTTTAAACAAAATTTTATTTAATGTTTATTTGCTTATTTTGGTTTTATTTTTTCTTTACATTTTTCTTGAAATTTTTAATTTTTTACTTACAGTGGCTAGTTTCATTTAGTAGGTATCATTTCTTTGGTAAACTTTTTTGTTGTTGTTTTAAGTTAATTATTATTAATTTAATAGAATAAAAGAACTAAAAAGAAAAATTTGGAAAACTAATTAAAAAAATTTCGATAATTTTTATCAAAAACAATGGAAATTTTTTACGCATATCTATAAAGGTAGAAAAAAAACTGAACTCTTGTCCTTGACAATCTTATCAACCTCGAATGCACAATGGAAGATCATATACCGGCTCAGCTGAGAGGAACTTGACTGTTGCAACTGAGCGAAAATTAAGGAAATTTTAGAATGATAAACGATAGGCAGTATTGCTTTATTATTGCACAATATCTAAAAATGTTTCAAATTGCCACAAATTGTACAAAACTTTTTCAATAGAAATATTTTCTATATCATGAGGTAATAATAATATGGATGATAACAATACAGGTCATTCCTCGATGACTAGGCACTCACATAAAGTGTATAGTTACAAGTCTGACTTTCTACTTTCCAGGAGGACGCTTCTTGATCGCGTATACCTGGATGTTATTGCTCTCACTGTCGCTTGTCATTCAGTGAAGATGTTTAAATCCTTATATGTCAAGTTTACTAAGCTGTCACTAGTCCAGATCACACATTCCCCCATTGATTTTATTGACTTTACCATCCGGTGGTAAAGTCTGGTTGGAGGTTCTACTATATAGAGATGCAGTCTCCTTTTATCTCTACGTTTATAGCCATCCCTGCAGCAACCGAGCGAGGTATGATACTCTGGTATACGATTAGTGACTCTGGCTTATCCTAAAAGACGAAGCTTATATACATTAGAAATTTTCAAGCTTTAGCTATGTGCTCAGTAATATGTTGACCAACTTAGGTTTATTGTCAATTTTCAAATTATAGCATATTCTTCCTCATAAACTCTTTAAGCCGAGGCATGAGTTCACTAAAGATTATAAAAAAAAAAATCTACCTATGAATTTATTTTCAACAGAAGGAGTAGGAATGCTTTAGTCAGCTGGAGGAGACTCTCAAGTATTTAGTGGCCGTCCAGGCAGTAAAACATCAAAGCGATAAGAGTACAGTATTAATAGAATTGCCTAAGTGGGAGAAATTTTAATAACAAAATGCATTGAGGATCGTCTCGTTTGTATGGCTTGAAAGAAGGATCTGAAAAAAAACTTGAGTTAAAATCTACCACCTTAAGGTCTTCTTTAACTAATTAAACTATGAATTTCGGATTTATTTATGCATATCCTTAGTCTGAGTCTGTACTAATAAAACTACCTTGTCGGACATAAAATCCGTAACTCTCTAGCATCGTCAGAATATCCAGGAGTACTAAAAATGTTCTAAAGAAACTAAAACACATTTTATATCATGATAGAATTTGATATTTTTGATGATACAGAGTATCTATAAATGCTGCTTAGCTAATTATTCTTATCATTTTAGGTTAACTAACATGCTAATTTTTAAAGTATTTTTTTAATGATTTTCCATATACAGCAATCGCTATTCAGCAACTGATTTCCAGTGTTTTTGTTAACAATTTAATTTCGATATAATTTTTAGTAAAAATTATTTCATATTTTACGAAATTATTTAATTCAATTCAATTTAATGATAAAATATTGTTTTAATATTATAAAATATTACTTATAAAATAATTATTTTTTTTTTTTTTGTTTTTTGTTCTTAAAAAAAAACTTATTTTTAATGAAACTTGTTTAAGTTTCTTGTGCGTGTCTAAAAATTTTTAGTTGTTGTTATTTATCAATTTAATTTATTAATATTTATTAAAAAATATATTAAAACAAACAAAAAGAAAAAAAAAGGAAATTATATAATAATAATTAATTATAAGGTAATAATACTAACACAAGCTAATGAACAGTATTTAGGAAATTAATAACAGAAAATGAAATCATTTGTTTTGCACCTCCTTCAAACGGGGGGAAAACTAATATTATGGACTTAAGTATGAATGTGTGTGTATGTTAAATAATCGAATAAAAATTTGTGTCAAATGTTAATTGTTTTAATTTTTTTGTTTTTAATTTCTTGTTTTTATTTTAATAATTTTTTTCTTTTTCTTAATTTTCCTTAAGCTATTATTAACTATTTCTTAACATGTTTTGGTTTTCAATTTCTAATTTAAATGTAATTGTTTTCTGCTAAAAACTAAAACCTTAAAAAAACGAAAGAAAAAACAATTTTTATAAAACATTTTTTTGTATTTGTTTCTATCTTCTTTTTTATTAATGAAAAAAAAACGTTTATTTTTAATGTACTTGTCCTGTCTTAACATGTGTATTGTCCTTCATTTGTAATGCTGTGACGTCCAAACTTCAACTACTAAAACAATAATTGAATAATCATAAACCAATAACAATAACCTAAAACAAAAAAATATATATTTTATCATCACTAAATGTGCATTTGATTGCATTAATTAATAAAAAAAAAAACCAAAAAAAATTCAAACTAATTTTCTAAAAAAAAATGAAGTCTCTTCTGGAGCTCATTTACGCCTTGGTAAGTTAGAAGGAATACAAACTTTTTAAAGAAAAAAACAAAAACACAAGAAAAAAAAATAAAAAGAAAACCTAAAAAAATTTGATTTCATTTAAACGAACATTTTCCTACAAATTCATTTCAATATTAGAAAATTATTACAGGAAAAACATAGAATTTGTAAAAGTAAAAGAATTATTAGACCAAATTACTGTAAAGGAATTTGTTCAGAAAAGTCGTCAAAATTTAAACTATTTAACCATCCTAAAAGATTGGTGGGTAAAGTCGGAACATAGAAGAACTTTTAGGATTAGAAATATCATAATATGGAATGCCTCACATGCTATGTATATCGTTCAATAATATCATATTAAAGTACTTAAAACTTTACGATACTTTTCACTTCCATAAAAACTTCTTTCACGGAACATCTTTTGCAAGCTGCGGGGTGAAACACAACAACCTGATTAACTATATGCTTCAACATTTAAACTGCCAAGTTGTGTTCAATTGGTCTGTTTGAAGCTTTCAAAGTAAATGACCTTAGTGAAGTCGCAACTGTCAAAAAAAAGGAAATAAAATAATTTCCTTCATTAGGAAGTGCTCAGTTTATCTTACATAAAGGGTAAGTTGGTAGATAAGTTAGAGTGGTGGGTAGGTAGGTTGGAGTAGAAGTATTGATTACCAAAGCTTACTTGAGCACACATAGAGGTCCGTTGTGATGCCACTGCTAAGCGCAGTGCCTATATTACCAGAATTCCAAAAAACTCGTTGAAGAATGAGTATTCTGGGCAAGTTACGATTTCTTCCTTGACAAAGAAACGGTTAAGAAAATACAAAAATTAGTATGGAATGATCATCAGCTCAATATGCTACACATTGTACATTAACCAAAAATTTCGACATGAGAACTTTTCTCAGAATGGATGCCGTTTATACATTACAACAGAACTGCGATGTCTCATCATATTAATGCAGAGTCTCTGTGCGAATTGAATTACTCATCGGCCCATCAGTGGAAGCAGTTTCTTAGATTAATTGAATCGAATTCAAATAAGGTCATTACTCAAGCCTTTTGGTGCGACCATCTGTTACCGTTATACGAGCTTCTACAATAAAAGTGAATATATTAAAGCAGCCTTGAAGCCTTGTAAAATAGTATGCATTCTTGTCTTAAGGCAATTTATTCGTTTCTATATCCACTATTGTCTTATCCGATGAAATAATCTTCGAAGTCATGAATGCAGGCACTTCATTTTCCTGATTTGGTCTATTATATCTATATTGGTACTTCTAAATTTTAAAAGTTATGTGACATTAATTAACAGTAGTTTGGTCATAAACAGGATATGAAATATATTGAATACTACTACTTACTTACTCACTACGTAATAAGCCATTAGCAGCTCAGTCATCGGATTTCGGTCTGCTGCAGCGTATTCTTTCAAGCATCGCTGCTTCTTGCGCGCCTTTGTCAGTTGTTCCTTATGACGCAAACAAGATCGTGTTCTTCGCAGACTTCCGCAACGCCGGATCAGCCTCATCAATTCGAACTAAATGGCAGATTGAATATCGTTGGAAAAAGCATTGAAAGTGTTGAAAAAATGAGACAATTTTAGGTTATTAGGTTTGTTTGATTTTTCGACCTGTTAGGCTGTTTCATAAAAAGGTAATTTAATATTGTGACGATACAATCAATTGTACACCCATGAAACTTTATGGCGTATCCCTATATTGTCTCTTTCAAGCCTATTGCTAAACTTTAAATTTCTGCCCTGTGTCAGATGATATGCCCCAGGTATTTTCCTAACCACCTATCTAGGCTAATCTGTAGATTAGATATGTATTTCAGAACTAATTCCAGATCTGGTGTATTTAAATTGTTTTACAACAAATTCTATGTTTTTCCTCAATACGAATATTAAACTATTTGCATCTCATACTGCATCTACTTACAAAACAAAAAACAAAAAATTTAAAAACTTGTTCATATTTAGTCTGTATATTTATCATTATTTTATTTTTCCTTCCATTATTGTAAAATAAAATTTTCCTATTACAACACATTTTACTATATAAAAAACAAAAAATCTAAAAACATTAAACTTCACTAAAATTTCATAAAAAATAAACATTAATTTTCCATTATATAAATAAATTAAAAAAAATAAATTAAACATTTTTTTTTCATAAAGGAAAACATAAATAAAAAAAGAACACTATTAGTTTATAATTACTATTATATATATATATATATATATACTATTATATATGAACAAAAAAAGTATGTGTTTTATGTGTACGTGTCTATGTGTATTTAGTTTGGTTTTTTAAATTTAATTTTTCTTTTATTCATTCATTTAATTATTCATAATTTTTTTTGTTTTTTTGTTTTTTAATAACAATTAAATTAAACATTTATTTGTATAAATACTAACACGAAATACTAAAACGAAACAAAAAAAATTTTTTTTAAATAAATTAATAAATAAACAAAAAACGTATACATACACTATAAAACATTTAAAATTTAATTTAATTTTATTATATATTATTTAAATATTATTATGTATTCTTTGTTTATTTATTTTTTTTAATAACATTTTATTTACTTAACATTATTACAACAACAAAAAAGTTCACATAAATATTGAAAAAACAAAAAAGAAAAATAAGCAAAAAAAAAAGAAAGAAAAACTCAATAAATAATCACTTTATTAATAAATGATTTATTTATTATTTATTAACTATGATTTTGATATACAATATTATTTATTTAATTTTGCTTTTTATAAATATGAATTTTATAGATGATAAATAAACAGATTAATTATTATTTTCGTTTTTTTTTTATATAAACTTTTTTTTAATATATTCATTGATTTTTTATACAATTTTTTAAGTCTCTGTTTTAAGTTTTAGGTCTCTGTTTATAATAAGAAACAGAAAAGAAAATTTTGTTGACGATTTTACTTCAAAAAAAAAGTTATTTTTCCTACTACTACAACAAAATAATATAAAAATATAATACAAGAAAAAAAAAAAGAAAAAAAAAAAAGAAAATAAAAATCAAATCCCTATATGTTTTATCCTTAACCACCTTAAACCCCCTAACATATCCTTGAAAACTTTTCCCTTTTGTCTGCGTCTAATCATTTGTTTACATGTACTCTCTCTCTTCCCACCGCAAAATATAATAAAAAAAAAATCAAAAATTTAAAACTAAAATTTTTTTTATAAAAAAAAATTTATTCACAATTTTTTTATAAATAGACAAACACTTTTTATTTTCATTTTTAATAATTTTATATTTGTTTTAATAATTATATTTTTTATAAAAGTAAAAAACAAGAATAAATATATATTCTTACTGTTATTAAGTTTCCCAAGAAATGTGACATTTTTACAGGTTATCAAACAATATATTAAAAAAAATTATATAAAATTAATTTAAATTAAATATTAAATTATTAATTTCTTATAAAAATCTATTAATATTGATTGAATTTAAAATTTTAAATTTTTATCGTATTTTTGTATGATATACAGTGTAGGTATCTCAAAATATTTCAGCAATTTCATGAATTTTAGGCAATAATATATAAAAATAATTGATGTTGTTTACGTTTATTTTATAAATTTATTTCTATTTTATTGGAAAGTGAACAAGTTATAAATATTTTTTAAAACCCAAATGAAAATTAAAGAAAAGTTTCTGGTGACTCCATATTTTTGCAACGCAAAATTATAGGCACCACGAAGAACACAGAGTGAATTTAAAATTCAATGACTTAATATATGAAAATTCGTTATCTGTTATATTTATTATGATCCCTTAAGGCTAAGTACGCAGGTTAGCCCATTTGACATCGAATTTGGCAGAGAAAACGGGGTTTCCTTGTGTTTTCTGTTGATATTGGCCGCCCATTCACTCGTAAGCAAGTTTTTCCGTTGACTTTTGTTTAAGGTTTAGATACTACGTAACCGTTCTTCCAAATAATATCTTAACTACCCTTTTCAAGTCATATCGGGACTTTGAGCAAAAGTCTTAAGCCTGTGGGGGCTTTGGTAGGCAAATCAAATCTTCACATTAACAGCAATGAATTCTTGGAAGTACTAATCATTAAACACATACCTAATTGGTTATTACAACCTTTCTTCAGGATTACAATCTAGTTTGTCAAACCACTTATGTGTGTTAATTTTATATATGAGTGGAGAAACCTACAGAACGAGAGATTTTTGAGAAACTTTTCATGGCAATTTTTGTTTACTCTCAGAGTTCTTGCCAGAAATGTGCTGAGAGGAAATCGTCGAAGAAATGTTTTGTCATACTTCGTTTAGTTGGAGATGTCTGATCTGCAGTTTGCACCGTGGCCCCACGTCTAATAAGCCAACTACCTACTAGACTACGAAGACAACTGGAATTGAAAGTAAACAAACAAGATGGGTAAAATACAATGAGTTTTCTTATGAAGGCATTCGGTCACATCTTCAAATTCATGAATTCATTACGTCCTTTAACTGCCACATATAGTACCCTCTTATGATATTCTCTTTCCAAATTTTAAAGATCATATGAGATTTGTCAACAGTAGTCCTGCGTCTATCGAAACAATTTACAAACACTGTAGAGAGCTAGCTGTTATGCAGAGGCCATTATCATAAACAAATTCCTCTATGCCTCGTACGTACATTTATCACAGATCGAACATGTTCTGGGAACCAAGTAGGACTTATGTCTTCCTCTTCTAATTTCTCAATCTAACGTAATCTCGATATCACCAGCTACTTGAGGTTATAGAGCGATGCCATAAAAAGATAATGAATCACAATTTATTGAAACTGTGTAACTTCGACCCTATGCTCGGTGTAGTATAACAGACCAGAGATTCTGGTGTGAATAGAATACTAAAATCTTATGCTAATAGTCTAGCACACTACCCACTAGACTCACCCAATTATTGAATTAAATTGTCTATTAGAGTAACAAGAGGTTGACAATTCTGCAATGTTAGGATTAAATGTGATATGCAACCGTTGCAGTTTAAAAGGGTAATATACTTTTGTTTGACTACAACACGTTCTCGTAAAGGAATCGCAGTTAATCTTAAACTGTGTTGTTAAAACTCGTCAATTAAAATCGTAGACCTGAGGATTTTCAATAACATCGAAAACAGATAACAGATTCAAATTCTGTTTGTTTATAACCACATCATCTGTTGAAATGCATTTGAAATTCATAGAATTTGAAAAAAATATCTCTCAACTATATTTTTTCCGCTAATGAATTCGTTTTTAAACATATTTCTTATGCTAATTAACTAATAAACATACTTAAAAGCATATTTTAAATGTTTACTAATAAAACAAGAAAAAAAAATAGAAAAATTATTTTAATAATAATATTAATTAACCTTTAATTGCAATTGTTTTTCAAAGTGAACACGAAAATTTATGGAAAGAAAAAATCAGCTTCACACGGATATTAAATTTTTAAATGTTGTTCAAATCAAAAACACAGTTTTGCTCCCCTTTTTTTACACACACTAATGAACTGTTATTGATAATTTACAAATTGTAAATGAAACAAAATGCAAAAATAAAAAATTAATAAATAAATAAATATGATAATATAAGAGAAGAGAATTACAATAAATAAATATTTTATAAATATTTGTAATGGCCACCACAATTTTACAAAAATTGCATATTTTTAAATGATAATGATTCATAATTTTAAATTTTTAATTGATTTGAGGTTTTTCATTTAACACACATGATTGTTCATATATTTTACACACTTTTTTTATTTTATTTTTGTTTTTGTTTTGTTTTTATTGTAAATGTTGTTGTTATTTTTAATGTATTTAAATGACAGCAATTTATGACTTTTACACAATTACATGTGTTGCCAAACACACACTGTTCTATGTATATTTATATACATTTATTTATATTTATATACTTATATACATACATATATGTACGTATATATGTGTATGTGTACGTAACACATATATGCAAATAAATTTGTTTATTACAAAAATATAATATACGAGGACGATTCCATACTTAGGCGGCATAACGAAGTACGTAGAGACATTTAGAGAAAATTTCTGTTTATCCTTAAAATTATCACATGCGCAGCCGAACATCAGTTGCCGTGGTCTTGACTGCATTTAGATATATAATTGCCTTCATTGTAAATTATTCTCCCTGAAAATTCTATTAGTCGAACAGCTTGTTTAGATCAGTTGTGAACGAGTGTACCTAAGTCTCACCCACAATTTCGAAATGGCATTAAAACTGAATTTTATTGCCATGCCTCATGCAATATGCTTTATGGCAACATCTTTACAACTTTTGTCATTGTTGCTATGTCTTCATATAATCATATAATCTTATATCATTTTCCTCCAATATGCGATATATGCCTGTAAACTACGATGATACATTCATACATAACTGGTCATGACAACACATCAGTCAGGATTACGACCAGAGATCAGCAAAATATCGTTTTTTCGCTAAGTACTCATGAAATTTTGAGTATGAGTGAGTCAACCGTATTGAAATTCAACTACTCTGATTCATTCGTAATCACTACAACCATGATTTATAAGTACAGATTGCAATGAGTATGAGTAAACCGTTGACATCAAACTCATAAAATTCGAAATATTTTTGATTCATACACCTACTCATTCAGATTGATAAATTTAGAAACGTAATTATAATACTCATAAATGATACGAGTGATTCGAATCATTCATCAAAATTTACAGTCTTAGTTGTTGTTGCATTTACAAAAAAAAGAAGAAAGAAAAAGACAAAGACAGCAAACAAACCAAATACAAAACCTTCTAGTGAGTATTGTAGTGTTCGTACTCGAATCATATTTATTTTGTAATTCTTGTAAATGTTGAGTAAAGGACAGTCAAAATCAACAACATCATGCGTATTGTTAAGTATGAGTACTATGATATTAAAATAAGTATGAATGAGTATGATTTGAACTACTCATCTTTTTGAATACTCATTGCAAATCTCTGATTACGATCTAGCTTCTTACACCACCAAAGTTGTGTGTGTTAATATTATCCGTCAGTGGCGGGACTTATAGTTTAAAGTCGACTCCAGATTTTTGAGGAACTTTCCATGGCAATGTTACTCGCAGAGTTTTTCAGCTTTCGCCGAAGAAAAATTTTTTCTCATATTTTGTTTCGTTTGACTCGAGGTTGAACTGAAGAGTTCCGCAATAATACCTCTACCATACTTCACAATCTGAAGTAAGATACATGTAGCTTTCGGAAACACGAACCAATGTTGCATTCTAGTAACTTTTTTTCATTCGTGACTGCGAAAAGATCCGTTTTTGGTTACAAAAAGATGTACGCTGAGCTCAATGATTTTTATGGGCATTTTCATTTGAAACTTTCTTACCTAAATGTTGATGGCGTGGAATATGGATACGAAAGGCACAAACATTGCAGTCCGATCAAGAGAGGAGACTTTAAAAAATTGTGTGGAAACTGATTTGCTTCGCAAATAGTCGAGAACATTGTTCGACTTTATGAGCAGCAGCTTGCACTGGAGCTCTTTCTTTTTCGAATGGAGGTCAGTTCGATCCTTGTTCTTACAATGAATAGATCACTGTCGTAATGTTGCTACTTCAAAGCAATCTGCTTAAGTGTTCTAAAGAGACTGTCCGACCGAAAATCGCATATTTTTACATAATACACTTTTGTCGCCTAGATCGTGGTAGATCGTCGTTGGCCAGTGCATCGCACAATGCATTATAGCAAGAATTCGATCTCATCCTGAAGAAATATTTTCTATTACTGATAAACAGATAGATTTACTGTCACTTATAAAGAAATCCATCACTAACGAATCGTGATAATGGGGCTTACCTTACACTGTATAACACACTGTGCCATATTGATTACGGAGTAAAGTTGCGGCATTATCCATGTGCCTGCAAATTTTGGGACCGCCCTCGTGTATAACTAGAATATTTTATTATAAATAATTTAAAAGGTGTACTATATGTAATGTGGAGCTGGAAAGGAGTCGTAATGCAATGTATCGTTACCTTAATATAGAAAAACCCAATAATAATAATAATAATCCAATTTATTTTTGTTATTTTCAGTCTAAGCTTCTCAATTAGTCAGTGGGGTATTAGAGAAACCTTTATCGAATGTAAACGAAAACTAAGTTAAGGTTGTGATACTTTACAGCAGGCAGAATAAAATGCATTTAAAACGAAGCTACATATACATACACAGTATCGTACTGATGGGTTATTTCATATTTAAATAAAATAATTAAAAACAAAAAATATTGTTTTATTGAGTGTTAAATTGAGAACAAAATATTTTTTTAAAGCCTTCTATGTAAACTGTTTTACCGGTAGATTTCGTATAAAATACAAGCGAGTAACATTGCTAGCAATCGACTCAGTTCACTCTCAAAAATATGACAATTTCAATAGAGCCTTCATTCAAACCAACAACAAATGACCAACAAATTTACCAAATTCAGAATGTATCTTAAAATAAATTTTTAATGTTTTTTTGAAAACGAAATCTCTCATATACTTGTTACTTTGTCTGTATGAAAAGAAAAAAATTATTGACACGCATGTCTGTCAGATTATGTGTATTTATGGGGTCTATTGGGGTCGCCATTTATTAATTTGTAAATAAATTGTTATTAATATTACAAAATTACTTATTCATATCATATTATCCAAACAAGAAAAAATAAAAAATAAAAAAAAATGTTTTTGACCTTTTGAGCAATGCATTCGATTTTTGTGTCACTTTTTTTTTGAAAAAATGTGGCAACTAGAAGTCAAATGTCAAAGAAATATTTAAAGAACAGGAGAATTTAAGACAATTAAAATCAAGAAATCTGAGGATGAAACTATTCACAGTTTGCTTCTTATCAATTGTGATTTATAAAACTTCGACTGGTTTGTAGATTCCGCCGTTTTAAAAACTTTATATCTGTTCTCATAGACAAATCGAACATCAGTCCATGATAGATATTAAACTGTACTTTAGACTGCCTTCTAATACTCGCTGCAATAGAGATACCTACTATGCTAGTCATCCTATTACTAAAAATATCAAAATCTTTATATGGAACATTAATTAAAAGGCTAATAGGTAGTGTGTTGGCTTATTAAACGTTAAGCTTAGATTTAAACCCCAGCTGAGATATCTCTAATAATACGAAATATGAAAAACTATTTCATTGTTAGCTTCCTCTCAGCAGATTTCTGGCAAAAACTCAGAGAGCAAAAAAATACGCCATGAAAAGATTCTCAAGAAATCTGTCATTTGGAGTCGACTTCAAACTGAACGTCCCGCCTCTCATGTATAAAATTAACAATCACAGTATAGGTAGTGTGTGAAGCTAGATCCAAATCATTTCAGCTCAGTTGAAGAGTGGTGCCCGGGACAAGTATTTTTAAAAATTCTTATGCGGTAAGCAAGCAACCATACTTAACTACTTGTTGTGGCTATAGCAGCGTGTATATACTATTACGTTTTTAACTTTTTAAAAACGTTTAAAATATGAGTTCGTTGATTGCAAACAAAATTAAAATAAATTGGAGTTTAGTTTCAATTAAATGCTTTATTGTTCTCACTACTTTTGTGTGCTACTGTTTACAACTTGACGAATACAACAATAATTGCTTGTTGGCTACTCTTCTTTGCTTACAGCGCAGATCTTTACAATGGCGATATTCAAACCACGACTGTTCTCCTCACATGCAACGCGTCTTCACACAAGACTCACGCGCCCACGTCAACAGTCTGATGAAGGTTATTGAAGTCGAATGTTCGTGGTTTCGCTTTCTCAAGAACTCTATTCCGACTTCATTGTTGTTTGTGTAATTTGTTCACATTGCTTGTTGTTGCGTTCTCCCTTACTTGTCTATGCTTACTTGGCTATCCCCTTTTCTTTCATACTGATGTTGTTGGTTTACTTGTAACAAGTTCGTTGTATTTATTAGTGTTTATTTTGTTTATCATTTAAATGTTAAACCATGTTACACCGTTTCCATTTTCGTAACTATAAATTTAATGTTTGTTAAATTTGATTGCTCATTCGAGAAGAGAATGAAGCAGAGGCTATACAGCAATTTCTGTGATGACTGTTTAGCTCTGAAGAAACCATAGGAATAAACTGAAAAAACGGAAATTGTGTTGAAATTCAAGAAGAAACAAAAGAGGGAATAGGATACGGACAATTAGAGCTTTTTCTTATTCTACAATATATGACTCAGGACAACAAATTTAGTGCCTGGTGGGCATCGAAGCTAAAACCGCACATGCGGCTGAATACGCCATCGGTTATTGAATTTTGTGACTTTTAAAAACCTTCATATAATGCAAACCGACATCTCACATGTCCTGATTTTACCAACATATGAGCATTTGCTTATAAGAATGTGCTTAAAATTGCATTGTAAGCCTTGTGTTAGAATAAGCTTAATTAATTAAATCTAGAGAATAGAGTAAAACAAGTGTTATCTTATGAAGTATTTTTAAGCTTTTTTCTTTTACTAACGAACTTCTTCTAGTTCTTCATGATTTACATGACTTTATGAATACTAAATTTTAAAATAATTTTAAACCTTGTTTAACTTCCGAAATAATTTTCATCACTAAGTAAATTGATTAAAACTAACATACTATGTGTCTCTTGCTAGCTCTCCCCTTAGCAGTCGTGTGCTTGCTTCTAATTGTCATTACATCCAGATCAAATTACATCGTTTGAAATTGGAAAAGGGCACTTGAAACCAATTTTTTACGAAAATATTTCGCTTTGAATCGTCTGCCAAGAAAGTGTCTATTATTGGTTTCCTTAACTAATTTATCTCATTTTATTATTTCAACCACACTTTCAAAGATTTTTCAGGCAATTTCAATTTAATTAATTTCTATTCGTTTAATAAATTTACCGTAAATAACTGCGTTGGCATTAACAAAATTTTTTTTCTGCAATTATGCATTTAAAACAACACAGTCCAAATATCGATAAATTTTTAGGTCAAAAGCCTATGTATTTAGCATTGTTTAATACAGCTTGGCTTGGACTCTTATCGTCGATATGGAAATTTATGACCAGAAATTATTTATTTCTGCATATTTCGTTATTCTCTGTGTTAATTTTTTTGTTTGTTGTTTTTGTTAATTTTTCTTTTGAAAATATTGTATAAAATAGCCCAAAAATATCGATAAAATTTATTATAAATTTTATGTGTTGAAACAGATAAAAAAAGACTCTGTTTTTATAATCCTTAAAATAAATCAAAAATTATAAATTAACATAAATTAATATTGATGGCAAAAATGTGATAAATAAATGCAGATACAAGCACGCATACATATAAAGCAAATAATATCAACTAAAATAATAATAATAATAATATAGAGAGAGATATTAAATACACTTATTATGCATAAATGCATAGAAAATAAATTTTATAGGCTTTACTCTTCGCTTTTGCTCTCTCTCTCTCTCTCTCTCTCTCTTACACTCTGTCTCCATAGGGAGGTGGTTGTTTAGAATTTTGCATAAATAATGCGAAATTTTAAATACTAATCAGCTTGTGTTTTATGTTCACATAAATATTGTATATATACAGTAGGGAGCAATACTGGTCACTTGTTTGTGGTTGTCAGAGTAATATGTTTAGAAACATAGGATCAAACAGATTAATTGAATTGGATTTTCCAGTAGAGTAGTTGACATTATAATATTTTCTGTATTTATGTTAAGGAAACGAATTTTATGTCCTATAATTGTATGCATTTTGGCGTAATTTTCGGTACATTTAGTAGCTATATGTTTTTGCATGAAGCATATCTAAATACAATGGATTAGGTCATCAAAATAGATTTCGATTTCATAAAAATACGAACAAAAATGTCCGAATTTACTTTATGTTGCTTTTTTCAATAACAAAGTCAGTCCTGGGATACGTTCTTTCTTTCGAAATTTTATGTAGATTGTCCTGTAAGGTGACCTATAACGTGTACCATCGTAACCCTATTCTTATTTCTTTAGATGCTTTAAGGACCAGTCATACAGTCATAGCAAATGTCCCTCTTGATACTGTCATTTTTTTTATATATTCGTTCTTGTTGTTGGCTTAGTGGTGAATAAACTTGTGTATTAAGTCGAAATTCTTCAAATCTACTGGAGCAGAATGGTATTCGTAGGACATTTGGGTGATCATAATATGAATGGTTACAGAAATGATGTCTCATTTCTGCTGTTATAAAGATTTATTTGCCTTTCCTCTTCAACTGTATCTGCGACGATCATGGTCAGGTACTATAGCGACTACAACACATAGGCATGTGTAAGCACTTACATACATAATTGGTCATTACAATCCTACAGTCATGATTACTACCTAGTTTTTCACACCACCTCCGTTGTGTGTGTTAATTTCATAAATGAGTGGCGGGCCCATTAGCTTAAAAGTCGGCTCCTAACAACAAATTTTTGAGTAACTTTTCATGGCAAATTTTTATTTACTCTTAGAATTCTTGGCAGAGGTCTGTTGAGAGGCAGTCGTCGACGAAATATTTTGGCGTACGTTTCGTTTTGTTTGAGGTGCCTAGCCTAGAGTTAGAACCTTGGCCATACATATAATAAGCCTACACACTACCTACTAGACTACGATTATACTATCTCTTTAACAGTATCATAAATCTAAGTTATCAAGAGCCAAAATTACTTTCTTTACTTTTTTTTCTAAATCGCCTCTTTAACGAATAATGCTGTTTGTTTCAATTTAACAGCAATTTTAACGGTGTTATTGCACATAAAAGGGAAGAAACAGCGCCATTCATTGGCGGAATATTATTCTTTATTGCTTAGTCTACTTACTTACAAAGAGCGTCATTTATTACAACCCTAGTGCTGCACGCCTCTATCATCAGATAAATGCAGATGTTCTAAAATTTCTATATCATGTATCGTGAAATTCCCTTCTACCTAAGCTTTCTATTTAAACACTGAATGCAATCGTCTGCGATTTCCGCCATAGTAATCACTTTTAAAATTTTTGTATTACGGGTTCATTAACACATCGTCTCTTAGCACAACAAACAAATATTAAAAAAAAATTTTTTCGGGAACTTCCCCTCAGCTGTCTTCCGGTAAAAACTCTGACAGTCAATAAAAATGACAATTAAAGTTTCTCAAAAAATTTGTCGTTGGGAGTAGACTTTGAAGTGTAGATCCCGCCACTCATGCATAAAATTAACACACATAACATAAGTGGTGTGAGAAGATAGGCCGAAATCCTAATTAAAGTATTGTAATGTATGTGTGTATGTATATGTATAAGATGTATAAAAGTGTAGTTTAAACTAAGAATATGTTTGCAATACAGAAAAATATTTTAAAAATTTCCCAAACATTTTGCTCCATTAACACTCTCGTAGTATATTATCACTAAAAAAAACCTGACAATAGTCAACTGTTGTTTACCACTGTATAAATTTGTAAAATTAATTAAAAAATATTTATTAAACAAAACTTTTTAAATAAATAAATAAATAAATAAATAAATAAATGAATAAGTATTTGAATATTAAGTATAGAGGATGTCTGCTTTCCATTTTTTTTACAAAATAAATCAATATGATGATGATTCGTATTTCTATTTTAATAGTGTTCATAAACCACAAACAAAAAAAGGAATTGTTGTTATTTAAAATTCTAAATTTATTAGGAATTTGATAATTTGATTAGGGTTTAGGACTGGCCTTTGGTATCGATTTATGCAAATACAATAGCATCTCGTTCTATTCAATTAACACATGTGCAATTTGTGAGATACGATTTATGTTTTTGTTTCTGTTTTATTCTAATTTATTTGTAATTGATACCAATCACTAGGGTGTGGCTAAATTCTTTGGAATAATCATAATTTATTTTTTTTATTTTTTGATAATTTATTGATAAATTAGTATCATCGGAAATATTGTTTTTGAAATTCATAAGCCAGCTGGTTTGAAAGTTGACTTTATTTTGAAAAATTCATATATGTATTATTTGATGAATTAATAATCTCTCCAATTTTAATTTAATTTATTTATTAGTTTCGCTCTTGATTTTTTTTTATTTGTAAACTATTGCGAGAGTACATGAAATGTCGAATACTAGGCGTATGACTGATATCGAATTGATAATCGCACATAATTGAATATTAATCATACGCTACCATTATCGCAGATAACTGTTTATTTGAAGGCTTTCTTCTTCAATTCTATCGTTATAAAACATCAACGAATACGTAATAAAGTTAATTGACACAGAAAGAAAGCAGAAGTATAACAAATTAATGTCTATTTTTGAGTAAGACTTTTATGTTTAGTAACGATTAAAGGTTATAGAAGCAGCCATTTGTCGCATTTCAGTTTTCGTTCATTATGCGTTTTGTGTATAAAAGTATGGTAACATGAATTTATACTGCTAGCTTTTGCTTATTTTTTTATTTTAAACTGAAAAAACATAAAACTTAACTGACTAAGAACTGACAGTATATCAGTTCTATACCGAATTTGAATACAGTATTCTGACAGATTGAAACAAATGATAATCTGAAGGCATAAGGTCGGAGATATACGAAAGATAATTAAAAATTTCTCTTCCAAACTCTAACAATTTCTACTCGGATATCGTAAACGTTTATGTTCAAGCATTGTCATAATATAATACAACCATTTATTTTTAATCAATAGTAGCCATTTAACATTGATGATTATAAACCATGGACTTTAGAATAAATCTTCTTAATGCTTTGTAGTTGCCGTAGTCTAGTGGGTAGAAGTGAGGCTAGGATTCAAACCCCAGGTCAGACATTTCAAACAAAACGAAATATGAAAAAATATTTCTTCGGCAACTGCCTCTCAGCAGGTTTCTGGAAAAAATCTGCGAGTAAGTAAAATTACCATGAAAGAGTTTCTCATAAATCTGTCGTTCGTAGTCGACCTTAATCTTTAGGTCCCTCCACTCTTGTCTAAAATTAACACACGCAACATAGGTGGTGTTGAGAAACCATAACCAATTATGTATGGATGTATGTTATGGCTTCGGTGCCATTGTGTCATCCAAAGATTGATTTTACATTCAGATTTTCTTAAATATTTAAGTATGTTTGCTAAACTGATCATATTTTTCAATTACTTCTGGGTTTTTGTCTAAGATTTTGATTGATTAGCGATCAAGAGTGCAATGCCTTCAACATAAAAATGATCAAATCAAAAACGAGCAAACCATATTAGTAGCTTCAGGTAATACCACCTCTTTAAAAAGATTCAACGACCCGGATTTTATCGCCACTGCAATGACAGATGGAAAGTCATTGTTCTTGTGATTGACGACTAATATTAGCTTATTTTGACACCTTCAACGGTTTTTTTTTATCCGGGAAGAACTCTAGAAAACAACTTTTACTATTAAAGATTTTTCATTAATATTTGCATTTCAGTCAACAAAGAATATTGAATTCCACGCAATAAAAATTTATTAAACAAATTCTGATCAGTAGCTTCTTTTGTGTTTTCTTTTTATAAAGTCAATATGTCTATAAGTTTTTAATGTCGTGGTTCGCGCACTGATTTATGTTGTTTCAGATAAAGTATGTCGTTGACTTGTTTTTAAAAGTAGAATGATAACAATATTATTTAAATCGATCATATAATTATAAAATTTTTTAGAGCGACCGATGTCTGCATTAAAGAGATAAAAATCTAAGGACACAGATTCAATTATAAAACTTAAAACCTTATTTAATTTATTGAAAGAGCTTGCATAAAATGTATACAAGTTTTGATAATTCTTAATATTTGAAAATATATTTACAATTTGCAAAGTAAACTAAAGCAATTATGTTGTCAGTTTATAATATTAGCACTGACCATTAAACAACTCAATGCAGCTTAAGCCAGTTTAAAAAGTTGTCAGTCTCTTCTATTTTTTCCTAACATTTTTTTTATCAACAGGGACATTTGTACAGTTAGATTTAATGAAATTTTAATTCCTTTTTTTTTCTTTTGTGAACAGCCAACCACTGTTTTACAAAACAATTTATAGGCAATTAATTGTTGAACAGTTTGAAACGAGCAAGTCCAATAACTTTTTCAAATTGTTTAAGGGGAACATAGATAGAATCCCCTTTTTTACACTGTTACAACAACAATTCCATTATCATTGACAAAAAATAGAAAAATTCTGTTAAAATCTGCAAACAAACAAAAAAAAAAACAGAATTTCTAAATGGTTATTACCACATTTTTATTGTTATTTACGATAACATGCATAGAAATAGATCGTTAAAATGAAAAATAAAAAATATTGTGATAGAAAAAGAGAAAAAATTGTATGTGGCAATATAGAAATTTAACTGCCACATCATTGAGCATAAGTGTTTTTAAGCGCTTATTTTTAAAACATTTCCGTTTCCTGTAAAATGAAAAACACTCAACGTAAACAAATTCAGTGGATACACTATCATACATACACGTATTGTATAACGCCCCAACAATATAGGTTTGTTTCTTTGTGAGAGAGTATGTATGTGTTATGTATGCAAATGTATATATGTATGTATATAAATTTTATATTTTTCTATATGAATACAAAAAAACAACAAAAAATAAAAAAAAAAAATAAATATGAAAAAAAGATCCCCTTTAGTAATGTCTAAATTGCATTTATATATGCGTAGGTATAGGAATATTGGCAAAACGTGCTTAATTTGATTTTTTCAACATTTTTCTATTGCTCAGTTAAAAATAAAAATAAATAGAAAAAAAGGAAAAACATTTGCAAAAACATAGAAAATATTTTGAATTTTTATTTGTATACTTTTTTGTTTTCTATTTCCCTAAAACAATTGTCGCTGAAGTGAAAAACCCATATCTCGGAAAATATAGTACACACATGCACATATCCCTGAGCATGCATACATATATTCATATGTATGGTTATATCTGTCTAGAAAATAAAAAAGAAAGGATATTTTTAAATAATTGCAAACTAGATTAAAAGCGAATCAAGTGGCTTTTATGCACACTGTTGCCATGCCATACATATGTACGTACATTGTTTCACTCCTGCATTTTTAAACTAAATTTCCCTCGAATACAATGCCCCCACTACATACCATACAATGTTTACATATAAATATATTTTTCAAATGAAACACAACCATTTGTATCTTTTATAGGGAAACTACAAAACATAAAGAAAATTACTTTAAAGGGTTTCTCTCTACAACTGTATGAATACATTTTAATTAGAAAAAATTCTCTCAGGTCTCTTCGATTTCCCTTACATTTTACTTTATAGCCTGACATCGTTAATCCTTGGGTGTGTGCATGTGTTTGTTTGTGTAAGCATATCTATTTGTATTTATGTGCGTGCATTAACAAGTGTCTGCGTGTGTGTTTAAGTGTTTATGTCTGTATACAATCTAATGGTTTTTGGTGCCAGGCTCTATCAAGCATTAGATTTGTTCCACTTTTTTTTTCTTTTTTTCTTTGCTTTCTTCTTTATTGTTTGTCTATATCCACCAAACAGACAAACAAATCCAACTGCATACACTTAAACACACTACAAATAACACATGGTATTTGCAAATATTTAGAAAGCGAAAGAAAAAAAACGTAAAACAAATTGAAAGACCGAGTGCTTATATAATTCTATCCATAGCTTAATAATACACCATTTACAAGCAGAGAAAGCTGGTTTCAAAATACAGCAAATAGTGATTATACCACGTTAGTAATCTCATAGTAATTTTGGAGAAATCTATGGAATAGAACGGCAACAGAATTGCCCTTGCCATTTAGAAACTTTGAAAAAGTGTTTGAATGTCCTGCATATAATCGCGTTTTTGAAATTTTGCAACTTCATCAAGTTCTTTACAGGGAAATTATGTATCGAATCCAATACATAAAGCCATCTTAGTGGTAGGAAA
The DNA here is from genome assembly GCA_930367235.1 of Sarcophaga rosellei. NCBI lineage: Eukaryota > Metazoa > Arthropoda > Insecta > Diptera > Sarcophagidae > Sarcophaga > Sarcophaga rosellei. The sequence continues at coordinate 82,896,597 of OV884018.1, forward strand.
AGTTTGTTAATCACATACGAGCTCTATGGTATTTAGGAAAACAAAGTGTCTCACAAAACCTGAAATTCTCGTACTATTCAGTTGTACGATCCCCGTATTTAAATATTCCAGACAGCATTACTAATATAAAAGAACGAGGAATGTTGTGAGCCTGCGTAAGATGACCCGATCGATATTTTCTGGTATTTTACACTTATGCATACATGCATACATAGCTGTACATTACAACCATTGAAGCAGGATTTCTACCTAGTTCCTCCCACCATTTACGTTGTGTGTGTTAATTTATACATGAGTGGCTGGACCTGCCGTTTGAAGTGGACTCCGAATGACAGATTTTTGAGAAAATTTTCATGGCATATTTTTTTTTATTCTCAGAATTTTTGCCAAAGGACGGTTGAGAAGAAGTTGCCGTAGAAATGTTTTTTAATATTTCGTTTTTTGTAGGAGATGTAAGGGTGTGAACGGTTATAAGTCAGGGCACTACGTACTAGACTATGGCGACTTATCACACTTAGGGCTATTGAACATCGAACTCACAATGTCGAAATCAACTCAACTAAAGGCGTGAAAATAACAACGGAATCGGATCAGGAATATGACAATGAATAGAACAAGCTGGAGCATACATATAAATGTCTTATGACCTTATACAAGAGACATTTGTTTCATGCAGCGGGCGATTTTTTTAAAAGTTTGGGGTTTGAAATGTATTTAAATTTATATAAAATATGAAAAAGTGAACCACAAATGATTAATTTTTCAAGTAACTCGCCAATCATGGCCATGTTATTGCATAACGTGTGGTATGAGTCACAGTCTTGGTGAGACCACTTGTTAACCCAGTTCAACTTTACTACTGGGCGAAAAAGTAAATAACTTTCGTAAGATACCTTACCTTGCTTTATTGACTGTAATATTGCCATTGTCAATATTTCAAGTGGGCCGTCTATCACTATCCAAGTTTCACTAAAGGCTCTTGAACTACATCTGCATTGCTGTCACACACAGTCTACAAATTCTGTTGGTTATCGTTGAAGTCAATTTTTCAATTTCATAAATTTAAACAAGATTGACTGAAATTGCTGAAGTCTAGTAGGTAGTGTGTTGTCAGACATCTCTAACAAAACGAAATATGAAATAATAATTCTTATATGATTTCCTTTCAGCAGATTTTTGGCAAAAACTCTGATAGGAAATAAAATTTCCATAAAAAGTTTCTCAAAAAACTGTCGTTCGGAATCGAATTTAAACTGTTGGTCTCGCCACTCATGTATAAAATTAACACACACAACATAATGTGGTGTTGAGAAACTAGGTCCATAAACCTGACTGAAGGGTTGTAATGGCCAATTATATATGTACATACGTATGTAAACAAGATTGACATTATATTGCCGGTTACATCACCAATGATAAATTAAGGAAATTAAAAATGAAAAGAGTTTTGTAAGTTTTTGTAAGTGTTTGTTTAAGTACTAATTGTCGTACTAGACTTGTTTGGGATCATATTTTGTGTATTGATAAACAAACTTTATTTCAAAACTACGAATTTTAGAACGTTTACGTTTTAGTACCATAAACAAAATTGCTCTTGCAAATGGTGTATTTTTAGTCGTAAATACATATGCATGCAACATATTTTTTTTTTTTTTTTTTGTTGCAACAAACTGTCTTATTGCTACTGTGCTGTTATTATTACGGTTCATGTTGGTGTTGCTGTTGTCGTTGTGCTTGTTGTTATTGGTACATACTATACTAACCATATACAGACTTACATATACGAATGCAAATAAAATTGTGAAATTTATTTTCTATCGTAAGCAACTGACACAATAAAATGCAATGTAGTTTATTTATTTGCTCTCTTTCCACTCTGGGCATGCATTTTTTCCCCTTTTTTCTAGTTTGCATCTCCAATAGCTGATGACGAGAATATTGCCGCTGGTTGGTTGTACAGCCAGCTTGTTATATTCTGTATAAATAAATGAAAAAGGGGTTTTAAGGATGTGGGTGTAACTGGAAAAAACTGAAAACATGGTATTTTGTATGCGGGTTTTAGTTTTCCACACAATATTTTTGCATTGAAATGTTGTTTAGTTTTCTATGTTTTTAGCACAATTTTATTATTAAATATTATAAGCATGGGGCATGCTTAGCTTAGGCAAATAGTAAGTAACTGAAGAGTAGCAAGGTTTAAATGTTTACAAATATTGTACAATTTGCGCTATTTAGTTAACGGCTGCTTTTTTTATTTCTGTCTCAATTCATATTTAACTGCATATGTTAGTAGTTAATATGCGTAATGACGAGTGTATGTGTGTGTGTGAGGGTGTGGGTGTATTTGTTTCTCTTTTGTTACAAAGTATTACTGGCTCAATGTTAACCCTTAAGCCTTTATCTCTGTGTGTTAGTTATTGTTTCATACGCAAGCACTTACTAATATACAAACCAACATACTCTTGCACCCATCCATACACACACAGAGAGAGTTTTATGGCATTATTAACATTCGTTTTCATTTAAAGCCTGTTAGGCTACTAATGTTTAGATACTTGACTTGCATACACATACACATATAAACATTTGGTTCTCTTGCTCCTTTACTCTTTTAGTTTTTAGTGTAAACTAAACAACATACATTATATCATAGAATATCTCTATATAAACATAAAGATATAGAATGAGAGTGAGAGTTAGTGTGATGTACATAAATAATCATTTATAGTGCAGTTTCACAGTTAAACTCTGTGCCATATGTTTCCATATACATTTGTATGTGTGTATGTGTGTGTATAAGAGAATATGTTTTCATTAAATTTTATCCATGTTGTTGGCTTTGTATGTGTGTATATATGTGCTGTATTTAGTGAAAGTGTGATGTTGTTTGAAATACTCAATTTATTTTGAAAGGATTTATGGTGTCGAAAAACGTTCAATTTTAGTTTATTGAAAAATAAAAATTAATGTGATTTTGTAGGTTTTTTTTTCTAGAGCAAACTATGTAATATGATTTTATGGTTTTTGATTTTTTGTTTTATTTTTTGTTTTATTTTTCTTCTCTTTTCATTACTAATAAACTTTATAAATATATTGGTTTAGTGTATAAAGGCTTTTAGTTGCAGTAACTATTATTGGGAAATTACATTTGAGTTCATAAATTTGGCTTAAATGTTTTAGAAAAGGCCATAATTTATCAAAAAAACAAAACTCCCTGAAAATAAAATAAAACATAATTTTTCATTAGTTAGGTTACATAAATACGGTTTTATGGCATATAAATTCAATAAATATTGTACAACACAAATTAAAAACTGAGAGAAAAAAATGTTGGACTAAAAATTTAATACAGGGTATGGAACTGTATGTATTCCATATCCTAGATATTCAATATTTATTTTTATGCACATATTATCAACCGTGATTAGAGTGCATAAAGGTGTCCTGGATCTAACTTTATCTACAGTAAATTACAATACTGAAGTCACTCAATGTTGTCGGTAGTGTGTTGGCTTATTAGACGTAACACCACGGTCAAATCCTAGGTCAGATATCTCGAATAAAATGAAAATTTGAATATTTCTTCAGCGACTTCCCCTCAGCAGATATCTGGCAAAAATGCTGAGAGTAAACAAAATTGCCATGAAAATTTTCTCAATAGTCTGTGGCACGGTGTCATTTTTAAACAGTTGGGCTTGCCACTCATGTTTAAAATTGACACATACGACATAAGTGGTGTGAGAACCTAAGCCGTAGTGCTGACAGAAGGTTGTAATGAACAATTATGTATGTGTGATCGCAGTGCATAAAGCTGTGCTGGACCTAACTTTATCTTCAGGATCTCACAATACCTTTGAAAAGCTTATTGTTAAACAAGCAGTTTAATTCAAATATGATTTTATATTGTTTATCTGATTATTACCTTTTTTACTTGGCTTGTCAACTACCACTTCGTGAAAACAATGTATTGAAATAGTTCTCCTTTTTTCTTTCATTTAACACTTGCCTTTTTTTATTCTTCCCCATCATGCCTTTGTATTCTAGAAGAGTTTTTCTTTTGTTCACAACCTTAGTTTCCACTTTACTCGGAGAGTTCATTTGAAAACAATAAGGAAAACAATTTTAGTTGAATACATCAGCAGAAGTGGCAAAAGTGCATTTTATAATTTGCCAAATAATATGCGGGAATAAAATGCTTGAAAACCCGTGAAAGAAGTGGAGCAAACTGTTATATTTCCTGTAAATTTCCTGTTTTATAGGTCGTGTTATTATACAATGGCTGTTCTCTTTTTCTTTATTCAAATCAATTGTTTCATTCACTTTTATTTTTATAGACACTTAAAAGTGAACGTTAGAAGAATATGGGTTAAAGAGAATTTTTATCAATTGTTCTCAATATTTTCTAAGTTTTATATTTCTAAGTAGAACTGCATTGTCTTCCCTGAAGATTCAAAAAAAAAAAAAAAAAAGAAACGAAACAATATCTTCTTTAGCATTCCTATTATATCTTGGCCTTGTTTTCTTAAAAGGTCCAAGCATGATATGGTTGTCAGCACTCTTTGGGCAACTTTGTAGAAAAATGTAGAGAGGTTGCACTAAATATGCTGATGTACAACTTTTCTAATTGAGTGCGACTCCTTTTCAAGATGTAGCAATACTTGACCATTTTATAATATTTAAGTCACCGCTAGCTAGTGTGTTGTCTTTTTAGACGTGAGGCAACAGTTCAAACAACAGGTCAAACATCTCCAACAGACTGAAATCAGAAAAATATTTCTGAACCATATAAAATCGCTATAAAAAGTTCCTTAATAAGTTCCTGTTGTTCGGAGTCGACTTCCACGCATGTACACACAACATACGTGATGTGAGAAGCACACTGTGTGTGAATGTGTCTATAAAAGTCTTGGTTCATTTCATTCCCTTTGGCGGATCATGTGGTTTTTTTATGACTTTTTTGATGGGAGAAGATTATTTTTTAGCGAAATACCTTTGAAATACCTTTTTAACACGAAAACTATTGGAGCCGATCCTGCAAAGATATAAGAAAGTACAAGGCAAAGTATATGTACGAGTATATTTAATTGAAACGCTTTATTTGAAGAAGGTAAAGTTGGAGGTATTATGTATGTATATACCCCTTAAGAAGCTCAACTTTACTGCTGAATTACGACCTATTTTTTCTCACATCGATTTCGAACGTCAGATTTTGGAGAAACTTTTCATGGCAATTTTTATTTTACGCTCGAAGTTAGATCAGGTTAGGTTAGAGGACGTGTGCTTGTCAATTAAGACAAGTACAGTACCCGGAGGTCGAATTGACCCATTGTTCAACGTCCTTAAAGATACGCTCAGAGTTTCTTCTACAAGACTGCTGAGAGGAAGTCGACAAACGAAATATGTTTTTCAAATTTGTTCGAGATGTCTGAGCTGTGCATTAAACCACGAGTTCTTGTCTAATTAACCAATACACTACCTACTAGACTACTCGACTTTACATATGTATGTATTTAAACAGCATAGGTGCAGCGTATAACAGCAAATATAGGTCATATGGGTGAGGACATTAAAGCAAAGAAACACGTTCAATGTTATCGCTTTTTTTTATATTGGAAGAATTTGTTTGATAGGGATTTCAAAAGAATTTATCGTGGTTCGCATACCTTATTGGAAAGCGCAAAACTTACTGATGAGATTTGTTAAGGAGCATACCGATACGATATGATATAATCGGCTTGGATGATGCTCCCATCCAGACATACTCTGCCTATCTAAAATGAAAATCTACAATTCATTAACAAATTTTCTTAAAAATTTCAAATGTTTACATATGGACTGAAGGAAGAACTATTTACGTTTAAGGTATAACAATAGTATAACTATATTAAGTTCCCAGTTCCCAATACCTTTGGTCGTATATTTGTTATAGCTATTTAAATACAACTCTTATTATAGAAATGTATTGTTAAAGCAAATAAATATGTATTTAGAAAAAAATATACTTAAAAAAATACTTATTTTTCTTATTCAACCATGCCGAACATGTCTCTGATATGCCAGATTTTCTATGGGAAATGAAATTTATAATGTTCATAAAGTTCATAGGACATAACGACTAAATAACTTTAATTTTAATTTTAGTATATAAATTACGTTGAATATAACTAACACGAACTGATTTATTATTGTATTGTTTTCTATAAAATACAATGCAATCTAAGTATGTAGATTATATACGTAACACTGGCGTCAGTTGCAAAATAGACCTTTAAAACTAATTTCCGTAATTAAATTTTAAAAACATTTTTTTTGCTATGAAATATATTGTATTTACAATTTTATGTTCCTAAAAATATGCCACATTTTTCTTCTTTTTTGCTCAATATTGTAGGCAACAAAAATTTTCCATTAAAAATGAAAAGAGTTGAAATTACTGCAACACTTACTAGTTAAAAAACCATGACAATCCGAAATGTTATCCAAAAATGAATTTCATTCTCTTTTGCTGGCTCATTTTTATTAACTATGTATTCGAAAAGTATGTACATCTGATAAAATATAAACAAAAAAACATTTTTTCTTGAAAGTAAACTAGAAAAAAAAAATTAAATAAATCGTGGAAAATTTATTTTTGTTCTAATTTTCAACGAAATAAAAACAAAAAATATTTAAAGTTAAGAACTAAAGTTACTTTATAGATAACAACAATAGAACTCCTACGAATGTATACTAAACGAAAAAAAAACGAAAAATTTTGTTTTTATTTTCAATTCTCATGGAAAAACTTCATGGGCGTCACATTTTCTTCAGCGAATTCAGCATTTTGTCTTGTTTCTCTACAGCCTAAGCAAACATGCAATTTTTTTTTTGGCATCATTATGCTAAGAAGAGTTGTTATTTTTTCTCCTCCACTTCTTAGTTTTCCTTGCTTTTAAGCATTTTTTCTTTCTATTTTTCTTTATAATAAAACTGCATTTTGTTTATTTAATGTCATTTGTTGGGGAAAATGTATAAATTTTATGAATATTTTTGTATGTTGCCAGCTAAAGTTTATTGTTTCTTTAAAGTTTTTAGGGGGTTCTTTTCTTAGTTTTTCGTTCAGTTCTTGTCTATGCAATGGCAAAAGAGAAACTATTATTGTTTTATTTAAAAGAAATTGTTTTTAGAAACGTTGAAACTAAAAATTCTTGTGTTCAACGGAAATAATAAAAATGTTAATGAAATAAAGTTTCTCTTTTCGCATTATGCACAAGACTTATAAAAGAGAAAATTTTAAGAAAATATTAAGAAAATATTAAGAAAATTTTTGAAATTTAACTTGCGATGGATTCAATTAAATATTTAAGTTCAGGGACAAATTTATGCAAGAGATCATCTCATATATTCATATGTATATTTCATCTGCTGAATTTAGTCAAGGGAATTCTCACATAATCCGTTGCCACAAAGCTCGTGTATTGACTTTTGATAACACTAACCCCGTTTTGTGCATTAAAGCACGGAAATTCGGGTTCTGGCCACAAAAAAAAATAAAAAATTCATTCATCACAGTGCCTAATATTTCTAATTAGACTACCTTTAGCGAAATTTGGTGTTTATTCATTTTTGTGAACACTTAGAGGAATTGGTTCAAAATCTAATTTTAGTTAATTAATTAAGTCATCTGGTTTTCCTTGACTCTTAGGAATAAATCAGGCTGAGTTTGGTTATATTGACTTTGATTAACGCTCTTTGCAACTTATTCGCATATACCTGCGACATAAGAAAATGACAGAAGAAAATACTTAACAAGATCATGTAGCACGATCTCCTTGAAAAGTCTACCTCGACATCAATAGCACTGCCCGTTTAGAATATCCAATATGACATGAAATATATGGCACGTATTATCATTCTGTTAAAATTACATTCCACTGGTGTCCAGATCATTTAATTCAGTCCAAACGAAGTTGATAATCTTCTATGGAACAATGCCACCCAAAAATTCATACCAAACGGCCATTTTTTCCGAATGTATTGGTTGCTCTTGGAGATCATGTGGATTGGTATCATTCAAATTCAACAATTTTGTTCACGTAGCCATTCATTCGAAAAAGGATCTCATCGCTGAAGATGGTTTTAGGATAAACATTAGGGTCAGTTGCTGTAGAGTCTGGAAAAGTAAATTTGATCCGAGAATGAGTGACGTGACCTACAGTTTAAAGTCGACTCCGAACAATTGATTTTTGAGAAACTTTTGATGGCAATTTTATTTACTCTCAAAGCTTATAACAAAAATCTGCTGAGAGAAAGTCGCCTGAGAAATATTTTTGCAATTTGTTTTGTTGGAGATAACTGGGCTAGGGTTTGAACCACCGCTTCAGGTCTAAAAAGTCAACACTTTACCTACTAGACTACGGCGATTTACTACGATGGGCTTTAAAACGACGAAATTCATTCGAGTGTAATTTTAAAATCAATATTGGGAAGAACAAGATTTCCGATTTTGACTGATCTTTTTAAACACTGTAATTTATACTTTAATTTAGTTCAGTTGAGATTAGAAAAAGTATGGTAATTTCGTATTTAAAATCTAAGAAAAATTATTTTATAAGAAAATTGATTGCATACCTGAAGGGGTTTTTACAAATCTTTAATTAACGTAATATATTGCATACAGTAAGGGGTTTATAAAACATATACTATGTTGAAATAACTTCGATTTAGTAGTATTTTGTGCATAATTTATTGACTAGATAATTTCAATTAGATTAAAATGTAATTATCCCGAAGTAAGTAGTTCATCACTATTACGGCATCCTTTTTATCATGAATAAAGTTAATGTTTTTCTCCCCCTTAATTACGACAAACCGTTAGGGAAGTTAGATATTTGGAAAATTTCCAATGCGCTGAAAATCGGGTGGATATGAAATTCCTAACTTTTAAATTTTTTGCTGCATATTTCTAGGGTCATATAAATCTATGAAGTAAAATATATCGTTTCTTAAAATCATTGGTCATACGTAACATTAATAAAATTAAATTTTAATATTAAAACGCATGAAGTATTCAAAAGTTGTACAAAATTCTTGCTTTTAAAATTTATTTTGGGTGGCCAGAGATGGTAATTGGAAAAAATATAATAAATTTTTTAAAATGGCCATCCCGAAAATATAAAATTTTTCGTATGCATATTTATGTAAATAATATTTTAATACCTTCATAATTGTGTCTTTGAATCAATATTTTCTTTCTGTCTGACTCTCTCACACTCTCTTGTGTCCTGCCCCTGTGTCCCATTTAGCAATAATGTGTCTCTTTTACAGTTTATTAAACTTAAACTATATTATCTCATCATGTTAATCTTTTATAATTAATGTGTCGGAAATTAATTACTATTACATGTTGTAGTAAACCTTGCTAACTAGATTACAAGTAGACAGCAATACCAAAAGACTAATATGTACTATAGAGCAACACAAACAACAACAACTACAACAACAATAACAACAAATAATTTATTTAAGTTACAAAAGACAATAATATTGTATGATAAAATTTTCCAATTAAATTTAATACTTCTGGGGGAATTATTAATTTGGGGAGTACTTAAAACAGAAAAAAAGCAAACAAACAAGCAAATAGATAAACAACCACACGACCGATAGCTAAATTGTAAACTTTAAATCTATAATTTATTACAGCACCTAAAAGTATGCTAGGCAAACATGAAATACCTTTACAATTTCAAAGTATTTACTTGTATATCCTTTGCTAACAACCGCAAAACTAAATAATTTTATAAGTCTGTGTGTATGTGTGTGTTTGTTTTTATTTCTCTTTCTCAAAAATATTTCACTTTCAACGTCTGCATTGTGCAAATAGTTACTAGAAAGAGAGCGAGAGAGAAAAGAAAATTCAGCAACATTTTATAGCCAAAAATGATATACAGGCTGCAGGCTTTTTTATACACAATTTGTTTTAAATTCTTCTGGACAATATATTTTATTATGGTTTACAGAACAAAAATATCTTAGCCAACATTTTTTTTTTTGTATTTTTAATATTTATCATGATTTTATAGTCTTCTTGGAATTTTCTTTTGGAATGTTTAGTTATATCCAGTTTCTTGGTTTTCGATATGGCCAAACCTTTTAAATGTATTTGTGGTTACAATTGTTGTTTTTACAAGAAGTTGCATGCCTTTATACATTTTACTTTTGCAAAATTAAGAAGAGAATTTTGAGGAAATTAGAGAGTGGTAAGAATACTTCTGATATTTCAATTAAATAAGAAATAATGCCACATTTGGAGAAGGGTTATAGAAAAAAGGTTAAGTAATAAGAGACAGAAAATAATTGCAAATTGTTTTTCAATTGTTCTTGGTTTCACTTTATAATTCCCAAGCTTGTGATTTTTTCAATTCTATTGCCAACACAGCAGGTATCCTCATGTACCTAGACCAAGACTACGTGTGATTATGTTTTCCTTCTTTAGAAAAATTCTTCCATGAATGCAAATTTTACCATTCCTAGTTTTTATATCTTTCATTGCTGTCAAAACTATTTCAATCGATAGCTTCTCGACAATCGCAAAGGCTACAGTTTCATTCAGCACTTTTCCACCCATGGTGTATGTGTTATATTACAAAAAAAAATTAATCCACTGTAGACATGCTACTTTAATACACAATGGCCCGGCTAGTACCATAAACATTTTCTTTTTGGGTATTAGAATCGCTGGCACTAGTCAGCACAATAAAACCCCGATTAGAATCTCTGACACTATAGTACACTATAGTACAATGAAGCCCCGATTGTCCTTTTCTCCCAGTTGCTAAGTATATGCTTTGTAACGTTTTTACGTCTAGAGATTGGCGTGGGTCCAACTGAATGCAAATTTGTTTCGTCAGATTGTGCTGCATTTCGCAACTCTCATGTCTAGGAAAACATCCAAAATCTTACATATTGAGCAAGTGTAGGTAATCTTATAACATTTACGAGGTTATCATAGTCGATTTAAATAATTTTAGAGCAGCTAGAGTATCTGAATTAATATGATGTAGTTATCTCATTCTTCAAAGGAGACTATATCTCAGACATAGTTCAAAATGGCCTGAATTTTCGCCAAGAAAATTGTAGAGTAGATATCCATTCGTATCCAAGCAATCGAATTATATTGCAAACTTATGATTTCCTTACTATAATATAAAATAAATTAATGGGTTTTTAACTCTATTAAATTTAGAAAAAAAAAATAAAACCAATTAATTATAAATCAAATTATAAATAATTCCAACCATTAACTCTGATTTTGATCCTTTTGTTCCTTGTTTTATACAACAGTATTTTACTTACAACATTTTTTTTACAATTACTTAGTAGTTGTTTTTTTTTGTTGTAAATTAATATAGTTGGTACTTAAAATAAAAGCCGAATGTATTTCATTACAGTTATTTTATTTAATTGTGAAATATATTGTAATGAAAAGCAAAAAAAAAACCCAAGAAAAATTAAATAAAAATGAAAAGGAAATGCCCGCAAATGTCATGTGTGTTACAATTGCACCACATTTTTATTAAAAGCAAACCAAACCAATAAAACGAAAACTACCACCCACAACATTTGCTCTTATGCATGTATTGTATGAATATAAAATATTAAAAAGTATTTTTAAAACAATTTCTATATACAAAATGCATCCATAAATGTCAACAATTATTTGCACTTTTTTTCTACTTTTCATAAATATACTATACTTACAGTGGATGGCATAAGTCTACGTACCCCAATGTATTTATTTAAAGAATTTTATTAATTTAAAGGAAAATTTGGTACAAAAAATTAAAGTTTTTGTATTTATTTTCTTCATTCATTTCTATTTTATAATAGAAACCAAAAAATTAGGCATTAATCTGATGATATATCTAATCATGGTATGGTTTCGCAACAGTGTATCTGATATTCAAAGGACCAATATATTAATATGATATGATTAATATCAAATATTGAGTAGGATATGTTCTAACGTTTAGCACTTCATTTAACCTACTTGGCGTTGAACATATCAATTTTTTTCTTTTTTTCCGTTGATATTTGCTGCCATTCACTCATAACAATATTTTTTATTCGAGTTTTGTTTGACATTTAGCAACTACACAATGGTTGTTACAAACGTCTGGGGCTATGTAAACTTTAATATCGATTTCTAAAGTAGCTCCTTTAGACCTTTCTTAAAACGCTTCCTATATTTAAATTAAAATAGAACATCATGTGTGTGAGATACCATCGAAGATTTTCACCTGTTTTAAGAACCTACTGATGCCATTTTGTATGGAATACAATCGTTGAACTATTTGCCATATCCAATTCTCTGACGCTGGCGTATACTATAAATCGGACTGAGTTTGATCGATGATATAAGTTATGTTGGTTATGATAATAGCTGTGAGGCTTACGAAAATCTAACAAGAAAAAGTCTAAAGTGGCCAAATCTTACGTTCTCGGCAGCCAGTTCAGATTACCTCCTGAGATGCATCACCAGCATGAGATGCATGCTCACAAATTGCTCGTGCAAAATATTCAATGTTGCATGAGCTGTATGATACACAGCACCGCCCTGTTGGTGTCCAGATTATCTAAATCAGGCCAAGAGAACTTAACCTATAAAACTCGCCGTTGTCAGTAATGCCCTGATTATCGCCGTTCTCACGGGACGGTCTTGAATCTCATGTGGATTGTTATTGTTTCAAATTCAACGATTATGTTTGGTTACGTAGCCTTTAGTCCAGAAATAGCGCTCATCGTTAAAGATGATTTTTTTAGTGAAAATTAGGGCTTGAAGCCAACTATTCTAAGATACAGTCAGCGAACATAAGTTGATGTCCATGATGTTTTGGCATAACACACTGAATTGCAACTAATTTGACAGATGTAGCATCCTTAAGATAGCCGTTATTAGCTGTCAAAGTGTGAAAGTCCCTGTTATTGTATTGTATAGCTGGCAATTATTTCTCTTCTGCAGCAACCAAACGAATGTTGGACGTTTTGTTGAACATAGTTGTTCCCAGATACGATTCTTTTGACCTACTCTCGCAGCAGTTATGTAGGTGTTAATATTATATGGGTTCCTGATCAGGGGAACATTTCGGGTAATAGTGTCGCATGTAGAAATATTCCGGTTAATTTTCTGCCAGGAGTAAACCTGTTTGTACTTCGACTAGATGAGAAAACGTACCGGAAGTTGGAGAAAACGTTGGAAACACTAAGACATGTTGCACACTTGGCAGTGTAGCATATAACAAAGTATATGACAAGAAAAAAACGTACTAAAATTATTATAAAGACGACAAAGGAATTTTTTTCTCTTTGTTTTTATCACAAAGTGCATTTTATTACAAAAAAAAGAAAAAATAATAATCTCGGGTGAAAATATTTTGCTGTTGGCTTTTGCGTTTTTAAACACGCAATTCTTTTGAATGCATTTGTATGTCAAATTTTTATAAAGTTTTTATTATTGTTCAGTACTGTTTTGCTTTGTTTTATAAAATTTTTTACTACAAAAAAATAATAGTTCTCTCTCTGTATCTCTCTCTCTCTGTCACATATACATGTAAATGTAAGGGTATTTAAATCCTTGCACATATACTAACATAATTATTTAAAAGCAGATTTGTATGTGTGTTCATATTTGTGTTAAAGTGTGGGTATTACAATTACGTGCGGGTATAAATGTGTTACCAATTTTTCATAAACTACTAACATTAAAGCAAAAAACAAAGAAAACACATTCAAAATTGTTCTCTCTTTCTGTGTATATGTATGTGTGTTTTTATAAATGAATTCGATTTCTTTTTTTTTATGTCACACTCAGAAAAAATAAAGGATTTGATAAATATCACGTACCATTTGGAGTTTTATTTGCTGCTGATCTAAAATAATTGGCCAACATAAAATATTGTTAAGTTTAATAAAAAAGAAAAATTGTATTTTTTTTATCTTCATATTATTTATAAATAAAAGGATTTAAATTAGTTTTATAGTATTTTTTTAGCTTTTAATGCATTTAAAATAACTGAGTGTTATTGTTAAAAAAAAAATAATTGAAATATTGGCTTAACTTAAAAGGGAATTAAAATGTTTTCTCTTTGCAATTTTGTTTTTGTTATAAGTTGGACACTTTTTGTTTAAATTAATACAGTAACGAGATATGGATTGAATTTTAAAATTTAAATAAAACAAAATATTTTAAACTGGGGTTGAATGAAAAACTTACTCACCTATTTAATGGATCATTACAACCCTATAGTCAGGACTACGACCTAGCTTCTCACACCACACATGTTGTGTGTGTTAATTTTATACATGAGTGGCGGGACCTACAGTTTAAAGTTGAGTCCGTACGACAGATTTCTAAGAACATTTTTCATTGCAATTTCATTCACTCTCAAGGTATTTGCCAAAAGACTGCTGAGAGGAAGTTGCCCACAGAAATATTTTTTCATATCTCGTTTTTTCGATATGTCTGTCTGCTTTAGGCGTTTGACCACAGAATCTCTTGTAATAAGCCAACACGTTACCTACTAGACAATGATGAATAAAAATTTAGTTTTAATACTAATCTTTCTAAACTACCTGTTCATTCTGTTAATCACCCAGTAGGATACGAACTTGACTGTTTTTTATTCAGAAATTTATGGTTAAAAATCGTCGTAAAGGTTAAAGATTGAATTGATGATTACTTATTCCTCATACAACGTATTTGTAGTCTCAGACAAAGCAATTCATAAAAACGAACCGTTGACGGAGTATTGGGTTATACACTCAGTGCTTACAAAATTCAAACACTGCCAAGGCTGATGGCTGATAAAAAATTTTTATTTGCAATTTTATTTACATACATATACTGCGGTCTTGCCATAATCGATCTATTTTCTAGGGTTATAAAGACATATGATGAAATTTTCGTGGTGGTCATTGCAATATACTGTGCACCATTGCATTGTACGCATTGCCAAAACTATCGCTTCTATTAGAGAAAGTGTGGTCGATAATACAAATTTTTAAAGTCCACAATTCCAGCAATTGGGCTTAATTTACTGTTTATTATACCGTATTGTGCGTCTCCATGAATAAAACAGTTAAATCAGACAGCAAGTCTGTGCCTGATCACTCACAATGCCATTAATATGTTGAACGATTGCTAGGCTCTTACTCGGTTTATAAGCAGAATTGTTTCATATGGGGCTCACAGTATCAACGACTGATTGTAGAGAAGTTATTACATTTGACCACAGTGACTGTTTAGTGCTCATTAACTATAGGTGACCTATCGAGCAAAATGAAATATAAATTTTTTTTCTTGGCGATTTCTTTTTTACTCTGAGAGTAAAAATTATAATGAAAAGTTTCATAAATCTGTTGTTTTGAACCGAAATTAAACAGTAAATATCGCCACTCAAGGATAAAATTAATAAACACAATATGAATGGTGAGAAAAGTTAGGTTTTAATCCAAACTAAAGGGTTGTAATGACCAATTAAGTAAGCAATTTCTTATTTGATGACCTCAGTTGGTCCCCAAGACCATACCATTTGATTAGAATTTTCTGTAGAGCTTTATAAAGGACCATATCTATGAAGATAATTCCCCAACGTTGAAGTATATGAAAACCACATTTCGTTCAATTATTATGGATATACGAAGTCCGCGTAGTATAGTAAGGCTACCGTTCAAACCCCAGACATCAAAACGAAAATATGAAAAAATATTTCTTCGGCGACTTCGACTCAGAGGATTTCTGGCAAAAAAAACACTGAGAGCAAAAAAATTGCCATGTAAAGTTTCTCAAAAAAACTATCGTTTGGAGTCGACGTTAAACTGTAGGTCCCGCCACTCATGTATAAAATTAACACACACACAACATAACTGGTGCGAGAGGATAGGTCGTAATCCTGACTGAAGGGTTGTAATTACCAATTATGTATGTATTATCGAGATACCGGCCGAAATGTAGATAAAGGTTTGCGAATGTACTTCAAAAGAACCGTCTACTGTATTTTATGTTTGAACTGAATATGGTTAACCTTAGTCGTTGGAATTAAGAAAAAAAATCTTGCGGATCTTTTGTATTGGCCTGATCAGCAATGTTTGCTTTAATGCTTTGGAGGTAGCAAAATTGTATGAAAATTGATATTGAATTCTATTTTTAGTATTCATACAGTTGATTGTTGCCAAAATTTCTTTCAATAACAGCAGCCATGAAGTTTTTGTGGTACATATGTACATATATTGCTTATGTTCAACACAATGTCCATGTCATATGGCCACTTGTTATTTCGTTGCTTTAGGGAAATACGTTTTTTAAAGGGCTAATAGCACTGTATTAAATAGAAGCTCCAATGTCCCTTTTTGATCAATTATTATTACGCGTTTTATTTATATATATCTGTATACATAGACACATAACAATTTGTTCTTTTTGTTGTATTTTTCATAAACGAAAAAAAAAAATCCTACAAAATATTCGTTTAACAATAAATTTCTGAAAAACTTTTTAAATTATACGAGTCATAAATTTTATCATTTATTTTCTAGAGCAACAAAGAAAGCAAAAGAAAGAAAATCTCTTCATATTTATAAACCAACACTTAAACGTTTTAACTATTACAAAGAGAGCCAAGTGTTTTCGTTATTCATACATATTTCTTTTACTTTAGTTTTTAAACGATTTTCATTTTTATTTACTTCTTTTCTTTCATTTTTGTCGTTTTTGTTTTTTTTTTGGGTGACTGTATTATTTTTGCTTAAACACAGTTATAATGGCTTTTAAATTAAGTTGTTGACATTATTCCAGCCACTCAACCAACCAACCAACCGACCACCCACCCATCCATTCAACTCTCTATCCATCTGTCTTAGTTCTAATGCAATACTATGATGATCGTATGATGGCATGCTTTTGTTTTAAACAAAAGATCTCTGAAGAACAAGTGCTAAGGGGTAGGTAGTTGGGGTGATGGAGGAAAAAAATGCAAAAATTTTTAAATAAAATGCATCATTTTATATTCAAAGTGTGGTGTTTCTTTTGTGGTGCAAAAATGTACAAAAAAAAAGAGAAGAGAATAAAAACTATATGTACAAGCTAAACTATATACGAGTACAATGCAATTTAAATGCATAAAAAGCAAGAAAAAAATACTTTTTTTTGTTTTGTGGAAAAAAGAACAAAAAAATACAAAATATTGAAGCAAATTTTTGTGGCATGAAAAATACATGCAAAGATACTTTTTAAAATGTCATCAGCAATATTGAAACCAAAATATAGTTGGGATGCTCCCTGTTTTTTATTTCTTTGAACCAAATTTCGAGAAACAAAACATTGATATACAGTTTTAGGTCTTTTAGAAATTGAAACGTTTTCCCGAAAGTATTCCACTTTTTCCACTAAATTCCACTTTTTCTTTCTTGTTTTTGTATTGTCCTGTACATTCCCTATTGTTCTCTTCTGAAGAAACTCAGTCATAGTATTCCTGTCACGCATCTTTAGAGAAATGCAATTATTATACACTCTGGGTAAGAAGCTAATATTGTATTTGCATTCTTTATGTGTTATTTCGTTTAATAACTATTTTTTTCTTCCTATTTTCCCTCGTACCAGAAAAGAAAAACAATCTCATCTCCTCAAGTACAATTTATTTGAAATTCAAAAATTTTTATGCACAGTTTTGTATAGTTTTTTCAAAGACTTTGTTATTTTGTCACAAAACAGTAAAAGTTTTTGTGTAATAATGTACGTATAGCAGCTGGGGGTGTGTAGATCGCTGATGACAGTGGGTGAAGGAGAATGGGAAATAAAAAATTACAACAGGATTTTGTTTTGTGTACATTTGTAGGACAATAACATGGTTATCGACATCATTATCGACTTTGAATTTTTTTGTTTTGATTCAAAATTTTAGTCATTAGCAAGGATGAAGCGGTAAGGGAAATGGTGGCCTTAGATCTTTTCCCATCAATCATCAATCAATAGCCGCACGCACGTCATAAAATACTGCACTGTTTGAATCAATGCCTAAGGGATCTTAAGAGAACCAATCTTAGTTTGTCTTTCTTACTTAACCCTAATCAAGTCAACATGTGCCTCTCAGACACATTTTTCACTTTATCATGTAGTAACTTCCTTAAATAAAGGTTCTAGTTCTTAGTGCTTCTTGAATTCCTAGTTTCAATTGTTTTCTCTAGAATTTACAAATTTCAAGCAATAAATTAATTTATTTTAATTTTTATTTTGTTTCAATCAAAAATGTTCTTAATCATGTCAAAATGTGTCTATGAGGCACATATGGCAACGCTAACTAGTAGCCAGTAGACCATATCGAAATACAATCTTTTATCGGTCTATTATTTAATGCTGGACTAAACAAACAAGGTATAATGAGTTACGAAGAGTTCTGGCACCCATTATTTGGTTGCAATACCTTCCGAGCCTGCATGCCAAAACACAGGTTCGTAACAATACTGCGCCATATTCGATTTGATGACCAATCTACACGGTCCCAACGCAAAGCAAAGGACAAGTTTGCTCCTATTCGCGATATTGGGGAACACATCAATTGGAACTTGGTAAAGACATATAAACCTGGTGCATATTTAACAATTGACGAGCAATTGGTGCCATTTAGAGGACGAGTGTCGTTTCGACAGTACATACCATCAAAGCCGGACAAATATGGTTTCAAAATTTTTTGGATTTGTGATGCAGAAACTCGGTATCCTCTTCATGGAATTCCTTATCTAGGACAAAGTCCTAAAAAAAGTAAAAATGTCGGTGAGCGAATTGTTGAAGAACTGTGCAAACCATTTGCAAAAACAAATCGAAACATCACATTCGACAATTTTCTTCCTTCGTTTGAATTTGTAGAACGAATGTTTGCGAAAGGTCTAACATGCGTTGGCACATTGCGAAAAAAATAAAAGAGGCATTCCGCCTGATTTTCTAGCAGCCAAAACAAAACCAACGGAAAGATCCTTACATGGTTTCAGAAAAAATATGACACTTGTAAGTTATGGTCCAAAGAAAAATAAAGTAGTTTTGTTACTCTCATCACTACATTACGATTCAAAGACAAATTGTGACAACAAAAACAAGCCAGAAATTATTATTGATTATAATAAGACAAAAGGCGGTGTAGATACGCTTGATCAAATGGCACATAGCTTTTCCGTCAAACGTAAAACAAATCGTTGGCCACTCGTGCACTTCTACAATCTTATCGATATTTCAGGCCCTGCAGCCTTTGTTATTTGGACAAATAAGTTTCCAAATTGGAACGGAAGTCAAAAGCAACTACGACGAAAGATGTTTCTGAAAGATTTAATTCATGAACTTGTTGTTCCAAATCTAAAACGCCGTAGTATTCTAAAATTAAATAAAAACAATTTGTCCAATGTTCGTTCCATACTACACGAGAATGAATTCTAAAACCAGCCAAGGCAGACTAATGTGCGACGAAGATGTTATATGTGCCCACCGAAGACATGCAGAATGTGTAAGCAGTCTTGCAGTATTTGCCACAAAAATACTTGCAACGAGCATTGTTCAAAAGTTCTAGTTTGCCTAAAATGCGAAAATAAATAAATAATATTTGTTTTATGTAACTGAGAAGAAAAATTTGATAAAATGTGTAAATTCTTCATATGTGCCTCTGAGACACATTTTGACTGGATTTGTAAAAAAATTTCCTGACTTGATTAGGGTTAATTGATCTTTACAACCCTTTAGTCAGTATTACGACCTAGGTTCTCACACCATTTATGTTGTGTGTGCTAATTTTATCTGCGCATATGGGAACCTACTTAAGTCAACTCCGAACGACAGTTTGCTGAGAAACTTTTCATGACAATTTTATTTACTCTCGGAGTTTTTGCCCAGAACCTGTTGAAAGAGAGTCGTCGAAGAACATTTTTTTCATATTTCGTTTTGCTGATGTCTGATGGTGGGGTGTGCATCTAATAAGCCAACACACTACCTAAAAGACTACAGCAACTTCTATGAGTATTTTCAATGGCAAATCATGTGCTTTAAAATAATTTGTGGTCCTGAGGAGAATTGTTCTGTTATTTTTGCTTTATAAACAGACACAGAATGTGTGGAAAGGTTTAGAACATAGAACGACTAAGCGGGTTAATAACAGGCACCAAAACGAAAGCATTGTAAAACTTGCGCCAACTGGAGTAACGTTTCTATAGTGGAGTCCAGTACATTTGTAATGAAGTTTAAATTTGATTTCAGTAAGCGTTTTCGGCTTTTCAAATTTCTGAACAGAATGGACTTTGAAGCAATTAAAAAAAATCATTTTCATCTGTATGAATGGGAACGTGAACCAAAAAAATTGTCGCATTTGGTACCAAATTAATCCACATGAGAAGTCTATGCTTGGTGGCGATTTTAATATGTCGACAGCATCGGTCCATACTTCTTTGACAACAATGTTAGATAGGTCATCACTGTAAGCGATGAACACAGTATAGGTGGATAATTACATACATAATTGGTCATTACAACCCTTTAATCAATTGCATGCGAATAACCCACAAACTACATTGGGCCTTTACATAACCCATGCCATCGATCAAATTTAGCCAAATTAATCCAGAGTCATGTCGTTCGGAGTCGACTTTAAACTGTAGGTCCCACCACTCATGTATAAAATTAATGCACACAACATGAGTGGTGTTGAGAAGCTAGGCCGTAATCCTGACTGAAGGGTTGTAATGGCCAATTATGTATGTGTAATCCAGAGTCATGGGAAAATTGGATATTTCGAAAGCGCTCCACATAGCGAATCAGTGGCGGACATTTAAATAATATTATATTCCACACCCAAAGTCGCCGATAGATCTTTCAAACGAATAAAAAATTCCGGTTATATCTTACACGCAATTTCTTGCCTTAAGTTAAAAAGAAATCCAAATTCACTGGCGCAAGCCAAAGGACGTCCTCAAAATTTCTGTAATCATTTTGAAGTTTTAGAGTTCCAAGCCTGAAAAATTCTTAATGTTTGATTATCAACAAACTCCTTCCGCCATGTCGTCATAAAGCCTGACTTTAATAATGAAGAAAAAACCCCATTTTAGATACATATTTTCAAAAACTTACTCTTTTTAAAGAATGTATTGTGCTTAACAGAAAATAACTGTAATATTCTAAACAATATTAAAAATATTTATTTTCTGCTTGTCTTGCTAGCAATTTCTTTTGAAATAAAATTCCAGCGCACAAGAACTGAAAGAGATGATAAGCCTTTACAGTATTATGGTAGAAATTTATTTACAACAAGAACAACGACAAGAACAAGTAAATATTAGCATTACCCAGCTACATATTGTATAAATATAAATAAGCTTTCTATATGCATTTTAAAGAAATAGAAAAGTACATAAACTATACAGGGTGTTAAATTCAAAATGAAATATTTTTTTGAAAGACTTTAATAACTAGAAAACGAAAGGAAAAGGAAAAGAAAAAAATGAATAAATTTCTAAAGAAAAATAATCAAAAATTATATGAAAAAAGAAATATTTTTCATCGCTACAGAAATAAAATCCCCCTGCAAGAAACTTTTTTTTTCTCATATACTTACAAGGGAATCATATATATCATCAGCTGTTATCGGTCGTCAGTAGCTACAAATAACTACCGAAAGAAATACTTTTTTTTCGTTCGTATCTATCTTTAAGGAAAAATAAAAAACGTACGAAGATTGCATAGAGATAAAGAAACGCAAAAGACCAAGAATGCATACAGCAAATATGCATTGTAAAGTAAAAATAAAACGAAAAGAAATGAAATGAAATGAAAATACGAGCATAAAAAGTATGTGAAATATTTATTTAGGAGCTAACAAGTAAAGCGAAAAATAAAAAGGAACGCACACATAAACATATAAAAATATTCTCTCTTATCAAAGTACATACATATGTGTGTTTATGAGTTACTTGTATTATAAAATGTTTGCGAGTATTGCGAAACTCTACTAAAACACGGTGCAAATAAATACTTGCATATATCAGGGGAGACAAATATTCTATGTTCACGTGTGTTCCTGTATGTGTTGTGTGTATGTGTATATGGATATTCAGAAAAAAAAAGCAAAAACAATGTAAAAAAATGCAAGAAAGACGAAACGTATATTTGTTAATAAAAAAAAACCATAAGCAATGTACAGTTACTGTGCTAGTTGTATGTATTAGTTTGTGTATTACAATATAAATGCGTAACGAAATACTACATACATACACCAGAGAGACAGCTTGGTTTTGTTTATGAAAACTCATACAGATGGCAAGTTTATGCATGCACATATGTTATATATATAGGGGTTTCCCCAGCCGTTTTTTATATTTTTGTTTTTAATTTAAAATTATAAATTATTATGGAGAAGTAAAATAATGTAAACCATGTAAGAGAATTTTTAGTTTCATATTGGACTAGCAAGTAGTGGTTTGAATTAAACATCGTTTCAGCTTCAACTGATCCATGTAGAACTTCCATAACCCCCCCATGAATAAATGTAAATATTCTAAAAAGATCAGACGGCTTCTTGTGAAAGAGTAGACCATAATGAGCAAAGTTTTTCATCACAACATCCAATACACAATCCTTTCGATTTCGACAAACTCCATTATTTTTGAGCAACGACAAATTGTAACCCTTTCGTTCTAGGATTTACTAAAGGAAACTTGTTTATCTAAAAACAAATTGATTAATGAAACTGAATCAAAAAATAATATTTTTTATGAAGATAAGGGAGATGTTTCATGATTTAGTGAAAGGACATGCAATAAAAAAATATTTTTAGTTAAGGAACTGCCATGTCCACGTAATAATCTAAATATCTTCCATTAAACACTTTCTAATTTCAAATTTTAATAACAGAAGATTAGTGCGGGATATCATCGAAATTATGTTTGGAATATATAATCGAACTGGGCTTTCGAAAGTGTGCATTTTTCCACGAGTGTGGCTGAACTCAATCGATATCATAGGTTTGACTATTAGGACCGCTCCTGCGAAAACATAAAGAAGAAAACCACACAACAGAAATTCTTTCGGAATCAAATCTCACCATCTCAATAGCTAGTGCACATCATTTCCACGTGAGATGACCAAGACCTCAAGTCACCAACGTGTGACACGTATCATCGTCCTGTTAAAACCACAAATTGTTGCGGTCAAGATCATAGAATTGATGCACAAATGAGTTGATAATCATCGACCTATAGTGCTCGCTGTAAGGAACGATGAGCTGATCATCGTCAATATCACAAAAAAAGGTCGAAATCCACACCTAATTGAGACTCTTTCGGGATGCATTGGATACTCTTGAGTCTCATGTGGATTTCGACAATTTTGATCTTTCACGTTCCCATGCCTTAAAAATGGGCCTCATCCCTTAATATGATTTTTCGATGAAAATTACTTTCAGTTACCAATTGCTCCCGAACCCATTCACCGAAGAGATTTCGTTGCCTATTATCACCCGTGATATTTTGATAATACAGACAGAATAAATAACAACTAATTTGACTGACGTAGCTTTATCTAGTTGGCCGTCATCAACTGTCTAATTAGGGCAGTCCCTCTTGAAAGACCAAATATAAGATAAAGCGATTACTTGAGTATTTAGGGAAGAAATAGTTTGAAAATGAGATTTTCAAATGTCTTAAGAAAACTTCCCAAACATTTTCAGTCTTAAATCATCAAAATTTTTAATTTTTTTCGTTTCGTGAAGCAAATGTACCTTCCCCAATTGGTGATGATACCACTTTTCTTTATTAAAATTCTAAGAACGACGTGACGTGATATTTGAGGAAAATAAAAGTGCAAAGTGAAGCGATAATAATAGTGGAATTGAATTACTTACAACAGTCTCCTAGATCTGGCCTCTGTGTAAGCCCATTCCATCAACTATGTTGGGTAGCCTATAAATTTTTATTGGAAAGTCTACAAGGGTCTAGAATTTCCCTTAAATTAGATTTTGTACATACAATACTTCTAACTGTTAACAGCTAAAATATCATTTCTTGTAGGCAGTACAATTTGAAGCCAAATCATCATCTTATGAAGTAGTATTCTGTGCTCAGGATTCAAAGCAAAAAAGAAAAAATCCCAATAACTTGAAAATGCCTTTCAGAAAGCCTATTTCCCATACCTTGCCGTCGATTGCCTTCAAATATGAACATATAGCAGGTTACTCGCATAAGCTATTATAACTTTATAGGACTATGCATATGGCTACAATGTGGGTCAATTTTTAAAACGAATTTCTTTCTTTTTCTTCTCATATTTTCTGCTCTACCACTCAACTCGTATGAATAAAAGGTTATCTGCTGAAACAAACTTACAACGAAAAAAACAAAGAAAAAATAAAAATAAGAAACAGCAGGAAAAACCTACAGCCTGGCAAGATGTAAAAGCATAGAATTCAAAAAAAAAAAAAAAAGTGATGAGGAAAAAGCAACGTTTCTTGTTTTACATTACTTTTTTTCTGCTTTTTCTACTCATGGCAACATGTTACAACATGAAATAAATGTTGCAACCATTACTTGCTTACATATGGCTTACAATCATCATACCTGCATATACAAACATACATACATCTCATGAAATAAAAGTAGTTGTTTTACATACACACATGTAAAATTACATATCTTTGTATACTGCGAGTGCATTTTTTTCTGTTTTGTTTTATTTCTTTACATATCGTCGCATATAATATGCATATGCAGCGCATATGAATAGTAGTTACATATACCAGTGGTAAGTGTTTACATTTTTACAAAAATGTAATGAATATCTAACAGTAACCGTGTACAAAACAATAAAACGCAATACGAACAAAAAATACGAAAAAAAGACAAAAATTTTTATAAAAAATACATTGCATACTTTTCAGCGCTATAGTAAAATATTCTTTAGTTTCTTGAATTATTTCTTATTGCAATAACATATCATTTTTTGCGTAACATTTTTGTTGTTGTAGTTTTATAATAGTTTTCATTTAGTTTTTATATTTTACCGTGAGCATTTAACAAAGATTAAAGGAGAAATACCATATTAATACTAGGGTAACTTAAAAAAACTACAAATTGTTAAAGGTTATGTGAGTTTTTATTCTTTATGTCACGGCATGAAAGTATACTAAGTATGCTACAATAGTTTAGTTTGTTTACAATTCTCGACATCAACCTTGTAAAATGTCCTTATTTTTTAACAAATGATTTGCATACTTTTAGGTACTCCTAAAAAGTGTTGTCAAAATTGTTTTAGTAGATTACTCCTAAAAGCATACTAATATTTGGAATTTAAATTACTGAAAAGAGATTTAGATAGAAAAAATTATTGAAATACTTCATATAAAAATATTTGGCACCCACAAACTATTTAGATCATCTTTTATTATTAAATGTTTTGTTAGGAACCGAGGCATATTTCAAGGTTCTAAGCACAGAGATTATTTCCAAGCACACTTAGATTTCTACGATAGTATAGAGGCCTACATAAATGCTTGCAGAAAAATAATTTGTGAGCAAAAAAAATTCACTAAAATTTCTCAATACTAGGATATCGGCTAACAGCATTTTCCTTTTTTTTTTCTTAAGGCTCTTGAGCTTGGGATCTCTCTCTGATATTAGGATATACGAAATCAATGTTCGGGTCAATCTTATACGTATTCATGTGTGCTAGTCCATACGTAGGAGAAAAAGGCTCTAATGATCTATCTATTGTTCTTCACTTGATGCTAAGCCCTTTACGTTTCTTAGTAATATTGTATGTGCGGTTGTGAGTTTCTTAAGGGGACGGTACATAACGCCAGTTCAGTGGCTTTCTTACTGATTCTCTTAACCCAAATTTGCTTGTCGTCTCGACCACTTCGGTTCACAGCCTTGACCAATATTTTGTATTGTGCTTGTAGCTGTATTTTAGCATCATGCGTTTTTGTTGCTTTTAAATAGGTTTTTGTGGTTTATCGTAGCAGAATCTGAATAGCTTTCTCCAGTAAAATTGGTGACATTGACATGATATCCTGTAGGTCTTTTCAAGAATCCCAAGTCAGCAGCAAGATCCTGACGCTGCTGTCACGAATATCTGAACAATGGGACTGCGAACATCCAGAAGTGGTGCTCGCCATAGGCAATTAAGCGTCATATGGTCTATTCAGTTTAACATTCGCTTTAAATATTTGTCAAATTAAAGAATTTTTCCTTGCTTTCAATATCAGAACCATCTCACACTGTATACAACTGATATTAAGTGAGGGAGCACTGAAGCAGACGGATATAAACCTTGGAATGCTATCATATTTGCGTGAGATCATTAGTTTTCGTATCTTTCTCTACTCCTGATCAAAGTGTCCCTAAGATGCCCAAAAACTTCAGACCATAAGCGTTAAGTTTCTTGTAGCATCTTGTGCATCCTCCTATATGATACCAAAAGTAATAATCAAAAGGTATGAATTTTAAATCATCTAGGCTTCCTAACTATTGTTCAAAAATTATTGTATATATGGAGGGGCAAATATTTCAAATGAGAAAAAATATGCATATTTTAGGGGGTATTCCTGTTGAATTTTGTAGTATAAGTTTCAGATCACTATTAAGACGAGGTATTTAAGACTTTGTTCTCATATTTGTCTCAGAACTGCCATGATCTGTAATAATTTGTAAAGAAAGAGTTCTTTTTTTTAAATTTAGCTAAAAAAATCAGCATATTTTCAGCTGGCATTCTAATTCTAAATCTGGTAACAAATTTTTTAATCAGCCAAATAAATTTTCAGAATTCTCCAACTTTCGGGCATATGACCATTGTGTTCTCAAGAGACAAGAAGACATATTAATCCTTAATAGCATTTGGCCATGCTATAAAACATACAGAAACAAATG
Organism: Sarcophaga rosellei; assembly: GCA_930367235.1. Lineage (NCBI taxonomy): Eukaryota > Metazoa > Arthropoda > Insecta > Diptera > Sarcophagidae > Sarcophaga > Sarcophaga rosellei. Next base: position 82,923,522 of record OV884018.1, read on the forward strand.
GCACCATAGATTTCCATTATCTAAATGCGTAAAGTACAATACAAGCATGAAAGAGAAAGAAATGAAAACCGAAAAAAAACGCGACAACTTGCGCTACCTGAATGTGTTTCTCGAAACAAAAGTGCAACTAATTTCCAATTTATTATGGAATCCTTGTATTTTCTTTTCCCTTTTTACTCATATGTTGCACTTTTTCTAATTCAAGGTAAAATTTCCAAATGCTCTTACAGCTGAGCTGGTTTTTTTGTTATGGCGAAACCCAAGTAAATCTCGCAACATCGTTGCTATTACGGCTGTTCGTATGAAATATGATGCTTTTCAGCTATGAAACACCATAACATAAATTCTGAAGGTTTTTTTCGGTGCTTATTTCTATTTTCTCTTCCGTTTTTTGTCTGTTTTTAATACAATTTTCTTGGCTGGTTGTAACACTAACACGTTTTACGTTTTCGATTCTGGTATGTTTTTCTTTTGTTGACTCTATTTGTATGTATTCGTGTTTGTATGGTTGGTTACCTGCTGGAAAACAAATTATAAACTTTTGTTTGCCAGAAATGTTGGAGGAAAAAATAAAAGAAATATTTTTGAAAAGAAAAATTCTTTGCGAAGAAAATAATGTTAGCGTGAACCAGCTCTGTATATTCTCAGAATCGCAATTCTAATGCAATAAAGCGAAGAAGAAGGGAAAACAATTTTCTTTACAATAATAACCTCAACAATAGCTGAAGTAATAGAAGTTCGTAGGGCGATATGTAAGTCACAGGTATGTTGCGGAAATTGTGATCGAATGGTTACGCTCAGAAATTTATTCCAACGGATTGTAAGAAAATATTAATTTTGAAAGGAAATTAACAATTCTATCGAAAGTAGTAAAAAATGTTGCATATTTTAGGGCACATTTTTAATATATCAGAAGTTAAAAAACTACTTTAATTGAATATAATTACGAACGTAGATATAAGAATTATTCGCTCATTGTAGTGTACTATACCAAATCATCTGTTTGGAATCGCACACAATACCTCCACCTTAGTTGTCCTGCGTACTGCATATTAAACCTTGTAATGAGGATAACGAATAACTTGCATATTATTGCAGATATTCTATAATAAAAATGTTAAATACGTAAAAAATACTGAATTCATCCACATAAGTTCAAATATCAAAATACCAAAAGTATAGTATATTTTCAGGATGCTGTTCTTATATTTAATTTTCAGAACATTTCTAAAGGTACCATGAGAGTTTTTCCATGCAGAAATTTTAATAAAATCTTCTACCACTATTTATGCCCGAATCTTTGTTCACTTTTTAGATAGCATTTTTAAAATGTATGCAAAAAATGAAGCATACTTTTAGGGACCAAAGTAGTAGTTATTGATTTATAATCGAAAAAACTGGCAGCATAGTCTTAATATATGTCCACAATAATCAAATACAGGCGTTGATACTTGAATATTCGTTTCCAGGTTCGAGAACTTTGAAACAGCTACCACTGTTTTCATATTTTGTTTTTATGCTTTGAATTTAACTTTAAATAGTTACTCTCCCTTACGTTAAAGAAGTGCTTAGAAAATGTTTGAAATGATTTTAGGAGTTTTACGAACTTGCAAAAAATGTCACATACTTTATGACGTCAGAATCGAAACAATTTAAATTTCGATCCTAGTGTATTTGGTGTAATTACCGCCTACAGACTTCTTAATTATTCCCAAAATATGTATCTAAAAGAGTCTACGTGGATATATCCGCCCGGTGTGAATGTTGCCTGTAGTCGCCGTAGTCTAGTAGGTAGTGTGTTCGCTTATTAGACGTAAAGCACGGGTTCGAGCCCCAGGCCAGACATCAAAACGAAATATGAAAAAAGGAATATTTTTTCGGCGACTTTCTCTCAGCAGATTTCTGGGAAAACCTCTGAGAGTAAATAAACCTGCCATGAAAAGGTTTCTCAAAACCTGTCGTTCGGAGTCGACGTTAAACTGTAGTTCCCGCCACTCAAGTATAAGGATAAGCTAGGCCGTAATCCTGACTTAAGGGTTGTAATGTCCAATTATGTATGTATGTATGAATGTTGCCTGCGATGGATTGAAATCTATTTCAACACTTCACATCTGATATTGATGTCGGGCTATTTCTCAAACGGGACGCGAAATATGGCTAGATCGTCTTGAGTACCTTGGACCTAGATGGTCTTGATGCTATTCGTAGTGCAGTTGCCGTCATTTTGTTTTATTGAGATTATCCTCACACATCTGCTCTGCACAAGGTATACACATTTGATAGAGTTTTTCTCGTGGTTTTATATCGCGGGTATATGGGAATAAGTCACATACAACAGCGGCCGCCTAAAGCCAACATATCTCTTGCTATCGGTTAAATTCAGTCCGCTTAATGCGACAGAATCATGGATTATTGGATATTTCGGATGCCCAGATGCTTCAGTTGCATGCATTTGAAGTCTTTTAAAAAATAAAGAATTTCGATGATGCCCTACACATTTTTTAAATTTAAAGATTGGAGGCACATGATCCTTTAGAATTTCTTTGCCAGCTGAAAAGTATACTTTAATTTAAGGTGATTATGTGTACGTATGTAAGTGTGTACATACAGGATTCATATTTCTTTGTTCATTATACTTTGGCGTTTTTTCTTACGAATTGCTTGGTTAGGGCAAATGGAGTGAAGGTATTAATAAAGTTTTTGATTTCTAAGACTTTCTGTTTTCTAAGTTTTTTTTCTCTTTTTCACTCTTTCTCCTTTTTATTAAATTACATGATGATGTTCTTTTGTTTCGTTTTATAGCAGTGGCCCTAGTTTACTGCAATATTGTAGATTGATGTTAAGTGTATATACGATAGAAGCCAGTACTTATGTGTTGGATTTTTTTGAAGTTTAAAAAGAAAAAGTTGTGTTTCTTTTCTCTTTCTTTCTCGACACTTCGTTGCTTCTATACATATTCTTAATGCGAGTTGTACTTATTAGAGCTTTTTACCTCGTAATTACGAAATGGTTTTTGATTAATGCCTATAATTTTCTGGCATTAATTCAATAATTTTTCTTAATTACTCTTTCTTTCGTTTTTTCTTCTTTTTGTTCTAGTGTAGAAATATATTATGGCTGCTTTGTTTTAGAACTGATGAAATAATACAAGTTTGCAATTTAATATAAGTAGACAATAATCCTTAATTGCTTTTTTTCTTCATTTTGTTTCTTTTGGATGTTAAAGTAATTATTGGGGATATAAAAGAGAAAGGGCAAATGATCTTCGGGTAATTGAAGCCGTATGTTATGCTTTATTATTTTCTGCATGACCTAAAAATATACCATATTTAAAGGTAAAATATTTAGAAATTTGGAAAACTGTTAATTCTACTTTAAAAAGTTTATAAGCATATTAAATAGGCTGGAGTCGTGCAGGGAGCTGACCAACTCCAACGGTAAGTTTGGTGGAATTCGGTTAGTGCAAAGAATGCCTATGGCATCCCAATGGGCCTCTTTGCGTGCTCAAGTGAGCCTTGGCATAAAGACTAATAGGTAAATAAGAAGGATATTAAAAACTAGCATTTATTGCTAATTAGGTTTTGACACGGCTCTCCAATAATGGCACCACTGTAGACATTTTACATTTGAAAGAATTTTTAAAATATTTGCTGCCACTGAATAATATATTTTGATAAGGCAGAGAGCAAGAGAAATGTCGTTATTCAACGATAATTGGTAACCTTATAAGTCCAGCATATTTTATTGAAGACAAAATGGCCTTTTAATATATAGAAATTAAATCAAATAAACTAAAACAGGTTGGATAAATAAGCTATAAGAATAATATTCAAATTTAATAATCTAAGTTTTGTTTTAGGTATTATTCTATGCATCCTTAAAGCACTTTAAAAATCTGCTATTAAACTGGTATAATTAAAGTATACTTTAAAATATTTCTAGAAACCTTTTTTGAAACATTCTGAGAATATCAAATTTTTGAAAGCAAAGGTCATCGTTAGTTCTACTTTCTGGCGATTTATAGCTTCTTTTCTAAAAGGATCCCATCCTTTCTTTAAAGTTATGAATGAATCTAGCCGATTTCGAATATACTCTTATGTAAAGAATATCTGACTAAAATATCTGCGTCAATGAGTTGATTTTCTGGATTTTCTAAACATTTTCTAACTGGTCTTGCAACACACAATAAAATATTATTGCCTCATTTATACCCAAAGTTTTGCCCAATTACAGCAACTGATATTAAATAATTAATTAGTTTGGTACCGCGGCCACTGTAATCTAGTAAATAGTGTGTGGCTTACCAGAAAAAGTTCGAGTATTCAAATCTCAGCACTGACCCATCCTTATCACACTCTTGGAAAAAGATCTACGAGTAAACTAGTTGATATGGATATGAGTCTCAATCTATCGTTCAGATTGGAAATTGAAATGTAATAATCAATAACAAATTGTTACAAAATTCGTCTTTTCCGCAGCTGAACAACCTTTTACATAAACACCATTTAATGAGTAAAAATTCCAGATTTTAACCCAATTTAATATATGAATTATTAAAGACACAAACCATCATAAACTTGATCAATTATATACCAAATATAGATATTATTTTTGTATAGCCGATACTTCAACAAATTTAGTCCCGAATTCAAGAAGAAATTTTTGCTCAACGAATATCAGTGTTAAAAGACCTCCTTAAGATACTCTTTACTTAATTTGTAAAACTAGCTAAGTTAAATCCTAATTACATACTAAGGTTTTCGTATGTATTACTCAATCCATTTAATTCTTTTGCGCTTTTTCCAAAAGCGATATTCTATTCTGGCACAGTTTCAATAACATCTTTATGTTTTTTATCTCATGAAATGATTTGTACTGTCATACTCGCATGCTCGGGAAAAACCAAACTGCTTTTTTCCATAAATAAAGCATATTTTGTGGCTGTATGTTTACGACTTGCCAAACAAACTCTTCTATCAAAACGTCTGTGTATGCGGCCAAAAAAGAGAAGAAAATAAAAAACTAATAAATAAAAAGAAGCTGAAAGAAAAGGACCAAAAAAGAAAAACATTTCATTTCGCTCTTTTCTCTTTTTGATTTTCATAAAACATGACAAAATTGTGTCAACCAGCAAAGCCGCAAAATATGGCCGCATATAAACACATAAAAAATTCTTTTTTTCCTACTTTTCTGACTCTCGCTCTTTCTCTTTGTCTCTCTTGCCGATAAAAACAAACTTGTTTTTATATTTTTATTAAATGTAGCATATGTTAGGGAGTATTACATATGTTTTTTTGGGCGCATAAAAGAATCGAAATAAAAATAAAAGAACTGCTAACGTTTAGTCAAATACACATACATACGTATACATTTAGATTTAATGCAGTCAAGCGTTAGACTGTGGAAATTATGAAACAAGAGTGTATTAAAGCATGAAACTTTGATGAGGATTCTTATATTATTTCTTATTTTTATTGCCAACAAAAGAGAGCTTACAACACATTTCGGACGAAAGAAATAATAATAAAATAAAAATAACTTTTACTTACACAAATGCGAGAAAGCGAGTAGAAGGTGGTGGTGTTTGTAAAGGGCGTTGGACTAACGATCAAAAAACTATTACGATGTTTGCTTAAAAAAATAAACCAGAAAAAGAAAACCTAAAGCATACTTATAGGTAAAGAGAAAGGGAGAGTGGTATTATATGAAATTGTAATCATATGTATTTGTTTTAGAGCTCGAATAATCCTTTGGCTCATAAAATAGTTATAAACACACAAATAAATACGTACACATACTGGCAAATGAAAAAAAAAACTGTAAGTTTTTAGATACTACTCGCTATACAACCAGTTTGATGTGGCCTAATCTTGCTTAAATAAACTCAATAAAATATAAAATGAATTTGGTTATATAATATAACATACCATGTAATCTTAAATGGCGTTAAATATAATTGCTTGTTTGTATAGCCATTATGGATAAGACTCTTGAGGCGTTAATAAAATTGCCTATAAATTTTGGTAAATAAATTATGATAAATTGTAAAAAATATATGACTGCCTATAGGCATACAACTACTACAACTATCTGGCTATGGCTAACACCCCTAAAATTACGCTAAGATAGTTGGACAAAAATGAAAAAGAAGAAACGCAATTGTGGTCATAAAATTAAGCTTACAATACAAAGTTTTATGGAAATTCCTTTTTTTTCATATTTCTTTTATAATACCAACTACATGTTTATGCTGAATTCGTTTCTGTTTTTCATTTTATTAACTAAGTTTTCTATTTTTTTTTTTTGTTTTTTTCAAAATAATTTTCTACGTGCCCCAACTTTTATTACCCGCCAATAGTACGTGTTTAAAGTGGGTTATTAAGAAAAGAAGGAAAAATATTTCATTAGCCACTGTAAAAATGTCACATTTCTTGTTAAAAAAAATAATAATAAAAAAATTATAAGTTTTACTTTGTATTTGTATTTGATTAAAATGCATTTGTTTTTTAGGTATATTTAGCACAATTTTAAATATCACCGCCTTAATGATTAAGTTTATAACCTAAATTGATATTTAAAAATTGTTAACCTTTAAGTTAACTAACTTTTAAGTTATTTTTATGTTTAATAATTAAACCCTTAGGGTTGCCAGAGTTTATACAACTATTTTATATAAATAAAATTTTACGAGTTCTGCATGAGTTTGGTTGAGATCAATTTTTGTTTATTTTTTTTAGTAAAATAAAGAAAATTGTTTAGTGGAAATTGTTTTTGAAAATCGTGGAGTACATTAAATAATTGAGTAATTTTTGTTTATAAAGTTTTGCCTTAAAGTAGGCAATATTTATTCTTCACCAAATATTAATTTCATAGCACGACTTTGGCCACGTATTGTTCCAATCATTTTATCTGCTCGAGAAGAGAGCATAATGCTTAATACAACTAATGGTATTAGTGTTTCCACCTATCTATTTTTACCTTGGATATGGATCAGTTAATGCCAGAGTATGGTTGTGATCTGGCCCTACAATTCTAGTCTTGTCGCACAGCTCTTTATAATTCATGAGATCTTATTACAAAATTTCTGGATCTATTTTTTACCGCTTCTCAACGCCGAAGTTAGTGCCCAACATTATATAGCATTCGTATTTAAATTTCGAACCGGAAATCTAAAGAAAAAACCCTTTGAAAGTCCCGGTGGCTATCAGAGTACACTTGTTGCTGTAAGACGAACGATTTCAAACGATTCTGAATAAAAAAAAATCAAAAACTATAAAACTATTCAATAGACTATTATATTTATTTCAGCGTTTATATAAACTATTTGGGTTTAGTACTGGAAATAATAGATTACGCAACTACAGTTTGATATTGGGTTCAAAAATTCATACGCATACTCGATTATATATTCTTTAAACATCAATATACCATAGTAAAGAATCTGTATCGACCCTAAATCCTCTAAAACTCATAAACTTTTGATGTGATCGAGGTTTAAACTCTTGATGCACATTTCACTTATATTCCATTAGTAAATCCAGTTTCGGAATTCTGTTCCATACTGACTAAAGTTGAGAACCTCCAAAACAGTAGAGGGCAGAGGTACCATGCATAAAGACGCACTGTCTCTGTTTAGTTTTGGACCACCGCATTATGTATACACTGGAAATAATATGCCTAAAAATCAATATATTATGTCGTGGATTCGTGTATGGTTAAAGCGCTCGAACTCAAAATCCCAGAAGTTCAGACTCAAGGCCGAGAGAAGATGTGATTCATTGTGATTTCCAAATTTTATATACTTAAGGCAGAAAGTCAATAGGACCCAAACAAATACAGGTCCTTATTCCTCCATTATCTAATTACACCAAGTACAGGCTAACAAATTTATCTTAATAAGGACAAGCAAAGAGAAGAGGTATAAAATTGCTGATGATATGCCGCTCAAACGACCAAAATAGAAGAAATGCTTAAAATGTCATTCAAAAAATAAAGTTTCTTAAGGGAAAGACTTTTTGAAAATGATAGATCTTCTGATTACCTCAATATTTTTTGTTGTTGTGCATCCAAATGTATGCAATATTATATAACACCCTGAATGTATGCAATTGTTTTATTTTAAATCGAAGTAAAATTTTTTAAAGCAGGTTATATTTATGTAGAAGTGAAGAATTTACAAACAGACTACTAATTAGTTTTCTCAAGGAGTCATCCCTTTAGATATGCTACAACCTCTTGAATTCTGAAATAGGCAGGGCTTGTATTTTGTATTATTTTGGGTCACAAGAAAAATTGTGATGTATATAATGTAAACATGTTCCATTTTTGTGGATTCCGGTGAAACAATTTTGTGTATATTCGAATATTAATTATAAAAATATATGTTTTCCCGAAAGTAGGCTGCATATTTTACTACTACACTATTTATGTACTGCAATATATACGAATCCTCTGGGCTATAGACAATAAAATTTTAGATTGCAATTTACAAAGTCTTCTCTACTGCCTTCAAGACAAGCTATAATCAAACAATTTTCATTAAACAATTTCTTTATATTCCTAGCATATTTTAAGGCGCAATTATATTTTTTTTATTTTTTACACTTTATAAAGAAATCACACCCGTTCTCTTTTAATTGTAAATAAAAACTACCACCAAAATAACTACAAAGTTATATTTTTTCTATAATTCTATAAAAAAAAAAAATAATAATAATAATAATTAAATTAGTTGCATTCATTTAGAGTTTTGTTCTTTTCTTTATATAAACAATTTTTATATAAAATATTTATATTATATAAATTAGTTAAAAAAAAACAACAACAAGCATTCATATAAAAATCATTATACTTTTTAAAATTGCATCATTTTCATTACAAAAAAAGAAAGAAAAAATTTATTTGAAATGCTAATTGAATTATAATAATTGAGATAAAAATTAATATTGTATTGTTTCTCTTCAACTCTTTCCTTTCCTAAACTTAAAAAAAAAATAATCTTTAGCCGGGTGTCGGTAATGCGTGGCCAAGTTATAACACCTCAAGGCTTGGGTATCGTTGGTATACGAGTATCGGTGGATAGAGATTCAAGATTTGGTTTTACTTTGACGCGACAAGGTGGATGGTAAGTAATATATTTTTTTTGTTATTAAATTATTGTTACTCTTCTATTATAAACAGCTTTAAGGTTAAGCAATGCGACGTTTCTTTCCTTTACTTGGTTGAACCAGTTTTTTAGAAATTTTTTTATTTCACAGTTTATTAGCGTAACACAGCTTGTATTTGAACAATGTATAGAATAACATACATGAACATGAAACTTTTTTAATTGAAATCGAATATGTGTATTTGCTATAGAATAATAGAAGGCAATAAAGAAATACATAAAGGGCTTAAGTTCAGAATATGCAAAATCTATACAATATTCAAGGTAAACATAGGTAAACATATATACATACATACATAATTGCTCATTACAAGACTGCAGTCAGGATTATGACCTAGCTTCTAACACCATTTACGTTGTGTGTGTTAATTTTATATATGAGTGGCGGAACCTACAGTTTAATGTCGACTCACAGACATAAGTGAAGTCCATGACAGATTTTTGAGATTTTTCATTGCAAATTTATTTACCCTCAGAGTTTCTGCCAGAAATCTGCAGTGAGGAAGTCGTCAAGAAATATGTTTTCATATTTTCGTTTTTATATCTGAGCTGGGGTTTGAGCCGTGGCCTCACGTCTAATAAGCCAATACAGTATCTATACACTAGACTAAGGCGCCTGAAGCCGTAAGAGAATATATATTTGTTATGCCGGTTTTAATAGGTTTTTGTAGACTGATACTGCCGAAGACAATATGTCATCTTGGAATATCATATTGTAGGAATTCATTTGTAAGCGAGAATATCAGAAGCGGTGGTGAACGACGATACAGATTCGACACATTTCATTCTTTAAAATGATCGAATGAAGAACTGGCGAACAATTCTAGAAATCTGCTGAGAGAAGGTAGCTGAAGAAATATTCAAATTTCTATGTCTGAACTGGGCTTTGAACCGTGACCTAATAAGCCAACATACTACATACTAGACTACGTCGAAACATTCATCAAGTTTTCGATATTCCTCCCTTCGATATTCCGATATCAGCCTTGTTATGTGCTTCCATTTTATTTACAACACGAGTGAAATAGTTTCACTAACCTATGACGGATTATAAATCATAAAATTGGCTTATGACCTTTATTATTCGAACGCTGTAGTTTTCCGTAGTTTTTTTGATTTTCATTTTTCTCTAACAAAAGCCTGCATGTGATCGTGGTTAGCGAGAAAAGCAATTTTTTTCGTGCTAAGGCAACAAGACGTTAAAAACCACAACAAAACCATTCCTTTTTTCTTCTCCTCTTTTTTTCAACAATTTTCCAATTCTCTTTATAATTTATTAAAAAAAAACCACCACGTAAACAATATTTCATTAAAAAGCTATTTTATTAGTAGAAAAAAAAGGAAATTATAAAAAGGAAATAATGAAAGCATTATAGAGAGAATATATTTCCATGTACAAGCTGTGAAAAGTTCATAGGAAAAATATCATGAAAATAACTTCTAAGCATATTAATGCTTAAAGGTATTTAATTATGAAAAGCATTTTCACTCAAATACAGATGAAAGAATTTTTTCATAATGGAAATAAATTGTGGCAAGAGATTATGAAAATGGTTCACAAGCTCAAAAGAACGCAATAACATCGGTAGAGGCAATACATAAAACAACAACAAAACTGAAAAAAGACCAGCAAAAAGCTGGCCTTTTAACAGTTAGAAACTTATGCTAAACAAATATACTTTTTTATTTGTAATTGAAATTCTTCTTTAATTTTAACAAAGAAAGTTTTCTTCCCCCTCCCTAAGATGAGAAATGTTAATTTTATTATTTCAAACATAAAATGAAAGTGTTTTTAATTCACTTGGAAAGTAATATTTACCAAAGCATATCTTTTAAGGTAACAAAAGTTAAATAATTATTGCATACTTTAAGGATCAAATGTGGTAAAGGTTGTATACAGCTAAATACAAGTTTGCATTTTCCAAAAACAAACTGATATCTAAAGTTTAAAAGCCTTGAGTTCAATTTAATCTGACTCCTAAAACATTAGCACCTTCAAACTCTTGGTTGCTCTGCTTTGATTGAAGTGAAATATTTTTTGAAATGAAATATTTGTGCCTCAATTGTAAAAATGTACACTTTCAGATGCAAGCAAGCAACAACAAATGTAAATCGTATTCTTTTGCAAACAATATTTCATTCGATTTGTTTATCAAAAAGAACAAAAGCTTGCACTTGCAATTACAAAAGAGACACATCATTATTGTCCTACTTTTGGAACAAAGAAAAAAATTCCTGAACTGTATTCACACTTATAAAGAAGTTGACTGTTATCAGAAGGTGTGTGTCAAATGTATTAGGTGTCAAGCTCCGTACAATTTGATTTATTGCCAAGGGGAAAATGAATGACAGATTTTGCTGTCATACATAGGTCAGAGAATTGCATTAAACTATTGTGGGGTTAAAGGTTAGTTAGTTAAAATGTTATTAAGAAGGAGAATGATACCTCAGTGGTAGAATGGCAGCTCAACGTTCATAGAAATGTAAGGAACAGTAAGACAAAATTCTTTATTTTATATTCGATGCATAAGCATTTCAAAATAAAAGCAACTTAACACAATACAAGAAGGTGGAAGGATAATACTCATCAATATCACGAACCATGTTTAGTGTTTAATAATTTATTATTAATAAATGTCTCTATATCCCATTTAATCTAGCATAACTCATATTATACAGTTAGTTGCATGGTGTTCACCATTATTTTTTGCTTTCGTATATTTTCGATAAGGAAATTGTTATTTTTGCACATTTGAGGAGCTGGCGAACAAAACCATACAAGTCCTGTTAACTATTTTATACAGGAAAAGCCAATAAGTGAACTACCTGAACTATATAGTGACTAGGCATGGTATTTTCTTTCTTTTCATAGGAAAATTTAATCAAATCTTTCTCATAGAACTGGTTTACTGTTTTTTTTTAATTTTTAAATAAAAATATTTCGTAGGTTTGTAGACTAGTAAGATGAAATAAAAAAAACTCATTTACTCTCGGGATTTGTTCGCCAGCTCTTCATTTGATCATTTAAATCAATGGAATGCCTCGAATCATAATGGAATATTCTGTAGAATAACGTTCACCACCACTTCTGATACTATAGTACACTTAGCTATTTGGAAAGCATTGGCTTACAACGGGATTCCTAGAATAATATAACATTCCCAGATTACATATTCACGTCACATCATTTTGCAATTTCGCCAGTATGCCTACCACGTCTATCGGGTATAGTAGAGACATTCAGATGAGAATATATAAAAGCTGGCAAAAGTTTGGCACTTGAATCACGTATGGAATCAATTCGTGCATTAACCTTATATTTTGTATGTCTATCAGTAGCGAAATTATGCAATAAGCTTTACAGTCATTGCATTTTTAAAGTATTCTGGCCCACAATAACCTATAATTGCTCCATGTGGCTATAGTGGGGGGTTTGATATCATAGCGGACCGTTGTGACGCAGTCCCTGTACTGACAAAATTCTACCAAACCAGGGAAAAAGAAGAAGTTGGTCAGCGTAAGGTCTGCACATTAAAAGCACGATTGATAAACGAAGCTACATTCTTGACAACAATGGATGATAGCTCTGTCAAGCTGACAAGAATTGGATACCCAAATAACATATATTTGCATATTTGGATGATAGCTCTGTCAAGCTGACAAGAATTGGATACCCAAATAACCTATATTTGCATATTTGGATGATAGCTCTGTCAAGCTGACAAGAATTGGATACCCAAATAACCTATATTTGCACCTCGCAAGCGATGGGTATTGACAAAGAAAGTGGATAACAGTCTTTTCTTCCTTAGCGGAAGAAATCGTTTCATGTGGCTAAGAATGTGCTAAATTTCAACTTAAACAGAAAGCAAATGGATTGGGCAAGCTTTAAGAAAATCTGATTGTGATATTGTGAGAGCTGCTATAGAATGGAATATGCAGGCAAACGAAACAAGTTTGATGGTTAGCCTACGCATAAGAAATGTAATTAGGGATAGGTATACTGTTTCCCTCAAAATTAACTGAATTTATATACATAAATAATTTGGTAATTAGAGGCAATTTCACTATCTAATATATGCAATCCAAGACACAACATTTAGTTACTAAAACAGTAAAAATTTAAGCTTTTAAAGCCTTTGTCATACGTTCTATACGACAAACTTCTCCTTTTTCTAATAACTTTAAAGGACTACGAAGAAAAACTTACGAGGATTTTCTGACCAAAAATCTTCAGGGGATTAAAGAAAACTATATGCTTTTAATTTTATTAACTTAAAGCTTCAAATTATTTAATAAAAAAAATCATTTGTTATTTTCATTTATAATTAACGGCTTAAAATGTTTTTCCATTTACTTATTGACCACTTCAAGCCCACAAACCAATTTTCCTGTAATTTATCAATTAAAATAAATTGCATGTGTGTTGGAATTTTTGCTGGAAATATGTTGTTTAACAAACTGTATTGTCCGTATTGTACTCATTATAGTAAAATTCTCTTTTTATATATATAAATTCATATCTCTCCTATTGTGCCACATATAAATTTCTAGAAAATAATAACAAAAATAAAATTAAAAGAGAAAAGCTCACGCAAAGTATCAGAAAACAATAGTTTGCATTTCGGCATGTGGCAGTGGTGTGTATAATTATAAGTTTTTATTACACTTTTGGACATTGTATACCACCACCATCAACACCACCACTGCCACAGCTCAAAATTATTATAATTTTGATACTGGAGTTTCATAAAATATATGTATGTTTTCCGTTTAATTCTTTTGCTTTTTTTATGATTATTATTAAATACTCTCCATATAAATGGTTGGATTTTGTGTTGGATTTTACATACACGTACATACAGCGGGTATTGTGTGTGCGTTAAAGCTTTAATCGTGCTTAAAATGTAAAAGTTTATGACTCTAGCATAAATACAGGCGTGGATATCATATACATGCATATCTGTGTATGTATGTATATGATAATGTTACAAACATTAAAACACATACATATACATTTAGGATATACCATACATACATACACATGTATATACAATAGCATATAAGGTAATAAAAAGGAAATTGCCATATTGTTACAATTTTGTTTCTGTTTCTGGTTTGTTTTTTGTTGCAATGTTTTTTTTTTCGTTGTTTTTGTTTTTTGTTTTCCATTATATTTTTATTTTTATTGCATATATCGTTCAGCTCATATTGTTTTTGTTGTATAAAATTATTATAAACTTCTATACAACAATACAACATGTAAACTACTATGGCCGTACTACTATGGCTGTACGGCCATATGGACATGTGTATGTGTATGTGGATATACAAATGTCTGGCTAAAAGAGAAATATTCATACAAAACAATATGCAATAATATTGTATATTGTACATGTAGTCGTTTGTAAATACACTTACACACACACACATAGATACTTTAATACAAATGTGCACTCTCTTAAACACACTATCTCTCATACATACGCCTTAAAATATGCAACAATAACAGCAGCTACTCTTGTTTATATCATATGACTGTATGCCTGAGTGTGTTTGTGTGTGTTTGTGTTTGTGTCTGTATGTACGTGAATATATAGAGCAACAGACAACACGCAAATACACTGCAATGTTAACATGTATTATAATCAACCCAACACAATACACAACCAAAACCATGCAATAATAAAAGCAACAACAACAACTATATGAAAATATTTTTTATGTTTTTGTGTTTATTATATTGTACGACTGACTATTCTGCAAAAATACCAGAAAAGCTAAAGTATTTGACTACAGGGTATGAGTGCCTACCGGATGGCTTGGATTTAAGGCACTAGGCTAATGAAGAATTATGGCTCATCGTGGATATAAAAATAATAACAGCTCGCCAGGAATACATACATATAAGTGCAATATATCTCTTATTTTATTTTCGTTTTGTTCTTTTTGTATTTTGTTTTAGCAACTACAACAAAAACAAACTGGGAATTTTAAATAAAAAAAGAAGAGAAAACTGTGCATGAAAATTAAAAACAATGTTAAATAAAAAAAATTGATGTGATAGTAAAAGGGAATTGAAACAGACTGCAAATAATAACAAACAAACAAACAAACAATGTTGAAAGTAATACTAGATATAGAGCGTGAAACATTTCGTCGTGAAACCATTATGCAAGAAGTTCTTTTACTGATAGAAACGTAGCCTGAAATAATTTGGTTGTTGGCACATATTCTCAAAGAGAGAATCTAGCCTTAGCTAGATTTCATACCTGTAATACAAGATTTGTAATGGAAGGATTGCTGTAAAACTTATATATATATGTATGGTCTTTTTAAGAGCTTTCTATTTTTAAATTTCAATAAAACAAAATGTGAAATTTTGCTCGCTTCAGAGTACATATATCGTTCACGGGTTTTCTGTGTTGAACGCATCCGAAATTTCCAACCTGACATGCTTCTAATGCATAAATAAGCCTGAATTTGACCGATGTTATGAGTTATGTAGGGTTTAATCAGACCGATATGGTTTGCAGCTTATTCGCATACACCTGCGACTTAAGACAATACCACAAGAAAAACTCTAACAGGATCGAATCTCATGATCTCGGTAGCTAGTGTTTATCATCTCCATCAAGATCCTGTTAAAATTTCTCTCTGAAAAACTCGCATGAACTTGAGTTGCAAAACCTCCACAAGAAAACATTTAATAGAATAGTCTCCCCACATGAAATGTCTACGTTCTCAATTCGCTCATGTAGAATATCCAAAGTGACATTAGCTGTGTGGCACATAGCACCATTTTCTGGAAATCATAGTATGGAGCGACTACTTTCCCAGTCCATTATCCTTACCACACTTTTTTGGAGAGCCTTAGATCTCACGTGGATGGGTATCATCTTGCATTCGACAATTATGTTAGTTCACATACCCACTCATTTAGAAATATTTCTCATCGCTGAAGACGATTTTTTAATGAAAATATGGGTCAGTTTCCAAGTCCTTCAGAGCCCGTTCAGCGAAAACAAGTCGGTGTCTATGGCCTTCCATGGCTACTTTCATAAACAGACTGAATAAATGAAAACTAATTTGACAGATGTAGGTTCTACAAAACGACTATTATCAACTGTCAAAGTTTGGTCAGTGCTGGAAGACCCTACAGCATATCAGGCTCCATATGCCGAAGGTAAACTTACTCTTTAATTTATTTTCGATGTCATTTACTTAAATTTTTAATAAATAGGGCAAGTGATTTCCCATTTATATAAATTTTTTACAATTTTAGCCGAAATATTGTTCTCTTCGATTCGTGAGACGATGTAGTATATTACACGGCAAGCCAAAAACACGGTCTACTGACTGAAATATTACACTGCGTAGCGAAATGCATGAAATATTGAAGTGCTATGTCAAAACGATTGTCTTATATGACTACAAATATGATCTGATTTAAGAAAATTCAAACATTCTTCAAACGCTAAAAAGAGAACCTCGCCATGACCTCTTAGTTGAAGGGCAATGCAAGCTATATAAGGAAACTTTATTAAAAACAGAAAATGATATCTAAATAACCTACATACATACATATATACGAAAGAATATATATGCACACAGATTTAGTTTTAGTACTGGCAAGGCAGTGGACAATAACAATACAAAACAAATTTATTTCTCCTATCTTTTCGCTTTCATATTACGATGCTATTTTATTATGTTATATCACATATGAACATGAACTGATGAGATTTTCATCATCACTGTATATACGAATTTTATATCAGTTTCTCTTGTCACGGTCGTTGTAATAAAATTTTTTTTGTTGTTTTGAGGAAAATGAACCAAAACCAATCTGTTTGGAATTATTTACAAAAAAATTCTTAAAAAAGAAAATGAAAATATGTATGTTAAATAACACTTTAACCTTTGAGCCAAAGTTTAGAAAAGAAAAGTGTGCGACAGAGACAAGACAATAGTTTTTAGACGTTCTATCCAGTGGTTTGGACGTTTGAAATTTAGCGATTTTCACATCAAATATAAAGAATGTCTGAAAAAAATTTCAAGACCATAAACTTGAAACGTTACTCGATCAAGATTCGTATGAAATGCGGCATGATTTATTCAAAAGCCAGGATTATTTTTGGTTGCCACATGAACTGAAGCCGAGAGACTTTAAAGTATGATTTTGCTGTTCGATCGCTTTTAAAAGACTTGAATTTTGCATCGAATTATAGCTGTAAAAGAAAAGTGGATTCATTATGACAACACCAAAAACAGGAAATCATATATGAAGCGCGGGCAACTATTAAAATCTTGTAGAATATCCATTCCACCAAGGTAATGAATGCTCTGTGATGTGATCGATTATGAGCTACTAAAATCGGACCAGACTGTCTCGGGAGACCTGTGATTACGGCTCTAGGCCGTAAGTTTCCATCATGACAACCCTCGCCCAAGTATTAAAGCGCCGTCAAAAACTATTTGGAAAACAATGGATGGGCTATTTACGACGTGCATGCGGCTTGCTACTTCTGACTACTATTTGTTTCAATTAGTGCAAAATGCTCTCACAAGAACACATCCCAAATATTATGTATTCTAACGTAATTCCTTATTGCTCTGTTTTGTTCTCGTTTATCTTTGAGGGGAAAATATAATAATTTTGGGCAATGAAAGCCCAAAAGGAAAGGAAAAAAATGGTTTTTTAGTAATTATTTTTCAAAATTCATTGACACTCTATGGAATGGACCTAGATCGGATACTAATTATCATTGTAATACTATTGCACATTTTTATGGCATTAGAAATAAAATCAGTTTTATTTTGTTCTTATACAGGCATATACATACAAGTGCGAAAAATCTCCTAGAAATATGCTTTACTTTATTACTATTGTTACAGCCTTAAAAGATGCCATGGATTTTTGATAAATCAAACGTAAATATTTGTAGCGACATGCTACAATAGTTAGTCATTTAAATATTGAAAAATTTTCTATTTATTTGAAATGCAAATAAAAATCTGCTGACAATTATCAATAACTTATAAGCCACGGACTAAGGTGTAATAGCTTTTACTTCCAGCAATATATTTGACCTATTACATTTTGGCTTCTTTGCTTTGTTTCTAAAAATAAAAATAAGATCTACGATTTAATTGAAGTAATCCGCAATAACTTTAGATATTGGCCTAAACGGTATTTGTACAATTGCCTAAATGTATGCTTTAATTTGTTTTATTCTTAAGCATTATTTTAGGAGATAGGAGCTCAATCAATGAATCAATCGGCCTGAAATACAATTCTGCTAGGCAGCTGCTTATTTTTTTGAAATTGTTTCATTTTATAAACCATATACATGAAATAATTGTTTTTAACCCTTAAAGTATACTTAATGTTTTTGTAATGATGATGATTTTATTTCCAATTTCGTCCATAGGTTTGATGTTTTAGTTAATGGTGGTGGTGCTGTAACACTACAATTCCAACGTTCACCATTCCGTCCCTTAACACGTACCGTATTTGTGCCTTGGAATCGTATAGTGGTCTTGCCGCCCGTACAAATGCAGTTAAGCGATGATGATGAAAGTGCCAGCAGAAATATAAAGTAAGTCCAAGTATTAGTACAAGAAATTAAAAAACTATTTTTCTTTCTTTCTTTCTTTCTTTCTAACAATTTTAGAGTGGCACCTTTAAATCCGGCCTTAACGTTTCTCAACTCAATTTTATATCATTTCAATGATGAGCCAACTACAGATACTCATAAGATATGTATGGAACATGATCATGAAGAATTGAAACCGCAACTAATTAGTACATGGATGCCAAACGGTATTGGTGCTATGCCGGGTAAACGTGTTATTTTTGCTGAGACCCAGGTGTGTATGATTAATAATGTAACTGCAGTAATTAGTTAAATTTCAAGTACAGTGTATATCACGTGGGTTAAGCTTTATTTTGGTCACGTTTGTATTTTTTTTTTAATAAATTTAATGAACTTTAACAATGAGCTGGAGCTGGTAGCAGAGGCACACGTTGTGTTCTTTTTTTTTCATACGCTATTAGTTGTACCTTGGGGTCCTTTTAATAAATCTTCATGTTGGCCTTTAATGTTTAGTTTAGTTTAGTTTCGTTTACGGGATGGCTTGTATATGAATATACAGCTCCTAAATGCATACTGGAGAGGGGTTCTGTTGGGGTTCACGTAATATTTTAATACTCTTACTCTTATTGCCAGAGTTTAAACTGCTCTTTTATGTTCACCTTAATGGTGGCGTTTCTTTTGTTTCCTTTTTATCTGCTCTCTCAGTCTTTATGTTAAGCTTTTCTTGTGCTTTAGTTTTGGCATATTTTTTCCTTCTCTGTTTTGTTATTTGTTGTTGCTGCCATTATATATTTTTGCATTATTTATGACAAAGTTGTAAGTCATGCAGTCTACGAGTGCTGCTGCCATGGCTGCTGCTATTGCTGCTGTGGCCCAGCGGAGGGTTTAATTTTCTGTCCTCTCAACTTATTGTTGTACGTATTAGTGTAGATACTGCTGCTGCTGCTGCTGTTGTATGGTTGTATGGCATTTTACCTTTAACTGACACCATCTGCAACTTTGTGAACATTTTAATTAAATTACTATTTACCTTATGGCTCACTTTTAAATGCGAGAGCTCCGTTTCACTACGATTTTATAAGCTTGTGCTGTTGCTGATGCTGTTGCTGCTGTTACAGCTAAGGGAATGAGATTTTAAATATTATAGTTTACCTTACATTAAATTAAAATTACAGTCTAGGGAACTATTGACCTACAAAATAATAATGACATGAAAGAAAATTAAATTAAATTACAAATGAAAGATTTAATTGCAGATTTTTTAAACAAATTTCCTTTGCTTATTTTCATTTCCAGATTGTACAAGAATCCATACAAATACCCGGTTCCGACTTGCATTTGACCTATCAATCTTCCCAGGCATCCGGTTATCTAAGCATAGTACGCATGCGTTTAACATCGGAACAGATACCCAAGACATTGACGCACGTACATGTGGGCGTGGAAATCGAAGGCTCGTTGCATGTGAAAACCTATGAGGCTGATCCCAATCTTATACACACTTTTGCCTGGAATAAACGTAACGTTTATAGGCAAAAGGTTTATGGCGTGACCATAGCACGTATATCTGTGGGTTACCAGCATTCGACATGTGATACGCCCGTTTGGATAACCCAGACCGCTAAATTACAGGGTTATGATGTGGATATCTCTGATATTGGCGGTTGGGGTTTGGATATACATCATCATTATAATTTCCATGAGGGTATTTTGCAGAAAGGTGATGGCAGCACATTGCATATGAAGGAATATCCGCGCACGGTAAAGGTGGTAATGGGTACTGGCTTGCAGAGACCATTAAATTGTCCTGATCATTGCAATGGCATAGCCAAAGATGCCAAACTATTAACGCCCATTGCCTTGGCCTCGGGACCAGATGGTAGTCTCTATGTAGGAGACTTTAATTTAGTGCGTCGCATTACACCCGATGGCCGTGTCTATACGATACTACAGCTTAGCACTACACAAGTGTCTTATCAATACTATTTGGCTGTTTCGCCAGCTGATGGGCATTTGTACATATCCGATCCGGAGCGACATCAAATTCTACGTTTGTTGAGATTGGAAAAAGTAAAGGATCCATCAATTAACAGTGAACCAGTGGTGGGTTCAGGCCAAAGATGTATACCCGGTGATGAGGGCAACTGTGGTGATGGTGGTGCAGCTTTACAGGCGAGACTTTCACATCCCAAAGGTTTGGCCATAGCAGCCGATAGAACTATGTACATTGCGGATGGCACTAATATAAGGGCTGTTGATCCCAAAGGCATTATACATACTTTAATAGGTCATCATGGCCATCATAATCACTGGAGTCCTGCTCCTTGCTCAGGCACTTTAATGGCCAATCAGGCTCAATTACAGTGGCCTACTGGTTTAGCTTTAAGTCCTTTGGATGGTTCTTTACATTTCATAGATGATCGTTTGGTATTGCGTTTGACATCAGACATGAAGATAAGAGTAGTGGCTGGCACTCCTTTGCATTGTAGCAACAGTGGCCAGGACAAGACCAATAAGACTACGGATAATGTTTTGGGTACAGTATTGGCTATGGCCTTTTCACCATTTGGTGATCTTTATATAGCAGACAGTGATTCAAGGCGTGTCAATTCCATACGAGTGGTGGATACCTCGGGTAATATGAGATATTTTGCTGGAAAACAAGAGAATGCGGGGTGAGTATAAAAGATTTAATAAAAAAAATCGTATAAATTTAATAAATTGTTCTATATCTCCGGCATTTTAAATTTTTATGTATCCATATACTTAGGCTTCCATTGTGTTTCTCTTCTGTTTTATTTTTCTTTTTTTTTGTTAATTAAGACCCCATATTTCATTCCTGTTTGCATTTAAATATATTGGCTATCATGCTTATTTCATTTAAATTTGGTTTATTATCATTAATGCTGTCTCTCTGTATGCTTTTGTTTTTTTGAAAAATTTTATTTTTTTTCTCCCGACTTCATTTCAATCAACTAATTGGGTCAGTGCTATAACAATTCAATTTATCAGCTTTTTTCATTGTGTCTGTCTTTTTCTGTTTTTAAATGCTCATTTGTATTATTTTATAAAATGAATGAGCTAAAAAAGAAGTGAGAGAGGGATAGGAGGAAAAAGAGATAATAAAGCTCATGATGGCATTAAATCTATAAATTGCGAAAATTATAATTAATTTTCAAATTGGTACTTAACGAAAATTAAATGGAAGTTTTTAAACGCTTCAATGAAGAGTTGAAAAATACCACAAAAACGATTTAATTAAATTATTAAATTATTGAGGGAAAAATTTCAATTTTGAAAATTAAATAAAAAAAAAAAAAAAAAATTTTGTTAAACACATTGGTATTATGCTACAAAGAGTGATGGAAATAATATGCAAAAGAGTCCAGTATCTCTTGAATCTCAAAAATTTATAGTCCGGAGACGACATTAAACTATATGTCCTGCCACTGATGTATACAAATTATCATACTGAAAATAAAGTGATGTGAGAAACTAGGTCGTAATCCTGACTACATACATGTTATGTATGTAGTTTACAGGATTGCAACCGCATACGAAAAAAATCGGTCTTATATTCTTAATCAAATCACAGTTTGTAGTGAACAACTCAAATAGAACCGATTTGCTCAATGACTAAGAGATATCAATATTTCCACTATTGGTATTCTTTAAGAAGACCTAATTGGTCATTACAGCCTTTTAAACTTTTATCAATTTTTATATATTCTTATACATAATTTTACGAATTTTATCTATGAATGGCGGAACCTCCGTGCAACGGATTTTTTAGAAACTTTTTATAGTAATTTTATATACTCTCAGCATTTTTTCCTGAAGACTGTTGTTCGAGATTTTGGTGTGAAAATCTGCGCTAACATACTACTTACTACCGTTTTGTCAGGATTACGACCTAGTTTCTCACATCACTTATGTTGTGTGCTTTAATTTTTTATACATGAGTGGTGGGACCTACAGTTTAAAGTCGACCCCGAATGACAGATTATTGAGAAACTTTTCATGGGAATTTTGCTTACTCTCAGAGATTTTGCCCGAAATCTGCTGAGTGGAAGTCGCCCAAGAAATATTTTTTTTCATGTTTTCGTTTTGATGTCTGACCTGGGGTTTGAACTTGGGCCTTACGTCTAATAAGCCAACACAATACCTACTAGAACATGGCGATGATACGCGTAATAGAGGATGGGAAATTTAGGAGCTTAAATTAAAAATAAAAAACAAAAATGGTTGAAAATTTTGGCAAATTTATTTTTTTTATTGCGAAGTACAATTTTTCCGGTTAGAAATGGATTATTATTGGTACCTCATTCTATCGGTCCAATTTTAGTGCACTTTTTCGAGTGGAAATGTGGTTTTTGTACTTTTATGTTTATCTCGAAAAGTTTTAAATTTTAAAAATTGTTTGTTTTGTCATATTAGCTTGTAAATGTTTAATACCAAATTAATGGTGGTATACTTTTTATTTAATTGATTTTGAAATATATTACTCATACGCATCATGTAACATGTTACATGTACTAAATGGAATAGTTACTCTGAAAAATATGCAATAAAAAATTGTGGATTTTGTCATATATGAAACTAATTGAATTAAATATCACTCATACGTCACATATGTTTTATACTTGTCAATATGAATTTTACATATTAAATAAATAAGGGGTGGGCCCATAGCTGACAGATTTGACGATTTATCGTAATTTTGACGATTTGAGCTCCAAAACTACCATTTATGACTTTATTTATTTTGACGATTTTTGAATATAAAAAATTTACATCATATTCTTTACTTTAGTATATCAAAAACCACTTTAAACTTTATATATTCTTTGCACTTGTTACTAATGCAAGTATTATATTTTGAAGTTATTAGCGGACACCTGTGATGACTCTTATCCATTTTATGCCTTTTCATCCTTAAAAGCCAAAAAACTACAAACTGTGCATGAAGGAAGTTCCACATACGAATAGTCAAACTAACGAAATAATTTTCGTGTACTTTTTTGAGTCTATGGGGTCGCCATTGTCGATACATGTCTCCATTGATCGTAATAGTTGCGTTATTTTCAAAGGAATATGAGCCAATGATACCTCCGCTTCCACAAGCCTCACGAACCAGTCACTTATAATGGGTGCATTTGCTTCTGTAAGAGCACGTATGGGTTTTCTGAGCCCCAAATACGGCAATTTTGCTTACTAATGTACCCATCAATATGAAAATGAGTTTTATTTGAAAAGATGATTTTTTTCGGCAAAGTCGACATCATCGTGCAGTTTTCCGTTGTCCTATCTAACTAAGAGAAAGCTAAGTGGATGACCATACGTCTTTAACTCTTGAATCAATTGAACTCTGAAAGGCGTCATACCGAGAACTTTTCACGGAATTCGACGTAACTTGGTGGGTGAAATTTTCAATTCTTGAGACAAGTGCGAGTTGATGTTGATGAATTCTTCCGCACACTCTTAGCCACAGCTTCAATATTTTCGGGTGTATACGCTGTACAAGAACGCTCTCGTGTTGGCTTATCAAAAATGAACCCAATTTCACGAACTTTTTGCTATAAACTTGCGCATACCGTGCAATATTAGTCCTTCTCAAATTTTGTGTCTTTGTTTTGAAAATAAATTTACAATAAATCCCAACGTTGCTCAAGCGTAAGTTCATTACATTTAGTGTAGATAATATACTGAATTGTGCGACAGTGTAGAATGACATAAGTATTGCCAGATTCGAAATAAGTGCTTGCACAAATTTAAACTGATAGATGGCCTACCCGATAGTACCGATATGTTTAAAAGAAAAAGAGTTCTTTGCAAGAATGACAGATGTATTCCGCTTTAATTTAAAACAAAGGATTATCCTTTGAGATCAAATGCATATAATATCCGTTTTACAGCACTCAAAGGCAAAAAAAAAATGCAGAAATGCTATGACATTTTTAACACCCCTTAAATCATTCATTAAAACCTCTTAATCAAATTTTTCATTCCTTGCTTTTTTTTTAAACTTCCATGGTTTTTTAAAAACGCCATTCTAGAAAACTGTACCAGAGGCTATTCTTTATCCTTTAACGCCTCCAATATTGTTCAAGAAATCCTTAAAAAAATTTGAAACTTTTTCTAATATTTTCTGAAATTCCAAGAAAATTATTATGAAGACAATAACATGTCGGCTATTCACCTTTTCTATTTCTCCGGCCGAAGTAACATAACAAATCTTACTGCAGTTGTTGTCTGTAATTTTACTTTAATTAAAATCACAACCACTTACAACCACATCCCCTTACAACCGATAGTTTTCTTCACCAATTGCTGGAATAGTTATAAAAAAAAACGATGACTACTGGTCTATTTTTTTCTCCGAAGCATGTCAACGTCCTTTTAAAGTTAACAACTCTTGCAACATCATAATTTTGTGCACATTATTCCGCAACCACCAAAAAAAAATAAAACAGACATGGGAAAAAATAAAACAGACTACAACAACAATAAAAGCCAGAAAAAGAAAAAACAACAACAAAAAATTTTCGCGTAAATGACAGTGTTTTTATCAGCAACATTTTCTGTTTGTTCAGCAGTGGCAAACAGCAACAAGACCGTATTACTAAAAACTGTAATATAAACCAGGCAATTTTGTTGCTATTGCCACAGCGAACGTTGTTGCAAATACGGCTTGTGACAATAACAGCAAATGTAGAAGCAAAACAAGAAAAAAAAAGTTAGGGACGAAGAGACAATATCATAATCATCAAAACAAAAACCGTCAACTCTTTTTGCCGTTATTTTTTTTTTTCTTTTTGGATCTGCAAAATCTACTCGCATACAGAGGCACCAATATATCTGAAACAGTGCCTCAAATTGAAGCTGTGCTACACATACTATGCCAGGCAAATACTAAAAATGCAAATGCAAACAAACTATCAGTGAGTGCATCATCATAAGGATACTGGTGTATTGTGCAACAAATGCCTGTTTATGAATAAAACTGTACACACACACACATATACATACGTATATAGACTTATACAAATGTATACCTTTCATGCTCATAACGAAGCTGTCTTCTAAAACTGAGACAAAAATTGTAAAAAAAAAACAAATTTTTGTTTCAGAAAAAAAAAATAGAAAGAAAGAGTCATCTTGCATCATCTGTATTATCAGTTGGAAACATTGTCATGCTTTGTTTTCTGTCTCTTTTTGCCTCATTTCTTTTTTTTGCATTTGTAGTAGTGAGCATGACATTTGGTTGAGGAAAAAAAATTCATTTCGTTGCCATTTTTTGTTTGTCTCAACTAAAAATTTTTCTCTGCAACGTCTGTTTGTGTCCTAGACAAACGATTTTCGACTCGAATTTTCTTTCGTCTTTTTTTCTCGTTTTTCGCTGTTATATTTTGCATTAATTTTTTGTCAGTTCTGTTCATACTGGTGTTGGTGTTCAGTCGTATCTACGTATGTACGTATGTATACGAGTATTGTTTCATATACAACAGACATTTTCATTTACTTGCCTTTTTATTACGTGTGGCACTCTTACGGCTATGTGGCGAAAATGTCTACGTGATGTCCCGTTTTTATGCACACTTAAGGGCTCGAACAGCAGAGGGCTATGGCACAAAGAAAATGACTGAAAAGTATGATGATGTTTTTTAATCTGTCGCTTGCTGTTTGACAAGTTGTTAAACAAAATTTTTTGTTATGCTGCCTCACCAAAAGGCCTCGCTGCTGAGGTATCGAGATGTAGCAGCACCATTAAAACTGGGTTGAAAAATAATGGAGGCGAATATAAATAATTTATATTCGATGAAATTAATAGAACTTAAACTAGAATTGAAGAAAATTTTTGGATTCATTGAAATAAAAACGCAGATAAGATTCCTTGTCGTTCTGTTAAGAAACAGAACTTATCAACCATCTTCTGATTATCTCTGCTAATACTTAATCAAGTTTTCACCAGCTTATCAGGTGATTAGTCTACTGTAACATGACCTATGATGATAAGATTTATTTGGGGGCTATAAGACTACCTAAAGGACAAAGCATAGCCACCAGATCCTCTTACTCTCCTATTACTTCTCGTATGCACATGCCAAGATGATATGCATTCAAAAAGACCAATTCAGTGGAGTTAAATGCAAATAAAAAACAAATCCTAGGAAGTCAGTAGGGGGACTTAAAGCAGATATCTTCAGTCGATTGAACAAAGTTCATAGACAATTCTGTAGATAGAGTGCAGTGTGGAAAACATCATATATGCTATATCAGAATATACAAAACCATTATAAAATCGGAATCGACTTTAAACTGTAGGTCCCGCCACTCATGTATAAAATTAACACACACACAACATAAGTGATGTGAGAAACTACGTCATAATTCTGACTGAAAGGTACTAATGACCAATTATGTATGTAATTATGTATAATATTTAATACGAGCATTAAAACCACAAAGTTGTCATAGTGTAGCAGATAGTGTGTTTGCTTCTTAGACGTAAGGGAACGGTTCAAATTCCTTGTCAGAAATCAAAATGAAATATGAAAAAAATATTTATTTCAGCAGATATCTGACTCTGAGAGTAAATGAAATTGCCATGAAGAGTTTCTCAAAAATCCGTCGTTCGGAGAAGACTTTAAACTGTAGGTCCCGCCACTCATGTATAAAGTTAACATACGACTTGAGTGCGGTGGGAAGCTTGGCCGTAATGTATGTATGTCGGTAGATATCTAGCAAAAACTCTGAAATTACCATGAAAAGCTTCTCAAAAATTCTGCCACTCACAGTAGACTATAAAATTGTAGGTGCCTATGTTCATGTATAAAATTAACACACACATCGTAAGTGATGTGAAAAGTTAGGTTGTAATCCTGACTGAAGGGTTTTAATGAATATTTTACACTACATAATAGAGAGGTACAAGAGGCTGTGTTTGCTTACAAAGGCTTTAAAAAAATTCGACGTACCTTCTGGCCAAGGACGACAGTAACTGTCCAGCTTTAATTAGAGACTAGTCACTTAACAATTCACGTTTAACTCCGAAAACACAAATGAAGTTGCATTGACCATACATTTGTGAACATTTCAAAATAATTTTTTAATTGGAAACCACAATGGAGACCAATGCAGTAGTCCATAATCACACATGTTAAAGATTAAATGGAAATTAACTTCTCCTAGTTCTTTTTTATGATTTTCTCCTAGTTAAAACTTTAATGCATTGAAATAATACATTCAGAAGTCGGTCTTGTAAACTGGAACTATTTTGTTATGGATCCAAGCTCCTTGTGGATGTAGGGGAAATAAATAGCGGTCGCTGTTAGTAAATCCAATAAATTGTATGGTTAACGTACATGGCCTAGAATAACTTACAAACCTCTTCTGATCAAATATATTTCTTGTAGGGACTGTTTTAAAGTCTTTAAAATACCTTTTTTTGTTTGGTACTTTTAATCCTTTTTTTTCAGAAAATAAAACAAATTTAATTCACTTTTTTGTAGCATCACTTTACTTTGATACTAAAATAACTTGTTCATGTTTTGCAAAAAAAAAAGTTTTTTGTGCCAGCAGTATATATGTACTTATGTATGTATGTACGTAAGTACCATATATACATATGTATGTATGTAACGAGGATCATGCTGTTAAGAGTATTTTTTGGCTGGTCTTGTATACTTTTCTAGGTTTGTTGTTGTCATTAACAACCTTTTTCACAGCTTTACATCGATGTTTTCTGTTTGGCCAGAAAAATATTCGCAAAAAATCCAACAAAATTTTTTTTTCTTTTCTGCTACATTCTTTAAACAGACTTTTGTTTTGTTTTGGTGCTCTTCCTTTTGTTTGTTGTGGTCTAAAATACAACGATTTCTGTAACAAAACAAAAAAAAGTCGAAACAAAAATTATCTCGAAAACATTTTACTTTTTCCAAAAAAAAAAAAAAAATGGAAAATTTTTTTTTAGTTTCAACGTTAGACAAAAACGCTTTCGAAAAAAAAAAATTGTCTAAAACCACAAAGGTTATCATTGTTTCTCGTCCGTTTTTTTTTTGCGATGATAAAACAAAAACGCTGCAGCCATTAACTTCTTTTTTATGATTTTCGCTTTAAAAACAATTTTTATAAAATTGTTATAAAAACAGTGTTTCTTTTTTTGTTGTTGTTTTAGGATATAGTATACCATTACAATATATCCGTTTAGATAGAAAGTTATATTATTATTATTTTTTTTTTTTTTTTTATGAAACTCTTTTTGTTTTTTCTTGCTTTATTTTTAGCATTTATTTATTTATTTTGTTGTTTTTGTTTTTAGTTAAAACGGATATATAACATTTACAATTTAAAATTCAATTTATTTTAATCTCAAACTTATCTTGTTCACTAAGTATTTTGTTGCTATCATTGTTGTTACAGTTGTTGTTTTGTTAGCAACAACGATTTTCATTGTTGGAATGTTTGAATTCATTTATATGTACGTAATACTAAGGCAAAAACTTTGTTTTCTATGCACACCCACACAGAGCCTTAACATGTGACTGCACAAATGGTGCTGGCCTCAATGCTTCAACATCCGGCTTGGGTTCATCGCTAGGTAGTGGCAGTGGCATTGGTGGTGGTACTGGCGGTGGTGCCTATTCAACAACAACGAATCCTACACGTAATAATGGTGGCACAACGCCCACAACACCATCGGGTAGTAATGCATTCAGCGGAAACGGAAATGGCGGTTTCAATGGCAACAGTGCGTCGTCATCATCATTGTCGTCATCGTCGTCTGTTACAGCCGCTAATAATGGTGGCTGTATTTGTGCACCCGCCTCCTCCTCCTCCTCTGGATTAGCTGGCATTGTATCGGGTAATCTTATGGCGACGGGACCTACGACAACAACAACCGTTTTGTTGGGCGCTAAAACAACAACAGCTGGTGGTTTAGGCTCTACTTTGGGTTCGGCTAGCACACTGAATGATGATGGTACACTGAGCAATGCCGAAACCCTATTGTCATCAAATGCACGTTTTCAGGCAATTTCAGCAATTGCGGTTGCCCAGGATGGCGTTATTAATGTGGCTGATCAAGGTAAGTTGTATTGCTTTCTACTGTAACAGATTCTTTCTGTCTGCTTTACGTCTTTTTTGGAGAACATTTGTTAAATTTCAACAGAATTTATTTCCTTTGTACGTAAGCACTACCCATACACACACATTTTTTTGATTTGCTTTTAATGAGTTGTTTATAAAAGACCTGTATTGAGTTAATGTGTCAGCAGCAAGTAGATAAAATTAAAAATGTCTATAAAAAATTTTACAGTATCCTTAATGTAGACTTTGTTTGTGTAACCTTCGGAATAAATGCAAAAAATTCATTTTCATGGCATACTTTAAGGTTGACTGTTGAAAAACAATACGAATGGAAAATTGTTAATTTTCCAAGGCGTTAATCCAAAACCAAACATCTACATATTATAGTTTTATGGTTTCATTTTAATCTTAAAAAATGTAGCATACTGTTGGGCGCATAAAAATGTTGTTTGAATATAAAAAATTGTGGATTTTGTATAAAAATTGTAGCATATTGTTTGGTGTGTGTAATTTTATGTGAGTAGTAAAAAATATTTTAAAGTAAGCAATTTTAAAGTCATAAACATCTGTAACTTAAAGATTTCCTCATGAAATAATTTAAAGGAATGGTATCCTCACCATCTTAAACAGGACACTTGATATCCCATATTAACTCAAGGTTTTTCTTCAAGCTGATATTTTTCGTAATTTTTAAACGGGTATAGTTTTTTTATAAATAAATAAAACACCCTAAGGTATGCTTTAATTTGTAAATAATTTGACATTAGGTGTTTCGAGCCCTGGAAGTATGCACTAAAAATTGAAAAAAATATGTTATGTTGCAGAAAAACGTAGAAACTAGCAAAGGTCAAATTGTGATATTAAAAAAGTGGCCTAGGATCCGCCATAATGTTTTTTGTTTAGAAAGTAGTGTTAATATTGTAACTGCAAAAAATACATTCGCCATGGCAACCAATATTTTTAATAAATTAAGTTTTCTGTTTAAATTTATTTATATTTAAATACAATAAAGCGGAAGAGTATTTGAATTTAATTTTGTATAGCATCCGTTGCGACCTAAAAGTAGGTTATAGATTACAATTATTTTTTTGTTGCTTAAAAGTATGCAATGTTGTTGAAATTAATACTTTTGTTTTGAAATATATTTTATGTTTTTCATTATTTTCCGTTTTTTTTTAATAATCATTGAAAATATCAGACAGACAAATAAGAGAGATATGCTGATAATTACTTTCTTTAGAAAACAAAATTTCCATTAAAAGTGTAATATTTTTTTTTATATTAAAACTAACCTTAGGCATGTAATTTGTGATTATTTTTTGTTTTTATACAATTAAATATAAAACACAACAGAGGTAGTCCGTTGACAAACATTTTCATTATTGTCCTGTAGACATTTCAAACATATCTTATAGCAGCACGTCTTAAATTAAGAAACCAAAAATAGTTTTTCATTCAATTTCTTCCATTTATTTTTAAGGGTGAGTAAGTTTATATGCTTACCGAATGTCTTACAGCAGAATATTATTTCTTTATAAGTATGCATATGAAAGTGGCATTGTATGAGCCTCAAGTGTTATAAATAAATAGAAAAACACAATGATTTGGAAAATAATATTCCCTTATAACACATTAAATACAAATCAATACAAACAAAAGCAAAAAAATAATATTTCTTTCTCTCTAATTTGAACAAAAAGAAACAAGCAGTTTTGCCTGAATACCATAGTATTTGAAATATTGAATGTAATTGTGACAATTGTGATTATAATGGCTGTTGAAAGCTATTATTTCTATGCACAGTCTCGTACACTTGAGTTCATATTTGATATGACAAATCAATTGAGTGGAAGTTATAGCATATGAATGGAAACCTTTATTGTTTTTTCCTTGTTTTTTTTTGTTTTTTTTTCTAAGAAAATATAATAATTTATTATACGTTGCTTTGTGTTTAATAAAAAGTTATAAGAATATCTTATTTTCCCTTAAAATATGTATATTGTATAATGGAAGTTTTTTTTATCACATACATTTAGGAGCATAAGAGCATAACACATGTGCGTCCACCTATACTTCCGTTAATGTTAAAAAATGTTTCCCAACATATTGTTATTTAACTAAAAGCCTGATTGTTAGGTTAACAACAAGAACTTTCAATATATTGTTAACAAATTTGTTACTTTCTGCTCCATCTGTCCATGTGCATATATTAACAACTTTCCTGCTTTCCTTCTTGTTTAACTGATTTCAAGATTGAGAAAAAAGTCTTTTACAGACAATCATTAGCTTTTCACAATTTTTCTTCCAGTACTTTTTTGTCTTCTCCCTTTTTGTACAAAGTGGCAATTTACTGTGTTTTTATACGGACAAAATGCTAACGGAAGTCAAATACGAACTTCCGACATACAAAGAAAGAAAAAAAAACACACTCACATACTCCATATTTTCCTTTTTCCTCTAAATTTGACAACAAATTCTATTACCTTTTTTCTATTTTTTCCTTTAAAAGCGGAGGCCTTTTGAAAGTATCTCCCATCTACTGCTGTAAAGACTTTGTAGCAACCATAGTAGGAGCTATAGTATAGATATTTCTATTGAAAAACTGCTGAATACAACAAATTCCGCCTCAGTGTTATAAAATAATATTGTGTTCTGTTACAGCCATTGTTATGTTGTAAAATTATTACCGAGTCCTTGGCAAGGAGACCTAATGAAGGCCATAAACTAAAGACCGATAGAAAAAAATAATATAAAATAATATCCATTGTAAGCTATTGAAATATTCAAGGACAAAGATTATTAGAAATAGGTAATAAAAATAGACATTAGGTTTTCAACTAATTCATAAAATAAAACAAAAAACATGGCATATATTTAGGCGTTTTCTTTTATTCAAAAAAATTGCTGCTTAGTTATAGCAAAATTTTTTAAAAATTGGGTATAGTATCTAAATTTAGAATCCCGAGCAGAGCAAAAACATAACTTTTATACAACTTTACATAACTAAATATGAAAAGTTTTTTTTGCTAATAAAATCTCAGTGTAAAAAAGTAAAAAGTATGTATTCGAAATTGTATTAAGCCTATCTCATACTTTAAACAAATACAAACTCTTAAAGTATACCTATGCTCTCTCTTTTATTCATTGCCTACTTTAGGGGATATGTAAATTTTTTAAACTAAACCCAGAAAAAAATTCAAAAAACGATGCCTAAGTTTAGGATGTAAAGCAATAAATGGCTAAAAGCTAAACTTTCATGTGTTTTTAATACATATTTTTATAAATTTTAATTTAAAAATGTAGCATACATTTAGGAAACTATTTATTGTAGTTAACATTTTTGCTTTGCATAGTTTTTATAACTGCAACAGATGATGGGATACCAGATTGAACTGAAGACAGAGTAAGTTTTATTATCCCAAATTCTGTGCTTGTGAGGGATCATGAATTTTGGACAATAGACAACGACGTGTATAAGCTGAATGGGTGGCTTCTGAAATATAATTCTTATAGAGAGGCTTTTTCAGCTATGAGGCGCATTTCTGTATGAATGAGTACGTGAACAGACAAAATTGTCGAATGTGTGAAGATAGCAATCCACATGAGATCCAGGAGCGTCCAATATATCTCGAAAAAGTTAGTGGATTTTGGGTTGCCCGCCTAATTTCCTTAAAAACGAAGTTGGCCATGACGTCACTGTCAACGGCAAGCAGTATAGGTCGGTGTTTAGAATATTTTGGCCTGAACTAAATGATTTGGACACCAAGAACACGAGGTTTTAACAGCACGATACTACTTTCCTACACTGGTCTTGCTACATTGTACAGTCTGCACGAGGGTATAGTATTCTCATATGGGGTTGATGTGAACTGGCTACCGATATCAAACGAGTTGACTCCATTAGACATTTGATGTGAGGTTTGCTTAAGTCAACATAACCCATGTTATTGGTCATACAAATTTTTATATTTTTCAAATCATATCTTAGGAATAATTACATGTACATAGGTGTGTGAATGACGAAATACTTGCACCAGTTTCTAAAGATTCCTGTTTATATTTCTACGTGTACAGATTTTCAATTGTTTATCTGAAGCATAGCTTCAGGAACATTTGATTGTGTATAATCGTTGCATACTTCTACAACTTTAATCAAAATACATTTTCGTCCTTTGAACTATTAGTAGAGTTTTTATATTATTTTGCAATTTTTTAACTGCTTTTTGTGCCCAACCTTAGAATGATTAATCACCTGGTAATCTTTGTAAAAATTAAGACTTGATAAATACTTTTTATATACATAATAATGTAAATTACATAATTGTAGCATATTTCAAGGCAAATTTCTGTTTAAAATTTAAATTATAAGACATTTTTGTTGGTAAAAATATTTTCTTTGGAATTTTAATATTTGAGGAATTTAAATAATTTATTTTCAACTATTTTCTTAAACTTCATTTTTCATTTTCCCCCCTATCAAACGTTGATAAATTGCTTAACAAATTTGCTTGTATTCTTTTTTCTTATTTTGTTGTTTTTGTTGTAGTTATAAATATTTATTATTGTTGCCTGATGCTGACGCTGCTGTTGATTTTCCTTAACAACTCGCTATTTGTTGTTTATCTACCTTGGAGTAATAAAACCAATATCTACTCGAAAGACAAAAAAAAAATTAAAATAAAAAATCTCTTTTATAAAAAGAAAAAAGCTCTGTCTATACTATATTACCGAAAGTCTAAATTTGTGCTTATTATCCCAGCTTTTCTAATTAGATAAGCGACTCAATGTAATTAATAAATGTCTGGCTATAAAAGTGATTTTTTTCCTATTTTTTCCCATTTTGTCTTCACTAACAAATATGCTTATATTTCATAGTCAGTCAGACCATGGCAACTAAAGCTGTACTTGAAAGGTATATACTCCAAAAGGGAAAATAGATTCTTTGGTTGCTACGATGGATATGGTATAGGGAGAGGCAACAAAAAAAAATCAATAATAAGTAATTAATCAAGTTACTTAGCAGCCCGAACTGTGTTTAAGTTTCATCTCATTTTCACTTGCACTCCCCTTCTCATTCTCTCTCTCCCTCTTTTCTGAATGTTTGGGTAATAAACAACACCTAAAAGTATGCTTGGCAAAAAGAGTAACAGCAGCAAAGATATCGTTTGTTGAAAAATAACGAAGAATGTTCAAATCAATCTTATTAGCTAAAAGTTGTTGGCAGAGTTATTAATCACCTTTGATGGTAACGATTCTCTTATTTGTTATTTTTTTCTTTACTTCATTTTTTTTTTTGCTAAAGCATGTGTTTAGCCCATGTTAAAAATATTGCCAAAGGTGGTGAAAAGAGATTTTCATCGGATAACAAGAGAGAAAAAAAATCAGTTGCTTGCTAATAAGGCAAAACATTAT
Source organism: Sarcophaga rosellei (assembly GCA_930367235.1). Taxonomy (NCBI): domain Eukaryota; kingdom Metazoa; phylum Arthropoda; class Insecta; order Diptera; family Sarcophagidae; genus Sarcophaga; species Sarcophaga rosellei. The sequence continues at coordinate 82,958,787 of OV884018.1, forward strand.
GGGTGCAACGTACTTTTTAAAGGTATTTGACTTTATAGCCCAAAAAAATTAGTCTGTATTGTTAAGATTATTAAGCTAATTACAACAAATTGTAGCATATTTTAAGGCAGAGATAGAAAAATAAGACTACAGTATACATATACAATATTAATGTTTTCTATAGATTTAGAAAGAATTAACTTCTAGTTGACCCTGTGTTAAACAGATAATTAGCTGTGGCCGTAGGCTTTAAGTTGAAAATATATGAGACAATATTTTTGGAATCTTAGAAAAGGCAAATATTTCTTTTGAAATGACCAGAATTTAAGGTATTTTTTTTATTAAAGTAACCTAAAAATATGCAATATTTTTGTGTGAAAGTTTTATTTAACAAACTAAAGACTGCTTACTTATCTATAAATAGGATTTTAAGATTCATTAGTTATGTGTACCACATTCCCAAAGGCGCTTTCAATTATGCAATATTTTTTCAATTAAAATATGATTAAAATACAGATTTTTAGCCACATAAATTAAAAGCTTTGTAATACTTACTTAATTTTCTATTAACACCCCGGGTCCTTAGTCACACCAATCGATAACAGTGCTTTCTCTATTTGGTCCTTCCACCGCAAACAAGGTCGTCCTCTTCGCCGGCTCAAATACCTATCTCGCTGGAGCATCCTCCGCCATTCGAACAACGTGGACGAAACAACGTAGCCGCTGGATGTTAATACGCTGAACCTATGTCGTTGAGGAGCTCATACAGCTCATTGTTGAATCGGCTGCGGAAATCATCGTCAACTCGCATTTGACCGAAGATCTTACGTAGGACTTTTCTCCCGAATACCTTCAAGGCTGCCACATCAGTGCTTCTGCGCCATAAAGAAGCGTCTTGTAGAGTATTACTATTAGTTTTGTAACTTTATTATAAAATTCTTAATATTAAAAATATACAGGGTGTAGTAAATAGTACTCTTATTTTATTACAAAAAATAGAAGGCCTAATATTACAGTTACTCGAGCATACACATTAGTCTCTCTATCTAGTTCCATGCTTCACTATCGAAAACTTTCTTTATTCACATTAGTTTTTTCCCCTTCTCAATATGTGATCAATACCGCGCCGTATGATAGATGTGTTTGCTTTTTAAACCTTTTAACATCGAAATTTAAATGTTTTGTAACCAGATTCCTAAAATATGCTTTCAAATGTTCAAATATTAATTTGTATAGCATAAACCACAGCCTAAAATACCTTTAAACAAAATTTTCAACAAGAACCCCAAAAAGTATGCTTTTGTTTAGAAAAATTTTAAAGTAAAAAAAATTATACGCACCAAAAATTATGAATAATTTTTAAGCCTAAAACTACTGTTGAGGTTTCCTTTGTATTGATTTTTTTTTTTATCATATTTTTAAATTCTTCTTAAAAGTGAAGGATTTTTTTTTGTTCATTACAAAATAATTTATTTGCTGTTCTCAATAAAGATTTCCTTTGGGGAGGGCTTTTATTTCCGTAATTCTAATTTTTTTTTTCGATGCTGTGGCTAAATGGAAAACTCTTTATGTTTAGCGAAAATAATAACGTTGGCAAAAGTTAAATAAACAGCAACAAAAATATACAAAAAGAAAAAAAGTATTTCCTTTAAATAGTTGTTTGGTTTCCTAAACGTTTTTTACTTTTTGTCTTCTTAACTTTAAACGGCTGAGAACGAACGTCAATACTCGTGTAGAGCAGCCTTTTATTTTAAGTAGGCTTAGCGATTTAACTTGAAATGGGCGAAAATATTCGTTTTCATCTCTCTCTATTTATCTGTAATTTTTTTTCTTGACAGAGATTATGTGGTTTGTCCGGCTAACAACGATTTGCTTGGTATAGCCCAAGGTTTTGTTAAGTAGCTACTTATCTTTCTTTTTTTTTTTGTTGTTGTTATTTTTTTGGTGGCTAAAATTCTATGAATAGCAAAATGCTAAGCTTTGGTGTGGCAAAGAAGATTTTTATACTCAATGCGTTATGTAGTTGAAGGGCAACTTACTCTGACAGACTTCCCAGCTAACTGACTGCTTCTTTGCGTTTCAACTCATTAAGCGAGTCAGACTTAAGAATGTTGCGGCTAGATTTCGTTGGTGGTCCATACAACACCAAACTAAAACGTTAAATGTACGGATTAAAGCCGTAACGGTTTTTGCATAAAATAAAAGAAAAACTTTTTCATTCTGCGTAAATGACCTTTTTTTGTGCATTTCGAGAAAATCGTTTTGCCAGATTTGTTTAATAACAATTTGTTGTTTTTGCTCAAAATGTTAGTTTCATTGTTGTTAAGGGAAATTGAAAATAGAAAAAAGGAAACAAGAGAACTTCCTTCAAAAAGATTAAAAGAAGATGATTTTTGAGTTCTTGAAACGAAAGTTTGTTAATGCAAAGCAACAAAAAAAAATTCAATTTGAATTTGAATTAAAAAAAAAAACATAATTTTTGGCTTAGAAGTTTAAAACAAAAGTTTGTGTTGGAAATTATATGAAGCCCAGTACCAACATTTGCTGCAATGCAATCATTATAGGCAATAATTTATTAATAACGTGGTAGGAAATAATCCTCGTTTCTGAGCATAGAAAATATGTTGAATTTCTCATTTATTTATAGACAACGTTTTCGAGGAAAAATAAAAAGCTCCAAAGCGGATGAAAGACTTACGAAAAATTCAGAAAATTTTCTTTTAAATTTGGTATATATACATATATGAACTTAATATTAAGTAGACTTGGATTCTATTTTAATTATGAAGCATAGATAAGATGGAAGCATAGATAAGCCATACATAAGTAAGAATCATTATTGCTTGTTTATTGCACAACTAACACTGCATAGGTAGGATCTAGGACATTTGTACATTGATAGTTCCGCTGAAGAATAAATTCTTCCAATACTATACCGTACGAATACGTTTCTTTATTTCGGTACAGCATAATCCATTACAGTGAAGTCGCCGTAGTCGAGTAGTTAGTGTATTGGCTTATTAGACCGTAAGGCCACGTTTCAAACCCCAGGTCAGACATCTCGAATAAAATGACATATGAAAAAATATTTCTTCGGCGACTTTCTCTCAGAAGATTTCTGGCAAAAACTCTGAGAGTAAATAAAATTGCACTGAAAAGTTTCTCAAAAGTTTGTCGTTCGACTTTAAACTGTAGGTCCCGCCACTCATGTATAAAATTAACACACACACAACATGGATGATGGGAGAAGATAGGTCGTTATCCTGACTGATGGTTTGTAATGGCCAATTAATTATGTTATGTATGTATCACCCATTGTAGTATCCATAGAATAGCGAAGAATAAACCACATTGCTACGGTCTTCGTATACATTAATAGAGTTGAGTACCTTATCGTACTTCCTAAGCTACTTTGACTTTTCCTCTATACGATGGAGAAGTCTCAATATAGGCGTCCATGTAATGATCAATACATGAGAATCGTAGATCTTTTTCAGTCGATTACACGTTAAGCAAACTGTAGCGGGATCAGATGCAGTGAAGTATTTATTGTAACGCCTCAAGATCCGGAAGCCTTTGAATGACCTACAGTTTAATACCGACTTCGAGCATCAGATATAAGATTAACAAAAGTCGCCGCATTTTATTTTAGATATCTGAGGTGAAATTTGAACCACGAGTACTCGTTTAATAAGCTAACACACTACTTAACAGACTTCGGCGACAGCTTGTGAAAATCATATTTAATTTTCATGCCCAGAATATTAATAGCTTTGGAGTTCACAATATTTCTACTGTGAATAAGGTTATTGTCGCGCAATTTAAACCACCCCTTGCGAGAGGTCACTGAATGTCACGTTCATATTTAACAGTTTTGCCTCAAATGTGGCTTAGAATGGAATAAATTTCTATTCCTAGATAGTTTTCAAGGTTAATAGCCTCACTTTTTGCAGGATTTGGCGGGACATAAGCAACTTTTCAGCAGAAGGAAAACATACTGGCACAGTATGACGCTGTTAAAATGTTAGCTCAAGGATGTGCAAGCTTCGAAGAGCAAAGTTTCACGACTCGTTATGAAATATCGTCATGTTTAAGCTGATATCTGTAACAAGCCTTAAGAATATGCTCTGATATCCTTTCAAGTTCAGGCACTGCTTGATTGCTTTCCGGGAAATATGAGTTTTTTTCTAATAATTTATCTAAAGAATAACCATTTCACCTTGTCTCGAGAATGGGCAGACATTTACTTTTTAGAATAGAAAGCGTTATTCTATGCCATAATTTTCACTTCTCTCAGCTCTTGCCGGAACATATGCATTGAAGCATGTTATTTTAATACAAAATAAATATTGCCTATCTTAAGGCACTTAAAAAATATTATAAAGCAATTTGACATGCATTTTGATTAAAAAAACTAAATAAAATCATTTCGAAATCTTAATTAAACTATACCATGTATTGTATTGTCTAACTTAACTCACAGGGAGACTAAAAACTGTATTTTTACTTTTACAACTATTTTTTGTTTCCTGTTTCTGAAAAAAAAGAAAATCAAAACAAAAATCTAGACCAACAAAAAAATAAAAAAAATCTCATTTCCCCTTGTTTATTACTTCAATTTTTTCTCTCAATTTTCTGTTGTTTTTTTTTTAGTTTTCATCTTAAAACATTTTCCGTTGCCATTTTTATGTTATAGTTATTGTTGTTATTGTTAGTGCTGTTGTTTGCCGATTTGTTACCAACACCGTTGTTATAGTTGTTGTTACTGTACTTGTGGTCGCTATTGTTTAATACGAGTACACAGGCAACATTTTTTTCTTCGTTCTTTCTTCCATTCTTACCATAATTTATGTTGACTGTTTACTATTATTATCTCTACATGTTTCTCCTTTTTTTGTTGCCTATTGTTGTTGTTGTTGTTAATAAAAAAAATGTGGCTAAAAAATCTTGTATTTTTTTCTATTATATTGTTGTTACAGTTGTTGCTTTAGAAACAAGAGCAAATCAGTAGAAGGCAAAAAAGAAAAACAAAAAAAAAACTGAACGAAATTGTTATAAAATTGTGTTCTTTTTAGCAGCAATTGTTCTATGTTCTATTCATTGTTGTTGTTGTTCATGTTGTTGATGAGATTTTTTTGTTGTTGCTGTTTTAACAATGCCTTTGTTTTCTTAACGGTTGGTATTAGTTGCACTCGTAAAGGAGCACAGCCCCCTATTGTTCGTACATTGACTCTTGATGATACTCCATAACTTTGTAATGAAGGATTTCCGGTATTTTGTAATTGTGCCACAAATTTTATAAAAAAAATTCTGAATTTTAATTATGAACAATGACTAAACGAACAATCAAAAGAAATTTCAAAATGAAAATGTAAATAAAAAACAATAATAAGAAATCAATTTCAATTAATTTAGCCTACTTTTAGGGGTAATTTAAAACTTTTTTTCCTATAATTGCTTTAAGGCTAATCATGTCCATGCAATCAAACCACACACCAATATTATTAACTGTTTCACCCACTAATTTAACCCAGTTTATATTATAAACACTAACTGAAGCAAAATAATCTTTGTGGGCTCTGAGATACTGGTATATATGTATGTATGACAACTAAAAATAATAACAATAACAATAACAATAATAACAAAAACAACAACTACTACAACGACAACAACAAAAATGACAAACTCTTGTCGTTATTATTAAAACAAAGTTCTTTGCTGTTCATCAATTTCATCGAATTAATGATGTGTACCATGAGCTCAATGTTACTCGGTAATAATCGCTTTTCACTTCATTTAGTTTTCGATACAAAATTCTTCTCTTCACATTTTAAAAGGATACACAGGAGCAACAAAACGGCAACGATGACTGTTAACTACACCTACAACAACATATACAACGATGACTACGACTACGGCTACAACTATAACAATATTATGTATTTATCAACCATGGTTTAGTTAGTGGTCATAACACTATGAAATAAAATAGTAGAAAGGCAATGGGGATGAGGTGGAGAGTGTGGGTTTATGGTCAGTTTAGAAAACAAAATGAAAACCTAGTAACAGCAAGAGTAAGAAAAGGGTCAGTTAGTGGCAGATAACAAGATGTGTTGATAATATTGTAAAGGTCATTTAAAGAGATATTTAATGTAATTAAAAAGGGATATAAACCAAGAAAATTAAGAAGAAAGAAAAGAGTGGCTTAAAACCAAAGGAGAATGAAAAACAAAAAATTTAAAAACAGACCATCAAGTAATGTCGTGGAGAAATTTATGTAAAACATTTTAGAGGTAATATCATTAATTATTAGAAAAATGTTGCCTACTTAAGGGGGTTTAAAAATAGTAATTAACAGTTGAGTTAAAAAGGGGTTAAAAGAAAACAAAACTTCTATAAATTATGCACTTTTGCTTTTAAATTTTTGCCTACTGGTGTGATATTTTAGAAGGGTAATGTTGCTAGTAGATTTCGTATAAAACTAGAACATGAGAAAATTGGTACTTTACTCTTGTTAATAAGTGAAGTAATGTTGGTTTCATTTATATTCAAAATAAAGGAAGATAATTACAATGAAGTAGTTGGTGTATTAGCAGTGGATATATCTATAATCCAAATAGGATCATAACTTTAATGCCAAATAAAAGGTCTTAAATTAATAAAATATAAAACGGATTATTTTCTATGACAGAGATTAGCGTATTTCTGTAAAAACAATAATACGAATCATTTTTTGTTATTATTTGCTGGTTTTAAGAGCATTCAATTCCCCTCTAAATAATTAGTCCAGGATAACCTCTTATCGCCGAACTACTAGAGAAGTTAGCACCATAACATAAGCTTTACTGGAAGGTTTGACAGCAACAACTATGGAGAAAATATGGGACAATATTTAACAAACTCATCCGCACTATACGCAATATAACAATTCAGTTATCCATTAATTACTTAAAATTATGCTTCTATTTTTTTAAGTTAGTGTAAATTTATCAATTAAGTTTTGTAATTTCAAATCATTCGAGCTTATTTGTGATAAAGGACAACTTTCACTTACATTTGTGGCACTTACACGCCTTTATGTATGCTACAATTATTGAAATTTAAACGGCTATAATTTTATGTTCAGCATATTTTTCATCTGAATTTAATGGACATACTTATAACAGAGAAGTAGATATATAATTTTATGAATCTTATACTCTTCTTCTCATTTACTTGCCTAAAAGTATGCAACATTTTTTAATATTTTGAAATTAAAGCCCAAAACTTGCTGTTCTTTTTCATCTTGTTGTTATTATTTATTGATAAAATGTATTGTTAGGGGAATTTTATGTATTCATTATTAACGCCTAAAAATGTATTCATATGGTTTGGATTTTAAGAATCCATTCAATAAAATTGATGTATAAAAGCAAGAATCTTACTCAGGCTAAAAAAGTTGTAAGGAATGTATTAAATTTTCCATTTAATTGTATCCAAATAGGCAGTTTTCAAAATATCAAATAACATACATGTTATTTAAGAACCTAAAAGTATGCTACGAAAATTTTTCAACTAAATTTCTTTCTTATGTACAATATAAAGGATTCAAACTAATCAACACACAAAACCATGACTAGTACGAATGACTAGTTTTCGTACGAACACTAATACAATGACAAAAACATTAATCACACATACAATGAAATTAATATTGTCCGCTATCTGATGGTTAACTTACCTTCGCATTCATACAAATCACTGAAACAAAATGGATTTAATTTTGCATACATGAGTGTCAATGACAATCTGTGCGTGTGTGTGTATGTGTGTCTAAATAATCGTATTTCATTATTAATGTTTCTAATAAATTAAACGTTTGATTGATAATTAAAAGTCATGCATAAATATGTCACAAAGCACACATAATTAGGTTAGCAATAGTGACTTATGGAAGCCGATTATAACATTTGTTTCATAATTTTTATTTGCAGGTTCCTTACACGTTTTGGCCTTGGAACATTATCTACCTTCACACGATGAAAATGGTGAATTCCATATACCATATCCGCCCACCAGTGAGGTGTATGTTTTCAATCGTTATGGTCAACATGTGGCCACTAAAGATTTGGCTTCAGGCAAAACACGCTACAGTTTCTTGTACTCCAAAAATACATCCTTTGGCCGTCTGTCGACGGTTACTGATGCTTCGGGCAATAAGATACAGTTCTTAAGGGACTACAGCAATGTGGTGAGCTCCATTGAGAATACCCAGGACCATAAATCGGACATACAAATAAACGGCATAGGCATAATGACCAAACTTACCGAGAAGGGTAGGCAAGAGATTGAATTGGACTATGATAGCAACACTGGTCTCTTGAATTCACGTTCGTCGGGCGGCGAGACATACATTTACCAATACGATGAATTTGGCCGTGTTACTGGCATGATATTGCCAAGTGGTGAAATAGTTCGAATAACCTCACAATTGGCCGATAACAAGGGCCTGACGGTATATGTGCACGCTTCCGTGGAATCGTTATTCTCACGTGAAAAAGGCGAAACGAATGAGCTGTTGGTTTTGGGTGGTGTGAGATCTACATTCATGAAGAAGGGCCAAGAGAATGCTGATGCAGAAATTAAGCCCAACAACACTTTAGTCATACACAGTTCTAATGGAGTTGTGGTGGAATCATCTGCTGTGGCTCGCCATCCATTGTTAGAGGCCGCCTTGCCCGTAGAAGCTGAAATGTTGGCCATGTGGTCTCATCAAAGTGTTACAATGGGTGAAGGTCTAACCAATAACATGTATTCTGTTTACAACTTGGTAGGTGATGTGCGCAATCCTCAGCAGACTTTAAATCGAGAAATATGGGTCAATCAGTCACGTGTTATTGGAGTAGAGTTTGACCAATTCACAAACAGGGAGACCTTTTATGATATGAACCGCACACCCATATTGATTGTGGCGTATGATCAATCCGGCTTGCCTAAGTCCTACTATCCCACCAATGGTTATCCTGTTAACCTAACCTATGATCGCTTTAACCGCATTGATGGCTGGGCATGGGGTCCAGCGGAATTGAAATATTCTTATGATAGACATGGTCTACTGTCCGAGATAACTTCCCAGCAGGATGGTATTATTTCATTTGTCTATAACGATTGGAATCTGGTGTCCGAAATCGGTTTGGCCTCACAACGCAAATTCGTTCTGCAATATGATGAATCGGGAGGCATAAGACATGTTACTTTACCCTCAGGCACAAAGCATTCCTTTAGCATGCAGACTTCCATTGGCTTTATTAGAAATACTTACACGCCACCGGGCAGCACTAAGCCTTACTTGCAACATTATAGCCATTCGGGTGCTTTATTGCAGACTATATTCCCTGGGGATGGTGCCCGCATAGTCTATCGCTATAATGCCGCGGGCCAATTGACTGAGATTGTGCATGGTGATGGTAAAAGTGAATTTATTTACAATGAGGCCACTGCTATGCCTTCTACAGTCTCTCATACTGAACGTGAACTGGAGTATCGCTGGGACTTTGAATATACGGGCGGTTTGCTAAGCGAAGAACGCATTGATTTTATAGCCAAGACTGGCTTGAGTAATGCCAAATTTACGTATGAATACGATACAGATTTTCGTGTAATTTCTATACAAGGACGTATTGGAGGCCAAAATTTACCAGCACAAAACTTTGCCTATAACATGCGTACCGGTCAACCCAGCATGGTTGGCCAGTTTAAGATCATGCATCCTTTATTAAATCAGACACAAGTTTACGATGGAACAGCCAGTTTTACCCGTACGGTAGATGGCCGTTTTATGACACAGAAGGTTACCTTGGCTATACATAGACTCGAGGTCTTTCGCATGGAGTATTCTTTCGGCGTACATGGACGCATATCCCAAACTAGAACGTACACCAGGAATATGGCTGTCAACACGTATACAAATGTCAAGAACTATACATGGGATTGTGATGGCCAGTTAATAGGTGTGGAGGCCCAGGAACCTTGGGGTTTCCGTTACGATGACAATGGCAACCTGTTGTCTTTAACATACAGAGGCAATACCATACCCATGGAGTATAATAATCAAGATAGAATTGTTAAATTTGGTGAGGGCCAATATAAATATGATACCCGGGGTTTGGTAGCGCAAAATGCCCGCGAGGAAAGATTCTACTATAATACCCAGGGCTTGCTAGTGAGAGCCACTAAGCGAGGCCGTTTCGATGTGCGCTACTATTACGATCATTTGAAACGCATGACTACACGCAAAGACAACTTTGGCAATGTAACCCAGTTCTTCTATAACAACCAACAAAGGCCGTATGAAGTGTCACAGATCTATTCACCCAGAGATGGCAAACTAATGTCCTTAACGTATGATGATGTGGGTCATTTGATTTATGCCCAGGTTTATCGGCATAAATACTACGTTGCAACTGATCAAAGCGGCACTCCGATAATGATCTTCAATCAATATGGCGAAGGCATACGGGAAATAATGCGTTCACCATTTGGCCATATAGTTTATGACTCCAATCCGTATCTGTATTTGCCAATAGATTTCTGTGGTGGCATATTAGATCAGGTAACGACACTGGTGCATATGGCCGATGGCAGAGTTTATGATCCGTTAATAGGTCAATGGATGACACCCAATTGGGAGAATGTTAAAGAACGCATAACAACACCCACCAAAATGCATTTGTATCGATTTAATGGCAACGATCCGATTAATGTGGGTCATGATCGTAATTATCCGGCAACATTTAAAGACTGGATGAAAACGATTGGATTTAATGTTGAGAATTTAGTGCCACAGTTAAGTCGCAATTTGTGGGAACAGCCTTCTTTGTGGGGTAGAGCGCCATATAATCCCATAGCCTTAGATTTGAAGAAACCCATGTACAATGTGCCTACAATGGCAGTGGAAAGTGGCTTCTTGGCCCATTTGAATATACGCCGTATGTCCAACTTTGAAGATTTGAATTCGCCACCGAAATCAGCCTTGAAGTATGATGTTATGACACCGGGTCCTAGAAATATTGGTTCTGATACTGAACCTCCCTTCGGCAAGGGTATAGTGGTGTCACGTACTGCAGATGGCCAAGCCATAGTGTCCAGCGTGCCGGCAGCCAATGCCATTTATAGAGATGTTTATACATCAGTATTTAACAGATCCAAACTGCTGCCATTCACTTTTGTGGTACATAATGCTCAGCAGGATTCATTTTTCTTTGTAAAGGAAGAACTATGGCGAGCCAGTGAAGATCGCCAACAACTGAAGCGTTTACAAGGACAAGTTAATACCACATTCCATGAAATAACCCGGGAAAATGGCAGTGGTACCAATTACTTGGATGTGAAAATACATGGCCTGCATGCCATTATCAATTTACGTTATGGCACTACAGTGGAGAAGGAAAAGCAACGTTTAATGCATCATGCCAAACTAACAGCTGTGCGTAAAGCCTGGCACAGAGAGAAGGAGGCGTTACGCTCAGGCCTGAATACGGAAATTGAATGGAATCAACAGGAAATCGATGAGATATTGAAACAAAATTATGCCAACAATTATGAAGGTGAATACATACACGATGTAACACTGTATCCCGAACTGGCCGAAGATCCATACAATATTAAGTTTGTAAAGAGAAAAGGTGCCACTGGCGGTGCAGCTGGAGTACCCAATGCACGCAAACGGCGAAGAAGAAGTATACTTAAGGATGAAGATGAAATCAGCATAATCCATGCAGAAGATCTACAGGAGCAGCAGCAACAGCAGCAACAGAAATTAATCAAACAATTAGATTTACATAAAACAAGTGAGGCAGACAAGGAAACCCTACAGAAAAATACTAGTAAAGGTGTGAAGAAGGCATCTTCAAACCCAACAGTTGAGTGCTTAAAACACCATAAATGTTAGCTTAAATTTAATGAAACAAAAAACAAACTTTATATTCTAATACAACAAAAATATAAGAACAAAAAAGAAAAAATAATTAAAAAATAAAAAAATTAATAATTTTGTTAAAAATATTATTAAACTAAATGAAAACCCCTTTAAGAAAAATTAGTTAAGTTTTCCAAAAGAAATGAAAAAAAAATATACAAACCAACCCCTCTTATATTGTATTATGAAAGGGGAAAACAGAAAAAAAAATTATAATTTCCTAAAGCTAAAAACAGCAGAAATTAAAAATTCCAAAATAAGAGAACATGATTATGATTATGAGTATGATTATAATAATGATAATGATGTATGAATGATATCTTTAATTAATAAAAAACAAAAACAAAAAATATATAAATATTATTAATTATGTTTTTATTAATTTAAATTAAGTTTTAATTTTGTATCTGTGTATAGTAGTGAATAAAAAATAATAAATTAATTAAATTAAAAAAAAATATTATTAATTAATTAATTATAAAAACAAATACAAAATATAAATATATTAATTAAAAACAAAACAAAACAAAATAAAAAACAATATTTATTTACCCTTTAAACAAAACAAGAATTTAGTGATTAAGTAAACTTAGGTTATAGTCAATAAGAAAAAGAAGAAAAATCAAGAATTAAACTAAAATAAAATAAATTATTGTAATACTGAAAGGAAACAAAAAAAAAAAAAAGGAAATTTCTAGATATAAAATATAAGGCCGAAAATGAATGAAGACGACCCTACCCCCTTATCCTGTTTAAAACTTAAGTTTTAATTTTTTTTTCAATCTTACTTTTCTTTAACGAAAACAAAGAAAAATTTAAGAATTTATAAAAGAATATATATAAAGTTGCAGTGATTATTAGTATAAATGTATAGACTATAATAATTTTTTAATCTCCTTTGTATGTGTAATTTAAAACGATCTATTTTTTTTTTTGTTATACAATTAAAAAGACCTCTTTTTAAAACTGAAATTTCAAAAAAGAAAAAAAATGTTTTTATTTATTAACTTTAAAAGGCTAGAAAAAGGATATAGAATGGCTTTCGAGGGTTTAAATTATTAAACAAATTAAAAAATTCAATTCTCCTAGATATAGGCAGCATAATTTTATATACCATACATATGCACACAAATATTTTTAATACAGGGATAGTAGAGAACTCGAATCAATTATCGAAAAAACTTCTGTTATTAAATTCGATTAATTTCTGGTAATAACACGGTTTTACTGGGTGACAATATTCAGAGTTGCAATGATTTCTAAATAATATATTGACGTACTGAAATGAAGTCTACTTTTAGGATTTTTATATGTAACTTTAAAGGGAGTTTGTTTTCAAATCCATATTTAAAAAGGGAAATAATTAGTTTGCGACAAAATCATTTCCACTGATTTAATCACAAAAAATAAAAATAATTAAAAATAATTCGTTAATATTTACTAAAAACTGTATTTCGGTTAAGTAAAAATCTGAATATTGTATTGAAAATGTAAAAATTCAAGACAAATACCTCTGAGGCTCTGAATTTGATGTAAAGTTCTTAAACCACTAAGTAGGCTAGCTATTTAGCAATATATTTAATTTGTATAACGCCTAAAAGTATGCAATTATTTTCAAAAGTAATTTTTAATAAGCGGAAAATATAAAATTATATATTAAGACTAGTAGGGAATGTAATCCATCAATGCATTTCTTAATCTGCATTTGCTTTTTGTTATTTCCATTGCGTAATTATTTTGCTTAGAGTACTGCATACTTTAAGTATTTTTTTTTTATTTTTTTTAATAAATGTCACTTTATGGTTCCAAGATATAGTTCTAGAACTTTATCTATACATGCACTAATGCATCTGCACTTAAGTTTTCTTTATCTTGATATTAATTGCATAACATTAGGCGAATAAATTTTCAAAAATGTATAACAGATTTTTGAACAAAGAGAATAAAAGAGCTCTAAGGCCTACGATATGAAATGGGCTAGATACTGAAACTTAGCAGTGTACACAGGTCATCACTGTCAAAACTATCACTGTCAAAAAAGCAAGGACACTTCAGAGAAGTCCTGTTAATGTCCGTATATAGCTTACATACTATTAAGGCTCCTCGGCATACCTTTATCAGCTTGACAGCAGTTTGACATAGTGTGCAGGTATAGTTGGCCTTGATCTTCTACAATTTATAACCAACTAGGGTTGACTGCAATCATTTATCATTCTTCATATTTGATTAACTTATCACGTGTGGCATATATTTCATTTCACAGCGTTTCAATTGTAGCTACCAAACCTACCTAACAATCAAGACATATAAACATAATATAACAAACGTTGTAGTAGATGATATGCGAGCTTGTCAGTCTAAAGTAGGTTAGATTTCCACTACAGAAAGTGCTCTGTGCTACATCCAGCGCAGCATGTGGTCATAGTTACTGTCACATAAATACTTATATTATATAAAATGTAAATTTGAAAATGTTAAAAATTGAATCTCTTGTGAATATTAGCAAGTCGACTGATCAGGATATTCAGGAAATTTGATCAAATTCCTTTATAATAATTTAATAAGTTTTTTTTACCTTTTTTTAAGGAATTTTTTTTTTTTAATTTTTAAAACTTATTTCACCAAATTTCTTCAAAAATTGATCGAATTTCTCCAAATTTAAAACAATTTGTGTTAATTAAAAAATTAATTTAATAAGTTTTTTATCCTCTTTTTAACGCCACTCTTATATAAAAATGTTTATTAATTTAAAAAAAGAAAATTATTAAAAAATAAAATTTTCTACTATATATGTTTTTCGAAATTGAAGTCCCTTAAAGATTCATATTTTTTCCAGCTCTTTCCATAGCTTCTATACTAATAATTACTGCCATTTTTGTATTTGATAAAATTTTGTTTTAAAAAAATTTTAAATTAATATTTTTCTCTTTAATTTTTAACAAATAAGATATAAAATATGATGATTACAAAGACGTTTCGAAAGCAGAACGTTATTTTATTTGTGGTACTCGAGCTTTTTGAGACTGGCGTAGTTTTTAAAAAACACAATTTATAAATTGAAACAAAATAAAAATAAATAAAAAAAAACCAACTAAAATTTATAAGTAGATGCTTATATAAATGTAATTAATAAATATATTAAAAAAAAACTTAAAACTAAATAAAATACATTTATCCTCAGATTAGATAAATGTCTTTTTATATATAAAAACAAAACAAAATTATAATATTATAAAATTAAAACAAAAGAAATAAATATTCCTTCTAAACATATGAAATTAAAAACAAAAAAAAAAAAACAAAATAAAAGAACACTATACGTATATAGAAAAGAAAAATAAAGGAAAATATATCTGAATATTATACATAAAAAAAGGAAATTAAAGCTAAGCATGTAAATTTATCATTTTTTATATAACATACATATAAAAAAACAAAATATATATTAAGTATGAAGTAAATAAAGAAAAATTAAAAACAGACCAACAAAACCTTACCCCTCCCTGAGAACAAAAAATAAATCCAAAATAATAAATAATATTTACTTGTATGAATATCATATGAAAAGAGTTAAACAAAAAGTAAAACTATTGTAATATATATTTCAAACAAAAAAAAAATTAATTTAATTTTAAATAATTATATAGCTTATAAAAAATTAATAAATTTAATATAAATAACATTTGCATTTAGTTAGCCCTTAATTTAAAACTTTTTAAATTTTACAAACATTTTTATTTTGTATTTTCTTCGCTCTTTCTTCATTTAAGCATTTATTTTTAATTATTCTTATTAAATATCATTACAATTTTAAGCTCCTAATTGTTTTTAATTTATAAGTACGACAAATAAAATAAAAATGAAATTTAAAATAAATATGGCAACAGTATTATAAAAAAAAAAATACATGAAACTAAAACACACAAAACTCTTTTTATTTAAATATTATTATTTTTTTTTGTTTTAGTTTTTCTCACTTCTAAACACAGGCCTTTTTACACAAAAGAAAAAAATAATTTTTCTAAATTTTAATCGAAACTACTTGACAGATTGCCGTCCACATAAGGTTATTATTTTTAATTCCTATGGCTTGTCAAGTTATTTTTGTATAATTTTATGTCTTAGAATAGATTTGGAAAGTAAGACAGGATTTTTTTTGCTACTACTTGCCTTCTAACTTCAGCTTTTCAATTAATAACTTACTCGTACTTAATCTCACATGAAAACAGAAAAGACTTGAATAAAATGAGAAGACAAATTTTTGAATTTTATTTAATAATTTATGATATTATTTAAAAATTTGATAAACAATTATTAAATAAATTACATAATTAACACAGCTTTTGTTAGAATTTCATTAATTTTCAATTGCCCAAAGTCGAATGTTTTATAAGATGGCATCAGAAAAACTCATAATTTTATTTCAATTTTGAGGGAAATAATTATTTGGGTGACATTGTTAGTTGTTTAAATTTTTTCTAATTGAAATTCTTTTCCAATTGAAGATTATAGGGTCATTTTATAGTTAAATAATTGTTGACTCCTTCCATTGGCCAAGACTAATTGCAAATCTCTCAAAATAAAGCCGTACTTATGCATTGGCTTTGAAGCAAATTGAGATATCTTAGCAGCTTTGATTTCATATTCTGTAGAGCCATCGAAGCTAATATCTGTACTGCATTTTTGTTCGATCCTTCAGGTTAATAAAATCAATTTTCAATACTTTCACAACTTGAGACCTTTATTGCAAAAAATAGAGTGTAGTTGACTGAATTAAAATATTTTTTCGTGAAGTTTCTTCTTTAATATGCATACATGAATATTGTGTTACCATATTTTAGTTCATTTTGCTTTACTACTTAAAGTATCGATACCGGTGTGCTGCGTTTCTGTCTTTTGTATCATTATCTTTTCCTTTCGTTTCTTTAAGTAACAAAGACTCGCTCTATCCACCACTTTATTATTTTCCATTGGTTTAATGTTTGATTTAGCCTATTAGTTAAGTTATTCTAACTAATTTTTCTGCTGTCTATAGTGATGCCACTAATTTTCTATTTCCAAATTGTTCCTTTAGATTTTTTGAAATCAGGTCTGAGATTTATTATTAGTTCGAAAATAGCATCGGCATAGTCGTAGCATAGTACATTAACGTGATCATGGTTCAAAGCCCAGGTCAGACATCAACACGAAAATATGAAAAAAGATTTCTTCAGCGACATCCTTTCATCAATCCTCTGGAAAAAACTCTGGGAGTAAATAAATGAAATGCTTCGCAATAATCTGTCATTCGTCGAGGACTTTAAGCTGCTACTGATATATACAATTAACACACACAAAAGGAGGAGCTTAGTAGGAATCCTGACCGAAGGATTGTAATAAGAAGAAGACATAGCTTCATATTGTTATGGTCGTTTTCTTTATACCACGTCTAACTTCTGTTTTCCAAATAAATGAAAGACTGTGCCCAAATCTGTTCTCTTGTACCTTCTCACCATTGAATTCAGGCTCTCTTGGAGAAGTCTTAGGTACTGTAAACCGATATAACATTTGTAGAGAATAACATACTTTAGTATTTAGTTTTTAAAGAAGAATAATTTTTAAAAATAAATTTTTTATAATTTCTACGTTTCTTTTTTTAATCATAAAAATGGCAATTTTTAATTTATTCTCTTTTTTTTGTAATAAATAGTGTTATCTGGTATGATTCTTGTAAACCTTTTGAAAGCAATAAATTGATGATAGAAGAAATTTGCAAAACCTTGCCGTACATCTAGCAGAGTAGCGGAATCTGAAACAGACTTTAAGTCAACTTCCGATTATCAATGCTACAATGCATTGTATGTCGTACATATATGCATTACGTTATTGTTCATTACAGTTTCAGTTAAGATTATAGCCTAGATTACCTAGACTACAGAAGCTAGACTACCTACCATGTTGAGTATGTAAATCTTTTTGTAAATGGAGAATCCAAGGTTTAATGTTGACTTTAAACGCCTGGATTGACAAGCTAATTCATGGCAACTAGTTACTCTCGGACTTTTTTCAGAAGACTGCTGAAAGGAAATCACCAGAAGAATTATTTTTTTTATTTCGTTTTTCAAAAAAGGTTTGACTGTTATGCATCTACTCTGAAGAGCATTAGAGACCTACGATATCTGGCTGAATGTTGATGGAGGTGCAAACAAATAAGAGAAAACCACTGTAAAGTATAGGTAAAGGGCGTAATTTTGTATAAAAAAAATATATTGTGGAATCTTTTTGGAAATAGAATTCATTAAATACTCTGAGCTACTATTGAGGGTGGATACTGGTGCATGGAACTCATAGAAATTGTGTCACAAAATTAAAACCCTAAAGAATTTTGTTAGTACGGCAAACTAAATAGTGAAGGAAAAATTATTACGAAAGTAACATTATAAAAAATAGGCCCCTAATTGATAGATAATAGATAGAAATTGATAATAGATTGAAATCTGATTCAGAACCAATTTAGACAAACATTGTGAAATAGAAATCACAGCTTCAATATGAGTAAATAATTCATATGTTTTTTTTTTTTAATTAAAACTTATCTTTCATTAGCATTAATTTTAATTCTTTTAACAAATAAATTTTGTTTTTTAATAAATAATTTTATGGCTATAGGACAAGTATGAAAAAATTAAAAATAATTTTAAAAAATAAAAAAGAAAAAATATAAAAATTGCTGAATTAGTTTGAAAAATAAATTAAAAAAAAAAATTAATAATTAAAATATAAATATTGGCTTTAAGCGGCATCTTTTATTTTTAAATAAATACATAGTTATTGTAATATTAATAAGGAATACAAACAAATGATAAGCATATATTTTATTACACTGAAAGAAATAAAGTAGGCCAAAACAAATTAAGTTAAAAAAAACGTATTTATGTAAATAAATGTATATAATGAAACAAAAAATGGAAGAATAATAAACAAATTAAGAAATAAATTTTACAAAAGTAAATTAATCTTATATGCCACATAAACAATAAAACAAAAAAGAAAACAAAATAAGAAAAAGGAGAAAAAAATATTTCAAACATTTTTGAACTCAGGTGTTAAAAGTATACAACTTTAAATAGAAAAATATTTTCAAATTTCAAACACTCTTAAAGATCTTAAAAATAAAAAAGTTTTTAAACAATTAATATGCAACCTCTACTGCAAGACACACACACATACCAATGCATATATGTATACCAATGCATATATGCATTTATTTAGTGATGTAGTATAAGATCAATTTACTTTTGTATCCTTTTCCTGTAATGGCAGTCTGTAAATTTGTATTTCCTATGACATACAATACCGTAATTTATTAACTGTAAATACTAATTAATAAATCTGTAATATAATATACAAATTCAAGCAGAATTAGAAGTCATTAAAGTTATAAGTTTTTGTGTATAGTCTATGATATTTTGATTAATAATAACAAATTATTTAAAATGAATTTATTACTTCAATTAGCTTAAATACTGATTTAAAAACTAAAAAACTATTCGGTTAAAATTACTGTTTAAGTAAATGATAAAATAATTTCTGCACAATATGATGATGGTTAATTACAGAAATTTCTGAACTAAATTATGAATTTTTTGAATTACAATAAAACTGTTTATTTATACCACTTGTATTCATAATTAAAACTCAACCAGATATTCCATTCTTGGTTTAGGTCAACATTCCCATTTACATTTATATATACAGATATGACTGGTCATTACAACCCTTCAGTCAGGATTACGACCTAGCTTCTCCCACCACTTATGTGTGTTTTAATTTTATACATGAGTGGCAGTACCTGCAGTTTAAAGTCGTTTAAGAACGACATTTTTGAGAAACTTTTCATGGCAATTTTTTACTTTGTTTTTGCCAGACATCTGCTAAGAGAAAGTCGCCGAAGAAAATTTTTTCATATTTCATTTAGTTTGAGATGTTTGACCTGGCGAGGCCTCGCGCTCCCTTCTAGACTAAGACGCCTTCAAGGCCAATACTCAAATATATTAGAAAATTATCAACGAATAAGAGAAAGGCTAATAAGTTCATAATGGGAGACTATCTATGTCATTACCATACCCAAGTACATAGTGTAACTTGCTTTTCAATGATTCTGTATCTGATCATAAAACAGTCACTCTTACCATATTACGGATGTGGCATTATCCAATTAAGATTCACGGATATCTTTTCCATAACTGTTTTCAAAAAATTCTACAATAAATTCATGGGAGTATATGAACTTAATAACAATCAACTCTTTATCATAAAATAATTCGGAAACTACACTCACACGCCAATATATTTCTAACCTCTTCACCATTAGCCCTATAGCCTACTGATAGAAGTGTCAAGTGATTACTGCATTAATAGGCCAGAGTCCTAGAGTGCAAACCTAAACTTTGGTATGAAAGAAAAAATTCTCAAAAAATCTTTCATTCGAAGACTCTCCTCAGGAGTTTAAGGGCAAACGTTCTGAGACCAATAAAATTGCAATGAAAAAACAAAAAATCAGAAAGAGCACGAGCCATTAGCATTACAGCCTGCTGATAAGGGTGTCAAGAGAGTGTTGCATTAATATACCATAGGTATAGTATATTAGACTTCAAAGCGGAAATTATAAAAAAAAATTTATCTTCGAAGGCTATCCTCAGAAGTTTTAGGAAAAATGTTCTGAGATCAATAAAATTGCAATGAAATCAATCAAACCATTCATGTATAAAATAATATAATGCCTACTGATCGGAGAAGGCTTACCGAAATCCTGACTAAAATTTTAACATGCCCAAGAATGTTGTCAGAAGCTAAGTCGTTATTCTGGCTGAAGGGTTGTAATGACAAATTATATATGTACATATGTATATATGTAATGTGGTAAATGTAAACTCTAATCGCAGCTGAAGAAATAACATTACAAAACACTGATTGTTTTGTTACATGGACGGACTGCTTCAAAAAGAGGAAGCTGCTGAATGCTGGATATTCGCATAAAGAAACCATCAGCTTTTTTAATTTTTTTTATTTGATGTCCTGATGGAATTTTTGTAATTAATCACTTATACTAAGAAAACTTAAAACATACATACATACAACATTCCAAGGCAAATCCCCTTAATTAAATAAGAAAAATTGTGTCAAAAATTAAGTCTTACAATGGAAGACGTTATTGTAAATATAAATTGACCAATACATTGGAAACAATATGAATTTCTCATTGACCATGTAAATAAATAAAATTGTTTAAAAATAAGTCAAAAAACATATGCATAATAAATGTAATTTAATGTAAAAAAAAAGACAAACAAAAAAAAAAAATATGAATAAAAATAAAAAAATAAATAAGTATGACATAATAAAAAGACATAAAAGGCAAATAAATAATCTGTAATAAGTTTCTAGCAGTAATAATTGGTTAAAACTAAAGATTATATTTATAAATTGGCTAAAAATAATTATTAACTAATAAAACAACAACACAAATCCAAACAAAAAAAACAAAAACAAAAGAAAAAGAGCAGGAGTCAGTTACCTATTAGTAATGAAATATAAAAACAAAATTAAATAAGACAAAAAGAAAACAAAAAAAACAAAACAAAGTAAAATTTAAAATTAAATTAAAAACTAAAAACAAAGAGGAAAAATTAGTAAGAGAATGAAAGAATTTGCTTTGAAAGCAAATCAAAAGAAAAAAAATTAAAAATAATCTGTCAAAAAAGAAAAAGAAAAAAAGTTACTGCTTGAAATGAATAAAACAAAAGATAAAAAAAAAATAAATGAAAATTATTAAGGAACTGAATATAGAAAAATTAAAAATTAAAATTAAAAAAAAACTAAAATAAAATAAAACATGTAAATACAACAATAATAATAGGAGTTAAGAAAAAAACCACACAAACATTAAAAAACAGGGAAAAATTAATAAAAAAAAATATAACTTAAATAAAACTAAATATCTTACACTAAAACTATAAAAAATAAATAAAAAAAAACAAGAAAAACCACAAGAATTTATATGAGAAAAATTACCACATAAATTACAAAAGAAATATAATACAATAAAATATGAAAAATTAAAAAAAAAAAAAAATAAAAAATAAAATACAAATTAAAATATATTTATTAGCAAAAAGCAAAAACAAAAAACAAAATAAATAATAAAAACAAAATTAAAATAAAATCCAAAAACTCTATTAGTCTATTGTAGTTCAATAATGTACAATTTAATGTCTTAATAAAACAAAACAAAAACAAACATCAACAAAATAATAAATTAATAATTATATATAAAAAAATAAATACAACTACAACAACAACATTATCAAATTATATGAAACAAATAGAAACACAATTGAATATAAAAACCTTCAGCAACAACTAAAAAATATAAGAAATGAAAAAACCCTTATTTTTCACAGAAACACATATATACACATTTACACAATTAACAGATACAAAAGTCATAATAATAAAAATAAGTGAAGTAAAACAAACGCAAAAAAAAAATAAAAATGAATTACAGAAGATAAATGTTTCTTATAAGTCTAGTGGTTGACTTTTTGTTGTATTGTTTACAACAATAACTATCACCACAACAAAACTATATAAATAGTAATTCTACTTACAATACAAAAACAAACAAAAAATCTAAAAATTATAAAAAAAATACAAAAAAAAATATAAAAAAATTAATTGTAACACACTCTAATAATGATTGGAAAATATTTATAAAAATATACTAAAAACAAAAGAAATAAAAGCATCTGAGGATATCAAGGGTCTTATAAAAAATAAAATTAAAATAAAAAAAAACTGAAAAAAACCAATAAATGAATAAATAAAAAACTAAATATTGAAATATAAAAACAAAAAAATGCCACTGAGTTTTAGTTCCAAAGGATATATGAAAACGATTAATGTATCACAGGTTAAAAGAATGTGTTCCTATAATGCATTCTCACCATAATAGAATCTAACTGTTGTGCTTGAGGAACACTATTCTGAAAAAGTGCACTCTGAGTCTACATTGTACTGTTATTATGACAGATTATTTCTCAATAGTCTGATGCATGATCCAGATCTCCCCTTATTTTAATTTCTAAAGAAAAGTTTCGATTTTATCAAACCCAGTAGATTTGAGAAGTGAATTGAGTCACTTTGTCATCCCTTTCATTAAGCAGACCCTTCCCAGACATCTGCTTTTCCCTCACAGAAGGCTTCTGGTGCCCTCATCAAAGCTTCTAACATCTTTTTTGTCATTTATTTAGATTCAGCCGACATACTGTCCATATCATGCGAGTGTTCCAGTGGTGCCCTGACTGTTAGATAGTTTTGCTATTTCCGTCTTTTGTACCTTCTGCATAACATACATACATACATACATAATTGGTCATTACTACCCTTCAGTCAGTATTTCGTCCTAGCTTCTCACACCACTTATGTTGTATGTGTTAATTTTATACACGAGTGGCGGAACCTACAGTTTAACGTCGACTCCGAACGACAGATTTTTGAGAAACTTTTCATGGCAATTTTATTTACTTTCAGAGTTCTTGCCAGAAATCTGCTGGGAGGAAGTCGCCGAAGAAATATTTGTTTATATTTTCGTTTTGACGTCTGATCAGGGGTTTGAACCGTGGCCTTACGTCTAATAAGCCAACACTCTACCTTCTAGACTACGGTGATTTTCTTCTACTCAAATTAAATTGAGCACATCTTTCGATGGCATAGACTTCAGCTTGATAGATGATACCTCCTCAAAGGTGCGAAATATTTCATTCAATGACCAAAAACTCCTGATCCTATATAGTGATTCGTTGCGAAACATTTTGCAAAATCATAACATCTACTGATTCTGTCTATAGGGTTGTTAAGGAAGTAGCTGTCAGTCAATCGTTATCATAGGTCACAAAATCACCTTAAAGTAATTGTTTGCAATAACAGCTCAAGCAATTATATTCATTCCTGTTTTTTGTTCTTTTAACCTTTCGATTTGCAAAATACACAACAACAATAAGAATAGGAATAAATAGGGAAAAAGTAAAGTTTTAAATGTTGTCAGAGAGTGGTGTTAGATTTTCGTGATTAAACTTTCTCTCCCTTTCCCCTACTCCTTTAAAATAATTTACGGCATTACTCCACAATGCATTGCTGGAGCAGTGAACATCACTGTTTGTTAGTTTCAATTAATATAGACGATGTGCATGTGAGCATGGATATGGGGCTATGATTTCTTTTAGGATAGTACTCTCCGAATGTCAGAACTAATGGACGTCGTCTATGGTATTATCGTTGATTTTTGGTTTCCTTGTACATGATAGTTCAACTCGTCTACTTTTGTTTTCCTTCGCATGCTCGCTGCGTTTCCGCACACTATCTAGGACAGTAAGTGGTGGCGTCTGTGTATTTCTGGACGTCTCCTGTTTCTAATCCCCTCCTGATTCTACCCGTTCATTCTGATTAGTAGTTGAATGCTGGCAAGATGTTCATATGGTCTTGTGTAAGATAGTATTTGGGAAAATTGATCTTTCAAGAAGCAGATTATTCGCAAAAAGATATCAAATATAGTTGAGTGTCGCTATAGTGTAGTAGGTAGTGTGCTGGCTTATTAGACGTGAGGCCTCGGATCAAGCTCCATGTCAAACATTTCTAACAAAAACAAAATATGAAAGAAAATTTCTTCGGCAACTTCCTCTCAGCAGATTTTTGGCAAAAACTTAGAGAGTAAATAAAATTGCCAGGAAAAATCTGTCGTCCGGAGTCGGCTTGAAACTGTAGGTCTCGCCACTCATGTAGAAAAGTATTTTAATACACGCAGCACAGATAGTTTAAAAAGCTATGTACGTTATCATTTCGATTTATAGCTGTAGTGCGGAATCTGGTAATAAATATTTGCTAAGAGTATAGTTACCAGTCGATCAAATTGTTTGCTGCAGTAATCTCACTAAAGTTTGATTAAAGAATTTCACTCTCGTAATAAAAAAAAAATTGTTATGCCGAAGAATAGTTTCTGTTATCATTTCTTTTATATTTTTATTATACAAGTTTTTTAATATTTAAAGTAAGCTCACTTGTTGGGTCTTAAATCAGTTACTTATGATGTTTTTCTAATCAAGTTTTAATTAATAAAATTTTATTGAAAAGTATTCAGCAGTTGCAGGACAACATCAGTTGAACTTTTTGTTTAAAAAGGTGTTTAAAAAGGAATGCCATTAAGTCTATAATGAGAAATTGATATTCAAAGTCGTCTGCCTTTTATATATGTATATAAAATCTGAGAGAAGGGTATCCTCTTTAAAATTTAAAATCTATTTGATTGTAATCAATATTCACGCACAGCTGATGGTTTTCACATAACAATTTTTTTTTTCTTTTCCAGTTTGTTAAAGTAAATATTTATTGGCGACTTAAGACTGCCAACCAAGCCTTGTGCCCTTATGCCCCCAAAAAAAGAAAATAATTAAACACTTCAAATCAAACATCACTCATCAACACTTAATTCAAGAGTTAAAACTGAAAAATTGTCAAAAAGAAAAATTAGGGGTTAGAAACTCAAACGCCTTAAAAAACACTTTTGTTGTTTGCCAACGAGGGTTTAATTTCGATGGGTTAACCCTTCTTCTTGGTTTTTTTTTATTTTGTTTTTGTCCCATTTGAAAATATCTTACGTGCCTCCGAAGCAATTGGGAAATTTTAAATAAATTTTTTCAAGTTTTTCTTTCGTTTTTTTAATTTATTTTCAAACATTCGTCAGTGTCTAGAATGTGTGATGAAGTGGGTCTAAAGGTTTTAAAAATTTGTCTCTTTTAAGTTGTTTTTTTCATTTCATTTTGCCAGTTTTTTTATGTCACTCGTTGATATATTTTGAAAAAATGTTTTCTTTGTGTCTGACATTTTAAAAAGTAGCATTGGAGTTAGAGAGAGAGGAAAAAACATTAAGCATCACTTTTTGGCTAATAAACGTGTCGCATTTATGTTCACACTTAAACTTTGGCTGCCTTTTTATTTGTTTCATTTCCATACAAAAAATTAAGAAAAAAAAAATGAGAAAAAACATGACAAAAAGTAAAGGTGAATGAAATTGACTTTTGAAATGGGTTAATTGTGATATGCGGTGCAGTTTACCTATTTCAATTTGGTATGCTACAGCGTTGCCAGCAATTGTGTCATTTGTTGGGACATATCTGTGGAAATTCATACCCATGATGAGTGTAAATGATTTGCTAGAACGAAAGGATTTCAATTAGTTGCAATGCAAATGAAACAGTATTGATGACATTAATAGTAATATTAGTGAAATAGGCATGATAAGCATACTTTCTGCCACATTTTCTTCTTGCCTTTTATATATTCGCTGAAAACTTGAAGATTTTTAAGTACTGAACTGCTACATTTGTTCAGTTTAATGTCTATTCTTAAGTGCTGGCATTTTTTTTATTTATATTCTACCATAATAAGCTTTGAACAACAGGTTCTAAACTAAAAACCTAAAACCTAAATTATAAACATAAACATAGATACATAGATACATGATCATTGCAACCCTTCAGTCAGGATTGCGACCTACCTTGTCACACCATTTATGTTGTGTGTGTTAATGTTATAAATGAGTGGTGGTATCTATTTTTTTCATGGTAATTTTTATTTACACTCAGAGTTTTTGCCAGAAAACAGCGCCGAAGAAATATTTTTTATATTTCGTTTCATTGGAGATCTCCGACCTGGGGTTTGAATCGTGGCCTCACGTTTAATAAGCCTACACATTAACCACTATTAATACTAATTTTTGTTGTAAAAACCTATACACAACGAAATAAAAGAAAGTATTAACGATAGAAATTTAAGCATTAAATAGCAATTTCTCCAATGATTACTTTTGACAGTTTACTGTGTGCTTTTGTTGATAGTATTGTAACGTTTTTACCTTTTAAAAACGTTTAAAATATGACCTCGTAGATTGCAAATAAAATAGAAATAAATTTGTGTTTAGTTTTAATTAAAATTCTTTATTTTTCGCACAATTGTATGTGCCAATGTTCACATACATACATAATTGGCCATTACAACCCTTCAGTCAGGATTACGGCCTAGCTTCTCAACACCACTCATGTTGTGTGCGTTTATTTTATACATGAGTGGCGGGACCTACAGTTTAAAGTCGACTCCGAACGACAGATTTTTTGAGAAGCTTTTCATGGCAATTTTTACTCTCAGAGTTTTTGCCAGAAATCTGCTGAAAGGAAGTCGCCGAAGAAATATTTTCATATTTTTCGTTTTGATGTCTGACCTGGGATTCGAACTCGGGCCTTTCGTCTAATAAGCCAACACACTACCTACTAGACCACGGCGACTCCACTGTTCACAACTTTATGTAAACAACAACAATTATTCGACGGATCTTTGTAACGAAGATCTTTAAACCACAATTACTCTCTGCAAGCACACCGCATGTTCACACAAGACTGACTAAACTTCCT
This sequence comes from Sarcophaga rosellei, assembly GCA_930367235.1. NCBI lineage: Eukaryota > Metazoa > Arthropoda > Insecta > Diptera > Sarcophagidae > Sarcophaga > Sarcophaga rosellei. The sequence continues at coordinate 82,986,225 of OV884018.1, forward strand.
TCCTCCATTTCTAAAGATTGAAAAAAATAAAAAAAGAAACGTACAACCTTTAATAGAAAAATATAGACAAGCATTTATGGCATTAAGAAAAAACAAAGATCATCATTGAATAACTGTATATGGATTTGAGATGCTTTACTATTTTCTTAAAAATTTCCTAAAAAGAAAAAACATTAGAAATTACAATAATGCCAATAATGGCATATTAAAAAATATTTACATTTTCATTTTCATTTTCATTCTTCAGCTATTTTAACTGAAAGCATTTTCAATATGAAAATAAAAAAATATCATGTGTATGTGGCATGTGTTTCTTGTGTGACTTAAGCTACTTAAGGATAAAATTATTTCTCTTTTATCCTGAGAAAGAAAAAAAACTCTTAGTAAAGGTATTAGATTGTTCATGTGTCTTTTTCTTTCTATTTTTTTCCTGTACATTTTCCGTCTTAATTCTCTCACTTGAATTCCTTAACAAAATATTTTTACAAATCCAACATTATCGCCTTAGGGACACAACATCTTGTCTCATACGACCAAAGAAAAAAGTCAAATTGAAAATATTTTAGCAAATTGCAAGGAAAAATAGTAAAGGTAAATAAATCTATTCGTATGTTTTTATTTTCTACGAATTTAGATTACAAATATTATTTTAAAGTAAAAGAATCTCCATAAAGAGATGGACGTAAGAAGATTTACAATTGGCAGCAAAGTGTTGCAAAGAACGTTATTATATAGAGACATGTGGATGCTAATATTTCTCAAAAAAAAAAAAACAGAATGCATTGGATAGAAATTGTAAATGGAATACAAAGCTTAGCCACAGTAGTTGACTAAATAGTCTCTTTCACTCGGAATAACTTCTCAATGACGTATTCTGGTTCTTCTCTTCTGCTCTAAAATGCAAAAAAATTTTGTTCAATTTTTAAATTCCATTGAAATGAGAAATTCATCTTTTTTATAGGTTATCTCGTACAATGGGTCAACTTGACCTCCGAGTACTGTATTTGTCTCTATAGACAAGTACAAGTCCTCTAACCGTAGATCGTGCTTTATATCGAAAATGATACATTTCAAAAAAACTATAAATTAGAAAAAGTTAGATGTGTGATATTTCGTTAATTCGTTAGTATTGTTATCGCCACTATTTTAAACTAAGTCGGAGTGGTAGCTCTGATATCACAAAGCTCACTTGAGCACGCATAGCGGCCCGTTGTGATGCCACGGGTGAACGCAGTCTATTTTAAACTAAATAAAAAAAGAAAATTTTAAACAAGATTTAAAAAATTCAAAAACTTCATAATTCTGGCTTATGCATCATTTTTGATAAATGCGACCTTCCTAGGGATTCTATGGCGCTTCTAATGTAATTTTTGTAAGTTTTCAAAGATTTTTTAAGTTTTATCGTATATAAAACATTATTTGTGGTATTCGCTAAGCAATTGAAAGTTAAGTGTTGGATGAAAGTGAAAAGAGTGAATTTTCTGTTCTTGATATGCTCATGATTTTGATAGATCCAATCACAGTCCAGTATGAAGCGTGTTAGCTTATTAGACGTCAGACCAAGGTTCCATCCTCAGGTCAGACATTTCCAATTTACATCGAAAGGTTGTAATGACTGATTATGTATGTACAGTCAACACTGCTATAACGCGGTGAGTACGTACCGCGTTGTATGGAAACCGCGCTATAAGAAACTCGGAATTAGTACAAATCATGTCGTTCATACCGCGTTATATGGAGACCAAGACAAGATAAATTATAAATTATTTTTGTTGAATTAAAGAGTTCATATAAGGATGGATAAAAAATAAAAAATGAAACAAAAACTAAACTAAAAGACTGTTTTCCAACAAAAATAAGAAAGACTTGTAAAATTATATAATTTTTCAACATTCTTCCTCATTGTCAGATATGAGTTGTAGAAAAATTTGTATAAAATTTATAAGCTGGCCCTCTTACAATATCTAGTTACTAGATTCATTCAGATGCTGTTCGGAAGGAACTTATGACATGATGTTGAACGGAAACCGCGTTATAGGAGGGCTGTTGCAAATTCAGCGCCGCGTAATATGGAAACCGCGTTCTGAGAGTACCGCGTTATAGGGGTTGACTGTATTCCTGCTACTGAAGGCTCTGCAGAAGAAGAAAACAGAAGCACATCTTATGAACTGACGAAAGTACTCGAAGCAAACAAACATTACAATTGGAAGTTAATCGAAAAAGATAGTACTTCTTGGAATAGAGAGGCGTATGCCTTTAGTAGTTTGGGAAGAGAAAATATTACAAATTTTCACGTAGATTTCTAGCAGCTGTTTCTTGAAATGTTGGAGCGCCTTTCTTATTGCTCTTCTCATATTTATCTCAAGTAACAGACAAACATTAGAAAAAAGTGTTTTGTCCTATGTTTTATTGTATTGATATTACAGAAGGATAATATTTCGATTAACTACGTATTTGTGAGATAACAGAAACATTCGCTTTGATAATGTGCTACTCGGAAATGATAATAAATTTACATCTATTATGCCTTTTCGAAAAATGAGCTGAAAGTCACTCACCTTTTAATAAGCCCAATAATTTTGTCGTTGTAGATGAGTAACTAATTAAATTTTGTAGTCGCTATAAATCTCGTGGTCCAGCGAAATTGAATGCGCAGTTGTAGATTCAAGTAAATGCTACGTGCGTAGCACCCACCTACTTATGACCGTATTTGGGGAAACTTGTATCCGGAAAACAAAAGAAGAATCAAATTTTTCTAACGAAATATAACAATGGTTTGTACCATTAGATTTCAACAGGCGCTCAATTGAGAGCATTACTGATGCGAGTGACAATAAGCTACCCGATCTAAACAAATGGAAACTTATACAATAAAATCAAGCCGAAGTAAAGTGTTTTATTTTTACGTAAAAGAACATGTCAAAAATTTTGGAGTAAATTTAATAAAAGTGAGAATAAAACTGTACTAATATAAAATAGTTTCATTAAAATGAAATGAAATAAATAAAAATTTAATCAAAAAAAATGTAATAATTTAATTTTTTTTTAAATCTATCATTAAATATGTATCAAAAGTGATAGATAAGCTAGAAGTTTTTTTTAAGACTCGATTTACGGTTAAACCAAAGCAAGTTGTTCTGTTTATGTCGCCATAGTCTAGTACATAATGTGTTGGCATATTAGACGAGAGGCTAAGATTCAAACCCCAGGTCAGAGATCTCCAACAAAAGGACATGTGAAAAAATATTCCTTAGGCTCAGCAGATTTCTGGCAAAAACTATGAGAGTAAGTATTTATAATTGCCTTGAAAATTTCTCAAGAAATCTGTTGTTCGTAATCGACTCTAAACTGTAGGTCACGCAATTAATGGATGAAATAAACGCACACAACATAAGCCGCATGAGAAACTAGGTCGTAATTATGACTGGAGGATTGTAATAACCAGTCAAGTAAGTAAGTGAGTAAGTAATTAAAAATTTATATGATCCGTCAGTGCACTGAAGTCGTATATGATATCGGTTACACACATTTCTGCGTAAGCTTAGGCAATATTTCCTTTTTTTTAATTCTATTTTATGTCCTAAATTTTTATTTAAAATACAGCCTAAATTTTTACTTTTTTGGTTATGGTTATTGAATTTCCTACAGAGAATAAAACCTATTTTTATGACAATTTTCCAACTTCATCAAGCAGAAATATTGCTAATACTTCACAAAAAGAAAACAGAGAAAAAAAACAAAAAATACAAAAATATAAGAAAATAAAACAAATTAAATTAAATAAAGAAAAAAATAAATAAAAATAAAAAAACGAAAGAAATTGAGTATTTTTATGGGTTGTTTATTTATAAATTTTTGTTGTTGTTGTTGTGTTGTGTCTTATGTTGATATACAATATTTTTAACAGATTTTCAACTCGTTTAACCCACAAATTGTTTCGTTATAAAAACCCACACAAATACATACCTAAACTGTACACAAGTATACATACATACGTATGTATATAAACAAGAAAATGACTTTTTCATACATTTACAAGCATATGGTTTTCCATTTAATTTTTTTTTGTTTGATTTTTTTCATCATGATTTTTATTTTTTATTCGTAAAAGGGTGTTTAAATGTTTCTATAAAAATGTGTTACAATCATAAAAATATTGCCCAAATAATCATAAAAAAATAATACCATTTCCCTACATTCACTTACTTTTTGTGATTGTTTAAATTGTAGAAACCTTGAGTTTGGTACAACTAAGTTTACTCTTTCTGGAAACAGTGTAACTGATTAAAAGTTTAGTTGTCAATGTGGTTTTTATTTGAAAAAATTGAAAAAAAACCCCCGTGTTTAATACAAAATATTCAAATATTTTTGCCAATATGTTATTTTCTCTTGTTGTCGTTGTTATTGTTGTTGTAGCCCTCAACTTAACGTAACAAAATCATATTTATGTTGTGAAAATTATTGGAGTGGAAATACATGTCAATAAAGTTATTTGAAAAACCCCCGTAGTTAAACGAAACCATATCAGCAGTAATTTTGCGTTTTGTACTACATAATGATGGATTTAAGTGAAGGGTTGAATACAAAAAAAAAAAAAAAAACAAGAGTAAAGAAAAATTAATAAATACACAGATTATATAATTTTATGAAATAAATCCAGCAGCTTAGCAAATATTTAAAGTAGGGATATAGAAAGATGTATTATGGCCCAGACATTGAAAATATTTGTTCAAAATTACTACCTTGTATTGTGTTCCTCAAGCATAGAAACACTTATTAAACAATTATTGTCTATTCTGAGACAATCTTCCTCTACAGCCCACGATGAATAGAATACGTACCAACCAACTCAAACTGGATCGGTAGGTCATCGCGAACAAAGTGGTCATGCTAAAAGGAAGACATGCGGAAAGAATACAGCTTTTATCAAACTATTCTTGCCTAGGTTGTGGGTCTGCTGAAGAGGAGGCCCATCTCTTGCTAGGAGCAGATTTAGATTATTTCGCTCTCCATACCAGAATTATCATCCATTGGTCTCAAGGATACTGCTTCTTTTATTCAACTTTCAGGCAGCCCCTGCACTGACCAACTCCTTTGATGGGATTGGTGGAATACGCTCAGTACAGAGATTGTGCTTGCCTGTGACCTCACAATGCGGATCACAATGCGCGCTCAAGTAATCAAAGTAACCACGGACATTACTTTTCTTTATGATAGTCAAGCCCTTGCCATGCCTTTTTATTGCAATTGTATTTACTGTCAGAGTTTTTGCCATAAATCTGCTGAAGGGATGTCGGCAGAGAAATATTTTTTTTATTTCGTTTTGTTAGAGATGTGTGACACACTATCCACTAGACTACCGCGACTAAAACTATTATTGTCGTATGCCGCCCTTGAGAAATGGTGGAATTTCGTATCTTTATATCAGTGAATGGGAAATGAAAAGTTCGTTCATTAGGACTTTCACTGTTGATTGCAGCACCCAAAAATTACATTCTTTGTGTTTTCAGATATATTTAAATGATTAGCAATGGTTTGGTAATAAATACCTAGTATCATTGCAACCACCATGCATAGCATAGCGTAAGCCGCGAGAACTGACTGCTGACACTACATTCTATTATGACACACTCTGTCAAAAGCGTTAAAATATTTAGAACAATAACCTTATTCTCACCAAATCGTGAGGCTTCAAGGAAACTTTATTGAATGTCTCTTGCTGATTTGTAGTCATACTCTTTATAACCTTGAAAATAGCGCATCTAAATGCTTTTGGGCTGTAGCTCTACTTTTTGGGGATTGGAGTTGTATAAGCACCCTAGCTAATGGACGAGCAAGCATTGAAGAACATTTGGACCAAAAGATTTGTTTATGTTGAGATCCATAAGGCTTTATTGCTTTCAAACGACATTATGCAACAATTTTGAAACGTGTTTTAACGAATTTATTCTATTTGATAAACTTTATTTATTGCAAAGGAAAAGAGATTGAAGAACACTACGATATTAATCGCAAGCGATATTAATTACAACGTGCTAAGTATAATGGTTAGAGCACTTCTAGGTTAGTGCACTTCTAAATTAATGTGATTTTATTTAACAACTAATCAGATCAGAATTGTCTTTTCCAGGAATTACAAAATGAGTCTGAGAAGACAGCATTGAAATCTAAGAAACTTTTTGGGCCTCAGCTTAGCCTTATCTTCAACTTTAATGCGTTAACTCAGTTTACATACATAATTGGCCATTACAACCCTTCGTCAGGATTACGGCCTAGCTTCTCAACACCACTCATGTTGTGTGCGTTAATTTTATACATGAGTGGCGGGACCTACAGTTTAAAGTCGACTCCGAACGACAGATTTTTTGAGAAGCTTTTCATGGCAATTTTTACTCTCAGAGTTTTTGCCAGAAATCTGCTGAGAGGAAGTCGCCGAAGAAATACTTTTTGTATTTTGTTTTTGATGTCTGGCCTGGGATTCGAACTCGGGCCTTTCGTCTAATAAGCCAACACACTACCTACTAGACCACTAATCGTAAAAATCTCTTCAACACATTTGTAAATCCCAAATGAGAATTTTAAATGCTAGAAACAGCTTTCGGCATATTCCATTGGATATAATTTCATGCAACATTTCATATTTAATTATTGCTTGAGATTAAATTAAATGTTATTGTGCCATAATTTCTTCAAATAATTATATTTTATTTTATTATTTAAAATTATATTTTGTGTTACCAAGTTTATATTTGTATGTAGCGCGTGTATGTATGGGTTTTTTGGCCATTTAATTTATGTAACAAGTAACACAATTTTATGATTATATTAGCACCAACATAACGAAGATGAAATATAATATGACGACACAACAGTGTCCTTTTGACATTTTTATAACTTTGGGTATGTATGTAAGGATTTGTGTATGTATGTATGGATTTGTGTATGTATGTATGGATTTGTGTTTGTGCATAAAATTCATTCGAGCCACCAACAATCCTAGCATCATTTCATACATACATATGTACGTATGTATACAATAATAATAATCAAATGCAAACACAATACATAGACATTGAAATCTTTCTTTCACTCATATTATTCTTCTTTTGCTTGCTCACACATACCAGCATAGTAGATGTGACATTAAAAATAAATACAATATGTATTAAGAATTATTATGTACATAATAAACATATTGTTATGGTATTAGTATTAGTTCATGTTGCTACATTTAATACCGTTACTCTCTCTTACTGTTGTTGTTATTATTATAATTATTGTAGCTATGGCTGATACTGCTGCTGCCGCTGATGATGTTGCTGTTGCTGCTACAACTGTCGCCATCGTCATAATCATCGTTTATAAACACAACATTAACAACAATAACAACAACAACGTTACGTTACGTTATTCATAATGATATTGTTATGAATTTTTATTGCTTTTTACGTTCTATTTATGTGAAATGGCCAAGGGTGGAAGGGGGGAAGGGTAATGCGTGGTCTTCACAATGCCAGCCGGGTTATATGCCATAGCGAGTGAGTGAGTGAGTAAGTGAATGAGTGTAACTGATATTAAAACTGAAAATTGTTTATGTTTTTTGATGGTCATTAAAAAAATAAAAGCAGAAATCTACAGATTTCATAAGATTTACTAAGACATCGTAAAGAAAACATTACAGCTACATTGGAAAGGAGAGAAAGGAACGAAACGTACGAGAATTGCAGGATATATAAGCATAGACGAGAGAAAATTATTATTATTTCGTACATTCGTCTCCGAATAAATGAATTAAAAGGATATTAGATTTTTATAGTTGCCAAAGGCCAAAGTTATATTAAGGTTAGGACAAAATGACTTTCTTGATGGGCGAGAAAGTTATGCTTAAAGTCATATAATAATATTTTTAATCGTTAATTTCATTGTATTAAAATATAATTAAGATAATTCAAGAGCATTAAAGTTCAAAATTTTGGTGCAGAATATTGTTAAAATTTAAAAGAGTATCAGAATTATAGAAGTTTCCAGAAGGCTGCAATATAAGGCACCGTAAAATGTGCTTTCAAGACAAGATTATTTGAAGTATGGAAAAGTGTTGTCACTCTTCAGAATTTTCAGTGTACATATGTAACAATTATCTTGAAATTAAACTTCATTAATATCATCTGAAATGTTTGTCTGCGAAAGTCAGTCAAAATTTATGAAAATTGTTTGTTAGAAATGAAGCCGAGCTTTTTAAAACAAATAAGCAAAATAATTAATCAAATCGTTAATGGGTGACAATTAACAAATCCTGGGCTCCACCGTTCATACTAGTGCTGGTGCTATTACAAGTACTTATTTTTACAGGGATTGTTGTGCTATCATACTACTAAGCATCCTTTTAACTAACTGAGAAGTCCTAACTATAAGTTCTCTACATTTAGCATCCGTGGTTAGCATTAGCATTGGCTACTTTTTCTTTTCGTTTCTGCAAATAACACAAATTCCCATTTGCTATTAATTTGATGCTTCGATTCTCTACCAAGCAAAATGGCATTACCTGTATACGCCACCTGTGAGTATGTACTCGATGTTGTGACGATGAATTTTACTGATTGAATGCGACTATTTGTCTAGAGGTGTAACTGCCTGAGATTTTTATGAAGTTTACGTTCATGATATTATATTTCTGAACTACAGATAATAAATAGCCTTTCAGCAGATTTTTGATAAAAATTCTGAGAATTAATAAAATTTCCATACAAAGCTTCTTAAAATCTGTCGTTTGGAATCGACTTTAAACTGTAGGTCCCGCCACTCATATATAAAATCAGCACATCCAGCATAAGTGATGTGAGAAGCTAGTTCGTAATCGTGACTGATGACCAATTGAATAAATATTATGTCCCAAAAAATTTTACAGAAGCAATAATATGAAGCGTCATGCTCCTTTACAGGCAAACATGGGAATCGAATGGCTAATGCATGCACTGGAAGGTATCCATAGATGTTGATTAGAGCACAGATAGATGTACGTTAACCTGATGAAACTTTTTAATTTTAATGATGATTGGGTGCCATAGGAAATATAAATAAAAGTAGGTGACCGCTTTTATTTTAGTAAAATATGAATCCTTATGGCCTAATCTGCTTAGGGTCAAGTCATGACGCGAAATTCGCCCAGTAATGGTCTGTGAAACGCTAAGTTCTTTCACGCAACGCGAAAATTACTGTGCCGTGTATGCTATCACGGACAGCGGTAGTATAATAGAATTGATTTTATACTAAACCAGTGGATTTGCATTTATTTACCACATTGAGAATAGTCCGCTCAGTAGGACGATTAGGGCGATCGTCAAGTGAGCTAAGTGTGTGCACATTTTGTTACATTCTATGGTCATCTATGATGATTTCGCACAATAGATTGAATAAATTTCGACTAATTTGACTGCTGTAGCTTTAACAAGATGGACGTTATTCACCGTTAATGTTCGGAAGTCCCTGTTGGAAGACACGATAGAAGGAAATTAAAAACTCAAATATTTTTGAGCTTAAAAACCATGGCTGATATGTAATAAAACATTTTAATTACTACACAACTGCAGCACAGAAAGAAAAACTAACCAAATATTACTTAAAATTCCATTAAATTTTCATTTAAACGCTCACTTCCCCGATCAGACATCAAAACGAAAGATGAAAAAATATTTCTTCGAAGTCTTCCTCTCAGCAGATTTCTGTCAAAAACTCTGAGAGTAAATGAAAAGTTTCTCAAAAATCTGTCGTTAGGAGTCGACGTTAAACTGTAGGTCCCGCCACTCATGTATAAAATTAACACACACAACATGAGTGGTGTTGAGAACCTAGGCCGTAATCCTGATAGAAGGGTTGTAATGACCAATTATTTATGTAAAATTGTTAAAATTCGCTGAATCATTATGAATAGAAAATGCATATATTTTTGTAGATTTCCGTTTCAGTTTTCTTCAACGATTTTTTTATAGCAGAAATAAAAGTAAAATGGGAATCTGCGTGAACATTTTTCATACAGAGTTGCACGATATTTCTCTCTCAGTCTTCGAAAATATAAAAACTTGTGTTTGTTTTAGTCTGATTAGTTTTGCCATTTTGAAGCTTTAATTTTAAGTTTTTCTACCACCCAATAACTTTGCGGTTATTTTCAATTCTACTGGAAAATGTAAACCATAAAATTTCATTTCATATCTTATTTAATACTGGATGTGAACGAAAACTACGGGAAATATTTTCTTAAAGACGTTATAGATTTTCGTTTAAAATATTAAAAAAGGCAACTATAAGTTTGGTGCTCTCATTAAAGATTTTCATATTGCAGAGGTCCACTGTTACTGACATGCCCTTTCATTCGTTGATTGAAATGCTTTGTATTGGCTGCCTTACAAAATTCGTAGACATTTTCGCATTTATTTTCTAATTTTTCTCCATAATTTGTTTCATTATTTTATTTTTTGTTTCCTATTATTATAGAAGAAAATATTTTAATCTTCTAGAACAAATGTCTTTTGATAATCATGTGCATTTTCATATACAACAGCCAGGGATGTCATATATGTATGTATATATAAAAATATGCTAATATTTAATAGTGTTTATAGATTTTAAAAATTTATTAAAGTTATCGTGAAAAATGATTTAAAATAAAAATATTTTTAATTATTCTGCTATTTTTCAAATAAGGCTGGCTATTAAGCCAGCTTAAACAAGCGGTGGTTTGCATTCTGACTAAAGTTTCATTTATTCTCCTGAAAAAATCGTTATGGTTTCATATGATTCATTTAAAATTTTCGTAATTAATTTTATTTATTTGAATTATTGTACAACTCTGCTTTGTATGACAACAAAAAAAAAAAAATAACAAAAAAAATTGGAAATCATTATAAAACAAAGTTCCACAATACCAATACGTAAATACATTACTGTGCAGAATAATAGCACTGTAATTGTTTTTGGGAATATATTACAATTACAAAATATATGCATGCAATTTCATCACTCGTTACTTAATTGATTTCAGCCCAGCTAAGTTCAACCATTCTATTTCCTTTCGACAGCAGTCATCTCTAAGGGAGTATGGTTTTTACTCAAATTCTCGATCTATTGTGTTCGCCTCGTATTTATATAATGGCTTGACAGAATTTGACATTTGAATTTCTCGTAATTGAGCTTGTTATCGTTATTACTGTCATATAATTTTATTCCCCTCTAACTATATGTCGTATCATTATAATGTCTACTCCAAGCTTATTTCCTTGACAAATTTCAGAATACGGCTCGGTGTCAACAATGATGATTCCCTGCTTAGAACTTACTAAGCGCTCAGGTTTTTTTCCTGGAATACATTAATGGCCCACAGTTTTCAAGAATGTGCACCGTTGAGAGGAACTTGCCGAATAAATATTTTCCAATATTCCGTTTTGTTTCAAGAAGGCTGTGGTTGAACTGCGGGCTCGCATATAAAAAGCCAACACACTACTTACTAGACAACAGCGACTTCCAACGTATTTGTGAACATGTTTGATAAAAAGAAAATGCTTCCAATTAATTAAATATTTCTCGCTTACGTCTGAATGTGTATGCATAGAACAAGACTAAGAAATCGTTCGAGTAATTGTGTGCGGTCTTCGGTCCGGCCAGTAAACTGTACAATACATGTATCACATTATCACATGTAGAACAATCCTTTAGCAAATGTTTCTTTCGTGAATTATAAAACAAACGAATCTAAACCAAACTAATACAATCATGCCTCCTTTTAGTATTAGTATAGTTAGTATTTAAACATGGATTTCTGTCATTAAATTCAATTTTTCTTAAAATAATGTGTATAAATTTTGAAAATGAATTCACTACCTGCTATTTTTTTACTGCACAATGTATTAGTATGCTTAAAAGTACATATGTGTGTATGTATGTATGTTTAAATGTGCATGTGCTTACATATGAGTATATGTGTGCGTATAGATGCTGTTAGGAAAAAAACACATGCAAAGCATACTAAAGGCTAAGTGCAGTTTTACATAATGAAAATGTTTAATTCATAAGCAGTAGCAATACTAGTTGGTAGTGTATAAGTCAACCTTTAATGTTATCTTCAAGCACCAACAACAACAACAGCAATAACAACAATGCCACCAACAATAAGCACATGTATACAAATGCATGCATATTAACATATTTATGCATGTATGTATGTGTACAAGTTTATAATGCATACTCGCATGTGGACACTAACAAAATAAACAAACTCATATAAATTCATTTGTATAGTGCAATATATGTATGTGTGAGCGAATTTGGTGAGGGTATGTGTGTGTGTGTATTGTTTTTATTTTAGTTGATATTTTTAATGTGAAGTTTTTAAACACCTTCCCCTTATGCATCTTCACACGCAGAATGTAGAAACTCAAAGAGTGTGAAATTTGTTCAGCAGTGTTGTCAACTTTTGCGTTTTTTTTTACATTTGTTTATTGAATATGTTTGTATTTAAGTTCCAATACAAACGTTTTAAAATGATAGACAATAACATGTTATTCAATACGCTAGACAAAGAACGATACAAAGCCTAAAATGTATTTAATCCTCTTACTTCCATTAGGCGCAAAGTAACAATTGAATTCAAATTTTGCTATCAATTTGTACAAATTTTAATCTCATTTCATTCTTGGTTCACGATCGCTGTTTTAGCTTCAATTTGTCATCTCAAGATGTACATATAACCTGCAACCTTGTCTACTCATGCCCTCATTGTTTAATGGTATGACCTATCCATCACCAATTGGGTCTTCCGATTTCCACATCAGTTGTTGGTGTGTGATTGTTCACAGATTGTTGTTGTCAAATTTTCTTGGCGAAAATATGCGACCCACACCTGAACCCAATTCTTGGATGAAAATACCAGAACGATCTTATCATGACAACGGTTAGATTAAATCTAATTTGGTGCTCACACTTTCGGATACAGTTGAAGCTTTCATTATTCCTTTCTTTGCTTGTTTCAGCAAAAGTTTTGGATTTCACGCGAATAAAACTGTTCGTCTTTTAAAAGCATACCAATTACATACAAACATAATTAGTCTTTTCAACCCTTCAGTCAGGATTACAACCAAGCTCCTCACACCACTTATGTTGTGTGTGTTAATTTTATACACGAGTGGCGGGACCTACAGTTTAAAGTCGACTTCGAATGACAAATTTCTGAGAAAGTTTTCATGGCAATTTTATTTACTCTCAGAGTTTTTGTCAGAAATCTGAGAGAAGAAATATTTTTTCATATTTCGTTTTGATGTCTGACCTGGGCTCTGAAACATCGCCTCACGTCTACTATGCCAACACACTACGTACTAGACTACGGCGACCTCTTAGGAATCGAAGTGCTTCTCAGTTAATGCGTGTCCCATCGATGAAAACAAGTAGTAATAGGAAGGATCCATGCCTGATGAATACGACAGTGAGGTATTGTAATGCTTTGATGTTGTCAAATTACGTAGCCGTTTCTTGTGGGCTTTTTCATCGTTTTGATATCAATGCATGGTTCAAATTAATTATCTGTTGAAGTATAGCCATGTAGCTTGTGGCACATCACATCTTTCTTGTTCCCAACAGACACACAGCTTTACTTTCCTACAGCTGGAATTGTGATGGTTGTCCCTGATAAATCCATGATTTTTTCTGTTTGGGATTCTGAAAATACTCACTAAATACTGAAAATACTTCTTTTGCTCTTAGAGTTTTTGCCAGAAGACTTTTGAAAGGAAGTCGTCGAAAAAATATATTTTTTCATATTTTCGTTTTGTTGAAGATGTCTGACCTGGGATTTGAACCTTGGCCTCATGTCTAATAAGCCAACACCCTACCTACTAAACTACGGTGACTTCGTAATCCATTTTTACTAGCCAGGAACAATTCGATGCTACACTGATTTTCTGTCGTGTATTTGAAGCAAGATTTCATTAAATTCATATGGCACCCATTTTTCAGACTTTTGGATCTTTCCAAAAGCTTTTAGAAACTGATAAAACTCACACTTTCATGAAACTGTCAGGATGATTTGAGAAATGTCAGTCAAGAATTGCAGAAGAATTATAGTTAACTGAGTCCAGCTTTAAGAAAACTACAAACTTAAACTGATCTCAGCTACTGGACCTCATGACAATGAAAGTCTGCTTTTTAAAGGAAAGATTGTTCTTTGAAAATACCTTCGGTATTAAGTAAATTTAAACGCCGACATATTAAATATGAAACTACAGACGTTTTTGATGAAAGTTCTCCATTAAAACTACAGAATGTGCTCAGACCTGCTCAACTATCCGTTTTAAATATTCGAACGTTTTTATTGTAAGAGTTGACAACACTGATCTTATGATTGAATCTTCTTAAGGTGGCACAGTGTGATGTTGATGTGGTAGAGGTAGTAAAAATTATGCAAATGCTGTTGGCGATTTACTTGTTGGTTTCTTTTTTCTATCAGTTTGCTTTTTCTTACCTTTTGTTGGGTGTTGTTCTTTATAGTGAGAATAAGATGAGTATACAAAAATAAAAAAAGAAAACTGTAAACAAGATTGACTTTGCATCTTACTTAACATCTCATTAAAAAAACTGAGTGAGAAAGAGAGAGTTTTTTTTAAGGCGAGCATGTTTGAATATGTTAACAAACACATTATTTCTATGGTAGTGTATAAGTGTGTGTGTGTTTGTATTAATTTGTTGTTTTACACATTGAAGGACAATTGCATTGGTATGCATACATGTAAGCATGTGTTGGTGAATATATAATGATAAAATAGAGAGGGAGAGAGAGAAAATGAGTGAAAGAAAAAGAAAAAACAAACTTTGTGTCAACATTAATTCATTTTAATGCATACAAAATAGAGGTATTACGCATATATTTACACATGCATGCATGTGGGTATATACATACATATGTATGTATGCATGTGGGGTATGTGTGTTAGAATATACAATATTTCTAAGTGCCTGTTTATATAAAAGCTCAAAAGGATGTAAAGAAAAGTTTTTCATTTTTAATTTCTTGCATTTTTATTTTTATCTTTTTATTTTTTTGTTTAATAACTAACAAAACATATGTATTAGTTATTGCGAAATATGCACCATTTAGAGGTATGGCACGGGGCGAGGTAAGAATTCTTTTCATATACCTTAAAGATGCCTGAAATCAGAATCAGAGATAATCAATAGCTGCAGTAGTATGAAAACAGGTTAACAAGAAACTCTATATGTCTCTATTTAGGTATGTATAGGTACGTACATATGTATGTTCGTTCTATAAAGATGAAGTTATTTTTACACGTTGAGAATTACAAAGATATACTCCATCATACATATAGTACACACATACACACGTGTATAGTTTTTATTACAGCAAACATTTAATTTCTTTTGTTTATTTCTTCTATACGACTATAAACCAGAGAGTTAGAAAGAAAGAGAGAGAGAGGGAGAGATATTTTACTGATAAAATAATGGAACATATTGTGTTTGGTAGATGTAAAAGGCAAGAGGGTCCTGCATGAATGAATATTTTTCAATTTTGTGTTTTTTAAAAATTCATATGTGTGCAAATTTGTTATTATTGTAGTTGTTTCTTTTACTTACTCTTCTGTTCCTTTTTATTGCTTTTATTATTTTAGTTTCTGTGTTTGTGTGTGTGTGTGTGTGTTTTTTTTTTTGGCTCTACTATACATATTGCTTTTAATAGAATTAAATTGACAGCTCAAAAGATTGATGACTTTTTTTAACTTCATTATTTCGTCGTCACATACATACATATACATACACACTTGACACACTCATATTGTATATTTATTTATGTATTGGATTGTAGTATAACAACAGGCGCAATCATCATATCTAGCATAACTTCATGCATGTTTTCGTATTGAGTGTTTTGTTGTGTATGTATGTGTATGTAGTGACTGTGTATTTGTGTCTCTATATTAATATATGAAGCATGTTGTTTGGTTGTTATCTCTATGTGTGTTTATTAATGTACACATTAAGCTGCGTTGTACTAACTATGGCCCTTGGGGTGATGTATAGTGCAGTATCCAATATTTTGAAGTCACCATAGTCTACTAGATAGTGTGTTCGCTTATTAGACGTAAAGCCCGGGTTCGAGCCACAGGCCAGACATCAAACCGAAAAAAAAAAATATTTCTTCGGCGACTCCTCTAAGCAGATTTCTGGCAAAAACTATGAGAGTAAATTAACCTGCCATGAAAAAGTTTCTCAAATACAATTGTTTTTCTTTGTTATTCCTCTGTTTATACCCTTTGCATAAACAACAACAATTACTAAACAATTATTCCACAGATTTTTTTGACGGAGATCTTCAAACCACCGTGTCTTCCACAAGACTGACTGAACTTCACTAACTTCGTTGTTTACGTTTATTATTGTAGTGTTGTTGGTATATTTTGGTTTACTTGTTTACCATTTTTAATGCTGGTATTTGTTGTTATATTAAGTAGTGCGTTAATTTGTAAACAGGTTCATTGTTCGGTTTTTGTAGGTTTTGTTTATAATTTTCAATGTTAAATGAGGTAAAAGCCAAACACCAATTTCTAGATTTTTTATTATTTTCGTAACAATATTTACATATTTCCCTATGCACGTATAAGTACATACATACATACAATTGGACATTGCAAGTCAGGATTACGACCTAGCTTATCACACCACTTATGTTGGGTGTTATAATTTTATACGTGAGTGTTGGGACCTACAGTTTAAAGTCGCCTCCGAAAGACAAATTTTTAGAAACTTTTCCATGATAATTTTTCATTTCCTCTGAGAGTTTTTGCCAGAAATCTGCTGACAATCGCCGAAGAAATATTTTTTCATTTACAAAATGTTTGCCCCACCAGCCAACCAACTAAATGTCTGTACAATTGATATTCTGTATTAAAATAAACTCACAACGATACATGTGTGTGAGTGTGTATGTTTGCATGTGTAAGCCCATAAATGTATTACATACACATGAAATTTAATAGATAGACTTTTCAGTCTGAAGTGCAAAATCATTGCAAATTATTAAATATTTATTTTATTCAGAAAATTAATACAATTTTTTTTTACTTTCTTTCTTCAAATAAAGAACAAAACGAAAAAAAAATAAACGCGAGCAATATTATTCTCCAGCAGTAACACCAATCAATACTGCTCTCAACACCTTCGCACCCTAATCCTTGGTAAATTTCATTTTAATCAAAATGTTTCAAAACACTTATTTTGCATGGAAATGAATGAAAGAATAGGGAAAGTCGAAAGGAGCAGGAGCAAGAGCAGTAGCAGGAAAAGAAATCAAAAGAACGCAATTGTGTCAAAATGATATATGGAAGGTAAAAATTTTATTTCATTTCACCCATCTTTCCCATCTTGGCTTCTTCATTCTACATACGATTCCTTAGCACATTAATACGAGTGAAAAGTGAATGGTAATACGAAAAAAAATTAATAAATATTTGAATAAGTATAAATGGGCGAAAGTGTAAAAGTGTGTAAATTGTTTTGTGATTTCATTATGAAAAGCTTAAAGCTGCTAAAAGGTATTGCCAAAGATTGATGAGTTAATCAATATTTCATAAGAGTTCTTAAGTTAAGGGGTGGCATGGGATGATGGTTTTGGTTTTCTTTTGGATTCTAAACTTTTAAATTTATATACGAAAAGTAAACATTGCCAAAATGTGAATATGCATTAAAAATCATGTTTCTTTAAATATTTATTTAGGGAGCCATTATGGGAGGTAAAAAGTAAGGTATCTACTAGGGAAGAAAAAAGAAAAAAGAAATTAAAATTCAATTTGTTTTACACTTTATACGGCAGGCTGTCTTATTTCTAAGCTAATTGAACCACACTAACCCAATAGAGAAAAAAAATACTTCCACCAAAAATAACACGTTATACATTGGATGCCGTAGTTAAGTTAGTAGTATTGTTACCACAATGCAAAATCTAGATACTGGTGTTTTGCTTTTACCTTGCTTAACATTAAAATTATAAAGAAAATCAACAAAAACAAAACAATGCAGCGAATAAACCTGTTTACAAATTATCGTACTGCTTAATATAACAACAAACACTGGCATAAAAAACAAGTAAACAAAAATACAACAACAAACACTACAAGAATATATGTAAACAACGATGTTTACATTTAGAAAGATTTCATGAAGGCGACGACATAAAGCCATATAAAATGCAAATCAAAGCAGGCAACTGGGTCAGTGAAGTTCAGTCAGTCTTGTGTGAAGACGCGGTGCATTTGAAGAGAGTAATAGTGGTTTGAAGAACTCCGTTACAAAGATCTGTCGAATAATTGTCTAGTAATTATTTTTGTTTATGCAAAAGGTATATGTGATGTAGGTGCCAAGAATTTTAGCATTTTTTAATTAGTTGTGTACTTTTTCTTTGACAAATGTCAAGTCTAAAATGGAGCGCTTTACGAAAGAAGACTTATTACAAAAATTAGGAAAGTTATAGTGAGATTGCTTGAATATTTTTTGTGGAATTTTCAGTGATCAAAGTGATCAACAAATGTAAAGAAAGTAGGTTGCTTTCAGACGGTGAGACTCTTTCCAATATGCCAATTTGCCAATTGGCACCTGAAAACTGAAAACATCAATTATTCAGCTTTCTCAATAACTTCAAATGTTACGTTGAAGTTGCCGTGGTCTAGTAGGTAGTGTGTTGGCTTATTAGATGTAAGGCCTCGATTCAAACCCTAGGTCAAACATCGGAACGAAATATGAAAAATATTTCTTCGGCGACATCCTCTCAGCAGATTTCTAGCAAAAACTCTCAGAGTAAATAAAATTGCCATGAAAACTTTCTCAAACAATTTGTGTTTCGGAGTCGACTTTAAAGTGTAGGTGTAAGAAACTAGGTCGTAATCCTGACTGATGGGTGTAACGGCCATTTTTGTATGTATAAATGTAAAGAAAGAGTGTAGAATGTGAGTTGTTTTAATTCGTATTTAAGTAACATTGTGGATTAAATTAAAACATCTTTAAATACGCATGGACTCTTAAAATTCTCCAATTATTCCTTATCAAGTCAATTTAATTTTATATGTTTTCTTATCTTACATTGCCTTGATGTCATAACACCCTATAAAATTCTTTTGCTTAACTGCATTGGTTTGTGTTCATTTAAATTTTTATCTCCAGTTTTCCTTTTTTTCTTGGACGTAAAGAATATTCGAATACATTTTCTTAAGCCATTTTACATTACCCAAAAGCAAATGGCACCTGAAACAGATGACAGAGGATACAAAAAGAGAGAAGAACAAAAAGAATTAAAAAGGACAAAAACTTGGAAATTACATTGTGCATATTGTAGGAAGAAGTAAAAAAGTCAAAAATTACCTTATTTATGCTGCAAGGGATAGGAAAAAAATTGAGAAAAAAAATTATCAAGTAAATGTATGCAGCAGGTATGTACATACATATATGCAGGTATATTCTTGAGTAAAATTGTCAAGAAAAATGTATTAAAAGTATATTGTTGGTATTACAGTCCATCCCATATGCTTAATTACAGTAGCCACAGTTGGTTGGCTCGGGGGATGGCAAAATACAACATTATTGATAAAGAAACATCTCAACAACTGCATACAAAAGCCCATAACAGATCCGCATGAAATGAAAACATTTCTTCACAACATCATCACCATCAGTATTGCATAAAATCGAACAGTAAAATTGTAAAACAAACTCCAGAAAACAGATGACGAAGAAAAAAAAAAAATTAGAAGAAAAACAAACTGAGAAAATAAAAAAAAGATGAAAAATTAATTTTTTTTTCGTTGCTTTGCTGTGATGAAAATTCATTGGGGATGGGCAAGTGTAGTAATATGTATGACTGTATGCATTCGAATGTTTTAAGTTTATGTTTGTTAAGCATGCTACAAGGGACAGTGCAAAGTCTACAAAAGGATTTGAAGAAAAGTTTAGTGATGGTATTTTATGGGCCATAGAACAGTGATGAGGATGAATAAAAGGATACGACGCCAAAGAAAATTCTACAATTTGGGACTATAATAATTCACTTATCATCCAAGATTGCCCAATGAATACCGAATATGTCAATGTTTTTTGTACTTTTTGGGATGTCGGCTCATCGGTAAAAATTTCATTGAAAACGACTCTGGCTAGGCCATCACTGTCAGCGCCAAGCACTTTAGCCCCAAGTGTACCAAATTCTTTGGCCCGAATTGGATAATCTGAACGTATGTAGCTTCAACTGATGGCGCTATGTGCGTGTCACACAGCTCATGGCACATTGTATATCCTCTACGAGCGATTTGAGGGCATGGTTATCTTACATGGAGACAATGTCATATGGCCGCCGAGATCGTGTGATTCGACTCAGTTTGACTTTTTCTTGTAGAGTGTTCTGAAGTCCCGGGTGTAAGGAGATAATCCACACACCTCAGCGTTTCTCAAAGCCTACATAACCCATCGGTTAAATTTAGCCTGATTTACGTGCTAGATTCATGGAAAATGAGACATTGCGAGTGCTCTCTAACTAGAGAAGATGTGGTGGATATTTGAAGGATGTTATATTTAATATTGAATGTCATCAATACATATATAATCGAATAAGATATTTCAGGTACATTTTATTTTTTGTCTTTTTGAAAGACCCGGATTAATGGGCTAAACTCTGGTGTTGACGGTTAATTTTATTCGACAAAGGTTTTTAGCGAAACTTTTCATGACAATTTTTATTTACTTTCAGAGTTTCTGCTGAGAGGAAGTGCCCGACGATATATTTTTTCATATTTAATTTTGTTGAAGATGTCTGGTCGTGGGTTTGAATCGTGACCTCACCGTCTAATAAGCAGAAAAATGAGAACGGACGTAGAACATCACACTGCAAGTATTTTTAAGACAAGGTACTTTGGACAGCACAGAGTAGACAAACGAAACTCTGACGTTAATTGGCAACCATGACCATGTGATAAAACGCTGTAAGATTCGTTTTATTTTGAGTTTCCTACAGATTTCTTATTTTCGAATTCATCTGAGAAGTGTAACGTTTCACGAATGACGTATTATTTTCTCTAAGATGAGTTTAAGTCATAGTTTTGTTAACACATTATAGGCAATTTTGTGCAAATAGGTGACCATTAACACCATGGGCAGGTGCCCTGTTTTTCAATCTGTATAGAATATTTCATCCAAGGTTAAGAAAATTTAACAAAAATGGTAGAACACAACGCTATTTAATATTTATTTCAATTTATTTATTAATTTCATTTATTCTTCTTTTCTTTCTGTAAGCAAAGCTTTGCATACAACTTTTCAACACAATATACATATGTCAGGAAAATGTAGAGCATGTGAGAAGACAACTTCACCGAACAACGAACCTTAAGTTGTTGTCTCAACGTTTTGTTTTATTTCGATTTATTTTCTTGTCATTTTTTGTTCTGTTTTATTTCATTTTTTGCTAGATTTTACTCTCACTTTTTCTCTTTTCTTTCTACCATAGGTGTTGTCAATGTAATTAAAGTGCAATGTGTGCAAAAAGGACACTTGATTCATTGCCTTTACTGTTGAAAAGTTTATAACAAAAGAATTGTACCGTATGCCATACGGTATGGAAACTCATACATTCATAAATATACAAATGCATACATATAGAGAGGGAGTTACAAACTAAAAGTATCGAACAGAACATTTTTACTCAGAAAATTCAGGCAAATTAAAGGTTGATACGTTATCAGAACGAACACACATCTTATATATAAAAATGAGTGTGTGTTTGATTGTATGTTTATATGTTTGTATGTTTGTATGTTTGAAGTTTATAGACGACTAAACGGCTGAACCGATTTTCTTGAAATTTTCACAGTATCTTCCTGTATGTCTGGAAGGAGTTATAGGCTACTTTTTATGTTGATATTCCAAATGAGCGAGGGGCCATGCCCATGTATACTACATACTACATACTTAATATTTAATTGCATTTGAAATATATTACTCATACGCATAGTTACCCCTAAAGTATGCTATCTATGATTCCTGATGTATAAAACCAAAGAAAATAAAGTATAAAGAATGTGAATTTTGGTATATTTTGGAATATTTTTCAAAAATATTTCACGACGCGGGAGGAAAGATAGAAGGGAAAGATAAAGAAACCAAGAGCGTAACAATGTTCTCAATTGTTCTCATCGTGCGTTTTTGTTGTTTGACTAATTTTTTATTTATTCTTCTGAAACAGTGTTGCCACGAAAAAAAATTTTGTAACCAACATTTGTGAAAAAATCACCAAATAAGAAAAAATATAACCAAAATTAAACTCATAGACTTTTGTTTTATCCTAAATAAAGCATATTTTCATTGTCTAGAACGCTTTCGATTATAAGTACATTCACACACACTTATAGTAAGTTAGCTTTTTAATAACTGTTTTATGCAGTGTATTACAATAAATACATAATGCGACCTGTTTTGGGCAATAAAAAAAAAATCAATTTTGGGCGGGACGAAGTTCGCTGGGTCAGCTAGTGCATAATATAAACAATTCAAGTAAGTCTGAGGGTGTGTATGGGTGTGTGTGTGAAGGGTATGAAGGTATACAGGCAAATATGGCAAGTCATATACAGCACACGCAACTCTTACTCGATCTTTTGTGTAGTCAAGTGCCCTGTAATTATCGACAAACAAGTTTCGTTTTATTTGACAACATACATACACATATACATACATTTACATATGTATAAACAAACGCTCTTACACATTTTTACTACAATCATGGTTTTTTCATGTCACTTTTTTGTTTTGTGTACACAAAGCGATTGTATTACAAATTGAAAGGCACATGTTTAGATGGAGAGAACAACATACAGCAGCAATACCAGCAACAACAATAACAACATATAGACTCGTTTTTCAACAGCACACCTCTAAAAAGTACTGTATTGAAGAAAATAGTTCTCTTAAAAGGACATTCACACACAAACGCTCGCCCACCAGCACACACCCCTTCGCCCACACCGTTGTGCCGTCTTTTGTAGTAACATGAGTTCTTAATATTTATTGAACAGCAAGATTGAAAGAAAACTACAGGAAAATTGATGAAAGAAAACTTACACAGAATCTCTGGTATAGTAAAGTGTGATGGAAGTTCTCATATATACAATCTCACAATTTTCTTTATCTTTAAGTTTTCTCTTTCTTTTACCCGTACATTAAACTGCCCATAAAAGTTATTGTCTTCCAATTTGGGCATAAATCTTTGGTGATGAATTAGTCTGACAAATTTCCATAAGAAAAATAAAATTTCATTAAAATCCATAGAAATTTATCCTAAAGAAGTGCTTGTTGAAGAGCTTTTAATTACTGTCAGGCAATTTGTTCTTTAAAATATTGTCTGCTACTGCTTATATTCGTGTATGAGGCATATTTACATATGCTTAGTTTGCTGAATTTAATTAAAC
The DNA here is from genome assembly GCA_930367235.1 of Sarcophaga rosellei. NCBI lineage: Eukaryota > Metazoa > Arthropoda > Insecta > Diptera > Sarcophagidae > Sarcophaga > Sarcophaga rosellei. The sequence goes on from OV884018.1 coordinate 83,009,717, forward strand.
ACGGTTCATTATATTGAGTAATTTCTGATTAAAACCTGACTTGGCAAAATAGAGCTAAAGAACTCTTTCAGGACTCTTGCTGGGTTCAAATAGGATTCAGGTTTGCTTCCTCTTTACAGTACTGCTTTAGCTCTTTAAAATATAAAATAATTTGTCTCTTAAGTCAGTATATCAGCAAGCAAGCTATGGCATTTGGAAAGGTGTACAGTCGTTCTATTTGTTGACCGATAAGCACCAAGCAATCTATGGTATTTGGAGTGGTGTCTAGCCTCTCTTTTTGTTGACAGCCACTGTTGACCTTAAAGTTTGACCAAAAGAGCTGTAAGTGGAAGATAATATTCTGTCAATTCATGTAAGTACTCACACAATAAATTAGACTGCCAAATCTTTGGTTTGTCAAGCACTATGTTAGATGTAGAATTGATGCTTATAGTATTTTATGCTAAACAGCGAAATTCTGCTACGAATCTTGAAGAAAAAAAATAATTTTCATCATGGTTTTCATGGTTTTAAAAATTATGCGATCTTAATTCCTATAGCAAACAATTCGTTCAGAGAATCAACTGATTTTCTATAGAGGACAACATTAATGACCAACATCACAGAAAAAACAGACAGCGCCACGTTATGTGGAAAAGCGGGGTTCAAATGGTACAATACCATAGACCACTCACATTTTACAAAGGCACCGACAGCATTCCTAATCCCCTTCAATCTACATTCTCTTTAAGCTTATATTTAAAAAAAATTTAAAATATTAAATATTTAACCTAGGACTCCTTATATTAAAAGGGATTTCTTTTTAATTTTTAAAACCTATTGTTTAGAGTCATTATTTGTTTGTTTGCTTAAATTAATCTCTTTAAAGCGATGGCAATAATAGCGATTTGCCTTTGATTTCATTTGAATTATAATAGTTGGTATGTCTACGATACAATACAATACGGATACGGTAAATAAGTGTTGAATACATTTTTTAAGTACAATTCATGCCAAGATTTTTAAATACCCCCTTACCCCTAAAAAAGAAAAACAAGTAGAAAAGAAAAAGTGCTTTATCGTAGTGACATTCTTGAACAAAAATACTAATTATGCAAATTGTTTGGAACTTAACAAAAATTAGACAATTTTAATAGTAGAGACACAATGTTAATGTTGTTGTTATTGTTATTGTTGTAACTGGCTGACATATACAAACTCACATTGTCACTATTACAACTTAATACAACAAACAAAATTCGTTTAACAAAAAACATGAAGTAGTTGTTACAGACAGTCACTTAAAAAATAGAGAGGAGAGAAAAAAATATCCAAAAAGAAAGGGAAAAGCTTTAAATAGTAGGGTGGTGTATTAACAAGTTTATACACAGTGATGGACAATAGTGGAACGTTAATAGTCATAATAATAATCACAAAGTCGTAGTCGTGGCAATATTCAAGCTTGCATTTCAGATTACCTTGCTTTGCAAAACCACTTTAAAATTATGATCGTTCGAGAGAATTAATAAAAATAAAATAAAATTTGATCAGTTTCGCAGGATATTATTTTGTTAATAAGGTATTTAACAAGATATTGTATATCTTTTGTATGGAATTTCAAGGGAAGAATTATATTTATTTTCTTTTTCGATTCTTTACGGAAAGTAGGAATACGATGACCTAAAAAGTTGTTCCACAAAGGGAAGCAAAATAGCATGCAAAATAATTAAATGCAGAGGAAACAGTTCAATAGTCTTGACATAGACTACCACAATTTTTTAATGGAGAAAATACTGGGAAAAATGCTCTCGCACAGTCACTTTGTGTCCACAAGGCTACATATTAGCAACGACGCTATGTTAGAACACGTAATATAGCAGTCGCCGTAGTCTAGTAGGTAATGTGTTCGCTTATTAGACATAAAGCCCGGGGTCGAACCCCAGGTCAGACATCAAAACGAAATATGAATAAAATATTTCCTTGGCGACTTCCTCTCAGCAGATTTCTGGCAAAAACTCTGAGAGTAAATAAACCTGCCATGAAAAAATTTCTCAATAATAAAATTAACGTAAAATGTAACGTAACTTTAAAATTAACGTACACAACATGAGTGGTGTAAGAAGCTAGGTCGTAATCCTGACTGAAGCGTTGTGATGTAATACGTACATATATTGGCAACCAACTGTCTCACAGTAATACAGGATAGATATGTCAGATATGTAGTACCAGCAAATTCTGGTGTGAGGAACGAAACTGGGACATAAAAAATTCACGCCCTTTTTAAAAGAAATGTTCCGATTATGGTGACTGAAGACTGTAGTTAACACAGAGATGAACACAGTAGTAATTTTGATGCTAAAATCAATTTTGAACAGACAGCTTCGCAAAACAATATTTCTTTGGTTCGTTTCAGTTTCATTGATAATATATTTTTTAGCAAAACAGTTAATTACACACATGAGTGGTGGGACCTACAGTTTTAAAGTCGACTCCAAGCGACAGATTTTTGAGAAACTTTTTCATGACAATCTTATTTATTCTCAGAGTTGTTGCCAAAAATCTGCTGAGAGGAAGTCGCTGAAGAAATATTTCTTCATATTTCGTTTTGTTGGAGGTGTTTAAGTCTAATAAGCCAAAACACACTACCTACTAGACTATGGACTACTAGTATATCGGCAATAATGATGACAACAGTATACAGGAATGGATTTAAAGTCAAGTCAGAACGACAGATTTTAAAGAAACTTTTCATGACAATTTTATTTTCTCTCAGAAATTTTGCCAGAAATGTGCTGAGAGGAACTTGCTAGAGAAAGGTTTTTCATATTTCGTTTTGGTGGGTGCTCGGCTTTGCAACATGGCCTCATGTTTACCTACCAAACCACGGCGATTACACTCTTATCCAAAAGGTTCTTTTGTTGTCTGAATAAGTAGTTTGAAATAGAATTTGTATTCGAAAGCTCGAATTTGTAAACAATTTGCGCGAATTACTACATCTTAATAAAGCAAAGGTCAAGCATTGAAGTAATACATATGTATATGTCAAACTTGATTGAGATATGGCATGAAGCACGTAAATATTTAGATAATGAGTAAGCGAGCACTGGAAACGTCTCGGCTTATTGTTAAAAACACCTGATATATATTGACACCGATGTTGTGTATGGCGCAAACTTCACAGAGGTCTTTTAAGGCGTCAAAAATTTCAAGCATGGAGTTTGTTTCTATAACTCTTCTAAAAACTGATGATAGCCATTTTAAATAAGACAATGCAGTCTTTATCTCTTTAATCGTTGCAATACTTGGGGAGTTCAGTTTATGGAAAACAAAACTTTGTTAAAAAAAAACACGACAATTAATTTTAAAATCACAGAAAATCTCACACTTTTATGGCCTTTACTGTTAACGAGCATATATAATTATAAAATCCGACTGAATGATTAAAATTGAAAACAACAGCAGCAATATTAACATTTGCATTCAGCAGCAACAACAGCAACAAAAAACTAATTACAAACACACTTAAATCCGCCTACAAAACAACACCCAAAACATTTTAAAGAACGAAAAAAAACAAACCGACAAACACAAACAAATCTCCGGTATTCAATTTTTTCTTTGTTTGCTTGTTTGTTTGTTGTTATTGTTTTCCGTTTTCAAACGCATTCATCTGTTTGTCTATTTCACTTACCATCTGTCTGTCTGTGTGTCTGTCTGTCTGATTATTTGTATGCGACTACTCAATACTGCAAACAATTCATGGCGACATTAAAGCAGAAAATAAGTCTCATGAATTTGGAGATTTTCATTTATTCACTCACACATTCACACAAGCCTGCAAAAAGAGAGGACAACTTACTTATGCTATTGAATTTACAAAAATACACCAATACACTGCCAATACACCAATGCGTTTGCACTGCTATACACTACACTTAACACAAAAATTTTAAAACAAAAGCAGCAAAAGCAATGCGAAGGAGAAAACAAATCAACGTTCTTCTTTTTTTTTAATTGTAAATACACTTGAGAATGAGAAAAACTCCTTTAAAATGACAATTTCTGTTCGTTGTGTTTACCATGGAGTTGGTATAGGAGCCATATCGCGGTATTAGTTAAGTGCTTCTGTGTGTGTGTGTAACTGGCTTCAGTAGGTAGCCCAGTGTGTTTTGCTTTGTTGATGTAGAAGTCATCAACGTAAAACACGCTAAAGTGAAAATAAAAATAAAACAAAAGTAAGAAGTAAAATAAGAAGGAGAGTATGAAAAAAAGGATGCTCATCGAAGTACTTGAGAAAACTAGAAAAACTTTGCCGCCAATGCGGCACCAATCAGTGCGACAACAATTTTACCAAACGATGGAAATGAATAAATGAGTGGCAAAACAAAATACGGACAACAACAACAACACTAACAACTATAACTGGAAATGAGAATTTGTGCAAAGAGAATGAATGCAACAAACAATACCGAACACCCGCTTCCGGATGCCAACATTGATAGTCTTAAAAATCGAAGGTAGTGTTTACAAGTTAGTGGTTTAAGTAATTCAGGTATTTTGAAGGAGAGTCTACACTTTTAATACACATTCGTACCATTTGCGAATAGTTCCACTCACAGGGACATACACATGGTTTTATTTTCTTTTGAACATGACCAGAACTCAGGGGACTGTCCCCGTCCATGAGTTGATAGGAGAGCACGAATCAACTATTTTTTATTAATTCTAGCATAAAGCAGGGATATCCTTAATCAAACAACTTATTGCTATTGTGCTGAATAACAAGAAAATGCAATATTAGAAACCCGAGAATAAACCCACGATCAAGACACCAATGTCAACCTCTATACTCTTAGGACTAGGGCTTCGGAAGGGGTTAAAATAATAATCATAAGATAATGATGCTTTTTGGAAACCACGAAACCAGAGGGTTAACGAAAACAAGCTATTGATTTTGACATCTAAACGACATTTAAGCACAAATATATTACAATATCTGTAGTAGTTGCCGAAGAAATGTTTTTTTTCCATATTTCGTTTTGGTGGAGATGTATGACTCTATTCTCACATATAATAAGCCAACACACTACCTACTAGACTACGGCAATGAGTGGTTCTCATCGCTGAAAATAATTTTACTATGAATATCAGCTCCAGAGGGCATTCAACTAAGACACGTTGATGTCTACAGTCACCTATGGTGATTTAGTAAAATAGACTTAATGTATGAGAACTTATTTGATAGACGCAGCTCAAGATGGTTGTTATCAACCTTTAAAATTTAAAAGACCCTGTTGGAAGGTACTCTATAGGAGCGTGGAACCATAATTCATTATCACATTATGATTATATTCTCATAACGAATTGCTGGTTCGATGAAATCACAGCTTTAACATGAAAAATTCTTTTAAAAAATTAGATTTCTGCAGTCTTTACTTAAACTGTTGCTGCTAAACCGATCCCTTGAGGAAAAAACTTGAAAATTTCTTGCCTAAGAAAGTTTTTTATTTGTCCAGTGGTGAACATTTTTGTTTCTCCAATACATATTCCTACCAAAGGGAAGAAGACAAATAAAATGGCAAAAAGGCAAATTAAAGACAAAAAAAGGAAAAAGAAGAAAAAAGCACGACAGAATATGAAATAGTAGTGAAACTATTGTCTAATTGCCAATGCCATTGCCACGCAATTTTGTAGTCCATATATTAAAAGCGTCAAAATGAAAGAAATATCGTCAGACACTATCTTACGAATACACTGATGCTCTTAAGAACAAACACATACACACACACACACGCACTTTACAATCATTTGCTGTAACACTGTGTAGAGCTGTTTGTGCTGTGCCATAATTTAAAGAAATTAACGTGCCACATCTTACACTGCTATTGTTGCAATTGCTGGCAGAGAAAAAAAAACGAGCGAATTCAAAAAAAGTTTAAGAATTTGCCAGTTTTCTACGCCAGACTTTACTTACCAATGCTAAAGCACTTACATACCAATACACACACACACACATTTGTTAAATTACTAAACACTTACTCTTTTATACAAACATTTAGTAGTTGTCATAGAATAAGAGCGAGAGAGATTTAATGTGCTGGTGTATGTGTATGTGTATGTGTATGTGTATGTGCTGGTGTATTTGTTTTGTTGAAACTGATGTTACTGCCAAGAAAAACATCTTTTTGTGAATTTTTAATTAAAATTAAATTCAATTTCAACTGCAGTTGAGCAGTATTTAATGAAAGTAATTAACAACTAACAGAGCTTAACAGCAGTAGCAATAACAGCATCAACAGCAGTAGCTGAGTCATTGGCAATAGCAAGAACAACCGTTATAACGCCAACATTAACAATAATAATAACAATATTGTTGTTGACTACTACTACACTCCATGGGGTCTTGGGTGAGAGGTCAATAAAAAGGAGACAGTTTTAATGTTTGAAAAATAAAATTTAAATTATTGATACGTCGCAAATAAAAATAGATATATTGGGTCATACAAAAAGTACCCATGGTTTTTTGTTACTAGAAAATGTGTTTTTACTCTATGATGGGTAAATGATATTTCAGAAATGATTTTTATCGAAGATAGTTTTTGAGTTCATCCCGCATATTCACCCCCCTGTTAGAAGATGTTATAATGGCTGTCAAGAAGGAGACAAAATCAAATTTTGCTTCAACATTTATGAATTACTCATGTGTGACCTATAGAACGCGGAATACTTCTCTGGAAATTTTTTAGTTATAAACCGCCGGTGATGGTAGAGCATTCCAACAAAGATTTCCAGTCATTCAATATCATCTGGAGAAACAGTAGGGCGTTGAACTATACCCTTAAAAGAATATGAAGCAGCAAGAGATGTTGTCTGGTCTGTACGGATCCATTACATTACAACCCTTCAGACAGTAGCTAGCTTCTCACGCTTCTTATGTTGTACGTATTCATTTTATTCATTAAAATCGACTCTGACTTTTTTTTTCATATTTCATTTCGCTGGAGATGTCTGAGCTGGGGTTTCCACCGAGGCTTCACGTGTAATAAGCCAACACAATACCTACAAGACTACGGCGACATTAATGACTATGAGTATATCAAGGCTTTTGTTAACGATGTTGCAAAGAACCCCGAAAGAAGAAGATGTTCGTGCAGCATCAGCTTCTAGCCATTGTCTGCTAATCAAAAATGAATATAATTTAAAAAATATGTCGTTCAATTAGGAAGCAAAGCCGGCTGGTACTGTATGAAACAAAGTGAAGGTAATGCCAATATTTTGATAAAGTTATCTTCTGCTATAAAACGTCATTTCATCTGTGAATAGAAGTCGCCAGAGAGGTAGTGAGTTGGCTTATTAGACATGAAGGGTAGTTCAAATCCCAGTCCCATGAAATATGAAGAAGTATTTCTTTCTCTCAGCAGTCTCATGGAACGCGCTGTCAGAGTAACCAAAGTTGAAGACATTCTCAAAAATCTGTCGTTTGACTTCGACTTTAAACTGTACACATCGTCACACATATATAAAAATGAGCACATACAACATGGTATGTGTAAGAAACTAGGTCGTGGCTAAAGGCTAAGTAAAGTTGTAGAATTATTTCCATTAGAAATAACTGCATTTTATTGGCTTTTACTTCTTAGAAGATTGGGTCTAAATTGTGAATGGCATTCGATACTGAAACATTATGAGGTAAACTGCACAATATGGATCTGAAAGACAATTGGTTTCAGCAATATAGACCCACCCATCATGAAACAATCGCTTAATTGGAGCAACGATTTTCAGAAAAAATTATCTCAAGAAATTTTTGACATCAGCATGGCCATTTTAACTCTGAGCTGGTATTTCCTTGAGATTTAGTGAAATCTCGGGTTTTTCGGAATAAACCACAATCTATTCCTTACCTCAAGTTGCAGGTCCAACAATTCATCGGTAAAAAGGTTATCGAAAATTTTATGAAGACAGTAATAGCCTATCATCAGAACCGTGGCAACCATTTGACGAGTAATTTATATCGCTGGGAGACAATGTCCATCTCAGAAAGGTGGTGTTATTTTTGCATATGCTATGATTGTAACCTCCTCCGTGTTCTGCACTTTTCAATACAAAATTATTTCTATTACGTTAAGTCCTCTCAGAAACATACAGAACATGTTATAGAACATTTCTATAGTATTCGCTTTCCGTTTTTCCTTCGTTGTCTTATTTCAGTTTTATTAGTCAAGTTTTTTGAGGTGATAAGCCCTGGGATAATATTATTGATAGCCTGTTGTAGACTGAATCAGAATAAAAATTTATTTTAACATATTAAGTGTCGCATGAACACAACGAATAACTGCCGCAGTATACCGATTATACTAATCTGAAAAGAAAAAATAAGTTCCTTACACGGGATAATATAATTCTAATGGTTCTCAACCACTGCTAATTATTACGAAATCATTCCTTGGGAAATATTTTTAGCTAACCATATCCTTCATTTTCTTATTGTAAAAGAAGATTTCTTATGTTTTTCCCTTTTCCAATTTTCACTCACGTTATGGTTTAGTAGTCTAAATAGCGCCTCATTTGTTTTTATATTAAAACTTATCCGCAGAACACAACCCTCCGCATGACATAGACCTTAAAATTAAACTCATCCATCCCTTATTATCGTATACCATAGCAGAGAGAAAATTTCTGACTAAAACATAATAAATTCCTTTCAAGTTTACACCGAATACTTTTATTAGGATCAAATTTGCAACTTCCATTCCATTCTCTATCAAAACATAAAACCGCTGTTCCTTTTATTAATTGTAGCTTCCTTTGGGGCTAGAAATATTTTTAACGGAGGCCTGTACCAATACAAAAAATGGCAGTTCGCTTATTACTTTGGCAAAATAAAAGCCAACATTTTATAGGGATTCTACCTGATGTGGTTATTTCCACTTAGAAAAGGCATTTTTGCTTTTATTATTGGTTGGTGTTGGCTTTTCAGCAGTCAGCACAGCATTTCAATACATAAATAATTACAAATTCAATGATTTCTCATAATGTATGCGCGAATCGCTAACAAATAAAATCAAAACGTAATGAAAATGTAGATGAAAAAAGAAGAGAACTGTACAAAAAAAGAATAGAAACAAAATTTAGATAAAGAGAGTAAAAAGTTTTTATTCCCTGCATGATTTCATATATGAAACCGCAAACTTTGATATGCAAAAAGAACCACTTCCGTGATGGTATGCATCGCAGCACATCACAATCGGGTATTGGTGGCGGCTACGGCAACGGTAAAATTGGTGGCTGTCAGTATCATCACTAAGGCCAACATCGATTCTAATACCATCACATCGCATCACATCAACATAATCATCATCATAAAAATTAGCAACAACAACAATAACAACAGCTGCCAAGGGAAGCAACAACTTTATGCAAAAAAAAAAACAGAAGAGAAAACAAAAAGGAAATTATTTAGAAATAAAACGGCAGGCTCTACGCCATTTTACACTAACACAACTAATCGTTAAACAATTTTTTTTTCGCTCTCTATATTTATCTATGCAAAGTGCGTGTGTGTGTGTGTATGCGTATAGTATATGTGTGGGTATGTACATATTTGCATGAATGTTGGTGCGTGCATTGAAGCATAAAATGTATTAAATATAGGGAAAGGGAAATAGGGAGAGAATTAATGTATTGAGCCTATTTAAGACTCATTCCACTCATAAGACCTCATACAATATACATAAATGTATGCTATATGCGAGGGTTGTTTCGAAATTTAGTCAGATATTAGAAACGAAATAATATAAAAAAGGAAATGTATATATTTGGCAATTAGCAGCCAATATATTCAATATAAACCATTTTGCTATTAACCGAATGACAGCTTTTTACAGCATGTTCTACTTGGAAAATAGATGGCAGTGACACGTTTCACTCTTTTTATATATTGTTACGTTTTTAACTTTTAAAAACTTTTAAAGTTTAAGCTCGTAGATTGCAAATAAAATAAAAATAAATTTGTGTTTAGTTTTTAATTTTAATTAGGTTTTAATTTAGTACAATGGGTCAATTCGACCTCCGGGTACTGTACTTGTCTTGTGTGATACTGTTCACAACTTGATGTAAACAACAACAATTGCTTTGTTTGTTATTCCTTTTTGCCCTCTTTTGCATAAACAATAACAAATCACTAGATAATTGTTCGGCAGATCTTTGTAACGGAGATCTTCAGACCACAATTATAACACAATGCGTCTTCACACAAGACGGACTGAACTTTTATTCACCGGTTGCCTTGCCTTTTATATGGCAACGTAAACAGTCTGATGAATGTTCTTGAAGGCGAATGTTCGAGGCTTCGCCTTCTCGAGATCTTTATAAACGTAAACATCGTTATTTTATTATTGTTGTTTGTGTATTTTGTTTAAGTTTATTCTAGTAGTGCTTGTTGTTGTATTTTTGTTTACTTATTACCATTTTTTTATACTTGTAAACAAGTTCATCTTTTTTTTCGTAGCTTTTGTTTATAATTTTAATGTTAAACGATCTAAAGGCAAAACATCACTTAAACGATGTAAAAGCAAAACGCCATATAACAATATTATTTACTTAAGATTTTTCAACCTCCTTGGCCGTAATCCTGACTGAAGGATTGTAATGGCCAATTATGTATGTATGTATGTTGCCAACCTCTTCAACCTTTTGTGTTCTAATATTTGATTTGTACTCGGTTTGTCAACTTCTAGAACCTTATTGCTGATTTGCTATTCTCATCTATCTTTTGTAAACTTGGAATGTAATTTTGTTTCTGTAATTTGATCCTTTGAGGTCGCCCTTGTCTAGTAGGTATTGTGTGTGTGTTGGCTAATTGGACGTGAGGCTCTTGTTTAAACCCCGGTCCAGACAAAATGTGAATAGGATGATGCCAGGCTGAAAATGATATTAGTGAAACGTATTGCTGTCCGAAAACTTTTATAAAAACTAACGAGAAACACGCAAAATCATTAGGCTACACTAGTAATAATTTTAAAGTGTTTTTAAACAGTAAAATACCGACCTAGTTAAATATGACAATTTAGAGGCCCTCTTATAATTCTGCAAATTGCAGCTTGAATGTTGACAATCTATTGCAAAACTGATTATGTTTGGCACCATCTTTACATGATAGTACCAACGGGGTTCAATCTATTTTGTATCGCTGAAGTTGGCTCTGACAATCTCAGTATACTTCTTATGGGACACTGTCGGCCGTCATTGCACTTCAGAAAAACATCCTCGGTTTTTGGATGATATAATGTTTAATGATCTCGGCATGTTAGTGGACGTACCACTAAAGGAACTGGCCGGTTTCAACTCGGAGTAGTTCAAACCCACCACTAATGGATCATGATAAGGGGCTTACGTCATAATGGGTAACACAATGGGCCATATGGGCTACCGAATGAACTTGCTACCCGCTAACCTAATTTAACATTTCGCAGTTGAACGTTCGTTTAGATTTGAAACCATAATATTCCATCATGACATGTTTTTCACATGTTAAATAACATTTTCCTACATAAAATGTCACTCCAACAGTTTAAACTACCCTCGTACATAATCATATTCATATAAGTTTTTGATATGAGTGTCTATCATTTTCTCTACTTTATTTTCTATACATATTCACATGTTTGTATGTATTTATTTATACATGTATGTGTTCATATGTTTGCATACACTTACGTACATATTTCCTGGTATTAGTTTTTCATCAGTGTTGTTGTGTTTTATAATTTTTTTCACGTTTTAATTTAAATGCAAATTTTGCAACTCATTTTCAGCATATTACGCCCATATTTTCCCTCTCTCTCTCTCGGGATATATTGTATGTGAGCAGATTAATTCCAGCCGCTAGCGACCAACAATGTACACTTTACGCTGATGGCCATAATGATACATTTTTACTATTATTGTCTATGCTATGCTGTGTACATACGCCACGGCTAAATGGAAAAAAATTATTATTGAAATGACTTTCACACTAAAAGACTGACTAATTCACAGACTGACTAGTTGACAAAATGTCGAAAGAATTACACAGAACACAGAGAGACTGTCAGACTATTGTCTAAGGTGGATTGGTGATGGTGTGATGGTTATCATGATAATGTTGTTTTAGTTGCATACATAGAGCCCCGACAATAATAAACCCACTTACCTATACGATGTCAAGGTTTTAGCATTAATGCCTCTATTGATTTTAACGAAATTGTACGATTTGACTATCTGAGCGTGTGTGTGTGTGTGCATGTGTGCAGTTTTCCTTTTACCGGCATGTTTTTAAAGCCACACTTAAAATCAAAGCCAACATATTGTTTTCGGTTTTTTTTTGAAAAATGTTTTCCTTTATTTGCCATGGAAAAGTAGCTCAATGTTGTTCAATGTTATTGCTGCTGTTGGTATAATACAAATATTTCCTTCATAACTAACATAACAAATGTTTTTGCCGTAATAAAGTCAACTTTATGCTGTTGTTTGTGATGTGACATTTCCCACAATCAATTTCAGTTTCTGGCCATATCTGCTACGAACTACGAGAGAGAGAGACTTTAATAACGCATCGTGTTGCCATAGTGTCATTATCCGTTAATAATATTTGCAAAAGCAAGCAATAAATAGCAATCACCGTGTCACCGTGAGTGAGATTTTTATTTGATGGTGTGGCATTTAAAACCTTAAGGGCAGAGCTTTAAATGTCAAAGTTGCCATATTACAGCATAGAGTGTTATTACAACAAAACATGATTTTTATCTGCAATGATTGCTGCTGTTGCTTTATAAAATCTTTCAATTTTGGCAGGCAGTATTGTCTACTTTCTACTAGTAGGTGGGTGACAATTGCGAAAATTATTTTTCATAAAATTTCGAGTTTTTTTTATAAACTTTACTTTACATATATTTCCGCTTTTTTTTTGCAATCAGTCCGATTAAAATGACTTACGTTTTACACATTTTGAATGAATTTATCTAGGTTTGATCGAAGTTTCATAGCTTCAGATAACGATTGCGTACGTTTGTATAGACTACAACATTATTTCTCTGTTCACGGTAATGTGTAAACAACCGCATAAGGCATGTGTACATAGTAAACTGTCACGGAATAAAAATCTGACAGGGTATAATCTTATTCGATAAATTTGACTTGACAGTGACAAGATGAATCCATTGCCATCATGTATGGGTTAGTCAAAGACTTTATGTGTCAACCGCTTACTTCGGTTGGTCTCGGTTTTAGTAACATTTCTTCATTTATTGCGGTACTGTCTACCGGATTATGAAGAAACTATTACTTATGGAACATTCGTCGAACTCGTTTTCTTTTTTCTATTAAGATTTCTTCAAGGCTCTCCTTAAGAACGAATTGCTCTATAAAAATTTCGAATACATCGTCACTCACATTTATTCTTAAGGAGGTTCTTATCACAGCTAACCAGTAACGCAACGGTTTGACAGTTCATAGACCAGTCGTGAAAGAGACAGCAAATATTACCAAAAAGTATTTCTGTCTCTCTCTGATTGCAACTTTGTTTTGTTTATGTTTTATTTTCGGGGTGGATTTTTATTATTGGCGAGAGTTAATAAAAAATTTAATTTTTGCCTAAAACTATTAATAAATAATAAAAACAACTAAGAACATTAATAATTTTTAACTTTTTCTCTCAAGAAATTAAAAAATATTGGCAACTTTCAACAAGAAAACTTTTTTATGAGCAGTACGTCTTATTTTGATCTTGTAATATTTAGCTTGTTAATAACCTTTTGCACATGAAGCTATATTCATTGTGACCGAAAATCAACCACATTTCGATTAATATTTAAATATTTAAGAATCTTTAAAATTTTCATTGAAGAAATTAAAAAATATTCCAAATTTTCCCTTTTTTAACACAAAATAAATGTTTGTTTACATTTAATTTTTCTGCTTTATCCGCCAGTTTCCACTCTGTATATCTGTTGCTTCTAACACATTTGCTTTGCAATACATTGTAAGATTTTTTTTCTCCCTCTAAGTCGTCCTGCGTTTATATGTTATGAACGTTTTTCAACTGTCAAAGGTTGCACTACTTGTTATACTTTGGTTCTTATGTACAGATGGCAAAAGTTAGAAGGTTTAGAAGATACATGTATTCTACCAACTCGCTGCTTATAGTGTTTTCACACCGAGTGGTTTTAACGCAAAAGTTGGTTTTAACGTTAAAATCAAAAATAAAACCTGCTTTTACCGTACAAAATTATTGTGTTAAAATCAACTTAAAACCTTTTTTGAATTGGTTTTAAGTTGATTTTATGAAATACAACCTTGTTTTATGTACTAAATCAGAGCTACCAGCTCTGAAATGGTAAAAACAGCTGATAAAAATTAAATAAAACCAAAATAAAAACGAAACAAATGTAAAAATACAGAAAGCCGGTTGTATAAAAATGTAAAATTTCAAATAATGAATGCTACAACAATAATAAATAACAATATTTTAACAATAATATTAATAATATTAATATTATTTCTTAATTTTTCATATTTTTTGTTTTTTCCTAAACAAAAACATTTCTGTTCCGTCATGAATATATGAAAGTTAAAACCTGATTTAAGAAAATTTGCAGTGTGAACGCAAAATCAACTGATTATGGTTTTAATGCTAAAATCAGGTTTTAAGTTTTGGTGTGAAAACACTATTAGTCTTTTAATTTTTTTTTTTTTGATAAAGTCGCTTAAAGGTGTATATATTGAATATTTTGCCATTCCTTCAAAATAAGTTACTATTGCAGCACAAATAATTCGCAGAGACATAACGGCAGGGAAGCTTACCTCTATTGGGGAAAAACGCAAGCGACTTATAACGAACTATGTAATAAAAAGAATAGAATAGCAGTACCGACAAGGAAAAAAGAACTGAAAAGTAATGGAAAACATAGAAAATACTCAAGACCATAATGTTACTATCATACGTACGCCATTCGCTAAAAGACAAATTGGAGGATCTCTATCTTTTGAATTACCAATGTATGGCGATTCTTAAAATTTGACTATGGTAATTTCAAGTCTTTAAAATCCGTAGTTCTCGTTGCCATAATGCAAGGCTCCTGCTTATATACGTTCGAATACATGCTTACGCCGTCCTACGTTTATCGTATGCATACATACATAATTGGTCATAACAACCATCAGTCATATCTCTGATGCTGGTTGTGTGTTAATTTTATACAGTAGTAGCGGCACGTACAGTTTAAAGTCGATAACGAACGATAGATTTTTAAGAAACTTTTCAGGGCAAGTTTAGTATTTACTCTCAGAATTTTTGCCAGAAATCTGCTGAGAGACAGTTGCCGAAAAAATATTTTTTCAGATTTCGTTTAGATAGAGATTTGAACGGAGGCCTCCAACACACTATCTACTAGACTACGGAAACTACGTTTATCTCATAACTATTTGAAAATGTCTTATAGACTGTCATTTTATTTTCCATCATTTTTTGTTTTGCTTTTAATACAGAAAAAGGATTTTCTTTTTATTATTCCAAGAAATACATATGAAAACATAGTTTCAGATTCTATATCTCAATCTCTTTTTTAGTTAAAATCACAAGAAACACAATATTTTCTTCATATTAATTACGGAAAAAAAGTTGTTGACTACAGGCAATAACAACAATAATAATAAAAAAGGAGAACCAAAAAAATAAAGGAAGGTAATCGAAAAATAAGTACAAGTTTTGTGTAGTAAAACAATTTAATTTAAAACTTTTCCGACAAACACAAACACACACACAAATATGGCTCAACAACGAATACTATAGTAAAAAATAAAACACATAAACATCCGCATAACCATGTGAATACAGACACACAGATGATTCGAAAAAAGATTCACAATCGTTTTCTGTGATACTTTTTTTTCACTTTTCCCATTTTTTTATTCTTTTGCATTTTGTTTAGTTTTGTTGTTGCCAAAAATAATATCTGTTTTTCTATAAATTGCTTTTACTTGAGGGTAATAAGTAAAGTCGAGTAAAATAAATAGAGTATCTGCTGTTGTTGTTGCTGTTATTGTTGTTGCTGATGATGACAATGGCTTTGTGTTTTGAAAATTGTTTAGTAGAACGGCTAAAACCATATATTCCTTCTGTAGACAAAAGTTTAAATATGTATTTTTCGGATTACCTTAATGTTAACAGAATACAATGAATCTCTGTCTCTTCCTACATACATATATGCACATATACATACATACATAGATGAATATTATAGATGCATATATGATTTGCTAAAGAGTTCTTCTAAAAATTGTGTTTACTTACAGCGCACGAAAAATGTTTAAAATTTAATTGACTCGAGGAGTATTAAACTCTTTCCTTAATAGCCGCATTAAAATCTAAAGGTCTTTAGCTTGAACAAGATTAGAATACTAAGCGTCTCTTGAACAATTTCTCATATCAAGTTGTGTGAGATCGTCTCCAGACTGATCCTTCTTTTGTATTACTCCAAATAAAAGCTGAAGATCCAACTGCTATTACTTTCGCACATAAGCATGACATGTCCAAGTTAATATAGAGGTACTTGATACTACTAGAGCAGCAGGGTTTTATAGCAATTGTTAAAAAATATTGAAGTGCTTCAAAAACATTTTCGTCTGTCTGTGCAATGTATTCCCGAGGCACTTCAAATGTTTAATTTTAAATAAAATAATGTGTCTGTGAGATATCATCGAAATAAACGTGAAGGACCTGTTGATGCCATTATATGTGGAATATCACGGCTTTGAAATGTTCGTTACGGCATGGGTTATGTTGGCTTTGAATGCTTGTGGCTTGTGTGTTATCTGCATACTAGAGGTGTCAAACTATCGATAGTAGCACTATCGATAGTTTTTGATAGTTCATAAAAATATATCGATATATCGAATCTAAACTATCAGTTCTTATAAAAAATATCGATATATCGGCGTTACTATCGTAATACTATCGGAGTCTCTCAAATAATATATTTATATACATATTTGAATTTAATAGGTTAAAATACTAAATAACGCATTTTGTATAAACAAAAATAAACAAAACCGAACTTTATTTCTTAGTTCAAAAGTCAAAAAATTAAACAGGAAGTATTTAAGATGAAGGGTCAGTCAACCAATTGTTTTTGTTTGTAAAAAGAAGCATATCAACGACATTTTCTTTTAATTCTGTACGGCTATCCGAAACTATTTGACCAGCTTTACTAAACATTCTTTTCGACTCAGTCGAGGTAGCTGGGATACACAGCAAACAAAAAGTTAGTGGTGGAACATTTGAGGGGTGTGGAAACAAAGGCAGCAATCTCCACTCAATCTCCAAATTTCAGTTCGCATTTTCCCAAAAACTTCAGTGAGGATATGGATCAAACTTGGTCGGCATATTTATCTTTTTCTTCTATACTAATTAACAAAAAAATTCTTTGTAAAATACAATTGTCTTTAAAAATACAAGTTTTTCTTATTAATTTCGAAAACTACAAAAGTGGAGATTGCTGCCTTTGTTTCCACACCCCTCAATTTACTATCGATAGTGGAAAAAAACTATCGGTAATAGTTAAATGTTTATATTTTGTAAAAAAAAAACCATCGATAGTAACGAAAAATATAAACTATCGATACTATCGATAGTACCATCGATATTTTGACACCCCTACTGCATACGACTTCTGAACAGCCTACAAGAAAAAGTCTTAAATCTCACGATCTCGTTGGCTGGTTCACATCAGTGTGACGTTAGATGACCCTGCTCTCAATCTGCGCTGTCCTCTTGGGACTACATGGTTTGGGTGTCCAGATCATCAAATTCAGGGAAGAGAAGATGATATGGCACCTAACGGTGACAGCGATGATCTGCGTCATTTTTAAAAAAATTCGAATCGATGCTGCCGTCAACCCAAAATTCACACGAAACAGTGCCCTTGAAATAATGCATTGAAAGCTCTAGGATATCATGGCGGGCCTTATCGCTGAAGATAACGATGAAAATTGTTGTTTTTGGCGTTCATACATACATAATTGGCCATTACAATCCTTCAGTCAGGATTACAGCCGAGCTTCTCACAGTCTTAAGACAATGGTTGCTGTTCAGATCACTTAAATTAGACCAAAGAAAGTTGGTATTCATCGACCTATAGCGCTCGCCCACTTCATCGTTTTCAAACAAAATAGGACCGATGACTCTGCCAGACAAACATCCACATCAGAGATCAGCAACAAGTATTAAAAAGATGAGTAGATTCGAATCATACTCATAATTTCTGATACTTATACGCATTCCTACTTATTTTAATATCATACTCATACTGCTCATATTCAAAGTTTGAAGTACTCATCGCACTCATACTTAACAATACACATGATGTTGTTGATTTCGCCTCTCCTTTATTCCACATTTACAAGAATCACAAAATAAGTATGATTTGCGTACGAACACTACAATACTCATTAGAAAGTTGGGTGTTCGCTATGTTTGCTGTCTTTATTTTTGTATATATATAACAACAACTAAGACTGTAAATTTAAATGAATACTCGAATCATTTATGAGTATTATAAGTATTTTTCTAAATTTATGAATCTAAATCTGAGTAGGCGTATGAATCAAACATATTTCGAATGTTATGAGTTTGATCTCAATGTTATAAATCAATGTTGTAGTGAGTACGACTGAATCAAAGTAGTTGAATTTCAATATTGTTGACTAAATCATACTCGAAATTTCATGAGTACTTTTGAGTAGCGATAAAACGATTAATTGCTTATCTGTGATCCACACTAAATAGTGACTTTTTCAGGATGCATTGGACACTGTTGGATGTCATGTCGATTTGTAACGGGTCAATATCGATAATTTTCTTTAAAATGAGCCTCATCACTGAACGGGATTCTACGATGAATATTACGGTCAGTTTACAACTCTTACAACGCATGCCGTTGTCTATGGTCATCCATGGTGATTTAGTGGAACAGCAACCAGTTCAAGAGCTTACAATGCATCCTAAAATATGAAAATACCATCTCCTGTTAAGTTGCCTTTGAGACAGAATTTGTGAACACACATTAAACGAAAATAAGCAATTTCAGCAAGTTTTCCTTTTTTATTTTGCCACACACTGAATAATTTCAATTTCCATACTCGCGTATACTTTTTTTTGTTCACAACATTTTAATTTAAATCTGTTGGAGTGCATTTACCGTAAACCAAAGCTTGTTTTTATCTTTTTATTTTTTGGAAGTTTTCGTGCATATATTTGGCGCTGTATGTCGCGTATTCCCAATTGCATAAGAAGTAAAACTTTAAGTGGCATAATGTCTACGTATGCCCTAATGCAAGTTACACAAAATTCGTGGACAAAAACTGTTGCTTTTTCTATCGAACGTGTCATTGTCCTAATGGAGAATGGATTCACAGTTTAGCAACAGCGCAATGCCAAGGCACCGAAAGTGTGGTTCTAAATCCTTACACATATCGGGGGAAAATGGAAATCAGGGATGGGAAAGAAAATCACAAAGTTCTTCTAATCGTTTCGACAACACCCCTACCAGTTTATGTGTTCCTTTAAAAACTTTCGAGAGAGAGAAAACTTATTTTTTTTTTTTTTTTTTTTTTTGCGAAACTATTTCCCTTTAAATGTGTAAATGGGTGGATGGGTGTATTGTTTTTCTGGTTTCTTATTTAATTTTTCTTTTACCATGGAAATTTATTTTAAATTGATAGAAGCAGCAGCAGCAGCAGAGCCACATTGAATTTATTATCATTTGAAATTTCGTAAAATTTATTCATAAGTTTTCGGCGACAATTAGCCTTGTTTGCCAGTAAACAAGCAAATTATCATCATCGGGGCGATTAAAATAATGGATTTTAAATGAAGAGTAAATAGAGTTGATGCCATTAATATTAGTTTATATTGAATCGAGGGTAAAAAAGTAATCAGAAAAAAACAACAACAGAAATTAAAATTATATTTGCTTATGTAATTTAGTAAATTAATTAGGCGTTCTTGTTTGTTTGAATGTTTTTTTCTATTTTTTTCTTTTCTATTTTTTAATCGAATATTTTGTTTGAATTATAAATTAACATTCGTTTTTAATTATCCTTCTAATTACGCGTGTTTGATTAACATAACGAGGTGATATTAAAAACTATTTGAAGGTTTTTTTTAATAATTTTTTCTCTTTCTTCCTTTTTTTCTTGTAAAACATAAAATTTTCTTGGTTTTGATGATAAAATTATGGAGTTGTGGAACACATCACACTAATAGTTTAAGATTTCAAAGAAGTAAAACACAATAATAGCGTATGTACGTAAGAGTAATGCAGCATATTAGAATTATTATTTTTTGAGTTCCTTTATAGAGCATGGGGCAGAGCATCTACTTTTTATTTTTTGTATTCTTTTCCCCTTTTTTATGGATGGCTTCAGTATTATTTCTGCGCGAAAATGTCTAATTTTCGTTGCTTGGGAAACGACGAGATTGTAAAAACGTATTTTTGGTATTCTATACCAATACTTTTAATACTTTTAATACTTCTATGATATAAATTTTGATGTTATAATCTCTGTGGTTGGTTCGAAGACGACAGAAGACCCTTTATTGTATAATAGTTGGGAAATTACAATCAAAAGTTTTCTGGCATACATTACAGCCAGTCATTAAAGCTTACGATCTAGTTTCTCAATTGTGTTAATTTTATACATGGGCGACCTAAAGTTAATGTCGACTCCGAACAGCAGTTTTTGTCAGAAATCTGCTGAGAGAAAGTCTCCAATCACAATACCTACTAGACCACAGGGATTTTTTGGCCTCTGCTTAGAGGAATCTGTGTCTGGTACCAGACACTATTACCAATGACTTTAACCACCACTGACCTCATCATATTTTTCTAAAACAAAAAAGATGTCCTGTATTTATTGAAATAATTTTTATTTTTTTTGCATCCAATTTTCAAATAAGTGAAATCGAACAAGATTTCTTTTTATTTCAGTCTACAGGATCATCAATTTGGGGAAAGTGTTTTTTTTTGTTTTTTTGGTTATAAACTATTCGTTGAAAACAGTAATTTTCTCGTAATAGCTCTACCAATGCAATACTTTTTTCAATAATTATCTACACAAATACACAGAATATGACTTACTTAAGGTTATCTGTTTTGGGAGCACATAAGGTTAAAGGAAACGAAATCGTATGAGTGTGAAGGCTACAATACAAAAACGTAAAGGAAATTTCATTAAAAGAAATGAATGACATACACTGTCCTCTCTTGAACGGAGCTCTGACACTAAGTTTTATGCATTGTAAGCGTAAAATCCAGTAATAAAATCTAGAAATATTTTCTATTTAATTTACCTCCATTGCCTGAGAAAAGCATAGTTTCTCAGACAAATATGAGATCATTCAAAGATAATTTATATATGAGTTGTTGGACTTAGGGATATCATTGATAATTTGCCGGAGCTGGTATGGAGTTAGCAATCTTTCATATGTTCCTGAGCATAGATATTCCAATTGCCTTAATTAATTTGGATATTATTCTCCTTTTTTAAGGGGAAGCTTAATTTTGTTAGCAGACTCTGATGGACACGTATGGATGAGAAACTACAACTACACAATACCAATTCTTACAGACCACTGCCCATTTGACAGTCATCTCGGCATTTCGGCTAAAGACTTCTTTTAGAGCTGTGGCCTTAAATCAATTGGAAGAGATTGTTTTTCAACTCATGTGACAATGCTCCTGCCATGAACCTCTCATTTTCTGACATCACTAACTGAGCTCTCTAATATAAAAATTGCTACATTAGCAAGATTTACTTTGAGTACGGGTTGGTTTTCACTATGGAATGTTTGGTTCCCAGGTTAAATATTCATTGAGGGATTAAATAAGTGGGACCTTTACTTTCAAAAAGGATGTGCCATATTCTTAAGCACACTTCTCCTGTCTCCATATTATGTTTTTTATTTTATCAATTCGAATTTATTTTCGAAGAATAAATATTTAGAAGTTTTGTAAGAATAAAACACCTTTTTAATATAATTTATTTGAAAATAACTGCCAATAAAAAGATTGTACGATTGTATGTTAATACTGAGAATTTATTCGTATTAAATTGATTTTAAAAAAGACCTTAAACGAATGAATTTCTCAGATATTCACGATTTAAAAATTTCAGTTCAAAAAGAGCATTTAATATTTGACATATTGAAAAAAAAATTGATTTGAAAGCGTTTCCAATAAAAGTTTTATTCAAATATACGAGTATTAAGTATTCATTAATTAATATGCATTGAAGTAAAACAAAATGCCATTAAAACTCTTTGCAAATTGCCTACTCAAATACCATGTTTTGAGTACACATTTCGAAAAATTATTTTTGTATTCTAATGTTCGCCTGCGAAACGTTTCTCCACACCCCCACTCCATTGTATGTGTATGGGAAAATGGACTTTGAAATTGAAAGACAATAACTAAAGGGTAAAATAAACAAGTAAACAAAAATCATCATTAAATAAATATTGAAATGAAGCACAATAAGAAACTTTATTTCAGGCTTCTTATGTTTTGCCAAAAAAAAAAGAAAAAATATCTTCAACGAAAAGCAACATTAAGGACATCATTGCTAAAGATAGCAAATAAAATAGAAAAAAATTATTTCTTTCCTCATTTGTTTTCATATTTTTTTCTTCTTTTTTTTTTGCTTTCTTTCTTTTCTTTTTATGGACAATGATGATAATGGGGTTACTTTGCCAAAAAATTTTATATTTTGTTCAAGACATGCAATGAGAAGACATTAAGAGGGGAGAATGGGTAACAGGAAAAAGAAAAGAAAACACATTTAAAAAATGATTTACCATTGATTGCCAAAAGCATTGTAGTCTTCTATGAGTAGTAGTAGTAGTAGTAGTGCCATCAGTAGAAGTAGAAGTAAATTTGCTGATTTTATTTCAGGCCTCATTTTTAAAATTCGAGAAAACAGAATCGAAGATGACAATTTTTAACAATCATTTGGATTCTTTTTTTTTTTTTCTCATTTTATTTTATTTGTTTCTCTCTTACTTCACGTTAATAAAATATCCGTAAAATGTTGTCTATCATCAGTATAATGACTCTGCAATAAAAGTAAATACAGAAACGTAAACGAATTAAATTAATTCGGATAAAAGTCTGAATATAAAGCACAACAAAAAAAAAACAACAGAAAAAAGAAAAGGAATTAATTAAGACATTAAAGAATAAATAAAAATAAAATGTGACTGTAACAGAAATCAAATTATTCCAACGATAATTGCCATATTGGCTATCGCACAGTAAATGTGTATTCATTGACGTGCTTTAATTTACTCGCAACATATTCCCTCTCTACATTGGCGGGCGTATGTTTATGTTATATGAGTCACACTATAAACACATGTCCATATTTGGTACGTTAATAAAAGCGTATAATATCAATTATATTCCTGTAAATATTGGCTATTTATTTAAATATGCATACAGTGGCTAACAATAAAAGACGAACAGCTGCACAGTTATGTAATTATCTGCCCTTTAAAATCCTGCCTTTAGTTAACGGCAAGTTGTAATAATGAAAAATATGACAGTGCTGGTGCAAAGTAACTTTAGCTAAAGTGAACTTTAAAGTCACATTTAACTAAACCCAACTTTAACGGCAAGTTGTAATAGTGGCCCTTAGTAAGTTGATTGTGGCATAAGGACAGATCAACCGGAGACAATCCAAAAGCGGAATGATCTGGCATGCCAAAAACAGTTTACACGGCAGGTAAAGTTGAGCTATTGGAAGTGATTATGAGGAAAAATTGAAGAATGGAATCCAATATAGCAAATTTCTCAAACTTCTGACAAAGACTAGGGTCTTATAATTCGGTTGATGATACTTGAACTGTATTGCATGAGAGCAGACACCCTTAGGGTACACGTTGATACATACGCTGCCTTCAATCCAAACGTAAACAACCTTCAATTAGTCATTAGTTGCTTTAAACATTTTAAATCCCCAGGTACTAAAAGCATCGTACCTTTTGAACTTCTGAAAATATCTGCTATGGTATTTTCTTGACTGAATATCTGATATAGTGATTATGCCTGCTCCAAACACTCTTACGTATCTGTTAAGCGGAGAGAGGCGAGGCTTGCTTTTATCCCAAAATCTGGGAACTTACGTTATCTACTTCAAATGATTTCAGAACTATTAGTCTAACGTCAATCGTCTTCAAAATTACGGAATGGATTCTGGACGAAAGGATAAGATCAAATTATTTTCCCGCGTTAAGTCCATTGGGGCTGTACTGATCTGGCTGGTGGAAAACATTGAGAAAGCTCTGGCTGACAAACTTTACTCACTGTTAGCTTTCATTGATGTGTAGGACACCTTTAAGAATGTATATTACGAAGGTGTTGTTACTAAGAGTAATGCTAGCGAAACTGTCACAAAAATTTCGTAATTGCCCTTTGAACCAAAAGAATCATCAGTGCTTCTATTTGTGAGATTCATATGGCAAGGGTTTCCCAAGCAGACGTCATGGCACATTTTTAATAATGCCACAGGAATAGTTGGATTTTCCCTGAAAAACTCTTGATTTGCTCAAACAGCCAGACTGCGATTAAGTCTCTAATGAATGTAAGCGTACATTGGAAAATACATTGCTGAAGAACGGGCCACAGTCGGCACAGAGCTCACAATCTCTATGCTATAGGGCACAGGTATTCTTGTTTCAGATTAATTGGATATTGTGCAGCCTTTTCACATGGAGTCTGAATCTCTTAGGCAGCTAGGGATACTTCCAATATATCTAGAAATTGATGGATAGCCTCAAATTCTACGACCATTCATCGCACAAAACATACTCTCCCGGGCCATGCTGAAAGACTCAACATCCCGGCAAATGATTTCTGCCATAGCAGTGGATCTGAGGAGTGCCAGAGGACAATTTCTGATATCTCACTCTCTGATATCCTTGACCAAGCTATCTAAAATATTTAAATGCTGACCTAAATGAAACCTCTTCCTACAAGGTTTTTGCGCCCCAGTATCTAACCCACCCCAACCAAATACTAGCGTTGGCGTGTTACGTTATTTATTTTCTCTCATCATAACTACGAAGTATCTTCTCCTAGTGTTATGTTTTTTGCAATTTTTTTTTTTGATTTCTTTAAGGTTTAGATTACGAATGTTGTTGAAAAATACGTCTTTACCCACAGATCAAATAATATGTGAGATTTTTTTTTGTTTCATTTGTCTAAACTTGTATCATAATTTCTAGCATATTGATGATCAATTTGGTATCATTCTTGATACTGCCTTGAGGAAGAACTGAGGGTTCTGTATCCTGATACATGCCGCTGATGATTCGAATTTTTTCATGTTCTATATTGTTGATGCAACATTCTTTTCATTTAATCAAATCGATGAGTGGTTAATACAGGGAAAAAACTCCATTCCAAAGCGTAGAGAATTTTCCTGACTTGTGCAGATTTTTATTGATCGAAAATCTTTCTGTTATTCTCAGTGATTGTTCTCCATTGTATTTTGAAGTTGTTGCTGCTAGTATCCTGGTAAGGTAATTACAACGAAATCTGGTTGATATTTTTATTACTCACTGTATGGCCAGTAAAAATATTTCAAATAATTATTGTTGTTATTGCGTTTGTTGTTAAATAATTTTTTTTTTATTGTGCTCCCTATAGTACAAGTTTGTTACAATTTACTTTGTTAAACTCCTGGCATAGAGATGCATTAACCAAAGTTGTCAATATCGTGCAAACGTTTATTCTTTCCATTCATTCACTGATTCGTTTAATTCATTCATAGCGGACGACGATACACAATGCAAAGTGAATTTTATTTAAAAATGTTGTTCTTTTGCAGCTGATCGTTGAAATTAAAGTGGCCACACACACAGACATTGCATTAAAATAATAAAAAAAAGATTAAATTTCAAGCAATCATTACGAGGAAATAAATTGATTAAATCTTGCAATTTTTGAATTTGAATTTTTCTCAAAAATTGTACATCTAAGGCTCTGATGGTCACCCAAAAAAGTATGCCGAATATAAAAACACTTACTCACCGGGGACAAACATTAAAACGTTTTTACTACACTATTGTCACTAATTCAATTTGCCTAAAAGCCATTTATTGAGTAACATTTTCATTAAAACTTCGTGCACATTTAACCAATCAAGCGAAAATGTTCAAAATTAAAACTGAAATAAAATTAAGCATCATCATAGCATCGACTCTGTAGTTTGTACTCCTCCAATACACCCTACACTTTATGCTCTGCACATCCATCTATTTCACTTTACTTTACTTTACTTTCCACAGCTGCAGCAGCAGCACATTGAATTGAATCTCTCTCCCTCTCTCTCTCTCGCTCTCTCTGTGTATATGAAAAATTGTTTCAAATTGAAAATGAGAAATTCACAAAAGGTAAGAGCAACGAAATAATAAAAAATAAAGACACACGAATATTGTCCAGAAGGAATTGTGTATCGAAGTTCTTTTTTATTTATGTACGTCTGCAAATGTTTCGGTTTGCTCGGTGCAAAAGAATTCCATAGCTGTGCTTCACTATAATGTTTGGTATACCATTTAAAACAAAGTGTGTATGTGTGTGAAAAATGCAATTTTTCATGAGCCGAATGAAATTAATTTGAACACGTTGTGCCTGCACAATTGTAAAATGTTTATGTTTTCATTAGTCTGTTTATGTGTGTACATGTGTGTGTTTGTAGTTGTATTAGATTTTTTTAATTAGTTGTTGTAGATTAATTCGAATGTCCTTATATTCTTAAAACCTTAATTGTAAGAAGAAATGGAATATTTGGCAACAAATTTTAACTGCAGGTCTGAAACAAATGGCGCTCAAACCGAGTTCTTTTGGGACAATTATAAACATTTGTGACGTCTGCATGTAAGAAAACGACCAGTTTCGCCTATAACTTCTTTAAAGATTTCACTCCCTTTTTTCTTATCATTTAGCCTTTCCAATTCGTAATTCCACAATTCAAACCCTAGGTCAGGCATCACCAACAAAACGAATTTTGATGAAATATTTATTCGGCGGGAACTCAGAAAGTAAATAAAACTGCCATGAAAAAGGTTCTCAAAAATCTGTTGGATGGACTCGACTTTAAACTGTAGGTCCCTCGACTCATGTAATAAAAATTAACACACAAAACATGAGTGGTGTTGAGAAGCTAGGCCGTAATACTGACTGTAGGGTTGTAATGGCCAATTACATATGTATGAGACTGATATTAACGAAATGTTTCTGTAGGCAATTACAACCGTATGCCTCAACCAATTAAGTTGTTGTCTTAAAAATTATGTGAGTATGAATGAGCATATGTTGTCGTTTAAACAGTACTGAGTTGGCTTCAAACAAGTTGAAACCTCAGCTCTAATACTTCGGAAGCAAATACGTTTCAGTACTCACGGCTTAACTCACGCAATAGAATTGATGAAGTCGCCATATTCTAGTAGGCAGTGTGTTTGCTTACTCAGACATCTTGAATAAAATTATATCTGACATCTTGATGAACAAATATTTCTTCGGCAACTCCCTTTAAGAAGGTATCTGGAAAAAATTCTGAGGGTAAATAAAATTACCATGAAACTTTTATTTAAAGAGAAAAATAGTGGCTGGGTTACCAACTGACTGACTGTAGTCGCCGTAGTCTAGTAGGTAGTGTGTTCGCTTATTAGACGTAAAGCCCGGGTTTGAGCCCCAGGCCAGACATCGAAACGAAATATGAAAAATAAAATATTTCTTCGGGGGCTACCGCTCAGCAGATTTCTGGCAAAAACTCTGAGAGTAAATAAATCTGCATTGAAAAATTTCTCAAAAATCTGTCGTTTGGAGTCGACGTTAAACTGTAGGTCTCGCCACTCAAGTATAAAATAAAGGCACACAACATGAGTGGTGTGAGAAGCTAGGCCGTAATCCTGACTGAAGGGTTGCAATGGCCAATTATGTATGTATGTATGTTACCAACTGACAATACGTGGCCATAGTAATCGTTACAGATTGGCTGTTTCTGTACCACAGATAAGGTGAAGACCTCAATGAGAGTTCAAATTTCTTTCGGATATTCTAGTGCGTATGCAGTTGTACAATTGTTCCCAAAACAAATCAAATTTTTATTTCTGTGTGCTTTAACAGTATTCTGAGGAACCAGTAGCTGAAGTTCTGTGACGTACAGCATTTGATCAAGGTCACTCAAGATTTGTTTCCTTCGTAGCCTTCGATAAGTTATCTCATGTAATTCAAATTAAAAGGCTTCAAATAAAATTCCTTTATGTTTACATATGCATTTTAATTTGTTTGTGTATTAAAACGCTTACAACGACAATAGTAAGAGAGAAAATTAATGTAAATAATAGAGTCAGCATAATTCGTGATTATAACATAACATTTTGTGTGGATTTATGCGGTTTGGTTTACGTGGTTTTAATTTAATTAAAAATTCTTTTTTTTTTCCTATATTTGCCTACTCTGTCTCTTTTTTTGTGTTCTACCTTGTAATACGCCTATTATTGCAATTATAGTTGTGACCAGGATAATACCTCTGTCGGTAGGTGATTTTTTTTTAACACTCGAAAGTTATTTTGAATTGAATTTTTTTTTAATTTCTATTTTAACTTTATCGCTGCTTGCATTTTATTTTATTCACGCATTATGCTTTTATTATTATTATTGCTTCTATACCAAAATCATTTGATAATTTTTTAATATTTTTTTTGCTTTTTCTATAATGAGGTTAGCCATCAACACACCATCAAAATGTCTGTGTATGTAAACATTGACTGAAGGAAAGAAGGAAAATTTTTGTTGATTTGTCGTGCAAATATGGTTAAAATGTAAATAAGTTTGGTTTGTATTACAATCATAGTAACATATAAATTTTTAAATGCATAAGCATATGTACTTAAAATTACACTGTTTAACGAAAAATTTCAAAATCAAATAAGAAGCTTAAAAACAATAAGGATTATAAAACAGACAGTTGATAGCTGAAGCTTAAACTCTGTCCATAATTCAGTTTCGAAGAGTTGTTTCAGTGGATAAACTTATACCATACACCATTAATACCACTTAAAATGGATTTTTTTCAAATCTAATTTAATCTAAACAATCAGCATATCGGCTTCGCCTTAGTGAATAGTAATTAGCCTGAAAAGTTAAAGAATCAGTTAGGAAACAATAGCTTCGTTAAACTGTCATGAAAGAATGAGACAAACGTGAAAAGAGATTGGCGCTAGCATATGAAAAGGGCGGTAGGATCTATCGTTTGGGCTGTCTATCGCTTATGTCACTCTGTCAGTGTATTATCTACACTGAACGCAATCAATCGATTTACGCTTGAGCATCTTTGGGATTTATGGAAATTTATTTCCACAACAAATGCAATTGGTGTCGTACAAAATTTGTTCGCAAACAAGAATCAACAGAGCCCGGCATACGCAAGTTTATTGCAAAAGTTCATGATATTGGTTTCATTGTTGATGTTCCAAGATGTGATGAGCGCGCTCGTACAGTACATACAACAGAAAATATCAAAGTTGTGACTGATATTGTGCGTAAGAATTCATCAACATCAACTCATTATCGTTCTCAAGCATTGAGTATTTCATACACCGGTTTAAGTCAAATTTTTGCGAAAACACCTCTGTATGACACCTTACAAAGTTCAATCCGCTTTGTTTTCACTAGGCTAGATTGGCCAACGAGGAACTGTACGATGATGTAGATTTCAAGATCTTTTCTGATCTTGGTGGGTACATTAATAAGCAAAATTGCTGTATTTGGGGATCAGAAACCTACACGTGGTCTTACCGACACCAATGCACCCACTACTAGTAATTGTTTGGTGCGGTTTGCGGAGCGGAGGCATAAGTGGTCCACGACGCCCTATGCTTGAAAAAGTACACGAAAATTGATCCGATCGAATGAGGTACTATGAGGCCAACCGCGTCAGCAATATAAATGAAATAATATTCCATTTCTAACCGGAGCAATTGTACTTCATAGCATAAGAACAAATTTGCCATAACTTCACACCGTCTTCGTTTTATTACATTCTTAAATTTAAACTTTTAAATGGCCTACCCCATATTTTTTCGCATTATGCTCATATTTAATATGTAAAATTCTTAATGGCAAGTATAGTACATATGTGACGTATGAGTGATATCTAATTAGTTTCATACATGGCAAAATCAAAAATTTTTAATGCATACTTTTTAGAGTAAGTATGTATAGCCAGTATGTACATGTAATATGATGCGTATGAGTAATATATTTCAAATTCAATTAAATAGAAAGTATACCACGAATTTGGAATTAAAAATGTTTTTTTTTTAATTTAAAACTTAAGTTTAAACTTTCAAATCACCCACCCTATATACATATATGGCTAAAGGCAAAAAATTTTTTTCATGAGTATTTCGAATTTTTGGTATTAGAAGTCGCCATCTCTTTTGAAATATTTAATCGGACGCCGTGGTCTTTGCTGCTCCTAGCAAAGGACTTCAGCCGAAGAGATCTGATAGCAATGCCGTAGAATAGGTTTTCATTGTGGCAGTCTTTATACATATCTTAGTCAAATTTAACCCGAGCTATTTTTAAGTTCGTTACTAGAGTGCGTGTTCATTGTTTCTGTTATCATGTCTGCCATGTCAGGGGATTTTCAAGCATTTTTACTCTATTACAGGAGTTCCATTTAAGCAAAGGTTGACATATTTATTGTTCTGGTAACTAAGCGACCAACTGAATACCGTATAAACAATACATACCATGGACCCAATTGGCCGAAGGGTATAGATGAAGTTCTAAGATTTACGCGTTTCACCATCTCATGTGATCAACAAGTGATCATCAGTGTGGTCAGTGTTATTAAAAATTACACTACAATATAATTCTTAAGTGTGTAAGAGTGTTTGCGTGTGTTTAAACATAGATTTTTGTGATTAAGTGCGATTTTTATTCATGTATGCGTGTGTAGGTCGTTGTGTGCATAACATTATTGTGTTTATTGTATCTAAAAATACATTGAATATACGTATATACATACGTACATATGTATTGTTTTGTATTCGATTTTTCATACATTAATATTATTATTATTGTTGGTGGTGGTGTTGATGGTGGTGGTGATGGTGTTGGTGTTGATGGTATTAGTGATAGTGGTAGTGTTGCATACAAGTTCGTTACTAGAGTGCGTGTTCATTGTTTCTGTTATCGTGTCTGCCATGTCAGGGCACTTTCAAGCATTTTTACTAGATTACAGGACTTCCATTTATGTAAAGGTTAACATATTTATTGTTCTGGCAACTAAGCGACTAACTGAATACCGTATAAACAATACATACAATGAACCCAATTGGCCGAAGGGTATAGATAAAGTTCTAAGTTCCATGTGATCAACAAGTGATCATCAGTATGATCAGTGTTATTAAAAATTGCAATACAATATAATTCTTAAGTGTGTAAGAGTGTTTGCGTGTGTTTAAACATAGATTTTTGTGATTAAATGTGATTTTATTCATGTATGCGTGTGTAGGTCGTTGTGTGCCTAATATTATTGTGTTTATTGTATCTAAAAATACATTAAACATACGCATATACATACGTACATATGTATTGTTTTGTATTAGATTTTTCATACATTAATATTATTATTATTGTTGGTGGTGGTGTTGATGGTGGTGGTGATGGTGTTGGTGTTGATGGTATTAGTGATAGTGGTAGTGTTGCATACAATGCATGAAAATGCATTAAGTTTACATTAGTGTGTTCTCCTGTTTATGCGGTTTACTTAGATAATTAATGCAAAAATAAATTTTTGTGATTTTCTATCTGCTCAAAATACAAAAACAAATGCAAAAAAGAAGTGGGAGATTCAAATACCCATACGTACGTTACCATAGGTGTCCTTGTACACCCACTCAGTTCGACCCCACACAACCGCATACATACGCTCTCATCTATAAATACCGCACTCTGTACAAGTGTTTGTATTGCGTGTGTATTTGTGCAATGTATGTAAATTATTGTCATTTACAGTTTTACATAATTTTTTGGTAAATTTCTGTGTTGTTGTTTTTTTCTTTACTTCTTTTGGGGTTTATTTTCATTTAAAATGGTTTTATTTTATTTATTTGTATGTGTGTGATGATTTTATAAAAGATAATAAAATATTCAGGCTGAACTAGAATATTTAATATTTAAAATTCAAATAGAAATCCGAAATAAAACTCATCAACATTAATAGAAAATTATGTGGCATTTATGTACATTAGATTTGATAGAAAATATCAAATATTTGTATGAAATTAAATACAAAAATTTCGAAAGCGTTAAGGGAGTTCTTGTTCAATTGTATTTGTATACAAATAATATATGTATATTTGTAGGTCGTTCATGTAGAAAGAATCTTTGGTATTTGGTCATGACGTTGATTATCATATGACGGGACACGTAACACGTGTTTGGAATGTGGCAGTGTAGTTTATAGGACCATCCATAGTTCTCAATTCATCACTTCTAATAAAAGCTTTATTGATTAAAAATTAATAAAATCACTAAAGAAATATCTCATGATTCAAAGCTAAAGAATGTTAAAAAATATGCTGCATGATTTAAGAAGTTAAAGAGAAGAATTATAGAGGTTACTGAGATTAAGAATTCAAGGATACAACTCTTTGTCTTACGTCATTCCATAAAAGTAATCTTTAAAACAATTGTCTGCGCAGACTCAATGAATTTGAAAACAATTCAACTGGAGTTGGACAAGATACACAGCGTCTGTAGACATAGCAACGGTAATGAGTAATCTGGAAACTGCTTACTCTCTGTAAAGAGGGACTATTTTGTGGTCTACATAGCCGCCAAAAACGAGTTTTGGGACAAGAGCCAGAGTTTTTGTTACCAGAACGAAATACTCAGAACGCATGGGGAAACTCAAGAATATTTTCCAAGCAGAATTTCAAGCAATCGAAAGATGTGCTCAATTCAACTTGGATAGGAGTTTCAAAAGATGGAACATAGCAATACTATCTGACATTCCGGAGAAGCTGAATCGGCTAGTTAGGCTACATAAGATTATCCTCTGCTGCGTCCCAGCTCATGTGGGAATTCTCGGCATAAAATAAGCAGACGAGCTTGGGTGGAGAGGAGCTTCTATTCCTTTGATTAGGTCATCATCCTTCTGTTGATTAGGTAGGCAGCAGAGTTGAAGTGGTAGCTTTGATTAGCAAAGCTCATTTGAGCACATATAGCGGCCTGTTGTGTCGCCAGAAGTAAGCACAGTCCGTGTACTAACCAAATTCCACCAAACTAATCGAAGAAGTTGTTCAGCTCAGAGGCTGCACTTCTGTGGAGAGGTAGCGAATGTTCGGAAAAGTATGCTCAACGAAACAGAAAAAAATAACTTCTCAAACCAATTCTCAATTAGAACTTATGTTAGAAAATTACAATACCAGGAGATCTGAGTCATACATCGGAATACCAAGAAATAATCTCAGGTTGATAATCGGTATTTTGACTGGGCACACTCGGAGTACACTTGTTTAGAATGAGGGATGTCCTGAGTTCGACAGGTAATTTCTGTGACGAAGGGAATAAATTATTACAATACGTCCTTATAAGCAGTGAGGCATTATTGAATCCCAAAAGGTTGGTTTTCACACAGGACCAGATGGTATGCGATCAGGACCAGAGGCTAGGCAGGAAACTGATATTGTTGACACCGAGCAACATCCTGAAGTTTGTTGGGCAACAAGATTAGAGGAGACATTATACGTAAAACCTATGAATATGAGGGCAGCACAATACAGCAGCACTAATGCCCTTCTTTATCCCAGTAATTATAATATTAAGCTGTCTGCATAAAAACAGATCAATAAACAATAAGTATGCCCATCAGAAATGCAAAGAAACTAAATCATTTTTGAAAGGATTGTTAATTTTAAAGCAAACAAATAAACCGGGGTTTATCGTAGTCCAGCGGGTAATAGTTTTCCTAAACGACAGCTCTGAGTTTAAACCTCAGCTGTGATATTTTTAAAATGTGTTGTGATAAAGTATTACACCTCTCTGTAGACTTCTGAAGGGCTTCTGAGAGCAATTATTTAATTTGAAAACCTCTCAGTAACCTGTCGTTCGGAGCGGATATCAATGGAAATGCCCATACACAACATGGGATGAAACCACCTCATGATCCTGATTAAATTGTTGTAATAGCAAAGAAAAATAATGCAATATAATTGGCTTGAGCGAAACCCTTTTTGTATGTATTCGAACCACTTTAAAATTCAATCTTAATTTAGTTTGAGTTAGTCAGTAGTCCAGTATCAGCGCATAAAATAAGGTCAGTGTCTTTTACTCGTGTGTGTATCATAGTGAAACTATTATTAGACAGTAAATTGACAACATTAGGCCGCTCGCCGTTTGGCATATCTAATTCTCTGTATTGAAATAAGTAGTATTTTAAACAACATTTTTTTTCAAACGGCCTAAATGTTGTAAAATTTACCTACAATGCTTGCCCATGTATTGTCGCTAACTTCTTATTTTTTTGTTTTTATTTTATGTATTTGAAATGAAAAACTGGCTAATGTTTGAGAAGGAAAGAAAAAAATCTATAAAAGAGGAACAAAAATATCAGCAGGTGCAAACTCAGATGTGCTACAAAATGCCATCACATAAATATAAATAACTTCATTAGTCTCTTATGGAAAGAAGTCATTTATTTCACTTAACATACGTACGTTTTATTTTCTTTTGGCCTAAAACGCAACAGTTTGCCTTCTTTTCTTTTTTAGATTTCCTTTTTGTTTTTGTAAAAGACAATATTTTATTTAACATTTTGGATAATTGTTTTAAACCGTTTCCTACGTGTATTTCTTTTTGCCGGTTTTTTTTTTGCTTTTTTATTATTTTCTATGACTATTGCCCTCGTTTTTTGGTATTAACTTACTCTTGCTGTTGTTGTTACATTAAATGTAAAGCCTTAATTTTATTTATGAACTAAAAGCCTTCAGTCAGGTTCTGCTACAGTTACGAGTACATTTAAAGGTTTGCTTTTTACAAACACATTCAAAGGCAAATAAATGCGTATACATTGTAGTAACATGGGCATGTAAGAAGGCATGTACGTTTATTAACCAGCAGCAGTAGAATCGGGAGCAGTGGCAAACTGTTAAAATTTTATTACAATATTTTTCTTCTTTTTCTACTTCATTTCAAATTACTTGAGAGGTCCTTTCATTTTTTTGTAGGCCTTTTTCTCTCATTTTCTTGAAACACTTTGTTTGTCTTTAATTTTACTGTGCTTGTATTAGTGTCTTCACTATGCCACACTTATACATACGCATACAAACACTAATTTACACCGGGCCCTCTTTTCTTTCGAAACGAAGAACAAATTTAATGGAAAAGGAATTATTTAGGGGATCTAAAATTGACCGCCTGTCTTAAGTTAACCTATTATCACTTCCTTCTTAGCACAAGAAAAATTCTGCTGTCCTTAGTTTATATAAAGCTTTAGAGAGTTTGACTTCTGAATTTCTCTTAAGCTCCAGCTCCTCCAGCTTCATGGGGTATTCCAATAATATCTTCTCCAATGATATAACATAAATACATACATACTTACATACATAGCTTCTCACACTACTTGTATGTTGTGTGTGTTAAATTTATACATAGGTGACTGGACTTATAGTTTAATTTCGATTTCGAATGATAAATTTTTAAGAATTTTATTTATTTTCAGAGTTTTTGCCAGAAATCTACTGAGAGGCAGTCGTTTTGTTGCAGATGTCTGACTTAGGGTCCATCAAGCCTATTGTCCTGAACAATTCTAATATGCCGCTCGGTGTCAGGAAAATTCATTGCATGCCACTTGATATGCATGCAGGTGTTTGCTTATGGAAGGCATTATTATCTCACCTGTTCCAAGAAAGTGTTCCGACAATTCATTCTCTTGGACACAGAATCACCATGTTGACTTAAAATAACATCATTCTGAATAGGTGTGCTCTGTGTGTACAGTGTCTTGTTAAAAAACCGGTTACCTACATCAGATAAATGGATTAGATCTCCTACTATGGTAGTTTCCCCAAAAATAGTTTCAATTTCCTGATTTGAGAAGAGTTTTTGCCTCTCTTTATCTTCCCTTTTATTGCACATACCTTCTCGCTGCAACACTATATTCGGTTTAAGCTCGTTAGAGACGAGTGTTTGGTAAGTGACCTGACTGCACAAATGATTACTTTTTAATGCATTCAACCTAATTGGTCATTACAACTTTTCAGTTAGGGTTACGACCTGGCTTCTCATACCACTTATGTTGTCTGTGTTGATTTATACATGAGTAGTGGGACCTACAGTTTAAATTCGACTCCGCTGGCAATTTTATTTACTCTTCATGACAATTTTATTTACACTCAGAGTTTTTGCCACAAATCTGCTGAGAGGAAGTCACCGAAGAAATATTTTTTCATATTTCGTTTTGTGGGAGATATTTAACCTGTGGCTTAAACCGTGAATTCACGCCTAATAGGCCAACACACTACCTGCTAGACTATGGCAACTTCAACCACCGCATGAAGGTGGGATACTCAAAATCGCTCTTTTATCATCGCTGCTGTTGACGTCTTGTGATACACAAGTCGTTGGCTTTTTGGATAAAACCTTCCGTATGGAAATATTGCTGGGTTTGCTTTCAACCGTTCTTTTTGCATATTCTTGTTCGAGTATTTGATTTCAATTCGAGTGCAAAATTTCCCGCAAGTGATGCTTAGTTGACAGACAATTTTGCTTTCCTTATGCAATAAATACACTTTATTCTTAACATCAATTCATTCCTTATAAGTCATCAAAGACAAGAACCAAACATGTAAAAGCTGAGGAAGTTATTTTTGACGTACAGCAACATGACTTAGCATGTTTGCCTACGTATATCGGGGACTTAGTGTAATGTCTTCCTGTTCTTTAATGGCTGTGCGTTAATGCTGTTATCTGGGCATAAAGTTTTCGAGTCGTATGAACATTTTCCTTTTAGAATTTCCTAAGAACAATATCAAATCTAATTGCTAAAGGTAGAGCCCTATTTTAGAGATGGCAGTTTGAACATAACTGAACACAAGTGTAGCCTGCAATTTTAAATGCAAGTAAAAGTTGTTATCAATGAAAGTCTTCAGTTTCATTGATGAGTTAAAGAAATTATTGATGTTGCTATGGGCTTGACTTTCATTACCCCTATGTCTGTCAGAGATAGTATACCTTCCATGTCATTGTGGCTCAATATCTTTCAATTTCCTATACAACTTTATATTCCTGGTTCAGTTAAGTAAAGTTTTTTTTGTTGTTGTTGTTGTTTCGGTCTATTGTCTTTAGAATAATGAATGAAGTTATTTCGTTGCGCCTTGTGTCACATAATTTAATTTCTACTTTAGGTATGCCATTGGTCTTGGGTTTTACATTCCCTTTTTTTCATTTCATTTCTACATTTTCTTAACTTTATTTCATTTACTTTTTAATTCTTTTTTTTTCTTTCCCTCTCTCTCTCCCCCTTGTTTCCTACGCAGGTATGTTTTGAAGAAGTGAATGAATGAATGAGAATGTCTGCTTAAGGAATTCCAGGGCTAAAGTAATTCACAATCAGACGCATTTCTTAGCGAAAAGTTTCTATTCTATTCATTTAGAATTAAAATAACAACAACAAAAAAACAATGAAAAGATAAAAGTAAAGAGAATTTGGCAAAATATTTGAATGTGTTTAGAATTTTTTGTTAACTTAGCCATGGACCCTCATGGTATTGCAAGCAACCATCTTCAAGGAGTTTGCCTTTTTTCTTGTTTAAAAGGGGGGCCAACAAATTGTATATCATTTTAAAGAGTTTATTACGGTGTTGTCTTAAAGAAAACACTGCCGTGGTGCGTTATTATTTACAAAGATACGAGGCATATGATTTCACTGAACAAAAATGGTCAACAATTTTTAGAGAAAGGTTTTTGGCGTCGATTTTTTTTTTCTTTTATTATATAAGTGATAAAAAAAATTATAATTTAATGCAGTGTCTTTAATTAATTAGTGTTGAATGTAATAATTTAAAATTACTGTTTAAACACCATAATTTAAATTTATTTCTTTTTGTATTTCTATACGGTTTAAAGACTGGGATTTAAGTAACATGAGATTTTATTGTCTTATTCAATATCATAATTTTCCTTTATTGAGGTAATAAATAAAAACAAAAGGAAAATAGTGTGATAAATTAAATTAATGTAATAACGCAATAATTATTGTACAATAAAATTTATTTGAGAAAATTAAAGAAAAAAAAATTTGATGTATGATTGGTTGCAGAAGTTTGTTGATT
Source organism: Sarcophaga rosellei (assembly GCA_930367235.1). Lineage (NCBI taxonomy): Eukaryota > Metazoa > Arthropoda > Insecta > Diptera > Sarcophagidae > Sarcophaga > Sarcophaga rosellei. The sequence continues at coordinate 83,048,142 of OV884018.1, forward strand.
TTTATGACTCCCAGAAAATGTTTGAAATATTAATTATTCATCCCAAACACCTTAAATTATACTTTAAACATATCTCATAAGCACTTTTAATACCGCTATTTAGTACGGTTCTAAGAAAGTTGAATAAATGATGTGAAATTCCGACGATACATCATCCATCACTCAAGGAAATCTTTGAAAACATTCCACATGCATATCGTAACATTATCTTGAAATTGCTATTGCTTTTACGAAATAATGAATTCCACAAAATGTTAAAATGTTTGGCATTAAATTTTCAAAGAGATCTCACTTTGATGGTGTTGACTCAAATAGGTCAACAATGTCAGTCTGAAGATCAAGCGCAGGATCACTCTTGTCAACAGGTGATACTGTGATCTCAATAGGCAATTGAGTAGCAGAGACCTCTCTCGTGCGACGAAACTAATACTCTACGCGACGCTCATCCTACCCGTGCTTCTTTATGGCGCAGAGGCATGGACCCCATTAAGGATTGATGCAACAGCCTTGAGAGTATTGGAGAGTAAGAGTACTACGTAAGATCTTCGGTCCAGTGCGAGTTGTCGATTCTTTCCGTATTCGATCAAACAGTGAGCTGTATGAGCTCCTCAACGACATAGACGTTGTGCAGTTTATTAATATCCAGCGACTACGCTGGCTCGGCCATGTCGTTCGAATGAAGGAGGATGCTCCGTCGAGACGGGTATTTGATGCGGGGATCTGAGGAAGTCGGCGAAGAGGACGACCTTGTATGCGTTGGAAAGAGCAAATCAAGGAAGCCCTGTCATTGATTGGTGTGACACGCCTGGAAGAATGTGTTGCGGCAGGCTTTTTTAAGTTTTTAAGCAGTGCTCTACGAGTCTAAATTTCGTGGCCAAAAGAAATGTCCTTCGATGTGAGGCTGCAGCTGATGCAAATTAAGCTAAGAATTCCTACAATATCACAAAGACATATATGGAAGCAAACGGTCCACGGTGTACTCACTGAAAGCCCATTTGGTGCCGTTACATTCCCTTTAGTTCTTCAATGGCAATATGGTTCCAAAATTGGAGCCCACTACGTTATTAACTTAGATCTGATTACCGAAAAAGTTCAATTTTTGTGATTTTGTTGTTGTGGAAATTATTACTAACGCAAATGTAAAGCATTGTCTTGGACTTAAAAGTCATAAGCAATATTCGTTCAGAATTATAGTTCTTAACAGTCCCGATTGAGAAACTTTTCTTGGAAATTGTATTTCATCTTCAAGTTTTTTGCCAGAAGATTGCTGAGAGGAAGTCGCCGAAAGAAATTTCATTACTTTTGTGGTTTTGTTAGAGTTGTCAGAGATAGTTCTGAATTGTAATGATACCAATTAAAATATTTTTAACATGTTACTCTGTAAATAGGCTTTCAATTGAAACAAACAAAAAAAAAAAAAATATACTTTAAGTGAATTTAAAAGAATGGTGTGTTTGAAAAGTAACCTATTTGCTTTTATACATATTGCTACGTTTTTACCTTTTAAAAACGTGTAAAATATGAGCTCGTAGATTGCATATAAAATAAAAATAATTTCTTTTATTAATCGCACAATTCTGAGTGCCACTGTTTAAAACTTAATGTAAACAACAAATTGCATAAACAATAACAATTACTAGATATTTATTCGACAAATCTTTGTGACGGAGATCTTCAAACCACGATTACGCTCTTCAAACACACTGCGTCTTCAAACAAGACTGACTGAACTCCACTGACTCAGTCGTCTGCTTTGCAGAGTAAACAGTCTGATGAATGTTCTTGAAGTCGAATGTTCATGACTTCGCCTTCTCAAAATCTCTATAAATATACAATACAATAATGTTGTTTACAATGTTGTTTACATTGTTGTTTACATTTATTATTGTGGTGTTGTTTGTGTATTTTGTTTACATTTATTCTTATTGTGTTGTATATTGTGTATTTTTGTTTACTTGTTAACCATTTTTTATGCTGGTGTTTGTTGTTATATTAAGCAGTACGATAATTTGTAAACAGATTCGTTTACTACATTGTTTTGTTTTTGCAGCTTTTGTTCATAATTTTAATGTTAAGCGAGAGATTTTTCATTTTCGTAACAATATAAATAAAACTTATGAATCTTACAATTACCATTTTGCATTTATAATTACCCATGGAGTTCATTAATATTCTTAATTCTCTTAAAATTGCTTGCATGTATTTGTTTTAAAGGAAATGACTTTTTACTTCAACTCCATTCAAGTAAAGGATGTAGGCGACAAAATGCAAAACAAAAAAAAAAAAAAAAGCAAATTTACAATTCGTAAATAAAAGAAATATTTTTAATTCATTTCTGGTCGGGGTTCTCATGACTTTTTTCTAAAATTGTTTCTTTCTCATACCATTTATAGTTTTATGCCGTTTATTATTCATACCAGTCTAACCACAATTAACAATAAACCTCTATTACCAACCATTCAAGGGCTAAAAGACAAAAGAAAAATTTCTACACAAAAAAGCAGAAAACAAAGTCAGGAATAAAAGTTTCTTTCTCTTTTGTTGTTATTTGCCAGTTTGGAACAATGGCAGAACCAAAGATGCACTCTTATACACACACACACGACGTCGTGCATAGACTGGTACAATATTTAAGCAGCAACAGCAACAGCCAGCAGTAGACGACAATAATTTATTTTTATAATTTTTACTCAAATGTAATGAACTTAATATTTTACATTTCTTTGTAATTTTACAATAGTTGCCAACAACCTCCAATTCACTGACTGTTTTATTTTTCTTTCCTTTTATTTTCTTTCCCTTTTTTTAATGCCTTTCACTCATTTGCTTTTGTATTTTAGAAGCATGTATATACCATACCATACCGCACCATACACACTTATACCTTGAACTTGAGTTGTAGAATTGGTTGCAGGGGCAATAACCAAACAGCAACTGCCGTAGCAGTAACAACATTAGAAACTTTATGCTGGAGAAGTAGCATTAGAACATACCATATAGACTCCATCTACCATAATACAATAGTAGTTGAAATCGTAACGTATATGAATTGTATTTAAACAATTGCACTCAAACGAGTGATTTTATGTTGCTAAGGTTGCATTTTATTTTAAATGGTTTCCCTGTTTTTTGAATGAACTGTCCTGCCAGTACCATTTATTTATGGTTGGGAATGTAGTATGTAGACGGCATAACCATGTGTTTAGACCAGGTTTTATAAGTGCTTCATTTGACACACAATACAAAAACAATGAAAGAAACAGGCTGCCTCTACTCAGCACTTGGTTGGTTAGATGGCTGTGGCTGGCTGACTGGCTGACTAAACATTTCTTTTAGTTTATCTGCATTACAAAGCGGTAGTTGGGAGCAATTCGGTAGTGTCTGCTTCTGAACTTAATTTGGTTACACACAATTGACTCTCTTTTTGCAAATTGAGCAATAGCAACGACAGCAATAAGACCTCTTCGGTGGCGTTATGAATTTTTATTATACGCTGATATAAAACCAAATGTAACGTCACTGAAGTGGGTGCAATTGCCATTGTGTTGGGGTTTCTTATTATTTCATAGTGTGTGTAATAATAATAATAAAATGGGCAGTTTAAATAAATATTTGTGTTCAGTGGTAATAAATTTATGATTTTGAAATAAAAAAAATGCAATTTTCCCGTTCTTTGCTTTTGTTTTTTTTTTAATTTGATATGAAACACAATAGCAAATATAGTCTTCTTTAATAGAATTGTTTTGCTTCAAGAATGTTGAATTTTTTGATTAATTTATCCATTTCTATACACTAATAGGTAGTGTGTTGGCTTATTAGACGAAAGGCCCGAGTTCAAATACCAGGTCAGATACCAAAACGGAAATATGAAAATATTTCTTCGCCGACTTCCTCTCAACAGATTTCTGGCAAAAACTCTGAGAATAAAAGTTGCCATGAAAAGCTTTTCAAAAATCTGTCGCTCGGAGTCGACTTTAAACTGTAGGTCCCGCTACTCATGTATAAAATTAACGCATACAACACGAAGCTAGGACGTTATACAATGGGTCAATTTGACCTCCGGATGCTGTATTTGTCACAGTTGACAAGTGCACGTCCTCTAACCTAACCTAACCTAATGTTATGTCTGGATTCAGAAAAATAAAAGCGATAATTATTGATAAACTGATTGATTGAGCATTTACAGTCTTAGTCCATCAGATACCATAATCATGTAACACAAATTTGACTAGTATTTATGTGTGTTCCATTTCTATACACTAAGTATTGCTTTTTACTATAGAAATGAAAATCTTCTGAAAAATATGAGGAGCGTATAGTTAAAACTCTATAAATGAACGCCAGACTCACTAGTCTTTTTTGTACTCTTCTATTCCGGAACTTGCTTTGTATGAAAATGCACTGCGTTCTGCTGAAAACGCTCAATACGTACATAAGTGGTCAACCATCGGACAATTCAAGATTTATTAACATTACACTGACGATCCAATGAGGTCCAAACTTAATCGGACGCAATTGCGTTTGATGGAATTCGGTGGTTAGTAAATCTAATCCGTATTTCATTCGTACAAAATTTCCGCTGTCCCATTTCATACACTTATCTCCACCTGGAATGCTGCATTCTAGATAGACGGAATCATAATTCGTTTCTAACTTATTTTTTAGATACATAGTACTGTTTTGAGTCTTGCTCATCTAAACATATCTCTACGGTCATCTGTATCAATGTTAGGCTTGATTGTCGTGCTGACTTTTTTTTTATATTCATTGATGCGCTCTACGCTATTAAAAGCTGTGTTATAAAGGGTATTGTAAAGCCAGTGTATCAATATTGCTCCTATTAGGAGACTATGACTCTTCACAGACCGATTTTTTAAGGCTGAAATAATAGCTAGTAAAACAGCCGCCTGAGAATTCAATATCAGAGTATATCATATGATATGATATATGTTTATGCATATTTACCTGCAGTTAAGCGGCCATTATTTTCCTAGAAAATGTGTACGCCACACCTAAGGCTGCCCAAGAATTTCGGGTGTTTCTGTTGTAGATAGGTAGACATTCTATGGTTACCTTCTTTTGGGTTTCTGAACACAGGGATATGAAAGTTAACAACAAGGCCGCCGATCTTGTTAAAGTAGGCACCACGTAAAATTCCAATGAATTTCTACATGAGATCTGTGTCCCTCTGCAGAGGGTAACAAATGGTGTCATCACAGAAACTCCATATTTTGGCAAATGTAAGATAGGATAATGGACCCACTTGTAGCGACTCCAGACAACTCTGGCCCGACATGGATATCGTGCAACAGGCAAAATTAACCTAAGAAACCTCATAGCAATGATAATGGGGGACTGTCTTTATGCCAGGAGACCAGGAATACCTCATAATGATTTCTGCAGAAGCTGCAACTGCGAAAGAAGAACTGGAAAGAAGAACTTGGGATCCTTAGAAACAAATTCTTGAACACCAAATTATGTATAGCCAAAGGCGATTTGAGAAAAATTGACAGCTACACAAAACTCTCGGTATGGTTGAGAGATGCTAACCAGAAGCTATAATTATATGACGAAATAGATAACATGGGAAGTAGACAACATAGCCACAGTTCAAACCTCACATATCTCGAACAAAATGAAATGTGAATTTCTTTGGCGACTTCCTCTCTGCAGATTTCTGACAAAAACACTGGGAGTAATTAAAATTGCCATGAAAAGTTTCTCAAACATATGTGTCGTTCAGAGTTGACTTAAACTGTAGGTCCCGCCACTCATGTGTAAAATTATCTCACACAACATAAGTGGTGTGAGAAGCTAGGTTGTAATCCTGACTGAAGGATTGTTACAACGGGACCTTATAGCACAAGTAAGCTGTGCCAATAGAGGCGGCTGGCAGTTTAACGTCAACTCCTTCATAATACACTAGGATCTGTTTTTTAAGTAAAATATCTTTGTATATTTGATACTCCTTTAGGCAGAGCAGTCTTGAGTATATGTATACAGTTTTGAAATTTTTTTTGATACTTTTTATGTTTGACAATAACTGGGCTAAGCTACATAATTTCTAATTCATATTCAGTTTATAAAGGGCTATCCATTTCGTGGTTTCAGAAGTATGGGACTGGAATTCCACATCTGTCAAGCTAAGTTGTGAAACCAATTTTTTTTGAAAGTCTGACATTGACGAAAATGGATCGCTTAACTATCACACAACGCGTAAAAATTATCAAAACCTACTTCAAAAATGGTGATTGGCGGTGGACGGCAATTTTTCGAACAAAATTTTCTTCAGCGATGAAGCACATTTTACACATTTGGGGTTCTGAGAATCCTCAAGTAATAGAAGAGAGGCCATTACATCCAGAAAAAGTCACTGTTTGGTGCGCGCATGAGATACCGCTCAACATGTATCAAAAAGTGGTCGAAAACTACCTCAAAAGATTCAATGCTTGCAACACTTCGCGTGGAGGTCATTTAAATGATGTTGTGTTTCACACATAATGTCAACGTTCAAACTTTACAATAAAAAAGAAATATCACGAAAAAAATATTTTATATGTGTTTTATTTACGTTTACTTTTGAAACCACGAAATGGATAACCCTATATAAATTCAATATTAATTATCAACCAAAATATTAGTTTTTATGCTTTTCCAAATTTAATTCAGTTTCAAAGTTATATTAAAGACAATATTTTCTAAGCCACCTAAACGTATGAGTATTATTATGAAGCAATTACTCGTTACTCATACGCAACATATGGTCACTTTCATAAAAACTTTTCATACGAAAATCTAAAATAAAACACAAATATTATATACAATCGAAGAAAGAAAAATAAAAAAAGAAAGAAGAAAAGAGAAAAATTGTTGTTATTTCTATAAAGTAAAGAAACAAAACAAAAAAATCGCCTACAAATCTACAATACAAATGACATTTACAAGGAACTTGTTTTTCTTTGGACTACTTCAACATGTTTTTTTGGTCGTTACATATTTCCAGTCTAATAACTGCTAGAAAAAAAAGAGGAAGGAAGAGGAAAAGAGGAAGAGGAAGTAATGACCAGCGATAGTAACGGCATTAAATACTCTACTAAGTTAACTTCTTATTACATTACATTATCATTACAACCGTTTAGTCAGGAATAAGATCTAGTTTCTCACACCACTTATGTTGTGTGGGACCTACAATTTAAAGTCGCCCCCGAAAGAAAGATTTTTGAGAAACTTTTCATGGTTATTTTATTTAGCCCCTGAGACTGTTAAAGAAATCTTCTTAGAAGAAATATATTTTCATATTTTCGTTTTAATGTCTGACCTAGGGTTTGAACCGAGGCCTCTCGTGTAATAAGCCAACACACTACCTACTAGACTACGGGTACTACGTACTTACATATGTATTTAACAATATTCCTTCTATTAAAGGTAACAATTGAAGTAAGTAAACTTAAAGCCTTTATAAGCCTTTATAGACATGCAAACAAAACCGTCAACCATCTTTTTAAGTACATGTTTCCTCTTTATTATACAGCCTTACCAAGTGGACTTTTTTTTGTATGAAAATAATTTTATTGTTCCTTCAAACCATGTTTTTAGTTTTTCCTGTTCGTATGCGAACACAAAATACTTGGCATTTTATCTTTGTATCTTTTGTTAGAATTCCAACGTTCCAATGTTTTCTTCTGGCTTTTGCTAAAAATTTCTTTTCTAAAAAATTCTTTCCCCTTTTTTGTCATAAATTTGAGAAATATTTTGACGACAGCATAAGTTTAAACATTTCTTAGTACGAAAAAAGGCAAGACCACAGATTTTCTTATCTGATTCCACATGTGGTTAATTTATACGTAAAACGTAAGAAGCAAAAAACCTCCCCGACATTTAAATGTAATGACAACAGTCATAATAAATTGTTGTATGCATAGGTGAAGACTAAATAAAGGATTGTAAACAATTGTCTCTGCGGCGTAAGTGAAAGTTATACACGGCAAAGTTTAGTTTGGCTTATTAAAAACCAATAAGTTTTGTTTTTGCCAAGTAGCGTTTGTAGCACGTTTTCAATATGTTTGCAAAACTATAAAAAGTTTCTCTTTAGGAATATGTATAATTTATTTCTAATGCAATAAGTTTACTTGGAAGTTTATTAAATTAATATATACAAAATGAATTACAAACCCATGGACATACATATGCTTTAAGTATCTGTTTCCATATGATAGTCAAAGGGATTGTTTTCATGCATTGTGATAAAATGATTTATAGTTTTAAATTTAACTTCCTGACAAACTTTTATACATAAGTTTTAGCTTCCGTAGACTGTGTCAAATCCAAAAAACGGGTTTACCGATTTCTTCTATTTCTAATTCCCACATCTCCTACAAGAGCCATACGTTCCAACATACATGCGTTTAACTTTATAATGCCTTGTAATTACATCCATGAGAAGTACCATATAATAGATAACCTCTTGAAGATCAAATGAGATCTGGTTCTTTACCTTTACTGTAAAGTGCAGACGAATCAGTATGTGCTAATAGTAGTAATATAAATCCACTTTTTAATGTCTACTCCTCCTCTCAACGCCCTCTCATGCCTTCTAGTTGACATACACGATTTATCCCTTAATAGCGTTTTCATCAGCAGTGTAATTTCCTCGAACGTCCGAATAATTTAACATCCACATTCGTTTTCGCTAGTGAGCGAATAAAGCTGAAAAGATACGTTTACCTTACTGTGTTTTGTAGTTGTCTAGTAGGTAGTTTGTTGGTGGCCTCACGAAGCCACGATTCAAACCCCAGGTCAGACATCTCCAACAAAACGAAAAAAAATATTTCTTCGGCTACTGCTACTCAGCAGATTTCTGGCAAAAGGTCTCTTTTCTGGCAAAAATCTAATTGCCATGAAAAAGTTCTCAAAAATCTGTCGTTCGGAGTGGACTTTAAACTGTAGGTCGCGCCACTCTTGTATTTATAAAAGTTGCACACACGACATAAGTGGTATGCTGGTAAGAAAGAAATCACCTAAACCAAACATCAATCACACTTACATTTACATATACATACATACTTATAGTAAGTGTCAAAAGAAACTGTACACTATGGATAATATTCTAACAATCACCAAAATCAACTTTTACCACTTAGGGAGAGTGCCCGAGGAAATTTGACAATATTTCGACATTTGGTGTGAGAAATTAGGTCATAATCTTGACTGAAGGGTTGTAATGAGTAATTATGAATGTATGTGTGAGAGGGATCTCGTAGATATCTATAACCGAAACTTTTAAATTTAATTCTTATCTCTATAGAGGGTAAAGTTTATCAGAATAAATACCCGTTTTTGTACCGATTAGCCTCTTAGAGCCATTGATAAAGATCGTGTTAATCTGATAGCTATTCTGATCCAAAGAGTTTGAAGAGCCCGAGTAAAACAAACACTTCTTTGAGCGTTTTGTGATTCCATAGCTCAGAGGAGGGACGTGTCGAAAAAAGATGACTTGCACTTACGTAAGATGAAGTAAAAACACAAGGCAGATAATAGGAAATGTAAAAACCACTAATACACTCATAACTCAATTCCGGTAATTTTAATGTAAAAGTTGTATTATGAAGAAGGCTGAATTACGAATAGTCTCGACATTCACTCACTGCTTTGTTATCCGAGAATACAAACATTGCAAAATATTTTTTCGGAACTGCTTGCGGATTTAACGAAGGTCATGGCAGAAGTTATTGAAAGATATTTGCACCTTTTTTGGGGTTTGTGCCTTAAGGTTAGTTTCCCATTAAAGCGCTATTGAATTGTTCATGTGTATACGAAGTATCTTTAACACAGTCTGGATATCAGGACTCCTGGGTAGGTTACTTGCAAATGTTCCATTGGCGAATGTGTAGAGTTTAGATGAAATTTTAGAAATATATCTGCTAATATCACACATGAGAACAGTGAGTGATGTACAATCCTGAAGTACATACTTTCTATGTCCCTTTGCTGTCTGCCGGTATGTACGATCTTATTAAGTATTCACTGATACCGCGTATCTGTTCTAATCCATAAGAAAATTGCCACACTTGTTGAGCGAAAGATTACTGGTGACAAAAAACGGTTCATTTGCTAAAACATTCGTGGAAAACACTCACATTCGAATCAAGGCGTTGACTCTGGTCAATCCCGGGATGACGGTCATTATAGTTTTTCTGTGTACTTAATTTGATTGGATTGTAAACTAAAGGGTACGCCATCTAAAGTTTTTTTTTCAACTAGTGCTTATTTCGTGAATGGTAACACTTAGCTCATGTCTGATTTGACAGATAATTGGTTTTATACTTCCGCTGAACGAATATGGTTGTGTATACGCTTGAACAACAGAAAACCCGCACGCATACATTGAAAAGAGGACGCACCCAACACGAGTCACTGTTTGGTGCGGATTTTGGTCCAAAAGCATAACTGGGCCATTTTTCTTCGAAAATGAGCAAGGAGTGGTCGTTACAGTCAATGGCGATCGTTATCGGGCCATGTTGAACGCATTTTATTCACAAAAATTGAAGAGGAGGATATTGGCAACATTTGGTTTCAACAGGACGGTGCTACGTGCCACACAGCCGAAGCTACACTCGATGTTTTGTGCCCTGTTTTTGAAGATCGCATTATCAACCGCAGAGCTGATGTCGTTTGGCCACCTCGGAGCTGCGATTTGACACCGTTGGACTATTATTTGTGGGATGCCGTCAAAGATAAGTGTTACGCCGACAAACCAGAGACAATTGACGCTTTAAAAGACAATATTTGTGAAGCCATTGGTGAAATACAGCTGCACATAATCGAAAATGTGCTTAAAAATTGGACCGACCGTGTAGGCTATTGCATGGCCAGCCGAGGCAGCCATTTGAATGAAATTATTTTCCATTATTAACCGGAAGGATTGTACTTTCAAATAAAAAAACAAATTTGGGAAAATATTCAGTAGTTTTTTTGAAGCATTTTTTAAAAAAAAAGTTATTTGGCGGACCCTTACATCTTGTTGTCCTATGATCTAAATTTTAAATCGAAAATATTTTGATAAAAATTTCAGAGACTGAAGAAGGAAATCACTCTCTCTTTGTTCTTTGTGGGCATTACACTTCCACAGAATTAAAGATATGCTTTCGAATAGTGGGACTAAAAAACGAATTCTCTCTGTAAGAAATTTTGCGACCCACGGACCAACCAATCATGAAAAGTTGTACTCTACCAGACAGAAGAATACTGCATAAAAACATTTGATTTTCGTTGTAATATATAGACACAGTAAAGAAACAGTACAGTGGTATTATTATGAACCAATTACCTCGTGGGTATTCAGATCATCGAATTCAGGTCTAAAGATGTTGGTAATTATCAACTGATATTACCTTCAGGTGTAGTCACTGTTGTCTAGTAGGTAGTGTGTTAGCTTGTTAGTTTAAACCCCAGGTCAAACATTTGTAAGAAAACGAAATATGGAAAAATATTTCTTTGCCAAGATTTCTGGTAAAAACTCTGAGAGTTAAGAAAATTGCCCACCTATTCATTCAGAAATCAGCCTCATCGCTGAAGATGGCATTTTGATGGAAATTAGGATCAAATACCAACCAAACAGAGCCTATTCAGCGAGTACATGTCATAGTATGTGTAATGCGTCGCCACGTCACATATGCAATGCATTCCTATTTATGTAACGTGTCACCTACATATTTAATATAAGACCCATGTAGGCCGATATACCATATGTATAAATTTCAAATACAAAAGTTAAGAGACATGAATTTATGTTTACCCGCTAGCTCTACACTAAGTTTGTTGGTTCTCAACCCGATTTGACGCATTAACATATAACACACTCCACATGTCACCAGAGTGTGCAAAAATAAAGCAAGGATATAAATAAATAAAACAATACAATATATTATCAAAAGAAGTATTTTACCAAATGAAAAGTTAGCGAGATGAATATGCCAACATAGGGTACACTTTTCCCATCCCTTTATCATCTAAACGCCAATGACAGATAGAATACCCATAGTTTTTCAAATCTGTCCCATAAAGAAAAAATACAAAGTCACCTATACGCTCACATCCTGGTCGAAAATATCCCTCCCCATTAAATAATTTAATGTTTCATATTCATTAAATATATACAAACAATTTTATTATAATAGAATAGGAAATAAAAAGAATTAACATTAATCATATAAGTTCCTCACTTGGCAAGTGTAAAGAACAAACTAAAGTTACTACTTCAAAATGCATTATGGAATAAAGAACATAAGAGAATAAAAAAAATTCGGACAGAGGAACAAAACTGAAACGGACCGACTATATTATGTTACTGAATGAAATAATAAAGCAAAGAAATATGAATGAACTTATTGTAATCATCACTTACAGATTATATTTATCCACAGCAATTGAGATGATGGGCCCAGCAGTCAATGTGTGTTGTTGTTGTCTCTAAATTCTGTTTAGGGATAGTAAGTAAGATCATTCATATATCTTGCAAATGTAAGGATTAATATAAAAGATAAAATAAAAAGAAATACACTTAAAGAAAAATGTTAGTTAAACAAAATTAATAAAATTCAAATTTAATAAAAATAATTATGAAACTAATTTAGGAAATTTAAAGAACTTTAAAATTAAATTTAATTCATTATAAACATTTATGATCGAACATATTTAGTTAACATTTCAGGTTACAATTTCAAAATTTTAATATAAATTTAAGTAATTACACACAAGAGAAATTATAAATATACAATACATTTAATGTAATCATTTTTAGGTTACATATTTTTTTATGTCATAATTGATTTATAATTTACAGATTTTGGTTTTAGGTTATGTTTGAACAATTAATGATTTTAACACATTTAAATTAATTTTAGATTTAAATAAAATATATAATTGAGAAATTCTTTGAAAATGAAGAAAACATATTTCAAATCTTTATAAATAAAATAAAAAAAAAAATATATATATACAAAAAAAAAAAAAAAAAGACAGGATCACGTGATGATTAGGAACCGAGGTGTTTCTGGAAACTTCTTTGCACGTCAATTTGAATCCGTATGTCGGCTTATGGTTTGTGGAAGGCGTAACCCATATATTTTGCCAGTGCAGATAATTTGGTGAATCTTTTTCTTTTTTATTTTTTTGTAATTCCAATTAAATTACTCCTTATGGACTTCTAACTCCTTTTGCTTTGTACTAACTAGTCACTTTTTCACTTTTCACTTATAATTACATACAATTAATTATTATTTAAAATTTTTCTTTTAAACCTTCTTTGCAGACTTCTGCACTCTCTGAATTCTATTTCGTAAGTGATTCTTTCCGCCAGAAATCATAATTTAATAAGCTTACATTTTTACACCAATTCCAATGTAAAGCATCATTTCATTGGAATATGCATTTAGATATTCAAGATAGAGAAGGATAGATATAGGTCTATTGCTAAGAATTGTAATCTATATATAGAAATCACAAGATAATCACATGATAATCACACGATAATCGCTGACTTTGCTATAAATAACGGGATAAGACAAAAGTCTATCATGATACAAAAAAAGTATATAATAATGCAATGTAAAGATTACATGTAACAAAAGTTGTGCAATGGGAAGAAAACAACTAGAAGTTGATAGTACACAGAAAAAAAAATATTGTTTCAGTAAAATCGTAACAAACCTGCTTCGCTCATTGATTAACTATGAAATGACGAACAGGAAAAAGATTTTACTTGCTCATTCCTTAGATGTCATCATATTGAGAAAGAAAAATTGTCAAAATACGTGTGGCACGACCCACGATAGCCGGGCAAATCTATGAGGATTTAAGATCGGATGTGTGATATCGGCCTACATAAACGCCTTTAAGATCTTCTACATCATATAAGTTATTACCAATCTTTTCTTTTATCTTGCATTTAATAAACTTTGGAAGAAATTTCCTATTTACTGCTTTCGACATATTGCTTAAAACATGATTTTTTCTAAAGACAACTTCACCCTTCTTAAATTGAATCGGCCTAGTTCTCAAATTATACGTTTTACTGGCTTTTTCATGAGCTATAGTCAAATTTTTCCTTACAGTATTTCTAACTTTTTGAAGAGTATCTGCATTATTCAAAATCGTACAATCTTCACCAGATAGACATCCTAATTTATCTAATATTTTATATGTAGATCCATGTTGAATCATGTTCTGTCCAAAGCATGCATAATAAGGTGAACATTTTATGGACGAATGGTAATCGCTGCGCAAAATGGATAATATTTGAGGAATAAACTTATCCCAGTCGCCATGATCCTTGTGATCTTTTAAAAAGAACCTAATTTTCGTTAAAATCTCTCTATTAACTCGCTCTGAAGCATTAGATTGCGGTGCATAGAAACCAGTTTTGATGTGTTGAATATCATATAAACAAAAAAATTCAGCCATTTCTTTGGACACAAATTGTTTGCCATTATCACTATGAATAAATCTTGGCACGCCGAAGGTAGGAAAAATTTCATTTTGAAGGTAGGAGATAACACTAGCGGATGTTGCTGCTTTTAATGGCTTTAAGAAAATAAATTTTGTTAAATGATCCAAACATACAAATACTACAGAATTTTTAATTTTGGTATAGGGGTATGGTCCCAAAAAGTCACAATACAATCTCTCAAATGGTCGATTTGTTGGAAATTGATTACCCATTGGTGGTTTTGAAATTCTGTTTGAAGCTTTTATCGTTTTACATATTTCGCAATTATCAACATACTCTTTTACATCAATGACCATTGTTGGCCAGAAATATTTCTGCCGTATTCTTGCAAGTGTTTTTGCAAATCCCCCATGACAAGCTGTGGGTGTATCATGGGCAGCTTCCAAGATCTTTCCAGACATTGACTTAGGAATCCATAAACGCCATAAATTCCCTTCTTCCATATCATTTTGCCTAAAATGTGTTCGTTTGTATACTAAACCTTCATCCGATAAGTGAAGATCTGGAAAACAATCCCTCTTACTGGAAACTAAATCTATTATTTTCCTATATTCATCACTCTGAAAATCTGGAGATTTTAAATCAATATCACGTGCTACATCGATTGGAACAATTTCTTCTACATCCATTCGAGAAAGGACATCAGGAACAATATTCATAGAACCTTTACGATGTTCTATTTTGAAATCATAACGCTGTAACTTGAGACTCCATCTGGCCAATCTACCGCTGAGATCCTTTTGTGACATTAACCATTTTAATGATGCGTGATCCGTTATAATTCGGAACGGAAGTCCTTCGATATATGGTCTAAATCGCTTTACACAGATTACTGCTGCCATACATTCTAGTTCTGTTACAGTGTAATTGCGTTGGCATTTATTTAACTTTTGAGATACAAAAGCTATTGGATGTTCTTTTCCAAAATCATCTAACTGAAACAAAACACCACCTACGCCTATTTTTGAAGCATCACATTGTATGATAAATTCACGACTGAAATCAGGCTGGGCTAGAACAGGAGCGGTTGATAAGGCATCTTTTAATTTTTCAAAAGAAAGTTTTGCCTCATCTGTTAACATGAATGGTTTAGAACTTTTTCTTAAGCAGTCAGTCAAAGGTCCAGCTAAATCAGCAAAGTTTTTTATGAACGATCTGTACCAATTCGCCATACCAATAAATCTTCGAACCTGTTTTGGCGTTTTTGGTATAGTAAAATCTCTAATTGAAGCCACCTTATCTGGGTCAACCTTTAGACAACCATTTCCAACAATATATCCTAAATAACGTATTTCTCTTTGGCAGAATTTACTCTTACTCACATTTATTGTTAGTTTCGCAAGCCGAAGACAGTTTGCTACTTCACTTAAAAGTTTCATGTGAGATTCAAAATCGGAGCTACATATCAATAGATCATCTAAGTAAATAAAGACCTTATCTCGCATACGAGAAGGTATAACCTTATCCATAAGCCTGCTCATAGTCTGAGGACCATTACAAAGCCCAAAAGGCATATATTTGTAATGGTACAATGGTTTTCCTGGCACCACAAAAGCAGTCTTCTCTTTTGAAGATTCTGTTAATCTAATTTGAAGAAATGCATCTTTAAGATCGATACCGGTTATAAAGTAAGTATCTTTCAATCTGCTGAGCAATCCGTTTATATGAGGTAGAGGATATGAATCCTTCTTCGTAACAGCATTGAGTTTACGTGAATCTATACAAAGGCGAACTTTCCCTGGTTTCCTTACTAAAACAGCTGGCGAACACCAAGGTGAATTGGATTCTTCAATCACTCCCATATTTAAAAGTCTCTCTATTTCACGAAACGCTTCCTCCTGTCGAGGTGGAGATAATGGATAATGCTTGCATTTAATAGGAACTGCATCACCAGTATCTATGTTATGTTCGAGAAGGTCCGTACAACCCAATCCGAGCTTTTCGAATGACGGAAATTCCATTATTGTATTTTCCAAAGTAATCTGCTGTTGAGGACTAAGATCATGAAATTTTAAATTCCCATTAGTATTGGAGAAATTTGCTTCAATTGAAGATAAGGCTGGTATAATATCAGGAGCCAGTGCGAATTCTCGCCAGAAATTAGTACCAAAGTACGCATTTTGAGTAAGAGAAGGCGCTAAATAAAAATCTATATTTTTGGTTACATTCTTGAAATTAATCGGTAACGTACAGTAACCAATCACTCTTTGAGTAGAACCACTCGCAGTTGATAATTCCGATCTCATAGGTTTATAAGAGATCATGTTCTTTTCTAAAAATTCTAAACAATTTTTTCCTAGTACAGATATATTCGCACCTGAATCTAATAAGCCTATCAAATAATCATCAAAAACTTTAACTTTTGCAAATGGACGATCATCGAAGCCAGATAATATTGTTGATGCAACAAGCTTACGAAAATATTTCCGCTTTCTGAAGCGTTCTCTACATTTTAAAATTCTCCTAGAAGGGTATTTGTGACTGTAAGTTTTGTACTGACAAGTTTCCTCTGGTTTTTTCGTGACTTCACGCCATTTAGTTTCAGAGTCTTTCTGTGTAGTACATGCAAAATTAGTTGATTCAAAATCATTTTCTAAATTAGACTCGGGGTCTATTGAGATGGACGAGTGTCCCCGGTAGCCATTTCGCCCGTTTGTCGGTTTCCCTGAAAGTTATGTTGGTTAGGACACGAAGGCGATAAATATCCTTTCTGACCACATTTAAAACAAAAAGGTTTAATAATTTCCTTTCCACAATAAATATAAGAATGACCATAGGATAGACAATTCCAACATTTGATTTTGGAATAATCTCCTTTATCGAAATGTTTTGATAATTTCAGAGCCTCGATCTGGGGATCTACAAACTCAAAATCGCTTGCCTCTTCATCAGGTAAACTAATTGCGCTAACGTTTCTCATTTGACCTCCAACAGGTGCATTCGATCTGTTGTCACGCAGAACTCTTTCAGCTTTGCGGGCAAGATCTCTGAAGTCATTTAAAGACTTGCATTCAGAACTGAACAATAAAAATTTCAAATTTGGTAATATATTTCTCTTCATTATATCAAGAAGAGTACAATCTGGCAGCGGATTTTGAAGCCTCATATTCATTGCTACAACTGCGCTATGGAAATCATCATATGACTCCTTAAAATGTTGTTTACGCAGAGATATCTTTAGAATAACATCATGTTCAGATTCCGGAACACCAAATTCCTTAGTCAGAGCATGCTTTAAAATAGAATAAGATACTTGTCGATTTTGTTTCAAAAATAACCAGTACCACTGCTCTGCTTTTCCTTGAAGAAGTACATGAAAATTAGATAAAAGGTGTTCGTCCGAACATCTTGTGCGAGAAGCTAATGTTTCAACCTTAAAAAGAAAATCCGAAACACAACTAGTGCCATCATATACTATTTTCCACTTTTCAAGTTTAATGTTTGGCTCACCATTCGTATAGGACCTAATAGTATCAAAAACTGAATTAGAATTCAAATTACGCGTATTTGAATAACCTGTATTCAAATCTGCTGCTGGTCTGTCTTGAGAACCTGCTGTATTTCCCATTTGAGATATACTGTCCCTAATAGAAGAAAGTTCTCTCCTAAACTCTTCTCTTGTAGTTCTCATGGTCTCTTCCATCAATGATATTAGCACATCTAGCGGAGAATTAGAATTATTCTCATTACCATTTGCACTTACTGAATTACTACCTAAATTAACCTGGGGTAAAGAAGTCGGATTATTATCCACTGGGTTAGTATCTGAGACATTAATATTAGCTGTCATACTGGAAAAACTTTCAGTCTGAGGTACTTGCTGTGAAGATTCTAAATTTCTTCTCACCACTGGCGAATGTGCAACACGTGAATTTGTAGTTGTGGGAGGGTCTTGAAATTCAATAGTGATATTATTCTGTGATGAACTTAAACTTCTATCACGATTGCGCGTAGAAACGCCGCTCTGAGCACCACGATGTCTAGTATTCATAGCAAAAAAAAATAAACTATCTATTGACCAAGGTATTCACAACAAATAAAAATAATAATTGAAAAGAAAATAGTTATACAAAGAGTTTTCAAGTATAATTCTTAAGTTAAAATTAAAGTTTTAACTAAGCAATCTTAATAAAATAATATAAATTAATAAAATAAAATAATTAAAAGTATATAAGAAAAAAAAAATAATATATTCTTTTGTATGGGAAGGATAAATTGCGACAGGACGTTGAGCATAAAGCAAGGCCAATGTATAAATCAACAAACAAAGTAATCATGTTGCTAATAGCAAAGGAGAATGCTACCATTTAGGTGATTCTACCGACTTATTAACAAAAAAAAAAAATTGTTTGTTGAATTAAAGTATCTTGTTAATAACAATATATGCAGGATACCACTATATAGGTGATTTTATTGACTTATTAACATTAACAAATCAAAAATTATGTTAATAGCAAAAAAAAAAAACCTACGTCTGGATAACCTTACAGACTTATTAACAATTACATCAAGTTGTTTTATTATTTTAATGAATGTCATAAAATATATTATCAAAATCTTATGTCTCTTCAAAAAAAAATAAAAAATTTAAATGGTTTACTGCAACCAATAATTTCGTATTGCCGCAAATAGATTTAAGAAGCATTTATGCATGATAAAACTATGACTTACAATTGAAATGTATTGATCCAGGGTAATTAAACCATATAAACCATATGAATTGGTTAAAAATGATTGTTACATAAAAGTAACAGGAGTATTTCAACTTGACAGAAACATAAATACTATATTTTACTTTTTCTTGGTCGATATATGTATTGTAGACTAACGTTGGTGTTAAAATTTTGACAAACGAATTAGTATTATCTACTGTGCTTTCCGTTGGGCGCCATATATGTAATGCGCCTAACGTTGGTATCAAAATTTTTACAAATAGATTAGCATTATCAACTGTGCTTTCGTTGGGCGCCATATATGTAATGCGTCGCCACGTCACATATGCAATGCATTCCTATTTATGTAACGTGTCACCTACATATTTAATATAAGACCCATGTAGGCCGATATACCATATGTATAAATTTCAAATACAAAAGTTAAGAGACATGAATTTATGTTTACCCGCTAGCTCTACACTAAGTTTGTTGGTTCTCAACCCGATTTGACGCATTAACATATAACACACTCCACATGTCACCAGAGTGTGCAAAAATAAAGCAAGGATATAAATAAATAAAACAATACAATATATTATCAAAAGAAGTATTTTACCAAATGAAAAGTTAGCGAGATGAATATGCCAACATAGGGTACACTTTTCCCATCCCTTTATCATCTAAACGCCAATGACAGATAGAATACCCATAGTTTTTCAAATCTGTCCCATAAAGAAAAAATACAAAGTCACCTATACGCTCACATCCTGGTCGAAAATATCCCTCCCCATTAAATAATTTAATGTTTCATATTCATTAAATATATACAAACAATTTTATTATAATAGAATAGGAAATAAAAAGAATTAACATTAATCATATAAGTTCCTCACTTGGCAAGTGTAAAGAACAAACTAAAGTTACTACTTCAAAATGCATTATGGAATAAAGAACATAAGAGAATAAAAAAAATTCGGACAGAGGAACAAAACTGAAACGGACCGACTATATTATGTTACTGAATGAAATAATAAAGCAAAGAAATATGAATGAACTTATTGTAATCATCACTTACAGATTATATTTATCCACAGCAATTGAGATGATGGGCCCAGCAGTCAATGTGTGTTGTTGTTGTCTCTAAATTCTGTTTAGGGATAGTAAGTAAGATCATTCATATATCTTGCAAATGTAAGGATTAATATAAAAGATAAAATAAAAAGAAATACACTTAAAGAAAAATGTTAGTTAAACAAAATTAATAAAATTCAAATTTAATAAAAATAATTATGAAACTAATTTAGGAAATTTAAAGAACTTTAAAATTAAATTTAATTCATTATAAACATTTATGATCGAACATATTTAGTTAACATTTCAGGTTACAATTTCAAAATTTTAATATAAATTTAAGTAATTACACACAAGAGAAATTATAAATATACAATACATTTAATGTAATCATTTTTAGGTTACATATTTTTTTATGTCATAATTGATTTATAATTTACAGATTTTGGTTTTAGGTTATGTTTGAACAATTAATGATTTTAACACATTTAAATTAATTTTAGATTTAAATAAAATATATAATTGAGAAATTCTTTGAAAATGAAGAAAACATATTTCAAATCTTTATAAATAAAATAAAAAAAAAAATATATATATACAAAAAAAAAAAAAAAAGACAGGATCACGTGATGATTAGGAACCGAGGTGTTTCTGGAAACTTCTTTGCACGTCAATTTGAATCCGTATGTCGGCTTATGGTTTGTGGAAGGCGTAACCCATATATTTTGCCAGTGCAGATAATTTGGTGAATCTTTTTCTTTTTTATTTTTTTGTAATTCCAATTAAATTACTCCTTATGGACTTCTAACTCCTTTTGCTTTGTACTAACTAGTCACTTTTTCACTTTTCACTTATAATTACATACAATTAATTATTATTTAAAATTTTTCTTTTAAACCTTCTTTGCAGACTTCTGCACTCTCTGAATTCTATTTCGTAAGTGATTCTTTCCGCCAGAAATCATAATTTAATAAGCTTACATTTTTACACCAATTCCAATGTAAAGCATCATTTCATTGGAATATGCATTTAGATATTCAAGATAGAGAAGGATAGATATAGGTCTATTGCTAAGAATTGTAATCTATATATAGAAATCACAAGATAATCACATGATAATCACACGATAATCGCTGACTTTGCTATAAATAACGGGATAAGACAAAAGTCTATCATGATACAAAAAAAGTATATAATAATGCAATGTAAAGATTACATGTAACAAAAGTTGTGCAATGGGAAGAAAACAACTAGAAGTTGATAGTACACAGGAAAAAAAATATTGTTTCAGTAAAATCGTAACATATGGTTATCCATGTTGATTTGCCAAACCGAACTGAATAAATGACAACTAATTTGACAGATGGAGCTTAAATAAGGTGGCCATTTTCTAAGTTCGTATGAACCTGTTGGAAGATCCGATGTTACAAAGTTCTTTGAGTATATGTTTGTAATTTAAAAATGTTAAAAATTTCATTTAAATTACATGTAAACCTAGCTAACAAAAAAAAAGAAAAGAAAAAATACCTTTTCAACTTTTTTTCCACTTTTTTTTGTTTGGTTTCTAGCATATAATCTTGCAAAACTATTTGTCAAAAGGGGCTACGTTTACATTAAAATTTTTCATTTTCTTTTTTCAGTTGTCCTCTCTTTCTTTGCGAACTATTCGACAAAAGCAGGTAATATAATTAAGAAAATATCTTGTAAAACAACTAAAACTTTGTAAACTTAAAACTAAAAACAGAAAAACTGACACCAAAAGATGCATGAAATGGTTGTAGAGTATGGTATATGCATATGTATGTCAAATGAAGTCCTTTTATTATATTTTCATAGAATTCTTACGCAATACATATACATATAACCAGAGGAACATGTGTCAAAAGTTAAATAGATCTTTTGCTGCTGCCGCTGCTGATGTTGTTCTTTTTGTTGCTGCTGTTGTTGCTTATAGTTGTAGTTACAGTCATAGTTTTAGTTTTAGTTGTACAGTGTTTAGTTGCGACAAAAACTCATCATCATATACATACATACATTCATGTGACATTTGCCTTAATCTAAAATATGCTAATTTTAACGAAATAACAGGGAACAACTTTAAGACATACACTACACCACACTATATACATGCATACATTAGCATACCATATGTATGTATATGTTTTAAACACACATATGCAAGTGTGTGTGTGTAAATATTTTAAATTTAAAGTTGTTATTTGGCAAAAGCAAAAATCTTTTGTGAAGACCAAAGGATTGCTTTTGAAAGTGCCATGGAAGTAGAATACCAAGAAGTAGAAATAGCAGAGGAAGAAGAAGAATGAAGAAAATTGTTTAAAAATTACTTTCAAGTCATCAAAATATACAGAAACATATACAAAATATATCAGCAGCAGCAACAGCAACAATAATAAGTACATTTTAAATACAGACTTATGGTTTGCATGTGTGCATTGTGCCTGTACATTAAAACAATGAATGATATGACAAAACCATTATAAAATATAAGAATACAACAAAGAATAGCAAAGAAAAATAAAAAAAAAATTCGTTTATGAAAAAAAATTTCTAAAGAAAGAAATTCTTACAAAAAATTATGTGTATTTATATGAAATTTACTCCTTTTTCTAAGGAACAGTGGGGCAAAAGGAAAATAAAGAACAAAAATAAATTTCTAAATTCACAATAAGGGAATGGAGTTATTAAATCAATTGGCAACAAAATAATGTAAAGAAAATAAATACATACATCCATTCATACATAATTGGTCATAACAACCTTTCAGTCAGGATTATGAATTATCTTCTCACACCAATTATGTTGTGTATATTAATTTTGTACAAGAGTGGCGGGACCTACAGCTTAATGTGGACTGCGAACGATAGATTTTGGTTTTAAGAAACTTTTCATGACAATTTTATTTCCTCTCCGAGTTTTTGCCAAAAATCTGCTGAGAGGAAGTCGTCGAAAAAATATTTTTTAATATTACTGTTTTTTTATAGATGTCTGATCTGGAGTTTGCCCTGTAGCGTCACGTCTGATAACTAGATTACTAGATTACGACATCTTCAAATAATAATATCATACCAATAATCAAGAAAATCCAGGCTAGTCCTAGTTTAGAGTAAAGGTCGTCCCTCGAGGAAAGTAAGGAAAAAATTGCGTAACTAAAAATACGGTGAGTAAGCACTCAGGTTCGCCATTGAGATACAACAATTACTTCGTACATATTACTTCGAAGCGGTTTTATGTCGGCTAGATACCCTCCATTCATTTATATATCAGCGTGTTCATCCTCAACAATGCCACATCTGCTGAATTTAGATAGGAGCTCGTCAATAGTATGTTCTGTTCACACAGCATCAACTTCTCTCGTCTGTTAGTACTTTGTCTGACATGTTTCCATCTGATCTAAGTGGTTGCATTAGAACCTTCAGCTTTCTACCATATTCAGTGCAGTATAACATGAATATTCAATAATATCCTTTGAATGTATTTTGCCACATTATATTTCGGATAGTTTCTATGATTTGTAGCCATCCGTGTCCGATAAAATATTACTTTGCCGCTACTAGTATTTCTTGCATTTATTGATATTTGTTTGTGTGTGTGTGCTCCTATCGCTGTTCCATTTTATATCCATATTTCATGTTATCCTTGTCGTTGTTGTGTGTAATGAAGAGGCTGTATGGATTGACATTAAAGCGTTCACTTTAAATCGCGCGTATAGTCAATCCAAAAAAAAGTCTTCTCCTATTTCTAAGCAGCTTTTCTAATCAATTTTGAAAGCACAAACTCAAGACTTATACTTTTCTTGGTACATAAATGCTGTATGTATGTAAATACGGTCTTCGCAATAACAACATCACATCTGTTGAAAATCTAAACCACAGCAAATCCTAGAATCTTTGGAAAATCATATGATTACAGGTGCTTATATAACTCGTGCTGTTGTGTAGTATACAACCACAGCAAAATGCTGTAAAGAGATATCTTGTAGAGCAAAGCGGGCTATTTGCATGGGTCTCGTATATAAATATCGGATAAATGATCGGCCTTGTGAATTTAATGGAGTCATTGATACTGTTAGATGTTATAAATCGGAAATTACGTATATAGTGTTTCAGAATTTATATGCTTCGAAACTGTATCTGCTGGAAATCTTTAAGTCCAATGGCCAATACTCGAATTGTGCGATCAGGTTGACGATACGAAATAATCATGGCCTGTATAAGTCTTCTGACAAAATCCATATAGCCTTGAAAAGTTCCCCAAATCTGTCGTTCCGAGTCGACTTTTAACTGTTGAGGGGCCACTCATGTATAAAATTAAAACACAGCAGATTTCCGGCAAACTCTCAAAGTAAATAAATTTGCTACATGAATAGTTTCTCCAAAACCTGTTGTTCGTAGTCGATTTTAAACTGTACTTTCCGCCACTAATATATATATTTAACACAGATAACATATGTATGTATTTATGTATATAAGTAAGCAAGCGTTTGATCAAAAAGTGCTCTGATAGCCGTTATATAACATTTTAATAATCGCTTTTTTGTATAACAGAAAGTCGAAGAATTTTTTGAAGAAAATTTTTGTTTCCCTTAAATGAGAAGCGCTTAAAACATTTTTAATAAAAAAAAATAAAATTATTTCAATAAGAAATGTAACATAAAATTATAATTATTTGGCATTAATGTCCATGCAATCTGTTACAAAACAAAAGTCCATCCCACGGTTGTTGTAGTATTTGTAGAAAGCCTTAAATGTCTTCGTTATTTTTTGTTTTGTGCAGCTACGTAATGTTAAAGAAAATGAAATGTCTAGAATGTTAAGAGAATATTTTCTAAAATAACCTCAGGATATCAACTGACAATAAACTTTCATCTTTTGTCATTTTATTTATTGTTCTTAACATTTATACTTACTGGGTTGCTGATGTGGTGGCACTGGTGGTATTAAAAGGCAAACAAAAACAAAACGACAAAACAACAAAAAGCAAAGAAGAAAACTTTCTATAAATTCGCTTACAAAAACTCACATATGCAAGCTTGCCACCCTTGCCTTGCTTGCCCTTTCCTTGTCACAACAACACACATTGAGCAACATTCCCATTCATCTCGTCGTACGCATTCACATATTTTCGAGCAAAAATTCTTTAATTAATAACTAAGCAAATAATCATCAAAAGATTAAGGTTTTTATTAAAAAAAAATGTAAGAGGAGAGAAAAAAGTCCAACAACAACAACAATAGCAAAAGGATAGAATATTAAATTATCAAGAAATAAAAGAAAGATGTTCTCTTTGTATTCCCACACTCTGGCTGTGTGTAAAATCACACATATGTACCTCATATCATTCTTACATATGGTCACACATACTTACAATTACACTAACGCATACACATACATACATGTATATGTATGTATGTTCAGTGATTGTGGTTAACCTTTTATCCTTCCTACCTTATCTTCACTTAATTTTGATGGAGAGGGTGTCAGGCAGTAGGAAAGAATGGCTGTTGACGGTGGTTCGTGGTATAACTTCAGTTAAACGCGTTTCAATGTCTGCTGCGAGACAATATAAAAGTTTTTCCATATTTTCTTTTTTTTTCAATTGTCATCTGTGAAAATCATTTAACATTCCCATCCTAGGAAAAAAGCAAAAAAAACATCTTCAAACAAACGAAGTGAAAAAATAATTCCTCACTTGATGAGTTTAATTATTTTGATGACTTCTCTACATGTTTAGAATTTTACTCGTTCGAAATTAATTTTTTCCACTTTGTTCTTCCGTTCTTTGCTTCACTCGTCATTGTTTTAATAATTTTTAAACGCATACGCTGTTAATAGAATTAAAAGGTATTATTAGCGCACAAAAGCTTGAGCACACGAAGGGATAGGATTTTAAATTTTCACAATTTAAAGGACAGAATAAGTGTATAAAAATGTACTGGATTTACCATAAACGGCATTTAAAGCCTCATGTACAGTGCATCTGAGTTGCTTAATCACGAGGTTTAGTGAGGAACAGAAACCGACTTCTCACACCACTTATTTTGTGTGTTAATTTTTAGTCACAAGTCTTGGAACCTCTAGTTTAAAGTCTATTCCAATCGACAGATTATTTTCATTGCAATTTTATTTCCTCTCAGTGTTTTAGCCACAAGTCTGCTAAGAGCAAGTCAGCGAAGACACTTTTTTCGTTTTGTTGGAGATATCTGAGCCAGGTGTTAAACCACGATCACTCGTCTAATAAGCCAATAAATAAGGCTCTTCAAACTGCAACTTAATTGTTGTAATAGAAACCAGCCAGGCACAGCTATAACGTAGAGAAGGAGGAAAAAGAGAAGAGGATCCTGAATTTTTTGCATGTTAGTTCAATAAAGCACTGAACACTGAAGGGTAAATGGACAGTGGACGAGTAAGTCGATAGTAGACCAACAGGATATCAGGAAGCTTTTAGCTGAAGGATGGGCCACATCGCAAGTATTCTGCAATGTTAAACGCTCTGGTATATTGTTTGCAGTTGCCTCGTTTGTGGAAACTGAGCAATGCACTACTTTAATTGTGCAGCCCTTGCGCTGACCAACTTTTTCCTTTTCCCTGATTTTGGTGGAACTTGGTTAGTACAGGGCTAAGTTCACCCGTGGCGTCACAACGGGCCGCTATGCGTGCTCAAGTGAGCTTTGTGATATCAGAGCTACCACTCCGGCCTAACCTAACTACTTTAATTAGCGACTGGTTACATTTTTAGTTGATAAGACGCCGTACCATCAACGTATGGTCTGGCTAGCTGATAGTCTTAGGAAATTTCTTTTGACATTTCTCGCAGTCTTCTGTATTTGTTTAGCTCGCAATTCTTATTACCGTCTCTTCTTTGTTGTTTCTAATTCCGTAATTTTGTGTTCCAAAAATATGAGAATGAGATTCGCATTGAGCTTGGTTTTAAGTTTTGCGTAGAATTCAGTAACAAGATACAAATGTCTTCGTATGGAATATTTATTGTGGACGAGTCTTAATTTCTGTTTCACTAAAGCTTACTGAAACCGATCAATTTGAACCATACATTGATAGAAAACCGCCCAGAGTGGACCACATGACATTGTAAATTGATGATTGATTCCTATGGGGAAGTCAAAATCGGGTGACCAATTGGGTTGCTTCAAAAGACAAACAGTTTTATTAGTGTGGAATTCACAAATAGCCTGAAGGATGGAAAGAATATGTAGCCAGCAATGGCTTATACTTTAAATAAATGTTTTATTTTGTCTTTCCCATTAAAAATTAAAGTTTTATTATCACCAAAAAAGGTTTGCTTCATACCGGTATATCTTTACGCTCTCTATTGAGCCGTAACACTGTTCTATGGTAATGACCTTAACTTTATGTCAACGCCTTAATATATGTTTTAAAAAAAATTTGTTTTATTTTTAAAAGTGCCATAGTTTAGAAATAATTAACAAACATACCTTTTATATAAAAGGCAAGGCAAAGTAGGCAATTGGGTCAGTAAAAGTTCAGTCAGTTTTATCTGAAGACCCGGTGTGTTTGAAGAGAGTAATCGTGGGCTGAAGATCTCCATTACAAAGATCTTTCAAACAATTATCTAGTGATTTGTTATTGTTTACGCAAAAGTGTGCAAAGAGGAATAACAAACAAAGCAATTGTTGTTGTTTACATCAGGTGAAAACAGTGACACACAGAATTGTGCTAATAATAAAGAATATTAATTAAAATTAAACACAAATTTATTTCTATATTTATTTGCTATCAACGAGCAAATATTTTAAAGTTTTTTAAAATGTAAAAACCTAACAATATGTTATTGTGTTCCATAGTATATGTCTACGGTATATCATTACATTAACAATACTTTATAACACATATTCATATGTATACACTTTATTATAGCATTTAATAGAATCAATTGTGATATAATAAAAGAGAGAGAGGGAGAGAGAGAGAGAGAAAAAAAAATAGTCGACATTATATGCTCTATTGCCATTTGCCATATTCAAAACGTTGCATTAAAAGTCATAAATCATGAAATTGTTGGCTTCAGGATATTTAATCATAATTGTGTCAAAAAATAAATGGATCTTCAACTCGATTTGTAGGCAGTAGAAAAACAAAAAAAGCAACAACAAAAAAATATCTTAAAGCAAAAAAAGAAAAAATGTGGAAAAAACCCAGAGAAAGAAAAAAGAAGAAAGAAGCTGAGTTTAGTAAAGTGATTTTATTATTGTATACGAATGAATAATGTGAGCGATTGAATAGCTGGACATGGGAGTCTGATGATGTTTTCCTGAATACGTTTTTGCTTCATTTCAAGGCATTTATTTTTCTCTCTCTCTTTTACATGGAAATAGGAAATCAATAAAAAAAATGTTTTTCTACTTAAATGCTGGGCGTACAAGTTATACGCGAGGGTTGTTTGATTGGAAAGTCCAAGGAAGTAATGTGTCTTAATATCTCTTCAATTGAATTGTACCTCGTTGCCTTACCAGTATAAGGGGATTTAAGAAAAAAGCACTAAAAACTACAAACAAAAAAGATTTGACTTAAGGTGGTGGTTGAGTAACTTTCTGGGTTACAAGTAAACGTTGTTGAATTGTCGTATGCCATAATAAAATTATTAAACATTAAAAGGGTGCATAAATTACTTCTAAATAGTTTACTTCGGACATATGGCCAAGTTGTTTTTAGTGTGTGCTTTGCCCCCCTTTCTCTAAATTCTGTATCATCTTTTACGCTGACATCATCATCGTCATCATCGGAATAGGAAATAGAAATTCGTTTAAAGGAAAAACTTTTCTTCAGGAAATTGGAAAGAGTAAAACGGTTTCGAAATTTATATGTGTATGCAATCGAAATTAAAAGTTTTTCTTTTGCCATGCTTCTCCTTTAGCTTTGTTTTAATGGCTATCACAAACAGGGCATGTGTTTTTAAAGTTAAATTTTTGTTTAAATTCCAATATTGACTCAATACCGTCGTAATATTTACACGTCTGGTTAGCCATTGTCTTCATTATGACATTCCGAAATGTCTGGCTTTTTGTCTATTCAACTATTTGTCCATCTGTTTGTCTGTCTGTCTGTCTGGCTGGCTGTCTATCAATGTGTGTGTGTCTATTGTTTAATTTTAATTCAAATAAATTGTGGTCCTCTTTAGGTTGTTGTATTTGCATAATTCGCCTTTTACAGAAGAGTGAGACAGAGAGAGAGAGAGAGAGTCAATAATCAATTATTGTTGAATGAGCCTTTGCCGTTGTTGTTTTGAGAGGCTTTGCAAATGTATTTTAGAAATTAAATTTACACGTCAAAGTAGCCTTATTTAAACATTTATTGTGGACCGGATATTCAAATTAAAGTTTCAAAAATTAAAAGCTTTCAACAGACTTTTTCTAATCCGTTTGGTGTTATAATTGATATGAAATATATCTTGAAAGATAATTTTTTTATTATTTATGGCAATTAAGTGAAAAGAATTTTAATTTTGTGTCCATATATGTATCTTCGGGTTCGAAATACAAAATACAAAATACACTGACATTATCTTTAATAATCTATTATTAGGCTCTTTGATCTTTTCTTTACTAGAAAGACACTGAACTGAACTGAAAAAGTGCTTTTGCACCAATACATACACAATTGGTCATTACAACCCTTCAGGCAAGATTACGACCTAGCTTTTCACACTGCTTATATCGTGTATATTAATTTTATACATGAGTGGCAGGACCTACTGATTGTTTTGAGAAACCTTTTCATGGCAATTGTATTTACTATCAGAGTTTTTGCCAGAAATCTGCTGAGAGGAAATGACCGAAGAAATATTTTTTTTAATTTTCGTTTGTATGAACATTTGAAACGATGCCTCATGTTCATACTATCTACTAGACTACGGCGACCTTTTGTACCAATACCGGAATTTTATCTAGAAGAGGTTCATTTTCTCCACGATAGATAACAAGACAAATACTCTTCTCAAATGAAGTGGAATTGAGGCAATCAAAACTTTTGCTCAGAAATTAAAATAAGAGAAGATCTGAATCATGCATGAGACTATCAAGAAATGACCAGACATTGATAACCAGTATTTTGAGAAGTTACTAAAAACTCAGGGAACATTTAAGTAAAATGGAGATTGTCACTAGCCCATTATGTACATAGCTTCTGTGACGATGAAAACGAATTAGTGGAATACATACTTGCATCCCGTATGGCAGTTCCATCTACTTGATAACATTTTTCTTATTGAGGATAACAATGGCCTAAGGTCTACCACCATTTCTTTGTCCGGTGGTTGGATAGTGTTACGTATGATTGGAAGTGCCCCTAATGCCTGCTCCACGATGACGTATGAGACAATTGTTTGCATTACAAGTAGGGATATGCAGCTTATTGGATAACATATTACGAACACTTATTGGGATAATTATACTTTCGATATAGTCAATGAATTTATTTGTCTCAGCTCCGCCGTTACCATTAAAAATGATATCACGCTGTTGACCAAGCGTAGGATCACTCTTGCCAACAGGTACTTTTGTGGTCTCAATAGGCAATTGAGTAGCAGAGATCTCGCTCTTACGACAAAACTAATACTCTACAAGATGGTCCTCCACCTCGTGCTTCTTAATGGCGCTGAGGCATGTACAAAAATTAAGCACTGATGCAGCGGTCCAGCGTGAGTTGGCAATGTATTCCGCATTCGATCCAACAATGAGATGTATGAACTTCTTACTGACATACACGTTGTGCAGAGTGTCAACATCCAACGTCTATGTTAGTGGTAAGTCGACGAAGAGGACGATCTTGTTTGCGTTGGAAGGAAAAAATCTAAGAAGCCCTGTTGTCGATAGCTGTAACCAATTAGTGAAGGCATGCAAGATTCAGAGACGCCTGGAAGAATGTATGAAGGCAGATAGAAATCCGTTAATAGGGTTATTAAATGGGGTGCAAGTAAGTAGAACTAGTCAGTATTAAGTTTGAATTGTGATGCTTGTGAGCTTGTGAATCATTCACTAAATCCCAGAAGAACTTGAATTGATCATTACAACTCTTTAGCCAGGATTAAAACCTATCTTCCCACATCTCCTATCCTTTTTCGGTTCATTTTATCCGTGAGTATTAGGACTTACAGTTTAAGGCTGACTTGGAACGATAGATTTTTGAGAAATTTTTCATGGCTATTTTGTGTGCTCTTACAGGTTTTTGCCAGAAGACTGCTGACAGGAAGTCGTTCTGATCGAAGTGACTGCACACAACACACAAGCAAAAAATGTATTCATTTTGTAAAGAATTTTGTATTCACATAATCAGAATATGTAACCCACTTACCAACTTTTTCTTATGTAAAGGCCTCCACTCAGAGTTTGGACTTTACTCATAAAAGGAAATAGAAATTGTTGACGTAAATGCTGAATTAAAATTTCTTTTTATTCTAACATTTCATAATTGACACAACTTGTGCATTTGTTGTCTTCAATCATATTTCCTTTTGAAACATTAAAAAGAGAAAAATTAATTCATCATCAGAAGTGTTTGTTTTATCACTTGATGCATACAATTTACGGATTATCATGCTGGGCATATTTTCTATAAAATTTCCATTTATTTGTATTTATTTTCAAATTATGCCTAAAACAACAGGAAAATTAATCCCAAACGATACAAAGAAAATATATTTAAAATCTTAAAATAAAATATATCTTAAAAAAATATAAGCAATGGATACAGAATTTATGGCAGCTTCTGTTAGTTGAATGACAAACGATACACAAATGAAGGAGACTAAAATTGAAAACTTTTCTTTTTTGAGTGACTGAAAGAACATAATTATTGAATATGTTTCTCACTCAGTGCCACAATCATAAATCATTTTAATACACTTGCGAGAATTTAACGTAACGAACCCTTACTAAAACGACAGAAATTCAAATTCTCTGGGAATCAATCAAACTAAAATTTAACGAATAAACGGGCCACTCAGAGTGACTCAAATTTCCCCTGTGAGATAAATAAACACCCCGAATAATCACAGGATAATTTAAATACACGCACACTCTCACATTCACTCTCGCATATACTCTTTAATAATCTGTAATTCGTATTCAATTATGATTATAAGTCAGCATCATAATTCAGTTAATTTGCAATTTTCATGCCTTTTCAATGGAATAACAAAATAAAAAACCGCCTCAATACAAAACTGTTTCCACCCACAGCAGGCCATCATCAGCTTCCCTTAGAGTACCCATCAAACGAAGTGTGCGTAGAGTGTATAAGAAAAAGAGGAGGAGGGAAAAAGATGACGGCTAATCAAATATTTGAGAATCAATTCAAAAGGTCAATAATAATCACACGATAAAAAATGATCAAAAGTCAAAATTGTATGAAATTTCATTAATAAAAAACAGGCATCTACATAAGGAGACTAAAACCATCAATAATTCGAATGAATTAATGACATGAAAATTGATGTGGGGGATATAAGGATGTGTCTTCATTAGTGTTCAGATATGAATAATATTTAGAAGACAGTACTATAAAGTAAGGGCAGGTTTTTTGAGGAGCATATCTTTTGAAGTCGATTTAGGTATTAGATTTGTAAGGTAAAAGACACGGGAATCACAGACAATTTAAAAATACTAAAGGAAACATGATGTTGCCGTAGTCTAGTAGGTATTGTGTTATCTTATTAGATGTAAGGCCATGGTTCAAACCCCACGTCAAACATCAAAACGAAATATGAAAAAATATTTCTTCGGCGAATACTCTGAGAGTAAATAAAATTGCCATGAAAACTTTCTCAAAAATCTGTCGTTCGGAGTTGACTTTAAACTCTAGGTTCCGCCACTCATGTATAAAATGAACACACACAACATGAGTGGTGTGAGAAGCTAGGCCGAAATCCTGACTGAAGGTTCATAATGGCCAATTACGTTATGTTATGTTGAAGGAAGCAAACGATTTTCTACTTCCACTCATTTAGTTATTGAACGAAATTTGCCACGTAGAAAACAGTTTTTATTCCAGAAATTTAAAATTTTGTAGCAGCAACACACTACTGATGAGACACTGGATAGGTTATCGAGGAGGTTGCTGTTTATAGGCAAGAGTATTCGGTGCCCCATATGACCCATTGTGTCATCCACTGGTAAGAAGTTGTCTTTAATTCTCTGTAGTTTAGTTGGACCACATCGATTGCTCAATGTAGCTCGACGTGAATTTGTTTCACCAATTTTAACCTGAGACAGATGCTTTGTACAGTTTAAAAGTCATGACCTTCGTATAAAACCAAACTGATTTGGAAACAATTTGATTTGCAATTTAAAAGCAACAAAATTCCTTCAAAAGCAAAGAAACTGGGTACAACACTATTTGAAACCAAAGGACTTTTGAAAACCAATTATTTATGTATGCTATGTTCGATCAGAAATGTTAATCGCTATTAAAAGCCGTAATTTTCTATTTCTTCATTGAAAATCAAGTAATCCTATGTGAAGTTTAACCAAGGAGTCAAATCAAACCGAAAACCAGATGTCCATAACGCCATGGTAATTATTTGTATTCGTTGAAACTTATTACGTATGTACATACATAGTTTGTCATTACAACTCTTCAGTAAACTTCGCGTACCACTTATGTTATGTGTGTTAATTTTATACATGAGTCTACCATTTGCTTTGATTTACACAGAAAACTTAGATTGGAATAAGCGAATTGGTTTTTTTTTGGTCTCAAAACATGAACAGCCCGTTTGTTGCTAGAATGATGGAAAATATTTTTAATTTTTAAAAGACTGTAGGTCCTGATCAATACTGACACAGTTTTCTCTCAATGTCATGAACTTGAATTTGAAATATATTACTCATACGCACCATGTTACACGTACTAAATGGAATAGTTACTCTGAAAGGTATGCAATAAAAAATCTTTGATTTTATCATGTATGAAACTAATGGAATTAGATATCACTCATACGTCACATATGTACTACATATACTTGCCATTATGAATTTTACATATTAATTATGAGCATAATGTGAGTAAATAAGGGGCTGGCCATTTAAAACTTTAAATTTAAAAATGCAATAAAACAAAAATTGGCTGAGATTTTGCCAAATTTATGTTTTGTTTGAAGTACAATTGTTCCGTTTAGAAATGGAATATTATTTCATTCACTAGCCTAATAGTACCTAATTCGATTGGACCAATTTTCATGCCCTTTTTCGAGTGTATGGGGTCGTATCTCGGCAATGGCAGCACGAATGTTGGTCTTCAAATGCTCAATTGTCTCTGGATTGCCGGCATAACACTTTTCTTTGACGCAATAAAGCTATTGTGGCATGAGATGTGTGGCAAGTTGTACCATCCTGTTGAAACTAAACATCATTCACAGTAAAACCATGAAGAGCGGGTCCAAAAAAATTGATTATCATGGTGCGTAAGGTATTCCATTGACCGTAATGGTTGCGAAGTCCTCATTTTTAAAGAAATACGGGCAAACGATGCCTTCTTTCCACAAGCCGCACCAAACAGTCACTCGTAATGGGTGTATTGGCTTCTGTAAGACCGCCTGCAGATTGTCTGAGCCCCAAATACGGCAATTTTGCTTATTAACGTACCCACGCGGATGAAAATGAGGTACATCTGAAAAGATTTTTTTTTGCAAAATCAACATCTTGGTGCACTTTCTCGTATGTATCTAGCGAAGTGAAAACGAAGCGGATGGTCATACTTCTTTAACGCTCAAGCGTTGAAACCTATTGTACTTTGTAAGGCGTCATACCGAGATCTTGTCGCAAAATTCGACTTAAACTGGTGCGTGAAATTCTCAATTCTGGATAGCTATGATGAGTTGATGTTGATGGATTCTAACGCACACTCTGAGCCACAGATTTGATATTTTCGGGTGTAAGTACTGTAGGAGCACGCTCACGTCTTGGAACATCAACAATGAAATCAATATCACGAACTTTACCAATAAACTTGCGTATGCCGGGCTCTGTCGATTCTTCTCTGCGAACAAATTTTGTACGACATTTTTGTCTAATTGTCTTTGTTTTGAATATAAATTTTTTCGTAAGTCCCAAAGTTGCTCAAGCAAGCTCAGCTCATTACTTTCAGTGGAGATAAAACACTGAATTTTGTGATATAAGTATTGCCAGATTTGAAATAACCGATGGTTCAAATTTAAATCGGTAGATGGCCTACCCAAAATATACACAAAATTTGTTTTGAGTGACAAAGTCGAATTAAAGTGTTTACATTTTCAATAAACAAACATCATATTGACTTATTTAATGACCTCTGCCGGCCTATTTAAAATTTAAATTTTCGTAACTTAAAGCCAAATAGTAGTGGGTGTTTGAAACAACGCATGGCATGTAGTTTTGATTGTCATACACAAACTATACATTTGCAAAGTTTAGCGGCATGTTTAGAATTTGTGGCTTACTGCAGTTGCAACAATGCCAACAGTGCCATGCAACAACTGCTGGCAACTGTTAGTCTCACTACATACATACTCGCATTTTACTTTGTGTCATTTCGTTTTATTTGCAAATACGTGTCGTTGCATTTAATTCGATTTTTGTTTAGTCTGTATACACGCCAAGTCCATTTATTAGGTTTTTCTTTTTCTTTCTTTTTCTGTTTTGTTTGCTATATTTCTAACATTCATAACTGTGTGCCACTACACTAACGGTAGGGTATGGATAGTAGTACATAGCCTTCCTTAAAATGTATTTGAATTTTTGCATATTTTACGTGATTTTTGCATTTTTAATATAAAATTTTCAAAAGTTTATTTTCAGTCTATTTTTTTTTATTTTACTTTACTTTTGCCATTTTTCAATTTATTTTTACAAAAACAATACCATTTACTGTTTCGTTTTCCTGCTTAGTTGGTATACACTCTTAGACAATCACACACTTATGTACTACGTTTTAATAGTTTACCAAAGTAAACAGCAATCCCAGCCCTGTTATAATTCCATTGTTTGCTCGTTATTTTATCAATTATGCTTGAACGCGTGTTTAGTAGTTGGATTTCTTCTTTTTCTTCTCTTTTGAAGAGGAATATTTCTGTATTTGTGTGTATAAGTATATTGCAGTTTTGAGGGACAGGTTCCGTAATGGGAAATTTAGTAGTCACAGGATAATGAAGTGTTGTAGGTTAGATAGTCAGTTAAAAGAAATCTCCTGTATTATAGTTGACAGGTAATAAGGCTTCTGTAGAATAATGCAAGATTCTGTTGCAAAGATTTCCATATCACAGGTCAAACTTCAGGTCTACAAAAATACTATTAGCGGTGCGTAATGCCTCGAGACTCTATGTGGCTGGTGGAGTCAACAATAACGTAGATTTTGGGTTACAAAGACTTGATAGGAGGGGCTTTAAATACTTTAAATTGGATGGAACATAGCTTTATAGGAGAACAAATGAGTTCCCCTATCAATCAGAATTCCGAGAGTTCAAAGTTGAAGAGGCTGTGAATTATGCTTCTTCTATTAAAGAAATTTCAACGGATAGAATGCTTTTTTGATAAACCGTATTTCTAAGGGCATGAGTCCACAGCCGCCCATACTAATGCTCACTTGATAATGAATACTTCAATAACATCAGAGACCGACAAGCATTTTTAGAGATAAGTGTTGATGAATTTACATTATCCAATGATCCACCTTCTCCTCACATAGTCACATGCTATATTCGATTTAACTCATAAGAGCTGTGTGCTCGTATGACAGTCTATGCAGATAGTATTGCAATATTCGGTGTTTTGTACCTCCTATCCATCTTTCAATGGTATAAACGTTCGAGAATATTTCATAATCGGATCAAAAACTCTTCCTCCTGTGCCAAGACCCGTATTTGACCTATCTGTATACCACTAAATCAATGGC
Source organism: Sarcophaga rosellei (assembly GCA_930367235.1). Classification (NCBI taxonomy): domain Eukaryota; kingdom Metazoa; phylum Arthropoda; class Insecta; order Diptera; family Sarcophagidae; genus Sarcophaga; species Sarcophaga rosellei. The sequence goes on from OV884018.1 coordinate 83,085,293, forward strand.
ATAAGCTACCACTTGAAAGAATCCCGCGACTTTTCCCATGGGCGTGGAATGTTTCATTCTTGGAGCAAAACTCATGCCCCTGTCCTAGGATTCGTACTTGACCCATGTAAATTTCACAAAATAGTTAGTCTTTTAAGAGATTATATAGCTTCCAGATTACTCACTACATTTTTGCTTCTGGTCTCGTTACAAAGCACTTCCCACAGTCCTACAGTCTACTGGCGACATTTTAGTAGGGAGCTCTCAGTCATTCGATTCCGTAGGTCATGAAATCTCCTTATGAATTTCAAATTAAATTTGCCTCCTATCAACCTACATAACTATACATACATATGTACATAATTGGTCATTCCAACTCTTTAGTCAGGATTACGACCTAGCTTATCGCAGCACTTGTGTTGGGTGTGTATGTTAATTTTATACATGAGTGGCGGGACCTACGGTTTTAAAGTCGGCTCCGAACTACAGGATTTTTGGGAAACATTTTCATGGCAATTTTATTTAGTCTCAGAGGTTTTGCCAGAAATCTGCGGAGAGTAAGTCGCCGAAGCAGTACTTTTTCATATATTCGTTTTGATGTCTGACCTGGTATTTGAGCCAAGGCCTCACGTCTAATAAGCCAACATCTAATAAGCAAAGCTGTTGGTAGCTTGTATGTACTCGAAAGCTATATAAGAACATGTAGTATGTGACTTCATTCGAATGTCTACTGCGGAAATCATCACGACATGGAGACCATCGTTGACTTCGAATGACTACCAAGAGAAGATTTTTTGTGACAATAAGTTACTTTCAGAGCTTTTGTAAGGGTACTGCTAAGAAAAGGTTTTTATTTTATTTCATAATTCTGTTTTATCCAGATGTCAGTCAGAACTAAGGTTTGAACTCTTTTAGTAAAACTCTAACCAGTGGATAACGACAATGACGTCAAATACAAGTCCGCTATGAACACCCAACGCGTAGCTAGTAAAGTGAATAGTGAATTATCGTTGAAAACAATTATGAGGAGACAATCGTCAATTTTTAAATGACGGCTACTGTGGTACTACAAATGGTATGCGATTATATGTATTTGTGTGTAAAATGTATGTTTATATAAATGTATTGGTACTTAACTAATGGCTTTTGCCTATTAGATTTAATTAAGTAAATTAGAATTTGAATTTTTTTCCCTCTCTCTCTCTCTCTCTCTCTCTTCTCCTTTCTTTTCTATTGTATTTTCAGTTACTTTTTTTTCATGTTATCCATTCCAATTTAACTATAAAAAAGTTATAATTATAATACGAACACAAATACATTTTGTCGTAGTAGACCAATAAGATATCAAAAATTACTATGGCTCTGTCACATTTCCCTTTTTGGCTTTTCCATTTCATTTAATTTATAAACGCTTTGCTAGTATTGAACGCAAATTGAAAGAAAAAAGTTTCAAAAAGTAAAGCAAAAAAAAAAGAAGAACTTCATTTTCTTAAGTACTTTTGAACAAGCGAAACAACCATTAGCTGAAGCTTTCAACACTAATTTTCTGTAGGCAGGGGTACACGTGCCTCTTTGCTAAGAGCCGTGTGCTATTGTGTTCTCTAGATTGTTATGACGGTACCTGTAGCATAAGAACGAGTTTTAATTATTTAAACATTTTATTTGATTTATAATAATTTCCCATTCCAATCTGATAAAAAATATATAAAATGAGAAACTGGTAACGCTTTCGATATTTGCCTTAATTTATGTAGAGTTCCGGTACGCAATTAAATCGTTAATAAATTTGAAATTTTTTAACAACTGAAGTAAAGTAATGTTCAATTAAGATTATAAAAATTCTACTTAAAAAATAACAATTTCTTAAAGAAATTATCCAAAGGGAATATCCTCTACAAATAAGCTGCGTTAAATGTTCCGTAAAAGGCACTAGGCTCAGCCGTATACTACTAGTCTACAGACAAAATATAAGACTTGCAGATCAGTTTCTATCCCGTCTTTTGATTCTAGTTTTAACACTTTTTATTATAATTAAGTATTCTGTACAGGTAGCAGATGCTACAACTCATAGACAATTTTTTTTCAAACATTTCCGTTGTTTTCTTTTTAGGGTATCATTACCATAAGCTCATTATTATGGATATTTGTTTAAAGTATTTCACTTATTACAGCTGGCGTATCATGGTTTGACACTGCAAGATCAACTAAACGCTATTCAAAGTGCGCATTCTTAATCGCTGCAGCTCCTGCGTGTCCAAGATTTGCATGACAGAAGTGCAAGTAACCACACTGAGAATGTTACTTTCGAGTTTAAGCAGAGTCTCCGTACGTCCTCTATCCCGCTTGAATCAGACTTCCTGCGCCGTTCTGCCCGTATCCAAAGCTACCCATTTGGTGTTAACGGAACCCATACTGTATTAACGATTATCCACAGTTCCGAATTCGCTCAGAAACATCACATGACCAATATTCAATTCAAACCACGGTTCAGTCGCCTAGAAAAGCCTTCTGATCTTAGCTATCAATAAGCTACAGTAAAAGTTAAGCGAAAGTAGGCGTAAAGTTATCTCCAATAGGACACCATTCTTATGTCGAGATAGGCCTGACTACTGCCATAAAAATCCCGTGAGTGAGTGAGTGAATAGCCTCAGAGGCTATTTTTTCTCAAATTAAGAATATTTAGTATGAGCCGCCGTAGTCTAGTAGGTAGTGTGTTGGCTTATTATACGAAAAGCCAGGGTTCGAGCCCCAGGCCAGTCATCAAAACAAAATAGAAAAAGTATTTCTTCGGCGACTTCCTCTCAGCAGATTTCTGGCAAAAACTCTGAGAGTAAATAAAATTGCCATGAAAAAGTTTCTCTAAAAATCTGTCGTTCGGAGTCGACTTTAAACTGTAGGTCCCGCCACTTATGTATAAAATTAACACACACAACATGAGTGGTGTTGAGAAGCTAGGTCATAATCCTGACTGAAGGGTTATAATGGCCAATTAAGTATGTATGTATGTAAGAATATTTAGTTTAAGAACATTCTATTTTAAAGAATTTCGTTTCCTTCTTGAGGCTAGTTCTGTTTCATATAACCTAAGCGGACGGAAAGGTGGCAGGTTATACCCTGTCGTAAGGAATACATCCTGCGTTTTCCGACTCACATAGGTTATTGCCCGCTAGCACCTCATTCATCACGGGATTCCTCTTTCTATAGCTCTGGCAGTGGCCTAGCGTCCCACGACGTAATTTAGATATCTAGTTTACCATAGTGTCATGTACACCAAATTTTTCCAGTGCGCTGAATATAGAGCCTAGTTCCATAGCACAAACTAATGTGCATCAATTGGTTCGGTGCGCCAGAGACTTTTAATAATTTGTTGTTCTTTGTTTTTCTTTGTTTTTGTTTTTTTTTCTGTTTTTCCCCTGAATTGTAACTGATAATCAATAAAATATATTTTCTGATTCAAGTTTATTTATCCACAGAATAGTGTTTTTGTTCCTTACTATTATTGTTATTATTAACCCCTGCATATTTATTATAATATAGATTGAAATATTATGAAAATTTGTTTCCCTCAAAGCTCAAAAGCTAACAAATGCTTTCGCCCTATCAGAAAAACTTCTTCTGCAAGATTATTTGTAAGTGTCATAAAACTGGAGACAGAGATACATTTGCACTTAAGAAATGCAATTCCTTACATACAATATTTATATGAGTGACTTGCTTACATACATACATATGCTGTAAGGCTACAATACAATACAGTCCATCAACATATATCTCGCATACGTGACAATAATTGTGTAAAGTAGTAAAACAAGTAACCTGTGGCCAAGAGACTAAACACCTTTTAAGTCAAAAATCAATTACAAACTCACCAAGTTTAAGTACAATTTTAGGACAAATATGATCTGGACATCTATTTAAAGTACATATTTGGGACATGTACAACTAAAAGCTAAAATGGATTCTCTATCTATCTATAATCTAAAGAAAAAGAAAACACAAAATCGAAAACAAAAAAAATTTGAAATTCTTGTAAATGTGTTTGACAATATTTATTGGCAAGAATATTGACGATACATGAGCCAAATAGTCATGAGCCAATAGTCAAATATATTGTTACGACAATGGAAACAGTGTAACATTGTTTAACATTAAAACGATAAACATAAGCTGCAAAAACAAAAACCATATACCATCAACAGCAGTATGGAAGAAAAGGGGAGAAGGCAACAACAAACAGCGTAAACAAAATACATAAACAATAATAAAACAGCGATAAAGATCTCGAGAAGGCGAAACCACGAATATTCGACGTCGAGAACATTCATCAGACTGTTTGCGTGGGCATATAAAAAGGCAAGACAAAGCAGGCAACGAGTAGAAGGAATTCAGTCAATCTTATGTGAAGACATATTGCGTGTGAAGGAAACAGTCGTGGTTTGAAGATCTCCGCTGTAAAGATCTGCATTGTTATTGTTTACGCAAAGAGTGTAAGGAAAGAAGAACAACAAACAAGCAAATTTTTGTTTAATACATCAAATTGTAAACAGTGGAACATAAAAAACGTGCGGACAATAAAGTATATGTTTGAAACTAAACACAAAATTTATTTTTATTTTGTTTGCAATCAACGAACTCATATTTTAGAAACGTTTTTAAAAAGGTAAAAAACGTAACAATATCATAAGTTTGTGAGCGAAAGTAAAGCTAATTGGTTAGCTTTATATCAAAATAAGAAAATAAAATTTTGTTTCCCCTCATTTATCATGTTTGTGCTTCGACGGTGGTGATGGTTATGTTGTAAACGTCTGAGCAAAATTTTATGCACGTATCGCCTTCCTTTCGATTTGTGGATTCATGTCATTAGTGTCCATATCGTACAATTCTGATCAAATCCTCGACCTCTAGTGCTCGCCGTTGACAGCAGTGGTCTGGCCAACGTCGTCCTCTAAGAAATATATACCGATGATATTACGGAAGGCATTGAATGCTGTTAGATCTCATGCGGATTGGTATCGTCCCAAATTCGTAAATTTTACTTGTTTAGGTATCCTTTCATTCAAAAATGGGCCTCATCGCTAAAGATAGTTTTTTCGATTAAAATTAGTGTCGAAAAATCTCATTGTGCGAACACATGTCACTGTCTATAAACGTTTACCTTCAATTCATGGATGAGTTGAATTCTGGACGAATGAAGGGCCAAGTTATGAAATGAAAGGCTGTTGTGACTGAAGCAAAATCTACTGCCTCGGATTCTGCTGTACACTCCAATGAACAACGGCGATGCTTAAGGTTGATCTTGCGATTGTTGTATTAGGGATCTTGTTTGATCGTTTACTGAACCCGTGAATTCTAATTTATCTATCACTTACGAATAATTCCCTCGATACGAAAATTATGGTGATCGTGGGTAAAGCGCGCTGTAGTTGGTCGAACAGTATACTCATTTTGACAAAAAAAAAAGATTTCATTATTTGTCGGGTTCTTTAATGCTTTATCTGTTCATGTTGGTTTGGTAAACAATCCAACTTGTCTCTGCTTATGCTTAAAAAACAATTGTTCGATAGAAATACAACGAATACGTTTTTAACACTATCGCCGGTCGATGTTACATTATAGGCCATTTATAAACAATTTTAATAGATCTCCTGAAATTTAGAATATCCAAACAAATAAAACAACGAGAAAAGGAAAACCAAAGTCTATCGAAGTTATGCTGCGCCAAAGTCATAAAATCAAAAATCTATAAACTTTTCTTTTCCTTTCGCTTTATCATTCTTAAGAAAAAACTTTAGTTTTGTGTTTTTATCTTAGCCATCGTTTTTTCTTTTCTGCTCTTTTTATAGGCTGGCTGGCTGGCATACATCAGATTTAATAAATTTCATTACAGACAAGAGATCCATCATTTCAGTTTGAATGTAAATTATATTTGAAGGCATTGAAATTCTCTTCATCTGAAAAGTTTAAGTTTAAAAATTATTTCGTTTTTTTGTTTCTTCTGCTGTTCCTTTCAGTATAGAAAAGTTTTATGTTTTTCGAGCAGTTTTTAAAGAACTCTTGTTATTAATAAACACCACGAGTATGCCGAAGACAAACAAAGAATATTAATAAACTCAATGAATCTTTTATTAAATTTTGTGAACAACGAAATTTATTTCTTTCCATTCCATATACCATTTCCCCAATTCTCTTTTTTTTATTCACTGTTTTTCAGTACTTGCACTATGGGTTGTGCTTGAATATAGTTTCAATTATGGATTCTTATTGGGATCGCATGGACACAGTGTGAAATTCTTCTTTCGTTTTACTTCTTCAATTTGAAAAACATACGTAGATTACATACAGACATAATTGGCCATTACAACCCTCTCGTCAGAATTACGACCTAGCTTCTCACACCACTTATGTTGTGTATGTTAATTTTTTACATGAGTGGTGGGACCTACAGTTTAAAGTCGACTCCGAATGAGAGATTTTTGAGAAACTTTTTCAAAGCAGGTTTATTTACTCTCAGAGTTTTTGCCATAAATCTGCTGAGAGGAAGTTACCGAAGAAATATTTTTTTCATATTTCGTTTTGATGTCTGACCTAATAAGCCAACACACTACCTACAAATCTGCGGCGGCTTGCAGTACGTAGATTGCTTACCAAAATTTATTCTTAATGTATTTGGTCAAGTGTGGACTTGTAAGGTAAAGTTACAGACCACTCTTATGAGCAACTGTATAAGAAGACTTACTGCCTTCAAATGGCGCCTGCCGGTTGCGTGTGGTATAGTATGATTTCTTAGAATTACTCTGGTGCCCCCTCGTCTGAAGTTATCTAAAGTTTGAGAACGGGATTCGGAACTGTCCGGCGAGAGCCAAAAGTAAGCCCAGGGTTAATCTGTCTGGATGTCCCCTTCAAAAATAGTCTAGTCGCGAACGAAGCTTCAACGATAACTCGCTACCTCGGTAATAACCTTTATCATAGCTGGGGCTGGTGGACCTTACTCTCACTAAGTTCGTAAGAATCATATGACTTCTATAAACAACAACAAAAATATCGAAACTGAAATTTGTGGGGAAAAGAAGCCCTCTGCTTCCAAACCATTGTTGGGTAATAATTGGGAGCAATCTCAAACTAATAAAATCTCCAATCCTCCAATGGGATAATCTATGAGGGGAAGGACGACAACCCTTCCTACTAAAATCTCTGCCGGACAAGGTAATTCTGGGCATAAAATCTCAATTTGGTAGTGCGGTGGACTTGCTAATACAAACCGAGACAAAAAAACCATTGATGCCAAAGGTCCTCCATCTTCGGCCAAACTTGAAGCTGCGAATTGATCTAGACCTCGGAGAAATGTTCTCGGTATGCTTTGAGAATTAAGGGATATTCCCATCAACATGCAGAAGTTGATTGTGGGGAAATTATAATGGATACGTAAAAATTCCCCACAAGCCTTATGGAGTCAGAGTACTGAGATACCAGAAAAGTTAACGACTGAACTAAAAGTAAATGTTTCAGAACAATCTCCTAAGAAATCCAAAATTCGGTAGGTAAAAATACCTTAAATTGCACAATAGTGTATCAGAGTCACGATGAAGAGACCATCACGCCAGTCAATTGGAAGGCGGTTTAATCGCCACTTTTTATATAATTAAAAAAAAAAATCATTACAGTTAGCCCTGATTCCTCTTCATGTGCTTATCAATGTCAGTGACAGATCAAACTAATGGCTTTTGAAGACCCATGCTCGTGGGTCATCTACAAGCTAGACATCGAAGAACATGGAAAATTTTGGCCGTGGGCATTACTTTTTATCATACACAAAAATCACATCACCTATAGACATAGGCAGATATCCCAGATCGTGAAAAGAACATTGACCTCACCAAACATTATTTTTATTACTTAATATTAGAACAGAACTTCCCTTGGGCCCATTGTGCATTGTAAGGGAAAAAAGTTAAAAAACTAAATAAATTAACAGTCAAACAATGAGCTTAAATGCAGCATGCCTTTTTTATTTTATTTTTTTAGACTTTTTCTTTTATCCTTTTCATTTTATTTTTGACTTTTCACAAAAAGAAAAAAAAGAAAGATGAGGAAAATAGGAGAAATATAAAACAGAAGAAGAAAAATTGTACTTGAATAGAAGAGGAAAAAGGAAAAGTTTTCCTTTTTTTTGATATCATAGAACAAAACACTCGAATCAAGACAAGTTTCTTCTTTCCCATTCAAGAATAATTGTAAGAATTTTGTGAGTGAATTTGTCTGAGGAAAGGTTAAGAAAAAAGACAATGAACTAAGATATATTCGATATATTTTTGTATATAAAGAGCGTTTCTTTTAGACAATACGGGATATATTGCATAATAGATAGGTTGGCCTTCTGTTTATTGACATTGGCACTTGTTAGATTTCTGTCTTTGAAAAGGAGACGATCTGTTCTTAATACCAATGCTTTTCAGAGTCCTTTTATTGCCTTTAAGTTTCAACATAAGCGTAATTGAATAATGGGTAACGGACATGATTCTTTGATGTCGTTGAGGTGCATTACGATTTGAAGTTTATTTAAAAAATCTTTAGCTTCAGAAAACTTGAAAAATTTCGATAGTGCTTCTGAGTAAAAAGTACAGGCATGGATACTTAATTGTATTTTATATACGTTAACCTTATAGTTTTAAGACTTAATGGGTAACAGCCACTACTACTTTATACAAAATTTATCACGATTTTAGAGATTTGCGTTGACAAAGCAGTATGGTCGAACAAATGACGAGTGGGCTATTTAAAACTTCAAATTTAAAAATGATGTGAAATTTTATCAAATTTATTTCTTTGTTCTGAAGTACAACTGTTCCGATTAGAAATGGAATATTATTTCATTCATAATAATGCCGCGGCTGGCCTCACAGTTCCTCATTCAATCGGATCAATTTTCTTGCACTCTTTCGAGTGAATGGGGCAAGACGAATGTTGGTCTTCAAAATAGTCCAACGGTGTCAATTCGCAGCTTCTGGGCGACCAATTGGCATCAACATTTCGATTAATTAAACTGCCATTAATAATGATAATAAGAACGCAATCAATCGGTTGTGGCATGAGATGTGTAGAAAAGCAGTTTAAAATGTCGAACAATCTTAGAAAGTAGTATTTGACATTCAATGATATATCCGAGACAAAAGAACTTAACGCAATGGTTCAAAAAGTTCTGAATGGTAAGATTGCCTGTTTTTAAGAAGAAAAAAATTTTTTCTATGATGCAGTACCCACTAGAATATAGACCAGAATTTCTTTATCGCATACTTTCCATGTAATTGAATTTGAAATATATTACTCATACGCATCATGTTACGCGTACTAAATATGTAGAATAGTTACTCTGAAAGGTATGCAATAAAAATATTTTGATTTTGTATGAAAATAATATAATTAGATATCACTCATACGACACATATGTACAACATATACATACTTGCCATTATGAATTTTACATATTAAATATGAGCATAATGTGAGTAAATAAGGGGCGGGCCATTCAAAAGTTTAAATTTAAAAATGTAATAAAACCAAAATTGGCTGAGATTATGCCAAATTTGTTTCTTTATTAATGAAGTACAATTGTTCCAGTTAGAAATGGAATATTACTTCATCTATATGCCTGCCGCGGCTTGCCTCACAGTACCTCATTCTATCCGACCAATTTTCGTGTACTCTTTCGAGTGTATGGGCTCGTATCTCGGCAATGGTATTACGAATGTTGGTCTTCAAATGCTCAATTGTCTCTGGTTTGTCGTGATGATTGTACCGGTCTCCACAAGCCGCACCAAACAGTCACCCGTAATAGGTGCATTGGCTTCTGTAAGACTACGTGTGGGTTTTTTAAGTCGGCAATTTTGTTTATTAACGTAACCACAAGATGAAAATGAGCTTCATCGGAAAAGATGATGTTATTTTTTGGCAAAATCAACATCATCGTGCAGTTTATCGTTAGCCTATCTAGTAAAGCGAAAACGGAGCAGATGGTCATGCTGCTACAACTCTTTGGACCAATTGAATTTTACAAGACGTAATAGAGACATCTTTTCGGCTGTGCGCACTGTATGATGATGTTCACTTCTTGACGTATCAATGAACAATGAAACCAGTTTAGCAATAAACTTGCCTATTCCGTGCACTGCTGATCCTTCTCTGCGACAAAATTTTGTGCAGTTTTCGACCAATTATTTCTGTTTTGGAAAAAAATTTCCAATAAATCACAACGCTACTTAAACGTAGATCGATTCTTTACTTTCAATGGCGATAATATACTGAATTGTGAGACATAATAGAATGATATAAGTATAGCCAGATTGGAAATAACCGATGGTTCAAGTAAATACTGATAGATGCCCACACGATAATTGGGCTTTCGAGGCACCAATAGGCAATAATAAGCTCCTCTGCGTAGTGGTGTGGAGTTATATCAATATGGAAGAGAATAATGATGTCATAAGGGAGCGTTTCATAATTCTAGAAAAGTATTTGATACGTTAGCTGATATTATGGGCTGACTGCTTGAACTTTTCCTTTCTTCAAAATTCCAACATCATTAGAATCTTAAATGCTTCATTTCTTCTTTAGTTTGATAGATACATACTCGCATGATTAGCCATCTATTTTCTTCAAAACAAATTCTTCAGCAATACTAAATAAAAAGTGAAGAAAAAACAATATCAAATTGAAATAAAGAAGGGAAACAAACTAAAGCAAAATACAGAAAATTAACTTATAATACAATACAAAAAGAAAAAGAAGACAAAATAAATAAGAAGAAAAAAAAGAAAATGATGAGAAAAAAATCACAGCACGTCAGCTGACTTTTTGATGATACGCAGACAGAATTCATTACAAAGAAAGTGATGAAAAGAAAAATAAGTTTTTCTTTATGTTTATGTGTGTGTGCGTGTTTGCATTTCTTATGATTGTAATATAATATATTTTGGTATACAATAACAACAACTAGAAAAAAGAGATCTCTTTCTTTCCCCATTTTTCTTTTTAATAATCTAATGAAGAAGTTGTAAGAGAAACTAAAATCATCACATCAAACAACATCAAAAATTGTTGAAAAAAATCTTCTATGAATGAAGCATAAGCTAGATGCCAAGAATTGATTTTGGACGTGCTCAATGATTGGACTCTTTTAAAGGTATGCTGTAAGAAAATTATTCATATGACAATGTTTTGATTCATGTTCTTGAACAGAAAAAAAAAGAAAGAAACACAAAAACTAAAAATGAAAGGCAAATAAAATGAAAAAGAGAAAGAGAAAGAAAGAAATCACTTATATTTTGCAATTTGTTGTACCATTCATGGTAAATTTATTTGTAACTGTTTAACAATATTCCACAAATAGTGCTCCAGAAGCAGCAAATTTATCGACATGTGTAGTCTGTTGGAAATGTTGTTAAACGTATGGGTATTAGAAAAGACTTGTGAAATGTTATACTATATGTATATACATACATGGATATTTTCAAGTATTTGTTGTAGAAAAACTATGGTACATGAATATATTATACGTGGATGAATTGTTAAGGTACTTCTCATCATCTTCGCATGCATATATGTGAAGATGTAATCTTTCATATTAATTACACAATATTTGTCAGGTGATTTATTTGTTGTTGTAGTTTCATGATTGTTGTAATAAGAAAATAAAGAATATTTCAATACGAATGTACTACTTTTTTCGAAATTGTTGTGATTTTTTAAATTAGATTGTCGACATAACATATTTCGATTAAATGGGAAATAAAATATCCGTCAAATGGCCACGACAAAGTCGTGGTGGTTATTGGTAGCTGACAACATGTTGGATATCGGCCCAGGTTTAGCTTATATTTAGGTTTCGGTTCATTTACATGATCCCGATTGTTTACAGAATCCCAAAGGCTTAGCTCGCACTGCGTTAAATCACATCATGATGTTGGCCACCAACTGGTGGTGGTTGGCATTAGAATTTTTTTGAAATAATTGGTTTTGAAAATCGTTGCTGCAATAAATCGATTGTACCATGTTTAGTGCTGCACATGCTGAAACCACATGTCGTCCTGTTAACTGCACAAGCACTTCTATATTATGTCCTGCAAAGAGTGCCGTCTACAAAATTTCCAGTCAAGCAATTTGACAAAAATTCGCATTAAACAGTGGCTGATTAGGTAAGCATTTGCTTCTCATGCATTAAACAGAGATTTTTCTCAGACGAAAATACGTTTTATTGTAGATGACTTTCTTCCATTCATTGGGAGTGACTTTACATACATACATACATACAAACATACATACATACATGGATACATACTTACATACATACTTGGTCAGGATTACATCTGGTCTCTCACACCTCTTATGTTCTGTGTGTTAATGAGTGGCGGGACCTACAGTTAAAAGTCGACTCCGTGCAACATATTTTTGAGAAACTTTTCAAGGCAATTTTATTTGCTCTCTGAGTTTTTGTTAGAAATCTGCTGAGAGGAAGTCGCTTAAGAAATATTTTCTTCATATTTCGTTTTGTTGGAGCTGTCTTTCCTCACGTCTCTTAAGCCAACACACTACCTACTAGACAGGGCTTTACTGACTTTACTTAATTGCCCATTGAACAAATTGTCGACACTATCCATTGTCTGTTGTGCACCTGCAGGTGGAGAATCTAAATTAGCGAAGAATCAATAAAGTGGGGATATGATTTAAGGTAGCTCTATCTTCCCTAAGAGAACAAAATCTGGATCTATAGAGTTATCCAACAGACACTAAGTCTGATTGAAATTATTCTACATCTGAATAATCATTAAAAACTTTATGATCCAGAAAATACTCAACCAATTTTCATGACATATACTAGGAGGGATCCTGACTCCTTTAGCTACTATACTAGGGGTTATTCTAAAAAGTTTTTACCACGCTACAGTTTTATTGAGAAAATCTCTACGGTTTAAGTAGAGAATATTCATTGTCTAATAATAAGTACTTAACTTGTGAAACCAGTACTAAGCGATGTCGCTGCTCTTAACAAATTCGAAGCATTACTGCACAATGTTCCACTGCTTAAAAACAGTTCTTTGAGTCAATTTACACTATTTGTATTCAATATTTGAAGGGATTGTCAACACTGAATTGCACACAGAAAATTGTATTTGGTTTACAACCTAGCTTCTCACACCACTCATGATGTGTGTGTTAATTTATACATGAGTGGCGTTACCTGCTGTTTGATATCGATTCTAAACGGCATATTTTTTTGAGAAACTTTTTCATGGCAATTTTATTTACTCCCAGAGTTTATGCCATAAGAGGAAGCCGTCGAAGAAATATGTTTTTTTTACAATTGGTTTTATGTTTAACTTGAGATTTGAACCATGGCCTTGCGTCTAATAAATATCACACTACAGTAATATTTAAGCGGGATCGCTGTTTCATGATAACGCAGTACTATTGGGATTCCCCTAAATCGCACACTGCATTGCTACATGGTGTTTATGTGTGCAAATGAAACGGCCATGCAGCAACCAAAATCGGTGCACTATATAGCGACGGTGTTTACTATGTATTTTTTTCAACGCTCCTTTGTTAGTCTGTCCAGACTAAAGATTCCAATTGTATTTTCCGAAATCGCAATCACAGTACGAACGCATCGTTCCTGCGTCTTAGTTGATTTATTAGTTGCCTCGTTTAGCGCTATTTCGTTTAGCGGTCTTACTGTACCTACTAGACTACGGCTATTACAAGTATGGTATTTAATACAGAATATGTTTTGCAATAAACGATGAGGTTGTGGTTGTGGATGCGTTAAGCTGCTTCTAACGAACTTGTCAATTTAACTACTCTTTCTAAGTGTAGATGTCCATGACCTCCATATATGGCCCCAACTTATTGACGGTATTCACATGCCGTATATATTTTTGATTCGATTTATTGCTTTGAAGTAAAGAAACTAAAAAAACAGAAAAAAAGGAGAAAAATATGCTGCTTCTCAAATAGAATTAACTTTTCCATTCTCTTCATCAAACAAAAAAAAAGAAGAAAAACATGAAAAATACACGAATTATTTTGATATTTTATAGAGAAATCTAAAGTTTTTCCATTTTGATTTAGCCTTGTAAAGTTTTTCGCCTTCTTGCGATGGCTATTGAGTTTAGATTTTTCCCCCTCCTTACTTTATAAGCAAAATTTTTATGGAAAAGAAACTGAAATGTTTTGTATCACACAGTGAAAGTGTCATTGCACGTTTTTCAGTTTCATTTTTAGTTTTTTCCAATTTTCTTTGTCAAAACATCAACCCAACAACCACCGTACAGAGTGTTGTATATGGGGGCTTGAGGAAAAGTTTGATTTTCATTGTTGGCATGAATGTTACTGACATCTGTACGTGTTATGGTTTAAAGCCATCAAAAAATGTTCATGTTGTACTTAGAATTTTTGGGGGTTTTTCTTTTCTCTTTTTTTTCATTTTATTTTCTGGTAGTTTTGGTTGATAGTTTTTGCCTTATTTTTCCCTGCTGAAAAAACAGAAACTGTTCTAACATTCTAAAATCAAAAATAAAAAAAAAATAAAAAATTTAAAGATGAATTGAAATTGTTTTTATATTTTAACCAATACTTTCTCAAACTTTCATTTGCTCATATAAAGTGTGTGTGCACATATTGGTGTATGAAAAGCAAAAAAAAATTATTTCGCATACACTTTTTTGGTTTGATATTGAAAGTTTTCAAGGTCTTTCCCAGCAGTAATTGCATACACATATGTATGTACATATGTATGTATATATGTATGTATGTGTAACTGTAGTTTCCGTTGTAGTATTGGTAATAATTGCAATATCACAGCTTATTATGTTAGGAAGTTTGTCTTTATGTTACGAGAACACATGTACACCCCCATACATATGAATGAGCCTGTTTAGATACGTATTGCATGCGTGTTTAAACAAATTCAGAGTTCAGTGCAAAAAGTTTTCTACGTATAGCGGCAATACGTGAAAGTGCAATTAACTTTAGTGGTTTTTGAACTTGTCAAATATTATTTTGAAAATAGAAAATTTTCTATTTCGTCTTCTTTTTTTTTTCTCTTTTTTTTTGGGAAAAATTTCCTTTTACCACGAAGAAGAAGAAGAAGAAAAAGGAGTAAATGGTGGGTATAATGCAAAAAGTTTTCGATGTCAAAAACATGCAATTTTCTCAAATGATTGTGTTTGGCTTGTTAAATCTTAAATTTGTTATCGAAATTCAATGTTTGTAGCTTCAAGCAAATATATCGTTAAAGTTGTTACAATTAAAGTGTTGTTTTGTTCAAGCACTCAGTGCTTTATAACAATTTCAATACAAACAATTATGATTTGTTCTTGGCTATTAAAGGGATCCTGGATATATTGAAACCACACGCCAATATAAATGTTAATTCGAAATAAATTTTTAAATTATATGAACAATGTTATTAAATTGTTTGAAGCATTCTTCGATTCTTACGCTTGTCACAGTATAATTGTTCCATAAAATCATTTGGTGTACTTACAATTGAAGCATTCAAAAATTTGTAACACTAACCTCGTATCTTAAAATTTTAATTTTAAATTTT
Source organism: Sarcophaga rosellei (assembly GCA_930367235.1). Classification (NCBI taxonomy): domain Eukaryota; kingdom Metazoa; phylum Arthropoda; class Insecta; order Diptera; family Sarcophagidae; genus Sarcophaga; species Sarcophaga rosellei. The sequence continues at coordinate 83,100,873 of OV884018.1, forward strand.
AAGATGATGAAAGTCACTTGCGACGAAATTTTTTTTTAAAAAATCTGTCGTCTGGAATTGATTTTAAACTGCCACTCCTGTATAAAATTAACGCACACAACATAATGGTGTGAGAAACAAGGTCATAGTACAGACAAAGGGGTTGCATCGTCCAAATTATGTATGTTTGAAAATCACTTGTGATTTAAATCGAAATTATCTCTCTGCTGTCTTTAAGTATTTTTTTTTCTTATTTTTCTTAATGACCTTTATCTTCCAGCTTAACCTTCTACATACTATTTTACAGATCTGCCACCATATTCTTTAAAATACAACTCAGGTAGATTCAGAACAAAATTCTTGATGTGAAGAACTCATACATACCTTGCAGATAAAAATTGTTCTAAGTGGATCATGTAAGTAGTATTGATTTTGGTGCACGTTAAATACAATTTTAATGAAATATTCACGTGTTAAGTACATCATATGTTAAGTACATGTCGGTGCATCAAGATCTGCCTTTAGATTTCTTACTTGAACGCAAAGTTGAGACGAAGTTGGAAACTATAGAATACCTCCTCTGTAATTTTAATTCGTAGGTTGAGGTTGAGAAGAGCCTTCTTCTCGGGGTTTGAATTCTGTGTCGAGTGCCGATATTAAGGCTCTCCCCATAGATTCATTATTGATTTGAGCTGGCTAATAAGTGCCAAGACTTCAGTGGTGGGTTTGTGGTCTGTGTTAGTCCTTTGCTTCCTTTATTCTCTGTTTCCTAGTTCCTCTCCTTTTCCCTATCTCCTCCATTATCCGCTCTCCTTTAGGACGTTGTACAATGGGCCAAATTGACCACCAAGTACTGTACTTGTCTCAATGGCAAGTACAGGTCCTCTAAGCTAAACCCAAACCGTGCTCTTGAATTATAGTAATTATTGTTGTGCGACCATACTGTCTATTACTTTAAGGGGTATCCCCATTATATTATATATATTACTTCAGAATACTGCACAAACGAGTTTATGCCCAGCGTCTGGCATGCACAATCTGCTATGTATTAATATCGCCAATAATGTGTTCTTTAAATTCACTCTCATCATCAAAGAATCGGCACGCTGGGTTCGAGATAACTTCCATTCTGAACAAGTGTACTCTGAGACCAATCAAACAGCAATTATTTTGTTGGAAAAGTCTACTGCTTAATTCAGATCTCATTTTAATGTAATTGTTTAATTGCTGAGTAATGATTGTAAATGAATCTATTTGGAAGCTAAATATCATTTTAAAAGAGGAATGTATGGGATTTTGTATACAGATGGGTCAAGAAGTTAAACTGAAGCAGTAGTGTTCTGTCTCAGTGTCAATTGTTCGGAAATAAAGGGGAATATCGCAGCTATCTTCTAAGCGGAGGTTTATGTTATGAAGAAATTTTCTTAATTCTGCCTGATACTTCTTCTATGAAGACCAAGACTTACGCACATTATTAGTCTTTACAAACCTTCAGTCAGCATTACGACCTAGTTTAACACACCACATATTGTGTGTGTTAATTTTATACACGAGTGGGGGACCGACTCCGAACGACAGTTTTTTTTAAGAAACTTTTCATTGCAATTTTATTTACTCTCATAGTTTTTGCCAGAAATCTGCTTAGAGGAAGTCGTCGAAGAAAGATTTTCTCGTATTTCGCTTTGTTGAAGAGGTCTGACCTGGGGTTTGAACTTTGGCCTCATGTCTAATAGAACAACATACTACTAGGCGAGACTTAGCAGTGCTATCAAACAGTCAGGCTGTTATTGAGTCACTTTCTTTCTATGATGTTGACTCGAGAGTTTGTGAACTGTCTAGGTACACTGTGAAGATAGCTTTGACGTATACTTCAACTACCGCATTGCTTCTTGAGGTCTGTAATAAAGACGTTATAACATATACAGGGTTAAGCGAAATTCAATAGATCGGTTGTAGTATAATAGTTTCGAGCAAGATATGAAGGGTAGGTGATATTATGTATTTAGTTATGGGACGCTTACATATATTATCTGGTAACTCCCTAAAGAATTCTTGCATTTGAGACAACTCTCTGCATCATACAATTTATTTTAAATATTCTATTGATTTCCAAAAAATTTCTAAATACATACTAATTACGCAATTAAACCTTTTGATTTATCTAAAACATAGTACATATGTATTAAAATTAATTCATTTTTATACATTTTGCATTGCAGTAAGTAATTCCTTAATTTCTGTCTTAAATATTTGAATTGCCAGACACATGACTACAATCATGATATCAAATGTAATCGCAATTATGTTGTAAAGAAAATACCATTGGCCGACCGTTCAATTCCTTTAAATCATCTACTTCCTGTGTGTGTTTCCTTTCCTGCACTAATACTGCAACAAATCGATTACTAACAGTTAAGCTTTGTATGATACTTCAGAGTAGTGCGTGAGATATTTACGTTTTGACAATGAAGACGATAAATGACATGATGGGCATGTACATAAATACATACATACATTCGTACGTACAAGGGTATATATGTGTGTGTGTGTGTAAAGATAAAAATACAAATACAGTAACACAATACGCATATAACGCACAACATCAAATGACATCCGGTGAATATTCTCTTGACATTAAATTGAACTGTAGAGGCAACAGAGTTCAATTCGGCCAGAGAAAATCCGCATACAGACACACACACACATACACCTATTGTTACACACAGTAGCATACAAAATGCCACTTGAGATGAGAATGCAGCGAAGGAAAATTATTTCAAGAGGTGGTCGGCAGTATGGCTTTCGGGATGCTTGGTTAGCAAAGGAAGGGATCTTAAGTGAGTCTGGCGTAATGGTTTGTATATGCCAGAGCGCAAAAGAAGAAAAAAAAAACGAGAATTGCAATTAACTTGCTGTAATATAAAGCTAACAAAATGGCGTTCGGTAAAATGGGTTTAACTCGTAACGCTTGACCAAAGGCATTGTTCATGTCATGTAACCACAGTGAAACGTTGTACAACGTTGTCGTCGTACGTTGTCTGTTGACACACTCGCACGCACTTGCTAAATTAACCACACACGTAATCATACATTTGTTCATTCAATGTATTTGTCGTCAACTCAATTCATCTCGACCTTTTTCTCTTTCTATTTTTGCCCTCTCTCTCTCTCTGGCTCTCTATCTCCATCCATTGTACATTAGCAACAAAGTACTTTTTGAAAAGGGACATTCATTGAGGTTTGAGTGTTTTTTTCCTGTATGTACACAAACATGTTACTTTTTGGTCGTATCTATGGACACCAGTAAAGACGAATGTACGTTACAGCGATTTACTACTGCCTGTCTATGAAAGTTAAAAGAATATCAGGATTTTGGTTATCACGAAAAAAAAACGAAAATGAAGAAGAATTGAATCTTTTTAAGCTTTAGTGTAGACCTACCAAGCATTGTATCGTATCGTATGATGACCAGATTTATTTGGTTGGTTTATAATGGTGGAAATGTGAGTGTGTTTTTACTTCTGTTTTGTTTCTTTTTTCATGGTAGACGTGAGACAGTTATAAGACGGTTTCCCTAAATAAGACCATAAAATAAAACCAAGAGGATTTTGATATTGTTACCGTCATGGTCGCCGGCACAGATTTAAAGAATTTGTTTTCGCGGGTTAAAGCATACATACATACATACATACATAATTGGCCATTACAATCCTTCAGTCAGGATTACGGCCTAGCTTCTCAACACCACTCATGTTGTGTGCGTTAATTTTATACATGAGTGGCGGGACCTACAGTTTAAAGTCAACTCCGAACGACAGATTTTTTGAGAAGCTTTTCATTCGCGGTTTAAAGCATTATTATTAACTCGATCGTGAGGCAATTTGTTTTTGTGACGGTATTCATTAAATATATCAGAAAAATAAAATGAATCCAAACTCTACTTTACAATAAGGTCCAGAATTTAAAATAAAATTCTACCGGAAGAACTTGGAGTGGTCATCAAAGCTACAATCCAATCAGACCGGTCACCTGATTTGAAATTTTCGTTTGTTTACGAGTTGTAAAGCTTTCCTACATAAATATTCCGTCCTCGTAATTTTATTGTCAAAGATGTGTTGAAGAAACATAAATTAATAGAATTAAAGCGTCCTCTGTTTTGAAGACCCAAATTAGAATTGTCATGAGATAAGGCATAAACTGCTCTGAGGTATTCCACTACGGTAAGTTTATAATTCAGAACTGTGCTATCAATAACTAAATTTTCTAGTTCATACTGCTCAGTACTCATTGGCTTCAGACATTACTACCGTCACACCAACGCCTTGGAGCGCTTGATTTTAATTTTTTTTTACTGTCATTATGACCTTACAACACGACTTCTTAATATATACTATGTCACTTAGATATGTCTTATATGGTTTAAGTTGGATTAGTTATTAGTATCGGTAAGCCGTGATTAGCGATTATACATGAATACCCTGTAGTCTATTGTGTTGTATTTAAAAATATCTATTCCAACAGCTTCTCTTCACCGGAATATGTAAACCAAGTAGTGCTCTCGATATTCAAGAGGTACCTCTAACGAATTTAGACATAAAGAAGGTGTTGTACGGATTCATTTTCTTCTTCATTCAGATGGCTTCTACAATGGGCATAATGTCTACATTTCGATATGTAACGCAGTCAACCAGCCACTGCCCAGTAGTTATATCTGCTAGATTCTTAATACATTCACTCAAAGTTCAAAAGAGCATTAGTCCTCTGGCTTAAAAGAAAAAGCAAGTGGAATTCTAAAAATTTACCAGTAATGTTAGATTACATAGGTACCAAAGTCGCCGGAGTCTAGTTGGTAGTGTGTTGGCTTATTAGACGCGAAGCCACGGTTAAAATCCCCTGTCGAACATCAAAACGAAATATAAAAAAAAAAATATTTCTTCGGCGACAAAAACTCTGAGAGTAAATAAACCTGCCATTAAAAAGTTTCTAAAAAATCTGTCGTTCGGAGTCGACTTTAAACTGTAGGTCCCGCCACTCGTGTATAAAGTTAACACTCACAACATGAGTGGTAATCCTGGCTGAAGGGTTGTAATAGCCAATTATGTATGTAGGTATGTACATAGGTACCATCTTCTCCAAAGCCTATTTATCTATCATCTATCAAACCAAAGAAAGGCATATGCTTCTCTACCCAACAGCCACAGCAAGCTATAACACCTTAGCAGTGTACTAATTAGAAATATCATTCCTTCGAATGTCTTTCGACGCATTTACTTCGAAATGATGTCCTTCAAGCTGCTCCTGGAAAACAATGCAGTTTGCGGGTAATCTGAGATGCACCGAAAGGTCAAGTTCTTTAAAATAAAAAATATCCAATGATGTACCGAATTTTTTCTTAATCGGTAAGTATCGAGCTCAGGATATTCCGAATACAGGTTTCCTGAGCCCAAGTGACTCAAGAAGGTACGGGCTTTTGTTTCACTGTTCTATTGTTACAACAACGGATAGTATCCTAGTGAAATAAAGAGACTTACTCCCAAAAAAAATGTTTGTACCTCTGGTAGAGTACATGCGTTCTTCAGCCAATAATCCTTAAATCGTAGATCACAGAAACAGATTTAAACCTAACGCCCATAACGTAGATCTTGTCGTTTGAGCAACAGTTTTACAAAACATTGAGAAGGAGTTAATCCACGTACATATATGCCAAAAGCAGACACGCCAGTATATTCTCGCCAAATGGACCTGTATTCTTTTAATTGAACAGTATCACTGCTCCTTTGACTCAGTCACAGAATGGTGGTCGCATGCTTCATCAATCGTTTAAAATCGTCGCAATAATTCGACTGTATGTCAGACATTTTATTGAATCTATATTTATACAGCACTCTCGACTCCAAAAATTCCGGTCAATATACGATGTATTCGTACTCTTTTCCGAAATAAATATCATTCAGTCATAAGCACTAGGTCATCTAATTAAGTATACGCATACTGGGGCGTCTTCGTATTGTTCCGATTCGCAGGTGAGTGTTTCTAGAAACCAATATTTTTTTTTTTTGTAACTGAGCCCTCTAATTTTATAACAAAATTTCAATGAACGCAGACGTTGACATTCGTCTATTGATTCAAAGTTTTTGACAACAACTACAGTGGCTATCAAAGGGGTGGTAGAGTATAAAAGGGGGAACACACAAATGCCCAATACCTTATTTCTTAAACAAGCCTATGTAGGGTATGATGATAGTAAGGACTCTGAGATGATGATGCCCTTGTTATTGTTCCTGTTGCCTGTGCCGTTGCTATTGAAGACGATAATGATGATATGAATGGGTCGAATGCAATGAAACATGGAAAATGTAAACGAAACGAATTTGATGATCTATTGTCATACACAGGACATATATAAACGTACACATCTATCTTGGTCTTCAAACACACACACACAGACATGCATACATTTCTATTTACACGTAATGTATGTACATATGTATGTATGTATGTTCTTAAATATCTGTATGACTTGTGTTATTGTTGTCCATCTGTCTGTCTCACGGTTGATATAAACATAGGCATGTGCGTTTTACTATTTGTCTGTCTGTCTGATAACATTTTTCCACATACAATTTCTATTTCGAATCTATTGTAACAAACAAAGATATGTGTTTTCTTTTTTTTTTTTTGCTTCTTTCCTTTATCAGGGAGTTATGGTATGAAGACTCTGTTCGAAGAACGCTACAGAAGCGTTGTAAGTGAAGCGGATCAAGTGCAGGGCACATGGCGTTTTGTATGCGACATTTGTGGGTTTTATGTCAACATTGTGAAACGTGTATGAATTTCACATCATTTTGAATTTATTGAAATAAGGGGACCAACTAAATGTGATTTTAAATAAAGCTTAGTTGACAAAATTTTATGTTTCAAACTTCTACAGGAACGTGTCTCTTTATGAAAGTATACAGTATTGTAGTACTGGGTGTAGTAATGTGCTAGCTGGTCCATTTCTTTAAGGAGTCACTGGCCTGGGACCTTTTCGGATAGATCATCTGAAGAGAGGTTAAAGCACACAAATAACGCTTGTTAATTAGAACATCATTAACTGGAAAACAGTGAATGTTAGGTTAGGTCAGCGGGTAGCTTCCCGGCCACAGATAGCTTCAAGCGTGGGCCATATGGCGCATTGTGTTGCCCATTGTGGATTAAGTCCCCTTTTCATGATCGGAGCTGCGGTTGAAACCGGCCAGTTTCCTTAGTGGCACGTTCGAAACCATACCTAGATCTTCAAACGTTCTGTCAGCCAAAAAACAATGAAGTCTGTTCTGAAGTACAGGGCACTCGGTTAAAAGGTATTGGACTGATTCCGTGTCATCTATATCATGGCAGCTTCTGCAGTAATGCTGGTAGGGCAGACCGAGCATGCGAATATAGCCAATAGCGCAGTGTTTCGTTAAGATTCCTGTTAGAGTGCGAACCTTTCCCTTGTGTAAGTCGAATAGTTCCCTGGTTTTCTTTCTGTCCACTGGTGGACAGAGCAGTTTTGAAATTCGGCCATCAGGTATGTTGGACCACCTATGGTCTGCTGAATTCTATTCTGTTTTTTAATGTTTGGAAAAGTATTTTTGTAGGGGCGCATGTATCCCCTCTGTCGTCTCCTCCTCAGATATCTCAGATCTCTGCCGTTCCAGTTCGTCCGGCTTTTCGTTCCCCTCTATGCGAAAAAAGTGAAGATAAGGTCTTTGGAACAAAAATTTTTATTAGCGTTGCCATATATTTCAGCTCAATCCATGGAGTATTTACAGCTCTTTTGTGTGCTTTGTGCCATTCGATACTTCTCAGTTAACGCAAAGCATAAAATTGGACAACTTTTTACTTTTGACTCGCATCGAATACTTTGACAGCTATCAGCTGGTTTGCTTTCTTTTTTTTTATTGAATTCAAGCAAATTCAATAAACGCCAGAGTCACATTGTGTCAACCTCATATGTTGCACCATTGCGTCAGTTGAAAATCTCGAAGTATCACGCATGTAACTCTAGTTGGTCATAATTTTCGTTGATATATCTCCTCTATCTGGATGTGTATACTGACAGTTGTTTGTTGTTCAATGTTGATACCCAACTCCGCTGTTAAATTTTTTTTTTTTTCGTGAAGTACGAGTATGGATCTCGGTCTCTTGATATGTCTAAATACGTGCGTGTTTGTGTGTGTGTGTGTGTTTTTTTTCAATTGGTAGTATATACAAACGTGGTCAAAGTCCAGCAGCATAAAAATAGAGAGAAAGGGTAAAGGCTTACATCTATTTGTATATTTGGTATGTGACATATTTGTTGCAAACCAGAAATAAACGACCAACCAACCAACCATGCCGTACTCAATGACTATGCAGAAGTTCAACTAAAAAAAAAATGCAGAGAAGAGAAGACTGAATGAATGAAAATGAAATACATATAGATGGACATTTCAATGTATGAGTGTGTAAGTAAAGTTACAAGAAGAGTCAGAGTATTACGTACACCCACTTGTGTATAGCAGTATGTAAGGATATGTGTGTTTGTGTATTGTATTTTTCTTCCAAATGCGGTGTTGGAATATTCAATTAGGAAACGTACGATGACAAAATAATTGCATTCAAGTGGTTGTTAGAGTGTGATAAATTGTTCCTATTGTTGTTGTCATAGTTGTACTTGTAACCGTATGAGCAGAAGCAGTAATGCTAGGAGTTACAGTCGCAGTCCATTTTTAGTAAATGCTACGAATATAACTGAACATAACATTATGAACACCATTACATTACAACACTTTGACTTTTCAATGTATGCCTTGATAGCAGTTTTGCTTACTAAACCGCTACAATAAGAAAAAAATATTTCTTAAGTTTCCTGCTGATTTGAAAGATTTCTTTTGAGATTTGATTTTAAATGTGGCGTTTTTTTACTTTTCAGAGAAGGATATGTTGGCGGTTTATAATGGTTATAAAATCCTTGATTCAAATTCTCTGTAATATTTTCAGATGAATTTTGAGGTGAGAGTACCACTCAAAACGCCCTCCGACTGCAGTATTTCATGTACTGAGTCTCTTAATGGATCCTTATCAGCGGTTCTTCTTTGATAGCGGTTCTTCTGCTATAGGATCTCTATCGAGCATTATGATTACCTCGAGGGAATGTCGCCCCTATCTCAACGTTCTCGCTTCAGTGTGGCATTTGTCTGTGTCCTGTGTCCCTGGCCACAGTGACATTCTGCACACTTTCCGGAACCCTATTCAATCGATTTGGGTATGACAATTCTGCAACATCAGCCTTATTTGTGCTTACGCCCCGCCGGAAGAAAAGGACGATGTAGTAAAAGACGCCTTCTACGCTAAACTCGAGGGCGTATATAATAAGTGCAATGACCATGACGCCAAATTCGTCCTCGGAGAGTTTAATGCGAAGGCCGGGCAGGAAGGTATCTCTGGCGCTACTGTCGGACAGTTCAGCCTCTACGCGAACACTACCTCCAATGGTATGAGGCTGTGCGTTTTCGCCGCGGCGCGTTACATGGTAGTATGTAGCACCAAGTTGCAGTATCTCAACATTCACAAGGCCACTTGGATGTTGCCCGATCGATCAACATCCAACCAGATTGATCAAATTGCGTTTACTAGATGTGCGCACATTCAGAAGTCCAAACATCGGCTCGGACCACTACCTTGTGGCAGGCAAGTTTCGATTGTGCGTTAGCGCCTCGAGGTCTGCGCACTCTAGTGCATTGCGAAAGCTGCGATTACAAAGGACAGCTGAGGTGTTCTCCGCTCAACTCTCGGATAAATTCCGTCATACCCATCTAATCTCAAAGACATTGGTGGACTGTGGGCCAATATCTCCCACTCCTTGCGCATGATCGTAATGTCATCTCGATCACAGTGGCCACGTATTTTATGTATTTTATTTGGCTCTCAGCGGAGCTACGGAGCTATCATCCATTGAGCTTCGCTTATTTTATTTTCAGGCTGGTTTTCCAGGGTATGGTACTCATACCCTTAATGTACAGCCCTTGCGCAAAGCAACTTCTTCCCTAGTTTAGTGGAACTCGGTCAGTACAGGGACTCCATTTAGAACGGGCTACCCATAGCAGCTCAAGTGAGCTTTGGTAATCAAAGCATGACAGGACGACAATCATTCTTCGTATGTCCGTAAACTATGATTAATGTGAGACCAGTTGTTAATATATAAACGAAGGGACCATACAACGAAAATAAATATTGTAGCTTACAATCGAAACTTAAATATTCATGTATACTTGGAGTGTTATTATTAAGTAGTCACGAATTTCTAATTAGTAAGCAACTGCTGTATTACTTCAATCATGTCATAGACATGTGTAGGTAAATACATACGTATACACTTTATGTGTTTGATTGTTTCAAACATTCGTAAGTCATGTTCGGTTTCATTTCATTCCAAATCATGTGTGTGTGTTTGTTTTTATACTTTCTTGTATCTTTTCTTTTTTTTCGCACACACATTCATGTTTCATAATGAGTTTTTGATAAAATCAAAACAATGGCATCATGTATCTTCTTAAGGTTATAATTTAATCAAATTTAATTATGACAAGAATGAATTGCTTAGTTATGTTTGATTATTTCGTCTTCTTCCTGTTGCTGCTGCCATTACTATTACTATTATAGGTATTGGTAATGTCCTTTTGCCCATCTATGTCTGGATATCCGTATGAGTGCTTATGAATGTCGTGTTTAAAATCTTACAAAATATCAGAGTAAGATGAGAAATTAAATTGTCATGTTTGAGGTTTGCAATTTTACCACCAGACTATACGAATGGTTTTCTATACGTAATAGGTAACGTTTCGTATAGGCAGTAAGAAACGGAAAAATTAAAAGATTGACAGTATATTGATAATGAGAGCCTTACTGTGTCCACCTTTTTGGGAAATTGAAATTTTCGTTTGAGAAATTCAAAGCCAATGCGGTGACCTTTAATAGCAAGTGTATAGACTTTATGTCTGCCAGTATTTAAATGGAAAATTATTCAATTACAGTTTATTGATATACATACAGCAGTATTTTTAAAGTTTATAAAAGATTTTCATTGAACATTACTGTGAGAAATAAAATGTATTTCCTTCCATTCAAGCTGAAGTCTTTAAGTCTTTTAGAAACAAAATGAATATTTTGTACCTCCGTAAGATGTCCAAATTTTTATCTGGAAATAGTAGACGTTCTGTAGTGTAGCTATCCTTTTGAGTAGCTTAGGAATGAAGGTATCAGGCTGGTAGGTTAAAATATGAAGCAGCGTACTCGTTCCCTATATCCCAATGTGTAGACGGTAAGTTTATCAGTGAGTTAAGCAAGTATTTACTTTACAAAGTCATAGAGATATGGTACTAGTATCCATCGCTATTAAATATAACATTGAAAAGAAATTTCCTATCTCTACTAGTTAGTTTACAAGTCCCCAATGAATAGGTTCTCAGATTAGATGAAGTCACCGTAGTCTAGTAGGTAGTGTGTTAGCTTATTAGACGTAAGGTCACGGCTCCAACCCCAGGTCAGACATAAGATCTATATGAATGTATGTAGGTTCTTAGATTTTTGTAATCTGCAGAGATATTCACTTGAATTCAAAAGAGGAAAGTGAAAAACGAACTTTAATTCACAGTTTGATCTGTATTCCCTTTTTACGTACGAACGTAAGCATTAATATTGGCGGTACATAACTCGAGATACAACATGAGAAATTGTAGTAATATCAGGGTATATACATATAAACTCAAAACGTCCTTCCACTTAGCAGAGTAAATGAAGACTTTTTGTCCCTTTATAAGGGTTAGAAATGGCAGAATTCAGCATTGTGTTACGAGTTCGCTTCATTACTTTCTTTAAGGAATTATAAAGTTTTTGACGCAATTATATTACCAGATACTTGCTTGATTTTGTTCTATCTTTATGCCTTCCTTATGTCTATATAGATTTTTCATAAAATGTGTCCCATCCAACGGCAATATAAGGCGTGATCTGCTAACACATACAGAAAATATATTTCCAAAAACACTGATTAAAAATGATTTAATCCAATACCTTTCTTTACTGGACCATTCGATGTCTCCCTTTTAAATAGACTTCCTATACTGCCGCTGTATATTCAGGTCATAGTCGCTGTATATTCAGATCACAGTTCCGCTAAGCACTTGGGTTGAGCTCCAAACACCGTTAAGCATTGCATATGCATGTTTTGCCTTTCTATTCTTGATGGCATATCATATAACAACTGTTTTCGAAGTGATAACATCTTATCTTCATTGTTTTTGCTTTAGAAATGGTTTGTTCTCTTTCCAAACTTAGCGGCTGTCGTCTCAATCGTACATAGTACATGAAACTTATAAATGCACCTTAAATAGAAGCAAAACCGTCAGTTCAAATGACACACGAAGATAACCATGATGATATTTCCCGGTCGATCACAGAGGCACCAATCTGCATGTGAAAGACATAAACATATGTGCGCAATCATATATTCCTAGCGGTCACAGAGTTACCAACTTGTACTGACTACCTTGGCTGACCAACTCGTTCCATAATATTGTTTAGGACGATGCTAAATGGTAGTAGGCGGTAATGCTTAAGTAAAGTACAAAATCTCGTTTCATCGATTGTTCTCTTTATAAGACTATCTACGAGGTCGAAATATTTTGGCTATTGAGCCAGAATACATATCGAACGAGGACTATTTAAGGCATGTCTATTTGATGTATTAAAAATGTTATTGCTTTCAGATCTTAAGAGTGTCTACCATTTCGTACAGTTCAGGGTACTTTAGGAAGATATCTGATGTTTCTATATTTTTTATATCACTGAATAAGTTTTGATCAACGTAGATTGTAGTTGATAACATATGTGTGCGCATTTTTTATAGCATGTGTTTTTATAAACAAGTGGTTTCTCTTTGTCAAGTTTTCTGTTAAGGACCATTCCTCCCTTCGAGTGTTTCATTCTTTAACCTCTTTGTCATCATGTTTATAAGGGGTGATTTTTTAAGAGCTATAGGAAAACTTAAAAAAAACACATAAAATTCAGAAAAAAGCATGAAATCTTTATTTGAATCGATAGTACGGTCCATATAATTTAACGTTTGAAGATTATTTCATGCAAATGTTGACCGCGACTGCGCATTAAATGGTCGATCCGCTTAGTCCAATTTTGGCATACTATTTCCAACATTTCGGCCGGTATCTCACGAATAAATGCTTCAATGTTGTCTTCCAATGCGTCAATTGAAGCGGAGTCGTCTGTATGGACATGAGCTTTAACATAGCCCCACAAAAAATAGTATAAATTCGTTAAATCGCACGAATATAAAATGTTCACCGAACTCGCTTCTCAATAAGTCCATTGTTACGCGTGCTGTGTGGCATGTGGCACCGTCTTGTTGAAACCACATGTCATGCAAGTCAAGCTCTTGCATTTTGGGAAAAAAAAAGTTGAATATCATCTCACGGTAGCGCTCACCATTCACAGTTACGTTACGATTTGCAGCATCTTTGAAGAAGTACGGTCCAATGATGCCACCAGCCCATAAACCGAACCAAACTGTGACTTTTTCTGGATGCATTGGTAGCTTTTAATTGGTTTAATGTCCAACAATGTAAATTTGGTGCGAAATTTAGTCACAATAGCCCGAATAGCCGCTTCAGTGCGTCGATTAAACTGATCATAAAATGGAAGAAGCGCGCGATGATCGTTCTTAACAGAGCACGCATTTTGATAATAAAATTCAAAGATTTGCAAGCGTTGTTCGTTTGTAAGACAATTCATGGATAAATTATAGACCAAACTGAAGATGTTTGACAGTGAAACAAAACATGAAACGTGCGTGAGCTGTTTAAACTAGTGTTGCCAAGAAGATAATAGCTAAAAAATCACCCTTTATTTATTTTGGAGTGAGCCTTTTAGAATACCGATTTTGACTCTGTTTATGATGCTTTTACACTTCTTTCTCTCCAAAATTATGTTCCGAGTTCCGATATTCAGTGGTTCCCTTTTGCATTTCTAAATACAATAGAAAATATTGCAAAGATGAATCGGAAGAATAAACCATGAAACGCAGGCTCTCTTAGCATAAAACCACTTGAACTGCAATTCAATTTCTTTAGAAAATTTGTTGAATTAAACTGAAACGTTTTTTTTTCTTTCGTGGTTAATTTTTCAATTCTTTCATATTAACTTAAGCAAATAAGATAAAAAAAATTGTTATTAAAGTTTAACTACTTTTATTTTGTGTGGCGGAAACGGAAGTGAATCTGGCTGAAATAAAAGGAACAATGAAAGCATTTTATTTTTACAAAAAACCAGAAAAAGAGCAAAAAAAACAAGAAGGAAAATAGATTGCGTTATCCACACTTTCGTGCAGACCGACTAATCATTTTCTACATCTTCTAGCATTTGACATTCCTTTGGTTTTGGTGGGATAGCGGCGGTGGCTATTGTATGTGCTGCTTTTTCTATAACAAAGGAAAATTAGAAAGAAAACGCAAAAAAAAAAAAATAGAAAAAGTGAAATTTTTTTCTCTGTTTTATTTCGTTCATTTAATACTTTGTGTATATATGAGGCTTTTACATCATTCTCTCCCACTCTCTCTTTCTCTCTCTTTCTTTTTATTTTTGATAATGGTGGCCGTGGTCTTCATTTTCTATAGTAATTTAGCCTTTTTCATCACAGTGTATAAAAGTAGATGTTGAGTCCTTTAGTCTTATGCTGGATTTCATAATCGTTTCAATCTCTGACAGACAGGCTGGTTAGTATAGCAAAGACAACACCGTTTGTTTTACTACAAGTCCTTGTGCTTTTTTTCCGTTTTTGTCGTGTATTTCCCCTTTTTTAAGTCGAATTTTAGTGGAGGTTATTTAGTCTATGTTGACTACTTGACCGATTGGCGTACTCATGATGTTGTCAGTTAAAAAAAAACGAACAAAACCTTCAACTGAACATAGTAGAATAGCAGTCAAAAAAAGAAATCATAAAGGATTTAAAAACATCTACCAGCAACGTTGACTTTAATGCAAACCAAACAGACAATGGAAGTTGTATGACAATGAAGCATCATACATACGAATACATATTCGAAGTATGGTTCCAACTTTAATTCTTACTTCGAATTTTTGTATGTAAAAGATAATTCGACCCTCATATCTTTTTGTTTGTATGTATGTGCCTGTGTCATTTGTTTTAAACTAAAGATTTTCGAGGGGATATGCAGACTTTAAAATACTTTGAAATTTTCTATGGTTTTTTGTTTTCTAAGCCGATATCATGACATTGTTGATGACATTGTCGTTGATGTATTTAATTTTTTGTTTTTCTCGTTTTCCTTTTTGAATAAGTAAATGCTTTATTACTGATTAAAGTCTCAGACATCAGGCGAAGTATTATTGGAGTGGCTTTAAAGGGATATGCAAGTAAAATTATTGCTTTGCATCAGTTAAGTTTCCTTTTTATTATGGAATTAGAAGATATTGTCTGTTAATTTGCTGGCATTTTTAAAGGGTTAAAGGGTGTATTTCGAACCATTGAAATAAACACAGATTTTAAGCCGTTGGTAATCTAAGTCTCAGAGACTTTAATCTCCTAAAATAAAGCAGGACGATATCTAACCTCTTCCCCGAAGAAAGAATAACATTAACAAACAAAATCATGGACAGAACAGTCAGGACCAGTATCTCTTAGAGAACACACGCTCTCAACAAAATTAATCATCACAACATCCAATGCATGCTTTGTTTCTAGAAAATGACAGACGAGAAAACTACAGTCGATCAATAGCTTTTATTAATTAAACTGAAATAGTAAAACAAAAGGAAGAAAATATAAGAACATGGAGGACATTGGATATCGCAGTAAAGCAAGGTTTAGTGTCCCTTACATGGAGTAGACATACATAATTGGTCATTACAATCCTTCACTCAGGATTACAACCTTACTTCTCATACCACTTACATTGTGAGTGTTAATTTTATACTTGAATGGCGGGACCTTCAATTTAATGTTGATTCCGAACGATAAGTTTTTGAGAAACAAGAAATCTGCTGAGAGGAAGCCAGCGAAGAAATATTTTTATACTTCATTTTATTGGAGGAGTTTAAGCCGAGGCATCACGTCTAGTAAGCTAACACACTCTCTACTAGACTCACTTGTAACAATTTTTAATAGCAAAAGTTCCATACTTTGATTCTCAGAATGAATTTGAAGCCGTTTTGCACTTCGATCCTGAACTTCAGGACAGACGTTAGTGATTTTTGGGTAACAGAAAGTTTGAAGATCGGACCATGATGGCGAACGTGGCACTAAGGGTACTGGGCAGTTTCATCAGGGGCTCCAGCTGGTTCAAACACATCACTAATGGACAAGGAGGCTTACCTCACACTGTGTAACACAATGGGCCATATGGCCACGGAGTAAACTTGCTTGTGAACGGCAAGTTACCCGCTAATCTAATCTAACCTAATATATTATGATATTAATAGGGCATCAGAAAGTCGTGTTCTTATTTTCTGAATAGCGTCGGTTTGATTTTCTTGCATTTCTTATTCAAGTAAACTTTATCGACAAAAATTATTCGCCATTCATGATGATAAAAAAATAATATCCTTCCATATTACCACTGTTTTCCGACTATCAACCACCTTACCTAACTTTAAAGTTCTAATAACATCGCATCATAAATGCAAACTCTTGCTCAGCTACCCGCTAAGTTAACTTCATTTCAAACGAATCTGCTTCTTCGAAACTTAATACTTCCAAAGAAAACAATCTCCTCATCTGCGCTAATGTCTGCTGATCCTCGCTTCAAAGATTCTCACTGCTGAAACACCTTCTCCCAACCTAACGACATGGCATGGCCAATAAAGCCGTTGGATGTTAATATGCTGAACAACGCCAATATCGCTGACGAGCTCATTCAGTACACTGACAGAAGTTTATATGTACATACGTCAGCCATTAATTTCTAAAGGAACTATTCCTGTCACTTTTCGAATTCTGAAGTACTTACCGCGTTAATAAAATTCATCTTTGTGAAATTAAATTTTAAAAAATAAATTCCCTCCTGAAAGAAAGGGAAGAATTGGAACACCTGTCAGGCATATTTAAATAATTTAACGAGAGTTCAATATTTCTCTTTATTTATTATTAATAATTTATGTATTTAGAGCAGTTTTTTTCCAATTTATTTATTTATTTTTATTTATTTTTTAAATTTTTAATATTATCATTCATATTTATTTTTTGATTATGAACTAATTTATGGCATAATATTTAAAATTATGCACTCCATATATTTGCTATATATACATATTATATTACGAGGGCAGTAGCAACATTAAACGATCGGACAAGGAAAATGCTGCAAGCTTTGGGAAAAGATTTCTTTAGATTTTAATATAATTTCCTTAGAGATCGATGTACCTTTCACAGCTATGCTGAGTATATTTGTCCTCTTTTTAGTAAAAACCATTTACCTTACCAGGATGGTCATCGATATCTTAAAAACGTAACGTTTTGCCAGTGGTCCAATGCTTCAATGTGTTGTTTATATCAAGAATTGTTATGCTTCCTGGAATAGTTATGAAACTCTGTATAGTTATTAGACTCTTTATCGTTGGCAATTCTTTCATTGCTGTGCCACTTTTTTTCTTTTGAAAATAGAAAATATTACCAGGAAGCGAAACCTCATGCAATATGTGAGTGATAAACTTTAACTCGTTGTTTTTTAGTAATCGCATTTCGAAAGTTGCCTTTTCCATGTCTTAAACGCTAAGTGTATATGCCTTTTTCAAGATAGGTAATAAAAAGTATACCAGACATCTATCAACAGCAGATGTCATGAGCTATGCTTTAGATGCAGCTAGGTTACCTTAAGTCATCGTAGTCTAGTAGGCAGTGTGTTGGCTTTTCAGACATTAGGCCACGGCTTAAATCCGAGGTCAGACATTTCCAACAAAAGGAAAAATAAAAAAGTATTTCTTCGTCAACTTCCTCTCAGAAGATTTCTGGCAACAATCCTGAGAGTAAATAAAAAATCTGTCGTTCGGACCTATCATCTTACACCACCCATGTTGTGTGTGTTAATTTTATCTATAAGTGGGAGTCTACTTTGATCGACAGACTTTTTTGGAGAAACTTTTCATGGCACTTTTATTTTCTCTCTGAGCTTTTGCCAGAAGACTGCTGAAAGGTAATCGCTGAAATCTTTTCATATATTTCATATTTCTATTTAACACATTTCTGAAACGTATTCGATTTGTGGCTGCGGTAGCATCCTTATCATCAGACTCTAGTGGAGTAGAGAAGACACTACTGTATGGATCGACGGGATATACATATGTACTATACCTTCATCCCAGTTAAATTTTGACCGCCCTCGTAATTAAGGAGAAAAAAATGTGGTTAAAAAAATAAACGAGTACGAATAAATAAAAATGAAATCTATAACAACAACAAATAATAACAACGATAGCAATAATAATAACAAAAATTAAATGATTGCCAGCGGTTACAATAACAACAGCAAACAAAATTTGTTGTTGCCATTATTTTTAAATTGATAAGCGACTTTATTACAACAGAAATGCAAGCAGAAAAATGTTTATCATTAGCAATGCAACCAACGCATACAAACATGCATGCAAACAAACAAACAAACAACGAAGTAAAGAACGATACCAACATACATTATAATGTGATGCCGGCATAACTGCATAACGGTTGCTACGGCTGATACAATAAACTCATATTGACCATAAATATGTTACGGACTTATTAAAGCATATTTTTGTGTTGCATAAAATTATTGAGGGTATCCTTCTATCTACTATGTACGTATACAATAAGCCGAGACTGTTGTACATAGTTCGATGGGTTGTTGTTGTCTGTTTTGTAAATTTTATGAATATTTTATTTCATAATGTTTGCAATTTATTTCATTATTGTAAATAAAATTTATTATGATTTTTGTTTTCTTTTTTTCTTTTCTTTTTTCTTTTCTTTTTTTCGGCAAAATTTATGCCAACAAATTTTGTGGGAATCCCTAATGCCTACAAAATGGTTACAAATGAGAATATGTACATATGTGTGCATATGTATGTGTGTATGTAGTAGTAGAGCATATTTCATAACAATCATTTTAAATAATCAGACGAAAAATTATAGAACGCTGTATACACAGCAAGCACTTACACTTACTTCTTATGCCACTAATGTGATACAATATTCTGCCACATTCTGCCGCTATCGTTAGTTGCATTCAGTTATTAATGTTATTATCGAGTGCATTTAAATTTATTTGTCAAGATACGGTGATGTTGCCGATTATAAATGGACTTCATAAAGATGACACAGTGTGACGAATATAAGTGATGGTAGTCAATATATTTCAGAACCGGCTGCATGGCATTTCTGTTCGGGTATCCGGGATAATTTTTCTGTAGACTATTACAGGATCTTTCAAGTTTGGTGATAACTAGTGAGAAAACTTACTTTCACTGACAGTCTGGCTTAATTTCTTTAAGTTTTTTGCTATAAAACTAATACTCTACAAAACGCTCATCCTACCCGAGCTCCTTTATGGCGCTTAGGCACGGACCCTATTAAGCACTGATACAGTAGCCTTGATAGTATTCGGTCCAGTGCGAGTTGGCTATGACTTCCGCATCCGATCCAACAGTACGAGCTCCTCAACGACATAGACGTTGTGCAGCGTATTTATATCCAGCGGCTGCGCTGGTACGGCCATGTCGTTCGAATGGAAGGACAAAATCGAGGAAAGTCGGCTATAAATTGCCGGTAGAAGGCTCTAAAATGGAATAACTCTGGTAATATTTAACCTTTCATTAAGCACTTTATATCTTCTAATTCAAATAAAACAAAATGTGTGTTTGAGATAACATCGATATTTTTATTCGTTTGAAAGAAGCCATTATGCGCTTCTCTACGCGGACTGCATCCGAAATATCAAGATTTCCATGGCTCTAGCGCACAAATCGAGCTCAATTTGACCGACGATATAGATTATATTGGCTGTTAAGATTTCTGTAGTTTGTGGCCTATTCGCATCTACCTGCAACAAAAGAAAAACTCACAGGAAACAGTCTAAGAAGGTCAAATTGCATAATCTTGTGGGCAATCTCGCATCACTTCCACGTGAGATAACAATGCTCTCAAATCGCACCTGCAAAATATTCAATTCGTTATGAGCTGTAGTGACCGTTACACCGGCCAGTCTAAATTAATGTCGCTGATTTTTAAATCGTCGAATACAGGCAAAAAGTAGTTAGCAATCCGTTTACATTGAAAAAATCGTTCCCAAAAAATTATGAACCGAAGACGCCTCCAGTCCAAAATCCACACCAAACAGTAACTTTTTCAAAATAAATTGGATGCTCCTATCAAAAATCAGTAAATATATGCCGCCTGTTGACGTTAAAGTAAGTAAATAAACTAAGTAAATACTTAACTTGACTAGGTCAATGCTTTATGAACTCATCGGAATTGTTGGATCTATTTCTGGGTACTTTAAAGTTCAGACCATGTTGTTGCGTTGTTCTTCATTTACCATCAGGCATTGTAAGCTCTCTTCTTTTTTAGTTGTACTTCGACTTTAGTTTATCAAATCGATATTATCAGCAAAGGCAGATCACGATAATCTTTAAAATAATCTTAAACAAGCTACATGGCTTTGTGCCAGCTGGTCGAAAAGCTCTATTAATGCGAAACTTTTCACATGTGATTCAAACAGTATACTGGAGTGTTGTTAACAGTAATTTACATGCTAGTTAAATTAAGAAGTATAAATAATTCATTTTTATTTTCTATTTATTTTCTTAAAGAAATATGTATGTCACACCAAAACGAAGGCGTAATCCTGTGGATGACAACATAAATTCTAATTTTGTCTACCACTTCTATTGTCACACTGTATCTACAGACACTGTTTATAAATCGACTGCTACTATCATTTGTTTATTTGATTTGTTATATTGACAAACAAAATGCAATGAAATAACAGAAGCAATTGCAACTCCAAAATAAACCAAAAATTATGGAAAAAAAAATCGTAAAAATCAGACCAACTACTACAGCAGCAGAATAATCGAAATACTACATGAGAAATATTTTGAAATTTTTGTGGTAGCGACTATAATTATTTGTTTGGTAAAAGCATAGCAATAACAACAACAGCAACAACGATTTAAAAATTACAAAATGCTTTATTCTATCGAAAATTATATGAACAAAAAGAAGAACAAAAAAAACGAAATAAATAAATAATTTTAAACAAAGAAGGCAAAGGGATGTACATACAAAATATGCTTTTGGCCAAAATCAAATTTAGTAGTAATTGAGCATTTCATTTTACCCTGTTAGTTATTAAAACAAATTAGAAATGAAATGTTGCATAGACGTAAATGATTTTGTTTTAATTTGGAATAAAAAAGGAAAATATTTAAAAAATGTTGTTATGGAAAATAAATTCATTCACATAATATGTGCCTTAAGCAGATAAAAGCATTCGTTAGTTTTAGGCAAACAAAGGTGAATCCATTTTACGAATTGACATCACATCGATCGCTTTATTACCACATGAAATTTTCAATTACACTTACAGAGAGCAAGTAGTCCTTCTAACAGTCCATCTGTACTCCAAATAAAATCTGGCTATCGCGGTAATTTTCTCTTGGCTGATTGAAGTGAAAGATTAAAAACCACCACTTTTTATTGCCAGAGCTAGGCACTGTCACATACAGGTTAAAGTAAACCCTACAGGCATGTCCTCTAATGAGATAAGGATAAGACAATTAACCTTTTTCTGTTGTTCATGACAGTCCAGCAGAGGCTAGTATATACTGAAGGTGTCTTATCAAAGTTACTCCTCTTTATTGACAGACTGGAGTATATTAATTTCAATTAAAGTAATTGTTTTGAAGTTTGAAATTGTGGACTCGTTCTGCCCAGATTATCAGCAATGTATTGTTACGAAAATGGAAACGGTGTAACATCATTTAACATTAAAACAAACAAACAAAAAAACACAAAAAAAAACATATACCAACAACAGCAGTATGAAAGAAAAGGGATAGACAAGTAAGCAAGAAACAACGTAAACAAAATACACACACGAACAACGAAACAACAATAGAGATCTCGAGAAGACGAAGACAAGAACATCCGACTTCAAGAATCTTCATCAGACTGTTTACGTGAGCATATAAAAAGGCAAGACAAATCAGGCAAGTAGTAGAAAGAATTCAGTCAGTCTTGTGTGAAGACGCATTACGTGTGAAGAGAACAGTCATGGTTTAAAGAGCTTCATTGAAAGATCTGTGCTGTAAGCAAACAAGAATAGCGAACAAGCAATTATTGTTGGATACATCAAGTTGTGAACAGTGGCACACAAAATTGTGTGAACAATAAAGAGTTTAATTGAAACTAAACACAAATTTATTTTTATTTTGTGTGCAATCTACGAACTCAAATTTTAAACGTTTTTAAAAAGTTAAAACGTAACATTATTCACTGACGGAATCCATATACCCTGGATGCATATAGTATAAGAGTTACGTTCGCATGGTCAGAAATTTAAATAACGCGTTAAGATGTTGACAAGACTTTCGTAAGGGCCTTGAACGTAACCTGACTGCACGAGTAAATGAGAGTATTTCAGCATTCAGTATAGCCAAGACCTCCACAGTGCAGTGCAATAATCTTGCAGCTTGAAGGACATTACCAGTAACTTCTGGATTGTAAAATCAGAAACCTTTAGATAGCCCCTTGAATAAATTCCAGTCTTTATAGAAAAAGTTCCTATTTCAGTAGAAGAAGATCCTGTTGCAGTAGAAGAAGTGCCTGCTTCATTCAGAGAATTTCCTGCTTCAGTAAAAAAAGAAAAAGCAAACACAAAACAAAGTAGACTTCAGCACTATACGAAAGAAGATTATATAATAATTGTTGTCAAGTACAAGTCCAAACCCTTAGAAAAGTAAAGTTCTACAATCGCTTTTCTCACTCTCTCTATCACCTCAACTCAACAGAATGGTAATAAAACATGGCACATATGCAGGCGGAAATTGTTCTCAGGCCTATACTTAGTATATTCTGATCAAACTTGATATGCAGACATGGTCTACAACTACGAAATCAATGAGATGACAGTCAAACTCGATGGTTCGACGAATTCACTACTCAAAGCTGTAGAGAGCCTAAAAGAAATTAAAAAATGTTGACGGCAAATTGAGAACGAGTTAGAGGCCTGTGGGGGATCTTAGAGGCAAAAGGTTTGTTTATGAAAATATCCCTCCTATTATTGAAAGTGTGATGAATACTTCGAATTTGTTGATCCCAAGACGCTTGCAGCAATTGGGCCTATCTTCAGACTCATCACATAAATACATACATAATTGGTCATTACAATCCTTCAGTCAGGATTACGACCTAGCTTCTTACACTACTTATGTCGCGTGTGTTAATTTTATACATGAGTGGCCGGACCTACAATATAAAGTCGATTCCGAACGACAGATTTTTGAGAAACTTTTCACTGTAATCTGACTTACTCTCAGAGGTTTTGACAGAAATCTGCTGAGAGGAAGTGGCCGAGGAAATATTTTTTCATATTTCGTTTTGTTTGAGATTTCTAAGCCAGTGGTGAACCGTGGGTCACGTCTAATAATCCAACACACTACTTACTAAAATCTGTCGGCTTCAGGCTCATTGCCACATTTGAATTAGCACCTCCATACACATAAAGTTTCACTTAACCTACATTTAAAGTTCGGCGACAATTTACAATGAATCAGTTATGCTGATTAGGTAATAAAGGCAAAGATTTCAATGCTGATATTTCGAATAAAAAATTTTTTTAGTGATGAAGCTCAATTCCAATTCGGTGCTTATGTCAAGAAGCAAAATATTCGCATATGGATATCAGAGAGTGCAGAAATGATTGTGTAGAACTTTTACATCCACAAAGAGTGACTGTTTGGCTGGGCATTATGGTGTGAATCTCATTCCAAAATTACCCCTAAATAAAACCATTAACATTACTTCAGATCTGCAGGATAACCGGCCTGATATTGGGGATTATAAACTGATCGATATATGGTTTCAACGAGTCGGTATAGAAAGAATAATTAAATGATTTGGCAATGTCAATTGGATACTAAGCTAATTAATTGGCATTTAAAGAGTTAGATTGGATAGTGGTGTTACTGACAATATCTTGTCTATGCGGATAAAGTTGGAGAATTGGAAACAATCAACATTTGTTTACTTATTGCCAAAATTCAAAACTGCTCTAACCAATCTGGAGGTGGTAATTTAAATGACTTTGTACTTCATAAATAATATTCTTGCAAATAACAACAATGATTTTAATAACAAAACTTTGTTTATATCACTTTCAGCTCATATGCATATGTATGTATGTATGATGGCTGGTCATTCCTGTAGAAAAATATTAAACTTTTTAACGTACATTTGTTTGTATACCTGTTAGGGGATTAGTAAACATGCCAAAAAGTCATGTTCTACTCAAATAAAAGTTTATAATAAAAACACGAAAAAAAAATACAACAGAAAGAAAGCAAATAAACTACAAATCAAAACAAACTTTGCAATGAATGAAGTTGTGATGTGCATCACGAATATGAAAAGGATTACTGTAAGTGACTGACTGAATATGCAGGCTTATGATACAATGCTTAAGAGATTGAAATGTGGTTTCTATGTATTTGCGTACATCATTATCGAAATGTCAGAAATGTACGTACATATGTACATCTTTAGGTAAATGGAAAAAGTTTTCTTAATGTTTGATTATACATTGCTTAGCATCAACAGGCATTATTTTAATGCGTATGTATGAGGAGGTTTTGAATAAGAAAAAATGCCATTGGGCTACGTACAATATTTATATAAAACAAAAGCTTATTTAACGAATCTTTTTGTTTTTTATTCTTTTTCTTGGTTTGTTGATCTTTTGCCCAAGTACGTGATTAATTTTTATGATTTTCTAACAATCAACAACAACAAAAAAAAATTAAAAATAAATTATGAACACACTATGAATGAATAAAGTACTACGTACTGTTTTTATGAAGAACTTAATTCTCTTTATTATGTGTTTTGTTGTTGTTGTTGTTGTTAATATTTAATAAATTTATTAAGTTTTATATACAATTTTTATTTATTTGCTGTTTTGTAAATGATTACAATGGACCGCATTATATGAAATAAACAAAGACCATTTGAAAAAAACAAAGAAAAAATGAGCAGAAAATTGCCGTATTTATTGAAATGAAATATTATGCGTTATTACATCTCCAAAAAAGATAGATTAAAGTTTTATTGGTATTAATCAATTGCACTGGGAAAAATGAATGCGAAAATATTAAATTACACCGACACAGTCATAGTCACATTGACAGTCACAGCCACATTTTTGATTAATCGGACGCAACAATGTCAAACGAGTGTAATTGATTAATTAAAGAAATTGTTGTTGAATTATTAAGACGATTTTAGGCGGTTGTATAATTATATCAATAAAATGTCATAGCGAGCTTTGCCAAACATGAAATTTAATATTCAGGAAATGTCACAATTATCGTGATTTACTAATTAAAATACGCACAATGTATAAAGGTAATTGTTAATGTTGCATAATCAACATTTCTTGAATTTAAGCTGTTATTATGTTTTATTAAAATTAATGAAAAAAAAACACATTTAAGTTTCTTAAACTATAAGAAAAATAATAACAAATGCATGTGATTTCGAATCCAACTTTTTAATCGTTTAATGCAACAAAATGCCTCAAAGCTTATAATCTGTTATCACGTTTCAAAAGAAAGTCTATTTGGTCCCCTAGAACCAAGGAATTAAAATCAATTGAAATTTAATATTTACAGTATAAAAAAAACAACGTTTCTTACACCGACTACAAGGCAGATTTCGTTAGCCCCATAAGGAATTGTGCCGCAATGTCTGAGCTTTGTATTTCTGCGAAGCTGCTAAGGCAACACAGAATGATGTTGAGCAACTGCTGTAGTTTAGTCAATGTAGCGATGAAACTCTCCAAACCTTTCGCTACCGCATGAGATTCCTTAACATGCGACTTCTTTAACTTCAACAGGGAGAATGTTCTGTGGAACGCAAGAGTGCATCGCAATAGCACTATTTTCCACAAAAGTATTCAGTGGTGTTCATTGATACTTTGAGATGTTGCTACTGCCTTTCAATTTGTCAATTAACAGTAGTCTTACAGAATGGAGCGATTGCAAATCAATGTTTGAATTTTGTTATCAAAATCCGTGTTGTGTGAGAAAAGTGATGCGGAAATAGAAAACTTATCTTCAACAACGTATCTCAGTTTTGGCAGAGGATCCGTTATTAAACAAAATTTACGAATTTGATGTGCAGAGCAACCAGAGGAAATTCATGGGAATCCTTCTAAAACGATGAAAACCGCCATATTACAGTCTATCGATTACATACATACACATATAATTGGTCATTACAACCCTTCAGTTAGGTTTACAACCTAGCTTTTCACACCACTTATGTTGTGTGCGTTAATTTTTACACATGAATGGTGGGACCTACAGTTCAAAGTCGACTCCGAACGACACAGATTTTCAAGAAACTTTTCATGGCAATTAGATTTACTCTCAGCGTTTTTGCCAGAAATTTGCTGAAAAGAAGACGCCAAAGAAATATTTTTTCATATTTCGTTTTGTTTTGGCGATGTCTAGCCTGAGGGGTTTGAACCTGGGCATCACGTCTAATAAGCCAACATACTCACTACTAGACTACAGCGACTTCAATCTATTTTAGTATTTTTTACACAAAATGGATAATTGGACTTGGCTGACTTGTGGTTTTAATAGGACGGTGCTTTATATCATACGGCACACAATACTGATGAGTAATTAATATCATGGTTATGTAACACTCGATTGGCCTCCAAGATCGAGCAACTCTACTACACTAGGCTACCGTACAACTCCCATCGATGAGGTACAGACTGAAATGCTGTAAAAAATATATTTTCTGGCTTACTTAATTGGTCTTTACAATTCTTTAATCAGAATAACGACCTAGTTTGTGCAATTTAATCGAGCGACTCGGCTACAATGGTAGACTACTGAAACACAAGACAAGCCGAAATGCTGGGAAAAAGTATACTTACTTGCTTAGTTAATTGATCATTACAATCCTTCAGTCGGGTTAACGACATAGTGTCTCACGCCACCCATATTATGAGTGTTAATCTAGCGACCCGATTACACTAGACTACTGGAAGACAAGTGTACGACTACGATTGATAACATAGAGGCCAAAATGGTGGAAAAATTTTTACTTACTTACTTCGCCATTATAAGCCCTTTAGTCAGAATAACGATCTAGTTTCTCATGCCACCCATGTTGTGTTTGTTAATTTTATACATGAGTGACGTGTCCTACAGCTTAAAGACAACTCTGAACGACAGCTTTCTGGAAACTTTTCATGGCAATTTTATTTACTCTCAGATTTTTTGTCAGAAGACTGCTGAGAGGAAGGCGCCAAAAGATGCATTTCTTTATATTTCGTTTTGTTTGAAATATCTAAGCCTGGGGTTTGGGCTCGCCCGGCAATGGCGGTAGAAATTATACGAAATAGACCACATATGGCATAGCTGCAGTCAACATTTATGATTACATGATTGCTTATGATTTCTATTGTGAAAAATCAACGACATTGAAGCCAGAAGTTGTCAACAGAGAAGGTATTGGAGATGCCAAAACACATACATTTTTGCTGAAGCCTAATGAGCAAATTAAAATTCTTCAGTAGACTGCAGAACGTAATCTGTTCAGTGGATCCATATAGATGGAATATACATACATCGGCTTTACCGCATAAATGTTATCGATAATTGCGATACGTAGTTAGTTTACAATCGAACTTATTCGAACACCCAACTTGTCGATACCATAGAAATTTACTATTCCACAGGGTATGGCAAACAAATGGTTTCCGTTCGACTACATCTTTGTACTGTGGGTTTTGTTTTCCTTTAAACAATTTTAAAGCAAGCAGATGACATGTCTGTATGCCTGCATTCTTTTTTTTTCTTCTTCAGTTGGTGTTTCTGTTGCTTAATTGATTAATTACTCTGAGTGTAAAGATGTAAAAGAGCGAGTGAATGTGTGCAAGTACATGTTTGCATTAATTTTAATTTTATTATCTGTTAATTACAATATGCGTATTCACGCATAATAATGCAAAAATATTGTTTGAAACAGCATTTTATGCAGGTTGTATGGAAATTTAACAAAAAAAAGGCCTTTAAAATTGCAGAAAAAAATTGCAAAAAAAGCAGAAAATAAAAACAAAATGAAAAAAACTTATTTCGTAATTATCACTTTAATTAATTTTAATTGTTACAGAATTTTATACATCAGCGAAGTTTTTGGTTAAAAATTGACAAACGAAAAAAAAAACAGAAATTGAATAACTTTATAATGGCATTTTATTGTATGTATAAAAAAAGCAACAATAAAAAATAAAATCTCAATAGTAATTTGTTGGCAATGTTTTTTTTCTTTCTGCTCTTTCGTGCTGATGTAATAATCAGAAATTAAAATGTGTAAAATATGCTTCTCATATAAAAGCATTTATAAAATGCACAATAAATTCACAATAAATTTGTTCATTTTGTCGGTTTTTTTTTGTTGCATCTTTTAATGAATTTTATAGACATTTGCATGATAAATTTAAGACAACTGAATTTGATGTCATTTAAACTTATCAAACCATAGTTCATTAATCTCTTGCCATAAATACGCTTCATATACGCACAATGCAATACCATTACTATCGTTGTCGTCATAAAACGTATTCCACAAAAATATCAGTCATTTTGAGTTTGTGTATTAAACAAAAACAATCAAAAAATTACTGAAAGAGCAGTGTATAGAGCAATAAAATGAGTGAAACAAAACAAAACAAAACGAAATAAAAGACAAGAGAAAAAAATGAGGACATTTCTGACAAGAAATGTTAAAAACTTGCAAACAATATAATTCCCGCATCATGCATCCGAAAACTGTCAGAGAGATATGAATGTGGTATTTACGATATACTCATACAAAATTACCATACAACTGCTTAAATATGTAAACAAACATACAGCTCACACACACGCACATACACACACACATTTAGGGAGAGAGTAACAGGCTGAAACATACCATACAAGTCTCATATTCATACATACATCCATACAAAGACTATTTTGTATGACATCAAGTAGCATTTATAATGTAAATTCAAATACTGCATAGGTTGGTTGCCTTGTCAGTTGCCATGAATAAAACATATAATGTGGCAGAGATCTGGCTGCCAAAATTACCAACAAAATAGTGACTAAATGCAATACCAAATATATCCAAAAACTAACAATGCACCAGCAAAACACAAAAAAAAAAAAGAAAACAACAAATTCTACGGCTAAAATGTTTAGATTGTACGCGTAGGAGAACAATAACAATTACAAACTAGAAAATCCACCAGCATTTTGTCAAAACACAATATGGGAGTTGCATAAAGTTAGACAGACAGAACAGACAGACAGACTCAGATCGGCAGCAGTAACTAGTGCTATTGTCCGCCAAATGACAATAAGAGAAAAAGAAAAAAAAAAGAGAAAAATGGGCACAAAATGCAATAATAAGAACAATTTGCGTTTGTCTAACTACTGCTGTAGAATATTCACTAAAAATTTAACAAGCGCCAGTTTGATTAATTCTGGACCCAAAAAATTTATACACACATACACAACAAATTGGCTGACTATTGGCGCTATAAACAATACGAAAAGCAAACTACGTAATTCGTATATTTCGTAACTCTTATTTCGTAATAATCCCAGCTCAGTCAGAACATAGTTTAGGACATAAAATTCGAATCTGTTTTCATTGTCGAAGACAGGAGAGATTTGGCAAATAGTAGTGTGGCACAAAATGTACTAAAGGAATGAGGTCCCTTTATAAAGCATAATACGATCCTTTGAACAATCAATTGCCCAAATATAAACGAGTTCTTCATAAAAAAATATGTGGCTTCCGAGAACCAGTTCTGTTGTTTATCTAGAAAACAGATTCCATTCCACTATTCATAAGAAAGTAAGGGGTAGATTACTTTTAATTGGCAAGCGTTCTAAAGCATAGCTCACCAATAACTCAGCAAGCGTCTGCAATGTTAGCTGAGGTGTACATAATCTCGAGTGGTGTAATGTACCCTTAAGTGTCAGTAAATTCAGATATCTGGCGTTTATAGCTGCCTTTTTTGCTCAAAATATAGACTCCAAATCGGATAGTTTGAAGGGTAATATGCTCCTCCATCTGTTGGGTGATCCGCATCCATTACATACACTTACACACATAATTGGTCATTACAACCCTTCAGTCAGGATTACAACCTAGCTTCTTGCACTACTTATGTTGTGTGTGTTAATTTTGTGCATGAGTGGCGGGTGCTCTAGTTTTCAAAGTCCACTTCGAACGACAGATATTTGAGAGTCTCCCAGTTTTATTCAGAAATCGGCTGAGAGGAAGAGGCCGAAGAAATATTTTTTCATATTTCGATTTGTTGGAGATGTCTGATGATGTCTAAGCTAACACACTACCTATTAGACTACGTTGACTTCTGGATTCATTATGGTACTTAATTAATGTTCCATTTTGGTAATAGAAACTATCAGATCTTATGTGTTGTGTAGTCAATAGCGTGATGCACTACAACTATTCCTAAGAATTTCTCGGGCACATGGCTTCTACACGTCCATACTTGTGTCTGCAATCCGATGGCGCTCATAAAGGCCATGGTTCGAACTTCAGGTCAGACATCTCCAACAAAACGAAATACGAAAAGGTATTTCTCCGGCAACTTGCTCTCAGCAGATTTCTGGTAAAAACTCTGAGTGAAATGAAAAATTTCCATGAAAAGTTCTCAAAAATCAGTCTTTCGGAGACGAAATTAAATTGTAGGTCGTGCCACTCATGTACAAAACACACACTGCATAAGTGGTGTGGGAGCTTGGTCGTAATTCAGACTGAAGGGTTGTAAGGACCAAGCATGTATGTATGTCGTGTAGTCTTGTAGTATTTCAAAAATTCATGGAAGGGAAATACAACTATAAACACATGCAGGTTAGCTTGCTTCCATTTCATTGGACATGCTTTCGGATAATAAAATAATATCGAAAGATTCTAACTATCTGAGAATTAATGCTACGCTTATCAATCAGTCATCAAGTTAAAGCTTAAATTTTATTAAAATCAACCCCGCTCATGCAAAGCAGTTATGAAATGCCTGTAGATCAGTTGTAAGTGAATTATTCTTACTAAACTCTTTGCCAGTAATTTTAAATAGATTGAATTAAAAAACCACAAAATCTGTCGTCCGTTTGCCTAATAGGTACTGAATATCATTGAAGTAAAGAGACATACATATGTATAATATGAACCCGTTTTTTATTTTAAGGAATTTTTTTAAAACGCAGAATCTTAATCATTAACAAACACAAGCCAATCAATATCCAGAAATAAATCAAGTTTAGTGGTCAAGTAGTTTCGATTCCCTGCATTTGAATTTTTAACTGTTAACAGAACTTAATCACTTTACTCGTTATAATGTAAAATTTACTACTAAGTTATTTTGGATATAATCCCAACTGTAGTACAATTTCAATTTGACCAAAGTGTAACATACGTTATGACGAAGCAATTATACCTAGAAAAACAAAAGAAATTTATTGTTCACTAAAAAAGATTTTAAACTGTCCATACAAATGCTGAAACTAGTTTGCAATTGAAAAGCGGTTTAACAATAAAATGCATGTAATAGAGAATTTCAGTGAAACTGGCTCAAATTACCTTATGCGTCAAAAGGTGCAATGAATTCTTGGCAGTAAAAGTAGTTTTAGAATACTTAAATTTAAAACATTATATTTAAACTTTTGCAAAAGAAAAATGTTATTTCTTAAATTATAATATAAACCTACTAACACTATAAAAATAATTACAGTACCGTACGTACTACAATTTACATTTTTTAAATTTTAATATGCGGCCACAGCGAAATTAATTCTGTTTTCATAAAACATTGTGAACTCCTCGTCCTTATGAAGGGCACAAGGCGCTTTACGTTATTAAAAAACTTATAGTAAATTTATAAAGAAAGAAAAAAAAACTTTTGATATTGTGAGTATATCCTCCAATTCGTACAAAAACAATCGAGATAATTTTATAACGATCGGAAAAGACTATTTTTCATATAAATGCTATTTTCTTAGGTGTATGGACACTTAATTACTATTGAAAATCTAATCGATAATTGGCTAGCTATTGCTGGAAATAGATTTTTTTCGAATATCGCTAATATGATCAGTTTCTCAACTTCTCTTATTAAATTTGATATTATGAACGATCGTGAGAAATATGAATATATTTCACGGCAGAAACTTTCTCGAAGATATAGTCCTTCTTGCGTCAGTAAGATTAATAAGTTTATTGAACTTAAATTGTTATATTCCATCGCACCAGCTTTTATCTCTTCTTCCATCCGCCAGCTTTTATCTCTTCCAACTCGTTCAACATCAGTTGGTCATTTGTACGTCTTTGGCATATCATGTGATCTTGTTGTATGACCATCTCAAAGTATGGACAGCAGTGTGCAATTACCCTCTATTTGAAACTAATTTATACAAGATATCCGTTAGGTTGGCAATCGTAGGTAACACTAATAGCACCCATTCCGCTATACAACTATAACTACGGGTTGACATTTCTTAGACATCGCGAAAGTTTTATGAATACGCTGATCATATACAAATAATCTGTGACTAAAACCGATCTGTCAATAAATACCGGGTGTCCAAGAATCATTCGTCTCATATTTCTAAATGCCTGACCGAGAATATATTCTTTGGTGTCCTCTTAGTTTTGTGTTTGTTGCTTCTGTGGGAGTCGTTGTGAAACGCACGGTTATGTGCGCGATGAGACAGATGTGTAATTATAACCGCTATTGGCTTCCTAAGATTTATTCTCCTCAGGTTTAAGGCAAATTTTGTTCTACAGATATCTATATCAGGCCAGAAGTATCTGGTGGCTTCATATTCTTTTCCAATTAAGTAAAGTTTATGTGAAACCCCTTGTGTGTTGCCAATCTGACGTATGAATCCAATTGAATTTTCTATAGTGCCTGACTTTTCACGTTCTTCAGCTTCTTTTTATGTCCCCGTGTTGAGGAATTAATGGTCAGGACATTGGGTTTCTTTAACGATCTTACATATGGTGCAGGTAGTTAGGTTCGAGTGGTAGCTTTTATGTCAAAAGCTCAGTTGAGCGTGCATAGCGAACAGTTGTGACGCCACAGTTGAACACAGTGCTTGTACTGACCAAGTTCCACCAAACTAGGGAAGAAATTGGTCAGCACAAGGGCTGCACAAAATATGATATGATGTACACAAGTCTCCAGGGATCCAATGGCCTTTTTACTCATAGTAAATATGCGTATATCTTCACTTCATTGAAAAAGTTTTTTCAAATTCTTCAATAAAAAAACATGTTAAAAGTGAAATTGCTCCATTCACTTCAATTGCTTTAATTACCAATTAATTGAAATCCTTGTTGTTAATTCTTTAAAAGTTTTTTACTTTAAATACAATTCAAGTAAATTGACATAAGAAATGAAAGAGGGTTTTACATTTACATGTTACATAGCATACGTCATAATTGTAGTTGATTTACTAGGGGTGGTTGTCATTCGCATTGAAATTTAAATGAAAATAATTTACAACAAATAAAAAAGAAAAAAGAAATATATAAAAGAAAGTTGTCCATATAGATGAGTTATACAAAAAGAGTAAAAGTAATGACAAGAGCAACAGCAACAGCAACAAATAAAATAAAATGGCAACACACAGTTGAGTTAATAGCTCATCAATGATTCATACGGATATCCGGTATGTCCGACAACATCCGGTCATATTTATATGAATGCAGGCACTCATACTTATTGAACTCTTATTCAAATAGAAAGTGCACACAGCCATAAAATGTTATAATCTTTATGCAATACACATATTCATTTATCAGTGTATATGTATGAATGTATGTACGTGTGCCATATGAAAGCAAAACCTAAAAGTATGCAATAAAATGTTTATACTCTCTCTTTCCCTCTATCTCACTCTCTCTCGATCTGTTTTACTGTAAATAAAATGAAAGTGTATGCAAGTGTTTGAGTGCAATTGTGTCCAATTATTACGAACATTGTAAAACTTGAAAAATATTAATGTGCCTGTGTATAAGTGTTTGTGTGCATGGCTATAAGTACTAGTTTTTCTCTATTTATATAAGTGTACACATATGAATATGTGTATGTGTACGTTCAGTATTAGTATTTGTAAATGCATTACGTGACACTAAAAATATAAATGCAAAATTATTATTGTTGTTGTATCAAAAATAACAATTGCTTTAATACTTACCCACATACACTGCCATACACAAACACAATGAATTAAAATTAACATGTATATGCTGTTGCAGGGTTATACTCATTTTCATTATTTTCCAAATATGTTCTTTGAATTGTATTTCACAGTATTTTTATTGTTTTGGTTACTCTTTCTGTATTTATTTTTAAGTGTGAGTTTTATTATACGTGTATAGGTGTATGTGTGTGTACATATCATATTGGTATGGTTTAAACTTTTACTAAAGGATTTCAGAGTAGTCTTTCTCTCATTTATTATGCAAATATAAACAATAGTTACCCCTTGTTTACCATGTACATACATACATCGTTATAAACTACAAAAATATTTCACCTGACCACTATTATCACTACCATCTATAACGACTACTACATAAAATTACAGCAAAAGGTTATGAACCCAACAAGTCTTTTATAGGGAATACTATATTCTGTACAAATATTTCACTACACTGCGGTGATACTCGATAAGTTCAGTTAATAGGAAGGTGGTTAGTATTCAGAGAACGGCATAGGGGATAAGAGTATATCAATATTGAATTTTGCGTGTAGACAATTGATTTTCCCATCTTATTTTTAATGGCTGTTCATTGAAACCGCTGTAGTCTAGTGAGTAGTATGTAGGCTTATTTGACATGAGTCCACGGTTCAAACTCCAGGTCAGACATCTATAACAAAACGAAATTTGGAAAAACATTTTTTCGGAGACTTCCTTTCAACAGATTTCTGGCAAGAACTCT
Source organism: Sarcophaga rosellei (assembly GCA_930367235.1). Taxonomy (NCBI): domain Eukaryota; kingdom Metazoa; phylum Arthropoda; class Insecta; order Diptera; family Sarcophagidae; genus Sarcophaga; species Sarcophaga rosellei. The sequence continues at coordinate 83,136,184 of OV884018.1, forward strand.
GAAAGTAAATAAACTTGCCATGAAAGAGTTTCTCAAAATTCTGTTGTTCGAAGTCGACTTTAAAAACTGTAGGACCCGCCTCTCATGTATAAATTTAACACACACAAAATAAGTGGTGTGAGACGATAGATCTTAGTACTGACTAAATTGTTGTACGTTACGTATGTATGTATGCATGTACATATGTATGTATGTATAGTATAGTATAGTATTCATCCATTTTTTGGTATCGATATACAGTATGAGCTACAAGTACTGCGGCCATTTGATTCCAAAACATTTTTCAAACACATCTGATCTCTTTAGAATCAATTTTTAATGAGTCTGCTCGTGTGCATAACAGTTTTCATATGAAAATAAAAACACGTTTCTAACGCTTGTGTCTTCCACTCCCTTCCCTTCCCTTCCCTTCCCTTTTTTTAATGACGGTCTAAGTATTGACCCTTTTTGTTGGAACTATAAAAATAGCTTATAGAGGGAGAAAAGAGAGTGCAATGTTTGTTGATATCAGATTTGAATCTGTTTATATTATAAGTGACAAGAAAAACTTCTGCTGCAAAACAGTTTAACATGTGAATAGTTCGATTGAAGTAAAATATTCTCTCTGTAAGGTATTGTTCGATCAATTGGGCAAGTAACCGCTAACGGAAGACTCTACGAAAGAAACGCGTATTACGTACAAATATACAATTTAGTGAAGCGTGCCTTTATTTTCCTGTAGTGCTAAAACAGCGAAGTATAATTAATCAATGCAGCTGGTTAATAAGCACCTGCACTCTTCCCTGTCCTTAGTAGGGAAGTTTCAAGATAGAGTTACTTGCACCAATTCATACATGAGGGCTGTAGTCTACCGTGTCTGCCAACATTGACTTCTGATCTTTGAAAGTTGATAACTGTCTTGTGGTTGAAGCCATAATCTGTCTAATTACACATTCAGCATTCAATAACACATGCAATAATAAAATAACATCGCTGCTGTCATGAAAGTGTGCGGGAGAACAAGATACAGTCAATTTCGTGTATCTCACAAGATCTCGGCCTTTCAGTAATCACAACTTGGCTCGTTTTTCATCATTTCTTAGGGCTGCACATGTGAAAAATTCAACTGCATCAAAAACTGAAAGTAGACGACCATAGACAATGACGTATGTTCGCTGAATCTGATCTGATCTGAAGCAATTGGTAACTGGCCCCGACATTAATCAAAAACTATTCTTCAACGATCAGCCCCATTTCTGGAAGAATGCATATCTGAACTAACAAAATTGTCAATTTACATGAGCGTTCGTTATCGCCCCAAAATGTTTGGAGTTTGGCTTGGTGACGTCATTGGTCCTTATTTCTTTCAGAATGACATCGGCCAGTCAGCCAAAGTAAACGTTGAGCACTACAAGTCGTTAATTACCTTCTACTTTTAGACTGGATTGGATGATCTGAACAGCGACGATATGTGATGTCAACCGGATGATATTACATGCTACACAAGTCATGCCACATTAAATATTCTGCACGAACGATTTAAGGACATGATGTTTCTATGCGGAGATAATATGAACTGGCCACCGAGATTCTTTGATTTAATTCCGTTAGACTTTCTATTTATTCTTTGTCGTAAATATTTCAGATGCACTCCACCTTGATAATGAATTTGAATTTAATTTCACTGATATTTCACATACACTTTGTTTTATTTAAATTTAAAGGCAGGAAACGCTTTTTGATAGTCCCAATATTTTCTGAATGTGGTGTAAATAATTAAAGAGTTTTGCATCTGTTTAAAGCTCACACATTCTCACATATTACACACATATTATGGATCTTAAGAGCCATATTCAAAGCTTGTAATCATTCGCGTTGTTTTGAATGAAAATGATTCGTGGGTATATAACAAGTAAAAGTGGCAACGTAATGTAAAGAGTTACTCATTTCCACATTAATAAGTTCTTCGTTTTTGGACAATTCTAACAATTGTTGGAGTTTATAAAACATTGTTATTTTTAGATTGTCCTTCCTACACACTGCTCACTCTCTCTCTCTCTCTCATCACGAGCACATTATTGTATGTACGGAGAACTATTGTAGCGGAAATAATGTTTCAGACATTTTCAAAATTGTTACTCTCACCTCATTTTCATAAACGAGTATTTTAGTTGCTATTGTTGTTGTTTATTGTGTATGTCAAAAAGTAACAATAACAACAACGACAAGAGGTATATTTACAATAGTTTTGTTTTGGCCCAAATGTTTATTTACATCATCAAGATAAAAGTTAATTTGAAATGCATTTTAAAGTTGCCTTTAAAACAAAATGAAAAGCTAATAAAAAACGAAAGCAAAAAAAAAAAGAAATACATGAGTAAAGATGATGGCCACTATCACAGATATGCTTGTATTCATTAAATTGGGGACGAGGAAAGTAAAGTGAAAAAAATAAAAAAATTCGAAAATAAAAACTTGAACAGACACGCAATTACTGCTTGGGGCGTTTACATGCAATAATTTTGTAGCAAAAAATTTTGATTTTTTCACACCAACAAAAACAAACACATTTTGACAGCATGCAACATATTTTTTTCTGGTGTTTTGTTTTATTGTGTTGTTTTGTTTGTTTTGATTTTGTAAAATTGAAATAAAATCAAGGTTTAATTAAAATATTAATTGCACAATTGCCACAACAACAAATTATTATATCTAATGAAAGTGTCACTTTTAACTGCATACGCTTAAATTAATGGAAAGTGTTGCCTTAGGCTTCTAATTTTTTTTTATTAAATTTTTATTTTTAAAACACAATGTATCTCTTGCTGTAATATTAATAATCTCTGTATACAATACAAGTATATATTCTTAGTTACAATTTGCTATTAAGCTAAACCTTGAGATGTCCTTTACTGAAATGTATACTTAAATCTCTCTCTCTCTGTATACTTAAAACGTTTTAGATAATTTCCATTTGAAGAATTTTATTTTATTTATGGCATTTAATTAAAAATCTTTTGATTTAAAGTACTTGCATATCAAGCATCATGTATCGTATACATATATAGCATAAGCAATTTCAAAGAGATTAAAATATTTCAATAATTTCCATTTTATTCCTTTATTTAAGTATTGTATGGTATGTCTTAAATAACAATAAAATTCGATTAATAAATATATCCATACGAAGTGTCTGTTGGTAATAAATAAAAGTCGATGCCAGAAGAAATGTAAAGTGTTTAAGAATTTCTGGTTTAAGCGAATAATGGCTTATGTTTGTAATTGTAAAGAGTTTACTATGAAAATTGGAATATAGATTATCATTTTTCATAAATTCAAAGACAGGAATCTCCAAAAAATTGGGACAATAATTCTTGATTTAACAAGTCATTTAACCCCCAGTTAATTACTTACTCAAGTGGTCATCGCTACAGTTCGGATTGTGACCTAGCTTCTTACACCACCCATATTGTGTGTGATAATTTTATTCATATGTGGCGATACCTCTAGTTTGAAGTCAACTACGAACGACAGATTTTTTTTAACATTTTTTCATGACAATTTTATTCAAAGTCGTCAAAGAAATATTTTTTTATATGTTGCTTTATTCGAAATGTCTAGGCTGGTGTTTACACTCGGCCTCACGTCTAATGAGCCAGCACACTGCCTGCTAGACTACGGCCATTTCACCACATCATATTTAATCCATTTATTTATTAGAACACAGGGTCACGACAAATGGCTTCGTTTCAATTCATAAATATACACCAATTTCACCTCAATTTCATAATCTTCAATTACAGGCCAAAATGATTTGCTTATCGTGCCCAGATGTTATGAAAACGACTCTTTTAGTATCTTTTTCCAAAAATCAATCGACTTAATGAACCTACTAAACAGCCACTGATTCAAGATTTAGTGGATTTTCCACAATGATTTTTGGATTCTCCAATCTCCCTGGCTGACAATATTTTACTTACCATAACCATCGGCTTTCTTTGCTAAAGAAAATCAAAGACAACTCAAGAATTATACAATTCCAAACAGCATTTCAATAGAATTGAAAATGGTGGATTGCAATTTATGGAAGTGCTTATTCAAATATAAAATACTCCACTTGTGAGACTGGAGGCATGAATACTATTAAGCACTGATGCTGCAGCCTTAAGAGCATTCGAGAAAAAAGTCCTACGTAAGGTGGTAGACCTGGTATGATTTGGCGATGATTTCCGCATTCGAACATCCCGCGGCTGTGCTAACTCAGTAATGCCGAGACGAGTATTTGATGCGGGTATTTTTAGAAGAGGACGACTTTGTTAGCGTAGGAAGGACCAAATTGAGGAAGACCTGTCATCGATTGGCATAACCAGAGGCGCCTGAGAAAATGCGTTAAGGCACGCTGAAATTAGTTTTGGGATTGTTAATGACCAATTAAGTAAAGGAAATATTTGTCAGATGTAAGAGAGGCTGTGGAAATGGCAAATTCAGCTTATATGTCACAAGATTTTTACATTGGCGTACACTATGCAATAGTCTAACCACATCAGTGACGCTTCTAGACTCCTAACATTTTTCTATAATTTTAGTAATTCCTTGCGCTGTAGTCTTACAGATTAAAACGACCCCAAAATGCTCGAAAAGAAGCCTAATTTAAATCGTCACTTTCATTTTCAGTTTTAGAGATTTGTTTGCCTTCTTTGTGTATTCTTTGTATTTGCTATTCATGTTGATTTGAGTATATCTTTTGATGACAGAGACTACTGCTTGCAAAAAAATACTAGAAAGTTTCCTCATGGCTGTTGAATATTGTATTCTGTGTTCAAAAACTTTTGCTGCTGTTCTAAAATAAATTTTTGGCTCACTTGTATGCCACTAAATGCTCTTTCTTTTAAAAGAATAGCAGCATTTATAGCTGTTGATTAATCGGTTAATTTATGTTATCAACTATCGTTGCGAAGCATTTACCAAAACATCATAATCATACTGGTTCTGTTCGTAATTTCTGTTCTGATTATTTCAGCCAGTCGATTGATTAGGTCATGACATCTTATAATGAATTTGAACTTCCAGCCCAACAGGTTTGCATTGAATTTGGTTTATCTACTCGGGCTAGTTCCTGTATAATGTTCAAATGCATTTGAGTTGCTTTTATATTTGTTTTGTCTTACTAGAGTTTACTATTACCATCATGGTATACATTCTGTCCATATGTTCTGTATTAAATCCACAGCATTTTCCTGCAAGCCTTCTGCTTATCGTTATGCTATGCTTGGCGTTTCTTGAGATGTTCTCTAAACGAGTCCTTCATGTAAAATCCAATATGCTTTGACAATGTTACATAAATACATCCATAATTGGTCATTGCAATACTTCTATCGGAACTACGACCTAGGTTCTCACATCAACCATGTTGTGTGTTTCAATTTTATACATGACTGGCAGGACTAACAGTTTAAAGGTGTCTTCGAACGACAGATTTTTTAAAAAACTATTCATGACAATTTTTTTTCCTTTCAGGGTTTCGCCTGAAAACTGCTGAGAGGAAGTCATCGAAATAATATTTTTTCATATTTTGTTTTCTTGAATTTTCTTGAATTGTTTTCTATTAAGACAACACACTACATCCCCATCGAACTATCAAACTATATCTCGCCGTTAAAATTTAAATGCGGTTTCGTAGCAGAAACATATTTTGTTAACAAATAATTTTCCTCTCTCCAAAACCAATGCCAAATTCTTATTCATTCATATTTGATCCAAATTAATGTCCTTTTGTCAAGTAGTTATACCACCCTAAATAGTCCCCAATTTTTAAAAGTAGTATTCCATTGCAAAAATCTGAAAAGATTTTAACAACTATATCCTGATGATATTTTTCGAGACGTTAATTGAAAAAGAGTCGTTTAAGGAAAACAGAAATAAGTCCTTTTTCCTCAAAATGCCAATACTCAACAGATATTCTTTAAAATATATTTTTCGTGTTTAGGAAAATTATGCAATGCCATAGAATATCACTTGCATACGATCTCTGTCCCCTAAACTTCACAGCATTTTGCAATAGATAAGAGGGGTAATTGGTAATGGAATTAAAGATTCTTCACTGATTCTCAAATCAGATATAAAAGGTACTTAAATAAATTAAAAGGATATTTTCTTTACTAAATAGACAGACAGATAAACAACATTCATATAGAAATTTCTATTTACAAACAGTACACAGTAGGGGGATGACTGATATGAGCATTTATGAGACACTATCAGGTGAAGTCACCATAGTCTAGGAAAGAGTGTGTTGGCGAGAGCCCATAGTTTAACTCCTGGCTCAGGCATGCTAAACATAGGAAAATATAAAAAAAAAAAATATTTCTTTCAGCGACTTCCTCTCAGCTGTCTTCTGGCAAAAATTCTGAGAATAAATAAAATTGCCATGAAAAGTTTCTTAGAAATCTGTCTTCCAGTGGATCAAATTAGCAAACACAACTGACTAAAGTGGTGTAATGAGCAATTACGTAAATAAAGTGGAATTTACAGTTTGAATCCTATTTGGTAAATTAATTTAGGTGTTTTGGTGTGATATCGCAAGCTAGCCAACCTATCAAAAATAATAGAAATGCATGGATGCATGAACAGATTTACAGCTCTTGCAGAAGTCACCTGTAACAACCAAAGTTGTGTGATGATGTACCATACTCGTCAAAGAGCTCCTCCTATTCAGATTAGCTTACCAAAAACTAATAGTACTGCACGTATCCTCATTCTGTCAATGATCTCAAGCCTCCTTGCACACCGACTGGAGAATACCCAGTTGAACAGAAACATTCGGAATAGCTATGCCCGATAACATGTCGGAAATTGTAAGCTCTATATCTGCCCTGGATTATTAGCAATGCAATTACCAACAATATCCCTGTATCCTACAAGCTTAATTTCAGCCTGTGTGTACCAGTCAATCCGAAAATTTTCACAAGCATTGTGCAACTGTCAACAAGAGCACAACTTTCGTCTGGAATACACTGCAGTATTTAAGCAGTCTACTCAAACGTCTAATGTACATCCTAGCTTGGTCTAACCAATATTTTGGAGCCATCGTATAGACTCCAAAGGCATTGCCCAGAATATTAGGTTTGTCGGATTGGAACATCAAATCGAAATCAGAAGAGGAAATCGTAAGGAGGTACGTATACACATATAATTGGCCATTACAACACTTCAATGACGACCTATTTTATAAATTTTAGTTTGTTAATTTTATACATGAGTAGCGGGACCTACAGTTTAAATTCGACTCCGAACGACAAATTATTGAGCAACTTTTCACGGCAATTTTATTTATACTCAGAGTTTTTGTCAGAAATATGCCGAATAAATATTTTTTCATATTTCGTTTGATGCCTGACCTGGCGTTTGAACCGTGGCTTTACGTCTAATAAACCAACTCACTACCTACTAGACTACGGCCAGTATAACTACATGTCTTTTAACTGTTTCATCAAGTTTATTTAGGTTGCCCTCACGACTATTAGGCAATTTGGATACTGTAGTTCGCATCATTCAACCACAACAGATCAAAAAGTGGTTGAAAGCGAAGGTGGGAACAATTATTTGTTTCTTCACTAAATAAAATACTTTCTAAAGGTAGCTGCTGCCCTATTGAAAATATATATTTGCAAATATAAACATACTCTCACATACACGCATGCACACCCAATTATTTGGAAATTCTTAGGAAATGCATACATATGTATTGATTAAGTATCCAGGTATGACTCATTTAACAAATACTTTGTGAGTAAATTTTGGGTTGGTAAACTGACTTCCTGGTAATTTCTGGTCTTATAACTCACTAGAGAAGATGGTTTTCTTGTTCTTGTTAATACCCATATACTTGTTGTTGCTGTTGTTGTTGATGTCTATTGCTATTGCAATTGCATTGCCATTGTAAATAATTTAAAATTACAAATGCAAAGTTGCATTTGTCTGCATGCCGTTGAAGTCATGTTGTCTTGAATTTTCTTTCTGTGTGTGTGTGCAATTCATTTATATGATAGCCAAGGAGTTGTTGTCAGTACTGTTGTTGTTATTGGTGTTGGCAATGGGTTATAGCATAAATTAATATGCAACAATGATAATATTTTAAAATATCTTTGATTTTGTGGCTTAACATTTTACTTGAATTTTGCAAATTGCAACATATTTTGAGGTTTCTCTTTCGAAACTAATGCTACCAACTAATGCTGCTTCCTACCATTACCATTACTTGGTTGTTATTTTTAAAGTTCTTCTAAATAAATGCATGTGTTTTTGAACTAAGTTTAGTAGAAATTATTTTCAAATAGTTTATGGCAACCACAAAATCTATCATTCGTATTAAAGCAGCAGTTGAAGAGGAAATAGACAATAATTACAATTTTTGAAAAAGGAATTAAAAATATTTCTAAGATTTTAAAACTCTACCGCTCACTCTAGTTAAACTTCCAGTAACCAGAAATATTTATTTGATTGGAAGTAATTCCGTTACCGTAAGTTTTCAATATTAAATCTTAAATATTTAAATGCTAAAATACTTGTGCTCTTTGACCAAACCGAATAACACAAATCCTTTCTCCCTTCGAAGTTTATTTTAGCCAAATTGGTAAGGGAAAATGTTTTTTTTTCTATTAAAACAATAGATTCTAAGTCTGGGTCATGACTCAATAACTTAAATTGCTTTTAAAGTATACTTAACAATGGGTTTTATAAGGCACGCACATCATGGCATTAGGGCTTATGTACATATTTAAACACCTACTTGTGTTTAAACAAGTATTGTTTTATTTAAGTATTGTTCAACATTTTTATTTTTTTTTTTTTTTAACAATTACAAGCTTAAATGTTACTGCTATGGATCAAAAAATATATGTGGAACAATAAAGGCCAAGGATATGTAGCTCTTCAGTAAAACTTTCACATTACCTAACGAGATTTTTTATCTTATCTTGCAGTAAAACACGAGTAATAAATAACATACACGAAAAGTTTTCTCTTGAAGCCTCTGTAACCGCTAATTCCACGGTCAAAAGCAATTTTTTGAGGCTTTGTTTTTCTTTAAGAAATTTAATTCATCTTTTCCATATCCAACCGCAACTGGATATCTTTGTCAAACATGTCTGTGCCAAACTTTGAGAGTCAGTTGGGCTTCGATCGGATTTCGTTCATAATTGATGTGTGAAAGACTAAAATGAGCTATGGTATTTATTGTAATGAATTTGACCTTTCGGGCTCACAGAGGTTCTCCAATGACAGTAATCTTCTTCCGGTGGAGATTTACGCTGTATGTATTCTAGAGTGAATTTTCGAAGCGGCTAGTATTGCATAGATCAATGCTCTGGAAATTTCTCTTCAACTGTTGTCAGGGCTGAATTGACCTTTGGAACACAGACCGAACGAATAGGAACGAAATTTTAAAGAACGAATAGTAGACTGGAGACTGTAGAGTTGTTTTTTGTTTTTAAGAACGAATAAGTTTGTAGAGACTTTATGGACGAGGAAAAGTAGGATTCGGTAAAACATCTCTTTGTGACTGTTCCGCTCTAAGGCCGCTTAGACACCATGTAGCATTGTAGCATGTTTCTTCTGTGATTTGGATAGTTTCAAGGATATGTTATTCAAGGTTAGAGGACGTGTACTTGTCAATTAAGACAAGTACCAGAGGTCGAATTGACCCATTGTACAATATGTTATTCAAAGCCTGGTAAATTGTTGCCGGTGTAACAATTAGCACTCACTAGGAGTACATATTTTACAAATCCCATCTTAGGAGGGATTTCTATGCTGAACAATATTATGTCTAGTCGGTCATGTGATTATTATTTAAAGGGTTACACAATGTGCTATGTGGCTTTCCAACATAAGCTTCTTGCGCAAATTAATTGTTCATATATTTTTGTAGGTTTGGCTTCTGGAGCTAACTATTGTTCTTCTAAACTACACTGGACGTCCTAAGTATTACCGAAGCCGAAACCAAAAATGATGCGGTCACTTGCTTGCCGTTTGTCTAAATTGTCACTTGACATATCCATATATAAGCACACCTCCTGCCCCCAAAGTATAGCATCCTGGTTAGGGAGGAAAAGCAGTACAACTTATTTAGCAAAAGTTCCTTATCACATCTATTCTATAGTTCCTGTTCACAGAAGGATCTGTTGCAGTAGATCAATCTCAGCTAAAAATACCCAGGAATATGTCACAAAAAATATTGGAATTCAACGGAGGCAAGAGGCTGGGTCAATAATTTTAAGATTTTTTTAATTTTTTATCTCTTAATGGAAATCGCAATACGACTTCTGGCAACAGGCTTCTAGAGTATTGGCAGTCATTGGCAGCCTACCTCTGAATTAGGCTCAAGTGCGTAACTAAGTATATCTGTGCTCCAAACCTGAAGGAATCGCTTGATGGAAACAGATTTGATTTCAAATATGAAATCATTTCACAATCAAATATATTTTTTTAACAACCTCGAAAGATGCTATTTATGGAAAGGCAACCAAAATTTGGAGAAACTTTGTTTTCCTGGAATAATTCGACATATTTTAGACATAATGTGAATTGGTATTCAACAGATTACTTTAGGACTACCCTGAAATTGATTACGTTTTCAGTGATCAGTAACTTCATAATGGTGTTGAGCGGTGTTACACCCCTGCAATTGCCACGATCAGTTAAAACTTATTTTTTAACAACTGAAAGCTAATGTTGGTAATTGGACTGCTCTATTAAGTGTTAACAGATTGAAGCCCTAAAGAGAACGTAAGAAAACCCCTTGGAATTTCGCTAACCAGACCTCGCCTGTAAAAATTGAAAGAGAAAAAAAAAAATTATCAAAATAAATGAGAAAAAATTGTAAAACTGTTGCCAGATATCTAAACAGTAATAGTAACATATAATGTTTATATCCTTGTGGCTATAAATGCACCAGAAAAACCCACATACATGCACACCCATACTCCTCTCTATTAGTATAGAGACACAAATTCACTTACTCGTAAAGAACAGACGTTTCTACTGCTGCTGCTGCTGCTGCTGCTGTGTTATAGTTGTTAGTGTTGTTGGATTTAACACTTGAGTTAAGCTTTGCAAACATTTGCAGCAGCACGCACAACACTTTTTCGCTATTGAAAGTGCCTCCTTAGCACTCACTGGCAACAGTTTCAATGTGTTGATAATGGCGATGGTTGTGGTGGTGATGGTGGTGGTGGTAGTATGGTAGTGTTGATGATAATTGTGGTTTGGGGAACTGTGCTTGCTAACAATGGAGCTCATAGTGTTCATATGTTTGATATTTGGGTGGTGGAGGGTAGTAACGTGCTGATGTGGTTGTTTGTTATGGTTTGATTTGATCGGGTTCTGTTTTACCAGTGCTGTTGACATTAGTAAATGGTTCTGGTTCTTGGGCCTGCTATAATATTACTTTCACTGTTGTTGTTGTTCTTGCTATTGTTGCCGTTGATGTTTGTGTTTGTGTTCTTATTTTCATTTCTTTTTAATGCCGACTGATGCTCTGTTGCATGTGTCGCCCATTATCGTCTTTTAGCAGTATTTTTGTGGTGTCGCCACATTTTACAATTAAAGAATATTTTTTTATGACCAGTCATGAAGAACTATGATATTTATTTTTCATTCTTTCTGTATGTTTTTTTTTACTCTTTCTCCTCCCTTTCCCCCAGTGGCTTGAGTATAATTGGGTATGAGTTACACAACATTTATTTGCATTGGAAGGGGGCAGCCATTAGCAAGCGCAGTGTTTACAACAAATAGAAGAACGTTCTTGTGGAATGGAAACAAAGTTCTAATGAATCAAATATTTTCTTTTATTTCATTGTATGTTGTTGTTATTGTATGGAGTTGTTGTGTTCTAATTTAATTTTTAAGGCACTCAGCTCTTTGCAAGTTAATTGAATTTTTATTTAGAAAAAAAAGCAGAAGAAACTCGAATAATATTATTGGTTTTCTAAGATTGCTTTTAAATATTTAATATCAATTGCTATGCTTTTACTCTAGTGAAAGTTTATTTTTTTGTTATTGATTCAACGCATATTTCTAGTAAAGGCGCAAATGTGCTGTTTTTTGTTTTCTGCAGCTGAAAGATTTTTACTAAAGCTGTTGTAAAAGGAAAGTTGGGTAGGGGAAAGTGTCTTTTGTAGTAAGAATCGAATACACACAAAATACATACAAAAGCCTTCGGATTGAAAGCATAAATGAATGTTTTTTTCGTTCTTTAAGGGCATTCTACTCGAATAAAATATTCTTGTGCTAACGTTCAGTCAAAGTAATCAAGGACATTCAAATCAAAACAGCTGAAAATTACAGAACCATATACAAGAACCAATGGCTGTTGAAAAATACGAAGCAAAACAACACCATAATTTGTACCAACTTCGAAAATGATAACACAACAGAAATAAACATTATGGAACTAAGGCAGAAACAACAGCTGATAACCATTACAGACGAAACCTCGTCCGACATAAGGCTTAAACAATGAACTCCACATTCTATATCACGAAACCTTTAGTGGATACATACATGCATAATTGGTCAGTACAACCCTTTAGTCAGCATTACGACCTAGCTTCTCACACCTTTTATTTTGTGTGCGTTAATTTTATACAAGAGTGGCGGGAGCTACAGTTTAATGTCGACTCCAAACGTCAGATTTTTGAGAAACTCTTCATGGCTATTTTATTTTCTCTCAATGCTTTTTGCCAGATATCTGCTGAGAGGCAGTCGCCGAAGAAATATTTCTTTCATATTTTCGTTTTGATGTCTGACCTGGGATTTGAACCGTGGCCTTACGTCTAATAAGCCGTTCTACTGCCAAAGGTAGAGGAATCAAGCTATTAAGTGTGGTAAACAAATTTAAGTCGCCATAGTCTAGTAGGTAGAGGTTGCTCAGTACATGGGTCAGACTTATCGAACCAAGCAACTTTCGCGACTTTCTTTTAGCAAAGTTTCTCAAGTTTCAGAGTTAACGTTAAACAATGTGTCCCACCACTCATTGATCAAATTAAAAATATGAATGGTGTGGGAAGCTAGGTTGTAGTCCCGACTATGGGTTGTAATGACTAATTAAGTAAACAAACTATTCTTACCCTAATGACATGCAGAATTCTTAAGGAGAAATGTGGAGCTTTGAACTCAGAAAATGCAGTATTATATACGAGACCTCAGTGCGGAAGGTAGAATGACCTTAAATGGAAAACAGGTTCAACGCAAAATTTTTAAAAGATATAGTCCATCTTGACAGACCTACTGCTTGAAGACTGCGGCATTTCTTGACTCTTTGACAAAACAAAAAAACCTTATAAATCTGGGAAATGCTTTAGAATACGAAGTCAATTAGTAGGCTACAAAGAGTATGTGGGGTTTTACATTCTGAGTTACTCGAATGGTTGAAAGATCTGTAATAATACAGGAGCGGAGGTGTTCAGAACAATAAAGTGTTCAGAACCACAATAAAGTATTCAGAACCCAAGGAAAAATGTCATTGAAAGATGTGGTTAATTCAATTTTGTTTAGAGGTAGTTCTGCTTAGTTTCCAACAGGTTGATTTAAAATTATTATGTGTTATCAATTTCTCAATTTGTTTTCATGAAGGAATTCAGACAAATGAATAGATAGATAAACTGACCAGGAGCGTAGCTGTCATGCCTCTAGTAGAACAGTGAACTAAAAGAGAAATGGAATGTGGAGTTTGAAAAGTTACGTTAAGGAACACAAAATACAGAAACACTTTGCGAAAGCTAAATGTATTTAAAACAGTTTAAGCTTTAGCTAGGCCACTCTAATAAGAACTGATTTTAAATTTGCATCAGATTATGTAGAATCATGTACGGTGTACTATTTCTTATATGTCAATTTTTTAAATTGAAAATCTCTACTCACAAAATTAGTTCAGCTATCCCACTGCCACCGTTGGAAAGAGCACCTCTGGACTACCATTTACCCTCTGATCAGGCATTGTAGATTAAAGCAGCATACGAATTGTTTTAAGTGTACCTAATTGACACATGTATGACGATAAATTGTTTCACAAAGAGGCAACATTTATTAGCCTTATGAGCACATATCAGTGTGTTGGGGTTTTACTGGGCAACAAACTTTTAGTGAGACATCGTAAGAAACCTTATATTCTTCGCGGGCTGTAGAAAACATCATTTGCTTGCATTATCACCTCTTCACGTCGAATTTGATTAATTGATATTTTAAACATATTTTTAAGTTTTCAAATTCGAAACAAAGTCGACAGTTTATTGGGACTTTTCTCTGGGTTCAATCATCAAAAGCCATGTACCTCCATACGTATAATTGAAAATCTTTCTTTTTTTCTTTGAGTTCTCAATAAGAAATCAATTTATCGATAACATAATTTCATGTATGCCAAGCCAGCCTACACCACTCTACTACCAGCAGTGGAAACAAAAAAAAAACCAACATGAATCACTTAAGGAAAAAGGAACTTACAATGGCCAAAGCGACGATTGCTGAAGTGAATAACTTAATTTGGAGGCAAAGCACAGCAAAGACAAAGGGAAATAAAAAACAAGACAAAAAAAATTAAAAACAACACATAAACACATAAAAAAGTAATAAAAAAATATAAGAAAAACTCTAGAAAAAGTAAACGAAAGGACATAGGAGCCTTAAGTTACAAAGGAACCAAGCCCAATAAATACACACATACGCACATAAGTATTGAAAGACAAACAGTCTATGTTTGATGAATGACGTTCGAACAACGAACAAATATGTATGTTCGCATACAATACTTCTAAGACTGACCATAAATTTGTGTTAGTTGGTTGGTCTCTATGTATGTTTAGAATGGGACTCTGTGTGTATGTGTGTGTTTAAATGTCCTTTACTCTGGCTATAATAACATCAATGAATTGTAAATATTTGTACTTATTTGTAAGTGTGTGTGTAAATATATGTACATATATACGTAACAAGCTAAGCATATATAAAAAATACTCCGAAGAAAAAAGTGTCGCAATAATTTTTTAATGAACCTTTCACTTGGCATTTCTATTGTGACTGTGTGTGCAAGTCTTGAAAGAGCTGTTGTGGTATGGAAGTGTACAAGTATTTGTGTATACTTGCTTTGCTTTTATGTGTTGGATTAACGCCTAATGCTATACTTTACATACTAAAACATCTTATGCTATGTTAAGATAAAGGAGGCACAATTCACCCACAATTCACTCGTTTAATAATGTTTACTTATGTTGACGCCAATTTTCAATCACAAATTAAATTAAACTGTATGCCGATCACTTTGGAACCGGGCGATAAACAAACGCTTCAAAGGCGTCAGTAATTAAATGCAAATAACCGTTCTCTATGCTGTCAATCACTATGAAATAAAAGAGAATTTTTATTTCTACTAAAACTTAAAGGAATTATGATTGAGAGCGGGTGGGAGTGGGTGAGAGTGGGAAACAGTGGCCGAAAGGAGATTAAGAGAAATTATACGCTTAATTTGCATTTAAAGATATATTTTCGATAAGCAGAAGAGAATAGATTTGATTTTTACATTCATATGATTATTCTACGGATTATCGAGCATCAGAATTCCTGAAAGCTATTAAAGAATTTAGGAAATCCGCTCCGTAAAAAAATTATGTATAGGGAACGAATGTCTCTCAACGGTCCAGGTGTCTAATTATTATAAGGACAAGGGCCTTGGTGCTTTCGAATACAGTACAAAAAATATAAATATATGGAAAAAATTTAAAATGTTTGTAGGCGAGGTATGCCTACCAACAAACCAAAAACTGCAAAGCATGCTGTTGGATATACCACTTAACTTTTCAATGTTCCAAGAACCAGTCAAGAACGTCCCAGCAAAAGTCTGCTCATAAAGCTAAAAACGCCCTAATCCAGCCTCGAAACAATTTAGTCCTGATTTGAATCCACTGGACAACAAACTGTCGACAGTTTCAGAGGACATTGCCACGAAAGATCCCAGAATTGAAAGCTTTAATTCGTACTGTGCTCAATATGTTCCTACGGAGGAACATGCCTTTCATTAAAAGTACTCTAGTACTTGTTTTGACTGTCATATCCAGCCACAATTTGATGGCTTTCTGAATGCAATGGTTTACTTCTTCTGCGGCTATCCTAAGTATTTACTTAACTATTATAGTGTTAGGTTTTTAGCTTTTAAAAACGTTCAAAATATGAGCTCGTAAATTGCAAATAAAATAAAAATAAATTGGTCTTTAGTTTTAATTAAAATTCTTTATTATTAGCACAATTCAGTGTGCCACTGTTCACAACTTGATGTAACAACAACAATTGCTTTGTTTGTTATTCTTCTGTTTACACTCTGTTTATAAACAATAACAATCACTAGACAATTGTTCGACAAGTCTAACGGAGATCTTCAAACCACGGTTACTCTCCTCAAACACACCGCATCTTCACACAAGACTGACTGAAGTTTTACTAACTCAGTTGCCTGCTTTGTGTTGCTCTTTTATATGGCAACCAGCGTTGCCAGGTGCCAAGTTTTTCCTTTTTTTCCAAGTTTTTTGAAACCGAATAAAGTTTTCATTAAATTCGTTTTCTAACAAAACAAGTTTTTGCATAAAATTTCAATTTCCACTTTTTTTTTAATAAATTTAATAATAATTCGAAATATTTACTCCAGGGCAAGATATCAAAGAAACACCGACAGGGATAGTAATAGAGTCAACTGACTCCCTTACCTTCCTTTTAAAATTTTGTTACTTTAGTAGAAAAAAAGTTTTTCTTGCTAAAAACAAGGTTTCTTTTTCCAGAAATAAAAAGTTTTAAAAAAAAATTACTGGCAACACTGATGGCAACGTAAACAGCCTGAAGAATGTTCTTGAAGGCGAATGTTCGTGTCCTAGCCTTTTCGAGATTTATGATGTATAAATGTAAGTGTAATAAAAGTGGTGTTTGTTGGTATATTTTTGTTTACTTGTTTATTATTTTTTTTGTTGGTGTTTGTGAACAGGTTTGTTCACTGCATTGTTTTATTCTTGTAGCTTTTGTTTATAATTTTAATATTAAACGATGTAAAAGCAAAACACTAGTATTATCCCTCAAAATTCCATAAAAAATAAGTCACCGTGTATTTTGTTCTTCCCTTTTATATTTCAGAAGAGACTTTTAACCAATAATTTCCTTTAAACAAATTTAAAAATTGTCTCCATGGACCTGACCGTCGGTTATAAAATAAAAAAAAATGTACACAAGCCCTACACTTTAATTAATTCAGGCTATACGTATACGTGTTTTCTTCTCTCTTTTTTCGCCAATTTTTCATTGTAATTCGCATAAATTTTTCCTTTTTTTAAGTTTTTTCTTTTTTTGTTGTCCGCCCTATAACAATACATACATATGTACATGAAACCTAAAGGGAGCATTTTAAAATTGATTATTTCTCTGTACAAATTTTATTAAAGTCTACTTTTGGGGACATCGATCATCGTTATTTGTGTATGGGCGCTTGCAAACCCAGTCCCGTTACAACTAAACGTACAAACACTAGCATTTGCACCATTCCTATGGTTTATTTTTTATTTCCTTTTAATTAAAAATTTGGCAGTCAACAGCTCTTTTTGGCCTTCGAAGCTTTTTCGAAGTGAAACAATAACATTTTTACGTCTGCTTATTTTTGTTGAAATGAAAACATACGAAAGGCTCGCCAAAAATAGAAAAACCAATGAAATGCAGAAAGGGCTACGACAATAGAACTAAAACATTGAAATAAAAATTTTTAAATTCTACGAAAATCATCATCATCATCATAGTCCACGATGGCCGTGGCAACGTCATGGCAGAAGCACAAAGTTGTGCGTTTGTTTATATGGTGCCAGCCACCTTTTCGCAAGAAACATTCATTGATCTCGCATCGGTTAAAACAATAAAAATAATGCCAATAGCTCCACAAGCCAGAGGAACAGCAAAAATTTTATAAAAAAATTTTGTCTGTTTAAACTATTCTCTTAGCCTTATACGCAGATGTATTTATGGAACCCTGTACATACACATGTAGTATATGCGAATACATTTCAGCCACATTTAAAAATCCCAAAAGTTCTGCAGTTTAAATCAATGAATTGTTTTAGTGTTTCCTTCTTTCTGGTTTTTTTTCTGTTTTGAAGCTCTTTTTTTGTGGAAAAAGGCGTTTTTGGAAAAATTGCTTTTGATTCCTTTTTCATACACCCTACACTATGAATAATACAAGTAATATATAAAAGATATTCGAAGCCTCTGGGCATGTACTCAGCTATAAAACTCTGAAGACGCATTCGAATAATATTCATAATTTCTAATAATTATACGCATTCATACTTATTTTAATATCATACTCATACTAGTCATAGTCAAAGTTTGAAGTACTCATCGTTCTCATACTTTACTCAACATTTACAATTTTTGTAAATGCAACAACAACTAAAATTGTAAATTTTAATGAATGATTCGAGTCATTTATGAGTATTATAAGTATTTTTCTAAATTTATAAATCTGAATAAGTAGGCATATGAATCAAACATATTTGGAATGTTATAAGTTTGATGTCAACGTTGTACTCATACTCATTGCAACCTGTACTTATAAATCAATGTTGTAGTGAGTACGAATGAATCAGAGTAGTTGAATTTCAATACAGTTGACTCACTCATACTCGAAATTTCATGAGTACTTATAAGTAGCGAAAAAACGATTCATTGCTCATCTTTGGTTCAGACCTGTTTAGTCTCTCCAAATTTTACTTCGTTATCCCATTTTTTGGAAATCAGTAAACTTTGTCTGACCCTTTGCACAGAGCCATTGTGAATTCATTTGTATTTTCTATTGTACCAGCCTCTGTAAGTACGTCAGCCCTTTGTTGTTACATTTAATATACTTGGGACCAGGTTCAAGTCTGAGCGTAACAGTCGAATGTCACGCTATCTCTTACAGACACAACCAGCATTCTTGGACACATTCTCTGGGGATCAAATGTTCGCTTTACTGTCTTTAAACATGTATAAATCTCCCTGCGACATATTTTGATCCGGATTCGCCTAGAGGCTCTCCTATAGCTATTACTTGAACGTGAATAGTGTAATAAACAATTTAAAATTCAATTCTTCTACAAAGTTTCCACGGATTTTTTCTCATAAGTTTTTTACTACATCACACGGGTAAGGTTCTGTTATTGGCACTTTTGCAAACACCTACACGGTTTTAAGCTAGCAGATAAGCTTATGTATCCCTATTGCCCCTATAAACTCAAAACAAATGAACATACAACTTTCGAATACAACAAATTCCGGAAGAGCGGCGTGCAGTAGAGGAAGCTTTAGGCTGGTGGCTTACTACTGAAAACTTACTTCCGGCTATGAGATTATTGACTAAAAAATGAAATGAAATGCTAGACCATAGCTAGCAAGACAATTTTTACAGATACTGGACATAGTCGAGGGGGAATATATTTCCGGATCGCATCAGATAAGTCAAATTTCCCATGATTCCGGCATATAAATCTTTGGTCTGTAGAGATTTTGCATACATTTGCGACTTAAAAAAACCGTCATTCGTCCAAAGTAGCTAGTTAGCGTCACCTCCTCCAGATAAAGCCATGGCCTCAAATCACAAATATGACGTGAGCGCTGTTTTGTTGAAGCCAGATCATCCAATTCAGTCAAATTTTCTAAATGCATTGGACACTCTTGGAACGCATGTGAATTGATACTGCTAAAAAAGCGACGATTTTGATTGTTCATTCAGAATTAGGCGGCCTTATCACTCAGGATTTTTCGAACTGTTGCAAAGCCCATTAATAAACTTCGTTGCCTATAGTATGAAGTCGTCGCGGTCTAATAGGCAGTATGTTGGCTTATTAGACGTAAGGCCACGGTTCAAACTTCCGGTTAGACGTCTCCAACTAAACGAAATATGGAAAAATATTTCAACGCGACTTCCTCTCAGCAGATCTCGGGCAAAAATCCTGAGAGTAAATAAAACTGTAATGAAAAAGTTTTTCAAATATCTGTCGTTCGGAATCGACTGCAGCTCCTGCCACCCACGTATAGCACACACAGGATAAGTAGTGTGAGAAGCTAGGTCGTAATCCTAGCTCAAGGTCTATGGTCTTCAATCACAATTTGGCAAAACTGACTGAATAAATGAGAACTAGTTTGATAGATAAAGTTTCAAAAAGATGGTCGTTATCAACCGTCAAAGTTTGGAAGTCCCTTTAGATATATGTATATAATACATACATACATGCCCACATATTTGGCCATTATAACCCTCCATTCAGGATTACGACTTAGTTGCCCACAGCTCTTATGTTCTCTGTGTTAATTATATACTCGTACATAAGTTTAAAGTCGATTGCGAACAACAGATTTTTCAAAAACTTTTCATAGCATTTTTGTGTACCAGAAATCTGCTGACAGGAAGTCATCGGAGAAATATTTGTTCATATTTCGTTTTGTTTTAGATTTTTAAACCGTGGCCTTACGTCTAATAAGCCAACACAGTACTTACTAGACTAAGACGACTATTAAGTTTATGATGAAAAACGGTCACCTGATTCATTCATCATCTAGTAAGTAATCGAAAATAAGAACAAAAAAAAAATCCCAAACTTTTTAAAAATTATTCACATCGAAACCTGTGTAGAGCATCTCTTTATCCCGCACATATTCACTTTTTCAAATCCCATTTGTTACATCCTTTTTCCCTTTACATGCGTGTGAGTATCTATATTATCTATAGGTTTAGAGTACGGCCGTAGTGTTACGTTAGTACTTGTGTGTGTTTAGAAGCATGTGTGGTCACTAACGGAAATTCAAAACAAGTTTATTTACTTACGGCTCTTAGAATATTTTCGACTAAAAAACAAAAGCACAAGCGAAACAAGAGAAAACTAAAGAAAAACATTGGAAAAAAACCTGCACAATGTTTTCATTGGAATTGAATTTGACGGTTTGAGTTTCGAATGAAATGTAATACAATAACAAAAAACATGAACAGAAGCAGAAAATACGATTCGTCTGTAAGTCATGGAGTGAGAACAAAGAAGCAAAAAAAAAAGAATCAAAATTGAGTTTAAATTGTTGTAAATCAACTTTTAAATGTTTTTAAAATGACTTTCTATTTAAAAATTTTTTCCGGAGTTTATTGCACATACGATTTAAAGAGAATTCAAAATTAAGAAGAGAGTCTTTAATACCGAAACAACTAATAAAAAAATTGTTTAACCGGGTGAAATTTTCATATTTCCTTTATAAGTTATGATTACATACACGGGTTAATCAAAAGCCTCATAAACTGTTAAAACCAAAATCATGGCGGAGTTTCTATGCCTTTCACTAATACTGACCAGCAATTCTTTTTATTATCTTCGAGTTTTTCTTCCAGTTTAAATACGAGAAACTTTATAAACATATCACGATGCATTTTCAACACTTTCAGATCGGAATTGACACACGATTGCCTTATGATTGCATTTGTAATTGATTGTTATGAAACGCCTCACTCGTCTTACGGAAAGATTTCTCGTTACGAAGATAGCATTCAATATGAAAACGTCTAAGCTATGTGAAATGCCTACGACTTCAACAATTTATTTCTTTTCTTTCTTTAAGCTCTCGACATATTCCCGATAACTGCAGAGTGGACGAACTGGCCAGAAGGGGCACGACCATCGAACTCTCTCATGAACTCTCTACATTGGGGATTACTTTAGGTAACTGCAAGCTTATAATTGACAATGCAATCGTGGAATTAGTCAACAGTAGATGGGCAGCTTCGAATACGGGCAGAACGGCAAAAAAATCTGCCAAGGCTGGATAATAGGCGCGCGGCGGCGCTGATTAAACTCCCACGAAGTAGGCTCAGTACTGTTATCGTGTTATCGGGGTTATTACGGGGCATTGTATTTCAGGAACGCATATGAGGCGTATTGGTCTTGGACACCTTGCTAATGATTTATGCAGAAGCTTTGGAGATGAGGAGGAGGCTGAGGCTGTCCTCATAGGAGAATGTGGAACGGTGGAATCACAATGGGCCATATGTGCGACCTAAGTGTGTCCGCTCTTGACTGCATCGAGGGGAGAGCCACTTCTACCTAAATACGTACCTACCTAACATCTCGACATAACTTTAACATTCTGACTTAGAAAATATAATGATGATGAATATAAAACGACCGTCCTTAGAGTACTGAGGAATTGTACTCTAAATCGCCGTAGTCTAGGAGGTAATGTGTTGGCTTATTAGACGCGAAGCTACGGTTCAATTCCCCGGTCAGACTTCAAAATGAAATCTGAAAAATATTTCATCGGCGACTTCCTCTCAGCAGATTTCTGGCAAAAACTTTAAAAGTAAAATATAAAATTGCCATGAAAGGTTTCTCAAAAATCTGTCGTTCGGAATCGACTTTAAACTTTAGGTCCCGGCACTCATGTATAAAATTAACACACACAGTAAGAGTGATGTTAAAAAGCTAGGCCGTAATCCTGACTAAAGGGTTATAATGGCCAATTTTGTATGTATGTATGCTTATCTAGAATTACACCCATATATGAATCTCGTTTAGGAGACGGTCTTCCGCATTGTGACTTTGCAGGTACCCCATTCCAATCCAACTAACATGGTCGGAAAATAAATTCCATATGTAGAAGAGGTAGCATTCGACCATTAGACGTGCATTTTATTAATGCTTACATTTGCGAAAACCCTGTAAAAGCCTAGAATTGTATTAAAATTACAACCTTGTCTACAAAAACAGGTTGTCCCCTTCAACCGTACATATTAGAGAAACAGAAATTGTCTGCAAAATTACAAACTTGAGTCAATCAAACCAAACATATCTTGCATGCTTAAATTATGTATCAAATCTTTTAACAGACTTTTCTTAGTTTATTTTATACTCTTTCCTTTGGCAAATAAGTATACACCCATACCATTGAAAAATTTCAAATCTTTATAAATCGTTCATAATTTAATCTCAACTTCTTTATCATATTCAAATTATTTTCTTCTATTTATTATAGGGAATAAAGGAACAACAAGACAAAAAAAGAAAAAAATAATGAAACTGACTGACTAACTTCTTGACTGGGTTTGTTTGTTATTTATTATTCCAGGAATATACACACGTATGCTGCTGTGTATGTAAGAAAATGAAAAAATTAGAAGAAAAAAATCGTACAAATTTAGACAAATTTGTCATTTTTTAAGTACATAAACATAAATATTTACCTAAAAAATAAATACAATATATGAAGAGCATTAATAAACTTATACACACAAACACACACGCACACGATTATGCATACATATTTAGGCACATGCCAGCCAGTATTTGTAGCAGTTACAGATCCTTTAAATGATTTTAATATGCCATAGAAAAGAAGGAAAAAAAACAGGAAAATTTAAAGAAAGAGAGAGAGAAAAAACAGAAAAGATAAAGAATAAGTTGTTACGTAAATCTTTGTTATTGTTTTCGTTGTTGTTGTTGTTGTTGTTTTTCATGTTCTTTTTTGCTGTTTCTATCGATGCTGTTGCTCCTTCATCTTTAGCCCGTAAATCGTTGGGATTTGCTATTCGCTCTTGCACTCGCTCTTACTCTCTTTTTCATTCTATCATACTCTTCTTTAAGTATTGTTTGCGTATTCAGGCAACGTTATCTTCTTATCACATTAAAATAATCCTAAATGGTTTTTTAACGGCACATTTAATCCATAAAGATGGCGGTCTCTATCGTAATATGTTTGTCTACGTATTAGAGCATAATGTCAATGTGCGTGTATGTGCGTGTGCATGTGTTTGTGGGTAAATAATTTTAGAATTTATCATTTTTTATTTTATTGTTTCGTTTTCGTTTTCTTTTCGTTCTTCATCTTTTCTAAATGAGTTTTGAAAAAGTAAACAACAAAATAATGCATGTGTGTAGGATTTTCGTTGAGACTCTTAATAAAATATATTGACTCATAAAAGACTTTATTTTCAACATTATTTGAATTCATTTATATAATCATGTACTGGCATACAACACTCTGACCATTTGATACAGATAAGAGATTACTTTTACTTTTAATGTCTTACAAAAATGTTTCGAGTAAATTTTATTTCACAATGCCTCTCTAAGGCTGCACATGCATGTGCTAGATAGAATGTAAGTGAACCACTACGCTTTGGGTAAAAGAAAGAAAATGGAAATAAGAGGAAATTCAAACTTCAACCTAATTATTATGTGGCCAAGGTTACTTACAAATTTTCTTTATTGGTCATTATAATCCTTTAGTAAGGATCACAACTTAGTTTCTCACACCATCCACACATACATACATAATTGGCCATTACAACCCTTCAGTCAGGATTACGGCCTAACTTCTCAACACCACTCATGTTGTGTGCGTTAATTTTATACATGAGTGCCGGGACCTATAGTTTAAAGTCAATTCTGAACGACAGATTTTTTGAGAAGCTTTTTCATGGCAATTTTTATTCTCAGAGTTTTTGCCAGAAATCTGCTGAGAGGAAGTCGCGAAGAAATATTTTTTCATATTTCATTTTGACGTCTGACCTGGGATTCGATCTCGGGCCTTTCGTCTAATAAGCCAACACACTACCTACTAGACTACGGCGACTTCATACCATCCATGATGTGTAATTTTAGTAATGAATGGCGGGGCATAACGTCCTATCTAAAGTTTAGACATGAAAAATTTTTCCATTATATTTTTATTTACTTTATGAGTTTTTTTTAGAAGAATGCTGAGAGAAATTCGAAGAAAGAAATACGTATATAATTACAACCTGGGGTGCCCTGGTACTCTAGTGGGTAGTGTGCTAGACTATTAGTGTGAGGGTCGTGGGTTCGATTCCCACCAGATACTCTGGTCTGTGACACTAGACCGAGCATATGGTCTTGTTACTCCGCTCGTATAAAGTTAGAATATAATTTGTAATTGTATTGTAATTAATAAATAAATAATAATAATTACAACCTTTCAGTAAGGATTACGATCTAACTTCACGCTCCCCTTATGTTAAGTGTATTAATTTTATACAAAAGTGGCGGGACCTACGGTTTAAAGCCGACTCCGAACGACAGACTTTTGAGAAACTTTTCAGGGCAATTTTATTTACTCTCCTGAGAGAAAGTCACCGAAGAAATATTCTTTCATATTCCGCTTTGAGATGTCTAACCTGCTGTTTGAAATAGACTACGGGAACTTAGAGTACAATACCTCAGTACTCTAAGATTAAATGCATGGAACTTACAAATATTTGGTTTCTGTTAGAACTGCAAAGAAAGCTATGAGACTGTGCTACATTTAAAAAGCGACTATGATTTACTATTTCAAGTGCTTTAGAAATTTATGGATATCATTTTGAATTGCCCAATATCTTTTATATTGTTACAAAAAATAATGATCTAGATACTGGCGTTTAGCTTTTACATCACTTAACATTAAAATTATACCCAAAAATACAACAACAAACACTACAAAACAAACAAAGCAAAAAAATTTTTTTAAATTTATAAAGATTTTGAGAAGGCGAAGATACGAACATTCGCCTTCAAGCACATTCATCAGACTGTTTAGTCTGCCATATAAACGGCAAGGCAAAGCAGGCATGTGAGTTAGTGAAGCTCACTTTGTCTTGCGTGAAGACACGGTATGTTTGAAGAGAATAATCGTGGTTTGAAGAATTTCGTTATAAAGATCTGTCGAACAATTGTCTAGTAATTGTTATTGTTTATGCAAAGGGTATAAACAGAGGAATAACAATCAAAGCAATTGGTGTTGTTTACATCAAGTTGTGAACAATGGCACACAGAATTGTGCGAATAATGAAGAATTTTAATTAAAACTAAACAAGAATTTAATTTTATTTTATTTGTAATATACGAGCTCATATTTTAAACATTTTGAAAAGGTAAAAACGTAACAATATGAAGCATAAATAGCACAGATGCGAGCATTGATCTTCCAAGAGAATTTGAATGAATTCAGCCCCCATCTGCTGTTTTCCACTATGAACTGTAACAAATTTAATAAATCACTCAACTTTGATCAGAAATTTCTATCAAATTTTATGGGCCCTATGTGGTCTAAGTGTGTCCATCCAACTTCCTTGGGTGGACAAGCTACTCCATCTACCTAATGGTAGTAAGGAAAATATTCTTGAATATCAAAAATAAAAGAATGCGTATCAGTATTTTTATGTCAACACTCCCAGTCCTCCAATGCGAACTATTCAAATCATATTTGAATTTCCTAAAAAGCAACCTCTTCTAGCCTCTAAAAATAACAAGTAAAATAAAACATTAATCCACCAATTCATTACAAAACAAAAGCAAAAACAAGGAAAATTATGAAAACAAAATGACAGCAACGAAATTGTTTTTTATTTTTTTCTGTTTTGTTGTAACTTGGAAGACCTAAAAATTATAAATTCATAGAAATGAAAGGAAATATGGTTTGAAGGCGATAAAAAATATTTAAAAAAAAGAAAAACATACTTTGGTTTTTGTTGTAATACTTCACAACTGTTTTGCTTAAACAAATGAAATACAATATTAAAATAAACAAATAATAACCGAACAACAACAATAACAACAATAACAACAATAACAAAAATAGAAAAGAAACAATACAAAAATGACAAACAATGAAAATAATAAGAAATGAAAAACGAAAAATATGGAAATAAAATACGGCCAATACAATTTAACAAAATACTCTTACACACACATAAAGATATACAGACCTAGCGAAATACTTTTACATACGTATACAGATATTTACGGAGAGTGAGTGAGAGAGAGAGAGAGAGACCAAAAATAATAGGAAAAACCATGTAGAGACTTCCTGTTTGGAACAATGACAACAAAAAGTAGGTCTGGTATTTTAAAATACTAAAAAGACCATTAGTTACGCCTTAAAGTATGCTTCAAGGAGATTATCTTACATCAATGTTGATATTTACGTAAGTCCTTCTCTCCTCATCCTTAATTCTCTTCTCTTCTATTATTTTATTTTGTTTTGTTATTTTTTTTTTTCTATTTCTATTTCTTTGGGTTGTTGTTGCTTTTCTTTTTGAAAACAAACCGTTTATTTTACCATTTACTTGATATTCATAATGTAGAGGATTTTTTTGTTGCTGCCGCTGCCTAGCTGTTGTTGTAGCTGTTTTAGTCATTATTTCCATTAGTATTGTTGTTGCTGTTATTTGTTGACTAAACAACACCCGACGACGACCGACTACTACAGCTACTACTACTACTACCACTACCACTGCATATAAATAACACTCTGCCATTGTATTCAAAGTAAACGAAAAACGAAATAAAATCCATCCATTGATGATAAACAAACGACGAAGGCAATATGAAACTAAGCCAGGAGCGTCTTGTCTACTAATTACTAATTTCGTGAGTTCAAGGCAAAGTACTCTCATTCCACTCTTCTTTAAGAAAGTTAATTGAATTTTTTATATGAAATATTTTTGACTTGGTTTAAAGCATTTGATGTCTTTTATTTCTGCGTCATTTACGGAAAATTTTTGATATATATTGTAGAAGTAGGGATCTATTGCATTGGGTAGCATCTTATAGCATTACAATGTCAGGAGTAATCTTCAACTGTTGCAGAGAAAAACTGGACACATTTATTAAAATGGTAAACTTCAGCGTTACAAAAGAAAGTTCACTTTAAAGAATCGATTAAAACACCGTATTTCATAGGGCTGTTACAATGCATCTCCTTATCACTCGTTTTTTTTTTATTCTTCTTCAAAGATTTCCCAGCTAAGCAAGATATCGAGATAGTCGTGTAGCTCCAAGGATGATATGATTGCCAATTATTTGTCGCCTTTATGAAAATATATTGGGTGTCGTAGTGAGGATATTTGCTTATTCTAACCCTGTATCAAGATGTACCCCTACTACTTGGTTTTTTTTAAGTTTGAAAAGGCCTTACGCGTTGAATTTTTGCCGAATCTTCAGACAATTTTCAAATATATATTTTTCAAATGCAAACTATCCCAATAGCAGCATCCATTTTATCAATTAATGGCTACTTTATGACAGCTCAGTTGATAGTGGTCCTTGTAATACCCTGTCGAATGAATGCCACCATTACATGGTTTCGGACGTTTATGTATTCACTAATATTAAAAGTCACAGTAGCGAGGTAATGGTTCAGACACCCAGCTAAAATATCTCGATCAAAACGAAATATGAAGCCAATATTTGTACAACGACTTCCACTCATCAAATTTCTAGCAAAAAGAGTTAATAAAGAATGCCATGAAAAGTTGTTAAAAAAATCTGTCGTTCGGAGTAGACTTTAAACTGTAGGTCCCGGGCCCTGAAGTGTTGTAATTTCCAATTATGTATGTATGTAAAATAAAAACATATTCGGCATAAACGGCATTCTTATTGCCGTTGGTGTGAAATTTTGGCATGTGCATTACGCGCTCTGACTCCGGAGGATGCGTTATGGCGCCTAAATTCCCAACACCCATTCCACCGAGTGACCAACATGTATAAATTCCTTGCGCTCATACAGTAGGTCAAGTCTTCAGAGTTTGCGATTATAAATGTGTCGGATCTTTCACTAAGCGCTGTCTCTATTGAAATTTAAATAAAACAAATTGTGTAGGATTTTCCACTGGCTTAAAGGATTTATTGATGCCGTTACGTAGGGAATAAAACATCGTTCAAAGGCACCCTAGATGGATCACGCTGGAATTGATTGATTGAATGGGGTATGTTGGTTTTTAGAGATCGCTTCTTTGCATACACCTGCGAACAGAATCAAATCACATGACTGAGTTTAGAATACTCTGAAATCGTTTGTACAGAAAATTTAATGTTGCATGAGCTGTGTAGCTTTCAGCGCTGTCCTGTTGAAACCTTGTGTCACTGGTTTGCGAAATCATTCAATTCAGCCCAAAAGGAATTAATTATCATCGACAATCATGGCCGCTCTCATAGAAAGATGGACTGATAACGGCTATATCCAAAGATCCATTACAAATAGTGACTATTTTGTGAAACATTGAATGCTCTGGGATATCATTTGCATTGGTCTCGTCTCAAAATCGAACATTCTATTTATTCACCTATTCATTCATCCAGAAATGCGCCTCAAAGCCAAAGGGGAAATTTTTTGGTGAAAATTACAGTCAGCTTCCAGCTGCTCCAGGGACCATTCAATGACACACATCGTTGTCTATGATCACTTACTATCAGTTCCTGGGTCAGTTGAGTGCAGTCACAAGTCGTGTGCGCAAAATTCTCCAAGGTATGGTTGCAAAGGGCTGGGTTGTTCTGAGCGATTCAAAAGCGTCAGCTTTGGCTACTCGTGCGAACTCTCACCAGTATTTCGACGACGTGTGGGTATTGGTTTGAAACCATTCACTACATTGTGTACAAGTTTGTCTTATAATATTCCCATAACAAAAAAAATCCACTTCATATTTTTAATTCCATCCACATTACTCCTACCATAGCAGTTGCCTAAAACCATCCCTACATGGCGGCAGCTCTGTACAGCAGGAACATATACAAAAATATATTTGAAATATGGCATAAAATAATGGTTTATGCCACCAAAAATTTCAAACGTTTTTCTTCAATCGATATATCGCATACAGCAACAGCAACAACGTTGGCTTGTCTTCTTGTTGGACGTAGACGTACAGTGTGACTGCTCATAAATTTAAACAGTAAACCACCGTCCTTTGGTATTTTTTTTTTTTTGTTCGTTCTCTTTCTTTTGTGTGGCTGACTTTATTGTTGTTGTTATTATAGTTGTTGCTGTCGCTATATTGTGTGCTCTACTTGGCAAACATAACGGAAATACACCAGACAGGCATTAAATGCTTGTGACACATTCATACACAAACAAAAGCAACAGTACAAATTTGAATGGTTTACAGTAGGTATGTATGTGTGTGTGAGTGGCTTACAAACATATCCTTATATAAACATACGCTTTACACACCCATACAAAGTCAATTTTAGCAGAAACTAAAATATGTAGGAACAGGCAGGATGTTGGTAAAAGAAAACGAGGCTTCTTAAATTACAATGCACGCAGTTTTAGGCTCATTATATCACTTCGTTCCGTTCGTTTTTTTCCATTTATTTTCTTTTCTTTCTGTATTTTTCTTTTACCTTCTATTTGATTTTGTCTTTCTAACTACTTACTTATTTTTCTATTAAAGTTTAGTCTTGAAGGTTTTATGGGTTGGGGGCTTAATGCTGAGGGTAATGGTTGGATTGTTTGAGGACAGACTGTTAAGAAAATATAGCCTTTAAATGCTAAATACGTGCGTTTCGTTAACTTTGTTCCTTTCTTTTTTTTATTTTTCTACCTCGTAAATATTCTACACTCCTTCATATATCTTAAGATGTCCTTGGCTTTTCATTATATTTTCATTGGTTGTGGTAAAAAGCAAATTCTTAACATTTTATATAAACTAGG
Organism: Sarcophaga rosellei; assembly: GCA_930367235.1. NCBI lineage: Eukaryota > Metazoa > Arthropoda > Insecta > Diptera > Sarcophagidae > Sarcophaga > Sarcophaga rosellei. The sequence continues at coordinate 83,166,682 of OV884018.1, forward strand.
AACTGGAGAATACTGTACGCAAACAAATTAAATATCTCATAATATTCTTAAAATAATTTTAATTTGATGTGTTAAGATTTTCTTCAACTGTCAACCGACTTTAGCTATCGCTCCCAACTAATATAATTTTCTTATGGATAACATTACTCTCGGCATATACGCTTACATATTTACAGTATGCATGTGTATAATAATTTTTGTTTTATGAGGCTAAAAGCATCAGTTTATTTGACTTTTTTCTGTTTTTGTTTGGCCTTTATTATCCTGTTGCTCTACTTGCCATAATTATCATCAACAAATCTTAGCTTTGCCAAAAGTTTTCATGTTTTTCTTTTTCTTTTTTTTTATTTCTTTGAAAATATTTACCGTGATAAAAGTTTTTAAATAAGATTTAGAAAAATTCTACACGTAAGTGAGAAAGTGATTTGTTATAATTTATAATTTTTGGTACTTAAAAAAAGCGTGAAATAATGTCCTTCAATGTGAAAGACACTGCTTGGAATATTTGATTGCTAATATTTAAAATGATTATAAAAAAGAAGAAAATTATTTTAATATTTAAAATTAAGTTTATTGGTGTAGTGGGTACAGTGCTAATTTCCAAGGATATGATCACAGTTTTAAATGTAATAGTCTTTATTTCATCCTGTTTACTACCACTAGCCAATGCGACCGTTACCTTTCCCTCTATTTCATTCGTTTGGGTAATTTCGAGAACCATACTGTTTCTGTGTTCGAGCTGGGATTTTAATCACAAGGTCTCGTCAAATGAGCTAACACACTACTCATTAGGCTAAGGCGTCTTATACGCTCATGCATACATTGTTGGTCACATTCCTTTAGTCAGAAGCACACTACCAGACTACCCAGTTTGTGTGTGTTAATTTTATTCTTGAGCGACGGTATATACAGTTTAATTTCAATGGAATTTTCCAACAAAAGTTTTGATTGTGTCAAGCCTATTTGTTTTGAGAACAGTATTTCCCTCTCTATATTTTCCCTTTCGATGAACATACAGTTTCCCACTTCAAAGAAGGTCGACTGTGAGGAAGCACCACTCCCCACACTTTCATTGCCTTGCTAATTGCCGTAATGTAAAGAAAAAAATGAAGAAAAGGAATTTCTTGTGCTCATTAAGTTTTTTTTTTTTTTTTTTTTTTTGCGAAAGGAAACCGTTACTCCAAACCAACTCTAAGCTTGGTAAATAGGCATTAGGGGAATTGTGTATCTTAAGTTCAATTGGTGATACATGCTTTATGGAATTTTGTTCTGATCGTACAAACACGAAGAACACAACAGTTTCTGGACGTTCAGTTGAGGTTCTTATACACGGAATAATTAAAGGAAACTTACGATCGCAAACGCTTGGCAACTTCGCAGATGTCTTTACTATTGATCAACCTGGTAATAGTCCGGTCAGTTCGTAACCGTGAATAGAACACATGTCCGCCATAATAAACCCGGGAGCAAGTCACCGTCAAAATAGTTTGTTTATTGGTCCGAATAAGCATTAAAAGCTGCAAAGCACACCATGTATAAATCATATTTACTACTTTCAATAGCCAAAATCATTCAAGGACGAATATTATACCAATTTATTGGATTAACATAAAGAGCATTTAAGGAAATAAATTACCGGATTTTACAAATATAAGGTCTTTTGTGAGTGTGTAATAGGTTTCTAAACAAAAAAATTGCTGACTTAGGCTACGACTTACTCTCTAATCCACCCTGTTTACCATATTTAACTATTTAACCCCAAGTGAATATTTCTTACTTCTCAACCTGAAAAAGTCGCTCTGCAAAGGGAGATTTGACTCTAAATCTGCACTTTCATTATCCCTACAAACCTTAGTTTTGTAAATTAAAGAAACATGAAATAATTTTTTATCAAAATTCTGTGTAGGTTCAATATGCTCTCGTAAGGATCTGGTAAAAATGATTTCCTTGTATATAAAATCAGGTTCACGGTTAGATTCTAAGTCGCCGTAGTCTAGTAGGTAGTGTGTTGGCTTATTAGACGCGAAGCCAGGATTCAAATTCCCGGTCAGACATCAAAACGAAATATGAAAAATATTTCTTCGGCGACTTCCTCTCAGCAGATTTCTGGCAAAAACTCTGAGAGTAAATAAAATTGCCATAAAAAGATTCTCAAAAAAAATCTGTCGTTCAGATTCGACTTTAAACTGTAGGTCCCACCACTCATGTATAAAATGAACACACACAAGATGAGTGGTGTTGAGAAGCTAGGCCGTAATTCTGACTGAAGGGTTGTAATGGCCAATTATGTATGTATGGTTAGATTATAAATCTGAAAAATGTTGGGAGACTAGTAAAAACTTGAAGTATTTGAGAATAGCGAGATAATTACAAAACATACTTCAACTTTAATTTTTTTTCTTTGAGAAATAACAATATAAAAGCGAAGAAATAACATTATGGAAGTTTGCCTTTCTGCATGTGATATTTATTTATAAATTCAGGGAAACATTGGCAAAAGGAAGATTGAGACGAGGGAAAAACTCGATTATATGCAAGCTTGGTAGGAGAAATTTTTAAATTTTATAACTGACTGCACTTTAAATCTTAAAACTATTTTCAGTATCTATTTTAGTAATTAAATTTTGCAAAAAAACAGATTTCATTAAAGTCATATAAAAAATCAAAAGAAAAATTGTTCTTCACCCAGAAGCTTCATTTGAAATTGCCCACGTATGTACTTGTTGCAATTACTGTGATTGCCATTTAATTAATGGTTTCATGTTTAACAATTATAAGTATTTTCATGTCGCTTTTTGTCGATTAAACAACAACCACAAATATAAATCTGTCCCAAATGTATGTAATACATATGCATGCATAGGAGTATATGCATGCAGCTGTATTCAGTTCTTTAAAATTTTTGTAATTCCATACTACATGTACTTGTATATACTTGTAGACCATCAACAACAAATCTACGAAATCAATTTACCTACCAGTTGATGTCATTAATTATTGATGCATATTTTATTGAATATGTTCACAATTTATGTGAATATATTTATTTGGTCTTTTGTAAAGACTTGATTTGTGGTTGAATCTTGTTTTAATTATTTTTACTTAAAATATATTAAAAAATAATATGAATAATAGTGCCCATAGTATGTTTAAGTGCATTAAGATTTATTTTTTTTTTACAGGAATATAAATACCTCAGTTGTATGTGTTTAAATACAATTATAGAAAGCATACGTTATGAAACAGCAATTTTTTTTACAATTTGAAAATAATTTTTTCTCAATGCATTTAAACGTATACGGCTGATTGTGAATTGTATTAATTTCTGAGTATTTTCATTGAATTTTTAAATATTTTTTGTAAATTGCAATACTTAGAAGACTCCATGGAGATTAAGAAATACAAAATCTATTCTACTTGATCTCAATAAAGTATGCATTAATTTGTATTATTTTTAAATGATTTTAAAAATGTTTAAACTCAGTATTAAATTTTAATACAGGCAATGGTCAAGTATTATGTAATATATACATACATACATACACACATACATGCATACATACATACATACATAATTAGTCATACATAACTATTTAATCAAGGTTACAACCTAGCTTTTCACACCATTTATGTTGCGTATGTTAATTTTATGCATGAGTGGCGGGAGAAAGTCAACTCCCAACGACAGATTTTTTGATAAACTTTTCATGTCGAATTTATTGGCACTCAGAGTTTTTGGCAGAAATCTGTTGAGAGCAAGTCACTGAAGAAATATTTTTCGTATTTCGTTTCTTTATAGATGTCCTGACCTGGATTTTGAACCGACACCTCACGTCTCACCTCACACGACTTCAATCGACTACTTATATTGTACTTACGTACTTAATTGGCCATTAACAACCGATTAACAGATTTCCTCTGCCTCTGCTCGCCAGTCGGTCACACCAATCGATGACAGGACTTCCTCGATTTGGTCCTTCCAATGCAAACAAGGTCGTCCTCAAATACCCATATCGTCGAAGCATCCTCCTCCATTCGAATGACATGGCCGATGCAGCGAAGCCGCTGGACGTTAATACACTGCACAATGCCTATGTCGTGGAGGAGCTCAGTGTTGGATCTAATGCGGAAATCATCGCCAAATCGCACTGGACCGAAGATCTTACGTAGTACTTTCTCTCGAATACTCTGAAGGCTGCTGCATCGGTGCTTATTAGGGTCCATACCTCTGCGCCATAAAGAAGTAGGGGAAACATGAGTGTCATGTATGAGTATTAGTTTTGTTGCACGAGAAAGGTCTCTACTACTCAATTACCTATTAAGTCGCACCTACTGACAAGAGTGATTCTGCGCTTGATCTCCAGACTGGCCTCATTTTTCATGGTAACGGCGGAGCCAAGATAAATAAATTCCTTGACTATATCGAAAATATAGTTATCGGCCATAATCTAAGATCCAATATGCCGCAAGTCTCTAATTGTCAATAACATATACTTCGTGTCGTCCTCATCTTAGTGGACTCCCGTTCAATAGCACTAGAGGCAGCAGTAACATCTCGCTTGGTACGCCCCTTGATGTCAATGTCGGCAGCGTTCGCAAGTAACTGGACGTTGTTTTGAAAAATAGTGCCATTGCGATGCATTCCCGACTGCCGCAGAACACTCTCCTTGACGAAGTTGAAGTGGTAGCATGATATTAAAAGGTTCGGAGAGGTCTATTCCTACCTTGATGGATCTGCTGGAATGGCTCAACGTAGATCCCTAATGGGGCTATCGAAGGCTGCCTTATAGCCGACAAAAAGATGGTGTGTGCCGACTTGTTTTTCGTGAATCTTTTCCAGGATTTAGCGTAGGGTGAAGATCTGGTCGATGGTGGACTTGCCAGTTCTGAAGCAGCATTGAGAAGCTCCAATCAGTATTTTGACGACTGGTCTCATTCGTGTGTCTACGCCCTTAAGAACCTTATATGCGATAGGCTTATACCCCTGTAGTTGGTGCATCTACTTATATTATGCAGTGATAAGAAATAGTGACAGACATTTTCAACATTTTTTTAGATGCCAAAGTTGGCGTTTGAACTCGAAGTTCTTGTCTAGGAAGCTATACCTCGCACTGCTACCATAAGGAATATGCTATAAAAATACAAGCTATGTATACACACACATAAAATTAGTCATTACAACCTGGCAGAGAGGGTTACGACCTAGCTTCTCAAACCATTTATGTTGAGTGTGTTAATTTTTATGCAGTGGCAGAGCCCACAGTTTAAAGTCAACTACCAACGACAGGTTTTTGAGAATATTTTTATGGTCATTTTATTGGCTCTCCAGTGTTTTTCACAGAAGACGGTTAAGAGAGGAAGTCGCCGAATATACTTTCATATTTCGTTTGTGTTAGAGACCTGAAGTTCGAGCTGAGGCCTCCTGTCTAATAAGATAAAACACTAGCTTAGAACGACATCCAACACATGGATGAATAGAAAATATGCGAGAAGAAATATGCCTGATTATTTGAACACACCTAGTATTTGTTCCGTTCAATGTTAAATCAAAAGTTTTCTTTTTTATCCGAAAAAATTTAAAAAAATTTCAGCGAAAACCCGAATATTTTTATTATCACAAAAACCAATAAAAAAAAATTCAAATAATTTAAAAAAAAACCTATTAATTTGACAATTTTATGGCACTATTGGTTAAAAATTTAACAACAATAACGACATTTAAGTTGCAAGCGACATTAGGATGAAAAAAATACGATCATATCCTTAGGGACTACAGGAGATGAACTCAGAAAAAAAAAAAGAACTGCACAAGATTATGAACACAATAGCCATAGCGCGTGTTGGTTATGCGTAGTAGTTTTTGTCTGACTTTTTAATACTTTTTGTCTGCTTCTTTTTTATGAATAAATGATGGTGTTATAATACAATTATGATTTCCTAAGGGACGTTTTATAAACGATGTTTGACATTTTATTACAATTTTGTTTTTTATTTTTTTTAAATATTTTTGTTTGTGTTTTTTTCTCACTACTTTCCTTTTTTGTTTTTTACGCTTTTAAGTTGAAAAGTATAAAATAACACGCTGAAAGAACGAACATAAAATTATGCATAAAGAGTAGCAAGCAACAGAAGAAAAAGGCCACAAAAAGTTTTACCATAAAAACTCAAATCAAATAGTAGAGACAAAATAAAATATTCGTATTCGTATTCATTTACTTGGTTATTACGTGAATATAACCATCATTTAAAGGCAGATTTACATCAACGGTTGGGAGTTCAATGATATCAAATTACCCCAAGAAATTTGAAACAAAATCTTTTTGCTTCTCTTCATCCTTTGATGTCAACCCTGAAAACTAACGGAACAAAAAAATATTAGAAAAAAAGAGAGAAACAACCACCCAGACGTTGTACGCACAAAAGTTTCACGGTGCATGAAGTGTAAATTTAATAAGAATTTCAAGGTAAAAAAGATGTCGCTGCAACCCATATTATTGTTTGTAATTCAAAGCACAAATGAAATTATGTTTTGAGAATACAAAACAACAAAACAGGAAAAATAAAATAAATAATTTTTTTATTTGAAAATAATTACATTAAAATGATTTCATTTTCCATTAATATACATACATACATACGTATTATGGCTGTTGAGGGTTAGAGGGACTTCTAAAATTTTATTTTATCAGCATTGATTTTCATATAATCTCTTAATCCAATTAGAAACTCCTTTCTGATGGAAAGAGTATACATCATTATATATTTTGTTATTATTTTTTTTTGTTAATTTTCCTTTAACTCCCACTTTTACTCCCCCTGACTATGCAGTCCTGTATAGAATAGGAACAAATCACACAAACAAAACTGCTCTCTATTTGATGTTTTTTGGCTCTTCCAATTGAGAAGCACAATCAGATTTTAATGCTTAAGCTTAATACCAACTGTTGTATATTATTTTACTTCGTCGGAAACCAATTTATTGACTACGATGACTTTTAAAGTATGAAAGTAAGCTTGGCTTCTTCTCAATCAACGCTAGACATTCGCATAATACATGCGCCCAGTTCCTACAGGGCGATTATTGTACGATCCATTGGCCAATTAAAAACCAACAGATGTGCGTTCTTCACCGATGACTCAAAAACTGAATGTGGAACTGGACCTGGGGTCTATTCCAATAAGCTGGCAGTGAACGGGTCATATATACCTAACCAGGCCAGCATATTTCAGGCGGAGATCTTTGCTATTAAAGAAGCTGAACGTATGATTGAAACCGGCCACCTACATGCTTCGAACTTGATCATATGTACGGACAGTCAAGCAGCAATCAAAGCACTGGCATCTCATCTCATCAAATCAAAGGGGTCAGGAGTTGAATGGGCACTCTACACCGTATACGTCGACATAACATCTGTCTCTACGGGGTTCCGAGACTCTCTGGAATAGACGGAAACGAAAAAGCGGGCGAACTGACCTAGACACGATTGAAAATGTCTGGCGAAGACTCGGTAGAAGAGGTGTATGCGGCCTACAAATTGGAAAAAGCAGCATGGAATTTATCAAACCAGAGGTAGTCCAACATGCCTGGTTGTCGAATTTCTAAACTGCTCTGTTCAGCAATGAATAGCAAAGAAACCAGGAACTACTTGACTTCGCGCTCTTTCAAAAACACTGTGCTGTTGGCAGTTTCGCTGATGAGCTCGGTCTGCCCCAGCAGAATTACAGAAGAAGCTGCCAGAATGTGGTAGAAAGGGAATCGATACCACATTGGGTGTCCTTCACTTCAAAACAGACGTCATCGGTTTTTGGGCGACAGAACGTTTGAAGTTCTAGCATGTCGACGAACGTGCCCCTAAAAAAACTGGCCGATTGCATGCAGACCTCGGAATGGGTAAAACCCACTCCTAACGGAACATGACAAGTGGGCTTACCTCACACTGGATAATGCAATGAGCCTTATCGACCATTTAGTAAACGCGACTGTGAGTGGTAAACGATCCGCTAACCTAACATATTGTTACGAAAATGAAAATGGTGTTACATAGTTTAACATTAAAATGATAAACAAAAGCTACGAAAACAAAAACAATGGACTTGTTTACATGATCAACAAGTAAACAAAAATATAGCAGAATAAAAAAGGTATAATCAAGTAAACAAAAAGCAACAAACAACGATAAAATAAATTTGCTTACATTTATGGAGATCTCGAGAAGGCAAAGCCAGGAAAGGCCATATAAAAGGCAAGTAAAGCAGGCAACGGAGTCTGTAAAAATTCAGTCAGTCAGTGAAGACATGTTGCGTGTGAAAAGAATAATCGTAGTTTGAAGATCTCCGTTATAAAGATCTGTCGCACAATTGTTAGTGTTTACACAGAAGAGTGTAAAGAAGAATAGCAAACAAATCAAATTGTTGTTGTTTAGATCAAGTTGTGAACAGTGGCAATTAGAATTGTGCGAATAATTAAGAAATTAATTAAAACCAAACATAAATTTATTTTGATTTTTATTGGAATCCATGAGCTCATATTTCAAACGTTTTTAAAAGGTAAAAACATAACAATATTATGATAAAATCTACAACAGCTTACCTATGGTTATTAGTTTGTTCCTTAATAGGGCAGCAGAAAGTCATGTTCTCATTTTGTGACTAGCTTCAGTTTCAATTTCTTTGATTTTTTATTGATGTAAACCTTCCCAACAAAAGTCTTATCTTATCTTTTCATACTAACCACTGTTTCGCCACTATTAACCACTGTATCCAGCTGTAAAGTTCTAATAATATGGCATAGTAAATGCAAATTCTTGATCAGATTTCTATACAAATTAAACCCTCACCAGAAAAAAGCGCACCTTCGAAAATCTTTTGCCATAATTTGTTTCGTGTTCGTCTATCATCCTCTTCATATCAGTGGGTTAATATAATAAGAATCAATAGAAGAACAATAATAACAAGCATTTCGAGTATCGGAGAGTATCAAAGATAACTACAAGAACAGCAACAATAATAAAATGACACATAAATATTATTGTAAAAAGGCTTCTTCCTCTTTTATTTTATTTTATTTTTTTTTTGGTTGTAGAATCAACAGCGTGTAACATTTGTTTTGTCATTCAATTTAGAGCCATTTGTTGCGACTTCAGTGTGTCTTTTATTTGTTTGAACTGCGTAGCATTCGTTCTTTCTTTTTTATTTTACTCCTGCAACAATAGTGTCTTGATAGAGTTGTCTGTCTAGATTTTTGCGTGTATTTCTCATGTAGACAACAATCTTTGACAGAAAACAAAAAAAATCTTATAAGAAACGTAAGACATTTTTGGGTTGGGGGAAAAACGTGTTTTCAGCCACTGTCATCGGCTGTTCCTTTCAAGGTGGCTGATGTGGCATCCAATGTAATAACTATGCTCATATGCCATAATAATATTATATTTGGCTTAAACTTATACAATTTAGTCTCATGTTCTCTGCTTTTTTTTTTTCTTATCTTCCTCTATTGGATTGGTTACACAGTCTTTATACTTTATTATCGCTAAGGGTATAGCTCTGGCAAAATTTAAGTGTCAGGGTGGTTGCTATAGATCTGAACGAAAGATAATTTCAACAAATCTTGTTATAATTTTGATATTGTTTTTAATTTTTTTGTTGTTGTTTTTTGTGTTTTTTCTTTTCAAATATTGCAATTAGACTCTTAAAGATAGTGAAGTGAAGGGTGAACTGGAAAAACAGCGTCGAGATTTGTTAAACAATTGTTACATGCAGAAAAATCCTGTCAATAAATTGAAATGTTATGCCATCAGCAGGGGATAGTTGTAATCAAAGTACAATGAAATCAATATAATATCTATATAAGTGGAGGACTGTATAGAGAGGTATTGATTCTTGCCTCTTGGTGATATATTTTTGACAATACTCTAGTAATTATATCAGATAATAAGAAAGCATAACTTGAGAATAAGTAGTGTAGTAAATAACTCATTGGTTTCATATGTCACTATATTTATAGTAATTAGACAAATATAGTGTTTTACCATGCTCGGCAACAGATGAGAGCTAAACCCTAATTTTTGGACATACTGGCAAACAAATATGTACAAAAATTTTTTGCCACGAAATTTCTTCAGCAGTCGCCTGGCATTTTCAAATCTGTCGCTTTATGAACAATATACTACAACATGTTTGAAGTATGAGGCTGCGTCACAACCTGACTAAATTGACTTGTATTGTGATGACGAATAATGCTACAATAAACGAGTCAAGACATATTGCTTCAACAATATTTTGATCAAGGAGGTTCTCATCAGCTAGCTTAGATCAACACTTAATTGACCTCAGGCTAGATTGAGAGCTATATAAGCAATTTTTGTCAGAACATAAGCCAACAGTCTTTCATGTCTCCCATGAAAGCTCCATAAAACAAAAACCTTACAAGTTATCAAAATCAATTAATATGAAGACACGAACATGATTCTTGCACGATATTTCATCAAAACTAGCTTACACTCTACTTTGTTTGAATGGATAAATTTTAGTAGCGGAAATACCAGGTTTGTGATTCATATATAATCACATACATAATTGGTCATAACAACCCTTCTGTCAGGATTATGGATTAGCTTCTCACACCACTTATGTTCTGCGTGTTAATTTTATACATGAGTGGCGGGACCTACAGTTTAAAGTCGACCCCAAGCGACAAATTTTTGAGAAACTCTTCATGGCAATTTTATTTGCTCTCAGAGCTTTTGACAGAAATTTGCTGAGAGGAAGTTGCTGGAAAAATATTTTTTCCTTTTTCATTTTCTTAAAGGTGTCTGACCAGAGGCTGAACCGTGGCCTCAAGTCTAATTAACCAACACACTACCTACTGGACTACTGTGACTTCAATGTATTCTCTATGGGCTCTGTTCTCTGGATTTAGCTTCGAATGATAAAGTTCGATCAACTGCGTTTCGTTCATTATTACTGACGTGGTATATTATTGCTATAGAAGTCGCCGTGGTCTAGTAGGTAGTGTGTTGGCTTATTAGACGAAAGGCCCGAGTTCAAATCCCAGGTCAGACATCAAAACGAAAATATGAAAATATTTCTTCGGCGACTTTCTCTCAGCAGATTTCTGGCAAAAACTCTGAGAGTAAAAATTGCCATGAAAAGCTTCTCAAAAATCTGTCGTTCGGAGTCGACTTTAAACTGTAGGTCCCGCTACTCATGTATAAAATTAACGCACACAACACGAGTGGTGTGAGAAGCTAGGACGTTGTACAATGGGTCAATTCGACCTCCGGGTACTGTACTTGTCACAGTTAACAAGTACACGTCCTCTAACCTAACCTAACCTAACCTATTATTGCTATAGCATTGCGATCATTCGATCTTTTGAAGTGAATCTTCATTGACTTACGGATTTATTGACATTAAATGATCAGGCGGATTGCAATGCAATCCAATAATGGGTTTGCCTATAAGAATCAGTACAACCTAGACGTTCAAGGAGTACAGACATTCACTAGCAAATATAAAATAGGCTAATATTCGACTACACTTTCATTGCTATTTATCAGATCACCTCTAAATATTGCAGTCAAACTATCAAAACTTGGTTCTCTTGTTACTTTAATTGAAAATTTTCGCGTAAATAGCACTGATCTGTTTACTTTCAATCATTTGCCTTAATGTCAAGATCTGTAGATCGTTTAGTAATTAGGCTTTTGTATCGATCATAATTCCTTATTATTAAGTTTGAATAAAAGCTCATTTACAGCAAGAGTTGTAATAAAATTCCTCTGCATGAAGTAGTCACCGCCTGTATTCGAATTTATGGTAGCACTAATTTGCATGCTTTCTTATTGAAATTTCGCATCTCAGAGGAAAGTCTTACAAGCTTAGCTCACCATAGTTAATCTGAAATATATTAGAGTTGAGTTTGTCTAAGTGTATTCGGATAAATATTTTTACCATGTACAACACCTTATGCTACAATGAGTTTTACGTATAAAGATTGCCAATAAAATTAAAAAGAAAAAAAACAGAGGAAGCAAAAGTACAGAGTGGAAGCAAAAGAGAAAAAAACATTGAATTTCCATAATCTAATATTGTACAAGTTATAAGCCTTCCAAATGACTCCCATTGGGAATTCAGTTAAAGTGTTCAGAGTCAAAAAGAGAGATTCATATTCAATGTATTGAATTGATGCGAATATCAAACGTAAATATGTACATACAAACAAACACAAACATATCTACTTACACTATGTTGTATATATGTATATAGGCAAGTGTAAGTGTATATGTATGTATAGGCATGTATGTATGTGTATGTAGTTGATAACAAATTTATTCAAGGAAAACGTAATGTACTTACAAATACATGCATGCATGAGTTTGTATTACGTTAAATATGCATATACACATACTTAAAACAGGACAAAATAAGGTAAAGAAAACAAGAAAATCGAACAGAAATACTAATAAAAATGCAGAGTATTGGTAATAACAAACAATCATATAAACATATGGCAAGGACTTGCATATACACATATACATACACATGCATACATACATTGAAAATAAAGCCAAAAGGAGTTTATTTAAATGCAGCTACCAAAGGAAGACAGAAGCAAAGCAAGAAGAATGAAAAACGGATACTTTTATTATAATTCTTATACACATGCATACACCCACACACACACGTGTGTAAAAAGCAGATGCAGATGAAGAAAAAAAGTGCAGAACAGAAAGAAAAAAAGGAAGACTTTTAACAGGAAGTAAAAACGAAGAGTGTCATAAAAAATAATGTCTTATGCTACGCTTTTAATTTTTTTCTTTCTTTCTTTCCTTATTTTCGTTGGTGTTTTTCTTTTTGTGTCTTATTTTGTCACCGAACCTTTTGTTAAAGTCGTTAGTTTTCTTCAGATCGTTTTGATTGTTATTTTTCTTTTTATTTTCTTGTCTTTTTTTCAATTTTTTTAAGGTAAATAATAGAGTAACAACAATATCACGACCATTGGTACATTGAAAATCCAAAAAAAGAAAAAACCGGAAGGGAAAGGGGGGAGAAACAAGCGAAGAAATGGAAAACGTACAATTTTACTTTATGGAAAATCTGAATAAAATTGACATGACAGATCCCAGACGTATTGCATGGGGAATATTAAAATCACACAATACTCGTGCACTTATGCTTGTTTGAAAGGAAAACGACGCATACGAAGAAAGCATACAACCAAAATACTCTTACACACCATTACACAGTTATACGCATGCATACATACACACATAAAGGTAAAATATGCGTGTATTTTTAAATACACACAGAGTTGCAAAATTTAACAAATACAACAACACAATGCAAAAATAAATTCATCAGTTATACTCGGCTTTATTCAACCTTAAAAATTAAGAGTAGGCGGTAGAGTCAACAAAAAAAATATTTTTTAACGACAACGGAAACAGAAAATAATAGAAAAATCTCAACGCTTATTGCATATTCATTTAGGTAGACTTTATGAATATTTATTTGCTAACATTTGTAGCAGCGTCAACCTACGTTTAGAACAGATACGATTGCAGCTGTTAAAGTTGAGCCAGAGGAGCACTTATAATTGAAAGTACCGTCAACAGAAGGTTTTATATTGAATGAATAAAGCGACCAAGCATATGCAGATTTTCATTTGAATCAGTCTCTCATCGAGAAAGTAATTTGTTTTTAATTCAAACAGAAATATTTTATATGAGTCAAAGCTGCAGCTGGTGATTTATGGGTTCCATGGAATATTTTTAGGTTTTGAAATGAAATTATTTTCTTAATATTTCGTCCTCTAAAACTGATAAGTGTTTCTTCTTAACAGTAGATGCAGCTTATGACCTTATGTGAAAAGAACTGGTTCTGAACTGTTGGCGGATAAAAGAGTTATAAAAGTTACTGGACATTAACCGCATAAAATCCAACCGCTCTTCGATGCAGTATCATTACGAGCAATGAAAAATTGGTTAAAAATTTGTATAATCTTTGATGGCTGAATTTTTATTCGGCCAGCCAGGCTGTCTACAATAAATCAGCCCATAATATCCATCCTTGTCCATGAATGCCGAAGATTTCTACGTGAAATTACGGATAATTCAAAGCTAACTTTATGTGAGTTTCGGGACATAGGGATATCGTTAATAAGCTGATAAGACACGGTATGAAGCTCCCAATCTCCAACATGTTGCAGGCCGTAGTTATTCTGAATACCTCAGGTGGTTTGGATATTATCTCCTCTTACAGGGAGGGTTCTTCTCGTTGAAGGCAGGATAGCAATAGCAATATTGTTAGACTCTGCTGAATGCTGGCGTCTTCAAATCGTATGGCGTATCGGACAATAATGATTTGCACGCCCCAATGTTCATTCGGTGAACATATCGAAAGTCTTCGTATTCCACCAAATAACTTCTGCAGGGAATGTGCGTCTGAAGAGCTGTCTTCCACCTCTTTTGTCAGTGCTAGGCTCTTGTTGTGAAAGTGCGGAACTCTCACTTTCTGATATTCTCGACCGAGATTGCGATTTTTATTTTGGACCATTGTTGCTTTTCTATAGGAAATATTTTATTCCCGGGTTAAATATTCATGGAAAGCTCTTTATGGCTGCAGAATAGTTTAGATCAGTTCAGTAATCGCCGTAGTCTAATAGATAATGTATTGGCTTAATAGACGTAAGGCCGCTATGCAAACCGCAAGTCAGACATCAAGAAGAAAACATGAAACGAATTTCTGGCAAAAACTCTGAATGTTAATATTAAAAGCATTAGGTAGAGAAAGGTTTGGATACACACATGCATAGGTACGCATAAGATCCGTTGCGACACCTCAGTTTCACATTTCTTCTAAACTCTGAACCATCCGAAGCCTCTTGGAATATTAATGTCTAACATTGATTGCTTGTTCAAATTATCCTTTTAACAGGCACCAAGGCGTATTTTTATTCTTCGACATGGTGCTGGGCATATGCTTCCTTCTCGTCCTCATCTCTACAGCTCACGCGGTTGCCGTTTACCATGTGTCTGCCCAGTAATAACTTCAGTAACCACATTAAGTGTTCTCCTTCTGGGATCTAAGCAAAGTTTCCGTGCGTTTCTATTTCCCCATCTCATCTCAACAGCTCATGCGGTAGTCGTTTACCATGTGTCTGAGATCAATGCGTCTTGCATGAGTGCCCATAACACAGTGTTCAGTAATAACTTCAGTAACCACGCTGAGTGTGCTCCTTTGGGGTTCAGGAAGACATTCCGTGCGTTCTGTGTATGGCCTTAACTAGATTTTTGCATCATCCTGTCCATATTCGAAGCCGTCCAACTGCCATTGCCACACTAGTAGGTGTGTGTTGGCTTATTAGACGTGTGACCTAAGTTCAAAACCCATGTAAGACATCTCCAACAAATCGGAGTATGAAGACATATTTCTTTGGTGGCTTCCTTTCAGCAGATTTCTGGCAAAAAAAAAATCCGTGAGTAAATAAAATTGCGACTAAAAATTTCACAAAAATCTGTCGTTCGGAGTCGACCTTAAACCCCAAATCTCGTCACTCATATATAAAAACGCATACAACATAATTGGTGCGAGAAAGAAGGTCGTAAGCATTTCTGAAGGATTGTAATGACTAATTATGTATATTATGTAGTAATCCAAAGGTATTCCTGAAGTAAAGAATTCATCGGAGAGTTCAATGGCTGTGCCGCATGTTGTAAGTCCAATTACCCGGAAAGTCGGTATGCTCGGTGCCCACATAACATACGCCATATCAATCCAGAATCTCGTTTAAATGTTTATTACTTGGGAACCCAATGCTTTGACAGCCGCCTGGCTATCAGGTGGTATGGCAATATATTTACAGGAGATATTACCATCTTTTATAATTCTCAAGTCAAAAATGAACAAATAATTTCGCTGCTATAATTTTTTTTGTAACGTCATCGTGTCCTACAATGCATTTTTCCTTTTCCTATCGTAGGAAAACACAAGAAGATAGCAATTTTCTGAATTTTCACTCATATAACACTAAGATACCTTTTTGCGGCCTAAGATATTGCCTAACAAAGAAGCTATATTGCTGCCTGATGCAATCAATCGATTATTTGTAATCAAACTTTTTCATACACTGGTTTATAATTCGTTTCTTTAAATATATTCGACTAGCTGTACCCTGCGCGCTTTGCTGCACTACAAACTAAAATAAATTTGAAGGAAAGACATTAGACAAATATCCAATTAAGTTTGAATCATTTTATTGATTTTGTTTCCCGTTGTCCAGATGATTCAGACGAACGGGCCTGAGTAGTACGCATTCGATCAAGTGATTCATTGTTCAAGTGATTCATGCGAACGGATCTGTGCGGCATGTACTCGAAGATTTTTCAGTCTCAATGCTGATTCTAAGACTAGTAATGCTCTTTTCTTTTCTTTTCAACACAGGATCAAATGCACAGTTTACGATTTAATTAATTTCGAAGAACTTTCAGTGGCGCCACCTGTCGGAAATTGGTTATACCAACTTAGAAACCTTCGTCGGCTCATGCGCAACAACTTTGCTAAAGATTAAATGCATAATTTACGATTCCATAAAGTACATTCATTTTTATATATATAGATAATTTAAACTTGAAAAAAAAAATAAATAAAACAAAAGTCTACGAATTTAATTTTGGTTATATTTTTTCTTATTTGGTGAATTCTTTCACAAATGTTGGTTACAAATTTTTTTTCTTTCCCTTCTATCTTTCCCCCGCGTCGTTCTTTACACTTTATTTTCTTTGGTTTTATACATCAAGAATCACAGATAGCATACTTGTAGGGGTAGCTACTATGCGTATGAGTAATATATTTCAAATGCAATTAAATATTAAGTATGTAGTATGTAGCATACGTGGGCATGGCCCCTCGCTCATTTGGAATATCAACATAAAAAGTAGCCTATAACTCCTTCCAGACATACAGGAAGATACTGTAAAAATTTCAAGAAAATCGGTTCAGCCGTTTAATCGTCTATAAACTTCAAACATACAAACATACAAACATACAAACATACAATCAAACACACATTCATTTTTATATATAAGATGTATTGAAATTTCAAATAAATACTACATATTATATGGTAAGGGGGATATTTTCCAATTTTCTGGGGGTAAATTAACGCAACCACACTTTATTAATTTGAAAAACATTTCCGCAAATGGCTTAACCTAAACGAACACAATTTTAAGAGAATACATGTAAAGAAAACAAAATCAAAGAGTTCCTTTGGAGATCTACAAATTAAAAATGGGGTGAAAACATTCCTTAACGCCAGAAATGATTGCTCAAGTGAAAATATTTCAACATTTGTTTCAATTTTTGGTAAAACCAAATACGATTTAAAAAATGCCAACAACTTTCGTTTTCCTTAAGCAATTCCATGTAAATATTGTGTTTGTATAGAGGAATAGAATTGTGTTGTTATGCCACTACAATGACAGCCAAGTTGATTTAAAGCCTTTAATCAAATTATTTGGTGAAGTTTATTAATTACTTGGCATACTTTTGTTAATTTGAACAAATAAACTCACAACATTAAAACCGCCATACATGCCTCCTTCACAAGGAATTTTGTGTTTCTACGAATCGAAACATACATGCAAATGGGAATGGAAATAATTTTTTTGGAATAGACTTCTGAAATCAACCACCTTAGACACATACACACACACAGGCATACATACATATAAAGTCATTATCAACACAACATAATTTTCTAATTTGCTAAGTGTATGGTAGTACTCGTAGTACACACTTACATACATACGTACAATTGCAGGATATTTATAAAAAGACGTCTGTTTAATTTTCAAAATCCTTCGAAAAGGTGTTGTTGGTGATGTGAGATGTGCTTTAATTTTATTATCCTTATTAAAATCTTCTCTGGTATACACATTTGTACTCATGCATGCATACATATGTATGTGCGTGCTTGTATAACCCTTTTTGATAAATAAACCAACGGAAAAACAAGAGAAAGGTGGAGAGCAAAAGGAGAAAGATTTTCTAGGATGAAATCGTTATAAAATAGGCACATTTGCCACTTTCTTTTCAAATTTTGTTTTTTTTTCTACGCGGTAGTTTGGTTTTATGGTTTGATTGTGATTTTAATTAATATCTTTAGCCGCGCTCTTCGGTTTAATGGCGGTTTTCCTTATTCGTTCTCTCTCCCTTCGCAATTTCCTTTAGTTTTCACCAATAACCTATTCAAGTTCAAATTTTTTTTTTTGAGGTGAGGGAAGGCTTTATGAAAATATTGCAAAGATTTTAAAACAAAGACATGTGGCTTAGCGCTTGCCTTTCTCTCAGGATTTATTAATGAGCGTTGAAATTTACGCATTTTAGGTACGTATTTATTTGAACGCTTGAAAGTTTTTGTGATAAATTTTTATAGCAGAATATACATAGGTTTACTGCTGAATTAAGCTGCGTAAGATGTAGTAACGAATTTTGTATTTTAAACTATAAAATTAAGTGCCTACCTTAAATATTAATTAAAATACTAAAAGAATAATAAAAAATTATAATAAAATATAGAATTATTTTACAGGTCGATGTAGTGCAATAAAATAAAATAATTAAGTAAAGAAGTCGAAAATATAGTAATAATACTTTATATAGTGAAAAATATTATTCTCTATTATTTAAAATGAACAAGAAAATCAAATAATATCAAGACAACGAAGAAAATACAATAGAAAAGAATAGTAAAGCAAAATATGGAAAAGAATAACAATAACAAAACAACTGTTAGTTTCCAGAAGTTGCCAGATCGAAAAGAAATGGGTGCAGAATTTTAATTACTACTCAGTTGTAGTGAAAAATGTGAGATATGGGCACTTCAAATATGCAACTAGACTTTCATAGTAAAGGGACCATGTAATAACAATGATAGTTGCATTCTCTTTGCAACTGGGAAATAGAAATGTATTCTTTGATCCAAAGGGCATGTTGTTATTGTAGTCTAGTAAGAAGTATGTTGCCTTATTAAACGAGAGCCATTGGTTCAAAAACCTGTTCAGGTTTTTCGAACGAAACGAAATAATACAAAACATTTCTTCTCTATAGTATGCTGGTAAAAACTCCAAGAGCAAATAAAATTTCCATGAAAAGTTTCTTAAATTTGTTGTTCGGAGTCGACGTTAAACTGTAGGTTCCCTCACACAGGGATAAAATGAGTGCTTTGGGTTGTAATCCAGACTAAAGGGTTGTAATGAAAAGTTAAGTACGTAAGTAAATATTAATGAAAAAAGTGTGGTAAAATCGTATAATATCTGTAAGACTTTTAGTCATACCAAATCTATTTTATGTGATCGCGTATTAATTGTTGATTTTGCAAAAAAGAAATTTTCAAACATGGTATGATCGTGTTTAAGAACAGATACACTTAAAACACTTAACTGACTGTTGCTGGTGAAACATGTTGGTACAAATACGGATACGGCATTATTTTCTGACGTGTCTTTAAATAGTCGAAGACTATTCAAGTTGCAGCTGGAAGCAATTGGAAATCGAATCAACTGAAAGAGAATGTAGTCAGTTACGTTATAATAGTGGTTTGCTCGTTGAGATTAGAGCAGAATTTTGAAAAACAAATGCGGATATCGTCTTAGGAGCAAGGTGTGAAAAAACACTCTACCACGACATACTTCAAGTGGCATTTGGCAGTAGGCATGATTTAGGACATAGTTTTACTTAGTATGAATCTTGATTGGAGAAAAAAATACCGCAAAATTCTCTACACATACCAGAGAGCATCATCCAAGTATTCACTGATGGGTCAAGATTATATAAAAAAGTAGAGGTTGCAATATTTTTCAGAACTATTGAATCTTTAATTGTCCCTTAGACCATCCGATGCACAATGGGGTTTTTGATGCCTAAAATGGATATTAAATCGTGGGAGCTTTCCTGGTTGCTTTTTTTAACTTTTTTTTGGTTTATTTCGCTTAAAGAAGATAAATCCATAATAAAAAAAATCGTGACCTGAAATGCATAAGGGCCTAACAACCAAAAAATTCAAAATTGATTTTTTGATTGATTCTGACGTATTGCATCAAAATATTTGTTCTGACAAAGTTTTATAATCCTACTGTTAAAGATTATCTAACAACCAGATAAAATTAGAATTGAACATAGAAACATTAATACACATTAGAATAAATCATTTTGAGTATCAAACAAGTTTTCATTTCATTTTGAAGTTTTTGTTTCGGGCTTCTTGCGCTTCCTGAGTTAACTGCCCTATTGGTATTAAAGAGTAGTTTATTACTTCTGGTCCGCGCCAGCATAGATGAAGAATTTTCTTTCCTTTACTCTTTAGGTTTTTGCTTCTTTCACTGTAATCCTCGAAATCAATTTCGATCTACCACGCTTAACACCAGATTGGCGCGGGAAACCTATTGTCGAATCTAACCAGTACTGGTTGCCCTGAAGAAAACGCTCAGAAACTCTATAAGATGCATTCCAGCGATTCTTCAATTGGAAAATTAAATTTTTCAATGTATCGTTAAAAACTTTAATATTTTTTTATTGCTTGGAAATAAAAGTGTAAGCGTTTTTTTCTTTAAGAAATGCGATTTTTCAGTCAAGGTTCAAATCCAGAACTTGCAACTAGTTCATAAAGTTCTCTTCGAGAAATAAAAATTGTATTCACGTTTGTAACTATGATTGAATAAATATGATCTTATAAATTTATACAAAAAATTTAATGGATAAAAATTATATAGGTGCAAAAATATATCTTCCTTTTTTTTAATCAGGTGCAAGAAAGTGCAAAAAATTTTTTTTCTATTATTTCACAGGGTATCTTAGGTTTAAGAAAAGAAAATTTTTTTTGCTCAACTTTGCTTAATTCACAACTATTTTTCCATATATGCTACAAAATTAGCAAATTTATAGACCTTCAGAAAAATTTTTTTTAAAAATAACAAAACTACATAATCTTAAAAAACAACGAAGCAAATATAATCTCAATCGTCTGTTGTTGAAGCCTCCATATTTTTTTTAATACTTGAAAACACTGAAAATTTAGTTTTTTCACGAAAGATAAAAAAATATCAAAAAACTCGCACTTCAGATAGGCATAGTAATGTAACGGTACTTGCTAGAGACACGTTTTTTTAAGAAAGGGATGCAGAATTTTGTGCACTTCCAGCTCATGTAAGAAAATATTTGGTACTCAAGAATTTCATTTTAATATCCATTTTAGGCATCAAAAACCCCAATGTGCGATGGCTGTAATTTTATTCAGCCACAAGCCACTTTTCAAATAAAGTATCACAGTGTTTTACATTTATGTTTCATTGCTTGTTCAAGAAAATTGCATATACACTTCTGCCACGTCTGACATGTCGTGGTTAGTTGGTCAGTGAATCGAACAGTATATTACAGATAGCATTCATTCTTATATGCACTATCTGATTGTGGAACTCTATTTCTGCTGCAGTTAATCTTTTAACAGACTCGAATTTAATAATCCATACCCCAACGCTCTCCTTTTTTCTGTCGTAACCTATTTTCCTGCCTCCGAAAAATTGAGTAGAGGCCACATCATGAGTGTTGGTCGTAAATAGAAAAATATGAAGTATTGTGCACCCTTATTGATACACCCTGTAGATGATATTTTTCTTAATTTTTTCAAGATGAACATAAAATAACAACAACAATAAATGTTTAGTTAATTTTATAATTTATAAGCACATTACAACCAAAACATAATTTATAAGGCATAATATATTCTAATTTTCCACCTATGTACGAGTATGCTTACTGCCATGCATCCACATCTCAAAATATTGCAAATTCTGGCTCACATAACTCCATAAATTAAAAGGAATGAAAAAATTGAATTTATTTCAAGGCAAATGTATAATTAGTAAGAATACTGCCTGCCATCTTCATATAATAATTTAATAAGAATTATGCTATTTATGTTCTTACACTCGTAGTGCTCTTCCACATTTTATAATTCCTTTGAGTATTTTAATTTCATTTTTTTAAATTTATTCGTAGGCACACACACACACCCACATTACTTTGTTTAAATTGTTTTATAATTAGACTAATTTATGAGTATAGGTGTTTTGTTTGGTTGTATTTGAATTTCTAATTTTGTTTTCCATTTCTTTTCTTTTCTTTTTTTTTCTCTTGTACTCTATTTTAAGGTAATATTTGGTATTCGCTTCGTTTCCATTTCTTATTTTTCTTATTTTTTCTCATTTTGTTTTTGTTGTTGTTATTTATTTGATTATCATATGACTAAATAAACATAATTAATAGAAATTCTAATTGAAATAAGCCTCCAAAATGGCATGAGTTATTATTGTATGTAATAAACACTATAGCAGGTAATAATTACCACAAAAGCCAATATTTTTAATATCCATGAGAATAATTTGTCTTTTAAATCGAACACAACAAGCGTTGTACCCAATATGACATGTCACTTGTTAGTTAATTCTTATGGGCGAACATTAAATTATAATGGCGCCTAAATATTATTTCCAAGTAACCGGATATTTCGTTTTTAAGGAAATATTTTCCAAATTAATGGTTAAAATTCCCCCCCCCCCCCCCAAAAAAATTTAATTGTGCTATTAATTGTGTTTCTAAGGAAATACCACAACAATGAAAATATTTTCTTAATAACTTTAGAAAAATACTTATCAATTGATATGATAATGATTACAACTTCATTTGTGTTCATTGTACAGGAGAAACATTTAACGTCCAATTAAAGTTTCGGGATAGTCTTATTGCAAGGACACAAGAAGTAGAGCATGTGTAGGATTATCTATGTTAATTAAATCAAGACTTAAACACCATTTAAGTCGCCGTAGTTTAGTAGGTAGTGTGTTGGCTTAATAGGCGTGAGGCAATTGTTCAAACTACGGGTCAGACCTCTCCAACTAAACAAAATACGAAAAATATTTCTTCGTCGACTTACTCTGGCAAAACTCTGGAAAAAACTCTAAACGTAAGCAAAATCGCCATGCAAAGTTTCTCAAAAATCTGTCTTTCATAGTTGACTTTAAACCGTAAGTCCCACCATTCATGTACAAAACTAACACGCACAAAAAACAATTGCTGTGTGAAGCTTGATCATATTCCTGACTGAAGGTTGTAATGACAAATTATACTATATATATATGTACATATGTACGTAAACATCATTTATGAGAGAGCTGTGTGAAGATTATCTACCAGTAATTAACATCTGAATTGGGGACCTCCATCAAAAATGTTGTAATATCCTCGATTAACTTGCCTACGAGGTTTGCTATTACAGGAGGATCGTAAAAACTATACATCTCTACCAAACATAAGTTGTGAGGACATCATCTAGAGGTTGATACAATTTTAAAGATGTATATTAACACCGTTTCGAGTAGTAGTATAACCAGTCTATTGGTGTAGGAATAGATTGCAGACATTATTGATTTTGAAGCGATCAAAGATGAGCCTAGTGATTGAATTCAAGTCGAGCTTTCGCTGGACTCTTCTTCATACTACTGACTTACTACTCTTGCGATCTTAAATTCCTTAAATATCATAAATATGAGGATGATTACTTACTGAGTCGATCTACACAACTCTTCAGTGACTATGACAACCTAGCTTCACACACCATTCAAATTGTGCGTGATAATTTTATTCATGAGTGGCAGGACCTACAGTTTAACGTTGATTCTGAACGAAAGATTTGAGAAAGTTTTCATGGCAATTTCATTTTTTCAGAGAACGAAAGAAATATTTTTTCTCATATATCGTCTTGTTCGAGATGTATTAGCTGGGTTTTAAACCAAGAACTCTATGAACTCTATGAAACTCTAGATTACAGCGATTTATATGACACGTTTGAATTGTGTTAAAGGTATGCAGAACGTTCATATGATACTCTGTTAATATGGAAAAATTGGTTCCTGGTAAAAGCAGGCTCGTAGACAATAGCAACTGAACAGACAACAGCACCGCAAATGCCTAGAATCTCCTGCCATCATTATATTTGAATAATTGTTAATACTACAAGGAACCTTAAACGACTTTTTGTATACATACCTCTTTTGCGAAATGAAACTGATTGCTATGCAAGAAGTGATATTAAAGTGGGAACCAACCTATTTGTAATTGTATGAATGCATCGCGGACTCCAAAACAAGTTTGTGGTATTTATGAAGACGACTCCGTGGTCTAACCATGTTTGCATGCCACAGGAATTTTATGAACAGAATTTTTGTTTGCACAGCTACAACGGAGCAAAACCGAAGTATTTCTGAAGTGAATTATTACGAGTGTAAAACGAACTAAGTATGGCAACTTTCGTAGACGAACAAAGGTGATTTAATGGGTGAAGCTGGTCTCTACTGAAACAATTGGTGCGATAAAATGGTTCCATCACTGTGTAACAATTCTGTTGAATACGACCACTGCATATCAAACACATTTAATCTCTTCAAATAATAGAAAATAAATCTGGGAAATACGTAACCTGTAGATATCTGATGAATTTCCAAAGTTCTTCACACTTTTCTATCAAACCGCGTATAATTTTCTTTCATTTCTTCATGGTGGTTATGTACATCGTAAATATGTGGTGGGTAATTAACACAACCACTGATCACTATGTGCACTTATTAAATCGAAATTTCCACATGAAATTATTTGCAAGCAAATGCAACTCGCGGAACTTTGAAGTATTTTGCAAAGAGAATATTTTTCTTGCCTCTTTATGTTGTGATGCAACACAAAGCAAAAATTAAAGAAAAACGAAAAAAGTCTATCAAGTCGACGAAGGATATCAACGCATATTTTACGAAATACTTTCAACTTGAAATGTAATGAAAAAAAAAAACCAACAAAACTTGATGCATTTACGCCATGAATGAATTCACATGTTAAAATAAAATAAAAAAAGGCGAAAAGGAATCAGAAGCTCATGCCAAAACTTCCCTTTAAGGAGAGCATTAAAGTTAAACATTTCAGTTTTAAATCTATAGATATACACACACATATAGATGCACATACATATATAGCATTTATTTTCGTGGGAGCTTACAAATGCACCCAAATTGCACACACAGATTTAAATTCATATACAGTTGTAGTTGTTGTACAAACACGTTGTTTAACTCTACAGCAAATAAAACAAATACAAAACGTTAAAGAAACTTGTACGAAGAAGCAGAAGAGAAGGAAAAAAAGAATGCAAAAATTTTCAAGTTATTCAAACGTTAAAGTGCCGAAAGTTTACGAACGCACTACGAATCAACTATCCTTTAAAGGAGTTGAATGTGTTCTCATTATTTAACAGTAAAACAAAATGTTCAAATGGAATCATCATTATCACCAGCATTATTATCACACTCATCTTCATTATCGGCTTTCTTATCCTCATCACAGTCAGCTTTGAGTAGTTCATTCCTTTATACAAAATTGCAGAACCACCAGGAGCAAAATCATACGATTCAACAAGTTAAACACTCAGTCGCTTACACACATACTCACCCAGACGCACATTCAAACAGTTAGTCATAAGGCGACAAATGCATTGAGGGCAATTGAGTTTCGTCTGTGTTTGAAAATGTATGTGAGCCTGTTTGTGTGTGTGTAAGTGTGTCTGTTTGAGTAGTTGAAATACAAATAAACTCCCATTTGGGTAATAGCACCACTACTATTACTAATACTATAACCACACTGCCGCCTCTACTGTGTATTTAATACTGCATATATTCTAATATTGTACCTAAAACAATAATAACAACAATAGCAACAACAAAAAGCAGTAGTAGTTACACTACTACCACTACTATTCATACTACAACCACATTAAGCATATTTTTGTTTTGCAAAATTGGAAAAGTTTTCCTTTTTAATATTTTACAGAGGAACAGGAGGGAAAACTTAAAATCAAATGCTATTCAGGCACGTAACAAACGAAAAGAAAAAAAACAAAGAAACAAAAAAGAATTCAAATGAAAAGGATTCAAGGAATTTTTTTTTTTTTGGCTCTATAGGTTTTAGAAGAAATGGGAGCATTGATATAAAAATGCAATAGGCATGCATGTGGGTAAATATTCATAAAGGATCTGTTCAAAATAGGGTTAAAAGCCTCAGTTAAAATTTCAGTTGAGTTCCTAAAATTTTCAACAGCAACTATACCAATGATTAAGACAAATTTAAATAGAATAGATCGTTCTGCTCTAGTAGTTCCCACGGGGATAGATTTGTCATCTGCCATTGTCTAGAAAAATCGCTTTCATAGAACTTGTATTGCGTGTACTGTAGAGGATCGCTATTTGATTTTGTCCTACTCTTTCTCAAAAGCCGACGCTTCCCTACCTTCGTGGTAGGTCAGAGGACTTCCAGAATATTTTTACAGTGCATTTAAGTTTCCATAATATTTTTAATTTCGAAAACTATGATGAAAAGTTTTTCGATGTATTCTCTTTTGGGAACGTATTGTACGCTTCACCAATTTTATGATATCATAATCCTCTCTGACCTCTGCTGGGTCTAAGGTCAGAGAAGAGTTACCACGCCTCAAAATACTTATTTGTAGTGGGAGAGCTTGTTTAGAAAGTTATGCTCAACAAAAGGGAAGTCATGCCTATCGTTCAGAAATATATGTTTAGAAAAGTATGCGCAACTAAAAGGAGAGATAAGATAGGCAAAACCAAGTGCGTTTGAAACAATCGAAACTTTTGTTGGAAACCACAATAACAAGAAATCTGAGTCATAAAAGACTATCTTGGAATAAACTGAGGTTGGTTACCAGTCCTTTAATAGGACACTGCAGACTCAGGATACACTTACTCAGAATGGGGGTTCTCTCGAGCACAACATTTAGATTCTATGACAATGAAAATCAACCATCGAAATACATTCTATAAACTTGTGGGACACTAATGGTTCCCAGGAAAAAATGCTTGGTCGCATGTCAAGTGTTAAGCAAGGAAATGTCATTGTTGACTTAGAGGAGGCATTTTATGGATAACCTATACAGTTAGTGGGGATCATGGGGATTAGATCGTATATTTTCTAGTTAAGCTGCAAGGTCATAATAATAATAAACGTCCTACCGAGAGGACTATTCCCAATGTGGTGGATAAATTCGAGTTCTCTAGTTCATCATCCAGCGATCAACCAGCAACCTTAGTTCTCCAAAAGGCGAGATCCGTAGAAATCATTGCCGCTTCCATGAGAGTGTCCATCATATGGGCTATTGAGCAGATGATAACTGACTCAAATTTTTTTGGAAATATCACATTCAGCGATGAAACCCATTTCTGGATGAATGGATGGATGAACTACCAAATTCGTCAAATTTAGGACGATACCAAAATCGTTAAATACATTTCAAAGGGTGGATTTAAAGCTGCCATCAGTAAGCATTTCCATTGGTAGGCCATCACCGTTAACATAGGGCACTATTTGCGAATGATTACCAACTTCCTTTGGCCTAAATTAGATGATCTGGACTTCAACGACATGTGGTTTCAATAGAACGACTCTACGTGCCACACAAATCAAGTTCGATTTCAGATCAAAAAAATCATCATAGGATTTTTATTAAAATTATTACAAATATTCACTGATGGTTGAATATGATTGATTAAATTAAGATAATCATTTCAATCCGTTTAAATTAGAACTTAGAATTGGACTGTTAGTTTCAAACTGTATGGGAGCTTGCATATACTTTCATTATATTCAGAAAGTTTCTTTAACTACATATTTTTATAAAATTCCCCTTAGTCGTTATGTTCAAAGTTAATTGAATTGAATTCCTTTTCTATTATTTACATACTTTATTCAAATACATATACATATACATATATTTTATTATATTAAATAACTTTGAGAAACTTGAAGAAACGTTTCCTTCCACATCAAAATCTCTTTTGAATTCACCCTTTACTCTATGCAATTTTCTTTTCCTTTTTTTTCCTTTTTTCATTTTTTTCTGTGGACGGCTGCATATTTGCCAAATTCCAAATGACATACAAATACCAATAACCCCTTAATAATGTGTTGTATGCAGACACATGAACTCGCACAGGCGTTCGGCGTGTATGCCGAACAGACAGACGAACTTTAACAAACAAATTTTTATTATGATTATAATTTACAACATTTTATTGCAAATTACGCAATAAATACTGTAAAACCAAATAACCACATGACTCCTTCTCCTTCCCCTACACTCCTCTCCCTACCATGATTTGTGTAAAAGTTTTAAACTTCTGTTCGTTCTTACTTCTTTTGACAAAATCCCTTACCAGCCAAATTATAATAAAATGATGAAAAATAAACAAATTTCATACAAGCCGAGAAAGAAAAAATTTAATTTTTATTAGAGAGCAAAAAACAGAAGAATCTTACAACATTTAAATGAGAGAAAATGAGAGAGTAACTATTTAGAAAAAACAGAATTCCCGCTGAAGATACTTCAAGTACACACCCTCCCTCAACATAAAACTGATAAAAATAGGTTGACAGAGTAATTCATCTGAATTTTTCTAAAATGTTATGACAATAACAGTGGAAGTGGAATTTATTTTTGGTCTGTTAAGTCTCTACTGTTAACTAGAAAACACTATAAAACAAAATGGTCGAAATTAATACATTATGGCGCTATCTATTGTCCTTTGTGGATTTTATTCAAAAGGTTTGAAGTTGTTATGGAAGCAATTTTATAATTGAGACAAATTTTGTTCCATTTATTATAGCTACATGGATGGATGTTAAATTTAACATATTCTGTGTATTATTTCATTATGTTATGTTTTTTCATATTTTGTTTTGTACAACATGTCCAACCTGGGGTTTGAACCGTGGCCTCACGTCCAGCCAGCACACTACATACTAGACAACGGGGACTACACATGATACGAGCGCATAATTTAGGCAGTATGTGACAAATCGTATAGTTATGTTTACTTTGAGTACCGGCTAAAAAGCATAATGTCGTCAAATCGCTGGGCACGAACCAGTTCGCGTGAAATGACCATGACCATACCACAAAATATTTCGTTCAGAATATCCCATCTGACATGATTTGTGTAACACGTTAAATCGTATTGTTGGAACTACATATCGCTGGAGTCCAAATCATTCAATTGAGTCCAAAATAAGTTGTACTCATTGGCCTATTGAGCTCACCGTTGGCAGTTTGGACTAGTATCGTTCCCAATTCGATAATTTTGTTTGTTCACGTAGCCATTTATACAGAAAAGGGCCTAAATGTTGAAGACGATTTTTTAATGAAAATTATGCTGATTTGCCAACCATTCCAGAATACATATCGTCGTCTAGGGTTACCCATTGTGATTTGACAGAACTGACTGTCCAAATGACAACTTAACTGACAGATGTAGATTAAACACGATGCTAGTTACTAACTCTCAAAGTTCAAAGGCTCTATATAAAAATAAAAACATTTGGATGCCATGCCTTGGTTAATCATTCACTGGGCTGTAAATATATAAATTTTATGCTACAGCAACAATACTGACTTTTTCTTCATGAAACTCATTTCCCTCTCTGTGGATACGTCGGCAAGCAAATTTCTCGTATATGGGTCTTAAAGAATTCACTTTAATCATAATCCAACTCTGGAATCAAACATTCCTTGAAGAAAACCAGCCCAATTGCAATACATATTTTGCTATTGTAGCAATTTTTTTTCTTAGTTAAAGATGAAAAACTGAGAAATCAGATACCTCCGCTTCCGCAAAACAAGAGCAGAGCACTGACACATGAAGTAAAAGAGAGTCTCTATCTCCTTTTCAGCTATCAAGCTGAAGTTGAAGCTTGATAGCTGAAGGACTCCGGGAGAAGTCATTCGGCGGAATGCCAAGTCCATCATCATACCTTTAAATAAAACAGTGACCAATGAGAACCACAATTGTACGATGGATAGCCATTTGATTTATTTCCGCCTTTGCTCTGATCACACATAAGAGTTGATCCCACATAAGAGTTAACTTTGAAAAATACGAAATTTCCATTAGAAATAATTGGCGGTCTAGGTAGAGTAATGAACTTTGAAGTGATATTTATTAGGGACTTAATCGCTGCCTGACTGACCGAGTAAGTTCGGAGACCTGCAGGATCTCTATTACGTACATTATCATTAGAATACTTTACTTAGCAGTTAAGGTCAATTATAGGAACATGTTTAACAAATTTATTAGTGTTATAAAGGCGACTAGAAACCTTAAAAAAGTAAAAATCCTGTCGTCAAAGGGTAATTCCTTATGAATGGTTGGTCTATGATTGTATTCGAAGCAACGTCTCTAGTGAACCACATACTTAATTGTTGAATACAAGCCTTTAGTAAGGATTACAACCTAGAAGCTTCTCACACCACTCATGTTATGTGTGTTAGTTTTATCCATGAGACCGGGATCTAAAGCTTAATGTTGAGTCCGACGAAAGATTTTAGAGAAACTTTTCAGGGGCAATTTTTATTTTACTCTCAGAGTTTTTGCCAGAAGACTGCTGAGAGGAAGTCGCCGAAGAAATATTTTTTTCATATTTCGTTCTGTTGGATGTCTGACCTGGAGTTTGAACTCCTGACCTTGCGCCTTGTAGGCCAACACACTTCCTACTAGACTGTGGCGACTTCTATATTTTTTATTTTCAAAAAATTTAACAATTTGATATGAAGTTTTATAAATGCTATACAGTTAGTGTAGTAACTAATATGGAAGAATACAATTAAATCAGTTTTAAATTGTTTGCCTTTTTATTTCTGTACATATGTATACTGTTCATTGTATGTATGTTTAAGTTCTATTCATGTGGAAAATTTGTTTAAATATTTTTCGATTTATATACTGTCGAGTTTTATGGCTGTGCTGTACAACAGAAAATTATATTCCGAGTTTTTCTTTAATATTATTGCCATACATGTACATGTGCAGTGACATTTGACGTTACGAAATGGTTGAATAGACATTAATATGGTGTGACATTCAATTTGCGAGTGGGTTATAACAACAGGTGAGAAATGCGAAAAAAATAAGGGAAACAAACCACAAGACCTTCACACCTTTAGTAACGATACAAAATTAAAATCCATATACTCGTTAGTATGTACAGAAGCAATCATTAGAGCGTATAAATCTTAATTTATTGTAAACGTGCAGCATTGATTATTATGGTCGAATAACAACTTATTTTATAATTGTCAACAATAGTGGGGAGAGTGAATTTTTCTTTTTGTTTCTTTTTTATTAATAGCAACACCAAAACAACAAAAAAACACAAAAATAATGTTCATCAAATTAATTTCAAATACTTGTCAACTGTAGAGATTAAATATGAAAAGAATTCATAGATAAGAATTCAAGTGTGGTTGTGTGGCATTCAAAAACTATTGTAAGAGAAAGGAAATAAACACACACACAATACATACCAACAAACTGACGATTATGTTACAAATGATAACGTGTAGCAGCATAATGGTAGGAAGAGAAAAGAAGCAAAAATACAATAAAATTAATCCCCTTTTTGAAACAACCACAATACATTTACAAATACTCATGCATGATGTGTGCATGCGTGTGTGTTAGTGAAAATGACAAATTTAAATACATTTTTTATGTCAATCAATACCACAAACAATCAATACTTTGTCACACACTCAAAGATACTCACCATAAACTCGTCTCTCATATTCATTTACTGAAACAAAGTTATGCCGCCGTATTTATCTATGTATGTATGTATGTATGTGTTGTGTTCTCATCTTCTACTCGTATTATAAGAGCACAAATGCATACTCACACCATTACTATTTGCTTTTACAAAGAAACCGATATCAATCTAAACATGTGTAAGAAGCACTCGTTAAAATTCCCTTGTCATTCTATAGTCTCCTGTACTACATTCGAAGAGTTCGGTAACAGAGGCTGAGATGGTGTTTGTAACAAACTTTGGAATTTCTTATAATTTTTTTTAATTTTAAATTCGATTGATTTAAAAAATTGAAACAAGCATCTGCTAATAAAAGTGTTAAGGTAATATCGGGTATACGTATCGATATTGGAATCCTTACAGATAGCCTGACAACCTTGAATACTTTTCGGATCTGTCTTCTGTCAAATAATTCTTGAAATTTTTTATGCAAAATGGCAAAACATTCTACTTTAACTATCTTTTATAAATAATAAGTTGCGGGCTTTGAATATAACGTAGTCGCTAAGATGGTGTGTAAGACAAGCTTCAGAAGACATACATACATATATTCCTTATGGTTTGTGCTCCATTTGGCTGGGATAAAATGAACATTCAAATGTAAATGATTAAACTGACTGCATAGGCTAGATGATCTAGGCAAACCTATTGTTTGTTTCTTTTATACATGTAAACCGTCCTCTGAACTGGAGATATCTTCCGTATGTTGTCTCTTATAGAAATTGTAATGCTGTAGAGGTTCTTGATATTCTTACGAAAATGAAAAATTAAGATACTGGTGTTTTGCTTTTACATCGCTTAACATTAAAATTACAAACAAAAGCTATAAAAACAAAACAATGCAGTAAACAAACCTGTTTACAAATTATCGTACTGCTTAATATAACAACAAACACCAAGATTAAAAAAATGGTAAACAAGTAAACAAAAATACAACAACAAACATCAGCACAAAAAATGGTAAACAAGTAAATAAAAATCCACAAACAACACTACAAGAATAAATATAAACAATATACACTAACAACAATAATGAATGTAAAGAATGATGTATATATATTAATAGAGATTTCTAGAAGGCGAAGTCACGAATATTGGCTTTCAAGAACATTTATCAGACTGTTTACTCTGCCATATAAAAGGCAAGTCAAAGCAGGCGAGTGAGTTAGTGAAGTTCAGTTAGTCTTGTGTGAAGACGCAGTGATTTGAAGATCTCCCTTTCAAAAGATCTATCCAATAATTATTTAGTGATTGTTATTGTTTATGTAAAGGGTATAAACAGAAAAATAACAAAGAAAAGCAATTGCTGTTGTTTACATGAAGTTGTGAACAGTTGGAGTTGGAAATGTTCGAAGAATAAAGAATTTTAATTAAAACTAAACACAAATTCATTTATATTTTATTTGCAATCTAAGAGCTCATTGTTTCGGGGGGAATTGGGGTAGAGCAATAAAATAAAATATTTCGCGAGAATGCGGGTAAATAATAAACAAAGATATTAGTTAAAATAATCCAATATTATTATTTATTTGTACACAAACGTACCTTTCGGGTTGGGGGTTGATCGGGTATTGATCTATTTTCTATAATTCTTTATAATTCACAATAGTCATACATATTAACACAGAGATGGTGTATACACTTAAACTAAACTTAGATCTAAGACTTAAAATTAGGGTGGCCAGCGTGAACATCCCGCCCCCCTTGCAGCATTGCAACAAGAGAACCGAGAAGTCACCTGGCCAGAGATCAAAATTAACAATTCAGGGGTAATAATAGTATGATATAATAATACAAATGTTAAATATAGAAAAAAAGAAATATTGTTTTTTGTTAGCCATGAGCAAGTTCCAAGATGAGCCTGGTTGTGGGTTGCGCTCTTCCTTTGTGTGCTGCATGAGTGACTTCTCTTTGTTGCCAGCTTTTTCGAGTCGTTTGCTGCTTAGGCGTTCGACAATTAGCCTACGGGGTATTAGACTCTCTGTAAATAAAACGACAAACACACAACAGGAAACGAGAGAACGAATTAGTTATGCTCTGGATTAGAAAGCGACACGAGCTTCACAATTGGCCGTATTAGAACGCCATTTGCAGCCACTCGCACTTCGAATCAGGGACGAAATAAATCCATTGGATTCGACCAAATCGCCAATCGTTAGGGGTAATTTGTCATGAGGAATGACAACAAGATCGACAACAACAATCCACGTGATTCCAAATGTCAGTGCCTACCTGGTCCACGATAAACGATACTCATTATGCCACAAAAGTTGGCCAATGGCACGGGGGTTCTTAAAACCAGGACAGAACGATAGTCGAATCTGTCCCACAAAGGCTTCCAATCTGGTACGATTCAGCTTCTCTAGAAGTGAAAAAACCATTTTTGCCAACAGAGTTGCACAGCAGAGCTCTAAACGGGGTAAAGTTTACACTTTACAGGCACAACCTTTGTTTTGGCAACGAGCAAGTGGGTGACAAATTCACCATATGGGGTTAGGACTCTACTATACAGAATGGCATCATATGCGTTCTCAGAAGCATCACAACTTGCATGAAGTAGTTCATGCTGAGGGTAATATTAACCCAACGGGGGATGTTAATCCTGTCGATGTACGAGTAATCATCGACAAACTCAAGCCATCTGTTAAACGTCATGGGTTCCAAACATTAGTCCCAATCTGTTCTGCCTTTACAAATTTGTCGCATAAAATAATCTTAGCAACTACGATTTTAGGTGCCACTCACCCAACGGGGTCAAATAGCTTTGGCTATCTGATACAAGACAGAACGGTTTGTGACTATAGAGAAACAGGGCGTTGGAGCTGGCTTGAAGAGAAGTGTTTCAATGTTCGCATTCCAACGGAAACCCAGAGTTTTAGCGGTGCTGGCGTCTGACAATTTCAAAAATTAGGAATCCAGTGGATGTATAAGAGAAAAAATGAACGTTGGGACTTAAAACGACATGATGGGGTAAATAGTCAACTTGGTTAGGAGTATAATAAAATAGAGTCATAGATCGGCGAGTGATCTAGGGAATGGTATTCCCCAATAACTTCCTCGATTTAGGTTTCAATTTCGGGGCTCGGTAGCAATCGGATCTCAAATTTTGAGCAAATTCACCTTTACGAGAGGGTCTAGGACTCAACTCCGTAGGAGATTTGGACGTAGAGGGAAAAGAATTTGACTGACGTATTTTGCCAGACACAACCCAACCGAAAACGGTTTGTTGGGCAATCAAAGGGTTTATGGGGTCTTTTCGAACTCCAGAAAGCATTATCTGGGAGTATACATCTCCACCTAATAGCAAATCCATGTGGGCATACTTAAATTCTGTTAACGGAAGTTCGGGTGCATCAAAATCAGCATACTTCGCTAACGAACATGTGGGTAATTGACCAGTGAGCTTTTCAACAACATACGCTTCCGTGGTCAATTTAAACGAGGGATCAATAGGAGATCCTAGCGAAATAGTACAAACTTTTGTTGAGTTTGCTACCACTGCGCCATTAAGGCCCACAACAGTGGCAGCAGGTGCCGAATAGGTTGGAAGATCTAGCTTCCGTTGCAGTTTTCGAGAGATGAAAGTAGCTTGAGACGCTGGGTCTATCAGAGCTCTCGCAGAAAACCTCGCATGATCCAATTCTATGTTTACTTGGGCAGTTCCTAGCAGAACTGTTGAAGACGGGGTGGACTGTAGACGGGTGGCGAAGTTTTGAAAAGATCGAGCAGCAGCGGATGTAGATGCGCTATTATCCACTTCATTTCGCCATTGTGCAGGAGAAGGTCGAGGGATATCTGGAGAACTATATGGGGTAGAAGGGTTAGCGGGGTAAGTTCCAGTCCTCGGTTCCTCCCGGGGGGAAGATTCGGTACGATGAAGTAGCGAATGATGTTTTTGTTTGCAAATATAGCAAACATTTGAGCTCTGGCATCTTTTGAACTCATGAGAAACGGCCAAACAATTCGTGCAACACTTATGATCTCGAACAGATAACATGCGTTCACTAACCGACATTCTTAGAAAATCTGAACATAAACGAATAGGGTGGTTCTGACTACAAATCGGACACTTTCCTTGGGATAATTTCGTAGCAACAGTCTCATAAGGTCTGAATTTTCGGGGGCTATGAGAAATGCCTTGGGTATCATTTCGAAATGCAGATTGGGTAAAATTATGGCTGCCGATAATGTCCGAGACTGATTCCAGAGTTCGATATCTGGCAGTTAGGAATTCATCCATTTTGCTCCACTTGGGTAGGTCTGAGCAAGGCCCTTGAGATTGCTCCCAAAGACCTAGGGTGTGTTCGGGGAGTTTCGTGGAGCAAATGTACACAAAAATTATGTCCCAATTTTTCGTTTCTATGCCCAACAACGACAAGTTCGTTATGCAGTCATTAATTGTCCGTTGCAGACTTTTAATGGAAGGGCCAGATTCCTTGGATATGGAAGGGAGGTTGAAAAGAGTTTTCAATTGAGAATTGACCAATACTCTTTTATTCTCGTAACGATCTACGAGATTCTGCCAAGCCATGTCGAAACCATCATTCGTCATGGGGCACGTTCGAATAATGTCCCTCGCCTCACCTTCCGTCTTTTGCAAAAGATAATACATCCTTTGGATGTTACTAATGTGGGGGTTAGTTCCGTAAATGGCCGAAAACATATCTCGGAATGTTGGCCATGACGCATAATCGCCAGAAAAGCTTGGGGTGTCACATGGGGGAAGGTGAATGGGGACGGTGTTAACAACTGGGTTCGCGGCCTTACTCTTAAGGCTGTCAATCAGTCCGTCAATAAACGAGGCAGATTGAAAATACAAGGTATATCCGGACATATATTTGGCCTTCGTGTCCTTTGTTGAGACTTTGGTGTCTTCGGCATTTTCCAATAAGTCTTCGTAACTGTCACGAAAGACTTCCCACAAACGGGTCAACTCCTGCCGATGAACACCTAGAGAGTGAACCGAATGTTCCTCTCGTGGAATAGCCTGAATAAAGCTTTCCAAATCGCTTAAGCGGTTATAATTTCTATTTAAATTTCTTAACGCGGCCATTTTTGCTATCAAAATTCAGGTTTTATAATTGATTTATAGAGAAATAATCCAAAAATGGTTCGAAAATAAATTTTAATTAAGAAAAACTCAAAAAAATAGGGGGTATCGCAAAAAAAAACCGAAAATGAAAATATCACTTCCAAGTACAAACGTTTAAAACGGTATGAAAAAGGGTTTGCGAAAACTTTCGAAACAAAATTCAAAAAGGAATCGAAAAATTTATATATAAATCGATATATTTAAAATATATGTATATGCCAAAAAAAATTGCAATACTAATTTTAAAAAAATAATAACGATGATAAAAATAACACGATTAATTAAAAATATTAAAAATATATGTATATTTCGATTTATATTAGCGTAAGAATATAAGATTCACAAACATCGCAACAAAAGCACAATATATTCAACAAAAACAGCGGTCACCTTAATTTGTGACAAACTTCCAACTGTTTATAAAAGAGTATGCAACAACAACAATACGACTATATTAATACACTGTGTTGTTTGTGTATTTTTCGTTTGTTTACTTTTTATGTTTTTCTTTTCTTATATTCTTACACTTTCACTGCACTATTATATTCTTTTCAAATAAATAAATTATTTCGCACCACACAAAAAAAAAATATATTTTACATACCTTGCAAAATAATTACCAAATTATATTACGAAATTATATGCAGCGGAGGCAAGGGTGTGATTAATCCAACAAAAAATAACCAGTATGGCGATCTTCGAGACAATCTGTAAATAGAGTCTCGCAAATATTTTATTTTATTTAAGGCGATGATCCGGCTCGAAGGACCAAATGTTTCGGGGGGAATTGGGGTAGAGCAATAAAATAAAATATTTCGCGAGAATGCGGGTAAATAATAAACAAAGATATTAGTTAAAATAATCCAATATTATTATTTATTTGTACACAAACGTACCTTTCGGGTTGGGGGTTGATCGGGTATTGATCTATTTTCTATAATTCTTTATAATTCACAATAGTCATACATATTAACACAGAGATGGTGTATACACTTAAACTAAACTTAGATCTAAGACTTAAAATTAGGGTGGCCAGCGTGAACACTCATATTTTAAACGTTTTTAAATGGCAAAAACGTAACAATATTATTGTTCAGTATTCCCGAATAAGGAAAGGTTTCTATTTCGAAAGGTGGCAGATAAATAAATTGATCTGTCGTTAACAACTTTTGGTTCATATCAACATCATGAGAGAATCTTTTTCTGATCCTAAATGAGGAAACCCGGATTACATTTTTGTCTGCAGTGCACTGAGTTCCATCCATAAAACGTTTGATAAAGTTTTACCAACGGGATATGGAATTGGAGATGTTGCTGTATAGATAGAACAAAGAATTTCGGTGAACAATATACAAAAAAGCTTTCTTGACATGGAAAAATCACTTCTCTGGGGATATTAAAAATACGATTCTTCGGTCCAAGTGGTAGCTTTGATTATCAACGCTCACTTGAGCACGCATAGCGGCCCGTTGTGACGCCACAGGTAATATAAGAATAGCCTGAAGAACTACTTCCATAAATTTATTTGTCGATTTAGCCGTATAATATTTAATATAAAAAAACCTTCATACAGTGTGCCGGGACACATAGAGATTCATAAAAATAAAAAAAATTCAAGTGCTAATGAATCTGATGATTCTCAGAGATGATGATGATGATGGTGACTTATCGTTACCTCTTACTCGGACATTTATGTTTCCAAGTCTGTCGATAAGTTTTTCATAACAGGACATACACCAGATAGCGTACTATCTCGTTCTGTGCTCATTTAAGGGAACTATGGCTTCTGTAGGCCAGCCTTGTTGAAACTTCTAAACACCCTACTTCCAAACCTATACCGTAATACACGGGTAATTGGACAAGGTAGTATGTTGGCTAAATAGAGGAAAGGCCACGCCGCAAACCCCAGGTCAGACATCAAAACGAAATGCTAAAAAATATTTCTTTGGCTAATTCCGCTCAGTAGATTTCAATCAAAAGGTCTGAGAGTAATTGAAAATAATGCCACTGTTTCCCAAGTTTCGCAAAAATCTGTCGTTCGGAGTCGACATTAAACTGTAGGTTCCACCACTGATGTGGTGTGAGAAGTCAGGTCGTACACCTGTATGTATGGTCTCTGTAGGCTAGCGGTATGGTGCTGTGGCTGCTAAACCTTTCCTGCCACTCTACTCACACTTACACGGGTAATTCGATAATGATGTCAGCAGGCAGAGGAATGTGTCGGGGATAAAAAAAATTTCCTAAATGGTCTCTGTACTATCCAAATCCAATCCATCTTTGTAACATACTTCCGACTAATAAACACAATCCAAGTCTTATTGTATCCAAAATAACTTTTCTAACTTATACAATGACGGAATAAGATTACTTCCTGTAAGACAAGAAAAAGCCAATGTCTTGATCGATTTAAGACTGTCCGCAAAAATATCGCCAGTCAGTTACTAGTCACTAGCGGCGGCTTAGTTTGACATCCTTTAATCGTTTATACTTTTTTGTTCATTAAATTTTTCTTATGCAAAAACGCAATGCATTTATCGTCATATTTGAATCTTGTTATGTTATGTTACAGTGTATACATGTGAGTGTGTATTGATTCGTATGTGTATGTTTGTAAGTAAGAGAGTCCTTTAGTGTTTTTAACCGGAAATGAGGAAATAAAAATTCTTTTGTATGTGCAACAATGTAGTCAAACGAACTACAAAAATAAATTGAGACAAATGTATCATCATTTCGCAAGTGAATAAATGTTTAGATATTTATCGATATCTGATGACAATTATATTTCTTTTTTTCTATTTTCCTTAATGTAACAAAAGTATACTATATATTGTGTTGATGATGTATGTATCGATAATCAATTATTGAAAAGTATTGTTCAGTCTATATTGTATGAAAAAAAAAAAAACAATAAATAAATTTATAAATATGATATCATAAATTAAGTAAAAGAATATGAAACGTTGTATGTATTTAAAAGCAAAACAAAATGAATTGCTTATGTATACGGTATTTGAAAATATTTATTTATTTATTTATTAATTACAATACAATTACAAATTATATTCTAATTATATACGAGCGGAGTAACTTGACCATATGCTCGGTGTAGTGTAACAGACCAGAGCCTCTGGTGGGAATCGAACCCACTACCCTCACGCTAACAGTCTAGCACACTACCCACTAGACTACCAGGGCGCCCTATTTGAAAATATTTGTTTTAAAATTGCAATAAATAATTAATGTTTTTTAATTTTGTCATTCCATTCCTTTAATATGAATAATTTACTAAAATTGGAACTACCTTAAACCACCTCATTATGACAGAATTTTTCATAGCAATACACATATCTTTCCATATAAAGTTCTACCCGCGCAAGAATAAAACCCGGCTTGTCGTTCTTAGCGTTGAACAAAATGACGGACAATATTTTTTTAGCGATTGAACTCATTTCTCAATCGGTTGTTACATCAGGAAGCAAAGTTGTCGCATATGATTCTCAGGGAACCCAGAATTGATTGATGAAAAGCATTTACATTTGAAAAATGTGATGGTTTGTCTTGAGGTTCAATTGGGTCCTATCTTTACTAAACTGATACTAGAATATCCATTACTGTTTGTACAAAGCGCTGTGGGCGTATGAAATGTAACTTGCTTTCGGTTGCAATTAAGTCGCCGTATTCTAGTAGGTTGTGTGTTGAGTTATTAGACATGAGGCCTCGATTTCAGGTCAGATATCTTCAACCAACGAAATATAAAAAATATTTCTTCGGCGACTTCTCCTCCGAAGATTTCTGACAAAAACTCAGAGAATAAATAAAATTGCCATGAAAAGTTTCGCAAAACTCTATCGTTCGAAGTATAGCCACTAATGTATAAAAATTAACTACATAAGTGGTGTGAGAAACTAGGTCGTAATCCTGACTAAAGGTTTGTAATGACCAATTGTGTATGTATACTAGACCGAATTTGGTTTCAACAAAACAGTTGCACGAAATATACAATACGACTGATTTTGGTTTTATTAAATATCATACGATTTGATGCGGTCAG
The DNA here is from genome assembly GCA_930367235.1 of Sarcophaga rosellei. Taxonomy (NCBI): domain Eukaryota; kingdom Metazoa; phylum Arthropoda; class Insecta; order Diptera; family Sarcophagidae; genus Sarcophaga; species Sarcophaga rosellei. The sequence goes on from OV884018.1 coordinate 83,207,574, forward strand.
GGTTTTTATAGGGCTGTCCTGAAAGGCCGTATATACGCCTATAACCTCCTATCGTAGCATTTGAGAACCAATATTTGCCAAGTTTCGCTGAAATATTACCTGAAATAAAATGGTAAGAGGTCGAAAGCTTTCTCACGGGTATACTTAGTTCAAGCGTTATAATCAAAATGATAGTTTAATATGTGCCTTACGGAACCGAAATGAGATATAAAAAATTATTTCTCCAACGACTTCCGCTCAGCAGATTCCTTCTCTCATGTATAAAATTAAAACACACAAAAGTGATATAAGAAGCTAGGTCGTAATCTTGACTGAAAGCTGATTTTTTAATCCCAATACTGTGAATGAATCCAAATAATAGTGCGTAAGAACTAATTGCCTATTTTGTCAAAATCAAATATCACAACCCCTGAAACTTATGGATAAAATGATGCCAAATAAAAGTCATAAAAATTACTAAAGATGGTGCAGCTTCATACAGACACATACATAAAACTTTTATAATTTTCTCTTCTTTAGAATTATTCTGTAGAATTATAACAGTTTGATTATTAATAGAGGATTTGCTAACAGTATTAAAAAGGACAACAACCCTTAAGAAAGAAACTGAAATGTTTTCTATATCGTAAAACTGTTAAAATTATTAAAATTGTGGTGTTACCAACTAGGAATTTATTTTTTAATGTCAGTTACAATGTTAATGTCAGTTACTTTTAAAATATGAAAATATTTACGTAGTCTTTTTTAAGTTTTTCAGTTTTAAACTAAAATACTGAACAATTTATTTAAAATCTTTGATTCTCTGGCTACAGACAATATCTATTATGCCTGTCTTAAATACTCTATTCCACTGGTTAAGTGGAGAGAGACGAAGGTAGTTTGTATTTTATAAGCTGGAAGACTAGAGAAATCCACTATAAATCATTTCAGTCCTATTAGCCTAACCTCATTCCTCCTCAAAATATTGTTACGGATTCTGTACAATAAGATAAGGAAGGTCCAACAAATTTTTGTTCTTGGCAGTCGTGCCCTACACTAGAGACAGGTCCACTAAGACCGTACAGACCACCTTTGTGTGCAATATTGAAAAAGTTTGGGCATACAAACATTATTCACTGACAGCTTTCATTACAGTTTCCATTCTCATACTATTGTTAGGGCACTTGATTAACGCAATGGTAATGAATTTATTACAAAATTCGTTATAGAACTTTGAACCAAAAGGATCATTAATGTTTCTTTTCTGTGATGCACATATTAAAAGCGAAGTGAATGCAGGCATAACACAATATGCTGTTCTCTTGGCCTTTTTGTAGAATATTGTTGTCGAGAGCCTGTTTGAGAGCCATTACGGCATCAGATTTTGATCTGAAACTATTTCTTTGAGATGCAAAAACTGGTGCTCTTCGTTATATCAATGGCCATGCGATTTAAGGGCAAAAGTAAGTCATTCCTTTGCCGCTCCATTTGCGCCCGGTAATGTCTAGCCAGAAATTGCGAGCTCCGTACAGGGTCTGACCACCCCAACGATATTCTTATGCCCCGAGTCCGATGTAATAGTTACCTTTGAGACAAATTTATTCGAAATTTCTCTGAGAAATCCTCAGCATTAATGGACAAGGACGGATGTTTAAAACTACGTTTGTTATGGCCTTAATCGTAGCCTGGAAAATCCCATCGGTAAACAAGCATTTCTAAATTGTCATGATCTTTGCTTGGAAAACACTGAAACAAACAGTGGTCAAGCATCCACATCTTGGAACCGATGGAGTAAACTTCAAGGGTCCCTCCAGAATTTTAGACCAGAAGTCTTTAGAATTCTAAAGTTTGTCTTTCATTAAGAAAAGTGTTGGCTTATTAGACGTAAGGCCTCGGTTCAAATCCCAGATCAGACATCAAAACGAAATATGAAAATGTATTTCTTTGGCGACTTCCTCTCAGCAGATTTCTGGTAAAAACTCTGAGAGTAAATAAAATCGCTATGAAAAGTTTCTCAAAAATCTGTCGTTCGGAGTCGATTTTAAACTGTAGGGCCCGCCACTCAAGTATAAAATTAACACACACAACATGAGTGGTGTGAGCAGTTAGGCCGTAATCATGCCTGAAGGATCGTAATGGTCAATTATGTATGTTATGTATGTAAGTAAGGAAAGTAATTTGTGTCAGACAAGGCAATTTCATATCATTTTATGATGTTAATTAGTTCGATATTAATATTTCCTCATTAATAAATATGTTTTTAGTTAATTCAAGACTACAATAAAACAGCTTAAACTTGTACATTTTTTTTCTGTTTTTTCAATATCCATATTGAAGAGCATGTGAACACATAAAGTGACCATAAAAATGTCACGTCCCCATAAGCAATTAAATCCATTAAAAACAAAAAAGTTAACATCCAAAAATTACATAAAATTGCCAGCTTCTGCACAGCAATTCTGAGTTTAAGTGCTGCATTGAAAGCCATTTGCATAATTAAAGCCAACCATTGGTATCTTTGCCACGTTATTGCATATTTTTAATGTTTTTGAATATGAACAATAATATACGGTTGCTCCCATAGTCCAATGGCCAAATGAAAGAAGTGGCCTTATTATGGTCGCATTTTAAAACTCTTATTGTTATTTGTAGTGTGAAATTTATTGTGATTTATTTTTTTTAAATTAATTTATCAGAATGAGAGCACATTTAATATTACGCCAAAGACTTATGGAGCGGATGGTGCTCTTTTCAGCACTAACTAATTAAGAAAAATTATAAATCGACCATAAATATCACACAGTATTGTGGGATTAGCTTGAATATTTAAATTCCCATTTATTACTCTACTACTACTACTACTTTTTTGTAGTAAAAGTAAAATTAAAATTGGCAAAAAGATTGTAAAAAAGTGATTAAAACACATAAGTTCCATGTCAATTCTCCTTGATAGACTTATTAAAATCTATTGGAATTTTGAAAAAGGTTTTGTATGCTTGACACACTGAGTGCCAGGTTGGTTTTGGGAATTTTAATTGCCAAATCCTAAACAACATTAAATTATCATATTTATTTGAAGATACCAATGACGCAATACAATACTTTTACTCCTGTCATCTTTGACTACACAATGCTCTCTTGGTTGAATGACAGACATGGTATCGAGTGGATAGACTTCAAATATCAAAGCGTGTGTGAGATTTCATTGACATTTTTTATTAGTTTGAAACACCTATTTATGCCGTTACTTCTTATCTACCTTTTTAATTTGTCATTACAACCCTTCAGTTAGGATTACGACCAAGCTTCACGCACCAATTATGTTATTGCATTTACTCTCTCAGAAGTTTTTTCCAAAATCCTTCTGAGACGAAGCCGCCGGAGAAATATTTTTTCATATTACGTTTCATTAGAGAAATCAGACCTATGGCATACACCAACACACTAGCTACTAGACTACGTCGTATTATTGATGCCATTATGTGTGGAATAAAACATGGTTCAACTGTCTGCCATGGCTCGAATCTGAAATGTTAAATTTTCTATGACTCTAGTGCATAAATGAGGCTGAGTTTGAATGATAGCGAGGTTATTCGCAAAACCCATAACAATAAGACTTTTTCTTACGAGAACAAATTTCATGATTTCGGTGGCCCGTTTATATCATCTCCAAGTTAAGTCGATCGTAGAGGATATCCAGTGTGACATGAAAATGAGCATGATATTAAAATAAGTATGAATGCGCATAAGTATCAGAAATTATGAGTATAATTCGATTATACTCATCTTTTTGAATACTCATTGTTGATCTCTGGTTTGAGTATGGGCATAGTTTTTAGGTTTCATTGTAACCTGGACCTACTTAACGCATTAAAATATTTCGTTATTTTCTTCTTTTTTTTATTACTTCTATTTTACCTCTTGTAATAATTCTGTTAGAATGTTAACTTAGACAGACATATGTTTGTTTTTTGTTTGCTAAACGAATTGATCTATAAATGTCCTATGGACTATATAAAATATTGATATTTTGAATCAACAGAATATTAATTAACGAATCCTAACTGAAACTAAAATTCCATTTTGGTTTTGGAGCATTGTACTCTCAATTGTTGTAGTATTTTCTACAAACAAATATGACTTTAAAAAGTTAAACATTTTTTCTTATTTAGCACTGATTTTATTTTGCATGTCTGTTTAAAAAATAATTTTATTTTCATTTTTATTTTCCAGCAAAAAAGTCAGTTAAACATTACTTACATGTAATTATTATTATTGTATTGTAGTCCATGTATTGCTGTAAAATTACATATGTAGTTGCACGCACACATACAAGCATAAATATAATTATAACATACATTTACATAATAAATGTACATCAATATGCTGTACGCCGTATGCCGTATGCCATGTTAATGTTGTCATGTTGTAATAACTCGTAATTGTTTGTGTAAATATTTCATTCATTCACTTATTTCCACATACATACATACATTCGTTCATTTATGTCATGCATTGTTCGTAAAATGTGCCGCTCAAAAACATTTCATTTAATGTAATTAAAGGATATTTAAGAGAGACTATTTTGTTTTATAACATCAGAGTCAACATCAACATCAACATCAATGAAACAAAAATTGATTCAGGCAGTAAAAATTATTTAAAATTTTTTATTTTTTTGTATTAAATTGTTGCTGTTGTTGTTGTTATTTTCCTTACTTTTTTATTTTTATTGATGTAGCCAATAATAATGCCATTGCATTGCTTTCTGTTCAATATCATTACAATCACTGCAACTACCACTACTGCAGCGGCAGTCTACTAATTGCAAGTACAAGTCATGTGTATGAGAGAGAGTTTCTGCCGTATGATGTGTTATGGCTTCTGGTAAAATGCTCATATATGTTGTAAAATAATAATTTTATTTAATTGTGTTTAAATGAAACACTCACACTCATATACATCTACCTACCGCATCTTCATATGGTAGCAGTCGTTGCAAATCTGATTTTGGAACTGTATGCGCCGTAGTAGCTCACGTAATATTTATTTGTATTGATGGAAATAAATGTGATATTTTTATGAAAACTTACGACACGTTATATGCTATACCGCCTAACGGAAACGGAAGTGGAAGTGCAAATAAACGGATATGCCTGCACGAGTGCATGTATGAGGGCTATATCATGCCACTATCAACATCAATAGTACTGCCATCAAATATCGAATTTTGTTCGAAAATTTTTCATGAGCCTGATACGCAATTAGCATGGAAATTATGCGATATAAAATTTTAAATATTTTTAATGGTATTAATACAATCTAATGGAAATCTAATTTAATTTAAGTACAGGAATAATACATTTTTTTAGATACGTATTTATTTGTACTCATAGTCCATATTGGAGGTAAACATTAAATCATCATCATTTTAGATTTGTTTGCAAAAAAATAATCGTTTTACAAATGTTTAATCGTTTGATTCTCACTGAGTATTAGAAACGACAAATCCGAAGAATTTGGGCGATGAAGGAGGAATACGTATTTAATAATACGACAAGTATGTAGAATTTGTAGTCGCCGTGGTCTAGTAGCCAGTGCGTTCGCCTATTAGAGGACAGACATCAAAACAAAATATGAAAAAAAAAGTATTTCTTGCGGGACTTCCTCTCTTGTGCATTGTGCTGGATTCCCCCTAGAAAATTACGAAATTGCGGTTGAACAACGTCAAACGCTAGTATAATTATGTATATTTGTAGTCTATTGTAAGCAAACGAAACTCTTTTCTATTCAAGAGAGTATTCATAATCCAACTCTTCAATTGATTCGGGTGCACAGATCTCAACTTGTACAGGCAGAACGTTAGGCATTTTGCGTGATTATAAGGCCACAACGTGATGAGTGATGAGAATATTTCAGCGCTTTCTATGATACCAGTCCATATCCAGCCAACGTTGCAAAGTTTTATTTCTACGCTCTCTTCCATTCTGAATTTGAGTATTTGTTATGTGGCAGATCAAATCCATATTCGTCTTCTCCAGTTAAGAGACGAGCATTTTTGTGGTGGTTTAGAATATTTGAACTCATAAATTGCTCGAAGATCTCAATGAATTGTATACCATAATTCACATAAGTGTAGGGCTACTGAGTTTTCAATTTGGCTCGCCTATGCTTTAAATGAGAGTTCCAAACTATGTTTATATTTGCGTCGTCTTCTATAAAGCCAGTTCAACATGTTATCCTTCATATTAGATACCAAAACCACTGGACATCTTGGACTTATTGCTTCTTACAGTGTATTAATGTCAGCATTTGCCGTTTTAAATTGTCTTGGTTTTGATTAGAGTAATAAAGACTAAGAATTTTCACTTTCGTCATTAATCTGTACAACCCTTTAATCAAGTCTACGATCTAGCTTCTCACGCCACCCACATTATATTAATTTATTTAATGAGTGGCGGAACCCAGAGTTTAAATTTGGTAAAAGGCAACAATATTACTCTATCAATTCCATTCACGTTTAATTGCATCATTTTTAGGAAAACTAAGGCATAAGACAAAGACTAGGAGCCGTTTGCACTTGATATTACTCTCGCACTTGATATTACTGCGCAAACTGAGCTGCTTGTAACATCCTTGCACTGCAAATGGCATACAGATTGACCATCGAAGGTAGTTTCGTATAATGCAGTAATGTAAGGTGTCAAACGTCTCTTCGAAGTCCACATATATCAGGTACAGACATTATCGCTATTCGGCGGTTGTTCTTTAATTATTCGTAGGCTATTAATATTCCCAGATTTGTTGGTATGATGACCATTCTGTTCATTTTGAATATCGTCGACGAGAGCATCCGTCTTCTACTGGTTTCTGATATTTTCTGAGACAATTGAAGATCCAAACTCTTCTGCAATAGGATGCAGAAATAGGGCATGAGGTCTGTTTACAGCAGCTGAGACGATATTAAATTGTTGGTGTAGCTTAAATAAAATTGTTGTCGGAAAATCTTACAAAAACCTCTTGCCTATAACTGATAACACTGGCTCACTACGCATAATCGTAACAGAGCCAGAGTTGATATTGGATTGTAATCCTTTTAACCGTCTGTTTCCGACCAATGGATTAGAAGCACTACTCCTATGTATTAAATACTAAACCACTGCTACTATATCATCCAGTCCAGTTAAAGCTTTAAAAGCATTAAATGATTTCAAAACAAAATTTCACAAAGTGAATGTAATTTTACACCATTAGTAAGCACTTCAGTTTGTTGTAATCAAAAGAATCAGAATTTACTCAATTGTTTTAACCCCTGCATATAAACTGCATTCAAAATACTGAACAAACTTGGCATCCCTTGACCTTCATGGATCATAAAACCAACCAGCTATTGCACATGAATGAATGAATACCTTTCAAACAGATTTCACTACAATAATTCACTTTGCATACCAGTAGATTGCGATTTAATATACATACGTAGTCATATATGTATGTATTGGCATGTATGTATGTATGTAAAGTAATATTTAATACAATAATAACAAAAACAAATAGAAACAGAAACTATAACAAAAACAAAATGTTGCTTCAAAAAAAAAAGTGTTAAAAGAATTGTTAACTACAGATTTTGTTAACGGTAAAAATTGTTGGATTACAGAAAACAATAACAACACTAACAACAGCAACAGCAGCAATAAAATAAATGTTTTAACCCAGTTTTTATTTAAGTTTTCCCTTTGCATTGTATTTATAGTTGCAAGTTGTAGTTCATGAAAAATCATTAAATCACAGAGAAAAACAAAAGAACAAAACAGAAAGCATGTGTGGGTATAAAACAAAAAAATATTTTTATATTTATAAATTTATATATACATATATATACGTATGTATGTATTGTATGTATATATGTGTTATATATTTTGTCTTTGTCGAATTAATAATAAAAAATATGAAATGAAATTATGTTTGAAATGGACAATTTTCAATTTAATTTAATTTTTTTACTATTGGTCTAGAACCTTTTTGTTTTTTTATAATTATTTTATTTTTTATTTTATTTGAAATAAAAAACAGATTTTTTTTTGTAAATTATTTAAATAACGAGTAACGGAAGAACAAAATAGATTTATTGATCACTTCCTTTGCCTGCAATTGTGGAAAGTTTTTATAAATTGCCATTAAATAAGGCAGCATGTCGCTAACATAATTTATTGTAATTGAATTGGTTCTTCACGATTAAAATTAAACAAAATTCGATTAAATTTAGTAAAGGTTTATCAAAAACTTTTTTTTTAAATACCTAAAGATATATACAATTGACAATAAATAATATAACCATCAAAAGTGTAAAGGATATACGTGTGGTTAAAAAATTATTTTCAAAATAGGCAGGTTTAGTAAACATTATGCCGAGTTGTATTGAAAATGTGTGTTTTTTTTAGTGTAAGGAAATGCTTTGTTTATTCGTTATTTAAACCAACACCTGGGATTTCCTTGGGATTTTATTAATTAGTCGTAGTCTAGTAGATAGTTGTGGCTTAGACGTAAGGCCTCAGTTCAAACAATAGGTCAGACATCTCCAACAAAACGAAATATGAAAGAATATTTCTCTCTCTCTCTCTCTGAGAATAAATAAAATTTCCATGAATAGTTTCTCAAAAAATCGACTTTAAAGTCGATGTAGGTCCCGCCACTAATGTATGAAATTAATACACACGACGTAAGTGGTGTGAGAAGCTAAGTCATAATCCTGACTGAAGGATTGTAATGACCAATTATTTATGTTTGTATTATTAATTTTAAATATAGAACTGTAGAACCGAATCTATAAAAACTTTTCTACCGAAAATTTAAGAAGTTACAGAACTCGATTGGAAAATCTGTTGGTAATACCATGAAATGGTCAGAACCCTTAAACTATTAGATGAACAGGTAGATGTGCCAATACCTAGACAGGCCAAAGCATCATATGAAAGATGTAATTAAGAGGTTTAAGTATGTCTTGCAGTTGGAAATGTGCTAACAGCACGAATCCAGGCTTTCTTAAGAGAACCACTTTTGGTCTTTAGTTTGCGGCAAAACTGTTTAAAATTTGTAACCCAGTGAGACTGCGAAAGAGACAGAGGAGATGACTTTTGGTAAACTGTTTTGAACAAGGTTAGGGTTAGGCTTTATGAACAGGCTAATAATGTTGTCGGCCTTAGAACAGCTTCCAAATTTGTTTCTTGGTTAATCTTGTCCGAAATTTTGTCCCATTGTTCACAAAAATACAAGTCAACCACTCCATATTAAAATACGCGCTTCAAAACTATGACTGAAACTGAGTGATGGCGAAACAGTTTGAAGGCTGTGAATATATCCACTTTGCTTGTTAAGTTCTTGATGCACGTTAAACATTATTTCATCGGTAAAAATTCTTCACACAAGTTAGCGTATGTCACGAAGAGACGTTTGAATTTTTTCCTTCAATATTTTTATGATCTTTTCAAAGCTGGTCAATAGCTGTTAGAAAGCACCAAGGTCCCATTTGGTTTGTAAATAATTGGTTTCATGGAGTTTTGCAAGACATTTATTTCCAGAGTCATATTACTCTCGTTTACGAAGCGAATTTGGTGAATTCTGAAGGCCGTATTTTAATAGCTATTGTCCTGTCGATTACACCGATTGTAGAAAATAATGAAAATCATTGAGTCCGGTTAATGTGCAAGCCTTGTTTCAATAGACCAGAAATAAAATATTGCACAAAAAGTCTCTTATGTAAGTAACACTGGATATAACAAAAACTCTTCATTGTATGATTTTTAAACAAATAAATACAAAAAAAGCCTTGACTAGAGTTTTATTTTAGGTTCATACAATTTTGGACACTTGCGACAATATCAAGATGAAAGAATCAAATTTTAGTCGCAAATAAAGATTGATAGAAAAATTTTACTGCGTAGTTTATGGGAAAGCATCAAATTCTGTACAATGTTACATCAAACACCTCAATAGGGATAGGCCAGAGAACTTTGTTAATTTCATTACGCAACTGCATTTGGCAAATAAGCTTGAGAAAATCTATTTTAAGAAAAAACTCTTCCGTTAAAGGACTTTTATTCCTTTTTTTTCTACAAACACTACCTATTCAGTTAACAGTACCTTGAAAACCCTTAAGTAAATGCCACATTGTGCACAATTCCTTTTCATATTTCATATTTCAACAACAACAAACAGTTTCCTCTCCTGCATAAAATGGAAAGAAAATATGAAAGAAAAACTCGAAGACAATATTTTCATACATATCGTCTCTAGTGATTTTCTTTAATAAAAAAAAGAAGAAGATTTAAAACTTTTCCGAAGGAAAAAAGTAAATCAAACGATCAATAAACGTATTGTCGTATAAAGTAAGTTGTTGTTGTTGTTGGTGTTTTCTTCCTTGAAACCATTTTGTTTTCTTTTGCTTTTTATAACAAAGTTCGCACATTCTGTTGTGGAACAAGTAAATTGCATTGTATAAACTAAGGCAGACAAATAAGTAAGGCTACAACCTTTGGTGGCATAAGGGAAAATTCAAAACAAAATTTCTTAAAACATTCTTCTTATTTGTTCAGTCTGTTTTTCCAAATCGCCGTTTAACGATTGCCATAATCGCTCTACTGGCTCAGTAAACAATCGATCCAAGGCAGTTGATTTTGCGTTGATCATAAGTACGTGACCTTTCGCCAGCCACAATCTGGCAAATTTTGCTTCGTGAATTTAGCCTGCACCCGTACAAAATTTAACTGAGCCAGGCACTGAAGATATACGACCATAGTCCATTGACTATGGCTTGCATTCGCTGTATGGAGCAGTTAGTAATTCACCTCAATTTTCATCGAAAAATCATATTCAACGATAAGGTTCACTTCTGAATAAGTGGGTATGTGAATAAAAAAATGTTCGAATTTTAAATAAAACCAATCCACATGAGATCTTAGAGCATTAAATGCATCCTGAAAAAGTTACTGTTTGGCGTGGATTTTGGGCTTGGACCATCTATCGATTTAAATTTGAATCGTCGGTTATTTCGAATCTGGCAATACTTATGTCATTCTATTCTGTCCGTCATTCTATACCTGGTGAGGCTGGTGAAGTGAAGGCATTATTGGCCCATATTACTTTGAAATCAAAAGCGTTATGGTCAATGGAGACACCTATCGCAGCATGATAACTGATTTTTTTTGTACCCTCTCTTCGTGGTATTGATGTGAACGATATTTAGTTTCAACAACATAGTGCAACTTGCCATACATCTCATGCCATAATCGATTTAATGCGTCAAACGTTTGACCGCCGTTTTATTAACCGAAATGGTGAAGTCAGTTGGCCGCCAAGAGGCTGCGATTTTACACGACTGGACTATTTTCTGTGGGGTGCCATTCAATAAGAGCATTATGCCGACAAACCAGAGACAGAATATTTGAAGGCCAACATTCGTGATGCCTTTGCCGAGTTACTACCCCATACACCCGAAAAAGTGCACGAAAATTGCTCCAATCGAATGAAATAGGCCAGCCACGGCAGCCAAATGAAATGAAATAATATTCCATTTCTAACCGGAAAAATTATACTTCACAACAAAAAAATAAATTCGGCAAAATTTCAAACCGTTTTTATTTAATTGCATTTTTAAATTTAAACTTTTAAATGGCCCACCTCTTGTTTCCTCACATTATGATCATATTTAATATGTATATAAAATGCATATAGTACATACGTGACGTATGAGCGATATTTAATTCCAATAGTTTCATTCGTGATAAAATCAAAGTTGTTTTATTGCATACTTATTAGAGTAACTATTTAAGTATACGTAATATGATGCGTATGAGTAATATATTTTAAATTCGATTAAATAGAAAGTATACCACCATTAATGTGAAATCTACAAGCTAATATGAAAAATAAAATTTTAATTTAAAACTTTTCGAGATATTCTAAGCTAAAAGTACAAAAACTAATATAACTATATTCTATTGGATACTTCATCACCTTGACTGAAGGGTTGTCGTTACATTGGCCATTGCCAATTATTATGTAATAGTGTAGTGCTGCATTGATTATTCTGTACTAGTATTGGGTACATTACAGCTCATGAGGCCTTTTCAAAGGCCGTTGTATGGGTTGGGTTTGTATGTATGGATTTGCATTATTATGCTTTTAATGCATTTGTGTGGTAACTGCATTTTATTTTAACTTTTTTTTTTCTGTTTTATTAAAAAGTATTTTACATACGTACTCAGCTCGACATTTTCTTTATACTTCCTTTTGACTTTTTCTGCGTATAAAAATACTTCCATTGCATCACACCCAATTCAGTAGGGAATTTAATGATTTAAGGAAGCAAACACCAAAAAGAGTGTAGGATTGAAGAATATTTCTTGGAAGTCAGTTGTTGCATGAAATGTTAAAGAATATAAATTCCCGTAAGTGCATAATGTTCGAACTGTCCCATAGTGCACGTGAAATACAGTAACTTTTTAACTATAAAAGTTTATTGACTGATTTCAATTCGATAAATCAATTTCGTTTTCAATTTTGTTTTTTCTATGTCGCCTTAACCCGCTGTTTTTCGGATTCCAGTGTTGTTTCCGGTTTATTTGCTTATTTCTTATGCATTTAAGTGGTTTTAAACTTCAGACTGATTTTTTTTTATTTTTTTGTGTCTTTTAAATTCAATAAAATCTTCAAATTTTTTATTTCTTTCTTGCTTAAAATTAATAGAAAAAAAATGTTTGTTTTAAAGTTTTATTTTTTACTTAACAACCTGCATTCATAAGTAAATCGACTTCGATACAGTTTTAAGCAAATTTTCATTGTATCTTTTTGGATTTTTCTCCCTTTAACTTATTTTTTATTGGTTTTTTTTAATTTTATTGTATGTGTATGGAATATGAATTATTTTCTTCCCCTTTTTATATGATTTCATTCGTAGTTTTCTTCTTTTTCAAATCCAACAATCCAGCAATTGGTTTGTTTAACACGGTTATAAGTTAAAGTCAGTTTAGCGCAGGCAAGGAATGACAAAAAGTGAAACAAGAAAAAAGGGAACAAAATTTTAAAATAAATGTTAAAAGTTTTTAAGTTTTTTTCTTTTTGTTTTTGTATTTTCCTTGAACTTCTGTTTGTTTAACAATTTTATAACGTTTTGTAAAGTTTGCCATTTGCATTCGTTAGAAGAGTATCTTTTAGTCCGAGTATGAATGCTGGTGTTGGCAAATTGAAATATTTTCCATGTGCTGTGGTTATTTATGGACAAAAGTTTTTAATTTTTTTTCAAATTCAATAAAATCTCGTAATATAGGTCTGGTTAATTGAGATTGAAGAGTTTTTGACTATTTTTATTTTATATTTTGTCATGTACTTTTTTTTTTTTTAATTTGAATTTCTATTTGATAAAGTGCTTACCAGATTGTTTATTCCATTTGAAGATGCAAAATGTTGTTAAAAATCGAATATTGAATATCAATCGTTAAAAAATAATCTTCAGAGATTTTGAAAAGTAATAAAACAGAATTTTTTTTAAAAAAACAAACAACAATTTAAAGTGATAACGAATAACTAAATATAAAATCTTCTTTTAGAAACAACATAAATTTTAGTAAATATTTTTAGAATTTTTTATTATTGGTACCTTCTCTACAACATTTCTCAAAATAAAATCATTCAAGAGAAAAATAAAAAAAAAAAAAAATAATGAAAATGAATGTTGCAAAAAAGTGTTATGACGTATGGTTTTAGACATAAATTCAGTTTATACATCATAAATAATATCAGGGATATGTTTCTACATACATACATTACAACCATTCAGTCAGTTTACGACCTATCTTCTCACATCACAATTCTCTTGTGTGTGTTAATTTTATTCACGAGAGGCGGGACCTGCAGTTTAAAGATGCCTTCAGAGGAAATATTTTTGAGAGATTTTTTCGAGATTTTTGCTAGTTTTTAGCAGAGCCCTACTGGGATTAAGCCACCGAAGAAATATTTTCACGTATTTCGTTTTGTTAGAGGCGTCTGATCTGGGGTTTGAACTGTGGCCTTACGTCTAATAAGTCAACACATCACCTACGGCGACTACTTTTCACAATTCTTTAAACACCCTGATGTTAAATTTAGATAGTTTCGCTAGGAATGTTAAAATGCTCTTCCCAGTACTAGAGTGTGATACATCAGCTGACAGGTGATATATTTCTCCTTTTCCGAATCCTATTAGACAAGGCCTCAAAGCTACATAATAAAGGTAGCCTCATGAGTCAAGGGTAAACTTATGGCCAAGGGTAAACTTATGTTTTGATCATATAGAGAGTTTTGCAATATGAGTTGCAGTGCCAGTACGTTCGCAATACAATTTTCATATACACCCCCTATGCTCAGTGAATTAAATTAAAACAAATTCAGAATAATCCGCCATGAATGAAGAAGCAAGATTTAAAAACAAGCTTAAACGTTGATATGCCACTTTATGGGAGCCTGGCTCTTTTATTAGATCAGTATATTCTGAAAAGTCTGATTTGGTGACAGTAAACTCCTGACAGTAAAATCCTGACAGTCAAATCCTGGCCTAATCTGTACTATAGACATGTTACTATTCTGGGAAGCCATACATGGATGCACCAAGTTAGAATAGAACATTCGATGTTAGAATTCCAACTAGAAACTTCTGGTCTCAAAATTTGAAGGTTCACAATGCGATCGTTGAGGTACTGATGAGTGATTGCGTTCTTATATTAAACTTTCTTATAGGCTGCCTGACCAGTGTCAGTGTTTTCCAACCAATTTTGCAAGCGGTGTAATGTGGGTTGGGTAGCAGATATATCCTGAAAATTTCGTGTTTTACTCAGACAGCCAGGCGGCGACTTAGACCATGACAAACATATTTACAACTTCTGTTCTTGTCCATGAGGGGTGAGGATTTCTCAGAGAAATTTCTGAGAACTCTTACATGAGTTCATAGGGATGTCGTTTGAAATTGCATTCCTGATGAGTTGATCAAAGCCAGTACGGAGCCCGCAATCGCTGACATGTTATAGAGGACATGTATTCCGATTACTTTAGTTTACTTAGGTGTGGGTAGTTAGCTGTGGGTAGTTATTATAGAGCAGTTCAATCTCGTTGGCAACAAAATGGCATGAGAAATGTTCTTCTGCTCTGACAAATGAGTCTTGTTGAAGGTTTGGGTTGGAGGAGAAAGAAGAGACTTGTCTTTCACCTCCTATGCCTTGCTGTTGTTATAAAAAGGAAGAGGTTTTTGAGCTCTCACTTTTTGACCAAGATCCCTAATACAAGGATTGCAGTAATACCAAGATTTATTTAGGACGCAGGTTGTTTTTCCTTGGGAAATATTTGATTTTCGGTTAGAATTGATTATGGTATGACAATGGGCCTAAATGCTGACCCTAAATGAAACTCCTTTCTTTAGGACGGGTGCGTTACCTCACTTAACGTAACCTAATCTAGTCAGAAATTTCATTTTATGAGACAACCGAATGAATTATACAGTGAGTCCACACTCACTATGATTTTAAATTTTCTATTATGTTCTTATGTATTAAAAAAAGTTCCTTTATCATGAATTGTTGTTTTTGTTTTAACATTTAATAAGTTATAAATAAACGTTTTTATTTTTGGAAATTTATTCGACTATTCGCATTTACTTTTCTCGCTATCCAAAGTAAATCAATAATTTTAGTGATGTTTACTCACTTTTGGCGCTCACTGTAAGTGTAGAGGGCACACATTTGATTTTCATAAGTCTGTTCCAGTTTTTGGCACCGGGAGAAGTTTGGAACAACTGCTCAACATATTAGAAAAGTGTACTCGTAAAGACATACGAGAAAACAGTTACGTTTTTATTCAGGTACATAGCTGCGTATGAGTGATGTTTAAAACTTTTTAGCATACATTAATCATACGCCGTGTAGTAATGCATTACAATTGTAATCATGAAAACAATTTTTTATTTATTTATTTAGCTCTCCATGGTTTTCTTATATCCATTATTTTGTAAATATAAAATATGAATGTGCATTCCTAGAAATTAAATGAAATCAATGTTACAAATATAAATATGAAGAGATACATAAATAACCTACAGAATGCTTATCGCATTTGAAATATAAAAACTGCTAACTTTTGTTTCCCAAAATTTATTGAATTTTTGGACAAAATTCTAATATTCTGCATGACATCTAATACTTGAAATGCAATACGAATTCAAAAAATATACAAAAAAAAATGCAAAAGTTTTATAAAATAAAATGAAAAATATTTTATAATTCAGCAATAATATTTCAATCATGTTAGAAAAAAAAATATCGTATGTTTGGTAAAGTATTACCCGATCACACACATCCCCATTTCTGTAGTTGCCATGACATGCTATAGAATGCATGTATGCAAGCATGTATAGATGAATGAATGAATGAATAAAAATATGTAAACGTAATGAATGATGATAAAAATTTTGTGATATACGAGAATATGAAAGTGAATGTGCATGTAAATGTAAATGTGAATGTCCTCCTTACATTGTATACATTTATTAGTGTCATAAATCTATGAGACTACCAGTACTGTTACTACTTACCACTCTGACACAACACTACAACACTACTTTGGCATTATGTTACAACAACACCGAAAAACCGAACAAACGAAACTATTGCCCCCCAAAAAAACTTTTGTTAAATCATAACAGGAATATGCGAATACATTGCGAAGAGCATTAGAACAGCAAATGGCATAGAGGAAAAGAACAAAACGACCTTAAATTATAATACAATTTCCCTGAACACTACTGCTATACACACATAAACTTACCAAAATAAAAATTATAATGTATACATATACATATAAAACTGTGTGTGTGTGTTCGTTATAAAAATAAAATAAATTCTCAAATATACCACTGTGTAACTGTATGCATGCATGTATGTGTCTATTTATATATGTATTTCTAACTACATCCTTCCACAATAAGAAAAGACGTATTTTACACTCGCTCTCTCTCTCTCTCTCTGTCTACCGCTCTCTTGCTCACTGTGGTTGGTAATAATATACAATTTCAATAAAACATTTGTTTTACAACTCTCTTTGGTACCGAAAACAAATAAAAAATGTGGAAACGTTGTAAAATGAAAAAAAGAAAAAAAACTGTGCATAAAACTATTCATTCGTTTTTAAAATATGATTGTATGTCGGTGCGTTTATCTATGTAAATGGAACGTCCCATGCTCATGCTCATATACATATTCGTTCGACGAATCTAAGGTTATAAATCAAATAAAAATATTCATAACACAAAACGTTACATGATAAATGCCTGTTGAAATGAAGACATTCATAAAAATCCACTGAAATAATACATGGGAGTTGTGGCAAGACACAAGGCAAAAAAAATAAAATAAAATAAAATAAAATAAAGAAATATACGACACCAACATTGTATGGGCAGCAAAAAAAAAATAAATGGTTGTTAAAATATATTTCACAGTGAACCAAATATTTTCAGTTGTTGTAAAAAAATGCGAATGAAAAGTATTATGAAATACAGTTCATTTTAAGATTAAGGTTGGGGAGGATTAAGAAAGTATGAAAAACTATTTTAATCCTCATTTGGGTTCAATACTTATTATCCCAAATTATACAGTAAATTGAAAAGTCGGTCTCAAATACCTATGAATTGTTTACAGTATTTGCTGATTCCATTTCAACTTCCCACTACATTCAGGGAGAAAATTCCACATGAACTGATTATCTCCTACCCTACCGAGTACTTAATCAAGCCACTGAATGTTAAAAACCACCCTGGGACTATTGAAGGCAACTTTAGCTGATGGGCCAATGTATAATTAATTGTCCATTGTCCTACATCCATGCCATCGATAGATGTGCTCGGACAGTAAGTAGAGAGCTCAGGACATAGCTTGCTGTCTGACAATCAGTCCTCCATTCGAGTTCTCGACTCTTATGAGACTGAAACGATGATAGTATAAAACTGTTTAAGGAAGCTGAATCAGCTGGGTATACAAAACGAGGTTTCCCCGCGCATATGGGAATTCTTTTCGATGAGCAAGCATACAAGCTTACGAGAATGGCAGCTTTAACATCGTTGATGAGACCCGAAAACTCCTGTGGAGTGGGGATGTATGTTTCGAAGGTATGTTCAACGAAAGATACGATAAAACGAGACGAAAAAAACTCCTCTCAAATGAAATTGGTTTCAGACAAAGAAAGACTTTTGTAGAGAAGTTACATTAAGAGGAGTTTTGAGGTATGCAGCAGACTGTAATCGATGTAGATAGGTAGTGTGTTTCTTCGGCGACTTCCTCTCAGCAGATTTCTGCCAAAAACTCTGAGAGTAAATAAACCTGCCATGAAAAAGTTTCAAAAAATATGTCGTTAGAAGTCGACGTTAAACTGTAGGTCCCGCCACTCATCTAAAAATATAAAATTAAGGCACACAACATGAGTGGTGTGAGAAGCTAGGCCGTAATCTCATGACTGAAGGGCTGTAATGGAAAATTATGTATGTATGTATCAGACTATCAAGAAATGAACTGAGGTTGACAGTAGGCTTAGGCTACACTTATTTACAATAAGAACTGTATCGAGCTCAATATGTGGAATGTAGTACGATGAGAGTAAGCAACAGAATCATTGCGGCATTAGTGAATACAAGTAAGAATGTATATCAGGGTGCTAGGCAGTATCCTGAAATATGTAAAGAAAGTGCATGCCAATTGCATGATAGGGGATAGCCTTTAGTTGATAATACAGTAGATAGTATGGTCGCAGCACTAAGGTACCACTATACGACAATAATAATCATAATGTTGCTGTGAACAACTATGACTTGTATGTCTTTTCTGAATATTTTATTTGCTTTTGCTGTTCTCTGCATATAAAAATAATCAAGAGCTTATAATGATTGAGCTATAAGGTGGCACAGATGGTTGCATAATGAATGTAATTTCTACTTATTTTTATTGACTAAGTCACCGGAACTATTCAGTTTCTTGCTTTCCTATTGCGATGATTCACGAACCGATCTTAACCGTTACAGATTCGATAGGGTTTTAGGCTTATTTTTCTGCTTATTAGTTCATTTGCTTTCTTTGCTGGTCCAACTGTATGGATTTGAAAATGTATATCTCACGTTTATTTAACTTTCAGGCTGTTTTACAGTTTGATTCTATGGGAGTAAGCCTTTAGTAAGCCTAAGTTTGATGCGTCACTGGTTGATGGTATTAGATGTGCGATATGTGCTCAAGTCAATTTTGAAGCATCCATTTCCTCCTATCCCTGTCAATTCATAGGTTGCTGTCCATTTGTGTAATAAAGCAACCATGTCCAACACATGTCATCGATTTAGATTCAACAGTGAAGATCTCAAACATGTTATATCATTTTTGGGGCAACCAATCGGAGAGGAATCGTTATGAATGTCATCGTGGAAACACAATATTTTACTAAGAAAAACAATCTGCATTGTTGGAATCTTTGGGTCGATAACTTGTAGCTAACGTGACTGATTGCATGCCCTAATAGAACACATCAACAGAGTTTTAAATCTAAATGCTTCAGTCTAATCTACTTTTTTGACCATCGCTATTAAACGGTTTTTCGAAATGCGTTAGAGATTGGTCTTTGGATTATTATCTGATAGAGTGATATGTTTAAATAAAATTTTAACATATTTATACAAAATATACATATGTATGTATATGAATCCCTATTTTGTCCACTGTCAGTGGTTAACAAATATTGGGTAGAGTATTATTAACAAAGCCATTTATACTATGCAGATACGAAGAATTTAAATAAGAATGTAACCCAACAATAATAAAAAAATGAAAAAAATTGTAACAAAGCAACCGAAACAGTTATTCTAGAACTTTTTTTCATACCATATGCAAACAATTTTTCCTTTACCATTAACCCTTATGTTGTAGATTGGAAATAAAATGTATAAAATTTCATAGAATGAAAAATACATCACCAATATTTCTGTTTTTGCATTTTAATTGAAGAACTAACGTTGACTGGCCCTACAATAAAATCAAGTATGCTTCTGAAATTTACAAAAATTTGTCACTGAAACAAAGCAAGATTCACGTTGTTTGGTTCCGTAAACTCTTTTAAATGGGGGACTATTTTATAGTATACAGATGGATTAAGAATGGATCTTGAAAGACAAGCAAGAGTTGTTGGTCCAAAATGAAATATTCCGAGCTTATTGATATACTTACCGGTATATCTTAGCATGCCAACGAAGATGTGTGCTATGCCACCGAAAGATGTGCTGAATTTAAATTGAATACGATGTATGAAACACGATATAGCAATAGTTTCTGACAGTTAGGCAGCTATTCGAATACAAGCCTCTAATGAGGTGAAATCAAAGTTAGTACAGGGCTGTCTAGGCAAGCTGAATTGGCCTGATAGGGGAAATAAGTTAACCCTCTGCTGGGTACCAAGTCATATGGGATTTGTGGGCAATGAGCAGGCAGACGCGTTTTCTATGAAGGTAACTTACACGCCGTTTTTAGCCCCAAAAACTTTCTGTGGAGTGGGAGCAGATATTTTGAAATTGTGTTCAGCGAAAGCAAAAGTAAAGAGAGACAAAGACTCTTGTCAAATTAAATGGATTAGGGGCAATAACAACTTCTGTTGGAAATTTGAGTCTTAATATCAGATTTACCTGGAGTTTTAGCTAGTCTTTTGTCAGGGCGCTGTAGACGCACACTACTCTTGTCCAGAAGAAGGATTCTCTCGAGTCTAACATGTAGATCCTGTAACGATGAGATTGAGTCAATTGAATATACTCTTGGAAAATGTGCGATATTAATTCAGCTCAGAAAGAAGCACCCGGTGCTAGGCAGGGAATTGTCTTTGTTGCCATCGAGCAGCATCCTTTATAGAGACACCCAATATAGTTTGGAGGGGAATACTATAGATTTTCTGGTTGCATTACTAAGGCACCTCATTACGACAATAATAATGTAATATTTAGATGCACGTGCACAGAAACATGTTCATTCTTGCCAGGAGGTCTCCACAACTAAAAAATTGTCATGAAGATACACTCGGTTTTCGGTGAACAATTCGAGCAAATGATCGAAACTGTGAATTATTTTTAAGTCAAGGTTTGAAGATACTCTCAAACACTCATAAGACTGGAATAAAAGGACTCGTCTTTATGCTATGAGAAGAAATATTGTAAGGAAACGAACTCAGAGGATATTTGATCTTCTGATTCATAAGCCTTTCAAATGTGTTTGGATACTTGTTGATCATTTATAGAACACAAGTGTTAAACATTGCGTTACTCCGTTTATGTTTTTACTTTCCATTTTCTATTCATTTTTTGTTACCAAAGGTCCGTCTGTTTATTTGCAAATATTTATTTAAAAAAATATGATGAAGGTAGTGCTTTATATGCTAAAAAGGAAAAATATACACAAAAGAAACAAAAAAATGAAAAACAAAAATGGTAAAGTATAAATAAAAATATTTTATGTTTGTAGATACAAATATGCAGGACCTATAGATTGGTATACAAATTTACTCATACAACTTATAAATGGGGATGTAACCCAAACAAAAAATAAAAAAAGAAAGAAAAAGTGGAAAAACATTACAATGAAAATAAAATCATTCAGGCTTAAATGTACACATCCTTAAAAACACGTATACAAACACGTATTCTTTACACATGTAGGCAGGCATACGGCAACAGTAGTACAAACAAATGGAAATGGACAATACAACACCACTTCAGAGTATTGTAAGTGGAGTGGAGTAGGCATCATAATAGACTCGTATAGATAGATACTCAAAATTATACAATACAATACAAATATAAATAAATAATAATATAAATATGTATATATGTATGTATGTATACAAATAACCGGAAAAGGAATAGGAAATTTTATTCTGTTGTTTTTTTCTATTTTTTTTAACAAAATATTGCCTGACATATTGGAGAGATGAATGAACAATTGCTGAGAATTTTCAAAAGGAGTAAAAGCAAACATACTGGCTCAGTAAGAAATATTTTCAATTTTTCTGTTTTTAATAGAGTGCATACGTAATAATTTAAAATTGTTTATAATAAATAAATAATCAAACAAGACAATGATGCATTAAATCACAGGACTTGACTAGTTATTCGAATAATATGAACAGCATGCAAACAAAGTACCAATAACTGAAGGTACATATCGTTACATGAAATTCGAAACAAGTAGAGCACAGCTACACATCGTCAGCCGAAATTCGAAACAAGTAGAGTACATAACTGTTTTTCTTTGGATTTTATTATCCAGGCTTTCCTTAGCAGAGCTAAACGATTTATTTTTTAATTTTTTTGGAATCACTGCTTTGCGCTATATTACTCATGTTGTTGAGAGCCTACTGCCAGAAGGATTATTTCAGATATTTGTACGAAGCATTGATTCTCCATTTGCTACATGAATTTCTTGAATATTTCTTGGATTTTTTAAATCTTTTAAAACTATTGAGGCATGTGTTGGATACAAAGCGGCACTTGTGGTGTAGTATATACAGGCTAAGGAGAAATGAATCAGAGTATATATTGGAAATGGGTAGATACCCCCATAGCTCGAAATTATCGGTTACTTTGATATCAGATCTTTTTCCATAGATCCAACTTGGATCCATGATGGTACAGCTGCTCGTGGGGGCTTGTTGCTGCACGGATCACGCTAAACTATAGGACTGCCATGGGTTGGCAAAGGGTGATTAACAATTACTCCAGACATGGCACTATATGCATTAAGAAGTGGAAGCAAATGAGGAAACCAGTACTATACACCGTAGACGTGGATAACCCTATGCTTTAAAGTGCATTGAAAACCATGCATATACAAACTTGAAGAAACGTCCCATCGACTCGTGGAACAGTGACAGATCAAGAAGACTTGCAAGGATTCTCTAGGGTGATCCTAACGTGAGAAAAATCTTGAGTATTTTAAGGCTACGCAATGCAAGTTAAATATGCTAATTCCTAGTCTCCGCCTTACAAATATGTCTAAATGTTTAACATGTTTAACTTTAAAGGAGTAGACTTTGAAGAGGCTAAGGAGACAGACTTACAACAAAATATTATGGTTGATGTGAATGCAATAAGCCGACTTGACGACTTGGGCGTATACTGCTAGGCATGAGATTTTGAAACTGTATGGTTGGTCTATACCACTTCAACCTATTAACGTCAGTTTTTAAGGTCAATGTACAATTCCTTAATACATAATAAAAGGCATTGCTCCGGCGCTAACAACAATGTCTTAATGAACTCCAGCTGGTTATATTACTTACTTAATTCAGTCAGGATCATGACCTATTTTTGAGAAACGTACCATAGCAATTTTTGCCAGAAATCTGCTGAGAGGCAGTCGCTGAAGATATATTTGCTGGTTATGCTGGCATGTTATTTCCTAATAGGGGTTTCTTTGGTGTCCCTATGATCTAATGAAATACCCAGGCTTAGGTTAGGCCCCACTTAGACCAGGAGTAAAGCCGAACTATAAGAATAAATGTGGTTAAATGCTACGAATAGCGCTCTTGAAGTAATAGAGACAATGTTCCAATGCCCTTCCTTAGGATGTCGGTATGATGCAATGTTTTGTCAATTGTTGCCTTTTCAAAATATAAAGAATCTAATGGCCAGAGATTAATAAGATTTGCGTTTTAACTACTGAACCAAGCGCTCTCTTATACAGCTGATATTTTTCCTTGATAGAGCAACGTTAGTTTCTACAAACACACTTCGAAATTTTCAACACCTTCCAAGATCATAAGAAGTACTGTTAACTGTCTTCATTTAAATTATTTAGAGCCTAACAATCTGCGGCAGTAATTACGGCTTCCCCGGAATCAGTCGATAGAGAGTTATATAAACCTTAAGCTTTTTAAATGATGTGGTGTGATGTATTGTAACTGATCAAATTCATAATCAAGTATCACTTCTGTGTCCAATTCTATATCTGATCTTCAATCTGCTCTTTGACTGAAGACAGGAATTCGAATTTGTAGCGACGAAAAAGTTTTAAACAACCATAACAACCTCCCTTCGAACTCCAAGAAAACTTCGTGTAAAAAATAAAATCGATACGTTCAGATTATAACATTGATGGGGTTTTAGTTGCAGTTATTATGTACGTATCGCCCGTAGGTAACAAATGCTCCTGATTTAATGAACAGAAAGTCTTATTGGATTATTCCTGTCGCACTATTCATAAGTAACAGTTGTTACTGAAGTTTTTAAAATGAATCCAACATTCACAATCACTACTCACGTTTTACCATTCTTCTAATTTCCTACTTATAACACAATGTACCGGCTAAATATTGCAATTCTTTAATTTTTAGGCAAGTAAAGCAAATAGACCTTGACCTATTTCATCTTTCTGTTCTTTAGATTCCTTGTAAACATTTTAGAAAACAGCCTACAATGTTAGAAAATGTTTATCCATCATAATGTGTTTGTTACGTACACACTGGCAATCAGATTAAAGAATATTCTATCCATGGAATACTTTATTTACATCTTGACCAAAATCTGGGCACATGTGTGTTAAAGAAAACTATAAACTACTAAGACTGTGTGTGTTTCACAAAAATCAAACAAAAGAAAAAAAAAACTGATGAAAATATAACATTTTTAATGCCATCACTCCCAAATAAATTTTGTAAGCAAAAAAATAGAAAAATTGCACAGAGTATCGGAGAAAAAAGAAAAGAAAAGAAAACTGACAAGGGTCAACAAGCAGATTGTAAGATGTGATGTAATACTGTGGAACATATGTAAAGCAAACGAGGCTATAATTGACTGGCAGTAAACAGAAAAAAGAAAACAAACCGGGAAGAAAACAGAATAAAAAAAAGGATCTGAAAAAGAAGTGAAAGAAAAAAACGAACATGCATGAACAATAAAAAACTAAATATCACAGAAGTTTTAGCATTTGTAGTCCAAAAAATGTTGAAAGAGAAAATGTTACACATACAAAGCAAAGCAATTGCTTAAATGTTTTGTGTTAAATATGTGCACAGTGTACGATGAAATAAGTCTAACGTATGAGCATTTAAAAACGAACAGCAGTTCTGTGCAGAAATCTTAGACTTTTTATAACTGAAGGAGGTTTCTTCTTCTGCACGCACTAGCATCAAGAGGGCAGCAGAGAAGTCCCAATTATTATTGTTTTGAAGATGAGCTTTAGTGATGCGACCAAATGATCTATTGTACTCCCCCCCAAGCTTTATAATCTTTTCTCCGAGCCTATTGCCCTGACAAACTTCAGGATGCTGATCGATGATCTCCATGCACATATTACCTCTATCACTTGTGATTATATGAAATGAATTTTGTGACCACAACGTAGATAAATATGCCATTCTATAAGACTAGTCGACTTTCTAACCCATGTGGTCGGAGTTATCCTTGTTAGCACGAATTCTACTTCCAGCAGAGATGCTTGGTTTGATGTTCATGGAAGGCATCTTGATTTCTAAATTTTATCACTTTTTTCAAAGACGGCGTATACATATACTAACACTGCGCTAGAATATTTTCCGATCTGATTTTGATTTTCTAATCAGGGTAGCTGATGCAACCAAAGCCTATAAAACAGCTGGATCATATATAAAGGTGCGTATATTGGACGTTTTTTTAGCCTCATGATGATTCCCTATCCCATTTCAGTGATGTAGATTCCACCCATTACTGCAGTCTTTAGTGTCTTTTTGTGGTATACCTACTTATGATGTGACTCGTTGGACAGTGTCTCTGTTGTCTTGATGTTCTTTCTGGGCGCTTCAGTATCTCACTTGTCTAGCTTACTGGGCACAGGGACATTCCAGACATTCGCCTCAACAAGTACACTTCTTTCGGAACCCTTGCCATTCGAAGTGGGTATGCAACTTACTTCGGAAAAATTTTCAATTAGGTTCTTTCGGGACGAAAGGAGGAATCTTGCTCCACTGCCAGACTCACTTGGCCTACTACGGATCGAAGGCGTACCAAACAACTGCTCAAACTTAATCTCAATGTCATCTCGATGACAGTGGCTATGCTTACTGGACATCACTTTATCGGAAGATACGCTGAAGAACTACAGCACATATCAAGCGACTTGTGTCAAGCGCTAGGGTCTGCTGAGAGGATCAATGCTCATCATCCCTTGTGAGGTGCGTATCCAGTCGTTGTTAGCTTAAGACAGCTATGTCCATCGATACCATCGTTTATTAAACTTTCAGGCTGGTTTCCAGATTAAAACAATCGGGTTTTAGTGTGCAGCCCCTGAGCTGACGAACTTCTACGATTAGTTTAGTGGAATTCGTTTAGTACAGTGTGCTCAAGTGAGATTTTGTAATCAAAGCTGCTACTCTGACCTATTTACCCACCTACTTACGATATGAGATATGAACTCCAGTCTGGTGTCATGAAGGAGTTTCATATGTTCCACTAGACTATTTCTTAGTAATGTTAACTATTTTACCATAAAGTCAACAGGCAGTCAATAACCTATTTTATATCAATCTTACAAACATACAAGGGATCAGCAATGAGTATTCCAAAAGATGAGTAGATTAGAATCATACTCATAATTTCTGATACTTATACGCATTCATAATTATTTTAATATGATACTCATACTACTCATATTCTAACGCATCATATTCATACTTAAGAACATGTATGATGTTGTTTATTTCGACTCTCCATGACTCAACATTTACAAGAATCACAAAATAAGTATATATACTAGAATTTTGTGTGTTTGCTTTGCTTGCTGTCTTTGTCAACAACTAAAACCGTAAATTTTAATGAATGATTCGAATCACTCGAATCATTTATGAGTATTATAAGTATTTTTCTAAGTTTATGAATCTGAATGAGTGGGCGTATGAATCAAACATATTTCGAATGCTATGAGTTTGATGTCAACTTTGTACTCATACTCATTGTTGTACTTCTAA
Organism: Sarcophaga rosellei; assembly: GCA_930367235.1. Lineage (NCBI taxonomy): Eukaryota > Metazoa > Arthropoda > Insecta > Diptera > Sarcophagidae > Sarcophaga > Sarcophaga rosellei. The sequence continues at coordinate 83,234,586 of OV884018.1, forward strand.
ATCAATGTCGTAGTGAGTACGAATGAATCAGATTAGTTGAATTTCAATACTGTTGACTCCCTCATACTCAAAATTTTTCATGAGTACTTATGAGTAGCGAAAAAACGATACATTATTGATCTCTGATACATACTTACATAATTGATCTGAAGGATTGTAGTCTGAATTACGACCTTATGTTGTGTGTGTTAATTTTATACCTAAGTGGCGGTAAAATTTAAAGTCTACTTCGAACGACAAATTTTTGAGAAACTTTTCATAGCAATTTTATTTTTTTATCAGAATTTTGCCAGAAATCTATTGAGAGAAAGTTTTCGAAAGGAAATTTTTTTAAATTTCGTTTTGTTGGAGATGTCTGACCGAAGTGGAGGTTTGAACTGTGGCTTCACGTCTGATATGTCAACACACTATTTACTAGACTACGGCAATTTTACTTAGAAATTTTTATTGTTTCAAATATTCATGTTCATAGTGTATGTAATTCAATATTTATCCTTCGTTGTATATATATCATCATCTACTGTTTTCCCTTTTCCCTGCATTTTTACAAGTGTAAGATTTTTTAGTTTTTTTCGTTGTGTGTATATTTTTTTTGTTGTTGTTTTTTTTTGTCTTTCATGCTGCAAATTTGTTATAAATCCTTCCAAACAAAAGAAAATGCCATTAGTGAGTGAAACATGCATGGATGTGGGTTACTCTAATACATTTATAGTCTTTATTTTATTTTCATTCACTTTCTTTTTTTACTTTCTTTTTCATTTTCACATATTTCTTTTCTAATTTTATTCTTTCAATTTTGCATTTTCCTTTTTCTTCATTTTTCCCCTTTTGTTACACACCGTCGTCCTTACAGTTTAGGTTCGCTTTAGTTTTTGCTATTGTGTTGGTTCTTAATTTGGTTTTTTCATGTTTTTTTCTGTTTTTCTGTTGCCTAAATTGGATTAAGCTGTTGAAAATTTGTCTTTAATAAACTTTTAGTTTTTATTACGGTTATATTCATATTAAATTTTCATGCAAGTAATTAAGTAGCAAATCAACAATGAACAACAGACCATTAAGGCAAACGAGCACCACAAACTTTCTGCCATAGTAGAGGAGGCAATTTCTACGACAGACAACGAGAAGAAAAAATTTAAGTGAGGTTTAGAAAAAAAGAAAGTTCTTTTTACAAAGTTTTAGGGTTTTTATTCACTTGATATATACTCTGATAATTTAATTACTAAGTTTTGTAGAACGAGTTCATCCATCACTAGGTTATTACGATAAAAGACTTGTAACCAATATCCACAATTAAATTTAAAAAATTTTGTTCTTACCAGGACAAACAAAGACAAACTAGAGAACTAATAAATTAAAAATAAAAAAAATTTAATTTCTTCAGATAATCTCGTATTATTTCGAAACAATTTTCCCCACAATTTTTTATAACTTCAATGCACTCTATTAGTATGAAAACAGGAACTCCTAAAAATAATTACGAACAGCAGATTTTACTTTTCCAGGGTTATCACTGGTAAAAAGCCATTTTTTCCAAGTGTAAAAAGAACAAATAGTCCAGGTGATTTAGCTCTGGCGTATAAAACGTCACCTTTGTCTAGTAGGTACTGTCTTGGCTTATTAGACTTGTGACCTCGGTTCAAACCCTATGTCAGACATCTCCAACAGAACGAAATACGAAGAAGTATTCCTACGGTAACTGCCTCTCAGCAGATTTCTGGCAAAAATCTGAGAGTAAATAAAATTTCCCTGAAAAAGTTGCTCAAAAATCTGTTGTTCGGAGTCGACTTTAAACTGTAGGTCCCACCACGCATGTATAAAATCAATACACACATCATAAGGTGGTGTGAGAAGCTACGATGTAGTCCTGACTGAAGAATTTTAATGACCAATTAAATAAGTAAGTAATATAAAAAGCCTCATTTAGAAACACAAGCTTTAATTAATTTATCAATTAAATACGTAGATGGACTAATTTTCATCTTCTTTAGATGGACTTCACTTTAACGAGGTCAATGCTGTGAATGTTAATTTGTTTCAGATAGTAATTCTTGAAGACTATGTCAGGTATTTTATAATATAGAGTAGATGTGGTGTAGTGGCTAAATTAAATTGGTTCAAGCCCTGTAGAAGTGAAAGTTTTCATGATTGTTTTTGAATAAAAAAAATAATTTCTTTGTTTTGAAAAAAAGTGCCTCTTAAAAGAGCAACATTTTAATAATGTTGCATTTTAATAATGTTGCTCTTGCACCATATAATTTCGATTTATTCATATCAAAGAAGAACACAAAAGAGTCTCCGTATTGTAGCTGATCTTAAACAAACAAAAAAAAATTAATTGTTTCGTTGCTTAAAAGTAAAAGTTTTTCATTAAAAAACTACAAAATCTGATGGTCAATCGATTTTTATTCCCTTGATCGTATAATTATTTTATCAACTTGTATGGTCACAATTCCATCTCATTATTAATACGCTGTTTAATCTTCTTCGTCCTCAGTAAACGCTGAGAACGTACCTAACAACTTATCAGCAATTCTTGTTGCACCTAAATGTATTGCAAGTGTAGTGTAGTAGGTGCAGCAAAAAGCTAACTGTTTTTAGTGAAATATTTTTGGAGGCTAAAAGTGCAATTTGTTTTTTATTTATTGAAAGCTACTGATGCAGCTGATGTCTCTGGTCAGGTCATTCTACTACCAATGGCCAAACAATTGATCATCCACAAATGCAATTGCAAAGAAATCAAACTCACTTGTGTAGAGGCTAGAAAAATCTGTCACGTTTTAGAAATTCTTCTAGAAATTTATTTAAAAATTTTCGAAAACAACAGCAACAAAGCAATTTTATTAATAACAAATTCATTTGTTGCTGTTGCTTACCCTATCACTTTCAGGCCAAACATGAAATTAAAAAACCTATTGTCCTCACACTCCCAACAGATCGTTTTAACAAAGCCGTACAAAATATTTTTCATTAGGGAATAATGAAAATGAAAATTGTTTACAAATTATGAACAAGCAAGAGCATGCATGTATGCAGCATATGAATATGAAAACCTCAAGGAATGTTATGAAAAGAAAAAAATGAAAAATGTTAGAGGGGTAAACAGAAAAGAGCAGCAAACAGTGTCTATTCGGCATTAACTAACCAAAAAGTAAAAACAAAAGAAAATACAATACAAACAATATGGTGAAGCACTTAACAGCTACCAACACAACAACAACAACAACACCAACTGCAATGATCAACAATAAAATTGTTTAAAAGCAGTAAAATTTTCCAACAACAGAAAATTTACTCTTTCTTGCACAGTTTTAACTCTTTACTCTACTCTATGCTGCTCCTTGTTGAAACCGAATAAAACTTAATACAATTTTTGTTTTTGGGGTCCATTTTCATAAAATTTTCTGCTGCTATCGCTGTTTTGCTGTGTGGTAACATGAAACAACGACAGAAACTAACCAAGCAGAAGCATATATGTACATATATGTATGTACATAGAAATAGAAATAACAACATAACGTTGGCGACGGCAAGTTGTACAAGCGATGGAAAATATTTAACAAGTTTTGTTCATTTTAAACTTGAGCATCTCTTGTCGTACTGGTTCTTGTTGTTCTTGGTAGTTGATGTCGCTTACAAAATTTTACTCATAATATTTTTGCCACCGCTAAAGTGATAATTCTTCTCATTGCATTGCCTGTTAACACTTTTTATTAACCACTTCAGTAGACACTAACTGATTACTTGGAACCAGCTCCTAGCAGAGCTAAAGCGAGATATTTGACTTAACATACTCAAAGTAATTACGGTGATATGTAGAGTAAAAGTAAAATATGGAAATATTACATGCAGAATTTCGGTTTTTACTCCGTAGAGGTTTTAGACTAGGTCTGGCTTGATTATAGTTTACCAGTCATCTCAAATGGTCAAACAATTACAGCAGAACTGCAAAACGTTTCTGGCGTACCTAAATATTGCTTTAATAACAGAGCTGTTGATGTAAACCGTAATCGTTTAGCCATCGCAGTCTAGTAGATACTGTGTTGACTTATTAGGCGTGAGGCCTCGGTTCAAATCCCAGGTCTGGCATATACATATACAAAAGTATTTCTTCGGTGACTGTCTCTTAGCAGATTTCTGGCAAAATCTCTGAGAGTAAATGAAATTGCCATGAAAAGTTTCTCAAAAATCTGTTGTTCGAAGATGACTTTAAAGTGTAGGCCCCTCCACTCATGTATGAAATCAACATACACAACATAAGCGGTGTAAGCAACTGGGTCGTATTCCTGACTAAAGGGTTATGTATGTTGATGTAATCAAGATTTAGGTTAGGTTAGCTGAGATAGCAGGGGGATAGTCTCACTATGACCCCATAATTAAAATATAATCAGTAGATCAAACATTGCATATAGGAATCCAAATCGACTTGAGAATAAATGTTGCTTTTGCAGCAGTATTTATTGTGGAGGGTATAGTCAAGTAGTGACAGAAATTAAGATGACAAGAGCATGACCCTGATATACGAGGTGAAAAATAATCTTCTCTTGCTCCTCCTGATAATTCCTCTTCTTATCCTTAAAATTCCAGTACAGTTTAGCACTGTTACAACATTATTATGGTCATCAAAGTTGCAAGATACCTCATTAACACAGGATAGGTTGGCATGACGAAAGGATTTTTGCCCAAGGGCGAATTCAAGTGGCATACCCTTTTCTGCTCTGACTGAATTCCTACAGACGAATCTTTCTTCATGGCCAGACTTACTTGGCCTGTGGTGAGTAGGAGACTTACCAGCTAGCTACTCAAACTTGGTCGCAATGTCATCTCGATCACAATGGCCATCCATACAGGTCATTGCGTTATGGAAAGACATGCGGAGAAACTGTAGCTCCCATGGAACGACTACTGCCGAGGTTGTGGGTCTGCTGAAGAGGAGGAAACTGTTATCCACTGTCTTTGCCCATGTCCCTCTCTCGAGAGGCGCAGACTTAGCTTATTTAGATCTCCATTGCTTGTCAGATTAACGAAGTTAACATCCATTGATATCAAGAATTCGTTCATAAGACTTTCGGGCTGGTTTCCTACTTAGGAGAGTCATGGCCCTGAGCTGACCAACTTCTTCTATGAATTCGGTGGAATTAGGTCAGTACGGGGACTGCGCTTACCCGTTATATCGCAACGTGCCTCTGTGCATGCTTAAGCGAGCTTTTATATCAAAGCTACCACTCCAACGTAACCTGACCATCGAAGTTGCCCCTCTCAGTAGACCGAGCGGATAATATATATTCCAACGGGGACAATCGAAATAACTGATAATTTTATTTAAAGAATGAATGCACGAGAGGAATCAAATCGATTGGTTAAATATAAACCACTCACCTGATTAACTTTTTGAAAGACTGTTTTGTGTCTTTATAAACAGAATTGTGAGAATAGCACCTCCGCCTTTAAATAGTTTCCTATTTTGTCAAGCCGAAAATCACTTCAATAGCTTTAAGGCTGAATGAATTTTCAAATATGGAAACAATCCCTTAAACTGCAATAACATACACACTTACACACATACATCACAGGAAAGGAATGGATAAGAGAATGTTTTTGTAACACCATCACCACAGATACACACACACACGCACATACATAAGTGAAAACAAGAAGTATCTCTAAAATCTATGACTCGAAATCATATAAATGCTTCATGCTTACATACATACATATGCAGGCAGACATGTGTAAAGATATTTCTGTGTGAGACTTCATATGTGTATGTATGTGTAGGAAATCTTTAAAATGTTTCATCTTATACCGTACACACACATCCATACATGTACTGTGTGTTGGTATATTATGTTGTATGTATGTGTATATGTATGGGTGCGGTAATATCATAAATGCTGGAAGAATTTGGATTTAACCTCAGGGCAAATTAGCCAAGTGGAAGATAACTTAAATGTTCATTAGGGTTTCATTTCTTCTTCATCTTCTTGTTTTTGTTTTTGCTTTTGCTTTTGTTTTTCTATTTTTTTTAGGTTTCTGTGCAATATAAACACAATTTTTTTGTTTGTTTTTGTTTTCGTACATCAAGTATTAAGTGTCTAAAAATGGGATAAAGATTGCCAAGTGTTTATGATTGCTGTTGAAATTTCATGTGACATGTTGATACGATGGATTTATAGTCATACATGGTTATTAAAATTTAATTTATATTTTATTTTTTGCTTTTTTATTTTGTTTTCTTTACGTTCACACATACCACATCTATATGAATTATTTATAGAACATAAGTATATTTACTCTGTGGATGATTATAACACAAGGAATTATTTAAAAGAAGAACAAAAAATTTTTAAATGTTCGATATTTTTTTTAACCAAAATACATTCGACTAGGTTAGCAAGCTTTGATACTGCAGACATTAGCATCAGTCCAATATGTTATCTTAGACTCCATGTATTGAAATTCAATGCGTATGAAAATCCATAGAAGTTGCTACTGCGGTTTATTTAAATTTGTACTCTACTCGCATATGTTTTTTTTCTTTCTGTAACTTTACCCAAAAACTGTGATTTTAATGGATGTGATTATCGTTGGTGTTGAATTTTGCAACACTGAGTATATTCTCACCAATACTTGCTTTAAATTCGAGGTGTTAATATGTGTGAGAATGCATGCATGTATGTATATGTTGCAATGTTTTCATAAGCTTAGATGTTTGTGTAGTATATGAACATTAAAGAGGAAGTAAACTGTGCTTGAAAAGGAAGAATTTCGAAAATGATACAGCTTGTGCATGTATGCATGCATGTGTAGGTGAAAGTTGATGAGTGAGAAGTTTAAATTAAGTTAACTTAAGTAGAAACAGATTAGAAATTTCAAAATATACTAACATATGTTATGTAGATTACGAGGGTCTGTTGAAAATTGCAAACGCAAACAAAGAACAGAAAAAAAATAAGTTTACAAGACGACATACCAACTACTGGCTTTTAAATATTCAATTCCTTTAAACTTAATTTCACAAAAATGTTCACTCATTTATATTTTCAACCCACCCTCGCAAGCATTCACGTACATGTTTAGTTTATAAATATTTAAATTAATGGTCACTTTTAAGTATTTTTGGCTTTTCATGTTGCAAGCAGAGTTGAGTTGTTTTTCGTTTGGTTTTTTGGAAAGTTTGCCAGTAAAAATGATTAATTTTAAGTATTCTATTCGAAACTATTTTGAAAATGTCTGTTTATAATGATGACATGTATATTTATGATGTGACATTATAGTGTCAACTTTGTTTATTACAACAAAATGAAAAATAAGTTCAATATGAAGATTATAAGATACTTTAACACAAAATTAATTTGTCATTTAAATAAAAAGAATATTTTATAAATAATAGAACGATACTAATTTGGAAAACTTAATTTCATAGTCGCCGTAGTCTAGTAGGTAGTGTTCGCTTATTAGACATAAAAGCCCGGGTTCGAGCCCCAGGCCAGACATCAAAATCAAATATGAAAAGAAAAAAAAATATTTCTTCGACGACTTCCTCTCAGCAGATTTCTGGCAAAAACTCGGAGAGTAAATAAATCTGCCATGAAAAAGTTTCTCAAAATCTGTCGTTTGGAGTCGACGTTAAACTGTAGGTCCCGCCACTCAAGTATAAAATTAAGGCACACAACATGAGTGGTGTGAGAAGCTAGGCCGTAATCCTGACTAAAGGGTTGTAATGGCCAATTATGTATGTATGTATGTATTTTCAATAAATATTCTTTTAATCCGCTATCTTAAATAACGTAACGAAGAGATATGCTCATAAAAGTGCTTTATTTCAATACAGTAGTTTTTGACTTTATTGAACATTCGATACAATGAACATCGCACATAACGAGCAATCATATTTTTTTACGTCATATGACAAATAAAACCAAAATAAAATCCCAAAAAAAAATTACGAAAGTAACAATTTACTGATTGGAGATAATAAAGTTAAAGAATCAAGCAGTTTTACCAAATATGTCTTCCTTAAATAGGGCAAAATTCGATTGAATTTAAAAACATGTGTGGTTTTTGGGTTGGATAGCCATAGCTTCAAGGATTTCAAAACAGCAACAAAGAGTTCTCTATACAAATGTGGCAAAATTGTCGGTGTGTTGACTTTTTTTTGTGGATGACTTCCATTTTTTGTGCGATGACTTGCATTTTTTTGGTATGATTTACATTTTTTGGTTGACGAGTTGCATTTTTCTGATCGATCGATGTTATGAATTTTTTTTTTTGTTCGATGACTTGCCTATTTTTGGTCATTGACTTGCATTTTCTTGTCGATTACTAGCTTGTTTTTGGTCGACAACTTTTTGGTTGATGACTTGCATTTTCTTTAGTAGATGAGCTGTATTTTTGGTTGAAGATTGTAACTTTTTTCAATGATTTGCTTTTTTTTGGTCGATGAATTGCATTTTTATGTGCGATGTCTTGCATTTTTTTGGTATGATTTACATTTTTTGGTTGACGAGTTGCATTTTTCTGCTCGATGTTATGAATTTTTTTTTTTTTTGTTCGATGACTTGCCTATTTTTGATCATTGACTTGCATTTTCTTGTCGACGACTAGCTTGTTTTTGGTCGGCAACTTTTTGGTTGATGACTTGTATTTTCTTTAGTAGATGAGCTGTATTTTTGGCTGAAGATTTTAACTTTTTTCAATGATTTGCTTTTTTTTGGTCGATGAATTGCATTTTTAAGTTCATTGACTTGCATTTTTTGGTCGATGACACATTATTTTTATCGATGACTTGTATTTCTTTGGGTAAATTTCATAATTTGGTCGATGACTGCAGTTTTTGGCTAATGATTTGAATTTTGTTGGTAGATAACTTGCATTTTTTGGGGACAATGATCATTTAAAGCAATCAAATGGCATTTCGAACATACAAAATCATTTTTCAATTCATAAGACACTCAGAAAATGTGGTAAATGATGCGTAAACACTAGCTATAAGCACTTATAACCTTTGCATTATCAAGTTTGATAGGAGTCTGGATTCAGGTCCGTAGAATAGAAATTTTACGCATTCATTGAATGTTCTGAGCTTCATTTCAGATTTTTTAGGCCTATATGGTCTTCCTTAGGAACTTATTAAGGTCCTCTACTTCTTGTCTATCTATTGCCATAAGACATCCTAGATAGTAAAAGTACTTTGTCTATTATTAGCTGATATACAATAGTACGAGCACGTGTAACTTCTGTTTTCTTTTTAATGATTTCGTGACCAGCGAGATATGTCCAGTACGTCATTAAGCTTGTGTGACAAGATATAAATGCCATCAGCAAAATCTGAGTTTTTAAGGAGTAGAGTGAAAAGACAAGAAAATTTCTTTTGCTCAGCTGAGTTATATACTTGCACTTTCAGTTTAAATTTTTAATTTTAAAAGCCAACATGTGTATCCTTAATTGCCTGTTACGAGTGTGTTATATGGGGGCAATTAAACAGAAGAAACATAAAAGAAGGGAGCCCATAACGATAATGTTCATGTAGTTATTGTCTGAAGTGTGCTTTGGCGTGTATGTGTGTAGGAGTAACAAAAATACTAAAACATAAAACAGTTGTAATATGTGCTTACATACAACCATTAGTGGCATTTAATTAGTTTTTTGGCGAAATTGTCAACGCAGATCAGAAGTAAAACAGAAATAAAGACAAGGATTTAAAAAAAAAAACACTCACACTTACACATCGTTGTTACCATACTATTCCGAGTATTCTCTCTCACACACACATACTTTTATAGTTTAATGGTTTGACAGAAAAACACAAAAAATATTCACTACTCACCTATATTCTAGGATACGCACACTTAAACAAACTCTATGTGCAAAACTTTAAAGTGAAATTAAAAAAGCCTTTCCTCTTTATGCTCTCAAATATTATAAGAGAGAGAGAGAGAGAGCTTTACATTCTATTGGAAACTAAAAACAAAACTCTTATACTGTGTATAAACAACAAAAGAAAATGATGCTATAAAACTCTTGTTTGAACTTTCTCTCTCTCTCTCTCTCTCTACTCTCTCGCTCTCCTTATCCTTCCCTTTCCTGATATAAGTTTCCTTCTCTCTCTCTCACAAGAGTATGCCTCAACTCTCTTTAAGTTTAAAATTACCGCCAAATTACATTGAATTCGTTTGTTTACATTTTGTTTGTTGGCATTTTTATTCCGTTTTATTCTGTTTTGTTTTGTTTTCTTCCTTCCTTTTTATCGTTTTTAAGAAGACAACACAACAACAGCAACTATTAATATGAAAGCTCTTTCAACTATCAATTGCCTGATATGTTGAGAAGAAAACAGAACTACAATAACAACAACAACAGCAACAATATTCTCTTTGAAAACAAACACTGTGTCAGTAGAAAAGTAAACAAATTAAAGGAAATTTTACATCAACGATACACGCAGTACGACACGATAGTGCCTTCATGTCTGAAATCAATTGTAATTGCGTTCATGTGTCGGTCGATGTATAATTGAATGTCTTGTTGCGTTTCCTTTTCACGTATACTCCTCTATGTAACTGTGAATGTTCATATGGATTGTAGTAAATCTGTGTTACAGGAGTAATGATAGCTTTTTAAAGTCAATTTATTTATGAATCATTTAATTTCGTATGATTTTTAAATGAAAAAGAATTTTACAGGTCTTTTCTTTTATTTACTAAAGTACTTTAATTAATAACGGAGTGATGGAAATTTTAATAATCCTTTTAGTGCCAAAATTAAATTTCCTAGTCCCTGTGCGTGTAGTAACAGGGACTATAACCTAACGCTATATTAATACTTCATAATTTTTAGATCAAGCAACTTCTAGAAATTGCTATTGATATGTTAATAATTTCATTTCTGTATTTAGATATCTACAGAATGAACATCTCTTTTAGCAACACTATCATCATTACAATTATCTTATTGAGGGTAAAATACTAGTCAGCCACAACAGATCTGTTACAAAATAACTATTTTATCTTCTACTTCACGATATTCCAATAGAATATCGGATCAAAATCTGTTGTTGCTTAAAAACAAAGCCACCTTTACTGTTTGCCTTGAGTACATATCGAAATGTTTTATTGAGTTCAGTGAGGAGAAATTTTGCTGATGACGGACATTAGTCCTGTTATCAACTCTGGAGTAGCTTTTTGGGTGGTTTATTATGAGGAGCTTCATTGTACCAAAGTTTAATATTCTTCCATAAGGTCTTTTAAAAACCTTTCAATCTTTAAATTTAAATAAAACAAAGTGTGTCCGAGATAGCATATAAATTATAATTTATATGAATGACCTATTGATGTCATTATATGTGAAATAATATATATTTTAAATGTCCGCCGCAGCTTCTCTCTGGGGCATAAATCCGGCTGAACATGATCGATAGTATAACTAGCGTTTGTTTCGATGACGTCTATTTGTATATAGCTTTCGACTTAAGGAAACCTTCACAAGAAAAATTCAAATGGGTTCACACTATCCCACTGGCGAGTTGATTTAACCTCTGCATGAGAAGACCATACCCTCAAAACGCTTGTGCAGAATAACCAATGTAGCATAAGCTGTATCCCATTGGAACTACAAACCGTTGAAGTCCAAATAAATTCACAGCCCAAAATAAGTTCGTAATCATGGACCTATAATACTTGCCGTTGATGTTCGGCATTAGCTGAACTGGATCTCATGTGGATTAGTATCGTCACAAATTCGACAAATTTATTTGTTCACATAGCTCCTGGTTCAGAAGTGGGTTTTATTGCTGAGTTTGCTCTAGAAAGCTCGCAGCGGACACACTTCGTTGTTTATGGTATGAAGCACCTGTATCCTATACATATTTAACTTTCGATTATCAAGCGTAATACTAACCTGTTGCCATGGTTGTTATTATGTCTAAGCCCATTATAAAAAGCAATGGAGATAGCAAACACTATTTTCAGGCGGCCATTGTTAATTGTGTTACTCTACCCACTGTAGTACTTTGCAGCGAGCTATACATCGCAAGGTTTTTCAAGCAAATGTTGTTCGTAGTCAAAGTAGTGTGTGTATTGGTTCATTAGACGTGAGACCATGATTTAGATCTCAGGTCAGGTCATCTCTATATTCATCTCTGAGAGAAAACCAAAAATAGTCATGAAAAATATTCGCAAAAAAATGTCGTTCGAGATCGACTTTAAACTGTAGGCCCAAGCACTCATGTATAAAATTTGCACCCACAACATAAATGGTGTGAAAAGCTGGTCGCAATCCTGACTAAAGTCTTGTAATGGCCAATTATGTATGTATGTCAACTAAAACATCCTGTGGATTCAATGCTTTGATGTACTATTATCCCGTGTTGATGTGCTTTATACATGACTTATGCGGTCATATGCAGGCATTCGATTGTTCACCAATCCGAAAGAGCTATAAAGCTGATTTCAAATACCAGTTGTGACCTCTTTTACATTTACTTAACTGCATACTCGTATCTTCCATTTTTTTTTTTTTTTTTCAAAAACAATTGTTTTTAAGTAATTTCTCAGATTAAAGGCTCCGTCAAATAAAACATTTAATAATTGTGGTTCTTGAACAGAACCCAGGGTATGCTCGGTAGTAATGATGCACTATTGCAAATGGATTTGTGACTCGAGATGTTGTTTAAGGTGCACTTCTTGGTTATTTTGATCAGATACTCATGTATATGTAACATACATAATCACTTCAGTTTATGATTCCTTTCAGTTACTGGATTACATTGCTGAAATTGAAATTAACCGGATATTACGAGTACATATGTACATACATATAATTTTACCTACTGCAAGTGTGCATAAGCATTTGTTTCATACAATAAATATATTTTTAATATTAATATTCTACAATTTAATAGAAAATCTGTTACAAGTAATATTATAGTAAGAAAATGAAATAAAATACAGAAAGCTAACTGCCACGTTCAACATTTCTCACTTAAGATATCATAATCAACTATATTTTCATTAAATTTCAACGTTTTGACACTAAATCTAAATACAATTTCCTTCTGTTGCACATTGAAATGAAGTTCTAGAAAGGCAGTGAGAAAAAAATTATTTAAAATAAAATGAAACTGCCAAAGCAAAGTGAATGAACAGCCGCTGTTAGTATATAACAGCTGCAACAGAGCAATGGCAACGACACCACTGGTATAGTGAGCTAGCTATACGGCAAAAACAAACGTGTTAAAGTGAAAACAGCACAAAATGAAATATTCAAAATCACAGATTAACTTACACAGCTTAACTAAAAAAATGAAACAGCGAGAGAGAGAGAGGGAGAGAGAGAAGAAAGAAAACGTTGAAAGCAAAAACTAATTTCCGTCATCGATTAACTTATTCCGAATACTGCTAAAGGTGGTTTTGCTCAGCACAAGAAATACGACAAGAAGTGAAGAAAAAGTAAATTGAAGAGAAAACATTCAAAAACAGAGAAAAAGAAAAAACAGTGGAAATGCTGGGGAAATGAAATATTAAAGAAAATTTTCGAAAGGAAGAGAAAAAAGCAAAACAAATGCAAGAAAAAAAGACAGACAGACAGGCAGGCAAATGCCCTGGAAACTAAATTCTATAGCGCGTATCACTTTTTTTTTTAGCGTTTTTTAGTAATTGTGCAACTAACTGACTGACAGCCTGAATGACTGTCTAACAGGCCACTTTAGAAAAAGAGACGTATGACTTGGCTATGGTTATTGGTGAAAATAAAAAGTTTTTCTTTTTTTTCTCTCGACTATCAAGCAATAAGAGTTAAAAAATAAATGCAAGATAAAGTGTGGCAAAGTTCAACTGGGAGTATTTATCACGCATTTAAAATTAATATCCGTTTTTTTTCCTCTGGATATTTCATTTTCATTTTTTAATATTGCAAAAAGAACTTAATAAATGAATACAAATAAAAAAATTTAAAAATATTGAAACTGAAATTACAAATAAAATATCAAGAGTAAAATAAATGAAAGTAAAATTGCTAATAGTGTATATAAAACACGGTGACGCATGTGGAATTGCAATTGTAATGAGTACGAAGGCATGATTTTTTAAATGTCCTGCTCAACTTTTCATATATTTTTTTTTTTCTTAATGCAGAAAATAATCCAAATATCCATAAATACCAATACAAATTTATATTTATATACCTACTATATACATATATGCATTTGTATGCATGTGTGTGCATGTGTGTGTATTCATATGTAACATAAGGATGCAACATAACATTTTTTTTAATGTACTATGGGAAGAGTGTGATGAAAATTGATGAAGAGAAAAATATTGAATTTCAAAACCAAAACTATTTAATAGCAAACACATTCAGCTATTCTGTAAATTTAATTGGAATTATTGGATATTTTTTTAAGATTAATTAACTAAAATTTATCGGTATATATGTAGGTATAGTTTACAATTCTGATATGTAAACAGTCTGTATAACCATCCAGTATTTTGAAGTCGCCGTAGTCTAGTAGGTAATGTGTTAGTTTACTAGACGTGAGTCTACGCTTCAAAAATATTTCTTCGGCAACTTCCTCTAAGCAGATGTCTGTCAAAAACTCTGACTCTAAGCAAAATTGCAGTGAGATGTTTCTCAAAAATTGTCATTCAGAGTCGACTTTAAAATGTAGGTCCCAACATACATGTATAAAATTAACACACATAAGTGGTGTGGGAAACGAGATCGTAATCCTGACTGAAGGGGTTTAATGACCAATTATGTCTGTATGTATATTCTTAAGTACTGTAAAAAGGACTTTAAACTTAGAAAACATCTCGATTTTTGAGAGTTCAAATTAGCTTTCGATCTATAGCTATCATGCTGAAATGCTCATAGATTTAGCTGTCCATTTTTGAACTTTATAATGGTACATATAATCCCCCTAGGGGGCCCTAATTATTGATTAATTATTGAATTAATTTGTGTGTGTGTGCAGTACGAAAGAAATCACTATATATGTGCTTCCTATTTATATATATAAATAAAGTATGGCTTAGGCTGTATGCAAACGAAGCGATGCTTATTTTTAAGATTGTCAGTTTAGAAGCGAGAGAGGCGAGAGTTAAAGTATCGACAGAGGTAATTCTATGTTGTCCTTCCGCTTATGCTTTATTTTATCATTCGTAATGCACAAATGCATACACATAATTATAAATAATAAAAATTACATCAAAAATAAGACTTGTATTGTCTGAACGCCAAAGATAGTTCAAAGAAGTGTACGCCAAAATTTTAAAAATAAGACTATCATCCACATGAACACAGACTTATTACGGTCATTGTCATAGTATGTGGAATATAA
The DNA here is from genome assembly GCA_930367235.1 of Sarcophaga rosellei. NCBI lineage: Eukaryota > Metazoa > Arthropoda > Insecta > Diptera > Sarcophagidae > Sarcophaga > Sarcophaga rosellei. The sequence continues at coordinate 83,249,923 of OV884018.1, forward strand.
TAACGTTCAAATGTCCACCACCATTTTCCTGGCTTCCGTAAAATATAATTTTCTATAACTCAAAATTAACTAAAGCTGGGACGACCATAACTTACTGCACGAGCGAGAATTTATAATGCGACATGAGTTATGTGGCATGTAGTTGGTGTCCAAGTCATCCAATTTGGGGTGAAAAAAGTTAATAATTAGTGGCCTACAGTATTCGCCGTTGACGAAGGTTTTCCTAAAATAAAACCCGCAATAAGCAGTGAGTTTTTCGGTATGTATTGAATGCTCCTTTGGGAGATTTCATGTTGATTGTTATTGTCCCATATTCGATGTTTGTTGTTATACCCATTCATCAAGAAACGAAGCACATCTATTTGAATATGATTTTTAATAAAAAAATTAGGTTCGGTTGCCATTTCACGGCATTATCTACAAACGTCCATGGTGACTTGATGAAGCAGATTGCAGATGTATTCACGCAGAGGTATCGCACATTCCATGAATGCAACGGATTTTGTTTCAAACAGCACCATTTCTCAGGATGCGCATATAATCGATCATCATGTAAAAACCCAATTTCAATATTTCTATTCTCGTAACTTTACTACCATTAGTGTTGACAATCAGTATATCAGACATTGATTTTTCTATAGAAGTACGCATTAGAATATGTATAGCAAAGGTACAGTGGATAATTAATTCTGAGATTGTTATAAATAACCATTTTCTGGGAATAAGTCTTTTTTTGTTCTAATGATTCCTGTATCGTGCAGTAGTTTTATATGAGTAGAAGAGATATTCCCGGCTTCATTTGCCAGTCGGATAGCATTATTTTCTTTAATTTTTCACATAAGATATCTTTGTTAAATTTATTTTATTTTTTTAATTCTATTTCGCTTTCAAGCCATAGTATTTCTATCAGTTGAAAACATCTGTAACATACCCACCACATTTGCTGAGTCAATCAGCTTGCAATTGGGAAACTTTGTTAAATTTGCCGCCAGCACACAAGCGGATATTTCGTTGATTTTGTTCAGTCGTTCGTTCTATCGTTAACGACATGCTCTCATTGCACTGTATCCTCACTTCCACCACATGTGTATGTATGTATGTATGTATGCACATATGTGTATACGTTTGTTTGGTTCGCCATGTATAAATGCGTGTTTGTTTATTTATGTGAATGACTGTACGATTGCATATAAATGCTTGTACGTGTATTTGTTTATTGGTATGTGCAGCAAACTATTTGAGTGCTTGCTTGCTTGCTGGCTAGTTGACTGGCTGCCTGGTTGGTTGGTTTATATTGAAATCATTTCACATTCAAATTCCCCAAAAACTACGTTTAAATTTGTTTGTATACGTTTTGTTTGATTTTTGTTTGAATATTTCTTCCACTACTAACCTGCTTAAGGCGGGCAAAAGCAAAAATATAAATTGTCAGATTCGAAATTACGGGGCAAATGGTAAGCAACAAACGCCAGCAAAGCTAGATACCGTTTAAAATAAAAGTAAAAACATTTATGGAATATCAACAACAACGACAACAACAATTGTAGCAGCAAATGCGTACAAGTCGAGTGGAAATGAAAATGAAATTTTCTTTGCCAACAGTCGCCGTTGATGCGGATGTTTCAGAAATGGAAATGATATTTACGCTAATAGCGTTACGTTTTTCATTGACATTTTATTTCGTTCACATGTGATTTGCTTTACCCCGGAAAAGATTCAATTTTAATACCACTTTTTTTTTCTTTTCTCTCTCTTTCTCTCTTTTTTGTTGTTGTTGTAATTTTGTTTTCTCGATTTGCCTTTTGCTTTAATACCAAAAAAAGAAAGAAAGAAAAAACAATTAAATTTCATTTATCAGTTCATGGGAGCGTATGCGTACTTTTTTTTGTTCTTTTCATATATAATTCTGCAATTAAATATTACGTATACGTATCCGTTGCCGTACATATCTTCATGTACGTACGTACTTTTTATTATTATTTTCCGCATTTTCGTTCAATATATTAAAAAGCAAAAATTAGGTCAAGGTTTAATGTTTAAAGCTTTCTTAAATTGCCTTCAGGATATTAAAGATTAAAAGTATTGGTTCAATGGAGATTGAAAATAAAAGAAAATTACAAAGAAATCAAACAAAAAGCAGTTTTAAAGAAAATTAAAAAAAAATATAATTAATTTATGGAAATCAAAGTAGAAATATCGCTCAGTTATTGTGTTATTATGGAGCGTCAGTAAGTTTTTGGGAAATTGTGTTATTTCTATAAGATTGTGATTTACGATTCCGGGTACAATGATTTCTCAGACATACGATTTCTGTGACTCAAAATTTTTTAAATATTAAAAGGAATATAAAATTGTTCAAATATCTGCCACTACTTCTCTGGGTGGTGTACATCCAATATATGCAATCTTCCGTCGCATTTACATACATAATTGGTCCTTGCTACCCTTCAGTCCGGATTACGAACTAGTTTTTCACATCACTTATGTTGGTGTGTTAATTTTATACATGAGTCGCTTGACCTACAGTTTAAATCTGAATCTTAAATCAGAAATCTACTGAGAGAAAGTTGCCGAAGAAATACTTTTTGTATTTCGTTTTGATGTCTGGCCTGGGGGTTTGAACCCTGGCTTTACGTATGCCAACATCCTACATACTAGATTACGGCGAATTTATCTTGCTGAATTTGACCTAAGGCTTAGCTTATATTGATTTTGAGGACCTCTGTGATTTGTGGCTCAATCGTATACACCTGCGTCCTACAAGAAAAAGTCGAACTGTATCAACTCGCACACTATCAATGGCCACTCGACATCATATCCACGTTGAGTGACCATGCCCTCAACTCACTCCTGCAGAATATCCAATATGGCATGAGATATCTGGCCTGAGGCACTGTCACATCGCCTCTACATGAGATGTACCATACTCTTAAATTGCATGTGCTGAACATCCCTGCGGCAAGTAGCGTCATAGTGTTATTGGTGTCCAAATTATCCAATACAGGCACAAGATCCTACAATGATGCAGATGCGATAGCAGGGCAATGTCGATCTCAAAGAAATATGGGTCCATGTCGCCGCTGGCACAAAATTCACACCCAACAACAGAATTTATTAGACGCCAAAGATTCGCATGTGGATTGGCATCACACCAAATTAAACAATTTTGTTTGTTCACATAACCACTCAACCAAAAATTGAACTTATCGCTGACTTACATTTTTTTTTTTTAAGATTAGAGAAAACATTTGGCAAAACATACTGAATAAATGATAATTAATTTGATAGACGTAGCTTCACCAAAATGGATATTAACTGTCAAATTTCAGAAGAATTTTAAGAAGACATGTTAACCTCCTAAACCCAGTCGCCTCTGCTTCTTGCGAGCCTTCTCCAGTTGGTCACACCAATCGATGACAGGTCCTTCCAACGCATACAAGGTCGTCCTCTTCGCCGACTTTCGCAGATCCCCGCATCAAATAAACGTGTCTCCGAAGCATCCTGCTTTATTCGAAAGACATGGCTGAGACAGTGCAGCCGCTAGATATTAATACGCTGCACAACATCTATGTCGTTGAGGAGCTCATTCAGCTCACTGTTAAGCAATGAAAACTACAACAAAATCCTTTGAAAAGACATATATGATATATTGACTGACAATTAGGCAGCCATTGTTAGATATAGCTAACTATTTTTTAAAAAGATTACATTACAAAATTACTATAAATATCTCATTGTATGGCTACATAACTTGCCTGAGACCTGTCAATCATCTTGATAATTACATGAATCCAAATCACATATGTATAGCTAGACAAGTTCTGTTGTGGTACTCTGGGTAACTCAGCACTAGTTATCTTAGGTGTCGGACAATTCCCCTGCAGCTCCTGCAGAAGTTATTATGGGGCAGTTTCTCCCTTTAGGCCTGTATACCAATATGATGAGTGGTATAACGAAAATCGTATTTTTCGTGTATCCATTACAAGCTAAGATTGTGCGAGATTAATTGCATGTCCATTAGCAGATGTATGGTAAATGCATCTGAATTCGTTTGAATGGTTTGAAAGGTAAGGGTAAACTTTATCTCCACCAGGAACACCCGGCAATCTTCGCTTCAGTGTTCACATTAGTTAGGCCATACGTCTATTCGTTATACTCTAAGATTGAATGTTTAAAATTCGTAAAAATTAGATACATTAATCTAGAGAGTCCATTTAATTATTTAAGTATTAGGGCCACTTTTGTTCATTCCATTTGGTAGATCAAACCCCAAATAATAATTAAAATTTTTCAAATTGTCAAAATTAAAGCATTTCATCGATTTTAAACCCTTTAAACCATATACTTAATATGTAGTTAAATGTGCTAAAATATGTATGTCAATTGCTTTTGGTAATTACTATGAAATATTACGAGCATAAAGTAACAACAATACCTGTAACATTTCGAAAATTATTTCAACAATTTCTTTAATTAATTGACAAACAAATGCATGAACATGCATGGGCAAGTAAGTGAAACAATATTATTTCAATTTAAAACAAAGTCTTCGAGGATTAAAGTTTTATAAATCATTAGTCGCAACTACCTACATATCTGCCTACAACTACAAGAACCTCAAGGAGAAAATCTCATATGAAAGGTAAATGCAAATGCAATTTCATTTGAAAATCAAACATTATCTGAAAACATAAGCTACAAATACAATTCAAATTAATTTTGTTTAATTGTTACATTAAATACGAGAATACATACATATATTAAACAATAATTTATTAAGATGGCAATTTGTGTTGTTGTTGTTGTTTTTTTAGTCCAACAATATTGAATTAATCATTGTCTACTTATTTAATATGAATTATTATTATTTATGGGATATAAATTAGCAAAAATTTTGTGATAACACAATATAAAAAAAAGATTTATCTTTGATTTTGAAATCATAATTTCAAAGGAATTATTAAAATCTGTATTAATTGGTATTAAAATATAAGCATTAGAAGAAACTAAAAGAAAATGGAATTAAAGAAAATTTAAATGTAGGTGTATAGTTTACACACGCGCTATGTGAAAGCATTGGCGTATTGTAAGGAGCTTCGAAAACTATTCAAGGCCTTACACGCAGTTAAGTGTTTTTAAGCAAACAAATACTGATGAAACAACTATTTTCTAAGAATTTGGTTACATTTTAAAATAAGACAGAATACAAAATTATTTCTAGACAGATTATTTAACTGCTTGCATAGAAACATACATAATTGGTCATGATAATCCTTTAGTCAGAGTTACGACCTAACTTTTCACACCACTGATGTTGTGTGTGTTAATTTTACCCATTAGTGGCAGGACCTACAGTTTAAATTCGACTCCGAACGACAGGTTACACTAGCGAACTTCGCCTGCAAACACTACCCGATAGCAAACCATCTATATCGTGTAGCAAAGCACTCTCTCCCTCTCATCTCAAGACTTGTTTGTAGGAGAAGTTGGTTAGTGCGATAGGCGCTTAAGTTGTTTAACTGATTGAAATCTTTTTAACATTCTAAAGGGAATTATTTATTGTAGAAGTGTTTGAAATTTTGAGGACCCTTCAGTCAGGATTATGGACCTAGTTGTTAACACCACATATATTGTATGTTAATTTGATACATGAGTGGTATGAGAAGTCACCGAAGAAGTATTTTTTCACATTTCATTTTGTATGGCTTGAACCATGGCCATACGTCTCATAAGCCAACACACTACCTACTAGACGATGTCGACTTCACTAGTACCGTCACTGTCAATACTATAGAATAGTATAGATATATAGATATCTAAGTCAAACAGGCATCCTGACCTTTTTGTTTTTCTTCAAGAGCTACAAAATTTATTGTAAAAGTCGAATACAGCGGAATCTGTAATTTGCATTGCAGGCTGAATTGACCAATGGCATGGTTTATTTTCGTTTTGAGGACCGCTAAGGTTTGCCAAGCCCTTAAATCGCTTGTGTAGAGTATCCCATGGGACACGCCGTTCTGGTTCAGGCCAAAAAAAAAGTTGGTAATCAACAACCAGTGGTGACATCGTCGTTCTTATCGTTCGATTTTATCTGTAGGTCCCTTTACTTAAGACACGCAATATAAATGGTCTGTATATTAACATTTGGATATATTTATTTTAATACAGAATGTTGCTTCAAAAAGCTTACGCCGTTTTCATCTCAAGCACGAAAGCGGCAACCGACGTCTAGCAAGCCAGGTTATCGTGACCTTAACAAGCCCTAACATGAGTATATCCTGTGAACCCGTAGAGAATCTTCAATCTTCAACTAAATATGAAAAATTTATAAAAATTTCTAAACTCCGTTTGCTGTCATATCAAATGGGCGTGTAAGGCATCATGTAGTCGTGTATGACCATGCTTAGCCTACTTACATGCTTAAAGTTAAATTAACACATGCATCAGTGACGTTACTGCAAATGAAATGCATTTTTGTTGCTTTTATTTTTTTCCATTTGGAATATTAAAGGAATTAACAAAATGAAAATGCATAATTCGTTGGCTGGAAATTGCAAAACTGAATAATTTTCAAATAATTTGTGAAACATATGCTGTTAAAAATGTATGCAAGAATATGAAAACCAATTTTGCAATGTTTGCAAAAACTGTGAATGAAAATTAACAAAAAAAAAATTTATTTCTTATATCCTTAAGAAAGGACAAAAACTCTTAAAAGTTCTAAGGCAGCATAATTTAATTACAAAAATAAATTAACCAGAGCCAATACTCTTATACAACATAATTTCCATCTCCTTTAGATGTATTTACAATTTTGTGTTACACTGTAAACAGATATGTACAATCAAAGTGTAATAAACATTTACACAAAATTGCACGAATTTATGACTTTATAACTAAAAGTGCTAAAGACGTCTGAACTTAAAAGGATATTGAGCAGTACAAATTCAAAAGTTTTACACACCAGCATGCATTCATGTGTAGGAAATGCATACGAATACACTCTGAAACAATTCAAATGTAAATTTGTTTGTAAAGAAGAAAACACATACACATACACTTACATACGTATGATATATAAAATGCATTTCGTACACTTTGAATATTTTTTAATAAAATTCAACAGAAATCAACAGAATAAATCGATACTGAATAAATCCCTGCATATGCAACAAACACTAAAGGCTCTCAGACACACACGTACTTGTGAAAATGCAAATTTAAATGAAAACTAAAAAAAAAGAATATAAAAAAGGAAAATGTCTTTATACATAGGCCTGAGTATTAAAAATGTAAATGTAATGCATGACTAGATATGGATTTTCTTCAGGTTTTTTGCTGTATTAGACAGGCTTAGAAATGTAAATTCCTATAGTATTAACGATGTGTGATTGATGTAATAGACACATATGACTTGGGCGCTCAGAATCAATAAATAAAGCCAATAAATGGAAATTGTTAACAAGTTTTTTGGTTTTGAATTCTTCTATTCATTTAAGACGTAAGTTCGTGTGCCAGTTTGTTTCCAGATATCCATGGAGTTATGCGTTGCTAAGATAACGATTTAGAGGTATTAATAAACTAGAACTCTTGTTAAAGACCTTATCTGCCTGCGAAATCAATTCAGCTGTTAAAAAGCATTTCAAATAGTCCTACCTTAATTGTCCACTGGACAGATCCAGTAGACTCTATGACTTTAGGAAGTGCTTCGTGGCTTAGTAACAAAAATCAATGGAGTAATCTGAAAGCTGTATGTTGTGTTAGAAGAGGTATTATTTTGTGATACACAGAGAGATCAAAATGGGATTATGAGGCAGGAGCGGTAGCGGAAATATTCAGAACCCATGCTTAAAAACGGGGGTATCTTCTAAGTGAAAGTTTATGCAATCGAAAAATATAGTAAACTCATCTTGAATAGAAGGCACAAAAGACAAAACATAGCAATACGGTATGACAGTATGAAACAGTCGAGAGAAGCTGATAAGGAAGCATTCTGAGACTACCTTCTGCTGCGTGCCACATCATGTGGTAGTTCTCGACAATAAGCACACCAACTTACAAAGAGGAGCGCTTACACACTGTTGACATGGCCAGAAGCTTACTGTGGAATGGGAATAGAAGTTTAGAAAGGTATGCTTTACGAAAAGGAAAATAAAGAGGCAAAGGCTCTTCTCGAATTGAATTGGTTTACTTTTGTTGAGAAATAAAAATAATAGGAGATCTGAATCATGCATCACACTAATAAGAAATAAGCTGAGATTGATTACCGTTATTTTAACAAGGAACTGTAGAGTCAGGGAACTCTTATTTAGAATGGAGGCTATTTCAATCAACACACACCTGGAATCTGTGTGGCATTAATTCATTCCAGATGGAAACATCAGAGTACATATCAGATGCTGCAGTGGAAACTGACATTGTTGACACCGAGCGCCATCCTGAAGTTTGTCAGGGTTGGTGGAGAAGTTATAGGGATACCCTATAAAGTATTAGCGGAGTGTAATAGCAGGTTTATTTACTTTCAGAGTTTTTGCCAGAAATTTGCTGAGAGGCAGTCGCCGAAGAAATATTTTTTTTTTCATATTTCTTTTTGATGTCTGGCCTGGGGCTCGAACCCGGGCTTTTACGTCTAATAAGCGAACACACTACGGCGACTACTAAGCCCTTACGCTGACCAATTTCTTAATTAGTTTGGTAGAAATCGGTCAGTACAGTGACTGAGCTTACCTGGGGCGTCACAACGGGCAGCTATACGTGCGAAAGTGAGCTTTTGTAATCAAAGCTACCACTTCGACGTAGGACCTATTACCTGGTTAGTTACATATGGAATGTTGAAATCTCTAACTACAGGAATGATTGTCAGGATATGCTGCTTAAAATTGTAACGTATGTTTCCTATGAATTAAGAGTTGAACACTAAGAGTTAAGCGTTTTAATAATTGCTCTTAAATAACGTCGATTTCAGGCTAAATAACGCAATTTAGCTCGGTTTTCGAAAATAGAACTTTTTAGTAAATCCACCACTTACAAATCGTTATTAAATTAAAAGTTCAAAAGGACTTAAAATAAGCTTAATTCAAATACCTTAACAAACTTGATACTCCGAACAGAAACAGCTTTATGTGTCAAGCTAGTGCATATTTATTTGAAATTTACTCACCACAAAATACAGTTTTAGTACTTCCCTAAAGCTCTGTGATAGAATTTAATGGGATATTTGGAAATCACTTGATAACACTGTTAGCTGAATACATCCTTTTAAAGCTAGAAACAAATAATCTTAACACACTGTGGTACGAGTAGTAAAAGCAATGCCTTCATAACTTTAGCCAGGATTCAACCTCAGCTACCTTAAGTTGCTTTGTGATAGTACAACTTTTTTACTTCCGTATTATATCGATGACATACAAGTCCTTGCAAAAACAAAATTCAGTCAAAGTCAAGTCAGCAAATTTATTAATCAGTTTACAAGAAATATTTAAAAATTCGTGTTCATGTTGTAACGTTTTTATCTTTTAAAAACATTTAAAATATGAGCTCGTGGATTGCAAATGAAATATGTAGAAATAAATTTGTGTGTTGATTTTAATTAAAATCCTTTATTAATCACACAATTCTGTGTGTCACTGTTCACAACTTTATGTAAACAACACATAATAATTGTTTGTTGTTCCTCTGTTTACACCCTTTGCATAAACGACAACAATTACTAGACAATTGTTCGACTGGTCTTATTAACAGGTTTGCTTATAGCATTGTTTTGATTTTGTAGCTTTTGTTTCAAATTTTAATGTTGAGCAATGTAAAACGACTCTGTGGTCTTCGATGATTGGCGATGATTCTTAGAGGAGAGCATGAACAAAGTTCTGATCAATGTAATAATATTGCGATGACTGTTATCAGAAAATCTCGAATGGTGAATGGTGTCCTGTGTTATTAATCATACTTTAACTTAAATAACTTAACAGACTGATGTGATCCTAAAAGAATATGTATGAATCCCAGAAAATCAATCAGAGAATAGATAATTGATAGTATTTCGAATCACATGGTTCATGTTCGATTACACACCATACGAACTTTTAACAATTTCTTAAGTAAAATGAAGATTATGTTTTCTGATCGCTGGAAATGGGTTTCAGCTGATCTCAGAAGCCTTAAATGGTTTATAAATGTATTAAAGAGTGATACAGTAGTAGTGGCAGGACCTTTTATAAGGATATCTGTATAAAAAACCAAGTATTTCTCAAACTTAGATTCAACTAACTTGAATTTGTGCAACTACAAACTCAAAAAAGTCGATTCTTCCTGAGAGCATGTTCATTGCAACCGCAAAAGTTTTGAATGGCTCTGGTTGTCCTTTATTATTTACCCAGGATCGTTGACAATTAATTTGCTGATGGGCCATCTAGAAAAAGATAGCACGGCTCTTTTTTATGAGTACAAGTAGAGTTGAACCAATGGAAACAGAAGTTAAGGTTCGCACATTGCGAGTGCTCTATATGGCGGCGTCACACCACACGTTTAAGCAATCTTTGAAGTAATACGAAGGGCGAACATTCATAGGATAGTAGGTTTGCTATCATGTCACTAGTACCTGAGATAGTATATGAATGAGACGAAATGTCGCCTCTTACTGGCAAAGGATGAAACTGCCTGGGGACCAAACTAAATAACACGTTGTCAATCGGAACTATAAATCTGTTATAGAAGATTTTCACGATTTTATTCGGCAAGCAAATGGTTTGCTGCCAAGACATGTCTTTCGGTCTTCCTCTTTCTGTTTAGTGACCAACAGATTACGATGTCTTCGGAGGAGAACTTTGTTTACTGGGCATCACTTGCATTCGAAGTGTGACTGATACGAATAATGTGACTGAAAAAGATCTGCAAATATTCTTACTGATTATATACCAAATCTATTAAAGCAGCGATGAGGGTATGTTCTTACTTTATTTTGTACTTTGCTTCCAACCAATAAAGTAGAGTGGCAAAGCCAGAACAGACTGCCTTGATATTTACAATATACCTTGTAGGAGAAGTGAAGCAACAAATGATGTGGAATTTACAGGCAGCTTATAAGTTCTTAAGGCTTATTTGCCAAAGGCGACTTTCTAGGAAAGAGTTTTAGCTTGTTTTGTGCAACGCAAAGTCTGTTGCTCTTATCGTCTGCATGATCAAGTGATTACATACGGCTATTAGCCCCAAAAGGTTGGAGTTTGGTTAAAGCTAAATAGTTTGAAGACCATAAATTACTTGATTTGTGTCAGACACAAGAAGGGTTCACACAAGCACTAAGCGTTACTCAAGCAACTATTTTAAAGTATTTAAAATCAAAGGAATTGTGTGCTACGTAAACTGAAGTTAAGAGGCGTTGGATGACGATTTTGCATATTTGAAATTGTGTTTCATCGCTTTAAAAAGATATTATTTTTGCATCAAATTAGCACTAGAGACGAAAAATAGATTCATTACGGCAACCTTAAGCGCAAGAAATCATGGTGAATGAATAACGTGAAATGCAGGCAACCAGTAAAATCTACGACTAAACAGAATATAGGTAATGCTCTGCATATAATGGGATCAAAAAGGTATAATTGATTATGAGCTGCTAACACCGCGACAGAATATCAGGAGAGACCTGTAGAGACAGCAAATAATTGATTTGAAGTGAGTATTGGCCGAAAAAAGTAACAAGAAGGCAACCAAACATACCTAATTAGCCATTACAACCCTTTAGTCAGGATTACGACCTAGCTTCTCACACCACCCATGTTGGTGTGTTAATTTTATGCATGAGTGGCGGGACCTACAGTTTAAAGTCGACTCCAAACAAAAAAATTTTGTGAAAGTTTTCATGGCAATCTTGTTTACTTTGCCAGAAATCTACTGAGAGGAAGTCGCTGTATTTCATTTTATTCGCGATATCTGGCCAAGGGGTTTTAATCGTGACCTTACGGTCTAGACTTCACAACCAACCAAACATGAGAGGTCATTCCGACAAGGTTCGGTGTCCATCAATAAGTATTTGGAAAACATTTGATTTAAAATGTTACCTCAAACGTTGTATAGTCCAGATGTTGCCCATTGTGCTAGAGTTTCTGCAAAAAAATTTGTTTAAAAATAAACTCAGAGTTTTTAAATTTTTTTTTTTTGCCCTTACTTTGCAATAGAATGTTAAAGTATGTCTGCCCAACTTTGATACATTGGATATGTACTGTTAAATAAATGTTATTTACATATCTTATTATGCCTGCTAACTTAGGTCGCAAACACCTGAAGTTAACGGTTTTTATGGCGCTTATAGCATATTTTTTCACAAATCATCCACAATTCATTATGGCTTCAAAGAAACAAATTACTGTGGTTTAACAGTGGTTGTGGTACTCGATACTATAACTCTACTTTTACCAACAGAACTTGTTACATTCGTCGAATTAAATCATGCGCAATAATCAATTGTACATACCAAGATAATTTTAAATAAGCATGTGGTCCTTGCAGATAACATAACATCTATGTACTCTATTGTGGAAATTGTGATATTTTATAGTAAAATTTGTATCTTAAAATAATAACTACCAGATAATGTTAACTAAAGTGGACAGTAACAGTTTCATTGCCGTTTTTATGGACTACCCATACAAAGATGAACTTAACCCTGCTGTTAGGTTAAAAAAACTTTCGAATCTTAGGTAAAGGGCCATATCAGTCCACTTTGTATTTATCATAAATAGATATATAAGAAGAAGAAATACATTGCGAAGAACAAAATTCAATGGGGAGCAAGTCCTTCACCACACCACATTGGAGCTTCAGCGGCAAATATTATTTAATTACCACCAGATACAACACGTTTCCCGGTGTCCAGCTGTAGCGATGTTTTGTCTACTTTTTTTATTATATTTTCCCCCAAGAATAGAAAGAATAATCATTGAAAATACGAATAAATATGGTAGAATAAAATTTTGCTTTTGCAAATACAATTGCTTTTGCAAATACAATTTTGCTTTTGCAAAGACAATTTAAGGAGAAATACTAACTTACTCAATTGTTCATAACAATCCTTTAGTCAGTATTACGACTTAGATTCTTATACCAACCATGTTGTGTATGTTAATTTGTAGCCTTGGGTGGCGTGACTTACAGTTTAAAGTCGTCTTCGAGCGATAGATTTTTAAGAAATTTTTCATGGAAATTTTTTATTTAAACTCAGAGCTTACCCAGAAGACAATTGGGAGGAAGTCGCCTAAAATAATATTTTTTCACATTTTCTTTTGTTCGAGATGTGGTGGGCTTTGAACACCAAACGCTCGCCTAATAAACCAACACATTACCTTTTAGACAGCTTGAAGTTATTTTCAATGTTACTAAAATCAAAACCACAATTATTAAAAAAAATCAGGTAACTGAAAACCCGATCTAAAGGACTGTTATTAAAAATAATTTAAGGAAGTTATTAAAATAATGATTATTGAAATAGTCTGTGTTAATTTCAGCCTTGAGTGATGCGATCAACAGTTCAACCCTATTTCTTATTCCAGAAGATTTTTCATGGCAATTACTAGGTACTGTCAGAGCTTTTGCCAGGACACTTGTTTGTTGGAAGAAATTTTTCTTCTTTTCAAGATGCGCGAGTTCCTCGGACTTGGTCGTGAAATCATCTCAAACACTGTGCTCGTGCTTATGACATATTGTATATTGGAAAGACACAGGAAGACGAGACTGTTGTCTACTTCCTTTATCAATTCTTATCTCTAGCGAGGTGCAGATATAGGTTATTTGGCTCCCCAATCCTCTCATCTCGACGGAGCTGTCGTGCATTAATGTCAAGGATATAGCTTCGTTTATCAAATCTTCGGGCTTGTTTTCCCAGCGTAGGGTAGTCGTGCTTTAGAATGTGCAGCCCTTGTGCTGACCAATTGCTTCTTCCCTGATTTGGAGAACTTAGTCAGTACAGGGACTGAGTTCCCTGAGGCATCACAACGGGCTACCACTCTAACCTAACTTAAACTAAGATGCGAGAATTGAGTTGCTGCCACTCGAGTCTACAAGTATCAATATGTTGACATTATAACAACAAAAATGTTGTGTATTAGAATACTAAATGGGTTTATGCTTTAAACAATACTTGTCCTGTTCAATGGTTCGATTATGATGAATTGTTGTAAAACTTAAGAAAAACTTCCACAATAATTGGTAGTCTGTTAAACAACATTTTTCAAAATATTTTTGGCAGCAGCATTCAAGAGAAACCACATAAGCTGAGTAACACATCCGATCACGCCGAAGTAAAAGAAAAACTTATCAACTGCGCTATTGAAAAGAACGTGAAATCATGTGTAAAACGCTAGTAATCCGACGAAGCAAAATATCCATGACAACATTTAGTAGAGGCAGAAATAACAGTCGAGAAGTCGCCGTAGTCTAGCAGGTAGTGTGTTGCCTTATTAGACGTAGGGCCAAGGTTCAAACCCCAGGCCAGACATCAAAAATCAAAACGAAATATGAAAAAAATGTTTCTCTCAGCAGATTTCTGGTACAAACTCCAAGAGAAAATAAAAATGCCATGAAATGGTTTCTACAAAACTTTGTCGTTCGGAGTTGACTTTAAACTGTAGGTCTCGCCACTAATGGATAAAATTAACACACACACAACAAGAGTGGCGTGGGAAGCTAGGGCGTAATCCTGGCTGAGGTGTTATAATTATCAATATATGTACATTAGAGTGTCCCGAAAAAATTTTTTTTAGATTTCCCTAACGCAAGACCTACTAAAATTTGCGTAATTGATCGTAGATAACCAAACTGATTTTAAATATAAAATGAAACTATATCTTCAGGGTTCTACCAATCTTCAAAGTTTGATTATATTTCGCTATCCTTAATTTCGACACCTAAACTAAATATGCCACGACTATGTATAAAAAAAACACTTTACTGGCGACAACGAATTTGCTAGACACAGTGGAGTTCGTTTATAACGTACACCATTTATAACGAATTTTTTATAAAAAAAAAATCCGGAAAAAATTACCAAATTTTGGTCAAAAAATTTTTTTTAAAATTTTAAGTTTTGGTCATTTATTACAAGTTTTATTTTCTTGTACATTAATTGCAAGTATAAAATATATTAATAATATAAATTTGTATCTCGTTTTTTTTATTTTTTATTTTAAACATAGGGTTTAGGAATGTAAAAACGTTTTCGAAAGTAGAGCCCTCAAGATGGCATGTAATTCGATTTTTATTACCTTTACCGTAATCTGTGTAAAATTGCGCAAATTTTGATACCTCTTGCGAAAGTGTAGCTGAAAAAACTATTTTTGTCATTCAAGGACGGGACAGCCTAATGTACATATGTAAGTATGAAAAAAAAAAAATCTCGCATTATTGGTTACATTTCTCGCAATAACGCATTTAAAAGAAGTTCTTAAAAAAAATCCAAATATAGTGTCTTAATTTAACCTTTTTCTCACTCATAATTTTCGTTGTACGGTAAAAATAGTTAAAGCAAGCATTTAAAGTAATTTACACCATAATATACCTTTAATGTCTTTCTTTGTACCAGATAAAGTTTATTTCTTTCTTTCTTTACTTCTGCTCTTTTATAATAATTTTTCTCCTACTTTTTCCTGTACAAAAATATTATAAAACAAGCCTGACTACCAAGCCTGCATTTTTTGCAATAATTTTCAGTTAATTTCTTAACTGAAATCCAAAAAGGAGGAACAAAAAAATCAAAGAGAAAAAATGTATGTAAAAAAGAGCCAACAACTGTGCAAAACTTGTGTAATTTTCGGCCAAATTTATCAAAAGTTCGCTTTCGTTTCGTTGCAGCTTTTTTACTCTTCTTTTTTTTAATTTAAAATAATTTTTTTCTTTGCTAAATGGCGGCCTTTCTTTGAAAATGTCTTAAGAAGAAGAAGCAATTGTTGTACAAAAGAATAGCAGGAAAACACTGTTGCTTTCGTACAAAACGAATTTTTAAATCACTTTTGATTTTGTGAAATCCAAAAATCGAAAGCATTTACAGCGAAATAAGGATTATGACTGTGTTTATAAAGTAAAGTCCGATAGCATCTTACATACTTCATTTGTTTGCATCAAGAATCCTTTTAAGAACAAACGGCTGATATCATATCCAGTCAATTTTTAAATGCTGTTGCACACGTATGAATTATTTGCCACAATTGCGTTAAGAAAATAATACCCGGCAAGCATAAATGGAACTTTAAATGTTATTTTTAGTTAGGCAAGTCTAACATCATGAATAGACTGAGAAAGGACACCATCGTTCTCTACGAATGTAACAAAGTGTTGGGAAAAATGGGGCTTGAGACCTACACAGCGATGGTCAGACCTATCTTGATCTACGTGTGCCTGGTGTAGTGGAAATCCCAAAAAATAAAACGATGAATTTGAATCTGATACGTAGGTTGCAACGATCTGCCTGTATGATTATTAGTCGTGCTCTGCACACTACTCTTACATTCTCACTGGAGATAATATTATACCTTCTACCGCTTTACCTCTATTAAAGGGGCGTGGCATCTATGATGAGTATGCGTCCCTGGGTTACTGGCCAGTGACATGGAACGGGCATTGGGCTACATACTTTCCGGGTAACTGCATAGTGGATGATTTGGCCAGAAGCAGCACAATCATCGAACTCTCTGATGAATTCTCGATATTGGGAATTCCTCTGGCTACCTGCAGTCTTATAACTGACAACAGTAGATGGACACCTTCGGACAAGAGCAGAACGGCGCTGAAAATCTGGCCTCGCGTAACAATTCAGCTTAAGCTTCAGAGAAGGTTGTTGTCGGGGTTATTACGCTATATTGCATTATAAAAACGCATGCGAAGCATATTGGTCTTGGGCATCTTACCAATGAGTTCTTTAGAATCTGTGGAGATGAGGAGGAGGAGGATAAGACTGTTCTTCACCTACTGTGTACACGCCCGGCACTTAGTCAGAGAAGAAAGAGGCACCTGGCTGTCTACTATATGGAGAATCATTGTAAGCTCCGAGTGATTCCTGGACTAGGGGAAAATGTTACTCTGTGCAATTACAATGGGTCCTATGTGTAGCCTAAGTGTCTCCGCTCATAATTCCATTAAGGGGACAGCCACATAAAAAAACCGAGCACACCTATTATTCTCCGGTAGGGTATTGAAAGAAAGTTAAATTCTGTAAATATTCTGTTTAATTTACCTTACCTACATACCAAAAGGCACAAAGAAATATTTTGCAAAAAAAAAACGAAAGCCAATCTGAACATTTTCTTACTGGAAAAAAGAAAAAAAATTGGACAATCAACTGTGTGCAATTGTATATGTGTGTTGCATAAATATTATAGTCGTAGTGCACATAAGTAGTCATAATTTGTAGCAATTTTGTTGCACATTATTGTTGCCTTTGCTTTTATGGTGCCTGTACTTTTCAAACGAAACAAAAAAGAATAAAGTTTCGTAAAGAAAAAAAAAGTCAGAAAAAATAGAAAACATTACACCAGTTTTGTGCAAAAATTTTCAGCCTGAACACGAAATCACAAAAAAAGGAATTCATTTCTCATAGTATTTCTTGCTATAATTTCGTTCATGCTTTCTTCTAAGTTCAGTTTTCTTTTTTTTTCATTTTTTAATGATGGAAAGCGTTGTTTTGTTTTAATTAAAAAGTTTCCAATTTTTTTTTGTTTTTCTTTTTCTATGCCGGCTAAAATTTTTATTTATTTTTAGTCCTGGTTTTTCCCCTTTCTTCTCTTTCACTTGGAAATGTATTTCTATGGAACTCTAAACTCTGGCTTAAAGCCGAGTTGTATATTTACCAGAGTGTTTAGTTGTTTGTGTATGTGTATGTGTTGAATTTCTGTTCTTGTTTTTGCTTACGAAATAACAATAACGTTATTAAGTATTCTGTTTTTACCCTCAAATGCTTATGCAAAAATGGTCAGGAAGAATGGCAAAAAGCAAAGCAGAAACAAAAAAAAAAAGAAAAAATTATAGAATCATAGAAGACCCAAATGCCAGACAAAAAGAAAACAAAACTTGGCATAAATAGTGAATAGAAATTTAGTAGACCCTTGTATTTAACCAGAGTGGATTTATAAATGTTTCGTTGTTTTTAGAAGAAAACACACAGCATATCAGGACTGTAAGATGCCCTACATGAATCGAAAAATCAAAAAATAAATCAAAATCAAGAAAAATTAAAACAAAAGAAATGAAAAACATGAATAAAATCAACAGATCTTAGACTCTATAGTTTAGAAAACCTTAAACCTGTGAATATTCTTAAGTACTTTCACGATTCACTTGACCGTTTAAGCCAATCTAAAACTTCATTGCGTTTGCATTGTGTTTTTTAATTTTTATTTCATTTTTTTATTTTATTTTCTTAGTCAGCCACATCAAAAGGATTTTCTTGGTATTTATCTTTCTAAATGACTGTTTTTGTGTATTTTTCGTGCCTTTCGTCCTTTTGATTGTTTTTGTTTTTTCTTATCCATTCCATTCATTTTAGTTATTTCTGCGAATTGTTATTGTTGCCTATGCGAATCTGAAAGAAAACAAGTCTTCTAAATTATATTCAGATGGCCAGTTTATTTTTAGCATATGGTTTTAAACATCAAATATTAAAAGACCAATACTACAGTAAACGTGATTTTAAATGTTGTATACATAATTAGGATAAATGCTTTATTTATTTGACCTAAAATCAAGCAGGTGAAGTAAATGTCCACAATATTTGATTATGAAATGTTTATAATGCTGGCAAGTATTCATTAACCATCAATGGCTTTAGGTATGCCAACTTAGTTTCCTTTTTTTTTATTCGTTGAAATTCAACTCAAACTGTTCCTTTGAACTTTGATCCCCATCATCAATGGCAATTCCTCATCCAAAAATTCAAACTTTCAAAACATTAATTCGTGTACAAACTGCATTTCAAACTTATAACCCCCTGCAATACAAATTGAAATTTTGCTATCAAACTTATCTAGTTTATTTATCACAATACTATTGTTGCCGTGGTCTAGTAGGTAGTGTGTTGGCTTATTAGACGAAAGGCCCGAGTTCGAATCCCAGGCCAGACATCAAAAACAAAATACAAAAAGTATTTCTTCGGCGACTTCCTCTCAGCAGATTTCTGGCAAAAACTCTGAGAGTAAAAATTGCCATGAAAGGCTTCTCAAAAAATCTGTCGTTCGGAGTCGACTTTAAACTGTAGGTCCCGCCACTCATGTATAAAATTAACGCACACAACATGAGTGGTGTTGAGAAGCTAGGCCGTAATCCTGACTGAAGGGTTGTAATGGCCAATTATGTATGTATGTATATGTATTTATAATTGTTACGTGTTAAAGAACTAAGATTTTACAGTCAGTCTGTGATAATCGCAACCATAACTCTCGCACAGCCTAGGCATTCTATCCCAACCACATACATAGTTGATCATTCAATCAGGATTATGACCCAGCTGCTCACAACACAACACATATGTTGTGCGTGTTGATTGTCTTCATGAGAGACAGCACTCACAGTTTAAAGTCTACACGGAACGAGAAATTTTTGAGAAACTTTTCATGATAATTTTATTTACTTTCAGAGTTTTTGCCTGAAATCTTCTGAGGGGAAGTCGCCGTAGAACTATTTTTTATATTTCTTTTTGCTGAAGATGTTACGTCTAATAGGCCAAGACACTACCTACTAGATTATGGTGACTTCAATCCAATTTAAAATAGATACTTGACCCGAACATTCAATGATTGTGCCCGAATAGCATTTTGAAGGCTGTACCACTCTTAGGGTCAAAACGAATCCAATACGAGTATTGTATTGTAGTTAGAGAGTGGACTGCCTATCAAGAACTGTGCTAATATCTCCCCTTAATAAACACCATAGCAGCCGATATCGAAAAGAGCTGTAACTACCAACTACAAAAATATATCTTTGATCACAACTCCATTCAGCCAATCGTAACAGACGTAATGGACGTCCATGCAGACCAGACGTTTTGAACTTTTCGGAAAGTTAAGTAATTAGTTTTCTCAATTCAGTCAGAATTCTCACCAGTAACCAGAGACGTTGACTAGTATTAACTGCAGAGCCCCAACCAATAAAGATTCTGTGTCTTCTGTATCAAGTGAAGTTCAGTTCTATTTCAAAGTGACTCTCATAGTACAAGGCATATACAATGAGTAAGTTTTTCAGGTCCTAGGAATAAAGGCAATGAAACATTATTCATTCCTTTCTGTAAATTCTGTTACTAGGACAGCTTTCTGTCCAAAATACGAACTATACAGCCTCAAAAAGCGAAAGGATGACAGCTTAAACCTTTTTGTGAGATGTACTTCCGCCGAACGAAATATGAAAAAATAGCAGATACCTGACAAAAATTCTAAGAGTAAATAAAATTGCCATGAAAAGTTTCTCCAAAAAAATCTGTCGTTCGGAGTCGACTCATGTATAAAATTAACATACACAACATGAGACGTGCTGACAACCTAGGCCATAATCCTGACTGAAGGATTGTAATGGCCAGTTGGGCCATTGTTGGGCGTTTTCCCAACTCCACCTCTTAGAGAAAATTCGTCTTAAATTTCTAAAACCTATTCGGCTGCTGGGAGACTGTGTTCTAAAATAACAACCATTTCAACAGTTTTTGGCAACCGTGAGTCTCTCAACGAGTAGGCAAAGTGGTACAATATATAGTGTGACGCAGAAAATATGCCCAAAGTTAAATACAAGTCGCACGATGGGTCTCATCAAACTCCAAAGGGGTCAAACAGCCCAGCCATTACTCGACAATGCATTTTGAGTTCTTATGTCATGTTATGGTCAATAAATTGTTTTTGGTCTGCAGAAGACTAACATTGCGTGTCTAAGTGAATTCGTCAGAAGGTACGGATGATTCCAGAATAAAGAGGAACTAAGGACTGTTGTATTGCAATGGGCCATAGTTGGCTTAAATCTATGCTATGGTCTGTGGAAATGTTTGGCTGTTGAATGATTCTTCGTAGGAACTTAGTTGTTGTTTACAGAGTCAGTCATAGTCATAGTTTCTCACCATTTCTGTTCGAGGCTTAATTTCTAGCACAAATTCCATAAGAACTGAGTTAAACTTGGAGACTTTCAAAACTCTCTTATAGAAGCTACATTATGCTTGTATTGGTTCTAATCACTTTCCATTTCGTATAAATTTATTGTGTGGAAATTAAATTTTTTTTTTGTTTACAATTGTGTAATTATTATTTCATTGGATGCTTGAAACAAATCTAAAATTCTATTGTATGACTTAGAACACTTGCGCCAGCAATCCATCAGGGAATTAAATTGAACTGAAATTGAATTAAAAGTTAATTCCATAAATGACACAATATTTTAAATGTTTTCAGGACAGGCTCTATAATATTC
Source organism: Sarcophaga rosellei (assembly GCA_930367235.1). Lineage (NCBI taxonomy): Eukaryota > Metazoa > Arthropoda > Insecta > Diptera > Sarcophagidae > Sarcophaga > Sarcophaga rosellei. The sequence goes on from OV884018.1 coordinate 83,271,343, forward strand.
TCTTTGTGTTTTTTTTTTTTGTAAGCCATCATCATCATGCCTTTAATCCTTAAATAGCTGAGCAACAAATTAAATTTGCCAAATTACGAGGCCAGGGAAAGCCAAAAACACAAAAAAAAAAAAAAATCCACAGAAAATACGGCAGAACTGAATTAAAAAAGAAAGCAGCAGTGAAGTCAGTTAAGAGGACACAAAAATTAAAATAAAATCCAACCGCAGCGTTAAACAAATTACAAATTAAATGAGAACATAGTAATACTAAATTAGCCACAATAGAAAAAGAAGAACAAAAAGAAGGAGAAGAAGAAAAGAAAAAGTGAAGGAAATCTTATAAAGAAATGAAATCTGAAAGAGGCCACTAATTTCTTCTTTTTGTGTGTGTGTGTGCTTTTTTATTCTATTTTTGTTAGTATTTTGGTGTGACACTATGTTTCTAAAGAAATTTTTTATAAGGCAGTGATGGCAGTCATGCCCCAGATGCATGAGTACTTTTTCTGCAGAACATTTTACTTCCTTTAGCCTTTTCCTTACAAAGTATCTCTGCATATATTTCAAGATATCTTTACTTTGTTTCATTTTTAATTTACCAAGTTTCTTCAGCTAATAAGGTTATTGATCCATTATAACAACTTGTAGAATAGTAGTGTTACCATGTCTCCATCTTTACAAACAAAGAACAAAGCTGTCTGTGGAAATGTATCATGTTGTTCTTTTTTTGTGAACTATTAATGGTAGTCATAGAATAGTGGATAGTGAGACCATGGTTCAAACCCCAGCGAACCAGATGGTTCCAACAATACGCAGTATGAACATATATTTCTTCAGCGACTTCCTCTCTGATGAAAAGTTTCTTAAAAATTTATCGTTCGGAGTCGACATTAAACTATAGGTCCACCCATTCATTGTTAAAATTAAAACACACAACATGGGTGATGCTAGAGCTAGGTTGTAATTCTGACTGAAGACTGGTACGTCATGTCCAAGTACGTATATATGTAATGCACTTTACTCATGAAGCCTCACGCTTTATCAAGAGGTGGTGCAACACGACTTTCCCGTTCTTCGTTGACATTTTTTCCTATAAGTGGATAGATTTTACTCTTAATAAATTAATCATTATCACTTAATCAGGATTACAACCTACCTTCTCATACATACAACCCATGCTGTGTGTATTAATATTAACCATGAGTGCCGCCAGCTACAGCTAAAATTCGACTCCAAACTACAGACTATTAAGAAACTTTTCATTTCAATTTTATTTACTCTCAGAGTTTTTGATAGAAGACAGCTGATTGGAAGTTGCCGAAGAAATATTTTTTTGGAATGTGAACCAAGCCCTCGCGTGTTCTCAGCCAAAACACTGCTTACTCGACAACGGCGACTTTGAAGGATTTAGTATCTGATTAAGGTCCATTTCATTATAAACTTCATTACACTTAATGAAAAACATAATTTTTGGTGTTTCTTCCGTATAGCATGAGCACCTTTCGGTCGAATTTATTTTCTGTTTTTCATTCTGAACGAACATTTTTAATATCAACATGGGAACAACCCTCCCATTCATAATTTCTATGGAATTTTAAAAGGTCTTGCTTTACTACCATTTCTTGAAGAATATCTTCTTTTTCTTTCGTTGGCACAAAATCAAACCAACTACTTACCATCTCTGCTATATTTGTGACAATTTTTTCAACCCTTACCAGCTTTAATTAAGTACTGACATCCAAATGGAAAATCTCCTATAGTTCTGAAGCCAAAACTACAATTGAAATTAGAAAAAGGCAAAAAAAAAAGAAAGAAAGAAATTCTACGACAAATACCAACACGGATATTCATGACTTTTAAATAAATTTAAGTGGGTGAAATTATAAGTCAGTAGTAGGAGAGATACTAACAGCCTTGCTTGTTTTTAGTGGTAGTAAAACCATATTATAACGCCTACCAATGTCAAGTCATGAAATAATAAAAAAAAAATTCGCCAGTAAATAAAACCCTTAAGTGCAGCACACAACACAGATGAAAGTAAATACAGGGTGGAGAATTAATCTCTCAAAGTAAAAAATATTTATTTGAGATGAATTCAATCAATATGGTATTAAAGAAGCATGGAATTTTATATGTTGTCTCCTAATTAGTACACAAGATCTTAATGACCTGACGTTTCCTGATGATATTTGGTTTGGTATTCGAAAGCCGAAGCCACATGTAAGACAAACTGAACTGTTTGCGAATATTAATTTTTATTTATTGTTACGAATCTGAAAAATCTAGATACTGGTGTTTTGTTTTTATATCGCTGACCATTGAAATTATAAACAAAAGCTACAAAAACAAAACAATGCAATAAACAAACCTGTTTACAAATTATCCTACTGCTTAATATAACAACAAACACCAACATAAACAAAGTGGTAAACAAGTAAACAAACATACAACAACAAATACCAGCATAAAAATGGTAAACAAGTAAACAAAAATACAACAACAAACACCAGCATAAAAAATGGTAAACAAGTAAACAAAAATATACCAACAGCACTACAATAATAAACGTAAACAACGATGTTTACATTGACAGAGATTTCGGAAAGGCAAAGTCAAGAACGTTCGCCTTCAAGAGCATTCATCAGACTGTTTACGTTGCCATATAAAGGGCAAGGCAAAGCAGGCGACGGAGTGAGCGCAATTCAGTCAGTTTTGTGTGAAGTCGCGGTGCTTTTGAAGAAAGTGATCGAGGTTTGAACATCTCCGTTACAAAGATCTGTCGAATAATTGTCTAGTACATAATTGTTATTGTTTATGCAAATGGTATAAACAGAGGAATAAAAAAAGGCAATTGTTGTTGTTTACATAAAGTTGGAAACAGTTCCACACAAAAGTGTGTGTATAATAAAGAATTTTAATTAAAACTGAACACAATTTTTATTTATTTTCTTTGCAATCTACGAGTAGAATGACCTACGAAGGCAAATGAGACTTTAAAAATTATGGCGGTACTGTTAAATTTCATGTAATGGTTCCCAGTAATGGGAATATAAAACCAGTAATGTTATGATGTAAGCTGACGTAATGAGCACACTGTAAGCTTTCATTAACTATTGCCTGGTAAATATTCACGTACATACAGTGGCTCCACAAATGGATTTCCAACAGAAAGCTTGCGCTGAGGAAACCGCCTTAATAGGCTCAGCTTATTTGGATTCTATGAGATCACATTGTAACACCGATATTATCCATTCAGTCACATAATTATTGCTCCTGGTTGGTATCTTTTAACCATACCGAGAGTCTTATGAAGGTGCATATTCAATCTCATGTAGGAATTTAATGGGATTTTCGTGGTGTTCGCTTTAGCAAGTGCATTGTTCCTACTGTTGCATTTGATGTCCCCGTATGCAGGAACCCAAAGGAGGGTAACCGTCGAAAGTCTCTCTATCTCCTCTAGAGACATCCGACATTCTTGGACAATCTTAGACGTGGTGTACATAATCTCTAGGAATATAATGGTTGCTTTACTGTCGGTAAATATGAGTATATGCCCATACTCATATATATATATATACTGATACCGAATTGGAATTCCAGCATAAACGACATACAGTATATCGAAAAGCGTCCTCGAATTTAATCCCTATAAATTACTAAGCCTCGGCATAGAATACTTGGGAGGCATATCGAAGAAATTTGTTAAGTGAAATAAAGTCTATTGAAAGAAAACCTAAGCTAGAGGCTGGTTCAAAATTCTACATAAAAATCGTAGAAAATTTTAATGATTTTTGTACAGTGAGTCAATTAATGATAAACATTTAAAAACTTTCGATAAAGTTTACATAGTTTTATATGTTGTCTTCAAAAACAACCCGTTTTATTTGCGTTATGCACCCTGTATAAATATAAAAAATTTGTGTGTAAAGTGAAGTGAATTTTTGTCTGTAATCCATGTTAGTAGAGTAAGTAACACCATTTGCTTAAGGTTGTTATTTAATGAACTTTATTTATATGAACTATGGCAACCATGTGCTACTTCCGTTTCCTTTTCACTATTACCATAAAATCTATGTAACGTACAACTGGCGGTATGATTATGGTCTGCAAAAATATTTAAAGATTTGAAAAAGACAACCAAAAATCTTCAAAAATATTCAAATTTATATCAAATTCTTAGAGTTCCACAGTGAACTTGTGTATACGTTTCAAGAATATTTGTGTGGATTATATTTGGCTTAATATTTTTATTTAATTGAATAGATTTTGGCTGCTTTATAGCCACATTTGATTAACTTCTGATCGATTTTTCATATTAAATTGTATTGAAAGTCTAACAACCGTTTGCACAGAATCATGAACCATAAATCTGTACATTAGTTTCGTCTTCAGCTCGAACATCAGCCATGTGCGATAATACAAGTGTTAAAGGAACTTTGATCCTGTTCAGTATTAAGTAACAGCATTACTCCAAAGCAACATAATAATTTGTATTGCTTTTTGCTCTGTACTCTATCATTCTTTTTCTTTCTTTTGTATATAATTTTAGCAGTAGAATACATTTTTGTCGTACATATGTATGTACATACCAAAAGAGCAAAAGTATCATTTTTAATAGCATTGTGTTGCATGAAAGTGGCTAGCTAAAGTTCGTAGGTTATAAGGGCTTAACTTCATTGTACATTTTTTTTTTTCATTTGTAGTCCTTTTCTGTATTCATAAATATTTAATGAATTATAAAGAACTACAAAAAAAGACACAAAAACTACATCTGGTGGATAAGAAGCATGAACAAATGTAGAAATAATAATGAAATAATAATCATGGATATATGTATCTTTACATACGTATACATGCTGTTGTAGGAGTCTAATTTTCGTAATTTTATTTCAACAAATTTGTATTCCATAAAACAAGTGGTGTCGTTGGCATGACCCTGGCGTTATTAAAGCTGCACTTGGTTACAGAAAATTTTTATACAAAAATTAGTAAAAAAGAAAAAATATTTTTGCAGACCAAGGCAATATTATATTTGCTTGACATCTGTATTCTGGAACATATAATTTTAAATTGAAAAATGTTTTAAAAATTCTGAGTTTTTAAAAAATTATTACATGTATATTGTATGTTGTGTGCGTTAATTTTATACATGAGTGGCGGGACCTACAGTTTAAAGTCGGCTCCGAACGACAGATTTTTTGAGAAGCTTTTCATGGCAATTTTTACTCTCAGAGTTTTTGCCAGAAATCTGCTAAGAGGAAGTCGCCAAAGAAATATTTTCATATTTTCGTTTTGATGTCTGACCTGGGCTTTGAACTCGGGCCATGCGTCTAATAAGCTAATACACTACCTACTAGACTACGGCGACTTAGGAATCAACAGCTAAAAGAAATAATCATTTTATTTAACTTACTTACTTCCTTAATTGATCATTACAACCCTTTACTCGGGATTTTGACGTAGCTTTTTACAGCCACCCATGTTGTGTATGTTGATTTTATACAGAAGTAGCACCATATACAGTTTAAAGCCATTTTTGGGTGACCGATATTTGAGAAGCAAAATACTGCTGAGAGGAAGTAGTGGAGGAAATATTTTGCTTTTTCAAATTTCGTTAAGTTCACGGTGCCTCAGCCAGGTGCTCTCATCTAACACACTATCTACTATACTACCGCCATAATAAAGCAATTCGTTTCAAAGTTACCTTAAACAGCTCAATAAACTTTCATACCTTAACAGAAGTATGAAAAATGACTATGACATTTCAACAAAAAAGGCGCCACATTCTGAACCTTGTCACATCAATCCAATCTCAGAAACATTATGGACAACAACTTGGGCTACTACATCTGAAATTATTTAAAAAGGTTCACAATGTTTTATTGACCGAGAGGAAAAGATCGTAATGGTCATTGGTATCTCCAATAGATTAGTGATGAGCGCTTGTACTTGGCGTTGTTCAACTCCTATTTGTATGACCTACGCCTCTTCCTAACCTAACTCAATAGAGACTAAACAACAGTCAAAACAGAATCATGCACACACTTTTCTTCATAATTACTATCACTTCAAAGAACATATCCTAGCATAGAAGTCAAATTGCTGAAACGTAGCGCAATAGCTTTATGAGTATAAAACTGGTGTAAGCATTTAAATAAAAGTGTTTTACTGCTAATAAAATACCACTTTTTTAGATCAGCATTATTCAGATTGTAACTTTCTTGCCTATTTTTGTATACTAAAATCTTTCTTAAATTCTCTAATCCAATTTACATGGGTCCAGTTTTAGGAAAATTGGAAGGAAAACTGACGCACTCACAGATCATAAAAGGCGTTACACGCAATATAAAAATTTTATTTTGTTGATATCAATTTTTGACTTACTAGGCACGAGAACCTTTTTCACTTTAAATGTCTTTACTTAGCCGTTGGGATGTGTTTAAGCCTTCTGCTCCTCAGATCTTCATCTGTTTGAAAATGAAAAATGAAATGAAAAATGATGCGTCGAAATTATTTTTAGCTTGCTACGACTGAGTCCGGGGGAACCAAAAGCTTAATGGCAGGCAATGAGGCATGAAACCTTACTAAATTTTTTACTAAAATTTATAGTCTTTATCTGAAGTTTTACTGTTTTATTTATACTACAAAGGAATCTGCTCCGATCTGCTATTGGCATGACTGAGAGATGCTAACTAGGAGTTAGAGGACCTTATAGCAGCCAAGTATGCTGCCAATTTAACCTACTCTAATGTTTTAGGAACAATATGTGTTTCGGTATGGACCAAAACTTCTTAGGTTAGGTTGGGTTTGGTTAGGTTAGGTTGGGCTAGCGGGTACTGGGTGGTCCATAAAGCCATTATGTTACTCAGTGTAAGGTCAGCCCATTGTCATGATATACTAATTCTGGGTTTGAATCACCCCGAGCTCTGGCTGAAAAAGGCCAGTTCTTTTAATAGAACGTTCGCCACCAAGCCCAGATCTTCGAACATTCTGTCACCCAAAAACCGATGACGTTTGCTTAAAAGATGCTGTACCCATTCCGTTTCTTCCACATCATGGTAGCTTCTTCAGTAGTCCTGATAGAGTAGACTGACTGCCAATAGCGCAGTGTGCCATTGGAATTCCTGTTAGAACCGATCTCTTGTCCTTACTTCATATAAAAGGCGTGGTGGAGCAGACCGAGCTTATCAGCGAAACTGCCAATAGCGCAGTGTCCCGTTGGAATTCCTGTTAGAACGGATCTCTTGTCCTTACGCCTTGTATAACGTTGCAATTGGCTTTTCCTCTACCATATATTTTTGAGTAAAAAACAGTGTAGTTGCAAAGTATCATAGCATTTTTGACGAAGAGGTCCTTGCTTGCATACATTACTAAACATCATTAGAAGATCATTAATATTGAAGTGCATTTATTTATTTGAACAATAACTGATAGGAATGAGAAAGAAAGTTTAAGACAACATCTTTATTGGAGTTTCTAAACTTTGCCTAAATTTAGCGCCTTATTGTATGCACCATGAACTCACATATATCAGCTAATAAATGTTAGAAAACACACTAAAAAAATCATATAAATTTCACTTCACATACGATATTTTAAAATAAAATCAAAAGTTTAATAGAAACAACCCACTTAACTTAATTTCTATATTTGAACTACTCCTACTATGATGATTTGAATCTAAAAATGAAAAAACAAAAATTGTAGGTAGTTCATTGCAATTCGGCTGGGCTTTAAAGCGCTCCTAAGCAATCAAAACAACCGCAATGCGCCAAAAGGCAGAAAAACAGAGTAAAACTACAGAATAAAACTGAGTAAAGAAAAAAATGAAAAACTAATAAAAATAATTCATTCAAAATACATTTTTCTATGCACAAATGAGCACTAAATAAAATATTAAATACAATTGTATGAATAACATGAGGAAAACAGATGGAAAAGCAATAGAAGTTCCATAGAAAATGAACACTAGACACTGTAGTCAAATAGAAAAAAATCAAATAATCAGCAACAAAAACTAAATAAAGAAAGAAAAAACGCAAATAAATCAAAAAACACTTTCCAACACATATGAAATGAACTCAAATACACATACACACATTGTGCAAATATTAATACGCCTGATGTATGTACATACATATATACTAAAGAAAACTCTCTATGAGTGGTTGTATCCACAAAATTATATCATGAACACCATCAAACGCCATCATTCATGGCCATAGGCAGACAGACAGACAGACAGACAGACAGCCGTATAAACAGACATGTTCTCATACTTTCACCTACACTTCAATCAGTTGACTGCAAGGCTTTCCCTATATGGTGGTATATTTTGGATGGATTGCAGTCATATTGCCATAGTGTTTCAAAATCATCGAAAACTAAAGAAAGTCAGTGGTTTTTTTTTTTTTTTTTTGGTTCATTTTAAGAAAATCTATGATATTCCAAAGTTTAACTGCAAATCTTATTGAAGTATTTGTAATATAAATCGCACTTCGCATCACAAATTAATATTATGTAACAAGGTTTTAAATTTCTTAAGCTCTCGTTAGCCAAACGTATATTTTTTAAAATAATATTAAATCTTTAAAACGATTTTGCGAATTTGTTTATTAATTTATTCATTATTTCAAATTTTATCATGTTGAACTACAATTTCATCCTGTTGTCTAGAACTTACCTCCAAATTCCAAGTCAATACTTACCCACTTACTTTCTTAATTGGCCATTATCAACCCGATTATCGGAAAATACAATAGCACTGTGAATTGATTGCTGGCGATTCTTCTGCTGTCATCATCGGAAAATACAATCCAATAAAATCAGCAGATCATAATTCACACTAAACAGCCACTGATAAACTTATGGCTTCTTATTTATTAAATTTATTTGTTGATGTAACCAACAGAAGAAAGAAGAAAAATATTGTTCGAAAAATTATCATTGCTGCTGTTCTACCTCCCAATAAACATGTCCATCTTAGTCGAAATTGTCTTCTAAATCGGATGGATAGAGATCCAATTCTAAGGGTAAAATACTCTAAAGTAAGCAGTAAGCAATACCAATTGTTAAGAACCCTATGTAATCAACAAATTTAGATCACTGCTATATTCTTTCTAACAAAAGTTATTTTCGGCAGTGCTTAACGTGCGATGATGCACAGACCTGACCACAGTATGATGGCAATATGAATACTCTGTATGGCTGCAAAAGTTTACACTATTGAATCATTGCATCTTTTGCACTAGCGATTTGAGGTTATAGATGTGATGTGAACTAGTCACCGAAATCGTGCTAGATCCCCGTTACTATTTTCTCGCGAAGTTTTCGTAAAATCTAGGCATATGGAAATAAGCCGCTAGTCACGGTAGTCCTCAAAGGTAAAATATTGTTACGTTTTTACTCTTTGAAAAACTTTTAAAATATGAGTTCGTAAATTGCAAATAAAATAAAAATAAATTTGTGTTTAGTTTTAATTAAAATTCTTTATTATTCGCACAATTCTGTGTGCCTCTGTGTACAACTTTATGTATACAACAACAATTGCTTTGTTTATTATTCCTCTGTTAACACCCTTGGCATAATCAATAAAAATTATTAGATAATTGTTCGACTGATCTTTGTAACTGTTCAACTATCTTCAAACACACCGCGTCTTCAAACAAGACTGACTGAACTTCATTAACTCAGTTGCTTGCTTTGCTTTGCCTTTTATATGACAACGTCTGATGAATGTTATTGAAGGCGAATGTTCGTGGCTTCGCCTTGTCGAGGTCTCTATAAATATATAAATCGTTGTTTCATTATTGTTGTTTGTATATTTTTGTTTACTTGTTTACCATTTTGTTATGCTGGATATTGTTTTTGTGTTACGTATTTGTTGTTAGAATTTTAATGTTAAACGACTTTCACTTGAAATAGAATTTGATCGGAAAAGGGCTGAGATTATAAATCAGATTATCGCTACGATAAGCGCTGTAATGAATTTCTGTATTTGTTGTTCGGTGTTGTAGTTCTTCTAAAGTATACTAAACGTTTGCGATACCAGTTTTGTCCGTTTTGGTGTCATAAGAAGAAAGTTGCATATTCCGGCTTAGTATAGCTGAACTCGATTGCCAATTGCGATTCCACAAGCGAAGTACTTTCTTCATCATTACAGATGCTTAGGTATATTAAAAAGACTTATTCGTATTTAATACCATACCATTTGTATTGAATACAATAAAATTTATTCCACTTATTATTAACATATATTTTTCTTTTTATTTCTGTTGTATTACAAATGAATAATTTTTTCGAGACCATGTTTGTGGCTCATAATTTATTAAAATCACTTTCGTTGCTTAGAGAATTTTTTTTCTTCCATCGAGAACTAAAATGAATTACACCACACCACCAGCTAAATATTAGGGAATAAGAAATATGATTTTATTTTATTTTTTATTTACTCTCAAGTGAAAATCGTAATCGTAATGCAAGAAAGAAAGAAAAAAAATAGAAAGGGAACTCAACACGGGGACATCAAATAAATATTTATTTGCTGGTTATAAAACACTCATGTGTTCAGTAGACCCTTTTTTCTTGAGTTCTTGAGTTAAAGGAAATCAAAACTCATGCATAAACAGGAGAACAGTTGCTAACAAGTTTTTGTTTCTCTAACTTAACTCAATTCACTTCTTTGCGTCTTGCCATGTTTTCTTTTCTTTTTTTTTTTTTTAGTTTTTTCTGTTCGATAAAGATTTGAAAAAAAGAAAAGAAAGGAAATCACATCGAAGTAAAACGGAAACATATTCTAGTTGTGCTAGCATTTTTATTAAGTTACCAGTAGCAATTTTCCTTTGGATTTTCTTTTTGCGTTTTTCATATTTTTACTTTTTAAGGAAATTTTTAGATTACGTCTGCCATTTGGGGACATTGAATACTAAACTAAATGTATGCATACATGTATGCCTCTTCAGATATCAAATGTTTATTCCCAGTGTAAATAAACGACAACCACAGCCTTTGCTGCTGCTGCTGCAATGTAGCCAGGAATATCGCTTATTTGCCTTTATATGTGAGAATACTTACAAGAGAGTGCGGGTTTAAGTGAAACGTTTCATTTTGAGTGAAAATGTGTTTCTTCTTTTAGATTCTGGTCAAAATGTTTATGTCTGATTGCGTAATTGAGTTGTGGCACAAGTGGAGTTCAATATTTCTTAAATTATTTTTCAAACAGAATCTGAGGTACTCTTATTTATTGAAATTTAATTTGAAAGTTTACCTCATGAATCTTAAAATGAAATGATGGATACTGTGTCGTATAAGTGTTAAAATATTTGACCTTTTCATATCCCTTTTTAAACGCACATTTGTTGTTAATTTATTAAACTAAAATATTAAAAAAAAAGAAATCAGTCTCTTGAACGAAACTACCATACATTTTTTGGAAATATTTCTTGAATTGGATTTTAGAATGTTTTTAAAGAAATAACATCCTAATTGATTTCCGAAATCGAATAAAATATTTAAGAACCACAAACAATTTTAGAAAACTTTAACACGATTTTTCGATACCTTGTCTGAAAACAGAATTATCTCCCTTCTAGTGAGAAACTTCAATCGCTGAATTTATACCTTAATTTTTGGAAAATCCTTTACAAGTGAAACTTTTTTCAATATCCTGTTGCAAGCTAAGCCACATTTTACTTGGGAAGACTGTATGTTCGTTTTATTTTTCCCTTCGCCGGCTATACCGTTGTAAACTTCTCTTCCTAGTTCACATAAGGTGGCCTCATTAGAGATGATTTACTTGCTACTGCCTCGAAGTTAAGCTCAAAGGATGACAGCCACACGGTCATATATGTCGTATTGGTTTTTCCAGCCCTCTGTACTTCCTGACAACGTTGAATTGAGCACGTTATTCGGTGTACTGCCACTATATACATACATCTAAGAATGTATATTGTATACCACAGAATGATTCCGTTCTTTCTTTAAATATTTTTTTATTCTTTCCATCATACTCTATTTACCACTCTCCGAAAGTATAGGATACTGGCAGGAAGACAGTTAAGAAGAAAACTGTCAACCATTCTATTTATCAGATCACAATGCCCGCTGATGAATCCCACGTTGGACTTGTGTCCCATTAATCTAGCCGTAGTCTCCGTGGCTCTGGCCCTCACTACCATATGAAACGGGCTCCGCAGCTGTACGAAAGTTTCTCATTGTTAAGGTTATACCAAACCAGTTACTTTTCCGTAGCCACTTCCATTTGAGTTGTCTTCAAAAATATATTTACATTTATGAGTGTAGAATGCCTGACATAGGGAAAATTTATTGTGAACGAACCTTATTTTTTATGATGGCGATGATACATGTCAAACATATTCGGTACACATCAAAGCAGTGTACCAACAACATCATTTTAGTTTTCATCGTATTAAAAATGGAGAATTTTGTACTTGAAAATTATGATTTCCGGAAAGTATTAATTTCTTGTTTTCATTCCAATAAAAGCACTGAAGACACGCATCGAATGCTTCTGGGGGCATATGGTGTTCATGTTCTATCAGAAGCAACAAGCAGAGGATGGTTCAGACTAAAGAAAACTAATTTGATGTGAGGAGTGCAGAAATGGGAAAATCTCCAAAAAAAATAAAAATAAAAATACGAAGACGCTGAATTGTAAACAATATTGGATGAAAGTCAGTAACAAATGGCAGAAATGTTAAATATTACACAATAAACAACCTTTTGACTGTTTAAAAGCTGTGGCAAAGAACCAAAAGTTAGGCAAAGGGCTGCCACATGAATTGTCGGACAGACAGATGAAAAATTGAGGAACCTCTTGTGAAATATTGCTTCAAATTCACGATAGAATATTATTATCAATGGTATTGAAAAATGGATTCATTTTCAGATTCCTGAGACTCACAGCCTAATCCGAGACAATTTACAACATGGACTTACATAAAACCAAATCGATTAGGCAAGAAAAGATTCATGTATGTCTGGTGAGTCTAGAAAGATATGGTGTACCACAAACTCCTAAAACCTGATGAAGCTTTTAGTAAAGAACAATTTCTGAAGAATTTGAGCAACACATTGATCGATATTCAAACAAGGCACGGCAAGATAATTTCACAACATGAAAATTCACTTGCACACACAGTAAAACCGTTTCAGGATACAATCAAAGCATTACTTAGGCTGGAAGCTATTTCACACCGGACATATTCAACAGACTTAGTTCCTTCTGTCACGCATTGGCTAAGCAGTACTTTGATTCCAATGAGGAAGACAAAAATTTGATAACTAATTGATTTGCTTCAAAAGACAAACGATTTTGGTGACGTGGAATCCATACATTGCCTCAAAGATGGAAAGAATATGTAACCATGGCTAATAAATTGAATTAAATTGTTTTTGTTCTCCCATTAAAAAATATTGTTTTATTTTCACAAAAAAAAAAATCATTTTACATTGGTACACCTGGTAGTATCTCTATAAATATTTGTCTTAAGTTTTTAACTTAGATGCATCGAATAAAAAACATCGATTTTATATCGATGTTCATTTGTCAGACATGGCAACAAATTGTTTGATGCAGTTTTTTTTTTGCATACTTCTAGGGATGACGTATACTTAATATGCAAACATATGATATTAAATATTAATCATATGCATTCGCTTCCCATAACAATGCTAAACCTTTATGGAGTTAAGAATAAATGAACAGAATAATGAAATTACAACAATTATTGTATTCCAATTGTCGGCTCTAATGAAATTAAATATTATTTCCATGAATTCCTGGAACCTGTTACATTCGTGTTTATTATTAAAAAATATATATATCCCTTCTTACCCTTAAGCAGTAGCCAATGTAGCAACAGCTACTGTTCTAGCTACTGTTCTAATCAAACAACAGCAACAACAATATAATAAATGGATTTAAATAAAGTAGTTAGCAAACAATAATTTAATTTTCATCACATCACATTCACAACAAGATGAAAAACGAAACGAAAATAAACATGTAATCTCTTATATTCACACTTCATTTGTAGAATAGGAAAAGAAAAAAAACCGAAGACCAACAAGAGTCCTTCTCATCTGCTCATAATGTGTGAATACACATACAAAATTAAATATCAAAAGAAATTAAATGTTGAATAGAAGAAGATAAAAAGGACTTCAACTGTAACTGTAACATAAAATAGAAATGTTAGTCGAAGAATAACATTCATTTTGTTAAATGAAATAAAAATTGTATGAATAAATAGAAGAAAAGGAAAAAAATGGGAAAATAAAAAGAAAACAAAATCAAAATGTAACAATTCAGTGAGAAAATGAAGTGTTACAGAAAAAAAAATGGAGAAGAAGCAAGTAAACAGTAAAAGAACAAGTGATAAAATAAATAAAAATAAAAGGAAGAATATGAATGAAATTCAAATTTAATAATAAAAACATCAGCATTAAAACAGTATCCATATACTGCATATTGTTCATATATTTCCACTACGAAAGTAGATTTAGTTAACATAGTAGCACTTAGAAAACAAGCATTCTAATTAATTTGGAAAGGCATAAGTACAGATGTAAGGAAGGATGTAAGTTCTTTCAACTGTTGAAACAAAAAAGAAATTTCAAATTCTTTTGTCTAATTGCCTTTCACCTACAGGTACTATTTATTTGATCTTAACTGTATTTATATTTATAATATTAAATGAACACATCTAAAATGCAATGAAACATTAGGTGACTCCACTGATATTGCTGGTGTTGTCGTCAGCATCACTAATAATATCAAAAGCAATTTTGCATTCATGGCAAATGGCAATGGTGGTGGTAATACTGTCAGTGGCGCTTCTGGTGCTACTGCTGATGACGATGTAAATATCAAAGTATCTTCACTAATAGAATGATATAAAATGTAGCACAATAAATTGTTAAAAGTCAAACTCTCAATACAACACGACACAAAAAAACCCCGTTACAGGACTACACAACAACACACAAACTTTAAGTGTCCTGCTTTTATTAACACTTATACGAACACATAAAAGCTTACCAAAAAAATTATATGCAAATAAAATAAACGAAAAAATAAGCAAAAAAACAGAAAAATAAATAAAAGAAAGACTAAAAATGAAAATATCACTTACCGAACCAAATTCAATTGCACAAATGTAAGTAAGACTCACAGTAAAAAAATGGAAAATAAAAAATAAATAATTTGGTAGAAAGAAAAAGGACACAAAGACATGCCCAATTGAACATAAAGATTACAAAGGCAAACCAACCAATGGCAGCAATCTTTAAACAAAATTCACTCACTTAGTCTAGTGAACGTAATAAAAATGAGGAGTCAATTGATGAAAATCACGTTAAATTATACGGAATTTCTTGTTTTCTTTTTTCTCTTTGAATATTTTTCCCCCTCCCTCTCTCTCATACGAGAGTCTTACTTACTTCTTAATTTGTCACTACAACACCTTAGTCAGGATTACGTTCTAGCTTTTCACACCACCCATGTTAATTGTTTCAATTTTGTGCGTCACTAATGGGACTTACAATTTAACGCAAACTCCTAGCAATTTATTTATTGTCAGAGTTTTTTTGGGAAAATTTCTGAAATAAAGTTGTCAAAAGAACCTCTCATTATTTATGATGAGTCAGTTGAATGTGTCCACCATTCTGTTCAATAAAGCCTCCCAAATACATACATCCTCAGTCGAATAATACCGAATGCAATGTGATTAATCGTAGCATGTTAATCTCATCGATGCATGAGCTGTCCTATCTAAAATCGCACTGCTCAGTACCAAAAACTCATTCAATGTTTGGAAGTGTGCGATCTAGTATAACCGATGTGATAATCTGTTACATTGAATGTGGTAGAGTTATACCACTCCAGTTTCGACATTTACTAAGACCACATATTTTGTCCACGTAATTATTACGCTTTCCATTGAGGTAGAAATCTACAGGAAGTCCATTCGTCATTGACGTGGACCAGATATAGTTAGTCAAGTCTGGAAGAGTTTTAAAATTTCTGATAGAATCATAGAGGGTTCTCCTGACGATTTTCCGATTTCTAAATCGAAGTTTTTATTCCGGCGACTGTAGGGTTCATCCTTTTTTTGTGGTCATAGGAGCTGATTTGAACAAACACCGTCTATCTTTCCACCTAAGCTAAGCTAAGCTAAGTTTACAAAAATGATTTCTAATATACAAATAAAACGTTCGATACATTGGTTGGTCATTACAACTATTTAGTCAGGATTACAACCTAGTTTCTTATACTACTTATATAGTGTGCGTTAATTTTTGTACATGAGTGGTGGTAGTTTAAAGTCAGCAGATTTTTGGGACTCTTTTCATGGCAATTTTATTTACTTTGCCGGAAATCTGCTGAGAGGAAGTCGTTGAAGAAATATTTTGTCATATTTCGTTTAGTAGGAAATTACCGAACTGGGGCTACCTAGTAGACACCGTGGTCTGGGACCACTGTGCTGGTGGCAGGATAAAAATGAACTTGCCTCTTCTATTGGCCTGGGACCACGGTGTGTACTAGGTAGCCCTGGTGTCCCAAAAATTAACGAAAATACGGGACACAACCTCAACACTTGATCAGCATTTTTTGTGTTTCCAAGAAAAAGTCACAATAAATTATGATCATGTAAATATCAACTTTACAAAGATGTTTACAGTGCTAAATGGCTTTCTCGGAGTAATTACACAACTTATCATTAACCATTTCAGTGACCACATAAAACTTTAATTGAGCACATGAAATAAGCCTTAGAAAAAAAAATTAAATATTTTCATCTCTCCCCCGAATTTAATAAAAAAAACAATTGATAATAACCAACCATCCTCAGTGATAGCCCCTTTTTAATAAATTAAAACAAAAATTACTTTTCTTTATAACAATCTAATGCCTTCAACTCAAAACATTTTCAAACCTAATGGTTATTATCTTCCAAAACCATGATGTAAATAATCGTTAACCCTTTAGAGCACTTAAATAATTAACTTTTTATGTGAAAATAAATATTTTGGTTTTATATTAAAAGCTGTTTAGAATTGTTCCAAACTGTTAATTTTATTTATAATTACGATTAAAACAATCGTCATCTTAAAAGTGAATGAAGTACACAAACGTCATGAGCAATTTAATATATCCCATCATATACAACACTTGTTATGAGGTGTTCCTTTAAGAGAGAGAGAGAGAGAGACCAAAAAGTAATGAAAGAAAAAAGGAGCTTCCACTTGTTGTTCTATTTAATGGAATTAGAAGACATTGATGATGGCGACAACATCAAGTCTAAAGCAACACAACACAACATGCTTGACAATCATAATGACAACGTTCAGGATGGTTTACTTTTATACTTTGAATTTTATTTTATTTCATGACATTTTTCTTCCTCTTTTTCTTCTTCTTCAGTTTAGTTTAATTTTTTTTCCATTTTCAACTTTTTATAAATAAACGTCAACGTTGTTAGGAGAAGAGAGAAACACAGCAACATTCGCTGGTAATACTTTCAACAAAAAATTGTTTCTGTACTGAACTGAACTGTATTTACTTGTATTTGTAGTAAATGATGCTAACATTATATTCTTTTATCTGCTAAACACTACATACACACACTGAATCCACTTGGCACTCCTCTATGCTCGTAATTTTTTCACCTTGTTTTTCTATTGCTTTGCACACTTGCTTGCACGAATACAGAAATATTAACCTCTCCTGCCACTAACACAGTGGGCAAACAATCACAAAAATTGTGTTATATACAGTCACTGTTCAACATTTTTGCTATTCCACTCTTTGTTGCCCACTGTTCGTCTCTTTTTAGCTTTTGAGCTGATGAAAATTATATGCGCAGATAGTACATTGCATGTCTGTCTTACTAGTGAGACATTTTCTTTTACATTTTAAAGTGTGTGCAAAAACATGAAAAAAAACAAGAATACACTTGTAATGAACTTGCCTCTTCTATTTTGCTCTCTAAGCTTTTATCTTTTTCTACTTTCTTTTTCCATCCATTTGTTGTAATCCCTTTTTCTGGATGGAAAATTCTGAAATGTGTTGATGAAATTGTTGTTGTTGCTGTTGATACGAGTATTGTTGTTATGTTTATAGTGCAGTTGTTTTTGTCATCTAAGCAGTCAGTCATTGTAAATGATGATAGTGTTCTAACTAAACGTTATTTTAATAAAATTAAACTAAGGAAGTAAGGAAGACAGTTATGATCGGCGATAGAGACATACTATATAGTTAGTCTACAATGAATAGACTTAAGTTAGTCTCGCTAATTGCAAGCTATGTTGTTGGGAAGTACAATTTGTCCGGTTAGAAATAGAATATTATATCATTCATATGGCTGCCGTTTCTGGCCTCACAGTATGTAATTCGATTTGACAAATTATCGTCCACTTTTTCGATTGTATGGGGTAGTAACTCTGCAAATGGCATCACGAATGTTTGCCTTCAAATGCTCAATTGTCTCTGATTTGTCGGCATAACAATTTTCTTTAATGGCCCCCGCCAAAAAATGGGCCAACCGTCTCAAACCGCAGCTTCTTGGCGGTCAATTGACATCAGCATTTCGGTTAATTAAACAGCCATCAGATGTTTGACGCAATAAATCAGTTGTGGCATGCTATAATCAACAACATACAAATGTAGCGCAATGGCAAAAAAGTTCTGAATTGTAAGATTGCCTGATTTCAAAAAAAAAAAAAAAGAATTCTCCATGATGTAGTACCCACTACAATATAGCCAGAATTCTGGATTTTATACTTTTAGTTTAGAATATCTTCAGAAGTTGTAAATTTAAAAAAATCGTTTTTTTTTGTCATGTTTATTACCAAATTAATTGTATACTTTCTATTTAACCGAATTTCAAATATATTACTCATACGTATCATAGTACATGTATGTACTTAAATAGTTACTCTGAAAAGTATACAATAAAAAATCTTTGATTTTATCATGCATGAAACTATTGGAATAAAATATCACTCATACGTCACATATGTACCACAAATAATTGCCATTATGAATTTTACATATTAAATATGAGCATAATGTCAATAAATAAGGAGTGGGCAATATAAAAGTTTAAATTTAAAAATGCAATTAAATAAAAACGGTTTAAAATTTTGCGAAGTGTTTTTTTTTTTTGCTGTAAAGTACAATTTTTCCGGTTAGAAATGGAATATTATTGCATTCCTATGGCTGTCGTGGCTAGCCTCACAGTATGTCATTCGATTGGCCAATTTCCGTGCTTCTTTTCAAGTTTTATCTCGGTAATGGCATTACGTATGTTATCCTTTAAATACTCAATTGTCTCTGGCATGTCGGTATAACAATTTTGTTTAACGGCATCCCACAGGAAATATTTTAACTGTGTCAAATCACATCTTCTTGACGTCCAATTGACATCACTCTTTCGGCAAACGTTTAACGCAATAAATCGATTGTGGCATGAAATCTGTGACAAGTTGCACTATCCTGTTGCAACCAAACACCGTTCACATCAATACCATGAAGAGCGGTTATAAAAAAATCAGTTATCATAGTGCGATAGGCGTAATGGTAGCACCGTCTTCATTTTCAAAGAAATATGGACCAATGATGCCTACACTCCACAAGCCGCATCAAACAGTCTGTAAGACCACTTGTAGGTTTTTTAAGCCACAAATACGGCAATTTTGCTTATTAACGTACCCATCTGGGCAAAATTAGCATCTGATGATGTTAATGAATTTCTTTCGTGGAGTTTCTCGTTCAGTAGAGATAATATAATGAATTGTGTGACAATAGAATGGCAGGTTCGAAATATCCGATGATTTAAGTTTAAACCGATAGATTCCCCAGCCGGTATCAAAAAGTCAAAGATTACTATTTAGATTCCTATTTATTAAGTATTCCAAGCATCACCACTAACTCATTATACCTTCACATTGTATTATAGTGTGTGATTTATAAAAAATCAAATAAAACGACTTTGTTATAGGAAATGTAAGTACTTTAATAGATGCATGCATTTATGTAAATGGAGAAGAGTTTATTACCAATACATGAATCATTCCACAATGTAAGAATTTCTCATTTAAAAAAAAATTGCTTAATATTCGCTCTATGCAAAGGATCATAACATAACAACCCAAAACAACTCTTAAAAAGCATCATGGGTTTGATTTCCACTAGAGTCTTTTGTCTGCTTCAGTACAGCGTTAATGGGTTTATGTATAATCGATAATAATTACAATATAATTTAAAATAATTAAAATCTCTATTCATTGCAAGATAAAATTACCCACATAAGCATTCAACTTCTCATATCAACTGAAAAGACAAAAACAAGTTATAAACGTTATAAAGAAAAATAAAAAGTAGAGACTAGCAGCAGTAGCATCAAAATGATAAAAGCAGATGCATTGATCCCTTTTGGTGTTTAATTGAATTTATGAAAAATAAAACATCATAGTATTCATGTGCACATTAAAACATTGTTAATGCGATCTATTGAAAGCTATGATTGCTGAAGGAGAAAATACACTCAAATTAAAATAAAGTCCGTATATGGCACAAAACAAAAAGTTTCATTTTCCTGTTAAAAAAGTACAATTAAATAAAAGACTTAAAGACCTGGTTTCTATCTAATTTTTTATAATGATGGGACATTGCAAGTATGTAAGAAATAAAATGTCATTTAATTGACCGCATCAGTATTGGTTGCATCATTTGACATCGTCAAGACATGTTCATATATTTTCTAACTATACTTCGCTGTACTGTCATGTTGAAAGCGTATATCGGCCAATCTTTTATCTTCAATTATAGACTAAACTGGGTTCCACAATCTCCAGGTGCAATAATATCTAATCAGCATATCTAGAATATCGTAAAGGGCGAGCCGAGGCTATCACTTATGCATGAATTGATCTTTATTTGGATTGAAGTCCCAATCCAAACATAATATATTTTATAATGAGCAGTAAGATTGGTTTAGTTGCCATGGAATCGACAAATCCGGATTATTTGCCACACTTTCATAACAAAAGTGATACAAGCGACGATGCACAGGATTGGAACGCTTTCAGTCTCTTCAATTTTGTTACTCGCACTTGTAGGTCGATTATGATGACCATAATCATACGTAATGCTTAAAATTTGATCATGTTTGAATCACCCTTTCAATCGAAATCACCAAAAGGATAATCCAATACATGAGATTTATTTTTCTCAACCATTTTGTTCTTCTTTGTCATCTTCCTTAGGCTGAAAGATTAACATTCAGAACCTTCAACCAGGCTAGGAAGATCGACAGATTGCAGAAGAGTAGACCAACCAAAGGCCTTTTATTTACTGTCATACACCTCAGCCATCAAACAACATACAACAGCGCGTTGAGTGATGTTAATCATACAACCATACTGTAGTTTGTAAAAAATATTTACTTTCTCAACTTTTTCCAGTCCAATACAAATCCAATGAGATGACTTATGTCTGATATAATATCATCCCAAAAACATTGAAATATCGAGCTTACAAATGCTGAGCAATAACCTTAAAAGTATATTAAAAATATCCGTGATGTACTACAACTTGGTTTGTTATCTAAATTTCAGCCTATTTGAATATAATGCAAGATAGACTAACAAATTTCTGTGAGCTTAACGCCTTATATTGATAATTGTAGAATTCAATGGAATTAAAATCATAACATGCAAACGATATTTTTAATCAAATTTTCAATATGGTTCTCATGCAGACACCCATACATTTGCATACATATGAAAATGTAAAAAGAATTACGTATTAGACAAAGTCTCCTTAATGAACACATACAAATTCACACACACACACACACACATGGTAAAAGTCGTTTTCTTGGTTTCTTTACCGTCAATATAAATGTGCTGTATGATGTACGATACGAGTGTTATTCCCTACATATGTGAGGAATTCAATGTTCTCAGATGCTTAATCTATTGCAAAAATCCATGCAAAAACAAATGTAATGCAGTATACACTACAAGCACTCACTACTCTAATAGACTGCTCCACATGCTTCCTTATGTGTTTCCTTTTTACAAAGAGAGTTTGAAAGATTATTAACTAATAATAGTAAAAACAATAATAGCAACAACAACAACTACTAAAACAATATAAAGACAAGTAAATGAATAAAAATAAAATTGAATACATAAAAAGGGTTCAATTAAGTGTTAAGGACAGATTTATACGGTACATACATATATGCAAACTGCAAACTGGAGAAAAAGAAGCAGAAGAATATCACAAATTGAACATTTTCAAATGTGCAACACAAGAGTGCTGTAAGCTTACACAGACACAAAGAAAAATCAAACAAAAATCAAACTGTCTGTCGTTATTGGCAATAGAGCTTAGTTTTAAGTGGCAAGCAACAAGATGCACATACACGTACACATACACGTATGCATGTGTTTACAAGTGAAGATGGTTAGATGACTTTCATTATGCTCGTATAGTTTAACTACATTTATCAAGTAAATGAAAAAGGATAATTTAGGATGTAAAAGAGGAAAAAAATAAAGAAATTGATTCGCCTTCGCATTCAAAACTAATGATGCCTGAACGTTAGTTAAGAAAAGTTTACTATAAAAGAGAACAAAAAAAACGATTATTTTTAATAGACAGAGACAAGGAGTATGTATGTATGGTAGAATAAGTTCTAGTGCATGTAAAACTGTTCATGTGAAGAAGATCAAAAATAATTAAAAACGAATTGTGATGCAGTCTATGCAAGGCCAACGCAATATAAAATGAATTCAGTGAAAGTAATGTCCTCAAATAATTTTTTTTTTTTTTTAAATGAGATTTTGCAAAAAAGAAAGTCCAGCAATTATATAAATAGTTCCTCTATTACATTGTGTGGTATTGTGGTTAAAGTGCTTAAATAAAACTCAAGCACCTTAGGTTCGAATACAGAAGAATACAGATATCATGTCTATTTGAAAATGATGAAGCGACTTATTTCACCCCAAATGGTGTGTTCTAATGCTTTCTATCACACTAAGGGCCATAATTACAACTTGCCGTTAAAGTTAGGTTTAGTTAAAGGTAACTTTAACTTCTTTTCGTTATTATATTCTACAGATAAATTAAAGTTAACTTTTTAAAAAATATTGCAGCGCCGAGGCAATGTCGATAACACTGCTCAATTAAACAAGGCAAAGAAAAAATCATGTCTGCGAACCGAAAAGAATCTTGGTTCTTGATAGACAACACAATGACATCAGTTGGACCGTTTTATATATTTTGCTTTAGATTCTAAAAATTAAAAATTTATTTGAATTTCTAGTTTCCCAGCTACAAATTTCTTGTCAGATTAAATCATTTTTTATATTATTTTGGTAGGTAATGTTTCCCATTGGCATTCATTTAACAACCGATTGTTGTGTACTCAATAAAGATAGATACGTATTATCTCTGACAGTAATAAAGGTTTTTGACGCATCGTTCATATAGTCTTAGGACCTCATACAAAAGCACTTTAACATTTCGATATCATGTCATGTCATGCATTTTCTGCCTTTCTAGACACCTATTCGATTCATCGAGTACTCAATTCACTATTGTTTGGACTTAACAATCTTGTCCACATCTGAGTGGTACTTAGTAATTTTATCTATTTTGTCAATTCATAGCGATTCATGAGATACTTTAATCCATTTTTATAACCTAGTTTTTGGTGAAGTTTCCATATTTAACTCATGGAATTCTACAGCTACACTTGATAGATAACTGGAAAATTATGTATTGACACTTTGAATTTTGCTTATGTTTCTTATTAACTGCGATCAAACTTTCGGTGTTCGGTGTTCAATGTTCAATCAAAGACGTCTCATTACTGGCTGACAATATCGTTCTTCACTCTATGTAAACATCTTTATGTCACGGATGGTAGCATCATGAGCTTTCTTTAAGTGCTGATGTTGGATTTTTAATCTTTGCTTTCTTCTGTTCTAGTAATTTTGTTGTTATCTATTTGCTTTGTTTACTTATTTCCGTTTAATTTATTTTCAGTCGTTGTAACAATATAGAAAAGAAAGCTATATCTATGTCTTGTGTCCGACGAAAAAAAAGAAATACTTGTTCCAATCAAATTTGTACTAGCCCAGCACACAGCCACACACTGATTGTACTTACATACACACATACATAATTTGTCATTGCAAACTTTCAGTCAGGGTTATGACCTAACCTCTTACATCACTTATGTTGCATGTGCTAATTCTTATACATGAGTGGCAGAACCCTATAGCTTAAAGTCGATTCCGAACAATATATATTTTGAGAAACTTTCCATGGCAATTTCATTTACTCTTAGATTTTTTGCCGGAAATCTGTTTTGCAGGAGATGTATGACCTGAGGTTTGCACAGTGGCATCACGTCTAGTAAGCCAACACACCATCTATTAGGCTATACCGACTTAATGCATGTACTTCCGCCAAGAAAATCGTATTGTGATAAGATAGACGAAAGTAGTGTCTGGTGCATGGTTGCCCTACGAGCTAGTAAGGTCAGTAATATCGATCAGGAAGTAGGGTGTTTGTTAATTACTCCGATGTACTTATTTTTAAAGCAAACAAAAATAAATATTCAAGCTTTCATAAACATGTATTTAATGCCAAACTAAATTGTATTTTAAACAAAACCCTTTTTTAATAAATTTAATTTATTTTGTTACTAAAAAGAGCGAATTTAATTTTATACTTTTATAAATATTTTAGAAGGCTATGTTGCATTTATTTTAATAACCCTCTTCAAAAAGTTCGGTCATAACAATTTTAAAAAGTGTTGGTTTTTGACTGTGGAAGCCTTTTAAGTGGCTTAATAAATTATAAAACTAATGTTTTGGCAAAAAAGACAAAAAAAAACGAAATAAAAAAAACATTATTTCAAAAACAAAAAGCTTTTGTTTCTTTAATTAAATTAAAATTTAAAATCAAACTTTTTTGTATGTTGTTGTTGAACTGAAACTAGAAGAGAAAATATTAATATTATTAAATAATATTGAAAACAATAGCCGTTATATAAAAGAAATATCTACTGTAAGTATATATGTAAGTAAGATTCAATACATATAAATATGTATGTATATATGTATGAATGGGTCTAAATAGATAAAATGCACATAAACATTGTTTTAAAAGCGTTTTTTGCCAAGTCTTTTAGCCACTTATAATGGCAACAAATTCATGTAATTTAATTGTATGCCTTTTTATATAATACAACAACAAAAAAGAAAAAAGAATTATAAAATAAATAAATAAAATTTAAAAGAAAAAATTGCTAACAAAAACAAAAACAAAAAATAAAAGCAACAAAAACTGTGTGTTGAAGTACTCTTGTTAGCCACTTGTTGTTTAAATGTTCATAATAAAAATTGCTTGCAATTCTCACCTCTTTTGTTAACTTGTTCTCTGTATTTTCATTTTCGTATACGTCTTTTGCTTATTTTTATTTTCTACTATAATTTGAAAAATTTTGCAGTAATAAATATCATGAAAAGAAACAGAAAAAACCAGCCAACAATGACGACGAAAATCATTAAAAACACAAGAAAAAATAGCGGAGCTCAACTCTGTAAGGGAATCCTTTGTTGGCATTATTTTTCGCACAATTGCCTGCTTTTTAATGTTAAACGGATGGTGATGATGATGACGACGACGACTACGACGACTACAATGTTGGTTTAAATGAATGAGGCAGTAAATTTAAAGGTAATACTGTTGTTTACTGTAATATTCTTTGCTCAAGTGAATGATTTTTATTTCTTTTAAAGGGTTCTGAAAAGAGAATATTGTTGTAAAATTAATTATTAAGAAATTATTATAATTTGCTAGATAGTCTAACATAACATAAGTATCTCCTACAATCGGTAGTACAAAAACTATTCACATAAGAAATATATCATTGGATAACAAAGAAATTTCTGGAAATAATGTGCATTAATGGGAGAGACAGTGTACTCTGATTCTGCTTCAGTTCTTTTTTTGCAATTTCTAGAACAAACAATTTCATTCTGTATTTGGCTGTAATTTTAACACCCTTTGTTCCACAAGATTCAATACCACTTAATAGAGTCTCTTGAATTTAGTAAGGCATCCCTATCAATTGATATTCTACATATAACAGCAATTCCTATGCCACAGCCTACTCACAAATACTCACTAGTGAACATGCGTTCTTCTGTGAATCTGTAGCAATCGGAAGTTAACTGTTCTACAGTTTAGAGTTCGAAGAGTATCTGTTATCTGCTTACATCGATGCAGATAATGTAGTAAACACCCGTGAACGGACTGTAGCTGTGTAAGATAATAATCCAATTCACCATGTGGTGTTGGAATCCGCATTTTGATCCAAGATATAGAGGCGTATATAATCGTCGTAGTGTAGCATAGATGGGCACTTTGCAGTACCAGTAAAATTTCAGTAAAAATTGATTTTTACTGATTACTGAAAAAAATTTCAGTATTCAGTAAAATTTTACTGGTAATGCAATCTAAATTTCATTTAAATTTCATTTAAATGTCATTTAAATTTAGATTGCATTAACAGTAAAATTTTACTTTTTTTTATTTAAATTTTATTTAAATTTCATTCAAATTTAGATTGCATTAACAGTAAAATTTTACTGAATACTGAAATTTTTTTCAGTAATCAGTAAAAATCAATTTTTACTGAAATTTTACTGGTACTGCAAAGTGCCCATCTATGTAGTGTAGTAGGTAGTGTGTTGGCTTATTGGAGGCCACGGTTCAAACCACACTCCAGGCAACTCCAACAAAACGAAATACGAAGAAATATTTCTTCGGTGAATGCCTCTCAGTAGATTTCTGGCAAAAACCCTAAGAGTAAATAAAATAAAATGGTCATGAAATGTTTCTCAAAACTCTGTCGTTCTGAGTCGCCTTTAAGCTGTAGATCCCGCCACTAGTGTATAAAATTAACGCACACAACATTAGTGGTGTTAAAAGTCGTAAGACTGAAAAGACTAAACGGTTGTAATGACCAATTATGTATGTACATATGTATGTAAGGTATATGTCCATCTACCATTGTAATTTGTCTTTCAAATTTACTGTCTTTCACTAATTTATTCGTCGGTGCTTCAATCTGCCTAGGCACTCCCGCATAGATATCTCTCGGCATCTTCATGGATATTATTGACTTTTCACACAATTTCACACAATTCATCTGCTTCTTCGTCTAAGAAACCTTATCAGTACCGCTTCCGTTTTCTGTTCATCTAATTCGAGGCATACATTATCTAGCCATCTTCTTAATCTGGCTGCCCTTCTATAATGTCAAGTTATTTTTCCGCTATATTTAACGCGATATCGTTAGAATGGCTTACTATCGATGCAGACTCGGGAAGAGTAAGCCATAAAAAGCGAACTTGGATTGCATTCCACAGTGTAGATTAAAATACAGAGGGGGAGCCTGTACTGTAGTGTACGGTGACTAAAGTACCTATAAATTAATTGTAGTAAGTATTCAGATACGTCGAATCTTTCTATCGACGCCAGAAAATCAGTCCAGTTCGCCAGGCACTCTTGACATACAACGAGATTACCGCACATAATTTCTTTCCCTTATGGTAACGGCGATACGCTTTCTGCACTATTGTCATTACTACTTTGAAACCGTCGATCATTGATCTGAATTTGCAGAATCCAAAAAGTCTTTCGGAGAAGCCAACCGAGCCTTCGACAGATACTTACTTCTGAAGCCATTTAATATTATTTCTTTAAAATTTTATTTTGTAATTTAAAATTTTGTCCAGGAAAAAAAGCTTTATTTCACTTTTTTATAATATTTTTTGTGTTAAGCATTCTGCAACATCTTGTTTTTGAAAATTTAGTTTGACAAAAAGAAAGTTAAGCCTTTAGATTATATTTCGTATCCTTTACGTTACACAGACATTTGGATGACATTAAAAATCTACCTGCTTTACATTAAGGCAAAAAGATAAAAGTTACAACAACAACAAAAATTTGCATAACTTAGAGCCGTCATAAGGACATAAGAAAAATTAAAAAGAAATAACATGTTATGCTACAGTCTGTATAAACTTAAGCTGGGTTTATTTGATGACTATGCAATTTTAGTTTCGATTTCAATTAAATATCTACTTTGTACGCAAAATACTTCGATTGAAAAAATTATGTCATAAGCTAAACTTTTTCACATTAAACGGCCTTGGTATTTAGGGAAGTGCAATTTAGCTTTACCATACAGCAATGCCTTCTCAGATTCTATAGCAATCGATAAACTTTTCATACAGCATGTCATAGAGTCAATAAAGGTAGCGACAGTACACTCTTATAGCAAGAGCTCCATAGTTCTATGCTCTAACTATTCCAGCGAAATATTGCAGGTAAGGAAACTGTGATGAGTGTCACAGATAATATCCTGCTAGTTGTACTACCTTATTGTAATTATTGCAACTGAAAGCCAGCAAAGCCTGATGTTCGCCTGGGCAAGCAGTGGAAGTCTCACCAAATGATGTAAAGTGTTAAAGGACCTAGACAAACTAAATGACTTACCAGAAAGAACACATGTTATTATTGTCGTGAAAAAAGCCTTAGTACTGCGATTATACGATCTATCGTACCTCCCTCAAACATTATAGGGTACCTTTATAATAGCTCTTCCAAGCCTATTTCCCAGACAAATTCCAGGATGCTGTCAATAAAAACAATTCCATGCCAAACACCTAATGTACTACATCCAATTATTTTCTCCGGCGATGGATTAATGTCACGCAGGTTCGGATGATTCCTTCTCATTGTCACAGAATCTACCTATTGGGCTCAAGACAACCCCCATGCGAAATAAGTGTATCCTACGACCTACTCGACTGCGACGACTTATTGACAGGTTACCTACTCGGACTAATTCTGAAGACTGTGATGCATAATTGAAACCTCTTCTTTTTGTAACTCCCCAACAAAAGTTTCCATTGCATCAAACTCATTTGGTTTCAGGAGAGTTTTTGCTTTTCCTTACCTTACCTTTCGCAGTGCATTCCTCTCCAAACATCCGGCCCGTCTCCACAGAGTGGCTCTGGTCTCATCAACGGAATGAAAGCTTCTCTCTTCGTAAGCTTGTGTACTTACTCATTTCCTAGAATTTATACATGGCCTGGAACTCAGCAATCGTATTTGCCCTTCCTAACCGATTAGGTTTCTCTAGACAGTCCCATACTATCTTTTATGTGATACTCCTCTCTTCGTAAGCGCGTGTACTTACTCATTGCCTAGAATTTCTTCATGACCTGGAACTCAGCACAGAGTAATCCTATTTTGCCTTCCTAACCGATTAAGTTTCTCTAGACAGTCCCATACTATCTTTGATGTGATGTCATTCTTCTTAAGATGTGTTGCATGATTGGTATTATTTTGTAGTAGAAAGCAAATTAATATTTATGGTTTTAAGCCAGAAATAATGGATTATATGTTGTAAACATCGGTTGGTAAGTCTTTTTAATCTTCGTTTGTATAAATAAATAAATAAATTCGAGATATTGCGAAGATACAAGGGTATGGGCTTAAGGTTGCTATAGTCTAGTGGAGTAGTGCGTTGCCTTATTAGACGTGAGTCTACGGTTCAAGCTCTAGGTCAGACAACGCCAACAAAACGAAACATAGATAAATATTTCTTCGGCGACTTCTTCTCAGCAAAAACTCTGAGAGTAAATAAAATTGCAATGAAAAGTTTCTCAAAAATCTATCGTTCGGCGTTGACTTTGTATAATGTTGACACACAAGCTGTGTGAGAAGCTACATCGTGGTACTGACTGAAGCAGTTTAAATACCAATTCTGTATGTATGTATGGGCTTAAGGCACATGTTGTACACATGTAATGAAAAATCCAAATCTCTCTCAACAACTACAGGCCTCTTAGCATAATTTCATTAAGGCGTAGTGTATCATATGATCAAACTAGACCGAATGTTGTTTTCGGATTTAACTGAAGTTAACTTCTTTTAAGATTCCTTTTAAACAAAAAAAAAGACAAAGACAAAGTAAGAAATCACCTACAAACGTTGCATACAATATTTTTTCGACTTTTTTCTTGTTATAAAAAAAAATAAAAAAATTCACAAAAAAAATCTTCAAGAAAAAGTATGCAAGTGGCAAACTTAAAAAAGTCCTTTTTTGAATAAATTTTTGAGGTAATTAAATTACAAAAACAAAAAATCAAACACAATATAATTTGCTATTAAAGAGGGGAAAAAATTATGTAATTTTGTTGCTTTATTTAAGAAATTTAATAGGAAGGGTTTTCAATGCAAATAAACAAAAACATAGTTGGTCTGTAGAACAAAACCAAATATCATTAGAGGTTGCATGTGACCACTTAGAAATAAATGGAGCTGACCTTAACTCAAGAAACCACTTCAAAGTAATAACAAATGGCTAGAAACTATTTATGTATATAAGTACGTAAGACAAGTAGTTATTTATGCCTCAGAATATTCGAAAATGTTAAACGACATTTTTTTTAATAAAAAAAAAATTCAATTAAAAAATGCAAGAAAATACAAACATGGATCTAAACAAGGAAAATTGTTATTAAATATTGGTTTCTAATTTAACACAATTGTCATTACAACAAAAAAAACATAAAGAACACAAAATAAAAAATGAATGTGAAATGATATGAAAATCGTAAACGACAGAGATACTTTGCCAGGCTACTACAACAAAAGCATATATAAAGATCTTTCTCTGTTTCTTTGCTGAATATTTAACGACATTCCTTAATAACGTATACACTTACTTGCAAGCATTTACATATGTACGTACACATTTTTATAAAAGAAAAGCCTTCATGCATATGTATAACTGAATCTATTTTATATGTAGAAAACATGACATGATAAAAGTAGCAGATATTGTATACACCCACGCCCACAAACTCATCTGCATACATCAACAGATATGAATTAGAATGAATATAAATAACGCACGAGTAAAGTAAGAATCTTAAAATAATTCCTTTTTACTGGATGGGTAGTTAGTTTATAAATATTTTAAATATTTACACACACTATACTGCTTACGCTTAACTAAGTTTACAAACACCCACACGTAAATATCTAATAGAATAGAAAGAGAGAGCGAGAGAGAGAATGACAGCACTTTGTACGAAACTAGAATACACACGTAAGTACACGGTTGCCCAAAAGTAATCACCTATCCGGACACGATTCCTCTACATTTCTATAGAACGGGCATCGTATTCGTAATTCGTCGGTGGTGCATGCGTGGGCAGTTAGGAGTATACAGTTATTATCCATCCACATCTCTCTAGTGATCGTTACGACATTATATCGAGAGTCGCAAAATAGGATATCGGACGGAGTATATATGTATCTTTTGCCGTAGTCTAGTAGGTAGTGTGATATCTTATTAGACGTGAGACCTCGGTTCAAACCCCACGTCAGACGTCCCTAACAAAACGAATATTTCATCGGCGACTTCCTCTCAGCAGATTTTAGGCAACAAACTCTGAAAGTAAATAAAATTTCCATTAAAAAAATTCTTCTGGAACACTCTATTCACATATGGATAGAGCTGATAAAGAACGAATTGAATTCGTATGGAGAGACGAACATAAATGGATACGCCCTATAAAAAATACGAGTACTAAGTTCACGAGTTGTTTAGAAACTGGGGGGCACTAGAATGTTTCCATTGACAATTGAAGAATATTGAAGATCGCATTTAACAATAAGCATCTGGTCATTACAACAATGTTGTGTATTAATTTTATCCATGGTGTGTCGTCAACTCCAAACGAAAGATTTTTTTATTTACCCTCAGAATTTTTTACCACAAGACTGCTGAAAGGAAATCACCGAAAGAAAAATATTATTTTCATATTCATTTTGCTCGAGAAGTCTCAGCTAGAGTTCGAACCACAGGCTCTCGTATTAATATGCCATCACACTATCTACTAGACTATGGCGGCTTCCAGAACTTCTTAATCCTCAATATTTCCACTACCCATAGCTTACAGACGACACATTATTAATCGCTGGCTTATGAGTCTTATGAGTTCTTAATCCTCAATATTTCCACTACCCAAAGCTTATAGACGACACATTATTAATCGCTGGCTTATGAGTCAATAACGGTTTTTCGCGTGTTAAATTTCACTCTGTTCCCACAACCCCATTTGGAGATGGCCTGCAAGGTGGATGCAAAAGAGTGGATATGGTTAAAAGTTGAACAGAGGAGAGCATAGAAAAAATTAGAAATAGTGTTGAGTTCTCTTTAATTTAATCTGAACTCATCTGAAGGGACAATAATTAAAAATATCGCAATCTTTACAGAGAACTTTGGTAAAACACTTAATAATGTTTCCTTAGAAAGTACAGGCAATTCACCAATTGATAGCTGAATTTCATTCACAAGTAAGACAAGTTTGCATCGAAAATAATTACGTCCGTCAGAAACTGTTATCATATAACACACGCAGAACTCAAAAACCGGGCTCAAAAATAAATTTGGTGTGCCACACGCCTACTGTGATTTACAAACACTACAGAGCCGTAATTGTAAAAAATTTTTATAGTCAACTGTATTTTTACGTGCCCTCCTTTTTGCTTTCTTCGAAATATAAAATACTACAGAGATATGTTTATGGCCACTCGCTATATTTTTTTATTTCTTCCTTCAAGTCATTTAGTTCAGTACGGTTCTCTACTAAGCGGCGTATGCAATGTAAATAATGTACAGAAGAAGCCTGTTTCTTATT
The DNA here is from genome assembly GCA_930367235.1 of Sarcophaga rosellei. Lineage (NCBI taxonomy): Eukaryota > Metazoa > Arthropoda > Insecta > Diptera > Sarcophagidae > Sarcophaga > Sarcophaga rosellei. Next base: position 83,304,169 of record OV884018.1, read on the forward strand.
GCTCCTGTTTAACAATGCAACAACACACGGAAGAATATGTGACATAAAGACTTTTATCATCACTCATGCCATTTTTTCCGTACCGTCTTTTTTAGAAAATTGTTATTATTGTTGTTTACTTTACATACACTATCATTTAAAAGGTACAAAGAATGTAAAATACATACACTGGTCTTAGAATTAGACTTATGGTGGGACAATACATGCATGCGTGAGGAATAGACATGCATGCGTAAAAATATTGTTAAGAAAGATATTTCAAATGATACAAATATTTCTGAACCGGTACACTTAATATGTATGTGAATAAATTTAGGTGATGATATGCGTTGTAAATGTAAAAGAATGAAATCTTTTTGTTTAATTTATAAAAAAAAAAATTTTTTCACTCTCTCTTTTCATCATACACATTGAAATTTATTGGGTCTCATCGTATTTTATCGAGGTCGAGGTCGCAGTAGTCTAGTAGGTAATGTGTTGGCTTATTAGATGTGAGGTCATGGTTCAAACCTCAGATCAGACACCTCCAATAAAACAACTTGCGAAAGAAAATTTCTTCGGTGAATTCCTCTCAGCAGATTTCTGGCAAAAAAAACTCTGAGAGTAAATAAAATTGCCAAGTAAAATTTCTCAAAAATATGTCGTTCGGAGTCGACTTTAAACTGTAGGTACCGCCACTCATGTATAAAATTAACCCACACACACAATATAAGTGATGTGAGAAGTTAAGTCCTGACTGAAAGATTATTATGACCAATTATGTATGTATGTATCGTATCGTAGTGCTTACCGAACAAGTCCCAACTACATAACAATATCCTCTATAACAACTTAAGTGAGTAAAAATCTCAGTAATCTGTTCATTTTCGAAACATAATCAATCTGTACAGCATTGCGGAAGTCCTTGTTGCAAGACGACCCCATATAATGAAAGTATCGATGTAATGGTAATATTCTTCACCGCTTAACACCGCTTTTTTAAACCTTCAACATTGCTTTCTGCGTGTTGAATAAATTCTTTTACCCACAAGCAATAATATTTACTGTCATCTTTTCACCTTTATTTTTTTAAAAGCCTTGTCTAAAAGTCTGCATATTATCTTCATTGTTAACATAAATTGTACTGAGTACACTGTTGTCTTACTGTCGCTTTCAAAGGCAAACATTTAAGTTTTAAAAAGCATTTAAAAAATCTACTGAAACGAATTACAGAAGGTTATTAGGAAAGTTTTATTTATAATTAATTTGCCTTCAATGTATTAAACTCTGCCTAATTAAAGAAACTTTATACAAGAAATATAGAAATATATGAGAACCATTTCAAGTGAAGTAATACTTCTTTAAAATAAGGTTCATAAGAAATGTAAAGGTCTCTCGCCTCTGCTTTGGCTTGAGAGCTATTATTGAAAGCTTGAATGGTATTCAAACTAGTAGAGTTTTCCAAACTATACTCACTCTCTTCAGTTGGATAGCTTTACAAAAAATGTGGCATTAAAAATTTTTAAATTGGATCTCGGTCTGTCCTAAATTTCATACAAACCTTCATTTGCAATAAAGTAACTGACCGCTTTATGCTTGCTAGCCATATGCTGTTGCATAGTATATGTTGCAAAAAGCTTACTTACTAAATTAGTCACTACAACACTTTACTCAGGATTTCGACCACGTATGTTGTGTGTGTAAATTATATATATGAGTAGGGGGACCAACAGATTAATGTCGACGCTGAACATCAGATTTGAAAAACTTTTCTTTGTAATTTTGTCTACTCTCAGAGTTTCTGCCATAAGACTGCTGAGATGAAGGCGCCGAAAAATATTTGTCATACCGCCCTTTTTCGTGATGTTAAGACTGGTGTTGAACCACGAACTCTCTAAACCAACACACTACCTACTAGACTACGTCAGCTTTAGTAGCCTCTAATTTATAGAATAACGACATGGGTTCATTGACTTATTGTTTGCCTTGAAATTGCCCATTTTTTCATGCCTATGGCATATAAATCAGCCTGAATTTAAGGCATGGCATGGGTTGTGTTGGCTTTAGAACTTTTGAGGTTATTATTCAGATACACCTGTGATTTTAGAAAACTCCACAAGAAAAGTCTAACGAAGGCAACTCGTACAATATCGGTGGACAGCGTGTATTACGTCCAATACATTTTAAATATTCTTCAGATTAGCACGATCCTATGTGCCACTGTTCACAACTTGATGTAACGACAACAATTGTTATGTTTGTTATCCCTCTGTTTACACCCTTTGTATAAACAATAACAATTACCAGACAACTTTTCGACAGATCTTTGTAACGAAGATCTTCAAACCACGATTACTCTCTTCAAACGCACCGAGTCTTCACACAAGACTTACTAAACTTTTGCTAACCCAGTTGCCAGCTGTGCCTTGACTTTTATATGGCAGGGTAAGCCCTCTGATGAACGTTCTTGAAGACGAATGTTCAGGGCTTCGCTTTCTCGAGATCTCTATAAATGTAAACATCGCTGTTTCATTATTGTTGTTTGTGTAGTTTGTTTACATTTATTCTTCATTGTTCTGTTTTTGTAGCTTTTGTTTATAGTTTTAATGTTAAACGATGTAAAAGCAAAACGCCAGTATCTAGACTTTTTTCAATTTTTAATGTGGCATGAGCTGTTCGCCAAGTAGCGCTGTCCACTTCAAATCACTTAGCAAATTAATTGTTTCTTTTCATATCACTAAACAAGCAGATCAATCTAAAAGGCATGCTATTGTAGATCCTACCGCAATCCTGTTGATGGCATAAGACCCACCATACCTGAAATAATATAATTTTCATGTTCATAAGCTCAAAATAATCAAGAATCCAATGAATAATTGTGAATGAGGTTCAATCAGAAACTGAATCATATAAAAACTAACTTCAAATCATAATTTGGTAACTTATCCTACAGCATTAAAAAATATAATCTGAATAAAGCCTGAAATTGTTGTTTTTAATTACGTTACACACATCTATGTATGTTGTCAGTTATTGCGTGTTTTAAAACAAGTATATTGACCCTCTTAATAAATCTTTATTGTAATGGCTGTACAGATATTGTATTAAAATTTTCCATTTCATTTTATTAAATCGAACATTTCAACCAAAGGCCTTACTTAATGTGCGAATATTATAAAAACCTGTAGACGAGAGCATATTGTTATTGAACATTTCATGGCGGCATTAATTCCTTTAATATGGTACCACTCCATAGCAATTTTAACGCAAATTGAGTTTCATTCACACACATAGAATATGTTCACATTAAAATAAAAGCAACAAAGGCAACACAATCTACACTGCGTAACATGGATGAGTACCAAATAAATATAATTTTTTATTATCTACACAGTAACATATGGATGGATCTGGTGCTTTAACGTAATGTAATCGTATTTGTGAATGTGAGTTCTTATATTGTATTTGTATCTGTATGTGTATTGAATACGGGCGGCATGTTTAACTTTAACATCTTTAATCAACTCAAAGAAATTAATTAAAACGTTTTGTTGTCATTTCGCACCATAAACGACAATGACGGTCAACAAAAAAACAAAAAACAAACAAAAAAAACACAGAAAAAGGAAAGAAAGAATGGCGACAACAAATACCAACACTTTCATCCATAACCCCACTACCGCATACACCGCATCACTATCTATCGGCAATGAACTTATGGCAGTACATACAGTAGAACGGAAACAGCAACACACAAACGGTGATGTAAACAATTAACGCCCACGTAAAGTGTACATAAACACTTACATATGCACAAATACATATATACTCAAATACACATACATACATACATTTGCTTATCCACGGAAATCAACAAATATTTGTCTACATACCCCAGATACTCCACCTATTTTTAACAGATGTAAACAATTGTCCATTTTATAAGAATCCTGTGTATATGTGTATTTTTGTTTAGTTGTTGTTGTTGTTTTTGTTGTATGGTAAGCAAAGTTACAGCGACAATGCAATAAAAATATACAACAACAAAGACAAATGTATAGTTCAACTCCCTGAAACTAAGAGACAATATTACAACGTAATGACATTAACACCAACACAAAGGGTGTAGACATGTAGCGGAGGACAATGTAAACTTGCTGCGATAGCAGCTGAAACTACATAAACATATACACATGCCACAACACAACTGCCAGCGTTTATAGATAGAAGAACAATAATAACAAAGACCACTACTACCACCACCACTAACACACCTAAAAACATTTACATACAGCTAAAGAAGCATAATAAAACGTTTACTAACATTGACACCTATTCTGCCCTGTACATTGCCGCTTACACATCTCTTTGGTCATTGCACGTTACACGCTGTGGCAAACAGTGCGAAACGTACGAAAACATTAAACGGTTTTGCACTCAATTTCATTGAATCGACTGAACAAATTAGTTTCTGTTGCCATTGATGGATGTCAATAAAGCGGTCAAAAAACCTTTCATTACGATCGTTTGTCGTTTAGTCAACATTATGTGTGTGTGTGAGCGGTTGGACTAGATAGAATTGAATGCCATGGCCAAGAAAGGTGTTTAGAAACTGTTGTTTACAAAGAGAATAAAAACTGAAGTATTAACGTCATCTTTATTGCGAAAAAGATAAAGAAACATCAGACAGTATTTGAATTAAGAGAATAACTGTCGTTTAGTCGCAGAACATTCATGGATTTAAAGACTTTTTTATATATAAGTGAAGTCTGTAACTCGATCCTTGCTATGGAAATTCAACCTTAAAATCTGGGATTGTAGATAATCCAACTCAAAACAGAGTTAATACGCAGTAGTGGTTTTATAGTTGCTTTATAGAAAAAGAATCATCAAACACAGTTTGAGGACATTATGGGAATGGTGCTTGTAGGAATATTTTCTTCAAGCTTAACTACACGCTATGGGAAAATTGGAACTACGGTGATACAAAGTCTACGTCTCTCAATTGCTTCCAATCTTAGTTGTAAAAACATTCAAAAGTTTCCATTAACACGGTGATGAGTTACAGATACTTTCGGAACAGTTGAATCATAGATTGTTCCTTATGTTACAGCTACACTCAATACTAAGTCAGTGGGTCCCAAGAGACAAAGTACACTACATCAATGATTATCCAAAAATGCTGGATGTCCCTGAAAGAAACAACGCAATATTCAATGGCTACTTCTTTGAGTTGTCCTGTGTACTGGCGCAAACAAGGCGAAAGTGCCTTCTAAGAAACTCCCGAAACATGCGGCCAGATACGAAGATTTAAAGTTTGATAAGGACACTATCTAGTAAGAATTCAGTCAGTCTTGTGTGAAGAAGCGTTGCGTGTGAAACAGTCGTGGTTTGAAGTTCTGCGTTGTTATTGTTTACGCAAAGGGTGTAAGCAAAGAAGAATAACGAACAAGCAAATTATTGTTGGATACATCAAGTTATAAACAGTGGCACACAAAAATCGTGCGAACAATAAAGTATTTGATTGAAACCAAACACAAATTTATTTTTATTTTGTTTGGAATCGACGAACTCATATTCTAAACGTTTTAAAAAAGGTAAAAACGTAACAAAAGTTAAAAACAATTTCGATAATAGTTGTTTGGTATTCCTGTGGTTAGAAATTCTTGTCTCTGACACCTTACAATTCAGACTCCGCAAAATGCGGTGGTGGCTCGCACATCTCCTACAAAACGAAATTTGAAAAAATATTTATCCGGCGACTTACTCCCAGAGGATTCATGGCAAAAACTCTGAGAATAAAGAAAATTGCCGCGAAAAGTTGCTTAAAAATCCATGGTTGGGAATCGACTTTAAAATATAGGTCCAGCCACTCATGTATAAAATTAACATACACCACATACTAAGTGGTGTTAGAAACTAGGTCGTAGCCCTGACTGAAGGCTTGTAATGACCAACCGTGTGCGTATGTCTGTATTTAGTTGTTATATCTTTGTGCTCTCAGATTTGTTTTATATTGAATTTTATATCAGCAGGAAGTGACCGGTACATGTTTACAACACTGAAGTACATTTCTTTCGTGATTCGTATCTAAATATCTGAAGAAACCTACAGAGAAGATGGCGTTAAGTCTTTAGCGATCTCAATCTCAAGATTACGCCAAATAGAAGATGGCCAGTCTACTGCCTCTCAACCTACGGTATTCATAACGAATATTTAAACACTTTACCACCTAATGGTGGTACATAGGATTCCTGAAATTCATGAATTAATTCAAGTCACAAGCAAAAATATGTAAAGAAAAGTTAGAACTCAATGAGCAAATTTCCTCATCACTAAATCCAATAAAAGAACCCCAAAGATTTTACTTCATGACACGGCAGATAGTAACCCAAAGGTCATAGGATTTACCGAACTTTGTTGCAGTTACATATTGTTACATTTTTACCCTTTTTAAAATATGAGTTCGTAGATTGCAAATAAAATTAAAATAAATTTGTGTTTAGTTTTATTTTTTGCACAATTTTGTGTGCCACTGTTCACAACTTGATGTAAACAACAACAATTGTTTTGTTTGGTATTCTTCTTTACACTCTTTTGCGTAAACACTAATAATTGTTCGGCTGATCTTTATAACGGAGATCGTCAAACCACGATTATTGATCTTCACACGCAACTCATCTTCACGCAAGACTAACTCAATTTTTACTGACTCCGTAACAGACTTTGTCTTGCCTTTTATATGCCAATGTAAACAGCCTGGTAAATGAATTTCACCAGCTTAGCTTGAAGACTTTATTAATAATGCTGAAATAAAGCAAAGAACTAATAAAAAGATAAAAGAGATGAGTACTTTAAAGTAAAAAAGGCTTCTTCAAAAATAAATTTCCAACAGGTCCTTTATTTAATCTGTAGTAATTTATTATTATTTGTTGCATATAAAATATTATTTAAAATCATAAAATTATGTTATGTACGATGATAATATTGAATAATTATTATTATTATAAGTCCAGATAAAACATTATACACCATAAATGTTGTAAAACATTTATTTTATACCATAAAGAAATTGCTTTATTACAGCACCATAAGGTTGACAATTTATTATTGCTGACAATTTATGTTTAATTTACTTACCATCTCTCACTTTATGTCTCTATATGCATGTATATACGTGTGTATGTGTATATGTATGTGTGTATAATGAAAAATTTATCTTTTAACAAGATATTGTTGTAACTAGTTATGATGGCATATGCCTTTTTTATGCATTTTACTGAACATAACTCCATTTAGTTGATGTTATTAATAATTCTCACATTTTATTATTAAATGTCGTTATTGCCTTCAACCGGAACCATGATTTACGGTTTAAAGCAATACCAACAACAGGTGTTACGCCTATATTAGATAAAGCTACAATAACAACTGCAACAATAACATCAACAACTACAACAGCAATAGCAAATATAACAAGATGAGTATGTTGTATAAGGCAACTATTAAAACATTAAATCGAATTTCATTTGGATCTGCTAAGGGAAAAATGGAGCATAAACACAAGTAAACTATTACAGGGAAATCTGAGTCTTGTAATCAATTTTGTAGAATCCCATGAAAGGAGTCGTTAACTGTATGCAATTTGCATGCAGTTTTCATACAAATGATTACATATACATACATATGTACTGCACAGTGCACAGAAATTGGATTTATTTTAAGAAATTTAGCAAGTGACAAAATTTTGAGAAACGACAGTTTTTTGAGAAACTATTCGTTGTAATTTTCTTTTTTTTTTTATGATTTTCACTCTCAGATTGTTTGCCAGAAATCTTCTGAGAGGAAGTCGCCGAAGATATATTTTTACATATTTTTGTTTTGATGTCTGGACTGGGATTTGAACCGAGGCATCACGTCTTATATGCCAATGCACCACCTTCTAGACTACGGCGATTTATAATTCAATCATACAGCCTCCAGTAATTACATCCATAAGGGTTTTGATTTAATTCTTGCCAAGACCTAAGAAGACCCTCCCTTATTTCCCCACCTCCTGCATAAAATTTTCTCTATGACCGGTTTTACTCATAAAATTCGATAACGTAGCCAGCAAACTGAAAATGATTACTTTGGAATTGAACTGCTAAAAATCGATACAGATTTGTTATTTAAAAAAATAAAAAACAAAGCACATCGATATGAAAATACTTACTAAAGATGCCGTAGCTGTAGTTGGTTCCAATTCATTTTCATGGTTCAATATTGATGACCAACTAACAAATGCGATAAGCTCCAATCGAATAGAAACTCTATTCATAACTCATATTTTCAGCTTAATTACTAACGCAGTATAATCATGAGTTACTCTCTTGGTTACAATTTTAAGTGGCATTCATGAAGCATTAATGCACTAAGTACTACTGTACTTGACTCTTGATGACAGTATAATTCGGTAACGTTGTGAGAACAGTTCCATTGAAATCCGGAAGTAGAATACGCTTTATTTAATCTTCTTCCCTTCAGCATAGATGTGCGTATATACTGTCAATAGAGAAAAGCTAATCTAATATCAAAATTTTATGGAAAATTAATTTTTCAATTAAAAAATTTGTGTTGTACTAACATAAAAACTGTTATTCTTTAAAATATGTATCGCCGCCCACTTTAAATCCTAACTTGTAATTCATTTCATGTAACGTGATAATTTAAATTTTTTTAAAGTATATTTTCGATTTATCACACTTTAATTTTTTTTTTCACAGACGAAGCGCGGCTAGTCAATTAACTGTTTAATGGTCTATGTTTATAGAGATTTACGTTTTCTTTGTTCATACACATCCACTCCCATCTCTGGTATATACAATTGTCGGCAATTCCTTTGTATGCGATTAAATTACGCTGCTGTTATATAAACACACTTTAGAAAAAATCTCACAGTTTTTACTTTCTTTACTTTTAGAGTAGAGTAGAGTTTGTTTTTTTTATTGTTGTTTTTTTTGTATTTTTTCGTTTCACATTACCAGCAACGGCAGTCAGTCATCGATACTATATAGTATAGACGCGTATACACTTGTTGTTGGTATTGCGAATATTTTGCGAATGTATCTGCGTAACGCCCATTATATTGACAAATGGTTTTTGCCGCGACACAAACACCAGAGCACCACATAATGAAAACCGATCTGTCATTAAAACTTAAACAACAATTTAACACCACATTGTGCAGCAAATATTCTTACATACAAACCTAGTATTGGAAGCAGTAGCATAAAGGAATTGTTGCATACGTGATTGTTTAACGTAAAATATTTAGATATGGATACAGAGTATTTGAAAACATGTTGTTTTAAATATGGCACTAGAAATATTTGTTTTAGACAACCGTATCGGTTTTCATTTCTTCACCGTTTGAAGAAAACGAAAGTTTAATGACAAGGAAAGAAGTTCTACCTTCTCTTTGATTTCCTTTCCTTTCGAGTTTATTTTCTTTACAAAAAACATGGTTTTCTTGATCTGAAATAAATACAATGTCAGAATTATTTGCGAGTAAAATAAGGCTGGAGATACGAATTATTATCACTTCAGTGACAGGGCTTGATAGACTAAATACGGCTATAATTTCAAATGTTAACAAATAATGTTCGCAAATTGAAGTCGCCGTGGTCTAGCAGGTAGTGTGTTGGCTTATTAGACGAAAGGCCCGAGTTCAAATCCCAGGTCAGACATCAAAACGAAAATATGAAAATATTTCTTCGGCGACTTCCTCTCAGCAGATTTCTGGCAAAAACTCTGAGAGTAAAAATTGCCATGAAAAGCTTCTCAAAAAAAATCTGTCGTTCGGAGTCGACTTTAAACTGTAGGTCCCGCTACTCATGTATAAAATTAGAGCACACAACACGAGTGGTGTGAGAAGCTAGGACGTTGTACAATGGGTCAATTCGACCTCCGGGTACTGTACTTGTCACAGTTGACAAGTACACGTCCTCTAACCTAACCTAACCTACATATGTTCATTTAGTAGCAGTCCACGTAACTTTATATTACTAAACTGGGTTGTCAAATTAGCATTTGTCAGAGGCTAATCGATCGCTACTTAGGCGACCACAGCTCTTGCAGAAGTTATACGACGGAATGCTGAGTCTTTTAACATTCCTACTAAAAGGATGGTAACCCGTGAATCGGTGTTTCGCTATGTATGACGGAACTCTCCTTATCTATGCGTGTTCAGCAATCTAGCAATAATGCACATAGCTTCTTGCTGGCAACGAGATTGATCATATTTGAAAACGAGAATACCTATGTCCTGTAATATGTCAGATATTGCGAGCTACGTAACGGCTCTGCCCATCTCATTAGCAAAAAACCTATGTACCGGAACCCAAACAAAAGCTACCTTTGAATGATCTGGAAGGATGTACGCTGAAAATACGTTACTTAAGGGCTTAAATCGCTGCCTGGCTGTCAGAGTAAATTCAGAGATTTTCTCGGAAAATGCACCCACCCAACAAGCATTGTGCCGCCTTTAAAATGGCAATGGCCTCTGTGGTCAGACAGTATATCAGAAAGTTTAATATCAGAACCCGTAACCCGTAATCTTACGGCCAAACCTGCCACGCATTTCTGAGCTCTTAAAAGGTAAGGATGCCATTGGGAATCTCCGCATCTTCATATCAAAAGTCTCTATGGTGTATTCAGAAAGTTTTAAGGAGTTAAATAAACGACCCGTATTATCTGTATCTTCCCAAAATAGCAGCATGTCTACAGCAGTGAGTTTTGCTGCCACCAACATAGCCTATGTTGTAATAGAAAGTTAGATTGGAGTGGATTCCGTACAGCAAATAATGCATTGATTGGAGTGCAGCACAGCGCACTGGTGATCAACACAGTTGATCAGTCGATAGTGGCATTAGTGTTAGCACAACTTCCACCAGACAAGTAGACATTCAGCATGTTATGGTTATTTTAAGTATTCAGCAAAGATTTCATTCCTTTACATTAACTTTCAGTTTTATTTTTAAGCTTACAAGCGCAACCACATTATAGATACACATACAGTGCTACCCTGAAGTGGATCTCCAAACAAACGAAAATATTGTGGCTGGGCTAAACTGAATGGCAAGCAGGCAATAGGACAGACAGCCAGGCACGCAGTCAGGCTTTCAGACAGGCAAGGAGAGCAATGCGATTTATAAATGAGTCAAGTTTCAGTCTCGATACGATAAATATAGTTGTTACAATTCCAGTTTAAATTTTTTTCGCACTGTAAATGCTGAAATCCCACAATGTTGACGACTTGGGTTAAGAGCAACAACCGTCGTCAGATTCGATGACGATGGCGATGGCGATGACGATGGTGGTGTGACAGTGACAACCAGGATGTGTAACGGCGGTGGCAACGTAAATTCAATGAACAACGACAGTCATTTATGCAACATGTGAAGTCATTAAAAAATCAATTAACTACTGACAGGAAAATTGAAAATATTTTTGTGCACTAAGTAAAGAGAGCGACAACAACAAGAACAACAACAACATCATAGACAAGATGAAAGTTAAATGCTGATGTATTCGCAAAGTACACACACGCTATTTATATTTTATGAGCATTTTGTTTCCATTCCTGCCTCCTACCTACTCTATCGTTTAATTTCTTTTTTTTTTCTCGTTTTATTTTCCAATTTTACACTCTTATAGGGGAAGCGGGTTTTTGGTATTAATTTAAGTAGATTCAACAGTCTTAATTGATATTTTGTTTAATTAATGGCATGTCTTTATACTCTATACGAAAAGAAAAAAAAATTCCTTTTTCGTTTTTAAATACATTTAAGAGACAGCTTGTCGTTGTGTGATGTATGCTGTATGGTGTGATGAATATTTCATTTAAAGTTCAATAACTTTAATTTGGAATAATTTATTTGGTAATTGAAAATACTTTCATGTAGACAAGCATTATTCTCTCATTATTTCAGTGTTAAATTTTAAATGACAGACGGAGTAACTGTTTTTAAGGCCATCAACACTCAGGGATGGCAGTTTCTCATTAAGCAGTGTGAAGCCACTAGAATGAGAGATTACGGGAAAAGATAAAGAGGCGCTAATGTTTATTGTATGTTAGATTTAGATCAGTTTGTGTTGTAAGTTGCAGGGAAAACTTCTGCAAAACGAACATTTCGCACTTAGAAAGTAGTCAACATTCGTGCAGTCATAATGAATAGATGGACTATTACAAGAGAAAAGCTTGGCAAATCAATATAAAGACTTATTCATTTATTATTGTAAATACTAGTCCTTCAGAGCAGTAAATTCAAATAACAATGAATCATTTTCGGATCTTGCTGATAATGTGCATCCTGTGAGATGCTGAACAGTGCATACTGAAATAATTGTTCCTCTGCACAGAAAAGCATTGAAGAAGATCCAAATCAATTAATTCTCAATCCACCATTCTCAACTCCTTTTACTTCATGTACGATTTTACGACAGTCCTTGGCTTATAAGCTTTCAAGATTCAATTTGTGCTCAGCAAATTCGGCAAAAAGTCTGAAGTACAAATTGCTAATGAATTTCACTTTAAAATACTGTGCTAATATGAAGCAAATTTAAATATGCAGAGTACAATTGGAGTGAGAATAACCAACAAGACTTAGGAAAACATCATAACATTCATATTCCGATAGACTGGCACTGAAGGGGTCATGCAGATTACCTAACCAAGTCAGAGTATTTCAGATGGAGTATTTTGCTATTGATCAAGCTGCATGCATGATTGAAACCGAGGACCCAATTCCCTAGAACTTCTGACCAGTCAAGCAGCAATCAAAGGACTGGGATTCCATCACATCAAATCAAAGGGTGACAGGAGTTGCATAGGCTCTTCACAAGCAATGATGGTCGGAATGTTAGTGTCAATGATGAAGAGAATTAAGTAGCTGCAGTGTAGTCTAAATGCATTCTCCGCATCTACCTATTATTACTTCAATTTGTTTTTGTTGTATTAATAAAGCAAAGCAGGTGCTATAGTTAAGGATATTCCAAATAAATATCTTTTTTGAACATGCATTGGGTGTAGTGCTGAGTTAATCTATTCACAATGTCTCACATACATATCTCTCCTCTGATGGGCAGGTGTCCAAAAGCCATATGAACGAATTATTTGGAGATGCTTTGGAGGGAGCTTCTTAATTCTTAAAATTCGAAATCCATGATAAAAATTTTGAAGTCTTCTATGTGTTCCTGTTTGTAATCCAGCACTGGTAATGCAATAAAATATTCTACAAAATAATAAAAAAAAAGAAAATATATTTCACCGTAAATTCTAACAGTTCACGAATAAATCCAATAAAATTTTAATTTTCATTTTGCAAAAAACCTTACGTTTTTCTCTTTAAAACGTAATCCACTTTATTTGTTCAAATTTTGCCTAAGAAAGTCTAATAACTGTTCCACAGTCTGCCTTGAATAAATGACCCTTATCAGAAAAAAACAACAAATCACTGACTGAAAAGTTGTTGTTTTTTTTTTTATCACAAATACGTATTCCTAACGTTTTTGTTTTTGCTTGTATGGTTTTGAAGTGAAAATGGAATGAAAAACTCATATTGGTAATTAAATAATATCCGGTGGGTGCGTATAGACTTGCCCACATGCATAAACCTTTATTCTGTACGCATTAAAGAACACATACTACTCCCACGTATGTATGTATACTCATAGATATACAACTTGACTGATGGATGTTTGTTTTTAACACATATTCCTTGTGATGTGTTAAAAATGCAAAGAGAAGGAAGAGAGTGCGATAGAGATGAAGAATTTGATAAAGGAAGAGGAAATGCAAAAAAAAACTACCGGTCGGTATTTGCAAATCAGTCAGAATTTTGATTTATGCCCATTATTCATTTGCATAAATCCAAATACAACAACAATTCCTAAAGAAAAAAAAAATTCAAAAAAATTTTATGAATAGAACAGCAAAGCACTTCAACCCTTAAATGCGAAATTGTTTTGTTAAAGTAATATGGGGACGGGGTCCAAGGTCCAGTAGTCAGTAGTCAGTAGCTGCATTAAGTATTAAATTGTGTTAAAGCTTAACGTGTTTCCATCATTAACACATATACAAACAGAGATTTACATACACACATACAGACGCACTTGGCCTGGCAGACCCTGAACAACAGGATGTTGTTTGCAAAATAATAACAGCGGAAAAAATTGTTGTTGATGACCAACGCAAATAAAAAAAGAGAAAAATGGGGGTGCTTTTATGATTTCAATAACAATTCATTCAAATGTTGACAGGTTTGTTTTTACTCGGGTATATTTTCTATGCGTGAATTCCTGATTGTCTGATGGTTTATTTGCAGATATTTTCTTTGTTTTTTCAAGTCAGTTGTATGGTACAGATAGTGAGGGTTTCTATTTGATGAAAACAAATTTTTTTTCTTTTTTGTATAATTTTAAACAACAATTTGAATTAGAAGGATGGCATTAAGTGAACAGGCTGTTAATTAAATATTTAAACCTTTTGAAATTCAATGAATTTTTCTCGAACTTTGTTAAAAAAATGTTTAATGGATACCGATATTCATAAGAACATGTATTAAATGAACTCCGGTTTTTTAAAATTCTTTAGGAGAAATGTATTACAAAGTAAATGCTTGTTTTAGCAGTTCTTGTAGAGGTTAGAAGGAGGCATTAGTTCACATTCTTTGCATTCTTCAAACTCTTCTTACGATTTGATGAATGTCCCAGGTAGTTATTCGTAAACTTAAAACATTCTTCAAACAAAGATTACAGTGGATTGAATTTATTGTTTCTCATGTATAAACTAACCCAAAGAATTCAACTTAACTACTTGCAATTTGAGGTGAACGACATATTTGATTGGGCGGTATATGAACGCTCGTCCATGTGCTTCAATTTTGGTACGCTTTATCAGCAAAGGCTGGCATCTTATTGCTAGCATTTGTTATGCTAGAATTTTCACTATTTTGTCTCTGAATATGAAAAAATGTATATTTCCCTTTAAGACATAGACTTGTAGGGTGAAATCGCGTGATCTTGGTTTCCAGTGAGCTGTTTTAACAATATTTGAATAAATGGCGGGCCTTTGGCACCGTCTTGTTTAAACTCATCTCAACATTTCTACAAGTTTGCAAGTATTGCAGGAAATATTGCAATATTGGTAGGAAACTTTAACACAACAACTGGAGTAGCCTGTTCGGCGGTATTGACACATGTCACGAATCTTTTTAAGCTGACTAAATTTTGCACCGAGGAACCAAATAGCAAGACAGAACCTCTATATTTTGCATCTACTTAAACATTTGGGAGACGGCACTGAATACATACCAAAATCTCCCATGTCAACAATAAAATGCCAAACTTGATAATGCTAAAAGCAAACAAATCTTATAATTGTAAGGGGCAACTCATGCAGCAAGTTCATAACGTTTGCCTTACTTTATGATAACCCCAGTCGTAAAAATCGCTTACGAAATACAGATGTGACTGGTTCAAAAGCGATGTTGAAAACATGCACGAACTGAAGACTATTACAAGTCAATATTACGTCTTATCTCCTCCAACAACCCATGTTGTATGTGTTTTTCATAACAAGTCGTTGCTCTCAGAGCCATTGTCTGTTTTTTTTTTCTTTTACCAGTGAAGCTGTCAGAAGTTATCCAGTCCATACGGTAGTAGTCCCCGTAATCGAGTAGATAGTGTGTTGGCTTATTAGATGTAAGGCCCCAGGTCAGACATCTCCAACAAACCGAAATATGAATAAATATTTCTTCGGCGACTTCCTCTCAGCAGATTTCTAGCAAAAACTCTGAGAGTAAATAAATTTGCCATACAAATTTTTTTTAAAATCTTGCCTTTGGAGTCGACTTTAAACTATAGGTCCCCGCCATGTGTAAGAAGCTAAGTAGTAATCCTGACTGAAAGATTGTAAGGACCAATTATATATGTAACACATACAGTGATATACGAGCTTATATTCGATGACCGACATAGGTCTCTGGTAAGGTACTGTTTGAACAATTTGAGCACATTTTTAGAACAGCCATTATACATAAATTCTTATATTTTCCTTCTAGTGTTATAAATGAGTAAAAATTTGTTGAACTGGAAATCGTTTTAACCTTTTATAATCACTTTAAGACTGTATACCTCGACCATAAATGTGATTGCAATTTAAAGTCATAGACCCTTCCTTAATTTTTAAAGTTTTTTCATTTAGAATTTTCTTTTAAATTAGCTAAAATGGTGTATTTATCATTAAACCCAAGATGAATAGTCTATAATACACCTGCATACGTCATTATAATTCTATTCAAAATAACTCACAAAAACTTTTATTCATTCATCAAATTCAATTCGAAAAGATACAAAAATTTTGTTTTTTTTTTATTTTCTTTTGAAAATTTCATAGAATTTCATGCATCACTTGTTCAGCTCTATCCTTTGCTGTGTTGAATTTTTATTTCATTTTCAATTATGAAAACCAACATATGAATTGAATTTCTGTAGCTTGGTTTATCTGTCTGTCCATTTTGCTTTTTATTTAAAATTTCATAAAGACTGTCAAAAAAACGAAAAGCAAAGAGTGTAGAGACGGCTACAACTGTCTGACCTTTTTGTTTCTCTAAGGACAACCAACAATTTTATTTACATCTCATAATCCTTTTCAAGGGTGAATATTATTTGCAATTGTAATTATTATTTGCCCATATTTTTGTTTTTATTTTTTCTTTCATAAGTCCCATTTAAATTACAAAGAATTCATGTCCTTAGCATACCAAATACAATACATATGTATGTATTCATGTGGGTATTTGTGTATGTGTGTAGATGTAGATGACATTTCCTAACTATTTGCCGGATATCCGTTCAGCAGGTGGACTTCTGGTAGTACTTGCCTTGTTGTTTCGTTGTCTACAACGGCTAGAACAAGTGAAAAAAAACCATCATAATAACGGCTACGTATGTTTACTTAATAACCATTTGGTATGGGCATTTAAGCCACTAAAGATGCTAATTTTATGTAGTTACACATCCCAGATTACGCTGTTTACCCGCACGTTAAACAGCGCAACGTCTATATGTATATATGTATGTGTGTTTCTAATGGTAGTTTTACTGACATTTGTAATGTACTTTAAATGCCGTCCCAGGCAATATATTCACGTTAATAATACATAAATGTAAAGCATACGGCATCCAAGCAGTGTTATTTCTGTTCACTTCACTCTCCTTTAACCTAGACAATCCTTTAACGCCTTCTTATGATACACCCTGTTAATGTTTATGTAACTCTAATACAAAAAAAAGGAAGAAAAGGAAAGAAAGATGGTAGTGAAGAGAAAGAGAACAAAAAATTGTAAATGAAAATAACTTAATTACATTGTATAAATTTATGCGCTGTTTACTTTTATTAGCTTCTCTATACCATTCACTTTTCCCACACTATCCAAGGGGTAAGCACAACAATAACCACCAATTCCTTTATATGAGCAACTCATACTCATGTTGTCGTAAAAGAAGGGCCAACCTCTTGCTGTTGATTGATGTAAATTAGATGTGTGTTACTGCTGCTATAGAAATTGTTGTTCTTGTTGTTGACTTTCATATACATACTAGTAGCTACAGACGCAACACATACTCATCAATGGCAGGCAGTCCTTTTGAACACACAAAGAAATACAAAAAATAGAAGAAAAAAGACACGTAACGTTTTGTCTTTGATGAGGTTTATTGAACTGACTTTTGAGTAAAAACGGTGGTTAATGTACATTAGCCGAGGTTTGCTGAGATGACAGGCAACAGAGATTTTATTTTTTTATTTCATTTTGAATAACAAACCATAACTTTGAAAAAAAAAATATGTCCAGCTTTAATGAAGTCCTTCTGTTTCTGAAAAAGATTGCTTATGTAAATCACATTTCAATTATAGTGAATACAAATGCTTGCTATACCATAAATGAAGTCTATCCAATTGTCTATTGATTGTTAGAAGAGAAAAGTAAAAAATTTAGGGACCTTATAGTAGAGTAATTGCGACTAAAAACAGCCATTCAACTAGACTTTCTTCAAAAGAAATTTTTTAGCATTAAAAATCAACAGACTTTCTATTCTACATCCATGAACCATGTCTGTACACATTCGACATTCCTAAGAAGCCTAATCAAATCCGTGAGGACAGTAGTATTATATTTCACTCAGTTCAATTCTAAAACCTTTGGGTGCCGTATTCTATTGGTTTACTAGACGAGAGCTTCAAGTTCAAGCCCCAGCGTAGTCATCATTAAAAAAAATCCTTTCTCACCATGACCAATCTCAGCGGTCTAGTAAGTAGTTGCCAGGCAAAACCTTAAATAAATGAATAAAAGGAAGTAATAGCTAGAGGGTAGCTGTGTAGTGGCTGTCAGACCTCTTCAGTTAGGATTACGACCTAGCTTCTCACACCACTTATGTTGTGTGAGTTAATGTTATACATGAGTGGCGGCACCTACAGTTTACAGTCGATTCAGAACGACAGTTTTTGAGAAACTTTTCTGCTGAGAGGAAGTCGCCGGTATATTATCACAAGTTATATTGCTCTTGTAGGAACTTTCAGGCGATAGATTTTCACATCATATGTATGTTCGAACATGTGTTGAAACTTATTGTTACCGGTTCGGGACTTCAAGAAATCGGGGGATATTGTGGCCTTTGCAAATCCCCAATGCCATTGCTTCACCCAGCTGTAATTACATGCTATCCACTCAAAATTCTTTCAGTTGAAGTAGAATAAAGTCTGTGAGCATTGCCATTCAACGCACAATAGCGGCTCTCAAGTGCCACTGACCTTTTGATAGACATGTCGAAAGACCTGACATTCCCGCCAAATTCCTTCGGCAGGAACTGTGAGTCTTACTGTTTGACATGCTTGACCGAGCTCTAGAATATAAAAATGGTATAATAATGGATTTAAATGACAGCCTAAGTAGGATACACCACCTAATTTAACCTAAGTTTCCCTACAATTTTTGTATTTCTAACTACAGAGAGGGCTTCAGTTTGGAAATTGGTTCAAGACTGCTCAATATATTATGAAATTTGGAGATCAGAATTATTTTGGAGAGAATTTTTAAGTTTTTGCGCTTTAATCCTTTATTCCTGATTCCAAATAAATCATAATAAATAGCGACGTATTTATATTGATTCTACCACTTGATTCTGTAAGTCTACATAACTACCGACAGAAACATTGTTCAGAATAGTTATGCATTTGGTCAGGCAACATATTTCATACAAATCCTGCTCAGATAACCTAAACTCTAACTAAACGCAATAATGCCAGCAAACTTACAAACGAGGCTAATAACATATTTTGTTCTGTTTTATAAACATTTTCCACGCTTTTATTAGTTGCGCTACGAACTACGAACAAGGTAAACAATGAACACAAAAACAATTGGTAACTAAAACAAGTTTTTCTGTTTATCGGTACCAATGTGGAGTTGCAATAGCATGAATGGACAATTCCATGTCGAAATTATTTCTCTGCCTTTAAGGGCATGCTTTCATTTCATCTGTTCAATTCCTCTGCATAAACAATGATAATTGCTAGACAATTGTTCGACAGATCCTTTTACTCTTCAAACCACAATTACTCTCCCTTTAAACGCACTTCACACAAGACTAACGCAGTTACCAGCTTTGCCTTACCTCTTATATGGCAACGTAAACAGTCTTATGAATACTGTTTAAGGCGAATGTTAGTGGCTTCGCCTGCTCGAGATATCTATAAATGTAAGCATCGTTGTTTCATTATAATTGTTTGTGTATTTTGCTTACATTTATTCTTGTAGTGCTTGTTGTTGTA
Source organism: Sarcophaga rosellei (assembly GCA_930367235.1). Classification (NCBI taxonomy): domain Eukaryota; kingdom Metazoa; phylum Arthropoda; class Insecta; order Diptera; family Sarcophagidae; genus Sarcophaga; species Sarcophaga rosellei. The sequence continues at coordinate 83,324,021 of OV884018.1, forward strand.
TTTTTGTTTACTTGTTTATCATTTTTTATGCTGGTGATTGTTGTTGTATTTTTGTTTATTTGTTTATCATTTTTTTTTTGCTGGTATTTGTTGTTATATTTTGCAGTGCGATAATTTGTAAACAAGTTCATTTTCTTTGATTTTGTAGCTTTTATTTATAATTTTAATGTTGAGCGATGTAAAAGCAAAACACCAGTATCTAGATTTTTCCATTTTCGTAACATTATTTTACTTTGAAGTAAGGTATTTCGGCACGCCTGTATACCTACTGTAGTTGTACTTTCGTTAATTTAAATTTCAAATTTTTCCTAATGATGATACTTTTATCACACTGTCTCTACGCCAAAGGATTGTCTACTTTGAGTAGATTTTTTCTCTTTTTTTTTTTTGTAATAAAAAGTCTGTTAAGTTTACAAATTAATGCCACATTTAAAAGTTAATAAGAATTTTAACACATTAACACAAGTATCACTTACAGTGGAAAATATTCCTCTCGCATAAAGACCGAATGTGTTAAGGACGTATTGTTGTTAGCAGAAGAAGTGTTTAGATTTAGTTTAATGTTGTTGTTGCTGGTTTTTAAATGATGCGCTATGAATACAAACATTGGGGCCACTCCAAGAGAGTAGCTGTTAACCACTAGGTGAAGTATGTTTCTATGAAAGTATAATTCGCAAGTGTTTATGAGTCTTTACATAAGAACTCTTTGCCAAAAATGGAACTCTATTAGTGGGTTTGAAGTGGTAACTTCATTTGTTAAATAGGTGTACATTAGTAAAGACTACCAAATAATTTAAAATTTTCTTAAATAGACAAGCTAATCTCATCTTAAGTAACGAAATAGATATTCATGTCAGTTAATAATGTAAATCCTTGCAGGTCATAATTTAAATGAATATAAAAGGAAGACATATTTTGAATTGAATCGCCAATAAATTCTTTCTATCGTTTGCTGCTATAAGTTACTGTGCAAGTTCTTCGGAGATAAGGTCTTCGGAAAAAAGGTTAATTCAGATGCTTTTGTGCTTACTAATTTTGTATACAATAATGGGATACCACAGCTGAACGGTTGTTATCCAATGTGGACAAAATATTCTAAAGAAGAACAGAATTGGTAGGCTATTCGAACTACCCCCAAAGAAATTCATTAATGTATAGCAGGTATTTTTGAAGAATTCAGACTGTAGTCCAATGGAACTACCTGCTTTTTGTCTGCAGCAGGATACCTATCATCGAGGGTATCATATATGCATATATACACATATTTATCAGGTCCTTTATTAAGAGCTTCCTTTCGTAAAATTTAAATAATGTTAATGTCATCTGCAATGGCTTCTTTAGTTGGATCGCACCCGATCAACGATTCCACGACACTGGCTCATAAATAAAACTGAATTTAACCGATGGCATGGGTCTTGTTGTTTGAAGACCTCTATGGTTAGCAAATTATTCGCATACTTCTGCGACTTAGGAAAAGCCCACGAAAAAGTCTAACGGAGTCAAATCGGACGATTTCGGTGGCCACTTCACATCATCAAGACGTAAGATGACCACGCTCTTATATCGCTTGTGCAGAATATCCAAGTGCAGGGTGGCACATAGCGCAGGCCTGTTGAAATCACATGTTGATGGCATCCAGGTCATCCAGTTCAGATCAGTTGGTAATTATCTATCTACAGTACTCATCGTTACGAGTAATGGTCTAGAAGTATGGATTAATGACACAGACAGCCTAAAGTCCAAACTAAACAGTGATTTATTCTGGATGCGCTCTTGGATCTCATGCGGATTTTTAAGACAAATTTGTTCGTTCATATATCCCTCCATCCAGAAATGGAACTCTCGCTGTGAATAATTTTTCCATGAAAATTAAATTCAGTTGACAACTATTCCATAGCCCATTCAGCAAATACGCGTGGTTGTCTCTGGTCGATTGCCTTTACTTCCTCGGACAATTGAAATTTTATGGGTGCAGCTCCAAGTCACGGTGCAAAATTCATCAAGCTGTTATTTGTAAAACGCCGAACTTGTAAGATCGAGGGCAAATTGACTGCCTCGGATTCTCCTAAACAGGTTCAAAGACAGCGGTAATGTTTCGTACAGGACTTGAGTTTTGTCGATGTACCGCTGTTGGACGATCGTTTACTGAACCAAAGGACTCGAATTTATCCACCACATTGCAAATAGGCCTCTGGGTAAGACAAGTATAGGGCAGTATGTTGCCTGAACAGAAACCCTTTGAGTGTGTAATTTTATTGGACGTTATAAAGACTTAATAATCACTCCACCAAACATGTATTTCTCAGCCCATAATTTAAATAGATATAACATATATTTACATATATAATTGGTCATTGCAATCTTTCAGTCAGGATTACGACCTAGTTTCTTACACCACTCATGGTTGTGTGTGCTAATTGTATACATGAGTGACTAAACGGTTAAAAGTTGACTCCGAACTACAGATTTTTGAGAAACTTTTTATTTTATTTTGTTCTCAAAATTTTTTTCAGAAATCTACTGAACGGAAATCGCCGAAGAAATATATTTTTTTGGTATTTCATTTTGTTGGAGATGCCTAACCAAGCGTTTGAACCCGAGCACGTCTAATAAGCCAACACACTACCTACTACACTACGGCGACTAGTCTATGAAAATAAGTCCCAAGAGTTTTCTGGCAAAAACTCTGATAGTAAATGAGAATTGTCATGAAAACTTTCTCAATTATCTGTCGTTCGGAGCCGACTTTAAGTTGTAGGTCCCGCCACTCATGTATAGAATTAACACACACAGGATGGTGAGTGATATCAGAAGCTTGGTCGTTATCCTGACTGAAGGGTTGTAATGACCAATTATGTCTGTGTGTATGTGTACTCTCGTTTTTATGCCAAACAGCAAGCAAGTAATTGGTCTGCTGTATTTGGTTCGAAGAGGATGGGGTCCAAGAACCTAGAATAATTAGTCGTTGCCTAGGAACAATGCTTTCTATGTAAATATATTTATATGAGTATTAATTTGAGTGCAATGTTGAGGTGGTGCAATGTTGAGGTGTTGATGTTATTCTTAAGGGCAGACTATTTGAGTGGAGAGTGAGACTACTATGAAATTAGACGTCACCTACAACCAAAATATTTTAACTCTATAGGTTCCCATTCCTCGGTGCTTAAATTTCACTTAAACTCCCACTGTTTTGAACTGCAAATTATAATTATTTGTAATTTATTCATTCCTTTTTATTTTATTATAAATATTTATAAAACTTTTTCTATTATATTACACAGAAAAACGACTTCATAGTTTTTGTAACTTTCCTACTTTAAATAGCGTTGAATTGAACATGCGGATATGTTGTGGTCGTCTTCCTACATTTTTTTCCCCAACCACTTAAAGTAAAATTAATCAAAATTATTTCCTTATTTTCTTTGAATTGTACAAACTTTAAATTACGGGAAATTACCTGGCAACATGGCAGCAGTGAAACATCAAAACTACGAATCTAAACAAAATTTTCTAAACCTACCAACCACCAACTCAAAGCCAAGACTACTGCTGATATTGCTGCGACTACACCTTTTGCTGGATTATTTCGTTTTTATTTTGTCGTCTATACACACACACACACACACACACAGCTATGATGGTTGCTAAAGGATTATAAACAATTTTAAACGCAAATACTCTTCGACGTCAACAGGCTCTTTGCAATATTTGTGAAACATTTTTTTCTCCTCTTTGCTGGCATTAAAGTTGAAAGTTAAGCACCAAAAAAAGGAAGAAAGAAAGAGTCTCTGGAAAACCGAATGAATATTATTACTTCAAAATTGTGTTTCGCTCTTTTCCTTTTTACGATAATTTTCTTTTTAGTTTTTCTTAAACTATTTGCAAAACGATTTTTTGTAACAGGCAAACGGCAAAAAGGAAAATGGGAAACGAACAAACAACTTTAGCTAGACGGTGCTGGCAACCAAGGATTAGGAGCGCATCCTCGAACTGACACATACACTTCTATTCAAAGGAAAATACGAATACGAATGTTTAAGTAAGAGTCATTTAAACTCTTTCGTTGATTTTCATTTATTCATTGAGTTGTTGTTGTTGCTATTGCCTAACGCGGTTTGGTTTTTTTTTTCAACAAGAAGACTGTGTGTTCTATGCCAGTGGAGAATGAAGAAAATTTTACATCAAAATTTGATTTCTTTCCAGGATTTTATTATTTTTGGTCTTCTTTCCTCTATAAGATTCTTATCCTGGCATTGCTGATGAATATTAAACGAAAAGGTTCTTAACTTCAAATGGAAAAAGAAAAAAAAATAAAGCATTGAAGAGCATTTATTAAATGCAAGTTTTTCCTTAACAGTTTAACCATTCATCCATTCGAATGCAATGGGAATGATAAAATAGAATAGAAACTTAAGATGTGTAATTGGAAATGGGCCCTTAAAATTTTATTTGTGGTTTATGATTTCAGTTTGTAAGACAATATTTTGCTCCAGTGCCTATTTGTTTTAGATTTTTTTTTCTCAAGGAAAACTTTTCCCTAAGACTGGGGAAATAAAAAACGATTTGATTAGAGGCAAAGAACTTAACAGTTGGGGTTAAAAGTTGTCTTCATTTAATGTCATATAAAACTTGTTTAGCTGTTATAACCAAAGTTTTTATAGACACAGTAAATTCATTTCAGATTTTATGTTATGAATATTAAAAAGCCTGTCTTTTAATAACATTTAACTGCAAATGTCATTTTTATTTTGCACTGGGCAAACGAAAGAAAAGAAAAACAACACAAACTCTAGGGAAATTATTTTATTAAATATAACCGCCTAACATTACAATCATAGCAGGAACTTTCAGGTAGTATAAGTGCATGTTATTATTGTTGTATTTTGTAATACTTTATATAAGTAACGAGCAACATATTTAGCGACCAACACATTTTAAACAGAATATCAAGTAATGAAGTGTACATTTAATGTCTATCACATGGTGTCATAAGAAGTTGTCGTTCAATAAACTAAAACTTTTCCATGGCTGACTATACTTGGAAGCATTAGTCGAAGTCACGGTAGTCTAGGGAGTATGTTGGCTTACTTACTTAGGTGAGGCCTTGGTTCAAGCCTTAGGTCAGACATCTAGATCAAAATGAAATATGCGAAAAAATCGACGACTTGCCCTCAGCAGATTTCAGGGAAAAAACTGTGAGAGTAAATAAAATTACCATGGAAAGTTCAACAAAAAATCTATCATTCGGAATGGACTGTAAACTGTAGGTAGGTCCCGCCGCTCATATATAAAATTAACATACACAACATAAGTAGTGTGGGAGGCTAGGCCGTAATCATGACTGAAGGATTGTAATTACCGATTATTTATGTATGTATGTAATGTATGTTGTTCCTTAGTTCCTGTAGTTAATGAAAACAAGCCCCGAAGGATAAAGTGGAATCAAAAGACAGCAAATGAACCTCTTGAATAGCTAGACTTACCTAACTGACAAGATTGAACTCGAACAGGCTGAATTTGACTGATAGCATATGTTATATTGGCTTTAAAGATCGCTATTGTTTATGACTTATGCGCATACTCCTATGACTTAAGGAAACCCCACACAAAAAACTTTAATAGTTTAATAGCAGGATTTGGGTGCCAGTAAGCATGAAAAGAACATGCCTTCAAATCACTTATGTAGAATATTCAATGTGGCATGTGCTGCGGGACATATATGTATGTATAACCTCTTACTCCACTTTGGCACTTTCCAATGTGTCCTTGTCATGTAAGACTTCCGGAATACTGCTCCTGTCAATAGCATTCATCAAAGCATTTGCCAAAAAACAATATAAACAATAGTGAGACCGTGCTGTGGCCAAATTCAAAAATCAATCCATTTTTCAAACTTACTTTGGCCTGAATTGAATAATTTTAACACCAATCGCATTGTGAATTTTAGGCGAACGATAGGAATACATGGTCATCTCACATGATCCTGATATGAAGTGGCCACCGAGATTGTGTGAATTGAACCCATTGAACTTTTTCTTGTGCGGTTTTCTTAAGTCTTAGGTGTATGCAAATAAACCACAAACCACAGCAGCCTTCAAATTCAATACAATCCATGCTGTCGGTCAAAGTAATAGAAAATTTGACAGTTCGAATGTGCTTAACCTAGAGAAGCCGTGGTAGAATAAATAAAAAAAAATTTGAAGATAACTCACACACATTTTGATATGTATGTGTATGTAATATGTACATAATTGGAATTTTATATATGAGTGGCCGAACCTACAGTTTAAATTCGACTCCAAACGAGAGATGTTTTTGAGAAACTTTCACTGCAATTTTATTTACTCTCAAAGTTTTTGCCAGAGATCTGCTGAGAGGAAGTCGCTGAAGAAATATTTTCTCATATTTCGTTTTTGACAACTTCACACACTTTGATTTACTTACATTTAAACATAGGAAGCACTTAATGAAAAATCGGATATTTAATTGCAACTCATAGGGCAAATTTGTACTGACTTTTACAAATATATACGCTTGATTACCTTAAATGGTCACCACACTTAACTAACGTCAAGTGAATCTGTGATGCGCATACGAAGAGTGGATATTCTTGACTGAAGTAAATTGTAAATAGTGTGGTTCATGTAAATTTGTAAAAAGTGCCTTCCTATTAAGAGGTAAGAAATCCGAATAAATCTCAAGAGAAATGATTGGAGTTTATAGCGTACCAATTCATATATTCAAGAGAATGTACTGCCAATTGAAGATTCAAGCAGAAAGTCTTGTTCAATTTCTTAAGTAAAGTTTTGATTTTATTCCATTGAAGAAAACAAATTATTTCAGGATATAAAATAGGGTTTTATGGTGCAAATATCTGATTGCGTACGACTTATTTTGTGTCATACTATTTCAAAGTCTTTAAAATTTATAAATAAAATAAATTAAAAAGAAAACATAAATAAACATAACAGACAAACAAATAAAAATATATTCAAACACACAGACAACCACTTTAAAATAGACACAAACACTCATAAATAGACACACCTTTGTACTCTATTTTAGCAAATAATACAGTTTTACTTGGCTATAGAACAGGCGCTACATTAGAATAATTGGGTTTTACATGGCGAATGTATATATTTGAGGTGTAATCAAGTACATAAAAAGGATTTTGAACTTAACAATTGTTACGCTTGTTATATTATTTGGCGTTTATTTAGTTTGTTTTGTCAAATCCCCATGAATATAGCATCCAATCAAACGTACTAATAAGTACTAATTCGGCTAACATACCACTCACTTCAACCAATTTACGAACGCCGTAATGGCCTATCGCAAGGACTATTCACAAAGTGGTGGATAAATTCGACTCCAATGGTTTAATCTTCGAACGATCGAACGACACCCGTACGTTGCCAATCACTACATCTGATGAAAATATTGTAACTAAGGGGGATCCAAGTTAGGCGATTACACCTCGCTCATAAGAACTCGTTCTTGCGCAGACCATAACTTTGCGAATTTAACATTGTGATTTGTACCTCCACCCGTACAGAATTCAAATGATCCTAGAACTGAATGCGACATATTTTTTGAAAGAACAATCATCTTTAGCGATGATATAAGTACGTGAACAAACAAAATTGGGAACAACACCGAATGCATGACGAAACCACGATCCACACGTGAAACCACACAAAGGTTTAATGCATTCTGAAAAAGTCACTATTTGCTTTGGATTTTAGGCTGACTGCGTTATAGGTCAATATTGCTATAAAATTCACGTTTTTTTTGTTGTAAAACCAGCATTCAGGGGATGGCCCCTACTCATGCAGTGCATTGTGCAGGTTTAGGAAAATAGGTTATAGGAAGGTGGAAAGAAGGAGTAGTAGTTGTCAGCCCACGCACGTTACAAAAATCGATGCGAAAGCGACCCGTCATCACGATAAGAAACAATTGAAAATCAAACGCCCTACCTCAAGAACAGCGAAGCGAACAGCAAGGAAACGAGTTGCTGCTAGGTGACTATAAAATGGCCAGTGTTATACCTTCACCATTAGACAGTCTACAGCAATCGTCCCCAAGAAGCCGTTGGCCAGGCTATTACTGTCAACAACGAATGCTAAAAATCGATGTTTATCAACTTCATTTTATCAGAATTGTTATATTTTTACGATACATGACATATGGCTTCAACAGGATGGGGGTACGTGCTAAGCAGCTAATGCCACATTGAATATTCTTCACAAGCGATTTAAGGGCATTTTGTCCTGACACTCACTCGTACACAAATCCTGCAATTTGTCCCCATTAAAATTTTTGCGTCGGATTTTATTAAGTCACAGGTGTATGCGAATAAGCCATAAACTATAACGATCTTTAAAGCAAACATAACATATGCTATCAGTCAACTTCATTCAGCCTGTTCGATTTCAATCTTGTCAACTGTCAAGTCAAGTCTAGTGATTCAAGAGGTGTATTTGTCTTTTTTTTGATTCCGCTTTATGCTTCGGGGCTTGTTTTCAGTACCCACATATATAAGGAACAACGGTGGTACATACTACATACATACATACTACAATTGGTAATTACAATCTTTCAGTAGAATTACGGCCTAGCTTCCCACACCACTTATGTTGTGTGCGTTCAGTATATACATGAGTGGCGGGACCTACAGTTTCAAGTCGACTCCGAATGACAGATATTTTGAGAAACTCTTTGAAGGCAATTTTATTTATTCTCAAAGCTTTTGCCAGAAATCTGCTGAGAGGCAGTCGCCGAAAGAATATTTTTTCATATTTCATTTTGTTGGAGATGTCTGACCTGGGGTTTGAACCGGGGATAGGCACGTCTAATAAGCCTGCACTAGAGTACTTACTACTTACTAGACTACGGCAACTTACGGCACTCATACATCAGACATAATTTTGAATAGATCTGCCTTTCTTATCTCGTTCACTACAGAGCTCTGAAATTCCTAAATGCTACTACGGATTAAAAACTTAATCTTCTTCTTGGTATTCCTAGATATCGTTGTTCTGCTTAAAAGCTTTATCAGTGTACGGGAATTTAAAGAGAAAAATATTTGCAGTACAAAGTTTCTAAGTCTGTATTACAAACATCAGTACTATCAAACCAATACCATTCATGATCGTATAGGGTACAGGAAAAACACACAAATATTAGTCGTACAAAGGCAAGCGAATAGAGGTACTACAAGTGTACAAAGAGTACTTTTGCATTTAAGTATGTTTTTATCATTTTATGAATTGACACAGCAACTATTTATTATGAATTTTGTATTTTCTAGGTTTTTATGTTTATTTTTCTCTTTATTTTTTTTTTAGTTTTATACGAATGAGTTGTAAGTACATATAAGCAAGATGTTGGAATACAATTGCCAGATTTCATTCATTTCTGCCTTTTTATTTCCACTATTTTCTTTTTCTTCATATTTTATTTATTCTGGTTTTCTCTGGTATGCTCCTACAATTTGCAATACATTTACAATTTCATAGTGGAAAAATGCTTTTTGTTGGTGTTGTTGTAGTTGTTGTTGCTGTTGTTGCTCAGGTGAAATCATAATATAAATTGTATTTTAACAATATTGGATTTAACACACCGAATTACAAACAAACAATTTTCTATCTGGTACAACTATATGAAAGACAAGATGTACTAAAACCAGATAAATGTTAAAGGAGAAAGGGAATAAATAGGAATAAAAGGACGATTTTTTCTATTTTTTACATAAAATGTACTGAATTTGCTGCTTTTCTTACTTTACTTACCTTTTCTTTTTCTTTTTCTTTTTTTTTTCGTGTGTGTCTGTGAGAGTATGAGTGAGTTCTTTAGTCCCTGGGTTTATATTGACTCATAAGTAATTTTATATTAATGTAGATGAAATAACAACAACAACAACAAAACACTAACAACATCTACTTTCACATACAAGAAATGATAACGGTTTAAAACAAAAACACAAAATATCAAATCATTTCGTTGTTTCCTTTAATAATGTACAGCAGGACAGTGGCATGAAATGGTTGGAAATTTGCTTCTCAATAAGGTTTGTGCAAGCCTATCTTTTTCAAATCGCTCGATTTGAGTGAATAATGTGAACATGTGAGATGACAATTAAATAGCTTGTGCAGGATATCCAATGCGACAGAGTGACTTTTTCGGAATGTATTGGACGCTCCTTTATTTCACATGTATTGGTGTCGTTCCAAATTCGACAATTTTGTTTGTTCCACCCAGAAATGGGCCTCATCGCTGAAGACGATTTTTCGATAAAAATATTAGGGTCAGTTGGTGATTGCTTCACAAACTTTTCAGCGAACACACATCGTTGTCTGTGGTCATTTACTTTCAGTTCCTTAGTCAACTGACTTTTGTATGGGACCAGTCCCAAGTCACAATGTAAATTTCGTAAAATTTTTGGCCTACAAAAGGCGACATCTAGCCAGCAATGACAATTGACAGACCCGGATTTCTCTATACATGTACTCGATATACTTGCGTTTCATCGACTTATTCATTGGTTGCTCCCTTTTTAGATGCATGGATCAGTAGTCAACCTTTTCAGAACCCATACAGCGAATACACATCATTGGCTAAGGTCGTCCATGGCGGGATGACAATAAAAGCCAACTTTAGTTATCAACAGTTAAAGTTCGAAAGCCGCTGTTGGAAGACGTGATATAATAAGACGTGTAGAGGCTAGTGAGACAAAATTGAAGAAGCACAGATTGAGAGAGGCTATGCAAAATAATTTAAGGGATAAGGATTTATTAGTCTAATGTGGCAAACCTCAAAATATTTCGCAGAGTAATTCAGGGAATATAAACATGAAAAACGCGAAAAATAAAATGTACAACATGGGCACTCCCGAACCTTTTTTTGTATACAGACACTGTCTGGTTAGGTTGGGTTTGATTAGGCTAGAGGGTAACTTGCCGATTAAAGGCAAGTTTACGCGGTGGCCCATATAGCCCATTGTGTTATCCAGTGTGAGGTAAGCCCTCTTGCCAGGATCGTTGGTCGTGGGGTTGTACCACCATGTATTCCGAATGAAACTGACAAGTTCCCAGTTGGATTGTCACCACCATACCCAGATATTTATACGTTCTGTCACCTAAAAACAGATGTACCGATTCCGCCTGTTGCACGTCCTGGCAGCTTCTTCAGTAATCCTAGTGTGGCAGTTCGAGCTTGTCACCGAAACTACCCATAGAACAGAGTCCCGTTAGAATTCTTGTTCTCTTGTCGAACTCAAATAGTTCTCTGATTTTCTTACTGTTCACTGCTGGACACAGCAGTTTTGTAATTCGGCAACCAGGTATGTTGGGCTACATATAGCAGTTGAATACCCTACCCTACCCAGGTATTCCTGAAGGGGCACACATATGTATCACCTCTATCGTCGTCTTCTCAGACATCTCTGGTTCCTTCCGAGCCAGTTCGTACGCTTTTTCATTCCTCTCTATGACACAGTGGCCCGGAATCTAGTAAAGCGGCGTGTTGTGCCAATATATACGGTGTAGAGAGTCAGACACTGATTATAGAATGCAGAAATATTTAGAAGAATGCATTTTCTATGTTTTTTTAAAGCTTTCTACTTGCAGACTGGAGTCTAGTAGGTAGTGTGCTGGCTTATTACACATGAGGCCTCGTTTTAAACCTCAGATTAGACATCTCGAACAGAATGAAAAATATTTCTTCGGCAACTTTCTCTCAGCAGATTTGTGACTAAAACTCTGAGAGTGAATATTGCTATGAAAAGTTGCTCAAAAGCATTTGTTATCGGAGTAGACTTTAAACTGTAGGTAACAACAGTCATGCATAAAACGAATTAATCTGGAATCTCCTGATTATGCTGGAATAAACGACTGAGAAATTAGATGTATTAAGGCCATTTACACAGTAGAATCCTACTGCCTCCACTGTTACTTATTATTTGGACATGTCTCCGGAATCTCCTGAGTTAAGCGCGAAACAGATTTAATAAATTTAAAAAATTTTAAATTACGCCTGCCGAAAAGCCTAAATACCAATCTCAAACCACTGTCCTTGCTGCTGCGGCAATATAGCAAATGCTTGTGTAAAAACTTCAAACTCAACGTGGCGTTAAGGTAAATACAAATCGTTTTATTTGTTTTAATATTAAATTTTCCTGTTGTTATTATTTGCCATCAGCCACCCACCCACACAGCCACCGCATCTCCACTATGCCACAATGTTTAGTCATCTCTTTTATTTATTCAGTAATACAATATGAATTGAATGAAATTAATTTTTCTACAAAATCCTTAGAGCTTAAAAATATATGTATGTATGTGTTCTAAAGATTTTTCTTTAACCATCAGCTATTTTTTGTTTTTTTTATAGGATTTGTAACTTGAATTTCCTTCATTTGATTTTCTATTTTTTTCCCAAGCAATTCAATTCAAAACATAATTCTTATCATTTATTAGAAATGCTTGGTAACACAAACTAACTCAAATCAAATAAAAAGGAAAGAATTATGATGAAATCATTTATTTTTTGATAATAACGCAGCAGAACACTACATACAGTTTATCCGATAAAGCTTTCACTCAATCAAATCCACATTAGTTACACTCCTTAATTCACTTTGGCATGATGGAAGGCGTTTAGATCCTTCCAACCATCCATCCGTCCGAATGTCTAATGCAATTGAATTGTTTGTCTATGAATATTTGGCAGTGAGTTAGAGTGGATACTTGTATGAAAATGAGTAAAACATCAGAAATAATTATTGTTTAAATATTACCAGTATACTATTGTTATGCTACATACATTACATTACAAGTATGAACTGATGTTACATGTGAAATAATCCCCGTCTATATCTCCATTAAACCATACATGTCCTTCTCTGATGTTTTTTTTTCGTTCATTATTTCGTGAACATATTTCGTTGGTCTTGTTATTTAAAAAGTAACGAGAAAAAAAGTGAACAAAAATTTGTATTTGTCTAGAGGATGTTATAAATGAACTTGTCAGTTGTATTAAACTTCAAAATCTTGTAGCAATTTTTTTTCTTTTTTCGATTTTCGTTGGTACATGTTTGAAATACATGACATTTTATCAGCAAAAGATGCGGAAGAACATGGCAAAAAAAGAAAAAAAACTGAATCGTACAGATGAATTTGATGGATACAAGATTTGAGTGGTTGGCTGATTAACTGTATATTTTGAAAATACTCGTGTATGTTGCCAGTCTTATTACAGGGAATGTGTTCATACAGTTTTGATTGACTGTCAGATCATATATTGGCAATAATGGAATAAAAAAAAAAACAAAACAAGGAATGGAAGTAAAATCGAATGGAATTTAAGAAATACATATCAATTGTTATTGAAATAAATCATACTTTTCTTACTAAGGGTTTCATAACGGATTCTTCATTAAGCGCTTCTCATTTTTAAATTTATGTTGGAAACAAGGTGTGTGTGTGTGAAGTCAGGCAGAAGTAGTGTCCAACAAAACAAAATTTGAATATTTCGTAGGCGACTTCCTCTCAGCAGATTTCTGCCAAAAATTCTGAGGAGAAATAAACAATTTCCATGAAAAGTTTCTCAAAAATCTGCTATTCGAAATCGACTTTAAACTGTAGGTCCCGCCACTCATATAAAAAATGAACACACACAACACAAGTGGTGTGAGAAGCTAGGTTATAAACCTGACTGTGTGAGACTTCTTTGATATTTTTAGCTTGAAAGAGCTACTGATGTCTTTACATTTGGCATATAACAGTGATCAAATGTCCGCAATGTCTTCCTTGGGTGGAGCTCAACCGGAATGTTCAATTTAACATGACTGCGGCACATAAATCATGCTGACTATGACCGATGGCTTGGTCTATGTTGGTCTTGAGGACCACTGTAGTTTGTGGCTCTTAAATCGCTCGTGCAGAATATCCAATGTATCTTAAGCTGTCGTGACGTTACCTCAACCACAGTGGCCGTGCTCACAGGTCATTGCGTTATGGGTAGATACGCGGAAAGAATGGGGCTCCCATTTAACGACTGCTGTCGTGGATGCAGATCCGCTGAAGAGCAGGAGACTGTTATCCGCTTTCTTTGTCAATGCCCGTCTCTTGCTAGATGTTGATATCGGTTATTTGGCTCCCCATTTCTTGTCAGCTTGACGGAGCTACCATCTATTGATATCAAGTATATAGCTTCGTTTATCAAACTTTCTGGCTGGTTTTCCAGTGTAGGGTATTGGTGCCTTTGATGTGCAGCCCTTGCGCTGACAAATTTCTTTCTCTTCCCTGATTTTGGTGGAACTTGCTCAGTTCAGAGATTGCGTTCACCCGTGGCGTCACAACGGGCGGGTAAGAGTGCTCAAGTGAGCTTTGTGATATCAGAGCTACCACTCCGACCTAACCTAACCTGTGTAGCACGTAGCGTGACTGGTTGAAACCACATGTCGTAGATGTCCAGATTCTGCAATTCCTGTCAAAAGGGGAAGAAAAAGAAGTTGATAATGATCGACCTAAAGTACTTGCCGTTGGCAGTAATGGCCTGGCAAATGTCGTTCTCAATGCGATATGATCGGGATATATTAGCTGAATTGGATCTTATGTGGATTGGTATCGCCCCAATTTCCCAAGAAGTGTGCTCTCACTCTTAAAAAAAATATGGACATGCCGCACCGGATGGTGATGTTTTTGAGCTATTGAAGCTTGGATCTCATGTGTTATCGTATCAAATATGAAAATTTTATTTGATTTCGTACATATGCATCCAGAAATTAGCCTAATCGCTGAAAATGATTTTTTTCTGAAATGCGCATGGTACGTTGCTTGAACAGAACACCCATTTTGATAAAACAATTTAAGTATTTGCACATGTCATTGAATATTATATGCGTCCATAATGATTTGGATAAAATTGACTAAATAAAAGACAATTAATTCGACAGATCTAGTTTCAACAAGATGGCCGTTATTAACTCCGGGAATTCCCCGTTGGAAGACACTACACTTAGTGTAGGAAATAAATACTTGACAATTGGAAAATTGGCCAACGCTCGGGGTTGGGGTAAGTTTTTGCTGCAAACCATGTCCTCTATAACTGTCTACAGTAAGTAGTCCAGCGGATTCAAATGCTTTGTGCCATAGATCTATTCTTCAGCAAAGTTTTAGCTGTTCACTGTTTTGGCTTTTGCTAGATGCCTTGGAAGCTCTTTAATATCACATGGATTGGTATCGTTTCAAATTCGACAATGCACAACTTGATCACTATTTTAACCCTTTGTTTGCAGAATAACAAGTGAGTGACACCATAAGAAGAAATATCAAATGAGATTATGACTGAAGCTTGGTGATGACATAACTTTGATCCAAAGAATCACTTCAGATGGATCCTAATATGAACATTACATTTTGTTTGTAAAATTTTTCCTTCATGCATAGCTCTACAAATCTCTGAGGTTACTTTGCTCTTATAAATGCTTTCTGAAATAGATAAAACCCTAGGAGAGAAAATCTATTCTTAAGGTGTAGAGAGTGGAATATATAAAATTAATTGCAACTAATATGGTCTGAAATATGTACATATATTCCAAAAAAAGAAATAATTTTTGAATTCGATTTGTCTCTTTTAATCAAATTACTTTGCAACCCTAGCACAGTAAGATAAATTTCCCGTATTTCTCTTAAAAACATTTATTGTGAGATTTCAAACAAAATTAAAAATCATTTAAATTATAATTTTGCTTTGTATAATTAAAAGTTTAATGACTTTAAAATTAAATTAAATATTTAACCTAAACTAAGCTGCCGCCATTCTCCATTCTTCTACTTGCTTGCTTCTTTAAGTTTTCTTTTTACCCCTATTACTGGTTATTATTTATGGTAAGGGCCGACCGTTATGGCTCGGCGACCTTTTGAAGTGTTCTTTTATTATTTTTATTAATTTTTTCTTGTTGTTATTTATTAATCGAAATTTTATTATTAAATTTTTAACGCAAAAACACTTAGAAAAAGTTTAACGGCGTCTGTTTAACAACGACAACGACAACGACAACGTGAACAACAACAATCATAATAACATAGCCAAGTGGTTAACGTTAATTACAGTTTGTTTAAGACAAAAAAATAAAAACAGCTGATGTTGTTTGCTTTTATAATACAAGGAATATTCATTCACATTCCTAAAGGATACGGATGGTACGGGTGGTGGTGGTGGTGTAAGAGCTTAGAAAGGAAACTCTTTTCAAAAAGGCATTCAAGTGTTATTAATTTAAATTAGCTGTTTTGGCTATATGGCTTAAATAGACCTCAATTTATTAACGGCAATGTTTTAACAGAAATGTTAGTGAAGCGCCAAAAACGCTTTTACTAACATGAATTTTTTTTTTTTTGTTGTAATGAAAGTTTAGTCTTGATTAACGAATCCTTTTTATTTTCTATTTTGGTTTTCTTTTTTTTTCTTGCTTTTCTGTTATAAAATATAACAGACGTTATTTTAAACTTTTTAATTATTTAATTAAAGTGTTTATAAAAGATGAAGAAGAAGAAATTATTACACGGAGATTCCATAACTTGCTTTACACTCTCGTGTAGAATCAGTCAAAGTAAAGAAATAAAAAACTTTAAAATAAATAAAGAAATAAAACAAAAAAACAAAAAAAATAAAAAATAAAAGAAATCCTGAAAACAATATTTTACGCTTGAATAACCTTTAACAAGATCTTTCGATTACAATTTCAAATAGCAAATCGTACTATACTATGATGGCATACAGGCATTCAGACATACATTATACCATAAGAAAATCATCTACAACATTTAGTTTTTCCGAGAACTTTTACCTTTTCAAGTATATTTTTTCTTTCCCCGTTTTCCTTATTTCTTTATTTCCTTTTTATATTCCTTACATACATACATACATACACACATATAGATATATATTCTAGGGGTACATACTTACTCCTCTTCAACCAGCATAAATGCCGCAAATACTGGAGTAAGAAAAAGGACCAGAAAAAGCAAAAACAAAAAAATTAATTCCATTTCCATCTTGTTGGCTGAACAAACAAATGTAATTACAAGTTTTCTTTACTCAAAAGAAAAAGGAGAGAATATCTCACAAAACAAAAGGAAAAAGAAATATTTTTTTTTGAAGAATAAAGAATAAAAAATAAATTATAAAACAATAGGACATAAATAAAATAAATAATCTGACTTTATTATTATCATTTTCCCTTTTTTTATGATTTGGTACTTTTTTATGCTTTTAGGGTTGCCAAATGGATTTTATTTTATATAAGTATTTTAACAACAATTCTTAAGAAATGTATGTACCTCCATAGAAGTAATATTTTTGCAAACAATTTTTTTTTTATTTCGGAAACATTGGCGTGATTTTTCCAGCCTTGCCAAGTTGCCCATCTACTGTTCCACAATTGCATTGTCAATTATAAGCCTACCAGTACCCAAAAGGAACCCAAAGGTAGAGAAGAGAGTTTGATGATCGTCCCCCTTCTGGCCAGTTCATCCGCTCTGCAGTTACCGGAAATGTCCCTAAGTCCCGGTACCATGTGATACAAACATTATATCGATTCGCCGCCTCATCTGCGACAGTCATATACCATCTTGGAGTTCACTAGATTAGAATCCAATACCTTGATAAATGCTTGGCTATCGGAAAGTATAGTGATTTTCCGACTGTGAACATTTTTGTCTACCGCCATAGCGCAGAAAATTATAAATTCTAAATTGGCTCTGACTAGCCTTCATACCAAATTCCACAATTCTGTTTGATTACGTATTCCTTGTGTCATAAATATGTTTTGTCACTGAGAAGAGTTTTTAAATTAAATTCAAACGATTCGTAAGCTATCATCGTAAAATAGCAAACCTTACGAGCATTTATAGCATTGCTACATGCCACGAACCTTCGTTATATACTGAACTGAGTTTGAACTGAAAAACCAACAAATAAATTGTCGCTATTTGATATCATTTGGATCAAAGCAATTTTTTTAGTAGATAGTGTGTGTGCACTTATTAAACGAAAGTCCACGGTTTAACCGCAGACTTACACATCTCAAACAGAACGATATAAGAAAAAATATTTCTTCGATGACTTCCTTACATCTGGCAAAAACTCTGAGAATAAATATAATTGCCATAAAAAGCTTCTCAGAAATGTTCGTTAGTTTTTTCGCTAATCATAAGTACTCATAAAATATTGAGTATGAGTGGGTCAACAGTACATATTGAAATACAACTACTCTGATTCATTAGTACTCACTACAACATTAATTTATAAGTATAGGTTGCAATGAGTATGAGTACAACGTTGACTTCGAACTCTTAACATTCGAAATACGTTTGATTCATACGCCTACTCATTCAGATTCATAAGTTTAGAAAATTACTTATAATACTCAGTGTATAAAATTAACACGCACAACGTAATTGGTGTAAGAAACTAGCCCCAGCATAAAAAATGGTAAACAAGTAAACAAAAATGTAACAACCAATACCAGCGTAAAAATATGGTAAACAATTAAACAGAAATACAACAACAAACACTTGAAGAATAAATGTAAACAAAATACACAAACAACAATAACAATATAACGACGTTTATAGAGATTTCGAGGAGTTGAAACCACGAACATTCGCCTTCAAGAAAGTTCATCAAACTGTTTATCCTGCCGTATAGAAGGCAAGGCAAAGCAGACGAGTGAGTTAGAGACGTTCAATCAGTCTTGTGTGAAGACGCGGTGCGATTGAAGAGAGTTTAAATATCTCCGTTTTAAAGATCTATTGTATAAATGCTTAGTGATTCTTATTGTTTATGCATAGGGTGTAAACAGAGGAATAACATAGAAGAGTAATTGTTTTTGTTTACATCAAAATGTTAACAGTGGCATACAGAATTGTGCGAATAATATAGAATTTTAATTAAAACTAAACACAAATTTATTTTTATTTTATTTGTAATCTACGTAACAATATCTTATCTGTGGTAATACAGTTCAGTAACTAGAATTCAATTTTACCTTACTGCCGCTCAAAGAAATCCAATTCATTCGAAAGCCTGAATATACAACAAGCCTTGGATATTAATGGAATCAAAACTACAATTGTCTGTTTTCTTTAGAAACAAAATAAAGAAAAAACAAAAAAAAAATAAAACAAAAGAAAACTTTATTTATTCAAAAACAAAAACAAACAATTGAATAATAAAAATAGAAGATGAAGATCTATTAGTTGTTTAAGTTTAACATGTCAAAGGTATACATAAAATGGAAAGAAGCAATAAAAAACTAAAACTAAAAAGGATACCAACTACATAAACTGACCGTAAGAAGAATATGAAATATTCGTAACTGTCAGTTGAAATGCTAGTTTTTACGAACATTTCTGGAAATTAAAAAAAAATAAGAAATCTACAAAAACCGACAACAGATAAACAAGCACTGGCTATATTTGGCTAATATTAATGTGTCTGAAAGAAGATAAAATGACTGAAGAAAACTCTTTACTCGACCTTCTTAAATATTTTAAAAAAATAAAACCAATAACAAACCTTATATAAAAAAAAAGATATTTTAATTATAATTTTTTGAAAAGCTATACTTCAACAACAAGTAAATTTCCAAAATATTGTGTCTTTAAAAGGCGCTTCCAA
Source organism: Sarcophaga rosellei (assembly GCA_930367235.1). NCBI lineage: Eukaryota > Metazoa > Arthropoda > Insecta > Diptera > Sarcophagidae > Sarcophaga > Sarcophaga rosellei. The sequence goes on from OV884018.1 coordinate 83,343,707, forward strand.
AATTCTTTATTTACAGACACATAGGTCAGAATTCAAAAATATTGTCACGTTTTTACCTTCTAAAAACATTTAAAATATGAGCTCGCAGATTGCAAATAAAATAAAAATAAATTTGCATTTAGTTTTAATTAAGATACTTTCTTATTCGCACAATTTCATAGGCCACTGTTCGCAACTTGATGTAAACAACAACAATTGCTTTTCTTTGTTATTCCTCTATTTATACCTTTCGTATAAACAATAACAATTACTAGACAATTATTCGACAGATTTTTGCGACGGAGATCTTCAAACCACGATCATCACTCTCTTCAAATGCATCTTGTCTTCACACAAGACTAACTGAACTTCACTAAATAAGTAGCCTTCTTTGTCTTGCCTTTTATATAACAGAGTAAACAGTCCGATGAATGTTCTTGAAGGCAAATGTTCCTGACTTTGCCTTTTCAAAATCTCTATAAATGTAAACATCGTTGTTTATATTCATAAGTGTTGTTTGTGTATTTTATTTCATTTTTGAAACGAATGCCTAAGAAAGTAGATCAAGTACGATCACTATTTCAAGCATGGTGAAGCTTTATAGATGGGACTTGATGGGATTGCAAAGAAACAATTTATTTTGAGCATCTACAGCATGGCCATGTCATTAACTCTAATTTTTACTGGTCAGCAACGTAATTAAAATGTCCAGAAGATTAACAAAAAATGCCAGAGTGCACACATCTTTGATGATCTAACAGATACTGTAAGAGTTTGATTGGTTAGCAATAAATTCCTTGAATGGTGTAAACTTAAAATTTGTAGCGTCCATCAAACGGGAATTGGATTAGTTTTTTCGCTTAAATTTTTTAGATTTCCACTTCCAATTATACCCAGCTGTACGCTGCAAAATAAAGATCACCGCAACAGCAGGACTTATTTTGGGGCCGGGATGTTACTCTATAACAACAACATGGCGAGTGCTTTTAAGCATTTCTACTCGTTTTAATTAATTTTAATAACAACTTAAAACACACAATGCTTAAAGAGGTTTAAACCCTTTGTGTGTGTCAATCTCTACGTCTGGTTTTAATATGTACGCATAAATAAAATTTTGCCTTAGTCCTGTCTACTTGCACAATATGTGCCTTTTTTAAATATGAAAAGAAAAAACACACACATACACATACATATGTGCATGCATATTCATAAATTTATAATCTATAGGGTAATGTAATAGTAGTGATCGATTTGCAATTTTACAGCGTAGAATACAAATGAACATTTTTGTGCATTTCATAACAGAAATGTTGAAGTTCATCGATATAATTTACTGGCCCATAAACAATCGTAACAATCTTGACATACATTTGTGGCTCACCCTGTTGATGCACTTGTGCGAAAATTACCCTCCGGTTGTTGTTGTTGTTGTTGTGGGTTTCATTGTAAACAATTGTTATTTTTACACTTATTTCACTTAACCGACACTTACTCTATGTACATACCATATATTGTACATATAAATGATTTCACTGCATCATCTCCACTTTTCCATTTATTTTCATTCATTATTTTATTCATTCCATCACTCATTTCTTTGTTCAATCTGATACAAACAATATTTTAAGTTGGCCCAGACGGACATATGAAAGGACTGGAGACTGAAGTCATTGAGTATGGAATGGCATCAACTTGCAATACAGAATCGTACAATAAACTTCATGTCCTTGAGGCGAGTATTTTAATTTAAGATTTGCCAACATAAACTAACAAACAAATGTTTGTACAAAAATTCATAGGCAAACAATCAAAACCATCAACAACAACAACATGAATAGCTGCTGAGCTGAGCTGAACTGAGCTAAGCAGGCAAGCAAAGAATCCAATGTATTTGTGTTTGCTAAAGGTTTTCACAGCATATAACATAAGATGATAGGCGATGACCGACAACACATTGCCAACAGGATGACCATGGCAATGGTGCTGTTAAGGGATAGTGTTGACTATGACGACGACATTTCCAGACGTAATGCCTGATAACATGACCAGAACATGAGTCTCTTCCTCTCTCCTCCGCTCTCTCTGTTTAATGTTATAAAAATTCAAGTGAATGAGAAAAAAAATACAATTTTACACAGAAATGGTAACAAACCGGCTTGTAAGTATTTTTTCAATTACAAACATGATTGTTTTCCTTGTTGTTGTTGTTGTTGCTGTCGTTTTGATAGGAGGCCTATAAAAACTACAAAAGAAACTGCAGCCAAACCGTATGTATAAAGTCCAAACATTGGAAAAGAAACGGTTGGAAAATGTCATTGCACCTACACAAACGTCATCATCGTTGTTGGCGACGTATGCATGTGTGCACACTTGATTACAAATGTGATGATGGCAAACATTTTTGCACTTGATTTTGTTGCATACTTCTAGGTGGCAGGATATACAAACACATTCACGTACACATACAGTAACAGACATGTGCTATAAAATTGGTAGAAAGGAAAAAGAAATAAATATAAAGAGTGGTAAAGTACTGTAAAGCATTTGCCATGTAGTGTATGTTGCTTAAACATGGACACAGTCCTGTTACTAGGCTTTGTTTACACATTCTCATGCCTTGTACTTTCTGTTCTTTTCCTTTTTTTTTTTTGTTTTTTTCTACTGATGTTCTGTACTCCTAAATACGCTACCCTAAATAAGTACTAAAATTGATTTCATAAGCAAATTGTTTTCGCGAAGATTATATTTTTCGAAAAGAAAAAAGCGACTACCGAACTAGTGAAAGTTATTTGTCTACTTTTCCATTAAAATAAATGAATTTCTACTTATATTTTCCCAAATGAATCTTTAATTTCTTCTATTTTTGCTATTAAGCAGTCAAAACTCTGCAAAGTATTGCAAAGCGGAACCTGACACTTAGAAAATAATTCGAATCAGCAGGGCCAGAATTATAACACCAGTTTGTGATATTGTTAAATGAAGGTATGATTCTTTAGAGGGAAAGACCAACACTGAGTACTTACAATTCAGCTAGATAAGTAGATAGGGTGAAGGTTTTAATGGTCTCATGCCAGTCAGCATACTCCGAAGCGAACCCTATATTCTATAGGAAGTCTGCGTCTTCCCTAAAGTATTGCGTTCTCGAGGTCACAACAGCTAAGAAATGACAAAAAAGTGTTTCATGTTAGCATTTATCATTACCTACAGCACTTTCCCAGCTTAGGTAAACATTTACAGCCAGAGTGCCACGTAAGGATGCTCAGCAGTGCACTAAAGTCATCTTTATTCAGTCCTAATCCACTCATGTAGTTGCCGTTAGCTAGTAGGTAGTGTGTTGACTTACTAAATAGAAGTGAGGCCTTGGTTCAAACCTCAGATCAGTTATGAAAAAATACATCTTCGGCAACTTCTTCTCAGCAGTTTTCTGGCAAAAACTCTGAGAGCAAATAAAATTGCTATGAAAAATTTCTTAAAAACTGTAGTTCGGATTCGACATTAAACTGTATGTCCCGCCACTCATGTATAAAATTACCGTACACAACATAAGTGGTGTGAGAAACTAGGTCGTAATCCTGACTGAAGGGTTATCTTGTATGCATGTATGTATAACACACTCATGGTCTTCCTTCTGTCAAGATTGCGCCAGAGTGTATTCGCAATTTTCCCTACTTTATCATTGGTCGACAATAGTATAGGGGATGTTTACAGCTTGATCTTCAATGCAATGAAAGGTATTGAGTTGTCGTAGTTTTAAGTCTGCAGCACTCTGGCTCTATTAGCCCGAATATTGGCTTCCTAACTTCCGATAATTCTCTGATAACTTCATACCCATAGTTATGAGTACTGTTTCATACCTGGATCACATTTTTACATTCCCGGACTGTCTTGGCAAAAACTTTAGGAGTAAATAAAATTGCCCTTAAAAGTTTCTCGATAATCTATCATTCAGAGTGGGCTTTAAACTGTAGATCCCGCCATTCACGAATAAAATTTACCCAGTGTGTGTGACATAAGAAACTAAGTCGTAATTCTGACTAAATGGTTGTAATAAATATTATTTTCTATAGCGTTTCCATTGCTTCTATGTAAACTTAAAACGAATTTATTTTTCTATTCAAAAAACAAAAAGAAAGGAAAGTGCAAGAATGCATATTTTTCATTATCCTATGGCTGTTATTTGTCGTTGAGGGGTATTCTTTTATTTATTGTAGGGAATGTAAAAAAAATACGTACACACTGATAAAGTACAACCTACACAAAGTGGAAAATTAAAAAAAAAATTAAATAAAAATTAAAACGAATAATACAAGTAAGATCGAGCAAACACTAAAGTCTGTGTACTTTGCTACAACTTTTTTATGATTTTTTCAAGTGCAAACATATCAACAACAACTACAACAAGAAAAGCAATGTGTAAAAACCGCAGACATGAAGTGTAACTACAACAACAGAGAATCCCTCAAGCATATCAGGTTGAGGTTTTCATCTTATACGACCGGTACCACATCTAAAAAATTAAAACCACCATGCAACAGCAGCCAACGAACCATCCAACCAGCCAAGCAACCAACCGACCAACCAAACGACCATTATAACCACTTCTTTCTTTACTCTTTTACTCCGTGTAACTCCCTTTTCTGGTTGCCACAATAGATTTCCTGATATTCTTACCATTTTTAGATCGTTAGTAACCAAGGATAGAATACTAACGTGTGAAATGCATTTATTTTTTGAATGATAAATTATATGTTGAAAAAAACAACAAAAACAAAAACAAAAAAACATTGAAATTAATTTCTGTTTTATTATTATTTTTTAAATGATTCTACGAAATATAAATTGTTTGTTGGAAATCACATAAAAAAGAAATTGTTTTAATAATTTTGTTTACAATTCTTAGAAACTTAAGCAATCATTTTTGCCTTTGCTAATACCGCAGGCCTTAAGTTTACCTTAATGTTTGCATAGGTTTGGGTGAACACTGGAATTGCCTAAAACTATGCAGCTGTTGTTCATGTTTACATCTCATGCCTAAATATGTATGCTTCATACATGTATACATAGTATATGCTTCTGAGAGGTAGTGAATATTAGTTTTGAAGAAAGGCAAGGCAGGAGTATGAGACTTTAACAAGAAATACAATAAAATCAACTGAAGCGAAAGAAAACAATCATAATTTTTTTATTGTTTCAATACTTTTCTTTTCAACATGTTGTACTTGTCTTCTTATCATTTTTTTCCTTTCTTTTGCATTACAATACATTTTTATTTTTCGTTCTCTCTCTCTCTCCCTCTGTCTTATGCTTTTGCTAAAGGCATTTTCTTAAATGTTTCCTGTATCTTCCCATTACATTTCATGCTGAAAATAAATGTTTGCATACATATGTGTGTGTATATGTGTGCAAATATGTGAGAGTATTTAAGCCTTAAAACACTTAAATGAAATGATATGGAATCAAAACATCTGGACAATATGATTTCTTTTAAAAAAATAATAAGAAAAACTAAAAAAGAATCGAATATGGGCATGTTTTTTTGTTTATTTTTTTTTTTAAGCAAGAAATGAGAACAAGAAAATACATAAAATTCCACATCAATGAACATTGTTTTGTTAAGCGGAAGAATAAAGTGGTTCATATGAATATGTTCTCACACACACATACACACACACACTCGTGCCTACACACTGACAGTTATACAGACAATTATGCCCAAATTCACAAACATGTCCAGTCATGAATATGTATTTATTTTTTTACTATTTTTGTTTTTGTTTTTCTCATACATATACATTTTAACATTTATAATATGATGATATATTCGTTAAACAATATTGACCACAAGAAAAATCTATAAACAGAAGACAGTGTAACCAATTATACTGTATACGTAAAGAACACAATGTTTTTCATGAAACAATATTTTTTAAGAGCCAAAATATGCGCCTGCCTTCATCAAAATAAGTACCAAACATAACACATCTCGTATAGCAATTTAGAATGTGATATTGCTCAGATATCAAGAGCAGCAGCACTGAACAAAATCGAAAATTGTGCATCAATTCTGTGTATCAAATGAATTTCAAATCTAGATCCATGTATTCTATGTCAATAAGTGTACGATGTAAAAGACCCATCATGTTAGAGCTATCACGTACATAAATACATAATTGGTCATTGTCCTTCAGTCAGGATTACGAACTAACTTCTTACACCACTTATGTTTTGTGTGTTAATTTTGTACATGAATGGCAAGACCAACAGTTTAAAGTCGACTTCGAACAACAGATTTTTGAGAAACTTTTCATGGCAATTTTTTATTAACTCTCAGTGCTTTTGCCAGAAATCTGCTGAGAGGTAGTCACCGAAGAAATATTTTTTTCATATTTCGTTTTGTTGAAGATGTCTGACCTGAGGTTTGAACCGAGGCCCCATGTCTAATATGCCAACACTCTTGCGACTAGACTACGGCGACTTTAAGAGCTGTTTCGTAACTTTTATAAATTTAGTTTCATAACAGTAGAAGTTAAATTAATCAGGAATCAATTCATTCAGCATACATCTTTCCAGGATTCTCATTACTATAAGCTTACCGTGTATCAAATTATGTCGTTATTCAGGTACGAAACCAGGGTAAGTCAAAAAAATTTGGATCAGACACTTCTTTGAAAGAGAATTCGTCAAACTCCCAGAGAGAATAATATTAACATTGAAGATTACAGCATTAAATCAGTGAGAAAAGTTCGTCACAGTTACACTGAAGCCTCACAGCCATATGCTTTCTAGAGCAGTAAAAGAAACACACAACAAATGGTTATATTTCTAGGCAACAATATCTTTTGCCCTCTGCCAACCATTTACTACTGTAGTAGGTATTGAATTGGGTTATTAGAGGAGAATCCGCGGTACATCTACAGGCTCAGACATCGTGAGCAAAAAAAAATATTTCTTTCGGCGACTTTCTCTCAGCAGTCTCCTGGCAAAAAACTCTGAGAGTAAATAAAATTGGCATGAAACATATGTCGTTTGACGCCGACTTTAAACTGTGGGTCCCACCATAGTAGCTATGTGGGTTGTAATCCTGACTAGAGGTTCATGTAATGAACAATCAAGTAACTATCATTCCAAAATTACCATGGATCTCAACTCCATTCCATCATTAAAAAAAAACAATAAATTTGTCGCACACTACACCTTTTTCTTTTGTCCCATGACTATCTGTCTTTTATTCCAACACAATGTACTGAATGGATAGGAGACCATGTGTTGTTATAAGCATTCAGTGGAAACCACACCTAGAGAAGCAGGTGAAAAGACCATTGTTGCTTTTTTGTCATATAAATAGTATATATGTTCGGTTAAAAATGGCGAATCAAACCACAAATGTTGGATGTACAAAATTCTGGTTCTGACGATTTCTCCTTATATTATATTTGATATGGTCTCACGTTCTTAGTAAGGGCTGTGTTATCACTAAATGGAAATTGCATGTCATTGGTTGTTACAGAACTTGTCTCAATGCTGTCCTCAAACTCGTTGTGCTCTACATGTGGTCGGTTTCAAGTCAAAGCGCGATCAGACCAAAAAACATTGCACTTTTGCCCGCAATTTGCCAACCGCAATATCAACATTAAGCGTTTTATGTGGAACTTTGATAAAATTGGGTACAGAGTTAGACGTTCTCAAACTAAAGGGAAGAATGGTGAAAGCGTATGATATCTACGAGTTCTTGTATAACTTCACAGACTGTGAAGACAGACCGATTCAGTCAATTTTGCCGTAACAAATCTGGAATTTTTTAATGAAAGTCTTTGTAATTTTGCAGGCACATAAAATGACGGCTAACCGGAGTTCTGCTGAAATGATTACAATTGTCTCTGATAGTAAGGTAGGTGTAGATTAGTAACGACTTTAGCTATCTTGAACTTGTTAAAAAGGTGAACTCTATTCAAATATTTGCTGTCCCATGACTATTGTCAAGACGATCTGTACATTTAGACAAAGCGTTGAAACTTTTAAAAATTCCTGAGCACTTTCTGTCTAAACTTATAGGTGCATTATACAATCGATACGCACTTAAAAAAAATGGGTTCTATCCCTTAATTATAGCTACAAAAGCTGTTGTAAGTCTTCTGACCATCTCTGCTTAATAAATAGCTAAGAATGACTACGTTTTGATTTGATTTAAATTCGGGCTCAGGCACTATTTGAAAGTAATCTGCCCAACTAATCAAACGTAGGCAAAAGTGCTGGTTGGTATTTTCGAAGTACAAAGTAATGCAGCTTGTTGCCATAGTCTCGCCTACAATAGCTAGATAGCTTTTATTAGCCTTTTTAAAACTGGTCTCACTTTGATCTTAGATCCCTGTATTGAATCATAAAGGAATTAAATTTTTCCCTGAGCACATGACGGCCCAACAAAAATTCATTCCTTAAACAATTTTATTACAAGACCTTAATTTGTGAAAGCCGTTGTTCCTTTAATCTCTCTTTAAGCTGTAATGGCCAAGTGGACTTTTGTAAATTTTAAATAATTTTTTGAAGCAGTAATTGAATTTAAAGCCACTACCTTTTTCCATTGAATATACATATTTATGTTATAAAAAATCATGTCTGCTGAATAAATTTGAAATAATTTAATAATTTCCACTCCAATTATTACAATTAATTTCAATTCTATTAAAATAAGATGAGTTGTAATAAACGGTAACTGGCAGTAATAACAACTCACTATACATTAATTTTAATAAAAGGCAAAAATTAATTGAAGGTCAGACATATAAATTGAAATAAATCATGTTGGGTTTTTACCCCTTCTTCTTTTTGTGAGTTTTTGTTATGCTTCTTTTGATAAATGAATGTCAATAATCGAGACTCTTGTTTTTACTAGAGCAGGGAAAATATTGAATAAATTTATTATCTTTTATTAGATCTTTTACATAATACACATACATAATTGGTCATTACAACCCTTTAAACAGGATTACGTCCAAGCTTATGTTGTATGTGTTAATTTTATACATGAGTGGCGGGTCTCGTTTCCAGAAGATAGATTTTTGCGAAACTTTGTATGGCAATTTTTTTCTTTTCTCAGAGTTTTTACTAGACGACCGATCTACTGATCTGCTTCATTTTTAGTCTGACCTGGTGTATGACCCGTGGCCTCACGTCTCACGGCTACTTCACTTGGAAATTTTCATTTTCCACCACATGAATGGCAGGACCTAGTCCGAACGACAGATTTCTGAGAAACTTTTCGTGGCAATTAAATTTACTTCTGCTGACATAAAGTCGTCGGAGAAATATTTTTTTTTAATTCGTTTTGTTGGAGATGTCTGTTGCCTGGGGTTGAACCACGGGCTTTTGTCTAATAAGACAAGACCCCTAGCTAGTAACAAGGCATTAGTTTATACTATAACAACGACATATTCTTCTACGGGAGGAACCATTCTATAGTAGATGGATCGACATACAGTGGGACAGAGTTTGGCTATGCGGTCCCAGAGTGAAATACTCAGAACCCATTGAGAAGCTTGCAAAATGCTACCAAACAAAAGTTTATGCCATCCAACGATGCACTCAATTCAACATGGACACGAATTACAGATAACGGGATGGAGTAATATTATCTGAGAGACAGATAGCATTCAAAGCACTCAGCTAATATATTTAGCTAGGCAGCCTAGCATATCAGATCATGGCAATGAGTAGGCAAATCAGATCGTTGGGAAAGTAGTTCCTATGCAAAGTTTGTATTTCTTTCCCTCAATGTAACATTGTTTTGCTAAATAGGCTCGTAAACAATAAATAAAACGCTTTAAAAAGGTTACTGCAAATAAAAAGAAACTCCCCTCACTGTGTTATCTCATGCGTAATGGTAATAAAATTGTACGAGCATATATTCTCAACTTTAACTTTTCAAAGTAAAATAAAAAAGAAAGAAAAATAAGAAAAATATTTAAAATTATAACAATATTACTTTGATATGGTCAAATCAATACATATGCATATACAAACCTGCACACACTTGTGCAATATACAAATGCCATGCACATATGTACATACATACTTAAGGACTAAAGAAAAGCATGAATGATGTTAATATGGTTTGTGGTAAATTGCTTACACTACACTTGTATCGAAATTCAATTAACAATTTAAGAGAGAGAAAGAGAGAAAGAAAGCAAACATTTTAAACATACGGGTACACACCAGCACACGCGTATTTCTCCATATACTCATATGCTCTCATACATGGTTAAATTTACGTCTGTCCATGGGTTTGTATACATTGGGTTGCAGTGGACAAAACAGAGCCAAAATAAAGTTAAATTTTTGCAAAGAAAAAGAAGCAAGAATACGAAATAAAATATTATGACAAAAAGGAATTTTTGTTGTTATCCTTAAACACACACATACCATATACACATGAACATGTATATGTAAGTATTTATATATTTGTGTATGCATGTATGTAAGAAATTAAACAAGTCACCATGAATGCACAAACACGGTTAGAGGCCATATACCCATACACATATGCAATTTGTTTTTATACATGTGAGTGAGTTACTGTCGTTAAACTGATTGTACTTTACACACAACTTCCGGTTAAAGGTATAAAGCATTAATTTTATAAAGTAGAAATGGTTGAGCATTTTCTTTATTTCTCTCCATTTTGTGTCAAGTTTTAGAAATGCTTGGAAGTAAAATGTGACCAATAAAGTCGCATTAATATTTGAGAGTAAATGGTTGGAAACATATAGTAGGTAGTTTGATGGCTTATTAGACATCAGGACAAGATGCAAACCCCGGGTCTGATATCTATAAAAAAAAAACAAAATACGAAAAACGATTTCTTCAGCAACTTCCTGTCAGCAGATTTCTGTCAAAAAGCCTAAGAGTAAATAAAAAATTACAATGATAAGTTTCTAAAAGAAATCTGTCGTTCATAGGCGACTTGAAACTGTAGGTCCCTTTACTCATGTATAAAATTTACACACACAACATAAGTAGTGTTAGAAGATATGCCGTATTCCTGACTGAAGGGTTATAATGGCCTACTACATATATATGTATATAAATTTGAATACAATCCCCTATATATGACTTAAGAACTTTATGGTATTACGTCGCTTTAAAATATAATTCCCTTTCAATTGAATCCCAAGTTAAATGATCAATTTGAAATCTCTTCCTTCATGCAACCGTAATTTTCATCCATCCAATATAATTTTTCTAAATTTAAAAATCATGCCCATTTTTTTCTAAAAATCTTTTAGAGAGAAATCTATATCCATCAAATTAGCAAATAACAAAATTACTCTATCAACATGGATGTTCGAGAAAACAACAGCGCTCTTCGGTTTTGGATTGGGTATGTGATCAAAACAATTGTCGAATTTGCGATGATAGAAATCCACATAAGAAGAGTCCAATGCATTCAAAAATAGTCACTGTTTGGTTGGATTTTGGCCTGAAGGATACATGAGGACGATGTTGGTCGGGACATTACTTTCGACGGCAAGCACTTTAGGTCAATGATTTAAAATTTTTTTGGACTGCATTGTATAATAAAAATGACACAGACCATGTCATATTGGGTATTTTGCACAAGAGATTTGACAGCATGGTAATCCCACGTAAAGCTAACTGGCCACATCGATCGTACGATTTTACCCAGTTAGAATAATTCTTAAGTCGCAAGTGCGGCGGTCAACGATGCCAAAATAGGTCATGTCATCTGTTGTTTTCAGTTTGCTATATGCGCCAGAATCATGGAGAATTAGACATTTCGGAAGTGCACCTAGAGAAGCTGTGGCGACCATTTGAAAGATGTTATATTCCTCACGACACATGTAAATTCATGGCACTTTCTGGCAGCTACATTTACAATTATATAGTGTTTGAACCCTTCAATAATTGTATTAAAATTTCATGGAATTGGACAACGAATTGTTTGTACCACAAATATTCGGTCACATTATGGTCTTCTTTTATGTACATTTTTAACAGAACAGTACCAAAAAAAAAATATATTTTTAACCAAACTTAAATGCAAACACATACACACTCACTCATTTTTACACATTTACACAAAATGTGTTGCCGTTTTTACACCTGCTTGTTTCTTCATGTTTAAATATTTTGTCTTTGTTTCCCTTTATTTTCTCTGTATTTTTTATTTCCTTTCTTTTATTTTTATTTCTGTGTTAAACTTTCTGCAAAGTTTGCATTTATGGTGTTTTAATTTAATTTTTATGCATACATTTAAATGCCACCATCACCACTACCACCACCTCTACCGCCATCATTCGCCCATAACAACTCTCTGGTACTTCTTTGGTATTTTTTTTTCTGCTCCCTGTTTTTCACTTGTATTGCTCAGTTTCATTATTATATGCTCATGGGGACTATTGCTTGCAACACACTGTATAAAATGTATGCTGTTGTTTTTGTTTTTCCTTTAAAAGCTAAAGTTCCTGTTGGAGTTGCAATTGTATAAAAGTGCTTAAGTATGTGTATAGCTTACATGTACTATTTATGTTGCACTGAAAAAGATTTTTTCCAAAACCAGAAATCCTGTGGATTGTAGGCAGATTTCAGGATATTATTCGGCATTTGTAAGCATAACTCTGACTTCTGTGATGCATTAGTGATGCAGAAGTTCTAAATATGTGTGCCTTCTGTTCATTCGTTCTCCTTATCAAGAAGTCTACATATGGAGTATAAATCGATCTTTATTCTAAAGGTAGTGTGCTAAATGTTGAATAGTAAAATGGTGATCCTCAGGTTACTTCTCAATAGTTTGATACGTAATCCAAGTCAATTCTCATTATAATTACTCACCAAAAGTGCAGATTATCTCAAACCCGTTTGATCCGGGGAGACTGCTCCCCTCTCTTCATCTTTATTTTCATAGCGTAGGTGAATCCTTCCTCACGATTTGATATCGTTGGATGGCATAAACGTTCGTTTTATAGCATTTTGCATGTTTCTTAATGGTTTCTGAGTATTTTACTGTGGGTCCGTTTAGCCAAACTCTGTCCCTGAATATGTCGTTGTCATAGAGTAAACAAATGTCGTGATACTGCCTAGAAGTCTAGACGATAGTGAGTTGGCTTCTGAGACAACACCGCTTCGCTCAACCCGTGGATCAGATATCTTGTACGAAACGAAATATAAAAAATTTTTCCTTTTGACGTCTTCCTCTCAGCAGTCTTTTGATAAAATCACTGGGCGTAAAGTAAAATTGCCAATAAAGGTTCCTTGAATCTGCCGATCGAAGTCGGCATTAATGAACATGAATGGTGTGAGGAGAATCTAGGTTGTAATCCTTACTAAAGGGTTGTAATAATCAACTAAGGAAGGGAACTGTCAGCCATTTGATTTGTCAGATCCCACTGTCCCATAAACAATCTTGCATGAGACTTGTCTACCATCTACCTAACCACAGTGCTCTGGTGCTGACAAGAGCATGCAACGGTCGTAATTCAAAAACAAACTTGTATTTTTGCATTTACCTTCAGTGCATACTTTACATATTTTGGAATATACTAGTATGCACAACTGTCCATGATGGAAACTGCGCCTGCATTCCGTTGACATTACATTTTAAGAAATCAAATTAAATGTTCCTGATCCTTAGATCGCCTTTTCTAAGGATATCATTCCGTATATTTTCTAAGAATTGTGCAAGAAATGTAGTGGACCTTCTGTGACTTTAACTTGAAGCATTCGTTTAAAATTGAATCATATTCAGAAGTGCTTACCTACATATATTTAACCGAATAGATTTTTTCTCTCAGTGCATTAAAGTCAAGGAACACAATATTATTTTATACAAAATACAGACGAGTGTAATGAAAAAAGAAGTGAAAGGAGAATAGAAATAAAGTTTATGTAAAGTTGTTTGGAAAATTGTTATTACCTGAAAAACAGAGAGAGAAAACAATATCAAAAAAATACTCACATGGAGAAGTTTAACAAAAAAAATACAAAATCAAGTTAAAAATAATGGTAATTAGTTTGCTCTATTACCAAACTAACATTCATATTGAAAGGGATTTCTGTGATTTTTTTCTCTATCAAAGTACCATAAAATATAATGCTGGATACGGGCTTTAGACAAAGTGGGCCTTGATTTGTTATGTCCTTTACGAAATGCCAAATTTACTATGGCACAATGGCACAGACTCATAAATTAAGTTCAAATGGACATATCTCATATGTTGTATTGACTTTGACTGACTGACCCCTATCCTGTGAATTCTTCACGTGATTTAACCCTTAGCCTGTATTCATGAATCAAAATTGCAAAAACAGATTTTACTGCTCATTTATTCTTTAAATACTCAGCGGATTTTTTAGAAACTTTTCTACAATTATTTTTTTAGTGAATACTATTGAAATTTAAAATATAATTTTTGTAGATCGTGTCGCATAGCGTATGTAAAAATACTTACGCAAATGGTACTTTTGGGTCAAAATTGCCCAATGCAACAAAATCAATCTACGCATGTGATACGAGCTTAGTAACAATTTTGTGTGCCTTGACAACATCATAACTAGCAACAAAACAAAAAATAAGTTAAAGTCCACAAGTGTTTTCTGTTGTTTTTGTTTTTTATAGCGGTACAACAAACTGCAACAAAACCAAAAAAAAGTTAAGCAGTATAAATATTTCATTCGTTTATATGTTCTTGAATTGAATACCATTGAATACTTTACTTATTTTGGAACAATGAAACCAGAATAGATAAGAACTTTTCTTATGCAATCCGACTCAGGCAATGAAAGACGATCTCTTTTCTGAACTTGTAATTTTATACTATTTTTCTGTTATTAATGCCCAGTGATAATATGAAATTAGTTGTTGATATTACTAATTTACAAGGCTCATCTGTATTTGGATATAATTGCATTGCTGTAGATGACATAACAATTGTAGATGACATAACAATTCCGGGCTACTTTTGTTGGCGGGTGTATTTAGATCTCATGGTGAAGCTTTATAATCTCTATCGGACGACCGCTATTCACATCCACCATGAATTTTCACCGATTTTAAATATATCTCTAATGATACGGTTTGATAAAAAGTCAGACAGGAGCGAAACAAGATTCCGTGACAAGCTTGCTCCCATAAGAGATTTTTGGAATCGTTGGGAAACGCATTTACGAAATATATTTAATCTTAGCGAATGTTTGATAGTGGATGAGCTCGTAACGTATCGTGGATGATGCCCATTCAAGCAATACATGCTATCAAAAGCAGTAAAATATGTTATACAAATTTGGGCTTTGTATGATGTAGAAACAAATTATGCGTGTTCCTTACTGGTGTATACTGGAATAGAGAGAAACTGTAAGCCAGATAAAGATCAAGGACGCCGCGTTGTCTTGGACATATAAAAGATTAGCTCCTTAGGCATGGATCTAATAAGCGGAGAAATATCTCGTAGACCGAACATGCCACAAAGTAGTCCTGCTAAAGCAGCCGTAAAATGCCTTTAAAAGGATTCTGCCGAAGATCCGCAAGCAAAATATTTAAAAAGGGGACGTTGTTACTTTTATCCAAATCGGTCTAACAGCACCAAATATGCAAATAAATGTTCCGAATGTTTAATATTTATTTGCAAAAAGCATTCCCACACCAGTATTGTACGTAATGAATATAAAAAATAAAAAAACTGAATAAATGTTACAATTTTTTGTATTGGGCAAATTTGACCCACTAATATCATATGCGTTATATTTTTGAAGTACAGGATAAGGGTTAAGGAAACCTCACAAGATAAAGTCCAATAGCGTCAATACATATGACAACACATCAGCTTTACGTGAGCATACCCCCAAATTACTCATGAAGAATATCTAATGAGTCATGAACCTTGTTTTACAAAGCGGTGTTCTCTTGAAACAAAATGTCGTTATTGTCTATATCATCGAACACAGACCAAAGTAAAACGGTAGTCATCGATCTACAGTGCTCACCATTAACAGTGATTGCCTGACAAATTTCGTTTGCCAAAAAATATCGGCCGATACCGTCGCCAGTCCAAACTCTACACCAGAAATTGACCTTTGCTGGATCCATTGGATGCTGTTGGATCATAGAACTCAGGCCAAAATAAGCCGGTAGTCATCGATCAACAGTGCTCGCCGTTAACAGTGATGACCTGACCAATTTCCTTTGCAGAAAAATATCGACCGATCCAAAATCCAGTCCAAAATCTACACTTGAGACTGACTTTGCGGGATGCATGAATGCTCTTGGATCATCGAACTCTATATCATCGAACTCAGATCTAAATAAGCCGGTAGTCATAGATCTTCAGTGCATGCCATGGACAGTGATGGCCTGACCAATTTCGTTTGCCAAAAAATATGGGCCGATACCGATGTCAGTCCAAAATCCACACCAAAAACTGACGTTAGCAGGATGCGTTCGCTCCTCTTGGATTCCACGTGGATTGGTGTCATTCGAAACTCATAAATTTTGTTTGTTCACGTACTCATTTACTCAGAAATGGGTCACATCGATGAAGACGAGGTTTTAATAAAAATTAGAGTCAGTTGGCGACTGTTTCACAGTCTATTCATCGAACACACATTGTTGACTATGATTTTTTACTTTCAGTACTTGGATCAGCTGAATTTTGAATTTGTGCAAGCTCAAGTCACGGCGCAGCATTAGCCATGTTGTGTTCTACAATGCTGAGTTCTTGTAAGCAACAATAGTATAGTAAGTAGTAAGTTGTCTAATAACAGATATGAAGCCTCGTTTCAGATCACAGGTTTGACCTCTCCAACAAAACGAAATTGTTGTCTTAGCAGACAAACAACAAAAACTCTGAGAGTAAATAAAATTTCCATGAAAAGTTTCTTAAAAATCTATCGTTCGGAATCAACTTTAAACTCCACTTAACTTTAAACGCCACTTATGTATAAAACATAATACACATAACATAAGAGGTATGAGAAGCCAGGTCGTAATACTGACTGAAGGGTTGTAATGATCAATTATGTATGTATGTAAGTATGTAACACAAAACAACAGGCCCAGATTCTTCTATCCACTCCTATGAAGAGCGGCGATGTTTTTCTACGCACCTTTCGTTTCTTTGGCCTATGGGTATTTGTGAATCGTTTATTGAACCAGTGGACTGAATTTATCCACAACATTGCTAACAGTCCTCTCGGTAGGACAATTAAATTAATTTATTGTTAAATGGTATATGACGATTTGGCAAAATAGCCTGAATAAATAATTACTGAATTGACGGATGCAGCCTCAACAAGATAAGGCACATGTGACAAGTGGTATAATTTAATTTATAGTGAAAATAATTTTTAATATATTGTTACGTTTTTACCTTTTAAAAACGCTTAAAATATGTGTTAGTAGATTGCAAATAAAATAAAAATAAATTTGTATTTAGTTTAAATTAAAATTCTTTATTATTCGCACAACTTGATGTAAACAACAACAATTGCTTTTCTTTGTTATTACTCTGTTTATATCCTTCGAATAAACAATAACAATTAACATTTATTCGACAGATCTTTGTAAGGGAGATCTTCAAACTACGATTACTAACTTGAAATGCATGGCATCTTCATTCAAGACTGACTGAACTTCACTGACTTACTCTTACTTACTTTTTCTTGCTTTTTATATGTCAGGGTAAACAGGGACTGTTCTTGAAGGCGAATGTTCGTGACTTTGCCTTCTCGAAATCTCTATAAATGTAAACATTATTCATTATTGTTGTTTGTGTATTTCTTTTATATATACATATTTGTAGTGTTGTTTGTAGATTTTCTGTCTACTTGTTTACCATTTTTTATGCTGGTGTTAGTTGCTATACATATGAAGCAGTATGATAATTTGTAAACAGGTTTGTTTACTGCATTATTTTGATTTTGTAGTTTTTGTTTATAATGTGAATGTAATGTATCTTGGTTTTTCATTTTCGTAACAATATTAAGGCCCTGTGTTATTTACTATGCCTTCTAAAAAATTTCCTCCCCCCAACTAATGGATTCAATTTGAAAAGTTTTTTGTTGCTTTGAAAAGTTATGGTCATTTCTGAAATGCATGTGTTAATATATGCATACAAAAAAAAAAACATAGAAATCAGTGACTCAAGCATACATTTAAGCTAATAAACGTATGTGTAAGTATGTTTTAAACATACATTTGCATACACCTTAACCTTACTTTGTGTTTTTTACAATATTTCTAGAATTCTCATGTTTACTGAAGTATAAATTTGTTTTTGTTTATTTATGGTTTGTTTAATTAATACCTAAACAAATATGAAACTGCATAATAATAAAATGTACAATACAACAACAACAACAATAACAACAACTATAAAGACCAAAAATGTAAAGTTTTGTTGAACTTCATAAAATTTAATACTTTTTTCTCTTCTCTACCATACATACACTGTCCTTCTCCTTTTAACTTTCCTTTGCCATTAGAAGCAGTCTAGAATGAAAATCAAATTAAAGAATTCAATACATATGTTGTAGAGAATTAAATTCATTTAAAATACAATTACATACCAGTGTACTATGTATGCATGGGTATTTAGCACTAGTATGTGTGTTGTAAGACTACAAATGAATTTTTATTTCCTTCCTTTAACTATGGAATCAATAAACAATTTTATTACTTATATATCAGGTAAAACAAATAATTGTTTTATTGTATGCAATACAATACAATACAAGTGTGTATGTATGGAATAGCAATGTATGTATAACGAAATATTAAAAATACACTTCATGCTAAAAGACTAGAAATTAAATTCAAAACATGATTTTTATAGCAAAAAAAAAGCAAAATGAAAAAAAAGAATGAAAACTAAACAATAACCAGGCTAATTGCAACACTTGTTTTCCATAGACACCACACAACACGAAGGCAGCCAATAGCCATTACTGCTCAAAGTCATATAAATTCATGCAAACATTTCTCCTGCTGCTGCTGCTGCTCATCGATAGTACTTGTGGATTCCATAGAATTTTACAAAATACTGCAGATAAATCAACAATTGAAAAATTTATGAATTCATGCACGAACCTAAATGACCATTGACTATTACAAAAGGAAGCATAACACTTACTCGCTCCCTCTGTATCTACAACTATCTATCTCCATCTATATTCCTCAGTCTCTGTCCCCTCATATCATGAGTTCTTGACTACCACGAAGGCAGTTTGAAATATTTACATTAAAAAAATATACATATATGAAAGTATACTTGCCTAGGTATTGCTATGTACATTGTTACTACACTGTCACTGCTGCTGCCGTCAGCGTCATGGTCATCATTGTTGGCATCAATAGCATCATCATCATTTGCTTATTGTCATTTCAGATCCAGGTGCAATAGAAAATTTTTGCAAAAACGCTCTAAACAAAATGCATTTGCAAACTCATTAGCTATTCGTATCACAAACAATACGAGCCACTGATGAGTGAGAGAAAATTGCCAAAAGCTGGTTTCCTATAACTACAGTAGCGCATAGCATGTACATAACCGGAAGGGAAAATTTGCATTATTTTCCCCTCATACATACATACATAATTGGCCATTACAGCCCTTCAGTCAAGATTACGATATAACTCTTCTCACCACTTACATGTTGTGTGTCTTAATTTTATACATGAGTAGCGGAACCTACTGTTTAAAGTCAACTCCGAATGGCAGATTTTTTGGAAAAGTTTTCATGGCAATTTTATTTACTCTCAGAGTTTTTGCCAGAAATCTACTGAGAGGAAGTCGCAGTGGAAATATATTTTTCATATTTCGTTTTGTTGGCGGTATCTGACCTGGCGTTTGAACCAAGGCCTCATGGCTAATTAGAAAACATTGCAACCCTTCAGTCAGGATTACGACCTAGCTTCTCACACGACTTATGTTGTGTGTTTTAATTTTATACATGAGTGGCGGGACCTACAGTTTTAAGTCGTTTCTGAACGATAGATTTTTTGAGAAACTTTATTTACTTTTTTCGTTTTGATGCCTGACCTGGCGGTTTGAACCGAGGCCTTTACGTCTAATAAGCTAAGTAGAATACGGCGATTTGTATGTTATGCTAAACCCAATACTTAAATGACTGTTTTGATCATGATCGAGCATCAAAATATCCTCAATGCTCTGATGACGGTGGGACTATATCACGTGTTGAACCGTCTGCCCAAAAAGAATCGAACGGCTGTCAACATATTAATACTATTACTATCCTTTTAATTTCTAAGCATCTGTCTAAAAATTATAAACTACATGCACCTGTAGATGGTGTCATGCAAAAACTAGTTGTTAGTTAGTTTAGATATTGGGTTAGGGGAAAAGTTATTGGAAAACATAAATCATTCATCAAATTCTAATTTTCCTGAGCTTGCTGAATCGTAAGAATATATTAAAAAAGAAAACATTTCTTCCCTTACCCAATAGAAAGTGGACACACCGTATCCGTTGCATTCATGTGTAAATGAAGTGAATACATTGTGTCAACTATTTTCACTAAAATTGAACAACAACTACTACCAATACTACTATTGGCGAAATACTAACACACACACACACATACAGAGAGTATAAAACTAAATATTGTATTATAAAAAAACGTGACCACACATTGACTGCAATACAATAGTACAAACATTCTTGGTAACCGTTGTCTATTAGGGACTAGAAAATATGAAATGCAACAGACTTTGATTTTACGACTGTTTTTACAATAAAGGCGTCTGTAAACATATTTCTACTTTTAAAAATTACGGCCTTACTAAGTGTATTGTAGTTTGACAACACCTCGAAGTCGCCGTGGTCTAGTAGGTAGTGAGTCGGCTTATTAGACGAAATGCCCGAGTTCGAATCCCAGGTCAGACATCAAAACGAAAATATGAAAATATTTCTTCGGCGACTTCCTCTCAGCAGATTTCTAGCAAAAACTCTGAGAGTAAAAATTGCCATGAAAAATTCTCAAAAATCTGTCGTTCGGAGTCGACGCACACAACACGAGTGGTGTGAGAAGCTAGGATGTTGTACAATGGGTCAATTCGACCTCCGAGTACTGTACTTGTCACAGTTGGCAAAGTAGACGTCCTCTAACCTAACCTAAACTAACCTTGACAACACCTCTCGTTGCTTTGCTATGAATTTAGGTATTAACAGTTCATTGTTTATTTCACGTATACAGAACAGAACAGAAAAGCACCTAAACTAATGTACATTTTAAGTTCGTTAGTATGCATTAGAAAATAGTTAATTATTGCATGTATTGTGGTAAACCTATTGTGCTCTAATTATTAGTGTATTTGTTATAAATTTGACAACAACAACAACAACAAAAACTAAAGGAGAATAAGAAATTTTAATTTCATTGTTTTTGTACTGAATTAAAAACACATACATACTTCCATACATTCATACAAAAAAACTAAGCCAACAAAAGCAATAAACGATGTAAAATTAAATAAAATTTGTTGTTTATTATCCATTACAAAACATTATTTACTATTGTATTCTCGTATTGTATTTCATAAAATTAATGATTCGTTTGATATTAGCGAATACGTGAATAATAATTCAATTAAATTCATGTGTTCATTTTCATAAAATTATTGTTTTAAATTTTATTCAAATATTTATTGTGGTCTTGTTAGAAATATACAGTGTTGCAGAATATAATTCAGTTTTTTATATAGTTTTTTATTTAAAATTGTCACAATGGCTACAAAAGTTCTGAACGGTAAGATTGCCTGATTCTAAAAAAAAAAAAATTGTACAGAATATAGCGCAGAATTCTAGTTTTGGTACTTTTAGGTTAGAATATCTCGAAGAGTTTTAAATCCTTTTTGCTTTTTTTTGCCACTTTTGCTTGTAAATTTTTAATATCGCATACTTTCTATTTAATTGATTTTGAAATATATTACTCATACGCATCAAGTTTCATGTACTTAAATAGTATGCAATAAAAGGTCTTTGATTATATCATGTATGAAACTAATATCACTCATACGTCACATATGTACTATACATGTCATTATGAATTTTACATATTCAGTACGAGCATAATGCCAGTAAATAAGTGATGGGCCATTTAAAAGCTTAAATTTAAAAATGCAATAAAACAAAAACGGTGAGAAATTTTCTTAAATGTACTTTTTTTTTTTTTTTGTTGCGAAGTACAATTTTTCCGGTTAGAAATAGAATATTATTTCATTCCTATGGCCGCCGTGACTGGCCTGAGAGTACTTCACTCGATTGGACTAATTTCCGTGTAGTTTTTCGAATCATATCTCGGTAATGGCAATACGACTGTTGTCCTTTAAATGCTCAATTGTCTATGGTTTGACGGCATAACAAATTCTTTAATGGCGCCCCGCAGGAAATTGTCCAACGGTGTCAAATCACAGCTTCTTGGCTGCCAATTAACATCACCATTTCGGCAAACGTTTGACGCAATAAATCGATTGTGGCATGAGATGGATGCCAACTTGCACCATTCATCGTTGCACCTAATTTCGTTCATATCAATACTTTGCTCAAGCGTAAATCGATTCATTAAGTTCAGTGGAGAAAATATACCGAATTTTAGGGCAGAATAGAATGACATAAGTATTGCCATATTAGAAATAACCGATGGTTCAAATTTAAACTGATAGATGGCCCACCTGATATTAAATACTCAGAAAATCTTGGTATTCACACTTCAATCTAATATCGAAAGAAGCGTTTTAGTATGGCAGTATCTTTTAAAATAGGTATGTGAACTTCTCCTTCTCATCTAACTTCTTCAAACCTATCAACGTTTAATGTGTACAAAAACAGAGATCTGATGAAATAAGCAAAAATATTATTGACAATCGATTCATTGTGTTTATGATGATGATTTTCCATAGTATTGGTCTTACTTCTAAATCTGTGTGGTTAAATCAGCATTGTGGAAGCTTCGAAAATATGGTATACTGGTATTGGTTTTAATTCTAATGATATTAGTGTTGTGTAGAAGTACTGATATAATCTCACTGTCCTCAATCTACAATAAATAGGGGTTCCTATAATATCTCAACCCAATCCTGTTTCATAAACGTCACACTGGTTCTAAGTATGTTTTTTACTGATTCGTTTTTCTTATTACAAAATCAATATATTGGCCTTGAAAAGATTACCATTCTGAATGAATGTTCTTTGCATCGACATTGCTCAGGTAAAACTGCTGTTACTATTCTCTGACTGTTCCTGCATAATGAATTGAAAACTCAAATTTGTTACCCTGTTATTACATAGCAAACTTTTAGATTGTTCGTCTTTCTCCAAACTTATTTTCCAGACTCTTTTTACTCCAATGAATGGTTCTGGTATTGGAATTGGGGAAAATACAGAGCTCGGGTAGTGATCTAACTGTATTGTCCGCTATATTTCCTGTTTAATTTGAACTGACCAGTTTCTTCAATTTGTGCAAATTTGGAAGATACCTGCGATTTTTCTCATAGAATAAATAAGTCTGTGAACGAACGCCCCCGATGTATGTCTGTCAAATCACGAGATCCTCTATTAAATCTCTTGTTACAACCGTCTCCCATTATCCTAACCATACATACATACATAATTGGCCATTACAACCCTTCAGTCAGGATTACGGCCTAGCTTCTAGCTTTATCCTAACCACCGTAAGGTATTTTATCATTACTCTGGTTATGCCAACACATGCCAGTCTCTATTCCTTTGTGCTCAGTTAAGTAATGAATCTCATAGCATAAATCGTACATTTTATGTGCACAACTGTAATCGAATGAAGAACACAACAATAACAAATGTTAAGCCAATTATAAGTTCTAATGTGGCCAATTATAGTTGGTGTAAACTTACATCAATTCATTATTGATATATACATGGTAACATAAATTATATTCGATTAGTTAGTTACAGAATTATTAAATTATTAAACCAGAGATAAACATTGAAAATCAATTGAATTAATTCAAATTAAAATATTAAATTCTCATTAACAACAAAGACTTATTAGGTGGCATATACATATGTACATAAATCATTGTTGAGAAGCTAGGCCGTAATCCTGACTGAAGGGTTGTAAAGGCCAATTATGTATGTATGTATACATAAATCATCCGGTGTGTGTCGAATATTGAAATAACTTATCATGACGATGATTAGTATGATGATTTTAAAATTAATTACGTGTTTCTCGATGCAATGGCTCAATTTTAGTTAAAGTTTCACAAAACATAAACTTTAAATTGAAGTAAGTTTCTAAGTCTCTGCATGAAGAGTAGGTGATTGCGTATCAAATTATAATAAAAGTATTCTTAATAGTATAGGCGTGTCATTAAGTGATAGATTTTTAATGGGTATATACAACTCTTTTTAGTTTTTTTGTTTAAGACAATTAAAACATTTTTTATGCTTTCCTTTATATTTTGAGACAATTTCCGTAGCTTTTCTTCATTCTCTTTGTTTGAGCTTTGACTTGTTTCTTCCGTGCGAGTGCAGGTCAATCTTTGATTCGATCCCCTTGAGGGTTCTAGTCAACCTCGTTTCAAATACTACTTCTTTCTCTGGATTCCAATGTCCTTATAACAAAGCACAGTCTGCTACAGTCTAAATTTATTTTAAATATCGATCATCGTTAGCCAAACAGTCTTCCTAACTTTCTGGCAACATATGAATTTCCCAGATCAACCCAATTTCATATATCCTATGCTGTTGAGTTGAAGTGTAATGCAGAAATAGTGGCAAAATCTGGCTTACATAATAAGAGAGGCAAAACCATACACAACTTATTTTTGAATAGTTTCTAATGGCCTAAGAATATCTCCTTAAGTCTGGCGCTCGATTCCAACATAACAAAAGTATTTCATGTGATCGTCTGGAACAGGACTCTTTTGGTTTCATTTTCATAGTGTCCTGCACATTAAACTTCGACATTGATTCAGCTGGTTGGACAGGTTTCACATACAATTTCTTACGCTTCAGGTTATAATCGTCAGTACTTATTTGTTGCAAAGATAAATTATTTTTATAGCCTTCCAGCAGAATGCATAATCAACTTTAACAGACGCAACATTCAATAACGGACTATCAAGTTCTGACTTATATTCGACAAAAGGATAATGTGTGTCGATTTGGTTTGCATGCAACATCTGCAGCATATGCCGTAGTGTGAATATCTGGTCAATGATCGGATCAGGTTCGGATCATAGCATCTTCTCCTTTTTCAGGATACGACAGAGGACACTGAGTTTCCAATCGTTGGGCATGCTTTCCTCTACCGAATATAGGAATTAAGCTGGTTCAAGCATCCTATCAGCTCGCTGGTGTCATCATTGCCACTTGGTAAAGTAACCTTAGCTCGCCTTGCGCATGTTTAACCAAGTTTTTGTTTTCATCCTTGCAGGATAATGCTATGTACTTGAAGCCATCACTCAGATGCTTAACCTTTGATACAACTTTTGAGCATCATTTCTACACTTAGGATACTGCCTCCCTCTTTCAACTATTTTCGATTTCCTAGGCGATCTTTGCCTACAGTGTAATGGAGAAATGCTATTCTGGAAAGGCATAGACATAGGTTCGATTATATAATTCCTAACAACTTTCTGATTTTCGATTTTAGAACACACAAATAAGGATCTAAAGATCCCAAGGTTGCCAATTTACCTTTTGAGGCTTACATTGAAGGCTTAAAGATGAGTGATAGGGTGGGTGGTTCCCTAACAGAACATGATTTCAACATCCGTCCTTGTACATGAATGCTGAGGATTTCTCAGCGAAATTTCGGATATTTTAAAAGGTAACTCTTATACTTACTCTTCCGGGATATCATTGGAAATTACATAGCTAATGAGCTACCTCCAACATGTTACACGGTATAGGTATTCCAATAGTCTCAATTAATTTAGGCATTAGCCACACTTATTACAGGGAACCGCAATCTCGTTGCTAAAACGAAGATACTCTTCTGCACACTTCTATCTTTAAATTGCATTGATATCCATCGCACAATAGCGATTCTTACTGGTCACAGTTCCTTTGGTATGCTTATCGAAAGACTCGGCATTCACACAAATGAGTTCTGCAGGGGCTGTGGAACTAAAGAGGAGAAAGAGGTTGTCCTTCTCCTCATGTGTCTGCTACGCTGCTCTTATCATAAAAAGACGAAGGTTTCTGACCTCTCATTCGCTAACATATTTGACCGGGCTGTCTAATATGAGGAGTGCTGCAAAGTAAGATTGGATTTCTGAAGGCAATAGAATGGAATTGATTGTGGTATCACAATGGGGTTAAATTCTGGACTAAGTGGGATTTCTTCCTTTAAGGGTGGACTCCAGCGCCTTGTCAAACCTAGCCTTATCCACAGTTGAGTATGAATTCATATGAAAAAATCGGATTTTTTTATTTCTTTATTTTGTGGTTATATTGTCTCTTCCACCACATTTTGTATGTATGTATCTGCATGTGTTCTAATTTATTTTAATGACATGGAAATAAATTTGTATAGAAGATCTAAATTAAGAGGCTTCCACCCCCTCCAAATATTTGCTTCTTCATTAGATTGTAAAGAAATATTGTATTTCCCCCATGTTAAACAAAAAAGGAAACTAAAACCAGGAAATAGTATTTTCCTTTTGCTTGGCTCATTTCCCATATTATCTTATGAAATATTTAAATAGAACAGGCCACTATAATAGAAAGGGAATCTTGTTTGTTTTTCCTCTTTTTCTGTTGGAGTACAGGTAAATTGTGAAGTTATGAAAGACCACAGGAAAAAAAACATAAGATTTACTAACAAACCAATGGCTACCACTATTTTACTTCCACACCACCATACAAACCATTTGTTCATAATTCATCATCAGCAACAAAAACAACTACATCAGCATTAGCATAAACATAAATAGTACGGGGGGGAGCAACAAAAGGCATAAAAATACTCGGGTAACCAACAACTTATTTTTGCAGATCAAACGTACATACATATGTATGTATTTATAAATGCAGGTTATGTTTGTTTGCAGTATGAAAGAAAACGATAAAGGAATAGAAAGAAATAGAAGAGTAGACGAACAATTTCATTGTATAGGTTTTATGTAAATTAACACTTAAACCTTAGCTGACACGCTTTATTTAATTTCTTTCTTTCGATTTTTATTTCTTCCGTTGAATGTGTCCTGAGTGTTTACTTTCATTTTGGTATGTTTGTTTTTGAGTGAATATTTACATGTTCAGGCATGTGTATAATAGTTTTTTGTTTTTTCTCTGTGTTGCTATTGTTGTTGTTATTATTATCATTATATGATTTGGTTCATTGCACCCACTCATATACACACACACACACAGTCGGATTATAAAAGCATATTTAGTACAAACAGAATTGTGTAGAACTCTAGACTTTGGCGTCTGCAAGTGAAGTGGTCTATGAATGTATGATTTGATTACAAAAAATGAGAACGAAAAAAACAATTGAGATTCTTACGGTTGATCAAGTGAAATTACACAGCACCCTACATTACAATGTTATGTTTGGTAACATGTCTTGTAATACTTTAATTGTAATTGAATAAATTGGAAACTCGCCCGTGAACTCTTCCTATACGCCTAGATCTTGCGTAACACTTTTGTCTCAAATGGCGTTGTTATTATTAATCCTGCAAAATCGTTGCGTATGTGTGTCCATGCTTTCGCGGAGGATGTAGAGCATCAGTTTCATGCAGAGATATCATCCAGAGAAACCATAGCATCACTATCGATAATGGTAATCCCCTGTTTGATCTTCATACTCACATCATTTCTGCTATTAATGGCGTAGCCAACATTGAAGTCATAGTTATCGGTTGTAATCTGGGATCCAATATGCAGCACATTCTTACTTGTCGACGGCATTTCTTCTTGACAGATTTCTGTTCATTAGCGCTAAATGCAGCATCAACAGATTGGTACGCCCAATGATATCAATGACAACAGTCTCCGAAGCAATCTGGACACTTTTGTTGCAAATGATACAATTGCGATGAACTTCCGCATTATGCGGCACATTCTTCATTACAAAGTTGAAAAAGTCACATGATAGGGGCTTTTTTGCCCGTAAATGGTATCAAAATGTTTGAGAGCTTTTCTAGCTTGCCGGAGTCGCAAAAGTTAATAAACATCATTCTGCACAGCCTTACTGTCTTCGCAAGAATATCGAGCAGAAATACGTTGCCGTAAAAACATACTTAACCGCGATGGATGTCAAATTGAATTTCCTGTGTCTATTCCAGTATGAATATCTGTTCGCTCTTGGACTTATCAAATCCGCATCACTAAGTCTTCCTCGGGACAGGACAGTGGACATTCAGTTTCCAATCGTTGGGCATACTTTCCTCCACCCAATATCGTGAATAAGCTGATAAATGCCCCTCGGATTGTTACCATCGTTAGTGGGCAATATATCAAAGGCCATTAATATTGTTTTTTTTTTTAAAGAGTGACTCGCGACTGGGCAGAAGAGCCTCCACGGCATCATTATTAACAGTGTACGGTTCGCCATTTTCGTTAAAGACGACATAAGTGTGGTCATTGCCACGTATTGGAGTAGGGAAGTGTTGCTTCCATAAACTCAGCACTCTTTGCGAAACTGTAACCAAGTTTCTGCTTTCATTATTGCAGGATAATGGTATGTACTGGAAACCTTTAGTCAGATGCCTAACTCACTAATAAGATTTATGAACAACATTTCTAAACATCTGGACATCTCGAATCGACTTTGTCCAGGATTTGATGAGATGAATCTGTAATCGTATAAATTACACGATAACATGTAAGAAAATGAACAGTGACGGTGATGATGATGTTCTTACAGAGTCTGGCAGTGAACCAAAATTACTCTACAAAAACAATTTGTCAAATTTTTAATGCAGTTTTTAAAAGGGGGAACAACTTGAACTATGTTGGCTGGAGAGTACCCACTTTAAAAAGATCGTTGGCTACACCTGTACCTGGAATAAAGTTATGGAAACCAAGGCAGTTACTAACCAGTAGTACTCAGAACCAGAAAACGTAAACAGAGCGTAGAAGCCAAAACAGTTACTAACCAGTAGTACTCAGAATCAGCAAACGTAATCAGAGCGTAGATCATTGTAAAAAAATTTACTTAATATGCAGTATGCACCAGAACGCTCACCACATACCGCCAGAAATTGCTTTCAATTTTACGCTGCACTCATTTCGAACTTAATGATATTTAAACAGTCATAAGAGTTATTCAGATTCTTTGGAATGCAATTACAAAAACAAACTAATAAAAGTGCCTATTTTTTTTTTAAGAAGATTCACAAACGAGAAACACCAAAGAGTGGAACAGCAGGCACCAAAAATTTCAAATGAATTTGGAAATGAAACGGAAAACATAACGAAACAAAACATTACGTTGGCCAATCATATTTGGTGGCCATGCAACATAAATGAATATTAAGTGTATACATTTATGTTACACAACCAAATGAAATATGTTGCCAAGTGTGTATGGCATATGGTTGGTTGGTTGCTTGCTTATGTAGGCTCAAAGGTATTTTAAGCAATAAACCGATTGAATACATTCACGTTTCCTATCGTATATTTCAAAGCTTATAAAACGAAAGAAAAATAAAAAATATTAAAACAACAACAACAACAATTACAAAAACAAAAAGTAACAGAAGTAACTACAGTAGTAGTAGTAATAAAAAAATCAAGAATAAAGCAGCAGTAGCAAAAATTATTGTGGAATTTAAAATGTATACACACACAAGTAATTTATACAATCAAACATTGCAACCCATGCAAGCGTATGTATGCATATAAGCATATGTGTTGGTATTAATAAGTGTGTGTTTTAAGTAAATAAAAGAACAAACAGTTTTACATCAACATGCTGGCAATGCACAATGGGCATGAAATGAAAGAAATTCAATTTGAATTACAAACTAACAAAGCTACCAAAGAATTTTTATATTTTCATATAGAAAAGGCTCTAAGAATGTTGTTGTTATAAATGAGACTTCACTGTAATCTTTAAATACATACTTTTACTTTACTACTTTTATTATTAACTACTTTATATTACTTTGATATAATATACTTAGCATTCATGGAATTAATTGTCATTATTATATTAACTTTTGAATTGTAATAATTTTTATTTGACTCTAAAAATAAACAGTCTTTTGAAATACTCGAAATTTAACAGATTGGCGACGAGCGAAAAAATTCAATAAACGTGTGTAAGAAATGGGAAATGAAAATGAGCTATTAAAAGAGATGTTGATGCAACAACAAGCTTGGACGACTAAGATGCTTAAGGAACAGAAGCAATGGATGGAGGCTGTTTTAGGTGCTTCGCAAGCTGGACCTTCAAATGTACAAAATGTTAGTGTGCCAAATTTTCATTCTTTTAATAAAGAGACTCAACCATGGGATTCATATGTAGAACAACTGGAACAACATTTTGCAGCTTATTCTGTACAAAGTGCAGAAAAGAAAAAATCATTTTTTTTAGCTTGGAGTGGTGAAGCAATATTTGAGCTGTTAAAAAAATTATTTGGTGGACAAAATTTGCAAAATAAAACTTATGATGAGTTAAAAGAAAAGTTAACCGAACATTTTTTGTCAAAAGTACATACTGTTGCTGCACGGTACGAATTCCATAAGTTAGTCATGAAACCAAATCAAACATATAGAGAGTGGGTAGCTGAGCTGCGTGGAATTGCGCGGAACTGCAATTTTACGTGTAATTTAAGCAGTTGCGCTAAGGAGTATACTGACGAGATGATACGTGATATGATAATTCTACATACTCCACACGATCCCGTACGCATCTCTGCTATGCAAAAACTGCAGCCGACGCTAGCAGAAGTTCTACTGATTGCAGAATCATACGAAGCGACAACGAAAAGCGTACAATTAATAAAAGAAAATAAAGAAGAGAGTGCAGAGGGTTTTTCGGATTTAAATTTTGTACATAAACAAGGAATACCCAGGAATACTAAAAGAAAAGGATATAAGTCATGTACTGGTTGCGGTATATATCATGAAAGGGAGAACTGCCGATTTCGTTTTGTTGTTTGTCATCAGTGTAATAGAAAAGGGCACATAGCGGCTGTATGTTTATCAATCCAGAATAAAAAGAAAATGAAAGACAATGCAAACAATAACATTGAAACTGAAGAAGCAACCGATCATATCTTAAGTATAACGGACTTAATAAAAAATGAAAATAATAAAATGTTTATTGATGTTCAAATATCAAACAAAAGTATTAAATTTCAATTAGATTCTGGTGCTTCAACGTCAGTAATTACCAAGAAAACATATGAAATGTTGGAAAAACCCAAATTGGAAAACTACAAAAAATCGCTTTTTGCTTACGGTCATACTCGTTTAAACATTCTTGGTCAAATAACAACAAGAATTAAGTGTGGCGAAAAGGAGAAACTAGTACCATTAGTTGTTATCGATGTCGAAGTTGGTGACAATCTGTTTGGAGCAGACCTTTTTGAAAAATTTGGTTTTACAATTGTTCAAATCGCAAACTTAGAGATGGATTATGCCGATGAAAAATGTATTCAACTCTGTGAAAAGTATAAACATGTATTTGAAGAGGGCATTGGCACTATAAAATCGTTTAAAGCACGTATAGTTTTAAAAGACAACGCTGTACCAAAATTTTACAAAAGCAGGCCAGTTCCTTTCGCTCAACTGCAAACATTTCAAAAGGAAGCTGAACGAATGGTTACAGCTGGTATTTGGAAACCAATCCAGTTTAGCGATTGGGCTTCACCAATAGTGCTTGTTACAAAACCAGACGGTTCACTTCGAGTCTGTGGTGATTTTAAGGTGGCGGTAAATAACCAAATCGATATAGAACAATATCCATTGCCAACACGCGAATCTTTGTTTCACAAAATTCGTTATGGCAAAATATTTTCTAAAATTGATTTAAGAGAAGCATATCTTCAAATGGAAGTTGACGAGTCATCTAAAAGCATTTTAGTTGTAAATACACCAGCTGGTTTGTTTCAGTACCAGCGTATGCCCTATGGTAGAGCAATTGTTACAAGGAATTGAAGGATGCGGCAATTACTTGGATGACATAATTATATCTGCTCCTAACATAGAAGAACATTTGAAGCGGTTAGAAGAAGTTTTTACTATTTTATCCGAACATGGTATTAAATGTAAAAAGTCTAAATGCGAGTTTTTAAAAACCAAAATAGAATATCTTGGACGACAAGTTAGTGCAAACGGGATCCTGCCTGATGAAGCAGGGGTCCGTGCAGTAAAGGAGCTTCGATCTCCTCGTAATATTAAAGAAGTGGAAGCTTTTATTGGTAAGGTTAATTACTACAACAACTTTATACCAAATTTTTCGCAAATTTCAGCACCCATAAATCAACTTCGTAAAAAGAATGCCAAATTTATCTGGGGAAAAGAACAACAGTCAGCTTTTGAGACTCTAAAGAATCATATCGAACATGCTGCAGAGTTGGCCCATTTTCAAGAACATTTGCCTATTATCCTGGCAACTGATGCCTCTTCCCATGGGCTCGGTGCCGTTATTTCTCATTTGCTTCCCGATGGAACAGAACAGCCAATAGCATTTGCCTCGAAAACTTTTGACGTACACCAGCAGAAATACAGTCAAATTGAAAAAGAGGCATTGGCCATTATTTTTGGAGTGCAACGTTTTCATATTTATTTGTATGGACGAAGGTTTATACTCCTAACAGATCATAAGCCTTTGGTAACGATCTTTAGCCCTAATAAACAATTGCCTACAATGACAGCACATAGAATTCAACGTTGGGCCATCATATTAATGGCATACCAGTTCGAAATTAAGTACAGAAGCAGCACAGAAAATGCTAACGCGGATGCATTGTCGCGTCTACCGATTGGACCTGACCCTGAGTTCGATAACAATGAGTATTGCAATTCGCTAATAGAAGTCAAAACACCGATAAATATTGATATTCTCAAAGAACATACTATTAAAGATCCCATACTAAGCAAAGTAAAACTATACGTGGAAAAGGGATGGCCTACGTTCATCGGGACTAAAGAAAAATGTTTAATCCCCTATTTTAACAAAAAATTCAGTCTAACAGTCAAAAATGACGTCATATTTTGGGAGTCATCAAATTGTTCTCGCGTTGTAGTACCAACAATAATTCAAAAAGAAGTGTTAAAATTGTTGCACGAAGGTCATTGGGGAATCATAAAAATGAAAAGATTGGCTAGACAACATTGTTGGTGGGTAGGCATGGATAAGGAAATAGAAAGAATGGCATCAGCATGTGAAATTTGTAGTTTACATAGTGCAAGTCCAACGCAAGAGTACAGCAACTGGCCCTCCGCGATCCGTCCGTGGCAAAGAGTTCATATTGATTTTGCTGGTCCCATTTTCGGTAGCATGTGGCTTATTTGTGTTGATGCATTTTCGCAGTTTCCTTTTATTTGTAAGATGTCCTCGACAACGTCTTCAGCTACTATATCGTTGCTTTCCACAATTTTTTCTATTGAAGGTTTGCCAGAAACCTTAGTTAGTGATAACGGTCCTCAACTTACATCTGAACATTTTAAACAATTTTGCTCAACTAACGGTATACAGCATTTAACAACAGCTCCTTTTCACCCTGCCTCCAATGGTTTAGCTGAACGTTTTGTACGTACTTTTAAAACATCAGTAGCCAAGAATATTGAAGATGGACTAACTGTTAAAGAGGCTGTTTTGAAATATGTATCAACTTATCGCAATATACCAAATTCGGAAGGTAAAACCCCATCTGAATTACTTCACGGTCGTAAAATACGAACACTGTTGACTCAAATGCAGAGAAAACCTATAAAACAAGAGCTTGACACTGAAGACAAGAGTTCCAAATACAAAGTTAATGATGCCGTTTTTATTCGAAATTTTTCGAGAGGAGAAAAGTGGATTAAAGGAAGAATTGAAAAGGTCATCGGAAAAATGGTGTACATGGTAAAAACAGATTTTCATAGCTATAAAAGACATCAAAACCAAATAAGGCCTAGAATTATTAAAAACGAAACAATGAGTCCTTTTTTATATCCAGTAAAAAGTTGTATAGATGACGGAACCGGCATCCAAGAAACGGCAGATCAACGGGAGTCGCCTGATAGAAACTCAACTCGTCCTCTAATGATAGAACCAGAACTAAGAAGAAGTCAAAGAACTCGTACTGCTGTTGCTCGTTTCAACCCGGATGACTTTCGGAAAAAGAAGGAGGGATAATGTTATAAATGAGACTTCACTGTAATCTTTAAATACATACTTTTACTTTACTACTTTTATTATTAACTACTTTATATTACTTTGATATAATATACTTAGCATTCATGGAATTAATTGTCATTATTATATTAACTTTTGAATTGTAATAATTTTTATTTGACTCTAAAAATAAACAGTCTTTTGAAATACTCGAAATTTAACAGTTGTATATCGGTTAAGACACTTTAAAAAGCTCCCACTAAACGGCGCTGATGGCTATAGATCTAAAAAATTAAAAAGGATTTGCTTGTCGTAACAAAGATACATAATTTTTTTGTGACACCAAGTTGGTTGTGAGCAGACGTTCGAACATCTTATTAAACTGCTCCGCAGTTATTCGGACTCACCTATAAAGTTACGTCAGTTATGAGTTGACCACTCAGTACCTCATTCGATCCGACCAATTCGAGTGTATTGGATCGTATCTCGGCAATGTCATCAAGAATGTTAGCCTTCAAATGCTTAATCGTCTCTGGTTTGCTAGCATAACACATTTCTTTAACTGCGCCCCACAGAAAGTAGTCCAACGGTGTCAAATCGCAGGTTCTTGGCGGCTAACTGACATCACCATTTCGGCTAATTAAAGGCCCATAAATTTATTGTGGCTTGTGATATGTGGCAAGGTGCACCATTCTGTACTGGTACA
This sequence comes from Sarcophaga rosellei, assembly GCA_930367235.1. Lineage (NCBI taxonomy): Eukaryota > Metazoa > Arthropoda > Insecta > Diptera > Sarcophagidae > Sarcophaga > Sarcophaga rosellei. Next base: position 83,378,688 of record OV884018.1, read on the forward strand.
AAAAAATCGGTTATCATGTTGCGGTAGGTGTCTCCATTGACCCTAATGGTTACGCCGTTTTCACTTTTAACGCAATATGGGCCAATGATGCCTCTATTCTAGATAAAACGTTTTGAATGGTAAGATTGCCTTGATGTAGTACCTACTAAAATATAGCCAAATTAATTGTATACTTTCTATTTAATTGATTTTGAAATATATTAGTCATACGCATCATGTTACATGTGCTAGAATAGTTACTCTAAAAATTATGCAATAAAAAATCTTTGATAATATCATGCATGAAACTAATGGAATTAGATATCACTCATACGTCACATATGTACTTTGCTTGTCATTACACACATATCGATTGAAGAAAAATTCACAGGGGTTCACTAATGAAATTCAGTTTTTATTGGGTCTGTGAGCGCACTCGTATAGTAAAACAACTTCATTCTTTCTATAACAAAATAATCCCTTTTAAATATCCAAACAGATAAATTTCATTAAAAACCAAACTTTTTCTCCTTCAGTGAATTGACTTAACGATTTGAAATTTGATTTCGTTGCCATTGTGCCTTATTATTACAGGCAGGAAGTATTTCATACAGAAATGTTCATAAGAAATTTATAATGATTTTCCGCCTCAGTGACTTTTGATGTGGTAATTGAAATGCAGTCGAGATTTCCTCTTGTTGGGATTGTTTTTTTTGTTTTTTTGTTTTTGTTGCTTTTTTATTGCCATATACTTTCATTGCCTTAAAACTTTTACCCAAAAACAGAAAAACTCCCGCAACAAGCATTCAAATACAAACCAACGTCCTTATATATTTACACACTCATTTCCAAAACAAAAACCCAACAACTGGATTCTGTGTTTATGTTTATTTATTAGTGTGAATGTTGTTGGTCAAATATCATTTGCTATAAACGTTTAGGGTCTTCTAACAGAGTCTTCCGAACTTTGACAATTGGTAATGGTTTCTGGTTGAAGATACATCTTTCAAATTATATATATACATAATCGGCCATTACAACCCTTCAGTCAGGATTACGGCCTAGCCTAGCTCACACCACTCATGTTATGTGTGTTAATTTTATACATAAGTGGAGGGACTTACAGTTTAAAGTCGATTCCCAACGATGAATTTTTAAGAAACTTTTCATAGCAATTTTATTTACTGTCAGAGTTTCTGTCGCCGAGGAAATATTTTTTCATATTTCGTTTTGATGTCTGACCTGTGGTTTGAACCGTGGCCTTACGTCTAATAAGCCAACACACTATCTACTAGACTACGGCGACTTCATCATCCTTCAAATTAGTTGTCATTTATTTAGTCTGTGCTGCAAATTCACCATAGACGTCCATAGACAACGATAAGTTTTCGCTGAATGGACTCTGTTGCAGTAGGCAACTGATACTAATTTTCTTTGAAAAATCATCTTCAGCCATGAGGTGCATTACTGAATATGGAGTACCTAAACGAACAAAATTTGTGGAATTCGTGATGGTAGCAATGCATACGAGAGCCAAGAACATCCTATTCAACCCAAAAAGGTCATAGTTTAGTGTGGATACTGTGCTGGCAGCGTCATCAGTCCACTTTTCCTGGAGAACAGTGTCAACAATGCCATCACTGTCAACAGCAAACCATAAAGTTCGATGATGCCAATATCATTTGGTCTGAATTTGATGTTCTGGACACCAACGACAAGTGGTTTCAATAGGACTGCTCGCGTGTCACACAGTGTATGCCACATGGGACATTTTTCACGACCGACTGCCTACCAACATCATGCGATTTTAACCGGTTAGACTTGTTCTTGTGAGGTTGCTTTAAAGGCAATATAACCCATACATACATACATAATTGACCATTACAACCTTTCAGTCGGGATTACAACCTATCTTCTCACAGCACTTATGTTGTGTGTGTTAGATTTATACTTGACTGACGGAAACTGCATTTTAAAGTCGACTCCGAACGACATATTTTTGAGAAAATTTTCATGTCAATTTTATTTACATTCAGAGTTTTTGCCAGAAATTTACTGAGAGGAAGTCGCCAAAGAAATATTATTCAATATTTCGTTTTGTTGGAGATGTCTGACTTTGGGTTTAAACCGTGGCCTCACGTTTAATAAGCTAACATACTACCTACTAGACTACGGCGAATACGAATAATAAATTTCGATGATATCTCACAGATACAATGTTGCATTTAATTTTAAAAATGAGAAGCACTTAAAAACAGACCCATAGATCTATGTTTTTGTAAGTGTTTGTATGTATTTGTAATAAACCTCCATGTATTTGTGCCCATGTATGTATATACGGATGTATGAAACAATATAAAATTATGATGATTTTTATAAAAACACTTCGTAATTCATACATTCGTTCGTTTGTTAATTTTTGTCAGTCCAACATTGTTGTATATTTTATTGTGTTGTTTTTGCTTTTGTTGTTACTGTAAAAATTTGTCTGGATTTATAAGTTGTATTTAAAAGTTTTATTTGGTCCGTTCTCTTCCTTTTATTTTTTTTTTTTTGTAACTATTTTTTCATTTTTTGTTTTGCCTCATGAGAGAGAAAATATTTTCAATTGTGGTTTTAAGCCTCTTGTGGATTAATTTTCAATTTATAAATAATTAATCTCATCATTTTTGTATAGTTTATGTATGTATTTTCATTACATTTTCATTAGTTTTGTGTATATTTTTGTTCTCTGTTTGGTTATTTTTTAATAAACAAAAATATTTATTTAAAAATATTTGTAATTAAAAATTGATTACAATTCCTGCTAAAATGTAAAATAGAAAATTAAAGCCTCCTAGGGTATGGTATGTACAAATTGGCAATTATAATTTCTAACACATTGAGATAATTAGGGTTTTGGCAATAAACGAGAAAGAGAGGTAAAATAGAAGCGATTGTGTTGGTAATATTTTTAACATGATTTTTTTTTCTTTTTTTTTAGAAAATTAAGAGTTTCACGTATAGTTTAGATGAGGTTTTTGAACGTAGTTGTCTACAATTGCTAAATTTTAGTTTTCCTTTTATTCAACTTGGAATTGCCTTTCTACTGCTTTCTAAATAAGGACACTTCTTTTTATAGGCCAACTAAAAAACAGCTTTTGCAGGACTTATAACGTTTGAAACTTCCAGTTCTAAATACTCTTTTAGAGAAAAACTTTTCTATTCATACTAATAAAAACTCATGGCCCAACACGATCCTGTGTGAAGTCTTTTATATCATATGTATATCGTACATATTCGGTTATCCTACGCAATGATTATGGTATTATTCGGGCTGAAATAAGGCCAACATCATAGCATATTAAAACTGACTCCAAAGCAACCATTATATCCCTAGAAAGTGCCCAAGAATATCGAACGACTCTGGCATAGAAACCGAGACATGTAGATTCTAGAACAGGAAGACAATGAATATAACAACATAACTGATGCCCATGCAAAAACTGATACAACAACAGCCTTTCACAAATCCAGACAAGATATGAGCATTATGGATGGCTTATAAAATATCTCGCATTGATTTTCTCATTCCTTAATGAAATATTTGAAAATCAATCTTCGATATACAAAGTCATATTAAGAATATTTTAGTTTAAAAAAAAATATAAAAAGGACCCTGGACCTTCGCCTAAACAGGGGGTATACCTTAAAATGTGTTTCTACCGTATTTCTACAACATCGAGACATGAGTGAATATCTTTATTTTACTAATCAAGTTAAGCGGATCAGGTATGTGATGGGATTATCATTGAAATGTTGCCTCAAATGTGAACTAAACTAAGATTTAGCTACGAAGTTCCCCAATTTGCTATGCCTAATATCAACAGAGTAGCTCTCACTCTCAAACTGAAATCATACTGTACACCAAACTAAACTAGAATATGGATACACACAGAATAACTAGCCGAACTCAATTTAGGTCCTTATATAAGTAAGGTACCAGCTATAAATCCTCTTATGATAGCAATTTAAATCTCCCAGAGAACGTTATCTGATTGGCAACTCAATTTTAGATTATTTCTTGCACTACCCTACTGCTTTAGCTATATACCGGTTTAGTGATGCGCATCTAGTATCAGAGTATATGGAGTATATTTATTGACAGTAAAGCTGCAATTAGTTCCCTAGCGAGTGTGCATAATACATCCAAGTTTGTTCAAGAATGATGGATTTTTTAGGAAGATAGCGTGATACGTTAATAGTAACAAAAAACCTGGCATAATTGCAAAAGCTGTGCAACGGAAAATTCAATTGAATTCATACGTAAGATTGACATACCTCTACAGAGAAATTGTCTCTCATAAGCTTTGCTAATTTGCAAATAAAATATAGGCTAATGAAGTCGCCGTAGTCTAGTAGGTAGTGCGTTGGCTTAATAGTCGTGATGCCACGGTTCAAATTACAGATCAGACATCTCGAACAAAATATGAAAAAATATTTCTTCAGCAAGTTCCTCTCAGCAGATTTCCGGCAAAAATTATGAGAGTAAATAAAATTACCATGAAAAGTTTTTCAAAAATCTATCGTTCGGAGTTGCCTTTAAACTGTAGGTACCGTCACTCACGTATACAATTAACACACACAACATAACTGATGTAAGAAGTTAGGTCGTAATCCTGACTGAAGGGTTGTAATGACCACTTGTACATACATACATATGTATGTTCTTATTTAGCGTGTTTTTGATTATTGAGGCGTTGCTTCAGATAGTATAATTGCCTTTCTCAAGAGCGAGATTACAAATGTAGGGGGATGTTAAAGGAATTTAAATTCATGTAACAATTCTGCAATGTTTGTTGGATATTATTTTGTTTCTTTATTTCTAAAATTTCGTCTTAATGCAATACGGCACGTCTGTTATTTTCTATAAACAATAAGTATCTGTTTGTTATTGTTTTATTTACTTTATTATACATGAACATCCGTTTCCTGTTTCTCTTACTTATTAACGAACAAAATTAATTTTTTATAACGGAATATAATGACAGAGTGTGAGAGTATATGAAAAGCTAAGTAAGAACGAAAATATGTTACAATACATATACACAATATTTGTATTGTGCCTGTGTGAGTATGTGTAAGTATATTTAAATATGTTTATGTTGTACGACTTTGGCATGTATAAGTGCGTCGTCATTTAGCCATAAAATGCATTAAAAATTTATGAAGCGCATTAAATTGTAATGCAAAGTAACTGTAATACGAATTGTAATGAAAATTGTATACAGTGGGAAACAAAAGTGTTTACAGATATGCTTGGTACAGATTAACATACGATTTATAAGGAGATGTGCGTTTGAATTTTAGTTCTCTTCTGTTAAGACTCCAACAAGTATGCAGGCTAGTGTTTGATATGTGTATGGGTACAGTTTTGGGTATGTATGTAAGTACTTGTAACTGTATAAGTATTTATGAATATGACATTTGTTTCTTATTTTTATTTGTATTTGTAATGTGAGCAATATTTTCCTTTTATTCGTTTGACGTTTTATTTTTTTTATTTGAGATTTCTTTTCTGCTTTTTGCCGTCTTCTTGTTTTCTATTGTTTCTTGCCAATGTTATTGTATGGTTTTGGCCATTTTTAACGATTATAGTGTTGTTTTGTAAAAAAAAACAAAACTTTAATGCCATCGTTTAAGCTTCAAGTTATTTTTGTTGCTCTTATGTCGCTATTATGTAACATTTTTACATTGGAAGTCTTAAACATGTAGAGGAACGCAACACACACACACATATGCACAAAACTTTATGAATATGATCGAACATTAAAATGTTATTTAATTAAGCTTGTAAAAGTTATGGCTCTTGGCTCAGCTAAAGGAATGTAGTTGGAGAGAAAAATTAATGGTGTTGCAAGTAATGGGTCTTTAAACTTGTACTTATTTTTATAGGGGGGATATGAATAGGAGTTGTATGTTGTATCGTTTATATGCCATTACTACTCGTCTATAAAATATAGGCATGGAAAATATAACAAGAGTTTTTGAATCTTACAGGCATAAAATTTGATGAGCTTAAAGATTCTTTACTTATGATTGACCAAAAGAAGGTGGCAGTATAGTGGGTAGTATGTTAGCTTGTTAGATACGAGTCGTCGGGTTAGACATCTTGAACAAATTCCTCTCAACAGTCTCACTCCAAAAATCTATCGTTGGAAGTCGTCGTTATCCTGGCGAATTCTATTTATTTATTACAGAGTTACAAATTATATCTGATTATGTACAAGCTGAGTAATTTCGACCACATGCTCGGTATAGTGTAACAGACCACAGTCTCTGGCCCTTATCCTGATGAATTAAGTATGTAAGTAAGTAAGTCACACCAATCGATGACGTAGCTTCTATCGTTTGGTTTTTTCAAACGTAGACAAAGTCGTCCCCTATATTTAAAGAAATTTTCAACCGTTTTTAATAATTTTTCAAAAACAATTTATTCTTGCCCACCCGATGGATGTTGGTCGTTATCTGTCAGTCTGTGTTTGTCAGAATGGCAAATTCTTCACGGATGACTTGAAGATAAATATAGGAACAGGGTTTGGTTTCGTTTTCTGCAGAGTTATAGGTGTCGGATTCAATCAGTTTAACTTCTGCGCTTTATAAAGAACGCTGGATAAGCTACGTGATCTAACCTTTGACAAAGTAGAATTTGATATTGTTCTGGACAGGCTCACAGCAATTGTTGATGCTTTAGAAGGTTGGTATAACTAATGTTGAATTTGCAACTGATCCCGGATACCTTGCTTCATTTTGTAATTTTTCTGTTAAAATTGTTTTCAGGGTTAAAGTAAACATTCAGGGTTAAAGTGTTCGTCGATTCAATGAAGAGTAACCTTAATGTACAGGGTTAAAGATCCTGTCGGCAATAGCATTTTGAATCCAAAAGTAAATACAATTTTTTACGTGTGATTACATATGAAAATGGTCTCCGTAGAAGTAAGAAATCTATTACAATAAAATTGATCATTGTCCCTAACCACTAACAGGCAACTTGTTATTGCAATTCATACACTATATTATTATATTCATGTAGAGTATCGTGGCACTTTACTACACTTAAAATGTCTTTCTTATTTAATAATAATTTTTATAGTTTTTCTTTGTATTATTGTTATGGCTTTCTGCTGTTCCTCTTCATTAATTTTATTCTTTCATGTTTCATTTTATAGTTTTTCATTCTTTTCTTTTATGTTAAATATTTAATGTTTCAATAAAATTTTATGAAAATTATTAACAATTTTACAATATCATTAGAAGTATGAAGTAGCGTTAATACAATATAATTCTTAAATAATATCAAGCGAATGCAAATAGGATTCTGAGCGTTAAATAAAATAAAGTTTCTGTGTTAATAACACGATGCAACAATGAAAATACACCCAGCTAATGACATAGTGTAAGTTGTGAGTTTTGTTGAGTAGAACACAAAAATAGTTTTCTATATACCCCGAACCCTCCAAACTTGTTTTATTTGACAAAAAAAAAGGTATTATTGAACTTTTCACACAAAATAATAGATTAACCAAACATTTTTTTTTAACCTTTTTTCAAAATCCGTAGTTCTTTGAAAAGGGGACAGACGAGCCTTTAAAATGGTATATATAAACATATGGTTCAAACTCACATGTAATGAGTTTTGATCGGATGAACTTGGAAATTTTTCTCATTTTTTTCAAGTTTAGCTATTCTTAATTGGAAAATTTTATTAAAAAATATAAAATAAGTGATGATATTCTGAAAATGCATTATCTTGTGAGGAGATTGACACTTTGTTTGATCAAATCGAACAAAAATTGCCGTAGTTATTATATAAAGAGTCTTACAGTCAAGTTATATTTGATACTTTTCATTTTTTGTTATTCAGTTAGAATAGATTATGTTGAATTAGCAGCCGTCTAAGCATCGATAGTTCGTATTACGTCCTACAATTATATCTACTAGCTGGAATTTCTTAGCTGTCAATAAATTCTGTGTGCAAAAAATTCTTTGTTCCAAATTTCCTCTTCTTCTTCTTCATTACAGCTTTTGCAGAGGATATTGTCCTATTATAACTGCTTTGAGATTCCTTAAATATATTATAGTTAGATTTTATGCAAATTTTGTTCTGCATGGCTCAGGGTCAGATAATTATGTCTAGTCTCTCTATAAAGGTGTTCATTATAGATACATACATAATTGGTCATTACAACTCTTCAGTCAGGATTACAACCAAGCTTCGCACGCCACTTATGTTGTGTGTGTGTTAATTTTATACATTGAGTTTGAAGTCAACTCTGAATAACTATATTTTTTTGAGAGACTTTTCCATGCCAATTTTATTTACTCCCATAGTTTTTGCCAGAAATCTGCTGAGAGTAAATCGCCAAAGAAATGGTTTTCATATTTCGTTTTGTTGGAGATCAGTGGTTTGAATCATCTACCTCCTAGATTACGACAACGCAAATTCTAAATCCCAAATGCTTCTACGCCATTAGAAACCAAAATTATTATTTTGATGACCCTTGATAATTTTCATTAACATCCTTTGAATATATCATTTGTATGTACTCTTTAAGTTACACACATACATACACATACCCAGACAAAATCGGCCATTAATAAATTTTGTGTGTAATAAACCAAAGTATTCGTTCCGGTGGTGTATTAATGTAAACTCAACCAATACATACATACATATGTACACATGCTTAAAACAGGTATTTGAATTGAATATTTTGAAGGTAAATTTGATATGAGGATATAAGGTACTCTACTTATAGTATCTAGATGCGGGGGAAAATGTCTAAACGGAAATCCTATCGACGTCAATATTTGTTAAATAAAATCTCATGCATCAATACATTTTGGGAGTATTTCTATATACAAATATACGGTGGCCATTCTTTATATTTTATTTTGTAAAGGTTTTAACACACACATCAACAGCATTATTTAATACTTCAGGCCGATGTTATTGTTTTTTTATTTTCCGGAGATGGCAAAATGGGGATGGAGTAAGTAATTTCCGTTTTCACCATTTATGGCATGAATACTTACTTTTGGGTTTATATGCCAGATTATTCTGCGTACATTCTACAGCAGATATTCATGCATAATGATGTAATATGCTTATGTTACTAACAAAATTTGATTTTCTAACATCTTTACATCATTATCTTTCATAGGCCATTAGTTTATAGTCGTATATTATAAATGCCTATGTATATGTGTGTGCGTGTGTGAGAATAGTATACATGTGTAGGCAAGTGTATTAACCACATGTTGGTTTTGTTAATAAAATTGTTTGTTATTATTGATACACAAATACATATACATACATACACTAGCTTCTCTGCAACATATTCTTCTCTCACTACTCTACACCATGGCGTTGTCCTTCATTATGAAGGTTTTGTAGGTTTAGACATTTGACGCTTATTGAAAATCCATTTTATGCCCATACAAACCCACACACACACACTTCCTCAAGGGCTTTCTAATAACTACTATAACTACGATACAATACATCAGCATCAACAATACCATACAAGTACAATACTTAGTAAATAACACACGTTAATATTCACATGAACATCATTGTATAGGTATCCATGCTGGTATTGTATGTAAGTAAGTAAGTAAGTAAGTCCTTGTATTTGTTTATGGGTGTGTATGGATAAATGAGTTCGTGTTTACATTTGAATGGCCCGATTTAGGTATGAACATTCATCAGAAATTGATTAGCTTTGGCTTTAGCTTTGGCTTTGATTTTGGCTTTTTGATTATAATTCTTATGACAACTGATGTCTATTGTATGCCATCAGACAGACCGAAGCTATGTTTCCCAAAAAAGGGCTTTAAACTAATTTCAAAAGCATTTGAAAGTTGAGATTTAAGTTGGTAGACGACTGCATTAACTATAACGTTTAGAAAATTCCAAATAAACACAGAAAGAAAAGCAAACATAGTGAAAGTGTGGAAAATATTAAATTTTTATATTTGAAGTGCAGCGCCTCAGAGTGCAATTATACTGGTATTAAACAGTGGATAGGTAGCTCGATAGGTTGATGAGAGGGACCATCATGCAAACGTATTGTACTATACCTTGTCAGCATACGTCTTAGCCACCCCATCACTCTTTAAATGAAACAAACTATGTGTTTAAAATCGCCGTAGTCTAGTAGGTAGAGCATGGTTCAACCCCAGGTTTAGACATCTCAAACAAAGCGAAGTATGACAAAATATTCCTCCGATAACTTTCTCTCAATTGATTTCTAGCAAAAGCACTGAGTTTAAATAAAATTGCCATGAAAACTTTCTCAGAAAACTGTTGTTCGGAGTCGACTTTAAAATTGTAGGTCTCGCCACTCATAAATTTAACGTGCACGTGGTTGGAGATGCTAGGTCGTAATCCTGACTGAAGGGTTGTAACGACCAATTATGTATGTATGTATGTGTTTGATATCATTTAAATTTGTTTATACGTGTAGAATACAACATCGTTCAAACGTCCGCTACGACATGACTGCGGACTAAATTTGATCGATGGCATGGATTATGTCGAGTTTTATTACCGCTGTGGTGTGTGGCTTTTTTGTACACGCCTGCTACTTCAAAAAACCCCAGAAGAAATGGACAACGAGGTTCAATCGCACGTTCTCAGTGGCTTATTCACATCATCACCACATAAGATGGTCATGTTCTCAACTCGTTGTATGATCTGTTTAGCACGTAGCGTCATCTCGTTTGTGTCCAAATCATCCATTTCATGTTAATTGACAGTGATAGCCTGGTTAAAGTCGTGCTTAAAGAAATATCGTCTGTCCAAAATCCACTCCAAACAGTGACTTTTTCGGGATGCATTTGATGTTCTTCAACCCAAAATCAAGAACTTTATTTACTTCAGAAATGGACTTCACCCCTAAAGACGATTTTGCGGTGAAAACTTCAGCACGCATTCAGCAATCTCACGTTGCGGTATTGTTAAATGCTATTTCCTTTAGTGGTGATTTGGCAAAACAGAGTGAATAAATGAAAAGCTAGGCTGTAATCCTGATTATGTATGTATGTATGTGTGAGTAAATAAATGCCAACTAATTTAACAGACTTAACTTCACGATTGTATTCCATGAAAGGAAGATAACGAGAAGTGGTGACTCTTCTCAATCCAAACGAGGGACAAGCTAAACTCTGGCTAAGAAATAGTGGGCATTTATTATTTAAAGAACATTTATATAGAATAGGAATCATCTCCAACTCAGCATTTAGATTCTGTACTAAGGAGAACATATTACCAGAATGCTTATTTCGGACCTGTACGGTCTTTATATATTTCAAAAGGAAACTTCCAGGACTTATCAAATACTAAAAAGGGAGTTATTCTTACTGATAGCACTTTAAAGTTTTTTAGGTTAACATACATAATTAGCCACTACAATGTGTTAATTTTATACATACATAAGTTAGTGCCAGAAATCTGCGGTGAGGAAGCCGCCGAAGAAATATTTTTTTTTTCATATTTTGTTTCATTGGAGATGTCTGACCTGGGGTTTGAACCGGAGCCTCGTGTCTAATAAGCCAACACACCTAATGATATGATGCCCAAAAAGCAATTCGTTTTATTTCCATTGAAAAGGAGCAATCACTTAAGGCTAGACCCGATATAAATAGCGTATCAAAGAACAGATATTGTTGAGGAACCTTAAACAAATCAAGGACAGTTTAATGTATCATTAGTACAAGACAACATAACAGTGTCGAAATGCATCTGAAGTTGTTATTACAAGACCACATTGCCCATAAGAAATATTGACATAAAGTTATAGGCCAGTCGAGCAAAGCAATACAAAAAAGAAAAGAGAGCCTTTTATGCTTTTGCACCACAATAAAACAGTAATTATTACTTCAGCTATTACTCTTCCAGATTTGGCTCTAAAAACCTAATCTATTATTACAGAGCCTAACATACCTTCTACAGCTTGAGCATTCTCAATTCATCCTTTTTAATGTTTTCATATCAAACACATCCATACAAGCGATCATCTTTATTTTAATTCAGTTTCTCCTGCATATCCTTATAGAAGGATAATGCAACAAAAAATTATTTGTTATTCACACTCACTTTGTAAACGTTTTTGTTTTTTATTCTTCTTTTTATTTTTGTTTACAAACAAATTCATTTAAAAGAAATCGGCAGAAAAAGTTCAGAACAATTTGATCGCTTCTCCTTGTTCTGCAACTCTTCTTCTCTTATATTTGTTACAGTTTTTATTTGAAGTTAAATCACACTTGTTACAGACATTGTGAAATAAAATTGTTCACTTATTTTATTTCCTCGCTTTTGCTCCTCCTCCTCATGCCAAGCGCCCAACACATAGCGCAAGCATTTGGTTGTGTGTGTGTGTGCGTGTGTGTCTTTTAAGTTTTATTTGTAGTTGAGTGCAGTGAAATATTTTTCTTTGTAAACATTTACACTAGTAAAGTTTCTTTTCGTTTTTTTGTTTTTTTTTTTATGTTTTTGACTTTTTCATCTTCTTCGTTTTTTGAAATCAGTTGCGGTATCTGACTACAATTACTAGATACCGTTCTAGATACAAATAAATAAATACCGTATAAATGTATTGTACATTTGTGGTTGTAGTATAGTTTATACATGCATACATATGTATATTGAATATATGTATGTATAGTATATGGAGATGAGAGAAATGTCTTTAGGTATTGAAACACCAGCAAAAAAGAAACAGAAAAATAAAGAAAACATTTTGCCAAACCAAGTGTCTCCAGTTTGTGTTTTTAATTTTACAATTATACACCGATTCCATTGGAATATGAATTACATTTTATAGAAGAAAAATAAATTTAATTTTATATTTGAGTTATATCCTTAGTTAAGGTCTTAGTCTTAGTCTTATTCCCACAAAAAAATGTTAATGCCATCTAATCCCACGGTCTTGATCACCAATTAAAGTCGCCGATACTTGAAATTAAATCTTCTGGAAGCTTATCATGCAATAAAGTCAGAGTCGGAAATATCGTCATCATTCTGTTTGAACCTTCTACTGTCCAGTATTGGCTGAAGCATCCACAGGTTTTAAATTGAGCCATCGGTTACTTCGAATCTGGCAATACTGTGTCATTCTGTTCTGTTACAGAATTCAGGAGATAATACTCCACAGAACGTAATGAATCGACTTACGCCTTAGCAACGTTAGGATTTATTGGGCCAACGAGAAACTAAAACTTTTGCAAAAAAAAAGAAAAAAAATAATCTTTTCAGATGAATTTCATTTTTATCTTAAAGGTTACGTTAATAAGCAAAATTGCGGTATTTGGGACAACAGAAAACCTGTACGTTGGGGCAACAGAAAACATGATGAACCCATTACGAGTGATTGTGGAGCGAAAGAAAAGTGTTATGCGAAAAACCAGAGCCAACTAAGCATTTGAAAGCCAAACTTTTACACGAAAATTGGTTCGATCTAATGAGGTACTGTGGGACCAGTCGCGGCAGCCTTGTTAATGAAATAACATTCAATTTCTAACCTCAAGAACTGTACTTCACAACAAAGAAAAAATTTTAGAAAATTTCACACCACTTTTATTTTGCTGCATTTTTAAATTTAAACTTGTATATGGGCCACCCCTTATTTACTGACATTATGCTCATATTTAATATATGAAATTCATAATGACAAGCATATGTAGTACATATGCGACGTATGAGTGATATCTAATTCCATTAGATTCATACATGATAAAATCAAAGATTTTTTATTGCATACTTTTTAAAGTAACTACTGCAGTACAGGTAACGTGATGCGTATGAGTAATATATTTCAAAATCAATTAAATAGAAGGTATACCACCATAGATGTGGAATTAAATATTTACAAGCGAATACGGCAAAAAACATGAAACAATTTTCTTAAATTTAAAACTTTTCGAGATATTCTAACCTAAAAGTACCAAAATCAGAATTCTGAGCTATTTCCTAGTGGGTACTACATCATGGATAATTTTTGTTTTCTTAAAATTAGGCAATCTTACCATTCAGAACTTATTTGAACCATTGCAGTAAATTTTATTTTTTATATTTAAATATCGTTGAATCTCGAAGGATACTTTCTGAGATTGTTCGACTTTTTAAACAGCTTTGCCTCATCTAATGCTACAACCGATTTATTGCGTCAAACGTTTAATGGCCGTTTATTTAATTGGTCGCCTAGAAGCTGCGATTTGATACCATTGGATTATTTTCTGTAGGATGCCGTTAAAGAAAAATGTTATGCCGCCAAACTAGAGACAATTGGTCATTTGAAGACCAACATTCGTAATGCCATTACCGAGATACGACTCAAAAAAATGCATGAATATTGGTCAAATCGAATGAGGTACTGAGAGACAAGCCGCATTAGCCATATGAATGAAATAATATTCCGGAACAATTGTACTTCAAAACAAACAAAAATAAATTGGGCAACATTTTAAACCACTTATTTATTTTATTGCCTTTTTAAATTTAAACTTTTTTAAATATCCAGACCAAACACAGTCAGTTTTTATAAGGCAAGAATCAAACGAACTATATCATCGGCTTAGCGTCCATTGCGATGATACATAGGCCTGTATTTCAGAACACAATCAAAAATACAAGTTCGCCTTTAAATATTTCTTTTAAATCAATATCATGTCTCTTGGCAACAGTGTGCGTATATCTGTTTGTCATGTTGTCTCCTTTCGGTTTACTTTGGCATTAAGTGTTGCCGCTTGTTGGCTTTCAATGCAATTATTCTGGTTAAATATCTTTTTTCCGTTTTAACTGTAATTACAAAAGTTTAATTGAGTTTTCTCTCATCTTTGCTGTTACTGCTATTGCTGCTGCTGCTGTAGACTTTTTTAAAACAACTTTTTTTTCTGTTCCCAGTTTTTCTGTTGTTTCTTTCTGTTTTTTTTTTTGCCTTGTCTGGTACTTCCTTTTCCACATTCTTTATAATTTTAATTTTTATTGTTGTTCTCGCTTTCTTTCTCGTTCTCGCTTACTTCCTGTAGCCAAATAAAAGAAACAGAAAGAGAAAAAGACCTTTTAGCTTAAAGCGGTCGGTCTTGTTGCCCTTCCTTCAAACCAAATGCGACGACACTGCATGTTAGGTTGTAAGTATATAACAGCATGTTGGTCCTTTTAAGTTTGTTTTAAATGAAGGAAACTTAAATCAAGAGGCTGAAAATCAGTTTGTACATGTCACTAAAGCACACAGCAAGCTTTCAATTTTTATTTTTTCTCTCATTGTTGACAAGAAATCATAGGAGACAAAAAGTGAAAAAAAGAAATCGTTTAAATTTGTTAGTTTTTTAAAACGCTTTCTTACGTTGCGAAAGAAAAAATAAAGTACATGTCTGCTTAAACGAAATCATCTTCGTCAACAATGGAAACAGCAATAGCAACCAACTGTTGTTGTCTGTTACGGCAGCAATAGCAGTATAGTATAGCCGCTCATAATACATAGTCGCCCAACAGTCAGCCGCAATTTTATTAAAAGTGCTGTCGTTTGCTTAAAAGTCCTGTAAAATACTCCTGAGGCTAAATTTCTTTGCAGTTCTTTCATTCTTTTCTTCCATGCTGCCGTCTTTATGGCGACGTTGGCCGAAAAAAATTTCCAATTCTTTTCAATCTCTTTTGCTGCTTATGTGTAGTAAAGGGCTGGTGACTGGGCATAAGAGTGTTGACAATATCTTGTTTATTATGCTCGAAATTATTCTGCTACTGCTACTGCTCGTACCACTACTGCTTCTGTTACTTTTCTTTTCGTATATGCCGTTGTGGTTGATAGCCTTGCCACTGCTGTTGGTATTGACAGTAAATAAGATTTGTTAGCGTGGTTTATGTTAATTACTGTCAGTAGCTGGCTTCTTTTATTTTCTTTTTCATTGGTTTTTTCCACTTTTTTTTTCTTTTGTACTGTTTGTATTTATTGTATTTTACCGCTTGGTATCATCATCATCCAAAGCATCTTTTTCAATTTTTTTTTCTTTCTTTTTCCACTTTTTCAATTCAATTCATTTCTCCTTCTCTCACTCTCTCTCTCTCTCTCTAGTTGACAAACAAGAAATTGCGCTTGATTGAATTTCAATTAAAATGCAAATGATTTGCTTAATTGCTTTATAACCACTTTTATTTTTGGTATCGCCTCATTACCAATAGGAAATTGCTAAAACAGTAATGAATTACAACAGCGGATATCCGCAATAGATGGGAAGTTTTAAGAGACATTAAGTTCTTCAGATTAAATGTTCTTGAAAAAGTGAATACAGTAGAATTAGCCGAATATTCACACGGAACGTACGCTTTAAATTCCTACTAATCTGATTCCAGGTGATCATGCAATATGTAACAAATCTTATAAAAGTGGAAATCATAAATACTGCCTCTGTCGAAATTTGAACAATAATATCAATTTGTAAAACCACATCGATTCTAGAACTTTTGCATTGTCGTATTAATCATTAATTCCCTAATAATTCCTAAACCTAAATCCCATTCATAGTCAATTCATGATGAAACTATCTTGCAAATGAAAGATATTTCTTTCGAACATTAAGATTTAGAGGGTTGGATACAAAATGAGCTATAATTTGGTCCTTTATGCAGAATAATTTAAATCACCACTGTAACCTTCCCATTACTTACTTAAATGGTTATTACTATCCTTTAGTTAGGACTACAACATAGCTTCTCACTCCATTCATGTTGCGTGTGTAAATTTTATCAAAAAGTAGAGGGACTTACTGTTTAATGCGGTCTCCGAACAACAGATTTGACAAAATGTTCGTGACATTTTTGTTTACTATCACAGCTTTTGCCAGAAGACTGTTGAAAGGAAATCGACGAAAGAAATATTTTTTTGTATTTCGTTCTTTTTTTTTTCGAAATGTCTGAGCCAGGGGTTGAGTAATGGGGTTTCGCCTAATAGGTCAACACACTACCAATTAAACTACGGTAGCTACTTTTAGCTGGAGCGTACTTCAGGAAAATTCATTCGATATTATGATGATCTGCTTTCATGGCATACATCTTCATTTTAGGCATTATTCCTTTTCTTTAGCTAAACTCGGCTGATAAGGATGTATAAGAGAAAATTAAACATTTGTTCTCTAGAAGATCCGTTGCAAATGGGCCCTGTTGGGACTCAGTGGGGTGTCCACCAGAGCCTACTAAAAGAAGCAATCCCATGTGGATAGAAAATGTGTCCTGTGGAATAAGGAGTCATGGCGCGTATGTAATATCAATTTTTTGACATTACTTGCTGGGAGTCCATGATCCAACCAAACCAACAATCATCACTAAAAGCAACGCTCTTACTACAATACAATAACTTTATAAACTACAAAATAGTCTTTGTGGCTTATTTAAATCCATCATAAATAGAATATAAACAATGTTCACGTAAACTTCGCCATAACGAATGAAGGTGTTATTAACAGTAAATAATTGCAATTTCGTACTTCTCTGAAGCATGACGTAAAGCAGAATCCTGGTACTGGTTTTGACTATTGAAAAAATCAGAATCGATATGTTACCAGCGAATTATTATTGTATTCAGACATATTAAACTTTGTGCTGCAATATCTTAAAACATACCAATAATTACACAGGCCGACAAGATTGTTAATCCAGACGCCAGACTATACTTTTCTAAAGCCTTTAGGAGCGCTGGATCCCAAACCAATATTTTCTAAATATTCTGGACTAAACACACTAGTTTTGGCTACATTCGAGTGGTGAATTAATTAGTTTCCTAAAAATGCTAATCCTGTTATTGAAAACCATTTTACTTTATTTTTTTTGGGATATCGTAGAAGTCGCGCTGATCTATGTAGTAGGTAGTGTGTTAGCTTATTAGATGGGAGCCTACCAAATCAAGCATCTCGAAGAAAAACTCTAAGAGTAAAATTAAATTTCCATGAAATGTTTCTCGAATCTGTCATTCGGTGTCGATATTAAATAGTAGGATTCGCGGCTCCTACTGGATAAAATTATCACACACAGCATTAGGGGTGTGGATTGTAAAGGCCAGGTACGACCGATATCGTTGTATGAAAATTAGTACTCTAGCGTTAATTTTCAAATCTTACCAGAGTAATAAAAAGGATGAGTAAGCATGCCAAATAAATGATTTAACGTTAACTGGATATTTGAATGTCAAAACTTTAAATCCTTAGAATACTATGTCCCCACCAATCCTGGCATCTTTTTTATGTTTTATTTTTGTAGTCCTTTTATCTCTTCCATTCTGTACAAATAAATTTGATACTCCGAAGAGATTTATGCTCAAATCTTTAACTGAATACTTCATCATACAATTTTTTCATTTGAGTATGCCTGTTGTCAAGACTTTTCCAACTGGGTCATCTATAATTGGTTTATGATTTTTGTCTTGATTACTTTTTGGTTTTTATCAATTTTTTTTTTTGCGCCGTTCAAACTGACCTTAACTTAACAACAGATGTTATGGTTTTGAATTGGTTTAAGGTGAAAACAATTAATTGTGTGTTGAAGTGTTTCTTCAGCTCAAAAGATTTAATTGCATTTCTTAGAGATATTCTGTGTGACATCCTTGGAAATTTAAAACAAAAAACAGAAAAAAAATCAGAAAAATTAGGAAAATTTGATTAAAAATATACACACAAAAAAAAATATGCAGCAACTCATGAAACAAAAGAGAGAAAAACAACGGCTAAAAGGAAAGTAAAAAATAATTAAAATTATCAAGAGATTTAAGAATATCCCTTCCGAGTTACACTTCAATAAATATTTCAAAAATGAAATTTTATTTTAAAACATATTTAATGCCATTTTAATATCGTATTCTTTAAAATAATAATTTCCTTAATTTTTTATAAACAAAAAAATTTGCGTTGTGTGCATGTTGGCCTTATAATCCGCTCATGAAAAGATGCGGGTCATATGGTAACAAAAAGGGATTTTTTAATTGTTTCTCTTTAAACGCCAAACAACACAGGCCAGAATATTTGATTACAATCTCTTGACCTTTTTTGGAAAACAGAGAACACTGTTCAAAATTTTAATTTCTAAAACAAAATCACGTATTAAAAAGCAAAAACAATATTTCTTAAGGCATTAAAAATCATTTTTCAGAGTTTTGGTTGGTTTTGGTAATCTTATTTTGCAACAGTAACAAAAACAAAAATAAAGCAACAAAAAAGATAAAACTCTGAACTTATAAGGCTTAAAAAAGGTTTCCCTCTCCCCCTCCAAAATTCAAAACATCAAACAAAAAACGAATGCTTGTCAAACAAATTATCAGTGAAATAAAAAACTTTTTTTTCCAACAAAAAGCCACCAGCCAAAACAAAACAAAGACAGAAATTGAAATGAATTGACTGACCCTGCCGCCCACATAAATCAAATGAAAATTCAAAAGTTTTCCTTTTAACTTAATTACAACAAATAACCACAATATCCGATTTATACACAATACACAAGGGGGAGAGAGAAAATAGTCAAATACACAGTGTGGTATTCAAAAAGAAATAGGGACACAGCGGGAATATAGACTTTAGCTACAGTGACAGTAATTGGCGCGTTTAAGAAAAAAAGTTTATCACTTGTATTCTAAAGTTATAGAAATACATTATCTATCCCTCTTCCTTCTCTATCTATATTTAGAGATATGTACTGTGGAACAAATTTATGTGCAACTATCGGTATCGATAACTGCCATTGCTTGCAGAGAATGTCAAAATGTGTTGACATTCCTGTACACTAAGGTTTGGCAAGCCATCATGAATCAATGTATTTTAGAATGGCTTTTGCAGGTTGAGGAGTCGGCCAAGTAGGTAAGCATTTCGCACTAATTTTACTCTTCTCTTGTCAAAACCATTAACAAGGCACAGAAATGAGCTGATGCTGTAGTACGAAGTCTTAAAGGCGACATCAAAATGTTGATTAGTCATCGGTCTTAGCTTATTAGCCTTTTTCCTTTCATAAAAAATTTTAAGTAAGTTAGGTTAGTGGGCATAATGAGCACAATATCATTGGGTCCTATACAATACGGTTATATCACCGTGTCGTCATGGTCTAGTAGGTAGTGTATTGGCTTATTAGACGTGAGGACTCGATTAAAACTCCATGTCAGACATCTCCAACAAAACGAAATATGAGTAAGTATTTCCTCGGCGACTGCATCTCAGAAAATTTCTGGCAAAAGCTCTGAATAAATAAATAAAAAGTTTCTCAAAAATCTGTCGACTTTAAACTGCAGATCTCGCCACTCATGTATAAAATCAAAACACAATATGCAGGGTTGTAATGACCAATTATGTATGTATGTATATCAACTACATATATTGCCTTTTCCATCATATAATTACAATTTATGGTTCGGACTTCTCAGCCATTCCGAGAGTTTTTGGCATTTGTGAATTCTATTTAAATTGCCTTTAGTGAGACGAGTTTGATCTACACTGGGTGTTCAAGATTTTATTTGCCTTCCGAAGTACACCATAATAAAAATGAAAATATTTGGTGGTCTCCTTTTCTTTCTCATCGGTTCAATTTCTGCAGAGGTTGTTGTAATCTGTTCCCCGTTTCTTGGCAAGTGCAGCCAGAGGCCTGTATCTAATTCTAAATGTTATAGGGTGCTTAAGAACTTTTGCAAGAAATAAAGTTTATGTGAGTGAGACCATTTGAATTCAACTGAATTTATCGTTAAACCAGCTTTAGCCAACATACTTGCGTTTAGTTGTTAACTCTTATGTCCCGGCGTCAAAGAATACATATAAAGGTAACTATAGAATGTTTCGCTGCTTTCTTCAGATATTTTTCTTCACAATTTTGCCAATTGCTTGCGTAGTTGGACGGTTATGTAAACCATAATTTCCTCTTAAAGCACGATACGTGGCTGTGGCAGAATCACCATTTTTGTAGTAGGTTTTGATAATTTTTATGCGTTTTGTGATAGTTAAGCGATCCATTTTCGTCAATGTCAGACTTTTAACTGAAAAGAAAAAAATTGGTTTCATAACTTAGTTTGACAGATGTCGAATTCCAGTCCCATACTTTTGAAACCACGAAATGGATAGCCCTTTACTTGGACAATATTTCCCAAGGCATGTAACGCTTACTTTACTGACGGTAAATATGCGTGTATCAGCATTGGGATATACTCTGACTATCTAATACCAGATATGGACATTGACAACCATTACAGCTTTCTTTAAACCAGTATAGTACTACAGTTATCAGAGAATGCAATGGACAATCGTATTTTTTTGCAAGATTTGGATCAATGGTTATAAATGGCTAATCTTTCTCCAAATAAATGACCCGGCCCAATAAATGACCGCTGGTTTTGAAACCAATTACCTACTTTGTCACCTTCAAAAACTTTCAAATTTTCTAAACAAATGCCTCTAAAAATCTTTTCATAGATTGTATTTATAAATTCGTTTTCTTCGTTTTTTTCAAATTTTTTAAATAACCAACCGAAACTTTTCGCTGGCACATGTATTTCCCCCAAACGCTATTAAAAACCACAAACAAGAAAAGCTTTGTAGCTCTTAATGGCACCGGTATAAATAAAGAAAAAAATTTAAACTTTTTAACAAATTTACTTAAACAGGCTCATTTATAAGCACTCACACTCAGAAAGTTTCTTTTTCTTGTTGCCATATAACACAGGATTAAATTGCAAGGTACCTGGGAGAAGAGGATAAATATTTGAGAAAAAAAAAACATTTGCAGAGCATGAGTAAAAACCTCAAAAACAAAACAAAATTGGATAAAAAATGTAAAACAACATTTTTCAATTTGACATTTGGCTACAACTACAATTGTAATAACAACAACAACATAATAACGTAAACAAACATAAAAAGTGACAAAATAAAATACGTACAGCAGCCAACCACAAATAATGACAGAAGTAGCAGCAGTAACAAACAGGAAATCAAAATAAATACATTCACAGTCATACACACACACACACAAAAAGACACGGCTTTGATGTGTATTGGTATCAGTGTATTGTTAAATCAACAACAACAACAAAAAATGAATGAAAAAAAGCGAAAACAACAACAACAAACTGAACAACATAATCTGTGTAAATCCGCTTTTTCACCTCAATTGCTTTGAAAATGCCATAATAATGCCTCCTATTGGTTTTATATAAAATATATTGTTGTTGTATTTGTATTTAAATATATATGGTATGTGTGTGTGAGTCTGTGTGTATTGTATTGAATTTACTTGATATTGTGTATGAATATTTTATAAATTCATGGCTTGAGGTCGAGTACAAACAAAGCAAAAAAATACGTTTTTTTCCATTTCTTTCGTTCGTTTGGTTTGTGCATTTTGTTTGCTATCAAAGATTAAATATTAAAAATTTGATTAAAATAAGTAAATGATATGGGTTTGATGGTCTCTTTTGGGTGCATTTTTTATGCCTTTTTTGACAGGTTATGAAAAGGGATAAAAATAATGGTAATTGGATACATTTGCTTATCAAAAAATGGTGGAAAATAAATCTTTTGATGCTTTTTCCAATAAGAAAAATATCAGAGGTTTTATAAAAAAGTTTTATGGATTTTAAGCAAAAAAAAATTGATTTCAAATACTTACATAGCCAACAAGGCTATGTTTGAATTTTCTGCATCTTAAGTAAACGAACCTAGCTGTTCTTATCAGCAGGCATGTCTTCTTTAACTTCTCTCAAAATATTAAGAAACTGCATCATTTAGCTTCCCAACATAACTTTAAAAAAATGTTTGAATCCTACAAATACGTGCTGATTTCAAAGCAATATACTTAACTACTTAACTACAAATTGGCTAGCGAACCTTTAATTGATCCCGTTGATAGGACTTGGCTTAACACGTGAAAATTTGGTGACACTCACACACTTGCATAGGGAATCGCATAAAAAATTTGGGATTATCGACGACAGGCTGAACTTCAAGAAACTCGTGAAATTCAACAGCGCAAAGGCATCTTGGATCTAGCGTGCGCTGACGAACATATTGCCAAATATTGGATGACAAAATCCACTGAAAGGAAAGGATAATATTGTTACGTTTTTAGCTTTTTAAAAACGTTTAAAATATGAGTTCGTTGATTGCAACCAAAATAAACACAAATATATGTTTCGTTTCAATTAGCTCTTTATCGTTCGCACTACTTTTGTGTGCCACCGTATACAGCTTTACGATACAACAACTTGCTTGTTCATTAGTCTACTTTACACTTCTATCTGCGCAAACACTAACAACTCTTCGGTAGATCTTCCAAACAGCGATCTTCAAACCACGACGGTTTACTTCCTACGCAGCACATCTTCACACAAGACTGACTGAATTATTACTACTCGTTGTCTGCTTTGTCTTGCCTTTTTATATGTTCACAAAATCAGTTTGATGAACGTTCTTGAAGCAGAAGATTCCTGTTTTTGCATTCTCGAGAATTCTAATGCGACTGCATTGTTCTTTGTGTATTTTGTTCACGTTGTTTATTGCTTTCTTTCATACTTGCCTATATCCTTTTCTTTCATGTTGACGTTGTTGGTTTACTTGTAACAAGTTCGTTGTATGTGTTTGTATAGCTTTTGGTTGCTCATGTTAATGTTAAACGACGCTTCCATTTTCGTAGCAATATTAATGGTCATAACTTTTTCAATATCGCCAAAGGCACTCTCCTTTGGAACGACAAAAAGGAAACTATCCTCGATTCCAAAATAATATCTTTTTTTTTGCCATCTCGAAGATCCAGCAAAAACTGCGGGTATAAAAGCGATATAACGAAGGGTTTACATGTACAAATGGCAGCACAAGTGGACATCAGTTTTGAAAGAATGTGGACATTTCACCTTATCCCTAATGTTACCCTTCGGTTGACGAACAAACACAGTGAGCTGAACTTCAACCAGTTCGTGATTACTCATGCTTGCCTCAGAATATATCTGAAAAGATTTTTACGTGATAGCTTTACTGTTTAGCCAAACCATGTGGATAAGGATGAAGATTGAGGAGAATATTCTACTAGATTACTCCAGATTCACGAGATGGCCTGGCGAAATATACTCCAGGCGAAACCAGCTAATAAGGGAGATGGTAAATACTAGAATTCAATGAAACCAGTACATTCAACGTCGGTTGAGTGGCTCTAAATGTTGGAAATACACAGGTGAAAATTTATGAGAAAAAGCTTTAAAGCTAACCAGCCCTCTGCGAAATAATACCTAACGCCAGCACCATGAGTGGTTTGTTGGTTATAGGATCGATTTTGTAAGCAGACAGTATCAGACTTGATGGAACATAAGTGTCTTTTGAAGATTACCTTCTTCGGTTCAGAACAAAAAAGGAAATCTCATTGCCAGTTTGATTAGTAAAGAAGGTCTTAAATTAAGAGTCCCATTAAAATAGTAAATTTTCACCGTTTAGAAACCCGGTTTTCCTGCAGATACGAAGATTGCAATTTCCAATATTACGACCTGAGTAACGCAGACCTCATGATCAGTGTAGTATAGCAAACCAAAGTCTATGCTTTGAATCGAAAACACGACCCTCACGCTAATAGTCTGGCACACCACCCACTGGGCTCAGGCACAGGGCGTCAAACTTCTTATTAAATTTCAATAATCATGTTCTACCAGACTATTGTAACAGATCCCATCGGATCTAAATTTTTTTTTTTTCTAAACGCCGCAGTATTTTCACGGCTCGTGTTGCCCGATGGATAATCTATATCTAAATTTGTGCTTCGCCAATACCACAGATGAGTTGTGAGGCGATAAAATCGCAACAATTATTCCACATTGCTTAGAGGTTAAGCTGTTTATGTCTTATTTACGTTTCTTATATATCGCACACGATAGATTTGTAGCTTTTTCGCTACTTTCTGTTTTTAATATCCCATTACTATCTGGCAACCAACAGCCGAATTGGACATTTAAATTTCCCTTAAAAAATACTTATTTTTTTGCCTTGACTGTATAAAAAAATAGAAAAAAATACTCAGAATAACGTCAAAGAAAAATTTTATTAAATAATTTCTTTCACGATAGGCAGGGAGACTTTTTATTTTAAATACGTATATTTTTTTGAATTTTATCCGCGAAATACGCGTTTTTTTTTAGAATCGATATATTATTGAAGGCGTGTATACATAGTTTTTTTTTTTAAGAAATTTAAACTAAAATATAGAAATCGAGTATAATACTGCTTGGGCACAATGACGAAGGGAAAGAAAGCTGCACCTGCTTCAAAAGCACAAAAAAAGGCTGTGGAAATTCAAATAGACGAACAAATAACCGAACCAGCTAGTAGCCTCTCCTCTAGTAACTCTAGCCAGATCAGTGATTCTCTTTCGCTAACGAACATAACTGGTCAGGAGGAAGATGACGAGGGAGTGGATATTTTCGAATTGCTTTATGGTTCTGACCTAGAGTCAGGGGGGGAAGAGCAAGAACCCGAACCGGACCTTGAGTATTTAAAACGCAAAACTCTAGAAGAGCAACCCGACTTTTTTATTACCTTTGGTGGAGTACCAAGTATGGATGACATTTCATTGGATCTCAGTGCAAAGTTATCTATAATCGAAGATAAAAAGCCAACGAAAATTCTATCCAACAAAGATGTTGGTAGATTTGTAAACCCCATAACCGGCGAGGTATTGGACGATGATGATAAATCTGATTCAGAAATCAGTGCCATGGAAGAGGTGGAAGAAGAAGAAGAAAGTGGACCAAAAGAGCCATCAGAAATGTCGGAGATAAGTGATTTATCATTGCCCGATTCTATTTCAGAACTTGAGGAACCAGAGGAAAAAGATGTGGAAGATACGCTGGAAATATTTTTAGAACTCGAAAAAGAGCCTGTGACTGACACTGCAGAAATAGATTTTGAGGCTTTGCTACTCGAAGAAGAGCGTCAACGCATTATGAATAATACCTTAGATTTCATAACGGATTTAATAAATAAAGTTGTTGAGATAATGGAATATGTCAGCCCTGAAAAATTGCTCGAACAAAACTTGGACAAACGTAAACTACTTCTGGAAATCTCAAAAGTACTACCCACCCTTAATGTCGAAAGAAGATGCTGTGAATTTCTCAATCGCCAGGTTGGCACATATTTTCGACAAAGAAGTTCTCGTCGTAATACACAGAGCAGTAGTACCAAGACTATGGAACTAGACAAACGCAAATTCGACAAAGCTCGCGAACATTTAGACAAAGCTTTAGCTGAGGAAAAAAAATTAATAAACAGTACGACCGGTTTGCGTGCAGAACTACGACAACAATATAAGGATCTGAAAGAACATGTCGATAATCTTGCCGATGATTTTGAGAATTTAGTGAGGAAAAATTTACAACGAGATAATAGACCCAAATTAAATATGGTAACGTAAAACTCTAGTTAAAACTAAAAAAGGAAAAAAAATTCCAACTCACGTTCTCTCTCTCTCCGTCTCTTTGTTTCTGTTAGGTAATCGAAGAATTTTTAACTATAATGCGAACATTCCGAAATGATATCAGTACAGTTAGATTTTCCATGCTCCTACAGCAACATACTGAAGCACAATTAATGCAGGTCTGCAGAATACCATTCTTTTTTTTTTAATTTAAACTGTTCAAGAAATTTTTTAATAAAAAACGAGTGTTTTTCTTTTATTTGTGTATTACAGTTAATGGAGCAACTTGAAGATCTTGGCAATGGCTTAACGGTAAAGGAGTTCAATAATCTACAGGCAGAAACTCAAGCTTTAGACAAAAAAATTGAAGGTTTGTTGAATCCTAATAACTATCCCCCCCCCCCCCCCTTTTCTTAATTTTGTGTTTAATTTCTAGAACGCAATAACGAACTAAATAAACTGTATGCACGTTGTCGCAGCGATCTTCATGCTTTATCACACTACAAGGAGAAACAACAAATGGCTACTGACTCCATTACATTACAGAAGGCCACTTTAAATGAACTTACAAGGAAGAAACGTAACTTACGTCAACATGTATTCCATCTAAAGAAGGAACGCTCCCACTTAAATAGCGAGATAAAGCGATTAAGTGCTCAATGTGGCATTTTGGATAAGCCCGCATTGATGATGGACTACGATAAGACTGTTGAGCATTGCGAAGAACAGCAGGCACTAAACGATTATTTGAAACGAACTTTGACCGCCATTGAGCGCAAACTTCAGAATCTATTAAAACAAAACGACTGTCACGTTAAAATGTGATGGAAAAAAATACAATAAAATGCAGCACAATTTTTTTTATTAAGCGTGGATCCTTTATTGGATCCCCTTTGTATTAAATAGTGAAGTTGTTTTTTCTTTTAATTAAGTTAGTATCTCCATTTCCTTTTTTTTTTAAGTAATTTCACAGCAAATTTGCAATTAAAAAACGTAGAAAACTCGTTGAGGTGCAGGCTACGGTCTTTTATGCAGACAGATTAGGGCGTCGGTTAACAGAAACCACTTGCATGCTTGGGCTTTTCGCAAGGTTGTAGGTTTCAGTACTTTTTCTTATATTTCCAGACACCAGTCAAGAAAGTCTGATGAATGTTAGAAGTTTTTTTTTTATTAAAAAAAGATGTAAAACGTAACGGTCACCCTGTCATCGGCATTTTCCTTCTTTTGTATTTGATAGGCTATTGCAAATTATATCCAACAACTTTTGCTATGTTTCGGGTGCATTAATTAAGCTTTGCCGTTGCCTAGTCGCCGTAGTCTTAATAGATATAGTGTTGGCTAATTAGACGAGTTCAGCCACGGTTCAGCCACTGATGTAGACATCTTAAACGCAACGAAAAAATTTTCTCTCACCGACTTCCTCTCAGCAAAAACGTCTGGCAAAAACTAAGAGAGGCAAATAAAATTGCCATAAGAAATTTCTCAAACCAGTCATTCGAAGTCGACTTTAAACAGTATGTTCCACTATAGCCGAAAAAAATAACACACACAACATGAATGATGTGAGACTAGAGGTTGTAATCCTGATTAACAGTTGTAATGATCAGTTAAGTCCGCAAGTAAGTAGAAACAACGACCCCCGTATGTAATGGGTAAGTGAGCAACATTGCTCATTGACTCCCATACTTTCTAAATGTTTGTTATACTCTATTGGGTGAAATGATTTGGAACATTAGACTGTTCAATTTGTAACAAGTTCCTTAACAACAGAAACATGTCTTGCACGTCGTCTGAGCTGCTTTTAGACTCCGTCTATGTCAACGTGTTTATACCTCTAAGATAAGCGATGTTGTTGTGGATGCATTCAAAACTATTTCTTAAGTGTTGTAAACAATTTTTTTTTTATTGGTGTGCGGAGCTTTTGTCCGCTCAAATCTGGTTTTTTCCAGTACCCCTCTTAGGACCATATGGCTTCCACAAAGCTTTTATGCCTTTTTCCATGTTTTTAATCTATTTTTGTTATTCCAGATAAGCAGGTGATTAGTCTGCTGTAGCAAGTCGTAGGTTACTGGGGCTAGCGTCTATCGTTGCCTAGAAACAACGCCCTCCAAGTAATTGCTGATTCCTACCTCCTTTTCCTAACCTGCTTAGATACAAAATTATTCTGAAAAACACAGATTGCTTGTTGTGGCATCTTTGCTCTTAATATGTGCAATAATATGATCGATTGGTCACCAGCTATTATACCACCTGTATCTCTGCCATGATTTCCATTTTCTGGGATTCAGAAAACTATGCAAGTCAATCTAACTCAACCGGAAGGAAGATCACAAAAATGCTTTCAGAGCTGCAGCAAGCATTGGCAGTGACGCACTTGGATTCGTACGAGGAAAGAGAAAATTGGGTGACAAATTGGTTTGCTGCAAATATGTACGGTTTTATTGGCGTGGAATCTACAAATTGCCTGAAAGATGGAAACCACAGTAACCAGCAGGAGTTGAAATTTTGGGTAGAAGATTATTTTTTTTTCTTATTAAAAAGTGGTGTTTTATATACATACCTAATTGGTCAATACGACCCTTCAATCAGGATTACGACCAAGCTTCTCACACCACCCCTATGTTGTGTATGTTAATTTTATACATTAGTGACAGGACCTATAGTTTACAGTCGACTCCGAATGACAGAATTTTTGAGAAACTTTTCACGGCAATTTCATTTACCCTCAGAGTTTTTGCCAGAAATCTACTGAGAGGAAATCGACTAAGAAATATTTTTTCGTATTTCGTTTTGGTGGAGATGTCTGACTATTGTATACATATGTACCACTACTCCTGTTTTACTTTTTCAAATTCAGAATTTAATGGACATGTTCAATTGATTTAAAATCTAATTTTATTTATTTTTTTAACGAACTTTGAATATTTTTACTTAGTACTCCGGTCTACTTCATTTATATGAAAAAACATTTTGCGGTCGTGCTATAAATTATTAACATCGCATCGCCGTTAACCTGATTAGTCGAGAACATTAAAATTATTTTCAACATTTTGCAAACGTTATTGTATTAAAATTAAAGTAGAAAAGCATTAGAAAAATGCCAACACATTATAATTATAAAACGTGTCAATGTTAATAAGTTTAATTAAATCCCTTTTTGTTTTTCTGTTCCTTTTCCATACTCGTACAGATAATGACAATAATTAATTGACAATGACTTTAGAAACCAGCTCATCTATTCACTTACCCCGGCACACTCACACTTAACTACACTCTTATAAAAGTAGTTATAGTAAATATAGGGTGGATGATTTAAAAGTTTCAATTTAAAAATTCAAGAAAATAAAAGCTTTTTTAAATTTTGTCAAATTAATCTTGATATACTTTCTATTTAGTTGATTTTAAAATATATTATTCATACGCATCATATTACATGTATAGAAATAGTTACTCGTAAAAGTATGCAATAATAAATTTTTGATTTTATCATGTATGAAATTAATGGAATTAGACATCACTCATACGTCACATATGTACGTACTATACGTGGCATTATGAATTTTATATATTAAATACATACGAGCATAATGTGAGCAAATACGGGGTGGGCCATTTAAAAGTTTAAATTTAAAAAATTAATAATAAAAGAAAAACGGTGTGAAATTTTTTCAAATTAATTTTTGTGTTGTGAAGTACAATTTTTCCGGTTAGAAATGGAATATTATTTCATTCCTATGGCGGCCGCGACTGGTCTCACAGTACCTGTTTCGATCGGACCAATGGCGTCACGAATGTTGGACTTCAAATTCTCGGGGTCCCACAGCAAATAGTCCAAAGATCGAATAGTCAAATCGCAGCTTCTTGACGGCCAATTGACATCACCATTTCGACTAATTAAACGTCCATCAAACGTTTTGACGCACTAAATCGATTGTGCCATGAGATGTGTCGCAAATTGCGACATTCGGTTGACACCAAACATAGTTCACATCAATACTATGAGGAGTCTCCATTGACTGTAATGGTTACGCCGCCCTGATTTTCAGAGAAATATGGGCGACATGATACATCCACTCCATAGGCCACACCAAGCAGTAACTCGTAATAGGTGCATTGTCTTCTATAGGACCACGTGTGGGTTTCCTGGACCCCAAATGCTGGAAGGAGCTTATTTTCATACGAAAAAATGATTTTTTTTTTATCAAAATCGACATCATCGTGCAGTTTTTTGTTATCCCAATAAATTTAAACGTTGCTCAACCATAAATCGATTCATCATTACATTCAGTGGAGATAATATACTGAATTATGTGATAGAATATAATACCATAATCATTGCCAGATACGAAATAACCAATGGATGGCGCACCTGATATATAAAAATATATTGTTTTTCCCTTCTCTCTAACGCTTCATAATATAGAAATTACAGGAAATTCAATTAATTGAGAAATTCTATTTATTTTTGTAAAACTGAACAACAACTATAGGAATAATAATATGGAAAATAATCATATGGTCAGAAGTTCAACAGAGAGATTGAGAGAGAGAGAGAGAGAGAGAGAGAAGCAACAATATTTTTAAAAATAAGAGCAATAGCAGCAACAATATTAAATATTTTTGGTTTGGCTGGCCGGCCACAACGATACTTTACACATTACATAGGAAGAGTACCATATTGGACATCCGCCTGGCCTCTTCAACTAAACTGATATGGAATGCAAAGCATTGTATACAGAATTTAATTTTTATTTTCCATTTTTTTCTAAAACGCTTTTCCTCTTTGCTTTCTCTATGCTTTTTCGTTGTTTCATTTCATTTTATACCCGAGTGTTAATTGAACTCAACACACTAATGGAAAAGGGATTTAATGTAATTATTTAGCAGCAAAAATGCAACAAAACAACAACAACATCAACAACAAAATCATCAATAAAATGTTTAAGCGTAACACAGCTGGACGAAAGGAAAAAAGGACACACACACTACACTGTTACTATTCTCCTAATGGCTACTACTACTACAGCACACCAGCGACAATTACTTGCTCAAAGCCCCTATATAAAGCTTTTAAACTATGGATTCACAAAGTGTGTATGTTGTAGGACTTCGCTTTTTTTTTTTTTGTCCTATTCGAAATAATACAAGCCATAATGAAACGATAGGACAGCTCGAACAAAAAAAAAATTTCAAAAAACCAAATTGTCTTTATATTTCGGCATGCAAGAGTGTTGGCATTTTCAAGGAGTGGATTTTGAAGTGAGTAGAATACATATGTGAGTGAGTTGAGTTAGTAACGTTGTGTGACTGTAAGTCTATGCTTTTGCTTTTGTGACATGTTTTTACTTAAAATGCTTTTAGTTAATTTAAGAATAGTTACAGTTGTGCTAGAAAATATAGCAAACTCTACAAGGTAGTACTTCAATTAAATGAAATTTTTGAAATGAAATTCAAACTATTTTTCTATAAGATCATTTATAATGCTAGGTTTTGATTTTAATCTCTTCAACTCTCCAGTAAATCCAATGCATAAATAGCAGCCCTCTCCAGAGGACGGCCATAAATAATTAGTCAGAGTTTGTGGTGCGATAATCTAAAATTTTGTCAATCGAAAATGGTGAACAAGAGTTCTGAGAACACACAACTCACCCTGTCAGAGTATATTTGCTGATTCGCTCCATATTCGGGAATTCACTAATACTCGCAATTTAAAACAAGGGTTAAACAATATTTAACTCGACCTCTTAACGATAGTTCGTAAGCTAACGTTAAGCTCTTGGTTATGACCATTTACGAGAGGAGGAATCATGCAAATCAGACGAATCGAAGCAATCATTGCTGTGACTGTGAACAGATAGCAACTCTCAGAGATTTTTCAGGCGGTTTAGGCATGGATTTAACAAACGAATGCCTTGCTGTCTGTCTTCCTACTTGTATTTTATTAGCTTGTAGGTGAAAATTTATCGATATAATTAAGATACCTTTCTGACCGCAGCATCAGTAGACCAATTGCTGTTAAAAATCATGTTAGGCAGCTCTACTACTATTCAACGGTGACCTGTCATTGATTTAACAAACGAATGCCTTACTGTCTGTCTTCCTATTTGTATTTTATTAGTTTGTAGATATACTCCTTGAAAAGTTATCGATATAATTAAGGTACCTTTCTGACCGCAGCATCAGTAGACCAATTGCTGTTAAAAATTATGTTAGGCAGCTCTACTACTGTTCAACGGTGACCTGTACTGTACCAAATGAAATAAATTGAGAAATTTATAATATGCATGTAATCCATGCAAAATGAAAATTATACAAAACAACACAAACAAAACAGACTGCCTTCAAATTATAAGTATACAATTAACTTGGAAACTTGATTGAGGCCTTCAAGAAACATAGCCCCGCTAGGTTAAGTTAAGTTAGCTAAAGGGAGAGCTCCCTCTCCTAGGCCAGCGTTTTGGCCGATTCTGATGTCACAATCAATTATACCCGGGGATCAAACATTTCCTAGGCGAAACTAATCCCAGTCCAAAAGAAATCTCGATATTGCAGCAATCCTTATATAAGAGAGCTCGGTTATATATGCCAAAAATTTAGAGGCCGAAAACATTCGTCTCTTTGTTACAAGAGTAGGGGAATGACACATAAGGTGAAAGACAGTCCCCTCTTCATTCTCAGACCCCCAACTTCTAAAGAAGTCATTTGTCGGAATGTCAAGTCTTTCGGCTTGCCCACCAAAAGGACTTTGGCGCATGAGAAGGATGCCATACGAAGGATGGCCATACGATTTAAAGACATATGTGGGTCTATTCTATTCTTACCCATATGTGTCCTGCAGAGTATAATAATATTGCAAGTTCAGTCCTGCTGATACGAATTTAAAAAGAGTTAAAACTACAGAAATTAAACAAGGCAATCGGAATACCTATGCTCAGTAACAAGTTGGATATTGAGAGCTACCGTCTCTGGCGAGCTCATCTGCAATACAAATAATAAATACGAAATCCAAATAATAAATACGGTTTGAGTGAACGGAAAATACCCGAACTATAATAACAGCCCGTGAGTGAAATTGATTCAAAAATTACTGCCTTTACCGTACTTGCTGCTACAATTTCTTCCTCCGCTGAATGGTCTTCTACTCAAAATACTTAACATGCATTTAAAATAATAGTTTTACAAGAAGACAAGCATTACGACAAGCAAAAAAATTGTATCTATAGAACCTGAAAAAGAAAAGAAACCAATAAAATAAAAAGCGATAGTAAAGAGAACCTTTAAAAGACCTCTTACCATGACAATGACAATCACCTTTTAACCGGATATTGTAGTTTTATTGACGGATGTTATCAACAATGGCACACTGCACTTAAAAAATATTTTCTAATAAAGATTGTAAAATGACTCAGAACGATCATTCTAAAACATTTAAACGTTGAAGGGAAATTGAAAATTTTCGAATGGGGAAAAGAAAACGAAAAGAAAAAACAAAAGCTGGCATGTTGTTTTTTTCTGTAAATGGATGTATTGTGTGGAAAGGATACAGTTTTAGAATATTTACAATATTTAAGGGGTTTTATCGCTACTTAAGTAAGATTTTTTTTCAATTTTTTTTTATAGAAACATGAAGCATGAGTATGTTATATTCAAGTGCAGGACAGCATAAAAACATGACCATATAAACTCTTGTGTTAAAAGGTTAATGGTGTGTAGTAAAGTTATTTACTATTACAATCAATTTGAATATCTTCAGAATTTTTTGACAATTTGAACGTCTTTGCTATCGATAGTAGCATGGCACTACAACACCTTGACTTTTTCGTTTTTATTTTATTTCAAACATAAACATAAACACGAGTTACCTGCCGTTAAAAGATATTTTATATTTATACTTCGTCCACAAGATGATCTCAAGAACAGCTCACAGCTTCCTACATACTTCATTGGTCATTAACAATCCGATTAACGGATTTCGGCCTGCCTTAACATATCCTTCCAGACGCCTCTACTTCTGATGCGCCTTCGCCAGTTGATCACACCAATCGATGACAGGACTTCCTTGATTTGGACTTTCCAATGCAAACAAGGTGGTTCTCTTCGCAAATTCCCACATCAAATACCCGTCTCGACGGAGAGTCATCCTGCATTCGAACGACATGGCCGAGATAGCGTAACTGCTGGATGTTAATACGCTGCACAACGTCGTTGAGGAGCTTATAGAGCTCATTGTTGGATCGGATCCGGAATTCATCGCCAACTTACACCGAAGATCTTACATAAGATGTTTCTCTTGAATACTCCTGCATCAGTGCTTAATAGTCTCTATGCCTCAGCGCCATAAAGACGCACAGGGAGGAAGAGAGTCTTGTAGGATATTAGTTTTGTTGTACTCAATTGCCTATTGAGACCATAGTAGCTCCTGTTGAGACAAGAGTGATCCTATGCTTTGATCTCCAGACTGACATCACTTTTGGTGGTAAAACGGAGCCAAAATATACTGAGTGAATACTGAAATAAGAAAATCGGTTTCGAAAATATTACAAACACTGTAATTGCCTTATGCGAGCTGTTCTCGACAAAAATTAGTGGGTGGCACAAAGTCTATTGGGTCTCTTTTCTTTCTCTCTTAAACTTCTTATTTATTCTACACCCTTATATGGCATATAGCACTCATAACTGGGTGATGACCTTTTTGTTCCAAGCAATCAGTTCAGATGCCTGTTTACATTTTTCTTGTTAAACCACGAAGTCCTAAATCTCTATTAATAATTCGACTTTTGAACTTTTTCCGACACATTCATCCCGCATATCATAATTTTTTGCTTACCGAATTCGTTGAGTTCTGTACTTGAAAGCTGTGGTAATTTGCGGAGATCTTAAACATGGTCATTCTTTCAAACATCGTCAGTCTCTTTCAATACGTTTATGCGCTAGCAGACGTACAAGTAGCTAAGCCCATACATACATACATAATTTGTCATTACAACGTCGACTCCGAACGACAGATTTTTGAGAAACTTTTCATGGCAATTTTATTTCCTCTCAAAGTCTTTGCCAGAAATCTGCTGAGAGGAAGTCACCGAAGAAATATTTTTTTCATACATCGTTTTGTTAGAGATGTCTGACCAGTGGTTTGAACCGGGGCCTTATGTTTAATAAACCAATACACTACCAACTAGACTACGGCGACCTTTTCTTATACCGCACTTAAATAGCAGGGTTATGGCTATCTGACTACTCCATAGTGAAAATTAGAAATGATGCTTTGCAGATTGCATTTCAACACAATTTCAATTCATTTCAATTCTGCTATTAGAAGAGTATTTGTGGCCTTACTTAGTAGTTCAATACATTAGCATAATACATCGACCAATGTTTGAAATCTAATTTGAAAATCATATTAGATGTGCTGAAGCTATCTCTGTCTCAACACCGGACAATCTTTTTAATTTTTTTTTTTTTGATTTTACTAATCAGACTTTCCAATCGCACTACATCGGTCGATAGCCCTCTAAGATTCAAACTCCATTCATTCAAATTTCATAAGTCAAATTAATACATTTCTAAAACGAAATAAAGCAATTTGATGCTCAAATATCATTGAAATACATACGTACTATTGGAATTCAAATGTGAGGAAAAAAACATGAATTTTTCTACCAAAGATTCCAATTATTCGGATACATAATGTATGGGGCATGATGTACTGCCTATAAGCTTGTGCTTGCTCTCTTTTAATTACAAATTCTAAACAAATTTATTAAGACATCAACCCCAATGCCACCTCATCCTTGTTTTCTAACTCCTGGCTACAATCTCCTGGTTACAATCGTAGCCAGGTAACAATTAAAGAAATACAAAGTGCCTAATAAAATCGGCTATAAATCTATGTTAACTTTGTTTCTTTTATTCACACGCATTAAAATACAACCAACTGGACATTTGAGGGGGAAAATCAAAGCCCCTCCCCCCTCCACTTTCAATTCTTACAAATGGAGAAAGACAAACAAACACTACAGGTGGTACTTAATAAAGGAAGTTAATAAAAGTAAATTCAAATAAAACGAAAAACAAACGGAAATAAAGAAAAATTAAGAACAACAGTTATATAGCAACAGTTACATTTATAGATGAACACACAACAGTTATGCCACCATTTTTAAATGCTACTCCAACCCCCTCAAACATTACCGTTACTATTGCTAACACCATAAAAAGAACACTTCTTTTGATAAAGTCACACAAAAGGGATAAATTGGGAATTGATGACGGACCACAACATCATATAGCAAGAACGTACAGATTGAACTCCAGTGAAATACAAACACTTACCTATGGGGAGTTAAGAGACACGTGTCCTCATTATTATGGGTCACCATAGAGACAAATGTCTTAACATGAACACATATTTTTTTTGCCCATCCTTTCGCTTTGACATCCCAGCTTCTTATATCGTTGCTGACCACAGGGGTTAGAGTGCAGACTTTTAAAGGTGTATTGGTATGTGTGTAAGATAGAAATTTTTTTCTGTATAAATGAACGGTAATAAAAATCCTTTTTATTGCTTCATATATTCTAATTAAGACAATTTCATTTACAAGTCATGGCATGGCTTGGCATGACAGTGCCATGTTTCTGTAAATCTTTAATGGCAGTGAAATAAAAGAAAACGAAATAAAAATTATTTTCAACATTCGATGTTCGATATTCTGATATTATCGTGTCTAATGGTTGTTTGATTTTTGTTGTATGCTACAGACGGAATAAAATGATTCACTTGGTAACCACAAAGAAAATTTTGAAAAAATTATGAATGTAAGGAACACGTTCTTATCGTTTCGACTGTATTATTGGCTTTGTGATGCACACACTATGAAGTTTTCCAAGGCCTCAATATTTTTAGCTGTTAAGCACTGCATTAATAATAACCATATAAAAACATTTCGTACAGAGTAATAGGCTGTAAAAGAAAAGAAAAAAGCCAATAAACTAGTCCTAAGCCACGGTACGTACTCCAATAACCATGAGTTCCATATATTATTCTCCCGTCGCCGTAGTCTGTGCAGGCTTATTAGACTTAAGGCCACGGTCCAAAAATCTTCAACAAAACGAAATATAAAAAAATATTTCATTAGCGACTTCCTCTCAGCAGATTTCTGGCAAAAACTCTGAGAGTAAATAAAAAACTGCCATGGAAAGTTTCTCGAAAATCTGTCGTTCAAAATCGATTTTAAACTGTAGGTCCCGCCAATCATGTATAAAATTAACACACACAACGTAAAGTGATGGGAGAAGCCAGGTCGCAATACTGACTGAAGGGTTACAATGTTCAATTATGGCTTATTAGAGTGAGGCCACGGTTCAAACCCCCAGGTCAGACATCTCAAAACAAACAAAACGAAACAAATATTTCTTCTGCGACTACCTACCAGCAGATTTCTAGCTCTGAACTCTGAAGTTAAGGACTTTACTGTGAATATATAGGAACAATGTACTTTGTCTCACACACATCGTTCGATTAGCGAGTATGACAACTACACAGGATTACAACCTACCTTCTCGCACCCCCCATGTTGCTAATTTTTATCCATGATTGTAGTCGCCGTAGTCTAGTGGGTAGTGCGTTGGCACAACCTAGACGTAAAGCCCGGGTTCGAGCCCTAAGCCAAACATGAAAACGAAATATTAAAAGAAAATATTTCCTCGGCGACTTCGTCTAAGCAGATTTCTGGCAAAAACTCTGAGAGTAAATAAACCTGCCATGAAAAAGTTTCTCAAAATCTGTCGTTCGGAGTCGACGTTAAACTGTAAGTCCCGCCACTCATGTATAAAATTAACACACACACCATGAGTGGTGTGAGAAGATAGACCGTAATCCTAACTGAAGGCTTGTAATGGTCAATTATGTATGTATGTATTGTCGGAACCTACAGTTTAACTTCGATGCCGAACGACACCTTAAATTTAACTATCTGAATTGACGTGGGTCAAACCATGATCACCTCGTAATATACATATATAGCTATTTGGCTCAGTTGCCTGATCCTGAAAAGATTTAAGTTTTAAGAGAATTTCTGCAGTCTGTTCCTTTCAATGTAATTTTAGTCTCCCTTCTTCTACGTCTGCCTTTGGGATAAATCTCAAATGCTTTTATTCCTGAAGACTTTTCATGGGCACTACACGGTTCGCTTAGTACAAACGGATGGATTTGGAGATGAAAAATTTCTCTTTCCATTTTATTTCAATAGGGAGCTCATTTCAAATTTGGAAATCTGTAGAAACAATTTAAAACACTGAAAACAATCATTGTAGACTTCTCTCAATTTTTTATTAATAGCGCCACATAAAGTTTACCAGCGGTCACCTCTACATAAAAATCATTTTCCTTTATGTCGAACAGTTTCACGTTATTCTAATAATTTTTCGATAAATTGGTAACTTTGTAATGTGTTTTCCATTTTCATTTTCTTTTTTGCTTTCATTTCTTGTTTTTATGCTAATGGCTCGTCATCATTTGTAGAAGAAGTTGTAATGGTAACAATTAACGACATTTTCGGTTATTGATGGTCCAACACGTGGACAATAAAATTTTATGTTAATTGCACTTTAATCATGTTTTTCCACTCGTACTCAAAACATATACATAAAAGTAATTAATTGAACCGAAACGATTGTCCATAAATGGGAAACATAATATCACACAATGTCATGATTATTCCATTAATTGTGGACGACAATATTTGTGGGGATTTAAATAACATAACAAAAGATTTTGGCCCAAAGCCAAATTCAGTTACATGTATTAAATCCTTTAAATTCGATCTTTTTGTTTTCTTTCTTTTGTTTTGCAGTATATTCCTCTGAGAACATAATTTTCTTTATCTTATGCATGATTTTGTATTGCAAGTGGATTATTTCTTATCTTATAACATATTTATTGCATACAAATCACAGTTGACTGCAGTTTACAACACAAAAAGAGAAAAAAAACAAAAAAAAACAGAGAAAAAACAAAGTGTATCAATGTGGCAAAGCAAAAGAATAACTTGTTATAAGTCTTAAGCCAAAATGTTATCAAGTTGTTTTGGCATTAACGTTAACACCTTTACAAAGAGATTTGTTGGCTGCAATTATTATCATGTTGCAACAACAGCTGCGATAAAAACGACAACATAAAGAAGAAACGACAAAAACATGAACTACAAAAACAGAAAACAGAAAAAAACAAGGAGATACTTTGTGTGCATATTTATTACTGGCTTTGTTGCAACATCGATTTACCAAGTAGTGTATGGTTGTGTTTGTAAAAAGTTTTACAGTGGTCCCCATGCACATTTTAATACTGGGTGTTCAAAGAATTTTGTTTGTAAAATTGAACAAAAATGAAGCACCATTTTCTTATCTTGGAAACGAGGTTTATTAAACTAAACGTGTAGCATTCGGATCGATGTAATTTTGTTAGCTTTGGAGTTAAGTTATTACTCCACTAGTGTATAAGTTCTAAGTTGTCTGAGTGAAAAACTGATCCAACTGGGTGTAGCAGACCTCAATGGAATTAAAATTTTTTGAGATTAATAGAGTTCTGCTGAAAGCTAAACAAATAACAAAAAAAAAACTTATTAATGGGATGGTCTTGTCTGTGTTTATTTTCAGACATTCTCTCATGCATCTCCGATTTACAATCTCAACACCTTTTCAATGAGATGTCGAAGAAAGTCTCTTCAAGTCTGTCTCTAGTCATCAAAACTGTAGCATCTACATATCCTTGGCAATCAATTCACGTCTCAGATAATTTGTCAGCAGTTTATTCACAATCAGGCTGCACATTAGTGGTAAAAGGGTGTCATCCTATGGACATCCCCTGATTGTGTAGCACCCTGATTGTTTCGTTTCCTGAGAATGTTACCGAAGTTCAAATATATAGGACCTGTGCCAGCTATCTATATATCAGGTTTTATACTCTTTCTGTCTTTCTGTTTCCTGTGAATATTGCAGAAGTTCGAGTGTATTGGATCTTTGCCATAAGCCTGGATATTTTAGGTTCTACACTCCATCTGTCTGATGACTGTCATGATGGCCTCATGAAGAGTGGCACTCTATGTCAAAAACGCACATATGGTTATCTCCTTCACTTCCAAAAATGTCTGAATATTACCCACAAAATCAATAAACTTACATGTATAAGAGGATCCCCGGTCAGACATCAAAATGAAATATGAAGAAATATTTCTTCGGCGACTTCCCCTCAGCAGATTTCCGCTGAGTCCCGCCACTCATGTATAAAATTAACACACACAACATGAGTGGTGTTGAGAAGCTAGACCGTAATCCTGACTGAAGGGTTGTAATGGTCATTTATGTTTGTATGTATGTACGTATGTATAGGTTTAAGCACTTTCCTTAGTAGAAAATGTAATCCTGCAAGATGTTTCGTATGGATTGTCAAGCATGCTCATAATACTCTACATCTCTCAAGTTGATAATTAAGAATCAGGTTTGTTGATTAGCCAAGAATAATTCTTTCGGGACTTATATAATCCAGATATGCGCATGGATCCATTTGCTCGTATTTATTCTTTTCGTTTCTTTAAGGGAGCTGCCACAAACCCTTTTCGCCACTCCCTTGTTGCTGTATTATTAAATAATTTCGTCGAGTTAAGAACGTAATTGGTGTGCAGTAGCAGGTCTTAGGATGAAGCAGATCCGTTCATCTGCCGTTGTCTAGATTTATTGTCCTCTATGAATATGTATTGGGGTAATTCTCCTCAAGGCTTGGCCTGTCATGGTACAGTTGAAAGTATTCTGTAATGCCAAAGCAGCACAAGTTCCTAGATGTAGTATTTGGGTTGTGATTGAAGCCTCTTT
This sequence comes from Sarcophaga rosellei, assembly GCA_930367235.1. Classification (NCBI taxonomy): domain Eukaryota; kingdom Metazoa; phylum Arthropoda; class Insecta; order Diptera; family Sarcophagidae; genus Sarcophaga; species Sarcophaga rosellei. Next base: position 83,419,981 of record OV884018.1, read on the forward strand.
CTTGTTGGTTACTTTTCTAACATTTATTGACGTATTGCGCGAGGTAGAACGACTAAAAGCATTGTACATGGCCGAAATGATATTTCGATTCCGCGGCGTTCTCATCAAATGGATCTATCATCTTACGGTTCATTATTTGAATTTGGATTTGTAACTCATACAAAAACTCAAGTCAGCTGAGCAATAAGGTTTAACTGCTGACTTTGCAAACAAAATTGTCTTTAGTAATGAAATCTTTTTCTTTCTCTCTGTGGTTAGTACATGCTACGTCAAAGTAAGGCTACGTCAAAGATAGTATCTACGTGAATAATTCCTTCTAAAACTAGCATTCGTCAAGTTATCGCCTAGATACTGTTCTGAAGCTATGAAAAACTAATAGAAAAGGATTGATTGGTGCAATCAATTCATAGGCGGAAAACTAAATGAAATTGTATTTGAAATAAATAAATATGTCATTGAAATCAGAGCTTTAAATTTAGAATTTTGAAAAAAAATAAGATTTTAAGAAGTAATAATCTTAAGCTGCCACCGCATGCCAATGTCCTTCTAGGTATAAAATTATGTACACTTGTTGCATTATACTATATTCACAGGATCTTCCTTAATACCATTTTATTTAAATTTAATGAATGTATATAAATTTTACTTTTTTTGTACTTCCATGCATATCCTGCAATGAAACTACAACGCAAAAAATGCAAATACACAGAATGAACAGATACTGGCTGATATGATAATATTTTGATAAGAGTATTATAATATTTGTCGACAGTAAAAAGGAAAAAGTAAAAATCAAATCGAAAATGAACGAAAAAGAAACAGAAAATTCTCAAAGTAGATTTCAATCATCAGTTTAAGACAATTGTTGTAGACTCAAAGGAACTACTACAACAACTATAATAACATCAAAAAATAAAAAATGTTTTCAAGAAGACTTAAAGTATTTACAATAATAAAATGCATAAATTATAGCACAACAACAATTACATAGAATATGGAAAACTATCAACGTTTGCAAGACATCAAAGCCAAACATTGTAATTGAAGTCAACAATATAAAGACAAAAAAGAAGTCTTTTTTAAAATTGTAATCTTATTTACAAAATAAAGTAAGGTTTTTTGTTTAACAATTCGTTACAACAATAAAAATTTTAAAAAATTATAAAGCATATTCTACTTATTGTTGAATTTCATAGTTTCCCATGTTGAGCTATCTAATACCTTAACATGAATTTTCGAATAATTAGTTTTTATAAAGGGCACGTCAGTAAGAACCTATTTTTCCATGTTAAAATAAAAACGTATATTTTTGAATTGATTCTAATTATTTTATTGGATTGTAAAGAAATCATGCTCCGACTAATTATACATCAAGGATGAGAGCCTTTCATAAAATTTTCCATAACATTTTTCGCTAAGATTTCGCTGTATCTCACTAATGGCTCATAGGATTTCGATATTGTTTCTGATTTATTTTCACAACCTGCGTTAAATCGCATGATCTTGGTGGACAGTGTCATCAGAATGGGATAATTTCTTTTGGAAATCGTTAATGCTATCATTCGATTGTTGCACGCAGGACACAGTACGAACCAGATAGTTGCTCTTTATGGTTGCATTTGGTTTTCATGGGTTGCATAATGAGTTTCTGAGATCTAAATTCGTCAATTTTATATATTCACTAAGCGATTCCGATAAATATGCTTTCGTTCGGAGAACTTGACTTTTCCCAAGAATCTGTCAGGTTTCCTTGCAGGGAAGTCCAATGTACAGATACATTTGAACCTTTTATTCGAAACTGATAACAGGGAATGTAAGACTTTTAAAGATATACTTGTACTCATATAAAATGTCATCCATCCAAGAGGCTTATATTGAAAAAAAATTGTGAAAATAATAGCACGATACAGATTTCCTATAAATTGGTCATGACAATTACACAAGATTACAACATAGTCTCTCATACCACCCATGTTACATACATTACAACCCTTCAGTGATGATTACGACCAATGATTACGATTTTATACATGAGTGGCGGGACCTAAAGTTTAAAGTCGACTCCGAACGACAGATTTGTGCGAAACTTTTCATGGTAATTTTATTTCCAATCAGAGTTCTCTCCAGAAATCTGCTAAGAGGAAGTCGCCGAAGAAATATTTTTTCATATTTTCGTTTTGATGTCTAACCTGGGATACGAACCCGGGCTTTATGTCTAGTAAGCCAATACACTACCTAGTAGACCACGGCGACATCTTGAGATAGTTTAGGAAATCGAGTGTTGCACGTGTGGTATGGCAGATGACGCAATCTTGTTGTCGCTATACGTTTTTTGGTACATTGTAGACTAACACAACACCTGTGTTAAACTCAGTTTTTCCATGTTTTCGATAAAAATGTAATGTATAGCGCATTTCGATATGCCTACTAATTCAGCTAGCTTACGCTCCTTGAGCTAGCTGTTATCAGAACTTGTTCTATGGATTTTCTCAATCGTTTCTGTTACGATTTTAATCTTGGCATTTAAACTTAACCATACAATTTTGTATAACCGTAACAGAAGGAACAGACACTCTCACAGCAGTATATAAATCAGCTTTATCCTAGGTAATATACCTTTTCTCTGTTATTTAGTGAGCCAGAGAGATCGAACTATCGAGATATCATATGAAACAACGACACTGTAAACAAAACCTACATATAAGATTTTATGTCCAAACAGATATGGAGAAGACTTATTATATCAGAATTTAAGTAATCCAAGCATGATGACAAGTGTCCTTACAAGGTTTTTGGGTTTACAGATGCATTTGAACTGAACAAATCTAGCAATCTAAAAGGAGTGCATTGGAAGAAATTTTGAAAATAGAAGTACGATAGGAATTTCTTATGAATTTATTTACATTACTTACTTAATTGGTGATGACAATAAGTCAGTATTACAGCCTAGCTTCCTACACTATCCATCCACACACACATAAGTGTAGGTCTTTACTTTTTAGCCTGTTATTTGCTACACTGTACTAATTACTATTTTCTACACTAATTTCCTCAACTCATTGTGCTCAAATGAATTAGCATCTGTTCTTGAAGAGTGCATTTCTAATGCAATTTCTAACCAAATGATTCAGTACTTATACGCAATTATCAAAGTAAATAAGAGCTTCTGTATAAACACAAAGTTTCCCCTCACAAGTAATACAAATGCATGCAATTATTACTACATATTCTACACGAATGGATGCATTCGAAAAATATTTGAATATTACTTTCTCTATTTGTGCAATTTCTTAAGTATGTATGTGGAAATTTTAAATTGCATGAAAATTATTTAATCGATTGACTACTTGTAGAATTCTACAGACACTTAAAATACACTAAGTTTTGACAAGATTTAAAATGAAATATAAAAAAAAAGAAATTAAAAATGTTAACCTCTAACATCTAATGTTAAATTAGTTGTAACTGAACTCCTGCTTCCCCCATTAGGTTAGTTTAGGTTAGAGGGCAGCCGTTCACAGGCAATCTCGCTCGGTGGCCCAATAAAGCCCAAAGTGTTTGTTACCCAGTGTGAAGTAAGGCTTCTCAATAATTTTTTTCAAAATATAATATAATTAATGTGCTTTTATAAAAGTTTTATTTATTCAAAATTCATTAAAGTAAACAAATAAAACCAATATGGCAAATTAAGCTCAACTAATTGATATTTAATAGCTGTTGTTGCAGATAACATCAGTTACTTTGTTTCGTGATCTCCTTGGAAGGCTATAAAAGCCACCAGGCCCATTTTATTTCATACGATTCTAAGACATTTCAGTCACTTAGCATAGAGAGAGACATTTTACAGTACAATCCACAATAGTGCATTGATACTACTATTATTGCATAAATTGTTAATAACTTATCATTAAACTACTAAGTCACTTCGTTAGAAACCTTATATCAACGTAGCACTCCAATGTAGCATAATGAAATTATATGTTAGGTTTGGCTATACGAGACTCTATGGCTCATTAGAATATTCTGCATATTCTACCTTTATTACTCAGACGTGTGAAAGTAATATAAGAACCTGAACTGCTACCGGGACATAGAGATATTCCCGGCAACTGCAGAGCGGACGAACTGGCCAGAAAGGGTACGACCATCGAACTCTCTGATGAATTCTCTACATTGGGGATCCCTTTGGATACCTGCAAGCTTATAATTGACAGTGCAATCGTGCACCTTGTCAACAGAAGGTGGGCGGCTTCGGATAAGGGCAGAACGGCGCAAAAAATCTGGCCAATGCTGGATAGGAGGCGCACAGCGACTCTGCTTAAACTCCAAAGAAGCAGGCTCAGCGCTGTTATCGGGATTATTACGAGGCATTGTATTATAGGAACGCATGCGAGGCGTATTGGACTTGGACACCTCGCGAATGATTTCTGCAGAAGCTGTGGAGATGAGGAAGAGGAAGAAACTATTCTTCATCTACTGTGCACATGCCCGGCACTTGGTCAAAGGAGAAAAAGACACCTGGGTGCCTACTACATGGAGGACCTAGCTGAACTGTCATGACGGTTCAGAAACTTTTGATGACAACTATTTCATTTACTCTCAGAATTTTTGCCAGAAATCTGCTGAGAGGAAGTCACCGAAGAAATATTTATTTTTTTTTTTATTTCACATTTCGTTTAGATGTCTGACCTGAGGTTTGAACTCGGCCTTACGTCTAGTAAGCCAATACACTACCTACTAGAATACGGCAACTTCTGCAGAGTATAGCATCGTTTATTTTTATTTTTTTTCTTGTTTCTTGTAGAATTTATTAGAATTTTCCATTCCATTGCCATTCATTAAAATCAAACAGCCACACAACATGTCTCATCACACCATAAACAAAAAGTTCTAGGCAAAGTGTTAAACGCCCAAACAAAACCTGCAGCCATATAATAAGTAAGTGTGGCATAAATTTTCCAGCGGACACATTGTATTACAGATTCACCTTGTGTTTACTGTTGATATCTTTCAGTGCAATCAACTTTTCTCAGCTAATTTTTTTGTAATTTATTGCCAAATGAAAATTGGTCAAGGTGATGAGACATGACAAAAATCAAAACAAAGACTGGGGGGAAGAAGCATAGCATTTATTTATTTATTTATTTATTTATTTATTTATTTTAGTCTATGGATTATATCCTTGCAGACATTTAAAAATATATAATACATTTAAGAAAAAATTTACATTTACACAATTAATTAGAAATTATGGGTCAAAAATTTTAAAAATATTTTTTAATTATGAATTATTTAAAAGAGAAAATAAAAAAAAATTGTAGACAAATGTGTGCACATAAAGTAGTATAAGAATTAATACATCAGGAGTTCAAAGAAATAATTAATAATTTTTTCACTGCATTCGTATTTAATGAATAATCAACAAGTCCAAAAAATTGGTTGAATTCGTTACACATCCTTCTAAGCGGGTCAGCATCAGGATAATTGGCTCTAAACATTGGAATAGACAGTGGTAAAAAATTTCGCGATAAACGTCGAGGTATATTAAATGAAATTTCGTTTATCAAGAATCCAGCGCATATATCTCCTTTTATAACATTTAGTATAAATGAAACATTTAACATAATTCTACGGCTTTTCAATGTTGGCAATTTAATAAGAGCTAATCGGGCAGAGTAAGATGGCAAATTACGGAGGTCATAATGTAGTCCACGTAGGCAAAATAGGAGAAATTGTTTTTGCACAGATTCAATTGTATTGGAATGTGTTTGGTAAATGGGATCCCAAATTATAGAACCATATTCTAGAATTGGACGAACAAGCGACACATAAAGTGCCTTTGTGATGTATGGATCCTTAAATTCCTTCGACCATCGCTTTATATAACCCAGTGCAGCCCTGGCCTTATTTACAGTATACGTTATATGAGAAATGAAGCTTAATTTCTGATCAAATAAAATACCCAAATCCAGAAAACGGTCAACCACTTCAATCTCATAACCACCAATAAAATAATTCACAATAATTGGACTGGTTCTCGAAAAGCGCATTAATTTACATTTCCTGAAGTTAAGCTGCATTAAATTGGCGTTACACCATTCATAGAACGAATTTATATCAAATTGTAAATGCTGTTGATCCAAAAGATTGTTATAAGTTTTAAAAAGCTTTACATCATCCGCATACATCAAAATGTTCGAATACTTTATAACTTGAGGCAAATCATTTATAACTAAAGAAAAAAGGAGAGGTCCAAGATGACTTCCCTGTGGTACTCCAGAACGTGCATGTATTTTTTTTGATATAACGTTGTTGAAACAAACCGATTGAGTTCTATCCGATAAATATGATTTTAACCACTTAATAGCAGGATCCGTAAAGCCTATCAAATGTAATTTTTTTAATAGGAGCTTATGATTTACTTTATCAAAGGCCTTTGAAAAGTCGGTATATATAACATCTGTTTGCCTTCTATTAAAAAATCCACGATTTATGACAGTTGTTAGATGAAGTAAATTTGTTGTTGTTGAACATCCTTTTTGAAATCCATGCTGATATGGATTTAGACAATGGGGTTCAGGGTTAACAAAATATTTGAAATATTTTTCTGTAATCATATGGTTATTATCGATCATTAAATAAAGAAAAACACAAAACACAACAAGAACTCTTTGCTGTGGGTCAATAAATTATAAGAAAAAAAAAAAAAGAAAAACATGAAAATCATGTTTTCGTTTAAGAAAAAAAAAGAAAAAAGTAAACACCACTAAAAGTCATTTCAAACATTTTTACTGAAAATTTTAAAAGTCATTTTGTATTCTTCTTCTTCTTCTGCTTACTTAAGGGGAGCAAATGAGCCCCCAAGTAGATTCTTTTTGTTTTAAATAAAAAAATGTGTGTGTCTTTTCGTTTCTTTTTTACAAGATGATATTCAAGGTAAAATGGTGTGATTGTAAATGATAAAGTCCACACAAAGAAGAAAAACTGAAAAATTTTTAAAGATTTTTTTGGTTATTGGGGTGCTGGTGATGATTTAAAGGTGATGATTTTTTTCAAAGTGATGATTGCGTAGCGTTTTCATTGCGTTGGCATTAAATGCCGGATATTGTTGGGTTTTGGTCGCCGACTCTAGCGGTTGTTGATCATTGGAATGTGCGTGTGTTTTTATTTGTTATTTGTAGTCGATCTTTTCTTTTTTAACTATTAGTAACGTACAATTTATTTTGTATTTTATTTTAATTTTTATTTTTTATTTTGTTTTCTAAAGAAATTCAATGAAATAAAATGAATAAAAATAAAATTGAATTGTTTATGATTTTGTGGGTTTTTCATACTAAACAAAGTGGAAAGTGGGCTAGAAGACTGAGTAATGGTTTTAATAGAGATTAAATAGGCTCTAGCGAGATATGAAAAGCATGCCAGAGAGAGGAAATAATAAGAAACAATTTTGTCAAATGAATTCCAGAGAAATTTAAATTGAGAGTCATTTGCATTCCCTTAGCCTAAAGCTATTAGGCGCTGCAGTTTCCTATTAGAACTGACTATATAAAAAAATCGTTTGTAAAGCAAATACCGACCTATAAAACTACCAAAATTTTGTTTATCTCAATACGTTTCTGTATATACATATTTTTGAGCTTCATGGGTAGTAAAAATGCCTCACAAATTTTTTTGAAGATATAAGAAACAAAACAACTAGGAAGTAACTTTACTACTATACAGTTCTCCTAAGGATATATGTACAATACCCGTTTCATTTCGGGTCTTACCTTAAGCGATTCCTATCTTAAGATTGAAATAAAATGATAAAACATAACATTATGGTCCAGATCATTCAATTAAGGCCAAATGAAGTTGGAAATCATCGACATATAGTGGTCGCCATTGAGAATAACGTCGTTCTCAAATCTGATCGAATAGGGAACAATGATGCCTCTTACTTGAAGTCGCATAGTCTAGTAGGTAGAGTGTTGGCTTATTAGACGTGAGGCCACGATTAAAACCTCAGGTCAGATATCTGCAACAAAACGAATTATGAAAAAATATTTTTTCGGCAACTGCTTCTCATCAGATTTCTGGCAAAAATTCTGAGAGTTACAGCCTTTCAGTCCAGATTACCATGTAGCTTCTCACACCTATTCAAATACATACATACATATGCAACCCTTCGGTAAGAATTACGACCTGGTTTCCCACACCACTTATGTTGTGTGTGTTGTTTTTACAAATAAGTGGCGACACCAGCAGTTTAAAGTCGACTCCGAATGACGGATTTTTGAGAAACTTTTTCATGGCAGGTTTATCTACTCTCAGAGTTTTTGCCAGAAATCTGCTGAGAGGAAGTCGCCGAAGAAATATTTTTTCATATTTCGTTTTGATGTCTGACCTGGGATACGAACCAGGGCTTTGCGTCTAATAAGCCAACACACTACCTACTAGACTACGACGACTTCAAATAATAATGGACAAAATAGTAAATTGATATTAAATTGTGATATTAATGATTAAACCAGTGTCATAACAACATCATCATAATTTTTTTGATAAACCACCAATATATAAAGTTTTATTGTTATTAAAGGATGCTAAACTATAATGCCCAAACTATATATGGTCTCTCCATAATGCTTTTCTGCATCCTTTTGTTATAATAGTTTTTACATAAGAATACATAATTGGTCATAAGAACATTTCAGTCAGGATTACGACCTAGCTTCTCACAACACTTATGTTGTGTGTGTTAATTTTATCCATAAATAATGGGGAGACCTACATTTTTGGTGAAACCATTTCAACATTTTACGACAGCAATCGTAGTCTATTCATTTATTCAATTTAGTAATGACTACTAATGTTTTAAACAAACAAACAATTTGGTGCAAATATGTTAGAGCACCTTTCTCAGGAAGATCGAGACAAAAACCTTAAGGTTAAACAAAGTCTTATGATCTTCTTGTTGATGTTAAATTCCTTTATCCTTTGATACGAACATCACTGTACAGCTCCTATCTACACTTAATTGTGATTTACCTTCTTTTCATCTTTTTCATCCAACATAAGTTTTCCCCACTGTGTACATATGTACATACTAATTATAATTTTTTTTTTCATCATCATCACTTTGTTTGTTTATCTGTAGGTGGTTTTTAATAGTGAGGCCATGGTATTTCTTATTATTTTTAATTAAACGTGTGGTTTTTATGTTCGTGTACATATTTTTGATTTTTGTTTTTTTGTTTATATTTTTAATTTTAAATTTCGTTTTTCTTTCAATATATATTTCTATATGGAGATTTCTCATCCCAAAGGTTATTGGCATTGTCATAAAAATAATTGTATTTTATTTTTATTAACGCTTTAAATCTGTAACAATTAATCATGAGCCAATTTCCTTGCAAACACACACTCATAATAAATTCCACAAGATTTACTGGGCAATGAAAAAGCCATAAAATGGTTCTAAATGTGGGTTTTCACTTTTCTTTCTTAATAGTTCTGCGAAGACAAAATGGGAAAATTTACACGATAATGAGTCATTCATTAGAAGACAAAAAGTATGCGGCATAAACAAATTTTCACGCATACTTTTTGGCCACTAGCTGGCTTATCATGTCTTTTATTTAAAATTAAAAACAAATAGAAATTTTGTTTTGCTTCTTCTGTGTTTTGTTTTCAGTTAATTTGGAATTTTTGGGGGTTGGAATACAAACAAAAAAAAAAACCAATTGTTTGTCTATGTGACTCATCAACACTTTTCATAAAAGAAAAAAAAAAGAAAAACAATTTTAAATAAAATATTTGTAATATTTCATATTTCCATACACATATTTTAGTATCACAAAAAAAATGTTCTTTTCATACTTTTTTAAGTGGAAATTTTGTTAACGAAAAACAAATAATAAAAATTCAAAAAATAAATGAAATTAAATTAAATAAATAATATTTTTTTTCATGGTTTATGGATATTCATGGCATTAAATTTGTTTTCATATATTTTTTCATTTAAAAATTCATCATTTAAAAATTTTTTTCCCGTTTTTATATTTTCTTTAATTTTTCACTCGACCCAGTAATTATTATTAATGAAAATTTTATAGTCGATGCCAATTTTATTTTTGATTTAATCAATCAAATCTCTTTTATTTAGAATTTCTATTGGATTGGATATTCAAATTTCAATTCACAGTATGAACCAAATAGTTTTTTTTTGTTGTTGTTTTCAATTTTCACAAAAGTATCAGTCAATCAAATGTTGCTATACAATCGTGCACATCAGCGTTAATTGATAGGGACTCAGTTCACACTGTGTACTCCAAACGAAAAAATATAATCAGCTTTTATTAGAGCTGCTAAAAAAAATAAACAGAATTTAAACATCTGTTAAGAAATTAGCTAATAATTGCTGATACATTCTTGGAATATTTTGAAAAACCAAATCGATATTTGTGGGTAACATAGTGCCCCAACGAAGTAAGTTCAATACTCTTCATTATTGTTACCACCAAAACTTATTTTCTGCATATATCTGCAGGAAGCTTTATTGCAGTATTATGCCTGAGGTTTCATTATATATGGTGTATCCTTTTCTAATTCCACACCCTTATCCCTTACCTTATCAATTTCTAATTAGTTACGCGCCATAACCCTGCATTTGGTAGTATATCAGGCCAGAAAATCCGCATGATTTCTCCCATGCACCTATTTATGAAAATTTGTAGTGTATTAATAATCAAGTCAATGCTTATTTCTGTATCTCGCAGTCATAAATAATGACCTAGACTTATAGGCATTACATTTCGGCCAGATGTTCGATTTGTGACCCACCAAAGTTCGATATGCGGCATATGTTGAGTCTTTGGGCAAATGAAGCTGATAAGTCTCTTTGACTTTAAAGCGTTAGAGATACGATATCGATAATCGAAGTATCCGAATTTAATTTTCGAATATTTTTTTGCATCCTATGAATTTCCTAACGCTTCGTCTGTTAGATAGAGCAGCCATCCGATAATCTGAGAGAGGTTATGTTCGTCAGAAAAAATACGATCCAGCACATATTGTAGGCTTATAGTAGCTCTGACTGTCATGACTGAAAACTATGTATCAGAACACTGTCATATTCTTAATTTTATTGCAGCCTTACTCGTAATGATTGACCTGACTTCTTTAGAAATTACTGGGCCTTGTCCTCCATAGTCTTCTCCATATATGCCAGAATATTATATTATATTCTGACCAGATCGTCATGAAGGTTTTGTAGATTATATCGAATCTAGTCCCATAAATATATTTTGATTTCCCAATCAGTTCGATTTTGACTTATTCGTGCCTACAATATTCTGTTTAGCATTGTCTTAGGCCAGCAAAGAATTCTTTACTATTAACCTCTATAGTCTTACGGTCGCACGATACATTTATCCAGGCGGCCTCACTGTCTTAAAAATGTGTTGAGTTAGCGTTTGAATTAAATATCATGATGTTGAAATTCGTTGAAAAAGATTTGAATTTCCAAAAATTCTTCAATCATCTAAAACAAAGAGCCACCTAAGTTAGTTATAATGCTACTAAGGCAGCAATAGCTATCTGCGTAATCTTTGGCATTATTGTCGTGTCTCGACAACATTCATGTATAAAAAAATTAACACACCTAACACACCTAAGTAGTATGAGAAGCTATGTCGTAATCCTGACTGAAGGGTTGGAATGACAAATTATGTATGTATGTATGTAATTGAAACATTACTTATGTGACGATTGTTATTTGATCAGATGCCGGTATGATATAGGTTGTGAGAATCAGCCAGTGTAGTGTGGTACGTGGCTTGATTACTTCTACAGACTCAGGTATATTAAACTTTGTGAAATAGGAGAACATTGAAATATAATAACGAAGGTATAAGACTGGTCAACAAAAAAAAAAAAAAACTTCAACAATTTGAATCAACTATTACTCTATCCCTTTGCCAATGAATTATTTTCTGTATTTCGACACAATTTATTTAAGCATGCCTTTTGAAGTTGCCGTAGTCTAGTAAGTAGTGTGTTGGCTTATTAGACGTAAAACCCTAGTTCGTATCTCAGGTCAGACATCAAAATTAAATATGAAAAAAAATATTTCTTCGGCGACTTCCTTTCAGCAGATTTCTGGCAAAAACTCTGAGAGTAAATAAACCTGCCATGAAAAAGTTTCTCAAAAATCTGTCATTCGGAGTCAACTCTAAACTGTAGGTCCTGCCACTCACGTATAAAATTAACACGCACAACATCAGTGGTGTGAGAAGCTAATCTTGACTGAAGGCTTGTAATGGCCAATTATGTATGTATGTATATAAATATGTATGTCTTCTATAGCATTATATCAATAATAGTGTTTTCACACCGAGTGGTTTTAACACAAAAGTTGGTTTTAACGTTAAAATCAAAAATAAAACCTGCTTTTACCATACAAAATTATTGTGTTAAAATCAACTTAAAACCTTTTTTGAATTGGTTTTAAGTTGATTTTATGAAATACAACCTTGTTTTATGTACTAAATCAGAGCTACCAGCTCTGAAATGGTAAAAACAGCTGATAAAAATTAAATAAAAACAAAATAAAAACAAAACAAATGTAAAAATATAGAAAGCCAGTTGCTAGGCGAATTCATGTAATAGGTGGGATTGACTAAACAGCTGATACTATTCCAAGTGTCAAAATTTGTGTGTGTTTGTTGTGCGTGTGTGTTTTGTTGTTAACTTTTTTTCTTTTCAATTTTTTTTCTTCCTATTTTGACAGCCGAAGGAGTGTTTTACAAAAACAAAATGCCTGTTGTTTTTGCATTGTTGTCCTTGTTGTAGAGTTGCGGCTACCTTATATGAATTTGCCGTGGCCGGTTGTATAAAAATGTAAAATTTCAAATAATGAATGCTACAACAATAATAAATAACAATATTTTAACAATAATATTAATAATATTAATATTATTTCTTAATTTTTCATATTTTTTGTTTTTTTTTTAACAAAAACATTTCTGTTCCGTCATGAATGTATGAAAGTTAAAACCTGATTTACGAAAATTTGCAGTGTGAACGCAAAATCAGCTGATTATGGTTTTAATGCTAAAATCAGGTTTTAACTTTTGGTGTGAAAACACTATAAGGTTGGCTTTGTGGGCTTTACACATAAACTTTTTCCAAGCAGACAAACCTTAGCGTTGACAGCAGCAATAGCAAATTATCGAAAAATAATGAACGTAATCCAGATTGTGCATATTGGCTACTGCAGCTAGTAATGATTTACACCCTAAAATTTTGCTATCACATAAAATGCGTGTCATGAGATAGTCCCAGTGGATTTCCTATAGAAATTTATTTTATAACACTGAAAATATTTCTTTAGTCTCGTAGTTTCGAAAGAGATTTAATTTAATTTACTTTACGTTTACCTTCAAAGGTTAATCAGAGAACCAATATAAACAATAAATAATTCCAAAACAAAACGAAATGAAAACATAAAATCAAAATATTTCGAGATATTCATACACAAAATGTTCCCACACACAAATGATTTTTATTTCCAAAATACACACAAAAAAATCAACTCAAATGGAAAGCGATAAAAATGAGAGAGAAATCAGAGCGAAAACAAGAAATTTGAATTTCAAAAAAGATCGCCTAACTAAACAAAATAGAACAAATTCTCCAAGCAAGAGCAAGAGCATCAATGAATGCGGATCACAAAAAGAAAATAATATGGGGAGCATATAGGCAGCACAACAGCCATCACATTGTGAGTAGGGAAAACTGAATAAAACATTCAGATACGGGCCATACTCGCAACTGAACACAAATATGTGCGGGAAAATATAGAACACGGGGATAAAAAAAAATAGATACAGAAAATAAAAGAAAAATTTAAGCAAAAAAACACAAAAAATTTTTGAACAAAACGAATATGAAGTAATAAAAAATAAAAATCAAGTGAATCAAGTGAAACCAAAAAAAAAATTCATTTTCAATTTATTTATTTTCTTTCTGTTTTTGGGAATGCGAAAACGTAAAACAAAAGATTTAAAATGAAAAAAATTTGAAAAAAATTTGGAAAAATATCACGGCCATAATAGTGTTCAAATGAAAACGCCTTAAAATTTAAGAATTCCTTAACAAAAAAAAAAAACGAAGGAAAAACGATTTTTCCCAGAGTGTAAATCAACAACATGAGAAAATTGTGTATAATTTTGTAATGAAAACGAAAACTACAACAAAAAAATAAAGAAATTAAATTTGTTGTAAAAAAATTGTTAGAAATACAAAATAAAGCAATAGAAACGATTGTAAGTGTGTATCCTATAGCCACCTGAAGTTTATAACAACAACAAAAAAAAAATTTAATATTATGAGAAAATTAAAAGAAAAAATTTTGAATTTTAAAAAATTCTTTTACCTGTGAAAATGAGAAAAAAAGAGCTTAACTGTGCTTAATAGAAATACAACAAAATTAATGTGACGTCATTCTATAGCAAAAATATAGAAAGAAAAAAATTAAGAAAAATTTTTAATTGTTTATAACAATTAATTTTTCGTAAAAGATTATTTTAAAATACGAAACAATAAAAACATAAATTTTTTAACGGCATTTTAAATGGAAAATTTATCTAAAATATGCATTTAAATATATCATCAACCCTAATCTATACAGTAATCGATATACACGAAGAGCAACAGCAACAAGTCTAATAAATATTTTATTAAATTTCCCAATACAGCTACAAAAACAAAATTTATTGAAAAAAAATAAAACCCAAATTCCATTTGAAATTTATTAAATCAAAATTAACACCGACCATATGGTATACTACAAAGCAAGGTAACATTTGGGACATGCCGCATACTCAGTCTTAACATAATATATTCCGAAAAAATGCAGTAGGGTATCATGGTATACAAAACAAATCTTTGAAATACATACCATACTTGTTGTATTGTTCACATAAATACATATGTATGAATGTATGGAGATACAAAAGCATCTGTAAGATCTTCACTGAAGAAGATCGTATACACACAGAGGGATTTTGTTTGAAATCAATAAAGAGATCGTCGAAATATTTTATTTAATCTCCTCCATTTGTGGTCTCTTTTAAGAGAGCCTAAGAAAAAGTGTTTTCGGTTTAAAAATATCACAATATTTGAAAGTAAAAGTATTTACTTAAGATATTTGAAGAGTATCTAAAAGATAAATTAATTTAATTTTTTTTTATATTTTGAAAGCATATTGGCAGTTGAAGTTAGACATGTTTTAGTATTTTGATGTTCAAATAAATTATTTATAAAGTTTTAAATCATAGTATACTTACATAGCTGAAGCACATTTAAATTATAAAATTCATAAACACCTTGACCTGAAATCTAAAAGAATGTGAAATGAGAATTATAACTAATCAGATAAAACAAAAACAACGTTTCTCGAGTACAATTTTTCATAACTTGAAATACCAAACATTTTCACAAATCAAATAAGGAGTGCGCGTAAAAAAATTTGTATATAAATTATTCTTTATAAAACCAAAACTAATTGGGAAAGATATTTTAATATTTAGTGTTTAAAAAGTATTACAACTTTACTAAGGTTTTAAAGAAATTCATTTTAGACTAGGTGGAGTATTAGACAATTTGATGGATTGGCTTGTATCACTCGATTTTTTTTATTTTTGTTTTTTTGCTATAGCGGGAGGATCAGTACTTTTTACACACATTTAGTAGCTTAAATATTAGGTTAGGTTTGAGAACATGTACTTGTCATTGGGACAAGTACAATAATCAGAGGTCTAAAGGTTTATCACATTAAGTTAAATTGCGCTTTCGTACCACCAACCATCGGAGCTCCAGCATAACCTCAGCCATTCTATGGCTATATTGCCTCCCTAGAGTTCCAGAAAACAACACCTCTTCCGTAAAACTTATTTCCCCAGGCCATCTGAATCAGAATCAGGCAGCATATCAGAATATCCTTCGCATCTTCCTCCTCATATAGGGAAGGTATCATGTCCAAATCTGTGCAAGTATTTCCTGAAGCATCCATGACCCACACGTAAAAGTTCAGCTCACAATGTTTGTTCTTTATCCAAAGGATTTTATTAGGGACAAGGTGAAATATCCACCTTCCCTTTAGACTATTCTGCCATCGTGACTGTCTTTTGTGCACGGAAGTCCTTCATTCATCCGCTTTTATAGCTACTGTTTGTTCTGGATACTCTAGACGGCAAAAGTATATCCGCCTCACCTCATCCACCAATATGTCTATCGGTATTGTCTGCCAGTACCGCCTCATCAGACACTATCCTGAAACCACTTATCTGTCTAATTGCGTTTAGGCGTATACCGACAACAGTTTCTTCCTTCAAAGAAGCCTTTGCTCAGGGATCTCAACCAACTAAAGCCTGGACAGTTGCAGAGGAGGTGTTCTATAGTTTCCAATTCCTCCTCATCGCAACATACCCTGCAATAGTCCGACTGAGATTTGTTCCAGATTCTTGTCATTAATCTAATCTTGTAGTACCCTGTAATAAAACCAATAACTAACCTCAGGCTGGGCTTATCTAAGCAAAGAGCAGCAAACCTGTTCTAGCACTATTATAGTAAGCCATAGATTCCCAGACACAAAATATTTCGATCTGTCCCCCCAATGAAAAGATATCGAAAATCTCTGTCTTAAACACGCTACAGTCAGTCATAAATATTAATGTTGGATTAATTAATACTTTTTCACATAAAACTTTTGGTAAAAATTTTCCCTAGCAATCGATTATAAAGTGTATATCGTGTAGGGTGTAACTGTGATATGTTCTCTTCATTATAGACGAGATTGATCCATTATAGCTTTCATTTTCTGTTTTTTTAGTGTGTTTATTTACTTTCCTTTTATTTTTAATAAATGGAATACAAAAAATAAATTCCAAACGTAAAATAAAATGTATTTTTAAATTTTCTGAAATATTTTTAAACACAAAATATAGGTACATACGTACGTACGTTCGTACGCATAGCGTAGGTGCAGCGTTAAATGGAATGTTTATCTAAATATAAGCACTCACTAACTGTGATATCTAAAGAAGAACACGTCATAATATTTACTAAAAGCAGGCTAAAAATAATCTTCAAATCTTACTAAACATTCAATCGGTAATAAATTAAGAGAAAAATAATATGACGATGGTAGATAGCGATATTAAACATCTGAAAAACATTTGTAAGAGACACGAGGCGATTAATATTAAACGCTGGTGTAATGTGTTTCACAATTTTTTAATTTAAAAAAAGAGAAACTTTAATTATAAACAATATTAATTACAAAATTTTAAAAATATTTTCATTTAATGTCTTAGACTTAGTGATCAAGACCTTGAGATAATCAATAAAAATTTTCAGTTTTTTTTCAATGCATTACTAAAATCGTAAATCGTTAAATGCTTTATCTGTTTCATCAATAAAAATAATTAATAATATTATTTATGAATTGAGCAATGAGCATAGAAAAACTCAACAAATATTCAATTAAAAACATGTGAATTGATGTTTTTAAATTTAAAACGACATGTCTCAAATCTACAAATCTCAACTTAAAGTCGTGAAAATTCACTATATAATGCAGAATTTTGTTGTCTATCGAACTGCAGTTTCTTAACTCAGTTTCTTAAATTTCTTTAAATTCATTTTTGCCTTTTTGGCCAGCTTTTCAGGGTAAATGCCACTTAGTGCGACAGTGGTTGTGTCCTCCGGTGCGTATACATAATATGAATTGTTTTTGAAATTTTGTTTCTATTTACAGGATAAGAATTTTCTGTCAAAAACTGACATAAGATAGGAAAAACAACAATTTTTAGATTGTATATTATTATTTTATTTTTATAACATAATAGCAGAAAATTACTTGCACACCACGAACGAATTGAGGAACGTGTGAATTTGTAGCGATGTTCATAACTCCTAAAAATCCTAACTTATTCCGCACTTTAATGGTACCAATCGAACCTTAATTATGCCAAATGAAGCCGCCAAATTCTAGTAGGTAGTGTGTCAGCTTATTAAACAAGAGGCTGTGGATCAAACCCTAGCCAAGATATCTCGAACTAAACGAAATATGAAAATATATATCTTCGGCTGACTGCCTTTCTAACAAAAACTCTAAGAATCTAAATCAAAAATTGCTATGAAAAGTTTCACAAAAATCTATCACTCAGAGTCGATTTTAAACTAAAAGTCTTGGTGATCATGGACAAAATTAACACACATAATTAATGTGAGAACATGTGAGAACCTATGTAGTAACACTGGCTGAAAGGTTGTAATAACCAATTAAATACGTGAGTAATTGAACTAATTTCAATGAAGATTGCATAGAGAATCGTTTATTTGCTCTTAATTTTTTATTCTGAATTTGTTCAACTGATTTTAATGTAAAAATTATAAGCACAAATAATTGTGACAACATAATCTAGTTGGTAGTAGTTTATTAAAGTGAGTGTGGGTTACAAAATATAAAAAATAAATATTTTGTTCAACGACCTCCTCTCAGCAACCTCATTGCAATCAATCTTATAATAACTATTTGCCATGAAAACTCTTCTTAATTCTATCGTGCAGAGTCAACAATAAACTACAAATTGTCAGATTCATATATAAATATAACACACACAAAATAAATAGTATGAGAGGAGTAATTCTAATAAAACAGTAGCAATAGCCATTGCGCACATAACCATCCTTATTGTGTATTATCACCGAAATCATATATTTTGTGCCATAGTACACTAAACAGGAACAAATTTTTGTCGATTATAAACACCTAATTGATTTGCTCTTATGGCGTTGATCTAATGAATCATGAAGCAGTTCTTCAAAAATTGATGTCTTGCATTCGACATTCAAAGGGGTTGTGTTGAAATGTGGCTCGACTTAGATAGCAAGTTTATTTTGAGATTTACAGCCATAACACACTATAATTAGATCCTATAAAACAAAAATAATTTCTAATTGTATTCATCGCTTTCATTTCATTTGAAGTTTTACTCATCCCAGCTTCAATATTCAGTTATTAGGTACAAGCTAAAGAACAAACCTCTTCAGAGATTAGTTTCAAAGACTGGATTGCATTCTTTCAGATCTCCCTGCCATAGAGAAGAGTGAATTTTTTGCAATTCAAAATGATTAATTTTATGTAGTGGGAAGGAGATGAATCAACTAGGAGTAAATGTTTCAAAGCTTGGTATCAAGACTTTGACATTATTAATATATTGGTTTTAGACACTAACACAGGGATCTTCTTCCAAGGACTTGCTACAGTAGCCTATTCGTCGGACTTGTTGAAAAACTGTTTAATGTGACTACAAATAATGCAAAAATGATTTTAAAGAAATTGATGATTTTTGATTTTGTCCAATTTATGACTTTAATTGGTCATTATACTACGACGATTCTATTCAGAATGGCTGCATATGAAAAGTAAATGTTTTTATGAGCCGAGTAAATAGCTTCAGACAAAAAAATAGACAACTGAAATAACACACCATCAAGTTACTGGCAACAAGTAATGTTTAGTTCATACATTTAGTGGAACTAAAATAAAGCCATTGCTCGATGCTCTTATTTTAATGATTAAAAATACTATAGCAGCAATAATTCGAATCATCACCCTAGTGAGAAAACAGATGCTATCTCCAAGCAGGCATATTCACGGACTCTCGACTACTATCTCACGTCTCAACACTGGCTGACAATTAACCACTACGTGACAGCATCGCTTTTCGAACTATGTATACTTCTTTATTTATTTATGTCTAGTAGCATAACGTTCTTTCTATGAATTGTTGTCTTTGGATTATTTTGATCTTTTACTCCCTTTACGTAAATTCCATACGTATTTGTTTGTGTAATTTCTATGTACCGTACGACATGTAAATTATGTTGTTTCCTATTATTTGCTTATTTTGTTTAGAACCGCATAACAATATTTACTAGAAAATTAATAATTTCGGGAGTTTAAGAGGTTTCTGATGCTTTACACTTTACATCTTGTGCCAAGGAATTTAAATGTCAGAGGCGTACTATAAGAAAATTAAGATCTATTAGAGGACACATATAACTTTTAATTGTACGTTTAATTCCAAAACTATTTATCTCAGTTAATTAAGGGTCCTAGAAAGCCATTTTTTTCTCGTATAAGAGAAAAGCCAAAAAATTTAAAAACAATTCTTGTTGTGCTTAGAGTTCGATGCTCTCCGAATGATGGCACTGTTAGCGTACAAATGAGTAATTAATTTATATTAAAAATAATTTCAATTTAATTAAATATAAAGAAAATAAATAAACATATTTGGACAAAAAAATTCAAACAAAAATTTGCACACTTCTTTTGAAAATTACGGTCTACCACCAACATCCATTCATAATTTATCAGTTAATCAATGAAATTTTCCCAAATTAATTAAGAACTTGAAAAAGTTTCTCTATTTATTTTTATTTGAACGATATTTGAAAGATATACAAATAAATAGAAATAAATTAACGTAGAAATTGAAATTCAAAGAAACACCTGATCGTATACGTAATATTTAATTATTTCACAATAAAATGTTGCTCATACGCAACAAACGAAAACAAATTAAACTAGTCAATAGAGATTCCGATTAAAAATTTGCAATATCTTGTGAGAAAGAATTCAACTTTAAATAACGTATAAAAAATAAACAATTAAAAAAGAAACTAAAAATCCAAGGAATTATAAATGGACAGCCAAAAAAGGTCAACTTTTGGAGTACCAAGCTAATTAAAGAAACACAAACGATTTTGTTTTAAAACCACAAAACACAAGGCACAAATTGTTGCATGAGTAAAATGTTGTAGTAGTGTGTTGCAGCAGAGCAGACTAAAGATATAAAACAAATAAAATTAATAATTGAAAATGGAAATGAAAATTAAAATTTAAATGAAAATGAAACATGTTTGTTTGATTTTTATAAACCAAGCAGTATTGGCCAACAGTTTAATCTCATTGTAGGCCTTTACAATATTGTTGTTGTATCATTCAACAATACAAAAAAAAATATGGAATTTCTTATAAACCTTGTTGCATTTACAAACTGCATGCGATAGATCGTATTTCATCATAGCAATCACTTTATTTCGTTAATAAACAAACAAAAAAAAAAAGAAAAACATTTCAATTCTCATATTTACTTGCAGCCTACTTGTATTTTATTTCCATTTGATTCGATTCGTTGTTTCTTTTCAAATTATTGACTGCCAACAGTTTACTCTGTGTACAGAAATTTGAAATCGAAAAAAGAGAAGAAGAAGAAGAAGAAAAAATATTTATTTAAAATAAGATGATAAACGTGTGTCGTCATATGCAACAATTTCAAATGTACACAAAAAGCGAAAATTGTTTAAACAATTCTCACCAACAAAATATACACAGTGAAAAATAAAACAACAACAACAACAACAAAAATTTAAAACGATTTTCACAAATACTAAATGGAATGGAAGGCCGGATAGAGGCGGGGGGCATGATGTAAAGGGAAACGGTAAGAGAAGGCGAATCACAAATAAATACGAAGAAATTCTTGTCAATGACGTAAATTTTTTTGCACACACTTCACTCACTCAGAAATCGAAACGATATAAGCGAATGAAAATATGAAAAAAAAAATACAGAAAAGACAGGTGCCTTCGAAAGAAAATGGAAAAACATTGTTTGTAATTACAAAAAACAAATACGAGGGTTAGTTGATAAATTTCGAAATGAAAACATAAAATTTTTTCTTTTTATTTAAAACTACTTCAGAAATAAGACATTTTAATGAGATCGATTAAATCGATTGGATTTGAAACATAATAGCATTGATATCGTCTTATAATAATACATAGCATACCAAGGTTCAAACAACAATTTTGTTCTCAAGGTTACATCAACTCATAAAAAATAGGAGGGAATACGTGGCATTATGAGTTGGGAGAGAGTGGAACTCAACGCCACCGTTTGCAATGCATTTTTATTCAGAATTTTGTTCCCGGAAAATATGTTTTGAGGAATTTTTTATGTTTTAAGAAAAAAAAATTGAGAAATCCAAATGCGATAAAAATTGTACTATGAAATAGGATATGAACACATACCAGTTATGTGCTTAGGCCACTAAATAGGAGAGCACTAGTGAAGACATGCTGCCATCGTGTTAAACGGATTCAAAACTCGATTCTCACATCACGTATGTGGCAGGCCCTACAGTTTGAAGTCGACTCCGAACGACAGTTTTTTTGAGAAACTTTTCATTGAAAATTTATTTACTCTCAGAGTTTTTGCCGAAGAAATCATATTTCGTTTTGCTGGAGACGCCTGATCAATGGGTTGAACTACAGGCTCTCATCGAATACTTCTTTATTTATTTAGGTCTGATAGTATTACGATCTTTCTATGAATTGTTGCCATTGATTTTTTTGATCCTTGTTTTATTCACTTCACATAAATTCTTATGAATTTGTTCGTGTAATTTCAATTTACCGTACGACATGTAAATTTTGTTGTTGTCTATTATTTGCTTATTTTGTTTAGAACCGCATAACAATACTTACTAGAAAGTTATTAATTTCGGGAGTTTAGGGCTTACTGATGCTTTATACTTTACATCCTCTGCAGAGAAATTTAGAAGTAATGGGCGTACTGTAATAAAATGACAACCTACTAGGGAATACATTCCATAATTATTCCAGAATTATTTATCTCTCTTAATTTTTAAGAGTCTTAGAAAGCCATTTTTTAGGTTTAGGTTTCAGGTTTTAACTGGCACCATCGTCATCTTGATATACTAAATATATATCACACGTTAGCTAAGGAAAATTAAGTTATCTGTCTGAGGTAAACATATTTGAAATATAAATATATCATAACATACTACCTTCATATATACATCTCTACATCTTTTGTATAAATATACTTAATCTTCAACCCTCTTTCTTTAAAACATTAACTAAAAATAAAAAATTAAGAAAAATTCGAATTTCCTTATTGAAAACGACAAATTGTTTTCTAAGTAGTTTTCTAAATTCATCTACTTCTCACCAGCATACCAATAATATTTATGCTTGAAATATATTTTTGTGTAGGTTTTGAATATATACAATACCTACCTATACACGTATGTTGTATGTTATTTATAGGGTGTAGCAGAAAATATACCTACGTGCATATGTACGTAAACCTATAGATTTCATTCATTATTTTTTTAGCCAAAAAATTTAAAAAAATAAAGAAAAATGAAGGAAAAAAAAGAATCATTTAACGCTTAATTGTGCACATCCGTTTGTTTTCATTGTTATTGTTTTTGCAAATTTTTTTCTTTTGATTTTTTCTGTTTTTTTTTTACAAAAAATACTTCCGTTCAATTGTTTTAAAAATTTTGTGGTTTTTTTTTTAAATATTTGTCACAAAATACGGTTTTTCTTTGTCATTTCTTAAAAAAAAAAATACAAATACTGTAAAAACAAATTAGGGTGGATTTTATTTATTGTAAATGAAAGAAGTCGCCGTGGTCTAGTAGGTAGTGTGTTGGCTTATTAGACGAAAGGCCCGAGTTCGAATCCCAGGTCAGACATCAATCATGAAAACATATTTCTTCGGCGACTTCCTCGCTGCAGATTTCTGGCAAAAACTCTGAGAGTAAAAATTGCCATGAAAAAGCTTCTCAAAAAATCTGTCGTTCGGAGTCGACTTTAAACTGTAGGTCCCGCCACTCATGTATAAAGTTAACGCACACAACATGAGTGGTGTTGAGAAGCTAGGCTGTAATCCTGACTGAAGGGTTGTAATGGCCAATTATGTATGTATATGTAAATGAAATTTAAAAAAAAAAACAATTAAAAATTGAAAACGTTATCAAAAGATTAAAATTCGATTTGTGTATGCGTATGAGTATTATAAAGGAATTAAATGTTGCGTATACGTCCAAGTATGTCTGCTTAGAATTTTCTAAACAATTAATTTTAATCGTAATGCATTTGGAAACATTTACTGAGAGGGAGAGTAATGCTGAAAGAGGAAATTTTGAATTAATTTTTCAATTTATAATTATTAGTCACGTTCGTAACTTTAATTCAAAGCATTCCAAGCACATTTAGTATTTGAACAATAAAATTGAATTAAATTTTCTAAGGAATCTAAGAAGAGTACATAACTCAGAACAGAGCTTATGCTTTTCCAGACAAATCAATATGACGTTAATAATGAACTTCTTAATTTTCACTTTAATTCAATCATTTTCGAAGTAGTGAATTAAAATAAAAACCGTATAATTAGTTTGTTTCGAAAGAATGATCACTAAAGTCCTTAGTACTCCAGAATTTCTTACTACAAAACCTTACTGGCAATTGAGGGTAAAGGCTTGAAGGAAAAATTATCCAATATTATATGTGTGGCTGCTTATAATTAATTTGATAATTCGTAATTACAAGTCATATTTAAAGTGCGACCGGGTTACAAATATCATTTACTGTAATAGGCCAGGACCTCTAGTAGACACAGGCAGCAAGTGCGTTGGCAAACTCGCACATTGTATGTGTTATTTGAAAAAAAAAAAGTGGTTCATTGACATCGACTGTAGAGTTGTTGTTGTTGTTATTAATGTCTATTATTATGTTGTATAGATGCAAAAATTTTATTGTTTATTCAAGAATAAGAAAAAGAAAAAAGAACACAAAACAATAACAAATCAGCAGTAAAATTCTAGAAGTTAACAAACCAAATGGATAATTTTAGTCATACAAGCATCCTGTATCAAAATTAATAATGTGTGGTTATCAACTAAAATATCTAGTTAAATTTAAATAAATTAAGAATATATTTAAATAAAGGAACAGGAAATTAATTAACTTACTTAACTTGGTCATTAAAATCTTTCAGCCAGTATTACTAGTTCTCACACCACTTATGTTCTCTGTTTTAATTTCATCCATAACTGACAGGACCCACAGTTTGAAGTGTGATATTAGAGTTTTTGCCAGAAATCTGCTAAGAGAAAGTCGAAGAAGAAATATGTTCTCATTTCATTCGTTTTGTTTGAGATGTCTGAGCCAGGAGTGAACCGAGACTTCTAATAAGCCAACGTATTACCTACTAGACTACAATGAAATAGCAAATAAATTAAAATGGAAGAAATTAACATTTAAAAATACGTATCAAAAATGAATGTAAAACTTTGAAGTATTTAATGAAGCATTTAATTCAAATGTTCTGTGTTTTCACTTTTGTAACCATTTTCTTTTAAAGCATTTCATTGCAACTATGGTCATAATTTTTAACTATTTTACTTCTAAGATGTGTAGTTGTTCACTTTTAATTAATTGTCAGAGAAAAAGTTGATTAAATTAATGATGAATGATATATCTACTAATCTGTTTGTATTTTTTAATCTTATCTTATTATGCTTTAAGTTTTAATTTCAAATCGCTCTCTTAATTACGAAACTTTTCAAATTGACTTCATATTTTGTAAACATTTCGAACCACCCTAATGTGATATATTAAAGTCTTAATTTTTCCCCAAACGCATGATGACTTCTGTTTAAAGCAATGTGCAATTTGTTTATGCCATAATTTAAAAGATTATTGAACTGTGGATAAGGTTAAAAGCAAATATAATTTTTCTTTTTAGCGACTATAGGATGAGTATCTTCCTTTACTTTTTTTTTTTTAATTTTTAGGTTATATTGGATATTTTCTCATTCACGTACACACTTTTTCTATAGTTATAGCTCCCTACCCTTCCTATGAAGGCTCAGGGAACTGTCTGCTTTAATTTGATTGAAACTTCTTAATTTTTAAATTTAAAAAACATGATCAAAAATTATTTTTCTTGTCTCTGTTTAGCTCCAGCTTTACAATTAAGTACATTAAACGCTGACCAGGCCATCTCATTCGGAGTCGACTTTAAATTGTAGGTCCTGCCACTTATGGATAAAATTAACATACACAACATAAGTGGTGTGAGTCTCAGTTACTGTTTTTCAGAAGAACTATCAAAAATATTGTTTGTTCTGTAAGAACTTAAAATTCAACACAGAAAAGTTGTTATGCCCTCAACCAAGAATATTTTAAAAATGTGTTGCTATCTGTATAAGTATATCTGATGTAGGGTATTAAAGAGTGTGCATTGAATCAACTAAAATATTTTATTTGTTTTTAAATGTAATACGTTTAAAAACGTTTAATTACTTCCTTGTATTTTAAAAATTATTAAAAGATGTTTTCTATGACACAAATACTCTTTGAAAATGTGCAACTTATCAACGAATAATTAAAAATTATTTTTATTATTTCATAAAAATAAACACTATTTACGATTGTTGACATTATTGCTCAAATTAAAATAAAATGTATTTTATTATATTTTTTAATTTTTTTATAGATTTGTCAACCACTAATAATTTAAACAAATAAAAATCGTAACAACAAAAAACAATTCAAAATAAATCAACATTTTAATGGCAAATGACAGGCAAATAAAACAGTTTGACACAACACCAAGCACGAAAATAATAGAAAATTAAAATTGAAATAAAAAAAAACACAGATAAACCTACACAACAGCAACTATAATAATAATAAAGAAATAATATTTTTATTAAAGGGAAATCAAAAAATATTAAAAAATTCATAAATTAAATTGGGACCCCCAAAACAAACAAAAAAAGGAAAAGAAAAGAAAACAAATAAAAAAAATATCAACAATATGGGGTTGAAAACATAAACAAAACAATAGAAATACAAAAACAAATTACAAAACAGAACAAACACATGCTCAAACAAATACAAAACAAAAGCAAAAACTAAATAAACGATACGGTCAAGTGAAATTCCTTTTGGGAAATTCAACACACTTGCAGCCGTCTAAGCACGTACACAGCAACAACCGCAAATGCTGATCGGTGGTGAAAAGTTTTGCATTGTAAAGAAAACACAAAGCTTTACGAAATAGTAAAGAGGAAGAGAGAGAGAGAGAAAAAGTATTATAAAAAAGAAACGGCTAAGAGATGATGTTTACGCGCCCCCAAGTGCGCAAACAAAAATCAAATGGTAGCAGTGGTTCTAACAACAGTAATCAACGTAATCGTAGCAATCGTAGTCAACAACAAAAACAGCAAGAACAACAACAATATGCATATGATGTAAATATTAAATATTTTCTCTTTAATTTTCTCCCACTTTCTTTCTCTTAAAATTTCTTGTTACTCTGTCTTTAGAAGAGAAAGGCAGTGCGAGAAATATAGTGTTGCCAGATTGTTAACAAAAATATAATTATTTATGTTTTCTCTTCTATCCATTTTAGAATCGCTATAAACCCTCAAATTACCCAGGTGGCAGTAGTAATTGTTCTTTAGCTGGCTTAGGTTCCAGCATCTGCAGCAGCAGTAGCACTCTCAACAGTAATGCTGTACGCTGTCGAGAACGTGATCGTGATAGGGATTGTAATTCTAGTACAGCTGATCGCAGTAGTGGCTATTATAGTGAACCCTATAGTAGTACAGCTTCGATTATACCCCATCATAGTCGTTATTCCAGTTATGAATTACCCCGCCAACACTCAAAGGAAGATTCATACTCACCGCATCGCCCATCATATTTGGAAAGAAATGCTACGTATGTGGATCATAGAACCAGACCGCGTAGCATAACCAATCGTCGAGGAGCCATTAAACATCAAAAGTAAATTCATTTTCATTTTTTCTTATGAGGGACTATTTACATATGTAAAGTATGTGTCTTTGTTTTTTATTTTAGAACCCACGAAATCAATGGACATCGGTTTGTGGCGAAATTTTTTCGCCAGCCTACATTTTGTGCCTTTTGTAATTTGTTCCTTTGGGGTTTTGGTAAACAAGGCTATCAGTGTATAAGTAAGTATAAGTATTGAATATAGTATAATATTATTTTTGGGGCGCCCTGGTAGTCTAGTGTGCTACACTGTTAGCGTGAGGGTCGTGGGTTCGATTCCCACCAGAGGCTCTGGTCTGTTACACTACACCGAGCATATGGTCAAGTTAAGTAAATTATAATATTAATATTCGTACTATAATGACGACCAGGTTAATGAATCAATCATTCTAACGCTCATTTCTATGAATAGGCCTTTAAGCGAAAATTAACCAGTTTTAAAAGGCCTTTCGAAACATATGAAATAAGCCAATGTACACCATAAAATTATATGGTTCAGAACCCTTTAGTCAGGGTTACTACCTAGCTTTTCACACCATCCTTGTTGTGTGTGTGTGGTAATTTTTTCTATAAGTAGTGGGGCTTACTTTTTAATCTCCTCTCCGAACGACAGATTTGAGAAACTTTTTCTTCAAAAGAGAGTCGCCGAAGAAATATTTGTTCGTATTTCGTTTTGATCGAAATGTATAAACCAGAGGTTGAACAAAGGCCTTTGGTCTAATAAGAAAACACACTACCTAATAGGACAACGACGCCGGGGGTCATGGTATATATTTTACCAATGCTTTGATACATTTGTTCTCAGTTAGATATTAAACCAAATAAATGCCCATATTCTGAGAATCACAAATCGTTATTTCAGTATGAAATATAATAAAATAAGACACTGTAGCAGGTTCTTTTTTCTATACCACAGTAAGCGTTGTGTTATCACCAAAGAACAACAATGAGTATTTAAATACATGAGTAGAATCTAATCATACTCATAATTTCTGATACTCATACGCATTCATACTTATTTTAATATTGTATTCATACTACCCATAATCAAATTTTGTAGTACTCATCATACTCATACTTAACAATACGCATCATGTTGTTGATTTCGACTCTTCTTTGCTCAGCATTTACAAGAATCTCCAAAATAAGTATGATTCGCGTACGAACACTGCAATACTCACTAGAAGGTTGTGTGTTTGCTTTGCTTGCTGTCTTTGTACTTTTCTTTCTTCTTTTTTTTGTAAATGCAACAACAACTAAGACTGTAAATTTTGTTGAATGATTCGAGTCACTGGTGGCTAGGACTTACTCACAAGTGCTGATTAACCAGCCTTAGCAATCACTACCAGGGCTTTACATTTCAGGCATGACTTCCTTAAAATCAAGCTAAAAACCAGTATGAAAGTTTTAGTGAGTTTTCTGATCGATAGCTATACCGATCAAGTGGATCTATTTAACTATTGAAAATGCGTACTTCATAAGAGAGTAGTTTAGTCCAAAAATTATCAGCAGCAAATAAATAAGTTTTCTAATAGGCAGTTTAAAAGACATGAGCGTAATTCTTATATCCGTTTGTGGATTTATGCATCCCACACGGTTTTATCTAAAAGTTCCACCAGAAAGAGATTAGGATAGATAGATAATTCCAGAACCTTTACTGTGCTTAAAATAATTTACAGCAAGGGAGGTGAGAAAGTACCCTACACTTCAGCCCTGCGAAAAAATTTCATGTAAACTTTCACAGACCATGTTACAAGATCAATTTTCTCTGCTTGGAAATCTAGTGTGAAAACTCCTATTCAAATTAGATTCAGACTGTGTGTTCATATTCAAAGTTTGAAGTACTCATCATATTCATACTTAACAATACACATGATGTTATTGACTTCGACTCGCCTTTACTCAACATTTACACTACAATACTAACTGGAAGGTTGTGTGTTTTTGCTTTGCTTGCTGTCTTTGTCATTTTCTTTCGTCTTTTTTTTTTTGTAAATGCAACAACAACTAAGACTGTAAATGCTTCTTTTTTCTAAATTTATGAATGTGAATGAGTAGGCATATGAATCAAACATATTTCGATTGTTATGAGTTTGATGTCAACGTTGTACTCATACTCATTGCAATCTGCACTTATAAATCAATGTTGTAGTGAGTACGAATGAATCAGATTAGTTGAATTTCAATACTGTTGACTCACTCATACTCAAAATTTCATGAGTACTTATGAGTAGCGAAAAACGATTCATTGCTGGTCTTTAATTGCAACAAGTGACATGAACCCCAGTAGGAAGAGTGTTGATTTATTGCACAAGATCCAGCGGTTCAACCCCTGCCATAGATAATTCCACCATAAAGAAGTATATAAAAAATATTCCTTTTTGGTGTGAGAAGCTAGGTTGCAAACCTGACTAAAGGATTGTAACAACAAACTCATTAAGTAAGCCTAGTGAGCATAACAATGAGTTCCCCTCATTTTATTAATCGCCAAATAATAATTTCTTAAAAGCTTAAAAGTCAGCAAGAAAACATTTCATATAATTTCCATATCTTTACAGCTTGTCAGACTGTCGTTCACAAAAAGTGTCATGAAAAATTATTGGGTAAATGTTCCGGTTCAGTGTTTAATTCCGCAAGTACAATTGTAAGTTTTATAATGAAATATTTACAATTTAGATTCCTTAAGAAAATTATCTCAACGATTCCTTTTTTCTTTCGTTTTTAGCTGCTGCGTGAGAGATTTAAAATCGATTTGCCGCATCGTTTTAAGCCTCATACATTTATGTCACCGACATTCTGTGATCATTGTGGTTCAATAATGGGTGGATTTTTTATACAGGGTCTGAAATGCGAGGGTAAGTTAAAATTTTAATTTTATTAATAATTTAATAAAAATATTTGTTTGTAGTGGCTTGAAATGAATTAATTTAAAAATACACACGTTTACTACAACACTTTATATACGAATATTTAAAGAGAGCACCATCTCTCAATATTTTTTTGTAAATGTTTGGTTTAGGACTTTGATTCTATAAAACAAAACTGTTTTAAAAATATTTCCAATTTGTTTGGTAAAAGCTTTCAGTTGACAAAGCAATTATTATTTAGTAAAGACAAAAACCTTACGTGGCATATGGTGATGGTAAAGAAAACTTTATTTGCAAGCAATGAACCGCTTAAGGGAAGTAACTATTCTTTTATTTTTATATTTATAAAATTAAAAGTGCAAATTCAAAGATTATTAAAGGATATTTTTAAAATTCAAGGATCAAAATCATTTAAATGAAAGTTTTGGCCTCTTATTCATTATAGTTGTAGTTAAAATTACTTCGCATGCCTTTATAGAACCAAGTCCTTATCAATGACATGAAATAGTTTAGGATCAACAGGAAATCCAGTCCTGTTACCTTAACGTAATGCTTCAATTTACCTCATAAAATTCTCCCAAATTTAGTGTTAACATGTAGAGTATCACTACAGAAATAAAAGAATGAAGGGAGAGAGGAGACTGCCTGACTGAATACAATCCAAGGAGACAAGAGGGAACAGCAAATAGAAAACTTGACAGCGCAGAACTGAAACTTGGTGCCTATGAATAAATAGGACCGACTTGAAATAGTGACAAGTCCAACGAAGTAACTACTTTTTTTCCTTTAAGAAAATCAAGTTTCGTAAATCAAGTTTTTCTACCACAGTTGGTGATTAGTGTACTGTCGGTAATACTAGGATAACAAGTCTCTCTGAATATGTATTGAAAGTACTGGTGAAGAACTGTCAACTTTCCAACTGTCCCACTTTTTCTCAACATGTGGCACTACCTGACCTAACAATGTTGTTCTTTCTGGATATTACCTACATTAGAAGGCAGGTGTCGAGGGACTATCTCCATGGGTTATTATATTATATGAACTCGATAACTATGATTTTTTTTGCTTTTTTCGGAAATAGGCCTGAATTACTTGGATTTTAGTAGAATTCTTTAAGCACTATACTATACTACGATTTCTGGCAAAAACTCTGATAGTAAATAATATTGCCACAAAAAGTTTCTCAAAAAATCTGTAGTTGGAGTCGACTTTATACTGTAGATTTCGCCATTCGTGTATAAAATTAACACACACAATATAAGTGGTGTGGGCAGCTAGGTCGTACTCCTGCCTGAAGAATTGTAATGACCAATTTTGTATGTAGGTATGTAACCATTTGGTGTCACTTCCGAGCAGTCAATTGGAGATAAAATGATCAAGCTTTCAAATTTACTATTGATATGTCCAACCCGGTAGTTTTTTGATTAATTAAAAACCCTCTTCTATTGCTGAAAATTAAGACTTCAGCGGTAAATAAGAATTTTAGATTTGATAATTTCTTTTAAATTGTCATTATTGGTACATTGGCAGCTTAACAACGAGGACTATAGATCTATAGACTATAGTTGCCGTAGTCTAGTAGGGAGTGTATTCGCTTATTAGACGTAAAGCCCGGGTTTGAGTCCCAGGCCATTCATCAAAACGAAATATGAAAAAAAATATTTCCTCGGCGACTTCCGCTCAGCAGATTTCTGGCAAAAGCTCTGAGAGTAAATAAACTTGCCATGAAAAAGTTTCTCAAAAATCTGTCGTTCGGAGTCGACGTTACACTGTAGGTCCCACCACTCACATATAAAATAAAGGCAAACAACATGAGTGGTATGAGAAGCTAAGCCGCAAACCTGACTGAAGGATTGTAATGACCAATTATGTGTGTATGTATGTTTGTATCTACATTTTAAAGCCGACCTTAATGGTATCAAAATTGCAAAATTGGGATCCGTTTGCCGGCGTTGTCTGAAAAATATGGCCATATTCGGAAATTTGTTTTCCTTTTTTTCTATTTCTTCGCATAAATTATGCCTATAAGATTTATGCGATAAGATTATGCGATAAGATTTTATTACTAATTTTTATTTCTTTTTTTTTAATTAATTTCATTTTTGCAATATTTGAATACAAAATTTAAATGCATCAGATGTTTAAAATTTATTTAAACGCATTTCACAAAATTCATTTGAACAATTCAATTTGAAAGAAACGATAAAACTTTGATTTTTATTTCACAAAATTAATTTAATTTACTTCGAAGAAATGCATGAATGAAGCACGTGCAGGTATTTTCAGTAGTACTTGATTAAAAATTATGGTTTTTGCTTGCACAAAAACAAAATCCCCCTACTTTTTAAATATAACCATGACGTATGAGTAACAAGAAATTAAATTCATTAAAATGAAAAAATCACTCATACTCAGTGGTGTACTGCGCTGTTCTAAATAAATTGTATTACCAATTGATTTAGGAAAAAAATAGGAAAATAAAAACAATTGATTGATAGACGCTATTTAAACAAAAAAAAAAAAAAACAATGCAACGCAATACATAACAAGACATTAATTACAATGAAAACAATAAGAAAACAAGAAGGAAATTACAAAATATATTTTCATTTTCAATTTTAAAAAACTGAATAACAACAATTAATTAAAACATTTCCTTATGTACGCAGTTAACAACTGAAGCCATAATGTCTTATACAATTGGACAACAATTATAAAAAAAAAGTGACAAAAATTAAAAATAAAACGTTTTCGTTGTTGACAAAATTTATCACACCTGATTGCCATAAGCCACAGTGAATAACACAGATGACACACAAATGATTTTCGTCTTTCTTTTTTTTCAAGTAAAATTTCATAAAAAACAAAAACATATACGAAAAATTTTACACAAATTATTTGAAGAAAAAAAAATCGGAAAAATTATTCCGGCTGCCGCAGTTATATATGTATTTACTGACTGCATTTATAATAATTTTTGCTTGAGTTCAATGACATTCAACTCATAGTATGTGTATATATATAGCATAGCGTATATATTTTTTGCATTTTAAAAAATTGTTCTATTTTATAAAAATTATGTTTGAAAATTTGAAATAAAAATAAAAATATTGTCGTAGGCACAACTTCTTAATTAACACCTACACTGCCTTGCTATTTTGATGCACTGAAATATACAGAAACATTTTGTAGTAAAATTCTAACCCAGCAAACACAAAAATTTTTAATTCAAAAGTGATGCAAAAAAGTTGCTAAAGGAAGTATTTAAGTTTTAAGATAAGATAACTAGGAACCTTAAATTATTACTAAGGGCCAAAGTACTGCAACCATCCATTTATTCTACTATACTTCATCATATGTAGGGTTTCCTTATAACCTTTCTCTATTAATCGGTTGAAATGAAGTTAATCACCTTCCTAATAGGTTATCAATTCTGAAATGCAATTAAAAACGGTTTCCTTATCACAAATCCATATCGAAACAAAGTAAACAGTCTGATGAATGCTCGTAAAGGCGAACGTTCATGCCTTCGCCTTCTCAGAGTCTCTATATATGTAAACATTGTTGTTTACAATAAAATGGTAAACAAGTAAACAAAAATATACCAACAACGCAACAATGATAAATGTAAACATTATTGTAACAATGTAAAACAAATGTAGCGTTGTTTATGCTGGTGTTTGTTATTATATTAATTATTATATAACGATAATTTGTAAACAGGTTTGTTTACCGCATTGTTTTCTTTTTATAGCTTTTGTTTATAGTTTTAAAGTTAAGCGATTTAAAAGCAAAATACCAGTATAATTTTTCATTTTCGTAAGAATAGCATTTTACTAGGTAGTCTTATTCTATTTCTATTTCATTAGTCTAACAAAAGTTTGAACCTGGCAAAGCCCAGCAAAAGTCTGAAATCCGTTACTTAAAATAAGTCTTTGCTTCACTTTATCTTCCTTTGTTTCTGAGCACACACTTTCACAAGACGCTTTCCATTCCCCAAAAATTTTGTGGCCTCATCTGTGTTAACTTTCCTCCTGGTCAGTTTTATCTTCATCAGCTTTCCCACACCTCATGGGACCAAAATGATTGCCTGGCAGCTAGCTTGTTAGATAATATTGTTTCGTCATGTCCTCCGTACTTCTTGTCCAACATAATTTGAGAATAATTTGGTTACTGTAAGCTTTTCTCTTTCCATAAGAGAACTGAATATTTTATAATAGACCTGCCATGCTTGGTACCTCTTCGAAAGGCGTATGTAATCTGCCAATAAAAGCCTTCTAATTGAAAGGTAGAAACTACATATTGACTCAACAAACTTTTGTTAAGACCTCTTCACACACTACACCACCCGCTAAGCTGAAACAGAAGAAAACAGTGAGCAAATGTTTGATTAAAGTTTGCGTTCAATTTTCAATCTGTAAC
The DNA here is from genome assembly GCA_930367235.1 of Sarcophaga rosellei. Taxonomy (NCBI): domain Eukaryota; kingdom Metazoa; phylum Arthropoda; class Insecta; order Diptera; family Sarcophagidae; genus Sarcophaga; species Sarcophaga rosellei. Next base: position 83,455,008 of record OV884018.1, read on the forward strand.
TTCTCGGCTGTACTAATGTACTACTTGATCTGTGATTTTAAAATCGTAACTGCATATCCACTATACTGAATAATGTTTCAAAATACTTCTCATTCAAACAGCTATTCGAATACATATGTACATACACAACCCTTTAGCCAGAATTACGACCTGGTTTCCCACACCACTTATGTTGTGTGCGTTAATTTTATCCATAAGCGCCGAAACCTACAGCTTAATGTTCACTCCGAACAACAGATTTTTGAGAAGCTTTTTCATGGCAATTTTTTATTTACTCTCAGAGTTTTTACCAGAAATCTGTTGAGAAGTCGCCGAAGAAATATTTTTTTAAATATATCTTTTCGTTGGAGAATTGAACCGTGTACTCAAGTCTAATAAGCTAACACACTAGCTACAAGACTACGGCGAGTACTGTGGTTTTCATATTTTTTTTTCTCAGAAATCATCACAGAGTGTGGTCCTTTAGCCCTTCAGTCAGGATTTCAGTGTAGCTTCTCAGCTGTATTAAAAATTTATTCATAAGTGTCGGAACATGTAGGCGAACGACAAATTTGCGAAACTTTTTAATTGCAATTAGAGAGTCACAGAAAAATTGTTTTTTCTTAAGATATCAGTACTATGATTTGAATTTCGAGCTCTTGTCTAATAAGCCACCACACTGAACCCTAAACTACGAAGGCCACATGTTTTCTTAAGCCATTTTTAAAACTTTGATCATTTTTAGTAGCTTTCAGAGACTATATTCGATATGTGAAGATACTGAAGGTTTTCGGGAATAAACTACATGGGCAACACCTAAGAAGTATTCAGGACTTCACTAATGTTGGACTCCACTAATGTTGGAACTCTCAAAGAAACTTCATGGGCAACACCTAAGAAGTTCAGACATAATGCTGATTCGAATATTCCCCCTTTTCTTTACTTCTTAAGTACACTTCCTATTTACTCGCTACTTTAAATTTTAAATTCTCTTAAGCTACCAAAATTAACTTCTTTTTTTCTCCTATGTAATATTGACATCACAATGTTTACTGGGTTATTTATATACATACATATCTTTGTAAATCAAATGTGTCTAATAATTTTTGTACAAAATTTTCTGTGGCATTTCAATCACGAGTGATGGTGTGTGATCCTCAAAAAAACCAAAACAAAAAAGTGTCACTTGTTGTCTCTTATTATAGTTGTTCGTCTTGTCGAGCCAAAAAATGATGAAGAATTTTTAAGAAAAATCTGTCAGTTTAATATTCGTATTTCATTTGTTTCCCAGTGTGTTGAAAATGATTCATTTGAATGAAAAAACGCATTTAGAATTCTAAAAAAAAAAATGTATAAAAATATACAAAATGAAACGTTAAAATAAATATTATGTGGTACATAAAATGCACGGTGGTTAAGAAAAATTTAAAAATTTTTAATAAAAAAAATTAAATTTTTATTTTTTTAGAGTTGTTGTGATAGTCTAGAGAAACATTATACTATGTTCAGACATGCACTTTCATTGAGTCAATATTAGGTTATTTGAGTACAATATTTTAAGTGTTCAGACATAATAATATACTGCAGTCCAACTGCTTATTCAATATTCATTTGACAGCTGGTAAACAAAACAATAAAAAGTGTTCGGATAATTGTAATATGCGGACTGAACATACTTACGACAGTGCTGTATTTTAAGTTTTACTCAATATAATAATAATTTTCGTATTTATTGCGATTTATGCAATAAAAATCCATGTCTGAACATAGTATTATTATGTTTTCTACAGTTTTGGTTTAAACGTCCTTTGGGAGAAATTGAAAAATATTGATTTAATTCATTGATTTTAACAAATTTAGCTTTATTTTCATTCATTACCTCCTATACGGCACAGATATAAATTTTTAATCAATCGGCATACCAACACAAAATTAAATGAAACGCTTGGCCATAAACTTATTAACAATTGTATTGTGATATGAAATTGTTTAACCACCCATATTTATTTCCCCACTTGTCCCACTGTTCACAATGACTGTGTAGTTTGTTTAATGTTTAATTTCTTTATGATTTTGATTAAATAAATAGAAACAGTCCGAGTAGAAACAGCAAAACTAGCAACAAAATAGAACCAATTCGCACATGTTATATTTGTTGAAAATCTTTTGAATTTATTTTTTATTTGCGGTTTAATTTTTAATTATTTTTTTAAGTTTATTTTTAAACAGGAAAAAAAATAAATAAAAAAAATTAATTCACAAAGAAAATTCCTTTCATGTTTAATAAGTTCAGCGAAAAATAATATTTCTTAAGAAAAATGCAATAAAATAGAAATTAATATGAAATTAAATAAATTATAGTGTCCAGCACATATATGTATAAGTGAAAAGAATTCTTTTCTCCTAGTATTTATTTCTACAGAATTGCTAAGGAAGCGCTTCTCTTATTCCCTCTAGAAGGTAGTCTAGAAGGTATGAGTTGATCGCAAGTAACAAATTATCCCGTCATATAGTTAGTCGTTAATACTAATACAATACATTGAATGTAATACGATCTAGTAAAAGGAATCAGTCTCGTTGAAACCTTTTCATTCAAGATCATATCTACGACACCACCCGATCTCCGCAGTAGTAGCTGCTACGACAGTGTAACTTAAAGCATAAAACCACAATAAACGTACATATTGCCTTCCTACCGTTAGTTCATCCTTAAAATAAAAAAGAACGGACAGCCATAGAATGACAGTTTCATCGTCTTTAAATGTTTATAACAGACTACTCCGCGATTTGACCCATGAATAACACATCAACACACAATCTTTTTTGTCGACTATTAGACAACTATCCATAGCCCCATAAGGCATCGCGTTTTTACTACAATGTCTGATCTCGGTATTCCTGTGAAGTTGATAACGCTATGCAGAATGACGTTGAGCTCTTCAACTGCGTCATGGAGAGAGTTCTGCGAATGTATCGTAAATGCACTATTTTCCACCAAAGGGTCTAGTAGCTGACGACATTATCATCATGCCAATGCCGAGATGTTACTGGTGTCCTTGGTGTGATTGAACCAGAGTCTATCAAGATGGGTCTGGAAGTCAAAGAGAACAAAACAAAGTATATGTAGTTCACAAGTAGAGACATGTGGCCTATCGGATCCCAAATTATATTTTCGATAATTATACTTTCGACGCTGCCAATGAATTTATTTATCTTGGCTCCGCCGTTAGCAGCAAAAATAATTTCAATCTGGAGATCAAGCGTAACATCACTCTTACCAATAAGTGCTACTATTGTTTCAATTGACTAGCAGAGACCTCTCTCGTACGACAAAACTAATACTTTACAAGAGGCTCATCCTCCTCGTGTTTCTTTATGGCGCAGAGGCATGGGCCCTATTAAGCAATAATGCAGCAGCCTTCAGAGTATTCGAGAGAAAAGTTCTACCTAAGATCTTCGGTCCAGTGCGAGTTGGCGATGATTTCCGCAGCCGATCTAATAATGAACTGTATAAACTACTCTACGACATGGACTTTGTGCAGCGCATTAACATCCAGCGGTGGCACTGGCTCGGCCATGTCGTTTGGATGGAACAGGATGTCCCTCCGAAACATGTATTTGAAGATGACAACCATTATTAGTGATTACAATCCTCTAAACAGGATTATGATTATAAACTATAGTCTCCTACTATTCATGTAGTGTGTGTGTTCAATTTAGTTATAATAGGCCGAACGTGCAGTTTAACATCGATTCCGAATGACAAATTTTAAATGCTGTTTCGTGGCAATTACTCTTATAACATTGACTGACTTTTTCATCCAACTTACTGCATTACATTACCTTTGCAAAACTTAAACAATATCTTCTACAAAACAAAGAGTAGCCTTTCGATTTAATACCGAAATATCTTAAATTATGTTTTGATATAAAAAATATACAGAAAAAAGATTTTTTTTATAATCAAAGATAAAAATACCCGTAAATAAATTAAAGAATCATTAACATGAACATGCATTTGAATTTTTTTTTAATTTTTTTTTAATTTTTTTTTTTTTGGTGGGTAACAGGCAGACAAGCCACTTAAATTGACGTAAATTGTCACAACAATATCGTGTAAAATGTTATTTTAACATTTGAGATCTAAGCATTGCCACCAAGAAAAATAAATAAAAAATTGAGAAATTTAAATAATTTTGTAATAATAAATAAATAAATGAATACAAAATGCAATACTTGTATGAAATGAAAATTTAAAAATAAATTCTTTGTAAAAAAGACTACAAAATTTCATACATTTTTTTTTTGTATTTATTTTGTACGAATTATAAATTACACATCAACTAAATATAAAAATAAAAACAAAAATAAAAAAAAAATAAATAAACAAATCAATTGTTTACACGAATGGCGATCGAAAGTAGCAGAAAACAAAAATTATCGTGCCAAAAAATCATTTATCATTTAATATTATAAAAAAACAAAAAATAATTTTTTTAAATAAAATAAAAATTTCAATTTATAACAAGACGATGTCTGAAGGGAATAAAAATCGATTTAAAATTTCTCTATAATTGAAATGAAAAAATATAATGAAAAATTTATTAAAAATTCAATAAAAAGCTTCAATATGATGTAAAGTAATTTACATGTCAGAGTTTCTTCCTATAATCCTGGAAGGAATAAGGGATTCTACATTTGTTTTGTATTTTAAATGAACATGGCACTTCACCTTTAAAGTGAATGTTTTTTATCATAACTCTAGGAAAATACAAGACCTAATACATGTAGGGATAACTTAAATGTCGTTGTAGTATAGTATAGTAGTCGCTGTAGTCTAGTAGGTAGAGTGCTGGCTTGTTAGACGTGAAGCCCTGGTTCAAAGGTCAGACACGTCCAACTAAACGAAATATGAAAAAATATTTCTTCGGCAACTTACTCTTAGCATATTTCTGCCAAAAACTTTGAAAGTAAAATAAAATTGCCATGAAAATTTTTCAAAAATCTGTTGTTCGGATTCGACTTTAAACTGTAGGTCCCGCCTCTCATGTATGATATGAAACAAACACAACATAAGTGGTGAGAGAAGCTAGGTCGTAATCCTAACTGAGGCTATAATGACCAATTATGTATGTATGTAATAGTATCGTACTCATCGGCATCATTTGATCAAATATTTTTGTTTTTGTTTTGTCACTCTCAAAGCTTCTATTCTACCCTTTTTAATATTTGTAAGCCTTACCAAACTAAAGACGAGATTGGTCTACTACCGTCAATCTCAATGTCCTTAATATCCACTCTAAATACTAATCATAACTTCAAATATGTTATCAACCGTAATCGTTCCTACTGCTGGCTCAAATTCTGAGCATTAGCGATGACTTTTTTCAGAAAATTAATCACCGAATAGTTCGACAAAGCACAAGTCAAGACATTAGGAGAAAATATGAATGAAAATTTTGCAGAAAATTTCCCAACACCATTCATCCATTCCGCTTCAATGTAGTTTTTAGTAGAACTATTCCACAGGCACCTTGTGGATTCAATGCTGTATTTCGTAAATAATGCCGTCTTGATGTGAAAGTCTGAACAATCTATCGTTTATAATCATTCGTGGCTAGTTTACTTAAAATTGTGCGCAAATATATATTGGTTAATATTTAAATATCTGAACCGCAAAACAGTTCGTAAGAATTTCACGCATTATAGGACTGGTGAAAAACGGTTCTGGTCTTAGTTATTCTGCCTTATACATATGCTTAGTGACCTCCCTCTGGTGTTATGATACTGAATTAATAACAAAATTTGCCGAGATTTTCGGTTTTAATACTTTTATTATTGAGAAAGGGTGTTTGTGCGCTGGCCACAACCTTCATCTTCTTCATCTTCAGCTAAATCGAGACCAGAGATCGAAGTCATGAGAAAGATGAGTAGATTCGAATTATACTCATAATTTTTGATACTTATACGCATTCATACTTATTATAATATCATACTCATACTACTCATATTCAAAGTTTGAAATACTCATACTCATCATACTTAACAATACGCATGATGTTGTTGATTTCGACTCTGCTTTACTCAACATTTACAAGAATCACAAAATAAGTATGATTCGCGTACGAACACTACAATACTCACTAGAAAGTTGTGTGTTTGCTTTCTTTGCTGTTTTTGTCTTTTTCTTTCTTCTTTTTTTGTAAATGCAACAACAACTAAGACTGTAAATTTTTATGAATAATTCAAATCACTCGAATCATTTATGAGTATTATAAGCATTTTTCTAATTTTATGAATCTGAATGAGTAGGCGTATAAATCAAACACATTTCGAATCTTATGAGTTTGATGTCAACCTTGTGCTCATACTCACTGCAACCTGTACTTATAAATCAATGTTGTAGTGAGTACAAATGAATCAGAGTAGTGGAACGATTCATTGCTGATCTCTGGTCGAGACCGAAATGGAGTCGACATAAGGTGCATAGCTCACTTCGGTCCATTGAGGTTCTGTACATAACATAACATAATTGGCCATTTCAACCCTTCAGTCAGGATTACGGCCTAGCTTCTCAACACCACTCATGTTGTGTGCGTTAATTTTAAACATGAGTGGCGGGACCTACAGTTTAAAGTCGACTCCGAACGACAGATTGTTTGAGAAACTTTTCATGGCAATTTTTACTCTCAGAGCTTTTGCCAGAAATCTGCTGAGAGGAAGTCGCCGAAGAAATACTTTTTGTATTTTGTTTTTGACGTCTGGCCTGGGATTCGAACTCGGGCCTTTCGTCTAATAAGCCAACACACTACCTACTAGACCGCGGCGAGGTTCTGTAACTCCTGAATAATATTGTGCCAGCATCCTGATAGTTCTTTGTAGGTGTGCATATTATTTAAATCTTCTTAACCTGAGTGCCCAAGAAACCTTCGTACCGGGCAATGGTGGAGCAGATGTTCTATACTCTTTAATACTTTCTTGTCGGCATTGATTCTAAATAAATTAATTTAAGATATTTATAAGCTCTAGAACAGTGTCTCATTATTACTACTATGACATTACTGCCATTGATCTCAGTTAGTTTTAACTGCAATTCTATAACACATTGAATTTGTTTATTCTCTATAGAAGTGGATTACCTCATTTACCTCATCTTTCCTTAAGTCGGTAAAGTTTATGTGAAATCATCGAATTATTAGCCTATGCAAGAACATCAATAGTTCCTTGTTTACGAACCCGTTCAATAACTCTCATTTCCAGAGATAGTTCCAGAAAAAGTTATCCAATGCTTGCTCGATTTCTTGTTAAATTGGATAAATCGAATAAAATTTAAGTACATAAAGCGATGATTTATTCCACTACATGTGTATACGTGTATATATCATGGCTTATTTGCTTAGCTATATTGCTGGAATTGTACTCTCTCGTCCCGTAGTATTAAGCGCTTCTTATGGCTTTAACATTGAATAGTTTTCCTCTCTTTATTAAGGTGTTTATTGAAATATCTCGCTTCTGATACCATTTACAAATTGAATTACATTTCGACCACAATGATTAGAGGGTATTATCATTGGACCATGGTTTATGATGAAAAAGGCTGTCTGCTTGCCTGCTTAATATTTTCAACAATAAAAGATCTGCAAAAGAATTTGTTTTTTGTATAATAATAATTTGATTAAATAAATTAACATGACAATAAATGTTTAAACATAAACAACTAATTGAGTGTTGTTGTTCAACGTCATTATGAATATTATACATAACAATAAATAAAAATATGCTGCAAAATAATTGTACAAAAAAAAACCCGAAAAAAAACAAAAGCAACACTACCTGCTCAACAGAATTTTCTTCGAAAATTAATAGAAAGAAAATTGTGCTTTTGATGATGAATATCAACAAAAATTATTGAGTTGATGATGGTGGTGGGTACAAACGTCCGCATTAGAAAGAAAAACAACAATATTTTTTCGATATAATTTTTCTCATAATTAATGTTCGAAAATTCGAATCACATTTTCAAATTGAAAAAGCATTTTTGGTTCTCTAAATTTTCTCTAGAAAACTCACAAAAAGAATTCTCCTGATTTTACAGTAAAAAAGAAATTTTTTTGCAAATTTAAATGGAATTTCAATTTGTTTTATTTTGAATTCTTTTTCTTTTTCAATTCTTTACTTTGAATTTATTTTGAATTTCATTTAAATGTCGTTTTAGAGTGCAAAGACTGCGTTCGTTACTTTATAATTGTGGAGCAGCAGTGTGCTAAAAAATTTCATTAGAAACTCACTACTTGCCACTTGAGTTAATAATACTCTCTCTCTATGGGAATTTTCTTTTCTTCTTCGTCTTTGTCTTCTTTTGCTTTGTCTGTGCTTTAGAAGCAAGAAAAACATTTTCATTTGAAAAATCCAAAGATAAACACAAACAAAAATAAAAAAAAATATTTTCCAACATTTTGCAAAGCAACAACAACAACAACAAAATGTAGAAGAAGAAAAAAGTAAATTTTCCGAAAAAAAAAATAAAATGAAAGAAAAATTTACAGAAAAATTAATTTCAAGCAAAAATTTTTGTCTCAGTTATTGCGGTGAATTCTTAAATGACGGTTCGTTTTCTAAAATACATATGAGAACAGAATAAATAAGTTCTTAATAAAAGTAATATTCAAAAATAATACATCATATTTAAATAAATCATATTAAAAAATTAAAATGAATTTTATATCGTATTAAACAACAAATAATACAATTTAAATACCTTCGCGTGTGTATACCTTCTTATAATAGCAAGTGAAAGTAATAAATTCTTCTAGAACTTCTTTTTGCAACTCTTACGTCATATTCCCTATGGATCTTTAATTAACGTTTTCTATTTAAATACGAGATACGAAAATACATACCTATATTGTTAAAGAAAGAATGTGAAATGAAATCACAAAAAATATTAAATATTAAATATTAAAAATAATACATAATTTATTAACAATTTGTCGTGAACATAAAATTTGAACACAAATTCAATGTCATTTAAAATTTCGAAATTTATTTTTCTATTTTTTTTTTTTGTTTCTTTTTTGTTCATTTTAGTTGTCATCATAAATAATTATTATCTGATTGGCATGTGATTTTTGTTCTGCACTGAAAATTTATAAAACGAAAATTTTGTCGTTAATGAACTTTAACTTTGAAAAAAAATATATGGATGGAAAATTTTAAAAAATTTCAATAATAAAAATGTTTTGATGGTCATTGTAATCTAGTGGTTAGACCTGTGACTTTAAACTTCTACACCAACATCTTGAAAAAAAAAAAAGTTTATGATAAAACCCTCGACCCTCCACAGCAAACTTGGACAAAAACTCTGATCTGCCTACATACAAACATAAATGACCATTACAAGCCATCAGTCAGGATTACGGCCTAGATTCTCACACCACTCATGTTGTATGTGTTAATTTTAAATGTGAGTGGCGGGACCTACAGTTTAACGTCGATTCCGAACGACAGATTTTTGAGGAACTTTTTCATGGCAAGTTTATTTACTCTCATAGTTTTTGCAGGAAATCTGCTAAGAGGAAGTCGCCGAGGAAATATTTTTTTCATATTTCGTTTTAATGTCTGACCCGGAATTTGAACACGGACATTACGTCTAATAAGCAAACACACAACCTACTAGACTACTGCGACTACTGGTAGCAACTAATTCCCATAAGAAAACTTTAAACTGCAAGTCCTGCGACAACTGAATAAAATTAATTTCAACATCACTATTATTGTGAGAAAGTAGGCCTAAAGGAATCTAAGGTCCAATAGTGTTAATTTTTCAAAATCAAAATCGATATTTAGTATGTACCTTAAACAGCCTCGTTTGATTTTTTGCCTTTAGTTATTTCCTTTCACGTCTATTTCCGTATATTCCATGTATTAAACGCTTCTTTCTTGTATTTCATAACCACTTTTAGCAGTACACCCTTTAAAGTCGTTTCTTTATTACATTATTGGCTCCCTAATAGTTGTAAATTTTTCTTCCTTTCTTTTCTATTTTTTTAACGCGAAACAACAGTTAGATGTCCTCTGTTGAAGTGCAACGAATTGATGACATTTTCTGCACGACACTCGCAAATTCGTGCTGTATTCACTAGACTACCAGGTCTCCTTAGTTTTGGGAAGAAAAGGTCACAATCGAGGAGTGGAGGAATAAAGCGTTCCTTTTTGTACGAAAAATAAAAAAATAAACAATAGGAAGCAAGAATCAGTGGATAAGTGTAACAAATGGGTGCCAAATCCCTGAATTGTTTTTCCAAGAATTTTGAAGTTGAAACTACTATTATACTACGTTAATGTGCTTGGTTACCATACCAAACAATATGCAGAATCTTGTGAAATGATCAAAATTACATTATTTGGTTCGTTTTCGAGATTATTTCAAATCGTTGCATTTATACTAAATTAATTATTCGATCTTCGAGCTCTTGTAGTTTCCTTTATAAGGGTAATTAGGTTTCAAAATCAGTCCCACAACGTGTTACAACCGAATCGTAACCGGTATTGAATTTTCAAGCAAATTAAGGCCATATCGTTTATGCATATACGGAACAACTTATACATCGATATGCATCGACAAGAATGCATTTCGATAGTATTAAGTTTGATTTGTGTATAATTGATGGTAAAGAATTAGAATATACAACAAGTTTACTACAATAGCAGATAGCAAACCCAATAGGAAATGTTACTGTTAACCAACCAAACCAGCTTAAATGGAAAAAGCTTGATGAATGAAAGAAATTTTCTTAAAAAAATTGAAGGTAGAACGAAATAAAAAAAAAGTACTAAAGAAACTTACCCAGCTGATAACTACAACCCTTTAGTACAGATTACGACCTAGCTTCTTATTCCGAACATATTGTGTGCGTTAATTTTCTTCCATTGCTTGCGGGACCTCCAGTTCAATGTGGACTCCGAAATACATAATTTTAGAGAAACTTTTCATGGTAATTTCATTTACTCTCAGAGTTTTTGCCAGAAATCTGCTGAGAGGAATGCGCTCAAGAAATATTTTTCATATTTCGTCCGACCTGGGATTTAAGACTTAGCCTCACTTCTAATAAGCCACCACACTACCTACTATACTACGGAGATTATTTCCTTTTCTCAGGCTAATTCAAATAAAAAGGTGCCCTCATCATAGACAAAGTGGAAATTAATCTGTAAACTGATTTGAAGAGGGTTTCATAAGTCACCACAAACTATACACTAGATTAAATCGTCCGTAAAACTCATTAAACCTACATTATCACTCTAAAACCTGAATCTGGTGGAGTTATATTCAAACTTATAGACATACGATTTTATTTCTACTTCCTTCTTTCTTTTAATCTTTTTGAAATTTCTATAGAATTACCCTCCTATCGTAAAGTTCACGTTATAATTTTTTTAAATACAATTTTGACCCAATTTTGTTAATAAAAATATTTCATCGTTTTTATCTTTCCATCGTATGAAATTGATATAAAAAATTTTTTAATAAAAATCTGCAAAATTGTATTTCTTTCCGCATGACGTAAAAACATGCAAATAAAATATGCTCATTTAATTATTTTATAGGGTTATACATTTCGTGGTTTCAAAAGTAAACGTAAATAAAACACATATAAAATATTTTTTTCATGATATTTCTTTTTTATTGTAAAGTTTGAACGTTGAAATTATGTGTGAAATACTGCATCATTTAAATGACCTCCACGCGAAGTGTTGCAAGCATTGATTCTTTTGAGATAATTTTCGACCACTTTTTCACACATATTGGGCGGTATCTCAGTCAGTAAGGTCCAATCACACCTTCGGACCAAATAGCGCACCAAACAGTGACTTTTTCTGGATGTAATGGCCTCTCTTCAATTACTTGAGGATTCTCAGAACCCCAAATACGACAATTTTGTTTATTAACATACCCACCGAGTGTGAAATGTGCTTCCAATCACCATATTTGTTGTAGGTTTTGATAATTTTTATACGTTGTGTGATAGTTAAGCGATCCATTTTCGTCAATATCAGACTTTCAACTGAAAAGAAAAAAATTGGTTTCACAACTTAGTTTGACAGATGTGGAATTCCAGACCCATACTTCTGAAACCACGAAATGGATAGCCCTATATAAGAGATGCCCATGATGTAGCGAGTTGTAGATAGACTCTATTACGATTTAGTACTCGATAAGTTACAGAATGCTTATTGTTTCCTGTTAAAATCCACAGATGATCTCTTGCATCAGCGAAGTTTGTTTCGAAACTTCCTAATTATTAAGATGTCATTTGTATTCCATTGGCCGTAAAAATTAGAAAATTTCCCTTTTATATTTTTTATTGTTTTTTTTATAAAAACTTTCCACTTCAAAATGTGATGAAAATCAAAAGCTAAAAAAAACAAAAATATTCTAAGAAACAGGTTGTAGCAAAAAATGCCATTTTTTAAATTTTCATATTCGCTCAAAGCAGTTTTTATGACAATCTGTTGCACAGTCCAACAAACTATCAATTTTTTAATTGTATTTTATTTTATTTGCAACACAAAGCATTTTTGAACAGAATGTACAACGAGATTTTTTAATTATTTTTTTAAATAAATGCAGAAAAAATTAAATAAATTTCATATCTTTTAAAAAAAGGTATGAAAGCCTGACTAATCTGTCAAATGTTGAATACAATTTTTTGGCAAGCATTCTTGCCTTGTTGTTTTTCTACGCAACAATGTTGCAAAAGAATCTCTTGTAAATTTTACGCTGACAATATTTCTCTCAGGAAAATACACCAACAAACCAAAAAAAAAATAAAGAACCGGCAAAAATTTTGATACACATCACCTGTAACAGAAAAATGTTAAAAAAATTTTTCGTAAACATGGATAAAAAATAGCAAAATTTAGCATTGCGCACTACAACCCTTTCTTACCACATTTTAATTTATGCATATTGGCTTTCTAAGTTTAACTTCTTGAGTTTGTGTAACACGAGTGACACATATATTCGTTTCTGTTCTCAAAGTTGAGTTCGTTTTGTTTACAAAAAGTTAGGCTTACACCTTTTTAACTTGGAAATAGAATCTGATTATATGCCTTATTTAAGGTATGATGTAATCCAGGCTGCAGAAAGACAATAAACTGTATTTTTCTAAAAGTTTGTCAGTCAGCTGTCCAAGTAAAGCTGGTGCTAATTGGAAAACTAGGCTACATTGGGAGTCCCGCAGGAATAGAATACACTTTTTCTCTCCGATCGTATTTTCATCAAAATGTTTGATCCAACTTAGATATTATGTTTGTACTACTTAGTCTTGCACTGTAAAATTTTTCAATATGAAAACAGTTTCATGACCTGTGACTATATCAGCAAACGCAGCTAACTTAATTCTGTGTGACTAAACAAGTAAACAAAATTACTGAATTTTGTTAACAGAAAATGATTTTTCCGGAGTCGTTTATGAACCGGCGATATCCTTGAATCGCATTTCTTTAAGATCGGGACTTGGTTGACATATTGCTTTAATCAAACTGTGCCACGTAATACTGTGCAGTACGTAATACCATGAGAGAAGCATTGGATAGCCATTAATATCACGTTTTGGAAGAATGCATTGGTTGCCACGGTCACGATATTTTACTTCAGTTGACTATTTTTTGTGGAGATACAAGAAGTCAAAAAGCCAACCATATTTTCTTTCTTAGAAGGTGACATGTAGAACATACATAATTGGTCATTACAACCTATGTCAGGATTACAACCTATGTAGCTTTTCCCACCATTTATGTTGTGTGTGTTAATTTTATATACGTATGACGGGACCAACAGCTTAAAATCAACTCCGAACGACAGAATTTGATAAACTTTTCATAGCAATTTTATTAACACTTAGAATTGTTGTCACAGAAATCTGCTGAGAGAAACTCTCCAAAGAAATAATTTTTCATATTTAGTTTTGTTGGAGATGTCTGAGGAGCTGGGGTTTAAACCATGGCCTCACGTCTCAGCAGATTTCTGGAAAAATCTCTGAGAGTAAATAAAATTGCCATGAAAATTTTCTTATAAATCTGTCGTTCGGAGTCGACTTTAAAATGTAGGTCTCGCCATTCACGTATAAAATTAACACACACAACATGAATAGTGTGAGAAGCTAGGTCTTAATCCTGACTGAATGGTTGTAATGGTCAATTATGTATGTATGTACACAAGGAGATAATGAAACTACTGAGCTTGAGCAAACAAGACATAACAGTGTTTGTTTTAGCAACAAAGGGTTACTGCATAATTGGTTTTATATCTGTATGATCCTTTCCGGCATCTGTCTTGATCACGATTGAGACTTTAGTTAGGCTCGCTAGCTTTCTCACAAGTACTGGTTTTTTGCACCGATTTTTGTATGTGAATTCCGAAGGAAAATGTTCTCGTTTTTTCACAATTTCCATGTGAACCTGCTAATATCGAATTACTAATCGAATTTAGACTATGCAAAATTCTGCAAAGTTATTGAGTTTAAAGTTCTCAGAAAAAACACAAAAAATTCTGTGAAGTTAACAACTATAGTGAGGGATATTCTATAAAAACCTAATAGAAGATAGAAAATGATAACAGGCTACCATTACACTGTACTTAGTATTTAAGTTTAATCATCCCCAAAGCAGACGAATGATTCGTAATAATTTTTTTACAAGCAACTAATCATTTAAATTAATTGTCATTTTTACAGTATTCACAGCCAATAAATAATTGTTTTTTTTTAATTATGCTTTCAACGCCTTGATAATTAAATTGGAAAATATATTTATTCAAAATTAATTTTTCATTATTTATTATGCCAATCATTTTTGAAAAACACCTGTAATAAAATATTTTCAAAAAATCATTTCTGGTTTGATTAAAACACTAAATTACAGACGTAGCCATTAACTAAATCGATTTTGTTCGAGTGCATTTCTTATATGAGATCACCTATATAAGTGTGCTTTGAGTGTTATGAATATAATAAAATATTGGCTTTATAATAAATTTCCTAAATATTGAGGCATAATAAATATTAATTAAGGCAGTATCTTTACAAGTAAAATTCAATTTTAATTTCTTTTACACCCAAGAAAAAATTTCAATAAAAATTCTCAGGCGGAACAAAAATTTAAAAAAAAAAATTTCATGCCAGACCTTCAGCTAAGAAAAGGAGGAAAAAATTATAAGAAATAGAAAATTAATTAAATTTTTAAAAAATAGAAAAATATAAGAAAGAAAAAATCCAATACACGATATTGCATAATAATTCGAGGTGAGAAATAGAAAATGAAAAATTTGATTAAAAAGTGTATAAAAGTTATCAAAAAGAAAAATAATAAATTTTATTACAACAATAAAATAAACGAGAAACGCGACGTAATCGGCAAAACGTTGAACAAACGGAAAAACGTGTGCTTTTGTATATAAACGCGGAACTTAACAAGATTTCAGAGCGCATAGTGGTGATATGAGAAATATTTTCCAAATTTTATTACGTTCTCGTGATTTTATTTTTTTTTTTTTTTTTTAATTCACCAATTTTAAAATTTTAAGTGACAAAACAACAACCAACGTATTTCAATTTTTCAATTTTGTTTGTATTAAAAATAGAAATCTCTTTATAGCTTTGCTAAGCGAAATGTGTGTGTGTTTTTTTCTAAAAATATTTGTCACTTTTAGATACGAAACAATTTGCAAATTTGTTTAGAAAGAGAATGTTAAAGCCAAAGAAAAATAAACAAATACAACAACAACAAGAAAACAAATTATTTAAAAATAAATTATGAAATCGAAAAGGATAATTGAAAACAGTTTGAAACTATAAAAACGCAACAACAACAACAAAACTAAACATTTTAAAAAGAAACGAAATAAATTTTTGTATATAAAAAAATAACAACAAAAAAAACACAAAGTATTCTAAACCAACATGCCTTTATACACCGACTCGAATTACTACTACAGTGGCGGTAGTAGCCAATTGTATTCTCCCTACTACCCAGTATCTGCATCAGCCACACCCTCTTCTAGTGGCCTCTACTCACCCTATACATCCACCTATAATCGTGCTATTGGTGGCTCCTATGTTGTGCCTATTTCCACAAGCCGTTCATCCAGTTATAGTTCACCCCATGGCCTAAGCTCACGTTATCAACCGAAACTTTCCACCATCACCGAGACTTCCTCGCCTTTAATGAGTGCCTCTAGGCATACCACACTTATGCCATTGACACGTATAAATTCTCCAAAATATACCAGCTATTCTAGTGCTAGTGCCGTACATACACCCAAATATATACCACCGCGTCCAATACTTATAAATACAGCCGATATCGATGTATCGGCCAATAGATATCGCCAGCGTAAAGAAGAAACTTTAAGACAGGCCCAACGTGCCACCGATTATACATCGCCACAATCTTCTTTGAAACGTAAGAATAGTTCAGAGATTAAAGTTGAACCCCAAGAAGAGCAAACAAAGAAACAAGCTCAAGAGACCATTAAGGAATCAAGTCCTGAACAACATGTAAATCGTTCTACCATTAGACGTAATCGTGCCGTTGTACGCTTGTCAACAATGCGTTCGAGAAGTAAAGATCGCAATGCCAACAAACTGAAAGACGAAGAGGTACCCGAAAAGAAATTCAAAGATCTACCCAAATATGAACCGCCTGAGGATGTACCATTTAAATGGCGTGAAAAATTAGCCGATGACTTGGCCCAAATACCCACATATCCGAATAAGAAAACACCCGGCGATGTTTTAAGGGAAAAATATTTAATACAAGACAATAAAGACGATGAAAATTATGCCGCCCAATGTAGAGCCGAAAGATTGGCAGCCGGCCTGCTCAAAGAACCCATGGAAGAAGTTATAGTCGAAATAGATCCTTTACATCATACCGTAAGGCGTTTGAGTATACCACAATGTCCTACCTTCCATGATATTTGTGAGGATATAAGTTCCGATAAAATTGATGATGATTTAAATGCTGGTGCTCTCCGAAGAAGAGCTTCCATAATACAGAATCAAGAACAAGAAATCTTAAATGAATTGCAAAAGTCAGCTTCGGGTACATTTCAAATGATTACCTTGGAACGTAGAGGCAGTCATGACAGTGTTGATTTAGAAATGCCCGCAGCACATAAAAGACACTCAAAACGCTCATCGAAGAAAGGCAAAAAGTTAAGAACGAAAATTACCGCCATTGTGGATATAGAAAATGCACCCGTTTTAGCCACTGTTATACCGGAAACACCGGAAGAATTTGATCCGGGAAAATCGCCAAAACCTAAATTTACCGTTAATGTAGAATCGGTAGAAGAGCATCATGAGATTCACAAGGTA
Organism: Sarcophaga rosellei; assembly: GCA_930367235.1. Classification (NCBI taxonomy): domain Eukaryota; kingdom Metazoa; phylum Arthropoda; class Insecta; order Diptera; family Sarcophagidae; genus Sarcophaga; species Sarcophaga rosellei. Next base: position 83,472,368 of record OV884018.1, read on the forward strand.
TTTAAATTGCCAAAGAAGAAGAGCATCAAGAAAATTGCCAAAGTTAAGGAACAGGCTTTACCCGAAGGATTTATGACGCCATTACCGAAGCCTCAAGTTTCGCCAAAGAAAAAATTTATTAAGCCCATCGCTGAGGTGTTCACATTTGATGAGAAAGTTCAAGCGGAAACAGTCAGTGATCAGAAGCCTATTTTACAAACGTCACAATTATTGGATGAAGGCAAAGAGTCTGCGCAAGTAAACATTTTAGAGAAGACCAATTCGTTAAATGTGGAATTAAAAACACCAACAATACCTAAAATTGAAGAAAGTAAAAAGGAATTGACACCTCTATCACCAAAATCTACTACAGGCGTATTGAAAGATGAAAAGAAAACTTTGCAGACATCCATGTCAGTGGATAGTGCTTCCAAAAAGACCTTGGAAAAAGTAGAAATGGAAGTGCCAACATCAATAAAAACTCAAGAGAGTAAAATTGAGCCTGGTCCTTTATCACCAAAATCTACCAAAGACCTATCAAAAGCGGAAAAGAAAACAGATTCTCCTAAAATTCTTAAGACATCCATGTCCGTGGATAGTGCCGCCAAGACCGTGACCAGCAAGATTTTAGAAAAGTCCAACTCCGTAAATGTAGAAATGAAAACACCTCCATCTACTCCTAAAACACCGTTAAATAAAAAAGAAACTGCGTTTCCTGCTGCAAAATCAACTCTGGAAGAGCAAAAGTCCTCTCCTAAAACCTTTGCAAGTTCCAGCAAAACTATCGGGCAATTACCTTTGGTGGGTGAAAACTTGGAAGAGAAAAAAGTTCTAAAAACTTCACAATCTTTGGATAATGAACCCAAGCCTTCATTGGGTAAGGCTTTACAAAAATCGAGTTCCATAAATGTGGAGTTGAAAACACCCACAACGCCAAGTACTCCAACCATTTTGAAAGAAATCATCAAAGAGGACGCCCAAGAAACTAAGGAAGTAAAATCCTTAGTGGATACTACTAAAACAGATTCGAAATCATTGTATGTTGCTGAGAAATTGGAAGACAAGAAAATCTTGAAATCTTCACAATCTCCAGATAATGAACCAAAGCTTGGTGTGGGCAAGACCTTACAGAAATCGAACTCTATTAACGTGGAACTAAAGACACCCAAAACTCCAACTACTCCCACCAAAGTCCTCATAAAAGAAACCATCAAAGAGGAATCGCAAGCAACTGAAGAAGTGAAGCCCTTAATAGCCAAACCAAAACCTATTCAGAAGGCCATAATGAAATCCGATAGTGGTGAAGACTTCTGGGCACAAATTGGCTCCCGTGAGACAATGTACATGAACAAAAGGAAAAGAGAAATTGTGGAAAAACAATGGCAGAAACGGGAAGATCTTTTAGAAGCAACCGGAGAGGAAGATGTTAAAAATATAGAAGAGATTAAAACCATAGTGACGTCACAAAAAATCGAAGCCTTAAAGAAAGCCGAACAGGATAAAGAAGACTCCAAGGGTGTGGTCAGTAGGTCCAACTCCAATGAATCGGCTTTAAAGAAAAAATCACCCGTTAAGGGTAAGGAAGAGAAAAAGGCCGATGATAAACCGAAAACTCCGGTCGCCGCACTAAAGGATTTAAAATCTGGTGATACGAAAATAAAACCGAATGATAAATTGGAAAATGCAAAAACGCCAGTGGTTACGAAAATGTCTAAAGAAACATCATTATCACTAACAACAGCAACAACAACAACACCAACAACAACATCACCAAACACATCATCACCGACGGCAACCAGCAATACTACGACGCCGACAAAAATAGTCGGGCAGCAAGCCAAGTCACCTGAGCAACAAGAGCAAGCGGAGCAAAACAAATGCTACCCAACAACACAAGCCAAGAACAATAATAACAAAAATGAAATGGACATTAATAAAATGGCAAAAACACAAACCGAAAATAACGCAAAAGAACAGCAGTTGGCAAAAACATTTACTTTGCCAAAGGAAAACACAACAATTACTGCAGCAAAGGCAAAAGCAAAGGCGGCCGATGAAACGTCGACGACAGCGCCTAACGTAGCAGAGTCAACAACCACAAAACAAGTGGAAACAAAACAAATTAATAAAACAACAGAGTTGCAAAATAAAAATAACGCCGTCAGCAAAACAAAAACCAACGACAATGCCAATAAAGCATTGGCGGCAACAATTGCGGCTGCTAAGACCGATAAGGAGTCACCCACAACAAAATCAAAAGCGAAGTTATCACCCAATGCCATTAATGCCGATCAATTTATAGCCAAGGCACCGGCCAAAACTATTGCTACGTCACCAATTACTGGCACAACTACTACAAGCACAGCGTCGGCGACGGCGACGGCAAATGCAACGTCACCGAAAAACGCACCCACTATAACGAAAACTACAAATCAAACTGCTGCCGCATCAATGACAGCGTTGACTGCAGCCACAAACGCAATAGGAACAGCAACCGCTACGGCAGCGAACAATAAAGACAAATGCAAAACAAACGACAATAGCAACAACACCGACAACAATAATAACAATGATAATACAACAGACACAGGCGGCAGCAATTTATCAAAGTTCGCAACAGTATTGAATTTGGCACAGTGTTTACAAGACGTTGACGCCGAGCTCGCCGATTATTTGCCATCGTCTGCGGAAATTAGTGAAAACGACGATTATAGTGACAGTGATTTCGATTATTCCAGTATAGACGGTTGGGACAAATTAACGCCCAGCATGAAGAAAAAAGTCAAACAGCGTCATCGCAAAGAGAAACAAGCCGAAAAGGCACGTTTCGATCCGCAAAAGAAAGTTAAAATCGATACAACGCGTAAATTATACGTTAAAGAAGAGGCACCGCGTTTTCCGCTTGTCGCAACACCGCGCCCCCTATGGAAACGTGAAAAAATCGTCTATCCCGTTGACGATTCGGATGACGAAAGTGATAGTGAAGAAAGTGGCTCCACCGAGGAGACCGAAGATAGTGATGAATGCACCACATCAGAAGAATACGAAGATGAAGTCAGTCCAACGGCTTCTGGTGATGGTAAAAGTGGTGATGGTAAAAGTGGTTCCAGTACAGATCCAAATAAAGAAAATCCCTCCATAATACGCATGAGTACCTGTAGTAATGATTCTGGCTTCGAAGGTGGTACAGCACCAGCAAGCCCCAAGAAAATGTTAGGTGAGTGATAAAAAGAAAACAGACTGTGTAAAGAAATCGTTTTGTTATTAAACTAGTGATCACTTCTTAAGGGCATAAGGTTTTAATAGAGGATTTTATTTAAATTTCTTTCAATTTTATTTCATATTCAGTATTAAAATGCGTTGTTGAGAATTTTTGTATAAAAATATTGAAACAATTTTTAAACTTTAACAAACAGACGTATTGGCCATATAAACTAAAAATAAAATATAAAATAATTCTGTTTGTATTTTTTGTTTCCTTTTTTTTTTTTGGCAAAACAATTGCTTAAAATTTGTTTTTATTCTTTTAAAATTTCGTTGAATATTTTATTAAAAGAAAGAAAGAAAAATTAATACAAAGACGTTCGAAATTGTTTATATACTTAGGTCCACATGTATTATAGATAAACAATAAAAACGTATGAAAATTAGTACATACATATATGATAAATATACATATAATGCCGCATCTAAAGTATTATTAATTGCTTTCAAATAATTTATTATTGTTTCAAACGAAAATGCCACTAAAAAAAACCAAGAAAAAATTTCGATTTTCATTTTCTTAATCCATTTGAAAATCAAATTTGTAAACAAGTAAACAAACAAATAACAAATTTCTACGAAAAATATCATATGAAGTAGAGAAAGACCCCTTATATTTTATTCTAATTCGCTTGTAGTAGAAGCAATAGCACACTCAATTTGTGGACACGTAATTACGTTCCAAATTAAATGCCAAATTTTGATCAATTGTAACCGGATACCTTTTATACGATCAGTACCCATCAAGCAAGAAATCAGTACCTACAAAAACAAACAGAGACATAACATAGATAGAAAGATAATTGGGCAATTCACATAGGCCGTTGTATCGTTGTATCGTTGTATTGAGTGTATTTTTGGACGAACATACAACAGTGTATGTTTGTTGTTGATAATTTGCATGTAAAAATCCGATACACTTATACACATTTTTTTCATATGTTTTTAAAAAGTTGTGTTGATTCCTTGCTATCAAATTTTTTGAATGCCAAAAATTATTATGAATTATAAAGAATAACATACACGATACAGAGTCGTGTGAATTGACCGAATATAGATCTTAACCTGATAATACAATTGTCGTAAATGTCATACTTAGAAACTACAAACAACCAATTTAATAACGATAGTTATGTCTCTGGTCAACCAGTGACTAAAAATTAGATGAATCAGGGAAAAAAATTCGGAAAGACGGGCACATATGCAGCGTAGGTATTACTATGGTAGGTGGCATTCACCATCAACCAGTTATCACTCATTAGAAGAATTCTGAACTCCACAACAAAGCTTGTTGTTTAGGTGCCACATAAGTTAACAGTAAAAAATTTCAACAGACCGCATTTAAATTTTCGATTCATTACAGAGGTGAAACGAAATCCAATCATTTCTGAAGCGAGTAATAACATACATACATAATTGGCCATTAGAACACTTCATTCAGGATTGCGGCCTAGCTTCTGACGCGACTCATGTTGTGTGCCGTAATTTTGTACTTGAGTAGTCGACCTAACGTCGACTCCGAACGACAGATTTTGAGAAACTTTTTCATGGCAAGTTTATTTATTCTCAGAGTTTTTGCCAGAAATCTGCTGAGAGGAAGCCGCCGAAGAATATTTTGTTTTATATATATATATTATATAGACTACGACGACTTCGAAGCGAGTAATAAAGGCATTGAAAAGAATATCACGTATGACAACAGTGTACGAAAAAGATCATTTAGTCAGTAAGGTGAAGTTTTGCAGATTATTCAAAGCAAGGGTTGTGATTGTAGAGAATTGTTCAAATTCAACAAATCTTTACTGTTAACAATTAAAAAAATTGAAGCAAGCAATAAATAAATAAATAAAATTCAATTAAAGTCGCTTTATTTTAGTATGTAGTGTGTTAGTTTATCAGATGAGAGCTTATGGTTAAAATCCTGGCCCAGACATCTCGAACGAAACGAAATTTGAAAAAAATAATCCTTTCAACGACTTGTTCAAAGCAGTCTTCTATCAAAAACTCTGAGAGTAAACTAAAGTAGGTAGGTTTAAAGAGAGGAGACTAACCAAGGGTCTCATATCAATTGATATACACCTAAGCAATCATACAGGCCTGTTGTGCGCTCACCATTTGGAATACCACCATACTTTCTGCAGGAACTTGTTTCCTGTACAAACTTACTTAATTTATTCCAATCAATTCCCCGGAGATTAGTTATGTGTGATATAGTTTCATCCACAAAATATTGGGATCTCGATCTTACAAAAGCTAAGCGACACAAAAACTGCTGCATCGTTTCGATGTCTTTACCTGTCCTGCGTTCATTATTTTCCCTCATTCCAATGCGATTCAGTTGTACTTGTAAGGCAGAGTATCCCGTAAGTATACGCATTAGCGCGCTCATGTCGCCCTTATATAGTTTTAAGACACTCTAAAACTCCTCCACTGGTGAAGTCGCCGTGGTCTAGTAGGCAGTGTGCTGGCGTATTAGACGAAAAGCCCGAGTTCGAATCCCAGGTCAGACATCAAAACGAAAATATGAAAATATTTCTTCGGCGACTTCCTCTCAACAGATTTCTGGCAAAAACTCTGAGAGTAAAAATTGCCATGAAAAGCTTCTCAAAAAATCTGTCGTTCGGAGTCGATGCCGCCACTCATGTATAAAAATTAACGCATACAACATGAGTGGTGTTGAGAACCTAGGCCGTAATCCTGACTGAAGGGTTGTAATGGACAATTATGTATGTATGACACTCATGGTACTCTCCTCATTAGGATCGCCTCAAAGTATTTTTATAAGTTTCCTACTGTGTCATTTTCCATCAATTTAATGCACTGAAAGGCATTGGGTTATCCAAGCTTAAGATATATAATTCTTCGACTATATTAGTCAGAATATCCACTACCTCACTGAAAATAACCTAAAACAGCCGTGAAAAATTTCTTAAATCTGTCGTTCAGAGTAGGCAGTAAACAATAGTCCCACCACTCATGTATAAAATTAACACACACTATTTGAATGACGTGAGAAGCTAGATTGTAATCCTGACTAAAGGGTTGTAGTGACCAATTAAGTAAGTAATTGAAACCGGCAGAAGTGATCAACAGAAAATGTGTTTCGTACCTAAATACAACGCCAGACTGCACACATGCTTGAATCTGAGTTGGCTTGGTTGAACTTTTTTGAAATTTTGCTTAAGCATTATACCATAAGATCAGATTTTGCCTCAGAAAACCCAAAAATTCCACACTAATGGGATGATGATTTTACTCGAAAAAATGCAGATTAGAACGCCTCATATTTGGATTAACAAAGCCCATTGTAAATAAAGTAAAAGTTGTGTTATTTTTCATCTGCATCAGCATTCAGCCTACGGCAATATGAATTGTAAAATTTAATAAAAAATAATTAACGAAAATATTATAAAAATTTAAAAAAAAAATATCGTCTCCCAAACTGATTTCTATCATTTATTCATAATATTTTTGCGAAGGCGCCCGTAATGGTTTGATGATTATTTTCAAGAAATTGTCCTTAGAATTTATTTTTTTTTTTCTTTCTTTTCTTTTGGCAACAGTTCGTAGCGTTTAAAAAACCATAATAAATTTTGAAAAATTTTAAACGTTTTTTTTTTGGATTAGATGAAAAGAAAATTTTATTATTTAATAAAAAATATTTTTTTTTTCTTCTCTTATTGCGTTACATTCTGAAATCTACAACGAATTGTTTTCAATAAAGAAAAATGAGGAGAAATTTTTAAATTTTATTATTTACTCAAGTGCAACAACCTCTGAAATATTTTTGAAAACTACTTTTCTAATACACTATAGATTTCATAACTTTATTTATATGCAAATATAACAAAATATTTAATAGATTTATTTTTAAAAATGTATTTTAATTTAATTATGTATGTTAATTAATTTATGTATGCTAATTTAATCCATAAGTGGCGAGATCTACAGTTTAAAATCGACTCAGAACGACAAATTTTTGAGAAACATTTCATGGCAATTTCTTACTTACTAGAGAGGAATTAGCGGAAGAAATATTCTTCCATATTTCGAGATATTTGACACGAGGTTTAAACTGTGACTTCGCGTCTAATAAGTTAACACACTATAATCTAGACTGTGGTGACTACTTTGAAGTACATAATGAACATAAAACTGTACTACCTTGCGACACAGTGAAAGCAATCGATTGATTAACACTTACAACATTCGCCTTCAAGAACAGTAAACTGGCGAACGCTAATACAGTTTTCCAATAACACGGCTATATTGAATGAAATATTTCGATTTCATCTTATGAATTTTACTTCCGCGCCAAACCCTAAAATAAGATTTGAGAATTTCTGTTTTTAAATTCATGTTCCTGTAGTTAAAAGGTCACAATCGCAATGAAAGCTTCAGCATGGATATTTTGTAAATAACCATCAGAATTGACAACAGAAATGAATTGCACTTAGTAAGCGCACATCATTATACCAAGTGAGTCATCCCAGATGATTCATTTTAATAAAATTTTTGTTCAAGAGATTGCAATCTATCGCTTAATAAGATACAACAGAAGTGCCACCGCCATTTTCTATGAATTAACTATTGGAAGGATTGTTGTCTCTTGTGCATATATAGCTTGCGTGTTCTACTAGAACGAAATGTTAAGCTTTCCTACAAATTTATGGTTTTTCCATAAGTTTTCTAATGCAAATCATATATGCTTTCATATCCTTAATGAAATGGATGAGAAATCTCTAAAATAGGATGTTACATACATACATACATAATTGGCCATTACAACCCTTCAAACATATGTAATTTGAATCTTTTTTACTTTACTTATTTGTATTTTGTGTGTCAAAAATGTGGTGTGTTGTTTAGCGTTATAGTGATACACTACACAGGATTACGGCCTAGCTCCTCACACCACTCATTTTATGTTGTTGTGTGTGTTAATTTTATACATGAGTGGCGGGACCTACAGCTTAAAGTCGACTCCAAACGATAGATTTTTGAGAAACTTTTAATGGTAATTTTATTTTCTCTCAGAGTTTTTGCCAGAAATCTGCTGATAGGAAGTCGCCCAGTAAATATCTTTTCATATTTCGTTTTGATGTCTGACCTGGGGTTTGAACCGTGCGCATACGTCTTATAAACCAAAACACTAACTACTAGAAAATAGGACAATTATTAACATCAGCTGCCACATTTTGTACTAAAAACGTACTGAATTTTTCTCACAACTTCAATGCAATAAAATGTTTCACCTTTTACTCTTTTACTATTTCGAACGCAATTGTAAGATTAAGAAAATTATAAAAATTCTTGAAAACTGAATACCACTGCTAATTAAAAATAAAATGGAATTTTGTCCTGTTATAGATTTTGTACGTAATACAGAACGGCTTATTGCATATAAAAATACACCTTAAGAATAAAAAAAGAAATTTTTTTGTATTCAAGAAAATTCTTTTTCAAATAATTTGCTTAACATATTTCAGAGACATGTGAATTTTATTTAATTTTATTTCGAAAAAAATAACACTCATACGTATAGTTGTACCACTTACAAGCCAAAATAAAAAAATTGTTACACCTCCACAAGAAAATCAAAAAACGTTTATAAACTCGAAACGAAAAAAAAATCATTTAATTTCCTTACTTGTCATGTGTACAATTAAGAAAAATGTTCTTTTGAAAATAAAAAAAAAAAAATACTTTTTTTTTGTATGAAACACAAATAGGAAAAACAAATGTAATAAGATAAGATGAGATGAGATGCGTAAAAATCGTACAAATTTATCTGTTCACACTTTAGGCAAATGTGGCATGCAACACATGCAACAGCTGAGCGTATGCGTAACAGCATGTCATAACATATGTGTATTTTAAGCTGAAAGAAAAATTACAACAACAAAAATTTAAAGTATTTTTAAAAAGTGCTTTAAGCCAAATGAACTCATTTTACATCACGGGAACAAAGTGTATACACGGTTAATAATTATTTTTTTAGTTTAAAAGCTATTTTTCTATACGGAGAAGTGTTGTTTGTATATGTTTTCAAAGGAATTTTTATTTGACTGAAAAAAAATAAGAAATGTTTTTAAAGCCTTCATGACATGGCATAATTTACAGCGTACAAAATTTTCACACTCCCCATTAACTCGTATACTTTTTAAGGCATTTTTTTATTTTTTTTAAGTTTTTTTTTAATTGAAAAATAGTGTAAAAATTTGCTTTACGGGGAAATGAAAAATAATTTTAAACAAGTCGTTGAACTTTTATTTGACGGAAATATGGATTTTTTTCAAATTTTTGTTTTTGTTTTTGTATTTTATTTAATTTAATTTTATTCCATTCATCTTAAAATTTCTTTCCAGTTCGATTTTATTTCCCTTTTAAATCATTTATTTAAGCAAGTTTCTTAGAAATCGATTATTTTGGCTTTATTTTGCCTTTTTTTATTTAAACAAGGTCAATTCTATTGTTGTTTAATTATTTATTGTATGGTATTCATTTTCTTTTTTTTTCTATTAGAATGCAAATTCGTTTGTTAGTATTTTATAAATAAATTGCCAAAACGGATGTTCCTTTTTTTCTACAGAAAAAGCTTTTCATCTATTTTTATTTATTTTTGAAAATTTTTATTCTTTTATAAAGAAAATGTATTCAATTTGTTGTTATTTGTGCTTAATTTTATCATAAATTAATATTTTTTTATTAACTTTCTTAATAAAACTTATCAAAGAGAATATTTTATTCGATACTGTAAGTTCGGAAAATTTATTAAAGAAAACTTTTGTGAAACGTAATAAATTAAATCAATTTCTCTGATTTGCTAATCAGATTCGAGGTGGCAAAATAAAATACTTCCTCCTCTTTTTCGGTCGATTGTAATTTATGGTCTACTAGTTATATAAAAAAATTTTTGGCGCCCTAGTAGGTAGTGTGTTGGCTTATTAGACGTGAGGCCACGATTCAAACCCCAGGTCAGACATCTCCAACAAAACAAAATAAGAAAATGAATTCTTCTTTCTGACAAGTTCTGAGAGTAAATAAAAATGACTATGAAAAGTATCTCAAAAATCTGTCGTTCGAAATTGACTTTAAACTGTAGGTCCTGTCACACATGTATAAAATTAACGCATACAATATAAGTGGTGTGAGAAGCCAAGTCATAATCCTGACTGAATGGTTGTAATGACCAATTATGTATGTTTGCATAACAAAGAAACAATTGTTAAGTACAATAGGTTGTCTTACAACATACAATTTAAACGATATTACAATCTATTTCCAATACATTTTCAAACTATATCGTTTCGAACTAAACCCATGCAAGGATGTATCATTAATCTGCATCTTACATTTTTATTTTGGGCTGAGTACTTTAAATTTTTAACACGTAAACTCAAGCCTAGAGGGTCTGGAGTACGTTGTTGATATCGTGTTACTCTTGCACACTTATCAGCACATGCAGTCAAAACTTACTGAACTGCTTAATGAATTTGCAAACAGCACAGCATGATTTATTATTATAAATAACGATTTAGAGGACTTCGAGAGCAATACTTTCCTTAAAAATATTCTTTCTATAGAGGGGATGCAAAGCAGAACTCAAAAAACTAAAGAAACCCCTTGAAATAATTTCGGATCGGAAACTTAAGCAGAAACAAAAGTAAAATTACAATAAATTTTTGTCAATCGCTGTTTGCGAAATGTAATGAAGATACTTATGTTAGTCAAAGTGTGTGTTGGGTTATTAGATGTGAAGCCACCGTTCAAACCCCAGATCAGACATCAAAATGAAATACGAAATCCTCTCAGCAGATTGCTGACAAATACTCTGAGAGTAAATAAAAATTATTACGAAAAGTTTCTCAAAATATCTGTCGTTTGGAGTCAACTTTAAACTGTAGGTCCCGCCACTCATGTATAAAAACTAACACACACAATATAAGTGGTATCAGAAGCTAGGTGAACGAAGGGTTGTAATGACCAATTATGTTATGTATGTTAGCCGAATACCAAAACAACGGTGTTAGTATTGGACGTAAGCTCGATAAATGTAAGCAAATATTGAAATCCAAAAACGAAAATATTCTTTGGATAGTAGTGAACGGCCTATGCAAACAATGTTTTGTATGCAAAGGCAGGCAAACAACAAGGTGGCAGAGAAAGATTTCTGCTGAAACTATCAAATATTTAGCAAGCAGAAGCCGAAAAAGTTGGAAATGATTAATTATCTGCTTAAATTCTAAGCAGAGTGGGGAATAATAGTACAACGACATGTTCTTTATTTTTATATTGAAACTATTTATGATTCCGATTATCTTTCATGAGGTCACCCATGTTTATTTCGATTATAAAAAATTAAGCGCTTTACTTTTAATTTATTACAAACCTTTGAAAAGTTGTGCTGAAACCTCTGTATTTCATGAATTTGCGCTGACCTACTTCTTCCTCTTCCCTGATTTTTGGCGGAACTTGGTCAGTACAGGGACTGCGTTCACCTCGTGGCATCACAACGAGCCGCTATGCGTGCTCAAGTAACCTTTTTGATATCACTGCTACCAGTCCGACCTAACCTAAGTGCATTTAATGTTTCAACCATTCGAAGAGTGATCAAAAGAGTGAAAAAAGTGGGTCTATTATGGTCATTAAATCTCCTGCTCGTCAACATACAAATCAGTCTCTTGAAAATATTGTTGCTGTGCACAGGAGTTTTGTTGAAAATCGAAATTACAGTGCCTATGGACCTCATTCATTACAGATGCATGATAACGAAGTTCTTATATCCTTAACTCAACGCCATGAATCTGAACAATGTGTGGTTACAGCAAGACGGTGGTACCTGACACACTGAGGTTGTTACAATAGATTTATTGCAGCAACGATGTGCAGAACAAATTATCGCAAGAAATTCTGATGTCAACGGATGAACAAGATGTTAATGTGTTATCGTTGAGATACAGCCACATCTCTGTGAAAAGGGCATGAAAATTCCATGAAAAGAATAATGGCCCGCGATCAAAACCGTGGCGGCCTTTTGACAAATATTTAATTCAATGGTTAATAAATTCGAAAATATTTAAAAAAAAACTTGTGTTTTTATAAGAAAAATAAAAAAGTTCATTCTTACTGGAACACCCTTCAAATTGCACATGAGTATCATATTTCTGCGGCACAATAGAGTATCATACCTATCTTTGTCATGTCAACTGTTAGTTGCTAATTTCAGGGGAAAAATCTTTTAAAATTTTCTTCACAATAACACAACCGGAACAAATTATAAACGTGTATTAAATTAATTCATTTCAAATATTAACATTTTAATTAAATTGTTTTAAATTTAATTAGAAATTATTGTTCATTTGCTTTCAAAATTAAAATTGAAAGAGTAAAGCCCACTCAAAGATATTTTTATGGTTTATTATTTAGCATTTTTTTTGTTGTTCTTTGGTTTAAGATGACAATTTCTTTTGTGTTTTTATTAAATATTCCAGAGTGTGACGTTAATTGTCACAAAAAATGTGAACGTCTTACGGCCAATCTGTGTGGCGTCAATCAGAAATTAATTGTAGAGGCACTCGCAAATGTTAAAAGAGGTAAACGAGGAATCCAAACAAAGCAGAAAAACGAAAAGAATTTTTGTTTAAATTTGGTTCAAATAAAGAAGAAAACGTTTATCGAAAACATCTTGATAAACAGATGGATGGATGAAATTATTAATAGAAAATTTGCCAAACAAAAGCAAAAAAGAAGAGATCACATGATAATTTCTTTTTTTTAATTTGTTAAACAAAATGCAAACAAATTTGTTAATTTTTAAATTTATTACATTTTTTTGTTTAAATTATGATGAATTTTATTTAAATACAATTACAGAGTTTTTATTAATTTTTAATTATTAATAATTAATTAATTAATTATTTAATTTAATTAATAATAATTAATATTATTATTATTATTTTAATTAATAATTAATTAATTTAATTAATTAATAAAATTAATATTATAATTTAATAATTAATTAATAATAATTTATTATTTATGCACAAAAAAACAAATTATCGTGTGATCTCTTTTAAATTTATTTGTAATTCTTTTATAAATAGATTTTAAATTTATTTGTAGTTCTTTTACAAATAGATTTAAAAATTAAATGTATAAAAATTATTATTAATTCACGCACAGGTGCCCGTGAAACCCGTGATTCGCCCAGTACACCGCCCAGTTCAAATCCTGCATATAAAATTGAAGCCATCGAAGAGCAAGATGGTATGAGTATTTTCTTTTTATTTGCAATTTAATAGAAGTGATCACTATTTGATTTAAAATCGTTTCTATTGATATTCTATTGTATTTTTTTAATGTTTCATTGTTTTATTAATATTGTTTTCTATTTTCTTTCTCTCTCTTCAATTTATAGAAACTTCATATACATATTCACAATTCCAAAAATCCGGACGTTTTACACCGCCAGCAACAATAATCCCTAGATTTAAGAATTACTCAGTAGATGATTTTCATTTCCTAGCTGTGCTAGGCAAAGGAAGCTTTGGCAAAGTAAGTATGAATTAATAAAACAAGGAATTATTTAACAATAAAATACGAGCATTATATGAAAATTTATATAATAATTTGTATTTTGGAGCAGTTGGTTGCTTTATATGTCTGTAGATTTTAACAGTACTCATCTTGTAAATTGGCAAAAACTCAAAGATTGAATAAAATTGCCAAGAAAAGTTTCTCAAAAATCTGTCCTTCGGAGTGGACTTTAAATTGTAGGTCCTGCCACTTATGTATACAAATTAACACACACAACGCTTCAATGGCCAAGTTCCCAGCGCAGTCTAGTTTCATAATCTGACAAAAGATGTCATAACACGCTTTTGAATCCCCAAATCATGTCCTCTCAAAGTCTTCTGTATTGTCTTTTCCTCAATGGCTCCGAAAAAGAGCCACAAGGACTCCTCTTCCGTTGTAGATTCCAAAATTCAACATGATCTTGCCAATAACGCTGCAATGACCAGGTACCCAGCTTAGTCTAATTTTTTAATCTGACATAAGATAGCTGAGCAACCGTTTAATGTAAAAGGCCCAGGCCAAATGTGAGCTAAAAACACATGGCCTGTTAAAGCCTTCTGTGTTGCTGATTATTCAAGGAAATTGTAACCCTTGAGCTCTGTGGTATATGATTTCTAACAAGTTGGTTGACTAAATATTCCGCCGAGATTCTATATGGTTCCCTGAGATTTATCCCAAAAATGACAATGCTTCCGTGACCTTCTCCATTTTGTACCTGTCAGCGTATTTATTTCAGGCATGAATTATTAAATTCCACCAATTTATGTTTATACAAACGCTTATTTCCAATAAATTTAAAGGAAGTCTACGCCTAACTAAATGAACAATAGTTTAGGATTTTCAGGATTGGAGACCTCTGAATTTATTGATCTCTAGGTATTATTCATTGTCATTTTTCCATGGAGAAATACTTCAGCCTACTGAAGATTTTTTTAAAAATTTTCTATTTCGTATTCATATTCAGAAAGCAGTCGTTGATTGTAGCCACCAATATTAATAGATTAGACGATATGTGTCGCAATATTCATTAACTCGTCTTACTGCAAGCACAGTTTGATTTCCTATAGTCAGATCATTTAATCCTCGGACCAATTGAATGTCGACTTGGCGTAATTAATGCGGAATGAGTAGTTTTGATTGACTAGTCAGACTTCTATGTTTTTTCAATTAAAATCGTTAAATTTTTTTCGCCGACTAATAAACTGACGCACCATAGTTTTCTCTTTAAAATTTTCCATTCAACTGATAATGTATGAAATTAAACTATGTATTCTTCTTCCCTTTTCTCAGGTACTTTTAGCTGAATTACGTGATACAACTTATTATTATGCCGTTAAATGTTTGAAAAAAGATGTTGTGCTCGAAGATGATGATGTCGATTCAACGCTAATAGAACGTAAAGTTCTGGCCTTGGGTACAAAACATCCGTATCTGTGTCACCTGTTTTGTACATTTCAAACAGAGGTGAGTCAAATGATTCTGTTTATTTATACCCCTTTCTATACAAATTTATTTATTTTAAATAATTTATTATTTATTTATTAAATACATAGTATTGTTTAAATTATGACAATTAATCATTAATTATATGTTTTAAAAGAGAAAATCTTATTGCCAATTTTAAATGTATGTACCAGCCAGCCGGCATACAATATTCGAAAAATTTTCAAACAAAATAGCACAAGAAAAATTATAAATTTATGCATCAGTGGTGATGATTTCAAATTGGTAGGAGATATATTTTATGATTTAAATATTTATTAAATTACTGTATCACAGCAAGAATTCAGTGATTTTAAGTTTTGAAAAACTCCAATTCTAGGGGATTATCCGCGTAGATGTGATCCTTGCATGACCTTGTTGGTCAATTGATGTCGCCAAAATATAATTTTACACTTTCTGAGAATTTCTCTCGCAATTAAGACAAAGTAGGTATTGCGTGGTTCGCCACACCATCTTGCGTAAATCAAGTAAAGTTCAGTTATTAATCTGCAATTGCAAAAAGTCGGTTATCATACGCTCTGAATTGGCTGTATTGGTTATTCTATCGTCCTTTTCGAAAGGAACTACTGCCCGATAACAACTCTAGATCATAATGAGTATAAAACAATTGTCGCGCTTTTCGAATACTATGCGTTCTTTCCAATCTCTTCTGGATTCTTCAAGCCCCATATGCGAAAATTTCCTAATTTGACGTGGGTTGACGTATGTTGACGTGTGTTGTCGCTATTTTTGAATGCTATGGCTTTTTGCAAGCCCCATATGCGATAATTTCATAATTTGACGTAAGTTGACGTGCGTTGACGTATGTTGACGTATGTTGACGTGTATTGACGTAAGCGTGAGAGTAAGTAATGAACAGCATAAAGAAAACTTTGTTGAAAAAATCAGCGTTGAAAGTCTGTTACTCTAGCATAGATCATAAATCTAAGACGCTCCGAACAAATTAATTGTCGCGTGAGTTGAACTTAAAATTAATGAAGGTACGAAACAAAATGCTGTGTAAAATAGGTTCAATTGCTGAAAACATCGTGGAATCGACAAATTCTTATTATCCTCCCACACTTTCTCCCACAAAAGCTATATTTTCCAGCATCCTGACCACTCTGCAAAGCTTAAAATTTCTTCATATTTCTTTACAATCTTACGATTCCTAATGGGTGGCGGAATTTTATCAGCATCGAACAGAATAGCTCAGTCTATTACCATACTTTCAGATAGCCAGGCTTCGAATAATCACAGAACTGTGCAGAAAATCTGCTCAAAGCTGGATAGGGGCGCACGAAAAGTCTGTTTAAAATCCGTAATATCACGATCAATATGGTTTTCGTAGTCATTACGGGACATTGCATTATGGGCACTCATGCGAGTCGCAGTCGTCTATGACACTCAATAAGCGATTACTGCATGGATCTGTAAAGATCAGGCAGAAGAGGGGGCTTTCCTTTTCTTATTGGATACATGATCACTACTATGTGGAAAGAAGTAAAGGGCTTCTTGGTGTCTACCACACAGATGTTATTAACGAATTGTCAGGCATGGCTTTCGGCAGCCAGAGTCGCTTTATTAGGACGAATCATTCGAATGATTTCGTGATCAGATAAAATAGAAAACTATGGTCTAAGTGTGTCTATCGAACTTCTTTTTGGGTAGACAGCCGACCTCTATCCCTATACCTATCAATTGCTTAGCATAGTTGGTCCACGTTTCTGTAATTATCGCGAAGTACTAGAAAAGTGACCACGTTCGAGTCATCACTGTAATGTAATTTTAATTATTCTTACACGTTATTCCTAAACAGCATATTTGTCAATCGAAATCCATTCACTAAATAAAAGACCCGTGTGATGAAAGATATTTATCAGGCAATAGTCTTGCAAGAGCTGCAATTTTACATGACTAACAAATTAATACAGGCTTTCGCTGTGATAGTGAGCAAAAGCTAAGGAAATCTTTTTTGTTATTAAAAGTTTACAAAAAAATTTAACTTTTTAAAATAATAATAAAATTAATTTGTTTTTAAATTTTGCTTTTAAATGATACGCTTAATTTATAAAATCATTTGCATCATAGCTTTTCTGTTGGCGAACTTTCTAAATATATTTATAATTCTTATGAATAATGACAAAATCATTTTAAATTTTTATTATTATTTATAATTATTTAAAAGAAATAATAAAATTGTATTTAATATTTAAATAATATTTAAAATATCTGTCGATTACACCTGTCCCTCTTTAAATGTTTAAGAGAGAAAAAATTGTTTCATATAGAATGCCTTTATGAAACAAGCTAGACACGCGAATGTGATTTCAAATATTTTTATACATTATTTTTAGTTTGTATTTGTATTTATTTAAGTGTAAGAAAATACGCCAAAACTACTAACAATAAACCAATATTAGAACAGATAGATAAGAAATTAAATTAAAGGTAAGATTGTCTAATTTTAAAAGTGACCATCATGTCATTGTAGTATGGGGGAGGGTGCGTTTGTAAATACAAGTATTTTATGCTACCGTATGAATGACTATGCCAATGACCAGCTTTTAGATCAGGGTACTTTTAATACCAAACCAACAAAAAAAAAAAAAAAAAAAGAAGAAAAAGACACAGAAGAAGAGAAAAAAATGTTAGATAAACTAGATTCGTAATGGGTTCGTTTATTTTTGTAAAATGTTTGTTGTTTGTATTTCCACCTTAAAAAAACTGTGTAAAAAAAAACTATGTAACGCATTTAACTAAAAATAACCCAGCAAACAATTCAAGTTGGATAGTTGATATTACAAACCCAAGCATATATTTACAAACAAAACAAACATTTGACCTGATTGACTAGAAAGAAAAAGCCGAAAGCATTTGAAAATACTTCCTGCAATAAACAATTAAAGGAGCCAAATATTGCTGGGTTATACGGCGTAATTACGCCCACCCTAGGCCAAACAAATAACCCATCATACTGATGGCGTATACGAGTATACGATTATATTGTTTAAATATCATTTAAATACTCACTTATTACGTTTTTTCTTTGTCGTTTCTATTTTTTTTTTTTTTTTGTTTGCTTATAAACAAACCTAATGGATGCTATTGTTTAAACAAAAAAGTGCAAAAAAAAAATTTTTTTTTTTTTTGTTGAACAATTGTTTTATATCTTTGTATCTTTTACATAAAAAGTATATTAATGAAGAGAAAAGAAAAATTATTTTTATTTTATGCTGTTTTTCTGCTTACATTGACACATTTTACAGCATTAAAATGCCATCGTATGTACATACATATGTACATATATAATACAATAATACAGATCAATACAATAATAAAAATAAAATTCGAAAAACATTTCGCTTGTTTATGACATTGTAGGTGAAAAACTTTAATTATACAGGTGAACTTGATAAAATTTAGAACGAATCACATAAAATCCAACATAAAAATCATGTTTTTTAATGAGCTTGAAATTTAAGACCCTCAACACTTAATATGATTGAACATTAATTAGCGCCTTTCTGAAGGCCATCATAGTGTGACATGAACACTGTACATACATATGTATGTACATACGTACATACATACGAATGAATTTAAAAATGATTTATTTTAGTCAATGCTATCATAGGATAAATGTAAGGCCATCTATCGAAAATAATATTTAGCTGTCAGAAATATAAGATGTGAGGTGATATTTTTTTTTTGCCTCAACATTTTAAAATATTTAATGTGCGAGTATTTTAAGGTTCTAATGCAAGTAAAAAAAAATTTTAAATAAAATATTTTAAAATAAATTTTGAAACATTTTTTTGGACTACAACACACATTTCTACGCCGCTATTCGTAAGAACAAATCAATGTTTCATGTTTTCATAGGTCAAGGTCGAGCTGGGGCCAATAACAACTCTATAAGTTGAATGAAACACGAGTTCTTGGTAAAAAAAAAGTATTTTATTTTTCAATAATTGCTATTTTTGTACTTAGAGGTTTGTATCAATTTATCGCTTCCAGGGGATATCCTTTGAGGGGACGTTAAAATTGATTTGTTTATTGGATAATTTCATAGTTAGCGTCAAATTTCTTTCAGACGAGCTCGGTCTTCAAGTTTAGAAACAAGAATTAGTCATTCGGGACTTAGTCTGGAGAATAGTTTGTGTGATGGAAAAAAAATTCTAGTCGCCGTAGTCTAGTAGGTAGTGTGTTGGCTTATTAAACGTAAAGCCCGATTCGAATTATATTTCAAAACAAAATATAAATAAAAAAATATTTCTTCGGCTACTTCCTCTCAGCAGGTTTCTGGCAAAAACTCTAAGAGTAAATAAAATTGCCATTAAAAGTTTCACAAAAAAAATGTGTCGTTCGGAGTCGACTTTCAACTGTAAGGCCCACCACTTATGTATAAAAATCAACACATACAACATGAGTGGTGTGAGAAGGCTAGGCCGTAATCTTGACTGAAGGGTTGTAATGACTAATTATATGTGTATGTTATGTATGTATATTCAACTTTTACGGAAAGTGACATACCCAATATATCAATGCTATTAATTCCGTATCAAAAGTTACTCATTTAAAATTTATGGGTCCTAATTTAGAACTCACTAGACTGCCAATACGCCCAGGATGGGATATTTTTTAAGATATCGCGTAAGAATAAGAAAAATAATTAAACTTACAAATAAATTTGCTTTCAAGTTCTTAATAGACATCCAATTGTAATACTCATTCTGGTTTTAAGGTGAGAGGTACAATACGCCATTGTATCAAAATATGTAAATAACGGTGAATTTTTGCAGTGATGAAAGCAATTATAGACAAAAGAGTTCCGTTATCGAATTGAAAGATGTAGTTCCTCCTAAACAATGCACGATATAGATAGAACAGTGCAGTACCATATATCTTCGAACTTAATAAATAGGCCTTTAACCAAAAACTAAGACTTCTCTTGATATAAAAAATTTATGAAATAATTTAAGTATTATGAACACGAAATAGATACTTATAATACTCCTACTATACAACTAATGATAAATAGGCCTCTTATTGATAAAAAAAAAATTGGGCAAGTCACACAAGCCCTTGTATCGTTGTATTGATTGTATTGTTGGACGAATATTCAACAGTGTCTGCTTGTTGTTGATAATTTTCATACAAAAATTTGATACACTTATACACATAATTAAAATCAATTATAATATAATATTTCTTATGTTTAGAACTTTATAAATAGTCCCACTAAACTAAAAATATTTTTTTTTATTATTTTCCTTATTTTAGAGTCATTTATTCTTTGTTATGGAATATCTTAATGGCGGTGATTTAATGTTCCACATACAGGAAAGTGGTCGATTTACTGAAGAGCGAGCACGTTTCTATGGTGCCGAAATTGTTTCAGGTTTGAAATTTTTACATAAAAAGGGCATAATATACAGGTGAGACACATCATATCATAAGTTTAGAGGCATACATACTCAATAATTTGAATTTTTTTTTATTACCAACAGAGATCTCAAATTGGATAATGTTTTATTGGACTACGAGGGTCATGTACGTATAGCCGATTTCGGTATGTGCAAATTACAAATATATTTGGATAAAACAGCGGATAGTTTTTGTGGTACACCGGATTATATGGCGCCTGAAATAATTAAAGTAAGTGACAAAGAAATCATCACAGTTAACAAGCATTCTTTAATTTTTTTGTTTGTTTACTAATTCTAGGGCGATAAATACAATCAAAATGTAGACTGGTGGTCATTTGGTGTTTTATTATATGAAATGCTTATTGGCCAATCACCCTTTAGCGGTTGTGATGAAGATGAACTATTCTGGTCTATATGCAATGAGTTGCCATGGTTCCCTGTTTATATATCAGCTGAGGCGACAAGCATATTGAAAGGGGTAAGTTGGATCAGTAATGCCTGCATTTTTTTGATTTATGTGACACATAGCTGTATACATATTTAGAATATCCTTTAGTACACTATTTTTTTGATGTATTTTATGCCTGAATTTATTTTTTTTTGTAGCTTTTGGAAAAAGATCACACCAAACGTATTGGATCTCATTATAGTCCTGCTGGTGATATTGTTGAGCACATATTCTTTAGACCCATTGATTGGAATATATTGGAGAAACGACAAATTGAACCACCATTTAGACCACAAGTGGTAAGTTTTTCTGTTTTTTGAACAAAACTTTCTATTCAAAGAATTTAATTCAAATATTCATTCGTTTTACTTGCCTTTACAGAAACATCCTTTGGATACACAATATTTTGATCGTGTGTTTACCAAAGAACGTGTACGTTTAACTCCCATAGATAAGGATATTTTACAATCTATGGATCAAAAACAGTTCCTAGGCTTTACTTATACAAATCCCCATATAACATTGGATTAAGATCTGCTATACTTTAGAAACTTAACACACACAAACATCGACATCGACATTAACCTTGTATTTCCTAGCGATTTACATTTTTTTTTGGGTTCCTCCTTTTTTTATTTGTACAATGCCCACCATTCATATCACATAAAATCCCTTTGAAAGAAAGGTATCCGTGATCCTTTATTGGTTTGTTATTGTAATTGTTATTGAATTTTAATTTGCAAAAAAATTTTTGTGATTTGCTGTTAAGCAGAATATTTTTATTTTTAAAAAATTCTGCTTAAATTTGTTTCAATTTTTATGGAGTTTTGATTTTTAAAAATTCCAAACAAAAATTTTTTAATTTTTCAAACTTTAAAGACAACCGCCAACACATTTGCAAAATATTTTCTTTATATTCCTTAAAAATTTATTTATTTCTATCAAAAATTATCCACTGAAATAAAGTAAAAAAATTGTACACGGGGTGGTCAATTGATAGGTGACAGTTTTAAATTTCCTTGCTTATAGCTTTAACAGTTCAAAAGTGTAAACTTTAGCACTTGGAAGCCAAACACACCCAGCGTACCAATTTAAGAGCCACTATTTGCTGAAATTTTAATTGCCCAAATAGCAAAAAGATATAGGGCCATTATTACAACTTGGCTTTAAAGTTGGATTTCGTTAAAGGTAACTTTAACTAAAGTGAACTTTAGTCACCTTTAACTTCTTTTCGTTATTACAACCTACAGATCATTTTCAAAAATATGGCAGCGCCGGAACAATGTCGATAACAGTACCTAATTAAATCAAGTTTTTTTATTAAACACAGGTGCAACGAAGAGCTTCTTTTTTGTTGTGATTTAAAGTTGCCATATTGAAAATAATATATAATATGGCAAGTTCAAACATAAACTTAACTTTAAAAGTTACCAGCAGGATGATCCTCCCTTTAGCTTAACGCTCACTTCTACCTTATTGTCCACTTATAATAATGAAAAACAATTTATCTGCCCGTTAAAATCCTGCCTTTAGTTAACGAGAAGTTGTAATAATGGCCCTGATTTTTTTTTTGTTTAATTTGTTGTTGTCTTTCACCAGGCTACTTTCTATAACTACAGATTATATTTTCGTGTAATTTTTCCGATATTCCTTAGCAGCGTTTCAGATTTTTGTGTGAGGTATTTCGTCAAATGCATTCACAAAGCCAATAAGGGGAAAGTATACCGACTGACTATTCCATTATTATAATGAGGACATGTAGTATATCCTTCATTAATACGAGCAACAGTCCACTTGGACGTTGTCTGATCTATAGTTATTAAAATTAAGCTTATATTTCAGTTGAAGTGTAGTGTTTTGTTTCATTAAACTAGAGTCCGTGTCTTAATCCCCTGCTCAGACCTTGCGAACAAAACGAAATAAGAAAAAATATATCCTTCGGTAACTTCCTCTCAACAGCGTTCTGGCAAAAACTCTGAGAGTTAGATAAAAATTTTAAAAGATCTTTAAAATCTATAGTTCGGAGACGAAAATTACCACACACAACATGGGTGGTCTGAGTAGCTAGGTTGTAATCCTAAGTGTTTTAATGATCTAAACAAGTTTTTCATTAAAATCTAAACCTGAGACCTCTTATGTCGAATGTTGTATTTCGAATTTTCGATTCAAATTTAAATTTATATTCGGGAAGTCGCCATAGACTTATTAGACACTAAGCCGAGGTTCAAACCTTAGCTCAGACACCTCCAAAAAAAACGAAAAATTAAAAATTATTTCTTGGGTGACTTCCTCTTAGCAGTTTTCTGGTAAAAACTCTGAGATTAAATAAATTTTTATAGAAAGTTTCGTTGAAGTGTGGGTTCTTTAAAATTTGAAAAATAAAATTTCTTTTAAAAAAAAACATTTTTCAAAGTTTCTATTTTTAGAAGCATACCCCCCACCAGCAAAAATTGCTGATTGTCTATAATTTTTTTTTATGTTCCAAACACCTTTACATTGTAAAAATTTAGCGCTATACACCACCTCCTCTCTTCCTTTCAACTAAATCAATAATATTTTATAAAAAAAATAATAAAATTGCTCTTTAAATAATTGTATAAAAACCAGTATTTTATAGCAAATTATTTATAATTTATTCACCTTTTTTTTAAATATTATTCACCAAAATTGTTAAACTTATTATGCACACACATACACTCATATTAGTTATTTCTCTTTTTTTTAAATTATTTCCTTTAGAATTTTTTTTTTTGTTATATTAGCATATAAATTATAATAAATAAATATTTAGTTTTAATGTTTAAGTTATAATTTTATTATAATAATTATTATGATAATTATTAAGTAAATAAAAATAATTTATTAAATACAGTATGTATCGTATATTCCCTCCCAATTAGTTTTTAAAAAACTAAATAAAAAAATTGTTCAATAAAAAATAAATAAAAATAATTTAAATTATTACGTTTGATTATTCGAATAGAAATACTATTTTCCAAATATTATGAAATATTAGTGTTTAAGCGTAAAAAACAAATTTAAAAGAAATTTCAATTTAAATTATAATTTATTTATTTATGCTACTGTAAGAGTTTGTTAAATAGAAATTAAAATAAAAAATATAAATAAAAAAAAATATATAATAATAGAAAAATTAAAATTTCCAAATGAGAGTTTTTAATTATTCGTTGTAAAGCTTAAAATCATGAAATTCACAATATATGGTTTGTGTCTGTAATAACTTATATGATATTTCAGAAGATAAACCATTTTTTGCTTCGGAAATGTTAGATATCGCAACGACAAAGCGTTATATGCTTCAAATATTTTTTTTATATTTTCAATTTGCAAAAAATATAGAGGAAACACATTGATAGCTCATATACAAACCCTAGAATGCTGCTTTGTGTCAGCAAAGATAACACTCCTCATATTGTTCGATAAGCAGCCGGCGTTGTTCTCTGAAATGTGTTTACACAGCATAGGAATCAAATATCTGCTGTGGTGATACGTTTTCCATATCACAAAGTCTACACATTGGGCTTAAAGTCATAACTATTCCGATCAAAAGTGTCTGATGCAAGACGCAAATCTCTTGCCACTACAATTACCTAGAAAAAGTTTAGATTGATTTGAGAAGAGTATTTCCGAATTCGCAATAATGTAGGAAACCACCGTAGTACAGTAGTATGACGAAAATATTTCTTTCTGCGATTTACTCTCAGCTGTCTTCTGGAACAAATTTTGAGAGCAAAATAAACTTTCCATGAAAAGTTTCTCAAATCTGTCGTTCGGAGTTGACAGTAAAGAGCACGTTTAACCGCCGTTCATGGATAAAATTAACACTCAAAGCAGAGGTGGAATAAATTTCCGCTTAGAAAATATCCGTCGTTTTATCCATAGGTTACGAAAATTTCGCTGTGGGACCGAATCTGTATGACAGGTTCTGACTGCCCTGATTATATAAATGCAATCCAGGCTCTCTATTATATCCAACTCCATCTGAGCCGCTTTAAAATTCGTCGCCACAATTTTGATACTGTCCGTGAGAATGTGCAGGAGAATCCGGGGCAGTCGCACACAATAATCAGGTGTTGAATTTTCTGTTGTACTGTACGAAATTCAACTGACCCAAGAACTGAATGACATGGGTTCGCTGAATGGGCTTTAGAGTAGTTCGCATACTTCCACCATACTTCTTTGAAAACGACGTTAGCCAGGCCATCTCTGTCAACTACGAGCACTATAGGCCAATGATTTTAAAACTATGTTGGCCCGAATTGGATTGTGTGGACACCAACGGCATGTGTGTTAAACAGGACAACCCTACGTGCAATACACCTCATGCAACATTAGATTTGATGACAATGGCATCTCATGTGGACGTGATGTGAACAAGGCAGACGAATAAAAAACTTCGATGATATAAAATACAATTTCTGTTTTTTTTTTCAATTTATACATAGATAGGAAAAGCTTAATAAAAGACCCGATAAAACATTTCAGAGAGGATAACATCAACAATAAACATTATGTGATGACCAGCCAGAGAGCATTCAAACCCTCAATTTTATTAAAGAAATTAAAACAAACATTCAAAAGAATACACGAGTCCATATTTAGTATAGTTATTTATTTTATTTTTAATATTAATCAATTATACGTAAATAATTAATAGTTTACAATTAGGATTTTCGTGTAATAGATATTCTATTTAATTTGCACAAAAACAAAAAACAAAAATTAGTATAGGGGGGGGCGACATTCTCAGTTTGAAAAATTATCATATAATTTTTGTAAAATTACGTTTTACAAATAAATTCTAAGGGGGCGAGAACAAACAACTTATAAACAATTGTAAAAATTAAAAAGAAAAAATATAATAATTAAAATTATTAATAACATATTAAAATTACAAATAAAAAATTTATTTTTTACATGCTACGGATGTACTTTATAAATAAATGATAAGATATTTAAAATGAAATTTAGAATTAGAAACTAAATTAAATGGAAGAAAAAAAAATATAAAACAATGTGGAATATACAGTGGCGTGCAAAAGTGTTTTCATGTGTGTAAATTTTCTAGCAAAACGTCAATAAATTTTTTTACGAAAACTGGACAGCAGAGGATTGGAAACATGTGATTTGGTCTGATGAAACTAAAATTAACCGTTTCCAATCAGATGGAAAAGAATATTACTGGCACCGCCCACATGAAATTCTTCAAAAACATCATGTAAAGCAAACAGTAAAATATGACGGGGGAAGTTTGATGGTGTGGGGGTGTTTTACTTGGTTGAACGTTGGTCCACTGGTTAAGATAGAAGGTATAATGAAGAAGGAAGATTATCTCTATATTCTTCAGGCTAATTTGCCAGAATATGTGGTCAAAAGTGCATATCCCGAGGAGGAGATACACTTTTATCAAGATGGAGATCCTAAACGTACCACATTGTTAGGAATTGGTTGTCTAACCAAAAATTTAAATTACTTAAAAGGTCAGCACAAAGCCCGGATCTCAATCCTATAGAAAATTTGCGGGCTCTTTTAAAAAGAAGACTGGCCGTGTATGAAAAAGGACCAACGAACATGGATGAACTCTGGCAAAGAGTACAAGAGGAGCGGAACAAAATCCCAGATGAAATCATACAAAAATTGGTGGAGAGTATGCTAAAGTGCATTAAAAATATAAAAAAGAACAAAGGATTGTGGACAAAGTATTAAAAATCGCTTAATATTAAGGTTTTTGAATTTACGTGCAAAAGTGTTCGAATTGAGTTATTTTTAATTTATTTATATTCTTGACGTATGGTATATAATTTCTTTTAATTTTTTAACTTAAATATGTAATATAATAAACAAGTAATCAGCCCTGAAACATTCATCTTGCGTTCTCATTCATTAAAGAGTTTATAGGGGTTAAAGGGCAGAATCTGCCAACATGAATACACTTTTGCTCGCCACTGTAAACTAACACTAATTACGTTTAAAATTTTTAATTAGAAAAATATAATCATTTACGAAATAAAAAATAAATCTACAAACGATGTTTTATTTTTTACAAACAAATATAGAATAAATCGAAAAAAAATTTTTTTCTTTTCTTATATAAAAAAAAATACAAAAAACAATATAAGAAGAAATACAATATTTTTCTAAATTTTAATATATTTTTTTTTCTTACTATCACAACAAAAAAATTTTTTTCGTAAAATTTATTTTTCGTTAAAAAATAAAAAAAAATTAAAATAAAATAATTTTTTTTAAACTAACACATTTTGTTTCACAAGTAGGGAGGAGGAGCTTGAGAAGAGAGAGTAAAAGACTGCTTTGCTTTAAAAAAAATTTGTATTTAATAAATATTTCATCTGTAAAGTTTTTCACCACTACGTTTATTTTCTCGACTATCACCACGTTTTATATACCAATTCTTATTGTCCTGATACTTTTGCTCATTGGTTTTACGTTGATTTTCTC
Organism: Sarcophaga rosellei; assembly: GCA_930367235.1. NCBI lineage: Eukaryota > Metazoa > Arthropoda > Insecta > Diptera > Sarcophagidae > Sarcophaga > Sarcophaga rosellei. Next base: position 83,500,031 of record OV884018.1, read on the forward strand.
TGTGCTTCATATAATTCGTTTGCCATTCGCCACTGTAATGCTCATCGGAGCCATTTTTATCGTATTTGCGTTTTTGTTTGCCATTGTTGTTACGTTCCTTGGAGTGATGATTCTCTTTGGAGTTTTCATGCGAGTCATCATCATCAAATTGTTTATTGAAACGTTCCTTGGAATTGTCTTTGCGATATTTACGTTCTTTCGAATTATTATTGAATTCCTTGGAGTTATCACGAAATCGTGACTCTTTACTATCCTTTTTATAATCTTTAGCAAAAGATTTCTTATATTCCTTGGAGTCATCATCATATTTCCCTTGTTTGTGTTGCTTATACGGTGCTGAAGAGTGATAATCTTCACCTTTGGGTCGGTGTTTCTGGTATTTCAGATTATAAGGCAATTTTTGATTAAGATCTTCAGCTGCTTCATAGATGGGTTTATTTTGTGGCACATTCGGTATTACGTGCTCAAAAGGATTATCTTGGAAGCCTTGCAGTTCTTCAGCCACTTCTTCAAATGTCTTGAAAAATTCAGATTTTTCTTTAAGATCGCCCATCACTTTGCCAAATTGATCCACTAGGGAAGGTTCACCTTTAGGCCGTTGTTCTATACACATATTGGCTATTTCAACGAAGGAGCCATCTGGACATTTGTAGGGTTTGCGTAAATCCTCTTTGCTAATGTCTATCGGTTTAAGGGTATCACCATTGCCAGACCAGGCCTTAAATGTTTTGCTGTCTTTGTAGTTTTTATATTTACCATGTTGCTGGTGGTGTTGCTGTTGGTAAGGATCATTAAGTGAGCTTAAGTATTTCACTTGTTTATTAAGCAAATCAATTTCGGCTCTCATTAAATTATTTTGCAACTCCATATCATTTACCTTTTGCTCTAGTTCGGCATTTTTAACAGTTGAATCGACTTTGGGCAAATGCTGCCAGGTGGGATTGACGATTTTACCAATTAAGGCCAATATAGCTAGGCCTACACCAATAAGGAAGATGCCTTGTAAACCTTTGCGCACAATGGGAGGAAGGTTGCTATGCAAAGGGGCTACCGTTTGTGAGGCCTTTTGCAATGCTCGATTGGCTTCATCTGTTGCATTTAAAGATGATTTACGTCTTTGACGTAAATGTTGGTCCCCATTTGATGATGGTGATGGTACTGGTGCTGGTGTTAAAGGTACAGAAGCAGCAATTTCCATTTCCTCTCGCATACGTATTCTCTCCAAAATCGAATCATCAATGTGATCGCTTAAGGAAAATTTTAAATTCAAATCATGTAAGTGATCTCTTAAATAGGGATGAGGTGATATACGGCCCACACTTTCACTTTCACTTATAATGGATATGCCATCCGATAAATCATCATTTAAGGAGCTAAAAACACAAAACAAAAGCAAGGAATATTTAAATTTTTGCAAAACCTTATACAAAATATAACTAAAACACTTACTCTTGTTTTTGAGCTCCTTCACAGCTTTTGTGGGCTTTTTCCTCCTCTTCACTTGCTTCTTCTTCGTCATCCTGTTCGCCATGGCCAATAACTTTTAAGATTTCTATGCGATTTACACTGTCATCTAAGCCATCAACAGCTTTCAGCTTATCTTTGTCACTCAATAAAGTCCAAGAGTCAAAAGTATCAGACGATTCGGTACTGGTATCATAATCGTTGTTGGTGTTGATTAATTTTTTTTTAGCTTTATTACTAGCAGCAGTAGATGTTGTCATTGAACTTGTTAGTTTAGCTGCTTCTAAACTCTCCTCCATTTCATCAGTTCTTCTATCCATTCTGTTGTAATTGCTGGGGTTTCGCCAGATCCAATTGTATGTATTTTAAATCTAAAAATAAAATACAATTTAATAGACTTCTTTCTTATTGCACAAATAATGAAACTATTATCTTATCTAGCTATTATATTATAATATAATATTAGTCTAGTATTTTTATACCTTAACTATGTGTTTTAAGATAATTAATGTAAACATGTACTTTGGGGACTGATGATCTTGAATTTGTAAAGAATTTCAAAATTTTTCTTATTATTTTCAATATTTAAACAAAATTTCTTTGTTTTGCTAATGCATGCTGATGAGACTGAATGGTTAAAAATGTACGCAATTTCTATTTGGATCGCTTGTTGTTGTTTTCTTTGTCAGCGTTTGCCTACTGGGCCTAAGTGTTTGTGGGTCTTTGTGGTCTTGGAGATGTTCTTTTATTGAAAAATTGAAAATATTAAAAAGGAAAACATTTCAATTTAGTTTGTGGGAGGCATACAATTCGCTAGAGGTGCCAGATGATATTAATAAACTTTTTAATTATGAACTACAGCGTGACACGACAAATGGTATACAAAATTTGAAAATATTTTGAAACAATGTTTAAGAGACTTTATATTAAACAGATTTTCATTTCACAACTTTATTTTACATCAAATAATACTTTTTGCTGTTCCGTAAAACTTTTTTCGAGGAAACTTTGTTGTTTTTATTTTCTTAACACGTTGACTGCCGCGGCAATTTTCAGAAAACTGGCCACGCAAGCCAACATTGACTTTTTGTTATTTTCCTAGAAACCATTTACCGATACTAGCATTGATATAACACGATTTTATTCGTAGCTACACAAAAATGGCAGGTTTAGTGAGTACGAGATAACTCGTAGTTGGCACCCTAGAAGGGAATGCAATCTACAAGTTATCTCGTAGTCGTCAGTCAACGTGTTAAATTAACAATTCTTTTCAATTGTAGACTTTTTAACACTTTCATTCATTTACAAGTAAGTAAACAGCAAGTATATATGCCAGTTGCAGATATACATACGTGTTCAATTATTACTGTTGACATACCTACTAAACAAAAGCAAAAATAAAAATGAAAAAATCAAAAACAAGTCTATTGCATGAAAGTCTTTTATTATGAGCACAAGAGATATTACGTGTACTTTAGCTTAAATATAATGCCTCCTTCGGCTGCTGCTGCTATTTGTTGCTCTACCTATAAAAGACCCTCTCCTACAAACATCTTAAACTGTGCATGAAAATATTTCACAATTCTCGAAAGTTATTGCAATGGTACACAGCAAAAAATAAAAATAAATAAAAAATAAAAACAAAATCAAAAATACGTTTTCGTTTTGAGGAATAAAAACATATTTTGAAAATTAAAAAAAAGCCAACAAACAAAAATAATGTTTTTGAGTACGACATTAGAGAATATGTATTTTGAGTTATATCATAAAAGGAAGTGCAGTCAAAAAAAAATATTCTTGAGAAAAAATATGCTTTAAGCTAAGCTCGACTGTTCGAATTAAATAATATACTAACAATTGTTTTTCATTTGTTCCATAATCTACAGTTGTTGAACAATTGTCATTTTATTCGTATCGAAATTCGATTCTGAAATGAATGTGTCACTGAAAATTGCCAGTTTGATCAATTTTTTGAGCCACTTTTTTATATTGCATCTGAAAAGAGCTTTACAGGAGTTAAGTTGCCCGGGCACGGATCAAACTGGCATTTTTTTGGTAATGGGTTGGTAAAACTGTACTCACACGTATAGACTGAGAAGAGTTTGAAGAATATCAAAATACTTTTAAATTTCGGTGCCTGTGTTGCATAAATCTTATGTTCTTTTCTTCTTCACAACAACAATACAATGCAGTTTGAAGGTTCAATTTCCATGTGTTGCTGTGCTAAGCAAAACAAATATTACCAGCACATGTACAAATTTGATCAGTTAAATTTGATAGACGCCATGCGCCATTAAGATTTAAATGTTTTGCTTCGAATTTTATGTAAAAGCAACAAGAAATATTTCAAATCAATTAAAAGTGAAAACAACTGCTTTAAAGACGTCGAAACGATTCCAACGGCACCCCTGGTTACTGGCTCTCCTTCAGCTTATGAAAATGAAGAGGTTGTGAAAGAATTTTTAAGGGGAAAAGTAGAAAAGTTAGCTCACGACATACAATTTTCAGATACCTTGGAAAACAACTTAATTTTAACGAAAATAATCGTTTTGATGTTATGCTTTGATATGATGTGTACAGGAGATCCAAAACCCATTCAAATTAGACAAAATCCTTGTTTTCTATACTGATTTCTCGATTGCAATGACGTAAGGTAACGATAGTTCGAACCATGGTATTGTTTGATTATGTACCGAAATTGCATAGAAAGTATGCTCAGCTTTTGAAGGATATCATACGCTGACGACTCCAACATTTATTCCTTTGATGTAAAGGTCAGCGACATAAGTGCTAGGATACCCTGACTCCATGTTGAAATTATAGTTATCAACTTCAAAGTCATTTCCAACTATCATTCTCCACGGACGAAGGATTTAAGAATGCATTGAGATATTATAGTTTATGACCACGTTCGATACGAACCAGTGTTGAAAAATTCAGTACTTTAGTACTTTTTTTAGTACTTGTACATTTTCCGCTACACTTTCAGCATTTTTTAGTATTAAATATTTATGATTCGAGCTTATTAATGGGTTAGGAACATGTTCAATCAACATAATGCTAAAGGCTTGCCGAATCATAATGTAATTTCGGTAAGTATTTAATTTGCTTTACCGAAAAAAGTGTGAGTTAGGGCCTTTCTACTTAGGACCAACGATATGCTAAAATGAACGTACATTCCGTTACGTTCCGTCGACAAATAACTAAGCGGGGCTTTTACGTATCGAATCAACTGTTTTTGCTTTGTAGATGATTAACTTGTATAAGTCGTTAGTTTTTCTATTCCATTCCATACTTGTATTAAGTATAAATAAATATTTCTTATAAAAGTACCATTTGATACAAAAAAGTACTCTTTCAGTTGTAGTTTAGTACTATTTCAAAATTTAAATTTTGCACTGATACCCACACACCACTGATATCAGCAGAGAAGTGAAAAGCATAACAACTACAGATGGAGTTTGAATGTTTTATAAATATATATATTTATAAATATATATGTATATATACACCAGCGTTGCCAGGTGCCAAGTTTTCCCTTTTTTCCAAGTTTTTTGAGATCGAATAAAGTTTTCATTAAATTTGTTTTCTAACAAAACAAGTTTTTTCATCAAATTTGAATTTCCACTTTTTTCAATAAATTTAATAATAACTCGAAATATTTACTTCAGGGCAAGATACCAAAGAAACACCAACATTGAAAGTAACAGATTCAACGGACTCCGGTACTTTCTTTTTAAAATTTTGGTACTTTAGTAAAAAAAAAAGTTTTTCTTGCTAAAAACAAGGTTTTTTCCAGAAATAAAAAGTTTTTTTAAATAAAAAACTGGCAACGCTGATATACACCATCTTCTTTGTTAATGATGGCTAGAAAAAATGGGAATCCCCTAATTATACTTATGTACGCTATTGTTTATGATTCCTATTTCACATGTGCACACACACCATACAGACTTGCTTATATACAGTAAAAACATGAATACACTTAGAGAAGTTATTCGAAAAAATTAAAAAGAAAATCTGAATACTATACTATCATATATGTATGTCTATATGTACTTTTTTGAGATTATTTTGCGGCAACGGCAGGTATTTAGAAACATTTTTATTAGGCGTTTTAAAAATGTACTGCGCTCGTTCAGCGAACAGAATCCGAACATCTGGCAAAGGTATGCGATCAGGAAATTCGTCCGTTACTGTACATATGTAAATTTGAGGGAATACTAAGCCTACCAAACCACTGTGTGACAGCCAATAAGACCAAAACAAAAACAACACAACAACAAAAATAAAGAAAATTATTAATAGAAGAGTCACCACACCATCAATAAATTGTTATAATGCCAATGCAAAAAGGCAACAACATCAACAACACTACACAATAAGAAAAATAATCTTAAATATGATTCTAATTTATGTGATACAAAAAATAAATGAAAATATACAAAAAAAAAAAAACAACAAAAATTCACATGACTTACACCAACAGCAGCAACAACTATGAAAAATAAAAACAAAATAATACAGAGACCCACACAAATGTCCTTGCAGTAGTAAGCCACTCAAGTCTTCTCTTTTCTCTTCTTTTGGAATCACTGTTCTAAACTTGTATGATTTCCTTACAAGTTCTGTTTTGAAATTATTTTCTTCTTGCTGTTGTTCACAGTTATAATGAAAATTGTATCTGCTAATTAACTGTGTGTTATTTTCTATTTTTACGTTTCACATTACATTACATTACAACAATAACAATTCAATTATTTGTTGCTTTAATTAGTTTGTTTTCATTCGTACATTTATTTTATTCCACTTTATTACACATTATTTCAATGCATTTCCATTCCAGTTGAGTTTTATTTTTATTGCGCAAAAGGCAAAAACAATTTCTTGTTTATTTTTATATTTTTGTCTGTTGCTTATTTTCTTATGTACTTTTTTACAAAAATGTTACGCGATTTTGGTTTGTCTCCTAAACAAACAAATTGAACGTGTAATTAGTACTGAATTTTATTTAAACAGATAATACGTCAGATTTTCTTTTCTCTGTGCAATTATTTAACGGCAAACATTTTATAAGAAAATGTATTTGTTTCTCTACTTCATTATCTCGTTTGTTGTTGTTGTATATTTTACTTGTTGTTCGTAAATCTACAAACAGATGTTTTTCGTCAGTGTAGTATTGCCAGCAAGAAATTTAAGTCTATGTGGAGAATTTTTGTGTTAAATAAATAAAACAGTGTTGTAAAGCGAGTTAAAAAAGTTCAGTTCGTTTACAAACGATTTTACCATGTAAACATCATATTATTTTCCTGTGTTTCGTTTGTACAAATAAATCCGGCCCCTATAAAAAAACTGTTAGAGTGTTTGGCCTGGTGCATGCTTTCGGATTGGCATCTAAGATGTATTGAGATTAACGATTTTATATGTTTGTGCGCTGTTTCCAAGATGGCTAGCCAGTACTGACAACGTGGCCTTACTCCTAATACATCCCGCGGTCTTCCCTCCTTCCCCAATTACCACCCCAATCCCTCTTCTCTTTCACCATTCCGCTCAAAACTTTTACTTTTTTATTAGTGCCTTTCTAAAGTGGTGAATTTATCCGGCACAATGAGTTCATAGCGTCGTGTGTTTTTAGTATATGTGGTGAAATTATGAGATGTGGTGAATAATATCGAAATTTATCAAAATACCGTTATTCTTTCTAAAGTGGTGAATTTATCAGACGTAATGAGTTCATAGCGTGGTGAGTTTTAAAAATGTGTAATGAAATTATCTGATGTGGTGAATAACATTGAAATTCATTAAAGTACCGTTAATCGAAAAATGTACTGTTTTACCATAGTTCACTGTACTATTGATGGTGAATTGAGTGGTATTTGTCTGGAATAAGTAATACTCTCCTCCTTTAACAGAGACGTTGGATTAAATTGGTAGAGAGAGGGGGGGGGGGTTTGAAAGCATTACATTTTTACCTTGAACTTATATAAAGAGTCTTATTTGTTCGGCAGCCTTAGTTTTTCTTTATTGACTCATTTAACTGTGTTTTAATCAACAAATATTTTTACACAGATAAAGAGTAACTAAACTCAAATCATATCAAAAATAATGTAAATAGAGTATGTATGCAAGCAAACAACAATTTTAATACAAAACTGAGATAAAGAAAAAAACAAATATTGGGTTAAGCTTTTGCAAAATAAAAAATGCATGGAAAATAAATGCATTTTAGATAAAATGGTATGCAAATAACAATAGTAAGGCAGCACATGAATGTTTTAATCACCTATCTACACTGTTTCCAAAGGAAAAATTTAATAGTAAAGCAATTCAATTTACAATTTCGTGCTGAAACTAATACATGAAACCGCGAAATTGTGAAAAATCTTAAAGGTTCTCAATTTGATTTTTAATTGAAAGCTTTGAATATTAGTGAAATCTAATTCTAATGAGATTCATATCAAAATCTTGTAGATTTTAATTATAATTAACCCCCTCGCAAACTAACATAAATATACCTTAAAGTATATTTTGATGAAAATAAGCTAAAACTTATAAAAAAAGATACAAACAAGATTTTTTGATATTCACGCGACAAAGCATGAAAATAAGTTCGATTTTATCTATAAAATGCGTTAAATTTCCTTGTGGGACTCTAAATTGAATTCCCTTCGATTATTGGGATCTTACGATCACATTTATCGAATTTTTTATCTTTAAAAACTATTTGAAAGAAATTGTTCGTTTTTTGCTGAAAACTATTTCAAACCAGAGATCAGCAATGAGTATTTAAAAAGATGAGTAGTTTCGAATCATACTCATCATTTCTGATACTTATACACATTCATACTTATTTCAATATCATACTCATACTACTCATATTCAAAGTCTAAAGTAATCATCGTATTCATACTTAACAATACCCATGATGTTGTTGATTTCGACTCTCCTTTACTCAACATATACAAGAATCACAAAATAAGTATGATTCGCGTACGAACAGTACAATACTCATTACAAGGTTGTGTGTTTGCAGTGTTTGTCTTTCTCTTTCTTCTCTTTTTGTAAATGCAACAACAACTAAGACTGTAAATTTTGATGAACGTTTCTAATCATTTATGAGCATTTTTCTAAATTTATGAATCTGAATGAGTTGGCGTATGAATCAAACATATTTCGAATGTTATGAGTTTGATGTCAACGTTGTACTCATAGTCATTGCAACCTGTACTTATAAATCAATGTTGTAGTGAGTACGAATGAAACGGAGTAGTTGAATTTCAATACTGTTGACTCAGTCATACTCAAAATTTCATGAGTACTTATGAGTAGCGAAAAACAATTCAATGCTGATCTCTGTTTCAAACCCGCCCCTGTCTTTCTCATGGTTTGTGTCTAAACTAAACATATTGAATGGCAATACCGGGTGCCATGAGGGAGATTTATGCAAATCTACACAGCAGCCATAGATAGCAACATAAATGGTAAATTTGTCTCCGCTTTCAATAACATGGCTGCTTAAACACAGTGGAGACTTTACACAGAATTATGTAAATTAAAGTTTTCTACTCAACATGGTTGTAAAAATTGGTAGTAGTTTTTGAAAATTAATTTGAAAATCTATTTGGCGGGAGATTAAATTAAAAAGAAAGAAAATGGCTGAGTAAGTAGTGTATAGGAGGACATGCAAAAGAAAACCCATTTATTTGTTTATTACTTTTTTTTTTATTTTTATTTTACGAATCGTTTTATCAAAAAGCAAACACACACAATGTAACAAAATTTTATTTCGAACATTGCAAATATTGTATGTATGTATGTATTTATAATTTAGTATGTATTTTCGCCTTATATACTGTAAAGTTACTGAGATTATTTGTAAAGTATGTAAGTAAGTACATTATTATTATTATTAATGTGGAACCATTTGTAAACCTATTTGTTTGTTTGTTTGTTTTATTGTTTAAATTATTAATAATATTTCATGCTTAATTTTTTTAGTATTTTCGTTAATTTTAAATAAAAATTAATTGTTGTTGTTATTTATTATTAATTAGTAAATGTTAATAATTCATCCTTAAAATTAAACATAGCACTTTTGTTGTATTTGTTTTTTTTATAAATGTATTAGTATTTTTGTTTTTTTTTTTTATTGTTACTACCTAATATTACTACTTTCTAGTGTTGCCAACTAAGCGTGCCATTTTCAGCCTCAAATTCCTTAACAGTGTTGTACGTTTTAACTCACCATTTTGTTGTTGTTTTTCCATAATTCTTTGCACTTCACCCGCCTCCGAGCCGCTTTCCCAATCGAAAGCGGGACTTTGTCTGCGTACAGTAGTGCTGGAGCTTAACTCTTGTATTTGCGGTTGTTGTGGTTTACTGTACTGCATCTGTAACTGCTGCTGTTGTGGTAAAAGCTGTAGCTGCTGCTGTTGCAGTTGCTGTCTGGTTGGTGTGGTCTCCCTTATAATGGGTGAATACTGTCGTGTTTGTTGCATTGGAATGTTGTTGTTGTGTTGTAGCTGCATTGGTGAATGTTGTTGCTGTTGTTGCGTTGTAGGCTGTAGCATCATTATGGTTGGTGTTGCACGATTTTGCTGTTGTTGCTGTTGTTGCTGTGGACTTGACATCACATAAGACTGCTTCAGAGCGTAACGTGGACTAATCTCATCGGTTAGTAGTCCAGCCTGCTGCTGGTTATATTGAAGTCTCTGATGTTGCGGTGTCCAATAGATTTGACTCACTTGTTGACTTGAACTACGATCAAGTATCAATGGAGTACTACGACCGTCATGCAAACGGGGACGTATGATTTGCTGATGCTGCAGCTGTTGTGTCACAGTTGTTGTGGGCTGTATTAACGGTTCCCTCACTGTTATATAGCCATAAGCTGTATTGGGCATTGTTTGCAACTGGTGAGGCCTAATGTATTGCGGTTGAGCGTATAAATCATTCTGTGGATACGCTGTTATAATTTGTGCTGGTTGCAGTTTTTCTCCATCCACCAGTATGTATTGTGTGGGTGCTGGGGAAAAGGCACTTTCCGGCCGTTGTAAAGTTCCTTGTCGTATATAGACGGGTTTCAATTCCGTTTCTCGCCTAATTAAATACTGTGTAGGTTGACCGGCTAGCAAACTGCGTTGTGGAATTTCATACAATTCCGATTGATTTGACTGCAGGCTACCTCGTTTCACGACATGGGCATAAATAGGCGAATTGGTATTGGGATCGGTAACAATTTCTTGGCCTATAGGAACAAAATGACCCGCACCGCCTCCGCCTACTACTGGCGTCTGGGTGGTGGGCAAGCTGTGCATTCTTTGTGGTACTTGGGGTGCAGCATACATGCGTGATGCTGGCCTTTGGTGAGTTTCCACCGAAACATAAGAAACTGGTGAGAGATCTGTAGTTTGCTTTTCGTATATCGCTTGTAAGGGTGGATTCGTTTGGTTAGTGGGTGTTTTGTTAAGAGATTTTCGGCAAAATTCTTTAATTTTTTGTAAAATTTCTTCTCTAGTCAACAGGCCACCGATACGTCTTGTGCTTTGTGTTCCCCCCTCATCTTGCTTTCTTCTCAATACCACCGGTGTTTCGGGAGTTTCGCTTTCGTAGCCTCTCTTCGTATTGCTTTCACCTTGAATCATGCCGTCCAATACACTTTGACATCGTGCGGGGGTGTTTTGTTGTGGCGCCAAAGGTTCTTGACCCACCACCGCTTTGCCATCTATGATTTTCACCTGCCTATTATTGGCACGTATTACCCCGGAAAAGGTGTTGCGTTGTGGTGAGCCTCGTGTAAAAGCGCCCTCATTTTGTGCGGCCAAACGTACCTGCGATCCGCCCGGTAAGTGTTCATAGATATTTTCCAAAGGCTTATCATTATTTTGGGTTTGTTGTTGTACCAATTGTTGTTGTTGTTGTTGCTGTAGTTGTTCCTGCTGTTGAAGTTTCTGTTGCTGCTGCATTACTCGTATATACAGTTCTTTATCGGTTTGCTCTTTTATAGCTCTCAGCCGTTCCCATTCTTGTTGATCTACATAGACTCCTAACTGCGAAGCTTTTTTAGGGATTGAAGATATAGGAGAAATGGTCTTGGTGTCCACCTGTAGCGTGTCTGCATGACCGCCTTTAAGCGGTGTTGAGGTCATGGCAGGTCCTTCATTAACTGGAAAGGATGTTTCCCTTAGATTTTCCTTTGTCCTGGTACTTATGGAGGCAGGAGCCAGTAGTGTTTCTCCTGTTACGCTATTGGATCTTTGCTGTTGCACTCTGGCTGCATTTCTTCTCAGAATTTCATTGCGATCCATGGAGGATGATCGTGGAAAGACCTGTTGTCTATCGGCTGCTTGCGAGGTTCTCTTGGGAATCATACTTTGTCTTTCCAAGGAGCGTCTGAAGTTCGTATCATTCTTCTGGGGATTGTCTCGTGGCAAAGTGTACAAATTATTGTTGACCGTGGTAGGTCTTTCGCCTAAGACGGTCTTATGATTGGAGTTATCGTACTTATTCATACGCTCTCGCGAAAGAGTGCGTCGTGGAGGCTTGGCTATGCTAATTTTCGTTTGAAGCTCCTTACGTTTTAAACCGGGCGTTAGGGTTGAACTATGAGGCTTTACTAAAGGATTTTCGTTAGAACCACTGTTTTCGTTATTTTCAGCATCGGTTAAAGCACTTGAAATGGATACGGAAAGGTTATCACCACTGGCATAGCTTTTACGGGATCTTTCCATTTGCTGCCTGAGTTCTAAAGCCTCGGCTGGACTTAGCAGATTGCCTGCCTTGGGGCGACCATGGAAACTTTGCCGTTCCAATACCACTCTCTTAATGGGTTTAGCACAACCATTTTCTTGGTAATTATTGGCTTTAATCACGTCATAGGATGTCTTCGGATTGGGCTGCTGTTCCTTGGGTGTGGTTTTTCTTCTCGAGGCGAATATGCTATGGGCCAAGAGCCTTTGAAACACTGAAGGTTTGCGATTATTTTCCGCTCCATCCACATGATCTGCTGTGGCTTGTGTGAAATGTATGTGTTCCGGCTCGGCTTTAAAACTTATTTGCTTGCCGGATGTGGTTTGAGGCTTTACATACATATTTTGGGCACCATTGGGTATCTTTTTGGGTATCAGGGTTAGACCCTTTTTCTCTAGGTATTCCTGAAATTCTTTCGATTTAATAGTATTCGTAAAAGTACCCTGGGGTGGTGGAGAGGGTTCTCGACTTACATTGTTTTCCTGGCTTTGAGGCATTTTTTCATCTTCGTTGTTTTTCGCCTGGTTCATCATGTTATTGTCATCACTTGATTCACTTTTCGTTAAAGGCTCTTCTATCTCATCCAGATCATCATCCGATGAAATGTGCAGTTTCTTTACACGCTCGTCAAACTTTTTTGCATTCTTTGTCACTTCCAAGGGATTGTAGAGGCTGTCTTCGAGATCGGTACCGGTTTTAATCTTCAAATCGGATAATTCAGGATAGTTGGGCTTCGAGCACTTCTTATATGCCAATGGCAGTTTGAGTTTTGTGTCAGTTTGGCGATTTTTTAAATCTTTAAATCGATCTCTGGTATGATCTTTTGCGGCCTGTTGTAACTTCTTTGGTGGCTTCTTTAAAGCTAATTCTCTTAACTCTTCAAATTTGAGTCTGGCTAATACTGTGGGGTCGTAGACAAAATACGGATCCGGATTCTTGATGTACGTCTTGACATATTTCGACTGTTTCAGAACCTCTTCTGTGGTGACGAATTCATCCGAGGGAGACTTTATAATACCGTTACTTTTGCGACTGTTGGCTTCGTTTTTCAGACGCTCTCTTTCCTTTTCCTTTTCACGTTCACGTTCTCTTAGTTGTTGGGTAACAGTTTTCCTTATGCTTAAAGTTGAACGTTTTGCCGGCACTGGTGGAGGCGTCTTTTTCTCTTTGCGTTTGGCGTTACCGTTACTTAAGTAACCGTTACTCTTGAAGGGATTCTGTTGATCCACAATAGGTTCACCGGTAATAAATTTTCGTATCTTTTCATCATTCGGATCAAATGATACGGATTTCTTAAGTTTTGTTTTCACCTCTTTCCTATCGCCTTCTTCCTCTTCTGTGGTATAAAAGGAACGATCTGTGGCGTCTGTGTCACAGCCTTCATCTAGCGAACTGTTGCGCAAACAGCCGTTACTTTTTAAATTTGTCGTCTGCGAATCGTTAAAGGAGTTGCATTTATTCGTATCTAATGACTCTAATGATGTACTCTTTAATGGCTCTTTAAGTTTATTCGATAGGTATTCGTTACTGCTCGTTTCTATGACCGTACATAATGATTCAGTGCTGACATCATTGCTGACTGGTTCGGACATGACGCTTTGAAGGTGTGGTTGGGAGACAGTTGCGGCAGTTGTGGTAGAAGTAGTGGGATTCGAGAAGAAGGAGTTGCTAAAGAGTTTCTTACGCTTATAATGTCTTGCATTGAATCTTCCAAATCTTTACGTATTTCCTGTGTGTGAGAAGCTGTAAAGAATTGAAAATTATTTAAAGTTTTTTGCTTGTAAGGGTTTTTTTTTAATTTATAATGTTTAGCATGCACAGTGGCACATTGAGTATAAAATTCTAATAAAATATGGCATGCAATGGATAAGGGAAAGCAATGATCTATCTAAGCAACTACTCTGCTACTGTAGTGCTAGAAAGAATTTTGATATGACGAAACGAATTTCAATGTATACTCCTCCCTATCACTTGTCCTAACTAAATCAGGCACACTTAAACCACTGTGCCGTGAATTCTTCCTGTAATTTGCATTGTAAACTTCACATTCAATACTAATACTAGTGTGTCCAATTTAAGAGAGAGTGAGTGAGTGAATGATGATCGTGTGAGAGGAGGAGGAGAGGATGCAATTTACAAAATAGCAGAAGAAAAAGTAAAAATAACTCACTTTAATATTGTTTCCTCTTAAATTGCTTTTAATATGCCGTTATTCCATTTACCAATCATTACAATTATTAGCGGCGGTTGTTTTTATCTTTTCAAACAACAATATGAACAACAATAAAAACAACAACAACAATATATGCAACAATCATCAACAACATCTAACATCTGTTAAAGTAGCAATTTGTAATGAAGTTGGCTTCTTTGTTAATGTTATTTCTGTTGTTGTTGGTATTATTAGTATTGTTGTTGTTATTGTAATGTTAGAATTTGCTGTAATGGCTGTTACTGCTGCCACTTGAACTCTGAAAGCATATGAAATCTCTGTCCACAACTGTAGTAAGTCTGTAATGAGAGAAGAGAGCAGGAAAAAGAAGAAAAAAACAAAAAACAAATTAAATTTTTTTTGTTTGTTTTTGGAATTTAATTTTGTTGTTGTTCATTATTGTAACCATATTTACTACAGATTTCTTTAGATAGTTGTGCAAGAGCGAGAAAGGGAGAGAGATGGAGAAAAAAAATGTTAAAATATGAGAATAATTTTCTTGTCTTTGCTCGTGTACATATAAGATTTACACTTAATTACACTTCGTTACACAGTCATTTTTCCTTACAAGAAAAAAACAAACATAAGCTTAAGTACACGTGTGTGTGTAATCAGACGATGTGTTGACATTTTTTTTTATTCGCTTCATGGGGAAATTTATTTCCACAGTGATGACTACAATGCAATATTATTTGAATTCAATTTTTTTACACTTCAAAACATTTTAAATTCGATTGATTAACTTTCTTTCCAAGTGTTTTTTGGGTAATAATTTTAATTTTTTTTAATCAACCCATATAAAAGGATCATCTTTAAAAAAAATTTGAAAATAAAGATAATTTCGCTCTTCTTCGAAAAAATGGGAAATAGTTCCCAAGGGCTCGTTTATTCTTTATTATAATATGTTCAGATATGTAGTTTTATTGAGTTTCGGTTTATTGGGTACAATATTTTAAGTGTTCAGACATAACAATATACGCAGTTCAGCTGCTTATTCAATATTCATTTGACACCTGGTAAACAAAACTGCTAGTTGTTTCAACAACATTGTTTTTATTTTGTTTTTTGTTTGTCGTTGTTGACATTTGAGTACGGATAATTGTAATATGCGTACTGAACATACTTATGACAGTGCTGTATTTTAAGTTTTACTCAATATTATAACAATTTGCGTATTTATTGCGCAATAATTAATTGAAACTTTATATGACATATTGAGCTCAATAATGGCGTTTATTGCGATTTACGCAATAAAGTGCATATCTGAACAACGTATTACTCTGTAAATAGTTAAATAAAGGATAAAAAGGCGAATTCTTACAGTATGTAACAATTATGAGAATTAAAATACACGCTTAGTCATGAGTTTGGATTTTTATTTTACTGCCAAAGTAAATTTTTATAGCTTTAAAAGCACATATCCTTTGTATATGAATTTGTAGCTCCTATATAAAAGTAGGTTGTCGTGGTCTAGTAGATAGTGTGTTGTGTGTTAGAAGTGAGGACACGATTCGAATCCCAGGTCAGATATTTACAAATAAACGAAAAATGAAAAAATATTTTTTCGGCGACTTCCTCTTAACAGATCTCTGACAAAAACTTTGGGAATAGATAAAATTTAAATGAAAAGTTTCTCAAAAATCTATCGTTCGGAATCGATTTTTATCGTTAGTTATGGATAAATTAACAGTCACAACATAAGTAGTATGAGAAGCTAGGTCGAAATCCTAACTGAAGGGTTGCAATGACCAATTATGTACGCACATATCTTATGTATTAAAACGTTTGAAAAGGCTAGAAGAAGTGTTGTAGATGTTGATATTTCGATAATGCATGGTTGGTATGGTTCTATTTTACGATCTATTACGGCGTAAAATCGGCTGACTATTTTGAACGCCATAGATGTGCCGATTCAGAGCTAGAACAACAGGATTTCAATGCTAATTACTCGAATCGACTTTTTTTTGACCAGCAATTGAAAAAATGCTCAAATGCTTCGGCCTCTATTAACAGGCCTCAGTCTGCAATAAAACTTCAATATTTACCGTATTAAGAGATTTTATAAGACGCTATGCAGATGAAATAACTAAGACCAGCTGAGCAGAAAATAAAATATTTTATGTACTATAAACCGCTCACTAAACTGTTGCTCTTGAGTTGATTTTGAATTTCTCATCGATTTGTGTGACCTGAATGACCAGAGTAGTACATTCTTGGCTATGTTTGTGTAATTTTTGTTTTTATTGTAATCTAATTGCATTAGTTTTGTTAGTTAAGTGGTATCTAAACATAGAGCCAATGTGAAAATTTTTAACAAAAAAATACCGTAATTATCACCATGTCATGAAGGCGTTAATTATTTCAAGTCTCTAGAATCTGTGAAAAGAAAATCTTAAAAAAAAGATTTAAAAAAAGATTTTTTCAAAGACTGTTGCGTCATGTTGAACGCTTGAAAGGGGGAAAAATAAATTCAAGCTACTATTACAGTACAGTATATGAATGTATAATACCTTTACCTTTTGTTGAATTAATTTTAGGCATATTTTTTAAGCTTCATTTTTAAGCAGACTGACCCAATTTTATTTGTATTTCAATTTTTTTTTGGAAAATATAAAAATAGGGAAGCAATTATTTTTAGATTAAAGTTTTTATTTTAACAAAAAGAAAAATATGGAAATCATATTAAAGACGTTATGTGGCGGTTTATAACAGGAGGATGTAGACACAAAGGAAAATGATTTTCCGTTTCTATTATTTCTTAAGCCGTGGGTTTCGTTTTTATTACGCCCTAGTTTAGTTTAGTTGGTCTGCTTATGAGTGATTATATTCAGAAGTTTTTGGTTAGTCAGTTATATTTGAATATTCTTCAAAAATATTATGCTTAATAGGGTGTTACGATAATATACTTAACAGTTCATAGAAGAATAAGAAAAGGATTACGAAAGAAATTTATTTAAATACGTACACTTTTTTCCATATACTTAAGGCGGTTAAATAGATATGTATAATAGAATCGTAATTTATGGCTTTAATTTGAGCATGCATAAGCTAATAATCATGAAAAAAAAATTAATTGAATTGTTAGCTATGATAGTATAAACAAGCTATTATCATATGCTATTTCTTAGCATAAACAATTTTATTTTATAACGATGCTCTTAGAAAAAATGCTGGTAAAAACATAAATTTGTTTTTGATTTAAACAAATTACAAAATATGTATGTTTTAAGTTATAAAAAACATTTGATTTCTTAACTATTTCTTAATCGTTTACATTGTGAAAATTGAAAACCACACCTAAAATTTAATATTAGCTAATTGCTGCCGTTAACTTTTTATCTTCTACAACATTTCGATCGGTATCTCTCCAATAGCAGCTGTAATATTGTCTTTCAAAGCTGGAATTATGAATATCTGAATCATGGTATTCCTACAAAGAAAAGCTATATGGATTGCTTTAATACTATGTTCACACATGCACTTTTATTGCGTAAATCGCAATAAACGCCATTGTTGAGCTCAATATCTCTTATAAAAATTTCAATTAATTATTGCGTAATAAATACGCAAATTGTTATAATATTGATTAAAACTTAAAATGCAGCACTGTCATAAGTACGTTCAGTGAGCATATTACAGTTTCCGAACACTTCCTGTTGATATTTGACATTTCAAATGTCAACAACGAAAAATAAAAAAAAATAAAAAAAAC
Organism: Sarcophaga rosellei; assembly: GCA_930367235.1. Lineage (NCBI taxonomy): Eukaryota > Metazoa > Arthropoda > Insecta > Diptera > Sarcophagidae > Sarcophaga > Sarcophaga rosellei. The sequence goes on from OV884018.1 coordinate 83,518,168, forward strand.
AATGTTGTTGAAACAACCAACTGCTTTGTTTACCAGCTGTCAAATGAATATTGCTTATATCATATCTGAACACTTAAAATATTGTACTCAAATAGTCGAATATTGCCTCAATAATAAAAGTGCATGTCTGAACATAGTATAAAATGTGAGCTTAATTGCAACCCAATATATTCATCGTATCGCATGCCGTGTGATACGTAGCACTTTGGTCTTGTTGAGACCAAAGGTCAAACATGTCCAATTGATTCAGTTAAAAACAAAACTACTTTAAAACTACTTGCATAAGACAGCATTAAAGTAAAACAAAAGTTTGATTTATAGTTCCCACATGGACACAATTTCATTCTGCGAATACCTAATGAAAGTAACAAGCGTTGGTATAAGATCTTCAATGGGGAATTCCGAACTTTGACGGTTGATAATGGCCACATTCATTCAGTAAAAAGTCAACTTTTCGTGTGAATTTAGGGCTGCAGGCCCATATTTCTTTGAGAACGAAAACGACTGTTAACGACGAGCACTATAAATCAATGATTAGCAACTTTTTTTGGTCTGAATTGGATGATCGGCAGGACGGCGCTACATTCCACACAGCACAGACCACGTTGGATATCCCGTACAAAGGATTTGAGAGCATGGTAACGCCACGTAGAGGTGATGCGAACTAGCCACCGTGATCGTGCAATTTTACCCTGTTAGACTTTATTTTATGGAGTTTATCTGAAGTCGTTAGTGATGACTATGGGGGTTTTCTGTGAGTTCTCCAATTTCTTATGATGAAGTACGACTCGATGGGTGTTGGAAAACAAAGTATGATAGGCCATCGAAGGATAATCTCAAATAATATTCACAGGAACCAGTGTTACATGCATACATACATAATTCGTTGTGTGTGTTAATTTTATACATGAGTGGCGGGACCTGTTGTTTAAAGTCGACTCCGAACGACAGATTTTTACGAAACTTTTCATGGCAATTTTAATTTACTCTCAGAAGTATATATTATTTCATATTTTGTTTAACTGTAGATGTCTGACCTGAGGTTGGAACGGAGGCCTATAAGTCTAATAAGCCAAAACACTACATACTAGACTACGGCGACTACATTGTATTCCTGGTATTAAGTTCCACCGATTGTATAACATCGATGCAGGTGTTAATCAATTTGCAGCACTTCATATCGAAATGTTAATGCAACAACTACTGCAGTGTCGAAGCAAAGGCTAAAGACATATGCGGGGAAAAGATTATTCCCAATAATATCCCATGAAATTCTGTAACTTTTTGACTGAATATTGAACATTCAAAGCAAATCAATGACAGTAAAGATTTGTTGTGTGATTTTATGTTGTTATATGCGTGTGTCTAACGACCAGATTCTAACAAGGGCTTGTGTATGGTCGATACAAATAAAACTGTTTACACAAGGGCAATCCAGGCCACTCATGTTGTGTGCCTTAATTTTATACTTGATTGGCAGGACCTACAGTTTAACGTCGACTCCGAACGACAGATTTTGAGAAACTTTTTCATGGCAGGTTTATTTACTCTCAGAGTTTTTGCCCGAAATCTGCTGAGAAGAAGTTGCCGAAGAAATATTTTTTTTTCATATTTCGTTTTGATGTCTGGCCTGGGGCTCGAACCCGAACTTTTCGTCTAATAAGCGAACACAATACCTACTAGACTACGCCGACTACACAGGTTTCCTATACCCTAGCAAAATTGCCCTGCTATTAGTAAATGTCACATACATACTTACATAGTGGCTTAGCTAAAGGGTGAAGATTCTTACTAATCGATAGGACGAATCATCAATAGTGTAAAGAGAGTGAAGAAAGAATTTGTTGCATCAAAATTATTATCAACAGGATCATACCAAATTCGTTCGAAATTCGGGGGCTTGTGTTAGACAGGCACAATTGCTGCAAGTTATTGAATATAAAATCTTGTGTATTTTACAATAATGCTAATAAAGCCTTTAATTATATGCAAAAACTAAAAGAATAAAGGATTGCCTTATACAACAGCCCCTAGTGTATCTCATGATTATTTTAAGGCGTTAAATATTTCGTATATTTTTTTTCTTTTGTGCAATCAAATTAAATCAAATAAATAAACAATATTGCGAAACTGATTACAATAAATATGATATCGATAAAGAAAATAAAAATAAAACAACAGAATTACAAAAATAGTCAGATGCGATAAAAAAAAGAAGCAGCAGAGTAACTCCCTCCTTTATTTGTGCTTCGTTTGCAACACTCCATATTTGCCAAATTTTATTGGCTCTGATACAAAGTCGAGTGGAGCAGAAACACAAAGCGTTACAAACAGAGGAGTATCATATATAAAAATGTTATCTATCAATTGTTGAGATAAGATTTTTATTTATTTTTATTGTATGATTTCCAATGAACAAGTATTTTCAATCAATACGAGTTGTATATCAATTTTTATTTTTTTTTATAAATTTTTTATTCTTTGTTTCCGATTTTCTTTATCAATTTCCAGAAAATTTCATATCTCAGACTGAGTGGGACTACACAATTATTTTATAAATAAATATTGATAACATGACAGCATTTAATATTATTTTATCACATCGCTGGCAATGTGAGAAAAAAAAATATTGAATTTTTTTTTATTTTTTTTTTTAACTACGCTGAATCGTTCTCAGCGTATTACACGTTTTTGCTAATGTCGACAGAAATTGATACGTAACCATATGTCCGCTTAAAATGCGTAATCATTGCAGCGATTATGGCGTTAACTGGAGCTTATGATTAAGCCAATATTGGCATAATTTTTAGGTTAGTTTTGTTGTTCTTGTTTCATTATTTGCTGTCCTCATTTCAAATTTAATCAATAAATAAACGTTGACTCGTTCAATAAAGTTTCCTGACCTACACTTCTTGTCTTGATTGCCATATTGACTTTGCTGCATAGTTTTTACAAAGAATACTCAATCTGAAGCTATGAAAAGATTGTACACGAAATAGTTTTGACATGTTAATTGCTTTTATTGAAAAGATAATATAGTTTGTCTTTAATTGGAATTGCCTTATTGACTTTGCTGCACAGTTTTTACAAAGAAAACTCAATGTCAAGCAATGAAAAGATTGTACACGAAAATGTTTTTACATGTTCATTTCTTTTATTGAAAAGATAATATAGTTTGCCTTTAATTGTGTTGATTGACGTGTTTCAACTTAAAAAAAACTTAAAGTTTTAAAGGAATTAAAAATATCGATGTGTGAATCTGTTCGTGGTTGCACTTTATAAATTATTTTATTGTTCTGATTTACTTGCTTTTTTTTAAGGTTTCTTTTTGTAGTAAATCCAGTTAAAGGCGTGTGTAATAAATCATAATTTCTTCCTCAATTTGTCTTCCCCTGACTAATGAGTAGAAGCCAATGAACATAAATGATGTACAGAATATGGTTTAAGACAATATTTTATAATCTTTGACTTTAATCTTGTTGTTGTTTATATTTTTTATTTTTTTTAATAACATGGAAAGTATTAAAGGCTTATACATAGAGATACATATAGTAATGCATGCTTATTAACTATAGAACACATTTTTAACGAACAAAAAATTCACGAATAAAACAAGCTTTGTTTCATATTCCATTTCGTTCTTTTGAGGAATAAAGCAACTCCACCATCTCTATATATTGCTTTAATCAAGCTAAAGCCAGCTTAAGCATTCATTATAATCAAACTCTTCTGTAATATAATATGATTTTGAAACTCTAACCATTGCCACCACACCAAGAAGTACGAGTGTCTGTTGTAAATATGAAAATCGTTAGCCATGGTTTAATTCAAACTTATTAAATGCCTCATTAAGATTATGAAATATTTGTTCGTATAGCCAAAGAAAATGATGAATTGTTTAAAGAAGAAAATCTAAAATATTTTCTGAAATAGGTTTTTTTCTTCTTCTTATTTAAATAAATGATTGTCAGAATGTGTATATGAATATGTAGCATAAGTGTATATGGATGAATAAGATGATTGAGTCATGGCGAATCGAAATCAAGAACATCATGCGTATTGTTAAGTATGAGTACGATGAGTACTTCAAACTTTGAATATGAGTGTATAAGTATCAGAAATTATGTGTATGATTTGAATCCACTCATCTTTTTGAATACTCATTGCTGATATCTGGTTACTAGGCATGGCAAACGGGATGGATTTTTAAAAATCCCATCATTCGGGATTTTGAATTCCCGATTCCGAAATGCAGGGATTTTTCTAGATAATTCGGAATTAAAGATCATGAAAATACAGGGATTTCGGGATTTCACGATTGGTATCCCTAATAGCTACTCGCACTAATTACATACTTACATATACATAATTGGCCATTACAACCCTTCAGTCAGGATTACGGCCTAGCTTCTCACGCCACTTATGTTGTGTGCCTTAATTTTATACTTGAGTGGCGGGACCTACGTCGACACCGAATGACAGATTTTGAGAAACTTTTTTAATTTTTTCAATTCGAAAAACGTAGTAAAAATTTTTTTCTTCTCTCCACTTTCGTATAACGATTTACAAGGCAGATTTTTCGGGCAGATATTGAAATTGCTATCACTAAACCTATAATGATGAGAGTATTCGATACTGCGATTAAATTTTAACCAAAAAACACCATATCTCTGTAGCTGAGATGATATATGACTTAAAGCTCATTACATTGTTTAAGGGACCATTAAATTCCCTCAAATTCAATCTAAAGGTTGAAAGTAGTAACGTTAAGGCCATATAAACTGAATGCGAAAATATTAACTTTTTTAAAAATGTATTTTGCAACTGCATTTGCATTTGCATACAATGTTAATAATAAAATTAATGCGTCAAATAAAAGTTATAATATAACCAACTAATTTTGTGGTTTAAAAATTAATGAAAATAAAAACGGAGTAAGAAAAGAAAAGCCTGTGCTTATAAGCGTTAAACCAACTGAAAATTTAATATTTTTAATAATCACTCGTTAGTGAAAATTTTCCTCCATCATACGGGACCGACCAACAACAATAATTGTTGCTATTGCGGTACAACAAAAACTTTTGGCTCTCAATTTAATGTTTGAACATTTGTTTATTGGTTGGAAAAGTCTTTTGTTTTTTTGGTGTTATTGTTATTGTTGTTGTGGCAGTTGATTTTCATTTTAACCATATTTTTTCCGCTAAAAATGGTTTTTAATAAAGATCTCCATACACAACATGTACAAAACAAAGAAATAGTACAACCAAAATTATAACAACAACAACAGCACCAACAACAATTGAATTAAAAGTAACAAAATCAGCCGACGACCGACTGACAGACATACCGACCTTTCACTTATTGTTTTAGTTTTGGTTGTATTGTAGTCTATTTAGTTTTTGTTGTTGTTCAGTTATAGTTATTGCTGTTGTTGTTGCAGCTTTTTACCGTTTTGCCACAGTGCAGCTATAATTTTCGTTCGAATTCGAGTGTATCCAGTAGATACAGCACATAACGGTATTAACAATTCTCTTTTTTTGTTTGTGGTTTAAAGATTAGTTTTAGTTTAGAGCCTCTATTGTGGTCATATTTTGTTGTAATTTCTTTTGTTTTTGTTGTTGTTGTAGTAGCAGTTTTATATGTAACATGTATACCACAAAAAGCATTTTCTCCAATGTTGGTTCTTTTTCCTATTAATGCAGTTGAAGAAAAAAAAAATGCCATAAAAAAGAGCGCATCTTTCATCGGGTCGCTCGATTAAGCTAAACCGGTTGTAAAGTTCAAGACCACAGCACAGCACAGCACAATAGAAATAAAATTCTTTTCTTTTCCTTTGTCTGTTTTTTCGTCTTTTCTAAGAACGTTATGGTAAGTGTTGAATATGATGATGATCATCACTTGATTCCTAAGTGATCATTATTATTACTTTTCTTAAGTAAATTGCTTATTCAAGCATTTATTAACATACATACATGCATACAGACAAGTTAAGGTAAGACAAGCTAAGACCAGACGAATAAACAGAAGACAACACAAGGTACCACGTATTAAAAGTTAAAAAATTGTGGTTTAATGTTATAAATGAATTGTTTAGAGAGCGTGAAGGGGGGATATATCAAAAACTTATGTTTAAAAAACTACACGACAACATAAAACATAAGTTTGTTTTTTTCTGTTGCTGTTTTTAGGTAAACAGTAACATAACTTTACTTTCTTTAAACCACAAATAGAAAAAAAAATTCAAAAAAAAAATTAGAAAGACAAACAGTTATTGGTCTAAATGCAATGCTAAACATTAGGGTAGTTCACTGGTTCATAAATACTGCCATTTGTGGCATTTGAAATTAAAAAAACTTTTAATTTTCAAAGAGGCAGAGAACATGTGAACGGAGAGTCTCAGAAGGCACTACAGAAACGTGTGAAAACCTTTATTTTCTTCTAAAATCGATAATGAAAGTTACAAGAACTTTGTATCGAGTAAAAATCTTTATGCCTCATGTATGTACGCAGAAAAACTAAACAGATTTTCGGTCAAATGTAAAGTATGTTCGTAGTTGGTCTCAATGGAGTTCAACAAATATGTCAAATAAATATTGTATCAAATTTGCTTATTATCCCAAAGGGATAGATTGTAAACAAAAAAAAAATTATTGTAAAGGGCTATCCATTTCGTGGTTTCAAAAGTATGGGACTGGAATTCGATATCTGTCAAACTAAGTTGTAAAACCAATTTTTTTCTTTTCAGTTGAAAGTCTGACATTGACGAAAATGGATCGCTTAACTATCACACAACGCATAAAAATTATTAAAACCTACTACAAAAGTGGTGATTCGACCACAGCCACGTATCGGCAACTTTTCGAACAAAATTTTCTTCAGCGATGAAGCACATTTCACACTCGGCGGGTATGTTAATAAACAAAATTGTCGTATTTGGGGTTCTGAGAAACCTTCAAGTAATTGAAGAGTGGCCATTACATCCAGAAAAAATCACTGTTTGGTGCGCTCTTTGGTCCAAGTCAAGTTATGGCTGAGATACCGCGCAATATGTGTCAAAAAGTGGTCGAAAATTACCTCAAAAGAATCAATGCTTGCAACACTTCGCGTGGAGGTCATTTAAATGATGTAGTATTTCACACATAATGTCAACGTTCAAACTTTACAACAAAAAAGAAATATCATGAAAAAAATATTTCATATGTGTTTTATTTGCGTTTAGTTTTGAAACCACGAAATGGATAACCCTATATGAATATACAGTCACAGAAAAAAGTATCTTTATTTTATAATAATTTCCAGGATATATTTTTTATGTTCGATTTTGCCTTCAAATATTCTTAATTTTGACTGCTTTAAAGGACGCCGGGAAAGAAGCCTGCATACAGCGGGGTATGTAGACTTTTTTTCTTGACTGTATGAATTCGACGTTTACTTTATTCAATATATAAGAACATAAAGAACAACAAGCCATTAACGTTACGGAGACCAAAATCTTAATTAAGAATGGTTGGCTCAATGAATCAACTAACAAACTAATTTTCTACATCATACCGCTTGTGGAATATAGTGGCGGAAAAGTTTTCAGCATTGAAGACTTGTTGCATCGTAATTATTTGCTTCCGATTTGTTAGCAATGAATCAAGATTTTAAAATACCTTGAATACGCTGCATAGTAGTCGCCGTAGTATAGTACGTTTGCCCGGGACAGACGTAAAGCCCGGGTTCGAACCCCAGGCCAGACTGAAGTGTTGTAATGGCCATTTATGTATGTGTGTATGTATAAATACACTACATTATCTGTCTTATTATCATAAACGGTAATGATTAGCTAGTCGCCATAGTCTAGTAGGTCGTGTGTTGGCTTATTAGACGAGAGGCCTCGGTTCAAACCCCAGGTTAGACATCTCCAACTAAACGAAATTTATGACAAAATATTTCTTCGGCAGCTGACTCAGCAGATTTCTGGCCAAAACTCTGAGAATAAAAAAAATTGCAATGAAAAGTTTTTCAAAAATCTGTAGTTCAGAGTCGATTTTAAACTTTAGGTCCTGCCACTCATGTATAAAATTAAAATACACAATCTAAGTGGTGTGAGAAATTAGGTCGTAATCCTGACTGAAGGGTTGTAACGACCAATTATGTATGTATGTATGTATGTATGTATGTATGTATGTAATGATCAGCTATCCATGGAGAGCGGTGTGGCAGTCCATGTCTAGTTTAGTGGTTAAATTATGGCCATCACCAACTTTACATCCAAATAGGCGTAGCGTCTGTAATAGAGCGGTAACATTTTTCAAACTGCCTCAGACGAAATTAATTATTGTCACATAAATTGATTTAGTGATTTATTTAATACGAAGTATTTATATTGTTGAAAGAGAAATCTGCAGCCTAATAGCTGTAGCTATTATTCACGAAATATCGTATGTAGGTTTCAACTATTTTTTTCTTAAATTTCTGTACGGAAACACCTTGCCCTGGATACTGTTAGAAGAATAAAATATGGCGTGTATTTACAGTTAAGCCTTCGAAGTCTTTGACGAGAGCCTTGGTTCAAACCCTAGCTCAGACAAAACAATATATGAAAAAAAAACATATTTCTTTTGACGACTTACATAGTTTCAGCAGTCTTCTGGTATATTTATAGTGAGCTCGTTGTAATCACAATACATTATATTGTGGTTGTAATGTAGTAGGCAGTTTGTTGATTTATTCAATGAAAGATTTTAGCTCAAACCTTAGCTCAGACATGCAAAATATGATAGAAAACAATTTTTTCGGCCACTTACCTTATCAGTCTTATGGCAAAATATCTGTGGGTAAATAAAATCTTCATTAAAAGTTTCTTAAATCTATTACTTGAAATCGACGTTTAACTGTATGTCTCGAAAGAATTTAACGCACACAGCATGGGTGCTGTGAGAAGCTAAGTTATAATAATGATTAAAAACTTATTAAATAAGTAAGTATTTAGTGTTAAAAGCATGGTCATTTCAACAAACTTTATCACCGCTCTCTCTACTCTTATTATTACTTCAAGTGAATACCCTTCCCTAATAAATTATTTGCTCATCTATTTAAACTTTTTTTGTAATTTTTTTTTTCGATTTTTTTTTATAAATTCTTTTGCTTAACTTCAGAAGTTGTTTTCTTAAGAACATTTTTATTTTTTTTTTTCGAGTATTTTTTATAAGTCGTGTGACCATTATCCACTCCACTCCATTTGATTGTTGTTTCTTCTTCTTTTTTGTGAAGTTTTAAGTTTTATAATTCAGTTTTGTTTTCTTTTATAAAATTTTTTTGGTTCTTCTTTTTTGTATGCACTTCATGCCAAAAATCATAAAAACAAACTTTTTTTTTCGTTTTTCGTTTTTAATTTTTATCTTTTCAACTCTCTGTCTCTCTCTCAACAACAATGACATTGTAATGTGTACAGTGAATACAAGAAAATTTTGACTTTAACGTGTTTCATCGTATGCATGGCCTGCTAAATGGTCTGCATGGTCTACAACTATACTGGGGACTATATGGTGAAATGGTTGCTTCAAAAAGGATTTTGTTCACTTGAACAGTGAAACTAAATTGTCGGTTCCATCACAGTTTACAGTTTTATGCTTGATATTGTTACATGTGAAACCGTTGTACAATAACCTTAGAGTGAGACACTCACTCTCTCTGTCTGTCTTTTTATAAAGCTGGTGTTTTTTGTTGCTGTTTTAAAGAACATGACCAACATTGCAGTTGGGTTGTTAAGCTCTTAAATCACGTGTGGTCGTAAATTTTTGGGTTTGTAAGTTTGTTTGTTTTTCCTGGAGTTAATTAGTGAGGCACTAACGATTTAAATTTTGCAAAAGATTTCAAGAAAACTTGAAATTAAAATCATGGGAAACAAACATATTTTGGTAGAATTTCTAGGAATAAGCGATTAAAGGTTAATTATTGCACTTTATGACCTCCAATGTAATTTTGGGTTCTTAACAAGACTTGTTTCGATTTAAAATATTTCTTTTGACATTTGCTGCGCTTTTCTGTATGTTTTTTTTTTTCTTTCAAAGTGTCGAAATGTCATGAAGCAGTTTAAAAAGATAGAAAAAGACAAAAATCAGTTTGTTATGGTTGAAGTGTGGAAAGGTTTTTTCGTCATGGGGTTTTCCTTTCTTCTTTTTTTTTTTGATTATCATTCTGTGTTCATTTTTCCTTTTTTCTTAATTTTTACTGCAATTTTCATGACCAAAAACAAAAAACAAAAATAAATGAATTTTACTTAGAGAGCCAAAACAGTCTAAAAATATTGTTTGCATCGCGTATATGTACATATGTATGTAAAGTTTAAAAACTTTAGCAAATATTATCAACAAAATGGGTGTGACTCACAGTCAGACTTTATTTCATTTCTTTGCATTTTTTGTTTCTTTACTCAGAGATTTTTTAAGAAAAATATGTTGGAAACCTTAAGTTAAGTTAAGTGTTATTGATTGCAATAGGTAACCTATATGGTTTATGGCTATAAAATTATTGGTATACAATTTTAGGTCAATCTTTGTCTCTAAAAGTGAGAAAAACAATTAAATGTGCTACTAAACTTTATTCAAATTGTGAAATTATTTTTAATAAAATTCTTGCAATTATTTATTGCTTTCTAAAAATAATAAAATATGAAAAAAACATTAGGTATGTTAGCCTAATTTTTTAATACACTGTTTTTCAATGCTCAACTCAATGTTTTTACAGACGAGCGGATTTTACTGTAAATGTCGTAAAAACAAAACTATTGAAGAAATAATTAAAAAAAATAGGTTTATTAATGTGTATAAAGCACTACACCTAGCTCCAATTGCTACATAAACATAAGCTGGTTTAAGTTCTTAAAAATTCTAAAGGGAATCGTACAATGCATTACAGAAAAGTCGTAGCATTTGAAAATGTTTTCTTACAAAACTCAGTTCCTGTTACATGCAATAAATGTACATAGACACGTTGTTACACGACGAAGTCGCAGTGGTCTAGTGGATAGTGTATCAAACATCTCCAACAAAACGAAATATGAAAAAATATTTCTTCGATGACATCCTCTCAGCAGATTTGAGGCCATGAAAAGTTACTCACAAATCTGCCGTTCAGAGTCGACTTTAAAGTGTAGGTTCCGGCTCTGATGTATGAAATTATCATACACAACATAAGTGGTGTGAGAAGCTATGTTCTAATCCTGATTGAAGGGTTAACCAATGAGTATTCAAAAAGATGAGTCGATTCGAATAATACTCATAATTTCATTTCCTACTGGGTACATGCCCGGCTCTGTGCCAAAGGAGCAGGAAGTAGTTGGGTACTTAATGCATGGATAATCTGGAGGAACTGTCAAAGATTGACATTGACATTCGAATCGCTCGAATCATTTATGAGTATTATAAGTATTTTTCCAAATTTATGAATCTGAAAGAGTAGGCGTATGAATCAAACATATTTCGAATGTTATGAGTTTGTTTGTCAACGTTGTACTCATACTCATTGCAACCTGTACTTATAAATCAATGTTGTAGTGAGTACGAATGAAACAGAGTATTTGAATTTCAATACTGTTGACTCACTCGTACTCAAAATTTTATGAGCACTTATGAGTAGTGAAAAAACGATTCACTACCCACTAGACTGCGGTCATTATATGCTATTACGGATAACCGCATCCTGAATTCCGCAGAGAAAAAAGAGAAAAAAATCGAAGTCAAAAAAGATAGTCAGTTTGTGTGATCTCTGATATTCACAAATGTTACGTGCGAACAAATTTAACAAGTCAAATTTGTTTGATTTAAACAAATTTAAATCAAATGCTCGCAAAAACAACTTCACTTTCCTCTCTGTCGGAGTAAATTCTGATGGAAGTAATCTAAAGGAACTGCTTGGGAAGAGGGGCCAACCCTCCAAACTGCTGATGTATTGTAAAATAAAATTTAATTTATTGGAAATTCATTCAAAAAGTCAAGCCCAAATAAATAAATGAAAATAATTTCAACAATTTATTTTGAAAAGTCCTTTTGAAAAACAAAAAAAAAAAAAAACAAAAAACCATCACACATAAATAAATTAAAAACGAGAATTGGCAACAATATCCCCATAAAATGCCTTCGAGAGCAATACTTTAATCTTTTTTGTATGTCACCAACATACAACATACAAAACGAAGGCTCAAGCCTTACCAAACCAAAAACAGAAAACTCATTTTCCAATACAAAATTAACACACAAATAGCACAATAAAAACAACAACATATTGTTCTAAAAACCCCATTGAAAGGAGAATATTTAAGCCGAATATGCATATAAAAGAAAAGGAATTTAAAATAAATTTTATCACCCGTAAAAGATAAAAGAATTGCATTAATTTCCTACGCTTTCATATGGAATGGAATGGAAAAGAAAGAAAAAAAATTTTTTTTCACAAAACAAGTGTACAAATATGACAGGGAAAACAATAAAAACAAAAAAAAAAATATACCACCAAAACACTATAAGGAAACAAGGATAAACGGAAAAACGACACAAAAAACGAAATGAAAAACAGAATCCCCTTGACATCTGTAGGAAAAAAAAATTAAACAAATAAACCGAAACCCGGTTAAAACATGCCATGGAAAAGCGCAAATAATTTTAATTTTATTTTTTTATTATTTTTATTGGAAAATTGTTTCACAATAGAAAACTTTTAAAATCTTCTTCTTCTCTGGTAAAATTCAATTTGAAACATACCGGAAGGAAACAAAAAACAGCGAGATTTTCTGACAAAAAAAAAAAAATAGAAAAAAACACTGAAAGAAAAAATGAAAAATACCAAAGAAAGAGACAAAAATAGTAAAATATTTCCTATGTACAAGCAAATACTTTAAAAATCGTAAAATCGTTTAAAATTCTCATACAAAATATTCTCCAAAGAAAGACTTTTCCTTAGAGACCAAATAAATGTTGTAGTATTTCGTACATCATAGAGTAGCACTACTAGACAAAAAGACTCTTTGATTTTGTTGTTGTTGTTTTTATTGCTATTGCTATTTGCCGAAACGAATGAAATATTTTTTGTTTTGTTTTTTCGGTATAAAAATATTTCTAATAAAAATAGCAAAAATTGGGGATGAAATTAAAACGCCACTGTATCAAACAACAACAACAAGAAAAAGAAAAAAAGGAATGATTTTTTCCATGTGAAGTTATAAACGGGTGGATTGCAGCAGTTGTCTTCTCTAACTGTTGTTGGCATGACCATGAACACATTACGAGTATTGTAATGCAATCAATGAAAGCAAGTAACAGTTGTGAACAAAAATTTCGAAATACTGAAATAGTATTTGAAATAGTATTTCAAATAGTTTTTGAATATTTCTTGAAAGGAATACATTTCACAACACCTTATATCAAATATTATCATTGGATTGTTCTATAACTGGTTTACTATTACAATAAAAGTTATGCCTACTGCCTCAGGGTCATTTTCAAATTTGAAGCAGAAAACATGTATAAACGATTGTTTTGTTTTTTTTTACCGCAGACGCATATTTCTAATCAGAAAAACTAAATGACTTCAATGATAGCCACGATTTGCTTTAAATAATCACTGGAATCAAAGACAGATCGTTGCAAAAGAAGCATTAGAAATTACAATCAAAAAACGCTCACTAAATGCGATCAAAGCAGGTGTTGCGTACGGTTAGTAAAAAGTATTGTCCTGCAGGAGAGAATTAATTTAAGAGGACTAATCTAAAATGAAAGGTCGGAGGTGGTGCAAAAACAATTCATAAGTTTTTTACTACGATAAGCTATGTAAGTGCCTTCTTTTTGTTTTTGTCAGTCAATACACAGCCACAATATTCACCAGATTTTCCTGCTGAAATACTCCCATCAAAGGCTAAGGAGTTGTAATAAAATTTAGAAGTGTTAAATAATTTGAACGATGACATGTGTTAATTAAGCTTTGAGGACAGCCGTACTTTGTAACTTATTCGTATACGCCTGCTATTTAGAAAGCTCTACAAGAAAAAGTGTATTGCGATCAAATCGCATAATCTCGGCGTGCAGTTCACAATACCTTTAGACGAGATAAACTCAAATCGTTCTTAAAGAATATGAAATATGACATGAGTGCCGCATTTAGCGCCGTTTTGTTAAAACCACATGCCAAAAAAAAAGTTGCTGATCATCCCTGTTGAAAGATATGACCTGGCTAACGTCGTTTCCAATTAAATATGGATCGATGGCTTCAACAGCTCAAAATCCACAGCCAACAGTGACTTTTTTGGTAAGCATTCGATGCGCTTGGATCTCATGTAGATTGGAAACGTTTCGAATTCGACAAATTTTGTTTATTTCAGTAAACCAACACAGCTGGAAAGTACTCAAAAGGTACATTTTGGGTTCATAATTGGCCATTACAACCCTACAGTCAGCATTACGGCCTAGCTTCTCACAACACTCATTTTGTGTGCGTTAATTTTATACGTGAGTGGCGGGAGCTACAGTTTAAAGTCGATTATGAACGACAGATTTTGAGAAACTTTTTCATGGCCGGTTTATTTACTCTCAGAGTTTTTGCCAGAAATCTGCTGAGAGAAAGTCGCCGAAGAAATATTTTTTTTTTTATATTTCGTTTTGATGTCTGACCTGGGATTTGAACTGGGGCCTTACGCCTAATAAGCCAGCACACTACCTACTAGACTACGGCGACTTCGCTACGGTTACTGATACTTTTAATAGGGGACACAACTCCCTCCCGAGGCATATCACTATCTTAATACTCCAATGTTTTAGGTGGGGTAAGTATCGGAGAAAAGAATTGATTGGCCAAGTCTACGAGTACAATATTAAGATTAGTATGGTCGAACTACGACTTTTATTGAATGAATCTTAAGTCGAATAGTATAGCTTAAGCTTCGTTTAGGACTTTATTGTGGCGATAAAAAAATTCAACACCACAACCTATTATTTTGGAAGAAAGAATTATGTTGTCCTGGAAACTGAGGAGAAACTTACAACAGAAAAATATGGCACGTTACGTAAGATAAATTCACAAGTTTTTGTCATTTTAGAGTGTATCTAGAAATATAACTTATAATCGTCAATCGACAAAATTTGGTTGCTGTATTATAATGGGTAATGTATTGTTTTGCTAGACGAGAGTCCGGAGTTCAAACCTCAGTTTTGACAACTTAAAAAAAAATGAAAATTTAAAAAAAACATTTGAAGTCCCTTTTCCCGTGGCAAAATTTTTCAGAGTAAATAATTGCCATTAAAAAGCTTCACAAATTTGTCGACATTAAACTGTCGATCTTCCTGTTCATGAATAATCTAATGATACTCAAGAAGAGCGATGTGAGAAGCTAGATTGTAATCCTAAGTAACGTACTCATCAATCGTTCAATGGCTATAATTTTCTCATGTCTCATGATATAATTTTGCTCTTCACTGTTTATGAAAAAGAAGGAAAACACTTTGTTTTCATAGAATTTACGCTAAATTGTTTGGCAATGTGTAGACAAACTGACTGACATAAATTATGGCTATAAAATGACTACAACTACAAATACAACTGAAAAATGTCTAGTCAATAATATAAAAACAAACATGCACACTTATACACTTAAACCAATATATGTATATGTATGTATTTGCACCACTACATACCAATGAAAGGCAAGTGGCGGCAGTCATAGGCAGTTTTCAAACATTTTCTCTAATAAAAACCAAACAACAAAAATGAAGTAAAAATTAAAAAAAAATTATCTTTAAGGGGTGAAATTTTAATGTTGCCAAAAGCCTTAAAACAGCCTAAATGTTAAATTATAAAACAACCCACGCACTATATATAAAACGGCATATGTATGTATGGTGTTTCATTAATACTTTTTCCAATACATAGAAAGCAAATAAAATACAATGAGAATAACAAGAAAAAAGATCCTGCAGAAGGGAAATTTTATTTTGCACCAATTCTTGCACTGTGGTAATATACCTCCCCTCCCCCCTCTACCTTTTGCATTTAATGCAGACTTTTATTAAGTTTTTTTTGGAGAGAGAGAGCGGCACACGTTTCATAACAGGGGTGCATTTTAAATGTAATAAACGTGCGTTTCTGAGTGTGGGTGTTTGAGTTAAGGATGTTTCATCATCGTTAAACAAATGTGAGTCCTTAAAACAGGATACAAGTTAAATACGTTCTTTGCAATTCAATTGATTTGGTTTTTTTTGTTTTCTTACCTCTGGCATTCGTTCAGTTAGGCAGTAATGCGTGAACTCCCTGGGTTAGAAAATTAATAGAATTTCTTTACTTGGGCTTAGGAAAATGTGTTGAAGCTATTAAAACTGAAAAATCACATGGTGTCGCTTGTTGCCTTCAACCCTGTTCACTTTAGGAGACGGCCAGACACTGAATGTTGAGATTTTTTGCTTTTAACAGCATAACATCCATCGAAAATTTAAGATTTTTTTTTGTACGTGTGAAACATTTTCTGTGGTCTTTTGTTAAAATATTTCCAATAAAATATTATGAACCTTGAAAAATTGTATGCATGTTTTCCATTTTCCACATGTGAACATTTAGTCACTCGTCTGCATATGTATGTATGTTTGCATATGGATAATTTCTACATCATTTTCCTGGGTTGTGTTTCTTCTATGTTCCTAAGAATTTTATGCTTATAAAATTCATTTATTTTATACTCATATATGTACATGCATGAAACTTATTTAATAACTTTTTGATTTCCATGAATATTTTTGTTTTCGGCTCATATAAGTTAAATTGCCAACCTTCTTCAGTCATTTGACATTTTCGCATCACCCTTACGATTCTAAATATCAAACGAGCGTATTTTACCTCTAAGGAAAGTGTGCATCAAAGATCAGCAATGAATCATTTTTTTGCTACTCATAAGTACTCGTGAAATTTTGAGTATGAGTGAGTCAACAGTATTGAAATTTAACTGCTCTGTTTCATTCGTACTCACTACAACACTGATTTATAAGTAAAGCTTGCAATGAGTATGAGTACAACGTTGACATCAAAGTCATACCATTCGAAGTATGTTTGATTCATATGCCTACTCATTCAGATGCATAAATTTAGAAAACTGCTTACAAATACTCATACATGATTCGAGTGACTCGAATCATTCATCAAAATTTGCAGTCATAGTTGTTGTTGCATTTACAAAAAAAAAAAAAGAAAGAAAAAGACAAAGACTAGTGAGTATTGTAGTGTTCGTACGCGAACCATACTTATTTTTGTGATTCTTGTAAATGTTGAGCAGAGAAGAGTCAAAATCAACAACATCATGCGTATTGTTAAGTATGAGGACCATGAGCACGATGAGTACTTCAAACTTTGAATACGAGTAGTATGAGTATTATATTAAAAAAAAGTATAAATGCTTATAAGTATCAGAAATTATGAGTATGATTTGAATTTACTCATCTTTATGAATGGTTTTTGAAAAATTATTTAAACGAATTTGAAATTTTCGTTTTTCTCTCTCGCCCATGAAATCATTTAAAATCTCTACAGCCTCACTTTCTAACTTCAATCGTATGAAATCGAGAACTGGACCTTTACATAAAATTTCATCTCACTTTGATTGCTTATCCCACTTTAACTAAAAATTAATCGAACTACTTAACTACTTGATATACAATCCCCGTATGTAGCATATAAATAAATTGGTTTGTAATAAATTGATTGCAATAATTTATTTATTGGTTTTAGCTTTTTGTTATGATTTGAAAGGAGTTTAAATATTGTCTCGAATATGTTCACATTAAACGTTTTTACTGGATTTTTATTGTTTCCAAGTTTAAATGTCAGCGCCATAATTTATCCAGTAAATGTCATCAACAAGACATTAAACCGAAAAGTAATTGTTATTTATTATTATCGACTACTTTTTCGATAATTTATTGTAAGTTTATAGGTCATATGAAATGTAATTGAAAGTCAACTCAACTTTTAGACAGCATGAGAAATAAAGACATTAGACATTAAGGTTTGAAATGTGGTAGAAGATAGTATTGAACATTAATATTAAAGTGATTTTTTAAGAGTTATTTATAGCATGCTGTTGTGTGATTTGAGTATAAACTGAAAAAAAAAGAACTTCGTACGCTCTTCAACATTCTTTTTTTTTGTGCAAAAGTATCATCACTCGAACTGTGAGACTTAATACTATGACAACCTAGCACCATGAATTAAAAAGTAAGAAATTGGTTAATTGAATATCTTGAAGTCAGCGTAGGCTACTACCCAGTAGTAGTAGTTGGCCGTCAGCAGTGTGCAAAATAAAATAAAATTGTCCTCTAATCTGTCATTCGGAAATTTGTAAATGTCGCCATTCATGTATAAGGCACACAACATGAGTGGCGTGAGAATCTAGGTTATAATCCTGACTAAAGGTTTGTAAAGACCAATAATGAATGACATTCTAACAACAAAAACATTGAAAGTACCGAACGTCTTGAACTCTCAGTTGAGGCCTCTATACTCGCATAGATTTAAAATATCCACGCAGATTGAAGGTACAACAGACTATTGAGGCCGTAGACATGTCACATCTCTTTGTAGTTTCAATTTTGACTAATTACTTTGGCATGAGGAAGATTTCCTCCAGATAGGTGCTATGTGTGCTTTGTTTACTTTGCAGAAGTGTTACGCTATGTTCAACTGCAGTAGGTGTGGATCAAGAATTGCTTTTCGTTACGATCGGCCTTCGGGACTGGAGATATAGATGTCATAGCAAACTTTTTTTTGAGCAAAAACGTGCTGTAATAGATCGGGTAAAATACGATAAAATTTAATAAAAAGCAGTTTTCGGACCTAGTGGATTGGACAGCTATTAGATCAAGGATCCCAAAACAAATATCGTTACGGTCGCGTATCTAGCCGACAAAGCTAATTGTTTTCTGAAAATGAGCGAAATAAAAGTACTCTGTATAAATTAGTCAAAATCGGATAAAAATGGACTGAGGGGGGGCAGGAAATGAATCTAGTGGGCTGTATAGCCGTAGTATGAAGGATTTGAAAACATGTGTCCTTACGGCCGGGCGTTACTTGGAACAGGAGATATAGGCGACGTAGCTAATTGTTTTCTTCTACTGAGCAATAAACAGTGCTCTATATAAATCGGGCAAAATACCCACATTGCGTTTTTGACGATGGCTGGCATTCTTAACGCCGATTACATGCATTTTTTAGTTGATGATTTGCTTTTTTTATCACATGACTAGCACTTTGTCGACTAGACTTTGGTCGACTATTGGATTTTTTGGGGTTGACGACTTCCATTTTTCGGTCGATGAATTGCATTGCTTTGGTTGATAACTTGCATTGTTTTGCGTGATGACTTGCATTTTTGGTCGATGACTTGCATTTTTTGGTCAATGACTTGCGATTTTTTGTCGATGACTTGCATTCTTTTTTTTTTTTTTCCCATTTGAGGTACACAATTACACTACACCGAGCATAAGGTCTTAGTTACTCAGCTTGTAATAATCATATATAATTTGCGATTGTATGGCAATTAATAAATAAATAACTCCATGACACTGTACGTCGTATGTGTACATTACTTTGGAGCCACCTTATAAAACGGACCTAAAGTAGAACGCTTTGAATCGTTTTATTTTCCACAAACAACTTTTAGAATAAAATTTAAATATTTTATATTCCTTATATCCCACACTTTAGACACGATACGGAAAATAATAATCAAGGCAAATCAGACAACCCACAAAACTATTCAATTATTGGCCATGTTTATTGACCAGGCTTATCATGTAAATTATTATTATTTTTTTGTTGTTATTCATAATATTGTAATAAAGACGTGTATGGTCTGGTCTAATCGTATAGAGAATTTCAAGAAACAATTGTTAAAAATATTTCTATAAAGAATAGTTTTTTTTTTGAAGGAAAACAAATGAATTCTATAAAAAATAGAAAAAAATAAAGTTCCCAGACAACAATCAAAATTTATGAGTTTTTCAAACAATTTACATACAAGCAGCCAGCACCAAACACTCAGTCAAGACAGTCATATTAAAGAAGTTATGACAATACAAGTAACACTACGCAGTGGAAACAACAGAGCCGATTGTAACGCTTGGAATCCATAATCACAGTTAAAAATAAAATAAAATAAAATAAAATAACAACAACAATAATAATAATAATAACAATAATAATACAATAATCGCAACTGACTTTAGAGGCCAGAAAAGAAAAGTATCATAAACTATATGTACGTGTATGGTATACATACATGCTCGCATATTCTACAAGCTAGTGCTGGTATTATAATACAATATTCTATTATATTCTATTCCATTATAATAAAATAATAATAATTTAGAAAATAAATTTTCTCTTGGATTTTTTTTTTTTGAACATGTTACTGTGGCGCCACTAAAACATGACGACTGCATTGTAAATCAATTTAAATACACATTTGGAAGCAAATTTTGTAAAAGAAAAAAATAAAGAAAAAAAATAAAGTAAGAAAAATATTTGAAAATTGTATTTCACTGTCCATATTTTAAATTCTTTAGTTTCTGTAACTGATTTCAATTTTTGACCATATTTGCTCCATGAAACTTTTTTTTTCTTTCATTGTATTGAAACAGCAATTCATGTTAATAGCTGTAGTTTTTTGTTTTCTTTCTTTAAACTTTTGACCAAAAAAGAAACTGTGATTGCTCTAAAGTTAGATATTTATGGGTTGAATGGGAAAACCATAGGCTTAAGAAATTTAATGTCTTGTTCGAAAGCCTTGCATGTACATAAGTAAGCAAGAGTTCAAGTATCATCATCATTTGTTAAATTGCTTTTTTTTCTTTTTCTATTTTTTTGGAGTTTGTTTGAAATTTATTTTCAACAAATTTTTACTGTTTTTGTCACATAGCAAACGTACGAATTGCAGACTCTATTGAAACAGGCACGATTTTTGCGTTCGAATAATTCTTTTACATTTTTTATTTTTCAGAAAAAAAATCTTTTTTTATTTCTAACTTGTACTTATGTTGGCATAAAAAATGTATGTGGATTACACTCAAAGAGTTTTTGTTAGTAAAAGTCAGGTATGGAAGTAATTTAGCTGGCAAAGTCATTGTTTCACTAAATAAAGCTATCAACTTACAAAATTCAGAATCCCCTGTTGAAAGACCCTTTATTACTATCGATGACATACTGGTCTGAAGCATAGCTCCTCCTGCAAGCAAATTTTACTATCGAGGGAATAATAATTTCTAAAAGTCGCCGTGGTCTGATAGGCAGTATATTAGCTTAATAGACGTAAGGTCTCAGTTCTAATCCCAGGTTAGCTTTCTCCAACAAAACGAAATATGAACAAATATCTCTTCGGCGACTTCCTCTCAGTAGATTTCGGGGAGTAAATAACATTTCCATAAAAAGTTTCTCAAAAATCTGTTCTTCGCAACCAACTTTAAACTGTAGGACGCGCCATTCATGTATTCAATTAACACGCACAGCATAAGGGATGTGAGAATCTAGGTCGTAATTCTTACTGAATGGTTGTAATGACTAATTATGTATTATGATGTATTGTACCTACGAAAATCTGTTTCAATAAAGTATCTGATGAAAATCGCTCAAGAGATGACTTAGGCAGAGCTTCGATGACAACAACTGTTTGCAGGGATTTTTTTTAAACTCGATGCGAGAGGAATCGCATAAGCTAATTTCTTGGTTTTCGAAATTAGGCTAAAGAGCAATGAGTTGGTATTTTTCAATTTCAGTAACCTATGGCGTGTAGTCTATATTTAGTCTATAGTCTAAAGCAGTAAAAAGCCTCTACAGGCTTTAAACTGTAGGTCCCGCCACTTATGTATAAAATTACGGCACACCACATGAGTGGTTTGAGAAGCTACGCCGTAATCCTGACTGGAGGGTTGTATTTACTAATTATGTATGTATATAAGTAATGGCGATAAACTTTCGTATTTTTAAATCGGAAAATAAGCCTTTTACCTATAAACACAATCTCTTAAACCAATCAGTGTAGGATATTATATTAAATTAAAGGTTTATTAATACAAGTTGTTTCAAAATAATTTTTACATTTCTTAAGTTCACATCATGAACGTAGCAAGTTCGACTAGAGTGTATGGTAATTGACAAACATTCTCTTAAGAATTCAGCTGCTTTTTTCACGTTGTAAGATCGCATGGTGGGCATGTGATAGTTTTACACAAACGACATTTCTGCTGATATCTTCTTGATTACTAATATGTACAAAATTAACCCAGAGAACATGAGTGGTGTGAGAAGCTATGTCGTAAACTTGACTGGAGGGTTGTTATGCCCAATTTGTTATGCATCTTTGAGACATTAATCATGGAATTTTGTTTCGGCTGTATGATGTTGATGTAAGAAAATCTCAGCTCCATAACAGAAATTCTATTTTTTTCCTTCATGAGATATTTTAATTTTTAAAAACTTCATTCGTTTTCTTTTTTTTGCAGTTTGGCAGAATGAAAGAAAAGACAGACAAGCATGGAAAAGAAAGAATTCAAAACAAAAGTTCAATTTCCTTTAAAAATAAAAAAGAAAATTTTAAATTTTCTCTTAAAGCAGATGGATGATGATGGACGGAAAGGGAAATGATGATTTTTATATATGTATATTTTTTTGTTTTTATTGTACAAACGTGAGTTTGACAATACATCTGCAGAGTCATAATGTAGGCTTAGCATGAATCATTATGTGTACCAGTAGTTGCATACGAGTATCTGTATCATTAGTTTTAAGTTTCTTCTTCTGTTTGTGTTTTTGTTTTTGTTGATTTCAGTTGATTTAATTAAAATGTTATTGCAATTATAAGGCATTATAATTATTTTTATTGTTATCGTTATTGTTTGTGTTTGTGTTGCTGTTGTTGTGTATTATTATTGCGTTGGTTAATGCCTTTTGGATTTGAATTTTAAAAGTTTTCTTTACTTTCCTGACGTTAATGTTGTTGTTGTTTATGATGATAAAGATAACGATGATGATAATGGATGACTCTATGCAAATAAATCGTAAAAGTTGATGAAGAGAAAACAAAACCTAATGAAAGAAAAAATCATTCTGGCAATCATAACAATGACATTTTAGTTGCAAAGTTTAATATGAATAGAGCTTGTTGTTATGTATGTACATATGTGTGTATTTTATAAACACAGACAGACAGATTCAAATGAAAACCAGATGGCATTCATAAAATAGTTTATTTAAACACATTTTTTAATTGAATTCTAGTTGTTATTGTATGTACATACGTATGTACGTATATGAAATTGTAATTAAATCATGAAAATGCTGATTACATAGGATTTTAAAGAATCGTCAAGTGAGTATTGGTATTAGCAAAAACCATATTTTGTATATGAAAAATATGTTTTGGAAATGTGGTAGCGACTGGTCAAATATTGTCCTTAGCAGTGATATAAGAAATTATGTTTTAAAAGCTTTAAATTAAATTATTACGTTTCAATACAGCTTTTTTACTATCAGTTTTCTTTTTTGAAACTTTCGTGAGCATTTGAAAATCTAAGATTTTGCCTTGTGGAAAAGTTTAGAAGGCATGCATCATGTGCTATATGTGCCTACAGGTGAGAGTTGATAACCATCACAACTATTTCGTATCATAGAGCACATCCCTTAGAGGTCGATTAGTAAATGGCAGAATTTTTAACAGTTGCCCTTCTTTCTTACTAGAAGTCTCAACCCAATATTGGTGCCAAGGAGGCGCCACAAACTTCCACCACAATAATATTCTATAGTCGAACATAAGGTCCTTCTTAGATCTTCAAGTCCTGCAGAAGTTATTCGCCAGAATGCCGCATTCTTCACAAAAGGAAAAGAATTCGTAAAAATCTCTGTTGTACGATGAATGGCTATGCGATTTAAGTGTATAATGAGTAGATCCTCTTCTTATCCATATGTGTCCAGTCCAGTCCAGAAATATTGCACATACCCTCCTGCTTGAGCCTCTTTGTAAACTGGATGAATAAATTTCGGTTTGAGTGAGGCAATCGAAAATCCTAAATATGTTGCAGGAAAATGCCGGAGATTGCTAGCTTCGTACCGGCTCTGGCCACTTGATCATCTATTCAATTTCCAACGATATCCTTATGTCCCGGAACCCAAATTACAGTTACCTTTGAATGATCCGAAATTTCCCTGAGAAATTTTTGGTAAAATAAGCGTGAACTTTGCCTCGAAAACAGGTGATCTATAAGAAAATCTACTCCGACACGTATCTTAGAGTCATCGGTATAAATCTGAAGGGGTTCATTAGAAACATCCAGACTAGAAGTCCTTGTTTTGAATTTTAAAGTCGAATGTTTTATTTGAAAACTAATAAGGAAGCATATAATCTATATAGATGTGACTATGGCTTCCCAAAATAGTAACATGTCCAAAGCCGTGGTAGGGCGAGGATTTGATTGCATTGAGTCTTACATACATACATATATAATTAGTCATTACAACCCTTCAGTCAGGAATATGGTCTAGCTTCTCACATCGCTTATGCTGTGTGTGTTAATTTAATACATGAGTGGCGAGACCTAACCACAGATTTTTGAGAAACTATTCAAGGCAATTTTATTTACTCTCAGAGTTATTGTCAGAAATGTACTGAGATTTGATGTCTGAGCGGGGATTTGAACCGTGGCTTCGCGTCTAAAAAGCCAACACACTACCTACTACACTGCGGCGACTTTCAATTGCTTTGAGTCTTACTGCTACTAATTTATCCTTCTGCCGCAAGCTCGAAGGAATCCCAATGAGTATACCAAATAATGCTTTACTTGAAATAGAACAGAGTGTACTGGTGATCAGAACAGTGGCAGTGGCATTGGTATTTGTTTAACGTACACCAAACATGTACGCCGATAGAAGGTTGGTCTAAGACCCCAGATCTTGCCTATGGTCCTTTTTTGGGAGTAAAGAGCAAATGTCGCTCTTTCTAGTTCTCTCAATTAGACGATGGCTTCTGTTTAACACCACCATACAGCTTTTTGAAAACCTTAATCAGAATACAATTGTTTACAACACCTATTGTTACCTGGATGTACTTTCTTATAATGACATACCATAACGTAGCCATCATTAACAGGAAGACTTGTCATTGAATGTCATATTAAATGTCAGAAAAACTGAATGGAGAACCGTATGAATTGTATTTAAAAATATTTGAAAGTAACATTTCATTGATAAATCATTGATAATCACTTAATTGTTGTTAAATTTTTAGCAAATCACTTAAACGTTATAAATTATTATACAATTTCTCTAAATAAATTCAGAAATGAAGAAGAAGAAGATGAAGAAAAAAAAATAC
Organism: Sarcophaga rosellei; assembly: GCA_930367235.1. Classification (NCBI taxonomy): domain Eukaryota; kingdom Metazoa; phylum Arthropoda; class Insecta; order Diptera; family Sarcophagidae; genus Sarcophaga; species Sarcophaga rosellei. The sequence goes on from OV884018.1 coordinate 83,543,543, forward strand.
ATACAAGCCATGACAGCAATTACGTTCTGCCACTTTCGATAACGACGACAATTTAGTGGCTTTCTTAGCGAAACTTATAAAATAAAATAAAAATAAAAATAGTGACAATGCATTTATTATTGAATGAATGAATGAATGTATGAATAAGTGTATGACTGAATGAAAGAATAATATTTTATTTTTAAAAGCCATGTAAAGATACTTCAATAGTTCTCTTGATAGAAAACATGAATAGAAAAAGTGAACAAAACAGAAGAAAAAAGAAAACATCCACACAAGTAATCGCGTGTAACAAAACTATAAATGGCGTAAATAAAATACTGTGAAATAAGTTAATTAACTTAATTGAACAAAATCAATCACATAAACATTATTCATCATTATTATCATCATCATTATCATTACAATCAATTGTTGTCAATCAATGGAATTTACGTTCGTAAATCATCGAATAAAGCATGGGAAACATACCGTTATTGAACTTGTAACATAAAATAACGGTAAATTATATTGCAAATAAACGCTTGCGTATGTAACGGCAAACCAAAGTCGACCCTTAGGTTAAGGTTATGCAAATGAAATAGTTAATGCCTGCTAATTGATTTGGGCCAATTATAGGAAAACCGATATTTTTTCCCCTTTTCTTTTGAAGACATTTTGGCGACACAAGCGAATATTAAATGAAACGCAATTAAATTAAATTTTGGCGGCTATTAATTGACATTTTATTATCGTTAAAACGTGGTAATGTTTAGAGAATATTTAAGGAAATCACGGATTTTATCTACGTTGTAACGGAAATTTTTTATTATTGAAATACAACTGAACCGCAATACATATTTGATATTGATAAGCTGTGTAGTATACATTGGCATAATAAACAGAATTCCCTGTTATAATGTCATTTAGCATGAACTCTTTGATTGTTTAGATACAGAAATAAATTTACACCCGAAATTTCAAACACCTCACACTCTACGAATGTAGATTTATTATCTTATTATCGCAACGGAAGAATGCAGATGTTTTATATGCTCTATTCAACGTTTAAGCATACTGGACCGTGAAGTTTTCTTTCATAAAGATGACCAAAGATTCTCATCTGCTTTAGACCCTGAGACTCAGACCAATAAAGAAGAACTGGCCGTATGAGCTGATAGCATAACTTGATTGATTTCACCAGTAACACTATTGTTTGGGGTTGTTTTAGACCTTAAGCGAACGAAGTTCTTGGCCATCTGTATGTTAGTAGGTCTACTATATTCGCTCATGCGATTCATAACAAGAATAGAATTGCAATCCTCTTTAAATCATACCAATGAAGATAATGCTTCTTATACATGGAAGGGAGGGTATCCAATTTCATTGAAGAAATTTGAATAAAAATGCTTAGGAATAGCTTTGCAATCTCAGGACTCAGCGCAATGGCTAGTTCATAAATAAAACAATTACCGACAATATCCTTATGCTCCAGAACACGTAAAAGCTGTCTAGGTGACGTTTGTAAGGGACAGGAGTAAAGATTATCAGAGAAAATCCTATTGCAAGTTGAAATTCATACATGCATACATATATACATTATTGGACATTACAACCCTTCAGTCAGGATTACGGCCTAGCTTCTCACGCCACTCATGTTGTGTGCGTTACTTTTATACGTGAGTGGCGGGACCTATAGTTTAGTCTGTGCAGCATTTTGGACACATCTTGTAGGCCTCATGGGGATTACTAGAAATCTCTAGATTTTAAGCTTGGAAGCCTCTAGATGGAATCCTTATCCTGAAATTTACTGTCGAAAAATTTACGAGGAATTTTGTCGTCGGCAAGAATGCGTCTATAAGTTCTTGAGATTTTAAAAGTTAATTACATTCAACTTCACAACTAGTTTAGTCTTCTGTTTTAATAGAAAGGAGGGGAGTGGAGCCAATTGATGATATTAAATAAGATTTTAGCTGAGTGCCTATAAACTTACAATGACAAACATACATGCACTCAGTCTACCGAACATGAGCATTGTAGAGCAAAGTAAACTCCACCACGGACCGAAATTTTATGTAAGCAATAGTCGCCATAGTCCAATAGGTAGGGTGATGGCTTATTAGACGCAGGGCCACTTTCTCACAGCAGATTTCTGGCAAAAACTCTGAGAGTATTTAAAACTGCCATTAAAATGTTTCTCCAAAATCTGTCGTTCGGAGTCGACGTTAAACTGTAGGTCCCGCCACTCGAGTATAAAATTTAATGTATGTTCTTATGGGAGGGTACCGCTCGGAGTCGACTTTAAACTGTAGGTCCCGCCACTTATGTATAAATTAACATACAAAACTTAACTAAGTCCATAATCCTGACTGAAGGGTTGTAATGACCAATCATGTATGTCATGTGTAATATATTAGAATTCGTAATTTTGAACTCATAAGTATTTATGTGAAAAATAAAACAATAAGCCGAGGTTAAATTCATAGGAAGTCCACCAAAATCGTTTAACATATAGAAGGTACCTGATTAGTACATAGATATATTTTGGAATTACAATGCAATTAAGAAATGAAGTCAAATTATTACAGCCTACGTTATAATGGTGCATGTTTATTATAATACATCAGGCCAGGGCCTCTGGTTGGAATATAATCTACCTACACAGTAATGGATTCGTGGCTACCGGGGCATCCGACATGACTTGTTAACTTACTTGAATTCGAAAAATTATATTCCGTGTAAATAGTTTGTGTTTTAGATTTACCTGAAAAGAAAAAAAAAAATACATGTAATTATAGTTTAAGGACAATTGTATAGATTTTCAAGGAATATGAATTTAATGTTTTAAAAATATATTTGTAAAGGAAACAAAAGGTTAGGATTGTCATTAAATTTCAAAAAACTTTAATTTTTATTCGTAATATTCCGGATCAAAAAAATTAAGGCTATATTTAAATACTTGGAAGAAAGGATCGAGCTTTAACATGTATAACAAAACAGTGCTGATTCGACCAGTTTTATATTACTGTGCAACGTTACCCTTGGCTCTTTTTATACTTCATTTATTTTTGGTCTGGCACCTTCCAGAACGTTATGATTTCTATGTTGTTTTGTTATTGTTCTTTTCAGTTTTCTAAAATACAAACTTTACTTTAGTGTTGTCAAAAAAAACTAGCCTATTGACAACCTGATGCAATCGCACAGACAATAAGCATTCTGAACCAATTCAGATCTGAATTTTTTAACTTTCCGAAAAGTACCTGAAAATAGTCACATACTTCGCTTATTTCAGTATAAAGGTTCATCAAAAAATTCTGTCCCTTACAATAACGAATTTCTATACTATTGATTTACAGTATTTTTGAGCATCATTGTGATCTTAAATTTTTATGATTATGGGCATAAGCATTTATTTTTATAAATTTTAATTTTATTGTACACATGCTGCATTCATCAAAATTATTATTTCGTTTTGAATGCAATATGTAATACGATTAACCTAAAAGCCTCAATTTCCTTAAATGATTTCATTTATAATCCCTACACACTTACAAATCCTTAAAAAATGTACGTAAAAAAATTATGATTTCGTATTAAACCATGACCAACTTTTTTTATGGCCTCAGCCGCATATCAATTATGACATAAAAATAAAATTCTTAATGCTCAACATGGCCTTGTTTGTTTGCCTATGAGGAGTAAAATCTGTTACAATATGTACAAGAAAAAAATTCTGATTTATTTCCATTTTATTTCAAAAAACAAAAAAAAAACAAAAAAGAACTTGAGGCCTTTTTCGTTTATTGCTTAAAATGACATACAGATCCATAGGCCTGATATAATTCTTAACATTTTAATAAATTTTATTTTCCATTTGTATTACGGATATGTTGTATTTATTTTCAAGGCATTTCAACCCTTTTTTTGAAATTTTTTTCTGTTTTTTTTTCTTTTGCTTTTTTGATACCATACAATTGACAATTATACACACAGAATGTCAAAGTCTTCAGTTTCTTTTGTAAAAAGAAAATTTCCACCCACTATTTGACTAAACCGCTGGATACATAGCTTTTGTACCTTTATTCTGCTACAATGATACGAACAGATAAACCGCCATTGAAGTTGAAAGAATGCCATGGAATAATGTAGACCACACTGGTGTTGGGATACCCTTCATCAAAATTTGTTTCTGTTGCACTAACACTAGGTATGTGACCATGTAGTGTTATTAAACGTGAGGCCTTGGTTCAAAACCCCAGGTCAGACATCTCGAATAAAACGATACATAAAAAAAATCTTTCTTCGGGTCAGAAGCAAAAACTCTAAGGGAAACTAAAATTGCCATGAAAAGTTGCTCAAAAATCTTTCGTTCGAATTCGACTTTAAATTGTAGGAACCGCCACGCATGTATAAAATTAACACGCACAAAACAAGTGATGGGCAGTCCTTGCGCTGACCAACTTCTTCCTCTTCCCTGATTTTGGTAGAGATTGCTCACTACAAGGACTGCGTTCACCTGTTGTCGCTCAAGTGAGTTTTGTGATATCAGAGCTACCACTCCGATCTAACCTAACCTAACATAAGTGATGTGAGAAGCTAGGTCATAATCCTGACCGAAGGGTTGTAATGACCAATTATTACGTATTTATCAGAGATCAACAATGAGTATTCAAAAATATGAATAGATTCGTATCATACTCATAATTTCTGATACTTATACACATTCATACTTATTTTAATATCATACTCATACTACTCATATTCAAAGTTTGAAGTACTCATCATACTCTTACTTAGCAATACTCATGATGTTCTTGGTTTCGACTCTTCTTTACTCAACATTTACAAGAATCATTTAATAAATATAATTCGCTTACGAACACTACAATACTCAATAGAAGGTTGTGTGTTTGCTTTGCGTGCTGTCTTTGTCTTCTTCTTTCTACTTTTTTTTTAAATGCAACAACAACTAAGACTGTAAATTTTGATGAATGATTCGAATCATTTATGAGTATTACAAGTATTTTTCTAAATTTATAATCTGAATGAGTAAGGCGTATGAATCATACATATTTCGAATGTTATGTGTATGATGTCAACGTTGTACTCATACTCATTGCAACCTGTACTTATAAATCAATGTTATAGTGAATACGAATGAATGAGAGCAGTTGAATTTCAATATTGTTGACTCAGTCATACTCGAAATTTCATGAGTACTTATGAGTACCGAAAAAACGATTCATTGCTGATCTCTTGTATGGTATACATGTGACCATAGAATAAAATGCAGGGTATGATAGAAATTACACTGAATTTTATTGCAATAAAAGAACAGTTACAATTCATTTCTTTATTATTATTTTGTTTACCTCTGTTAAAGAATTTCAAAGAGCCCAGAAGACACAATACAAACACAATTAAATCAACGCTTTTAGTACACCGGAAACACACATAAGTTGGAGCAGAGCTTAAAAGAATGCAGTGTTTTGAAAATAAGATAAAATAAGATAAAAAAATATACTAGCAGCTCTTATAGCTATTAATTCGTTTATCAAACGTTTGTTCAAAAGTCTGAGAAAGGTTCTAATCTTAAGCAGTCGCTTGAGCTCTCTTAGATGGTTATCCACCTCCTCTACCTACCTATTCAGCCACTTCGAAGACTGTTTCAGTTTGCACAGCCTTCTGCTGATTGTTACGATATTAAACTTGATACTTATTTGATAATAATTTTTATATTTTTTTTATTCTATTCTTTCAAATCTCTGAAGTTCTAGGGACACCCACAAGAATTTCAAAAAGAAAAGCAACCGAGAAAAAAAACTAACAATTGGGTGTTTTGATTAAATTACTGCTCGTGCCAACATAAAGACACGAATTAAATCAAAGAATAAATACATTCACATATGAAAGGCCCGAAAATGTATCATTCCCATGCCATGCCATGCCATGCCATTCCATTCATCTGCAACTTGTTTGTTAAAATAAAGAGCACGTGGGCTTGCTTTTTAGTCTTTGCTCCATGGTCTTTCATTCAATTTGTCAAAAAATTTGAGACAACAACAACAAAAGAGCTCTTCTGGTGTGGCATAGCATGGCAAATGACTACAATTCCACTAGTCAGCGCTTAAGTGCAACATGCAATGCAACAATAACGGCAACAATAAAAGAAAGGAACAGAAAAACTCCTAAACGGCCATGGCATGCGCTGAAGTCATTACACAAAAAGGAAAATGGGAAAGACACAAAGCGGCCAGTTACAATGGCACATAAACACTTGAGTTACACTTCTTTTTTTTTTGTAGTTAATGGTCATCGGAAGACTCACACACTCTTACGTATGCACATACAAAGTATTAATGGATAATGATAATATATTATACGTTCATTCATTCATGCATGCATTCATTCATTCTTGTGTTTAGTGTTTATTTATTTTATTCTTTATTTCGTTTATTATTTAAGATTTTATACGTTTTAAAGAATCATTTATGGAATTGAATTGAGTTGAGCTGAATGCTTACACATATGTAAACATACAATAAATAATTTATTTTTATATGCTAGTCTGTCTGCCAGTATTGTTATTAATAACACACATTCATTCACATACATTTTCGTTTCAAAATGCTTTTGTTTATGATTGAATTTGACTGGTCATTCATAAACAAGATTGAGGATTTTAAATAAATTATTAAATTAATGTAAAATGACCTGTAAACATTTATTTATTGTTATTATTATTGTTATTGCCATACACATAACATACCAACATAAATAAAGATAATAAGAGATGTATACACTTACATATGTGCATAGGTTTTCGTATGATTGAAGTTCTCTTTGATATTGAAAAACTACTAATTGATTAAATATTTAATACGATTAACAATTCAAAAACAAACATTCTTGTAGGCGTAATGCACGCATTCCTTATTTTACAGTTTAAGTTTTACAAACGCTTATTAAGAATACCTTTTAAAGAGCAATAAATTAACACAAGCTTAGAGATATTATGTGTGATGCATTGATGTTGTTGAAAATGTAAAGCATGCATCACATTGTCAGTGGTTTGCTTCCCTTGGGAAATGGGAATGCATTTAATCATCGTTACTATTTCACTTTGATTTCGGTTCGATAGGGATATGATTGGTTGATTTCAAGCCTTAGAGACCTACAGGCGGGACCTACGGTTTAAAGTCGACCACGAACGACAGATTTTGGAAAAACTTTTCATGGCAATTTTATTTACTCTCAGAGTTTTTGACAGAATTCTGCTGAGAGGAAGCCGCCGAAGAAATATTTTTTTCATATTTCGTTATGATGGAGATGTATAACTTGGGATTTGAACCGAGGCCTCATGTTTAATAAGCCAACACGCTACCAACTAGACTACGACGATTACTACATTTTACTGAATTCAAATCGATTCGTCAGAGTTTCAACCATTTTTCCACCTTCTGAAAGTGTATTCCTGAAGATATTGAGATACTTGTAGAGAAGTGGCGTAAGGAAATATAGAAGTGGATGTATGTCTGCTGAAAGGAAGGTCCAAAATATGTCGTAAATAAAAAGCGATTATCAATATGCTTTGTGGCACACCAGCAGAAATTGGCTTACAAAACCGCATTCATTAACGAAAAAACTTTCTTTCGTTTGGAAAAACTAATCGCCGGTCATAAGAGGAATTTCCATGAAAAGTTTAAATTTAATTTTGAAAATTAATTAAAAACGAAAAAAAAAATTGTTTAATGTTTGGATGATAAAGCTTTTAATGTGAGAATTTTTTTTTTTTTTTAAAGCAAAAGTTGCGAATGAAACGGCATTAAAACACATCAAAGTTGTGTAGAAAATTTTATTTTTGCTTTTAACGGTTATTCTCTTTGTTGTTTTAATTAATAGTTTCGTGTTTATGTATGTGTTTCTCTCTCTCTACTATTATTAATGCGTTGTGCATTAAAATCAAATTGGTTATTTTGTGTGTGTGTGTGTGTAAGTTTTGAGAGAAAATTTGTTTTTAAAAGAAAAGATATTAAGAGAGCTTTGCTAAACAAAGAAAATAAAAGTGATGAATGTATGTGATGATATTTTTGTTTATAAACAATGATGTGTGAAAATTTGTTTTTTTTGTTTGTTTACCTTGTATTTTTAAAAAAGTTTTCGTATTGTTTTGTTTAATGGAAATACAATACAATGGGAATTTTGTTTTCAACGGAAATCGGAAACGTGTAATATTTAATAAAAAAAAAGGAAAAATATTTGAAATTAGAATCTCTGAATTGGGAAACGTTGTGCAATTTTTTAATTTGCATCAGCTTTCTAAATAAGGGATGGACGTCGAAAATCCGACACCGTCAGCGCAAGTGATAATAATTAACTACCGAGTGAATAGTCTGCTGTTGATGATAAGCGCGGGTACATATTCCATCGAATGATGCAATTGGGAGAATGCAGTTTAGAAAACAAAACGAAAATTTAATTACAAAGATTTTTAATTTTTTTAAAGGTTACGGATAATCTGCCAGCAGATACAAAATACAATAGTGCGATCAATCATCTCGAAAAATGATAAGAAATTTGTAATTCAAGAAAATTATAAAATTTCTCATTTTATTTCAATATTAGCATGTATGTATGTGTAAGCTTAATTTTCCTTCTGTAGGCCTATTTATTTAGTACAAGGCACAGTAAACCAACAGAACTTTTTACTACATTACAATCCTACAGTCAGTATAGTTTACCATCAGCTAGGTCATAAGAAGCTAGGTCGTAATCCTGACTGAAGGGTTGTAGTGGCCAATTATGAATGTATGTATCAGAGATCAGCAATGCATTGTTTTTTCTTTACTCATAAGTACTCAAGAAATTTTGAGTATGAATGAGTCAACAGTATTAAAATTCAACTACTCTGGTTCATTCGGACTCACTACAACATTGTTTTATAAGTTCAAGGTTGTAATGAATATGAGTACAACGTTGACATCAAACTCATAACATTCGAAATATGTATGATTCATACGCCTACTCATTCAAACCCATAAATTTAGAAAAATACTTATAATACTCATAAATTATTCGAGTGATTCGAATTATTAATCAAAATTTACAGTCTTAGTTGTTGTTGCATTTACAAAAACAGAAGATAGAAAAAGACAAAGACAGCAAGCAAAGCAAACACACAACCTTGTAGTGAGTATTGTAGTGTTCGTATGCGAATCATACTTATTTTGTGATTCGTGTAAATGTTGAGTAAAAGAGAGTCGAAATCAATAACATCATGCGTTTTGTTAAGTATGAGTACGATGAGTAATTCAAACTTTGAATATGAGTAGTATGAGTATGACATTAAAATAAGTATGAATGCGTATAAGTATTAGAAATTATGAGTATGATTCGAATCTACTCATTTTTTTGAATACGCATTGCTGATCTCTGATTACAACCCTATAGTCAGCTAGGTTGTAATCCTGACTGAACGGTTGTAGTGAGCAATGTATAGTTCACTATCTCACACCATAAAAATTTTGTGAATTTGTATTCGCTTTTAGTATAACTAACTGTATTTCATTTCCACTGTAGGGTGCCTGGTTTTAAAATTGAAACAAAAAAAAATCCTATTATTACTTTGTAACAGACGTACATACATAATTATTGTTTATTATAGTAATTATGTACACAATATTTGAAAATGATTGGTATGGTAATGTCAGCTTTTGTTTTGCTTCTCCATCAAATATACCCACATAATGTCATAAATTTCGAATTATTGTCAAACGTAGTGAACCGGACTTAAATAAAGCTTCAAATACATATACCACCACCACAGATAGAGGCTATAATTCGTTTAGCGTTTCTTGTGACAAAAAGAAATAAGAAAAATTATTGTCATTATTTTTCTTTGAAAATGGCAATTAAAAACATTGACTTTATGTAACTTTGGCATTCAAGTCCTATTGTTTTATTTTTTTTATTTTTCATTTGTTATTACAGTTGCAATATTTTCTTTAGTGAATACAAAAAATTTGTTTATTTCCTTTCAGTCTATTATACAAACACTTATAATTAAAAAAAATTAAATAAATAAATAAAAGTAAATGAAAAAGTGATACGGAATAAGCAAATACTAGACGTGTAAGCTACGCTTAAAATAAAAAAAGGCAGAAGTAACTTGAAATGTTTAGAATCGAAGGCATAAGCCTTGGTTAAGTAAACAAACAAATTTTCTTTAATTATAGGGATGGCATATCTTTTGTACACGGTTTGTGTCCGTAATAACTAATATGGCGTACAGTGAGTAAACACCACTGAAATAATTAATTTTCTTAGGATAGCGAGAAATGTAAATGAGAATAGCCGAATAAATTTCCAGAAATAAAAACGTTTATTTATTACTTAGAAAATGTTAAAACAAAAACAACAATTCATGATAAAGGAACTTTTTTTATACTTGAGAACATAATAGAAAATTTAAAATTATAGTGAGTGTTGACTCACTTGTGGCGCTCACTGTATATCAATGATTTATTCTCACTTAATTATCGAACGATATAAACGAAATAGTTTTACTTACTTCGAAAATGTTTAAGTTTGTGGAAGGATTTACTTCGTGTATTAATTAGATTGTAAGGAGTATTTAAGTATGCATTGAGACCAACTCCGACATTGTACAAAACAGTGATTTCTCAGCTGCAAATGGTTGTTAATCCAACTTTAATTAGGAAATTAAGTCATTTTGGATAGCCGTTTGAGTGATATTACTGATCACTGAGCTTCTAATGGGACATGTGTCCCCGAAATAAGTATTCTTGTCGAACTTGATAGATAATGAATGGGAGCTGGGCAAATCTTGCAAAATACTTCCATGGTCAAAAGGTCATTTGAAACGACTAGAACTCCCTAGAGTCTTATTAGACAATCGATAAGGCTTCTAGCGGGAATAGTAGTAGCTGGGCATTGTATAGTTGGAAGTATGTCCCGTAATCTGTTTATCTGCTGTCTGTGGAGGTTGTAAGTTTAATTGTTTTCCCCTGAATCTGACATATTACATCTTCATAAAAAAAAATTTGTGGATTCTTTACCAAAAACAAGGAAAAGAAAAATATGTAATGTAATGAAGGTGGAGCTATTGTTCATTTTCTTGTCAATGTTAGACTGAGTACGTCACCAAGCAAACTCTACTAAGGGAATCGCATATGCCTGTAGTAACCTGTAAGAAGCACACATAATTGGTCGTTATAATCCTTCAGTCAGGATTACGATCTCACACCACTTATGTTATGTGTGTTGATTTTATTGATAATTGGAGAACGTACAGTTTAAAGCCGACACGAAAAGACAGATTTTTGAGAAGTTTTTCAATGCAATTTATTTATTCTCGCTGAAGAAATATTTTTTAATATTTCGTTTTATTCGAGATATTTGACCTGGGGTTTAAACCGTGGCCTCACGTCTAATAAGTCAACACACTACCTGCTAGACTACGGGGACTTCCTATCTCCTATCCCTCAGTGAAAACAACAAATGATCAATTGGTGCTTCAACTTCTCTTCCTCACATCAAAATATGCAGTCACGGATACGCACATCATGTTCAAGTGCTTATTGCTGCAGACTTAGTTTCCTCTAAGTACCTTCGAAAGCATCTTCACGAGATAGAGACTTTGTGTCGTCAAAAATTGGTTTTTTTAGATACAGAATGCTCTCACAAGAGTAAGCTTCAGAGCATGTTAGTTGAAATTAGCCTGATTAGGTTTTGGTCTCGAAAATGGAAGCATCTTTTGAAGCGGATTGCATATGGTGTTAGAACGTTTAGAAGAAGCCATTGATAATGTAACCAACTCTTCAAATCAATTTATTTTCAATCAATGCCCATATTCATATATATATATGACTGCAAAGCGTATTCAAAATTCTACACAACTCAACCAAAACAAAAGATACAAAAAAAAATTGTTTTTATAGCGATGAAAATTTAATGTCATGTCACTGGCCTTTTTCACTTGTTATTTCATTTCAAAAAAAATATGATTCTAATTTCCAAAACATTTGTAATGAGGCGGGCGATAATTTCATATGTTACACACAATATTTCGTATATTTTATTTTGGTGGAAAGAATTCAATTCTCATTGATAATAATAAATAATAAAAACAGTCAAAATAATCATTTACACATCATGTATTTCATACATTTTATATTCTGTCACACACTATTTTAATTACATATTAAAAGAGAGAAAGAAGGAAAAAAACCATGAAAAAATAAAATGTAAAGTGGAACTGATATGACAACGAAACTGTAACGAATCTATAGATTCGGGGCAGCCCTTTGCTGGTATGTATTTAACACTGAATTGGAAATATTTACAATAAATTATAGTTTCATTACGTTTTGTTTCTTCTTTTTTGTTTGTCTCATATTTAATGGTTTATTTCATACATACAATTTCATTCATTCATTCATTGATTTTCGTCATCATTCAGTTATACTTTCGTTCATCATTTTGTTCATTATTTTGTTCATTGATTCTTTGGGTATTTATGAGGCGTGTTTTTTGTTTTCATACCGTATATCGGTGTTTGTAATCGATAATGTGCATACCATATCATGCCATACCACACATACATACATTCTACTATTAGATTTTCGTTTTCGTTTTTGTTTTTTATAGTTTTTCATTACATTTTTACCACACAACAATGAAAATTTATTTTCTCGTTATTGTATATTAAAAATCGATAGTGCGGCAATTATTTCGACCTATTTTTGTTCCTGTACGTACGTAGACATTTCATTTTTAATTTTTTTCTGTATGATTTTTTTTCTTTCTTCTTTTTTGTTTGTTTCTTGTTAAAGTAATTTGTTTTTTTGACTTTGTTTCGGCTCGTTTAAGTTACAGCAACGTACAAAAGTATTCTAATTACATGCATATCAGTCGTTGTAGGAATCAGTACTTTAACACAAATTTCTTTCAAATGATGTTGTATTCTTAGGCTAAAATGGAAATATTTCGAAAGATAATTGAAAGGGTGACCAAAGGTTTTGATTAAAACTTTTAATCGTAGTTGTACCAATGTGAAATCGCAGTAGTCCATAAGGTAGTGTGTTGGCTTATTAGTCATGAGGTCTCGGTTCCAACCCCAGGTTAGACATCAAAACGAAAACATGAAAAAATATTTCTTCTCAGCAGCTATCTAGCAAAAAGCTCTGAGAGTAAATAAAATTGCCCTGAAAAGTTCTTCAAAAATCATCGTTCCGGACTTTAAAATGCAGGTCAAGCCATTGATTTGCAATATTAATACAAACAACATAAACGGGTGAGAAGCTAGGTCGTAATCCTACTTAAAGGATTGTAATGACCAATTATGTTATGTTCGTGTACCTATGTAACGATGCTGTAATAGCTACATATCATCTCACAACCTCTTAAGTTTTAAACAATTGTCCGTGATTTACATTCTAAACATATTCATCTTTTTCTTCCGTTGCGTATCAACAATTTGGACTTAAGGGGGTAAGAGGAGTTAATCCAAATAACGGCCCCGATTGTACGAAGAAAGTCGTCTGCTTCATGGGTAGTGTTAAGTAATGTAATATTGCCCAATTCCAGTCAGGATTCTAACGAACAGTAGTAGTTAAAGCTAGTATAGGGTGGGTCATCTATCGGTTTAAATTTCAATCGTCGGCTATTTCGAATCTGACAACACTTATTTCATTATATTCTGTCACAAAATTCAGTATATTATCTCCACTGAATGTAATAATGAATCGATTTACGCTTGAGCAACCTTGGGATTTTTTCGGCCATCTGCATGATGATATCGGTTTTGCCAAAAAAAAAAGTTATCTTTTCGGATGAAGCTCATTTTCATTTTGGTGGGTACGTTAATTAAAAATAGTTGCCATGTTTGGGGTTCACAAAACCACCACAAAAGCAAATGCACCCATTACGAGTGACTGTTTGGTGCGGCTTGTGGATCGGAGGCATCATTGACCCATATTTCTTAGAAAATGAAGACGTCACATCCATTACGTTTAATGGAGACACATAACGCACCATGGTAACCAATTTTTTGTACCCGCTTTTCATGGTATTGATATGAACGATAGTAGGTTTCAACAGTATGATGCAACTTGCCATATATCTCATGCCACAATCGATTTGTTGCGTCAAACACTTGATGGCCGTTTATTTAGCCGAAATGGTGACGTCAATTGGCCACCAAGAAGCTGGGGTTTCACAACGTTGGACTGTTTTCTGTGGGGGGCTGTTAAAGAAAGCGTTAAACCGATAAACCACAGAAAAGTGGGCATATGAAGGCTAACATTCGTGATATCAGTGCCGAGATACGATCCCATACACTCAAAAATATGTGCATGAAAATTGGTCCGATAGAATAAAGTGCTGTGAGGCATGTCGCGGCAGCCGTATGAATGAAATAATATTCCATTTCTAATCGGAACAATTGTACTCCGTAACAAAAAAATGTTGTTGATTTCGACTCTCCATGACTCAACATTTACAAGAATCAGAAAATAAGTATGATTCGCGTACGAACACTACAATACTCACTAGAAGGTTGTATGTTTGCTTTGCGTGCTGCCTTCGTCTTCGTCTTCGTCTTTTTCTTTCTTCTTTTTTTTTAAATGCAACAACAACTAAGACTGTAAATTTTAATGAATGATTCGAATCATTCGAATCATTTATGAGTATTATAAGTATTTTTCTAAATTTATGAATCTGAATGAGTAGGCGTATGAAACTAACCTATTTCGAATGTTATGAGTTTGATGTCAACATTATACTCATACTCATTGCAACCTATACTTGTAAATCAATGTTGTAGTGAGTACGAATGAATCAGATTAGATGAATTTAAATACTGTTGACTCATTCATAATTGAAATTTCATGAGTACTTATGAGTAGCGAAAAAACTATTCACTGCTGATCTCTGGTAGGTATCAAGCGGACTGCACATAATATTCAGAATTAACACGTCGACTGCCACGGCAATTTTCAAAAAACTGGCCACGCAAGCCAACATTGACTTGTTATTCTTTTACCAGAAGCCATTTTCGATACTAGCACTGATATGATACGATTTTATTCGTAGCTACAAAAACATGGCAGGTTTAGTGAGTACGAGATAACTCGTTGTTGGCACTACGAGTTACCTGGTACTTGGCCGTCAACGTGTTAAGGTCGAACCATTTCTAGGTTCATATAACCCGAAAAAGGGCCTCTCAATACTTAAGCATTATATTTCTTACGGTACGACTAAAAACCTGCTCAAAAGTCAATTCAATCTTATGATCGATTTAATATCAGATAACGATAGCTTCATTAGGCCATCGATTATTCTCAAAATTATTTATATTTTGTAAATCTGGTCACCTTTTATTTGTATTTGGTTTTAAATTAAAATCATTACATACAATCTAATCAAATGAAGATTCATACTAATGGTCTCTCCTTACTCGCAATGATTGTGTGTTTTTCGTCGTTTTTCATTTTTCAAACATTCAATTCAAATCATTTCATAAGGCTTTTTTTTGTAACAAAAACAATTTTCCAAATGAGCAGCAAGCAGCATAGAAATGATTTGAGCGTAACGTAAATGCATATGAAACAGTTGTACATTTGCTGCTGTAGTTTCTGTTATTGTTGTTCGTGCCATACATATGAGCATATTTCACATTTTTACTCGTATTTGGGTTGTTAAATCAAGCCACCGTAAGTGTTTAGTATTGTTGTTCTTGCGAGCTGTACAGAGTGTGTATGCGGTTTATTAAGTACTTTCTTGCAACATTATGTTGTTGTTGTTGTTGTTGCTGTGTGTGTTCAGTAAAGAAAATGGAAAAAAAGAGACAACAGTGTGTAGTTTATATTACTGCAGCTACAATTACTAGTTGTATTGCTGCTACAGCTGGTAAGGCTGCAGCACTATTGTACGTAACAGACAATGTCGCTTCGAATGCACCATCAGTGACCCGTGATATATAGAGAGGGTTTCTTCTATTGGGTTTCCCTTTCTCTAAACTTTACTTTACTTTAATAGATGCAGACAGAGTCTTTAATAAATTTAACCACACTTTAGATGCAGTGATTTGGTTTTCTATACAGAGTGTAGTTTATATCTCGTTATTGCTGCTGATGCAGTTAAATGTTTTCGTGCGGCATACTACATGCCGCATATGTATGTATGTATGTACATATATGCCACAAGTATTTATGCTTTATTTCTCAGTGTTTTGTTATTGTTGTTGCTATTGCTGTTTCGTAAATTAATAAATAAATAATCGAGATAGTCATTTGATATATGGCTTCTATACAATATGACCGCAGTTCCATAATTCATTTCATTTCATTTCGAACATGAACTTTTTTTCTTCGATTTCTTCCTTTTTGTTTATTATTAGAATGTCTTTCAGTTTATCGTGTCTGTCGTTTATTGTGATAATTGAGTTAAGATTTCTTTTTTTTATTTGTTATTGGAAAATAAATGTTATTTTTTTGGTACTTCAAAGGCCATAAATTTTTACAAAATAAAAAAATTATCTTTTAATGTATTTTTAAAATAAATTTCCATGCATGTATGTATGGCATACAATATTATAAATAAAATATATTCAATGGTTATCGTTTTATCAAGAAATTGGCATCTTTAGGTTTCATTTCCATTGTATGTGTTGAAATGTGCAACCCTTTTTGGTTTTCTCATTATTAGTAGCTACTATGATGACCATTTGGTCATTTGTCATTGAACTTTTTGATTACGAGTATAATTTAATACTATCGCTTGGCATCTGTCTAGATTGTATACAAAGAGTCTTCCATTCAGGTCCACATACATTTGAGTCATTTCGATTTTCTCTTTGTGACTCCTCTTCTGTTCTATGACTAAGCATGGCGATGATATGTCATTTGCGAAAAAGCTGTTCTAATTGTATAGAGCTTTAAATGAAAACACATTTCATCATCTTTCATTTATTTGTTTAGTTTTCTTGAACTTTTTTAAAGTTTCGAAGAAATTTTATTTTATTTTTTATCGTAACAATTTTAATTTTTTTTAGTCCTTGAACTATTGTACTCATTTCTCTTATAATCATGTATATACGTATCAGAGATCAGCTATGAATCGTTTTTTCGCTACTCATAAGTACTCATGAAATTTCAAGTATGAGTAAGTCAACAGTATTGAAATTCCACTACTCTGATTCATTCGTACTCACTACAACATTGATTTATAAGGACAAGTTGCAATGAGTATGAGTACAACGTTGACATCAAACCCATAACATTCGAAATATGTTTGATGCATATTTACAAAAAAACAAGAAAGGAGAAAAAACAAATACAGCAAGCAATGCAAACACACAACCTTCTAGTGAGTATTGTAGTATACGTACGTGGATCATACTTATTTTGTGATTTTTGTAAATGTTGAGTCATGGAGAGTCGAAATCAACAACATCATGCGGATTGCTAAGTATGAGTGCGATGAGCACTTCAGACTGTGAATATGAGTGGTATGAGTATGATAATAAAATAAGAATGAATGCGTATAAGTATCAGAAATCATGAGTATGATTCGAATCTTCTCATCTTTTTGAATATTCATTGGTAATCTCTGGTACGTATGGTTGGCTGGTTAGCTAATGTGACCGTCTATAACCAGCATATGGGTTTGAGAGTTCTAAGGATCACTTGAATCAAAAAAGGCTCTATGAAACACAAATCCACTTCTTTAGGTGCCAAAGAAGTTTATCTGGACTAGCTTATGGTATCTCGAACATCTAGTGTAAGAACTACTTGTCAAAATATCTCACTTCCGTGGCGTATATTATTTTGCTGCCAATAAAATCGTTATCGATTTCAAATGTCTCCACAATCAATTTGTTTTATAAAATCAATCTCACAAAACTTATTTTATGGCGATGTAAATATAAATTACTCATTTGTAAGACAACACAAAGAAGAAAAGAAATAAAATAATAGAAAAATAAAATAAACTTTTGAATGACAAACTAAAAAATCAATTATCTTTGGCTATGGAAATATGTATGTATGTATAAAAATATGAAAAAAGAAAAAAATTAGAAATTAACATGTAAAACAACCCAAACAACCATATTCCTAAGATGCACATTGAGCTTAATAAGATCTTATAAAACTAGGTTTTTTGCTTTATTTTGTTGAAAATAATTTCAATAATAAATAATTAAGTATTGGAAGACTTTTTAATATCCTACGAGTATTATTATTAAAAATTAAGAGATACGAGTTTGAGAAGAAACAAACAAATGAAAACTATTAGAAGAACGATTCAATTTTATTTTACCTCATGTCACTGACATTTCGACTTTTCAAGCATAACATTCTGTGAGTTCTAAACTTTAAATTCTAGAGATTAAAACGTGTGATTTTCATGGCGATTTAAGGTGGAAAGTGTAGAAAGCATGAATTTTAATTTTCCAGAATTGTCGGAAAAATTGATCCAAAAATATCAATAAAATAGCAAATCTGTCCAAATAGTGCCTGTATGGCAGTATTAAAGGTATTTCTAAGGAATTGCTTCGAATGGTTTGGACAGAAACATTGTAGCCCTCAAAAAATTATGTAATATATCAACAGTTGAATGACATCACAAAACAATTTGATTAATATCACAGATGATTTTAAATTCGTATGAAGTCGCAATAGCCTAATGGGAACCGTCATGACTTAATAGAGGTAAGACTACGGTTCGAACCTCCGGTCAGACATCTCGAACAAAAGGATAGCAACGGAAACAGATAATTGTTATGTGGTTGTGGCATCACGTTTAAAGTCAATATTGAACAAAACGCGTCAAAATCGATCAAATGTCCAGATTTGTCTCCCGCTTTTTTCTATTTTGATTACGCAAGGAACTTACGAATCCTTCCTTCAGATGAAACATGTTATCCACGGAAGCAAGAAGGGTTTGTTTCGATCATAAATATTTTTGATCAATCGGTCGAATGGAACCCATCGTAGTTCTTAGTAATTTTTAATTATCAAACAGCTTTTGAGGACATCAATCGGTGGTTGGTAATGGACTACATGATCTTTACTACGTTGATTATATGTGTTGTTTGCCACATACGATATTTAACCCATACTGTTCAACGGAAGTGTAGAAGATGTAAAAACTACCTTCGTGGAACTTTAACCAAATTTAGTGAAGCTGAAGCTGAAGTATGAGCCTAACTCTTCATGATCTAGTATAATTTGGCAAAGTATAACAGTTTTACCTTACCTAGCAATGCTAGTGCGAAATTGTTGTGAATCGGCATAGGTGAAGTGGCTACAAACTAGATGGCTAAAGCAAGTCAGAAACAGTCCACTGATACAAAGCTCTGAGCGTGAAATAAAATTGCCATGAAAAGTTCCTTAAATCGGTCGTTATCCCTACATAAGGGTTGTAATGACCAATTAAGTGAGATACATACATACATTATTTTATAATTTTATCTTCAATTTTCCCTTACTTGAAATTGTCAGAACTGTATAATTCTTTTCAAAATCCAAAATAGTCCAGCAAATCTATGCACTTTCAGTTCCAATATGTTACAAATCTGTTGAAAGTCTCTAAATGACTCCCACTTTAGCTGATTGCGTTCAGATACCACAAAAAACACAAAGTGATTAATTACCCAATGTAAAGATTTAAACAAAAAAAATGAAAAAAAAAATTATAAAAAATTAATAGAAAAATACTTGAGTATAACTAACAGTGGGCGTTTAAAATTAATCTGTAGACACATTTGATTTTTTTTCATTTTTGTGTTGTGAGTGTTAGAAGTGATCATGAAAATGATATTTAAACTTGACATTAAACAAACATTATACCAGCACACACAAGCTACAGAAAACATTATTTTTTGTTTTGGGTTTTGTTTTTAAATAGGAAGTTTATTGACAAATACTATTTAATATTATTGTTGTTTTTATGTTACATACATACATACATATCACATTTATTTGGTTTTTAGACGAGCCTATATTTACAACAGCTGTCCTAAATCAATATTTGTTGTAAATGTCATGCCTGGTTTAAATGTTCCTTTGAACTGTTAAACTGTTTAGTTTGAAAAATCCTCAAAATACACATGCCCACAGCACAACACACAATACAATACTTGGGCTGGGACCATGCAACTAATATTTGAACAATGACATCTTTTTTTTAGGGAGTTTCTTTCTATTGGATTACCCGCTGTTTCATTTATTTTTCGCTTTTTTCTTTACAGTTTACAAACCCTCCTTTTTTTTTGTAAAGTTACGTAGTACGTGCCGTATGCTTTTTTTTCTTTCTTTACTGTAAAGAAGTTATTGTTGAACTGTATGTCCATGACCTGTTCGGAAAGTTTAAATGAATTGTGGATGTTTCTGTTCTCAAATTAAATAAAAGCTGAAAAATTATTTTAATTTTCGCTTTACTTCCTTACAATGTTTACTTCGTCTTTAAGAAGAGGGCAAAGAAATTTCACAGAGAAATGGAAAACTTCCGGTTTAGTTTTAAAAGTTTCGCTTTGTAAGAAATTTTACAAAATGATACTGTAAAGTAGGGCGGTATATGTTTATAAACATTCGCTTTTTCGCTACTCATAAGTACTCATGAAATTTTGAGTATGAGTAAGTCAACAGTATTGAAATTCAACTACTCTGATTCATTCGTACTGACTATAACATTGATTTATAAGTACAGGTTGCAATGAGTATGAGTACAATGTTGACATCAAACTCATAACATTCGAAATATGTTTGATTCATACTCCTACTCATTCAGATTCATAAATTTAGAAAATACTTATAGTACTCATAAATGATTCGAGGGATTCGAATCATTCATCAAAATGTACAGTCTTAGTTGTTGTTGTATTCGATTATTATGGCGTAAACTAAAGAAAGGCAGATTCAAAAGAAGAACGAAATAAAAAAGTATGCGATGAAGTAGAATCAAAAGTGAGCATGTGGTGTTTACACAAAAGTTGTGCCAATAACTGGCACAAACAAAAACATTCACTCGATTGAACTACTCTACGTGCAACACGCACTTTTTTTGAAGAAGAACAACAAATTCATATACACGGGGATGGATGTACATATATAAAAACTACTTTGCATACAAAGGTGTTGCAACAATTGCGATAAAAATCATTGCGGGTTGCCCCATGTTGTTGCTGTTGATGATAATGATGAGTAGTATATGGTGGGGGGAGGGGGAGATATTGTTGTTCCTTTTGTTGATTTGTTTGCTGTTTACTTGGTATTAAACGATTACAATATTCGTTGACTTTTGTTTACATTTGCTTTACGTTGAAATCAACAACAGAATGTATAACTGGCTGTCTGTCTGTCTGTGTGTTCCGTTCGTATGACTCCCTAGTTGTTTAGCTGTTTATTATGCTCGTAAATATGAAGAGAGCCCACTTGAGTGCCAAATAAATGCAAGCATATTTTTTTTATTTATTTGTTTGCCTTTCGTTATTCTTTCCAATTTCCACTTTCCTTCAACGACGACGAAATCATGGTAAATCCCTAGAGGAAGTTTCATATTTAAAACTGACAATAAAGAAAGAAATTATACTGGCACAACGCAATGGTAAATTATGAGCAGAGAAATGAAAAAGTTTTCAAGATCTTGATAAAACAAAAAAAAATTTCGACATTATTATAGAAAAACACCTTTCAAAGCCAAAATGAAATATGCGTTACAATAATAATCCACCCACCATACTATACTGCGTGTATAGTATGAAAAACAACAACAACAAAAAAAATTGTTTATTTCAACAGTTACAACTGTAATCAAGGATTTCTTTGCTTTGGTTTTAGCCCCATCCATCCAACTCGCCAATAAATGTGGCATAATTTTATTTCTCTTTTTTTATATTCAAATCAAAATAAAAAGAAGACAAACAAATGAACAAAAAAACATAACAAAACAACAAAAGTTTTTGTAAATGTTTATAAGAAATGTCATAAACACCTTATAAACCTGATGGCTTGGTTTTTTTTTGTCTATTTACTACAATGCTTTTGAAGATGTTGGCAACAGATTTATTTCTGCATTTTTAATTCATTTTTTGTTTTCTTCTATTCATTGTTGTTGTTTTATTGTTTCTGTCTCTTACCAATTAAAATTTGTTTCATCAGTTCTGTTCAGTTCAGTTCAGTTGTTACATTTCTACACAAATTAACCGAATAAAATAATTTCCCATTAAAAACAACACAAAACGTATTTACGTTATTATTACAGACCCAATTTAAATTTGTTGTCTTATTTCCTTTGTCTGAATTTTAATTCGTTTGTATTTTCTCGTCTTTTATGGTGTAAAACGTGATGAATGACGAAACCCACATGCAACTGAAGGTGCAATTTACAACCGCCAAAACAAAGCCTTACTAAATACAGTAATGGAAACAACAGCAAAAAAAAACATTGTAAATAAAAAGACATACGGCATGAGTCTGTCATGGGCAATCTTGGTAAAACTAGGGCGAAAATTTAAAAAATTTTTATATTTCGTTATTTATTTATTTATTACAATGCAACTACATATTATATTTTATTAATTATGAGCTGAATAACTTCGGCCATATGCAGATCGGAATTTATGGTGCGAATCGAACCCACAAACCTCACGCTAATAGTCTAGCATACTGCCCATTAGACTACCAGGGCACCCAATTATTATTCGATTTATCCGTATAAGCGTTAAGCGCGATTTATATTATTTGTACCTGAAGTAGAGAGTCACTAAAAAAGGCCTAATATCAGCTAATAGAGTGTGCCCTCTCTACTTTCTAAACCATTCGAGAAAATTTAATATAATAATGTTAGGCATTGTTTATTTTTCCTAAAAAAATTACATGATAGAGGAGCCAAAAATCTTTCTCGATATAAACATGTGTATGATTGGAAAATTATTGGAAAAATTATTACCACATAGTCGCCATAGTCCAGTAGGAAGTGTTTTGGCTTACTACATGAGAGCTCGTGTGATCAATCCTCAGCTTAGACACTTCGAACAAAACCAAATATGAAAGAAATATTTCTTTGAGCGATTTCCAATCAGCAGTCGTTTGGCAAAAACTCTGAGATTAAATCAAGTTGCCATAAGAAGCTTCTCAAATTAACGTTCGGAGTCGACGTTAAATTATAGTCCCCACCACTTATGGATACAAATTAACACACACTGCACGGTTAGGTTGTAATCTTGTATAAAGCGCCGTAAAAGAATATGGAATAATGATCTACAAATGTCATAGACCATCAAAATCTCATATAAAATTATACTGGCTGATTTCTGTATTGGTATTTCCAACTTATCGAAATTCTAAATTGATGAGTACAACAGGAAAGGTAACTTAACCACGGTACCCCTGTATTTAGAGGGATTAGGTAGAGTAGCATTTTGTCTCCATTGGTCTTTAATGAGCTTAGAAGAGAAGCTGTTGTAGAAAAATGAGAAATAGTGCAGAGGCTAGGCTCAGTAGCATATGAACATGTTACAAAAGTGGACAGTGTTGATAAAGTTGCAGTCAAGACTGATTTAAATAGTTGACGATTTTGACAATAAACAGCGATATATACTGAATTAGTGCTGCTTTAGTGGTATTATAATGGACTTACGAGGCTTGTCAAAAGCCACACCACGCTAAATTCAGCGTATATCCTAATTCAACACAATCTCACACAATAAGGTATGGCAAACTTGACAAGCGAATCAAAGATCTATTGATCGTGAAATTAGAAGACATAAATTGAGCTCTATAAGGATTTCGAACTAGAATATATTAAAATTAGAGAAGGTAGATAAGGAAATTGTTTGGTAAGAAAAGAAGTGGGGTTAAGAATATTGTAGTACTAGCTGTACCCTGCGCGCTTTGCTGCACTACAAACTAAAATAAATTTGAAGGAAAGACATTAGACAAATATCCAATTAAGTTTGAATCATTTTATTGATTTTGTTTCCCGTTGTCCAGGTGATTCAGACGAACGGGCCTGAGTAGTACGCATTCGATCAAGTGATTCATTGTTCAAGTGATTCATGCGAACGGATCTGTGCGGCATGTACTCGAAGATTTTTCAGTCTCAATGCTGATTCTGAGGCTAGTAATGCTCTTTTCTTTTCTTTTCTTTTCTTTTCTTTTCTTTTCTTTTCTTTTCTTTTCTTTTCTTTTCTTTTCTTTTCAACACAGGATCAAATGCACAGTTTACGATTTAATTAATTTCGAAGAATTTTCAGTGGCGCCACCTGTCGGAAATTGGTTATACCAACTTAGAAACCTTCGTCGGCTCATACGCAACAACTTTGCTAAAGATTAAATGCATAGTTTACGATTCCATAAAGTACATTCATTTTTATATATATAGATAATTTAAACTTGAAAAAAAAAAAATAAATAAAACAAAAGTCTACGAATTGAATTTTGGTTATATTTTTTCTTATTTGGTGAATTTTTTCACAAATGTTGGTTACAAAATTTTTTTCTTTCCCTTCTATCTTTCCCCCCGCGTCGTTCTTTACACTGTATTTTCTTTGGTTTTATACATCAAGAATCACAGATAGCATACTTGTAGGGGTAACTACTATGCGTATGAGTAATATATTTCAAATGCAATTAAATATTAAGTATGTAGTATGTAGCATACGTGGGCATGGCCCCTCGCTCATTTGGAATATCAACATAAAAAGTAGCCTATAACTCCTTCCGGACATACAGGAAGATATTGTGAAAATTTCAAGAAAATCGGTTCAGCCGTTTAATCGTCTATAAACTTCAAACATACAAACATACAAACATACAATCAAACACACATTCATTTTTATATATTAGATTATGATCAAGCTAGAAAGAACTGCATTTCAAACACGTCAGTTAAATTTCACAAACCAATTTGACAAACCTGTCATAGTAATAGGGTAATAGTGTTAACGTCAGTGTGGCTTCTGTAAAAGTCATCTGAGAAAACATTTGTTTCTTCTGCTTAATTGTTCTTTCCAACGCTTTAGTCAGGATTATAACTTAGCTTACGACACCATGTTGAGTATGTTAATTTCATCCGTGAGTGGCACAGTTTAACAACAGATCGAAAAAACATTTCATCATTGGTCATTACAAACCTTTACTTAGGATTACGACCTACTTTCTCACACCACTTATGTCGTATGTGTTAATTTCATACATAAGTGGCGGGACCTAAGGTTTAAAGGCAGCTCCGAACGACGGGTTTATGAGAAACATGACAATTGTATTTACTTTCAGAGTTTTTGCCAGAAATCTGCTGAAAGGCATTCGGCAAAGAAATATTTCTTCGTATTTCGTTTTGTTGGAGATGTTTGACCTGGGGTTTGAACCGATGCCTCACGTCTAATAAGCCAACACACTACCTACCTAGTCTACGGCAGTTCTATTTATACTCAGAAAGAAGTCGCCGAAAGAAATGTATTTGGTTTTGTTCGAGATGTTTAAGGTGCGGTTTGAACCATGCCATCTTTAATATAGTAATGCTTGTAAAAACTAAATTTTCACAGATATATGGAATTCTGAAGCATATGTAAGTCTCATGACAAAAATTGACAAGTCTGTTTTCAACTGACTTCAACATGTCATTTGAAAATTTAATTTCACCACCTACTTGCCAGTTTGGTTTTAAGATTACCATGCATTACATAGGTTTTTTCACTTTCAATTTGTGAATTATAAAAAAAAATACAGCCGTTTTTCATTACAATTTCTTAAAAGTATTGTGCACCTAAGTGCCTTAGTTTGTACAGTGAGTGATTCAAATAAATGATTGCACTGTGTATAATTTGTTTAACTGTCAGCCTTTTAAAGTTTTTTAATTTATTATTTTTTATTTAAGTTTCATTTTTCTTCAGGTGCATTAAAAAAAAAAGAGAAAGAACAAGGGGGCTTAAGGGTTGTTATTTCCCCCGAACCTTTTAAATATTTTTGTTATACATATTTCACTTATTTTTGTGTACTTTTTACATGAAAGAATTACGCAAAATTATGTATGTTTTGTTTGGTATTCCATTGTTTTGTTTATAATTCCGTACATAAAAGTATTAATTAGTCGACAATATGTGCTATTTATGCATAAACATATGAAAAACAAAACAAAACAACTTATGGTGGGTACTAACCAAGTAGCATATTTTTTGTTGTTTTTTTTTTGTATGAAATTTTAATGAATTAAAATGAGGAAACCCCCTATATTTCTTGTTTTTTATGTTTTGTTTTAAATTTTTTCCGGGCTTGATGAAATTCACTTATTTCTGCTAGACATTCGGCTAGTCATACATACTGACTGGTTGGTATGGTTCACGCTTTAAAGGGGCTGCTTCCTACTGTTTGATTTGCATAAAGACTCTGTATTTTGCTTTGTTTGGTTTTAACCCACTTTTTGATAGGGACGTTGAGCACATATGTTTGTTCTATTTTGCATAATTTTGTACAAGGAAAACTTATATTTTTGTTTGTTCATCATACATATAATTATTAATAATATTTATAATTTTCTTTACGTTGAGTAATGTTTTCTTTGGAAAACAAAACCCATGTATTAGAATTACGCATAATTTTGTTCGTTTGAATATTTTATTTTGAATGCCGGAATAGTTCCCATAATTCATGTCATTTATGTTGTTGTTGTTATTGTAGTAATAATTCTAATTCGTTTACTTTTATTGGGAATAAATTGTGGATTTTTATTTTTATTGTTAATTAACACCACGACATATGTTGTACATATTGGGAAATTGGAGTTTTTATCGAGAAAAATAAATCAGTTTTTTTATTGGTAAGCGTGACTAAAATTCAAATAATGTCTGTATAAATAGCTAGTATGCCACTGGGTCAAGTGTTTAACACGTTTTTCAATTGATTTCTATTAATTGTAAAACACAATACAAATATGTGTGTGAGCTTTATAAAAAGAACGCTGTGCTATTAAATTTCTAAGCACTAAACTATTAAAATAGTGACAGTGTTTTTCATCATTCTTTTCGTGGAAATCTATAAAGCAAAAAACAATCATTATTAAAACTGCTTGAAATTCTGTCCGGGATGACTTTCTAAATAATATATTGAAAATTGTTTTGGTAAGGCTGTGCACCAGAGATCAGCAATGAATCGTTTTTTCACCACTCATAAGTACTCATAAAATTTTGAGTATGAGTGAGTCAACAGTATTCAAAATCCAACTACTGTAATTCATTCGTACTCAGTACAACATTGATTTATAAGTACAGGTTGCAATGAGTATGAGAGTACAACGTTGATATCAAACTCATAACATTCGAAATATGTTTGATTCATACACATACTTTTCAGATCCATAAATTTAGTAAAATATTTATACTACTCATAAGTGATTCGAATGGTTCAAATCATTCATCAAAATTCACAGTCTTAGTTGTTGTTGCATCCACAAAAAAAAAAAAAGAAGAAATAAAAAGACAAAGACAAAAACACCAAGCAAAGCAAACAAACAACTTTCTAGTGAGTATTGCAGTGTTCGTACGCGAATCATACTTATTTTGTGATTCTTGTAAATGTTGAGTAAGGGAGAGTCGAAATCAACAACATCATGCGTATTGTTAAGTGAGTACTTCAAACTTTGAATATGAGGATTAAGAGTATGAATGCGTATCAGAAATTATTAGTATGATAGGAATTTACTCATCTTTTTGAATACTAATTGCTGACCTTTGCTGTGCACCCAAAGAAATAGGATATACACACTTAGGCCGCATAGGCCTCATTGTGATGCCCACAGTTTTCCGTTATCCCCTATATTCTCGTAACCATATGGAGATTCAGCTAAGGCGACTAACACTGACAATGTCAGTGCATGATAGTTTCTTCAGGCCAAAGGATGCCTTTTACTCCTCTGACATGGGATGGTTGTACCAAACCTGACTAGTTCATACTAGTTACCTGTAACATCACTGTGTCCCAGCATCGTTCCGCTACCTCGCTGAGATATATGCGAGAATTATACACTGTCTAGGAGTTCATTGCATTGAACTTAAATTCCTTTATAGATGCTTGGCTATCAGAAAGTATGGTAATATTCCGTCTAGAAATATTTTAATTCTTAATAATTTGCGCTGCAACTTGTATTGCCGGAAAAATTGGTTCCGGAAAAATTGCGACACCAACGGTTCCATTCAGTTTAGAGCCATCAGCGAAGATTTGTGTGCTTCACGATTTTTCCAGACTTCTTTGTTCTGAGTAATATTATTAGGAAAATTTTGTTTTAAGTTATATCGGGTCTTCCAATGCGGATTTCCGAACCATGATGGTTGACAAATATCACCGCATGGAAGCTCCATCTATCAAATTAATTGTGATATAATAAGTGGGATTTGGCAAAACATGGGCTCTGCAGTAATCGGCAAATGACGCTTAATCAGGAAAGGTTAGGTAAAGTGGCGGACCCCCTTTTCTCGGTCAGCATTTAGGGCTATTGTGATAGCACAATCAATTCTACACTTGGCCCCCGTGCACTTGGAGAAAACCATTCTGAGTACAATATAAATCCTGGCATTGCAGCAATCTTTGTATTAGAGAGGTCAGTTAAAGATATCAGCAAATGAAAGTTCAGTGACCCAATTTTCATCGAAAAATCGTCTTCAGCGAAGAGACCAATTTTTGGATGAATGGGCACGTGAATAAACAAAATTGTAGAATTTAATCTACATAACTTTAAAGAGCGTTCGAAATGCAGTTCGAAAATGTCACTTTTTGGTGTAGATTTTGTGGTGAATTTTGGGGTATATCTTTAGGAACGACTTTCGGCTGACTAACACTGTCAACGGCGAGCCCTATTGGACGATGATTACAATTTCAATCAAAAAAAAAAACAATTTTGATGAAAGAATTTCACTTTCTTGTATGAAATATGTGAAGAGGTTTTTAACCTCATTAATATTTGTCGCATCCGTTACACCCTAATTTGACAATTTTTTTTAAACAAATCCTCCTTAATGAGCTGCAGCGAGCGAGTTCATTACACTTTCGCTGAAGTTTTAAAAACAAAATTTTTAATAATTATTGTGTTTAATTTGTTTTCAGTTCGGCTTTTTAAAAAATTTTGTATAATTTATTACAAAAGCTTCATTAAAACATTTGTGTTTGTGTAAAAAAAAAATTTTTGTTTGTCTTAAATACGTAATCCAAGAAGTGTTTCATAATGCGATGATTTGCAGCAATTTTTACTTGATTTTTATTTTGAATCTTTCAAAGAAGAAAGAAAAAAAATCTTCGAAAACTTTTAAACATTAAAATGTATTGGATTTCATTGCCACATCAGAGGCGTGACCAAGTATTTCCTTTTACTTAATTTTTCGTATTTATTTTTTCTTTATTATTTATTTATTGTGTTATAATTTTCGGTGCTGTTTTGTAAGCCTCTTTTCTTAGCCTCTTTTCAACCCGTATACAAAATTATTTAACAGCCTAAAACAACGGCATACAACAAACGATTTCGTTTTTTTTGTTTTTTTTCGTTTCTTTTATTTTGTTGGAAAAAAAAAATATGCGTGTTAATTTATTTCTTTACTATTGTTAACATAAATAGCGAAAAAAAGTAAAACTTATTTCAAATTAATTTTTTTCTGAGGAATAGATTTGAATGAAAAAAAAGTTTAAAATTGTTACAAAAAAATTTCAATTCTTCAAATTTAAACAAAATAGAGCGATGATCACCCAGAGGCATTTTCAGAGGCCCAGTTTGACAGAGAAAGTTTAGGGATTTTTGTAACTTCTTTCTTTAGGAATTAGAGATGATCAGTTTTCAAACACAGCGTATTAATATTACATCGATTAAGAATTTACTATGTTCAGATATGCACTTTTATTGAGTCAATATTCGGTTTATTGAGTACAATATTTTATGTGTTCAGACATAACAATATATGCAGTTCAGCTGCTTATTCAATATTCATTTGACAGCTGGTAAACAAGACAGCTGGCTGTTTCAAAAACATTGTTTTTTTTGTTTTGTTTGTTTGTCGTTGTTGACATTTGAGTTGTCAAATATCAACAGAAATTGTTGGGATAATCGTAATATGCGGACTGAACATACTTATGACAGTGCAGCATTTTAAGTTTTACTCAATATTATAACATTTTGCGTATTTATTGCGTAATAATTAATTGAAACTTTATATGAAATATTGACCTCCAAAATGGCGTTTATTGCGATTTACGCAATAAAGGTGCATATCTGAACAACGTAGTAGGCTAGGGAGTGAATGGTAAGCCGAATTTTTTCCATTAATCTTCAAATAATGGTTTTGGCTATGCGAAGAAAGTTTTTCATTTAACATTCACTACAGATAGTGTAGTGCTAAGTTATCTCATCATCATCTAATAGAAGTATGGATTAATAAGAATCACTACAGCGTTAAAATATCAACAGTTGCTAAGATACTGCGCGTGCTTACCGAGTTAATTAGTTATTGTAACCCTTTAATGAGAATTATGACCTAGCTTCTCACACCACACTGCTTAGAAGAAGTCGCCGAAAGAATGTTTTTCATATTTCGTTTTGTTCGAGATGTTTGGGCTCTCGTCTGAAAAAGCAAAAATTTTACCCACTAGACTAGACTGCCTGCTCTTAATAGCCTAAAGTAACCTCGATAAATACGGCTGCCAACAATAACACAGGAAGGCTATAATGGGTCTTCATGGATCTTTATTGTCGTATCACAGCAGATTTTCACCACCATATTTTCTAAGCCCCTCTTAAATTTAAAGAGGGAAAATGGCACATCTATCATCAGTTCGAAACACACAATTAGAACAATGAATTCCTACTCTAGGCACAGTAAACTTAGCTTTAGACTCGCTAAGCTCGTTATATATATAAAATATATAAATTTTTTATTGTTTTGTAAAGTTTAACTCCCTACTTTGCAACTGCACCCTAACATTGTCTGTAATTTCCTATAAAATACGCATAAGATACTCTTGACTTTTTTAATTAATTTAATATTTGAAGTATATACGAGGTTCACCCAAAGGTAGGCAATTTAAGAACCGTTTTTAGTTTCTTTGAATACTATGTTTCACTTCCAGTTCTCTGCTCTGATTTTTCTTTGTTTTTCTCAGGCGTGAATTTGTTGGATGTTATAGTAGTCTATTTATTTTTTTTTTTTTTTTTTTTTATTTATTTTATTTTATTTATTTATTTATTTAAGTCAATAGGTAGTATGCTGGCTTATTAGACATAAGACCACGATTCAAACACCAGGTCAGACATCAAAACGAAATATAAGAAAACATTTCTTTGGCGACTTCCGCTCAGCAGATTTCTGGCAAAAACTCTGAGATTCTCAAAATATCTGTCATTCGGATCGACTTTAAACTGTAGGTCCCGACACTTATGGATAAAATTAACGCACACAACATAAGTGGTGTGAGAAGCTAGGTCATAATTCTGACTGAAAAGTAGTGTAATGATCAATTACGTATGTATGTGAATTGGTTGGACAGATAGAACCATCTATTGAATCATATTCATGGCACATGTACAATAAAAGCAAATGCGGCACTCAGCTAACGTTTCTTTAAATTTCAAATATTTTCAACCCGCATCTTGGCACCGCTAAACTAATTTTGAGACCTCCCTCGTATATATTGTTCAAACCATCATATCACTGAATACTTTGTAAAGCTTCCGTCTTTTCTTGGCCAGTTTTAAATTACGCTGATGATAAGCCAAAAATACATATTTTCAAGACACAAGTACTACAGAAATTATATTAAAACACCAAAAAAAAAAAAATTTAAATAAATACGGTATTCAAAATAACAACACCAAAGAACAGACAGACAGACAGAAAAGCTTGGCTTTTTTATACGTCTTTCAAAAAAAGCGTTAAAATAATTTCATAAAATTTATTTACTTTATTTTATATTATTTTGTTTTTTATTTTATAACTCAAGTCATTTATTTGGTCATTTTTATTGTACAAGTAAGTGTTGTCTTGTATTGTGTATTGTTTACTGTGTTGTATTGTATATTCTCATACAGTATACGACGACGACAGTGTAATTTTTATTTGTTCACATTTAAAGCCACAAATAACAACACCATCATCATCGTCGTCATCATTATACTCAGCACGATACTTTTAACAGCACAAAGTCTGAACAGAGTCAGTCATGCCATGCCATGGTTTTACATTTAAATGATGATGATGAGCGGACAAAAACAATTTTTTGTTTTTGTTGTGTTTTGTTTTTATAAATATTTGCGTAGAATTTCAAGTGTTTTCGAACTTAACCTTCAGTTATTGAAAACAGCAGCGGCATCATGTTATAGTGTTATGGGTTGTACTTGAACTGAACTACACACGCAATTTATGGATTATCTTGACAGAGAACTTCTTAACTTTTTTCTGTTTTCATTTTTGCTTTTGGAAGAACTTTATAAAATTGAATGTGATCTTCAAATTGATATTCAATATTGAGGTCTGTGTGAAAATAATTGAAATTTATTTATTATGTTGCAAATACATCATTGTGTACAACAACAACAACAGCTTATTGTTGTCGAATGTCTATTTCTTTGGAATTGAATTTTAAAATGGGTGGGATCAGGTGGGAAAATTATTACATCTCACGAATCTTGGTCTCCAGATAAGACTGAAATGCAAGCTCTCGAAATAAACTTGGTAACTGGCTTTGATATCTTCTTTGTAGACCAGCTAAACCAATAAAGAACAATGCATTCCAAATTGATTCCTTGAAAGTAATAGCAAGTGTGATTGCAGATGGAATATCAAAGACATTAACCAATTTTCGATACAAGTGATTAGTGTCTCATTTGCCATGCTAAGGCATAAGATAGCTTTGCGCTGAGAATTGCTCTATAGAACCTGAATGTAAGCTCTCAATGATTTAAAAAGGTCCTTCTCAGGTTGAGGGGTGCGTCATCATGATGCATAATGAATTTTAAGGGCAAATCAACGATATCGTAATCTCTGAGTAATCAGAATGAGTCCAACATGTAGGTTCTGTGGTGATGAGAGTAAATCATTAGCATACATTGTTGTAACATGTGAGGTTCTATTCAGATCAGCAATTAATCGTTTTTTGAAATTTTGAGTATGAGTGAGTCAACAGAATTGAAATTCAACTACTCTGATTAAGTCGTACTCACTACAACATTGATTTATAAGTACAGGTTAACATCAAACTCATAACATTCGAAATGTGTTTGATTCATTCGCCTACTCATCCAGATTCGTAAATTTAGAAAAATACTTATAATACTCTTAAATGATTCGAATCATTCATCAAAATTTACAGTCTTAGTTGTTGCATTTAGAAAAAAGAAGACAAAAATAGCAAGCAAATTAAACATACAATCTCTAGGGAGTATTGCAGTGGTCGTACCCGAATCATACTTATTTTTTGATTTTTGTAAATGTTGAGCCATGGAGAATCTAAATTTCTTTTTGAATACTCATTGCTGATCTCTGGTTCTATTGCATTATCGGAGAAACACCTTGATGGATATCAGCTGCTGAGCAGAGAATTGTACTTTTTGACTTTGAGTTGCGTCTTGAAGGTTGTCGGGGCAATGGGCTTGGAGGAGACATTACGACATCGTACGATCGTAATACTATGGCACCTCTTAAAGACATGAAACATATAATACAACTAAAAATAAGTTAAGTGTACAATTTTGTTTTTGCATTGTTTATTAAAACAAAAGTTTACGTTCTTTTGCTAATGAAGTTTTAAATTTCCAACTGTCAATGAAATTAAATTTTATGAAATACCTTTCACTCAAAATAATGGTTGAACACAGCAACCAGCAACTTTACCTTCAGTAAATATTTCAAAAAAATAAAATAAAAATGACAAAAGCAAAAAATCTGTTTCAAGAATACATATGAACAAGAAAAAGCAACTGCTTTAAGATATAAAACCACTTGAAGTCTTTTATTGTATTATTTTTTTTGGTTCTTTTCGAGCAAAACAAAGTTTCGTTTTTTTAATTGTTCCTACAGAAATACGCAACAGAATACTGAATACTCTGTCTGTATTTTTGGTTCAGAAGTATTTCATACGAAACAATGTGGTTTTGTTGGCCAAAAGGTCAAGTATTTTGTTTTGTATTTTCTTTCATTATTTTGGCTTTCAAGAGAAAAGTTTTTTATTCCGTATGTCATTATGATGATATTCATACAATGTAATGAAATAACATTGTTTCATACGTGTTTTGAAGAGATAAGGAGTTATTTTTTAAAACTGACAAATTTTTTAAATAAAACACACTTGCATAGTTTAATACAATGATAATGCAGTGTAAACATGTTAAAACCCTTTCAGCTTAGGTTACTTCATACGGATTTAAAATGTTTATATTTTTAATCCTTTGTATTGTGATGGAATGGTTGTAGTGTCAAACACGGTTACAAAGTTAAATTATATGATAATACCGGGCATTAGGAATACTTATCTAAAGTTTAGCATGAAAGTCAATTACAAAACATTTTTTCATAAAATGCAGATGAAAATCAATATTCAAGGATAATACCGTTTCCTTGTAGTCGCCGTAGTCTAGTAGGTAGTGTGTTGGCTTCTTAGACGCAAAGCCATGGTTCAAATCCCCGGTCAGACATCAAAACGCAATATGAAAAAATATTTCTTCGGCGATTTCCTCTCAGCAGATTTCTGGCAAAAACTCTGAGAGTAAATAAACCTGCCATGTAAAAGTTTCTCAAAATCTGTCGTTCGAAGTCGACGTTAAACTGTAGGTTCCGTCACTCAAGTATAAAATTTAAGAAACACAACATGGGTGGTGGTGTTGAGAAGCTAGGCCGTAATCGAGACTGAAGGGTTTATACAAAGGGCTCAAAGATGAATGCCAAAGCAAGCTGCGGTGTATTCATTAAGGGTTCTGACAATAAACTTTTTGAAAGACTGCCTGATCATGCCAGCACAGGTCATGGCGAATTTGAAAATGATGCAATGATTATTGGGTGGCGGGATTTTCCTGAAGATCATATGATTTGCTTAACATCTGTTCATGCCCATAAATGTTGAGGATTTCTGGTCATTTAAAAATAAATCTTATAAGGGTTCCGGGGCATAAGGCTATCGTTGGAAATTTCATTGCTGCTGAATTAGTCAGTGGCGGTACTGAACAGAGATCAGCAATGAGTATTCAAAAAGATGAGTAGCATCTAATCATACTCATAATTTCTTATACTTATACGCATTCATAATTATTTTAATATCATGGAACTTCTACCCATATTCAAGTACATTTGAAGTACTCATCGTACTCATACTTAACAATACGCATGATGTTGTTGATTTCGACTCTCCATAACTCAACATGTACACGAACCACAAAATAAGTATGATTCGTTTATGAACACTACAATACTCACTAGAAGGTTGTGTGTTTGCTTTGCTTGCTTTGTCTTCGTCTTTTTCTTTCTTCTTTCTTCTTGTAAATGCAACAATGTAAATTTTGATGAATGATTCGAATCACTCGAATCATTTATGAGTATGTATTATAAGTATTTTTTCTATATTTATTAATCTGAATGAGTAGGCATATGAATCAAAAATATTTCGAATGGTATGAGTTTGATATCAACGTTGTACTCATACTCATTGCAACCTGTACTTATAAACCAATGTTTTAGTGAGTACGAATGAAATAGAGTAGTTAAATTTCGATATTGTTGACTCACTTATCGTTATGTCGTTATGAGTGCTTATGAGTAGCGAAAAAGCGATTCACTACTGATCTCTGGTACTGTGCTCACAATCTCTGACATGTTGTAGGGAACTGATAGTCTGATTGCCTCATTTAATTTGGATATTATCCGATTATTTTACAGAGAAGCTCAATCTCATTAACAGCAGGAAAAGTACGTGCAATATTGCTGACTTCTGATGAGCACGTATAGACAAGAGGAGGACCGATTTACTTCTGTGCGTAAATCGCATAGGCTGCAATCGTAGAATAGCGATTCTTACTGGTCGCTGTCCGGAACACTCGGCCTTCCGGCAAATGGCTTCTGCAGGGATTGTAGCTCTGAGGTATTGCCAGCTGGACACGAGAAGAATTGACTTCTGTTGGTAAATCGCATGAATGTCCATCGCACAATGTCCATTTTTACAGGCAACTGTTCATTTTGTAGGCATGCCAAAAAGCCTGGCATTCCGGCAAATGAGTTCTGCAGGGGCTGTAGGTCTAAGGAAGAGGAAGAAGTTCTTCACATCCTCTATCAGTGCTCAACTCTTTTCATGAAGAAACGGATGTTTTTGAAGTTTTGCTTTTTGATATTTTTAATCTCTGTTATAAGGATTACTGCAATAGCAAGACTTATTTTGGACTTTGGTTGTGTTTCTTCAAGTGAATGTTTGATCTCCGGGTAAAATTGATTATTGATATCACAATTAGGCTTAAGTGAAACCTCTTATTTTAAAGGTGATTTGCCAACATGTCTAACCAAACCTATGTTAAGATTGTTAAATTTCCGATTTTGCGGATTCTAATGATTTTTCAACTGAGTTTCGGAATACATTGGTTCTGAAATTTCAATAGTAGTGCTGCCTACAACATAATTCAACTACGGCCAAATGTCATCTAACGTTTTCTGGAAATACTACAGTCACTGAATAACCTTTTGGATAAAAAATAATTTTTCTGTGACCATCAAAGAGATAAGAAACGGTATTAAAATTGATTATATAACACACCAGTATTTAAAATTTTCCTAAGTTTAACGATTATCGTTGCATTGTGTTTGCCAACAAAGAAAAGCTATTATTTTGAATAAAAACAATGCTAGTAGAAGTAGTAATGCCTTTAATGATCGTAAATATTTTAACGATTTTACAGTGGAATTGTTAATTTGTTTAAAGCCATTAAAACAAATCAAAATAAAAGAAAAAGTTTATAACAAAAAAAAAAAAAAAGTCCCACATGTAAATGTAAATTTCCTTTCTTTAATTCATTTTATTACTTTTTTTCGTTTACAACCAAAAAAAAATTTTTTTTCAAATAAAATAATTCACGCTTTAGACACAAATGAAAAAAAAACGTCCCGAAAATAAAAAAAGAAAACAGCAAAACGATTCAAATAAAATCAAAATCGTGTGGTATTTGAATGTGAGTGCAAAAAGTTAATGAACCCCTTTTTTGTGAGGCTTCCAATATAACAATCGTCTCTCTTTTTTGATTTTGGTTTTGTATTTTTTTTTTATTCCAAAAATTATGGCGGCATTTTAGCCGTTATTTAAAGTTTTTTTTAGTACCTTTAAATTTTTGATCAGAATCTTATGTTTTTACCTGCATTTTATGAGAGTAGAGTTGAGATATGGCGGTTATTTATAGTCCCACCATGGACACATCAGTATTATAGGCCTTTTATTTTTATAATTTTTTTTTTACGTTGTTTTCACCCTACACCCAGCATGGGTGAGGGAGATAATGCATCTCCGGGTCACGAAATACTTCAACAGTTCTGTAAATGATTTATAAAGTAAACTAAAGGAATGCAATGACTTTTCGTTTTAAATTGTAAGCATCCATAAAGCGATTCTTCATTGAAAGTCTTAAGACATCAACTGAATAGTCTAATTTGAAGGATTATTGGATTGAAGGATTCAGCAGAATGGCGGCGTTTATTCACCAACCGGGATGTAATCCATTTAGAAGAAAGACCATATCAAGCTCCGATGGCTCTTGTGGCATGACACCTCACAACAAATTTTCAGTGGGGCCATAGGAAAACAAGCTAGGCAAATAGGAAGCAACTGCCCGTACTGTTTTATACTGATGCCAATGGGTACACAACAGAGATTAGCAATGAATCGTTTTTTCGCTACTCATAAGTACTCATGAAATTTTGAGTATGAGTGAGTCAACAGTATTGAAATTCAACTACTTTGATTCACTGCAACATTGAGTACCTCTCACAATCCTCTAATGAGTATTGTAGTGTTCGTACGCGAATAATACTTATTTTGTGATTCTTGTAAATGTTGAGTAAAGGAAAGTCGGAATCAACAACATCATGCGTATTTTAAATATGAATACGATGAGTACATCAAACTATGAATATGAGTAGTATGAGTATGATATTAAAATAAGTACGAATGTGTTTAAGTATCAGAAATTGTGAGTATAATTCGAATCTACTCATCTTTTTCCATACTTATTGCTGATATCTGGTACAGAACATATCTCTACACACAGACAAATCTATTCTAAGAAGGCATTTGGACATAACACAACGATGCAAATAACTTCACAAACAGTAGAATGAATAAGTTCATTGGGCCTGCTTCAATGACAATGAAACAGAAGGTTGGTAGCAGTGGTGGTATTTTAAGCCTCAATTTTCTGTTGACAAAATTCATGGTAAAATGATACACATACATAATATAACATATATAACACTTCAGTCAGGATTACAACCTAGCTTCTCCTACCGCTTATGTTGTGTGTATTAATTTTATCTACAATGTATAAAATTAACACCACATATGCGAAGCTAGGCCGTAATCCTGACTGAAGGGTTTTAAGGAGCAATTATATTAAAATAAATTGAATTTTTCACCAACATGGAATTAAAATTTCTTCTGTCTGTGCAAGCAACAAAGCTTGTTGCTTAGTTGACTACTGGTTTACTCGTTGACTTTTAATTTTCGGACATAAATCAGACAAAACAGAGTATGTTATCAAGCAATATTGCAAACAAGAGTTCCGCAATTTAAACGTTGGACATATTGAACCAGAGCAACACGGAAGAATATTTCGTTCGACGATCTCCTCTTAGCAGTCTACTACCATTAAAAAGTTGGCGTAAAACTTAAGATCGTGCGGTACTCACTTTATACAGGTTTTATGAATTGGTTCTTTGACTGAACAAGATTACAGCCATTGAAAGCCTGAAATTCCAAGGAAGACATGTTCAATGAGATAGAGAGAGTGAGTAATGAGGTGTCCAATACTTAAACTGAAACACGTTTAACGAAAATATTTTTCTTGGATTGTAGGGCCATGTTATAGTCGCTCTTGATCGATCAGCTATACCTTACATATGTACATACATATACATACATATGTAAGTATATGTTATTACTTAATGTATATGAAATTCTGAACTTTCTGTTTCTTTTACCAAAAAACATTTTCTTCTCTTTTTTTCGATATGAATAAATGAATGAGTGAATGTATGTGTTGTTTTTCTGGCCTTTTTATGCAATTCAATTTCGTTTCCAAATATTTACCTCCATTCATTCCAATTCATTTGAATTCATTTGCTTGGGTTTTTTTCACCTCATTTTATGCGATTTCTTGGTAGGACTGCATAAAATAATACAAAAAACGATGCACGGTTGAACAGATTTTTAGTAGGAAGTGGAAGTCGAAGAAGACGAAGAAGAAAAAAATTAACGAAATAACAACAGAAAACAGAGTACAATGTAGGCAGAGTAAATATCTACAAAAGAAACCAAAAAAAAAAATTACAATAAATTTTGTATTCAATTTATGATTGAATAATTTTCATTGGCCGAAAACATAATCAATAAAATGTTAAAAAATTAAAAGTGGAGAATAAAAAATTAGAAATTGTAAAAAATTAATTGTTTTTATTGTAATGAATTGTGTGGCTTGTAATACAATTGATTTCATTTGAGATAGGGGGGATTTCCATTTGAGCTTATGAAGTGCTTTTCGGCGGTTTCATGTAAAGACGGTAATTATGTTTTATATTGTATAGAAAATTAATCATAAATTAATTAATGGTTTTACGAAACTATTCATCGATGATGATGATGATATAAACAATAGTTATGGCGATTAATATTTATTGAACACAAAACCAAATTTCATTTCTACAACATTTTGTGTTTTGTACGCAAGTATACGAACGCAAGTATACGAATGCTTAATGGATTGGAATTTTTGTTGTAAATAAATTCCTTTTTTTCTATGTATTATACTCTACAGCATCATATGAAGCATTAAATCATAATGTAACACTAAATTTAATAACTCAAAAGTGGTCTTAAACCACATACAATATTTGGTCAAATTATTTCCGTTCATGACGTACCAATTAGGGCTACTTATTTTGCAGGGATATGAAGTAAAATGTTGGAACATCAACCTTCAGTGCTACAAAGCTTCTTTATGGATTAACCGGAGGTGAATAAAGTTTCTTAATTTATTAAAATTTGAAAAAACGTTTCGTTTTTCATACATACATACATAATTGACCATTATAACTCTTCAGTCAGGATTAAGGCCTAGCCTCTCATCACCATGCATGTTGTGTATCAGAGATCAGCAATGAGTATTCAAAAAGATGAGTAGATTCGAATCATACATCATCATACGTATACTTAACAAAACGCATTATGTTGGTGATTTTTCTTGTCTCCATTACCTTTACTTGTAAATAAGAATCACAAAATAAGTATGATTCGCGTACGAACACTACAATACTCACTAGAAGGTTATGTGTTTGCTTTGCTTGCTGCCTTTGTCTTTTTCTTTCTTCTTTTTTTGTAAATGCAATAAAAACTAAGACTGTAAATTTTGGTGAATAATTCCAAACATTTATGAGTATTGTAAGTATTTTTTTTTAAATTTATGAATCTGAATGAGTAGCCTTATGAATCAAACATATTTCGAATGTTATGATTTTGATGTCAACGTTGTACTCATACTCATTGCAACACATGCACTTCTAAATAAATGTTGTAGTGAGTACTAATGAATCAGAGTAGTTGAATTTCAATACTGTTGACTCACTCATACTGAAAATTTCATGAGCACTTATGAGTAGCGAAAAACCGATTCATTGCTGATCTCTGTTAGGTATGTAATTTTTGGCCTTGTGTGGCGGGACCGACAGTGTAAAGTTACCTATGAACGGCTAGATTCTTTTTTTTTTAGAAACTTTTCATGGCAATTTTATTTACTCTCAGTTTTTGCCAGAAGTCTGTTGATAGGTGAAGTCATCGAAGTCATTTCGCTTTGTTCGAGATGCATATAAACCCAGTCTCAATAGTCGTAAGCTTGTTTAGAGCATAGACAACATTACGGAGAAATTAATCCCGTTTTATCGATAACTCACCATTTTCTTAGCTTTATTTGCCTGCAAACTGATACCAAATCTAAGCAAATACATCGTTTAACGCATTCAATACAAAGTATTGAATGAATTCTTGATGTAGTAGTAATGACACCAAAAAAATTTAAATTGTTTTCATTTGAATTTGCATAACATTAGAAATGATACAAATATTTGCGGTTTTGTTGGATGCATAATAGCATGTAAACATAGGTTTATTAGTGGGGATATGCACTTGAGATT
Organism: Sarcophaga rosellei; assembly: GCA_930367235.1. Classification (NCBI taxonomy): domain Eukaryota; kingdom Metazoa; phylum Arthropoda; class Insecta; order Diptera; family Sarcophagidae; genus Sarcophaga; species Sarcophaga rosellei. The sequence goes on from OV884018.1 coordinate 83,584,941, forward strand.
TCGAAAATTGTGGTGAACTTAAGTCAAACTTTAGAATATCTCGAAAATATATAAACTTGAGTGAAATGCTTCACTTTTAAGTGAACACTGTTAATAATAGAAATAAACCGCAAACAACAAATGAAAAACACTTGTAAATTAATTTTTGCATTGTAATTCTGAACGCAATTAATTTCAATTTAAATGAAAAAAATTAAAATTAAAAAAAAAGAAAAAGAATTTCATTAATTCACGCCCTATAAGCGCGCTAATAATCCAACGTTCCAGCGCCAAATCGGCCACATATCGATTGATCACTCGATCACTTTGCAAATGTGAGAAATTGCAAAAAGTTTCGTAATTATTTCCACAATTATTTCAACTGTTAGACAAGTGCTAGTGCCAGTGTAAAGGCAAGTGCAAGTGTAAGTGTTTGCCGTTGTATAGAATTACTTGTAGAAAAATGTGACTTTTGAAATAAATACTTACGTATGTGTGTACAAATTGAACGTAAATACATTTGATTGAACCGATTGTATAAGTGATTGACAAACTGATCAAGTGATCGATCAAAAAAGTTGATTGATTGACTCACTCATTGCATGATTGGCTGATAGTTGAATGCCATTGTATTGACATGGCATTCACAGTGTAATAAAATTTCATTTTATTCTGTCTTTAGTTTTTAAAATATAATTCACAAAATTTATTCAAACAAATGATGTATTTGGGGGCTTGTGAACAAATTTATGCACAAACTAATAAGACGAACAAAAAAAAACTTCTTTTAATTTTGGTGAAGTTTTCCCATGAAAATTTACTCCCGCCAAAATAATTGACCATGTCCATGCATTTTTGGCCTCATTTCCATAATGATTTAAACATCAACATCATTATCATAATTTGCTTTCAACTTCAATTTCTTTTTGTGAATTTCATTCAATCCAATACGGTAATATGGTTCTCAATCATCAAAATTTTTTTTCTCAATTTTTTTGAAGCCTAATTTGAAGATTTTTATTTGAAGTTCTATTTGTATAGTTCGTTTATTTTTTTTTTCCTTTTTTCCTGTATGAAAATTAAGTTAAATTTAATTGTACTATACTTACTTATAATGTTTTATGAGTATAAAAGAAATCATACCTAAAAAGAGAAGAAAGAAAAGATATTATTTGGCGAAACTCTGGAAAATTTGAGTATCTTATAAGTAAAACAAATTTAAATAATTGAATTGTATGTGTAGTATTTTAACAGTCTATCAAACTTAATAATTTAGTTTAAATGCATACACACAACTCCTTTTCATTCATTTCATTTATTCATGCTCATTGCAATCAAATTTACATTCTTTAGCTTTGTAAATTTGAAAAGAAAATTGAAATAATATGCCATAGTCTAGTAGGTAAAACGTTAGCTTATTGGACGCGAGGCTACATTTCAAACCCTAGGAAATAATATCTCTTCGTCGTCTGCTTCTCAAGCAGATTTCTGGCAAACACTTTGACAGTGAATAAAATGGCAATGAAAGGAGTCGTTTGGAGTCGAATTTAAACTGGAGGTATAAGTGGTGTGAGAAGCTAGGTCCTACTCCTGATTGAAGACCGAGTATGTATGTATGTGCGTATGTATGAAAAGAAACTGGCGGAGTTCTTTCATTGTAAAATAAAAAACAATAAAACGGCTCAAGCGGACTTACGACCCATCAGTGATATTATGCTCTGGACTTCTAATAATATGTAAACATAATATATAGGGATTTAAATATCTGTAGTCATTGTCAAATGACAATTAGGGCAATAGTATACTGAGATATGGAGGTAATTAGCAACTACTCCAGGCATGGCTTGATAAGTATTATATGGGTACCTAGGCATCAAGGCATGATTAGCAATGAGGGAGCGAATATTCTGTCTAATAGAGCCAGAGTAATATATAATATAAATCTGGATAATCAAATGCCTTTTTGTAGGTCCTTTTTTAAGCGCTTCCTATACTTAAATTTAGAAAAACATCGAAATTTTTATTCGTTTGCGAAACTTATTGATGACACTATATGTGGCATATAACATTTTTCAAATGAATGTGCGCCGCCTCATAAATCAGGCTGAATTTGAGCCTGACATGACATGTTATGTTGGTCGTGATCATTGCTGTGGTTTTTGACTTTTTCGCATACCCCTGCGGATTAGGAAAACTCCTCGTCCTAATCGCTAGCGCAGAGCATTCAATATCAAATGAGCTGTATGTATTTGGGCCAAATGAAGTTAGTTTGTTAGTAGTTATCGACCTATCGATCGTTTGCAGTTATGGCCTGCCCACCATCGTTCACAATAAAATATTGGCGAATAATGCTAAGAGTTTAAAAATCACATCAAAAAGTGACTTTTTCGGAATATATACTGCATCTCCAGAAGAGTACAGTAATAAGGCAGTTCTTTACAACAATAATAAAAATCATTCTAAATTCAACAATTTTGTTAGTCCCATACATCCAAAAATGGGCCTAGTTGCTGAAGACGATTTTTCGTTGAACATTAGATTCGGTTGTCAACAGCTCTAAAGCCCATTTAGCGAACACTAGATAATGGCTATGGCAGTCCATGATGTTTTCCAAAGCAGACTGAATAGATGGCAACTAATTCGATAAATGTGTGAAGTCACCGTAGCCAAGACAAGAAACAGTGGTTCAAGTCCTGGCTTAGACATCTCGAACATGACGAAATATGTATGAAAAAAATATTTGTTTAGGCTACTAGCACTCAGCAGCCTTCTGTTAAAAACTCTATGAGTAAAATAAATTTACCATTAAACGTTTTTGAAAAATTTGCCGTCCGTATTTGACTTTAAACTGCAGGTACTGCCACTAATGGATAAAATTGACATACACAACAAAGCTTGTGTGAGCAGCTAGGTCGTAATCCTGATTAAACGCTTGTAATGGCCATTTTTGGTAAGTAAGTCAGTAAGTAATTCGACAGTAAGCTTCAACAGATGGCCATCATCAACTGTTAAAGTTTGGAAGTCTCTATTGGAAGATCTTATCTTGCTTGTAATGGAGTTGGAAATGCATTTTAAGACTATTACTCATGATATCCATGCTACCAGCAGTATTATTTGATTGGAATATTTTAACGTAAGATTATAAATATTTTTTTTTGTGTTTTTTTAATTCAAAATTCATTCAATGAAATAAAACAAAAACGATTAAAAGATTTATGCTTTCAGTAACTAAGAAATTACACCCGTTTGCATATAAATTTTCTGTGTGCCAAAAGAAAACAAACGTTTTTAACACGTGACTAAAGCGTATGTAGTAAAGTGATTGTAACTTACGATTTCTCTAGCGCCTAATGACTAAAGTCTAAAGATTAAAATGAAATGAAAATACGCGGTAAATGAAATAAATTTAAATGCCATTTATCTTAGACAGTTCATGAGAATTTAAAGGCTCCTGGAGACCATCAAATAATTTCGTCAAATAATGCATAAGTGTGAGTGTCGTGTGATTGACGTATGAAAGGAGACGTTCAAATAAATTCGCCAATCATCATTTGCATTTTGATTTTGTAGTGTGCGCTTCGCAAAATGCCTTTATCGGATGACGATTTATTTATTGCTTTTAACATATTGTACAATTTTTTTTTAAGATAAAAAGGAAAATATGAAAAAAAAGAAAAATCTTTGGATGAAAAATTTCATATTGTTTTCTTTTTTCTTCTCTATTCCTGTTTCTTCCAGTTTTAAATTCCACAACGCTGGTAAACATTGATATTTTGCAATTAATTGTAATATAATTTTTTTTTTCATCTTTGCATTTCTCAATGATAGTACGAACGTTTACCAAACACAATTCAACTTCTTAAAAATATAAAAAGAAATAAAATATACACACAAAATATAAAATATATATTCACAATAAAAAAAATAATCCTTTGTTTACTATTACATTATTCGCAATAAAAAAATATTTGTTTGTTTATCCGCGCATGGATGATGTGTTCATTACGACGATATCGTAGCAAATGAGATAATGCTTGCCAATCAGAGTTGGAGACGATCAAATAAAACTTCGTCAAATGAAAAAATCAAAATCTTTTGATTTTCATCAATCACAGCCGACAACGTATATGTATATAACGACAACACGCACACATATAAGACGTTGATGGTTTTATTTGATCGTGTCGGGGCGCCTTAAACAATCGGAGATGTAGGCCAGCTGAATATAAATTAGTTTGGCAACCCTACATTAAAAAGAATGCAACTTTTATGGCACTCAATCAAACTGACTGTGAAAATATGATTTTTACTAGCGATTGCCCTACAAAAAAAAAAATCTGTTTATCAACATTCAATGGACGGACTCATGTTACACAATGGTTATCATAAAAATAAACAACAAAAACAAAAATTCAGTACGAAAAACCAGAACACAAAACAGATGAGGAACAAATAAAACGGATTGTCAGCTGTATAAAAAAAAAGAAGGTACGTACACACTCTCATATAAAATTATAATAAAAATCGTATAAGAAAGTGTAGGGCAAATATAGGAGTAGTACATACACTCGAAAAATTTTATTCGTATAAAATGTGGATATTGACAACGATAGCAACAACAACAACATTATGAAGTAAAATAGTAACAAAGTAAACAAGAAACTTGAAACTGGTTTTGCACAATTTATGATAATTTGAGACAAAGCGACCAACTAAACTGAATATTTTAAGAATAGAATTCAACGAGAGAGAGAGAGAGAAAGAGCAAAAAAAAATACTTGAAAAAAAATTAAAATAGAATGGCAAACAACAGTTAAAATAGCCCAGTAGGGGAAATTTGATTTGATTTGTTAATAATGTTGTTATTGCTATTGTTGTTGTTGTTGCAATTGGCTATAATAGCTAAAAGAAAAACAAAAACAACAACAGAAATATTATGCGAATTCTTGTTATTGTAAATCAAGCGAGTGATTGTTTTAAATGTTGTCGTCCATCAATGTTGCTGTTGCTATTGCTGTATTGCTGTACTTGCAACAGAAAAAAAAATTATTTCATTGTAACAATTGATTGACATACAATAAATACCAACAACAGCCGCAATAGCAACAACAGTACAAAATAAAATATCAAATGAAAAATACAAGAAAATCGTTTGACTACTTGTATTGAATTTATTACATGGATGGTTGAATGGATGGATGAATGGATGAGTGAATGAATGGTGTTCGTATGGTTGGATAAAATAAATGGTTGGATGGCTGAATGATTTGTACAAACATCATATGCCACACGTATGCATGTATGTTTAAAGACACAAAGTGTTTAAAAAGTATGTTTCTTTTCAAATGATAGCTCTTCTGACCAGTGGAACCGATTGTAACATAGACGACCGCCTGCTTTGCTTTGTCTCGCTTGCATTTTTTTCTTGCATTAAAGCAGCAGGGATTGTCTACTAGCATGGCACTGTTACTTTTGAATTCCATTTGGTTTTTTGATTTTTGATTTTCCTCTTGTAATTTCTGCTGCCGTTTGCAAAATGGATTGTATGTCAGTTATGCCATTTGAATTTTTAGTTCAATATTAACAACAATCACAAATCAACATACAATACAATACAATACAATACGTTACTCAACTATTGACCAATAATCACCATCATATGTCAACATCATGACTGTCATCATTAACGTCATCATGCATTTGTAACATAATATTAGAAATGGAAAACTGCAGGGTTTCTCAATCAGTGGCGAAATTAATCGGCTAATAAAGGCATTATAGTAAAGAGTGGCAATGATAGTAAAGAGTGAATATTTTTACGATTTAACACCTCATTTGTTTCTTTCATTTCAAAGAAAATGAAACATTTTATTGAAATGCTTTATTGTCTTCATGAAGTGTGAACGAGATAATGATCTCGGTACGACTTTACTCATAGCAAAAAGGAATAAATATTGTGTCCGTAATATTGCGCCTGTGGCTGAAGATGACACCATAGTATTGATCAGACATCTTGACACTCAATTTTTTTTTTTTATCAGTTGATGGTCTTTAATAGAAGTTTGGTTTGATGACACACATAGATATTCGCTTACAAAGTGGTAAGACGGTGAAAATCATTACGAGCGTATACGTATAACATAGAAAAGCCTATTACGCCTGCATAAAGTTACGCTATAGCGTGGTGTCTAGGTAGGAGGCATCATCGTGCCTGAGAGCCAGATAACTACCGTGAACGCGATTGTCATATATAATTGTGTTCAATGACACTCTCCTATCCCAACTGGACATAGTAGGATCAGAACAATCGTATATAATGTACGATCTACAATTGAAATTCTGATTGTCTCATTTTGGGAGCTACAGTGAACTGCCTGATTCAAAATTTCACACTTTGCTTCGTGGTATTTCTTGACTTCACTAGTTTATTTCAATCAACTGCCTACTCACACAGGAATTCATTACAGAAAATTCCTGCAAAAGCTATGAATATGGAATAAACAGTGGCCTCATAAATATATGTTTTATTAGTTAATGAAAATAATTTTATTTTTAATATAAAAAATACAACCAAAAGCAAAAAGAATAATGAACCTTCCCTTGTACAGTCGGTTCAACAACTGGATTCCATTCCATTCTATTCAATAATATGAATTATGATGCATTTAAAGCATGTGCTCTATCCCTAAACATTAGATGTCTGTGGCTGCTGGTCAATATATTTTCTCTATACTATGAAAACCATGCGTACATGACTACTAAAATAGCGAAGAAGTCGCCGTAGTCTAGTAGGTAGTGTGTTGGCTTATTAGACGAAAGGCCTCGGTTCGAGCCCCAGGCCAGACATCAAAACGAAATAAGAAAAAAAAAATATTTCTTCGGCTACTTCCTCTCAGCAGATTTATGGCAAAAACTCTGAGAGTAAATAAAATTGCCATGAATAGTTTCTCAAAAATACGTCGTTCGGAGTCGACGTTAAACTGTATGTCCCGCCACTCACGTATAAAATTAACGCACACACCATGAGTGGTTGTAATGGCCAATTATGTCTGTATGTATGTATGATAGGCTAGGGATTTCGTCCTACATTAGACGTGTGTGGCTGCTGGTCAAAATATTTTCTCTATGCTAAGAAAACTATCCGTACTGGATTTCATGAATCACTAACACAACGTAGAGTTAATTTGGTGAAGGAATCGAGTTTTATGGGCTTTGCAACGCATTCACAAGAGCCATCAGATGTATTATCAGGTCTATTTGTGGATTATCAGGTCTAGGAATTAACATTGCAAACATCAAAGTGATGAGAATAAATTTTTAAATCGAAAGAATGCTGATAGTAAGCGTTCTTTTCCTACATTCTTGTTGGAATTATTTCAACAGCTTTCAGACTACAACTGGACGTTTGAGTCAAATATTACAAGCAAAGAGACCAGAGTGTAAGAAAGTTTAATTAAAATTCACTAGAAATTGTTATTAATTCGCTTTTTTTATCGCATCTTGGCAACTCTACTTTTCTTATGTACAGTCTCAAAGAGTATTAAGGTCTTAAGCTACATGGCCACACATCAAATTAACAGATCAAACTCAGCTTTTTTATTTTTGTCTTGGTAAATAATACTAAGAAAAAAAGCCGAGCTGTGTTTGAAGAATATCAATGAAGATTTTGATTTTTAGTACCTGTGCTGCAGAATTAAAGCAAATTTGAAGGTATAAATTTGATACGTTGCTGTGCTTAGCAAAATAAATATTCATACATAAACTTGATCAGTCAAATTTGATGTGTAGCTATGTCCTTTTAAGTTTGTTTCTAAAAATATTCTGAAAGCCTTTTTGATCCCAATAACTTTGTTGCAAATCGAAAATTTTCTATTTGTTTTGTTGGTTGACAGTTAAGTAATGGAATATTGAAAACATCAAAAAATTGTGTACCACTGCAAATGCATTAATGCAAATGCAGTTCACTGTGATTTAAACAGAAAGATTTCTTCAACCTTTTTTCCACGAAATTACATTTAAAGTTTTACCGAAAAGAGAATACAAATGGGAAAAAACAAAAACGACAGATAAAAGTAAGGCAAACTGCAATGCAAATCATGTCAAGCTAATTGTTGTTATCATTTTGAGTTCAACAAAAGTAACAACAACAACAGCAATAACAATAATTTGTTAAACAGATTTTTCTGCTTTTTTTCTCTGATTTGTAATGGTTTTGCCAAGCAAACATTTTGTAGCACAATGTGAAAGTATGCAACATGTTGTTGTTGTTGTTTTTGTTTTTTTTTCTTAACAATAGTCATGCAAATTACTGTCAATTCTTTGGTTATAATAATAATAATCAAAACAACAATATCAACAACAATTCGTAAAGCAATTTCAAGTCCTCTGTTTTTTATGCAAAAATATTCCATAAAAAAAATCGTAAAGAAATTGGGGTTGCAAGCAACAAACGAATACCAATGCAAATTTACCCTCTGCCGTTTTAGCTACAAAAACACATCTGCCATGCCAGCACGTTAGTTAAGAATTTTTACACTCAAAAAAAAAAATTGATTTTTCGTTTCAATTACTCGCTTATATGGCTAATTGTTAAATTGTGGCAACACCTCTAATGCAAATTGTATGTAAAAACGTTGATATTTTTTGCTTAATTTCCCAATTTGGCTGCTTATTATGTCATGTAAGCTGAGTAGTTTTTTTTTTGTTCACTGTAAACCAAATAAAATTTGCATATTTTGCAAAAACATAATGCAACACACACACACAACGCAACACAACACAATACAGATTATCAAATTGTGTTCGAATAATACAATAAAAAGCAATTGAATTCTGAATTTTATATTATTGCTGGCTTGCTTTTAAGGCATTTATGCACGTATTTGTACTTGTAAGAAAAATTATGAACATTTTTTGTTGTTAAGAAAATATCACACATGTCACATGTGAGGAGTGTGTATGTGAGACAGATGACTGCTTGATTGGATGCATGAATGGACAGACAAAGTGTTTTGTTTGTCGGCTGTTAAATATCAACACTTGGTTGGCCGTCATCGTCATCGTCGTCGTCAGTGGTCGGTATAGTCGATATGTGATTTATAATGTGGACGCCTTGTTCTTGATACATACATTTGATATAAACAGACAATCAATCTTAAAAGAATTTTTTTTTCGTTTTTCTTACTCTCCTCATTGTTTCTATTCATTGAACAATTTTATGAAAACTACAAAGGTGGCCAGGTGTAAATTATAATACATGCTTTTCAAATTGAACACTATACTTTAATAAGTTTTCGATTACTTTTGCGTCTTCTTACTGCAACTTTTGTGGCTTTTAGTTGCACTTTCAAGCCAATTTCCTTAATTTTAAATTTAAATAAAACAAAGTGTGTATGAGATATCATCCTTATAAAGACCTATTTATAACGTTATATGTGGCATAGAACATCGTTGAAATGTTCACCACGCTTTCTCTGGGCGAAGCGCTGAATTTGAACGATGGTATGCGTAATGCCGGCTTTGAAGACTTCTGTGAGTTGTGGCTTTTTGGCATACGCCTGTAACTTAAGAAAAGTCAACAAGAAAAATTTTAAAGGCGCAAAGTCACACGGCCTCGATGGTCAGTTCACATACATATACATACATACATAATTGGTCATTACAACTCTTCAGTCAGGATTACGACCTAGCTTTTCACACCACCTATGTTGTGTGTACATATTACTTTTATACATGAGTGGCAGATCCAGCGCTTTAAATTAGATTCCGAACGACAGATTTTTGAGAATTTGGCAATTTTTATTTACTTTTAGAGTTTTTGCCAGAAATCTGCTGAAAGGAAGTCGCCGAAGAAATATTTTTTTTTCATATTTAATTTTGATGTCTGGCCTGGGGTTTGAACTGTGGTCTTACATTTAATAACCCAACACACTACCTACTAGACTACAGCGGCTGGTCAGTTCACATTCTTCAAGAAATTCCTCTGTTTTTGCTGTGTGTTACTTGGCGAGGTCTTGTTGAAACCTGAAATCGTTGATGCTTAAATCATCCAATTCAGGCCAAAAGAAGTTGGGAAACACCGAACTGTAGGGCTCGCCGTAATTCACAAAGGAATGTGAACCGATAACGCTGCCAATCGAAAATCCGAACCAAATAGTGACTTTTTCGGGATGCATTAGACGCTTTTGGATCTTAGGTGGATTAGTATCATACCACGTATCCAATCATCCAAAAATCCATAGCTAAGAGTCGTCGTCGCTTATGGTCATCCATTTTAATTTAGTTAAACAGACTGAATAAATGACAGCTAATATGAAAGGTATAGCTTCACCAAGATGGTCGTTATCAACTGTCAAAAGTCCTGTTGAAAGACCATATTATATTTGGCAAAAGTATTTGCAGGATGCAACAATCTAATGTCATACATTCGATCAGAATTCCAACGTGTTGAAAGTTGCATAGACCAAGTACACACTGTCAACTAACGTATCAAGCAAATTCATTGACAATTACACCAGTCTTTACCTCACATTTCTAGAAAGCTATAAACCCCTCGGAGAGATATACATATAAGTAGGTCATTAGAATTCTGGTAAAATAACGTACAAATGCAATGGTATTGGGGCTAGAGTCGGCATGTTAAGTTATCCGTGGTTCACAGCCAGTTGAGTAACGCAGGAATGAGTTCTTCCGCCTCTTCTATTTATTGGTTGCATACTACAGAAAGTGCTTAGACCTCAAAAAAAAAAAAAATAAAAAATAAAAATTAGATTGAGAACTAAACGGATAGTTTTGTCAGACGGCTTATGGTGAAAACATAGTTCTACAGACATGGGGCTATGCAGCCCTAGCACTAGCTATTTGGATAAAGAAAGTACGAATATTTATCTTAATGTGATATACGAGTAAATGCAGACTTTTAATATTGTGAACGACACACAATTCACTATCGCACACAGCGAAACACAGGAAGTATGCTTGGATGAATGCTGGACGTTCATGGAGGAGCGCCAGTTGAAATGCTGAAATGGGTACGCAAGGAAAACTAGGGGTTCTTGGATTGTTTCTAACATGATTGCACCGCCTTATGAGAGACTGGCTGAGCAGTATTCTTGCCTCTGTGCTTAAATAATATTCAAAGTCATCTACGTAGAACAAAATCGGTGACAATTTCATTTACATTCGAATGGAGGCCTCCTAGATGCTCATCTTGCCTTGATGTTCATCTTGCCGCTTCTCTCTCTCTCTCTCATTTAAAAGATAATTTTCTAACACAAGCGAAACATTTTAAAACAAAATATTTCACAAAAACAAACGAAATTTTCTCAAATGTTAAGCAGCCGCATGTAACGTTAGGTCAACTTGGCAACCAATTGACTTTCTTCAACCTCAACAACAACCGTTTTCCGTTGAGCAATGGTTTCTTTAACGTCATGATTATTGCAACATTTTATGTTTAAAACATTATTTCGTTATAAATATTTTATTTGAAGAAAAACTACAAAAAAGAAGAAGAAGAAGAGAGAGACAAAGATAAAAAGCCACAATGACCCGTGGTCACCTTACATTATCTTACCTCATTTAATATTTAACTTTTGAAAAATGGTTACATGAGCTAAAAAGTTTTATACAGTAACTACAGTGCACAGCGGCATGAACAAGCAACGACAATGATGACGACGACAACGACGGTAAAATCAAAAAACCAACAAGTGACGGTTGAACGTAATGCAAGAAGCTTGAAGCTGTCAAATTCAATTGTCAATTAAGCTTAATTTTAAACTGAAAATAACATTACAAAACCAACAAAGACAAAAACAAAAAACATTTTTCTTTTCCATTTTTTTAATTTTTCTAATTCTGTTTGATTTGCTTTTCCGACACGTTGTAAGAAAGAGAAAAAATAATTGTATATCGCTGTAACAAAATCTACAAAATTTATGATCTCATCTCATGATGTTTGATAAAATTAAATGAAATAAAAAAAGAGGCCCGAAACAACTAAAAGATACAACAACAACAACATAAGGAAAATGTAAGTGATAAAGCCGTCATCTTAACTTAAATGGCATCAAATGTCAACTGTAATGTTTGTTTGTTGGTTTGTTGTTATCTTAAAGACATAATTAAACGCTCTCACAGTCGCATACTTGTAGGCTTATTTACTTAAGCTTTTAACAGCTGCCAAGCCAAGTGTTGCTGTTAATCTAATAGAATCATACAAAACTTTGTTTTCTACACTGTGAGAAATTTTTAGTTTTAAATGAATTTCAATTATGCTGTCGTTATAATCCTTCAGTTAGCTTCCCACATCACTTATGTTATGTGTGTTAATTTCATACATGAGTGTCAGCACCTATAGTTTAAAGTCGACTCCGAACGAAAGATTTTTTGAGAAACTTTTCATGGCAATTATTATTTACTCACTGAGCTTTTGTCAGAAATCTGCTGAGAGAGAAAGTCACCGAAGAAATATTTTTTCATATTTCGTTTGGTTGGAGATGTCTGACCTCAGGTTTGAACCGTGGCCTCATGGCTAATAATCCAATACACTATCTACTACACTACGGCGACTAGGTAGGTAGGTAGGTGGGCCGCTCACAGGGCCCATTGTGATACCACAGTTCTACATTCTTCCCCTAGTCCAGGAACCACTCGGAGCTTCCGATGAAGCAACTCAGACTTCCAATACCCATACATGACAGTTCATCTAGATTCTCCATGTAGTAGACACCCAGGTGCCTTTTTCTCCTCCGACCAAGTGCCGGGCATGTGCACAGTAGGTGAAGAACAGCCTCATCCTCCTCCCCATCTCCACAGCTTCTGCAGAAATCATTTGCATGGTGTCCAAGACCAGTACGCCTCGCATGCGTTCCTATAATACAATGTCCCGTAATAACCCCGATAGCAGTCCTGAGCCTAATTCTTTGGAGTTTAAGTAGAACCGTCGCGCGAATCTTATCCAGCCTTGGCTAGATTTTTTGCGCCGTTTAGTCCGTGTCCGAAGCCGAAAATCTCCTGTTGATAAGGTCCACGATTGCATTGTTAATTATAAGCTTGCAGGTACCCAAAGGGAAAATTCATCAGAGAGCTCGATGGTCCTGCCCCTTCTGGCCGGTTGCAGTTACCAGGAATTTCCTTATGTCCCATACCCATGGTATACCCATGTGATACAAACTTACCGACTAGGAAAGTGTTTAAAATTTTATTCAGAGAACATAACATCAATAACAAACTTCGAAGAGAGAGAATGCATCGCGAACTATTTGGAAAGAGTAGGATCTATGTCCTACATATTTATACAGAGGGTGTTGCATTTCAATAATAACATATGGCTTTCCATGTCGAACTAGAAGCTGTTGGGCTTTGTAAGAGCGCTATTTTTTCTAAAGCGACGAAGAAAAATAAAGAAATTTGCCACCAAACCCAACCTTTCCTCTCAATTTGTGACAGTTAGCCACTTAATCTTATAACTTTTGGTTTCTTTTCAGTGTATCCATGAACACTTTTTTTAAGGAAAATATTTTGACGTGATTTTTGTGCGTTTTTTTTCTGTTTTTGTAATTGTTGTTATTGTGTGAGTTTTCCAAACCATTTTTGGTTATTAAAACGGCGCCAGATTAAATAGAATTGTTGCCATAAATAAAATTCATTTCATTTCATTCGCGCTGTGGGTATGTGTTCGTCTATTTAAACGAAATTAATTTGAAACTTTAATAATAACAATAAAGAGAAAAATATAAATAAATAAACAGAAAAAACAATAACAAACAAAAAATCAATTTTTTTTTGTGAAGAGGAAAATGTAGGTCAGTGAACCATACTTAACCGGTATACTCGTATCGGTACCGGCCGGCATTATGCCTGATTTAGTTGCCTGGTCTCTTGCAGTTTTTTTTTTTTTTGTCATATTTTTCCTTCTGTGCAGTATGGTTTTTAATTTTTTTAATGCATTTTTAAATAAGAGCCCGCTAGCTATTGAATCATTGTTGAATCATATCAAAGTATTTTTTTTTCTTCTTGCCTTCTCTATAGTTTTCAACCTTTTATGACTTTGCTGGCTGGTTGGTTGGTTGGCTATGGGCTGTTGGTGTTGGTTTTTCTTTCAATTCAATATGACTTTATTTGGTCATCAAGTCGTGCTCATGCACTTGAGTCATTTGGAAAAATGCAACAGAAATCCGTGTAGAAAATAAACAAACGGCAATTAGTTGAACATTTGGTTTTGGGAATCGTTATTATGGCCAACCACGTCATGGTATCGATGACAGGAATTACCTGCAACAGCAAAAAAAAGAGAAAAAATCGTGGCAAATAAAAGAGTGTCTACGTTGCAAAAATAATATTTTAAAGGCCGTTTTTATTCATTTGCCAGCTTTTAATTCAATTCGATTATGCAATTATTGGCAAATAATGTTGTTATTGTTGTTATTGTTGTTGTTGTAACTGTTGTGCTGTTGATTAAACATTTTTGCCACTTGTTTTCCCAAACTATTTCCTTCACGACTGCTATGTTACATGAATGATTTTGTTTTATTGTTTTAATTTTTTTTACTTTTTTGTTGTTGTTTTTCTAATTTCATTTAATACAACGAGTACATGTTTTTATTTTTTGTTGAGTATTGTTAACACATGTTTGGAGGCTTAAATCTGCGTGCAAATAATTGATTTTTTTTCGTTTATGATTGTCTATTATTTGTATTGTAGTTGTAGTTGTTGTTGTTATTGTTTAGATGTTTTTTATTTAATTATATTTAATTAGTATTTCGGTTTTTGCATTCTTTAAGGTTTTCCTGTAGACAATTTTCAATTAAAAAAATAAAAAAATTTTGTAATACGTTTTACATCACAAGTATGATTTTGCGGCAACAAAAGCGTTGATTCTATCAGATTTGATTTGATATTTTTGTTACACATTCGAAAATTAAGTCTGAGTTTCATTTTTAATTATAATAATTGTTCTTACAACATTTTATTAACACAGTTTGTATGAGAACCGTGTAATTGTGTATCAGTTTCAAAACAAATGATTGGCTTAATAAGAAATGTTTGTGAACTTATCATTTTTGCCTGGAGATAAGCATCCAATCATTATAGAATTCGAAGGGATATCACTTATTAAGAGGGATATATACCAGCAAGCCCACATAGTTTTCACTGATTGATCTCATAGGTTCGAAGGTATCACCATCCGTATGAAGCAACATATACATTGTATATGCCGTATTTGCTTCAATACTTAATCATATTAGCAGCCCATAAATATTATTTGAGAAAGGGTTTTACATTAACCAGCCAATTTAAATGCTTTTAAGGAATTCTAGCAATATCCTGAGTTTTGTATTTAACATCTTAGGTGAAGGCAATACAAAGTCATAAAGGTTATGAAGCCCATGTCAGCCGAGTACTCGACAACTATAACACAAGTGCTCTAAGCTATCGGGTTCATTTATAGAAAATTGTGAGACCTGTTCTCAGAACGATCAATTTTGAGCAAGTTATGCCACAAGCTACAATGGTATGCAGAATACCACTACAATAGACTTTTCATAGCCATACCAACTAATTTGGATTTACTCTGTTAGGAATTGTCGAGACAGTTATGTTGGTAGTAATTTAAAAATTTATTCTACGCAAGTTGAAAGGTATTTCATTCCAGTGGCTGTTTGATACTCTACAGAATGGCTTAATACCATTAAGGCACAAATTTATGCCCCATTTCAACCGATAGTTTACCATAATGTTACCCTCGTAGTTATCACGTTTACAGAAAATTGAATTACATGAGTAAACCGAAATTTGTAATTTAACTTGGAGCCTATAATGCAAATCATTTACCAGTACTGCAATAGCTGGTGAAAATGTTGAAGAACTGAAGTGAATAATCATTATAGAGGCCGACTTTGGAAGGTGCCATACATGTTGAAATGTTTTGGACGTGGGAAATGTAATCCGGGATTATAGAAGTTTTAGTATCGCTCACGATTTAATCAGTTCTATGATTAAAACAATAAAATCTGCATTTGAAGCACACTTTACTGATCAATATAACCTTGTTGTCAGAATTGTGTCTTAGCTTCTGTTATCATTCATGATGTGTGCAATAGTTTTATCAACAGGTGCCAAGACCTAAAAATTAACGTGAACTCCGAGCGACTGATTTCAGAAGTTTTTTCATGGTAATAGTTAGTCCCAGTGCTTCAATAAGAAGAGCGGACGTGCCTACAAAATACAGGGGGTTCCACTAAAATATGGCGATGACTATAAATCCTAAAAGCGAAACAAACACATCAAGTTGTACTAGAGCACAATCTCCTTCAAGGCCAATAATATATGAAGAAAATAGTGGTCCTTAGTTTTAAGAAATCCTGTAGCCGGACCTTTGGTTGCCTTAAGTTGAATATTTTTTCAGCTTTTGTTGAAAAGCTCATCATCAAAGTTATTCCAATTTTATGCAAATTTTACTAAAGCAATCTTCGTTACCTAAGTTTTACGATTCGCTGACAATGTTTAGTTGGTTGTGAATCATTAGCCGTTTGATTCATGGGTAAAAAAAAACTTTTCAATAAACAAAAAGTACTAAAGGCCCGATTAGCCAAACGTCTACGTAATGTAATGGAGTATACATTCATTTTTAGCATATGAAGAGAAATGTAAATGCTTACTAAAATTCCATTGCGGTTCAGAATTCTCTCTCATTGCTTTTCGTATTCTAAAAATGAACGTACGTTACGTGAACGTTTGACTAACCTGGGCTTAGGGGTTTGAACATTGTATTGATACGCCACTACTCATTAGCATTAGCATTATCAAATAAATGCTTGAACTTAATCATCTATTCCGATTCGGACATAGGAGCTCACCCAACTTATTTACAGTATTTCGACCCATACAACCTCTCTATTTCCAAAGCTGAAGTCATCCATGATAAAAAAAAATGATAAAATAAAGGCTCATTAAGATCAAATAAATAAAATATGCAACGTTGTACTGCTTCCGAGAAGAAATTTTAAATATTGAAGATTGGCTATCGTTTAGAGAAGTAAAATCTTAACCAAAACGTTTCGAGGATTGTAGAAATCAGTGGCATAAGTCACACGTAATTGTGATGCAAAATTGCAAGCAACTCTCTTTAGAAAACTCATTCATTTTGTAGAAAACTTAAACGATCCCCCGCTTTATTTATGAAGTGCATGAACTTTTAGCTGCAACTCTGATGTAAGAGCCCTAATACTCAGAAAAAATAACACTACACTGGAAAATTGTTCAAATTTGTTCCAATTCCTATTATACGAAATTCCAAAAACAACAAATTTGCTTGGTTAGTAAAACTATTGCTACAGTTATTAGAAGATTTGAACACAGAATTCTACACTTTAAATATTAAATTACTCACTTGACTTGTTTTTAAACTGAAGCAAAAAATCAAAAAAAAAAACTACAAAATGTAACACGTTATATACACTATGACACCTTCAAAACAAAAAGTAACAACAAATAAATGGACGGACGGATGGACAGAAAAACAGTGTAATAGTCATACATTTTATTGTAAAACTTCGTTGCAAATGCAGTTTCAGTCATAAAAATTTTTTACTGTTGTTGTTTTCGTTCAGTTATTATAATTAAGTTGGTAACAAATAGCAACAACAACAGCAAAAAAATGTTATTACTGGCAGTACAAACTCCATACCGTAGGCCAGGTCATTTTAATTAGCTTAAAAGCCAAGAGCCATAACAAAGTTACTAGAGTGAGTGGTCATAACGATACTAAAGAAATCGAAAACCACCCTCACAATCAGTCACAGTCACACAGTGTTAAAGTCAGTTCGTCTGTCAAACAATATTCCATTCATTGAAATTCAAAGTGGCTATAAAAACTCGAGAAAATAAAATAAAAAATTAAAAAAAAAATATGATGACTTTTTATTGTACAAGTACTACCGGAGAAGAATAGAAAAAACAAAACAAAATCCGTCTACTCGAATTACAAACAAACAAACAAATCATAGACATCAAAGAGAGCCATGTTTATGGATTGATCAAACCACCTACGTTTGTAATATTTTTCAAAGTATCTGTGTTGATGTTTTTTGTTGTTGTTGTTTTTATGTTTTAATATAAAATTTTATTTTTATTGTATTTATAAAATAAAAATTATTTCTTTCAGTTTTGTTTTTGTTTTTACTTTTGTTTCAATTGAAAATTTTATTTTTTTAAACGGTATGGGCATTTAGACGAGTATATTTTGTTACGCTTTATAACCTTCCGGATATTTGTAAAATAGAAAAACAACAACAACAACTATAGCAATAGAAACAGCAATTAGAAATCTACCGGTGCTTATATTTATCGAAATAAAAAAAATTTATTTTTCCAATAGAATTTCCTACTCGCATACAAAACATCACATATCCACCTTCTTTCTTAACTTTTGCGTTGTTATAGCCGGCATGTGTTTCTATAATTTTTTTTATTTTATTTCAATTGCATTTGTTGTTGCTACTCGGCAGCCTTTTTCATAATACGTACGCGCATGTGCGCTTCATTTTTGAACAGGTGTTTGATTATGAGAAAAGAAAATTATAACCCCGGCAAACACTTTTGGAAAAGCAATCACTTTGAATGGAAATCCATTAACACGAGTTTATTTATTTGATTTTTATTTTCATTATTTTTTTAATTAATTTTTTATTACATAAATTGATTAAATCATCGTTAAAGTTTTATTTTTGTATTTATTAAACAAGACAAGCAATAATAAATCATTTTCTTGTTTACTGCTGCCACTATTGCTATACGACACTGTAATGAACACTTTATTGACACTCCTCCTCAACACTTTCAATTATTCAGCTATACATGTTGGATAAAATTTTAAAATTATCTTTACTGAACATCATAATTGGTCATAACAACCCTTCAGTTAGTATTACGACCTAGCTCCTCAAATCACTTATGTTGTGGGTGTTAATTTTATGCATGAGTGGCGGACCCGTCAGTTTAAACTCAATTCAGAACGACAGATTTTTTAAGAAACTTTTCATGGTAATTTTATTTACTCTCAGAGTTTTTGATAGAAATCTAATGAGAGGAAGTAGCCGAAGCAACATTTTTGTTATTTCGTTTTGTTGGAGATGTCGTGATCAGGGGTTTGAAGCGATCCCACATCTCTCATAAGCCAAAAGACTATATACTAGACTACAGCGACCATGTGTACAGTTCGCGTTATTATCGATCCTGTCGACTGCATAGAGCTCCAATAAATTTTTGTAATATACCCCGTTCGTATACTAACGCAATCACTTTACCTAAACCTTTTACATCAATTTGCCTTCTACACGTATTAGGCATTCCTTCTAAATAGATAAGAATCCATAAATTTGGAACTGCAACAGACAAAAATGTTTGTTGGAAATCGATCATTCAGGCCTCATAGTGGCATATTACCACTCTGCTTACTAAATCATGGTAGCCGCCATGTCTTGTTATTAGATACCACTCTAGGGTAGAATGTTTGCAAAATCCTGCTACAATATTGACTTAAAATACTTGGACTAAATCCTCAGTATATTCAAGGAACAGTCTTCCATGCCTTCTGAACATAAATGAGGATGGACTGGATATTACATATATAATTGGTCATTACAACCCTTCAGTCAAGATTACAACCTATCTTATCTCACCATCCATGTTATGTCTGTTAATTTTCCCCATGTGTCCATTCGTCCGAACGACAGATTTTTGAGAAACTTTTCATGCCAATTTCTATTTACTCTCAGAGTTTTTGCCAGATATCTGCTGAGAGAGGAAGTCGCCGAAGAAATATTTTTGCATATTTTGTTTTGCTGGAGATGTCTGACATAGGGTTTGCCCTATGTCCATTAAGTCATTATGTTCCATTAAGTCAAATGGACCACCATAACCAGAACAATCAATGTAACAAATTTGTGCCAGAATCGATGTTATTTTCTCCGGCCTAAAAAAACATGAGCTCGAGAGAAATTTGCAATTATGCACGACAGTGGCAACCAATGCCGATAACTAATAAAAATTTTGAAAGCAGGGGAAAACTGAGGCAGATAGATACAATTCGAGAAGGTTGGGACAGTTAATTGACAGTTTCTGCATAGTATAAAGCATTAGTAGCTCATATTCGAAAGATGATGAGTAAAGTATATAATAATGACAGCGTACTTGATTTTTCCTGACAGTTGCCGTGTCAAGGAGTTCATGTTCGAGTCAGGCAATAGGCGGAACAGCTATCACTATGATTTTCGAACTTTCAAAATTAAGTGATTAAAATCTTTTTCCAAATTATCCATTCAGAATTTTCATTACCTCCAAGGGAATATAACCAGTGGTGTTGTGCTAATTTTTTTTTACAGGAACGCGTTCCGGTTCAGCAGAAAAAAACGTTCCGGACTCCGGTTCACGGTTCGGAAAAACAAGCCGGTTCGTTTCAGTTCGGGTTCGGTTCAAACCCTTGTTTATAAAAACACATATAAAAATTCGTCAAAAATTAGAAAAAAAAAAATCAGCATTTCTTTTTAATTTTTTTTTTTCAAAACGTCAGCCAATTCTCGTTATCAGAAATCATCTTTAGGTCCGGAACGCGTTCCTGTCCAAAAAGGAAGTACCGGAACGACGTTCCGGAGCGTTCCGGCTCGACAACACCACTGAATATAACTACTACAATGAACATCAGCTGTATAATTAAACTGCATCACCACTTTCGAAAAGAGTAGGGACACAACGAAGTTATTTATGTCCACTTCATTTAAAACATTTTTAATCATTAAATCGGCTTTATTGTAATGAAACTCAATGCTTTTAAATCCTTTTGGTAAATCAATCCATTGTTACAGTAACTTATATTCCACTTGGACAAAACAAAACTTTAACCTTTAAGTCGAAATTTCCTGCTTTTTTAAGGAAAATTTATCAATCATTTCCTTTGTAACACTAACATCACTACCTCGTCTCTGATTACCAATCAGGTATAAGTATTTTTGAAAACAAAATCAAAATCAAAATTCTTGTTATTGTTGAGTAAAAGTGTACATGCACACTTTAAATGTTTGTTTTTTAAAAGTGCAAACGATCTAAACGATACAATTAATAACAGAAATTTACGTTGGCCTGCCAGTCGTTTAGTTTAGTCAGTCAGTGGTCCGTTTAGCTGTCAGTAGGTTGAATAGTTGTTGGACCTCCTACCCTTTGCTTGACGGCTGTTGTTGCAAGTATTTCATGCGCTCATACACTGATGATGTGATGATATTTTTGCATTTTCTGTTTACTTTTTTTGTAGATGTTGTTGTTGTTGTTGCTGTTTTTTATTATTATTTTTAAACAAATTAAACTACTTATTATTAGTGATTGTTGTTTTTGTTGTGCTGCTTATGTCGTAATTATTTTTATTTGTTATAATCGGTTTAGCTTGCGCCACAACTGTGTGTTTTAGCGTGTTGGTTTTTTCATTTTTTTTTTGTATTTCTTTGGCTCTTTTTTAAGCTTTTTCTTTTAATTGATTACAATTAATGTTTTGGTTTTTATATACAGTAGTTTTTGTTGTTGTTGTTGCAACTACTACAGTCAAGAAAGAAATAAAAATCCCCCTTACGGCTATGAACCGTAAGATATTACAGGCCAAACGACCTATCATTGCAGAACTAACTGCCCAACACAACGAAGAAAACCAAAATGCATGTGGAGAAATAAAATTTAAAAATAAAAACGGTAAAAAGTAAATAAATTTGTTTAAATGACGCCATTTATTGTTTCAGCGAAATGTTGTGTTGAGTGTGTATATGGGGAGTACTTTCCGTCTCTATTTTTTTAATACTCAACACGACATCAGGGTCAAACTTATCAGCTTTTCGGATAAAAAAATGCAAAAAAAAAGCAAAAAAAAAAAATAACAATAAATCAACGTGTAATAACGTCATTACCTCATATGGCATGCAAGTGAATATTTAATTTAAAAAATACTAAAAATTAAAATGAGAAAAAATTCAAATTTATTTTAATTTTTATAACCAACCAGTCAGTCTATGAAACAAAATTTTGCCTATAAATAGCGCCAAGTGGCTCAAGATCAAATAAAAATTGTTTACAATATTTAAATAAGCCTCTGGTCTAGAAAACACGATTGTGAATTAAAATTAATTAAGAAAACTATTTATTAAAACTAATTTTGTTATATGTGGTTAGAAAAGAATTTACGAGGGTGGTTTCATATGTAAGTGGGCCAAAAGAACATGCATTTCATGTTTGCAGTTTCAGAAAAGTGATCAAGAATTCGTATACTTGAATAGCACTATATGACTTCTCAATAAATTTCAGGATATCCATTCCGGATAAGGGGATACTTCGTCGAGGACTTCGAGCTAATTTATACCGATGACTCCAACTTGAACCGAACCATTGGCGGTGAAATTTGTTCGGAATAGCCGTCTATATGGCTGCCTAATCACTATACCTAGGTTTAAGCGGAAGTGTCGGTAATACAGGTTGCGGCAAAAATTGTTAAGGACGCAATGCAATGTTTTGCAATAGGCAGGTGCCTGTCAAAGCTCTGAATTCCAACTTAATGAACTCTAAGACTGTGTACAGCTATCGCTGATATGTCAAAGACACAACAGCACGGTATGAACACCATATCATATGGGTATCAGAATACAGTGGCATTCCAGGTCAGGCCAGGAGTGGAACAGCCATCGAATTCTGCGATGCATTGTCGTCTGTTGGGCAGACATTTAAGAACTTACAAACATATATGTAATTGACTATACGATTGTCGATTCTGACAACAATGGATGGGCGGCTTCAGGCGGCACTGGCTAGTCTGATTCAAACAGACAAGTTCAGTTTGGTTTCCGGGCTTATAACGAAATATTGCATTATGGACCCGCAATGATTTCTGAGAAGATGCAGATTTGAAAACAACTTATTCAGGACTTACGCGACATTATTATTGCAATAATTATTTTCATTGCATCTTAGTCCTGTGTGTGCACATGAGATTTTTCTACAGGAGCAGAAAATTATCTCAGTGCGCATCGTCAAGGGTTTGGAAGCTTTGTCATCTTTTGCAATTAATTTGTAAATAACAGCAACATGCTGGTCTAAGGAATGAAGACATGCGTTAAAATAGTACTCGGATTTTTTGAACTGAGTGTAACTATTTCATATAAAAAATTATGGCAACGGCTATAGTCTGAAGAAAGAAAAGATGACAGAAATAGTGTAGTAATAGGCAGTAGCGAGGTTTGGAATAGCGTCCCAACAGTGTTATTATAGTGTATAACAGACAATGAGTTTGAATTGGTTGCTGTACTCCTATAATTGTCATGAAAAGTTTCTCATAAGTCTGTCGTTCGAAGTCGAATTTAAACTGTAGGTCTCACCACTGTTGTATGAAATTAACTCACACAATATAAATGGTGTGCATAGTCCCAACGGAAAGATATGCTCTTATACGATGGTCAGATATGTACCTTTATTGCGCAAATCGCAATAAACGCCATTATTGAGTCAATATTTCATGTTAAGTTCCAATTAATTATTGCGCAATAGATACGCAAATTGTTATAATATTGAGCAAAACTTAAAATGCAGCATTGTCATAAGTATGTTCAATGCGCATATTAGAATTATCCGAACACTTTCTGTTGATATTTGACAACTCAAACTTTGACAACTCAAATGCCAACAACGACAAATAAAAAGAAACAAAACAACAAAACAAAATAAAAATAATATTGTTGAAACAACCGGCTGTTTTGTTAACCAGCTGTCAAATGAATATTGAATAAGCAGCTGAACTGCTTATATTGTTATGTCTGAACACTTAAAATATTATACTCAATAAACCGAATATTGACTCATAAAAGTGCATATCTGAACATAGTATTATACAAGTAGTTTTTCTTTTTTCTTGAAATTTGTTTAACCTTGTTGAAAAATAGTGAACGCTTTTAGAATGAGAAGGGAGATTGTCGTTCCCCAATTCTGTCACAAAGACTTCTCTCGTGCTCAAAAGGAAAGATGCGAAAGTGAATACATTTGTATAGAGACGAGACAAATCGACCTTCAGCTTTCATGCCCATATATGGAAAATACACGACTTCAGCAGAAGATGCTACAACGAGAAAGAGCAAGTCAACTACGCTAGAGGCACTGGTGATTTTTTATTTTAACCTTGTTCAAAAATATTGTTTCAAAACTATTACATGTTTTCAGATTTGATAAAAACAAATATTTTTTTGAACATTTGCACTCATCAAAATGAACTGTTATTTTTGTTTTGTGTTTGAAATTTTCTGACATGTTGAGCTGCAATCGAAATAGTACTAATTATCGGTATGTCATGTTTCTCAACTGCAAAACAACTATAATTACAGAAACTTTAGGAACAAATTGATAATAAAAGTAACAATTTTTTCCAGCAACAACAGCTTGAAAATAAACAAACAAAACGTAAATTACAGAATAATAAACGAATGTAAAGTACGTTGTTTTCGAAGTTATCGAAATACCGATATGAAAATGACATGTTAAAAATATCATCAAAACTTAGTTGTGGCAATCATCTTAAAGACATTATCATAACGGTTAAAAAGCCATAAATTAAGTAGTCAATGAATAAATCATTATAAACATTTATTACGCAATATTGTTCGTTCGTCACATCATTGGCAATAATTAATGATGTGACAAGAGTTTCGATATGGATGGGTGGCTTCTTTTGTGAACAACACTGTTGTTGTTGTACTGTTGGCAACATTAATTTGATGAATATTTTTTTTGGTGAAATATCTTAAAGTGTTAATGTACATTCAGTTCATCACATTCATCATTTTTATGTGTCTTTTTCTTCGTCTTCTCAATTTTCATAATGTTTTGGATTTCCATGGAAAGCAATGAACGTGATGTACTTCGAGTACAAATGAGACATTGCAAATATTATTTTTCTTCTTTCTTCTATTCTACACTTGAAGATCTCTTCTTTACATTTGAATGTCGTTACGTTTTAAGTAAAAAATAACAACAAAAACTATGAACGACAAACAAAAACTAGAACAAATATTGTGGTCTTCATCAACTCAGATGAATTTGCATACAATTTTTTCTTATTTGTTTACAGATAATGATTGTTTACACTGTTATGTTTAGAATCACATACAAAAATAACGAAAAGAATTGTTTAAAACCAGGTAATCAATCATAAATTAATAACCACACAGCCGCCATCGTGCGCCTTCAGTAGCTGCTTAGGTGGGGAACATGAGAATCATTTCGAAAATTTAAACCCACCCCCCTTAACCAAAAAAATAAAAAATATGTCTTCTACGATTGAATGATTATGATAATGATGATCATGATTATGTTATTTTAATACAGAATACAAATCATAATAATTTGTTTAATAATTTTATTTGTGGTTTGAAATCCGTCTCTGTCCACATTCATTGGTTACAAGTTTATTCACTTTACAGAATCGAAGTATACGTACACAAAAGTATTGAATAACCCAAGAAGTTCATGGTGAATTAAAAACTGGATATTATAGTTTCTCTATAATTAATAATTAAACATTTTTTAATGCTTAAATGAGATATTTGTAGCAGCATATTTTTTCTTAATTAATATCGTATTCGAGAACGCCATGATACTATAAATAAAAGGGGTTTTCATTTAAAATAAACAATAAGTTTAATATTAATTTAACTAAACCGACCTTCCGTACTAGCGATTAACGAAACCTATTTTCACTAAGGTCTACACTTACTAGGGACCATCATCCAAGTATTCTCTGGCAAATCAAAATCACACAACAAAGTCAAGTGTGGTATCTTAAACTGTCCCTTCGATTTTTTCATATTTAGATTGACTGTTATGACTATCAAAACTGCTGCTGAATAAATTCAGTTTTGTATGTATAGAGATATACATACTGCTAGCAAAGTAGACATTAAACCTCCAGAGAATATGTACATCACACCCTGGGATCTCCATGAATGCCTAAGGTCTCCAGAAGAGATAACGAGACAAGAGTCAGCCTCATGTGAAAGACTGGACATGGGGACGTTCAAGTAACACCATAGTAGACGCCTCTGAGAAAGTTTGTAGAATAACTTGTTCGAACGAGAAATAAGATTGTCTTTCCTTTGCTGGAAGCAAACTCATAACGTCACAAAGATTTCACTCATGCGCAAAGGAAAGATGGGAAAGTGAATACATTTGTATAGGGACCATTCAAACCAACGTTGTGTGTATGTACAATATACCTTAGATTCTTTATGAGCTCCATATGGTCTACTGGACACGGAGACATTAAAGTAACACCATAGTAGACGGCCTAGCGAAAGTTGGTAGAATAAAAGCCTCATATTGTCTACTGATTTCACAAATACTTCTATCATGCTCAAAAGGAAATATGAAAAGTGAATCAATTTGTATAGAGGCGAACAAATCGATCCATATCCTTTACCTTAACACGACTTCAGCAGAAGATTCTACGATGAGGAAGAGAATAAATAATTTTTTCTCTCGCCTAACGACACTTACAAACCTAAAACGAAAGATACTATAAATAAAAGGCGCACCAAGAACTGCAAACAGCCTAAGCTTATTCGCCACCATAATACTTTAGTGAGCATTGCGGCCAAGCTGCAAATGACTCACGTATTGTATGTGTTCGTTTAATCACAAGCGGCAGTAGCTACAGTTTAACGTCGATTTTAAATGGCAGTTTTGAGGTGTTTATGGCTACTCATTACTGCAAAAGCTTTTGGCGAAAGGTAATGCTGGGTGCCTAGTGGGATTAGTATGGAACCCCGGCCAAATGATTGATTCAAATTTCTGCTGCCAATAATTAACGAGATAGAAGCAAGCAAATCAACTAAAACGACTTGAATTGATCAAATGGAAAAGCGTCGTGATCTATCATAACAACGGGGGGCGACATACATACATCTTTGACCATCAGTTTTTATATATGAGTAGCGGGACCCACAGTATAAAGTCGACTCCAAGCAACGGATTTTTGAAAAACTTTTCATGGCTATTTTTTTACTCTCACAGTTATTGCCAAGAGACTGCTAAGAGGAAGTCGCCGAAGTCTGGGTTTAAACAGTAACCTCATGTCTAATAAGCCATACACTACTACTACACTACGGCGACTATAAATGTTCTACTCGCTACTTAATTTACAATTACAACCTTTTAGTGAGGATTGTACCGCTTATGTTGACTGCGTTAATTTTATCCATGAACGTGCGACAGAATTAAGAAGATTTCATGGCTTTTTCTGGAACATTACTTTTTTTTCCTGAAATATTAGAGCTAAGGTCTAGTAAGCCAATACACTACTTAAACTAGCAACAAGAAGTTCTATACTAATGAAATAATGTCTGTAACTCAGAAAAGGGGCTACGAAGCATGTTTGATTTGATAAAACTTGTTTCAAGTATAAGGTTTTGAATTTTTGGTCAAATTGTCAACGAACTTTTTTGACTTTTACAACTAAGAATCTACTTAACAAAAAGCTTTTTTTATTATCTTTCTAAAGCCAGGCAATAAATTTATTTTTTTCTATTTTTTAAAATGTCTAAGAAAGATTAGGAATGATAATTTTCATTCAATATTGTTCACTGTAATTATGTAAATTCAGTTTCATTTGAAATTGTTAACAAAAAAACATCAAAGAATTTTCGAAACACTTTAAACTTGCCACAGATTTTCATTCATTGCATTCCGCTTTTGTTTAATCAGTTTTAAATATTAAAAATATTTTCTTTAGTATTTAAGGCATATTACAGATTAAAATGAAATGCCTGTATTTTTGATGACGAAATTTTAATTGAAACATATTTTGAAATGTAGTCAAACTGATTAGATTAAGTTTTAATCATTTCCTCCTCATTTTTTTCGGTGTGTGTAGCAATGTTTTAAACTAATTCAAGTTCAATTACAAATTATAATTGAAATCAATTTAAAAATCGAAATGAAATATGATTTCTTTCATAAATTTAATTT
The DNA here is from genome assembly GCA_930367235.1 of Sarcophaga rosellei. Taxonomy (NCBI): domain Eukaryota; kingdom Metazoa; phylum Arthropoda; class Insecta; order Diptera; family Sarcophagidae; genus Sarcophaga; species Sarcophaga rosellei. The sequence goes on from OV884018.1 coordinate 83,612,961, forward strand.
ATTAGAGGCCTGTAGATACCTTGAACCTGTTGAAAAATAAAGCGTTAAAATAAATGATTTAAACAAACTCATTAGAAATTAGTTTGATTGGTAGTATCTTATCGGTGTTCAAATTAATAGTTTGTTGAACACCAAAAACAAAAAAAAAATTAATTTATGTGGGCTATTTGGTTCCACAAGGCCTAGGTAATGTACAAGGCATAACAAAAAATATTTACAAGAATTTTTTTTCTGTTGTCGATGGGAAAAACGTGGCGTTAAACTCCTGCATAAGACCTTTGTAAGCCATAAATAATCATGCCTTATTTGTTAATAACATATTTAAATATATTTATGTCTAGCAGTAGCTATCAAAAAGTGTTAATTAAATTAAGAACCCCATTCATTATTATTAAAGAAAACCTCATAATTTCTAGCTTTTTAAAGCTAGAATGACATTTGAAATACGCATTCCTATATGTCAATACGAAACTGAAAATTTAAAAATAAATTCAAAAACATTTTATTTTTAGAAACCCAAATGTGTGGCCACATGTTTGATTTGGAATTTGAGAAAACAATTGAGATTTTCTAATTCAAAATTCATATTCCAAGACCATTTGTTACATTTCGATTACATGCCCTATAAAAGAAATGCCTTTGAAATAAATATCGAAATCAAATTGTTTACTCTTTAGAAATTGAAATTATTTGCCTTCCCGCTGTAGTGTTAACATTGGTTTCAGATTCCTGTTCACACTTTGTAAATGCCTTTCTTCATGGCTTTAAATTGTAATTTGATTGTGGAACTCCCAGCAAAACAAAAGCGAAAAAAGAAAGAAAAAAAAAGTAAGCACCGAATTTAAAGTTAATTTGGTTAACCCAATTTAAAGAATGTTTATGGCATTTTAATTTTCCAAAAAACCAAATGAATTGTAAACCACTAACAATTTCGTTTATAGTATTTCTTTTCTTTTCGTTTTATTTTTTTTTTACTTTTTTTGAAGAATTTACTTTGTGCCAGTATTGTAAAGAAAAATGAAAAAAAACACGAAATTATACCCCTTTTTTCTATTTATTGTTGTTGTTGTACGAAATTTTCTTCAATTTTAGTTGGTAAAGCAACAGTGTGGTACTAAGTAGCCAGAGAGGTGGTTTTTAAGGGGAGTAGTACTTCCGGTCCTCAAAGTGAAAGATTTCATTAAGACTGAATAACACAAAACATTAGAAAATTAAGGACATTTATTTTACATAAGGCTTGTCAAAACATTATAAAGTCATATGACAAAGCAACTGTGAAAACTGTTTGGAGCAACTTTTTCTTTCAAAACTTTTGTCAGTAGATTGCTCGTACAGAATTAATTTTTCCTTCTTTTTAAGATGGCATAGCTGAGGCTTAAGCTCTCGTCTGGTAAGCCAGTGCACTACCCACTAGCCGATGGCAAGTCAGGGCTTATGGCTCTATCATCGGTAATGGGGTTTACATAAATAATTGGTCATTACAATCCTTCAGTCAGGATTACGACCTAGCTTGTCACACCACTGATGTTGTGTGCGTTAATTTTATACATGAATGGCAGGACCTACAGTTTAAAATCGACTCCGAGCGACAGATTTTTAAGAAAGTTTTCATGGCAAATTTAATTATTCTCAGAGTTTTTGAAAGAAATCTGCTGACTTCTTAAAAACGTCTGGGATTCGAACCGTGGCCTCACGTCTAATAAGCCAACATACTACCTACTACACTACTACGGTAGGATTTGATAAAAAAAACAAATAATAACTGATGTTAGGAAACCAACCTGCAGTTAATTATCTTGTGCTCTGCATATGGTTTTGTTTCGAGGGTATTTTTTTTCCTTTGTTCTGAAGCGAAACCTTCAAAGCATGCTTACGTACCGAAATAAGCATGAATGATGACCCATAGCTTGTGTCTACGTACTTAACCCACCCCTATACCCTTTTATCCTACAACCACTCTTTGAAGTCTTCCCACCATATTAAATTTCGCCTTAGCATCTCTAACCCTAGTAATTCCAGCATAACTCCAGCCATGATTTGTTCGAAAGAAATTTTTAATTCAACATCTCACCAAAGCTGACCTAGAATTCACTTGGGGCCAGTGCAAAGTAAATATTCCACTTCTTCATCCTCATTCACACAGTTTGTGCATATACATAGGTGATCTATCATCTCCAGTTCGCAGGATTTATTTTCCATACAAGGCGTTATATTAGTGATAAGATGAAATGTTCGCCGTTCCTTCTAACCGTCCTTCCATCGTTACTGCCATTTGTACATGGAAATCCGTTATTCTTCTTTTTTAATAGTCCTTGTGCTCTTCCGCTTGCTCAAGATGGCGTAGGTATATCTGTCGCATTCAAGCGGCAATGAAGAACCAGTGACGCTTATCAGCATAATTATGCCTCGGCAGAGGGTGCTTTCGCCATATTTATTTAGCAAACGTTAACGATAATATGACCCTTTAGATTAATTTCTTCAGCTGATGAAGGATTACTTAACCTTGAAAGTCAACCTTGAAATTAAATTAAATTTCTTTTTGGATAAATATTTCATCAAATTTAGAAACAAGTGCAGTCACTCATAGTTTATTCCAAAGAAAAGGAAGCCTAATTTAGAGATTAATTCTTTTCAAACTCCGCAATAGTCTGCTTAATATTGCATCAAATACAATTTAACTGACGTGTGGTTCAAGTTTGGTCAGTCCGCTATAACCTGGAATATTATTTTTAAAACATAGGTTCATTTCACACAAACGAGATAGTATTGTCCGATGGGTATAAACATGGCTTCAGATCTAAAATCTTGATTTAAGTGCCTTTGTAGAACTGGCAGAATTAATTTCATTATTTTACTAAAACCCTCCCTTTTTGGAGCCTATTGGCAAAATAAAATAAAGAAGTTCCTCCTGTCTTCTACGGCCCTGATACATCATTATGTTATAGCATTTAACAATTATATCAATCGATGCTTTGCTTCAGTTTTTAAACTGTTTGTTCATACGTCTGTCTGTCCGTACTGTTGTTCTTTTCTTCTATTGGTTTAGTTTGGTTGGCTTGGTTACATTTCTTTTTCGGTTTGTTTGTTTGTTTGTTGGGTGTAAAATTCAATTGTTGTATTCGGTTTGTTTGGTTTTTTTATGGAATGTCTGTCGTGTATACACGTATTTGTTTAGACAAGATACAAGTGTTTCATTTACATTTTTCTTAAAGTTGTTGTTGTATTCTATTAGAATAGAGCAACACTTTTCTTTGCTGTCATGCAATATAGAGATGTAGAGAATGTATATGCAATGGATGCATATCTGATGATTATTGTTTATTTTAAACAAATTTTTTTTTGTTTTTAATGGGATTTTAAATTGTTGTTAAAACTATAACATATAGAGAGAAAGAGAGAGAGAGCAAAGGTTTGTTTTTGTTTTTCTTTGTTTCTTTAAATTGTTTTAAATATTTACCTTGATTTAAAATAAAAACAAAATACGTTGTTTTTCTAAAGAAATAAACACCTGATAACGGCTGGTTACTGGCAAATAGACGTTGTCTCGTTGGCTCTGTGTCTTCGTTTTTATTTGTTTAGAGAGAGACACGTTGTAGAAGAGGTACAAAAATACAACCAAAAACAAAAAACTTTTTTCTATTTAAACTTAAGTTATCAGCTTTATTTTGTGTGTTTTAAATGGTAACAAAACGAAAAACAAAAATGATGAGCAGTAGATAAAATGCTTTAAACTGTTAATTGGCAAAAAAAAAAAATTGTTAAAAATTTGCTAAAAATTGTGGCTTGTTTTTATTTTTGAAGTGGTTGACAAAATTCTAAGAATTTTTTGGATTTTTTAAATTTTTGTATATATCTTTCAATGGTGTTGTTGTTGTTGTTTTGACACTTGATATAAATTCACTTTTCTTTAGATATCTGTAACTTTTTATTTCTTTTTTTTTTTTGGTTTAATTACTTATGTTTCATGTAATTAAATTATAAAAAATGAAATTTTTCTTTTGTATCTTTTTTTTGTTTGCTACTCTTACTCGTTAAGCTCTAAAAACTTGGATAATTTCTTTTTTCATTACTTAGCTAAACGAGAAATTTTTTTTTTTTTAATTTAATTGCTTTAAATCAGTATAAATAATTATAATTTCATTGTAATTTATTTTTATGTTTTCCGTATAAATAATAATCACGTTTTGAATTCAATTTTTTTTTAATTTCACTGAAGCTGTCAAAATTTTGACGTTTAATTAAATGACATTTGTAAAGAGAATGATGATGACAATGCCTAAACAACCCTCAATTTTTTCATTTGATTTTATAATGGTTTGCTGGGTTTAACTAACACACGTTCCAGTTGAATCATTCACTCAAATAAAAACACCTTTAAGTGGCTGTTGTTCTCTAATAATTCACATATGTATGTACATAAGCAGCTGGTTTAAAACACTACTTAAATTTAAATTTTATTTCATGTTTCTAAAGCACGATTTTATTTGAATTTGAAAAAACAAAAAAACGTTAAAAACATTAAAGAATTGTGTTTGCGAAAAAAATGCTTTTGTACCTCGTAGTACCAACCAACCGGCTCAAGTTCTCGTTGTTAACTAAATATGCCTTCACTACTACAAGCTGTTTACAGCTAAGGTTTTCCCCAAAAAGCGTTTATCTTTCAGATACTTTTTTGTGCCACAACCACCACCACCACCAGCGTTCAGTTCATTATTCACTCAACAGCTGTATTGTGGTTTGTTTGTTTACGTTTTCGATGATGAACCCTCTTTGAAAAAATTAAACAGGCGGCTTTTTTACAATCTTTCACTCTCTCTCTGTCTTTATCTCTTTTAAAAAGAGCACAAATCTAATTTGATTTCTTATTTGTTGCTCCTCGTCAGTGTTGCCAATTTTTTTTCAAAATTTCCCGTCAAATTGGGCTTTAAAAATCGCCAGAAATCGCTAAATTAAATTTTTACAAAACCGTCAGAAACCCGTCAAATAAATAGTTTGAAAATTTTAAATTAACGTTAAATAAAATAAAATGTAAATAATTAGTTTATAATGCTCCAGCCATTCGTTTCGAAACTTTTGTGGATACTGAGGTGCCATAACTTTTCAAAGCGAAAATTCAATTTAAATGTACATTTTAAAATTATATTCATATAATTTATGTTGTAACAATTTTAATTGTTTTTTTTTTTGTCGTTTTTGATATTTTTTCTTTTTCCTGCCTTCTTATTTCAAACACACTTTAAGCTTCACCTTTATTTGAAATAGATTTCAACTTTACGTTTTCGATTTTTGCTTTGTGCTTTTTACTAACCGTTATTCGACTCTCGGATCGTAGGTTGAAGTTGCCATAATCTAGTAGGTAATGTATTGGCTTCCTAGACGTAAGGCCACGCTTCAAGCCCCAGGTCAGTCATCAAAACAAAAATATGAAATATTTCTTCGATGACTTCCTCTCAGCAGATTTCTGACAAAAATTCTGGGAGCAAATAAAATTGCCATGAAAAGTTGCTTAAGAATATGTAGTTCCTAGTCGACTTTAGACAATAGGTCCCGCCACACTTGTATAAAATTAACACACACCACATAAGTGGTGTAAAGGCTAGGTCGTAATCTTGACTGAATTGAGCTTGCAATATCCGACATTATTCGTTTTCCTACGTAGAACCTTGTCCTTAAATAAGGGTTCATAACCTAACTAAACCCTGTCTAAAACTCACTATACCATAAGTCCTATACAAAACGCTCACTTTATTTTCTAAACTGAAGTTTCGAAAATATTTAAACCTGATGATACAATTCACCGATTCCAATATTTCTCTAAAAACTTCGTACTTTTATAAATGTTATCCGTAAATTATTAACATTTAATACAAATACATGATTGCATTTTTTCTTACTTATATCATATAAGTTATATGATATAACTCAACCTTGGAAAAACGCTAAAAAACGCTAAAGCAACGTAAAAAACTCCAGATTTCCCGCTAACCGCTAGAAAGCATTTTTTCCCGTAATTGGCATTGCAAAAACGTCAGATTTGACGGGAAAAACGTCAAATTGGCAACAATGCTCCTCGTAGAGTTCATTTTCAACGTTCATTCCTGGTGTTCATGCTTTTGTATCTTTGAGATACTTTCAGTTATTATTGTTGCCGTTTTTTTTTATTACAAAAACAAAGCAAATCTTATAGTCTGTTATAAGTCATAAATGTATTATATTCTTACCTTTTTTTCATTTGTTTGTATATTTTATTCTCTTTTTTCAACTCTGATCGTTTATTTCAATTTCGAATTCCTGTGCTCGTTATGTTGTGGTTCCTGTGTCATTTTTATGATTTAAATTCCTCACAGTTTTTGTTCGTTCTTGTCTTTTTGAAAGAGATTCAGATTTTTAACAACATTTTTTGGCACTGTGGTCTAGACGTGTCAGACAGATTTTTGAGAAACTTTTTTTTATTTAGTCTCAGAGTTTTTGAAGAAAACTGCTGAGAGGAAGTCGCCGAAGACATATTTTTCATATTTCGTTTGTTTCGAAATGTCTGAGCTGGGCTTTGAACCATGGGCTCATGCCTAAGCACCCAATACGCTGCCCACTCGACTACGACGACTTTTGAAGTCCTACTCTAGGCAAAGTTAGAACATGTTGCAGACTGCAGAATAAATTTGTGAAGTTGACGGCAGCGATAAATACATACGTAATTGGTCATTACAATCATCAGTCAGGATTACCATCTAGCTCCTCATACCACTGAAGCTGTGTTAATTTTATACATGAGCGGCGGGACCTATATTTAAAGTTGACTCCGAACGACAGACTTTTAAGAAACTTCTCATGGCAATTTTACTTTCAGAGTTTGTGGCAGAGATCTGCTGAGAGGATTTCGCCCAAGAAAAAAATTTTTTTTTTCATATTTCGTTTTGATGTCTGATCTTGGGTTTGAACCGTGGCTAACACACTACCTAATAAACTACGGCGAGCGAGTTGGAAGCAAGCAATTCAATTAAAAAGTCTAGAATTTATCAACAGAAAACGAAGTATTATCATACAACACTGCACCATATACACATCTCTGGCGATGCGGCAAAAACTGAGTGAGGTTAACCGGAACCTCTGATCAATCCAAGATATAGTCTGGATCTTGTACCTTCAGATTATTATTTGTTTCGATGTCTGTAGAACTCTCTTAGAAGTCTAAATTTAAATTTCGTAACGCCCTGGAAAACGATTAGAGCAGTTTTTTGCTCAAAAAGTGCAGAAGTTCTTTTACACTGGCGAAGTTATGGAAAAATTAATGAAACAGAACTCACACTAACCTCCAATAACTTCATAATTTTGGTTAGATTTGAATGAAAATGTACTAAAGTACTAATTTTGATTACTAATACTAAATACGACAATCTGAATCATAAGATTAGAACTTAGGACTCCAGAAAAATAAAATTAAGACGTGATCTAATATTCACTCGAATGTAGCCAATAACAATGTTTTTCATATTTTGATTATGGTATCTCAAAAACCTACGATGATACTTCAATTTGGATCCCTATTCAGCATATCAAAAACCTTCAGAAAAGTGTAGTTTAGTTTCTGGTTTTGTAGGTCTGCGTGCGTTATTATGAACATTCCGGTTATGTTCTATTAAATACCGTAAACCGTAGGTTTAATATAAAACGGTATTTTATCTTTATTTATTAAAGATTTTATTTAAATTTAAATAAAAAAAATTATTGGTTTTATTCGCATATTTTTGTCTCCTTAAACCACTGTGCTTTACCAACTACTTCCTTCCGCTTTGGCATTTTTGATTCAATCTTGAGAATTCTCTTGTGTACTGATACGTATACTCACTCACGCACACTTTGTAAATCAAAAAAAAAAAAGAAAAGAAATCTTTCTTCAAAAGGAAATATCATTACAATGACAATTGTTTGACAATGAATTTATATACGACCCATAAATCACATCAAGTAACTTACGACGAAAACTTAAACAACCGTGTAACGTTTAACATGTAACATGTTACTCAAAGATACATGCAATACAGATACATAAACGTATGTATGTATATATCTGTGTCTATAAAGCCAACAATAATTCCTGTTGGCTTTTTAATTTCTGAATGCTGGCAGCAGCAACAAAGAAGAAAACTCAAAAGATGACGAACTTCTGTATCCACAGAGAGTGTGGATGCGTTTCTTAAACGATTTCAAAGGAAATGACAGACACAATTGCTGTTACACACTCATTGGTATGTACGCAATTGGTTAAGAGATGACAACTTTTTATGTCAACCTTAAACCATAAGAAATTAATTTTTAACTGTGTTACTGAGAGTTGCTCAAAATTTTTATTGCCATGTTAAGAAATTGCTTTCTACCACTTTTTAACCGCCAACAAACAAAATTGGTTAACAAATCGTTTACACGATGTTTTACTTGAACTTTTCAATGCTAAATTTTCGGAAAGGCTTAATAAGTCGCCGTAATCTAGTAGGTAGTGCTGTATTTGGCTTATTAGATGTGAGGCCAGGGTTCAAACCCCAGATCAGACATCTCCAACAAAACGAAATATGAAGAAAATATTTCTTCGCCAACTGTCTCTCAGCAGATTTCTAGCAAAAGCTCTAAATAAATAAAATCTCCATGAAAAATTTCTCGAAAATCTATCGCTCGGAGTCAACTTTAAACCGTGGGCCCCGCCACTCATGTAGGTACTTAACACTCAAACATAAGTGGTGTAAGGAGCTAGGACGTAGTCCTAACTGAAGGATTGGTATGACCAATTATGTATTATGTGACAGGCATAATGTGATTGTGACGTTATTTGTAATTTTGATTTCAAATCTATATTCTTATGGAAATCGCCGTAGCCTAATAGGTAAAATGTGGACTTCAAACAGCAAGTCTGACATCATTAAACGAAAATATGGCAAAAAAATTGCCATGAAAAGTTTCTCAAAATTCTGTCATTCGGACTAGATTTAAACTGTTGGCGATTCGTAGTCGCCAGTCCTATGGAACATGAGTCTTAAGTAAGACTTCCAACTTTTTCTTTCAAAATATTTACTGTTTAGCGATACAATACAATTCCAATACTTTGACATCCATAGACGCCAGTTTGGCCAATCCATTCAAAGTAAAGCAGAAGAGGCAGCTTTGACGGTGAGTATTAAGGCCTTTCTTGAATACCCTATATGGAAAAGAGTTTTGAGTCTTAGCCGTCAGTTAAATTTGAAAATATTCGACGAAACACTCTCGATCTCGGACATAATTTGAATCAAAAGATTTTTTAGCTATTTTTTGATGAGCCATTAAACACCCTTTTCTCAATTGTGGTGATGAAGAGTCATTAAGTCCCCTTTTTTAATTATTGTAATTGTTCTCCAAGTAAAAAGTAGTGGGCCGAAAGACAGATAAGAATTCCCTCAGGTTCAATTGATATCAATTGAAAACGAGCAAACTGGTCCTAGTCAGATCAATACAAACATACATAAGTGATCATTACAACCCTTTAGTCAGGATTACGACCTAGCTTCTTACACCATGTTATGTAGTGTGTGTTAATTTTATACATGAGTGGCGGTCCCTACAATTTAAATTTGATTCCGAACGGCAGATTTTTTGAGAAACTTTTCATGGCAATTTTATTTACTCTCAGAGATTTTGCCTGAAATCTGCTGAGAGGCAGTTGTCTGTTCGATGTCTGATTTGGGATTTGAACTGAGTCCTCGCGTCTAATAAGTCAACAAACACACTACCTACTAAACTACAGAAACTTTTGCTTTCTAGGCAAAGTTAGAGTATGTCGCAGACTGCTGAATAAATTTACAAAGATCAATACAGTTGACAAAATATTCTCTGTGATTTTGTTCTCGTCTAAACACAGGCGGCTCTATAATAACCTATGGAGATTATCTTGCACGTAATAAACTTCGGAAAGAAAATTTACGATCTTATCGATGATATACTTGCTGTAATTCATAAACTCTATCACATACGTTGGTACGCTTCAATATACGTTGGTATTCCCTCAACTTGACTTCTATCCAGTTAATCCTATAAAAGGAATTTGTCCATTGACTTATTTAAATAAATAAATAAAATAAAAGGACTCAAAAGCAATAAAGTCAATAATACACCACTCTTTGCGTTTCCTCTTAAGGTGAAAAGTAATGTCTTCGGCGTTCAATTAAATTCATCGATAATTAAATAAAGTACCCGAAGTAGCAAAAAGTACTTGAAACTACTTTTAATTGCGCAATCATTGAAGTCTTTACGATCGTAGCCATCAAAGAAAGTTTATTTTTTATTTCGCCTCTTAAACCCGTATAAAAAATCTCTACCATAATTAACACAACAGGCACCACAAATTCATTAAATTATTGAAAAAAAAAAAAAAAGAATACATATTATTGAACGGCAAGAAAAAATATTTCAATGAACTTCACAAATGGTGAGCCTATGATACAACATTTTCGGAAGAAAAATAAAATATTTTTAACGTTGAGATAGTGATGGCTGTAGCGTTGTGCTTTTTGGTTTAACCCTTAAATCAATTGACAAAATCTCAAGTTTTGAATGTTTTTGATTAAAAACTAATTTTTTTCAATTGATTTCTGTAGTTTTCCTCTTTTGCTTCTTCCGTTTTACGGCTCATTATTCGGTAAATAGGTCATGAATTAAATTATTTTAATGTTTTTTTTTCTAGGAAATGATTTTTTATTATCGAATAATTTTTATAAAAAAATGAGAAAATTTATACAGGAAATTTAATCATCGCCAAGCCACTTGAGCGTCTCTCCTAAGGTAAACTAAATATTTTGTTTTTCATACTTTTCATTTTAACTTCCATCTTAAGCACTCGCAGTAAAATGTTTGCAAATAATTTGTCTTTTTCGCATTTGTTTTTCCTCTTATTGAAGCTTTTTTCATTGCGAGCATAACTAAGTGGCTTTGTTCGTGAAGGCCAAGTCAATTTGTTTTTCCAGAAAATATCCGGAAAGGAAGATGAAAAACTTATTTTCCCACAAATTCTTAAGAACTCAATTAGATTTTGCAAATATTTGCACTGGCAAAGTGCAAGTTTATGATGATAATTTCATTGAAAATACATTTTTTTAATGTAAATGAAATTATTTGCAAATTGAGAGGACACACCTAAAACAGGAACAGAATTTTTCAATGTCTTACAAGCAGGAATGGGCGCTTTTTATGTGTGTGAAGATAAATAAAGTTATCAGAAAATACAAAAAAGGGTCAAGGAAGAAATCAACCAAATAGCAAAAAATACAATTCATCGACAGAAAATGCATGTCATTGTACAAAAATATGCAGCAAGTCATCGTCCAAAAAAATGCTAGTCATCATCCTAAAAATGCAAGTCATCAAACAAAAACATGCAAGTCATCATCAAAAAAATGCAAGTCATCGTCCAAAAAATGCAAGTCATCATCCAAAAAATGCAAGTCATCGTCCAAAAAATACAAGTCATCATTCAAAAAATGCAAGTCATCGACCTAAAGAATGCAAGTCATCAACCAAAGACAAGTCATCAACCAGAAAAATGCAAGACATCAAACAAAAACATGTAAGTCATCGACCAAAAAAATTCAATTCATCCACCAAAAAACGCAAGTCATCACCAAAAAAAAGTCATCGACCAAAAAATGCAAGTCATCCACCAAAAAAATTCAATTCATCAACCAAAAAAATGGAAGTCATCATCAAAAAAATTCAAATCATCAAACAAAAACATGCAAGTCATCGACCAAAAAAATGAAAGTCATCATTCAAAAAATGCAAGTCATTATCCAAAAAAAGCAAGTCATCAAACAAAAACATGCACGTCATCTACCAAAAAAAATGCAAGTCATCTACTAAAAACATGCAAGTCATCTACCAAAGAAATACAACTTGCGAAAGAATTAAATTGTTTATTCTGAAAAAAGTTAGCTTCACCGCCTATATCTTCGGTTCCAAGTAAATCTCGATCTTAAAGATAACTGTTTTGGAATCATTGATGCTGTAGCTATCCAACCTAGGTCCAACTAGGTCCATTTCCACTACAAGTCAATTTTTATCCGATTTAGCCTCATTTATACACAGCACTTTTTTGCTCGCCTATATCTCCGGTCCTAAACAACGCCCGACCGTAAGAAAACCTATTTTGAAATACTTGTTACAATGGATATATAGGTAGTACCTGCAGCAAATCCCATTTTTTCACAATATCGATAATCCTAACTAGATATTATTAAAACAAATATATTTTTTTTTGTCTAAGTTTTTCAATTTTGAAAACAATTTCCGAATTACCCAAGAAGCTGTTTGACTCAGAAACTAGTGGCGCATAATTTTTGAGGAATGGAGTAGGGATTCCATTCTCCGATTCGTATATTTGGGTGATTTCTTCTATGACAATTTTTTCATGTCTTTAACAATAGGTCTGTTAAAATGTTTGGGTTTTGTCTATTTAAATTCGAATTTAAATTCATACACATTACGTTTTGACTGTAAAAATCAGGATTAAAGATTTAAAGAGGGTGTTGTAGCTTAAATCGTTAGAGAATCCATGCCTAAGCACGATATAATTTTACGGGCGACAATAGCACGCCTACAAATTTTCAATAACTGTATTGTTATCATATATCCCCTGTTTTACATGTGTGTGAAGTTAGCTACGAAAGTTTTTTTACAACGAATGTTATGTTAACAGAGACTGTTAAGTTAACATAGTTGAAAAATTTGGAAATATGAATAAAGAAAATCTTAGATAATCACGAATATAGAGGTAAATTGGGGAGAAAGTGAAAGGAATACGAAGCTAATCCTTCGAATTTTATATAAAAATATGAATATATGTTCCAATTTTATTAATGGAGATAATGGAGTTGTAAAATATAAATGTTATTACCAAATATGCCTTCGATAAATCCAGTAAAAAATAGAATTTTTGCACCTAGTAGACTGGATTGCTATTAGATCAGGGATTCCAAAACAGATTTCGTTACGGTCGGGTAATCCCTAAGAATAGACAACAATGAGCAAAAATTGCTTTATGTAGGTCAAAATCGAATAAAATGGACTTGTTGGTGAAATGGACCTAGTGGGCAGTGTAGCTATTATATCAGGGGTTTTTGGACTTAGTAGACTGGATTGCTATTAGATCAAGGATTCCAAAACAGATTTCGTTACGGTCGGGTAATCCCTAAAAATAAACAACAATGAACAAAAATCGCTTTAAATAGGCCAAAATAGGATAAAACGGACTTGTGGGTGAAATGGACCTAGTGCGCAGAATAGCTATTATTAGATCAAGGATTACAAACAGATTATTTTTACCGTCGGGTAGTCTTTTAGACAGGAGATTGTTTTCTTTCAATGAACAAAAATCGCTTTATATAGGTCAAACTCGGATAAAATGGACTTGGGTAGGATAGCTATTAGGACTGGAGATATGGCTTTGTGCTGATTTCCCTGATAGATGCTTTGTAATATCTATCTTTCGATGTCTGAAACTGAAAATTATTAGAGGCTTTCAAAAGAGTACAATTTAATTTGAAGTATTGTAGAATATCTGAGGGTCAGCTATTATTTTGAGAAATAAATAAAATTATTTTGATAATAAATAAAATAAATCAATGGCAAGAATTGCAAATTTCATGAGGAAAATATATATTTTTAATCTAACTTTAAATATTTGTGCAGAATACTTATAATTCTCTGTTTAGTTTTTCTATTTCAATTTTCTTATTCTAATTTAAATTTTCAAAACAGAGTTGCATTATTTCTAACTTACCTTTCTCTTTAATGTAATCCGTTGCTCCAATGCAACCGTGTGCATTTAGCCACCTCATTGTGACTAACTTCTTTAAGAGTGGGAGAGAGAGAGTTAAAATTTTATTTCATTTCTCTTGATTAACACTTCATTTATTTATTTTTGTTTTGATTTTGTAATTCTCACTTTTATGTTGTTTGTTGTTGTTGTATTAAACTTAAGTTAAACGGTATAAACAAATTCATATACACGCTCAAACATACATACATACACTTACACTTATGGAGTTAGGCATTTTTACATGGAAATTAATGGGTTCGAAAGAATCCATCCACTGCATTTGGGGGTTTTACGTTACGGTAACAGAATACATTCCCACACAAACAGCATAATTTTGTTGTTGTTGGTATTTTTCTTGTTATTTTTATTGGTTTTATTTTTGTATTGTATTCAATATTTCACTTTTGCTTACTTAACATTAAACACAAACACACACACTCATATAACGTTTTTGTGTGTTACATGCTAGAAGATGAAAAGACCACGAAAACTGAGATAAAAACAAAATCTAAACCGGTTCCATCCAATACGAGTAGAAGTTTGGTTTTCTTTTTTTTTATTTCTTTTATTTTTTTCGTATTGTTTTCTTATTACAATTGTTGTTGTTGTTGTTATATTTTTGGAGGTATTGTATTATTTTTCTTGTGTTGTTGCTGCTTTTGGTTGCTATTGGTTTTACTTCATTGGAAGAGACAACAACATAACGACAATGCGATCAATGAATGCAATTTTTTTGGTTACTGTTGAGCAAAATTTGTGTTTCTTCTCTAATACATGCACACGAATTTCGCGCTTCCGCATCATGTTTACACAACAAATAGACACACACATACACAAAAACACAAGCAAGCATACACACACTCTAATACAAGTATAGAATTGGAAAGAAAGATTTTTATCAATTAGAAAGAAACACAAAAACTTGATTTCTTCTTATTCATTTAAATATTTGAACAATTTATTAACTTTTTTAAACACTTTGTAACAATTTAATTAAAGTTTTATTAGATATTTCTCTCAATAGTTTAAGTTTGAAAGCGTATTTGTTTAGATTGTTTGTTTCTTCTTTTCTGTTGGTTCTTTAAATGAATGCAGTTAGCCATTTCTACTACGAGTGTAGAAAACCGTCCGTACCCCGTATGCAAACCTGTGGAATGCTTAAAGCAAACTGAATCCAATTTGAAGCTTTAGATCAAACGAACACAATTTACTCGTATATTCGTTCGATGCTACGAACTCCACCACAAAATATATACAAACTCCACTCTCAACAGCAAATTGTATGGCAGACAAATACAAGACTGGTTTTCTTTCCTTTATTGTTTTTGTCTTTTGTTCTTGCCAGTGTTGAAAAATTCAGTACTTTTGTATTTTTTTCAGTATTTTTTTCTTTCCATCAAATTCGTTTTTGTTCGTTCAAAGAAATAAATTATATTTTAATAAATAATTCGCACACTCTTTTTCCGTTTCCGGTTTCATTAAGTAAGAATTAAGCCCCGTTTGTTTAATGTACTATGTGGTCTGTCTGTCTCATAGGTAGTTTAGCCTTATTATTAAACGCCCAAAAAGGCCACGGTTCAACCCCAGATAAGACAAAACGAAAACAAAAAACATAGTGGCGTTAAGTGTGTGAATGTTTGTAAGTAGAAAAGCTAAGTAAGTAAGCAAAGTAAGTTCGCTCTCCCAAAAGAGACCACGGTTCGGACAAAACGCAAACAAAATGTATGGTTTGTGTGGATGTTGTAGAGTTGTGTGGATGATTGTTCCTCCCTCGCTGCTGGTTTTGTGAATTTTGTCATAGCTTTGATGAGTTTCTAGTGTGGTGAGTTTTTACAAAATGTGGTTAATTTATCCGATGTGGTGAATAAAATCCAAATGTGGTGAGTTTCTAGTGTGGTGAGATGTGGTGAATTTATCCGGTATGGTGAATAAAATCGAAGTGTGGTTAGTTCTTACAAAATGTGGTGAATTTATCCCGTGTGGTGAATAAAACCGAAACTCACCAAACTGCCATTATTCTAATTGGGTACTGTATTATCATAGATACATATACTGTTTGCCGTGATTTGGACGGTACGTGTCTAGAATAAGTAATTTTCACATCTGTTAGTGGAGGCATTCACCGATATGTCTGGTTACCTACCAGCGTTGCCGTTTTGGTCCAATTGGACCAAAATTGGTAGTTTTTATTTAAAAATGCTACGATTGGTAGTTTGGTTGGTTTGTTAAAATTTCATTTGTTTTTTGGTAGGAAAATACAATTAATATCAGTAAGATTTAAAGTTAGGAGTATTATTTATTTTTAGGTCTAAAAACGAAAATAAAATTTTTAAGTAAGAAAATATTGGTGGCTTAAAAACATTGCTAAATAGTGAAACAGAAATTTTTTATAAAGTGCACTTGCCATTCACTGTATTTATGTAGCAGTTATGCTTGCAAAAAATTACCGAATGATACAGAAGAACTTTGTAGAAGTATTTATAGTTTCTTTTCCGATAGCCCAAAAAGAATTACAGAATTCAATGAATTTCAAGATTATTGTTCCGTAAAGCCCCATAAAATTTTAGGCATTTGTTCAAAAAGATGCTTTCATTAGAAGATGTAATTTCTAGAATCATCGAATAATGGGATAGTCTAAGACTTTTTTTCATGTCCATTAGAAGTTAATGGCATTCGATCAGCAGAATTAGCAAATTCAATGGGAACCAAAATTAAAACTTGTTTCCTGTTCTTATCATATATTTTACCAACAATAAACGTATTAAATAAAGAATTTCAATCAGAAAGCTCTAGACTTCATACCTTTATACGAATATTAAATTAAATTAATTAAATTTTCTATTAATTATGAGTAATTTTTTAAATAAAAGCGAATCCCTTGACATTAATTTTCTTGACAAAACTAACCATGTAGATATAAATAAAGTTTTTGTAGGTACCAAAGCGGAAGTATTTTTGGAAAATAATTTAGATCAGGAAGATATAGTGGAAACTAAATCAAATATTCTACAATTTTATATAGAATATTTAAACCAAATTAAAATAAGATTTTACTTTGGAAGAGAAGATTAAAATTACTACAAATAATAACACCCAGAAATGTTCTTTCCAAAGAATTTAGTGGATTTTGATCCAGATAAAATCCTAATGCAATGGAACTTACTTCGATTAAGTGATATATCCTTAGATATAACACTTAGCATAAATGAATTTTGGGACAATGTAAGCGCATTTAAAAATGGTTTAAATGAATTTTATTATGGTGATTTATGTAATTTTATTTTTAATTTATTTAATAGTTCTGCAGATGCAGAACGAAAATTTTCACAATTAAGTTTTAATAAAAACAAAACTAAAAAATAAGTTAGGTAAAAGCACAATAAACAACATAATGACATGTAAAGAAGTTACATGCAAGTCTAAATCGCATTATGTGTGGTCTGCAAAAAAAAGATCTCAATGATACCTTAAACAACCTTTTCAAACAAATTATTTATGTTAATTTTATATATGTATATGTGATATATATGAAATTCTTTTGTTAATTTTAGCAATAAAACGTTAATTTCATACTGAATAATCTATAATTATTTAAATTCAAATTTTGGTAGGATGAGAATAATTTTGGTAGGTTTTGGAAAGAATATTGGTAGGAAAAAATTTTTCTTTGTGGCAACGCTGTTACCTACCATTACCAACACTGCATTAACAATGTTGCCATTGTGTCGTCATTCTATTTAAACTACCAAAAAGTGGAATCACGCCAGTATACGAGGTTAAGTGCTGCCAAATTTGTTTTATGCAGCGCCATCTCTAGGTTGGTAGTAAAATATAAAAGACGAAATATTTCAATGCCAGATTGGTTGTTAAAAACACTAACGGCATGCTACGTAACATGCCCTAATTAAATGTGTGAATAGTGTCTACACTAATGCAAGTTACTTTGGCCATTGCTAGAGGTCACTGTTGTGAACAATTTCCTGTCTTGGTACAAATTGAACTCGAAATTTTTTTTACTGTGATCCAAACAAAGATGATGATGTTATTTGTCGTATAAACAAGATAATAAATAAATCATTCAATTATTTAAATGAATTTCTCTTTGGCGTCTAGACATGCCCATTTAACTAATTTTCAATCTCTCTCTTGACTGTCACATCACGCTCGTGGTCATCTTATAAAGGCTACTGTGTTTTTATTTCATTTTGTGTTTTTTGGGGCTCATCATCATGTCTCTAATGTGCCAATAATAATTTTTGTTTTTTTTTTTTGCCTAAAATTTGTGCCAAATTATTCACGATCCCTTTTGGCCAAGCTCATCCATATTAATTCCAGCTTAAAAAACTGTACTCTTTATTCTCTTTCCCTACACTTTGCTTGTTCGTGCAATAGAAGCCTTGACCCTAAGAAAGTAGAGAGAGTCTAATTGAAAATGCCTTCTGGTTGTTTATCGTATTTTGTTTTTGTTTCGCTTGTTCAGTGGCTGGCTTTTTTTCTTGTGATAATATGGCCTTCACTAGCGTTTTAATGACTTTAATGATGGCCAAATTTGATGAAATTAAATGCAAATTAAAAAAAAAAAAGAAAATATTCCAAATGGCCAGCATTTAGTTTGTCTGTGATTTTTTCTAAAGGAACTTTTTATGCAAATTTTGTTTTTGTTATAAGCATCTTCAGTATTAACGATTAGGATTTTGAGAGAAAAATATCGTTTGCCGTTAGATTTAAATTTTATAATTACAGACCCAGAATGGAAGGAAGTTTTGAGAATTTATGATTTTTGTCTGAAACATTTTGAACTTCGTGATGCCTTTGCATAGCAGCTACAACTTCTTCAGAGGAGTCAGATTTGGAGAGTCAGATAAATCGAAAACTTTGTTTGTTCTTACACAAGTTGTTAGCTGTGACCTTGTCTTGTTAGCATTTCTTTTTTCTATAATGCAGCGAAATACGTTCTTCTTACGCCTGTCTGGCTCCATAATTCTGTTTAAGCAGAATATAAAAAATATCACCTCCACAACTCTTAGTAAAACCAAATTCTGGAGGAATTTTCTTAACGACTTTTATAGAATTTCGTAACTTCTGTGAGCAATGCGTTTAGAAGAATTTTTGGCTAGTAAGCAGCCGTCGTGAAGTCGCCATGGTCTAGTAGGTAGTGTGTCGACTTATTAGACGTGAGGCCTCGGTTAAAACCCCAGGCATCTCCAACTAAACGAAATATGAAAAGTATTTCGTCGGGGACAAAAAAATCTGACAAAATCTCCCAGAGTAAATAAAATTGACATGAAAAAGTTTCTCAAACAATCTGTCATTCGGAGTCGACTTTAAACTGTAGGTCTCGCCACCCATGTATAAAATTGGCACATACAACAAGTGGCGTGAGAAGCTAGATTGTAATCCTCACTGAAGGATTGCCTTGACCAATGGTAGCATAACAACTACTGGGTAAATCTGGGCCCCGTCTTTGTTGAGAGGATATCTGTAAAACTATACACTTTTGTTTTCTTTAATCAAACAGAAAGAGTGCAACGGATAGGAATAGTTAGACTGAGGAACGAAGTCTATCTGTATTATTTTTTGAAGAAAGACAAGGACAAAGTAAAAACTTATGATTTTTGGAAAAAGTGCTATTCCGGTTCGATGCTCTAATGAAACAATACAGTTACATACTCTGCTGTCGTTAGTCTATTCATTTGAATTCTCCTCTACATGGTGGAGCCTTTGCTGTAGTTACATACAATACATATTATTAAGCTGGCAAGTCCAACAACATCACCAAATAAAAATGAGCCCCGAACATAAAGACCAAGCGAATGTTAAAGTGTTGCCTACCAGAGATGAGCAATGAATATTTAAAAAGATGAGTAGATTCGAACCATGCTCATAATTTCTGATACTTATACGCATTCATACTTATTTTTATATCATACTCATACTACTCATATTCAAAGTTTGAAGTACTCATCGTACTCATACTTAACAATACGCATGATATTGTTGATTTCGAATCTCCTTTACTCAACATTTACAAGGATGACGAATGTGTTTGCTCTGCTGGCTTCTCTGTCTTTTTTGCTTATGTGTCTTTTTTCTTTTTTTTGTAAATGCAACAAGAACTAAGACTGTAAATTTTGATGAATGATTAATTCGAATCACTCGAATCATTTATGAGTGTTGTAAGTATTTTTCTAAAGTTATGAATCTAAATAAGTAGCCTTATGAATCAAAAATATTTCGAATGGTATGAGTATTCGTCATTGCAATCTATACTTAATGTTGTAGTGAGTACGAATGAATCAGAGTAGTTAAATTTCAATATTGTTGACTCACTTATATTCAAAATTTCATGAGTTTTTATGAGTAGTAAGAAGAACGATTCATTGCTGATTTCTGTTTCCTACGTATTTGTGTGGTGCTGACAATGCGCATTTGAACCTCATCTGAGATAATGAGGCACATATTTCGAAACGTACAAAAGTCAAAATATTCAACAGCTGTGGAAAAAATAGATGCCCTATATTATTGCAAATTGTGGAACGCCGAACGGGCTGACTAAAATAATACCCAAACGTTCTTCAACACTTGATTTAAAAAATAGTATGCACCTGTTGGCCGAGGACCATAAAAAGAGCGCGTATGGCATGAAACTACACAAAGTAGCTAGAGCAAGAGCTGGCCCAGCCACAACTTGCCATTGCAAAGCTGCATAAAAAATTATATGAGCTAAAAACGAAAGTCATATATTGACGACAATGAAACGTGATTATTGAGGCACAATGTTTCTTTTAGGAACCAAAGGATTATTACATCGAAATTGTGCACATGGTCCACTTTGAAAAATCCCTGCAGATGACTGAGTCCTTTACTTCAATATATTAAAAATATTACCAACGCCAGAGAGTGCTATCATCTAGGATATGAAACGTAACAACACCTTTAATTGTATGGGCCTAAAACGTATTCTACATTCAGTTTTTTATACCAATGAATATTTTACGCCGATTCAGTTTCTATTTAACTGCTCGTCGGATATGACAGTAGACTTGCATGTCTGGTTAAAGCAAGATTTTATAAAAATTTTCTTCACACGAAATCTGTCAAACCCATAGTTTGTCATGATGATAGTGTAAGGGGCACGACAACAAAAATTTGTGTTTGATAGAACACTTATTTTGTGAAATATGAGTTTTTGATTGAGTTTGAATGTATTTTACAATTAACTTGGGGTTTTACAGAATATAAATTAATAGCTTACACCACTTTTGATCATTGGTTTCCGTTTGTAAATAATGATGGCTTGAAATTATTACTTTGTGTGTGCTAACAATTACTATCAAACATTGTCTTCTAACATATCATTCTGTATCAATAGCTGCTATTGTTAAAAAAAATATTCCCACGATTCAAGCTCAGCATCAAGTCATAAATGATTGCCAAGAATAGTAATGAGCCTACAAGATGCAAATCCATGAAGTCATCAAATGAAATTCCTTATACTGTGCGACGATAGCGAAGCGTTTGTTCGTGGTTCAAGAACGCATTTAAAATTATCACTCAAATTAAGCCAGACTGACTGACTGGCTGGCTGAAACCCTGTAATAATGCGAAACAAATCAAATTGATTTGCTTCTTACTGGGTTGATTGGTTGGTTGAATGGTTGCATGGTTGTTGGGATGATAATTTAAGCCAACCAAATTGATAACACAACACAAACATACACAATGATTGAGCAACAGTTTTAAACTGAAATCAATCTGAGCAATAATAGTTCTCCGCCTGCTAAGGATTATGATGTGAATATTCTAAGAATTTTGTTTATAGTCTCTTCCATCGTAATATGAATGAATGCGAAAATCCATGTGCTGCATACAGTTAAAGTTAAAGTCAAAGTCAAAAAAGTCAATTCATTGATGTTTCTTAATATTAGATTTTAAAATTTATTCACTCTCTATACAATCATAACAGCAGTTTGCTTTGGAGTATGTACTGAAATTGGTTCTGGTGCCCGAAATCAAAAAAAAGCTGAACTTTACATATATAATTTACATACATGTTACCAGACTTTTGAATTATTTAAAAATCTTTCAAAGTTTCTTATACTGATTGGTAGAATGGCCACTTTGTTTTGTGTAAGCCATGCTCGTATTCCCCAGCAATCATGTTAAAAAATTTAAAGCGTTAAAGCCGTTGCAGTGTAGTTCAATCCTTTCGGTTAAGTGAGCAACTCCCTTTTATTATTGATTGTAATTACTTAAATGAATGGCTTCTGGTCTTTCCACATTTGCGTACGATGAGAATTTTTACTCGTTTTTTTTCTTCTTCTTTTAGTTTTAAGAATATTTTTCTTCTTTTTTATTTGCGATCATTTATTGACCAGCCACTGCTGCTGGTAGATGTGGCTTTTACTGTTGCTGTTGCAGTTGCTGTAATATTTTCTTTTATTTCATGAGTTTTGCAGTTGAGGTGGTGGCTCCGGGTGTTGGGTTACTTGACTTTTAGCGATTGATTCGCAATTAAGATGACCGCTAGTGTCGATTTTGTTTTTAAGATTTTTGAAAGCTTTCCTATAAAGGATTTGATAACGTAACCTTTGGATGACTTCAAGAACTATAATACTGTTACGTTTTTACCGTTTTAAAAACGTTTATAATATGAGTTCGTTGATTACAAACAAAATAAAACTCTTTGTTGTTCGCACAATTCCACTGTGTGCCTCTGTTTACAACTTGATGTAGCCAACAAAACTTTGCTTGTTCTTTATTCTTCTTTCCACTCTTGCGTAGACAATAACAACGCAGATCTTTACAGTCGAGATCTTCAAACCACGACTGTTTTCTTCACACGCAACGCGCCTTCACACAAGACTGACTGAATTCCTACTACTCATTGCCTGCTTTGTCTTGCCTTATTATATGCGCACGTAATCAGTCTGATGAAGGTTCTTGAAGTCTAACGTTCGGGGTTTCGCCTTCTCGAGAACTCTATCGCGACTTGATTGTTGTTTGTGTATTTTGTTTACATTGCTTGTTGTTGCGTTCTCGCTTGCTTGTCTATCCCCTTTCCTTTCATACTGATGTTGTTGGTTTACTTGTAACAAGTTCGTTGTATTTGTTTATGTAGCTTTTGCTTATTTTAATGTTAAACGATGTTACACTGTTTCCATTTTCGTAACAATACTTTATATTAGCGGCCAATTGACATCACTTATTCGGCTAATTAAATGTCCATCAAACGTTTGACGTAATAAATCGATTGTGGCATGAGATAAGTGGCAAGTTGCACCATGTTGTTCAAACCAAACATCTTTCCCATCAATACCACGAAGAGCGGGTACAATTAATACCATGGTGCTATGGTATCTCCCTATTGACCGTAATAGTTGTGTCGTCTTCATTTTCAAAGAAATATGGACCAATGATGCCTTCGCTTCACAAGCCCTACAAAACAGTCACTCGTAATGCGTGCATTTGCTTCTGTAAGAGCACGTAAGAGTTTTCTGGGCCCCAAATACTGCAATTTTATTTATTAACATATCCACCAAGGTGGAAATGTGTGAGCTTCGTCCCAAAAAAAAAAGACGATTATTTTTGGACATCATGATGCTGTTTCGCGTTGGCCTATCTAGTGAAGGGGATGGTCATGCGGCTTCACCTCTTGAACCACTAGAACTTTATAAGAATCTTTT
This sequence comes from Sarcophaga rosellei, assembly GCA_930367235.1. Lineage (NCBI taxonomy): Eukaryota > Metazoa > Arthropoda > Insecta > Diptera > Sarcophagidae > Sarcophaga > Sarcophaga rosellei. The sequence continues at coordinate 83,636,481 of OV884018.1, forward strand.
CCTTGAGGACGATGATGCGTTCTCAGCCACAGTTTCGGTATTAATCGGGTTTCCGCACTGTAAGCACTGTTCGAGCAAGCTCACGTTTTGGCGCATTGGCAATGAAACCAGTTTCACAAAATTTAGCAATAAACTTCCGTATACCGGGCACTATTGATCCTTCTCTGCTGCCAAATTTTTTACGACATTTTCGTGCAATTTCCAATAAATTGTCTATGTTTTAGAAATAAATTTCCAAACTTTACCAATGTTGCTTAAGCGTAAATCGATTCATTACGTTCAATGGAGATAATATACTGAATTTTGTGACAGAATAGAATGACATAAGTATTGCCAGATTCGAAGTAGCCTATTATTCAAATTTAAAACGATAGATGACCCACCCTTTAATATCTAAATAACTGCCCATTGATGCAATTGCGTTTTCAATATAAGAACTTAATAGCGAAGCAAACCATTTAAGTTTCGATTACTTATAAAAAAGGTACATATCTGGCCACTCTAAAAACAAAAGTATGAAAACGGTAAGCCGAGCTATTTGGATTTTTATAATAATAAACATGGTTAAGATCAAGGAAAGTCTAACAGCAACAACTTGGTCATCAATGATGTGTCGTTCCACCGGTTACAAGTACAAACCACCACCACCACCACTCCTATAAGAAGTCAAACATTAAATTATTTCCACATTTATATGACCATCATCAGCATCATCATCATCAGACCGAATTCAAGTAGCCAGAAAGAAAAAAATAAATAAAAAACAAGAGTCAGAAAAAGAAAATTTTCTCAGGCTTAAGAGATGCAACATTAGTGGCAGACTAAGAACAGAAACAGAAAAAAACATCACAGAAACGAAATAACAAAATTAACTGTGTGGCATATCATTAAGTAGCTGCTGCATGATTGGTTTGTTGCATATCTGCATATTGTTTTTTTTTCTCTCTCTCTCTTTGAACTTCTTACATTTGGCCGTGTGGATCAATGCAGGAGCTGTTGCTGCATAAATGGTTGTGACCACATGAGATTTACAAATTATTATGACGTCTTTCATTTAAGGCCATAGACTGTCTCGTTTGGAATACAAAAGCCACAAAATTCCCTAAAATCATACCAACAACAACAGCAACAACAAATTGCAATTGTCTAATGATCATGTGTGTGCTGCCTGCCACCATGCAAACAAAAAGACTGTGATTTAAAATTTTGCTTTTCTGGGGTGTTTATGCTGTCCCAAGCCAACCGAAACTCAATCCAATATTTGTTAAGTAACCGCATCGAAATTGTTTTAATGCTCTGTTTCAGCTACTGTCAGCCAGGATGCTACTGTTTGTACATCTTTTGTTTTACGAAATCCATTCAATCCATAGTTTCTCTCTCTCATCTTGTCTTCATCTCATTTGAATATCAATATCGCAAACGCTTTTTCGTTTTTCGTCTTATGCATCCTTTTTAATTTAATTTGATGACTGTAATTTACGCTTAACCTACCTTATTTTGATACATTTTTTTTGTGTTTGTAGGCCAAAACCTCTTTGTTTGGGAACTTAAATTTTGCTTTTGCATTTGTTACTGTCGCCTCTACTCGACCCGACCACTCGTGATAAGGGAGGGATGTGATTTGCATGCAAGAAGTAGCAACAGTCGTCTAACCGACAATCATTTCTAACCACATTACCATATCCCCTATACCGTGATTGATCTGTTAGTGTGTGAATATCAAAATTATCTGGTAATTCAGTTGAAACAAAAAAATCACAGGATCACCTCTAGGCATTGTAGAATTATTTACGCAAATTGATGGAGACTAATTTCTTGATTCTTTTGTTTTTCTGGAATACAATGAAAAGAACGCTTTAATGAATTAAAACCGTTGCATGGCAAGCATTTCTAGAACCAGAGAGTTTGCAGAACCAAATGAAGTGAAATGTTTAGAAATTTTCATTTCCAGTAAGAATAACCGTCGGATTTGGACGAAGTAAAAAACGACTCAGTTTTAAACTTGATTAAAAAGTCTAAGTTGCTCTACAATTAAGATTTAATTCCAACAGAAGTCAATTAAGAAGTCATTAGCAGTAATAGGATAGAGGTCTACTATGACCGTAATTTGGCAGTTCACAATTGACATCTGGTTCTCTTCTTACTTACTTACTTAATTGGCCATTACCAACCCGATTAACGGATTTCGGCCAGCCGCAACACTTCCTTCCAGGCGCCTCTGCTTCTTCCGCACCTACGGCAGTTGGTCACGCCAATCGATGATAGGGCTTCCTCGATTTGGTCCTTCCAATGCATACGAGATCGTCCTCTTCGCCGACTTCCCCAGATCCTTGCATCAAATACTCGTCTCGCCGGAGCATCCTCCTTCATTCCAACGACATGGCCGAGCCAGCATAGCCACTGGATATCACTGCACAACGTTTATGTCGATGAGGAGCTCATACAGCTCACTGTTGGATCAGATGTGAAAATTATCGCCAACTTGCACAGGACCTAAGATCTTACGTAGGAAATTGGAAATTTTCATTTCTAGTAAAGTTAGCTTTTGGATTATTTTTCTCGAGCAAGGTTTTAAACTTGGTTGAGCACTTAGCATGAAAACTCCATGTTTCTTTTAAAGTTAAGACTCGAATTAAAAATGAATCCATTTCTCACGGAACTCAATTTGGAAATCATTGGAAGAAATGGAACAGACAGTGGTCTGACAGTACACAATTGGCAGCTGGTTCTGTTCTCTTCACCTAAATATTTTATTTTCTCATTACCACATACCTCTTAAGGGTCTCTTTCCATCGAATATGTGACCTCAAACCTTCCTCAAACTATCTGAGGTCTCTCTGTCATACAAATATGAAACAAGAAAGTTCGAGGAGTTCTATAGGAAAGCCTTCCCGGACACAATTTTCAAGCGAAGATTTAAAAAGTGCCTTAAATTTGACCATGTTTTGATGAAATTGATCTGTTATACATAGTAACGTTGCATTTCATAATTTTCTCAACAATGATTGGTATTTTCTTAATGGCTAGATATCCTATAAAGTTGTTTTAGCTTACTAGACAAGAGCTCTTAGCTCAAATCTCAGCTCTCATATTTTAAAAAAGTTCACAATCTGCTTTAAATTGTATTTCTCTACTATAATGGATAAAAATAACATCTACAACATGAATGATGTCGCTGTAGTCTAGTAGATAGTGTTGGCCGCGGTTCAAACCTCAGGTCAGACATCTCCAAGAAACCGAAATCTTTGAAAAAATATTTCTTCGGCAACTTCCTCTCAGCGAAAACTCTGAGAGGAAGTGACATGAAAGAGTTTTTCAAATATCTGTCGTATGGAGTCGACTTTAAACTGTAGGTCTCGCCATTAACACACACAACATAAGTGATGTGAGAAGCTAGATCGTAATGATGACTAAAGGGTGGTAATGACCAATGACGTACGTAAAACATGAGTGGACACTGAAAATCCACTCTTTTACTCTTTCAATACCTCAAGTATTGAGAAAATATTCTCATTGAAGGTCTTTTTTGTTATAATACTTGAGTTCAAGTATTACACGGTTTTTGTTATAATTGTGCTGCCCCATTAAGTTTCTCTCAGTGTATTTACTTGTAATTGGTAATAAATTATTAATACTTCAACAAAATGTCAAAATTTAAAATTATTAAATATCCCCACACATATTTACACATTCGTGCAACAAAACAGGGCGGCCACCAACAACAAACAACATTTAATGCCCCCAAATACAAAAGCCAATTCCATACAAATGAATGGAGCAGAACAGAAAATAAAACAATTAATAAGGTTATATGAATATGTACATATGTATGTATGTATGTATATGGGTTTAAACTTTTTATACCGTGTATGTATGTATGTGAATAAGAAAAACTCCAATTTATTGAATTTTAAGACAAACTTCTTGTCGTAATGACCACTAAATTGGCGACTACTTCGTCTTTCTGTTTACTACCACGAGTATTTTTTAATTCTTTTTTTTTATGTTGCAAATGAATTGAAATTGTGAGTAAAAAAATTTATTGTTTACTTTAAAATACTTATGTAGGACATAAATTCATATACATAAAGAGAAACCAATAATAAAAGAAACAAATTTTGTGATAGTATACCGTCGAATATCCATTTTAAATTCTATTTGTTTCGCCTCCAAATTGACTTCCGTGTAAGATAAAGCATTGCATTGCAATTGAGTTCGCAATTTATAGTTCAATTGAAAAAATATTGCGATCCATAAATTCCTAGCGCTGTTATTATTTTAGCTTAAAAGAACGGGCATCTTGCTATAAATAAGACAATAATAAGACCATTAGACATGGGCCATAGTACTCTTAAAGCATATGTACCGTTCTTGACAATTTCCAATCAGAGATATATGAGTATTGGTGCAGCCGTCATTCATTTGAGTGTGTGTTTATCTTGGTATCTAAACATACAACACTTAGCCTCTGGCTAAGTTATATTGTAATACAAATCGAGGATGCTCTTCTTTGTGGCAAGGAGGATAATGAAAATTTCCAATTCCAACGAATAATCCAAAAATCTTGCTTGCAATTTCCACAATTTTGTAGCTTTAATCGATGGATTCGATCATTGGGACTTATTTATTCATTCGAGGCCAAAAAGCGTTGTGGGAAGAGCAAAACCTATTGCGCAAAGTCTATTACCAAAAACTTTCCATATATATATAATAGAAAGTGTAACGTAAAAAAGGTTATGTTTGTTAAAAGTTTTAAGTCTGTTTCACTAAGCGATAGCAGTTAATTCAAAATTTCCTTGTTATTATTCAATTATGCAGCGAGTTTCCTGTCCACCCAATTACTAAGTATTTTGTACTTGTGATTTTTGCAAATTTACCACACACAATTGTAGTCGGTGTAGTCTAGTAGGTAGTGTGTTCGCTTATTAGACGTAAAGCCCGGGTTCGAAGCCCAAGTCAGACATCAAAACGAAATATGAAAAAAAAAATATTTCTTCGGCGACTTCTTCTCAGCAGATTTCTGGCAAAAACTCTAAGAGTTCGGAGTCGACGTTAAACCGTAGATCCCGCCACTCAGTTATAAAATACACACAACAGGAATAGTGTGAGAATCTAGGTCGTAATCCTGACTGAAGGGTTGTAATGGCCAAATATGTATATGTATGTGTATGTATGTATGTATGTACCACTCTTTTGGCCAGTAGTTCGCCCATTGTTACAATTTTGATGTTCTACAATGCAAGCTTCGATGTGATCATGTTTGAATGTAGAGCTAATAAGCCACTTAATTATCCCAAAATGTATAGTAGGGGGGCCACTAAGAGAGACGTTTTCTTGTATCATAATACTGAGGCCATTGACTGTCGCCTCTTTCTGCCACTTTGCAGTTTGAATTCGTCGGTATACTATAGTAGATACATCGGCCGGAAATTTATAGAGATCGTTCCCCAGTTCTCATGGACGTTGATAGTGTAGGTGTACCGTGTAGGTCTCACAAAAAAATATACTCAAGTACCTACCTTAGACATACATATTAGTACAAATCTATTCACCATGTAGAAATTATGAGTTTCTATCTGTTGATCGTCCTGTTCTCTGCTGTAAGTTCTCTTTTAGGAACTTTTAATCTTTATTTTTTCAGAACATGGAATACCTTAGTCCCAGTGTTAATCAAAAAATCATTCTTTAAGTGTTTAAAGCCGAATTTTTTTCCCTGCATTGCATTCAAAAGTTTGTTTCGTGTTGGCGTGAGTTTTACCATGGGTTCGTTTAAAGATTTTGAATTAGTTTAGGTTAGAATGACGATTTAAATTATGCTCTTTACATTCAGTACAATTTCATATTGGTCACATGATCTTGGGGATGACATTACCTCCATTTCCATTAAAGGATTTCAACATTTCATTTGTTTACCGTTTAAATACACGTACGAATACGGGCATGAGCATAATTTTGTAATGGAGGTTGCGTGTTGCGTTTTGTTCGATACACACGTTAAGGATTGTCAACCATGCCAACATTTAAAACAAAAAACACAAAACAACAACAACAAAGAATACGAACAAAAATTCAATAATTTTTTAGGATTCATAAACTACAGAAAATCAATGGAAACATATTCGTGTCATAACTGAAAAATTACAACAACAACAACAACGACATGAACGACTTGGTTTAAAAACATGAGCGACGTAACGACATTTAAGAGTCATTAACAAACAAAAAAGATGACATGCCTGCAGCCGAAGACTTGTGTGTGTGTGCGTGTGCATGCATGCATTTATTTATGATTGTAGTCGTATGGCCTATGCGACCAGGCGTCCAGTCTAACAACGATTTTGATAATGGTGAACATTTTAATGGGCCACACGAAAGGACACCCACTTTCAAGCTGTCAACCATGTCATGTTGCAATTTTTTCTCTTCTGTTTTATGGAGAGAAATTTTAGAAGATATTAAGGTTTCCTGTCATAAGCTACGATACTATACATAGGTTTTAATTTTAGTTTAACAAAGTATTTTTCAGAAATTAAAAATTCATCGTTTACTTAGACAAAGGTTGACAATACTCTTTCTCTTTGATGGATGGAACCTGTAAAGTATAATACATATCACAACCAAGCCTTTTATATGCAAACTGGTCATGTGCGCAGTTTGTCGTAAAGGATAGTATTGTGTCGAGAGCATGGGCGGAGCTTATATATAATTTATGTATCTATTGGAGTTGAACTGTCAACCCATGTAAAATAAACTGAAAATTTATATTTAGGTTGTATGCAAAAGCAGCAGAGGTCATATGATAAGCACATCATAGTAATGTTATATTATCCCCGATGACCATTGATGGTCTTGGTGGTCCATTCCATGAATTTACTTTTTTTATCAAAAATTTCTTTGAGCAAATCAACTGCAGCGCTGTGTGGAACCATATTTAAGCAAGATATACTTATATCAGCTAAGTGAACAATTGAAAAGGATCTCTTGTTGAAACTACATCTATCAAATCATTGTCATGTTCTAGAAATCATCATGGACGACCATAGAAAACAACATGTTATCAATGAATGAGCTCTAGAGCAGTTGGCCAACGACCTCAATTATCAACGAATACTCATCTTGAGCGATGAGACCCCTTTCTGAACGAGTGAGTTAGTGATTGTAGATTATGAGCTGCCATTGGAAAGCATCGCTGTCAATAGTAGAGATCAGCAATGAGTATTCAGAAAGATGAGTAGATTCGAATCATAATCATAATTTCTGATACTTATAAGCATTCATACTTATTTTAATATCATATTCATACTACTCATATTGAAAGTTTGAAGTACTCATCCTACTCATACTTAGCAATACGCATGATGTTGTTAATTTCGGCTCTCCTTTACTCAACATATACAAGAATCACAAAATAAGTATGATTCGCGTACGAACACTAAAATACTCACTAGAAGGTTGTGTATTTGCTTTGCTGCTGTCTTTGTTTTTTATTCTTCCTTTTTTTTGTAAATGCTACAACAACTACGACTGTAAATTTTGATGAATGATTCGAATCACTCAAATCATTTATGAGTATTACAAGTATTTTTCTAAATTTATGTATCTGAATGCGAAGGCGTATGAATCAAACATGTTATGAGTTTGAGTCAACGTTATACTCATACTCATTGCAACCTGTACTTATAAACCAATGTTGTAGCGAGTACGAATTAATCAGAGTAGTTAAATTTCAATACTGTTCACTCATTCATACTCAAAATTTCATGAATACTTATGAGTAGCGAAAAAATGATTCATTGCTGATCTCTGATTGTTATGTCCTGTCGTTTGTGCCTTCTTTCAAAATTCGCCAACAGTTTTTAAGTCGACTCCGAAAGACTTTTCATGACAATTTCTAAATACTCTCTGAGATTTTGCCAGAAATCTGCTGAGAGGCAGTCGCCAAAGTTCCATTTTTTCATATTTCGCTGACCTCATGGTTTGAACCTTGGCCTCACGCCTAATAAGCCAACACACTGCCTATTAAACTACGACGACTTCAAACATAATTTGTTTTATTTAAATAAAATCATTTTATTTCAAACAATAAATCAAAATTTCTAATATTTGCCAACTTCTAACTTTTTGTTAAAGATTTCAATGCATATGGAAACATATGTATATTCGTTCTTATCGTCAAGCAGAACTGCTTTAAAATTCCAAAAATGAAATAGTTTTACAAACTAAAAGGATTTTAATGACAAAACCTTTTGTAAGCTATTGTCCCAAATCTGATTATGTTACAAAACATTATACTTTACTTAACAAAAGTCCTTTACACCAAAAATTTTCCTACAAATCCTGCAAATAAATTATTTATTTCGTTTAATTTTCATATTTTTAATCCCAATTGTTCTACACCACACAAAAACTACAACAGCAACAGCAAAACAAATATAAATTTAAGTCATTCATGGCTTATAAAATATTTACCATACATGGCTACTAAAATATGAAAACAAAAACTATCCATCCTTTACAATGTTATCCATTATTTATTTGTGTTTTCTTTCTGTATATACCATGTCCTTCGTTATCCTTTACTGTTACTCCCTCTCTACTACTACTGCACTCACTCATTACAATTGATGTGTAACCGGAGGTTTGTTTAGTTTTTAGTCACTTGTTTCGTTGGTTTGCTGGTTGGCTTGGTTATATCCTGCAAGCGAATCCTTTGGGACAAAACCAATATTGGCATTGATATTTGGAAATAAATCAATGAATATTGTATTGTATGTTCCCGTATTACATGTTTGCATAACATTTGACGAAGACTTATGTTTTTTTTGTAGATTTTCGAGAAAATGGCAGCATATAAATCTGTTTGAATTAGAAATGAGAAAGAAAGAAAGGCATTTTTTCTAAAGGAAAGTACAAAAAATTATTCACTAATGAATTATTTGTCTTGCAATGAAGAATATTTATTTCCAGTAATCACGGAAAAGGAAGGCATTTCCATTTCATATTCCATCTCTTATGTTCAGATTAGCATGTATCGTGTGATAAATTTATTGTCGATTAAAAGGATGAAAAAAGCTTTCAATTTTTGCTAATTAAGAAGAACAATAAATAAATCAGTTCAGAAACTAAGTATCTTGTGAACTTATTGCCATCACTAGGCCTGAATAAATTGCACAGAATAAAACAATTTCTAAGGCGCCAAAGATAACTTACAATGCCGCGCCAAGTATCCTTACATGTAAAAAACAGATTTTTCTTCATTTGCCCGACTGCGTTAAACAAGAGTTTATACTCATTACATTTGGTTACTTTTGTTACCTTCAGATAAGAGATCAGCAATTAATCGCTACTCATAAGTACTCATGAAATTTTGAGTATGCGCTAGTCAACAGTATTGAAATTTAATTACTCTGATTCATTCATACTCACTACAACATTGATTTATAAGTACAGGTTGCAATGAGTATGTATGCAACATGGATTCATAAATTTGGAAAAAATACTTATAATACTCATAAATGATTCGAGTGACTCGAATCATTTATCAAAATTTACAGTCTTAGTTGTTATTGCATTTACAAAAAAAGAAAAGGACACATAAGCAAAAAAAACAGAGCAGCAAGCAGAGCGAACACACAACCATTTAGTGAGTATTTTATTGTTCGTACACGAATCATACTTATTTTGTGATTCTTGTAAATGTTGAGTCATGGAGAGACGAAAGCAACAATATCATACTTCTTGAAGTCGAATATTCGTAGTTTCACCTTCCCGGAAACTCTATCGCGGTTTCATTGTTGTTCATGTTTGTTTGTTATTGCATTCTCGCTTACTTGTCTATCCCCTTTTTTTCATACTTATGGTTTTTGTTTTTGTAGCTTTTGTTTATCATTTTAATGTTAAACGATGTTACACCATTTCCATTTTCGTAACAAAATATATTCATGAATGAAATGCTAGTGAAATCACGATTAGGTCCCCATTCGTCCATAACACCCTTTTCCTATACAAATATATATTCCCTTTGTATTCCCAGTTATTCTATTGCATAAGGGGAGATTATTTTCCGCTTTAGATATACGCGAAGATTAGATATCAAGTTTATCAAAGAAGGCAAAGAATTTTTGCAACAAATCATTTTGGCTGGCCTATTGCGTGCAGGTTGCGCAAACCAAATTTAAAACGTGCGAATTGCTCTATGATTTCTAAGATACATGAGCCACTAAATGAACTGAATTAACACGAAAAAAAATTCAATTCAACTAAAGACACAAACAAAGACTATTTTGCCTGAAGGCAATGAAACAATTTTTCCAAATGTCAGATTATTTTCAAACGAAAACAAAAAAAAAGTTCTTTATTATCTCGTTTAACTCTACACTGAACAACAGAAATTAATCTTACACAGATGGCACAACGATCATAATGAAGATGAGGATACAGTTTTTGCTTTTTGGATGAGCAAAAGTTTCACACAACCTCTGAAATATTTTTTTTTTTAGATTTTAATATGCATTTCGGATGACAACTCAATTAAGTTGACGATGGATTACACGACTACATGCAATGAACAACAAAATTTACATGTGCTTAACAGCAACAATAACAGCCTACTACCAACTACAGCAACAACATTAAGAGGGAGAGAAAAAGTATGTTGTTGCTGTTGTTGTTGGTCTTGGTCTATGACACTAGACTAAAAGTCTTACCAACTAGACTGTGTAACCAACAATCTCCACTCATACACTGAAACGTACACACTTGCATACGAACAAACCAACCAACCAACAAACGAACGAACAAACGTTAAGAAATTGGCAATAACAACATGTTGTTGCATGTTATAAGCATTACGATTCAGATGAAAACAACCACCCAGAAAATATGAAAATGAACAGCAACTACAGCAACAAAGTGTGGTAATAATATTCACTTACACATTGTTGCACTTGCACTCACTCATACTCAACGCTCATCGTCGATATACACACGTAGCAAGTGCAACCCGGCATAAAAAAGATGTTTAATAAAGAGAAAAGAAAAGCAACAGCAACAGCAACAACAACAACATTCAAAAAGTATTCAACTAAAAATGGTGATGATACCAAAATGAATCATGTTAAATGATGATGAGTAATTTTTTCTGTTGCTGTTGCTTGTTGCTGTAGTTCTTGTTGTTGCCGTTGCTTGTAAGCTTTTGCTTTGGCAAAGGAAAACCCAGAAAAAAACGCAAGTGCGCGTATCATTGCCTGGAGGTAATATTAGCGCCTGCTTCGCAAATACACAACAAACACTTGATTTTGTTCGATTTTTTTTCTGTTCGATCGTTTTTCATTTGAAATAAACAGTTGGTTACAGCGTTGCCGTGTGGAAGAGTTTCTAGCAAGTAAAATGGGTTTCCAACCAAAGGATGAAACAAAACAATGTTGCAACATGTGTAATTTCATCTTCTCTGTAGGAAAGGACTATTGGATTTCCATTTTTTCTTTGCCGGCTAAGCTTGTTTGGTCTACTCCAATACGTTCGAGGATGATATTGAAACAGAAACTTTGCTTATTGAATTCCACTCTTTCTGACCGAATTTATTATGATATTCGTCAGCCTATCTGGGAGTTTAGACGGCTTTTGGGTCGATTAGTTGGAGGGGGAATAGAAGAACAACCAACCATAATAAACAATGTTCTTCTGATGTATTGGAACCTAATGGAAGAATGTTGGATTTCAAGGAGAGCTCATATGGAGAGCCTCTGAGGTAAGGCCAGGCATGCCATAATAAAATGCAGTAGGTTTGCAGGGATGGATGATGGTTATAGTGGCCTATACATATGACTATTGGTCTTCGCAGATACAATGACTCTGAAGACAGTTCAATTGGAGATAGACCAGATACGGTGTTGGCAGTTTGTTTGTTTTGGTATAACAGGGCAATGAGCTCTGTTAGATTAAAGATTGCTGAACATTGTAGTAGAAATTTTGGAGATACCCGACAAGTCTAATATGAAATTCATTTTGGGATCTCAGGCAATAAAGAACCGATTGGCTGACAGCTCGATCCTTAACCAGTGAGCTCTATGATTTGGCAAGACGAGCTTTACAAACGGAATTGAATGAAGTAATTTGGAAGCTGCATACTCTTTTAAAAGAGAAACTATTTTGTGGTATTCAGATGGGTCACGAACGGATCTAGGAACAAGAGCAGGAGTTTTTGGTCTAGGAATGAAACAATTCGAGCCCATGTGGAAACTCTCGAAACTTGAACTTTAAAAGGAGGCACAAAAAACAGGACATAACAATACTATCTGAACGTCTGGGCGCCTTCCCTACACTCAGACCTCGTGATGTTAAGGCGAAGATAGTATGGCAAAGATTAAGATGAAGATGTGTATGGCAAAGTTACATCGGATGGATAGGCCGAATAATGTTACCCTCTGCAGGGTTCTAAGTTATGTAAAAATGTTCGGCAATGAGCAAGCAGACGACTTTGCGAGAATGGGAGCTTCAATGTCGTTGATCGGTCACACCAATCGATGACAGGGCTTCCTCGATTTGGTCCTTCCAACGGATACAAGGTCGTCCTCTTCCCCGACTTCCGCAGATTCCCGCATCAAATACCCGTCTCGCCGGAGCATCCTCCTCCATTCGAACGACATGGCCGAGCCAGCGCAGCCGCTGGATATTAATACGCTGTACAACGTCTACGTCGTTGAGGAGCTCATACAGCTCACTGTTGGATCGGATACGGAAATCATCGCCAACTCGCACTGGACCGAAGACCTTGCGTAGGACTTTTCTCTCGAACACTCTCAAGGCTGCTGCATCTGTTCTTAATAGGGTCCATGCCTCTGCGCCATAGAGAAGCACGGGGAGGATGAGCGTCTTGTAGAGTGTTAGTTTTGTCGCACGATACTCAATTGCCTACTGTATCATTTACAAATTACTCTGGCAACGCTGATGATAACGCTTTACAAGCTTTGCTTTTATTGTTGTCTACTTTATTAGTTTTTATTATAATTTTTGTTTCTTTTTTTTTTGCCATACGCCAAAGAGCAATATTGAAAATATTTTTTTTTCGTTAAACAATAAAGCATTGAACAACAACAGATGCTCGCTCTAAAGCGTCAGCAAACAGTTGGGATTTCCTTGTGGTGCATCTTACATTTCGGGCTGTTGTTGTTCATTTAATATGCCTATGCCTTCAGGTGAACATGCGCACACGCTTACGGCTATTATAGCCGTAACAACCATCGACGACTGGCAGAGAACAACAAGTAATTTAAGCGTATTTGCAACAAAATTAAAAATAAACTGCCGACAACGCAAAAGTGCCAATACAATGGCGAGAGTTAAGTTTTAAGTTTTCTTTTTTATATTTTGTATGCTGCTAACAAAAAAGCAAAAAAAAAATGCAAAAGATTCAGTCAACGTTAAAAAGTGATATGCAAGCTACTGCTTGCTCATATGCATTCGTTCATTCATGCATTCATTCATCCATTCAATGTACGGGCATATGATGTATTTATTCATAAAAAACATTAATTATTTATGAAGTATTAGTGTAATTATTCAATTTACAAACGGTTGGCGCTCTGATATTCACTCATATATTTTGATCATGTTTCAAAAAAAAACACGAAAAGAAAAAAGAGCTCTTCATTAAAGGTGACCATACTTAGTCGTATGAACGTAATTTATTTAACTACAGATTGATTCCATATTCCAAAGTTTATAAAGATTTTTGCATTTTGGTCACCTTATTTTATAAACTGTTAGATCAAGAGATACTTCATGCCTTGTTTTTGTTTTGTTTTTGTATTTACTAGTGCGTGCTATTGCGTATCACAGGAAGACCAGAAGCTATAGATGCATTTGCTGCTGATGTAAACCAGTTAATGCGTATCCATACGCAAATATACCGGTACTTGGTTGCCTCCAGAAGTTACTGAATTTATGTTTCATCTCTAAATAAGTCATCATAATCATAATTACCGCTTTTAGCCGGAACAACTCTTCGGCTTTGGCTTAATAGCCCAGCCAAAAGAAGAAATTGTTTTAAATGTTAAATAACTATCTAATGAGTACAGACTGACAGTAAATAAATGCTACACGTTTAAACATATAAAATAGAACAATTGCTTTTGAAACGAAAAGGTTCTATTTAATCCTTATTCATAAACCATGTAAATACCTTATACAATACCTTATACTTGTACAATGGGTCAACTTAACTTGTGGGTACTGTACTTGTCAAGTACACTTGCTCTAACCTAGCTACCTTATACACGGACTTTCTGTATAAATTAACTCTTCTTTCATCAATTGAATTCGGCTTTTACAGATTTAAGCTTAATTGAAATTATAATCGACAATTGTGTTCGTGATTACAGCAGCAAATATCGGGTTTTTTTATTAAGCGCTTCCTATTTTGAAATTTAAATAAAACAAGGTGTGTGTGAAACGTTTAAAAGACCAATTGAAGCTATTATGTGTGGCATAAAACATCGTTTAAATTTTCATCATGACTTCTCTGGGTGGTGGGCTTCAGAAATATCTAACTTTCCATTACTTCGATCCATACATCAGGGCGAATTAGACCGATGGCTTTGGAAACCGCTCTGATTTGTGGCTTACTCATATACATACATACATAATTGGCCAGGATTACGACCTAGCTTCTCACAGCTCTTATGTTGTGTATGTTTATTTTCGATTTCAAACAACAGATTTTTTGAGAAACTTTTTCATGGCAATTCCTATTTACTCTCAGGATTTTTGCCAGAAATCTGCTGGGAGAAAGTCGCCGATGAAATATTTTTTCATATTGCGTTTAGTTGGAGATGTCTGACCTGGGGTTTGAACCGTGGCCTTACGTCTAATAAGCCAACATACTGCCTACTATAAGTAGTAGTACTCTATAGGGTACGGTAACTTCCATTGATTGATGCTATTATGTGTTGCATAAAAAATCGTTCAGACTTTCGTCACAACTTCTCCGGATAGATCACTTGCGGAATGACCAAATTTTCTATGACTCTGGCCCATAAATCAAGCCCAATTTTATCGATGACTTTGGAAACCACTGTGATTGTTGGAACCACTTGCAAATTAAGAAAACACGACAAGAGAGGGTTTAACGGGGTTAAGTCCTCTGATATTTGGTCAGTTCACATCCTTATGACCTCAAATTGTAGGTGTAGAATATACAACGTGGGATAAGCTGCATTGCACCTTTCTGTTGAAACCACATGCCTAGGCGATCCAATTTAGCCCGAAAAAAGTTGATTATCATTGATTTATTGTGCTCGCCGTTGAGAGTGATGGCCTGACCATCATTGTTCTCAAAGAAATAGGGACCGATGACGTCGCCTGTCCTAAATCTCCATCAAAAAGTGATTTTTTAGGATGCAATTGTTGCTCATGGATTTCATGTGAATTTAACAATTTTGTTTGTTCACGTACTAATTCGTCCAGAAATAGGCCTCATTGCTAAAAATTATCTTTCGTTGAAAATTGGGATTCGTCGTCAACTGCTCTAGAGATCATCCAGAAGACATACGTTATTGTTTATGTTTGTCCTCTCAAAGGAAGAGGTCCCACTTAGGCCAGCATTTGGGCCCATTGTGATACCACCATATACTTGACCACAATTAATTCTACTCGGGATCTACCATTCCCTAGAGAAAACCATTGCGAGTACAAAATTAACCTTGCTATTGTAGCAACCTTTAGAAGGCAGAAAATTAGAAGTAAGAAGCGTCCGTCTCCTCATGGCAAGAGGAGGGCAGTGGCATTGGAAGGCCATACGCTTTAAGGACAGAAGTAACATTCCTCTTCTTGTCGATAGGTGTCCAGTAGAGTCTGACAATATTGCAAGTACCCTCGCGCTGCCAGAGATTGGACCTCCGCTTAGCAGTAACTACTATCCTTCTCCAATCTGTATTCGCTATTAGTAGTTACACTTGAGCTCAATAACCCCATTATGATACAGACGAACTATTTATTCATCTTGTGGTACAAAAATAATACTTCTGAACTATCTGAAAAGATTGTCAAAGCATTTATCTTGTGTTCGTACTGGTACCAGCCAATACTTCTGCCAAGACGCTCATAGCATAAGTTTGCAATATATTCCAGATATCGAAATAAGAAATGTCCACTTCATGTACTCTTAGAGTGGAACAGTCATGCGGAAAAAGTTATGGGGTTTCCTTCACTTTCTTGCCAAGACAGAGTCTGCTAGCGTAACTCTCTTAAAGATCTGTAATAACTATTCGGACCAAAAACTTGGTGGTCTTGGTATTATTTCACAAACCAAACTACACACCATTTGTTTGAAATAACATCTGTCACCCTGTATATTCTTAATTCATAGTGAAAAAGAAAAAAAAACTTGGCAATGTTGCAAACAAAAATTTTATTAACCTGAACTGAAGCTCCTGCTAAATAATTGATTTGTATAATGCGTGTGAATTTCCCATTTCTTTAAGCGTAATTGCCACAGTAGCATATATATAAAGAAAAATTCTTACAACATAAATGTTGCAACAGTATAAACAAGTACCAAATCATCAAAGTCGTCATTTGAATAGAAAACTGAGAGAAGAAAAAAATAAAAAATAAAATATTATTGCATTCAACATGTTGCAAGTTCATTGAAATGGCAACAGCAGCAATGGAATACATAAAGTCTTACATTTAATTGAGTGTGTATCTTTTGGCTGTTGTACTGCTCCCTCTGATATGTCCATGCTGTATAACACTATGGTATGTTGTTGTTATTGTTTTGTTGTTGTTACAACAAATACTCATTGTTGCAAGTAGAGGTAGTAGTTATTCATACTAGTCTGGTTCGTTGTTTTTTTACTCCTTTTCTCTCTTGTTTTTCGGTTATGGTTACTTGTTTTCAGTTGTTTTAATTTATGCAAATTACTGCACATGCGTGTGAACATACTCTCCTCTTACCCCTTGTATCTGTATGGTTTTCTCTTTAGCCGTCATCTTGAACGTCATCTCATCACTATCAATTATTTTTGTACCCTACATTGCTAAACGGATTCAAATGATATGAGTGTTATACTATGTTCAGATATGCACTTTTATTGAGTCAATATTTGGTTTATTGAGTACAATAGTTTAAGTGTTCATACATAACAATATACGCAGTTCAGCTGCTTATTCAATATTCATTTGACAGCTGGTAAACAAAACAGCTGGTTGTTTTAACAACATTGTTTTTATTTTGTTTTTTTGTTTGTCGTAGCTGACATTTGAGTTGTTGTCAACAGAAAGTTTTGGATAATTGTATTTAATATGCGTACTGAATATACTTATGACAGTGCTGCATTTTAAGTTTTACTCAATATTATAACAATTTGCGTACATATTGCGCAATAATTAATTGAAACTTTATATGAAATATTGAGCTCAATAATGGCGTTTATTGCAATTTACGCAATAAAGGTGCATACCTGAACACCGTATTAATGGAAAAGTTTGCAACATTTAAAAAGTTTTTCTAATTGAATGGAGTACGTGTGCCGAAGTAAATATTTCTTCAAAGTGAAGGTTATGGATTTGAAAATGATAGAATGAAATTTCAAAAATTTTTTCTGAAGGTCCTCCTACAAATAAGTGCTGTGGCTAAAATAGAACAAGCTCGAAAAATTTGCAACATTTACATAAGGGATTCAGCCCACAAAATTAAATTATCAGCGAAAATACCATAAGTAATGTTAGCTACTGATGATAACGATTTAAAATAAATTTTGGTTAAGATAGGGTTCCGTTGCCGTAGTCCAGTAGGTAGTGTGTTGGGTTATTAGACGTGACTCCCTCTCAGCATATTTCTGGCAAAAACTCTGAGAATAAAATTAAATAACCATGAAAAGTTTCTCAAAAATTTGTCGTTCCGAATCGGCTTTAAACTGGAGGTGCCGCCACTCATGTATTAAATTAACATACACAACATAAGTGATGTGGGAAGTTGGTCGTGATCCTGACTGTGGAGTTATAATGACTAACTATACATGTATGTTAGATAGCATTCGTGATACCTTACTGCTAATCCAACTATCCGGTTGGTCTTGGCTTTCATACCACTCTTCAGATATTAATGCATTACAGTGTAGGTTATCATTTTGTCGTACATGACCGCCAATAAATTTCATGTTTTAAAATAATTATTAAAAAAAGAAAAACGAAAAAAATATTGTTTTTTTTTAATAATAATGATGTTTGTTGCCAGCAGTGTTGTTTGTTTTGTTAGTTGTTCGTTGTAATTATTGGGATTTAATGATACCCCAGCTGAAATTATTTCAATTATCACAGTTTCCATTTCTAATGGCTTATTAGCTGGCAATAATGAATGATCGGTAGTTTGAATATTATTTTACCACTTACTGACACCATAAAGTTATATATTTTGATGAAAAAAAAAAGAAAAATGAAGGATATGTGTTTGCTTATATGGAAGACAAGTCTGTAAAGTCACCCAACAAGAAATTAAAAAAGGTATACTTATAGTAAAAATATTTACTGTGAAGTAAATATTACTTTACGAGCTAAGTTTCTCACCACTGAATCCAATACATTTAAACATAGGTTGTTGAGTCTAGTTGAGGACAGTCGAAACCCATTGCAGAATCTGCTACAGTGACAGACAAACTTGATTATTGAAACTAAAAAGCAGCAAAGAATTAATATGTTAACGGTAACAAGATTCGTGGCGGCCTAATATTAATTTCAGAACAATATTTCAGACATCAGTTGTGCTGAAAAATCCAGAGTGATGTCCGCAATTGGAAGCACAATTGCATGGAAGTATAGAAACTATCGTCTTTCCATAACCTAGATTGGTTATTGTCGATCTGTATATAATTATCAAAAACAAAGCAATGCGATAATTGAGCTTATTTTCGATCCTGGTTTTATAATGGTGACACCGGATAGAACCTTTAGTGACAATAGTTTCCACCTGTCAGAAAATTCCATTCAAGTATTCACAGAATAGCTCGATTATTGTAGTATCATTAAGGCAACAAATAATGCCTATAAAACAGCCGCTGTGCCAATCAAGTATCCCGGTAAAGCCTAGGGTGACATACGCATTTTTGTAGTCACCGTTGTCTAGTAGGCATCTCAAATTAAACGAAATATGGAAAAATTATTGCTTTGTTGTCTTCCTCTCAGCTGTCTTCGGGGAGTAAATAAAATTTCCATTAAAACCTTCTTAAAAATCCCGGCACTCATGGATACAATTAATGCACACACAAGATGGGTGATGTGAAAAGCTAGGTTGTAATCCTAACTAAAGAGTTGTAATCACCATTTAAGTACATTTATACGCATTTTAATTGGCGATGATTTCCGTATCCGAACCAACAGTGAGATATATGAGCTCAACGACATGGACATTGTGCAGCGTATTAACATCCAGCAACTGCGCTGGCTCGGCTATGTCGAATTGAAGAGATTGTTCCGGCGAGACGGGTTTTTGATGTGGGGATCTGCAGAAGTCGCGCGAAGAGGACGACCTTGTTTGCATTCGAAGGACCAAAATTGAGGAAGCCTTGTCATCGATTGGTGCGACCAACTGGAGTAGGCGCGCAAGAGGCAAAGGCGCTTGGCAAGCATGTGTTAATGCAGGTCGAAATTGGTTAATCAGATTGTTAATGGCCAATTAAGTAAGTAAGTAGTAGGCCTATAAGATCCCTAAAAAGAGTGTACACCAGATCTACTAGCGTCCAGAAACGCTGGGTATCTCTAGAGGAGATAGGGAGAGACGGTTACCCTTGTATCAATTCCTACCTACGGGGACATTGAATGTAAGAACAATGCACTTGAGAAAAGCAACGCTTAACTCAATTGAATGCATACATGAGATTGGCAATTGTCTACCGAGCAAACTTCTTTTGTATGCAGAAGAATGACTAGATAATGAATCCATTTGCACATATAACTACTAGACAGATCTTGGTCCGATGATTGCATACCAATATAAACATGATCAGATTCCATCTCAGGAATCTCATAGCAATTACAATGGGACACTAGTTACTGTATGCAATTGACCAGAGGGTGGTAATACCTTACAACGACTTCGGCAGAAGCTGCAACGATTGTTACTGTGTGAGAATTGGAAACCTAACAAGAAAAATTCTTGGGCACCTAGAATTCATTGATAGAATGTGTCCCAGCAGATGTCTCTTGATTAAAGATTCAAGTCGGCAATCCAATCATATTTTATTCTCTGTTTTCTTTTCACAAAGATATAAGTTTCTTTAATTTGATTCAAAATTTTCGTGTTAACCAAATTGAACAAAAATTGTCTAACGTAGGACAACAGCAACAACAACAACAAAAATAAACTAAAATTTCAACATTATAATTACACGTTTCATGTTTTAACTGAAATAACATTAAAAAACAAAAACAGAGAAGCAAAGAAAATAAAGTGGAAAGAAAGATAAACAACAACACTTAAGCAAAAAAGAAACAACAACGACAACGACTTATTAACATTCATAATTTAGTTGGGTTGACCAAAATCCCTTAAACGGCGACAAGGATCAAATACATGAAGTTTTTAAGCCGTTTAAATGAAGCCAAAATGCAGATGCAGATGCAATTTTCAAGTTCTTTTGGTCTTTAACACATGGACAATATGAACTCAACAGTTTAAGATTATCTTCTCGGGCCCTGCAAAGATGCCAATAACACAACCAATGAACAAACAAACAACCAAACGAATGAATGACCAGAAATGTGGAAAAGGAAAGAGAGAGAGAAAAAAAAGATGAAAGAAACCCCTGTGGTGTTTAAGACATTGGCGCCTCAGGCCATTGGCAACGGTTCATGGTCTCCAAAAAAAAACTTAACACATACGAGTCCAACTTGGACAACTTGGCCTGGGTTGTGAGAGCATTAACAGCCAAACTGCTGTAGTTTGCAGCGACATTAGCTAAGAATGAAGTGCGGCAGTTAAGGTGGTTATTTTAGTTTCTGTTTCTGTTTTTTTTTCTTGTAGTGGTGGCCCTGCGTGAAATGTAATCATATTGAGGAGAATATTTTTTTTGTCTTTTTGTTGCTTATTTTACCGAATTTTGCGAAATTAATACTCTTTAGGATAGAGTACGAGTGCATGTGTATGTACAGTGGATCGATGCAGTTTCGGTCCTCCAGTTTAAATGAATCTGACGACAGGATGTACACAAATGATCAATGCCCAACATTTGTTTATGGAGACTCAATTATAAATTAAGCCCATAACAAGAGTCACAAAATACAAACGAAAAAACAACAACAACAACAACTACAACAATAAAAACGAAACTTAAAATTGAATTCTTTTTCTTTTGCCTCCTTCATGTTGCTAGTCTTCTTGCTGTTGTTGCAAGTGTTTTTATTATTTACATACATGCAGCACATTTCTTGTTACTGATGCCATTGTTGTTGTTGCTGTTACTGTTGTTGTTTCTTGTTGTTCAATGCGACAAAATATTTTACAAACATAAATTTTATTTCCAGTATTATTGAATCAAAACCTACCGCTGTGCCTTAAATGGCTTTACAAAACAGTTGAAATTATTCATTCACATTTTAAATGATCCTTTGAGATCTTAAGGAAGGATCAATAAACGTAAAACCAACAACAACAACAGTTATAAGTAAAGAGTAAAGTAAACAAATAAACAAACAAACAAACAGAAAAGGTGTGAACATTTTTCATTTAATATCCAACAGGACCCGGGAAACAAAAAACTTGAACTTGATACTGTTCTGCGACTATAAATCATGAGATTCATTGTAGCACTGTGATCGCATTAATATTGTGCAGAAAAATTGTTTCAAATAAACTGAATGCCCCACATAATAAGGAAACTGAAAAAAGTTTCTTCGTAATTTCATTGAAATTACATTTTCAAACCTGAAGAAATTTTTGAATGAAATTTGTTGGTATTTCATGCAAAGATTTAAAAAATGTTTTTCATCTAAGACCACAAAGTTGAAAGAAATGAAAATCGGGAAAATAACTACCTTCAACGCCAGAAACAGTTTTAAACAAAAGCAGGAAATTAATTAAATTTTTTTCGTGTGCTATATGGAACCGATCAGAGATCAGCAATGAATAGTTTTTTCGCTACTAGTAAGTACTCATGAAATTTTGAGTATGAGTGTGTCAACAGTATTGAAATTCAACTACTCTGATTCATTCGTACTCACTAGAACGTTGCTTTATAACTACAGGTTGCAATGAGTATGAGTA
Organism: Sarcophaga rosellei; assembly: GCA_930367235.1. Lineage (NCBI taxonomy): Eukaryota > Metazoa > Arthropoda > Insecta > Diptera > Sarcophagidae > Sarcophaga > Sarcophaga rosellei. Next base: position 83,658,739 of record OV884018.1, read on the forward strand.
CAATGTTGACATCAAACTCATAGCATTCGAAATATGTTTGATTCATACGCCTACTCATTCAGATTCATAAATTTAGAAAAATACTTATAATACTCATAAATGATTCGAGTCGAAATCAACAACATCATGCGTATTATTAGGTATGAGTACGATGAGTACTTCAAACTTTGAATATGAGTATTATGAATATGATATTAAAATAAGTATGAATGCGTATAAATATCAAAAATTATGAGTATGATTTGAATCCACTCATCTTTTTGAATACTCATTGCTGATCTCTGAAGCCGATATAATCTATAACAAGGTAAAGGTCGTTAGAGCGGTCTGACGACTAAACTGCAACCAAACAATAGAAACATGCATACATACACAATTGGTCATTACAACTCTTCAGTCAGGATTACGACGTAGCTTCTCACACCACTTATGTTGTGTTTGTTAATTTTTGTTCATGAATTTTTTATACATGAATTTTATTTACTCTCAGAGTATTTGAAAGAAATCTGCTGATGGAGAAAGTCACCGAAGAAATATTTTTTCATATTTCGTTTAGTTGAAGATATCAGAACTGGGGTTTCAAACATGGCCTCACGTCTAACAAGCTAACACACTACAGACTGGACTACAGCTACATCAAAACAATAGAAACACTCACACATAAACAGAAATGGAAAATTGTGTAAAAGAATATTCAATTACCTGCGGAATACCACAGAGTTCGTTGCTTAAATCTTTGCTGTGGGATGTGATTTACGGTAGTCCCCTAAACCTAGAACTACAAATTGATACGACACTTACATATTTTGGAGGCGAGTTTACAGAATTGATTGTTTTTATTACCAATGACTGTATTGCCACATATGATAGATGCTTATTAAGAACTAAATTTTAGCTTCTGCTAAACCGGAACAGTAATTATAACAGATGACAATATACTTAGGATTATTGTCCAATCCGATTGGAGAAAAAAAGTTTAAGCAAAGTTTTAACCATCAAGGAGAGCATCTGCTCATTACAACCCTTTAGACAGTATTACGACCTAGCTTAATAATATGGCAAGCAATCTAAAACCCCTTTTGAGGCATTTATTTTGAGCGCAAATAGGTATTTGGGATGACAATCTCTACATAATAACATACATTTTTGCTTTTTAGTCAGTCTATAGTAAGGCGTTGATTATATATAAGCCAATGGTTTAAAGAAATCTCTTAAACTCTTTTCTGTTTGATGCTCTCACAGAAAGTTTTGTGATGATAAACATAATGTTTCTTAAATTCCAAATAAACTTTATATTTTTCTTCAATACTGATCGAATGATGTATTGGAAAACATTTCAACATTTATTAGAAGCCAATTTATCACACAAGGGATAAACACAGTGTCCCACATTCTTCACAAAGTAAAGAAAAAAAAACACATTTTCTCTTCTTCAAACACTGATAAGATAAAGTATTTGAAAGAAAAAATACCCTTTACAGGTTGTCTACTTTGGCATAATAAATGGTTTTGCACCTTTTAAACAAAAGCAAATGGTCGGTAATCCATCTCAAATGTCCATTTCAAATAAATATAAAATGAACCATAAATTGAAGAGAATAAAAATCTATTTTGCATCACTGCCAACAGAGACAAATACCGGGTAATCCTTTACTTTCAACGCAAACAAACATTAGCTAAAGGACAATGATCTAAAGGACGTTACACAATGAGAAAGAAATCTCAATTTTTAAATCCCCCCCTAGAAAAAATGTAAAAGAAAATAAACTTTTGAAGAAATTTGCTGAAGCGTTAAAACCAGAATGTCAAAAAGTTTGTGCAAAAATCAAATGAAAGAAAACAAAAACTTCGTACACATGTTGTCGATCCTTTTATGGTCAAAGGATATTCAAATTGACAAGCGTATAAAAACTACTACAAATGAACATAAAAAGAAAGAAAACCTTTTTTCCCTCAAATTGCAAACTAATAGACCCAGCCAATGTCAAAAGTACCAAACCATTGATTGTGTGTGTTGAAGAAGTTTCTCGCAACAACAGCAAAGGGTTGTAGAGAAATGTTACGACGCATCTAATAGGGCGGACACTTACTTACATGAACATCTTCGGTTAGACGTAAACGTGGTAAACATTAATTTTTGTTAACCAAAACATTTTGAAGATTGTTTCAATCTTGGTTTTTAAGTATTTCACGAAAATGTTGCCTACACTTCATTTGATATGAATTTAAAGCAAATTGTAACGCGTACGGGTAATATTAGTTGGTTGAACGATATAAGTCATGGATTCTTTTAAAGTGGAAATGGTTGATAAACAGATGATGAAGTAGTTATCTTCGAAAGTAAAAAGCAGCAGTGAGGACTGCTGGCATATGACCGATGGCATTGGAAACCGCTATGATTTGTGGCTTACTCATATACATACATACATAATTGGTCGCTACAACCCCCGAGTCAGGATTACTGTCTAGCTTCTCACACCACTTATGGTTGAGTGTGTTAATTTTATACATGATTGGTGGGACTTACAGTTTAAAGACGATTCCGAACGACATATTTTTAGGAAACTTTTCATGGTAATTTAATTTTACTCTCAGAGTTTTTGCCAGACATCTGCTAAGAGGAAGTCACCGAAGAAATATTTTTTCATATTTCGTTTTGTTGGAAATGTCTGAACTGAACCTTCTATACTATGGCAACTTCATCATATATGGTGCAGTAAATGAGAACGAAATTCTTAAATAATGGGGTCTACATTACTGGACGTACCAACAGACACGATAAAATAATTATGAATCTACCGAGTGGTATATACTGTGTGTAGAGAAGTAACGAGTTGGGATAAATTCTTTAATACATTTTTCAATTCCCGGTAGGCATTCCTCTTATTCAAATCATCTCTAACTAGACAGGATCTGCCGATAAATTCATTGTGATTAAAAGTGTTTCGTCTCGGGTGCTCAAGAACCCTAGAAAGACAATAAAGATGTCCTGTGCCTCTTCTGCTTCTTCATCATTACAGTTTCCTTAAAACTCGTTGTATTCTCATTTTTTGGTGTGTATATTCAGTAGCTAGTGTGTCACTATGACTTCCATGAAATTCTTGAAATGTATTCTGAATGTTTCAGAGTCTCTTCCACAGGACGTATGGACAACCTTAGATGTGGATACACACTTTATTGTTATATAGGATGGGTCATCTATTGGTTTAAATATGAAACATCGATTATTTCGAATCTGACAATACTTATGTCAGTCTATGCTGTCACAAAATTCTGTTTATTATCTCCACTGAACATAATGAATCGATGAGCAACATTGGGATTTATTGCATCAACGAGAAACTGCACGATGATTTTTTCGAATGAAACTCATCTTCTTCTTTGGGATTTAGAAAACACACACGCGGTTTTACAGAAGCCAATGCACGAATTAGGAGTGACTGTTTGATGGGGCTTGTGAAAATGAGGATGGCGCAACTATTACGGTCGATGGAGACACCTAACGCACAATGATAACCGATTTTTGTTGCACCCGCTCTTCATGCTATTGATGTGAACGGTGTTCGGTTGCAATAGGATGGTGCAACTTGGCACACATCCCATGCCACAATCGTTTTATTGCGCCAAACGTTTGTTGGCCATTTAATTAGCCGAAATGCTGATGTCAATTGGTCGTCAAGAAGTTGCGTTCTGACACCGTTGGACTATTTTCCATGGGGCGCCATTAAAGAAAAGTGTTATGCCGACAAACCAGAAACAATTGAGCACTAGATGGCCAACATTCCTGTTGCCATTACAAAGATACGCTCCCATACACTCGAAAAACTGCATGAAATTTTGTCCGATCGAATGAGGTACTAAGAGGCCAGAGATAATATTCCATTTCTAACCGGAATAACAACAAAAAAAAAAAAATAAATTTGGCAAAGTTTTTGTTTTATTGCATTTTTAAATTCAGCCACCCTATACAATGACTGGTTTACAGTCAGAAGACATGTGTTTTTATACTGCATGTCTCATTTATCCATTAGTTGGTTTAATAGACATGTAAATGCCACAAAATTAGCTGGTTTAAGAAACAACTCTTCCGAAAAATCGTTCCTGATGCGAAAATGTTCCCCATATAAAGTTGATTACTTGAATGGAGTCCCTTGGGAAGTGAAGACAAGTGTCATGATAGGGTATGTTTATTTATTATCAATTAAAAGTTAACTTAGAATTAATAATTGCCTCTTAGTCTTATGAATTCAAATACTTTTATTACTTAATGTAGTTCTCTTTAACACTGAATCCCACTTTTATACACCCAAAATCACAAGAACCATCACCAGCATTGAACAGTATTAAATTTCACTTACCAATCAGCATCATACAAAACACTACTCAATTAAGTAAAACATTAGATTTTAACACAACTAATCATGTTTTAATGCAACCATATATCCCCTCTACAAAACAAACATTTGATTCGTTTTGTTTCTACTCATAATCCTCAACGCGAGACGCGGGATGACCTTAGACAAACGTAGTCAAGTGAACTGCGCAGAGTGCACAGCAAGCACATCCCATATGAAATCATCAAATGACGGAACGTACGTCTATAAAAACTTTAAAGTTTTAAATCAATTAATGTTAACAATTAAAAGATTTGTACAATTTCCCGATTCGTAAAACCCACTACCACTACCGCATGCTTGTTGTAAGAAGTAATAGGGAAAATGCGTTTTTGCTGCAACTTAAAAGCTGTTTACAACACAACATGCGGTAGGTCGTTGTGAGAATCAATAACACACTTTTTCCTGTAACAACTACAAAAACAATAAAATGTAAGAAAGAAGAGAAAAAAAATCGCTCTTCACTTGGCTTAAATGTCCGCCTACTTGTGTACAGGGTATCTTTAAAGGCTGTCTTAAAGACGTTGGGATGTGCATTTAAGACCATCAGACGGCTATTCAGTTGCAACTTAAAAAACAAAAACTGTTAAAACAAAGAACAAAAAGAAGAAGAAACGGCAAAAAGAATCGAAATATTTATGAAACATGATCATAAAATATGTCTGTTGAAGAAATTTTCGACAACTTTTTGACACCCCAAACGCATCAATGCAACCAACAACCAACAATATGCGTACAATCTCTACCTCCTCACGTGTTGTTGTCGTCGATTGAAAAAGAAGCGCTTTAGCGCATTGTTGTTATATGATCCGTAAATTTATCATATGTAGTATGTTTTAATACAAATTAAACAAAAAAATTTCTTTTTTAACAATTTTAAAAGCAAAGATCGATTGTGAATAAATGAGGCATTTGAGAATGATAGTCGGAGTATTACTTCAATCACTGAAATAATTAGATTAATTGACCAAATTTAGGAATGTTTTCGAACTTCATGTTCAACTACTGGCTATTCAGATGAGTTATTTAAAAACCCACACTTCTATGTGAAGTTTATTTAAACATTTAAGTGCAGTTTATGGGAAGAACGCTTCTAACGACTTATTATATGGCCCCTTTCTTTTCCAAGCCACATTCAGCTTTGTTAAAATTCTACTTGGATTCTATGATTTAAAATCGAATGTTATAATATTTTCTATTGTGTGTGACCCACGCATCAAACCCAAGACTACAACCTAGGTTCTCATGTCAAACGTATTGAGTGTGCATATTTTGTTCATGATCGGCTGGACCTACATTTTAATGTCGATTTTGAGCGGCAGATTTGAGAAACTTTTTATGACAATTTTATTTTTTTAATTTTAGGCAGAAGGCTGTTGACAGAATCCCATTATTTGAGATGATGTTAGCTTATTAAACGAGACCCCGAGGTTCAAACCAGAGATCAGCAATGATTATTCAAAAATATTAGTAGATTCGAATCATACTCATAATTTCTAATACTTATACGCATTCATACTTTTTTCAATATCAAGCTCATACTACTCATGAAGTACTCATTGTACTCATACTGAACAATACGCATGATGTTGTTGATTTCGACTCTTCTTTACTCAACATTTACACGAATCACAAAATAAATATGATTCGCGTACGAACACTACATTATTCACTAGAGGTTATGGGTTTGCTTTGCTTTCTGTCTTTGTCTTTGTCTTTCTCTTTTTTATTTTTTTATAAATGCAACAACAACTAAGACTGTAAATTTTGATGAGTATTATAAGTATTTTTCTAAATTTATGAATCTGAATGAGTGAGCGTATGAATCAAACATATTTCGAATGTTATAAGTTTGATGTCAACGTTGTACTCATACTTATTGCAATCTGTACTTGTAAACCAATGTTGTAGTGAGTACGAATGAATAAGAGTAGTTGAATTTTAATACTGTTGATTCACTCATTTCATGAGCACTTATGAGTAGTGAAAAAACGATTCATTGCTGATTAAACCCCAGGTTAGATATCTCAAACAAAACGAAATATGAGGAAATATTTCTTTCGCTGACTTCCTCTCAGCAGATTTCTAGCGACTACGAGGACTACTACTTTATAGAGACAATTCATTCAAATTTCTTGGTCCAGAATTTTGCTGAATACCGTCCGTAGTGGAAGTTTGTTCGAGTGTAATTGAAACTCACTTTAGAAAGTTTTATATATTTCATTTGATGCAAAAAGTAGTTCAACACCAAAAAAAGGTGTTAAACGAGTTTTTTCAAACAATATCAAGTGAAGCTTTTCTATTAAAAAAATATACTCATGTTCGATATGAAAAATAGCTCAATCATCGAAAGATGGTTTGGTGCCAAATATAGTACAATTCTGTTGAAATTTAACAAGTAAAATCCCACTGTTACCGGACAAAGATGAATGTGGTAATGACAGGCTTTAAGAAAATGAATTATAAACACCGCATAAAATATTCTTAAGGCTTAAGCCTATTGTTTTTGTATTTTTTAAGGTTTAATTTATTTAATTATACGGTTTATTTAGCAAATAATTATTAGAAATTTATGCGCTCATGTTTAAATTTCGCGCGGGCACACACATGTACATAAAGCTGATAACACATGGCAAAAGTTTACAATTTTATTCGCTTCTTTTTTTTCGTTGCTTAACATTGAATATGAGGAGACTACAATTAATAAAAAAAATTTAAATTTTTAAAATTTCACAAATTAAAGCATTATTAGATTAGCGAGGCATCAGTTTACTTTAGCTGATGAATATATTATGGAATTAAAATTTACGACGAAATTCACCTGTTTATTGCATAAAAAAGGAAGAGATTTTTATCTTTTTAAAATGATCCGTAGTATCCTTTAATCTTTTATAATTTTTAAAATTCAAAAAATAGTAATTATTCACAACTATAAACACCTTGCCAGTATCATTATTCTGTCACTCTGCATGTGATCTCGAAAACATATTTCTGAACAGTGTTTCAACCGTCTTTCGTATCCTGTTGTTGGATTTCATAATATTTTATGCGTTTTCGTAACCACTGTGTCCCTTTTTTGAAACGATGATTTCGCTTTGAGCTGTGCCAAATGCAATGTCCTGCTGTTGTGTTAATGATTCTTTTATTATTCAATGTCCACTTGCATTTTGTCAATGCGAACATCTTATCACATTGAGCCCACAATAAATTTTGTTGGATTTTTGGATTTGTAACATTGTACATGACATGATTATTTGTTTTTTATTTAATGAATTATTTTCATAAAAATCATTAATTTTATGTTGTTTTGTATTCTTTTAAACAATTGGTATTGGAATGGGATTCATGTAGTTTGTAAGCGACAGAATATGAATGATTAATTGCATGTCTTTTCTGCCCGCATTAGTCATCTCTTCTCTCTCAACGCCCATAAGGCTCAAATGCAATTTTTAACCTTTGACTTTGTAACGTGATTAGAAACCTTTCATGGATAATTTCATTAATTTTTTAGCATCGAAATTGCAAAACTACAACGTCCTTAAGGAGCCCATACAGCACATTGTAGGATCGAATAAGAAAATCATCGCCAACTTGCACTGGAGCGAATATCAAACGTAGGACTTTTCTCTCAAGGCTACTACAACACTGCTCAATAGTGGTCATGCTTTTGCGCCATAAAGAAGCACGGAGAGAAGCATCTTGTAGAGTATTAGTTTTGTCGTACGAGAGAGGTCTCTGGTAGTCAATTGCCTAATGAGACCATAGTAGCACCTGTTAGCCACGCTTGACATCCAGATTGACATCATTTTTGATGGTAATGGCGGAACCAAGATAAACAAATTCACTGACTATATCAAACGTATAGTTATCTGCTGTCATCTGGAATCCAGTGCGCCACATGTATCTACTGGTCGACCTCATTTACTACCAGACCCGTCCTAACAGACTCTTTTCCCGTTCAATAACATTCAAGGCAGCTGTAACATCTTGCTTTGTACAGTCTATGATGTCAATGTCGTCAACACTTTTTTGGAAAATAGCGCCATTGCGAGGCACTCCCGCCTTCCGCAGAACACTTTCCATGATGAAGATGAAGAGACCGCGCTGTAAAGGATCACCTTGTTTGAAACCTTGCACAGTATGAAAAGATTCGAAAAGGTCCACTCCTACCTTGGTGGACCGGCAGAAGTTGCACAACGTCATTCTGCATTGCCTTATAAGTTATACAGTAGTCGCCGTAGTCTAGTAGGTAGTGTGTTCGCTTATTAGACGCAAAAGCCATGGTTCGTATCCCAGGGCAGACCTCAAAAAGAAATATGAAAAAAAAAAAAATATTTCTTCGGCGACTACCTCTCAGCAGATTTCTGGCAAAAACTCTGAAAGTAAATAAACCTGCCATGAAAAAGTTTCTCAAAAATCTGTCGTTCGGAGTCGACGTTAAACTGTAGGTCCCGTCACTCAAGTATAAAATTAAGGCACACAACTTGAGTAGTGTGAGAAGCTAGGACGTAATCCTGACAGAAGGGTTGTAATGGCCAATTATGTATGTATGTATGAGGTCAGACACTGAGGCAAAAACACTATGCCTTATGGGGCCTTATAGTCGAAAAGAGATGGTGTGTATCGACTTGTTTTTCGTGGTTCTTTTCCAGTATTTGACGTAGTGTGAAGGTCGTTGGTGGACTTACAAGATTTGAAACTTATAAGGTCCAATCTGTGTTTTGAAGAAAGGCTTCAGTCATTCACACAATGCGCCCGTAAGAACTTTTTATGTTTTGAAACCCTTTTTATCAAACCCATTCGATTTGTTTTGTCCAATCACCTTAGGCGGATATAGAATTCAACAACATGTGCAAAAAATAAAATTATTTTATTAAAATAGGTCATCCGTTCGGACACACTTTGCCTATTTTGTGATAGACATAATCGTTGTACCGAGACTATACTTATCTTCGAAATGTGGTGTATAAATTCTACTCCACTGTTACAGAAAACGATCAGCCAAAACTCCATCGTTAATGAAACGTAAGATCTGCCGAAAATATCACCAATGTCCGTGACAGTGTGAAGGAAAGTCTGAGGTAGTCGATTTCCCATCCCTCACAAGAACTCGGCCATTCACAAACCACAAGTTGGCAAACTTCGCATCGGGGCTTAGGACATAACTGGTAGAAAATTGAACTGACCCAGGAACTGGAGGTAATTCCAGAAATACGTATACAAGTTCAGTTCCGAATATAAAGTTTTTGATTTTTATACGTATACAGACCTGCTGTGTTTCATTGGTAACTGATTTCGGTGGAAAGTCTCATAAAGCAAAGTCCACATGGAACTTTATACGTTTATAAATGAGTATGGATAGCAGCAGTCAATAAGCAGGCTGGACAATGAAATAGTCAAAGAATATGCATTGAATCGTTTTTTGCTACTCATAAGTACTCATGAAATTTCGAATATGAGTGAATCAACTGTATTGAAATGCAACTCTGATTCATTTGTACTCACTACAACAATAATTTATAAGTGCTGGTTGCAATGAGTACAACGTTGACATCAAACTCATAACATTCGAAATATGTTTGATTCATACGCCTACGCATTCAGATTCATACATTTAGAAAAATACTTATAATACTCATAAATAATTCGGGTGATTCGAATCATTCATTAAAATTTACAGTCTTAGTTGTTGTTGCATTTACAAAAAAAAGAAGAAAGAAAACGACAAAGACAGCAAGCAAAATAAGCAGACAACCTTCTAGTGAGTATTGTAGTATAATATTTATTTTGTGATTTGTGCGAAATCAACAACATCATGCGTATTGTTAAGAATTAGTACGATGAGTACTTCAGTATGAATGCGTATAAGTATCAGAAATTATGAGTATGATTCAAATCTACCCACCTTCTTGAATATTCTTTGCTGATCTCTGGTATCGATATTGTTCAATAGCTTCTGTAATTCATTCCTTTTTTTGCATCATTTAAAAGCTGACATCATTTGTTTAATATTATTTTGATTTATTACTGTTTATATCATAAATCTAATCACCAAAGTTTATGACAAACTTTATTAAATTACAAAAACCATGAGACGTATGCATCATTAACAAAAAATGCATATGAAGTTGCTTTGAAGAAGACAAAACCATGCGATAATCGGCTTAAATAGCTTCTGAATATGAATCTTTGATGTTGCATTGTCTGTTTAAAGCGAAGACATTCCTCCCCAGATGAAGTCAATGGGGAAAACGGCGATCATAAACAACAAATCGAATTTAAAATCTAATCAATCAAAATTATTTGTCACTTAAGACCATTACCAGGTCTTGTTTTTTTGTATCATTTTTCATATTTTTTTTTTAATTTTGATACGATCTGTTTTTTTTTTTTGTAAAGTGTTTTGACAAAACGTTGGACTACTAAAAAAAGGTGGACAAACAATCCCAATGACATTTGAAATCAAAAATGGATGATTTTCAAAAGGCAAGATAAACAGTAGAGGAGTAAGAGAAGGTGTAGAAAAAAGTCATTTATTACAGACATTTTATTGTCAAAATCTAACACTAAAAACGAAAATAATTCGTTCTGCCTTTTTATGTCTCTTCAACTACTTGACAATTGAATCGACCATGAACAAAAGCCTTCAAGGCATTGAAAAAAATCACATTAAAAGGATTATGTTGCTGACATTTGAAACAAACAACAAAACAAACAAACAAAAAAAAAGAAGGTATTTGAAAACGAAACTCTTTTTTAAATTACAAAACAATTACCGGCAAATGAAGTAGTCGCTGAAGCTATTAATGAGAATTGGATGAAAATTTTGTCTCAAAAAAAGCATCGAAATTTGTTTAAAGATTTTCAAATCAACACCTTAATATTCAATTGTCTCTGTTTTTTAAATATATAAATAATACAAGAAGGCACTTTTACATACTGAACCCATGGGAACACGTTCCCTCTTCAACGGCCTGTTAATTGCTGCCAAAAACTTCAGCTTCAATTACTTCCTTGTGAGAAATTCAAATAAAAACAGTGTACTGATTTATATCTAGCGCATCCTCATTAGCTTAGTAGTGCCATACATACAGGCCGGATCCTTATTTTGGTTTAGATGATACCCATGAATTGGTGTCTGCATTTATTCTGTAAGATTTTTAATAGGTCAGCGAATTATCAATGAATAATTTTTTATAGGCATAGTTTTTATGTAATTGTGCAGCTTTATCTTACAATCTATTCTAAGCGCTAATCAGATCAGAACCCAAAATTTTTCTGAGGAGATTCATAAGTCGCAATGCTGTTTTAAGACATTTGTGAGTCAAAACTTTCTAAGCTTTCGTGAATACACCCAAACCTTTTTTTACGCGGTAGATACGTTCCAGTGGATACCGTGTAAAAAAAAACGCGTAAAAAAAGACAAATATTATGTATGTATGTAAGAGTATAAACAAACTGAAAAGATATACACAGGATTGATGCAGTAGCCTACATATGCCTATAAAGTTGAATAACTTTATAAAAACGCACAGATTTAGTTCAATAGTATACACAGAGTTTTTATTTTATTTCAATTTATGATTATAAAAAAATAAAGAAAAAACTTAAAAATTCTCTTCCATTTATAAAAATAAAATTAGTTATCAAACTCTTAAGACAATTAGGATCGGAATTATTTTCAATAAAAAAATTTTTTTATTTTATTCGGAGTCAGTTTCTGACAGCAAGCGCATTCTCTTTTGCTGGGGTGGCTCAATATCAGTCTCGTCAGTAGAAATACTTATTACTTCTACATCTTCAGAAGCTGCTTCTGGCGCTGGTTTATTGCTTTTAACAGCAAATTCTGTTATAGTGCGTTGTGAGTTAAACGGGATTAAACGATTTTACCCGTATAAAAAGGAGCGAACAAAAAAAAAGGGAATTTGTTAAAAAAAGCCGTGTTATTTCAAATTCGCGTAAAAAAAATCGTGTAAAAACAGGTTTGGGTGTATAAGAAATCGCAGTCGCCGTAGTCTAGTAGGTAGTGTGTTCGCTTATTAGACGTACAGCCCGGGTTCGAGCCCAGACATTAAAACGAAAATAAAAAAAATATTTCTTCGGCGGCTTCCGCTCAGCAGATTTCTGGCAAAAACTTTGAGAGTAAATAAAAATTGCCAGGAAATGTTTCTCAAAAATCTGTCGTTTGGAGTCGCCCTTAAACTGAGGGTCCCGCCACTCATGCATAAAATTAACGCACACAACATGAGTGGTGTGAGAAGCTAGACTGTAATCCTGACTGAAGGGTTCTAATGGTCAATTATGTATGTATGTCATGTGTACTTTAGAGAGATCAGCAATGAGTATTCAAAAACATGAGTAGATTTGAATCATACTCATAATTTCTGATAATTATTCATACAATACATCATACATTCATACTTATCATACTCATACTACCCATATTCAAATTTTAGAGTACTCATCGTACTCATACTTAACAATACCCATGATGTTGTTGATTTCGACTCTCCTTTACTCAACATTTACAAGAATCAAAAATAAGTATGATTCGGGTACGAACACTACAATACTCACTAGAAGGGTGTGTTTAATTTGCTTGCTATTTTTGTCTTCTTTTTTCTTTTTTGTAAATGCAACAATAACTAAGACTGTAAATTTTGATGAATAATTCCAATCACTCGAATCATTTATGAGTATTATAAGTATTTTTTTAAAATTTATGAATCTGAATGAGTAAGGCGTATGAATCAAACATATTTCGAATATTATGAGTTTGATGTCAACGTTGTACTCATACTCATTGCAACCTGTGCTTATAAATCTATGTTGTAGTGAGTACGAATGAATCAGATTAGTTAAATTTTAATATTGTTGACTCACTTATAGTCAAAATTTTATGAGTACTTATGATTAGCGAATATAATATAAATGGTATTAAAAAGCCGATGTACAAGGACATAAGGACTGTAAAGCTAGATGCTACATTAAATGGATTCATTAATCCGAGTATCTGGGATCTCAAGATGCAATTCAGAGTTTTTTTTTTAAACAAAAAGGCGTTTTTCTAAGTGAAATCTACTGCCCATAAAATTACAATAAATCTCGCCATTTAACTCTGCAACATTTATCGTTTAGACTAGGTCGGATAGTTTGGGAATTCACACGATAGAATTTTAAAATGACTTTTTCTGCGTTTGAACATGGAACCAAATCTTTTATAGTGTAGAGGAAATGATATTTTGGGGAATAAACACAATAAAAAAGTGGGATCCTGACTCTTATGTTCGTAGAAGATATTTCATATTAAGTTTACATCTCGGTTAGGTGTCAAGCGGTCCTTGTACAATTTGATTGATACACCTTCACTCCTCTCACTCTACCTTTTAGAGTTTATGGTATGCTTTGTCTCTTGCTCAAACCATATATTTTTTTTTGAATTCTATTTCAGTTTATGGGTTTTTGTTTTTTCGTTGCTGTCGTTCTAAACTCAAAATTTTAATCTGTTCTTTACAAGGTATTCACCATCCTTTTCATCTATGTAAAGTCTTTGTATATGATTTCTTCTTTTTTTTTTTTTTTGTTTGTTAAAAAGTGTTAAGAATACATTAATCATTTATTGATGTTGTAATGATTTATTTATATTTTTGTTGTCTATAAAATTTAGTTTAGTTTTTAGTTTTTGTTGTATTTTTTTTATTATTATTGTTTAACGATTGACGTAAATTTTCAACAGTCTGGGAGGGATAAGAAAAAAGTGTCAACATTATTAATGTTTATTTTGGAAATAAAAATTTATTGATGTTTAAAGAAGCATACCCCAACTACGAATTATATCGGGTGAAAGCAGAGTGTTTACCACCATGAGTTGTTAAATTTGGTAACAGGAAGATGATATTCCCTTATTAGACGAAAGGCCAGAGTTCAAATCCCAGGTCAGACATCAAAACGAAATGTGAAAATATGAAACAAAATATTTCTTCGGCGACTTCCTCTCAGCAGATTTCTGGCAAAAACTCTGAGAGTAAAAATTGCCATGAAAAGCTTCTCGAAAATCTGTCTTCCGGAATCGACGTTAAACTGTAGGTCCCGCTACTCATGTATAAAAATTAACGCACACAACACGAGTGGTGTGAGAAGCTAGGACGTTGTACAATAGGTCAATTCGACCTCCGGGTACAGTACTTGTCACAGTTGACAAGTACACGTCCTCTAACCTAACCTAACCCTTCGTTGTGACTTCTGTTAAATATCTAAGATGACTTGTGTTCGATCCACGTTTCGTTAGCATTTACGAAACTGTGGTTAAACAGCATTAAACTCTCCTGCGAATTTGCCAAAGTTGTTTGAGATACCTTCTTAGCTTTATTTAAAATTGAAACCGCTGGGTTATATGATATGACCTTAACTGCCACAACTGTTCAAACATTCAAAGAGCGATCGCCAACAACTCCAGCGCGTATATTTTCCATATATTTGTGGTGACCATAAATGGGTGCTAAGAACTTTCAGAATTTTCTATGCTTTTAGGGTCACACCAATATTCCCTTAACCACTTTTACGCCACTAAAATTGAAATTGCAGAGATCCCATAATGTTTATCAAGGTTAAGTTTCTCTGTCACATGTAATATGTCTCTGTCAGTAATGGGAAATCTACATAACCGGTCCTGTTTACCATTTTTGATAATCAAAACTAAGTCTGCAATACAACACTTTTAACACCAAATGGCTCAGTCTTCATGGCGTATTCTATCACGCGAGAATAATACTTTTTAATGTGATTCTGGCTTTTGTAGAGAAAACTAACAAACAATTAAAGGCCAAAATAATGTTCTGGCCTTAATAAATCTTAAGCACACGAAATATTTAACAGCGATCAGGCCAAGATACATACGCTGTTGTACAGAGTTCAGAAAGACATTTTTTAAATTGACGGCCACAAATCGAAAGTCAAATCAAAATATACCCTACAACTATGGCAAGATACAGACAGACAGCCGAACAGACAATTGGACGAATTGAATGGGTGGACAGACAAACAGACATAAATGATAAATTAGAAGACATTTTTTTAAATCAATTTAAATGCATTTGTTAAGTTTCGTGGAGGGCTATGGGTACTGGGGCTAGAAAACAGCTTTAAGCCAAAAACAAATAAACAAACAAAAAAAGCGGCAAAAACATTCAATCAAGACAGCCGGCAAGGCAGACAGACATTGAAAACATTAAAAGAATCACAAGATATTGTGTTCATACAATGAACAATACAACATAATTTGGAAATACAATTTAAAGACACAGTCAGTGCTCGGTTAGGTTTGTTGTTGTTTGTTGTTGTTTTCTAATCAAAATAAATTATTAAAATTATGAAAGCCAAAATGAAGTTTCTGACCCGTTTTGATAAATGTTTGTCAATAAAGTTTAATAAAATCAACAAACACGGCTTTGTACGCAAAATATAAAGAAGTTAAGTTAATTTGGAATGCAGAGCGGGAGAGAGAGAGAGAGAGAGAGAAAACGCACATTAGCATTAAAATTTTTAATTTATTTTGTAATATTTTCTTCCTTCTTTTGTTGTCTTTTCTTTTTTCTCTCTCTTAATGACATGATACTGTTCTGCAGTGGAACAGTAAAAATTTTTGCTTATTTGTCTGCCTGTCTCTTGAATTTCAAATCCTGGCCACAAACATAAAACTCACATGTTAACGAGTTAAAAAACGTTGAAATTTTTGTGTGGTCTTCACACACACAAATAAGCGCACTAAAGAACTGTGTGTGATGGATTCGTATGACTTAAGCAACCTGTCAGGACGCATCTAGATGACGTATGTTTAAGATGCGAAATGACTGAAAAAAGACGATTTTTTGTTTGCGCACAAAATGAAATAAATCAGTTAAGAAAACTAGTTTGGCTATATCTTGACAATTGGTTGAGATTCTAAGAAAGGGTTGCCAGTAAGGAAATTAAATTAGTTTTAATACCTTCACAAGGTATTAATTAGCAAATCGAAATTAAAGAGGCTTCTAATATGAGTATTTATAAGCTTTGTAAAACGGCCACAGCCTGCTCCAAGAAACTAGACACCGATACTTAAAATGCCGATACTTAGATTTTCCGAAGCAAAGCCATAAAATGAGGAATTTGGCAGATACCAGGACATATTCAGAGTAACAGGAGCAGTCAGTACTTTGTATAATATTTAAGAAAAAAGCATTCTTTAAAATTTTTTATGAGAGTTAGAGGCTTACTCTTCTTAAGATCACTTAAAATTGATTGCAAGTTTTCTTTAAGAGTTAGAAATTTGTGCCATATGATGGACCATAACTACTAGATTACATAAATATGTTCTCATATTGCCATACATTCATAAGGAGCACCGGAATTGTTTGGGGACGTATTGAATATATTTACTTACTTATTGAAGTGGTTATGGCATCCTTTCAGTAAGGATTAGCTAGCTAGCTTCTCACAGCACTTATGTAGTGTATGTGTTAATTTTATACATGAGTGGCTACTTCGAACGACAGATTTTTAAGAAAGTTTTCATGGCAATTTTATTTACTCTCAGAGCTTTCGCTAGAAATCTGCTGAGAGGAAGTCACCGAAGAAATATTTTTTCGTATTTTGTTTTGTTGGAGATGTCTGATCTGGAGTTTAAACCGTGGCCTTACGTCTAATAAGCCAATACACTACCTATTAGACTACGACGACTTCACAAAAATATCAACGGGAACTTTTACTCCTCAACTGTTAGTCCTAATATAAGAAACAATTTAAAACCAACTTATGCTATTGACTCAAGAAACCAGGACCCTTGCCCTTATATTATTTTATTATTATTTATTGGTATTATTATCAGCTGTCCAGTGCAATTAACATGAATAATTAGATGAATGAAGAAGGCCTCGGACACAGGATGCCCAGGAATTGTATTCTATTTATTGGCCAATACACACGACTTTGTATCGTGTATGTTGTATAGAATACAATGCTTTGTTTTATTGTGTATTTCGTATTCCAAATGTCCTCTTCTTATTCTTCTTCATAATTTTTGGCATTCAAATAATTTGTTAGCACGAAACTAACACAACTTTTTAAGAACATATGAGTGTATCGGATTTTTACATGAAAATTATCAACAACAAGCATACACTATTGTATATTGGTCCAACAATACACTCAATACAACTATACAACGGCTTGTGTGAATTGGCCATATAAATTAAAATTCATGAATGAACTCTTATGATTTCTTAAAATTTCCGTTAAGATTAGATTGTAGTCCCTATGACCACAGAAAATTAAAAAACTTGCAGATTTATCTGTAAACCTCTAAATGTATTGCAAAACGACACTTTCAACGCTGTGCCACTAAATCGCAAACAAAAAGTGAAATACAGTACCAAATTAACATTAAAAATATTACAAAAAAAGGACATTTAAAATCTCTTGACTTTTCTATTTAAAACTAAACATGGCATTTTGAAAATTTTATTAAAAAAAAACAGAAATTAAACACCCCCTATGTATAATGGTTTTTCTTTTGAAGCTGACATTTTCAAGTGGTGTTTTTAAAAGTTTCAATTCCTCTACGCTGGCAATTTAGTTGGCATATGGGCAAGTAAACCCTATAATTTTCGTCTACCAACTAATCGTTTTCATTTCAATTCTTTGTTTCTTTGTTGCAAATAAAAAAAATTATAAAACTTTTTTAATGTAATTATTGTCACAGAAGTTGTATGCAACCCCTTTTCTGTATGCATAGTGTTTGCTGAGCTTTGACTGTTTGTTTGAGGACTTTCTGGTGTCGTTTGAAGTTTCTTTTTTTTAATTTTTTTTTTCTGAGGAAAACACGCCATTTTTATGCAACTTTATTCGCTTCAATTGCCATTAATTATGGTAAATTGCTTTGCGGCATTTAAAGAAACTTTGTCATGGAACTTTTTGGCTGGTGTCACTGAAGTTTTTATTTCTTTCATGGTTTTTTTTTGTTTATTTTTGAAATGTTTATTTTACAAAATGTCTTTCGAGGTGGTTTTGCAAATTTGAATTTGTACCAGAGAGATAAAGGAATGAAATCTAAAATTCTTGAAAAATTTCATAACAGACTATTGTCCACCGTATAATGTGGAATAAAGATCCAACAGCGTCCAGCGAATCCCGAAAATATCAGTGGTTTGGTGTGAATTTTGGGCTGTCAGTGTTATCGATCCATGGTCCTTCGAGAACATCGTATTTCAGGCTATCGCTGTCAACGGTGAGCACTACAGTTCGATGATTACCAACTTCATTTGGCTTCAGTTGGATGATCTGGTCACCAACCACAATGCTACGTACGACACAGCTCACGTCACTTTCGATATTCTGCAAAGCAATTTGGGATCATGGTCTTCTGAAGTGAAGGCCACCGGGATTGTGTGATTTGACCCCGTTAGACTTTTCTTGTAGTGTTTTCATTAGTTGCAGGTGTATGTGAATAATTCACAAACCACAACCGTGCTCAAAGCCAACATAACTCATGCCATTGATCAAATTCAGCTTTGATTTATGCGTCATAACCATTGAAAGTTGGCCATTTCGTAGGCTCTCTTCCCAGAATGCCGACATTTAAACGAAAATGTTGCAACCTTGTCTTCATAAAACCTGCAGTAGTAGACGAATCAGTTGCTTATTAATGAACTCGAAGTCGCCGTAGTCTAGTAGGTAGTGTGTTGGCTTATTAGATGTAAGGCCACCGTTGAAACCCCAGGTCAGACATCAAAACGAAAATAAAAAATATTTCTTAGGCGACTTCCTCTCAGCAGATTTCTCGCAAAAACTCTGAGCAAGTGAAAAATTGCCAAGAAAAGTTTCTCAAAAATCTGTCGTTCGGAGTCGACTTTAAACTGGTAGGACCCACCACTCAAGTATATAAAATTAATACACACAACATAAGTGGTGTGAGAAACTAAGTACATAATCCTGATTGAATTGTTGTAATGACCTATTATGTATGTATGTAGAACAGAGGACAAATGTACTAAGATGATGGAGAAGATGCTTTGTGACAACCTTACTTACTTACTTATTTAATCGGCCTTTAACAACCTGATTAACGGCTTTAGGCCTGCCTTAACACATCCTTTCAGGGTCCCTGCTTCTTGCGTGCCTTCGCATGACTATGGCTTCCTCGATTTGGTCTTTCCAACGCAAACAAGGTTGTCCTCTTCGTTGACTTCCTACTCATTTCGCCGGAGTATCCTCCTCTATTCAAATGACATAGCCGAGCCAGCGCAGCCGCTGGATGCTAATACGCGGTACAACGTCAAGCGTTGCTGAGGAGCTCATTGTTGGATTGGATGCGGAAATCGTCGTCAACTCACACACACTCTCTAATACTCTCAAGGCTACTATATCTGTCTTTAATAGCGTCCATGCTCCTGCGCTATAAATAAACACGGGGAGGTTTAGCGTTTTGTATAGTATTAGTTTTATCGTACGGGAGCGGTCTCAGCTACTCAATTGCCTATTCCGACTACATTAGCGCCTGTTGGCAAGATTGATCCTGCGCTGGATCTCCAGACTGACATCATTTTTGCTGGTAAAAACCTTATGGTTCTTTAAAGGCAAGAAAAGGAATTGAAATGCCACTTTGGAAAAATTTTATTAGACAAGCTTGCTTGATTGCATAATACCCGCATACATACATTATTAGCCATTACAACCTCTTAGCCTTACACCACCCATATTGTGTTTTTTATTTTACTCATAAGTTAAGGGACTTAGATTTTAAACTCCAACTCCAAGGAACATATTTCTGAAGCTATTTATGGCCTTTAGTTAAAGGTTTTGATTGAAGATGCCGGGAAGAAATATTTTTTCAATATTCCCTTTTGTTCTCAAAATGTTAGCGTTGACGCTTGAAGCTCACATCTAATGGGCCATACACTCACTACTCACTGTCCTCTACGTCGACTTGTACATTGTAACAGAATGTATTTTTGTCGCTTTACCATAAATGGAGTAAGTTGTTCTCAGTCCTCTAATAAAACGCTAATATCACCCAAAAAACAAAAGAAATGAATTTCTATTTGAAGTATAAATTTTATAGCAAACAAAGAATACAAATCGCGTGATATAAAATCATTTTGTTGCAAATAAATTTCAGCCAAAAAAAGAAGAAATCATTCTAAAGAAAAATCGACAGCATTTGTCAAGTTTCCAAATAAAAAAACAACATCAAGTGGCATGGAATATTATGACGCACAACAAAGTAACATATTTTACTTCCTTTTCAGATTTCTTTAAATTTCTTATGCATTTATTTAGTTCAAATGAAGACAAAGTCGGCTTAAATAAAATAAAAGCCATAAAAATAAAATTTGAATCAAAATGCTATAAAACTAAATTCAATTCAACTCCATATGATGGCCCACATATGTATAAGCAAGTAACCTGGGAAAGGCTTTAAGAAATTTATTCATGCATACAATGTAACGTAGAAGAACATTATTTTGGAGCGTTTTTTTTTGGATTTGATTTGATAAATAGTTACAGATTTTAATAAAACAAATTTTAAACACAATGCCGTCAAGAGAATAGAAAATATTACAATTCTTACAAATAATAATCACTTCTGCGTATCACTTGGGTTTCAGTGTCTCATTCCGTAACATATTTGCTGAGCATTTAAGGGAAGGCCCCGACTAATGCAGTGCATCGTGTTGTTCTGAGAAAGAGGAATGAAGGAGTATTGTTTTTGGCAATAGATTTCAATCTCAACATCATAAGTGACAGGAAAGACCTATGCAGCATGGGAGTTTCACATACGAATAGTCCAGCTAAAGTACGAATGTTGTCTGTAATGCAATGTGCAATCCATTTGCCAATCAACCACAAACGGATGTGCTTTGTGAGAAACAGGAATGTTACGTATGAATACATGATTCTCGGGAAGAAGTACACTTAATTTGCTCAAGCAAAATCCTCACAACAACAATGAAACAGAACAGAACAGAAGCCACATTCTGATGATGCTCCAATGAATTAACAGAGTTGGATATTCTATCGTCATTAATGAGCACCTTTGCCCTCTTATGTATGCGGTTGAGAAGCCTTAAAATAGACTTTGAGGCGCCAATCTATAGATGAGCATTGTATTTCATTCTCAGTCGGTTGTAAGTGGTGTAAACAGTAATAAGATTAGATAAAGTGAATTATTGCTTGCTCGATCATAAGAAACCAAGGCACTTGAATGATACTTTTGATACTTGAAAAATGTGCTGGTTCCAGCAAACTTCACTCAGAACTTTTTTGTCCAGAACATCAAGAGCTTCTTACTCCCTAATATTTACATACGTACATACCCACGAACATAATTGGTCATTACTACCCTACAGTCAGGATTAAGACCTAGCTTCCCATACGACTTATGTTGTGTGTATTAATTTTGTACGTGAGTGGCGGGAGTTTAAAGTCGACTCCGAACGATAGATTTTTGAGAAACTTTTCATGATAATTTTATTAACCTTCAGAGTTTTGCTGATGTGTGCTATCAAATGCGTTCTCTATGAGAAATGGCCATTCAGCTCCATCCGTAGACTTCTGAATATTTCCTACTAAGTCTGAAAGAGCGGACTCATGGCATTTGCTTGACCTATGAGCGTGTTCGAAGTCGCCGTAGTGTTGTAGGCAGCGTGTTGCCTGATTAGACTACGACGGTTTAAAGACATTAAAACGAAATTCGAAAGAATATTTCTTCGGCGACTTCCCTTCAGCAGATTTCTGGCAAAAACTCTGAAAGTAAATAAAATTGCCATGAAAAGTTTCTCGAAAACCTGTCGTTCAAAGTCGATTGTGAACTCTAGGTGCCGCCACACATGTATAAAATTAACGCACACAACATAAGCGATGTGAGGGACTATGTCGTAATCCTGACTGAAGGGTTGTAATAGACAATTATGTATGTACTTATGTACATATGTATGAGCGTGCTGTTAGGATGCACTGGCGCCCTTTCTGATGTTCCACAAGTACATAGTCCACATCTTTCTGAAGTATTTTCAACATGAACGACGTGAAACTAATTCGTTTCAAGGATTTGGGTGTTTAGTGTCCTTTATTTCCCACTTTTAGAAAGAACATTACCTTCACCCTACGCCAGGCTGTTGGTATAAACCCAAGACATAGGCTACAAAGGCATTTATTTATTAGAAATGACAATACTTCCTCCATACCCATAATTATAGGTCAGGAAAGACCTAGATTACGTTCCCAGAGTTCTGCCCTTTAAAAAGTTGCTTAAGGAGCATTTTATCCTATCACCTGTAATTCAAGTACATTAATGTGGCAAAAGGAGCTTGATCTCTAGATTGTCCATTCTGTGAATTAGAAACTCTCTCGCTGACTCTGCATTATAAAATTCAGATTTTTGAACATATGTGACTGTAGCATTTTGTGATGATATTTATGTTAGTGTTTGTTGTTGTATTTGTTACATTTAGTTTTATCGGCCATAAACAAATATTTACTCGATATTGTTGTTGTTGTGTTTGGTGTATGTAGCTGTGGACTTCTTGCAAACGATGTTGTTGGTTAAAACGTTGTATTTTATAGTTGTTGCAGCGAACCAAAAAAAAAAAGGAACAACTAACAACTACAAACCGAATGACAAGAAAATATTAATTTTTTTACCCAAACAACAAAACAAAAATGAAAAAAAAAAGCTTTTGGTTGCTGTTGCCGATCTACCGATCCTTATACCCTTTTCCTTGCAAAAACAATTTTACGAAAAAGACATTTTCAAGAGATTCAATGTCGTTGTCATCGTCATGAACATTATTTGTTCGTTCGTTTGAAATGTTCAATACAAATACGACTGTATGATGATGATGATGATGATACGAAATGAACACATTGGCAATCGATGATGCCACTATTGTACGCATAAGGAGGGGAACAGCGCAGATTGGGGGGATGATTGTAAATATTGGCGACGAGTTTGCGTAACATGCACTCACGTTGTGTTGTTATTAACGCGTACTGTGTTGGAGACGCCACAAAGCCGCCGATTTGTGTTGATTCTTAAATCTTCACAAAGTGAGGTTTTCTTTAAAGCCTTACTTTTGCACGGCGATGTTCGTTTATGCATGCACATGCATGAAAAGTACTTGTGGAGTACATGATAATTTCGTTTCGTTTCTTCACTGTTTCTCTAAATGTTTTCGCTTCAGTTGTATGTGAAAGTTATGATGACGGCGAC
This sequence comes from Sarcophaga rosellei, assembly GCA_930367235.1. Classification (NCBI taxonomy): domain Eukaryota; kingdom Metazoa; phylum Arthropoda; class Insecta; order Diptera; family Sarcophagidae; genus Sarcophaga; species Sarcophaga rosellei. The sequence continues at coordinate 83,682,376 of OV884018.1, forward strand.
GACAACGACGACGAAGATGATGGTGATGTTACACGTAGTATGTATGTGTCCTCTTTCTCTTCTTCTGTTTCATATATTTCCCATACATTTTATTGCATTTGTATGTACAAAATATAATAATATGTGTTGTTGTTGTTGTTGCTATTGCAGCTGCAATGTTATTGCAATGCGAATAAAATTGCAAAAATGAATTTTTGTATTGTTTTTATTCTTCTTCTACATTTTTTCTTGCGTTCACTTTGAATATTTTCCCGATGTCCAGCCGTGCTAAAATTGTTTTGACTTAAATTGCATGAAATCTCATTAAAGTGGGGTTTTCAAGTGATAAAACATGGCCAATTGGTTTCATAATGAATGCCAGGCAATGGGGTGCTCGTCCCAAAGAATAAAAAAAAAGAAACAAAACTGCGTTTTGTAAATGAAAATTTTCTTTTCACAATAAATTCTTGAAAGTGTCGTTAATGGTGTAGACTATGATATGTGGGGAGGAAAAGCGCTCAACAATATTGACAACTAAATTTTAAATATGCAAAGCATATTGAAAATAGTGGTTAGTTTGATCGAAATAATGAAATTTTCAAAATCTTTGATAATGCCATAGGGCCACTGTTCCTATTTGACTTATTTAGTTTTCTTTGGATCACTACATAGCCGTCCTACTCAGATTTTGTATACTTGTCCCAACTTACTTACTTAATTGGCCATTAAAACCCGTAGTTCAAGTTTACGTCTTGGTTTCTCCTACCATGAGCGACGGGACCAAATTCATCCAAAAGACAGAATTGAGAAGCTGTTTCATGGTAATTGTTGGTTACTAGAGTTTTTATCAGAAGCCTCTTGAGGAAGCCAATTTTTTTTGAGATGTCAGAGCTGAGATTTGAGCTCTCGTCTAGTGCGACTAGGTCGATGGTCAATGGTTTTTATAAATTTGTATTTTTGAATATGACTGTTCAGTTTCTGATTGTTAGGGTTTGAATCAGATAAACAATATACCTCAGGCATGTTTGTGATTTCTGAGATTCATTGTCATGTAGCGACTGTCTTATTACTTAAGGCTTCGCTTAACTTCTTAAGAAATTTTAATTTAACTCCTTTGGCAAAGGCTCTTCACAAATATCCTTTATTCTGGTTTATCTCGAGCTAAGGCTTTAATTTCATCTGAACTTTTCCTTTCTTGTTACACTATTTGGAGTTATTGAATAGGTTTAGAGTTACTTCGTTGATACTAGACTAGAAAATTGAGAGACCTTGCATCTCCCTGAAGTCACCGTAGTCTAGTAGGTGGTGTGTTAACTCATTAGACATAAGGTCACGGTTCATGCCCCATGTCAGACATCTCAATCACTAATATGGCATATTTCTTCGGCGGCTTTCTCTCGGCGGATTTGTGGCAAAAACTATGAGAGTAAAAAGAAATTGCAATGAAATGTTTCTCAAAAATTTGTCGTTCGGAGTCGACTGTAAAACTGTAGGTCCGGTCACTCATGTATAAATTTAACACACATTATACGTAAGTTGTAATAATGAGAGAGGGATTGTAATGACCAATTTTGTTTATATGTATGTGTGTGTATATCCTTGTGAATAGTTCTCTGCCTTGAATTGTTTAATTTCCAGTCTACATTTTTTTCTTGTAGCATTTAAATTAGATTCGACACTTCTATAGCTTAGGAGCTATGATCGCAGGATCAATACACAGTTATTGATACACTCTTTACCTTCTATAATAAATCGATGCTGACATATTTTCAGTTAGTATTTTCCGTTTTATATATGTATTCAGGCCCTTATTTAATTAAAAGTATCCCAGAAATTTGATTTGATTTTCTCTTAAAAGGAATTCATTTTTCGAGGGGTTTACCTGTTACTTTCTGACTTTCAGGATCGTACGTAATCGTATATCTATTTCGTTTTTAACCGAAAAATGAAACCTTTTTATAAATACATGGTCTAAATAGGTCTTTATTTTTTATTTTCTTAATTTTCTGTTCACTATTCGATACGATGTGATTATTAAAAATATCATTTTTTGTCTTCTCTTCTTCTTGGTTTAAATCAATTAATTTTAATTTTTTTTTTTTGAAAATTTGTTTCTTTCTTTTTGTAACACAAAAACCTGAAATGTCAATTGTAGAAAATTATTAATAATTTGACTCTGGGTTGAGTTGTTGTTATCTTCTTTTGTGTTGATTTTTGTTGTTATTGTTAAAATTTACGCACGATTTTCGACAATTCAGGTGATTAAAGCCACAATTGATTACAAGAAAATAAATCAAGACATCGGGTGAAAAAAAGCGAAATACAAACGAAAACAACTGCCAACATCATGGACATAATGATGGATTAAGACAAAAAAAGTGAAAAAAAAGACTGAAATCAAAAGGAGAAGAATAAACTTAAAATAATGATAAAGGAAGGAAAAAATAAGGCACATACGGGGCGTCCAATAATCAATAATCACAATGAAACAATGTATTATGCACTGTCTCGTATCGCCATACATATAAAAAAGTGGTATTAAAACAATGAAAACAACATGATTAAATCCAACAACAACAAGACTAAGACCAGAAGAAAATTATTCTTATAAATTATTGCGTTGAGCATAAAAGACAATTGAGCGACGAATTACAACGAATAGGTTACACGATGTACATAATTTATTTAACAAGTATTTAGGGAAACACTCCACAAAAAATAAAAGTCCTTTTAATATATTGCCAGCAGCATATCAAAGATTAATATATGTTGTCTCTACACACACACAGCCCATACATGTATTGCTTTGTGGAAAATTCAAACCCCATTCTAAAGATGCATATATAGTATGTATGATCGGTAAGCGAAACAAAAATTAGATTTGTAATCTTAGCGGGATATGTTTGAGTGTAACAACAAGCCACCAACAAAAAACAGAACAAATATTTTTTTAAGTGTGTTGCTTGTGTTATTGGTACCTCGTAACTCGTATTAAATAAACAATTCACGTGTAATGAACAACTGAAATTTGTAATCATCGCTTATTGTATTTGTTGACTCTGGGAGTTTTCTTACACCAACTATTCATCTATTGATTGGAACGTTTTTCTTCCTCTAAAAAAATGTTTTCATTTTGTAGCACAATAAGAGTCAATATCGTCATCAGCATCGTCATCATCATCACCATCACCACCAACCATCACTGTGTGGTGTGTAAAGAAACTCCATTTGCACTCCGACTGTGTGCAGTGACTGGTTGTGATCAGTAATGCTGATGACTTTTTCATTTGTGGTGATTGTAACATTTTCACCCATTTAACCCCTTAGTGCAGCAGAAGCTAGAAAGCTTGCTAGTCGAAATTGGTTTAGAATTTCAATATCGAGACAATATCGGACTGCAGATTATTCCCCATCAATATAATATATTGATGTAAACTGTATTGGTGAAATGTGTCAAACGTCCAGATATCCGTCGTATCTTGCAGTGACCTGTAATGGTTCTACCAAGTATTGTACGCCTGAGAAGCTCCCAAGATAGCGAGACTGGGGGAAATGAAAAACTGTGGTATCACAATGTGCCTATTCAACTTTCTTATGGTCACACATCCACATCAGCCTACTTACTCAAGCCGGTGCCAACAATTGTCTTGAATTCTTTCCCCTGCGCAAAGCAACACGTGAACTTTCTATAGAGACGATGGCGTTCCAAATTAAATGCGGAAATTGAAGATTTTGGCAAAACCTGCTGGGAAGTAAACAGGCTTGCGAAGTACAAAGGAAGCTGGTGAAGGTTTGTGAAGCACTATTGCTGTGACTAGAACCTTAACTTAAAACACATTGAAACCGCATTTGTACATCGCATTTTACATTAAATTTTAGACATATATGTACATATGTTGAAAAGTTCAGACCATGAAAAAACAATTCAATTCGTATTGCTTTTCGAGTCATTATTCAAGACTGACCAAGATTTTCTTTAAAAGCCATAAGACTGCTGTCAAGTCAAACAATATATTCGATTTGGCTGCAGAATCTTAATTTTAAATAAAGAAGTTCTTAAAAATCTAGTAAATCCAGCTTTTAAATGCTTTCGAAAGTTAGCTTCACAAATCAGCCGGTTGTGACTACCCACTGCACTGTAAATATTGGCTGTAAGGACTCTTGTCTTTCAATGCCACTGTAATCCATAAAAGCCGTGAAAGAAATCTACAATATTGGGCTTTTGATTCAAGCTATTTACCATCGTCCATGTACCCATACATACATGCATACGCATGGATTAAAAATATTGAAAACATTTATTAAAATACTCTCATGATTAATCTAAAATTATGGCTTAGAGAGTTACTTAAGGGTTAAATAAACGTGTGTTATTTCATTTATTGAAAGTAGGCCTACCAAGCAACCAATAAAACAAAATTTCATACCGACCGGCCAACAGACAATTCAAGCATTTGAACGAACATTTGGAAAAAGATTGCCACCTTGTGATGTTGGACCATCACAATGTAATTCGTCACAGCTTCAGTGCTTTTATTTTTTTAATTTTTTTCTGATTTTTTTTTCGTAAAATGCCAAGTTTGTATGTAAGACATTCTCATTTGATGTTGTTTTACAAAAAAATCGAAAAAAAAACAAATTCCCAGTATGTTTTAGTTTGATTGGCTTTTTGACAAACGTTCCATTATGTGAACGCCAACAGAATAAAAAAAAAAAAGAAGAAAAATGGAATGTTACCGTCTATCACACAGCACAGAGAGCACAATGTATTGGAACATTTGGTCATCATTATGGAACATCGTCAATCAGTTTACATGGCCGAACGTCATTCATGTTTAGTCCCCTCCCAAGTCTTTTTTAATGTATTGAGTCAGTCAGTAAACCCTTTTGTTTCCCATAAGCCTAGGCCGATGATGCTGATGACGATGTTGATGTTGATGTTGAAGATCTGGCCATGATCTTTGATTAAGTTTTGTTATCGATTTTGTTCACAGATTGAATTTGATTTGTCTTTGCCAACCTCTCGTTGTTGGCGACGATCACGCTGTATCAATACAATGTGATGTTGATCGACGACAATGGCAACGTATTGTATTCCTTTTATTGTGGTTCATCATCACGATGATGATGATCATGATGATGATGATAATAATGATGAACAGCGGGGTGTTCAATTTGATAAATTACTTTCGTAATATTTCATAGGCCTATTTCAGTTCATGCATGTACATATGTATGTATGTATAGTATATGCATGGTATATTGTGGTATTTTTGTAAAAGTATTTTAAATTTAGTTTCTTATGGCTTATGGCCTCAGTCAGTGTTCAATATTTGATTTGATTTGATGGATAATTTCATAATTATTTTCGAATGACTCGTCACTAGTAGTGGTTGGTTGGACGCTACGCATTTTTATTTTTTTTGTTGTTGTGGAGAATGCGTATGCGTGATTTCAGGCCATTGATTTTGGGTTTTGTAAACTCATTTTCAATTTAGTTTTGGTATAGAAAATTTAATAATTTTTTTATTAATCTAATTGAAAGTAATTTTGCTAATAATTTTTGCTAAATTAATGAAAAAAAAAATTATAAATTAACAGCGTTACATTACTATAACTGATTAGTTTTAATTTCTTTTCATACTTTCAACACAAATTGATAATTAGGCTTGTAAATGGAACACAAATTTTGTAAGAAATTCGTTTTTTAATTGAAATTTTTCTAATTATGCTGCTTACATTGAAATAATTTAGATTGCTTGGATACGAAATATTTAATTTTCTATGACAACATTTTTCTTTAGTACCCCATGGTTAAAGTGTTGAAAAAAAAACTGAAAAATTAGTTAAGCGAGTGGTTGTGACACTGTAAAATAAAAATTTGGAGCGATTAATTTTCTATTGCTTCATATGACATTCAATTTAAGAAGTAGTCGCCGTAGTCTAGTAGGTAGTGTGTTCGCTTATTATATGTAAAGCCCAAGGCCATACATCAAAACGAAATATGAAAAAAAAAATATTTCTTCGGCGACTTCCTCTCAGCAGATTTCTGGCAAAAACTCTGAGAGCAAACAAAATTGCCATGAAAAGTTTCTCAATAATCTGTCGTTCGAAGTTAAACTGTAGATCCAGCCACTCATGTATAAAATTGATACACACAACATAAGGGGTGTGAGAAGCTAGGCCGTAATCCTGACTGAAGCGTTGTAATGGCCAATTATGTATGTATGTATCAGTCTTCTAAAATACTTTTTTGTCTATACTACTTCTAAATTAAAGGAATTGGATTTTATGAATTTCACCAAATTGGTGAAAAAACTTTGATATCTACTAAGTAAATAAGGCAGCATTGGGTTTCACATAACATCAATAAGAAAATTGAGTTTTCGAATGTGCTATTAACTGACACACAACAGTTCTGCCCTAGCTGATTAGTACCTATCAATAAATTTACATTTCCAGTCAGTGGACTACGTGACTAGTCCATTTCAATTAATGTCACTGCAGCTTAGAGCAAAATGTGAAATTAAAGTGGTTGTCCCAATCAATGGTGTTGACGACAATGTCAGCTCCGTTGTGTGATATGGAATATTTAAACGTTTGAAGCGAATGATGTGTATCTGCAATATCTTCTTTCTAAAACTATTTGACCGAGAAAACTGTATCATTGACATACACTAGGGTGATCGATTCTTCGACATTTTTTAGAAACCGGTTTTCGGTTTCTTCGAAAAATTGCAGATTAATATAAACCGGTTTCGGTTTCGGGTTTTTAATAAAAACCGGTTAACCGGTTTTTTTTGGCAAAGTATTAAAACGCCTAGAAGTAATAAGAAAAAAAAATTTATTTATTAAAAAACAGTTCATTCAATATTTTAGGACAATTTAGGCATCTGGCCTTGTCTTTACCGACACGCTTAAAATGACTCCATACTTTCGACGACATCTGGAAATAAAATTAGTATTATTTGTTTTATATACTAAATATTCAGAATAACCTTACGTCTTTATATTTTAATATTTTCTCTAAATATGTTTTTCTTCTTCTTCTCACATTCTACTGAGTAATTGGCGTTTAAAGGATGCCAGATGAATAAAAAAATAAGAAAATTATACACTTAAAGAAAAGTTTTTAATACACTAAAATTCATAAGAACACACTTTTAGAAAAAACCGGCTATTCGAGGAGAAAAACCCGGTTTCTTCGATATTCGAAAAGTGAGCTTTTCAGAAAAACCGAAACCGACTTAACCAAAAAACCGGTTATAACCGGTTATTAAAAACCGGGCCGATCACCCTAATACACACATATGTACATACATAATTGGTCATTACAACCCCTCAGCCAGGATTACGATCTAGCTTCCCACATCACTTATGTTGCGAGTGCTAATTTTATACATGAGTGGCGGGACCTACAGTTTAATGTCTACTCCGAACAACAGATTTTTGAGAAACGTTTTCATGGCAATTTAATTTACTCTCTGAGTTTTTGCCAGAGATCTCCTGACAGAAAGTTGTTAAAGAAAACTTTTTTCATTTTTATTTTTGTTCGAGATATTTGGGGTTTGAAACCATGGTCTCACGTCTAATGAGTCCGCTGTCATACACAACCGTGTTTATCCTCAAGCACTTTGTCATACACGAACGATTAGCAACCTCAAGACCTCTTTGAATGATGTCGCTCCCCAACAGGGTGAAAGGACGCCTGTTTTGTTGTAGACGTCTGAGCTAAGGTTTGAACCGAGGCTTCACATCTATAAAAACCAACACACTACCTACTAGACTACGCCAACTTCATTCGTAACAATCCATATTGCAAATATAGACATAGCAAAAGAAATAACTTCTGATAAAAATGTCTTGAGCCACACTCTGTCAATATCTTTGCAAATGTTTAGGGCTGCAACATTTCTTGCTGGATAAGCTAGTGCCATCTCTCTGAGAGAGCACCAGTAGGAGAGCCAAGTAAAACTATCAAGAACGGTTTTTTTTAATCTGGTCCCATAAACTCTTTTCCTTTAATTTATTTTCCTTTCAATCACCATCAATTGCTTCAATACTGAAATGTTATAGCCGCTTTACAACAATAACTATACTACAACAGCAACCAAACAGCAACAACAACAATAATAAGAATAATAATAATAATTTTTTTTGCAACATTCACGAGCAAAAGGTTAATGAATATTATGTTCCGCTGTCTACCAACAATGACTCCCATTACAGCTTCCGACAGAGAATCTGTTTTTGCCCAAACCAAACCACTCAGTCAGTCGGGTAACCCATTCATTTGTTCATTCATGCCATACATCCATCCATCCATACATACAACTAGACGACCAATAAGTTCACATACTCATTTTATATTTACTCTTCTTCTTTTTCTTCTTTGTATGTTTAGTTTAGTTTGCTATGGTTTGGCGGGCAACATGCTACAAAATGTTGCATTAAAGCAGCAAAAGAGCAATAACAAAAGCATAACTGTTGAGTGGTGTAGGCGTAATTGTGTTTTTACGATTATGTTACCGCATTAAAACAAATAATACTCGTAATACTTGCAGTTGAAAAAAACTTGGGGTTTTGCCTTCTTTTAAATTCTTTCTTTTTTTTTTTTGTTTCATGATTTTCTTTTCCCTCTTTCCTATGGATTTGGGGGAATCATCATCCATACAAGCGAATGTTTGCCTGGAAAACAGAAAGAGAGTAGTGATTAGTTTTTTTCGTTTCCATCCTTCTTCAGTAGTAGTGTAGTGCTGAGGTTGCTGCCAGTAGTAGTAGTATTGGAAGCAGTAGTATTGGCAGTAGTTGTAGTAGTCATCGTAGTAGTAAATTCACTAAAGACGCACCCATTGAAACCCACACCATACTTTACTACTTACCACCACTACACCAATCCATTCAAGTTTCTGCTTTGCAACCAGGCAAGAGAGCTGTTGCAGCTTGTGCCTGCTTAACGACAGACGATATCGAATGAAATGCAATTTTATGCTAATTAACCTGGAATAAAAATTGTGCATTTTAAAATAGAGATTCAGAGAGCTGCAATTGGAAATAGGGTAACATGAAGAAGAAGAACTTGGAAGCGCAAATTCAATTTTTAATGATTTGCTAAATGAAAACGAACAAGGCAACATGCTTAGAGATCATTATTCATAATTTCTGTTTTTTTTTCAGAAAATGAGAATTGGTGTACAATTGCAGAAATGGCTCATCATATTTTCTTTTTCTTAAATAAAGACATTATGAGTCGTATTTTTTTTACACTGAGTTCTAATCAACAACAAGTAGAGTTCTTATTCATTGCAAAAGGCCGGAACTGTGTCAATGACAGACTTTAAAATAACAGAGCCTGGATCTAATTATGGAGCACTCATAAAATCATCAACAATTAACACGGCCATTACAACACAGCACCTTATGCCACTCATGCATAAAAATAACACACACAACATGAGCGTGTTGAGAAGCTAGGCCGTAATCCTGACTGAAGGGTTGTAATGTCTAATTATGTGTGTTATGTATGGAGACTATGGCGACTTCAGCTCCTACTTCTGAATAAATCACCCCAGAAGTCGTTGGAGTCTAGTAGGTAGTGTGTTGGTTTATTAGAGGCGAAGCCGCGGTTCTGATTCCGTGTAAAGGGTCCGCCATCTAACGTTTTTTTCAACTAGTGCTTATTTCGTGAATGGTAACACTTAGCTCATGTCTGATTTGACATATAACTAGTTTTATCCTTCCGCTGAACGAATATGGTTGTGTATACGCTTGAACGCTTGGGCCTGCGATCGACTTACAGAAGATGCCGATTTTGGCTAAAAATCATCTTTCCAGATGAAGCTCATTTTGATCTTGGCGGATATGTAAACAAGAAAAATTGTCGCATTTGGGGCACAGAAAACCCGCACACCCGAAACGAGTCACTATTTGGTGCGGATTTTGGTCCAGAGGCATAATTGGTCCATTTTTCTTCGAAAATGAGCAAGAAGTGGCCATTACAGTCAATGGCGATCGTTGTCGGGCCATATTGAATGAATTTTTGTTCACAAAACTTGAAGAGGAGGATATTGGCAACATTTGGTTTCAACAGGACGGTGCTACGTGCCCTGTTTTCGAGATCGCATTATCAGCCGCAGAGCTGATGTCGTTTGGCCACCTCGGAGCTGCGATTTGACACCGTTGGACTATTATTTGTGGAGTGCCGTCAAAGATAAGTGTTACGCCGACAAGCCAGAGACAATTGACGCTTTAAAGGACAATATTCGTGAAGCCATTGGTGAAATTCAGCTGCACACAATCGATAATGTGCTTAAAAATTGAACTGATCGTGCAGGCTACTGCATGGCCAGCCGAGGCAGCCATTTGAATGAAATTATTTCCCATTATTAACCGGAAGGATTGTACTTTCAAATAAAAAAAGAAATTTGAGAATATATTCAATAGTTTTTTTTAAAGCATTTTCAAAAAAAAAAGTTATTTGGCGGACCCTTTAACTCCTCTTTTGCATGTAAAACATAATTTTCTTTAAAGCTTTGATGGATCCCCTTCAGCTTAAGTGTTGGCTGAAATCAATTACCTCAACACTTGACTTTCTTGCCAAAAGAAAAGAGAAAATAAAACGAAAGGAAAAATGTGATGATTTCAAACACGATCTGTGACTAATTTTATAATTTTGATTTTTGCACTCCTAGGAGACCCAAAGTGGCAAAGATTTGCTGTTAAAAATGCCAAAAAAAAAAAAAAGAAAAACAAACACAACAAAACAAGGGATTTAAGGTAAATACAATCATGGCTAATTTCAAAGCTTGTTAAACAAAAAAGAAAAAAAATTTAAAGCACTGTTCATGGCTAAGCTCTGTTAGCAAAAACAAAAAAATAAAAATTATGATGAGCATAATACCTTGCTCATGAATGGGTGGATGCAGGCAGGAAAAATCGTAAAAAGCTTCAGCAGTTTTTTTTTCAAACAACCTTCACTTTTTCTACTGCCTTTATACAGTTGCTATCCGAAGATCGGCTTTTTGCTAACAATTTGGCTTTTAAGCAATAATTAATTTTTATTATAAGACGGCATAAAACGAGCAAAAAAGAAAACAACACCAAAAATTATGATTTATGTGATGCCGAACATGAGATATTGTCATTTACAATGAAACTTTTAATTAAATTAAGAAAACGAACATCTCGTTTTCACCACTAATTGTTTACGGAAACGGAAAAAGCGTTTCGCCTTTAAAACTTATTTTTTTGTTTAAGTTGCATTACAGCACGTGGGTTTTTTGTTGAAGAAATAAAATAAAATTGTTACGAACGTTTTTTTTAAGCCAGTTTTAGTATCTTATCTTATATGTATCTTTAGAAAAAAGTAACATTGTAAAGACTGTGTATTTATAATGTCATTTTAATTGTTTGTCATTTCTTTAAGGTTTTTTTCCTCTTAGTATTGTGAATAAAAACATAATTTAAGTAAAAACATAACTTTGTCTGATAGTCAGCGACCTGTTTGTACTCTAAAATGCCAACCACTCTATTCGATAGCATAAGCAGCTCTTTTCAGGTTCTTCGAAGATAACATTTTCCTCTCAGCAGATTCCTGCCAAAAACTTATTTGAAAAGTATCTCAAAAATCTGTCGTTCGGAATCGACTTTAAACTGTAGGTCCTTCCAATTATATACATGGATGGTATATACCAGAGATCAGCATTGAATCGTTTTGCACTACTCAAAAGTACTCAGGAAATTTTGAGTATGAGCGAGTCAAAAGTATTGAATTTCAACTACTCTAATTCATTCGTACTCACTACAACGTTGATTTATAAGTACAAGTTGGAATGACTATGAGTACAACGTTGACATCAAACTTATAACATTATATATTATATGTTTGATTCATACGCCTACTCATTAACCGTTTGACTGCTACGCGGCGCATAAGCGCTGCGTTCATTTGTTACGAAAATCTTTTTATAAATTTTAATTTTCAAAGAAAAAATAATTTAATGTTTATTTTTCTTATTCACATTCACAATTAATATTGTTTCTTCATAATACTAAAAGAATTATTAAAATTGATTGACATTTGTCTAAATTAGAGTGTTTTATTTGACAATATCGAACGTTCTCACCAGAATCGCTTAGCAGTCAAACGGTTAAGATACATAAATCGAGTGCCCCGAATCATTCATCAAAATTTATAGTCTTAGTTGTTGTTGCATTTACAAAAAAAAGAAGAAACAAAAGGGCAAAGTCAGGTTGCAATGAGTATGAGTACAACGTTGAATTCAAACTCATAACATTCGAAATATGTTTGATTCATTCTCCTACTCATTCAGATGCATAAATTTAGAAAAAATACATATAATACTCATAAATGATTCGAGTGATTAGATTCATTCTTCAAAATTTATAGTCTTAGTTGTTGTTGCATTAAAAAAAGAAGAAAGGAAAACACAAAGACCACCTTCTGTGAGTATTGCAGTGTTCGTACTCGAATCATACTTATTTTGTGATTCTTGTAAATGTTGAGTAAAGGAGAGTTGTAATCACTGACATCATGCATATTGTTAAGTATGAGTACGATGAGTACTTCAAACTTTTAATATGAGTAGTATGAGTATGATATTAAAATAAGTATGAATGCGTATAAGTATCAGAAATTATGAATATAATTCGCATCTACTCATCTTTTTAAATACTCATTGCTGATCTAAGGTACCAACCATCAATTACATCGATAGCTTAAAAAGCTCTTCTCAAGTGTAGTGCATCATGCAAATTTCTGCCAAAAGCTCTGAGAATAAATAAAATTGCCTTGGAAAAATCTGTTCTTCGGAATCTACTTTAAACTGTAGGTCCCACCACTCATGTATAAAATTAACAAACACAACACACACACGTAATTCTAACTAAAGGGTTATAATGACTAATTATATACGTATGTACATATATAAGGCTGTAATGCATACGACTATTCAGCAATAGTCTTTCAACTGGGCACTGTAAATTATAGTACACTTCCTCTGACTTGATGAGAGTTTCGAACCCTACATGTAGATACTGTGATTATGAAAATGAGGAATCAATGGATCCTGGTGCATAGCAGCTGCTGGGAAGGATCAACATTCTGAAGATTGTCAGAGCAATAGATATGGAGGAGAAATTAAAGTCAACCTACGTATGTAAATTAAAGGTAGCACAGTAGATCTTATGACCGGAATACTGTGGCATCCCTTTGCGTGAAAGGATCAGTGCCTTAGCTTGAGTTATCTCAAATGCCTCCGTTAATTTAATAGTTACAATATTGGTTTAAAGTCAATTCCGCACTGCAAGCTTTTGAGAAACTAGATTAGATTTATAATTATCATTAGTCAGCTCAATCAAAAATATTTTCTTAAAATATAAAACAAATAGCAACACACTAAATGTAGGGTATTTTTAAACAAATTAACTGAATTTCATTTTAAACTCTATCATTAAGTCAACATACATGGTGGATGAATAATACATTTTTCAAAAAAAAAAAAAAAAAAAAAAAACAAACAAAATGAAAAAAAAATTATTTGCCTCCAGCACACGCAACTCCCAAAAACCACAAATTTTCGGCGACACGTTAATTAAGCCTCAAATATTTCAGACACACTAATTCACTCACTAACTCGCACAGTTATTATTATTATTTAAATGTAATGCACCTAAAGAAAATGAAAGAGAAGATGAAGAATTCCCCCCTGTCTCCTAACCCTTAAAATTGTTGACGATCTTCAACGTAAAATAAGATCAAGTCTTGGGCGACGCATGACAAACGATCATAACTTTACTTGAGGCCAATTTAAACAAAAAAAATTAAGAAACCAACGACAGAAAAAACATACCAAAACTTAGTCATTTTGTGGCACATACCATACTCATAAACTAAACTATGCTGAATGCCACAGATTTTCATCAAACCATTATTTAAAAGCAAGCTTGTTGTTTTTTGTTCCCCTCTTTTCTTGGTTTCTCGAAGATCATCATTTACGGTGATCCTCTCTGAACGTTGTTGTTATAGTTTTTCACATCATTATAACGATGATTGTTATGATGATCAATGATTTTATGAAATATCATTAATTTAGTCGATATTTTAATGAAATTTATTACTTTTCGTTCATGTTTTATTATCGTTTGAAATAATTTTTCAGCTAGAATTTCTTTACAGAAGAGGATTTCTTTACCGTTCAAAGGAACGGTAATTATCTTCAGATGAAAATCGTCAAGTAAATGATACAGTTAAGCCATTGACTAATTTGATAAAAAAATATATATTCAAAAATATATATTAGCCGTGTCACATCCGCATCAAATTGTATTTTCTCATAAAAATTGAATTTTGTCATGTCCTCAATATCATCTTGAGCATTCAATTAAAATAACATAGAGGAGAGAATGGGCTAAGAAGAATACTGTTGTTTATGATTCGTATTTTTTTACGACCAACATACTGGGTATGGCTCCTACTTCTGCAGTAGTATGTTCTGAGATGTAGAAAAGGGGGAGTGGTGTTTGCCAGCAGAATGGGAGTTCCATACATGAATAATCCGGCTGAAGAATGGATTTTGTTGATAATACACTGTGCGATCCACTGGTCAATCAACCACAAACGGATGTGCTTTGCTAGAAACTGGAATGTTACGTATGAATATATGATTCTCAGGACAAATACCCTTATATTGCTCGAGCAAAATTCCTTGTAGTAGTGATAGAACAGCGAAGCAGGAGCCACATTACGACGATGCTCCAATGAATTAATAGAATTGGATACCTCGTTGTCATTAATGAGCAATATTCGCCCTCTCATGCCCTAACCTATACGCGGTCGTAAAGCCTCAAAATAGATTTCGCGTCCTTCACCGATAGATGAGAGTTGTATTTCATTCTCGGTGGGATATAAGTGGTGTAGGTAGTAAAAGGCTCAGATGAAATGAAGAAACCGAGTCACTTGAATGCCTTTTTTGACTCTTAAAAAATGTGCTCGTTCCGGTGAAGATCACACTGAATTTTTATGTCGACGACATAGAAAGCTTCTGACTTCCTAGTGTTTATAACATTGATGCTTCTGTGCCAATAAACAACGCTATTCATCCGGACCCCATTCATTCATTCACATTATTAAAATGAATGTGATGACCATTAAAAAAAACTTAGTGTATCTCTGGAGAAGTTTAATCAGTTAGTATTACCATATTGGAACAGTCAATCTGACAACAGTGTGCGGAGACTATGGGTACGATTTCCATTGTTGTCTGATTGTTTGTCTGACATAATTTTGATTACTCTTAATAGAAGTATAAACCATAACTGGAGCTCATGTCTAACTTGATAGGTTATGGGTCCTTCTATTCTGTCGCCGTGTTAAACAATAACACGGAACCCGATTTTTAATATCACGCCTTAAAAAAAATATTTATATATATCGATAATATCAGTTGTATACGTAACTCAGGATTTAAATTGGGTCCAGAATATATATCATTGAAAGAGCTTTTAATAGCGTTAAAGTAGAATCCATCTAAATTTCACTACAGGGAATATGTATCGAGAATATATCCATGGATAACATCAGTGGTGTTGTCGAGCTGGAACGCTCCGGAACGTCGTTCTGGTACTTCCTTTTTGGACAGGAACGCGATCCGGAACTAAAGATGATTTCTGATAACGAGAATTGGCGGGAAATCTCCCTCCCCCTGTCGTTAAATTTGGGACATGAGACCGCACAGAGCGGCCGCCTACCCAGGATTGGCACTGTCTATATAATTATATATACGCGTTCCGGTAAAAAAAAAATTAGCACAACACCACTGGAAAACATCAATGTCGGCTGACAAATGGATCAGCCTCGAGATAGGAGCCAGTCACATCAGTGAAATAGACAGTAAAATGGACAACAGTTGTGTTTATGATCGATTGTGAACAAATGCCGCAGCCATGCTGCAAGAAACATTATCATACCCAAGTGAGCAATCAGACTTCCAGTCTCCGATGGTCCAGTACCATTTCGTCAAAGTTTTTAATTCTTGCACATAATGCCGCAACGTAATTCAGCAAATCATTATATTCCATTGTGATTGAGGATGTGGACTTACATCTCTGGTTGCCTACAAATAACGCTCTTTGTGAACATGTAGTGGGTGAAAAAGTGACAAAATTTATTCTATTCCAAGAGCCAGCAGCTATCTGACCATTCTCTGACATTCTTTGGTGATGTGATCGTTTTCTGAGTGGTCAAGTCCATCTTAGCTGGATTTTTTATAGCAGTAAAGCCGCTTCACCTACAAAATTCAAAAATCATAATAATCTTCTTTTTCATCTTCATCCGAATTCCAATCAAATGGATTCGTCGAGCTAGGTTAGGTTACGTCAGGTGAAAAGGTGTCCTACAGTGCTGTGAAAAAAGAGGCTTCATGTGTAAATTTAAAAATTGTGTGAACGCTTTTTGTAGTCACCGAAGTCTAGTGGGTAGTTTGTTGCCTTATTAAACGTGAGACCTCTCTTTAAACCTCAGGTCAGACATCTCCTACTAAACGAAATAGGGGAATATGAAATATTTTTTCTGAGACTTCCTTTCAGCAGATTTTCTAGCAAAAACTCTGAGAGTAAATAAAATTGCCATGATTAGTTTCTCAAAAATTTGTTGTTCGGAGTCGACTTTAAACTGTAGGTCCCGCCATTTATGTATACCATTTACAGACACAACAAAAGTGGTGTGAGAAACTAGGCCGTAATCCTGGCTAAAGGGCTGTAGTGACCAATTATGTCTGCATGTATGTATGTCTGTATGTATGTATGTAAAAGTCTTCTATGTGAGCAGTTTTGTTCACAACATAAGTCGAATTTTTGGACGCTCTCTTTGTCTCTTTGTGCTTTAAAATAGCATGTTACATATGATTTACTTGTAGCAAATATTCTTTCCTTTGTCTTTAGGGTCATTTTAATGGGAAAAAATATCAAATTATAGCGACTTAAAGAAGAAAAGAAGAGTTTTAAATATTTTATATGCGGGAGATAATTACACTTGGGCCATAATAATGGAGAAGCAAAAACAGAAGAGAAGAAATATATGCGTGTTTTGACATGAAAATGTCGCTCTTAAAGCAAAAAACCAAAACAGACATTTTGTAGACTTTTGTTTATAACTTTTCAAATTTCAAACTAAAAGACAACAGCAATCATTATAATAAATCATAAATTCTGTATGTACATATATATACCATTATAGCCGTTGCCTGATGGTTACTTTAGCCATTTACCAAATGCCACGTCATGAGTTAATATGAGCATTATAAAGGAATTCAGGCTGAAAATCATTTCAATTTAAATCAGTTTCAATGTGTTTGTAATAATACATAATGCACACGTGCTAAGGTATTAGTTATTAACTAAATTTTAGTTTCACAACTTAATTACTGGATTTACTAGAAGGCTTACTAACCCAATTTCTTCGTATTCATAATGCTAATGATATTAAATTGCCACCTAGTTTTCAGAATATAAAAATATCTAAGATTATAATTCTTAAACTAAGGATTTAACTTCTTCTTAACTAAGGAATTCAGTGCCGATTAACTTTTATTGATTTAAAAGTGTTTTTCCTAGGAACTCCCAAATAGCAGGTAGCAACTTTGTTTCAAAAAAAATTGGAAATTTCAGAAAATATCACCGCCTATGCTGTTTACCTAATTTATTGCAGATTATTTTATATGCCTTTTGTTTTAATTTTAAATTCCCGGGATTTTTTTGTACACTGTCATAAAAAAGTGCAACATTTTAAGAGATGTTTAGGGGCAGAAGATGTGGCCAGGACTTGAGTTGTTTCAAATGGCCTAGCTTGTGGTAATTGTTATCATTTTTAATCCCGTAATTGTTTATAACAATTTGTTTAAAGCTATTTGTTTATAGCTATTTGTTTAAATGTATTTGTTTATAACTATTTGTTTAAATGTATTTGTTTATAACTATTTGTTTAAATGTATTTGTTTATAGCTATTTGTTTAAATGTATTTGTTTATAACTATTTGTTTATAACAATTTGTTTATAACTATTTGTTTAAATGTATTTGTTTAGGCCTATTTGTTTATAACTATTGGTTTAGGTCTTTTTGTTTAGGTCTATTTGTTTAAATTTTATTTGTTTAAATTTTATTTGTTTATAGGCTTTTATATTTATTGTTTATTTTATTGTTTAATTTGCGAAATCAATCCGCAAAATATTGTAAAATTTTAGAAGAATACACGCCCATTAAATTTAGCAATAGAGTGTTGCATTCCCTCATCATATGCATACAAATCCGGAGCATTAATAAATCCCAATTAGAAAAAAGGTCACTTTCGGGTCAAGATTTCCAAAAATTTTTGGAATTTTAATTGAAATCAATTTTTACGTTGAATTTTTGTAAAGCAGTTAGGGAATACCAATACTGTGGTATTTATAACAATTTAAATTGTTTAAACAATTTGTTTTTTTATATCAGTCCCCAAGCTTTACTGGATCATAAGCTAAATAGAAATCATAGGATTTGTTCGTTTTCTTAAAGTCAGGACTACGACTTAGCTTCTGACACCACTCACGTTGTGTGCGTTCATTTGACACGTGAGTGGCGGGAGCTACAGTTTAACGTCGACCCCCGAACGACAGATTTTTGAAAAACTTTTTGATGGCATATTTATTTACTCTTAGAGTTTTTGCCAGAAATCTGCTGAGAAGAAGTCGCCGAAGAAATACTTTTTTTATATTTCGTTTTGATGTCTGACCTGGGATTCGAACCCGGGTTTTCGGGCCTCGCTAGTAATAAGCCAACACGCTACCTACTAGGCTTCGGCGACTTCATAGCATGTGTACTTATAATTTGAGAAAGTCTGTTTTGTTACCAGTGGAATCATCTCAAACCATGAAGTTTCGATTGAGAGAAAAGTGGCCTTTTGATTACGTTGTTGTCGTACGTGAGGCACTTTTCACTGCCCGTAATCAATCGCTTCAGAATTGATTCAATTTCGTTGGATTTTAGGAAGAATTGAATCGCTATAGTCTAGTCGGTTGCGTGCTGATTTATTAGACGTAAGGCCACGGTTCTAACGAATGGAGTATGAAAAAAAAATATTTCTTCTGCAGATTTCTGTTTTTGGCAAAAACTCTGAGAGTTTCCAGAGTCTGAGAGAATTGCCATTGAAAAGTTTCATTCAAAGTCGACTTTTAACTATAGGTCCCGCTACTCATGTATCAAATTAACACGAGCAGCATAAATGGTGTGAGATGCTAGGTTGTAATGAGATGAAGGGTTGTAATGACCAATTATGTATGTATGTCTAGAAGGATGGAAACCGCGGCGTTGCTGTCTAATAAACCAACACATTACCTACTAGACTACGGCGACTTGACGGCGACTTTTGCCACCTTACTGTTAGTAAAAATGTGTCTATTATTACACGATAAAGTCTGTTACCGGATTCAAACAGAGGCAATTTTTATAGCCATTATCTTAGCACGAATAGCACAACAGAAATCGAGTAGTGCTATGGGCAAGCTCAAACACAATTGCTCCGACAAGATTCCATATTCAGCTTGTCGCGGCATTTTTTTTTCAAACAGTAAATGGTTTGTTGACATTCTCTGTGAGGTGTAAGCCATTTTTATAAAAAAAAATTTGTTCGGTATCTTCGTGCAGCTATCGCCACAATAAACTTCAAGAATAATTCAGTATCTGGCGATTCAGTCTTATCTCTTCTTGCCTAGAAAAATGCAAGATATGACGTTAATTTTGCGAATTTTCATTTCTTTTCCAATTCACATAACTTTTCACAGAATAAAGTTTTCCATCAAATTAAAGCTGAAAATATTTCCCTTCAAATGAGATATGGCTAGGACTGATAGAATTAAATCCACCCTTTACCGACAACTCGTAAGTGAACATTTTCGAAAATTTAATGTAATGGCATGACCTTGTTAGCACCTCTCTTTGCTTTGGCGCTTCATACAAATTTTCTTCTCTTCTGTTCTTTATGTACAAAGTATTTCTTTGTTGTTGTGCTTGAATTTTATATATTTTTTTTATTCTTTCTTAAGCTGTGGTCACATTGAAAAAATATTTGCTTCAAATATGTTTACTCGTATTTGCATTAAATTCTTCTGTAGTTTGTTTGCTGGTCACATTGGCGGGAAATATTTGACAAAATTTATTTTCCCAAATAACAATGAAACAGCAACAAATACAGTTTGGAGCAAACATGTTTTCCCTGCGGTCAGACCGAAGTAAATATTTTTGTTTTCTCATAAACAAAATTTTGTTTCATCAGAAAAAGAGAAACAAACAAAAAGGCACATGACATTAAAAAAAAAACAGAAACTTCACAAAACGAAAATGAACAAATTCGTTGAATAAAAACACCGGAAATAAGCGGAAAAAATATAACATAAACAAATAAATAAATTCGAAATGGAATATGAAACATTATTTGCGTTAAGTTGCGGAGCAGCTTCTTTGTTAATTTTAAAAGAAGCCAAAACCAATCGCCATATTCTTTGCCAAAAAATAAAGTAAATTCGCACAGCTGTTTAATTGTTTTCTTTTCTACATCAGTGTTGACAACTGACTTGCGTTTAAACGATAAAATATAAAACTTAATACCATATTGTATTGGATGTCGCCATGGTCTAGTAGGTAGTGTGTTAGCTTATTAGACGAAAGGCCCGAGTTCGAATCCCAGGTCAGACATCAAAATGAAATATAAAAAAATATTTCTTCGGCGACTTCGTCTCAGCAGATTTCTGGCAAAAACTCTGAGAGTAAAGATTGCCGTGAAAAAGCTTCTCAAAAAATGTCGTTCGGAGTCGATTTTAAACTGTAGGTCCCGCCACTTATGTATAAAATTAACACACACAACATGAGTGGTGTTGAGAAGCTAGGCCGTAAACCTGACTGAAGGGTTGTAATGGCCAATTATGTATGTATGTACGTACATAAAAATTTTGTGCCGTCGAGGACTAGTTTTGGAGATATTGGTCTCTAAGGTCCAGTAGGTTAATCAATTTTTTGTTCCATATAACTTTCTGTAGCAAATTACATGTATGATCTTTCATTTGGTACAAACTTGCATTTAAATAATGTGATAAAATATAATATTTTATTGTTCCTGGTTCATAATGAACTAATGGATCAAAACTTTTAATAAACCTGTCGAAAGGTCTTTACAGTAGTTTTTTTTTAATTTCTACTTTTTATATAAAGTTTATTATTAAAAGTTTTCCGTTTTGGTGATTTTATGAAAAAATTGCATAATTTATTATTAAAAGTGGACAACACTGCAACAGCTGTTATTTACCACTGTTTGCTCTTACAAAATTTTTGCAAAATCAAATATTTATTTGTTCGAAAAAAGGAGCAAATATTTGCCACCGGTGGTCACACTATGGTCACATTAGAGACATTTTTGATTGCAAGCAAACAAATTTGTTTTCTCAAAATCTTGTTTACAGCACTAAAATATTTTATGGTCACACTAGAGCAAAGAAAAAAATGATGTTTTACTTCAAATATTTACTCAGTCTGACCGTAGCTTTAGAATTAAATCCTGACTTGCCCTTAAAGCTTATTGTCAATTTCTGTTGTTCGACATGCAACATCACGCGTGTGGCATCAATACAAAACAAAACAACAAAGAAAAAAGAGAAAAAGTAACACTGTATGACAGTTACGACATGTTTCCCTTAAAGTTATTTAAATTGGAAAAATTGTTCTTCATGCAATTGAATCGTGATTTAAATACCGAAAGACTTTAATTTACAAAAACCATACAACACAAGCATACAATATCGCCACCAGTCTCACCAACCATCATTTACGCCAACAACAAACAAACAAATACATTGGGCAACATCACAGTTGCTACAATTGTAGTTGTGGCAAAATGGAGACAAAGGCTGCAATAAATTATTGTAAATGTTGTTGCTTTTGTTGTTTTTTTGTATATGGACAACAACAACTACAACAACAAAAACAGAATTATTAAAATTAACTCCCATTATTGACGTTCTTGTGACTGCATGACTGCAGTGCAACAACGCTGACAGTAACAGCGAATAATGGCGTATAATGGGGCTCACAACAGCAACAACAAAATATAATTGACAGTTGTAAAGGTCAAAGATGACATTTCGATTATTAATTGCTATTGAAAGGCTATTAAATAAATTATAAAAAAAACAACAACAATAGCACTAACAACAACAACAAGAACAACGAAAAATATTGCAAAGAAGAAGCAGAGAGAACAGTTTTCCCCATTGTTATGAGAAGGAGGAGGAGATTGTTTAATGTGCTCTATGAGAATACATCTCCACTGGTTTAAATCTTTCCTCTACAGTCTGTGTATGTCTGTGTGTGTGTGTCTGTAATCCCTAAATCGTTCATAATAAAAATGACAAATAACCACAATTAGAAAAACAATTTATCAATTAACAACCAACCACTCTAATAACAACAACCAGATACAACGATCTTTAATTAAAAAAATAATAATGCAGTGAATCTCAATCTTTTTTTCTGTTTTCTGAAACAATTGCTTGTAAAATAATAATTACAATGAGCAAAGTGTCAGTTGTTTGTAAAAACTGCAATCATTTTTTGTTCTTGTCTACCGAACAACTAAATTTAGTAGATGTTGTGTTACTTGTTGCAACACAGTCACGATCTGTGTACTGTGTAAAAAATAAATTTCAGAATTTGTCAAAATATTAATCGGCTTCTAGTTTTCTTTAAATAGCTTTAAACTTCTTGTACAACAAAATGTTTTAAAAGTATGAAAACAGAATTTAATCATTCAGATTCTAAAGAATAGAGAGATTCATTTAGTATATGGGAAAAAGTTACATACATACATTACAACTCATCAGTCAGGATTACGGCCTAGCTTCTCACACCACCAATGTTGTGTGCCTTAATTTTATACTTGAGTGACGGGACCTACAGTTCGAAATCGACTTCGAACGACAGATTTTCGAGAAACTTTTCATGGCAGGTTTTATTTACTCTCAGAGTTTTTGCCAGAAATCTGCTGAGAGGAAGTCGCCGAAGAAATTTTTTTTTTTCATATTTCGTTTTGATGTCTGGCCTGGGGTTCGAACCCGGGCTTTACGTCTAATAAGGAACTACGGGAAAAAGTTTCACTTTGTTTAAATTGAAGTAGAATCTTCTGTGCAAATTCGTTGGCCTAATAAAGCTTCGAATGAGGAGCACTTTTAACGTTTTTTCCGGTAAGAAATGGAATATTATTTCATTTAGACGGCTGCTGCGGCTGGCCTCATAGTACTTCATTCAATCGGACCAATTTTCGTGCACTTTTTCTCTGCAATAGCATCACTAATGTTCGCCCTCAATTGCTCAATTGACTCTGGTTTGTCGGCCACACAGAAAATAGTCCAATGGTGTCGAAACGCAGCTTCTTGGCAGCCAATTGACATCACCATTTCGCCTAACTAAACAAACATTTGACACAGTCAATCGATCGTGGCAACTTGCACCATCATGTTAAAACCAAACATCGTTCACATCAATACCATTAAGGGCGGATACAAAAAAATCGGTTATCATGGTGCGTTAGGTGTCTCCATTGGCAGTAATGGTCGCGTCCTCCTCATTTTCAAAGGGATATGACCCAATGATTCTTCCGCTCCACAAGCCACACCAAACAGTCACCCGGAATGGGTGCATTGGCTTCTGTAAGACCCAGCATGACTTTTTTTTTTTTTGCAAAATCAGGCAGTTTCTCGTTGGCCCATATAGCAAAGCAAAGACGAAGCGGATGGTGAAGTTTGTAAGGCATCATACTGACGTATTTTCGCAAAATTCGACGTAAACTGGCGTGTGAAATGTTCAATTCTTGAGAACGATGACGAGTTGTTCACACTCTCAGCCGTAGCTTCAATATTTTCTGGCGTACGCACTGTACGAGAACGCTCACGTCTTGGCGTATTAACTATGAAACCAGTTTCACGAACTTTATCAATAAACTTCTGTATACCGGGCACTGTTGGTCCTTCTCTGCGACCAAATTTCGTACAACATTTCGTGCAAGTTCGTCACGTTCAGTGGAGATAATATACTGAATTCTTTCTAGCACAAAGAATAGAATGACGGAAGTATTGTCAGATTCGAAATAACCGATGGTTCAAATTTAAACTGATAGATGGCCCACCCGATATAAAGAGTTACTGTCTGGACAATTTGGACAAGAAGAGAATATCGGGTAGCGAATGTGGTCTCAACTGGATACCTTCAATTTGGACTACATGTGATTTCAGCAAGATGGCGCCACCTGCCAAACTACTTATGCAATAATTTATTTATAGCCGCAATTGTTTCGAGAACAACGTGTCTAAAGAAATTCTAATATCAACTGGCCACCAAGATTATGATACTAAGATATTGAGACTGCCTGTGAACTGAGAAAGTTTTATGCCTAGACAACAGTAGCCTGTCTGCTTATTTCAGATGTATTAAGCTGACGTAGGCATTTTCTTTATATTCTGAGATCTTACAACGCACCATTGCAACACTTCGAAGTGCGTTTAAATTCAATTCTTTTTTTTTTTTTTTGTTATCCATCTTAGATATGCCAGTTTTTATTCAATTTAAAATAAATTAGGTTTCTCTCTCTCTCCCTGTCTTGCTCTTTATGAAGCAATTTATTTAAAAGTCTACTCTTAATTTTATACAAAAAGTGACACTCTGGTTATTTAATAATCGGTTAAGGTATGCCCACAATTATCCACCTGGATCTCCAAACAGATTGTCAAAGTCTTACTCTAATAAGGGGTTTTCAAACATGACGAACGACGACGAACAACACTGCAAGCAAGCAACTGTAATAAGCCAAGAAACGATAGCAAAGAAATGCACATACATACACACACCCAGAACAAATGGATGATGATGATGCTGTGACTTGTGACTTGTCTTGGGCCCATCCACCAGTGAGACATTAAAATTACCTGAAGGGTAACAAACGTCAACAAATCAAAATCAGGATAAAA
Source organism: Sarcophaga rosellei (assembly GCA_930367235.1). Lineage (NCBI taxonomy): Eukaryota > Metazoa > Arthropoda > Insecta > Diptera > Sarcophagidae > Sarcophaga > Sarcophaga rosellei. The sequence continues at coordinate 83,707,415 of OV884018.1, forward strand.
TTACAATACGAGTACACATGTATGTGCCTACGTGTTGGTGTATTCTGTGTGTTACTTACTGCCCAGTGGTATATCTTAGATCTGTAGTTAAATTATTATAAATGCCAACAAAAACAAAAAACACAACAACAATTCAACATTATTTGAAAATCAAACATCAACACACAAAATCCTGACCACGTTGCAAACAAAGTATGGTATGCGTACGTATCTGTTGTTGCAATTTAAAGAAGGGGGGACATTTAATCACCAGACGGACACATTGTTTAGAACACTGCAATTCAGTGTCAGTGTTTTTGGCCAATTAAAGTTGTTCTCTCGCATGAAGGGTATGGCTGATGAGTGAGTATGTATGAATGAATGCGTTGATACATACTTTTTGCATTGCATTTGACTTGGCATGGCTTGACTTGAAACGATTTGTGTGTGTGTATGTGTGTTATTGGGGTGACGTATACAGCACCAATGACGCCAAAACTTAACCATGCTTTTAAGGACGTGCAAAGAATATGTTCGAAACAAGTCCCACCAGCAATATGTGCCCATCTAGATCATCTCTAGCCATTTAAATTGGTTTACAACAACAATAACAGAAGAAAAAAAGCTCATTTGCAAAGCCATGCTTAAGATGTTTGTACAAGTTGCACGGCCAGTGGATCAGATATTAAAATAATTTTTTGTTGTTGTTGTTGTTATTCTTCAGAACCATCTTGATTGTTCATTTGTCGCAGCACCATAATTTAGTATCTGTTTATTTGTTTTTGTTTTTTCTTGCTCTTTAGTTTTCTTTGCCAAGATTTTTTAATGAAAATTAAGCATTACGCCCACTTGTCAGTTAAATATCTGATGATAATTTATCAAATAATTTCTATAATCATTGAATGATTCAATTCTGGAAAGCTTTCAACTAAAATAGACCAGCTTGTCATATCTTAAATATAGTCATAAACTAGATAATCATATTCATTTGATTTGTTGTCGTACTTATTTGAAGCTAGGACGTTGTACAATGGGTCAATTCGACCTCCGGGTACTGTACTTGTCTCAGTTGACAAGTACACGTCCTCTAACCTAACCTAAACCTAACCTATTTGCCAATAATCTTCATGAAACGTTTACATATTATACAAACTTCCGTGCAAGCCAGCTGATGAAATTTTCAGGTCAAAGCCTAGGACAAACCGAAACAATTTACTTCAATGTTTTCGAATTTATAAAATCAAGAGATTTCAAATAATGCCGTCAAAAAATCCGTCCAAGAAGCACCGAAAACATTAACAATCTAAATTCATAGCAAGGTTGGGAGGTACAACCTTTTAAAATAATGTAGGAATCAAGCAGCCAAACTTTCACATCACTGTACACAGCACATGTTGACGTCATTTGGATCATCTGACATCCTACAAGCTAGTGCAGTAAACTGAAGCGAAATAAAGAAATTATTAGACGATGGTAAGGTGCTCATGGTATTTCTATTTTCTATTGTTATTATTCTTGTCGTGAAGTGGTCCCTTAGTACTGTGACCATACAATCTGTTTATTGTACTCCCCTCAACTTTATAGGCTACTCCTATTACACAACAGGATTCTGCTCGGGGTCAACAATAAAAATTCTATGCATAGTACCCTTTACGAATTGAGATCTTTCTTTCTGGGTCGTTGTAATGCCCCACAGGTTCCAAGGATTAATTTTTATCGATACAGAATATAGGTGCAGGTTTCGAAACAGACCCTAAGGCTACAGTGCCATGTCAAAGGATGGGTTACCAATCTTAGGTTATTCTTAAACGTCGGATGTATGACTCAAATCCTTGTTTTATTGTAATTTCTTTAACAAAAGCCTCAAGCAAGACCCTCTGCCTGTCATTATCTTCCCTTTCTCCAATAAATGTTTGACGGCTTCAAGCACCACTTGTGTTGAGAAGACTTTTTGGTTGGCTTTATTTTCCCTTTCGTTGAGCATACGTTTGCAAAACAGCTGCCCCCACTCAACAGAAAGGTTCTGTCCCCATCTGTAGCAAGGAATCTTGTCTGCTTGTTGGTTGATGAAAATACTCAAATGACCTGGAAGCTTGGCAGAAGATGACCTTATTTTGCCTACCAGGATGATTTGAACCTCTTATCCAATATGTACCTATTTTGTACCTCGTGCCCAATATGAATTGAGCACATCTTTCGATGTCATAGACCATAGATTGGAGGATACACGCAAGATTCCCCATGTGCTCGAAATATTTCACACAGTTCCCAAAAACTCCTCCTCCTGTTCCAAGATCTGTTCTTAATCCATTTGTATACCACCACATAGGTCCTGTTTTAACAGAAAATGCAGCTTCCAGAAATGAAAAAAAAGAAATAAATATTCTTTTAAGTGTCCTTACTGGGCGCTTGAGTTGGGATTCATGTTATAGTTGATTTCTCTGTTATTTCGCTTCAAAACGACGTTTTCACCTCTTTCCTATTTCTTTGATTTTTTTACCAGAAGGATTTTACTCATGTTACTCCAGTGAATATATTTAAGGATTCCAAATAAGCTGAAATCTTCTGTCTGTCATCGATTTGATTTTTATCGACCATTTTGAGGAGCTTGAAGTAACCTGTAATAGATTTTGGCTATCACAACCTCTTAATAAAGGTCACACTTTTGCATTTGTGACTAATAAAAGCCGAAAGTGAATGGCCTAAAATGTGTCCCAAAGACTTTTGTGTCTTGTCTCCTACTGATAACAGTTTGCTTGCCATTGAATCAAACTATCCAATTTTTTCTTTACAATATTTGGTACATTTTTCTTTTTGTCTTGTACACTGAGTTTATATTTCAAATAAACGAAAACGTCCAAATTGACTTTCACTTACTTGTGAAGCTCTTAACAAAAAATTGGCATTCAAAAATCATTTCATTTCATTTGATTTGATTTGAAATTCGTTTTTTTGTCTATCGATTATAGTAATGATGAATTTGCCATGGTGCCCAGATAAAATCGATACTTAAGCGATGTTTGCAGATTTTTATCTTGAGCTTAAGACAAAAAGGAGCATTCCTTTCAAGGCTATTATGGCATTAAATACTAATCATATGGACGGCATATATATTTTGTGGCATTAAACTACAGAAGAAAGAAAAAAATTTAACAAAATCGCCAGTAGTAGTAAGTTGTAATAGTAGTAGTGTAAGCAAAACTAAGGAATCAAAAGCCAAAAATCGTAGAACAACAACAGCTACAATAACAATGAAAAGTTTACAACAAATAGACAACAGTCAAGTCAGTCACAATGTCCGCGTCAGCCGGCCACATCTACTTTAAAACATCCACCTTCTGGGAAACAAATGACTTCAGTAAACACCCAAAGAGATTTTCCATAGAAAATCACTACTTATAACACAACACACTCCTTTTTACTCTGCATACTGCATACATGCATGCATGCACGCTGGCACACTGTAACACCATACACTGCACACTGTACACTGTACAGAGTGCAATTCACCCGAGGTTAAATTGACCAAACAACAGACGTATACCGGCTGAGTAAGAAATACGTATACAGACACACTCAGATTTTTTTTTTTCTAAGCCTTACTCGCGCTAATGCCACAGCTTCTGATGTTAAAGTTTTTAACAAAAACAACAAAAAAGCAAACGTTTGCCAGTAAAATGATCTCAAATCAAATCAGTTGCAGTTGCAGTTGCAGCAACAGCAACTACACCGAAACTATTGCCTCGTTTAACTTTGTTTCGTTGCTGTGAGTGTATAAATGTTGTTGATGTTGCAAATAATACTGCTGCAAGCATTATATTAGAAAACAGCTCAACTCAAGCAACAACCAACCAGCCAACCATCATAGCCTAGCCTTATGGACGACTGCATTATAAACGTTTGAAATTTTGTTTATAAAACGTGCCACATGCTACAGGTATGAGTCGTTTGGCTTGAAATCATAGCGACCATAAAGCTTTGCATTTGACAATGCGTTTCAACGTCAACATCAACGCCATCGTCAAAAAAAATGTTCATAGTTTTTGATTTTTACGTTGTCGCCCATTTTAAGGCTGTTGATAACCATCTGTGGGTGCTTGTGTTGCATTTCCTCCCCAGTTTGACTGCTGCTTGGTATTCACTTCAAATTGACTCAATTTGATATGAATTTTGTTTCACGTATGAACACATTACAGCCAATAAAATATTTCAACTCTATTTTAGCTGAATTGAACGAAGTATGGTATGAGTTCTGAATCGGTTGAACGTTGTTCTAAAGATAATTGTGGACCCGTAGTGCTATTCGGTTTGAAAATATGAAAGATTACTGAAGCCATAGGCTTCTCATTAGACTGAATGGTTGTCATTTTGGACTGATCCCTTGGGTATGAAATAACCGTTCGCTACCGCGTTTGCTCACAATCGCTTAGAAAAACAATATTCAAACAACTTGTGAAGCCTTCAGAAGCATTGAGCAAAGCCGATATGAACGGAACGATTGAATAGACCTAAGCATTTGACTTCTCGAAGTAAATCGGAAGAAAGACGATCAAAATAGTAGTGTCAGGCAATAAAGTTATGGTGACAGACTTTGAAGACAATGCGGAGAATATTACGCCAACTTATTTGCTCGAATAAGCTGAAGTCGCCGTGGTCTAGTAGGTAGTGTGTTGGCTTATTACACGTGAGGGCTCGGTTCAAATCCCAGGTCAGGCATTTCCAACCGAACGAAATATGACAAAATATTTCTTCGGCGACTTCTAGCTTCTCAACACCACTCATGTTGTGTGCGTTAATTTTATACATTAAAGAATTTTATACTCTGAATAACTGTATACAATTTGATGAATAACAATATATTTGTATTAATTTATTTTAATAACGAGTATACTCGTCATAAGCAATTAAAAGTTCTGTAAAGTCATCATGGATGGCTATACAGCACTATAATCTGAATGTTGGACAATGAAAATTTAATTTAATCATGTGAAGTGAATAGCCATAATAAAATCCAGTCATAGTTCAAGTTTTTTTACTATAAAATGTTTCCATTATTATAACATTACAGTGGGTGGAGTATCATGTGTCTGTCTAGAGCGGAGATTTTTTCTTGTCTCTTTTATTATACGAGCCTTTAAAACAAGTGGCAATCAAAATAGTGAGTTTTTTTTTTTCATTATTTCTGTAAAAAGAAAGAAAAACATGGCTTTTCTTTAATACCAACTATAATAAGCAAAAATAAGTTTGTATTCGAATTTTAAGGAAATTTTTCGTAAAAATTCAATGGAAGACCAAAACGTTATCACCTGCATTATAATTGCATTTGTAGCGGCACAAAACTGTATCCCAAAAATTATTTCAAAACTAAAGTAAAGTAAAGTAATGAGAGCAAGAGAGAAATGGATCATAATTGCATGTACATACATATGTTGCAAAGAAAGGAAGAAAGAAAACGAGTTGATTTCGGATTGGAAACCATCAACCATCAACCTTCAACATAAAATAACTGACATGTGTAACATATACATTTCGCCAAGTTTTTTTTATTATTTCATTGCTGTTTCGTTCTTAGCTTGGTTTTAATGTGTAACCAATAAATACCGAAAGAAGACCAAAAAAAAAAACCACAAAAAGGGTCTTCACTTTTTATTATTGTCTTGTACGCTTTAATACGGGGGAAATCTTTAGATCTTTAGCGAAATTATTGAACGTTGCATTAATTTTCATGTAAACTTGGTAATTGTTTCTTAACGCTACTTTACTCTGTATTTTATTGTTGTTCTTGTTGTTCTTTCTTAAGTTTAAGTTTTTCTTTACTTTTCTGAATACTCTCCCCTTTCTCTACTCTACATAAAAAACGCGAATATGTGTGCAAATCGTAATGATGTTTGTTGCAATTATACTTGCTGAATATGTATGTAGAAAGCTTAAAACGGCTTAAAAAATTTACTTGTAATTATTAATACATACCACAAATGCGAATCTATACTACGCTTGATTTGAAAAGGGAAAGAAAAGGATTAGTAAGGCAGCTTAAAAAAATTTTCTTTCTACAATCATTCTCTAGTATTCAGTCTCATCATATCTTAATCGTATTGATTAAACAAAATTATAGAAAAAATCGTCTTAAAAGTGTAGTATCGGGTGGGCTATCTATCGGTTTGAACTATCGGTTATTTCGAATCTGACAATACTTATGGCATTCTATTCTATCATAAAATTCAGTATATTATCTCCACTGAATGTAATAATGAATCGATTTACGCTTGAGCAACGTTGGGAAAGATTGGAAATTTATTTCCAAACGAAAGACAATTGGTCGGAAAATGCATGAAAATGTGGTACGAAATTTGGTCAAAGAGAGGGACCGACAGTGCCCGGTATACGCAAGTTTATTACTAAAGTTCGTGAAACTGGTTCCATTGTTGATGCGGCAAGACGTGAGCGAAATATCGAAGCTGCGGCTGAGAGTGTGCGTGAGATCCATCAACCCGTCATCGTTCACAAGAATTGAACACTTCACGCACGAGTTTACATCGAATTTTGGAAAAAGATCTCGGTATGATGTCTTACAAAGTTCAATTCGTTCAATAGACGCGTGATAATCCGCTTCATTAGATGTGCCAACGAGAAACTGCACGATGATGTCACTTTTGCCAAAATAAATCATCTTTTCGGATGAAGCTCGTCTTCATTTTGGCGGGTGCGTTAGTAAACAAAATTGCCGTATTTGGGGCATGTCTTACAGAAGCCAATGCACCCATTACGAGTGACTGTATCATGCGGCCTGTGGAGCCGAGGTATTATTGGTAAGCAATTGATAACCAATTTTTTTGCACCCACCTACTCTTCATGGTATTGATGTGAACGACGTAGAGTTTTACCAGGATCGTGCAACTTGCTACACATCTCATGCCACAATCGATTTATTGCGTCAAACGTTTGATGTCTGTTTAATTAGTCGAAATGGTGATGTCAATTGTCCGCCAAAAAGCCACGATTTGACACTATTGAACTATTTTCTGTAGGGCGCCATTAAATAAAAGGGTTTTGCCGATAAACCAGAGATAATTGAGCATTTGAAGGCCAACATTCGTATTGCCACTGCCGAGATATGACCCCATACACTTAGAAGTGCACCCTTTAGTATCACTACGACCTACTTGATCTATTGCCCCATCTCAGATTGCCTCAGATGGAACTATACGCTCTTAATAGGCCTGCGAGATAATTCGAAAAATAAATATTGAAGTTTCATTAATTCTTTATAATCATGTACGTGCATAACGCTCTCAACTCAGTCGATTATGCCCTAGTAAAATCTAAGTGTCCCCTCAGCTGTTTTCTCTGAGTGGATAATGAGCTACTAAGAGTCAACATTTTGAGTTAATTGTTCACAGGGTGAATAGACATTGTAGTCGGAGTTTAGTCAGTAGTGTGTTGAATTATAAGACTTGAGGTCACGGTTCAAACCGCAGTTCAGACATCAGACCGATTAAGCCGCTTTTAAAATGATAATAACTGGACATTATTACTGCGGTATATCCATATCATAACTATTGTACGAGCTGTTGTGAAAAAGGGGGAATCATTAAAACATCGTCGTGGTAACTGTGCTTTGAGGTAGCTTAGATTTCGGCATCTAAGGCAAATGTTGCGTAGCTTGCTTTGGTAGTGTCCTGAAGGAATTATATTCCTGTTTCTTGAGTATTGAAGGCTTCATTTCTGATATATGGGTTTATATACGCCCCCATATTTCTCTTGACTACACGCCTTTCAGAAGCATTAACAGTTTCCTATCGTGCCGGTTCTAATTCTAATCTTACTCAAATGCGTTGTAGTGTCCATTCTGTATCTCTCTTTAACGACTGTTTTTTTGTTTTAGTTTTATGTACTCATGTATATACATTCGTTTGTATGTATGTACGAGTATGTTTTGCTTATTATCCGTATTGATGATCCTGTCTTATATTTTTAAGTGCACATATCGATTTATTTGCTTGATTTCATCCGCAGTCAAACACGTCTCTACTTTATATTTTTGTCATTATCTTTTCTTGTAGTTGTTGTTATTGTTTGTTGTATGATATGAATGTATATCGGTGTATATAAAACCACGTCTAAAGAAATTATTTTTCTTCGCTGAATTAAACGTCTCTCAACATATTGATTCGATACGAAGCGAATGATGATGGCAAACGGTTTAATACAGCGACCCATAACACACGCTACACGCTATTGTTGGGAAATATTAAGAAAAAATAGTGACCATGAAGTGATGTCAGCCATGAAGACTATACATACACAAATGAAATTTGGCTACTAGCAATTTGGCGTTCTAGAATTTTAATATTTACTTTAAAAATAATTCTCCCTAAAATCTACGTACTCAGAACCTCTATTAAAATATTGAAAATCCTGAAATTATTTAAAACTCGTATAAGAACTAAAACAAATTACAATTACATGTGCCTGATGTAGGGTACAATGAAAACATATGCATGCATTTCATAACTGTACAAGTTTTTTTTTTTTTGAAAATTATTGGTTATTTCGCACTGACTGATTATCCAGTTCTGGTATGTGTTTTAGTTGGCCAAAACTCTTGCTATTTTTAAGGTGTAAATAAAAAAGAATTTTAAAATATACACGATATACACTGGTATCAATCAGATTAAACCCCCTTTCCATACTCCTGGAAAAACGATTGCTCTATGAAATAGCCTCACACCTCAAATAAAAGAACAAAGAAACGCAGAACATCGGGGCTACCATTAACAGCTCTCTTTCTTTACAATGTGTGTGTGAGAGGTCATCAACGTTTTTATTCTCTTGAAAGACCTATTTATGGCATTATATGTTGCATATAAAAGCTTCTCTGGATGGTTTCAATCCGAAGATGCTCTTGGATCTATAGGATCTTTGCTTATTCACATGCCAGAGATCAGCAATGAGTATTCAAAAAGATGAGTAGATTCGAATCATACTCATAATTTCTGATACTTATTCATACTTATTTTTATATCATACTCATACTACTCATATTCAAAGTTTGAAGTACTCATCGTCATCATTTGAAGTCGGGTATAGAGTTCGCTTATTAGACGTAAAGCCCGGGTTCGAGCCCCAGGCCAGACATCAAAGCGAAATAAAAAAAAAAAAATATTTCCTCGGAGACTTCCTCTCAGCAGATTTCTGGCAAAAACTCTGAGAGTAAATAAACCTGTCATGAAAAGTTTTCTCGAAAATCTGTTGCTCGGAGTCGACATTAAACTGTAGGTCCCGCCACTCAAGTATAAAATTAAGGAACACAACATGGGTGGTGGTGTTGAAAAGCTAGGCCCTAGTCATGACTGACGTGTTGTAATGGCCAATTATGTAATAATGTATGTATACGCATTCATACTTCAAACTTTGAAGTACTCCTCGTACTCATACTTAACAATGCGTATGATGTTGTTGATTTCGACTCTCCTTTACTCATAATTTACAAGAATCACAAAATAAGTATGATTCGCGTACCGAACACTACAGTACTCACTAGAAGGTTGTGTGTTTGCTTTGCTTGCTGTTTTTGTCTTCTTCTTTTTTCTTTTTTTGTAAATGCAACAACAACTATGGCTGTAAATTTTGATGAATGATTCGAATCACTTGAATCATTTATGAGTATTATAAGTATTTTTCTAAATTTATGAACCTGAATGAGTAAGATTATGAATCGAACATATTTCGAATGTTATGAGTTTGATGTCGACGTTGTACTCATAATCATTGCAACCTGTACTTATAAATCAACGTTGAAGTGAGTATGAATGAATAAGAGTAGTTGAATTTCAATATTGTTGACTTACTTATACTCAAAATTTCATGATCTGATCTCTGTCACATACCCATTCATCTCGAACTGGGCCTTATAGCAGAGATGATTTTTGATGAAAATTAAGGTCAGTTACGAACTGCTTCAGATCTGCTTTCTACATCCATTTGCAAGCGATGTTGAATGCTATATCCCTCTATGGCGATTTGTTAAAACAGACAGAATAAATGAATCATCCGTCAAATTTCAGTAGACTCTATATTTCTATTATTTCAGTCCGGGCAGTCATTCAGAAGGTTTTGTGTATTTTCTCTCCGTGCATTCAACGTGTGTCAGATCAGGCAAAGAGTTTCTTCAGAAATTTACTATCTCGCCTTGATATCGTTCTTTAGACTGATTGAACGAAAAATGTAACTCGTAACCACGGCAAGCATATGCCGGCAATCATATTGAAAAAATAAATGGCATGACGCTTTCCGTCTTGAATTGAAAACTGATAGAAGTGACTTCATAGCGTGATTTTGAATGTTTGAAATTCTGTTTAAGCTAGGCTTTTATGCAACAAATCAGTATGTTGCAACGATGACAATATATACGATGTGAAACTGCAGTCCAGCGAAATCACATAATTGTGGGCGAAATTAGATAGTTTTCACACAGAGAGAATGGACGGAACAAATAATAGTCGATGGATGTTAATCCATCCATAATGATAAATAAAATAAAAAAATATCATCGTTTAGAAACTGATAAATGAGCGCTATGACGATCATTATGACCTCAAGACGGCGCTTCCACGGTTTCCTAATGTTAGAACCAGTAGGGTAAAAACTTGACTAGCCACATCAACTTCAATGAAATGTCAAGAATTTTGCTACTGATTCCTTCAGGATGACCAACAATAAAATGTAAAACAAAAACGATTCTCTTTAAATAATAAACTGTTACCAAACAGGAGTACCATAACAAAGAATAATCAGAATTAATGGGAAAACCTGTTTACCTGCCGTTATTTATGATCGATTTTTTGGTAAATCCGGTATCACCCTCTCATCAGTTATCATTACATTTATCTCAGACTACCTGCTGGCTAGGCTGGAAATACCCAAAAAAAAGAAAAAGGGGAAGGCTTACGACAATTGCAACACAGCATTGTTTAAACAGCTCAAGGATATAATAAAGTCAAAAAAAATTGACCATAAACGATAAAAAAGTCAATTCATTTTTTAAACAAGCTTAACGTATTCGAAGAATTCGTGATATTAGCGGAAATGTGTGAAAGTATGAAAAGTAGTTCTCACAGGATTCTTTTATTAGTTGCAAAGGGATTAAGTGTAAAAGAGAGCAGCTGTTATTGTGTAACATTAATATGTAATGAGACTGTATATTGAGAGAAAATATCGGGTGGGCCATGTATCGATTAAAATTTGAACCATCGGTTATTTAGAATCTGACAATACTTATGGCATTCTATTCTGCCATAAAATTGTATTGTGTTGCCTTTGGGGTCGAGGTATTATTGGTTATCATAACCAATTTTCTGTATCCGCTCTTCATGGTATTGATGTGAACGATGTTTGGTTTCAACAGGATGGTGCAACTTGTCACACATCTCATGCCGCAATCGAATTAATGCGTCAAACGTTTAATGATCGTTTAATTAACCGAAATGGGGACGTCAATTGGCAGCCAAGAAGCTTCGATTTGACACCGTTGGATTATTTTCTGTGGGACGCCATTAAAGAGAGGTGTTATGACGACAAACCAGATACAATTGAGCATTTGAAGGCCTTCATTCATACGATGCCATACGACCACATACAGTCGAAAATGTGCATGAAAATTGGTCCGATCGAGTGAGGTATTGTGAGGCCAGCCGATACAGCCATATGAATGAAATAATTTTCCATTTCTAACCGCAAGAATTGTACTTCACAACAAAAGCACAAATTTGGATAAATTTCAAACCGTTTTTTATAAGATTTTTAATTTAAATTTTTAAATGGTCCACTCTTTACGTTTTTCTTTAATTTTTTTAGATCAAGGATGTTTTTTTTTCATTTAAACAAATAAAATATACAAATCAAAGGATATTACAATAATTAAGGAACGAAAAAAAAAGAAATGAAAAGAGTTTTAAAAGTAAAAGTTTTGTTTAATTGCTAAAAATAATCTGTTTTTAGATTTTTGCTTTAATTTTTGAAATACGGATAGATTTACGGACGTAAAGTATTACCGCGTAAACCGCCCTTAATCTGTTTTACAGATTCAAACAGTTTCCAACTGACCAATAATGCATTTGTATTGTAGACGAACTTCTAGCAACATTTGTTAGGGGATTTTCACAAAAACAAATTCCGTTAAGATCGCTTCGCATTACTAACAATTATCCTTAAATTTTCGGAAGATATTTTCCTACTTAAATCAGCATACCAGTTTGTATTTAAGCCCTTCAAAGTGGTTTACAAAAATTTTCACGAACTCTTCCCTATTGATCTACAAAGAAGGAGGAGGAGGAGCAGATCCTTTGAAATTATTTTATTGTATGCCAGAGTGAAGCGTAACAAAACAAAATAATTTTCAAGCAAAACTTTTAAATTAGTCGGCTCTTTATCTATTGTTTTAAACTGAAACAAAGATTTTCAAAGGATTTAAGCAAAAAATATGCAAATCAATGGCTTAGAAATTCCATTTAAAATCGTATTAAACCCTTTGACTCACGCGTTTAACCCTTTCGCAAAAATTTAATCCGCGTAAGAGAAATTCCTGGTACGGTTATCAAGATCATTGTGCGTGTTTTACAATGGAAAAAAGATGCTTCAGACGCGTTCTGAGACAATGGCTTAAGCAAATGGATTAATAATTTAACAATTTCAACAAACTGACGTTGTTAGTAAGGTAGATTAAAGAGGCAGTTCTGTCGATTGGTTTGACTAAAAGGTGAAGAAATTTCCCGTTTGACATTCAGGTACATTACAAAAAGGCGTATTGTGGGTACCAATTGTGGATTTATAGCGAACGTGTAGCTTAGTGTGTGTGTCTTAGACACGGCTGCGTATAAATGTGCGCTCTGAGTTTATTAATCCTAGTTTAACGCGCTCTCCTAATACATAAGAGTAAATGAGAGAGTTCGTCAATATTTTAATTCTCTTGATTAGAAACATTTGTAAATTTTCTAAATTTTCTCAGCTTTTCTCAGCAGTTGAGAGTAGCGAAGTGCTTGAGGAGGCGAGGGTATTTAAATCCAACCGCCATTGCGAAATGTCATCAGTCTTAGAACGACATTCAGCGAGAACATACGCACTCATCAGTTAAAATAAATAAAATTGTTTTAAAGTTGACAAATTTAATTTCAAAAAAAAAAAAAAAATATTCAACATCATGACATCCGTGTTTAATTCAAATTTTTCTATACGATCAATTCTATCGGATACGGAAGTCAGCTTTAAAGAGAATGCAGCAGCAGAAGTCAATCCTAGAAGTCCTCAAGAATCCGAATCCAGTGATGATGCTTCATCTACCAGCAGCAAAGCAACGGATGCCAAACCGCCTTATACATATAGTGCCCTTATCGTTATGGCCATCCGAGACAGTCCCGAGAAGCGTTTAACTCTTAGCAAAATTTGTGAATGGATTGCTCAGAATTTTGAGTTCTACCAGAAAAATAAAACCGTCTGGCAGAACTCTATCCGGCATAATCTGAGTTTGAATCCTCACTTCATACGGGTTCCCCGTGCCTTAGATGATCCTGGTCGTGGTCACTATTGGGCCTTAGATCCCTCCGCTGAGGATCTTACAATTGGTGAAACCACTGGTCGCTTAAGACGCAGCAATAGTGCAACGTTCCATCGACAATTAGCAGTTGGTGGCGCTATGCGTTCAACATCTGCCTTGCAATATGGAGCCTACGGTGTTCACCATCATCATCCGTATTATCAATTTATGGCAAATGGTGTGCCTTACATGCCTCAAAATCCTTATACACCGAATGCTATATATTTTCCCACGCCGGATGAAATTCGTATGGTTCAACAAGCAGCTTCAATGCATACAAATCTAGAGCAACAACAGGCCTGGTATCAACAGCAGCATTACCAACAAATGCACGCACAATATCTTGCTCAACAACAAGGTGCCAATTCCGTTAAAAAATAAACGACGCTTCAGGCACTTATTTGCGGTTCATCAGGGTATCTGATTCATCGTAAAACTATTATTACTATCACTACATAGTATTACTATCACTACAATCTTCTTGCCCTATCGCCCTGTCTCAGATTGCAAGATTTTCACGCGCAATATCTTGCTCAATACAGCGCTAATTCCGTTCATAAATGAATAATCGAAAAAGCAAAATTTGTGAATGGATTGCTCAGAATTTTGTGTTCTACCAGAAAAATAAAACCGTCTGGCAGAACTCTATCAGACACAACTTGAGTTTGAACCCTCACTTCATACGGGTTCCGCGTGCCTTAGATGATCCTGGTCGTGGTCACTATTGGGCCTTAGATCCCTCTGCTGAGGATCTTACAATTGGTGAAACCACTGGTCGCTTAAGACGCAGCAATAGTGCAACTTTCCATCGACAATTAGCAGTTGGTGGCGCTATGCGTTCAACATCTGCCTTGCAATATGGAGCCTACGGTGTTTACCACCACCATCCGTATTATCAATTTATGGCAAATGGTGTGCCTCACCGAGGCCACGACCAGGATCATCTGAGGCTACATGCCTCAAAATCCTTATACACCGAATGCTATATATTTTCCCACGCCGGATGAAATTCGTATGGTTCAACAAGCAGCTTCAATGCATACAATGTTCTAGAGCAACAACAGGCCTGGTATCAACAGTAGCATTACCAACAAATGCACGCGCAATATCTTGCTCAACAACAAGGTGCCAATTCCGTTAAAAAATAAACGACGCTTCAGGCACTTATTATATCTGATTCATCGTAAAACTATTATTACTATCACTACATAGTATTACTATCACTACAATCTTCTTGACCTATCGTCCTGTCTCAGATTGCAAGATTTTCACGCGCAATATCTTGCTCAATACAGCGCTAATTCCGTTCATAAATGAATAATCGACTCTAAAGGAACTTATTTGAGGTTCATCAGGTGATACAGTAAACCGGGATCAATTTGTCGTATTTCGCCCAGAATCCGATCGACCATCTTGACATTGGCAACAGCCGTTTTTTCATTTCAAAGATCGTGATCGAATGAAATACCACCAATTGGAGATAATGGCGATGAATGTAAATTTTATTTTTAAATATTATTTAAATAAATTAATTAAAGATTTTTATTAAAAAACAAAACAAAATGTAAATATATTAGAAATTATTATTAAAATAAAAAAAAATTGTTTGTATGCAAATTTGGTATTGAAAGTCTTAATGTTTCTGTACTGATTTACGATCTAGCTTCTCAAAACCAATCATGTTATGTGCATTAATTTTAACAATAAATGGCGGCACTTTTTGGGGTCTTTTGAAGTCATGCGTCTAAGTGTAGATGATGCCTTATCCTCGAAAAATATCCGCCAGAACTGAGATTCGGTGATAGGTACAAAAATTGCGGAAAAATTTATAGAAAATGCTATAAGTCTACAGACTCGATACGTATTCGATTCGGGTGGCGCCCACTTGGTCGGTATCTTACACTACTAATTTAATCTTACAACCCTTTAATCAGGATTACAACCCAGATTTTCACAACTACCATGTGGTGGATGTTAATTGTAGCCATGAGTGGCAAGAGTTACAGTTGAAAGTCGACTTCGACCGACAGATTTCTGATATACTTTTCATGGCAATTTTCATTTACTCTCAGTGTTTCTGCCAGAAGTCTGACGAGAGGAAGTCCCCAAAAAATTAGTGAAGAGTTTCTCCAAAATCGCCGCTGTCTAGTAGGTAGTGTGTTGTCGTATTAGAAGTGTTCGGAAAGGTTCAAGCCCCAAGCCAGACATCACCAACAAGACGAAATATGAACAAAATATTTCTTTGGCGACTTCTTCTCAGCAGATTTCTGGCAAAAACTCTGAGAATAAATACAATTGCCATGAAAATCTGTCGTTCGGAGTCTATTTTAAAACCGTAGGTCCCGCCTCTCATGTCTAAAATTAACACACACAACATAAGTGGTGTGAGAAGCTAGGTTTTAATTCTGACTAAAGGGTTGTAATGACCAATTATGTATGTTTTTACGAAATGATGCTTAACAAGCGTACGAAAGTCACTTCTTTCCATTTCGCCTTTAAATTTCGAGATGGTCTACTAATAGTCACTATTAGCCCAAATAACGCAGTTTATTCAAATTTTGTCGGGAGCAAACTGACAAAAGCCTTTTGACCATAAACAGGTTAAGAAATTCACAGACAATTTGACTTGCCCGTATATGTCGCGAGGATTTCGATTTTTTTCTACACTGGAAAGATAGCTTCTGGTTCACTGGTTTCATCTTTCACTGGAAAAACTGTTAAAAAAAATATGTATGTATGTACCAGAGGTCAGCAATGATTATTCAAAAAGATCAGTAGATTCGAATCATACTCATAATTTCTGATACTTATACGCATTCATACTTATTTTAATATCATTTATTTTAATATTATAATATTTAATGAGTAGTATCATTTTCAAAGTTTGAAGTACTCATCGTCCTCATACTTAACAACATACTACTTTTTTTTTTGTAAATGCAACAAGAACTAAGATTGTAAATTTTGATGAATAATTCGAATCACTCAAATCATTTATGAGTATTATAAGTATGTTTCTAAATTTATGAATCTGAATAAGTAGGGTTATGAATCAAACATATTTCGAATGTTATGAGTTTGATGTCAACGTTGCACTCATACTCATTGCAACCTGTACTTATAAATAAATGTCGTGCGAGAGTACGAATGAATCAGAGTAGTTGAATTTCAATATTGTTGACTCACTTATACTTAAAATTTCATGAGTACTTATGAGTAGCGGAAAAACGATTCATTGCTGATCTCTGATATGTACCATTAAAGGCCAAACCTGAACATTTGCCTTCATCATCTCAACGCTTTTAAATAATTTTTTTAAAAATCAATTTTAATAAATTTTTTTTTAATAAAAAGAAATTAAATATTTTTCTTCCACACCATTAAATGAGTAAATATTTCTATTAATATATGCAAATTTTGTAAAACGATTTATTCTGTTTTTCGTCCTTAAAAAAATATGTTTTTTTTTTTCAATGGTAATTATTTTTTATTTTTGTTTTTAATTTTTCAATATTTTTTGGTGGCATTTTATTTTTAAAATTGCATTTGTGAACATAAAAAAGGAAACAAAAAATTTTAAAACAAAACTTTTAACGATAGCGTACCATGTAGATAATATTCCATGTCTTTAAATTTTATATATGGACATACATACTATTTAAACGGAGTGCATTAAGAAAAAACGTATATTTCACCATCAATATGTGAATTTAAAAAAATTAAACAAAAAAATTTAAAAAAAAGCGGAATAAATTGCCAAAACTTCCCTAGAAAATCGAATCAGATAATTAGTTGATAAATTGTTTTGTAACACAAGCAAATAAACAACAATTGCATGGATACACTACTTTGTGTTTGTGTATCGCACACAGTTTTGTTTTTCTTTTGTACGTAACCTGCTACCAAAGCAACATAGACAATCGAATAGATTTGCAATAGATTTCGTTTATATTGTGGCAGCAAACGTACTGCCTGCCATGTTATGTGATGTGTATATGTATTGGTGTCTGGCAAAGTAATGGCAACAAAATAATTACAGCTGTTTATATCTTGTTGCATGGTAATTATATGCAATAACAACAACAAATACAACAAATAACAAACTAACAAGGACTTTTTTCCTTATGGCCACATACATTGCCGTGTTCATTTGTTTGTTTATTTGTTTGCCATACTTGTACTGCTACAAGTACATTTGGATCACATTTATTTACTAATTTTGTTATTGTTGTTATATTGCCTCAAACGCTATTCAAATGGACTCTTTAGATTTGTGACGGCATTGCAATTGTTGTAAATGGAAAGGGGGTGAAGGGGCTATTTTTCGTATGCATTTTCAAGGAAATAATATTTTTAATACAAAAGACAAGTTGTTTTCTTATAACGTTTTGCACTCTTTTTCGTAATTTCGAAATGAATGTGTCTTAAACATGGCCAACTTCCGTTAGTGGTTGCAAAGATAGTTTTTTTCTGTTATTTTTTTTGTGTGGCCTTTTTTTATACCCTACCAATCCAAAGAGGGTAGTAAAGCCTTCAAGCTGCAGTTCCTGACGTTGTAGGCAGTATTAAATACTCACCAACCATAGTACATACGACCATAATATTTACGAGCATCGAATAAAGGGGGAATAAAAAAATATGGAATAAAAACACTGCTCCTTTTATCCACTACATCTTCTCAGGGTGGAGTTCATTCGAAATGTCCAATTTTCTATGACTCTGGTGCATAAATCAGGCTGAATTTAACGTAGTCTAGTAGGTAGTGTCTTAGCTTATTAGACGTGAGGCAAAACTCAGGCCAGACATCTCCAACTAAACGAAATATTAAGAAAATATTTCTTCGGCCACTTTCTCTAATCAGAGATGAGATGACCATGTTCTTTAATCACTCATGCAGGATATCCAATGCAGCATTACCTGTGTGGCCCACATTTTGAAGCCTTATATCCCTGGTGTGCAGATTATCCCATTAAGGTTAAAAGAAGTTGGTGGTGGTCTTACCGAGATTCTCAAAGAAATATAGAGAGATGACATTCCTAAAAGCCATACCAAATTGTGACTTTTTCGAAATGCATTAAACACTCTTGGGATGCAATACATCGTCCGAAATTGGACAATTTCGTTTATTAACGTACTTATTCATTTAGAAATGGACCTCATCGCTGAAGATAATTTTTCGATGAATATTACAATCAGTTGGTAATTGGTCTGGAGTCCATTCAGCGAACACACTATGTTGTCTATGATCGTTTAGCTGTAGTTCCAGTGTCAGTGGAACTTTGTACGAATGCAAAACTAGTCTTGCAGTCTTCAGAATAGTAGTCTTCGGAAGTTCAGAGTTCTTGTAAGCTACGCGAAATCGACTGCCTCGGATTCTCATACACACTCCCATATGCAGTAGTTATACCATATATAGCATGCTATACTATACTATATATGTATATACTTATATACTATAGTATACTAGTAGAGTACTAGAAGATAGAGTGTTTTTTGGTCTAAGTGTTGGACTATAACTATCTCACAAGTTTTAAATTGCAAACGACAATAACAATAAAGGATACGCTGTAATGGATGTTCTGAACATTTTAAATTACATTACAGTCCCGTTAGAGATATCAGAATAATGATTGTCCGTTTTTAATTAACGTGGGTGAATTGTTAACGAACCAAAATACAGAAATTAGAACCAAAAGACATTGTTAGCTGTAAAGCACCAAAACAAAACATAACCTTAACTTGTACATTATATTAATGTTGTCCACAATAAACTTATCAATTGACCCACTTATTAACAAGGCATTTACAAAAGCATTTGATATCAGCAAATGGGGGTTAAACTAAAAATATGCGACTTTTGCACTTTAAACGGTATTTATAAAGTGGTTACAAAGTTTTCAGTTCCGTTACAACCTTCAATTGCCAAACTATTCACCATTCGCTCCTTTATAAATTGAACATCCTTTTCATGGTAATTCTGTTATAAACTATTGCTTGCTATGAATCCTTTTTCTCCTTTTGTTTCCACTCTTTTTTTTCTTTTGTTTTAAACAAAGCATTTGCAATATGGCGTTTATTTAACTTCCGCTATTTCGGTAGCATTGTTTTTATTGTGTTTCTGGTTTTTCTTTTTGTCTTTGTCATGACCTCCCTTAAATTACGTGTGTCTATCTGACTGTTTTAATAGAGCGTGTAGAGTTTTGCATTCATTTACCTGTAATTTCGTCATTTTATTGCAAAATATTGCATTTTGAGAACAGGTAATCTCTCTTTAGTTTTATTGTTTTTGTTTTTATCTTTGTTTTAAAGTATTGTAGGTATAGAGAAATTATAATTAGGAATTAACTCACAGCATAAAGTGGTAAAATTTAATTATGAACGATACATAACGATTTCTATACTATACTATACTATACTATACTATACTATACCATATATACTACATTGTATATATTATATACTATACTATATATATATGTATGTATATATAGATACCTATGCTATTTTCTTTCTTCATAAATAAAATATAACTATATTAGAAAAATATATTACAAGTCCTTTGTACTTCTTTAAAAACAACTGTACTCGTTTGCAATATCCTTACACATTTTATTATTCATATGGCCTCTGTTTATTCACTTTAGAGAAAAAGCGTTTTAATTTAGAGCCAATCTCTTATACAAACTAAATTTATAATTGTTAACATTTGCTAGACACACATACATAGATAATTGGGTTATTACAACCCTTCAGTCAGGATAATCATTTTTGTTGTGTGTATTAATTTTATACATTAGTGGCAGGACCTACAGTTTAAAGTCGACTCCGAACGACAGATTTTTGAGAAACATTTTCATGGCAATTTTATTTTATTTACTCCGCGGAGAGGAAGTAACCGAAGAAATATTTGTTTATATTTCGCTTTGCTGGAGATGTCTGACCTGGGTTTTGAACCGAGGCCTCACGTCTAAAACTTGCAGAGGATATCAAAAAATCAATTTGCCAAAGTGCCTTTAAAAGATGAGATCGATACAGATGGTACTCCAAAGTCAATGGGGTGTCATTCGAGAATTTAAAAGACGCTCATACAAGTATGCTCCAGTTGCTCTTAAGTCATAAGGTATAAACACCCATCCATTTCAAAGAGGAGCTGATTTGAAATCTTATTGATTTGCAATTAAACCATTCATTTTAAGATCTCACTTGGTTCTTAACACTTCAATAATGTCTGCAGCAATCTGCGTGCTCTTAAAAGATGAGACCGATGAAGATGAGACCGCGAAGTCAGTCAATAATTATGGTGTCATATGCCCACTATCGAACCAACTTATAGGATCTCTTCTACATAGAACGTATAACTGATAATTGGGCTCTAGCGTGTTTTGCCATGTACACAAAGAACAGGTTCAACCATATGAGCCAACTACAGGAGTATAATATACTTCCCATTGCTTACTAGATTGTAGCCAGTATTCTGAATGAAACCCTAAAACCTATTGAAATAACCGAAATCTACCAGAGGGGATTTAGAAATTGGCAAAATCTCTTGTGAAACAAATTTAAACATTAAACAACTGTGCTTTTCATAACTTTTGCGGCAATGTTTAAATTTGAAATTGATAAGGCATTACAGGATAAGGCCTGATCTTTAGTTAGAATCGGTAAGGACCTATCTTAACCCATCACAACCTGATTGGGACCCAGATAAGGTCTGTAGCTTATCGTATGAGGCTATGTGCTATTCACATATAAAGATGACCTAAACATTTTGCAATCCATGCTGCAGGAGGTAACATTTGTCTTAGCAGCTATGGATAAGAAGTCTGGCCGTCAACGATGCCAATGGTTTTTAATAAGTTTACAAGAATCGAACAATATCTGATTTTTGATAAAACAAATAATTCTTTTCCAAAAGATGTTACCACGGCCTAATCGATCAGTTAGGACACAATGCATGTTTTTGTATTGCCCGTGATAAATGCTTACATAAGCAAACGAAACCATTCGAGTGTTGTTTGAGAAAAGGATTCTACACAAGATTTACGGGCCAATTAGTGGAGGCTCTGTGTATTTGTTTCGCATGAACCACGATAACCGACATTGCTACAGTAAAAGAGATGCTACGTTCATTGGGAAATATCGTGTAGATGAGCAAAGAAGCTTCTGAAAGAAAAACTTATGGAAGTGAACCCACAGAACTTGCAAAAGAGGACGTCCAAAGATCGACGGTTGATGTCTGGCCTAGGGACTCAGTGGGTTGGTGGCAAATGGTCGTCTAAGTAAATATTTAAAGACTATCGGCATTTAATTCTTACTCGAATGTACTTTTTTTATTTGAATACCTCAGCCCATCAGTAGAATTTTTTGCGTAAATGAAACCCATAAAATTATAGAAAATGTATCATATTATTGTCAAACATTCTTTTGGAAGAATTAAATCTTTCAGAGTAAATTTTTTTATTCTACGAAT
Source organism: Sarcophaga rosellei (assembly GCA_930367235.1). Lineage (NCBI taxonomy): Eukaryota > Metazoa > Arthropoda > Insecta > Diptera > Sarcophagidae > Sarcophaga > Sarcophaga rosellei. The sequence continues at coordinate 83,729,455 of OV884018.1, forward strand.
ATTTAACTTCTACAGCGACCTAGTCGTAGCAGACTTCTGACAAAAGCTCTGTGAGTAAATAAAAAAACTTTTCAAATATGTCGTTGGAACTATATGATAAACTGCTAGTCTAATGGATAAAATTAAGCTAGGTTGTAATTCAAATTTAAATTCTACTGTGATTTTGCATTTTAAAATCCCAAATAAATCTGAAATCATAAAATATGTCCACTTTAATAATTCTTGACATTTTGTTGCAAAACCAACGGTTTTTTTATGAAATAAATGATAAATGATTCAATAATCACTGGAGGCAAATATTTAGCTAAAATGTCAGCTTATCCTTTTTGTTTGGTATCCAAGTCAATTATTCAACGAATTTGTAATCACATCAGTCTTGGCCAAATGCCACATAGGCGTACATTACGTACGAAACTTAACAAAAGCTGACCAAAAAAAAAAAAAATAAAACAACAAAAAAAAAGAGCATAAAATAGAACCGAAACCGCCAATAAATCTATGGAATACGAAATCAATTTGCTACCGAAACTTGCAAAATGTATTGCCAAAAAAGCAAAAAATAAATTAGGGGCTGCCAGATGCTATAAAAGCTGGAGTACAATTGAATTTTTTCTCTTAACCTTTCGCAATTAATTTTCAGAAGTTTAGAATGGTAACACTAGAACTTATCAAAATACTTTAATGCTGCTTTGTTTTTTTTTTGTTTTTTGCAATGTTGTTGCTATTTTAATACACCCTAGTGGTGGCATTACGGCATTGTCCTTTGGTTTGTAATTTATAAGGATGCTTGTAAAGGCTCTGTTTTCTACTATCATAACTGCAAAATAGTTGCAGAAATTTTCTTAAATCATAGTGAAACATTGTCAAAAAGAAGTAGTCCATGGAGTTCCACAGAAATAAGTATCTACCATAAACAAGCACAAATATATACATATGTATGTGTACCGCATTATGGATAATCCGTTTAATTATAACAATGTTCGCTCAACATGTTTGCTGGTTGCCATCGTCCTAGTTAAGAAGATTATTGCTTAAGTCGTGTGTCAAATTAAAAATGCCTTCTCAGCTATTTGAAACAAATACTGTTGCAGATCAACGATCATTGAACACTTTTTGTTTTTCTAATACATTGTAAAGGCATATTGTTTATGTTCGTAAAAGGATAGTAAAATATCAGCATGCGCCTCTCATGTTCGCTAACAACGTCTATAACAAAACTCATCGTAACTTCGGAGAAAATTGTTGGAGCTGGTCTTGCCATATTCCATGATGCAAACGTGATAAGTGAGTGAAGGATTTCTAAGTATTTTTAAATGCATTTCTTTGAAACCGTGTAATCGTACAGAATATGCGATATTATCTCCTTAATTTGCAGAGAGGGCTTCATTTAATTCTAATCAATCCGCGAGATATAATCTTTGTCTTGTGTATGCACTGTATACATACAATGAGGATCAAAACTAGTTGATCAAATCTTATTTTAGGCGTTCATCCTTACAGTAAAAACCCAATTCTCGTATTTAGAAAGCACAACTTGTAAACGCTTGGTACCGGCCAACAAAACGTATTAAACAATCTTGACTAATGAGTTCCACACTTTTAATGTCGATTGTATTAACGCTGTTGGTGTATGATACTCAGTTTAATTTTGTAAAAACTTTCGTCGAATCTTAAGGATATACTCCACGATATATATAGTGTATATAGGTAACCAGTTCAGGACCAAAAAGTAGTTCTGATCCCACAATCTGTTACTTCTACGATCTCATCACGGGGTGGGTCAAATCGCCCTCAGAAAGTAGTCCTGATCCCCCAATCTGCTACTTCTACTGCCTGATCACTGGATGGGTCAGGGAGGAAGAGCGGAGGAGTTTTATCGAGATGTTGTGTGTCTATGGCCTGCTATAGACAGTGACGGAACAGGTTTTCTGCTGGGCTGAGATAAGGCCAGCCTGGAGTTAGTTATTGGTTTCATTACAAGGCACTGTGAGATGAGATCGCTGACAAGGATCCGGAAGTAATTTGAGCCGCACTATGAGGTAGATGTGGAAACTATCGAACTCCGCCTCTGCAACTGTTCAGCCATTACTTGGTTAAATTTTAGGACCCTAGGCAGGGGCTTCCTCGAAGGTTGGGACTCTCTGTCGAGAGCCGACATTTGGGCTTTCCATAGATTCATACATAGGTTGAGCGGGTTGAGAAGTACTAGGGCGGCATCAAGGTTGTAATCGAGCTCTCATGGGTTTCTATACATCTCTAATATCCTTCCTTCCCTACCTCTTCTCCATTTCTCTCTCTCTTCTAGGACTAGTTTCAGCGTTATCATGTCATACCCACTAGGCATGATATTAAACAGACCAAGGTAGCAGTCAGTACTGATGCATACAGCAAGTAAAGACCTTAATACAATCAATACATACATACCACTTAAGTCGTGTGTGTTAATTTTATTTATAAGTGGAGGGACCTCCGAACGTCAATTTTTATTTGTGAAGAAGAAGTCGTCATCAAATATTTCGTTTTATTGGAGATGTCTGACCTGGGATTTGAACCATGGCCTCATGTCTAATAAGCTAACACTCTACCTACGAGACTACCACGGCATTCAATAGAGAAGCGCTTTGTCGTCTGAATCCTTTAAGCTCAATCCGTCTGCTTACCCATTGTGCCTATAAACTGTTACAGTTTTATTGGAATTCTACAATGTTTCAGGATCTCTGAAATCAAAATGGAAAAACTGATATAAAAATCTTAAAGTAGGATATTTTTTAAATCGAATTCAATTCAATTGTTAGAGATTTCAATCCATTCTGTTTTATATATACACAATGATTTTTGCGATAATATCCGTAAAGTGCAATTGAATGTTATTATTTTAGTTAAAACTCATTCATATCGATGTATGTGTTGTTATTGTTGTTGTTATTTAAGCAAGCTTTATACACTACAGCACTAAACATACTAACGGCTGTCTCTAAACCATACTGTGTCTATACAATTACAACAAAAGTAGCATTAATGTATTATGAGTCGTTGTAAGTAGACAAGGGTATAAGTCTCGAGTTCTTGTTTTTCTTTTTTTTCTTTTTTTGGTATCGAAAAATTGCCATCAATAATAAAATGTAAACCACAATTCACCCAAAAGCCACTACACTAAGTACAACAATAATAACAACAAGAGAAACTAACAAAAATCAACAAAACGTATGACCAAAAAAATCCAACCAATGATCTGAAAAAAATAAGAAAAAAAAAATCGCAACAAAATCTACAACAATAACATGAAATCAAAATAATTCAGAGTAGACTCATAGTCAGACTCTCTTACAGCTTCAATTCAATAAACGAAACACGATTGTTTTATTGAAAAACACACAAAAACAAACGAATGGACACACTCTGGCAAGATTGAAAATGAAATCAAAGCCAGTCAAAATTGTACATGAAAACAACGACCAACAACAACAGCCAACAAACCACCTGCTCCGCCTTTAAAACAATGAAAAACGTTTGAATGTCGTTTTTTTTTTGTTTCGTATTTTTATACTCATAGATATACACGACTACAGTTGCACAGACACACTCCGCTTTAGTAGTCTGTTATACAATGTACCTGCTTAACTTGGCTTTAATAGCACGACCAATATACCTCATACTGCTGTATACAACACCACCAGCACTCAGCACAGCTCTAGCAGACACACAGTATAGCACAGCGTTTAAGTTTGGTTTTATTTACACACCCACTGAACCTGTTTTATCTGAACTCTTTTTTTTCGTTCTCTTGCTTTTTCTTAAACATTTTTTGGAAGGAGCTTAATTTCTGTAGTCATGTAACAATGTATGAGAATTGAACGCTTTTTCTTGGGAAACTGAGAAACTGTAGCAGTTGTTGATCATGCCAACGAGCTTTTGTAATTCAAAAGACAAATGGAGACAATTTTTCTAAAGTTTCATAAAGGATATTGACTTCGATTTGATTTAATAGCCACACGATCAATTTAAATTGGAATGAGTACCAAAAAATTCCTGTAGTACTTCGGGAATATTTTTCGTCTTGCTTTCGTCTCATAACTGGCTTTTCACATCAAGCCAACACTCGTAAGGCAACATGTATACCATGCAGTTGAAGTAAACACTATAGAAGGTATTTAATTGAGCTTAACGCGCTTTTATCGTTCTTGTCTTCAAAATCCTTCAATTGTACTTTTGAATCTACCAGCAAAACTGGACAATTATTCACTGGCAAAGAAATGATCACTTTTAAATGCGCACAAATAAGTCGATACCGGTCTCATGCTTATTATAGAACAACTCACCCATCACGCCGATGTTATTAGTATAATAGATCAGCAATGAATCGTTTTTTCGCTACTCATTCAGTACTCATGAAATTTTGAGTAAGAGTCAGTCAACAGTATTGAAATTCAACTACTCTGATTCATTCGTACTCACTACAACATTGATTTATAAGTACAGGTTGCAATGAGTATGAGTACAACGTTAACATCAAACTCATAACATTCGAAATATGTTTGATTCATATTACTACTCATTCAGATTCATAACTTTCGAAAAATACTTATAATACTCATAAATGATTCGAGTGATTCGAATCATTCATAAAAATTTACAGTCTTAGTTGTTGTTGCAAAGAAGAAAGAAAAAGACAAAGACAGCAAGCAAAGCAAACACACAACCTTCTAGTGAGTATTGTAGTGCTCTCACGCGAATCATAGTTATTTTGTGATTCTTGTAAATGTTGAGTAAAGGAGATTCGAAATCAACAATGTCATACGTATTGCTAAATGTGAGTACTTCAAACTTTGAATATGAGTAGCATGAACGTGATATTAAAATAAGCATGAATGTGTATAAGTATCAGAAATTATGAGTATGATTCGATTCTATTCATCTTTTTGAATACTCATCGCTGATCTCTGATTAGTATCACCTTCATTCATTCATTCTCTATTTTCTTCTCTTTCTTCAACAACATGGTCCATGACATATTTCTGCCTTGTACGAGCATATTTATCTGCTCAAACTAAGTTCCATTTCGTATGTGAAATTTGTTATAAATTTTGTTTTTCTATTTTGTTTCTCTCTTGTCATCGTGTAGTAATTAAAATCCTATTATAGGCGATACGTTTCTCCCACGGGTATATCCATTTAATCCAGAGATTAGTCAACTCAAAAATCTTCAAAAACCAGTAGAAACCCTACAAATTACTGCCGAGGTGTTCTAGTATCAGTGCTTAACATATCCGTCTCCACTAGGCCTTTATACTTTTATGCTGTTCTGCAGACGAAATTATGAAGCATAAACATAGCTGAAGATTTGATTTTGAAAAGTTTTATTCTAGCTGAGATTAACATCTCCAGTAACAGGCTGGGTGTAATATGCTTTGGTGTTCTGGAATAACAGACTAATAAGAGGAAGGGAAACCTGGATTTAAATAGAAAATAGAGCACTTGGCTCATTTTCGTCTGTTCTTTTTAACAATATTGGCAAAATAAACGTATCAGCCTGTTGTATATCATGATCGCGGAATGATTGTTTCCATTTTTTGCGAAATAATCCATCGCTGATATTAGCGCCGCATGTAAGTACATAGACGGTTGATTAAAACCACCCAAACAACCCCTATAGCGTTCCTAGGTAGCGACCTGACTAGTATTGGACAAATATTGTGTTGCTGAAAATATCGCGACTGCGACAGTGTAAATCAGGCCAAACATTAGCCTTTAATTAGATGTCTCTTTACAGAATGTTTCCAAAAGAATATCTTGAAAATGCACGAAAAGTGTAGATGGTGAAGCACATGTAACATACACTCAAGCTATTCTGAATCTGAACTTTGAGTAAGACAACTTTTCTTTGATTTCGATATCGGTGGACGATGTCATAATCGTTCTTATGACACTGAAAATACACTACATCCACTCAAAGTTAGTAAAATAAAAAAGACGTAAAAGGGCCTTACTTTTTTAAAAAGTCGGGAACCGAACAAATACTGTGGGTTACGATAAAAACCTATGCTTTACCAACTGAAGGACCTACAACCGAAATTTTGACAAACATTTCCTGGTCTCCTAGTCTTTCAATTAAGCCATTCTAGAGATCTCTTTTTGGGATTTTTGAAGTCACGAGTGTAGGTGTAAAAGCTTCAGATGTATGGTGTTTGTCCTTAAAGAATATACGCCTGGAATAAGAGAATCTATCAGATAGTCTCGATTCGTTTTCAATTCTGGCGGCGACCACTTAATCTTTAATCATGATTACGACCCTGCCTCGCACACTACCCATGTTGTCTATGTTAATTTTATCTATGGGTGGTGGGACGTGAAGTTAACAGTCGACCCCGAATGACAGATTTTTTTGAATTTTGTGGTTTACATGCTTATGACAAAGTTATAAACAAAACTTATAATTTGAGTAAATAATTTATAAATACTAAGTGGAACCTGGTGTAAAAAAATCAAAATTTGTCAGTATTTAATTTTCTTTTTCATTTCAAGGTCAACGTAAATCATAACCATTTTTGTTTATTAAAATTAAATCAAAAACAAAAAAAACTAAATTCTTTCGTTGAAGAAAAAACCTTAACGCCTGAAACAAATATTTTCATGGCAAAATGGCCCATTGTGTTGTCGTATTTATAATTTAAGATGCATTCTTATGATTTGTTACTTTTGGGGCGAATTAAAAAATATGATCGTTGGCAACAATAATCACTGGTATGTCGCATGTCCTCTACAAACATTCTTTGTCTACATCGTCGTCATCGTCGTCGTCATCCTCATCATATACTCGACATGGTCATTACAATCATAGTCCTCATCAGCAGCATAGCATGAGTAATTTTTGTATTGTACCACTACTGCCAATAACTCCAACGCCACCACCACCATCACCACCGTCACTACTGCATGCTGATGCATGCTTTAAAGCCACAAAAGTCGTGTTTTAAACGCCCCTTTCGATCCACTGTTATCAGATTAAAATGTTGCTCATTTCTGTTGGTTCTGTATGTTGCTCTGGCTTAAGAATATTTTCTTGGGATCCTTAAATGCAATTGATTGCATTGCATATCGTCAATTGACCGCCAGCAAGTAAATTATATTTTTGTTCTCTTCTGCTCTCATATATGAGAGTCGTTATTTTTGCTTTAAGACGATAGAATAGCAATTCGTCGCTGGCTGTTGACGAACATTCGAGGCATAAAAGATGAGGGCGATGATGATTTTATAAAAATGTGTTGGATTTTGGTTTTTTCTTCGCTTTTTTTTGTTGCTATTGTGATTATAGTTGGCTGTTATAGTTGAAATTGCAGTTGCCGATAATGTTGCTGTGATGCTTGGTGACTCTCTAAAAAAAAAAACGGTTTAAGCTGATGCTTTTGGGGAAGGCGTTTATGGAGTAAATTATTTAAAAAAAATTTTTGTGCCACAAGTGTAGTGCTTAAATACACGGAGAAAATTGTTGTTTTTAGTAAATTTCAAAGCCAATTTGTTAATGTTCTTTCATCGTACACAAATGAGTTTTAAACAGAATACCAATTCAATAGGCAATTGGAACTCTGGATCTGTTACATTGGCAAAGTTAACATTTTTTCAGTGTATTTAGGATTTGTTTTTGCGTGTACATACTCATCTTATGATTAAAGGACAAATTTATCCAATTTTTCTATCAACATTTTTCAATCTCAATTTATGAACGTTTCTTCCTTTTGTACACCGGAGTTCCACTCAAATAGTAAATTTTCTTCCCAGGGCCATCTGGAGGCAACAAATTATAGTGTTGTTGTTCAACACAACATATGCCATGTGATCGTTTCAATTGTCCAATACATGATCTATCAAATACACAAAATCTATGAAAAGAAAATGTCTTTCAGTTACAAGAAAAAGCAAAAAAAAGAGGTTCTACAAAGTGTACTTACTTCAGATTGAATCTCCTTTAGCTGGATGGAAAAATTTAAAAGTTACAATTGAAAGTCATGCAAAATGATCGTAAACTATAGTATCAATAGGGAGATGGAAGTACAAGGAGTATTTGGCATTTTAATTAAATATTTCGGGAAGCAGCCATGTGTTCAAGAATTATAAGCAATTGAAGACTTGAAGCGCCTAAAAATCTAAGCCACGCAGCATGTGTAAATTTTTACTGATGGATACAGTATTGACTAATGCAAGGAATTCAGCAGATCATTGAATTAATATGTAATCTACTTTTCATTAACCAGTTACGATTCCCTACAGTAATGTTTTGATTTTGTAGCGACTGAATCTCGGTTCACAGATCGATCCACTAAGTCTTATAGCAGCTCCCGACGGAAAAACATTACATTTAATCTATATGTGGTACTTTTAACAATATTACTTACTTTCTTAATTGTTCATTACCAACCCAATAACCGATTTCAGCGTATGTTAACACATCCTTGCAAATGCCTCTGTTTCTTGTAAGCCTTCACCAGTTTGTCACACCAATAGATGACAGGACTTTTTCGATTTAGACGTTCCAACTCAGATCAGGTCATCCTTTATGTCAACTTTAGGCAATCCTCCCATTAAATAGTTGAGCGAAAGCGCCTAACCTGCGAATGGTTCGGATGTGTCATGTGCCTAAGCTGAAATCGTAGTCCTTTAAGCGTGTGGGGGAAGATTCTTTCTAGGGGATGTTTATAAATATTTGTGTTTTCCTTTCCATAAGGATAAAGGCTTTTATGTAGTGGCTTCCAAGCTCCAAGCACAACTCAAATTTAAACTCCAGGGGATTACATTGCGCTGCATGCTTAAGCTAGTATCTAGCGGTCGCTAGTATTTCTTCCTCACTTTAATGCAGCCAAGACATGTTGGCCACAATTGGAAATTTCAGTTTGTTTGCATCCCACATGCGAACGAAATAATAATTACCCTAAATGACGTCATAAAATTATGTTCTTGTTGATATTTGCAATATATTACAGGCTTATTATTCATCTTGTGTAGAGATACCTTAGTACTGCAACCATACGATATACTGTTTTCCCTTCAACTTTATAGGATGTCCCTGTAATGGCTTCTCCAATCCTATTGAACTGACAATTTTCAGGATGCCGTTCAGTGTCAACAATGACCATTTCCTGCCTGGCACCTGATAAGCATCCAATGTGTGTCGTTCTGGAAGGCATTAATGCCCCACATGTTCCAAGAATGTGCTTCGATAATTGATTTTCATCGTCAGAGAATCTTCGTGTTGGGTTCAAGACAACTCCCGTTCTGAATAAATGTATACTGATTTTACAGTGTCGTCTCTTGTCAAAAGACCGCTAATCAACCTGAGCTTATCTCTTGATAGTCTAATGCATGACGAAGATCTCCTTTTATAATAATCTCCCAATTAAAGTTTTGATTGCCAATAGGCTTGAGAAAAGAGTCTTTGCCACTCTTTCGTTAAGCATTCCTTTCCAAAAATCCGTTCAAACTTCACACATGTGTTATGTCGCATCAGACTCGCAGAAACCTCCTTCTCGCAAACTCGTCTGCTATCATCATTTTCCCTGCCTAACCGATTCAGTTTCGCCAGACTGCCCCATACTATTTTCAATTTAACCTGATAAGAGTCGAGTACTCGAATAGCGATATGATTGTCAGATGGTATTGCTATGTTCTGTCTTTCTGTTCGATGGCATTGTCTTCCGATTGGAAGATACACACGAGTTTCCGCTTGGCTGGGAATACATATTTTATTCTTGGACCAAAAACTTTACGATCCGTTCTTGACCCAAAGGTATATCGCAAAATGGTTCCGCTTTTGACAAAGTGTTTGCAATCTCCAAATTTATTACTGGCTTGTTTATGTCGAATAATGTTCTAGCGAGCAACGATAGTCGCTAGACATCTGGAGACAAAATTTTTCGGAGCATGTCGAATCAAATCTTCTTTACAAAAAGAAAATCATCATTTGTTAAATACATACTTTAAATATTTCGTTTTCTTCAGTTTAGTTTAGTTTTATACTCGTGGTGTTTCTTTCTTCCTTCATATGTATGTTTTCTTGCTATTCGCTCTTTAAGGATTTGATATAACCACATGGATACATCCATAAATAAATATGTAACCAAGTGGTGGCATGTACATAATGTAGTAAATGGTGTACTAGTATATAAGCAATTATTTTCTTAATATGTATACGAGTGGCAGCGAAATAAAGAAAGAAATGTATTTGTTTATAGAAAGACAATGCGTCCCGAACGCCAAATAAAAGTCCATAAATTCTAAAACACAAGACAATGAGTTCCGTTCCTGACGTTTAATTCTACGTATGGCAGCAATAAAACATGTTCGTTCATGTGTTTATTTCTTAACATTTCGTATTCGTTCGGTTCTCTTATCTTTTCAAAATATTCTACAAAAAGTTGCAGAGGTGACAAAGCATGTCTCTCTGTTTTAATTTCTAAACAATTTTTCGAGCTATTTTTTGCACAAACTATGGCTTTACTCATCGATGTTGAGCAACAAGTTCAACGTACGAAAAGGTGGTTTGTGTGTTTTCGATGTGATCATTGTGTCGTGGAAGACAAAGCTTAACAAGGTTAGCCAAGTTGACAGGAGACATTACTCCATGAAGATTGTTGATAAACTCAAGAAGAGCCTGGAGGATTATTGGCTTGTTGAGTATTGGCTAGAAATCATCCGAATATGTTACTAGAGTTGCAACAAAATATTCTATTATGAAAACGGTCGGCCACATGTTGCAATAACTGTTAAATATTATTACGTAAATAATGGGTGGGCCATGTAACGGCTTAAATTTTAACCATCGGTTAGTTCGAATCTATCAATACCTTGTCATTCTATACTGTCACAAAGTTCAGTATCTCAACTGAACATAATGAATCGATTTGCGCTTGAGCAACGTTAGGATTTGTTGGGCCAACGAGAAACTGTATGATGATGTCGATTTTACCGAAAAAAAAATCATCTTTTCGGATGAAGCTCATTTTCATCTTTGCTGCTACGTTAATAAGCTAAGGTACCGTATTTGAGCCTCAGAAAATCCACACGTGGTCTTACAGAAGCCAAGGCACCCATTATGAGTTACTGTTTGGTGCGACTTGTGGATCGAAGGCATCATTGGCCCACATGTCATTGAAGATGAGGATGGCGCAACCATTACGATAATTGGAGATACATATCGCACCACGATTCGTGATGCCATTGCTGAGATCTGATCCCATACACTCGAAAAAGTGCACGAAAATTAGTTCGATCGAATGAGGTGCTATGAGGCCAGCCGCGGCAGCCATATGAATGAAATTATATTCCATTTCTAACCGGAATAATTGTAATTCACAACAACAACAAAAAATTTAAGAAAATTTCAAACCTTTTTTGTTTCTTTGCATATTTAAATTTAAAGTTTTAAATGGCCCACCCTATACTAGTTGCAAGATTTTGTCTCATGCAACTTCAAAAGGCCCTTACGGATATTCAACTTTTTCATTTCAAATTTTTTTGTGTCCATTTTTCAATAGGAATCGAATCAGATTCGCAGAGGAGAACAATTGAAATTTTCAATACAAATACAGGCTAAGCTTTGGTGTACTGAAAGAAAGCGAGGAAGTGGAAAACAGAAAAGCATTTGAAGAACCCAACAAAGCAAACACAATACTTTAAAATGTCTTGAAGAAAATTTCTGCAAAAGTGTAAAATTCCTTGAATCTTATATCAGACAAATTTAAATAAATTCGTGTGAGGTGCCTTTGGTTTGCCTGTCCTTTTGAAACTGTTCTGTAGATGCATCTATGCGCCTTGTTGTATGCAACAAACATTTGTAACCCTCGGGGGCCACATCCGTTTCTGTAATTCACAAAAATAAAGGAAAGGAAAGGAAAAAATAACAAATACATAAACACACACACACACAAGGATACATGCATACATTTACCAGGCAGCCTGTATGTATGCATATGTAACGGGCTGGGCTTTTCTCTCTCTCTCTCTGTCTTATTTACGCCCAAATGGGTATCGAGTGTGTTGTTATTGTATTTATTTATCTATTGGTTGTTATTCTTGTTACTTTGTTGGCCATTATAATATTGCCATCCTTGTTATTGTTGCGATTGTTATAACAAATGCTGTTGTTGTTGTTATTGCTATTATTGCTGTTGTGACTAACGCTATACGTGTCTATTGATCCTGCATTAGTTGGAAAAACATTTCACATCCACAGTTACAAACAAACAAGAAAAAGTTGCAACAACACTAGCAATTGCAACAACATCAAACAGTACAGAACGAACATCACCACAATACCACAATTTATGCGAGAGAGAGTTTATCAAGCCATCGTCATCAGTGATTATATACACATACAGGCAAGTATGTAACGACACATACATATATGTTTGGAAAGAAAGAATAAAGAAAAAGTGAGCAGGAGATGCAGAAGAGAGTGTTGAGCAATTTATTTTAGAGACACAGTGTGTGGTATCAAAATAAAGGATTGTTTTCTGTTTCTTTTTTTTTTGTTGTCAGTATTGTTGGTGGTGTCGTTATTGTTTGGCTATTTTGATATGTTTTTTGTCTTGTTGTTGTTATTGTTGTAATTTCTCGAGTGCTTATATTGTTGCACATAATTTGTGGGTTTCTTTGCCAATATTCTATGATACTTTTTTAGTTGTTGTTTTTTGTTTTCTTGTTTTTTTTTCTTTTACCACATAAAAGTTATTCTCTCTACTTGTCTATAAATATTTACAAACCCATACAAAGATATCCATCCATCCATATACTGCTTGTATGTGTACACATGGACTCTTTGGATTTCTTGTTTCCTGCTCATATACAGGAAAGAGATTCAAAGGGAACCTCCGGAAGGAAACACTAAAATATTGTAGATATTTTTTTATTGCTGTCGCTGCTACTGCTGTTGTTGTTATGTTTATTTATAGCAAAATCTATTTAAAATTCAGTTTTATTTGTTGTTCTTTGATATTCAAAGTCATTTGTCTTGGGGTCTTGTGGACTATAATTACAATTCTTTGATATCCGATAAAAATTTAAATTAAATTTTGTATAAAAGAAAAAAAATTACATATGTAATGTGAGGGCGAAAAAAACAATGAAAAATGGTAGGGTGAGAGAAGTTTATTTAGTTGTATTATATTAAAGCTTTTTCTTGTTTCGTTTGCAAAGTAAATTGGATTAAGGGATTAAATACTAAAGGACAAGTGGTAAGAGGTTCCAGGAGGAGGTTGTAGGACACCATATATCACATTATAATGTTTAGTAAACTGTTTCGGTTAGGAATATACTGACTGTAATCAGACTGCCAATTGTGAGAAAAATTAAAAGAGAAGTGAATTGCGACTACAATGAAACGGCCCTTTGCAATCCTTGGCAAATCCATTGTAAATAAATTTCTGACAAAATCGGCACAGTGTTCAAAGGCTGAAGTCGCCGTAGTCTAGTAGGTAGTGTGTTGGCTTATTAGACGTAAGGCCACGGTTCAAACCCCAGGTCAGACATCAAAACGAAAATATGAAAAAAAAATATTTCTGCGGCGACTTCCTCTCACCAGACTTCTGTCAATAACTCTGCGAGTAAATAAAATTGACAGAAAAAGTTTCTCAAAAATCTGTCATTCGGAGTAGACTTTAAACTGTAGGTCCATACAATAATGTATAAAATTAAAACACTCAACTTAAGTGGTGTGAGAAACTAGGTCCGTAGTCCTGACTGAAGGGTTGTAATGTCCAATTAGGTATGGTCAAATGTTACGCGTTTTTTAAATAAATTTTATAGTGCTGCGAACTTGTTTAAGTGTTTAATGTTTTTACCACAGTCATATTTACAGAAACAGCCTACCAATTATCCTTGCGCAGTCCATGGCTTGACCCTCACTACTTCATTTTCGACTTTATCAATTTCGACATTGTTTTCGAAACCGTGGCACATTCTTTAATTTCGAAATATGAACTTGCAACGAACCAAAGAAAAAATCATCGATATTGATATATGGGGATGAAGAGACATTTAAGTGCTACGACCATACGATGTATTTATTTATAGGACAACCCTTAAATATGTACTTCAAGCTCTGACAGTTTTTAGGATAATAGTCGGCGTTAACAATACTAATTCGCTGCCCGCCGCATGGTATGCAAACAGGTGTTTCCCTCTGGCATGCATTAACGCCTAACAGATCCAAGAATGTACTCCCATGATTTTCGCATCGTCACAATATCAACATATTGGGTTCGAGAAGTCCCCATTCTATGTAATTGTACTTTAAGTATACAGTGCTCTGTCAAAACACCGATTATCAGTCTCAATTTATTTCCTGACAGTCTAATGTATGACTAAGATCTCTTCTTATTGTAATTTCCCAGAAGTCCTAGAGATGGTAGGGCCCCTCTAAGAAAAAACCCCATTTAATTACCGTTCTAGGTATAGTCACCCAGAAGTGATCATACTACAACGGAGCTTATTCGCGGAAAGAGAGATTAAATGGGGTTTAAACGGAAGACATTTCTTTTTACACAAAAATATGAAGACATGCAAGAAAAAAACTGCACTACAGTTAGAGGCTTTAGAATTACGGTCAACAAAACTAATTTTATACATACATGATGGGTCATTACATTAGCTAGTCATACCACTTATGCTGTGTAATATTAATTTTATACATGAGTGGCCGGATCTACAGATTAAAGTCGACTCCGAGCGACAAATTTTTTGAGAATCTTTCATGGAAATTTTATTTATTCTCATAGCTTTTGCCAGAAATATGCTGAGATGTTGTTGGAGATGTCAGACCTGTCGTTTCCTTACGTCTAATACACACTCTGCCTACTAGACAAGGAGATTTTAAAGTAAATACGATTACAAATCTTATTGCAGTCAGAAAATTCCTTTCATCAATCAAATTGGATTCAAAAGTGTATAAAATCCAAATTTTTGTATTGATGTGAGTCACGGAACATAGTGATCAGGGCAATCCCATCAGAAACTAGTGCTACAAACGTAGTTTAAGATCTTGATATATTGCCAACTGCAATAAAGAGTGAAATCCTTAGAACTAAATCTTCTATAGAAAGAAAATGAGGAGAAGTCCACAATAAGAGCTAGGATCGACTGAAGACAAACCGATGGAAACTAGTGCCTATGCCCAATATATAATTAATATTTCATTATTTACTAACATTAAAAAACATCATCATCAAGAGCACTATGACCATTTCAATCTACTACCATTTCAATCAACAATAAATCCTTACATTCAGTCATTAGCGTGAGACCATGATGGACAATATTAAACAAAAAAAAAAAGTATAAAAACATCAACCAATAATTGAAATTAATTTCGAAATAAAATTGTTGTTTTTTTTTTGTTGAACGAAACACATCATAAACAAAAGAAGAAAACAAAAAATGGTACGAGAAGAAAAGCAACAACAACAATGTTAAACTAAATTAAATTTTGTGGTGGTAACGCCTGGTTATTACGCCTTGCGGTAGGTTTTTGGAGACTCTGCCCGTGTACAACAGTCTCTTTCCTTCCTCTCAATGCTACATTTGTAATCTGATATACAATTTTTTTTTGTTTGATTAGAAAAAGAGGAAAAAAATTAAAAAAAAAAACATTTTAAAGCGCTCAATAGCTGGACAGACATACAAACATGAAATGATATTATTTTAAATATTACTCTTTAAAAAACTGTTGTTGTATGTTGCTTTGTGTTTTTGTTGTTTGTTAACCCAACCACCGGCCACACCTGAACACCATCAGCCAAAAAATCAACCACATTATAGGCCAATAGACCACAATACTTGAATCGAAACTGAATAAATAAAACAAAATACATATGAAGTGGCTTATAACTCTATTTTATATTGGGAGTTTACAACAACTGCAACAACAGCACACTGTAAAATGTGATGTTACCATCCATTATTATGCAATATTTGATTACAAGTTGTTATTATAGTTGTTGTTATTGTTGTTGTTTTTTTATTTCTTCGGTCTTTTTTTCCTCATTTCTATTGCCAATTTGTTTCTCATTTATTTGTAGAGTCTTATGACTCTATAGGATATACAACCAGAATTCAATCAACGACCGATTTAGATTTTATTGCTAAGGAGACCAGGAGACTTTGACGTATAAGTCAGGGCGCATTTGATCGAGGACATGGATTATGTTGGCTTTGATGCCTTATATACTTATAACTGTGACTTTAGAGAGCTCCACAATTTAGAGTTTAAAGGGCCGACATGTGAGATGACCATGCCCTTAAATCGCTCGTCAGAACATCAAATGTGGCATCAGCTGTGTGGGATGTATCACGGTATTTTGAAACCACATGTCGTTGGCGTGTAGATTATTAAACATCATCGACCTATAGTGGTCGCCGTAGTCTAGTAGGTAGTGCGTTGGCTTATTAGATGTAAGGCCACGGTTTAACCCCAGGTCAGACATCAAAACGAAATATTTCTTCGACGACTTACTCTCAAAAGATTTTTGGCACAAACTCTGAGTAGCAATAAAATTGTCATGAAAAGTTTCTCAAAAATCTGTCGTTCGTAGTCGACTGAGAAGCTAGGCCGTATTCCTGGCTGAAGGGTTGCAATTTTCAATTATGTATGTATGTCTGTATAGTGGTCGCCGTTGACAAGAATGAACTGGCGAACGTTGCTCTCAAGGAAATTTGGACAGATGACACTGCCAGCCTGAAATTCGCACTAAACAGTGACTTTTTCGGGCTGTATTATACGCTATTGGATCTCATGTAAATTGGTAACGTCCTAAATTTGACCAATTTTGTTTGTTCACATACCCATTTATCTTGACATAAGCTAAAAAGATTTTTCAATGAAAATTGGGACCAGTTATTAACTTCATCAGAGCCCATTTTGTTAGTATATAATGTTGTTCATGATCGTTTCTCTTCAGTTGTATTGTACTAGTCAGAGATCAGCAATGAGTATTAAAAAAGATGATTAGTTTCGAATCATACTCATAATTTCTGATACTTATACGCATTCATAATAATTTTAATATCATACTCATACTACTCATATTCAAAGTTTGAAGTACTCATCGTACTCGTACATAACAATAATACGCATGATGTTGTTGATTTCGACTATTCTTTACTCAACATTTACACGAATCACAAAATAAATATGATTCGAATCACTCGAATCATTTATGAGTATTATAAGTGATCGATTTCTTTGATTTCCTCTGCTTTTATGAACAGCGGAGATGTTTTCGCCAGATTTGTCTTCCCGCCGATATACGGTTGTTGGTTGATCGTTTGCTGAACCAGTAGATTCGAATTTATTCATCACATTGCAAATAGTCCTCCCGGTAGGATGATTAAGGCGCATGTTGCCAAACAGAACAGCCATTTGATAAAAAAATTTCATCTTGTTCTTGAAAGGTTTTTTTGTCCAAACAGACAGAATAAACGACAACTAATTTCACTGATGTGTAGTCGCCGTAATACAGTATGTAGCGTGTTGAGTTATTAGACATGAGGCCAAGGTTTAAACACCCCAACCCAAACATCTCGAACAAAACGAAATAGAAAACAAAAAATTGGTAATGTTCTCAACTCTGTCGATTACGCTCTCACATCTCTCTCCTCAGCTGTTTTCTCTGAGGGAATAATGAGCTACTATAGGGTTAGCATTTGGAGAGATTTTGGGTGGATGGACGTTCTCGCCGTAGTTTATTAGGTAGTGTGTTGACTTATTAGACGTGATGCCACGGTTCAAACATAAACCCAGACATCCCGAACCAGCGAAATATAAAAAATATTTTAAAAAGAAATTACAATGAAAACTTTCTCCAAACTTTGTAGTTCGGTATCGACTGTAAACTGTAGGTCTCACCACTCATGTATAATATTAATACACTTAACATAAGTAATGTGAAAAGCTAGGTCGTAATCATAACTGAAGGATTGTAATGATCAATTATATATGTATGAATGTAATTTGTAGATTCAACAAGATAGCCATCATCAACTGTCAATCTTCACTCCATGATAATGCAGCAGTAACTATGTAGTATTGAAGAGCCCCTCTTCTTGCAACGGTGTATTTAGAAATTATATATAGAGCATAGACATAAGAATCACATGATATGGTACAGTGGGAATTAATGTTAAGTTGTAGGTTCTTTCGTAGTCCTGACTGAAGGGTTGTAATGATCAATTATGTACTACTACTATATAATCTACTTCGAAAGAAATGTTTTCTGTCTCTTCTAATCACAGTTTTAAAAATAACATACATAAGTAAACATTATTCCAACCTCTGCATATATTTGGAAATTATAAGACGTATGAGTCTTTGCCATTGAATGACGAAAAAAAGTGTTTAAAAATAAATTCCTTTCTAGAGGACCAAAAATTTAAAACCTGGTCACCTTTTTTGATTGAGACTGAAATAATGTTTTCATTTTGTTGATGTACGATTGATTAGTGAAAAATATACGCCAAACACAAAAGGGAAACAATCAAATAAAATAAAAAAATAATAAAAAAAATCACAAACCCAGCAAAGGTCAGTACGAATGAAATATGGAAACAATTTTTCTAAAACAAAATCCAGTAAATAAATAAAAAAAAATCGAAACATTTAAACAATCAGCGAAAAATATAAAAACAAAAGAAGAAAAAAACAGTCTTAAATACATACATTTAATAATAATCATACCTAAAATAAAATACAATAAAAACAAAAACAACACCTTATCTTGGGGGAAGGGGGGATAATAGAAAAAAACGAAACACTCCAATTTAGCCTTTGATCTGTTAAAATTTACCATAAAACTCGATTTGTAAAGGAAAAAAAGAAAGAAACACTCAAATTTGATTTGATATTTCTAAAATACCACCAAAAATAAAAAATATTGAAATATTGATGGTTATTAACAGGGTATATCGAATTTATTTTCATTTTTTTTTATTGTTTTTTTTTCGTTTTGACAAATGTGTTGAAAGTTATACATTTGATTTTATTACTTATGTTTTTGTAGTTTCTGTTGTTGTTGTTGTTGTAGCGGCACTTTTTGATTGCATGCACCTTTAATTTTTATGTGGTACGAGAAACCAAAAAACAAAAAAAAAACAATCATTTTCGGTTTTTGCGCTCAATTCAAAAGGGGTCACAGGGTCAATACACAACGAATATGCAGATAATCAGCAATTTGTTGTTAATGTTTCTATTATTATTATTTAAACATGCAATATTTTTCTTTGCATTTATTTGTTTTTGCTTTATTTTCTTTTCAGCAGCTTTTGTTGCTGTTTTCATGGCGCAGTTTTCATTCATGTCGTGCTGTTTAAATCAATAATTAAAAATTAATGAAATTCAAAAAAATAAAAAATTTAAATATTTTTAAGGTTAGAAATCGCTCGGCTTTGAATCGCATAATCTTGGTAACCAGTTGACATAAGAATTTCTTGAGATGATAGTTCTGACAATCGCTTCAGAAATCGTTGGTGGCAGATGGCGTCGTCTAGCTCAAACCATGATGCATGCCATTTCGTTATTATGGGCCTGATCACTGCAATTTCAGTCTCAATTGCGCGTTCTGAGTGCATTTGTTTCTCATGGACTGCATGAATCTTTTCTGAGCTCCTAATGTTATGAACTCCTCAATATTTTAAATTTTGTATGCATGAAGGTGGAGGTCTCTTGCCAAAATTAGCTGAGTAGTGCCTCGTGAAATTTGAAGTTGTTAAGAACGATGCTGAATTGACATTTTAGGCAACAATTCCATTTACAAGAGCAATATGTTACTTTAACGCAAAATTTTTAATATCCCAAACCGACCTACATACATTGGTCATAACAACCCTTTAGTCGGGATTACGACCTAGCTTCTCAAACTACTTATGTTGTGTGCGTTAATTTCAAACATGAGTGGTGGGACCTACAGTTTAAAGTCGATTCCGAACGACGAATTTTTTGAGAAACTTTTCGTGGCAATTTTGTTTACTCTCAGAGTTTCTGTCAGAAATCTGATGAGAGGCAGTAGCCGAAGAAATATTTTTTCGTTTTGTTGGAGAAGTCTGACCTGAGGTTTGAACAGTGGCCTTACATCTAATAAGCTAACACGTCGACTAGGCTAGGGCGACTTCAAACATTAACCGGCCGAGTTTCTTCAAATTTTTCGAACACCCTTAGAATGGTTGATACATTAGGAGCACTTACTGGACTGAAAATTATTCAGTGTTTGCTAGTGATCTCAGCACAACTTTCCAAATTTTTGTAAAAGATCTTCACAATTATCACGTAATGTTCACATGCATTATAATTCTTCGTATTTTGCAACTGAGGTCGCCGTAGTATAGTAGGTGGTGTTATCTTATTAGGCGTAAGGCCACGGTTCAAATACCAGTTCAGGTTCATAATTCTGATTGAAGGGTTGTAGATACCCATGAAAAAGAAAAAAAACTTTGAAAATCGACGAAAGAAAATCAATTGAATCTTGAAGCGAATCACTAATGGCAATGAATGCTGACACTAACATTGGCTGGGTTTATTTGCTGATTATAATTAGGGGATATACTATCAACAAGGCGTAATAAATCAATAAGCCAACGTAGAATAATGGTGAATAGACACAAAATTGGTTAACGCTTCAACGTTTGTTTACATGTTGCCTTTAAGGTTTTCCTTTCCATATACACGCATTTCTTGCTGTGCAACAGTTGTTGCCTCGAATGTGTTTTTTGCATTAGTTTTCAGTCTTCAGGTAGTGTTATCGTTTCTTTTTACTGTCATACCTAAATAAGAGCGCTAGGCGGCTGCTTGTCTGTTCCAGCTTAGATTTTACGCTATGGGGTTATACCAAAATAATAGCAGCAAATTTATGTCAAAGCGATTAAAACAGCTTCTAAAAAATGTATTTAACAAGCCTGGTTATTTTTCCGGAATGCATTGCAATAGTACTATTTTTCAAAAAAATCGTCCAGTTGCTTGCGTACGCTGACGACATTGACATCATAAGGCGTACCAAGTGAGATGTTACTGCTGCCTTTAGTGCTATATGAGGGCAAAACGAAGTATATATTATCGGCAAGTAGACACGTGCAGCGTATTAGATCTCAGATTACGGCCGATAACTATACTTTCAATAAAGTCAAGGAATTTATTTATCTTGGCTCCGCATTACGACCAAGAATGATATCAGTCTGAAGATCAAGCGCAGCATCACTCTTGCCAACAGATACTATGGTCTCAATGGGCAATTGAATAGCAGGACACCTCTCTCGTACGACAAAACTAATACTCTACAAGACACTCATCATACCACTGCTTCTTTAGGGCGCAGAGGCATGGACCCTATTAAGCACTGATGAAGCAGACTTGAGAGTATTCGGTCCAGTGCGAGTTGGCGATGATTTCCGCATCCAATCTAACAGTGAGTTGTTTGAGCTTCCCAACTACGTAGATGTAGTGCAGCGTATTAAATTCTAGCGGCTGCGCAGGTTCGCCATTTCGTTCGAATAGGGAAGATGCTCCGGCGAGATGGGTATTTGATTCGCGGATCTGCGGAAGTCGGCAAAGAAGACGAAAATAAAAACCATATTTTTGTATTGTTGTTTTTTTTTAATATTTTGAATAATAATATCCGTTTTTATTTGTTTATTTATTATTATTTCTTTGTTTTTTTCTCAATTAATTTATTTGATAAACATTTTAGAACTATTTTATGATGGTTGTTCTTATTATTTTTTTATTTGATTTTTTTATTTTGTTTTGTTTTTAATTATTTAATAATATTTACTAAATATTTGTATTAATTACACTTAAAAACTACTACATGCTAAAGACATTTGTCGATATTATTTTGTTTTTTTATTATTATAAATTATAATTAATTATAAAGTATTTAAATAATTACTGATAAAATTTATAATATTTTTAATATTTTAACTAATTTTTCATTTATTATTATACGTTCTGCCTTAAAATTTATTATTCATTTCATTTTTTTTTCAGATTCCATGATTGAAATTCATAAATGTATTAGAAGAAGAATCATTTGTTTATTGATTATAAATATTCATAAATGTTTTTTAAAATTTTTTATTTTTTCTTAAATTTATTATAATTTCTTACTATTTTCTTCTTTTTCAAAACAAATAAATTTCAAAAAATACAAAAACAAAACAAATTAAATTCAATAATTTATTATACAAAACGAAAATTAAAACAATTACGGGATTATTGAGAAATTATTGCCGGTGTCTTCTTGAAATTGATGAGAATTTTTTTTATTACATTTTCATAATTAAAGGCCATAATTTAACAAAAAAATAATATTTTTTTAATATTTTTGGTAAAAGAAACAAAAAAAAAAAGTTTTTATAAATAAATAAATGAGGTCAAGCATTTTTTCAAATTCAACACAGGATTTATTTAAAAAAAATTTTTTCAATTTGATTGATTGTGAATAATTTTTTTCAGGGAGTTTTAACAATAATTTTATTTTTTATTTTTTCTTTTAAGTGTACATACTATTTTTATTGAGTATTTTTTCGATATTGTTTTTCTAACATTTTTCCTTTAATTTCTTCACTGATATTGTTTTGTTTTTTATTATAAATTTTGCTTTATTATTATTTATTTAATTTTATTTTTTTTAATATTCACTAATTATTATTAATTATTTTATTTTATAAATTATGAATTTTATCCACAATTCTTTTTGCTGTTTTTTTATATTAATTTTCATGTATGTGAGCTAATTTTGATGATATTTTTCGATAAAGAAATTCTCTATACAAGCATGGTACACAGAGTAGTAGTTTTTTATAACTCAAATAAAATCAATCAAAGGATCAATAAATTTTAGGAACTTAATTAAAATTTGAAAAAATTTTAAATATTTTTAATGAAAAATGTTGTAAAGCTATCTCACATTACATACATACACTTCTTCAGTCAAGATAACGTACTAGACTTTCACAGCACTTATGTCGTGTGTGTTAATTTTACCCATAGGTGTCGGGACTTACTGTTTAAAATCGACTCCGAATGACAGATTTTTCAGAAAGTTTTTCATGGCAATTTTATTTATTCTCAGAGTTTTTTTGCCATAAATCTGCTAAGAAGAAGTCGTCGAAGAAATATTTCTCACGTCTAATAAGCCAACACACTACCTACTAGATTATGGCGACTTCCTCTCATATTACTGTCTTGAAAACTGTTTAAGTGAAAACTTTTTAATATTTAAGCGTTCTTCTTCTGAAAGCCTACCCACCGTTATTAACGATTTTCAATTGTAGATCTACACTGTATGAGAATAAAGCCCCAATTAGCCGAACGTTCGTTTTTAGCATATGAAGAGCCATGTAAATGCTTACCGAAATTATATTACAGTTCGGTAATCGCTCCTATTGCTTTTCATATTCTAAAAACGAACGTACGTATCGTAAACGTTTGGTTAACCAGGGCTTTAAAGCGTATATTACTTGCTTAATCGGTCGTTACAACCCTTTTTTAGTCTGAATTACTATCTTGCATCGTACTCGACCTACGTCGTATGTTTTAATTTTATTCATGAGTAGTGGGACCTACAGTTCAAATTCGGCTGCGATCAGATTTTTTCATGATTGTTTTCAGATTTCTGAGCTGGGGCTCGCTTCTAGTAAACCAAATCACTGCGTAATAGACTTCATGAACTGTACTGAATTTTATTCTACAATACAATAACCCTTGCTTGTCTAAATTTGACACACTAAGTATGTCAATCTTATTCAAGGAATATTGACATGAAATTATCTTTCAAAATCGTTTCGTATGAATTCTTTTAAAATTTCCGCAATTTGTAATTTCTAAATAATTTTCTCTGTGTACCAGTTATTGCACCTTTGCTTTTTGCCCCCCAAAAATTGCCTTGCTTTGACCGACCTGACTTACTGTCTGTACGCCATTAATTCCGGATAATGCATATGGGGTGGATAATGTGATGAAGACGTTGATGATGATGATGATGTGAACGAAGAGGGTCATGAAATTCGATCTGGTGTGTGAGATTGATGATGTTGTTGTTGTTGCTGTTGTTGTTGATGATGGTGTTGAGAAGAACCACTACTATTTCCACTGGTGCCTCCACTAACACTGTACATATGCTGAGGCTGCGGATGATGTGACAAATGTTGATGATGATGATGATGCTGTTGCAGGCTGGAAGATGATTCACTTACAGTGATGGGCGAGGTGGCATTGTTCCTTAAGTCTAAATCGTTTGTGGAAAACATTGTGGAAGATTTTTGATTTGCAATCAGAGGCGAACGTGGTGGGGCTGCTGGTGGCGTTACCGAATGTGGTGAGTGAGATTCGGAAGAGGGTCGGCGGCAAAAGGGATTGAGACCATTAAACGATGAGGCAGCCAATAGGTGGGGAGATAAATGAGGAAATCCTGGTAGACCTGGCAGACCGGAAAACAGCAGAGGGTTGGCGCCATGTTGCATTAAAAATCTGGGATCACTCATAAAGGCCGCCGTGGAGGCGTCTGGAAAACCCGGCATTGGATTGGGTGTAGCTGGAAAATGTTGCTTTAAAGCCTCAAAATTCAGCGGCGGCAAACCATGGGCGCCTGCATATAGTCTGGCTAAAAATTCCGCTTGCAAGGTGGTGGATATACTGCTGGGTGGGGAGGAAGCAAAATTCTTGCTATTCAAATTCACTGGTTCCGGCAATGGATCCAAATTATGATTATCGCTTGTGGACAACAACTTACGATGTAGATTAAGGTTGGAACTGTGCCTGTCACGACTGCGCTTAGAGGGAAAGGCCGCATTACAACCGTCAATATTGCATTTGTGATGTAGTTTTAGATGTTCGTTTTGGTAATGAGTCTTGAGATGGAAATGATTTTGAAACACCTCCCCACAGGCTGTACACTTTAAAGGGTTGTCTTTATCTATGGGGACTTCAGCTTCTTCGCTTATGAATTCGGCACCATTGTGGTCTTCTGCTAAAGTGGCCGTCGGCTTTGTTTGCTCTGTTTGAGCGGTAGTTTTGGTGGTAAGATTTTCGGGCAGATTGTTGTTGTCTTCGGTTGATATGTTCATTTTGAAATTGTCTTCCATGAGCTCTTTCTTTATCCTTAAGTAACGATTTTCATCCTCGGGTTCTTCCAGGGTATCTCTAAAGGCGGGTGGTGGTGATGTTGAACAAACATCCTCTTTTGGTTCCTCTTTAATAACCGGCATGAGCAACAGACCAGCGGATAAACCATTTTCTTTGACTTCTGCATCTTCTGTGTGTGCGATATTTTTTTGGTTGGAGGACAAGTCTAGGGAATACTCCTGTTGTTGCAACTCTTGATGAGGACTATTAGGCTTTGGGCTTGCCACAGGCTTTTGTTCGTTGTCGTCTTCTTCCACATCGCGAGGTTCTTGCTTAACCGGTGTGCTGGACATTAAAGTTTGCCTAACGTTTTCACTAGTTGCTGTACTGGGTGTCAATGGAGGCGAGGGCAATACTTTAGCGCCTTCATTTGTTTGCTCTTCTGCTTTTTTAGTTCTCTTACTTAAGTCAAGCGAAGTGGTTTCTTCAGTGTTCTCCTCCTCCTCCTCCTCCTCTTTGATGGAATCATGTTCCCTCGCTTTGCACTTAACGGACAAGTCATTCGCCACATCGTAATCATTGAAATTATCACAGGAATTTTCATTTGATTGTACAGCACAACGAACTGGATTTTGATTTTTACGTTTTCGCTTGCTGGAGGAACTCATGGCTCCGTGAGCTCCGCCATTCGCTGAGGTTTGCAGGGATAAAGTTTGAGAGGAACTCTCATAGTCCTCTCTTAAACTACATGAGTCGGTTACACTAAGAGTATCGTCATTGCTTTCGTTACTGTGCCGTTCGGCAGTGCTACGACCATCTTCGTCCAATTCGTCCTTTCTGAGCAAGTCTAGTGGTTTTTCTTTGGTTTTATAGTAATCGACAGGAGTTTTGGTTTCGTTAGATCTTTCGCAGTGATCTCGACTGTAATCGCCTAAAGTAGAAGAGGTTTCTTCGGCTGCGTTATCTTCAATGCTAAAGTCTTCGGAATTTGTCTTATCGAGCATACTGTCACCCTCATCTCCTACAACTACAATGCCCTCTCCATCCTCGTCGTCATCGTCATCATCCATGTCGCCGATATGAATTCCGCCATCCATGCCATCATCGTCGTCCTCATCTTCACCCATAACCTCAGCTCCGGACATTTGACGACCCTCATAGCGATGCAATAGGCTGTTGTCCATGTAGGCGCGTTGCATATAATCATTATGTTTGTGATCCCCTAAGCCTCCCATAGGATGGTGTCTCATATCGGGTGGAGGCGTTAGCATGGGAAAACTGCCGAATGGATTTAAACCGGCCATTAAGCCATTTGGAGGTTGAAGCAACAAGGGATGTGGTTGGGCACTACGGCCATCATGAGGTGATATTTTACGCCTCAAGTGTGGCGAATGTAATTTTGGATTCGGATTTGCACTGTGGCGATTGCGTGATCTTCGCGAACTGAACATCATATTACAGCCGTCCACTGTACACTTGTGCATTTCCCTTAAATGTACGGCCGAGAAGTGGATCTTCAGAGCTCCCTTGTCACAAAATGTCTTCAGACACACGTTACATTGCACTCGCTTTTTACCCGTGACCGGGTTAATGAATTGCGTACCCAAATTAGCGGGTAAAGAGCCCCATTGCCTTTTGCCGGGCGAATGCGTCTTCCGTGTTGATCTTAAGCCCGAGGCTGAAGATATTCTAGAAAGTCTTTGACTGTGTACGTTGGCGGAATCATGTTGAAGGCTAGAATTTCTTTGACTACTGGTCGATTCTCGAAGATCTCTTTGACTTTGGTAATTGCTCGAGGAATTCGTGACTGAGGACGATGTTGGCGTGACTGACGTGGTGGCTAAAGATGACTGAGAAATACTACGGACTGGTGGTGTGCGACGGGATGCGGATGATTCACGTAAATTATTGATATCGGACAGTTTTGGTTTCTCCATTTCAGGTGTTTTCGATCGCAAAGGAGGTTTTCCCAATCCTAAGGGAGGATTAAGACCAGGAAAGTGTGAGGATAGAAGACTATGTGGCATAGGATTACCAGAGGCAGCTGCAGCAGCTGCAATAGCTGCTACCTGATTGCTGGTTAAGCCTGCCGGTAAGGCGGCACTGGATGAGCTGTTGCCCGCGGCTCCAGGGGAAGGTGGGTGTAGGTGAGGCATTGGAGGTGGTGGTGGCAAATGAAAGGGCAATGGATGACCTGACATAGCCATAGCGTTGAAAAACTGATTACTTTGAGCGGCAGCTGCAGCTGCGGCAGCAACTGCTGCATTTTTCTCTGCTGGAGTTGTAGCCTCATTAATGCGTCTTCTTGCCTGGGCCAGCATGGCAGCTTGTTGAGCCGCCTGTTGCTGAAGATGTTGGTGATGTGCGAGTTCGTTGGGACTTAGGCGAGCAGGTGGTGGAAGACCGGGAAATGCACCCAAGGCAGCTGAATTGATTTTCCGAAAATCAAACGGCTGCATATTCTGCAAATGACTTAAGGGATTATGACCAGCAGCCGATGAGGAAGATGTCTGTGTATTTGTGGACGTAGAAGATGATGATGCAGTTGATGAGTTATTGGAAGCACTAGAACTAAGCGTGTTGTGAGATCCTGTTATGCCAGACGATGTTGAACTTCCTCCACTAGCAGGTGAGGCAGGGTTGCGAAAATAACTACTCAGATGGCCTGGTGGTGCAAGGCCGCCGTGTACACTGTGACCTGTTGAACCGGCAGCTGCTGCAGCAGCGGAAAGTTTCTGCTGTAACTGGAATTGCATTTGTGCATGGGCCATAGCACTGAGATGCATATTCATGGGATGTGCAGCTGCTCTTGGTGGCGATGGACGCCTACTTGGTGACATAACCATAGATGCCGTTGAGTTTAGACTGTGAATGTTGTTGTAGGCGTTGTTGCACTTGCCCAAGTTATATTCGTGCTCTAAGTTCGTGCGTCTGGCTAATTGTTGTTGATGCTGATGCTGCTGCTGCTGTTGCTGTTGTTGCTGGCGTTCGTAGCTGTAGGCAAAAGATGCTTGTGCATGAGCATGCGCCTGAGCTTTTTTCAAATATTCCAACTCCAAGTCGGACAATGTGTGCAGGGGTGGTGGTAATGGTAGACCTGTGGCAATAGGGTTTGATAAATGTTGTGTCGTTGTTGCTGTCGTTGTTGAAGTTGTATTTGTTGCGAGACGCTGCTGATAACCGTTACTATGCTGGTGCTGCTGTTGGTGTTGATGATGCTGATGCTGTTGTTGATGATGATGTGACTTCTCCTGATTAATATTCATTAATACGCTTGTTTGCTTTTAGCAATTTTATTTAAGACTAGAAATATTCGTTGTTGTTGTTGTTGCTGGTGCTGTTGTAGTTGTGGTTGTTTCTGAGATTTTACATTCATTAACAGATATTGAGCGATATTTATGTGACTCATGAATAGTTGTGTTCTATGGTTACGATCAATATTCAGCATTTTGTTCGTTATGAAACAGTTTTAATGTGAATTTGTTTTTGTGAAGAAAAACGATTGCGAATCGTTTCTACATGTAGCGACAGTTATTCTATTGAGCATATGAAGAAAATCTGAAAAGAAAGTAACAAAAATAATTTGTTGTTATTAAAATTCTGTGTTTCTGTTACAATTGAAAACAATTTTTTATTTTATGATTTTTAATACAACCCACCGCTCTAGCAGTAAAGAACACTACTCACTAGGCTACCGTGGTAACATTAAGGACTTTGAAAGTTTGATTGGAATCATGAGGTTTGGTTGATATTGTAAATCTAAATTTGATTCACTTAATAAAGTGCATCAGTGAAATATTGATAAGAATATAAATAAAATTTGTGCAGAAACTATATAGTAGAAGTATCAACGAAAGAATATTCCAATAGAATACACTTACAGAAGGTGCAGATTGATCATGAGGCTACTCAGAATTGCTTATCCTGTCGAGAAACAAAGAAACGGCTAGATTTTCCAGTTGCTACGATATTAACCGTGTTGAAATGATTACTCTGTATATTAAATACTCAGAAGTTAAGTTCAAGCCCTGATTAACTCAGATATGCAGTCAAAGATCTTCTCAATTTGTTCAGATTCACATGTCATGGGCCAGTGAATGGAAAAAGTTGTTTTTTTTCAACGAAAATAAGTTTAATTTAAATAGTTTAGGCAGCTACAGTTGTTGTTGGCGTGATCCAGATCTAGCAGGCGTTGCAATATTCACAAGAAATTTTGTTGGAGGAAGCGTTAGGGTGTTGGAACCAGAATGAACTCAGCAGGAACATTTTGACAATCCCTACATCTTTCAACCAGACTCTGTACATACACGTTATGCATAAAAGTAAGGAATTATTTTCTTTCAAAAATGTTGATCTATAACCATGACAAATATGCAGTCTCGATTCCAATTGCATCGAAAGTTTTTGAACTAAATGTGAATAATCGGGTATCGAAATTCAAGCCTTTGGAATCTCATGAACTGCATACCCAATAAAATGGTTCCATAAAAAATTTACTTTTAAATTAACATACATATACATAATTGGCCATTACAACCCTT
Source organism: Sarcophaga rosellei (assembly GCA_930367235.1). Classification (NCBI taxonomy): domain Eukaryota; kingdom Metazoa; phylum Arthropoda; class Insecta; order Diptera; family Sarcophagidae; genus Sarcophaga; species Sarcophaga rosellei. The sequence goes on from OV884018.1 coordinate 83,759,089, forward strand.
CAGTCAGGATTACGGCATAGCTTCTCACCAGGAAAGTGTTGAAGAAAAGTGCTCTATCAGAAGCAACATGGTTTCGACAGTTCTGAACTTAAGAAACCACTAAAATGTTTAAAAACGTGAGGTCTTAGTTCGAACTCCAGTTTAGACATATCCAACAAAATGAAATAGAAAAACTATTTTTCTTCGGTAACTTCTTCTCAGCAGATTTCTGGCAAAAACTCTAAAAGTAAATAAAATTGCCATGAAAAGTTTCTTAAAAATCTGTCTTTCGGAATCGACTTTAAACTGTAGGTTCCTCCATTCATGTAAATATAAAATTAACACATACAACAAGGGTGGTGCGATAAGCTAGATCGTAATCCTGACTGAAAGGTTGCAATGGATGATGATAACGCTTTTAGTCAAAAACAAATAACAGAATTTTTAAATGTAGCACAACAAATAATTTCTGGCCGTTTAAAAGCTGTCAGTAAGATCACAAAGTTTGGAAGACCGAAAAAATACTCTTGTGAAATTTTGCGTTAAAGACACGATAGAAAATCAGTGTTACATCGAACTGTTATTGGCGATGATGAATGGATTTATTTTCATGGATTAAACCGGGAACCCACAGCTTTGGCTGCAAAACCAAAACGATTCGGCAGAAAGACAAATTTGTGTATCCGGTAGAACCAGAAAAGGACCATACATTTAATCATGCATTGATCGAAAAACAACCAGAACAACATGACAATGCACCGGTTCAGAATACATACAACCATCGGTTGAAGCAAACAAATCGAAAAACAAACAAAAAATTACGACTAACAATTTAATTTAATTTTTTGAAGAAGTGTTACTGAGCAGATGTTGCTTTATTGTCTAAAATTTCTTTGAAATAATTTCTTGTCCGCATTTCATGCCATTTGCTCTTTTCGAATGATACAATCAATAACGTTTGAAGAACATTCTTATTTCGTTATCTAATCATATAAAATCAATTTGAAATCCTTCTTATTTTTCTCATTTGCAAAAAAGCTATTCAGTGACATGAGACAAAAAAAAGAAAATGTTTTTTTTTCTTAAGCTGACCATATAATTTTATTTAAAGCTTTACGAGTCTAAATGTCACTTTTCTAAATAACAAAACAACGTATTTAAGTCAATCAGTGCTATTACTACTACGTCGTCTATACGAATTATTATACAGGGTGCAGTTAAATAAAGTTTACTTTCAGTATCAGAATTAAACTCACGCTATGGCCACGGTTTAAACCAGAGATCAGCAATGAGTATTCAAAAAGATGAGTAGATTCGAATCATACTCATAATTTCTGATACATATACGCGTTCATACTTATTTTATTAAGATACTTATACTACTACTCATTTATGAGTATTAGAAGTATTTTTCTAAATTTATGAATCTGAATGAGTAGGCGTATGAATCAAACATATTTCGAATGTTATGAGTTTGATGTCAATGTTGCACTCATACTCGTTGCAACCTGTACTTATAAATCAATGTTGTAGTGAGTACGAATGAATCGGAGTAGTTGAATTTCAATACTGTTGATTCACTCAAACTCAAAATTTCATGAGTAAAAACGATTCATTGCTGGTCTCTGGTTCAAACCCCATGTCAGACATCTCCAACAAAACAGAATATATAAAATATATTTCTTCGGCGACTTCCTCTCAGCGGATTTCTGACAAAAATTGAGAAAATAAATAAAATTGCCATGAAAAAAGTTTCTCAAAAATCTGGCGTTTCAAATCGACTTCAAACTGTAGGTCCCGCAAACTCATGTATAAAATTAACACACGCAACTTAGGTGCTGAGCTGCTAGGCCGTAATCCTGATTCAAGGGTAGTAATGACCAATTATGTGTGTATGTAGACAAATGAAAGGGCTTCTAATACTCGCATTTGTTATACTTCAATAGCCTGAGCCCCGTATTGAGTGTTCATTTAGGTAAAGCTGAACGTAATCAAAAAAAAAAATGCTTCTAAAACTATTGCGTATACAATGCTCTCAGCCAGTCCCCAATTAATTTTTCCATAACAACTGAATTCGTTAGAGCCACACTTCCAATGGACATAACTTGGCATTTCACTCAAGTACTACCTTGAGTTCAAGCTGAGTAAGCTAAGCAAATATAAAATTTCTTTTGAGACACCCGTATTACTTACTGACTACATCTCCCTGCAGTTTCATTACAGCAGAGTCATGAAATTTTTTCTCAGTCTTTTTTTTTCATTCAATTTTATTTAAATTGCCATTTGCATTTACAAAATTATAATGTGTTGAATTAAAGTTGAGAGAGAGAGAGAGAGAGAAGAAAAAAAAACGAAAAATGCTTCCAAACGAAAACATGTATGATTGAGAATGAAAATCAAAAAGGGGTTTCAGGTATTCCTGTACGTATAATAATATCTTTAATCGCATTAAAGCTTGTTTGCCTGTAATAAACTTGACTTAAAAGCGATTTTGTTTTCTGTTTTTTGCTTCTTTTGATTCGTACGTTTCATTTGAAGTACAAAGTGAGATTTAAATGAGTGTCGAGATATGATGACTGAGATACTCTGTCAATATTTATGACAATCAATATAAATGGTGGCTGTCTGTCCATTCATATGAAATTATAAAAAGAAAAAATAACAACAACAATGTTGTCATTCATAATATAGAATGTGGTTGTGTGTCTGTGTCTGTAATTGCTTTTGGCCGGCTAACTGACTGACTGACGGACTGTATTTACAAGTATTTGTTTAATGTTCAGATTGTGTTTGTCATTAAAAACAGAAAAAAATAATATTACTTGACCGCTCGCTCTTTTCATTCTGTCATGACGCAAATGCATATTTTTTTAATTATTTTTTTCACACAAAAATTCATTTCTTTGTCGCTGTTGCTATTGCTGTACAGTGTAGCCATTCCCATTTGTTGGTTTTGTTGTTGAAAATGACTGACAATTAAATTGCTGTCACTATTTATGGCATGTCAAAAGTGTCAAAATGACATTTTTTATTACATTGTATATAAATAAAGTGGTTTCAGGTGATGCGAAATTTTTATACAATTTCCAGGCGGTATTGTTTGATTCAATTCGATTCGATTCGATTTGATTGTGATTTTTTTTCATTCTTTTTTAATTTTTTTTTCTGATTCATAATCATTCACATACAATTTAACATGCTCACTCGTATTCATGTTCAGAATGAGATTTCGTATTGAGCGAGGATTAAGGAATTGCAAACATTTTAAGCTGAAGTGCGTGTTTCTTTTTTAATTTGAGTTCTATGGAAACACTGCGTACGTATAGGCCTTTAGTATTGCTTCGATGTCACTTGATAAAAAGACATTTTGAAAAACTTATTATTGGTCGCAGAGCTGTACAGCCAAATGTATAAGTAACCTAGTATAGGATTAAAAATTAACCCGTACAAATCAATTCCGGAAATCTAATCTAAAAAATTAAAAATAAGAATTGCAAGATTCATCGAAAAAAAACTTCATTGAAATTTTTGACTTGAGAATTTTGAATCAAATTTATTGAATGTTTACACAGAAACAAATTACAAACACGATTTTTATTCGTCCAATTTTCGTATTTGTTTCTCCCTTTTTAATATTAAAGCGATTGGCTGAAAGCATCTTACCAATTTAGCCTGCAAGGATGTCGTGAAAAGTGACCAGACTTACAGTGCTCGTTAGTCCCAAAGCATCATTTCTGTAAGTCAGCAGGTCAGAGGCAATCTGCATAACTTCGTTATAAGGTTTGAAACTCCATTAGGCATTGTAGTCGCCGCAGTCTAGTAGATAGTGCGTTGGCTTAATAGACGTGAGACCAGGGTTCAAACCCCGGTCAGACTTCTCGAACAAAACGAAATATGAAGAAATGTTTCTTCGGCGGCTGCCTTTCGTCCGAATTCTAAAGTTAATAAAATTGCCATGAAATGTTTCTCACAAATCTGCCCCGCCACTCATGGATAAAATTAACGCACACAACATAAGTGCTGTGAGAAACTAGGTTGTAATCCTGACTAAAGGGTTGCAGTGACCAGTTATGTATGTATCAGAGATCAGCAATGAATCGTTTTTTTTCGCCACTCATAAGAACTCATGAAATTTTGAGTACGAGTGAGTCCAAAGTATTGAAATTCAACTTCTCTGATTCATTCGTACTCACTAAGGCATTGATTTAGCATTGATTTAGTACAGGTTGCAATGAGTATGAGTACAACGTTGACATTAAACTCATAACATTTAAAATATGTTTGATTCATACGCCTACTCATTCAGATTCATAAATTTACAAAAATACTTATAATACTCATAAATGATTCGAGGGATGTTAAATAAAGTGCTTTAAACTTTGAATATGAGTAATATGAGTATGATATGAAATAAGTATGAATATCAGAATATGAGCAATTATGAGTATGATTCGAATTTACTCATCTTTTTGAATACTCATTGCTGATCGCTGATCTGGACCCTAGTGGGGACGCTATGAGTTTGATGTCAATATTATACTCATACTCTTTGTACTCATACTTATAAATCAACGTTGTAGTGAGTACGAATGAATCAGAGTAATTGAATTTCTATACTGTTGATTCACTCGTACACAAAATTTCATGAGTACTTATGAGTAGCGAAAAAACGATTCATTGCTGATCTCTGATGTAGACCAATCTACCAACCTGTAGAAAAATTTGAAATACCATCTAACCTTGTCCCATTTTTTAATTTTGAGCGCATAAATTCCCATCAAAAGGCCAATAAATAATTTTTTTATTTATTTTTTGGGTGAGCTGGTGCAAATACAAACCATAAAATAAACACTAAAAAAATACATAGGATCTGCAATGGACCGACCATGTTTCCCAATAATATATGGGTATGGCAAAGAGAAAATTGTACAATAAAAAGAACATATTTTTATAACATATTCAAATAATAACGTGGAACATAATTTGTAATTTTATGATACTTTTGATCAATGCCGTTGCGCCATTCTCATAACGCTTACAGGTTTTAGTGCGGCAATAAAAATTCGATCTACTGCAACATTAAAAATTGTTTTTTTTTAAGCACAAGTAAGTTTGGACATGACGGTTTTATGACATATTTTTTCTTCTGTTTTTTCTGTTCCCAATACTTTATTCTTGTTGTAAATTTTCTATTGTCTTTGCAATGTTAAGAAGTGAAGAAAGGGTACGAAGAAAATGAAAAACGGGTAGTAAAAATCCCTTGTCATTAGAATACATCTCTCAACACATTTAGTGGATGTGTGTGTGTATGTATGTGTTAAGCGAAGGGAATATGATAACAAATCATTTTAATTTTGAGAAAATATTAAAATACCACAACAACAACAACAACATCAACTATAAATGATCACATTCTACTTGTTGTTCTTCTCCTTTTTTTTTAATTTTCTGGTACTTCGTTTCCTTTCTGTGGACCAAAGAAAAAAAAAACAACAACAACCAGAAAAGATGAACAAAATAATCATAATAATTCCAAGAATAATATTCTTTCAGTCTTCGTATAACGTGACACTTTAACAGTGGACAGAACATTGGACAGACACTGTCTGAAGTGTACTCAAGCCAAAAAATGTCATAAGATGGCTTAATGGTTTGAATTTTACTTCCCTAGTTCGTCCCCAATGGTCCTTATAACAATGTTAACGATTTTGCTTTGTGGTATATTGAGTGTAGCATGTGAATGAGTGACTGACTGGATGACTGACTGACTGGCTGACTGACTGCATGGCTGAGCGAATGAATGAGTGTGCCTGGTGTTAGCGTGTGGTGTTGCGGATAATATGGCATGACATTGGCCAGCAATATTTGAAGCGTGTAAACATAAATGTTGGCACCATCACTACTACTTTATCCACCACATCGCTTGTTTCAACATTCATTCCACACACTCGTATGTACCTTGTATTCACAAACTACTATCCAGCCATCTACATACAGTGGATTCATTCCCATTCTACTGAGTATGTTTGCATGGTTGTATAGAACCTATAAAAAGCTACTTGATGTGGAGTTCAAGTATAGTCTATGACAACAGAACATGTTGGCAAAACTGTTTCGTGCTTAGAATCGTGAGTTTATATTCATTAGTGTGATCAATTTAGCGTTTTTTCTTCCTTTTAAGGATAAGGAACTGAAAGGAATTCTAGCTTTTAAGCAGCTACGCTTGTGGCCTCAATGTTTATTAGACGATTGTGTTCTTCCAACGCTTTACTGTTCTTCCTTATGCACTTGAGGTCCTCGATTTACAAGCTTGCTTGTTAGGGGATTTTCCCATCAGAATTTTCTCGCCTGGTTTCTAATTGTCACTCACATCATAAGTGATGTGAGAAGCTAGGTCGTAATCCTGGATGAAGGATTGTAATGACTAATAATGTATGTACATATGTATTGTTACGAAAACGATAAACAAAAAGCTACACAAACAAATACAACGAACTTGTCACAAGCAAACCAACAACATCTGTAAGAAAGATCTGTAAGGGGATAGACAAGTAAGCGAGAACGCAACAATAAACAATGTAAACGAAATACACAAATAACAATGAAGTCGCGATAGACATCCCGTGAAGGCCAACACAAGAACCTTCATCAGACTGTTTACGCGAGCATATAAAAAGGCAAAACAAAGCATACAACAGACGGTAAGAATTCAGTCAGTCTTCTGGGAAGACGCGTTTTGTGTGAAGAGAACAGTCGTGGTTTGAAGATCTTTGCTTTACAGATCTAACGTACAAGTGTTGTTGCTTACGCAAAGGGTGTGAGCAGAGAAGAATGACGAACAAGCAAATTATTGTTGTATTCGTCAAATGTGAACAGTGGCACAAAAGTAGTGAGAACAATTAAGAGTTTAATTGAAACTAAACACATATTTATTTCTATTTTGTTTGCAATCAACGAACTCATATTCTAAACGTTTTTAAAAAGGTAAAAACATAACAGTATGTCTGTAACTCATTCCAGAGGAGTGGACTGGAATTAGCAAAGCAAGTTTGTCCCTAATTCCCCAATTCTCTAAGGGTGATCGCACAACAAGCCTACATGATGGCTTAGGTGTATGTCGTTAGGCATGAGAGCCTTGGTTGGTGTCCTCTCCCTCAACATACCCACCTAGTTATCCCAAAAAGTGTTATACCAAGAAACCGAATTCGCATGCAATCCGCTTACCATTCTGAGCGTTGAAAGAGGATTAACGAAAGACAAAATCAAGATCTGAAGGCAGTACACCTATTTAAAAAGCCCACCTTCCTTCTATAGATTTTAATGTTTTTTTAGCTTCAAAGGCTTTTGCCTTTATTGGCAACACTTTATCAAACATCATGATAATATTCTCGTAGTCTTTCCCCCCAAAAAAAAAAAGATTTATTTACCCATTGAACCTTTTACAACAACAAAAACAATACGAGGGAAAAACACTCAAATATACTTACGCCACACGTATTATAATATTGTCAAGTATTGGACACATATGCCAGAGAGTTAGTTGTTGTCGTCGTCGTCGTTATGCTCATGAATATGCTCTGAATACTGTCAAGTGGCCTCAAGACATTCTAGTCAAGATGTCTGTATAATCATGTCACTTTATTTTGTTCCTCTTTTTTTTTGTGTTGTTGTTGTTTTGCTTCATTCAAAAAATATTTAGTTAAACAGTACTTTAGCGATTTTTTTTTTCTTCTGGCTTTTGTCTCCAGCTTAAGGTACAATGGATGGATGCTACGGTATGTATGTGGACATACATAAGTGCGCCTGTTTGTATTTATTTGGAAACTTCAATTTGATTTCATTGAAAACTACAATAGCCAGGTTAGTCAGGTTGGCCAGGTTCTAAAGAGAGGCTTCTATGGCTGGTAAAGAAAAGTAACCATTCATTTATTTGTTTAGTTGCTTGGCTGTTTTTGTTGTTTGTTTTCAACTGTTTTAAAGAAAAATACATAAATTTTTATGAGATATTCGTCGTACATTTTCTATGAGGTTTTTTTCGTTTTCGTTTTCTTTTTTGTACATTACAAATGAAATTTGTCACATCATGTTTATTGTTATTTTAACGATTTATTTTTTTGTTCTTCTTTTCATCTTCATATTGTATGTGTTTTATTATTTTTATTTTTTTATATTTTTCCTATTCCTTATATGATAAGGGCCACTTGTAATGGTCATTGTAAAGTGTTTATTTTTATGGCACGATTTAATACTTTTGTGTGGCTACAAATTACTTATTGTGAGGTCTCTCACTAACTCCCCTTATTTTTTTTTTTCTTTGAAAAGCACTTGTGTTGACAAACATTTTGTGCCTATTTGGTCTTCTTCCAATATTTAAAATCCCATATTCCATATACCTCATACCCTATGATTCTCTATTTTATACTTCACTAAGCATAAGAAAATGATGAAAAAAAATGTATTTTTTTTTCTCTTCAGTCTTTGTTTTTGTGTTGAGGCAGGTTTTGTTTAAATATTTTATTTTCAGTAGATTCATAGGTGTATGGTTGGTTGGCTGACTGACTAAAAAATGTAAAATTTCAATTAGATTGGCATTATGCTGTTGATTGTTTTGTATTTTTTGTAAGCAGTTGTTGCTTTCTTCTTCACTTTTTTTCTGTTTTTTTTTCTTTTGCTAGGGAATTTGTTATGGCCACATTTCGATATGGGAAGACATTTATAGTGTCTCACTTATTATGACAGTTTATGATCTATTTTAGTGGAGACATTAAAATTGATGTTCAAACAACATTTTTAACATTAAAGAATTTTTCACACTCAAAGCCAGTTTAGCAATGGATAGCTGTGAAAGATTTTTCTTCTTTTCCAAAAGATTTTCAATATTTTATTATACCCTGTGTACTTGTGTACGTACCTACAATAGTTAGATGTTCCAAGGGTATATGTTTGTAACAAAAATAAAGCAAATGCTAGAAACCGATAAACAATTAAATTTTTTTTATTCTCTCATGTTTTTTTTTATATGAAATTCAACATCGTTTGAAAATATAGTGTACCTCCAAAGCAAATGATCCCTAAACGCAGGCTAAGCTTTTTTTGTTTTATAGAAAATTTTCTCATTTTAACAGATACTCGTGATCCAACACTATAGTCTTTAAAATCATTTATATGTACTGTGTAGCCCGCTCAATAACTTAGTTAAGAGCCTGTAACGAATGTACAAAGAACTTTGCCGTCCCTAAACGCCAATTGAGATGATCATAATACGCAAGAATATTCATTATCTGAAATTCGTGTTACGAATACTTTTAACTTGTGATACCCAAGGCCTGTGATGCCTGGCTTGTAAATATGCCAAGGTTCACTTTTATCACTTGACAGAATTCTTAGGTAGATGTTGGATAGGTCTGAGTATAGTTTCCAGACTTTCCTCTAAAACACCCAGAAGACAAAAAAAACCAAAAAGAAAACCTGTAATTCATAACCTAAAGGATATCGCCCTTAAGAACTAATTTTCCATTTTAAAATTCAAACACGTTCGTTATGGAAAAGTTGTGAACTTTCTATTGAATTAAGTGTGGAAGAAAATATTGTCAAATGGTAGCCATGACTCTGATAACGGACCATTACTCTTTTCGTGAAGTTTTCTGTGAATTTTTCACCAAGATATAAATATGTTCCACAGATGACGCAGTGCAGCTCGAGTTTGAAAATGTTTCTAACTTATTGGTACAAATCAGAGATCAGCAATAAATCGTTTTTTTGCTACTCATAAGTACTCATTAAATTTTGAGTATGAGTGAGTCAACAGTATTGAAATTCAACTACTCTGATTCATTCGTACTCAACACAACATTGATTTATAAGTACAGGTTGCAATGAGTATGAGTACAACGTTAACATCAAACTCATAACATTCGAAATATGTTTGATTCATGCGCCTACTCATTCATATTCATAAATTTAGAAAAATATTCATAATACTCATAAATGATTTGAGTGATTCGAATCATTTATCAAAACTTACAGTCTTAGTTGAAGAAAGAAAAAGACAAAGACAGCAAGCAAAGCAAATACACAACTTTCTAGAGAGTATTGTAGTACGTGAATCATACTTATTTTGTGATTCTCGTTAATGTTGAGTAAATGAGAATCGAAATCAAGAACATCATGCGTATTGTTAAGTATGAGTACGATGAGTACTTCAAACTTTGTATATGAGTAGTATGAGAATGATATTAAAATAAGTATGAATGCGTATAAGTATCAGAAATTATGAGTATGATTAGAATCTACTCATCTTTTTGAATACTCATTACTAATCTCTGATACAAACCACCAAAAAAAATAAATTAACATGACTTTAAATTGCTTGATCTTGGTGGCCAGTTAACATCAACATTTCTTGACGTAATTTGAAACATGTGACTTAGATGGAAATGCGCTTCATCAGTAAAATAATTATGATGAAAATTTGCATTTACTTCACTAAGCTTCATTACTGGTATCAAGATGGAAAGTTTGTTGAGTTGAAGTTAGTGGAGTTGTTGTTGAGGCCAAAATGATGTTCTCAAAAGGTCGACTGGCTCCAGACAGGAGTCTTGCCACACAGGAGTCTTACAGTCCCAGCATCTTCAAATTCTTTGAAAACTCTTCGAATAGTTGACACACTTTCTCAACTGAAAATTCTTCCAAATTTTCTATCTGTCTCATCATAATTTTCTATTCTATAAGCAGTGTATTGGCTTATTAGACATGAGGCCCAAGTTAGACATCTACCAGAAAAGGCAATATGAAAATTACCATGAAAAGTTTCTCAAAAACCTGTTATTCGTTACAATATAAGTGGTGTGAGAAACTAGATCGCAATCCCGACAGAAGGGTTGCTATGGCCAATTTTGTATTTAAGGACAGGCAACGATTCATCCTCTTTAAAAAATTTCTCTCTAAAAAATTTCTCCAAGCTGTTCTATCATTCGATAGTACTTTTGTAATTTCATATTTTCCCGGTGGTCGTTTTCTAATCATTGAATGGAACTCCTTTTATAAGTAGCCTTTGGCTGACTTACTTCTATTTTACTACACTTACTTTTTCTATGCTTACTTGCTAAGTGAATGTGTGATCCGATACGATTGTATGAGGGATGTATAAGACTTAAGATTTGTTTCATTAATTACTCAAGTGATACTTCTTGGCGGCGAGAAAGAGGAGATCAGTATTAGGCTAATGCCGAATTTTTTTATGCGAATGAACACGTTGAGGTTGCAACCAAAGGAAGAAAACAGAGACAAGTTTTGTGAACGTGTGAAAACAATAAATCTTATATATAAAAATGAATGTGTGTTTGATTGTATGTTTGTATGTTTGTATGTTTGAAGTTTATAGACGACTAAACGGCTGAACCGATTTTCTTGAAATTTTCACAGTATCTTCCTGTATGTCTGGAAGGAGTTATAGGCTACTTTTTATGTTGATATTCCAAATGCGCGAGGGGCCATGCCCATGTATACTACATACTACATACTTAATATTTAATTGCATTTGAAATATATTACTCATACGCATAGTTACCCCTAAAGTATGCTATCTATGTATGCTATCCTGATGTATAAAACCAAAGAAAATAAAGTATAAAGAATGTGAATATAAAAATGAATGTGTGTTTGTTGTTGCGCATGAGCCGGGAAGGTTTCTAAGTTGGTATGACCTATTTCCTACAGGTGGCGCCACTGAAAATTACTAAAAATGATTTAAATCGTAAACTAGGCAATTGATCATGCTATGATCTTTAGCAAAGTTGTTGCGCATGAGTCGACGGAGGTTTCAAAGTTGGTGCGATTAATTTCCGATAGATGGCGCCACTGAAAATTGTTCAAAATGATTGATAAGCAATTGGTCGACCTACACCTCAAGCACGGAAAAAAGAGCATTACGAGCCTCAGAATCAAACGAGCAACGAGCATTGAGACTGGATAATCTTCGCGGACATGCTTCTGCGACCCATGCGCATGAATCACTTGAACAACGAGAAGGGAGATTAGAAACTGATCGAATGCGTACTACTCAGACCTGTTCGTCTGAATCATCTGGACAACGGGAATCAAAATTAATAAAACGATTAAAAATAAATTGGATATTTATGTAATGTCTTTCCTTCAAGTTTATTTTAGTTGGTGGCGCGGCAACGTGCGCAGGGTACAGCTAGTTACTTATAAAAACTTACTTACATTGCCAGTACAGAACTTCAATACACTCAGGTTTGTTTCTCAAAAAATAAATTCTTTTATGACTCATTTCCAACTACAACAACCATACAATTATAGTGACTTTTCACAATACCCCATTAGAAAAACAGAAAAAAACCAAAAAAACATTCCAATCGAACCGTGTTGTTAGAAACAAATGAATTTACGACAGAAATCTTCAACGAATTGCAAACAAACACATGCAACAGCAGATAGAATTTGTATCTGTGAACGTATAGCTTGTTGTTGCACTCCTATGATTCCATGTATGGGTTAATTTGTTAACAATCAGTCAGTCAGTTAGTTAGTCAGTTAGTCATTTATTTCGTTGGTCGACCAGTTTGTCAACTTGTTTCTGTTTGTCTGCTTGTGTTTGTGTATTGATTTGTTCGTTTTATGTGGCAGTCATGTAATTTGTTAAACAATTGTTAGTTACAATAATTTTTAACTAAAAACAACTACATTAATTACAAATACAATAACAACAATATAGACAACAATAATTATAATTTATTTGTAGAAAATACAAACATATACATAACGTGTGACAAGTGTCACTTTTACACAACATTAATAATAATTAAACGATTGTTAATTACACAAATTATAATAAAAACAAAACGAAAGAGAGAGAGAGAGGGAGAGAAGTAAAACAACAATCATATTTTAATTAACCTTCAACTAATTAGTAGGCAAGAAAAAATTATTTTCACAACAAAACTATGAAGAATAATTCAGAATTTGTTTGGGGCCTAAAAAAAACTACAGTTTTATTGTAAAAAATAATTTTAAAAACTGTTTTAAAATTGAAAAATTATGTAAAAAAGTTTTTAAAATTCAAGAAATCGTCAAACCATTGTCGCAACATCAAACTTTACCAAGACAAGTGTTTGTACAAAACGGCTACTGCAGAGAACTTTAACACACTTGTGCAGAGACAAATCACATGATCCCAATGGTTAGTTTACATTACCTCCATGTGCGATGATCATGAACCTCAAGTCGTTAGTACATAATATTCAATGTGGCATGAGCTGTGTGATACGTATCAAAGTTCAGTTGAAACTCAAACTTCCTTGGTTTCCAGATCATCCAACTAAGGCCAAAGGAAATTGATAATTTTCGAACTTGCCGTTGACAGAGAACTCCTTACCAACGCAGTCCTTAAAGAAATACGGATCAATGACGCCGCCAGTTCAAAACCTATCCAAATAGTGACGTTTTCTATCTAGATGCTTTGTACGCTAACACACATACAATAAACTTTTCATGGCAATTTTATTTTCTCTCAGAGTTTTTGCCAGAAATCTGCTGAGAAGAACTCACTGAAATTTTTTTTTTTCATATATCGTTTTATTAGAGAGTGAGACCTGGGCTCACGTCTTATAAGCCACCACTTATACATCAAATACAATTTTGAAAATTTTTTCATCGTTGAAGATGAATTTTTGATGAAAATTGGGTTCAACTGCTCCAGAGTCCCTTCAGCGAACTCATGTCGTTGTCTATGATCGTCCATGGTGATTTGGCAAAACATATTGAATAAATGCTAGTCAATGTGGGTGCAGAGGTTCAGAGATCCTTATTTATTTATTTACTTGCTATGCTAAAATCTGTAAGCCGTCTTTCAGTACTTCAAACCTTTTGAAATTTTTTTATAATCAGTGAAACAGTTTTCGTCTCGTACCCGCTTGGGTACTGTTTTTGTAGACAAAGCGGATTTTCGACGTCGATTTTCCAATAAAAAAAATGAATTTTGTTTTCAAAATCATATGCTTACGGATAATTCACAATAGCAAAGTATGGAGTCGACGTTGTGTAGTAGGCAGTGGTTTTGCTTATTAAATGTGAGGCTACAGATCAAACCCCAGGTCAGACATTTCCAAAAAACGAAAAAATGACTTCCTCTCCACAGATTTCTGACAAAACTCTGAGAGTAAATAAAATAAAATTGTTATGAAAACGTTCTCAAAAATCTGTCTTTCGGAATCGACTATAAATTGTACGTCCCGCAACTCATGTATAAAATTAACACATACAGCATAAGTGTTATGAGAAGCTAGGTCGTAATACTGACTGAAGAGTTGCAATGACCAGTTATGTACATGTATACATATGTATGTGAAGTAACGGCAATTATTTTTTCAATATCAGTCAAAGATAAAAGCCTAGAAGTATGACCAAATTTATTCTTAGGCTCTCCTTACATACATGATATAGTTTTTCTCCCATTTGATGACACGATATCTTCGTGTTCAGATATAAGGCTTGAGACAATCCATTGCGATAATGTTCTCCTTCCTTTTCTAACTAGTTATCCGCCTCTTGATCACATACATTTAGTTTACTTATGAATTTGTTTTTAATTAAAAGCCTATTTATTGTATTAGAAAATTAATAAAACTGTTTGGCCTAAATATTAGAAAATTCCAATTCTTAGAAATTGCAATAAAACTCTTGGATTTTATGCTTCATTTGACGTCATTCAAAAAACAATTCGTTTGACAAAATTTTTTTGAAAATTTTGATCATAAAAACATGGAATTTTGTAAAAATTAAATTAAATATTCAATCAGTTTCAAAAACAATATCTAATAAAAGAGACAGTCATGTGACTAGCTGGCCATCAAATAAGTTTTAGATTTTTATGGCACATTTTTTGTCTTTGATTTTGAATTGAAATTTTCATATAGATGGCGCTGTTTACAAAAATAAATTTTTTATGTATTTTTAATAGCATTTATAGGCCTTTAATTCAAATCTTATTATTTTATTTCTTGGAATTGTTAACAATTTTATACAGTTTTTTTTTTGTTTAGTTTACTGGCCATACAATTTAAATATGAAAGGTGATGATATTATTATGAATAAAACGCTTAAAGATCAAACGTTTCTAAAGCAATTTATGGCCACAATGGATATGAACATTAAAATATTTATATGAGTTATTCCACGAATTAAAACAATATTTTTTTCTTTATGGTATCTCTCGGTTAGACAGGCAATAATCGCATAAAATTTGAAAAAAAAAAATTAAAATTTGAAAACAAAGTCAGCAAAATAAAAAATGATTAAAAAATTATGAATAATTTCTCACACTCATAAAAACAAACAACAAAAACATCATTAAAAAAATATGATTAAAACTGATCAATTTGTTACGTAGCCTGGGACACTGCCTACTTCAACCAAACACAGTTAAAAAATGAAAATAAAAAAATCAAATAAATTTAAACACTCGGCTTTGCTGGTGGCCAGGTTAACTGCTTTTACACACGCTTTTAAATTCTAATCAAAAAACAAATTTTTAAAAAAGAAAAAAAAAAAACATGAAAAGGTCACCACGCGCAAACGTGTTGGCTTAAGGTAGAGTGAAACGCAGCACTAAAAGTGTCAACTCTAATGGAGAGATTTAAGACAACGCCAGACCTTAATGGGTTCCTTCTCAACTATGTGTTACAAAGTAGAGAAATTTAAATTTAAATCAGATTCAATGGGCACCACAACCAGCCTCCTCAATCACCGTCATTTAATCTGTCCGTTGCTCTAATAAAAATTAAATAATAAAGAAACAATAGCTGGCGGTTGGCGGTCTTTTCTTATTTTCTTCTTTTTTAATCTCCGTGCGCTTAATAGAAGAAACGCAGTTTTATAAAGAGTAGCCCATTAAGGCACAGTTTATGGTCAGTTTTATTTGTTATTTTAAGCACATCAAGAAACCATGTTAGTTGAACACTTTCATTAGTTCCACTGAATTTAAATTTCCAAAAAAAAAAAAAATACTTTAAGAAAAAGACAAAGAACAACAGCTCCCCATAAAGCAGGGAGAGAGAGAGAGAAAATGAAGGCCTAATTTTTTTTAAATGCTTCTTAAACACTAAAGCCCAGACACACAAAGATTAATTAATTAATTGAAACTTTGTAGAGTTTATTATTTCGCTTTTGTTTTATTCATTCTAATCTTATGATCACTGTTTTGGGTCAACGTCATCTTTCTTCTTTTTTTTTTCTCCCCACTTTTATGGGTATCCATTCGTTTCTGTGTATGTATTTTGTGTGTTTTAATTTGTAGTGAGATTAGTGAGAGATTAGAGAGTCATTTTTCGGTAGCCATATAAATTTATCATTTAAAACCGTAAGACATCTGGTGTATTAGAAAAACAAAAGAGTTAAATAATGTCATAAATTTAGAGAAAAAGAAAACACGAATTAGTTGTGTTAGAAGTTCTCAAATATAGTTTTGTTAATACAAAGTGGAGCATGGAAAGCATTGCTATATAGACGATACAATATTCAAATATTTCTTTGGTGTCACATACGCAACTTTTTAATTTGTAGCCTTAATACGACAACGCGCAAAACGAAGAAAGAATATTTAGGCAGATGTATGGGCATATATTCCCATTTCATGTTAAGGTATTAAAATAATAATTTCTTGAACTGCCCACCATACATACTGGGAAAATGCCGTAACAAGGAGATGCACTCGCGGTATTGGTAGACTTTGCTAGACTGGATAAGAAGATTTCCGTTGAATAGTGTAGCCATTGGCCAGATTCAAAATTGCCTGAATCTGTGGAGAAGACAATCGTTCAATGTCCAATTCTTGCCATGAACAGGCAGAAGTTCTTGGTCTCCCATTTTCTAGCTCTTATTTTCTGTTATTTTCGATTGAATTCTCATAAATACAGACAGTTTTTGTTTATTCCTTGGCTTCCTCTAGTGACGTTTTGATCCGTGTTTTGGCTACTAAATTGTGATATCAGAATGGTTCTAACTCCGACATAAGTGGTACCGTAGTCTTCAAGGAATCTCCGTCACTTATCTACCAATTCAAATAATAAATCAAAAAAGACCCAAGATATTGCTTAACCAGATCCCCCAATACCCTGTCTCCCAAAGAAACCCTACTCCCTCAGGGAAGAAAACATCAACATCGAACGTAATAGGAAGTTCAGGCAGCGTCACTTCTTGGGCATCCAATACAGGTTCATATAGGGCATTACTAGTACACATGGTTCTGCTCTAATCCGAAAGGGGGCTAGTCGGCCCATTTAAAAATTTTTAAATAAACTCAAACACTGGCGCCCTGATGAGGTACTTTACCGCTGCAACCATAAGATCCCTTCAATTTCCATCAAACTTTATAGCGTATCAACTTTCAAGCCTTTTGCCTTGACAAGTTTCAGGATGCTGCTCGGTGTCACCAATGACAATTTCTTGCCTACCAAAAAGGGCTCATTCTCATCATCAGAGAATCTACATGTTAGGCTCCAGATAATCCTCATTCTAAATTAACGTATCCTGACTCTACAGTGTCCTCTTGTTATAGTTTCACAGGAAAATTTTTTATTGCCCCAAACGTACTTTGTTTGATAAGAGTCTTTACTTTCTTTTATTTTCCCCTTCGTTGACATACAACTTCTGGATCACTTCCACAGGCTTTAGCAATTCTTAGAAAGTATTTGAGTGGCCATAATGATTTTTTTTTATTATAGTTAAGCCTGTAACTACATAACTGCGCCAAGGAGATTGTTAGTTTTGGACTACTACGTATTGCATCTTCTGAAGGAAATACATTTTAGCTACAGTAAGTTAACTTCACTCAACTTAATTTAAGTAAAAAATAAAAATTCATTTAAATTTTGCTACATATACGAAAACCTATTGCAATAAATCACAAATGTGATCATTAACAGTCATCTAAATATTCATAATTATGAGTCGAATGAATTTATAAATTTATATACAACACAATCTATAACAACAACAACCATAACATTCATTCATTCATTAAAAACAAAAATAAAAACATTTCGTCGAAAAAAAACAGTCAAATTTAAATCACAACTAAAGTTTCCTGTTGTTAATCATCAAAACTAAATGAGAAAATAAATCAAATACCGACTATAGTGGTGGAGCACCTCAAAGGAAAACGTAGAAAAACGTGCAAAGAAAGATAGAAAAAAAACGGAAACAACAGATTAAAAGTCACACAAAACAAAAATAATTTTTTAAGGTTTCGTTTCAGTTTTGCTTTAACAACTGATTTATTAAATGACAGCTCGAGGCTATATATTCCAACAAGAAAAAAAAAAACAATTTTTAGTGACTAATTATTGGATTCGATTATTTTTTAGCAGAGAGAGATATTTTAAAACAAAAAAGGAAGACTTAATTAAAATACCGACGGTTTCTATTTTGTTCATTGTAAATGGAATTTTATAAAGCTTAGAGGAACTGTCATGAAAGGTCTTCATTTTAATGTCATACAGACTTAAGAGTATCATAAATCAAACTCTACTAGACTTATTTCAATTGAAAGAAATCATTTTTGATTTGATGCTTGATGTGATCTGATGACTGAGAACTATGTTATCTACAAACTGTATACGTTCGCTAATTCCTTTGTCTGCAAGCTAGGATGCATTACAACCTAGGATGATTGCAGATTAAAGTGTGCTGCTTGCTATACTTATACTTGTATTCGCTTCAGTTATAATATTCTGCTTCAGGTCATTTGAACATATCTAAGCGAGTATTTTAATACAGTTTGAAGCTTAAAAGTTCATTAGATTCACCCTAGTTTGCAACAAGGAGCTTCATTGCCCCAGATAAGTTCATAACCTTTCAATGATGCAAAACGACATTTTTTTAAAATGTGCGCAGCAAAAGGGAAGATAGAGAGAGGATTATAATTTTCTCAAACCAATGCAATTTAAACATTTTTTGGATTGTTAGAATAGAAGGAGATCTGAGACATATTTCAAGTTATTCAGCACTAAACAAGGTTTACTAACCAACCTTTTGACAGAAAACTATGGACTCAAAGAACACTTGTTTAGTATGGGGATTGGCTGCAAGCCAGTATGTAGATTCTGTGTTGATCATCAGAATACAATCTTGAAACTTGTGAGATATTGTATGTCCTTAGAAAAAGGACGCATATATATATATGTGAAAATGTCCTTGAAATTGCTTGCATATACACTTGTAATGAGGGTTTAGTAAGGCTTTCTCGATTGCAAAGTCTACCTAAGTATCTGTTTGAGCGTTTAGACATTTATGATACTGTCTATGAACACTGTCTTTAGCCTGCAAACTGTAACAGCCAAACGTACTTAAATTTAGCTTCGCTAACTCTACGTAATATTGATCAAAACGATGTCATATGCTTTGAAAAATTCAATAGAATTATTGCATGTGATTAGTAGTCTAGTAGATGGTGTGCTGGCTTATTAGACGTGAGGCCATTATTCAAACCCATGGTCAGAAATCTCCAGCAAAACGAAATATGAAAAATATTTCTTCGGCGACTTCCTCTCACCAGATTTCTGGCAAAAACTCTCTGAGAGTATACAAAATTTGCCATGAAAAGTTTCTCAAGAAATCATGCATAGTTCAGAGTCGAATTTAAATTGTAGCTTCCGCTACTTATGCATGAAATTAACATACACAACATAAATGGTGTAAGAAGCTAGTTCGTAATCCTGATTGAAGGGTTTAAATGATGGGTAAGTAAGTTAAGTAAGTAAGATTGTTATTTCAATAGCATCGATTACTTAAATATGATTGAAGCATGGAGAATTTTCCGTAGAATCCATTTCTGAAGTGATAAAAATTTATTACTGCAGTTAATACCAAATCAAACGATTGTAACTTCTCTACAATGAGTGGGCACAAGAGCAGTGAATCATTTAGTATGACCCACTAGACTATGCTAAAATTTTAGTAAGCAATTAAAAACGATTGCCCACAAGCAGCCAGCCAGCAATAGCATTGCATCAGGATAATGCTAGATGCCTGAATTTGCGTCAGTTTTTCTATTTTTTTGATATTCCTATTCACTTACTTCTTTCTTACTAAAATGGTCACTACAATCCTTCAGCCAGAATTACGACCTAGCTTCTCACATCATTTATGTCGTGTGTGTTATTTTTATACGTAAGTGGCGAGACCTACAGTTTAAAGTCGACTCCGAATGACAGATTTTTTGAAAAACTTTTTTGGTAATTTTTATTTACTCTCAGAGTTTTTTTTTTTTGCCCGAAATCTGCTGGGGAGAGGAAGTATGCGAAGAAATTTTTTTTTATGTTTCGTTTTATTCGAGATTATAGACCTGGGGCTTAAACCGTGGCCTTACGTCTAATAAGCCGACATACTACCTACTAAACAACAGCGACTTCAATGTCACTATTTATACACCCTTTAATTCCGGCAAGGCTCTAAATGACTACACTCTGTTCTTTTAATGAAAGAAGCATCAACAGAAGTTGGTTTTTTGCCAATAACCACATGGGTTTCCAGCAGTAACCATTAATTAAATGAAATTATTCTCTAAAAAGATGTATTTTTTATAAGTCTGATGGTATTGATTATTTGATTTGATTACATTCAACATGTCGATAAACCAAATGAAATGTGAAATTCTTCGATACATGTCAATTTAAAAAATTTTTCTCAAAATTCCTAACATTTCTTTTTTTAAATTTGATATTAAATTCCAATATTTCTTTTATTTCCTTTACAATATAAGAAATTCTTATAGAATTTAAATATTTTAAACGGCTATTTGTTAATAATTGCATGCTTACGCTCTCTCTTGGAAAGAATTTTCTTTTTACCTGAAAATGAACAAAAAAAAAGAGGAAAAATTAAAAAATTTTGTTTTTGTTCTTTTAAAAACATTTAAAATTTACAATAAAATATTTGTTTATGATTTAATAACTACAGAAGAAAAAACAAAAAACTCTGTTTATATGTAGAACCCTGACTAATTGCTATCACATAGAACAACTTCATGATTTTTATTTGAAAATAAAAAAAAAAACGTTTGATTATTCTCTAAAATAAAATACGATTTTTTTGTTGATATTTTATGAGGGAATACTTTATAATTTAATACGTATTCTTTTTTTTTTTTTTATTTCTTTTCACTTTAGGTGTCTAATAATGGCTGCTTAAAAAGTTTCTGAATTAATATGATAGGCACGGTAGGATGGATGGATGGTTGGTTGGAAGTTGTAAAATTTTTTAAAAAATTTATAAAAACAACACCAAGTTGTTATACAAAAATGATTGTTGTCAACTGTATGAACATTAACAACTTTTATAACATCTAATAAATATTGTTGTATTCGTTGTTCTTGTATTAAAAAACCATACAAAGCTGGGCTATCACATGATGATATCAATAGTTGAAGCTGCTTAAGAGTGTTTGGTGAACATGTTGGAGTTGTAAGTCTTGAGATGAAAAAAACCGCTTCTTGTTAAATGTTTTTCTTGTTCTCTTGCTGTAAAGAGAATTCATTAAATAAACTTATATACGTAAGTATGTGAGCCTTAAATAATTATAAGCATTTTAAATGATTTTATTTCATTTCAAGCTCACTCACTGTGTGCTGTGTTGTATACGTTTGTCTTGGTATTTTCTTTATTGTATTTTATTGAGAAAAAAAGAAAAACAGAAGAGAAAAAGAGAAATATTAAAAGCCTTTAAACAAAACATTTTATCTGTCCGTCTGTCTGTCTCTCTGAGCGGTGTCAGATGAAATCGCATGTATGTTGGTTATTACAAGAAATCATAGAAAACAATCAGGAGAAACAAACAAAAACAACACAAAGTATTATATTTAATGCTCCCGGCCAAAACTATCCACCAAAAACAAAACAGAAATATTAACAAAGAGACAAGAAATTAACGAAATTAATGAAGAAAAAAAACAAGCGAGCCAGGCTTATTTGATCTTAAGCCGGCTTAATTGAATGACCTCAGAATGTCATAAAAATTGACAAACATATTGAGATTTTTGTTGTTGTTCGCCAGCCAAAGAAAACATCAATAAATTCCCACCAAAGGCAACGTACATATGTTAGCCACTCAGAAACATTAAGAGGTTAAAGAGGGGAAGGAACACTATAAATCATATTTAAGGTTTTTTGTAAAACGTGCTTGTCGTTTAATCATTTATAGTCTCAATTGTAATTAAGGTTGTAACAAAATTTCAAATTTTTTTTCTCTCCTCTTTATTAATGATTTTTGAATTTTTTTCTATTTTTTTTTTTAATTTTATTTTTAATTGTTTTTTTTTTTTTTGCGTCACTTAGTTTGTGTTTTGTTCTCTTTTTTTTATTTAAATTTTAATTTAAAATTTTAATTAAACATTTCATTACGAAATTGACAACCTCCAATTTGTTGGCTTTATTTCAAGAATAATTTCAATTGCAGTCAATGTGTAAAAATGGTTCTCCTCCAATACTATTGACAATCTCAAGGTTATTTTTACCAAAAAAAAAAAACAAAAATCAAAATGTTCTTTTAAAATGATTTTTAATAAAAATTACAGAATTATTGTATAATTTTTTTGGTTTTTTTAGACAACAATAATTGATTTCGCATATACTTTCAATTCAATATTCATAAATTACAGTAGAGGCAAAAGAAATAAGTACGTTTGAATCTTTTAAAAATTTTAATGTTTTGCACATGGTCTCTGATATGATATAAATCGAGTTAATGTTAGCAGTAATACTCAATGACATACAAACGTAACAGAAAGAAATTTTTTGGTTCCAAGAAAAGTATTTAACAAGTTCTGGACTATATGCTGGATGCATTAAAAATTCCCAATCCATATCTCTCACTTTCTGACGGCCAATCAAAGGTTTTTGCAGCCTGCTGTTGTCATGATGACATCCAATTCTATTTCTATTGATCATTTAAGGATTGCTTGCTTCAATCTTGTTGGATGCTTACACTAGAGACAAACATCAATGATACGACTAGGTTGTTAAAGCTCACAAGAAATAATACTCTTTCAACTCCTCCATTCAATCTGCGTTTCATTTCATCGTGCCAATTTTGGTTTTGCTACCATTTCCACATAATTGCAATAATCCACAAATATTTAGATTTAGTTCCGTTTTACCAGTAAATCGCAAATGATAAGGGAGTTCATCAATTTTATCCATGCTTTCATCTTTAAGAAGGAAATTTTCAGATTTAAAACGAGCAACAATTTTTCTGCTGTTTTTCAAGTTACAGCATCGTTTCCGTAAACTTCAGAAATTTCTTAACAGTCTGACAGTCCAATAGCATTGCTAAGTCTCGTCTTTTCTGTCTAAATTGAATAGCGTATGAGTGGTGAGACCTACGGCATTAAAAAATTATTGGCTTTATTTCCTGACTTGGTAAACACGCTGATGATTTCCGCACAGATTCGAAGTATACGTTCTGGTAATATATGTAGACTTCATAGACCATTGAATCGGCTTGAAGCGTTTCTTATTGTAAAATAAGTCTTTTTAAGTCTACCTCAGACTACTTCTGCATAGTCTCATGCACATTTCAAACCACTTTTCATTCTAAATAACCAACAATACTTCAAATAGTTTGCAACTTGTTTAAATTGAGTTCAATGTCTGCCCTCTTCTTTTTTTCTTTTCAATGCGTAATACCGTCCAACATCTCTTCCTGGCTCCATCAAGTACGTGGAAGTTTCACTCCTCGCAAGCTGACAGTCTGATAGCATTGTCATGTCTCTTTATTCCTGTCCAAGTTGAATTAAGCTCATCTTTAGGTGGCGTAAATGTTCACTTCAAAGATACTCGCAAGCTTTTCCATGGGTTCTAATTGTTTCACTCTGTAGGATTCTAACCAAAGAATAGCCCCTCTGTATTAACAGTATGTAGCAATCAAATTATGCCTTTTCATTGCCGATGTTAAGCAGTTTCAAAAATAGTAGAGTTTACTGGTACTATATCGATGACAATTATGAAAGGAAGTGTCAGCCATTCACTTTGTCAGGTCAGGATGCACCTCATGAATTTAATGTCAGACTTTTCTGTGATTGTCCTAACTATAGTGTACATAGCTCTGGTCATCATAACCATCTTGTGTGTGTTAATTTTATCTATGAGTGGCGGGATCGCAGTTTACATAATTGGTCATTACAACCCATTAGTCAGGATTACGACCTAACTTTTCAACACCACTTATGTTGTGTGTGTTTATTTAATACATGAGTGCCAGGACCTACAGCTTAAAATCGACTACGAACGATAGATTTTTGAGAACTTTGCATGGCAATTTTATTTACTCTTGGAACTTTATATATGTATTTGTATATTTGTTCATATTGCGTTTCGTTGAAAATGCCTGAGCAGGGCTTTGAACCACGTGCTCATGTCTAATAGGCCAATTATTTCCTAGTAGACTACGACGACTTCAAACAATATGTAGTAGACTTAGATCAACAAAACCTCTAGCACACTCGAAACATAGGATGGTAATTGTATTTTTGTTATTTCTGTGCTTTACTTCAGTTACATTACTGAGTTCTGTACCAAGTTCGAGGATAATAGAGTGGTCATCTGTGGTTGGCTAGAAATAAAATTCTCTGTGAAAGGGTATTCCGCACTTTTGCTTATTAAGCCTTACTTTTCAAAAAGAAAATCTATTCTTTAAGTATAAATCACGGCAATCTGCCAAACCAAGAAGAATTTTGTCACTATAGAGGGTTGACAGTAGAGTTGTAAAAAGAGAGTCAATGAATTGTTAAATCACCTAAGTGTTCTTGAACCACCCACGATAACTACTTTCCTTATAATCTCTCTCAACTTTTGTTAAAAAATGAATCGCTAGTTGGCATAGATAATGCTGCAGCACCATCACAGTCATCAGATCAACAGACAATCTTTTAAGGAAGTTTTTAATGATTTTGACAGTTCGATTTAAAATGAAGCTCTTAATTCGATCATGCTTTAATTGCATTTCTCAATTATAAAGATTTCCGATTTTTTTTATTGTTTTTATTTTTGTTTTTTTATCGATTAAAATAAATGATAATGCGTTGGTGTTGTATGTTTTTATATGTATACAACCGTTCAAATGTAAATTTTTTTTGTTTCGAAAACAAAAATTTTGTTTTCAACTGAACTTGAACTTGAATTGCTTCACTTTCAATTTTTGTTAAAATATTATTTAAGTTTTATTTTATTTATTAATATTTTTATTATTTTGTTTATAAGAATTTATAAGAGAACAAGTGTAATTAATTGTATTTTTGTTGATATTTGTGAGTTGTATGTACAATTAATTTGATTGAAAACATGTTAATGAGACAATGCGGAAATCAAATAAAATCTGCACAAAAATAACAAAAACAAAAAAAAAAACAACAACAACTAATGATGCACAAGAAACAAAATAAATCAAATATATACAAGAATTTTATTAAAAACTAAACTTGGCTTCAAATAAAACACAACAAATATATTTAACATGTTACGACATCATTATTGTACAACCGACATCCAATTGGAACATTGAATTTGTCAGAGCTGATGTACACAACTGTGATGACCTCCATTAATTTGTTGTTAAAAAAATATTTTTTTCTTTTTCTTTTTAATTTTTTTTTTTGATAAAAAAATACATTAAAAATTATAAATTATTTATTGGCGGTTTTATAAATGAACATTTTTTTCTTGTCGATTTTTTATGATAAATTATGTGGCGAGTGATGAGATGTTAAAATCTATTCATTTATACTCATAATGGCGATTGTGTTCCCCATGAATTTTGTTGTTCAAAATCTTGTATGGAGAAAAAAAATTAAAATTCAATTAAAAGTTGTGATATTTGACATTTGAGATTTTTAAAAACAATTTTATACAACAGTAGACGCCTTTGAAATGAGGACGCTTCAAATATATTCAATAATGTTTTGTTATGCTGACACATTTAAATTAAAATTTTGTTTTCCAATTAAATCATTTACTAGCAATCAAATTATTTTGATCTTCGTTTAGTTGGTCTACTATTTTTAACAATAAATACCCATATAAAGCTTTAATGCCCGTGCCGTAAAAGATTCAAGAGCGAAATTGTTTTGGTAGTTAATGGGATCTAAAATATAATTCCGCTGTGACGTCCACATAAATCTCAAACAATGTTTAATCATATCCCGTGGGCCAATTATCGGTTTAAATTTGAACCATTGGTTATTTCGACTCTGGCAATACCTATAACATTCTATTCTGTCACAAAATTCAGTATATTATCTCCACTGGGTAAGATCCATCTACTTGCCATCGTTCTCAAGAATTAAATATTTTACGCATCAGTTCACGTCGAATTTTGGGAAAAGGTCTCGGTATGATGCGTTACAAAGTTCAATTGGTTCAAGAGTTGAAGCCACATGACCAACCACTTCGTTAGATGGGCCAACGGGAAACTGCAGGATGATGTCGATTTTTCCAAAAAAAAATCATCATTTCGGATAAAGCTTATTTTCATCTTGGCGGGTGTCATGAAAAATTGCCTTATTTGGGACTCAGAAAACCCATATGTCTTACAGAAGCCAATGAATCCATTACAAGTAACTGTATTGTGTGGCTTGTAAAGCAGAGTTATTATTGGCCCATATTTACTACGGACAATGAAGACAACTAATGCACCTTGACAACCGATTTTTTTGTTCCCGCTCTTCATAGTATCGATGTGAACGATGTTTGTTTCAACAGGATGCAAGGTGCAACTTGCCACAATCGATTTATTGCGTCAGACGTTTGATGGCCACTTAGCTAGATCTTAGAGATCTTAGCTAAACTTCCGGTCTGACAAGACTGACTTCTGTTAAGTAGCTTTCACCAAAGTGTTATTTATCTGGTAAAAATGTTTGCATATACGATTATGGAACGTTTAACAAACAAAGAATATAAGAACGTGCCCATTGATTATTACAAGGTACCTTAACCGATTATTGTACAAGATTTCAAAACCCTCGAGATCTTTAGATCAAGATTTATTGGAAATCAGATCGCATAAATATTCACTCGTTAGAATGCTCGAAATGCAACAAGAACCTCCAGATACTTCTGCAGCAAATCGTGTAGAGAATAATTATCTTCAGAAATTTGATGGCCGTTGGGAATAATCCTTTTATTTAATTTAAATGTTTCCTTTTCTCTGTAGTTATGAAAGAATCAATTTCCGAAATTTCTTTTTTCAAGTTATTCTTTTCAAAAAATCCTTAAACATTTTGGAGTGACAATGTCAAATTTCAAGAACCTTTATAAGATACTCCTATAAAGTAACACATACAAACCATGGCCTCCAACCCTTTCTTTCCATGTCATATTCCAACTTGTGTAAAGTTGTTGCATGCAACACCAATATTATTATGAAAAATATCAAAATAAAAATTATAATCAAATGCAAGAGAGTGAGTGAAGGAGAAAGAAAAAGGAAAAAAGGAAAAAAGCAACCTAAACGAAATCAATCTTATTCATTCAATATGTCCTCTTGTCACATTGTTACAAAAATTAAAATGAAACAGAAACAACAGCAACAACAAAAAAGGTTTTTGACGACAATCATGGCTCGTGTTTAGCCTGTGTTTGTGGAACAGGAATGCTTTACAATCTCACATATAACTCCACTGGTGTCAGTTTGATGGCTGTTTCATTCGTTCATCACTGACATTTTTACAAAAGAGTTGCCAACAGTTTTTAATATTATTGTTGTTGGTGTTGTTGTTTAAGTTCTGTGTAAATATTAAGAAAACCTACAATAATGGCTCGAACACATCAACCAACGATTTATGGAGCTGCCCCTCTTGACAAAACTGACGTGAAGTTCGCACACATACATGCATACATACCATACTCGTGCTTTTATATAGTTTTGCTGACAATCATTTATGGAGGACAGAAAACGTCAAATACGTTGTTTTTTGAACAGTATTACACTGGGTAACAAAGGAAAATTCAGATAATGAATGAATTCCATGAAATTTCATACAAATTAGTTTCGATTGGAAGAATTTTATCCGAAATAATTTCTATCACTAGACCCGTGGTTAGCACCCTAATGCAAAATATGTTTCAATTGTGTCCAATGTTACGCAATGGGTGATCTATTGCCCTACTTTACAGGGAATATGTTAAAGGCCTGTACCATTAACTGTTCTTTTACGAAGACAGACAGTGCGTTAGCTGCCAACCATTAACCGTCAAACGCGTGTAACCTACGGTCAGGCCATTATGAATTTCAATTAAGTTGTCATCATCGATGAAAATCATCATAAGCAACGAATATATTGGAGCAGCTGCACCAAATAAGTCTGCAAATATTGCAAATGTTAGAGGAACATAGCAATAAGCGCCAATCTAAGCACATCTAAGCGAAGATTAAGATTTCTGAAACATTTTTTTAACACAATCTTTTGGTCTGATAAAAGCTGTTACCCTGTGTAATTTCCACTCACATTTTCATGACAGTATTTATAGTGGTATACGAAGAAAAAAAACCTTTTTTTGAATTTTTTTGTTTTTCTTGAGTTGCTTTATTTTGTTGAGATTTTATTTGTTTTTAGTCTTGTTGCTGTTGTTGTTGATGTTTTTCAACATTTGAATGACTGACGTGCAAAATGATGTCGTGTTGTTTTGTTGTCGTCATTTATTGCAGTTGTTATACGTTAATTTTGTTGGTGATGTTGTTGTTGTTGCCATAATTGCAATTTATATTGTAAATGAGCATATGTATATGGGGATGGAACATATATACATACATACATGCATGCAGTTGCTTGGTTGTTGCATTTGTCGTTCAAATGCAATTATATAAACTTTATTATTGCTGTGAATGTATATAGTTGTTATTGTTGTTGTTGCTATTTTCTTAACAACATAATGACATTCAGTCAGTCATTCGTTTATTTATTTCTCGTTCTTTTTTTAGTTTCTTTTCTGTATTGCTTTGACAAACCCAAGCTGGTTGACTTGTTTCATTTCATTTTGTTAACATTACTTAACTCTTTCTAACATGCTTGCAAAGAGTTTGAATTCTTTTCTTAGCTCTCTTATGGAAAAAAAGGTTTTTCTTTATGAACCAAATGGTGCGCATGTGTGAAAGTCTACATATACTAGATTATGTTGAAGGCCCTTCATAGTTGTCGTCTGTCGCCTAACGTCGTCTAACGTTGATTTTTGTTTCATGTTCATCAAGAAATTATAACTTGAATATAATATCGTTGTTGCTGTTGTTGTTGTTGCTGCTGCTGTTGTTTAAAGTTGTAAAAAGTCAACTCTTTTACAAAATTGTTGTCGTGTTAAGGAAAATTTATTTTCTTTTCATGTCAGTTTTATTATAACTAAACATCCATATCGACTTGATAATATTAAATAAATTTTTATAACATTGCTGTTGTTGTTGTTACAAATCATGGACATACATACATACGTTTGTCATAATGTCAAATAGTGCTTTAGTCTGTCCTCTTAATTTCTACCTCCATTATAAAGTAATTTTTTGTTTTTAGTTTTCATTTTAGTTGTTAAACTTCGCCAATTTGATTTCAGTTGGATTTCATTTTTGTTTCTAATTTTCTAACATGAAATTGACGTGAGTACTTAAAAGTTTGTGCTGTGTATGTGAAGAACGCAATCACTTGCTTTTAATAGTCAATTAAAGTTTTAAAAGACGAAATGACACACAAAATTATAAAAAATAATGCGGGATATAGTAGAAGAGTTAGGAAAATTATACAATTTTCTTTTAATTTAGAAGTTTATGAGTAAAGAAGACAAAATTCAAAGGAAGTTAATTAAAATTGGGTCGTGAAGACGTACATACGTTTACATGTCCGCTAATCACTTGTTAGTACATACATAATTGGCCGTTACAACCCTTCAGTCAGGATTACGACCTAGTTCCTCACACCACTTATGTTGTGTGTTAATTTTTATACATGAATAGTGGGACATACAGTTTAACGTCGACTCCGAACGACAGATTTTTGAGAAACTTTTTCATATCAAGTTTATTTACTCTCTGGGTTTTTGCCAGAAATCTTCTGAGAGGAAGTCGCCGAAGAGATATTTTTTTCATATTTCGTTTTGATGTCTGGCCTGGGTCTCGAACCCGGGCTTTAAGTCTAATAAGCGAATGCACTACCCTCTAGGCTATGGCAACTGCATGTTAGTACGTCTACAATTTTAGTCAGAGATGCAGTTTATATTTGTGAGTAGATTCGAATCATACTCATAATTTCAGATACTTATACACATTCATACTTATTCTAATATCATACTCATACTACTCGTATTCAAAGTTTGAAGTACTCATCATACTCATACTTAACAATACATATACATAAGGGGCCCGGTGCTATCCTTGTAGGTGCATGCCAAGCAGCTCACAGCCTCCGTATCTTAGATCAGGCGCTCCCCGGGTACTGGTACTCAGCATCCGCTGAGTACTTGCTAATGTGAGAAGGCAAGATTGGCGACTCGGCACGACCTTGACTATGAATGAAAAATCGATTATGAAGATGACGCATGTGGGCTGACGTTTGTTGCATTCTGTTACCTGAGTACACCGGATGAAAACCGGTCGAAATGGCTTTCAGGCTAATGTTGCAGACGCCTCCGTTCCGTTAAATCCGTGGCAGGGCTTCAAGTACGTTCGATTATCGTCGCCATTTAGTTGGTGGTGCAGGTTTAGTTGAGATGACTCCTAATTAGTGTCCGACCTGGCTCTGAACGCAAACTCCCATGAAGATTTGCGTCAACCCTCGCGAGGACCTCACTGATTATCATAGGCACCCTCGGGGTCTTTAAGGGGCAACTGCATACCCGATATGAGATAGCGGCTTGAAGATGGAACCCAAATAGAAAAAATGAATAGAAAAATAACAGAAGTAGAAGAGATGATTCAGGGCGAGGTTGCCTTTATGAGCAGCCCAAAAATCAGGCGATCACCGGTGAAGAAATCCCAAACGGTGGCGAACTCTCAGGGCACATCTGCGAGGAGCACTGGGA
Organism: Sarcophaga rosellei; assembly: GCA_930367235.1. Classification (NCBI taxonomy): domain Eukaryota; kingdom Metazoa; phylum Arthropoda; class Insecta; order Diptera; family Sarcophagidae; genus Sarcophaga; species Sarcophaga rosellei. The sequence goes on from OV884018.1 coordinate 83,790,136, forward strand.
TTGAGAAAGGTGTCACGACACCTAAACCTGCGCGGGAAGGTGCACAATCGCATGCACTGCAACCAGTACGTGGAGGAACAGGGGAACCGCTTTTGGGGCACAGTTCCCCGAGACAGGAGTTTATATCCAAGATGAGGAACTCAGAGGAGGAGGCCTTTGCTAAGTGCGAAAGTGCTATCCGCAGGATTAGAGCGGCAATGACGAAGGCAAGGAACATCAGTATGGAAGTTCAGAGCGGAGTATCAGAATTAGAGGAGCTCATTGAAGTAATGAGGAGCTACAGAGAAAACTGGAAGACCGCAGAAAAGGAAAAGGAAGCGAGTAAGGCCCTTGAGGGCGCGAGGAAAACCGGGAAGGAGTGTGATGTCTCCACACCTGTAAGTTCCCTCAACAAGCGAGGCGCCTCAAGCCCGGCGGAGATCCGCCCGGAAAAGAGGCCGAGAGCAAAACCGGCAGACACGGCACAGCTCAAGGAAACATTAGCTGACGAAGAATGGAAAACAGTTAAGAGCAAGAAATCGACGAGGAAAGAGAAAAAGGAGCGACGAAAAACTGTGAAAGAACGTCCAGAAGCTGTGATCATTCACCCAACCGAGGGGCGCAGCTACGCTGATGTTCTGAGGAACATACGAAGCAACATAAAACCAGAGGAATCGGAGATAGCGATACGCGCCGTCCGGAAGACAAAAACAGGGGCCATTCTGATTGAAATGGGTAAAGGAGGCAAAAGAGACGAGTTCAGGGAGAACCTAAAGAGCGTCCTAAATCAAGAGGCAACCGTGAAGGAGCTTGTACCTACGGTCACTTTGGAGATTCGCGACCTGGATGCCCTCACAACCACCGAGGAAGTTTCGGCAGCGGTACAAAGAGAAGCGGGCGAAATGAATCCGGATATATCCATTCGTCTAACCGAGGCAAACAGTCGGGAACAGAAAAGAGCCTTCGTGACAGCCTCTGCAAGTTGTGCGAATGCGCTTCTGAAACTACAGAGGATCAAAATAGGCTGGACACGCTGCAGAATAACTATCAGAGACGAACCGACACGCTGTTACCGATGCTTTCGAATAGGGCACAGACAGTGGGAATGTGATGGACCGGACAGGTCAAACCTGTGCATGAAATGTGGCGAAAAGGGACATAAGAGAAAGGAGTGCCGAAATGCACCGAAATGTTGCATATGCTCTGAGAAGCCGGGAAAACGTCTGGATCACCTCCCGGGATCGCGGGGCTGTGAGATGAGCATACGAAAGGCAGCATGAGGATTTTGCAGCTGAATATGAACCGAGGGAAGGTGGCTTTTTCTTTGCTATCGCAAATAGTCAGGGAGCAGGACGTTGACGTAGCCATTATAAGCGAACAGTACGCATCAAAAAATAACGGATTCTGGCTGGGCGATGAAACATCCACAGCAGCCATATGGATACCGGATAACCAGGGTCCCCGACCGAGAAGATCTGGTAGGGGAGATTGTTTCACCTGGGTACAGTTTGATGAGATTACTCTAATGAGTTGTTATTTGTCTCCCAATGACGACGTGGGAACCTTTGAGGAAAAATTGGCCAGAATCGAGGACGCAGTGGCGCGGATCGGCGGCAACCTCATAGTGGCAGGCGACTTTAACTCCAGAGCTGTAGAGTGGGGAATGCAGAATACCAACCCAAGAGGCAGGCGAATTGTGGATATGGCAGCTCGAACCGGTCTGGTCTTCGCGAATGAGGGGAGCGTAGCTACCTTCAGACGACCAGGCTGCGAGGGGACCATCCCTGATATAACTATGGTCTCGGAGAGCATGTATCATAGAGTGAGGGACTGGAAGGTCTTGGAAATATATACGGGCAGTGATCACCAGTACATATCGTACACCTTTACTTCAAGGAATAGAGTAGAGGAGGACAATTACATCACGAATAGTCGAAGATGGGATGCACGGAAATTGAATGCGAATCGGCTAATTTTAGAAGTGGACAGATTGTGTAGCAGAGTTGAATTCTCGGACGATGCGAGGACGAGAGTAGAACAAACCATGGAGGTAATAAGACGCGGATGTAAAAAGGCAATGCCCTTATTCAGACCCCCGAATATCAGGAAGAAGGCAGTGTATTGGTGGGACGACAACATCGCAGCACTCAGGCGGGAGTGCCTACGACTACGGCGGAGGTACACTAGAGCTAGACCCGACGGACCAGCTGAAGAGGAAATGCGGGCATACAAAGAGGCAAAAAAGTCACTGAAGAAGGCCATAACGCTCAAGAAAAATCAGGCATTCCAAGAACTACGAGATGACGTGAACGTAAACCCTTACGGACTTGGATACAAAATTGTAATGGACAAACTGAACAGGAGGAAACCAATGGAAATTATGGACGAGCGAATAATGAGAAATATAGTGGATACACTATTCCCTACTCATGAACCAGTGAACGAAGGACGACAGAATATGCTCAATACGGAATTTTTACCATTCACCGCAGAGGAGCTAAAAGTAGCCGCAGCAGGACTAAAACCCGGTAAGGCACCAGGGCCCGACGGCATCCCGCCTGAGGTAATGCGGGAAATTGCCAATCAAAGACCGGAACTCCTACTAGGAATGTACAACGCGTGCCTAAAAGAGTGTATTTTCCCCGAAATATGGAAGAAACAACGGCTAGTCTTAATAAGCAAGGGAAAGGGCGACCCAGAGGACCCATCCGCCTACAGGCCACTGTGCATGCTGGATACTTCAGGGAAGCTGCTCGAGAGGCTTTTGAAGCCAAGGCTTACAGCTGCTATAGAGAATAGTGGCGGACTGTCGGATAGACAATATGGTTTTCGACCTGGTCGGTCTACAATTGGCGCCCTGAGAGAGGTGACTGAAGCGGCCATGGTCACACAGCGAGGAAATAACTTTTCGAGGCCTGTGCTACTGCTTGCGACTTTGGACGTTAAAAACGCGTTCAATAGTCTTAGATGGAGCGATGTATTAAATACTCTGGAGTACAAATTCTCGGTGCCACACTACATCTTGGCCATGATAAGTAGTTATCTGAGTAACAGACAGCTGGTGTATAACACAAGCTCGGGACCAAAGGTGAAGCTCATAACATCAGGTGCGGCACAAGGATCTATCCTAGGCCCCGACCTATGGAACGTTAACTACGATGGAATCCTGAGAGAGGATATGCCAGAGGGAACCTTTTTGGTTGGATACGCGGATGATATTGCAGCTGTTATTACGGCCAGGAATACGGAAGAGGCACAGCGAAAACTTAGACGTGTCATATTAAGAACAAAAACGTGGTTGGATTCCCACGGCCTAGACCTGGCCATGCATAAAACGGAATTACTACTGATCACTGGTCGTCGTATCCCTTTGCACGTGGACATGAGTATTGGAAACGAGGTAATCAGGACCAAGAGCTCGGTAAAATACCTGGGAATAAGGCTGGATCCCAGGCTGACATTTTCGTACCAGATTCAGTACTCTGCTAACAAAGCCCAGAAGATCGTTGGACAGCTCAGCAGATTAATGGCGAATATTGGAGGACCGCTACCGACGAGAAGGAGACTCCTGATGGAGATCGGAAACAGTATTATGCTCTATGGGAGCGAGATTTGGGCCGAAACGCTAGATGTCAAAAAGCGGGCAAGGTCACTTGTATCGGTACAGAGAACGGCTGCATTGCGTATCACGTCGGCATATCGCACAGTGTCCGCCCCAGCCGTACTTGTGATAGCAGGTACAATCCCTGTGGATCTGCTGGCGGCAGAGCGGATGGAGATATATAGAGCGAAATCGGCTGGAGATCATATAACCGGCCACTTCAGGGAAAACACCGTCTCAAGATGGCAACGACGATGGAACGAGGAAGATAGAGGAAGGTGGACGGCGAGACTTATCCCGGACATAAGGCCATGGATTGGTCGGAAATTTGGAGAGGTAAACTATTACGTTACGCAGATGCTATCGGGGCACGGATATTTTAGGAAATATCTGCACAGGATAGGCAAGACCGCTTCCCCTCACTGTCTTTACGAAGAAGGGGAAGTTATTGATGATGCAGAGCACACGGTTTTCGAATGTGCACGCTGGCAGAGCTATCGCTCTGTACTGACGTCGGAAATCGGAATGATCACGCCCGCTAACATTGTCGGTGTTATGACTTCGAGCAGAGAAAATTGGGCCTCAGTGGCGAATTACGTGGAGCGCATTCTAAGGCTGAAGAAGAGAGACCTTGAGGCTGCAGAACAGGCAGGCACGCCGGCATAATTGATACGGACACATGTGTCAAAGGAAAACGACACGGGATCCTTATCTAAAGGAATAGTGGAGACACGTGAATGTCTCCTCAACTTACGACACGCAATCCGGACGCGGATATGAACACGAAGGGGCCAAATGGCCAAAAGGACTCCACTCCGAAGTAATACCACCGTAGTTCCGGAGTGGGCACAAGTCCACGAGACGAGGGGGGGAGTTTAGTGGGTGAGGGCCCCACACACGGAGGATGTGACGACTTCCTCTATGGTGCGGTTAGGAACATTCACCCCTCCTCGGCGTGAAAAAAAAAAAAAAAAAAAATGTTATTGTTGATTTCGACTCTTCTTTACTCAACATTTACAAGAATCACAAAATAAATATGATTCGCTTACGAACACTACAATACTCACTTGAAGGTTGTGTGTTTGCTTTGCTTGCTGTCTTTGTCTTTTTCATTCTTCTTTTTTTTGTAAATGCAACAAGAACTAAGACTGTAAATTTTGATGAAGGATTCGAATCACTCGAATCATTTATGAGTATTATAAGTATTTTTCTAAATTTATGAATCTGAATAAGTAGGCGTATGAATCAAACATATTTAGAATGTTATGAGTTCAATGTCAACGTTGTACTCATACTCATTGTAACCTGTACTTATAAATCAATGTTGTAGTTAGTACGAATGAATCAGAGTAGTTGAATTTCAACACTGTTGACTCACTCATACTCAAAATTTCATGAGTACTTATGAATAGCGATCATTACTGATTTCTGATTCATCCCAATTTCGACAATATTTTTTGTTCCTGTTCCCATTCATCCGAAAATCGGCCTCGTCACCAAAGATTTTTTAGTGATAATTATGATGGGGTTGCCAACTGTACACGCCTACGGCTGAATAAACAACTAACAACTAATTTGACAGATGTAGCTTAAACAAGGTTGACGTTATCAATTGTCATAGTTCAAAAGTCCCACTTGGACTTTATTATCTCTACTTTGAATTTGAAACTTAAACTTCAAAAATTTGTCCTTTTCTAAGCTTATGAGAGTTAATGCTTACTAAACTTCTGTTTCTCTCACACCTTTTTGTTTTCACAATTTTCAACAACAAATTTTCAAAACAAACAAAAGTTTCATTAATTCAGTCCTTCAAATTCACATAAAAACTAATGAAAGTGAAGTAAAAAAATTCATTTAAAAACAGTATTTAAAACAAAAGGCTTCTTAAACATAGAAAAACAAGACGTCGAAACTCGTGACTATGCCGAACTTGAAAAACAGAAATAAACTGCAATCAAATGCGAAATTTTTCTTTAATTTTTAGACATTGACAAAATAGCCTTAAAGCCAACACGAAGGACACTTTACCTCCTTACAAATGCGATTTCTTCATATCTCTTCTGTATAACCATACAGGTCCAGCAGAAATACATATACATATGTATAATTTCTGTTGCAGTGTTGCTTTCAATCTATTAAACAGGTTGTTATTGTTATTGTTAAAATTTATTTATTTGTTAAAAGAGTGTACATTTAGGAAGAATAATTTTTAAACAAATTAAAGCAGACAGTTGTGAAAATATTTAACAAAAAAAAAAAGACGAAACGAAACGAAATAAATTTAATTGCATTAGAATGATAGTTTCTTTATGTTCGTATGTTCTGATGCCTCAGAATGTGTCGCTTTAATGTGTTTAATGTCATTGCATTTAATATGATGCGACACGACACTTTTGCTGCTCCTGCTGCTGCTGTAGTGGCAGTGACAGTGGCAGTGACAGTGGCAATGGCACCACATTTTTGACGCAGACATTGACTCTACAAGTTTAATCTGGTCTTTTGGGTTTTTATTACGGACTTAAAACTAAACTACGTGTATCATTATGATTATGATAAATATTGATGTCATTTGACTTTTTATTTTTGTTGTTGTTTTTGTATTTTTTACCTTTTCATTTTCAGTTTCATTCCAGTTAGTTGAATTGAAAAAAGATATGTTTTTTTTTTCAAGTAAGTCAAGTCAGTTGGCATCAGATGTCAACTTAACATTAATATGAACAAATGACTGAATGAGTGAACTTGTTTACTTATTTTTTAATCAGGTTTATAAAGAAACACAGAATTTTTTTTTAATATTTTTTTCAAATTCTAAGCGCTCATAGTGGCGTTTGATATTCGTTATTAAGAGGCTTCAAATAATCGCCCTCCAAATAATACAAATATAGGTTGTGCACTAACATCGTGCCTTTAACCAGAGTGGATTGCATAACAATGTTGTTTTGATTAAATTTTTGTCAGCTTGCAACCACCATAGTCTAATAGGTAGCGTGTTGGCTTATTTGACGTAAGGCCACGGTTCAAAGTCCCCAGGTCAGGCATCTTCAACAAAACGAAATATGTTATAAACTTTTAGAGTAAAATAAAATTTGCCACGAAAAGCTTCTTAAAAAAAAACCAGTCGTTTGTAGGCCACTCATGTATAAAATTAACACACACAATATAAGTGGTGTGACAACCAAAGTCGTAATCTTGACTGAAGGGTTGAAATGATCAACAATGTATGCAAACCTGGATACAATCCTTACTAATACATATACATAATTGGTCAACAACGGGTTCAAGGGATTCTCATCACACGAGGCATCCGTAGTTTAAGATAGTTCCGTCAGCTGCAGTATAGATCTAATAAGGCATGGGGTCTCCCCAACACTTTGTTGCAAGCGTAAAATCCAATAGAGACCTTTTTTTTATCATATAAACGACATTCGGTTTCCAAGACAGCTTTCTATCCTGAATAGATTCTAAGAAGTGCATTACTTCCATCAGTCCATCAGTGGGTAAAGAGGTATCGTCAAAAGTATAACCAACCATTTTCCAGTATTAACACCTCATCCACGGCCTAAGATGCCCAGAATAAGTTGCATTCTGCTTGAATAGTGTCAACGAATTTGCGCGAAATTATGAGAACAACGTCATTCCATAAAAGAGGGGAGTATTCCCAACTCTTGAGTCACTACTACGAGCTAGCTTCTCACACCACTCATGTTGTGTATGTTAATTTTATACATGAGTGGCCAGACCTACAGTTTAAAGTCGACTCCGAACGACAGATTTTCGAGATACGTTTCATGGCAATTTTATTTGCTCTCAGAGTTGTTGCAAGCATTCTGCTGAAAGTAAGTAGCAGAAGAAATATTTTTTTATATTTTCGTTTTGATGTCAGACCTGGGGTTTGAACCGTGGCCTTACGTCTAATAAGCCAACACATTACCTACTAGACTATGGTGACATCTCTACGAATAATAAGACTACAAAGATATGCTTTTTTTGATATTTTTTTAAATGAGTTTAAAAGAAAATTTCTAGATAACATCTTCATTCCCTTTTAATACCTGTTTTCTATTTTGTTTTTTCTGCTTCCCATAATTTGGCCACCTCTGTAATAGTAATTACGTTTAAAACATAATGAATTTCAATTAGTAATTCCGCGAAAACTTGTGTTTATTTTAAATGCTCGAGAAAACAAAAACAAGAAACAAAAACAGAAAAAAAACCAAACTAAAAACACAAAAAAGGTGTAAATTTTTAATTCTATAAATAAAACAAATTTGAAAAACAAATCAAAATTAGAGCAGCGGGCATAAAATATGTTTAAACCTAGACGTATGTATGAACATATGTGTGTATTTTGAAATTGAAAAGACATGGAAATTTACCATGAAATTTTTGTTAGTGACACTAAAAGACACTTTGAAATTAATAAGTAACGATATGAAAGCGTGTCTAGACGATTAAGAACAAATTAAAAGTCATTAAATTAAAATTAAAAACCAATTCAAGCATACAAATTATTTCGTTACGAGATAAAAATCTTATGACAATAAGCGACGAGCTTCGCTGTTGTCATAAATGCTTAAAAAACCTTGGAATTTTAAATTATGCTGAAAAAATAATATCAAATAAATTGATAATAAATAGCCCATTAGCAAATTTTCACTTTAAAAAATTAGACGCACATACATACATACATACATGCATGCATTGAAATTTTCATAATTTTTAGGAAAATAATGTTTTAAAAATTATTTACTCTTCCTATCAAATGTTTTTTGAAAATTTTGCTCTTTTAAGTGTTAATTTAAATCATTTGACAAACGAAACAAAATTTCGGCTTTTTTTCCAAAGTGTTGACAATATTCTTTTTTTTTTTTTATTTAAAATCACTCCACCACCTTCATAACAGCCACCAACAACCACCGTTCTACACCGGCTTATCAAAGGTGTTAATTGGCTTAAAAAAAAAAACGGTAAAAACTCTTATTTTGATCAGATATTCAGACATCAAATGAATTGTATAAATACCAGTTCGAACATTGAACGTTTCTTTGGTTAGAGCGTGTACTTGACTATGGGGTGAAGACGAAGCTAAAAGTGTCAATTAAATCGAGACAAACTAAAAAAAAGTAGTAAACTGAACACTTAATGTAGTCTTTAGAAAATATAAAAAAAGAAATTCAAAATAAAACTTTTTTAAAGCTTGTGTCCGATTGTTACAATATCAGAAAGTATAAGCGATCATAAATACAGTGAATGGAATAATTATACACATATGTATACAACGACTCATTACAACCCTTCAGTAAGGATTACAACCTAGCTTCTCACACCATTTTGTTGTGTGTGGTTTATACATGAGTACAGTTTAAAGTCGAGTCCGACAGACAGAGTTTTGAGAAATTTTTCATTGCAATTTATTTTACTCTCAGAGTATATACCAGAAATGTGTTAAGGGGAAGTCGCCGATTAAATATTTTGTCATATTTCGTTTAGTTGGAGGTATCTCTGAACCGGTAGCTTCACGTCTAGTAAGTCAACGCATCACCTACATTACTACGGCGACTTTTTGGGATAATTAGAATTTTTTCACTTTCATACGGATTAGAAATTAGTCAAACACTTTAACAATCGCGTGAAATTTTTTATGTTTACATCATATTTTGTTGTTAATTTTTTATCCGCATCAGAGATCAGCAATAAATCGTTTTTTTTTTTGCTACTCATAAGTACTCATTAAATTTCGAGCATGAGTGAGTTAACAGTATAGAAATTCAACTACTCTGATTCATTTGTACTCACTGCAACATTGATTTATAAGTAAAGGTTTCAATGAGTATGAGTACAACGTTGACATCAAACTCATAATATTCGAAATATGTTTCATTCATCGTTTCTAAATTATTTCTATAGTAAACTCTCTCTAATCCACATACATACATAATTGGCCATTACAACCCTTCAGTCAGGATTACGGCCTAGTTTCTCAACAGGCCGTCTCTCTAATCCAGGCTGCTTTTTTATCTAGCCCGACATCAGTCATTCATTCGATATACGATGAACTTTAATAAATTCAGCAAGTAGTGCTATAAGTCATCCTGCAAAAATTTTTAATTTTCCTTAACCACAGAGCTGATAATGATTGCCAACGTTTGAGTTTCCTTTTCTACTGGATCAACATTTCAATCAAACCAAAAAGTTTCTACCGAGAATATAGATGCTGTTATGCATCCCAGTCTAATGCAGATGCGGTCAATTTAATTTATTACTCTAATGTCGTAGCACATTCAAACTAGCGTTGCTCTATTCCCAGCTTATCCTCTCGGTAAACGAAAGCATTTGTATAGGTATGTACTTGACCTTCATAGTGAAAGTGTTATATGTGTCAAGAGCTACAGTAAACCTCACAAAAATATATATTTCTATCGGATCTTAGGTAAGATCAAACGGCTCGGACGCATCAGGTCCTACGGATTCCCACCATACACGGCGTCCGTAAGTTAAGAAAGGTCTAACAGCTGACGTATAGATCTAGTGAGGCATGGGGTCTCCCCAACACTTTGTTATAAGCCTAGAGGACAATGGAGGCCTATTAAGGACATTTGGTTTCCAAGCCAGCTTTCTATGCAGAATAAAGATTAAGAAATGTGTTACTTTCTCGAGTTCTGGTTTCGTCTTAAAGAGATGGTAGCTTATATCTTATCCTCAAAAGTATAACCACCCATTTTCCAAGATTAACACCTCATCCACGACCAAAGATGCTTATTCGTTGAATTTTTCCAGAGCAAGTTGCATTCTATCTTTAATAGTTTCGACGAATTTACGCGAAATTATAAGAACAATGTCATTCGCATAGGCAACTGTCACCCATCCATTCCTTTACAAGTCACTAGCAAGTCTTTCATCATAAGATTCCATAAGAGAAGGGAGTATACCCAATCCTTCAGTCAGGCTTACGGTGTGTTTTAATTTTATACATGAGTGGTTGAACCTGCAGTTTAAAGTCGACTCCGAAAGACAGATTTTTTTTGGAGAAATTTTTCATGGCAAATTTTTTATTTACTCTCAGAGTTTTTGCCAGAAATCTGCTGAAAGGAAGTCGCCGTAGAAATACATGTACACATTTCGTTTTGTTGGAGTTGCCTGAGCCATGAGTTTGAAACCGTGGCTTCACATCTAAGAAGCTAACACACTATCTATTAGACTACGGCGACACCACACTATTCATCTGGTAATTTGCGAACTGTCTAGCGTCAGGTAGATCATTCTCCTATAGAGTAGTTTAGACATACAGTTCAACACAGTGTCCCGTACACCCAATCTGGTCGAATGTAAAGCCAATTGAAATGTTGAACGCTCCCTCAATATTAAGGCAGGAGGCACTCAGATTATAATTCTGTTGTAACAGCGATCTCTCTATCGTACACTTTAGGCTATACTGGGCAGCAGTTACATGTCTTCCAGTTCCAGATGAAAAGTTTGTTGTTCTTATGGTCGATAGAAGTTCTGCAAAATTATTTCCATTTGCTCTTGCTCTTGCAGTATTCTCTTCCACTGTATCTTGATAAATTTTGTGTGGAAAGAAAACAAAAAAAACAGGAGTGTGTATGTATGTATGTATGTATAGTTTAAACAAGGCAATAAAATATTATTTAACACTTTTTAAATATCTCGTTAGCATCAATCTATGAATACAAGTATGACTGTGAGATATTTTTCTGTTATTTTTTTGTCTCTCATACAGCTAAAGATCATGCTCATGTCATTCATTGTATTGTGTATTGTGTATTTGGGAAGAGTAATAAAAACTAAAATCAATATTGAGGTGGAATTCTTCATAAAGTCGACCATTAAAATCTTGTGGCTTATTTTAATGACATTTTCATGATCAATTCAAGTAAAGAAAACAACTTTAAAGACGCTTTTGTTAGATGATGTTAATCAAAGCGCGGTTGTTGGTTGGTATGCGATGAGATACGTATCTTATGATTTCTTATTTCTTTTTTTATAATATTTGTTTAAATAATTTTCATCGTTTTTAAAAATCAAAAATCACAAAAAATCAAGTGTTTACCAATTCAATGAATAAGAAATTAAACAAATTAAGAAGGCACATGTCAACGGAATATTACGTGATGATGACGTGAAAGAAAATGTTTTTTTGTTTATGTTGCATTGTAACAAGCCTGTAACATGTATTATTATTACTTTTCTTTTCTTTATTTAAAAACGGTTTTATGCCAGGCAAACTTCCGTTGCATGGAAAAATTTTTTTTTTTTAAATTTTCATTTTTGTGATAAACAAGCAAATGCAAGAAAAAGTTCAATGGCCATAAAAATATTTTACAATTATTTCGTTTACAGCCAAATTTACTACATGTTTACCTATAAAAAAAATAACAAAACAAGGTTGGGTGATACTTTCTCATGTGACACTTTCAAATCAAAACCATAAAATTTTTATATCCAAACAGCCATTAAGTTGGATGCCGTAATGGAAACGAACTTTTATGAACAGTAAATCAATGCTAAAATTTTAATATTAGGTTTCTAATAATGTCACCTGCTGCATGTGCTTACATACATAAGAAACTTGTACGGCAGCTAACCTCAGCGTTCAAGCACGGTATAAAAAATCTGATGCATGCCTCCCAGAAAATTTACAGTATTTTCTAAAAAACCGTTATTTTTACAATCAAAGCCACTCCAACAACTAAAGCGCTTGAGACATTAGAGATCATCATACCAACAGTCCACATCAACGTCTACTTTTATTACAAAATGCTACTGATTTATCGAAATATATATGATCGATTGGAAGTAAGCAAGCATTTATCGATTTATTTATTTATTAAATACAATATTGTCTGAAAGTAAAACTTCGACCTATATTACTATTTTGGAAAAATTAAAAGCTTTCTGATGATTGCATTTGCTATTCGTAATACTGCACAACGTGTTCAACACAGAGTTCCTATATTCGAAATTTTTTATTCCACAGTTTTCCAGTGTGACAGTCGCCGTAGTCAAATATGTAGTGTGTTGACTTATTGGACATTAGACCACGGTTCAAACACCAGGTCAAACATCTCCAATAAAATGAAATGTGAAAAATATTTCTTCAGCGACTTCCTCTTAGCACATTTCTGGCAAAAACTCTGAGAGTAATAGAAATTTCTCAAAAAATCTGTCATTCGGAGTCGACTTTAAACTGTACGTCCCGCCACTCACGTATACACTTCATTAAGAATAGCACATACATACATACACAACATAAGTGGGTGGGAGAAGTTAAGTCGTAATCCTAACTGAATGGTTGTAATGGCCAATTATGTGTGTATGTATGTATGTGCTATTTTTAATGAAGTGTGCCAAACGATTGGTTGGTACACGACATCATTGCTCGAACCAACTTTAAATGCCAAAATGCATCAATTCAGTGTACTTGATTCGAAATTTTCTTAACTCATAATGTCGGTTGGAGCGGTAGCTTTGATAACAACAGCTCACTTTAGCAGGCATAGCTATTGGTTGTGACGCCACAAGTAAACGTAGTCCCTGTACTGACCGCGTTCCACCAAACTAGGGAAGAAGTTGATCAGCGCAAGGTCTGTCCACTAAAATCACGATTACCAACTCACAGAGTCACAGCGCATACTTTTGGTCTAGCCGTTGTTTACTTTTAAATTGAGTCTCTGTCTCTGTTTTTCCCTACTTAGTCGATTCAGCTTCCACAGGCAGTCCAACACTATCTTTCACTTAATCTAATAAGCGCCCAACGTTCGAACAGCGACATGACTGTCAGATTGTATTCTTATGTATTGTCTTTTGTATACCCTAACCAAGTTAAATTAAGCACATCTTTCGATATCATAGACCTTCGCTTGTAAGATACACCAAAATGTTACAAGATCCCTTCTTGTTCCATTTGTATACCACAAGGTTGACTGATTTAAGCCGTCGCTCTTCAAACTTCAGCCTTCTCTAGACTATTCAAAGGACAGCGTAAAATATTTTTTTATCTATAGTCCAGCATTTTTTCCCTTCGATTATCAAATGATGAAATTTTTACGAAAGTATTTGTTTATACACCATTCCAATAAGAGCCACAGTGTCTAGTCTAATATACATACATACAGTGAGCGTCAAAAGAAACTGTACACTAGAAAAAAATATACATTAATACCGTTAGTTTTATTTTAAAATTATTTAATTGCCAGTTTTTAAAATTGAAACATAATAAAATTACAAAAAACTTTGACATATTGTAAAATTTCTTTGGGGCACTCTCGTCCGGTGGTAAAAGTTGGGTTTAATAAATGCTACAATTTTATCCATAGTGTACAGTTTCTTTTGACGCTCACTGTATGTCCCTGAGCATTATAGTTTTTGACTACAATATGTACTCCTAGTGCAATTTATAAAAAAAAAAAATGAAGCAATCTTGTTTTTGTATGCCATTGTAACTAACTGTACAGGCCACTTTTCTTAACCTCAAAGTTCAAAGACGTAATCTCGTTTAAAACCCGTTTACACTTCGTATACAAAAATCATCAAATGATGCTAATGATCAGCCAGCACCATCATCTGCAAAATTGAAGCCGAAATTTTTCCCTTTTTTTTGAAAAACAATTCCCTGACTTTAAGAAAACAAAAAAGAAAACAAAATTAGATTGTGTAGACTAAATTGAGATGATGAAGGCAACAAAATCGTATTAACAAAAACCGAAAATCACGTAAAATATGAAATGGTTTTTGGCTTATTTCATAACCAGATGAATGGACAGACAGACAGATGGACAAGGTTAAGGTGATGCACAAATTCATTTGTTCTTCTCCTCCAAAACTCTCTTACACTTAATGTGGCTCAATAAGCTCAAGGCAATAGAATAATGAAAAAAAAGAATATAAAAAGCCGAAGAACAAATGCCCACAACCTGTGTAAGGAAAAATCTGAAGAAAGGAAGATTGAAAGACGATCATCATAGAGCAACCAACTCATGACTGTTACGTGTATCGTGATGTTGAAGATGGAAAGTGGTCATAAGTTACTAAGCAATTATGGTCGTATTACCTCAGAAATGGTTTAAGAATTGTGAAACTTTTTACTTTTTAAGTTATTAAATTAAGGAAACGCTTCCTAGCGAAGTGATAATCATAGTGGTGGTGGTGATGTAGAGTGAGTTTTTTATTTCAGCTTGAAATCTATTTGAGAGCGTATTTGCAATTCTTATTGTTTTCTTTCATTCATTTTCTTCGTTTTAAAAAATAACACAATTTTTTCTTCATTTCAATCAAATAGAATACCACAACGCCTCCCCAAGTCACTTGTTAAATAATTTTTTCCTATGAAAACTTACCACCTTTTTTTGTTTTGATTCTGGACTGGCCTTTTTTCTTTCTCTCCTAACACCAGTCAAGTAGACTTTATAAGAATTTGATGTCAGCAGAAAATTGCTTACAAAAGCAAAACAAAAAAGACGACATTTAAATGACACATGACTCGCCTGCTTATGGTTGCATGAAGACTATTTTATGCATTAAAAGCTTCATAGCATAACAAATGAAGTGTTCACACTAGCAGTGAATAAAACTCTTTCTTTCTCCTGTACTACTCTGGGAAGCATATGGCTTCTACAAAGCATTTCGGCCTTGTTTCCATATCTTTATTTTTTTTGCTCTGCTGTAGCAAGTCCTAAACAAATGGGGAATCGGGAATGGGGCGTACGAGCACCGCAGTGATCGCGAACTATAAGACTAATATTAACATATGCATTGTGCAAGTACTATGACTCTTATAATTCGGCACATAAACGGAGCCACCAGCTGTAACAACCAAGTAGCCCCAATACACTCAATAAAGACTAATCCATAGGCTGTGCTGTCCTCCTCCTAACAATGAGTGCTCAATTGCATACTTGAAGGGTTCAAACAGTTAGATGAGCTTAACTTTTATCTGTTAAGAACGTATGACTTATTAATACATTTGTGAAACTGCGAAAATAACATGGAAAATTTTCCAATGGAAAAGAATTATTTGTATCAAGAAATCTATGTGTGCCTCACATTTACTTTTTTAAAGATTATTTCATGTAAGAATTGTCCATCCGATAAGACGTACTCGCTGTAGTCCGAAACGCAAAAGCCAAACACCTGCACCAAAAACTCTGACAGTAAATAAAATTGTGATGAAGAGTTTCTCAAAAATCTGTCATTCAACTTTAGATTGTAGGTCCCGTCACTCCTATATAAAATAAGCACACACAACAAATAGTCGTAATCCTGACTGAATGGTTGTAATGACCGTGTATATATTTATAAATGTTTATATGCATGTATGATACGACCTAGATTATGCATCCCTGGGCTCTAATTTTGTCATACTTTTGCAGCATTTCAGCCAGTATGTCACCAATGACAACTGAAGTCTTTTATTCCAGAGCTGGTAATATGAATAACTTCTACTTCTCACGAAAGCCTTCACGTATGCCACGTATGGTTGTGTCAAATCACATGATATTGGTAACCTAAGACTTTTTTGAAATCTGAGAGTAATATCTCATCAAATTAGTCTCTCAATAAGTATAGTGTGCACATATGGTACTGTATTGTTAAATCCCTTATCAACGCCTAATGTTCGAGATGTCTGAGCTCAAATCCCAGCTCAGATGTCTGACCTGGGGTTTGAACTGTGGCATCTCGTTTAATAAGCCTACACACTATCTACAAGACTTAGGCGACTTAATTCGTTGGCTCATTAGCCATATGTACTTGTAGTCGCAGTAGTCTGATAGGTCGTGTGTAGGCCTATTAGACGTGAGGCCACGGTTCGATATTTCCAACAAAAACGACATAAAAAATACTTTTCCTTTGACTTCCTCTTTGCAGATTTCTTTCAAAAACTGTAAGAGTAAATGAAATTACCATGAAAAGATTCATAAAAATCTGTTGTTCTGAATTAACTTTGAACTGCAGGGGTCAAACGCTACCACTCATGGATAAAAATTAGCACACACAACGTGGGTGATGTGAGCAGCTGGATTATGTTACTCAGACAATGCGGTTGTAATGATCAGTTAAGTGAGTAAGTAAGTCCTTTCGAAGTGATCTAAGCCAACATGCATATATGTCCATAAGACGAGGAAAAATTTACTTTTTATTTCTTAAAAACAAGTCAAACCACTTAATTATGATGAAATGTAACAAATTTACCAGAAGGATTCCTTTTCATTTAATTAGTTTAAAGTGCCCCTCAGCAACAAAACTTTGTACGAAACAATTGTGGGCATTAGTGGTCCCGGCAGTAACGTGAATTTGTATGTCTTAATGTCTGTAAATTGTTCACAAAAAATTACTGGAAGTCCTTTTTTGACTTCAAATATAAAATATTGCTTCGCATTTAAAAACAATCAAATCATATTTGTTGTAGACAGTGGGAACACACACTTTTTCAAAATGTTCTTAAACTACGGTTTTAAATGCTGTCGTACTACAACGAGGGGGAGTTTAATATGTATTGTTGCATATATGTGTGCATGAATCTTGGTAACATTACCAAGTTCATGAAATGCCTGACAGATTTCCTTTTTTTCTTTTTTCTATTCAATGTTAAAAGCAGTTGAAGGTGTCTAAAAGCCACTAAAATTTGATGCGTGTTTAGCAGCAAATGCTGTACATTTATTTAAGCTTTACGCATTGGTGTTTTTTTTTCATTTTCTAAGCTTTCGGCATTTGTTTTATGCTGAGACAAAGGCAAAAAAATTGATACGTGTAGAAACTTCTTCATCTTCTTCATATTTGTAGGCACAGTACGAGTACGAGTACGAATATGAGTACAAGTATTTAAAAAGACTTCTTTTATTGCTCTGTTACCATATTTTGTATTTTCAGTACATTGCAGTCATAAATGTTGCTGAATACTTGAATACTTAACAGGTCTCCTATAACTTCTTTCTCTAGGCCTTCTTCAACATGGCCATGCATTTCATTTGGTTTGATTTTGTTTCCTTGCAATGCATAGAACTCTTTCGTTCCCATGATTACAACAAGCATTATGCCTAAACAGCACCCCTCCCCATTTGGTTCTTTTATTTTCCAGCATTTCTTTATTTTTTGTTTTCCTATTTTGCCTAAAATTGAATGGACAACCACCTAAACATGTGTGCAGGCTTACAGACACACCAACAGACAGTTTTTCCTTTTTTACAATAAACATTTCAAATCCAAAAAAAAACAAATTTTTCGTTTTGCAAGTGCCCATGTGTCTCTGTTTCTAGTTTTTGGAGTCGTGTGTTCATGCAAAGGTTGTGTGATGTGAATATGTTGTGTCTGTCTGATGTGCTTTTAGCTGGACGTATGCAATTCAACATTTTATTTCGAAGTTTTCTCTGTCTTTTTCTTGCATTTTTCGTTTTTGTTGCAATTTGTTGACAAAATGACAACCAATCGAGTTGGTTCCCATGCCACGAATTGGTTTCGCAATAACAACTACAGCCAAAAGTGCAAATAAAAATGGTCAGTCAGTTGAAAAGGTTTTATTTTCGTTCGTTTTTTTTAGTGTTTTCTACATTCCGTTGATTGTTAATGGCTTTAAAGTGTCAGTATCTGCTGCACATGTTCATTCAGTTTCTATTAAAACGACTGACAAAAATTTTATTGAAAATAATTTTATTGCGAAAATTGTTTTGTTTTTGTTTTTTTTTTATAACTTTTAAATGGCACTTGAGGAAAATCGTAAATTATTGGAAAAATTTTAAAAAATCTTTAAAATACATTCATATGCGATATAAAAATGGTATTTGAAATTTTTATTCAAATTTTGGACTTTGGAAAGATAGAAGTTTACAGGATTACAATCACGCTGTATGGTCTTATCAAAACTAAGTATCTTCGCTGTCCCAACAAAGACTGTTTGTCCTATGGCTTGAACTAAATTCATTGAGTTTTTTTTTAAATAATTCATCAAATCTTCTTGATAAAATAAAGAAGCTTTCATGAAATATGGAAAGAGAATTCTAAAATCTCTTGTGAAGAAGTAACGTCTTAAAACCCAATTCGTTGTTTGAAGCCAATGACAGACGACAAGCTAGGACCTCCCATAATCGTCCGGTCACCTGATTAGATGAAAAAATGTAAACTAAACTTAACTAACTAAACAAGTTATATAAAATACTCACTTACGGCAAGGATGCAGATCATCATTCCCTTTCTATTTCAACTGCCTACCAGAACGAGTAGATATTTGACCACTTACTAAGTACGTATATGTACTGCCTTATCCCAGCAGCTGCTATTGCCGGTATATCGTATAGGGAATAATAATAAAGCACACGAATTCGGAAAAAAACCGATAGACTATCTTAACAAAGCCCTTAATCAGATGTAAACAGCATAACAAAAGTGAGAATGTCAATCCGAAGACTACACATTTATGTTGCATTAGATGATTGCTCTAAGAAAGTAAATCTTGGAATACGACAACAAATGTTTTAGCAAGATTCCCCACATGTACATATAACACTTGAGACGGTATAAGAAATACAAATGTAATCTGTAGGAAGTAAACGGAGGTTGATTAGTGACATACAGAAAAACCTGATAGACGATAATGGAAAATAAGCTATACTCTGACACAGTTACTGCATGGAAGCGTCAAATTGAATATGAAACTGCTATCAAAGCGTTATGCAATGTAATGGAAAAGGATTACACATATCTTTTCTAACTACAGACGTTTAACGTGCGAAAGCAAAACCAGCTCCTTCAAAAGGAATGTCAATCAAGCATATTTAACTAGAGCATAGGACTGTTGTAGCCGGTTTCTTCTATTTGCAATACTTACATACATACATACATACATAATTGCTTATTACAACCCTTCAGTCAGGATTACGGCATAGCTTCTCACACCACTCATGCTGTGTGTGTTAATTTTATACATTAGTGGCGGAACCTACAACTTAAAGTCGATTCCGAACGACAGTTTTCTTGAGAAACTTTTTCATGGCAGGTTTATTTACTCTCAGAGTTTTTCCCAGAAATCTGCTGAGATGAAGTCGCCGATGAAATATTTTTTTTTTGATATTTCGTTTTGATGTCTGGCCTGGGGCTCAAACCCGGGCTTTACGTCTAATAAGCGAACACACTACCTATTAAACTACGGCGACTTCAATTGAATATACTTAACTGTTGGTAATTAAGTGATCCATCATCTTATCTATCTAACAGCTGAATTTGTAGTCACCACAAACTACGCCTTAATGCAAGTATTTTCGAGTTTTTTTCGGCTCAGTTTCGCAGCAAAATCAAATTTTCTAGAATCGAAAGTGAAAAAATTTTTGGAATATTTAAGACCACTGGTGATCTTTAAATTTCTCTTCTTAGCTGGTGCTGTGAAGGCAGTGCTCCTTTTGACATCGATATCATATTCAAGTAATTGTATTTTAACTGTTCAAGCTGTTGAGAAAGTAGTATCACTTCTATTAAATCATTAACTTAAGTATGGACAGAAAAACTTTATAATTTATGTTCCTTTCGGATACGATTCCCATCTTATACCGTTTCCCGTAGAGTATTTAAAATATAGATTTCTTCGAATATACAATTATTGATACTCTATACACCTCTTAGAAATAAAACCGTAATGCATTATAGTTGATAGTTACTGTAGAATCAATATGATATACAAACATACAACATACATATGTATGTACATAGAATTAAATTTTTTTCGCTTTGGCAATCATAATTATATCTGACAGTGATCAAGTCACAGTTTTCTATTCAACAAACGTGTTGTTTCGATAATGCATTTCGATGTGAATGCATTTTTTTTACACGTCCTTTAAATGTCTTTAAATGTCAACTTCACTTTGGTAAGAAATTGTAAATTATTGTTGTGTTGCAGCAATAAAAATCGATTATAAATGACTAACTTACAATCAGATTAATTTAATTTTGAATTTCAAATTGAATTAACAATGCTACACAATATATGTAGGTACACTTGGTTATGCATTCAATATGAAACAGATTTCAATTCACAACTACTTTTCCTAGACTGACATAGCGAGCAATGGTCCTTCAAATTACTCAATTCCAAGAGCCCAACATATCCTTGCTTGAATTTAAATTGTTGCATAATTTATATGGCATTATAAATACTAACTGTAGGGTATTTTATAATTTGCAGTTGACTTGTCAATAATAATTGTCGTTCATTTATGGCCGTTTTTTCTTTTAATTGTTTAATTTATTTTACATTTTTATTACTTCTATATACAAATATATATGTACATACGTATACATTTACCTACTGATACTTTATGAACTTTGCTTCGTTATTTTCATGTTCGAGTATATTTGCATGATTTTTATTAATTAGAAAATACAACAACAATAAAAACGGATTTAATCATTCTATTCTGCTGTTATTGCTGCTGCTGCTGTCGCTATTGCAGTTGAGCAATAACAATAAATAAACGTTTATTAAAAATGCAAATTATTTGTGTTGGAAAAAAAAATTATTAAAAAAAAAATTAAACAAGAAACTTGACAAAGTAGAGCGTTTAAGGCAGTACCCTATAATGAAAATAAGAAAATATTTACTGGATTTTTAAAGATGGTGATATATTGAAAACACGTTGCAAAGCAATACAGCCTACAATAGACTTACAGTTAAAAATCTTACTTTATCGGTTAGACTCTTCTGGTGATGGACTTGCAATACGCAAAATAGCTTCATTCTTTGACATGGGAAATGACGGTATAATACCAGTTGTCACGAAACGTGTTATTAAACATACGTACTACATAATTGCTAATTACAACCCTTCAGTCAGGATTACAACCTTAGCTTCTCACAGGACTTATGTATTAATTTTTATACATGAATGGCGGAATCTACAGTTTGAAGTCGACTCCGAACCACAGATTTCTAAGAAACTTTTCATGGCAATTTTATTTACTCTCAGAATTTTTGCCAGAAATCTGCAGAGAAACGGTCGCCGAAAAAAAGAAAGATGTCTGACATATGGCCTCACATCTAATAAGTCAAGATGCTACCTACTAGACTATGGCGGCGACGTGTTTTCAAAGCAATTTTGAATTTAAAACACACATTTTTTACTGGCCTGATGCAAGCGGAGGGTGCGCAGTGCTGTTAGGAGCTAATAAGCTTGGAATGAAATTGACTGAAGCACGTGTCAAAGATCACGAGCTATTTTTTTATTCCCGGAAACGTTAATGTACAGTTAAAGGGCAAGTAGTTTGTGTCGCCACACATTGCAAATTAGACAACTGACAGTAAGATACCCAGATAGTATACACGACGTAAAAATATTTTTAAACTCTCCACTAGCCAAGCATCCTAGATGGATCGCTGGAGATAATGCTTATCCCCTTGAAGC
This sequence comes from Sarcophaga rosellei, assembly GCA_930367235.1. NCBI lineage: Eukaryota > Metazoa > Arthropoda > Insecta > Diptera > Sarcophagidae > Sarcophaga > Sarcophaga rosellei. The sequence goes on from OV884018.1 coordinate 83,812,117, forward strand.
TTTTTTGTTCACATCTTCATCAAGTTTTAAGCCCGTATTGAGATCTGCTCTGGTATTTTAAAAGAGAAGTTGAGAAGCTTAAAATAACTTAACATTCGAATAGCTAAACATAGCTAAAAAAGTCATATTGTTTTATGACATTTTGTATGAGGTGCAACAACAATTTTTTAAACTGTACTATAATGTTAAGACATTATGACACTTAAGACTACCGTTTCAATATCCCAAATATGTCATAGGAAGAGGCAAAAGAAGTTCATGATTTAATTTAATTATTCGTCATCCTTATCGGTAATAATGACATATGTATGTGGACTACATGTCTTTTTAAAAATTTCTTTCGCCTTCAGTTGCCTTTATATACCCTATGTAGGGCATTACAAAAATTATTAAAAATCTCAATCATGACAGAGGTTATGACTTTCTAACTGAGACAGCCATAAAAATTATGATTTTCAGATAAGATTACAATGAATTGAATTAAATTATAATTATTATTAATTTTTTATTTAATAAAATCGCACAAAATAATGAAAGGGTGAAATGAAATTAATGAAAAAAACTGCTTTATCGCTTATTTAAATGAAAGCAATTTTGATATGAAAATATATAGATCCGGTAGGTGCCTTTAAAATAGTGCAAATTGTTACTATTGTTACGGGCTTTTCATTAAGCGCTTGCTATCTTTAAATTTGAATAAAAAAAGTACACTTATGATATCATCAACATTTTTTTATTGGACCTATTGATGTCATTATATGTAGAATGTAAAATCGTTTAAATGGTTTTTTTGTTGTTTTTTTGGTGGCGTATCAAAAATCGGTAATAGTGATCTGAACAACGACGTTCTCAAAGAAAAATGGATCAATGATGCCAACAGTCCAAAATCTACACTAAACATGGATTTTTTCGCGTTACAATCAACCTTTTTGGATGTCATGGGCAAGGTATGCGCAATAATTTCACAAAGTAAGTCTAACGCCGCCAAACCGCTTAACCTTGATAGCCAATTGATATCAGGAAAACGTGACATTTTTTCTAGAAACTTTCAACATATTCAAACCAAAATCTATCCTGTTTGGTGGCTCATGGCATAGTTCTTTTTGTTGAAGCAACTTGTCGTCCAATTCATAAACTTAATTTTTTACAAAATACGTCTTAATTACTCCTCCATAGTTGAAAGTGTTGCGGGCTGTAGTAATCAATTGAGAAAAGAGCTTGATTTTGAAAAAAAATTGAAATTTTCCTCGAAAACTGAGATTTAAAAACGTGTTGCTCTAGTAGTCTAGATCTGCCAGTCACTGCTTTGTACTTGTTGCAAAGCAGAAGCAATATTTTTGGCAGTGCGTCCACTACGTAGATGTAGACGCCCATCCGAAGTCGCCGTAGTCTAGTAGGTAGAGTGTTGACTTATTAGACATAAGGCCACTGTTTAAACCCCAGTAATCTCGGCAGATTCATGGCAAAACTCTGACAGGAAATAAAATTGCCATGAAAAATTTTTGAAAAAAATCTCTCGGAGTCGACTTTAAGCTATAGGTCCCGCCACTCATGTATAAAATTAACACACGCAACATAAGTGGTGTGAGAAACTAGGTTCATAATCCTGACTGAAGGGTTGTAATGATCAATTATGTATGTATGTATGTAGACGCCTATCCGTATGTGTAACCTTTTCTGTCCCTTCAAAATTGCCAATTCCTTGTTATAATACGATAATAATCTATTTAATCACCGCTTTTGCAGTCAGTTTTAATTATTTTTACGCGCTTTTCGGTTGTTAAAGAAATCCAATGGTACAGCCTTTATTAAACAAATGAAATTAACTTACAGCCTTGCTCGATATTAAATTCACTTTGCACTTTCTAGGCCTCTTGACAAACAACCACATTTTAGAATTTTTTTCCTTTTTTTTGAATGGGCCATTAAGATAAAGCCTAAGAGTGTTTTTCTATAGTATTTATGAATTATATTCTCAAATTAAAATTTTTTTTGTTTAAAAATCAAAACAACCAACTTGCATGTCATTTTTATGCCTGAATTTCTGTTGAATTTTTCTACAGAGTTTTTTTTTAAGATTTGTTTTTTTGTTTCAATTTCTTTCTTTCTAATTCAAAACGCAAGAGAGTTTTATCATTAATAAATAATTTTTTTTTTCTGTTTTTTGTTGAATTGCAGTTGCGTTTTGAAGGCAACAAAATAGAATTTATGTTCTGCTTCTATTTCTACTTCTTTTTAAGCGAATAATTTGTCTTGCAGCAACAATCAACGTATAAAATAGCAAAAGTCTGATGATATTTTTAAGTTTATTAATCAAAATTCAAAAGTTTAAACAGGCAGAAAAATTCAACATTGTTGTATACCAACTCCATGAAACAAAGCAAAACTACCGGCAAAGTAGCAGCTTGCTTGGAACTACTCGTGCAAAAAAATTAAAAAAAAAATTTAAAAAAAATAAATAAATAAATAAACGGGTACTGATAAGATTAAAGAAACGATTTAAACTTCTAAATACACTGCCTACAACAGTTAACACTAGCAGTGGTGCTTAAGCTCAATGATTCCGCATCCAGCGTCAGCGTTAGAGCTTAAGGGACTTTCCTTTATTGCTGGTGGCTGGCAGTCAAGTACTCCACCAAATATTCCATTACATGTAAGAGAACTTTTTGTAGAATTTTAGAGAGGCACAAGAAGATTGCATGTCTACGCTTATTAGCGTCACAAATGTTGAATCGAAATACTCGTACACAAAAATACACAAAAGTACTTAGAAAAGGTCACAAAACTACAAAAAATCATACAAATTTATTATAAAACGAGACAAAGATATGAAATGAAATAAAAGAATAAATTAAATTGTTATTAAATTTTTTAATTATAAATAATATTTCAATGGTTTTTTTTCTTCTTATTTTGTTGTGCCAGTAGACGACACCACAGAATACATTCCCCCTTTTTGGTGCAACACGACAAACGAAAACGTCACACAAAATTGTGGCAATAAATATTTATGGATTTTGGTCTTTAGCCTTTCATGAGTGTAATAAAATTTTAAATAAAACAACAAATATTTTAATTATAATTATAACAATAACTGTCTTCGCATATTTACTTAGATTTTCTTTAATTTATTTTCTATGCAACTTGAAACCAAATGAATAAATTTCTCATATTTCTGCTGACAAGAGCAAATTTAATGAATGTTTTCATATGCTACCGCACGAAGAACATAACAACATCGTAAATACATACATAAGATACATACATACATACATAATTGGCCATTGCAATCCTTCAGTCAGGTCTCACACCACTCATGTTGTGTGCCTTAATGAGCGGCGGGACCAACAGTTTAACATCGACTCCGAACTACAGATTTTTTTGAGAAACTTTTTAATGGCAGGTTTATTTACTCTTAGAGTTTCTGCAGAAATCTGCTGAGTGGTAGTCGCCGACGAAATATTTTTTTCTTATTTCGTTTTTATTTCTGGATATATACGACCTAGGGTTTGAACCATGGCCTCACATCTAATAAGTCAACACATTACCGACTAGTCTCCGGCGACGACACTTTCACTATCACTGATTTTATTATTATTATTGTGATGAAAATATACCAGGCCGTACGATCAATTGTACTCCCCTCATACTTTATAGGGTATCACTATATTGTCTCCTCAAAACCTATCGCCCTAACAAACTTCAAGATGCTGCTTGGTATTAGCAATGTAAATTCCCCATTCAGTACCTAGTATACATCCTGATGTTTCCTTCTGGGATGCAAAATTGCCTTACACGCCTTACACAAAAATGTGTTCGGCTAGTTCATTTCCATCGTCAAAACAACCTCTATTCTGAAGAAGTATATTCTTACACAATAAACAGAATAAACACAACGCAGTAAGCACAGCAACTTGCTTTTTGTCGTATTGCCTTTAAGATAATCATTTCCATATACTATTCTATTTACATATGTATTCCATTTTTGAGGGAGCAATGTGTTTGCAGTGTTGCATTATATGTGTGTTTATAACATTAGTCTGCAGTGCCCTTTCCATAGATAGATTATCAATTATAGGAAAGCTTTAATGATCTGGAACCACGAGCAGTAGCCTTATCACTATCTGCCTATCTGATTCAATTTCTTCAGACAGCGCCATACTATCTTCGCCCCCATAAAATCCGAGTGCTCGTAACATCCCATCTTCTTCACATCCTATCCAATGCGAATTGAGTACATCTTTAGACTGCTATTTAAAATCCACCCGCGAGTTTTCCCATGGTCCCGGTATTTTTCATTCTATGATCAAAACCTCTGCTCCTCCTTCTTCTGTTTCAAAATCCGTTCTTGGACCATCTATATATCACAGAAGAGGTCGTCTTTTATGAAAGTACGCAGTTTCATTTTTTTCATTCATTCCATTCATTTTTTTTTACTAAATCTCGTTGCGAAGAACTTCTCAAAATCACAGAGCCTACTGATTCTATCCAACGGACTATCGCCTCCAAAGCTTTGGGCTACCATATCGAGCGGACTTAAATCTAACAGAGTTTATGTAGGACACTCCGGTCTCTGTATCTTGTCCTGTTCAAGTTTAACTGTTCCAGTACTGCTATCAACATTTTTCTTTTCACGTTTAATTCTTAAAACTACCAAACTTGGTAGTCAGTTCAGTCACAGTTGACGTTCTCTACATAGGTATTTATTGTTCAAAATTTTATTCAGAAAAATTTTTCCAATTTTCCAATTTTGTTAGAAATCTATACCAGTCTCTTAAGCAAGATGAGAAGTAATTTTCTTAATAAATTAGTTGACAGTGCTAATGCTGTGATGCCTCAATATTTCACTTTAAAATATTTTATTTTAAATTATTATCTTTGTACAATATTTCCCACATATTTTACAACAAGAGCATGTGATGATTTGCTTTCAACTCATGTCCCCCCTTTAATATTCTTCTTCCCGTTATATTTCCTATAAATTTTCCATTTTGTCTCTGTAATTATTAAATTTCCCCTTTAGCACAGGCACATATTTTTATTCCATTGTATTGATTTTGTTCTCTTTGATTGGTATATGGTAGTATACTACTGGTAAACCTGATAAATATTTTATTGAACTCGATTATTATTTTTGTCATTTCAATTACCATGTCATTGGCAATGTTGTCGGCCAACAACTAAGGTTGAAAGAACTTTTAGTCAATTAAAGAGGACAATAATGATACCTTATGTCACGTAGTTCTTTTTTAACAATTATTTTGTGGAATGACTTAAATATTTAATAATAAAATAAAGTTTCTCATTGCATATCTAACCATGTCACTAGTGATATCTATAATATAGCTTGGTGGCGTGAAAAATTCAAATTTCAAGGAATAGGTAAGATTTCATTGAAGTACGCACATCAATTCAAAATTCCCCCTTTTCCTTACTCCGAAAGGACTTCTGGTTTTAAGATCCAGAGATTCACACTGGAATCCTTGAGGTTTGCACCGATGTTGCGAGAAGTGGGACAAAGTGGATTGTGGTATATACATATTTCATACATAATTGATCATTACAACCCTTCAGTCAGGACTAAGATGAACTAATTTCTCGCACCATTTATGTTGTGTGCGTTAATTAAAGTCGACTCCGACACCTTCAGTCAGGATTAAGATGGACCACACCACTTATGTTGTGTGTGTTAATTTCATACATGAGTGGTGGAACCCACAGTTTAACCGAACTACAGATTTTTCAAAAACTTTTCATGGCAATTTTATTTTCTCTCAGATTTTTGTCCTTTTTCGACCGTTGCCTATCGTCTAATAAGCCAATACACTACCTACTTGTAAACGACGACTTCGAATTGTGGTGTATACATACATATATTAAGGGTGTATGAACACTGCAATATTTTTTATGGTTCATGACCATTTTGAAAGCGGAGAAATGCTGTGATTTTTTCTCAATATCTCTTGGACAGCCAGATTGTGATTAATCTCTAACGAACATCACTTTCGCGTTCATCTTTCTCCATGATAGCTGAAAACTTTTCATACAAATTTTGAAATATTAAAGGATGAACAAAGCTCATAATCTCCCAGTTGGTAAATAAAACCCATAGGCGTGCGACTATTGAGACTAGACTAGGCATTCTCCGCTCGTTTTATATGGAGGGTTAATTTCGTTGCAGTTACAATATAGCTAGACTCTGTTGGACTTGTAGAGATACAAAACAGAGCGGTTGTCTAATGTCCATAAGTCCATTACTATTCTCACGGGCTGTAGTCTACCCTCAAGTCAATAGACCTGACATTTCCCACAAATGTATTCTGTATGAGCTCTGGGTCTGAAAGCCATGGGTCTGAGAAAAAAATGTACGTTATCTTTTATCTTAAAGTTGTTTAACACCTTAATGTTAACTTTACATAGTCTTCTGACGAGTTAGTTTATGAACACTGACGTTTACTTATATATACGAGGGCGTATGACGTCATTTTTTCAGTTTTAAGCTTGTAAGGTGACAACATTAATTTGGAACAACAACAAATGAGCACAGTTAGCTGTATAAAACAAATGTTTTTATTCAAAATATGTCTTTAGTATATGCACCTATTACAAATCAACAAACCCTACTACAAGTCGATTCAAATGTTCTTGTGCTAGTGTAGGGTATTTTAAAAAATTTAAAGCAATTTATATAAATCAAGGGCAACCAACTACAAAATGTATAACAGAGAGAGAGAGAGACCAACAATAATACAATATAAAGTGATCATTAACGTGAAGAACTATAATTAACATGGACTCGTTTCGCCAATTAAAATGACACAAAACATTGTGTCCGTTTGCAGAGGCAAGAGTTTCATTGTCATAACTTGGCCTGGGGGACAATTAAGAGACGAAGAAGATATGGGAATTAAAAAATGTCTCTGATGGAGAATAAATGAATTTTTTTTTTTTTTTTGTTCCAAAGGACCTTTGCTTACGACGATTAATTTTAGCCAAGTTAAATAAATGAAGACACACACAACACAAACACAGTTACACTGAGTCACTCAGTCTGTTTAACAACAACCGTCACTCAGTATCTATACATACATACATATATCTGTTGTTGCACGTACAAAATGGCACATTTGTGTGTCACACAATTACATTTATTCACGCGAACAAATTGTAATTGCATGTAATTTCCTGCTTGTCAAACAACTGCGTTTACAAAAAGGCCTCCAATGGCAACAGCAACGACAACAACAACAAATTGAGACAAAAAGAAAAATTATTTAAAAAAAAAAAATTGGCAAAACAAAAAAACGAACTGAAATTTAAAACCATCGAACGACATCAACAACGACAACAACAGCTATAAGCAACAACACAATCAAAATCAAATTCATAGAGGCAACAGCAACAAACAGCTCATATGGCATAAGAAGAGGAGGACATTGGCCATATGTGGCCAACAGAAGAAATAAAAACGTATTTGGTTGGCTTTTTGTTTTCTTTTCGTTTTTGCTTTTTTTCGTTTTCGTTTTGTATTTTTGGATGGATGGATGGATAACTGAATGAATCAAAACCAAATTGCAAACAAACAACAACTTTATTTAAGTCGTCGTCATTCCATACATTCCATGCTTTTCCTTGTGTATTTGTGGCAGTACAGAGCAGAGATCGATGTATACATACATGCAGGCATACGACGTACATATGTAATCTTGTTGCTGAAAATCATCGTCATCGTCATCATCAACATCGTCATCGTCATCCGCATCATGATTTCATATTTTTATGCTGCAACGAGTAATAATTTGTTTTTTTTTTTTGTGTCGTTTTACTGCCCTGATCTTCCAACACGATCAAGTTTTCTTCACACAATCATTAACAGTCCCCTGCTTGCTGGGGACGCTGTAACGCCTGGCATAAGCATTCATAACCATTTATAGATTCCTACTTGTGAAGATATTTCTTGGCTGTGTTATAACTACGTTCATACGTATGTATGCCGGTATGTGCAGATCGCGTTTTTCTTTTTTTTGTTCCTCCAGTCTGACTTTTTCTACGATTTTCAGTTTCAGTTTGCGACAACGACATTGGCTGAATAATTGCGGAACAGATTTGAATTGAAATCAGTCAGTCAGTCACAGATTTGTTTTCAATTTTTTTGCCTCTTTTCTTTCTTTATTATTTTTTTGTTGTTTTTTTTTTTATTTAACATGTGAATATGATTATTAACTCAATATGTACGTATGAACGCTATGGGTCATGTCGTGTATGAATATTGGATAGATATTGTGTTGTTGCATTTGTAAGTTACAAATGACAGTTCAGAATTTAATCAATGACATGCACTCAAAATTTATTGTATGTTCATATGTGAGTAGGCAAATATATATACATACATATGTATACAAACCTAAAAAGAAATAAAATTTAACGTCAATATAATCTGTTTATGTGCTGCTTTGCTTTACTGACTGATTTCTTGATTTCCTGATTTGAGTTAAGTTTTCACATTAAATTTTAAGGCATCAAATAAAACCAATCACAGATACCAAATGAAAGATTATTCATAGCTCATGTCGTGAGTAAAGGATGTCAAAATCCTATCACATAAAATATTCACAATGGGATCATCCGTACTTCAAAAGGCTAATCACGTCGCCAAAGTGTGAGGCTTTTCCTATTAATATCATACTGCTCCACCAATCTATTTTTAATACTTTTCACTCAATCCTTTCAACTTTTTGGACGTGTAAATAATATAAACAATCCCTCCAGAGTCCCTTTGACTTCCTCCCATGGGAGGTGACAACAACACCGAACATAATAGAAACATCAGACGATAAACCTCTTGAAAATAATAGAAACACTTCACCAGGAACATAATTATTTTTCACACAGGACATGGTTTCTAGGCATTGACAGACAGTTACCCTATAATCCTAGGACTTGCTTGCTCTTGGAGTACGAGATCCCCCTTAGGCCAATGTTGACTCCAATTGTGCTAACACAATTAATATCCAACCAAGGGATTAAACATTTCCTAAAGAAAAGCGACCTGAGTTCAGAATAAATCTTGCTATTGTAGCATTCTTTATAGTAGAGAGCTCAATCAAGGATGACCCAAAAACCAGTGGTCAAAAAAGCCATATCTATATGCCTAGACACAGAATCTGCAGATGTCTTTTGATGGAATGCCAAGTCTTTCCGCCTTTCAAAAAGTTAGGAGCCCAAAAGAAACGCTGTTGTGCCATGGATAGCCCTGCGATTTATATATGTTCAACAGAGTCTGGCAATGTTGTATGTACCCACTCCAGCCTCCACGTAAAATGAATGAATAATATATTGTGTTATGTACACATCTACAATGGTGCTGGCCAGATTTCCACGGATATGGCCATGTCCCGGAACCTGCATATCAATTTCCTTTGAATATCCCGAAATTTACTTCAGAAATCCTCGGCATTCATGGACAAGAACAGACATTGAAACGACGTTGGAAGTTATGGCAGAAAATCTAGCCACTCAGCTTGCATTGCGATATAATGTCAAATTAACTATGTGGTTATCAAAAATAACACTGCTGTGATCAGGCAGCCTATAAGAAAGTTTAATATTGAAACTATTAATAAATACACCACAGTCCACTCTGTCCAGCATCCTCAAGTCCAATTCGAGGTACTAAATCTTTAGACCAGAAGTCTGTAGTTAGAATTCTAATCTCAAATGTTCTATTCAGAGAAATATAATGCACCATATAATCGACCCGAATGTGTTTATTTTTTCCCAGAGTAGCAGCATATTCTTGGCCTATGAATACATACATACATAATTGATCATTTCAACTCTTCAGTCAGGATTACGACCTTGCTTCTCACAACACTTATGTTGTGTGTGTTAATTTTAGACATGAGTGGCGGAACCTACAGTTGAAAGTCAACTCCGAATGTCTGATTTTTGAGAAACTTTTTCATGGAAATTCTCAGACTTTTGCCATAAATCTGAGGAGAGAAAGTCGCCGAAAGAATATTTTTTTAGATTTCTGACCAGGCGTTTGAATCGTGGCCTTACCTACTAGACCACGTCGACTAAACCAAATTGAGCCTTACTGTTACAATGTCAGCCGTTTGATTCAATAGAAGGTGGCCACTTCAGTATACCAAATATTGACTTAATTGGAGTGGAACAGAGTGCTGAGTTAGAAAAATTTAATTAAGAAAACCGAATTGTTGAGAGGAGTAGAAGGCAACGCTTACATTGCCTGCTGCTAATCAGACTTCTTGACGCTAGAACTTTTACATTTAGCCATACTTTTGGTATAATTTAAAAGAACTGATGAAGGTGATATAGATTGACACCAAGAGCATTTGAAAATGAGCGAAATATCAAATTAATGAAAGTGAAATGTTACTATTTTTAATAATTTTTGTCTTAAATTAAGAAAGTCAGACATTTACGATTGTTACGTTTGGATGTTTTTGAAACTAAAATTTTGCTTGTATTTCAAAAAAAATAATTTATTTCGTTTGAAAAAACGTTTTAATTATAAATGCTCCACTTTTAAATTTCACTAATTCGTACTTTTGGTTAACGTCTATTTGGGTAGTTGTGACTAAACAAATACCTCCCAAAAACAATCCAAAGAAACCGAAAGAAAGAAACATTCATAATTAGTTGCTTAAACTGAACCTTAAATCTATAATTTAAACACAAGTAACGCAGTCTTTCTAAAAATATGAAAAATAAAAAAAATTAGAAACCATAATTAAATCACAAAAAATTAAAAGACATTTCATTTCATTTCAGTTTTTCATAAACATGTAGTAAGACAGTCAGTCATTCATTCACTCACTCATAATACGTTCATAATTTTTTTGGACTTTTTGTTTTGTCTTAAATTTTAGAAACGTTTTTATTTCGTTTCGAGATTTAATTTGACTTTTAAAACCCATTAAAAGTGTAACAATATAAGTTAAAAATAACAACAACAACAACGGTTTTTTTGTTAAAATAAAAATTTTTTTTTTTTAGAGACTTTCTCCCCAATAAACTGTGTAGAAACAGAAAATCAAAACTTAATTTGTGACAGTTTATTTGAAATAAAAGTTTTAAAGAAAAACTGTGCATTAAATTACCACTAATTGTTCTAAACAATTCCCATGACTTTCTATTTCTTAAAACACTTTAGTTTTTCGTAAATAGGCTTCAGTGCCTTTTTCTTGAATTTTTGTTTTTTTTTTAATATTTTTTTAATATTGTATTAAAGAAACGCCACATTCTTCATCATTTTCACCCTTTCTTCACAGAATATTTTTCTAAAAGTAAATTTGGCAAAAAAGTATATAAATTTTGTACCATGTCCATGAACGCAGCAAAATCGTTTTGAAATAATTTTTTGCAAGCATGCTACAAATAAGTTCAAACAGGCGAGTTATTCTCATATAGAGTTAGGAAGGTGGAAGTGACTTTCTACCCTTAATCTACGTAAGATTTATTGTGAAGACAAATTTTAAGATATTCCCATTCTATGAAACATTTGTAGCTTCTGATGAAGCGTTTTAGACTACTAATGTCTATCATCTTTACATAACATACATAATTCGGTCATTACGACCCTTTAGTCAGGATTACGTCGGACGTAACTTATCACGCATTAGTGGCGGTACCTACAATTTAAAGTTTTATTTACTCTACGAGTTTTTACCAGAAGTCTGCTGAGACAAAGTCGCCGAAGAAATATTTTTTCATAGATTCTGTTTTGTTGGAGAAATCTGACCTGGGGTTTAAACCGTGGCTTTACGTCTAATAAGTCAACACTACTACTACACCTACTAGGCTACGGTGATTTCTATCATTGGTAGTTCACCTAAAATTATCCAAATAGTAGACACCAAGAGATGAGCCTGTTTCCAGTAGGTGAAGAATTATTTCCTCTTCTTCCGTATCTCTGCAGTTCCTCTGATGGCATTTGCATTTATCAAAAACCGATATGCATTGCTTGAGTGCCTTTAATGCAATATACAATAATGACTGCAATTAGCACACTGAGCGTGCTGCTTTAAAGTTTAAGCAAGTCTAGATTTGGCCAGATTTCTGTGTTGTTGCCAATTTGTCAATATTGAAAGGAACTCTCAAACTAGAGAATTCATCGAAGAGTTCACAAGTTGTGCTACGTCTGGACAGCCGGAATATTCATGCGAAATGAACATCATGAAACAAACGCTATTTCGCTGAGATGTTCGCGATAGCTGTATACCGTCTTGGAGTTTGTATCCTGATAATTCAAAGCCTTAATAGTATGGTAATACCATTGACGGAGATTTCACCATCTTTCAGAATTCTCGTAGCATTCTGAATTGCCGAAGCCTGGAAGAAGAATGCACACATATATTATTAAACCGATAACTGACCGATTGCATCCAATTTGGTAGAGTTTGACACAAAGACACATTTTGTCATTAATCAAGCTTTCATAGCTAAGCTAAGCAGGCGATTGGTTGACAGGATTGTTATTTGTGTTGCTCAAAACTAATACCCTCGATGAAAATGCTCTAAATAGATCGTAGAATTGTATTGTTAGGGAACTTTGACTATCAAGTTTGACTAATCCCAGAAGATTTGTTCCACCTGACCTTTTTCCTATGTCGTTCGCTGTTGGGGGTATAAGATGTTAAAGAAACACTGGAAAATATTGTGTATGGTGGACTCAACAACTTTTTAAAACCCATTTAAATGGAATTTAATTTATGTAAAAAAAACACCGAATTATGGAAATAAATTTTAAAATTTGAACAGAAGTAGAATATTCATTTCAGAACTGAAAACTACTTTCCCTTTTTCTCTTGTATTTCACAGTTTTCTACGTTCAATTCTCAAATACTCTGAATTTGATTTCGAGTTATAAATTTTAAAATATAAAATAATAATTCAATACATTATGAAAATAAAATTAATTTAATAGACTTGTATTATAGAATACTTCATATTGTATCTCTCTTCCTCTGTGTTTGTTTCAAATTACATTTCAATCCATGACTACATATTATTCCTTCCCCGCTCACATGTCAATCTCTTATACACTATAAAGCCATGTTATTGACTGAAATTTTTATTTTTTTTTTTCTCTTTTGTTTTAACTTATTTTTTGTTTAAATATTCCATTAATTAGAGGCTTGTAATTGTAATTGTATTTATAATACGTGTAGTACGTATGAATGTACTCGTTAAAAGTTGTTATTGTAGTGCATTATACATGTACAGTTTTTGTTGTTATTATCATTGCCATCTCTGTATTACAATATAACACAGTAATTTGTTGTAAAAAAAATTATTTTACAAATTTGTTGCAAAAACAATAATCTTTGATAAATTTTTGCAAATGAATTGAAATCGAAACAACATCTACAACAACAACAGCAAAAAACAAGAGTAAAAATGTTAAAAACGACAAATTGTTTGTCTGTTTTAACAAAATCATCGTGACAACAATTTAATTTCCATAACAAATGTTTTAAAAAATAAAAAATAATATTCTCGAATGTTAATTTTGCTTTATTTTTTGTTGTTTCTGTTTTTGTATTCAATAATTAATTAACCAATCGATATGGGAAAATTATTGAATTTATTAAAGGGGCATAAAGAGAGACTGGTGGGTGGGTGTTAAAGAGGCGAGGTGGAGTGTGATTTAAAGCTTTAAAAAGCGTAAAATAACTGTGGAAGCATTAAAAATTAAAATTTTTTTTTAATAAAAGCAAATGCTGCATATGAAATTAAGACGTTAAAAGCAAACACTTTTTAAATGTATGGTCATGTGGAGACTTTGAACTTTAACCCCAAAGATAATACAAACCCTGCAGGCAAAAAAGTAGAGCGAATAAAGTGCTACGTAAAATCTAATAGCTAACCTAGCACATAGCTGGTGTTCATATTTTTCTTATTCAATAACTATGTACTCATGTATCCGACGTAATGTAGTAGATATGTTTTGGCTTATTAGACATGAGGTCACGGTTCAAGCCCCAGGTTAAACATCTTCAACACATACATACATAATTGGTCATTACAACCCTTTAGTCAGGATCACAGCTCAGCAATGAGTAGTCAAAAAGATGAGTCAAATCGATTAGAATCCTACTCATAATTTCTGATACTTATACACATTCATACTTATTTTAATATCATACTCATACTACTAATATTCAAAGTTTGAAGCACTCATCGTACTCATACTTAACAATACGCATGATGTTGTTGATTTCGACTCTCCATGACTCAACATTTACAAGAATCACAAAATACATAGGTATGGTTCGCGTACGAACACTACAATACTCACTAGAAGATTGTGTGTTTGCTTTGCTTGCTGTCTGTTATGAGTCTGATTGAGTAGGCTTATGAATCAAACATATTTCGAATGGTATGAGTTTGATGTCAACGTTGTACGCATACTCATTGCAACCAGTACTCATAAATCAACGTTGTAGTGAATACGAATGAATCAGAGTAGTTGAATTTCAATACTGTTGACTCACTCATACTGAAAATTTCATGAGTACTTATGAGTAGCGAAAAAACGATTCATTGCTGATCTCTGGTACTCATGTAGTTGCCGTAATCTAGTAGTTAGCGTGTTGCCTTGTTAGCCATGAAGCCACCGTTCAAACCCCAGGTCAGAAATCTCCAACAAAACGAAGTCATTTCTTCGGCCTCTCAGCAGATTCCTGGCCAAAACCTCGAGAAAAAAAAAGAAAAATTCCGATGAAAATTAATAGACACAACATAAGAGGTGTTGAGAAGCTAGGTCGTAAACCTGACTGAAGGATGGTAATGACCAATTATGTATGTACGTATGTATGCAATCAAACTAAACCTCAAATTTCTCGAATTCAGTTCTATTAGCTCTGCTTATACAAGCTAAGCCATCCCTTTCGTTCTTCTTCCATTCTTTGTTTATTGAATTATTATCTTGTAAATATATTTCTAATTAAGGGGTGCATTATAAAAAAATAGACGCTATAACGCATCATATCACGCATATAAAAGAAAAATTTCTTTAAATTCCTCTTTACATAACAAAGTGCATGAAATGCTGCTTTTACTCTCCCCCACCCATCCCCCTTTTTTGGGCCTTTGCAAATGTGGCAAGATATTCTTAATGTATGCATTAAAATATTAAGAATGTTGTTAGTGTTGCTGTTGTAATAAAATAATTTAATTTATAGGGCCCACCCACAGTGACTACCTTCTAAACAGTGTATTAAACAAACGTTCTACTATTCTTCTCTCTCTCTCTCTCTCTCTCGCTATTTGTTTAAATAATAACAAATAAAAAGAAACAATTAAGCGTTAAACACACAAACAAACAAAAATAAGCGAACCATTAAACCGTAACCTCAATTGTACCTGTACTCATATGCTTCCACACTGCGTTGCAAATGGGCGACAGTTTGAATTATGAGCCCCTTACTTAATGAGTTGCAATAAATTGTGTGCTGCACGTAGAGTGTTTAAAAGAACAGTAAATAATTGAAGAAAACACAGTTTTTGTTTAGAAAATTGATAAACAGATTTGTGAAAGTTTTTATCAAATATCGGGTTACCCATACCCAGTAGTTTTAAAGTCTTTGGTCTGGCAAGGATGCCATTTATTTGGTGAAAGTTTTGCCAGTACCAGTGAAAATGGCTAAAACTGACTCAAATTGGTCGTTAAAATCGAGTAACTGTGCTAGGAATTGACAGGAAATTTTAGGGTTAAAGATGTTAAAGATGTGATCGGGTTTAGGCATCAACGCAATGTTTGCACTGCGGGCAATATCGTCTATGTTGGGAAAAAAGTGGCACATAAACTAAGTTTGTCGATTCCATATCCTGCAATTGGCCACCTTAGGATTCATTATATCGTATTTTTCATTTGCATTTGCATCTGCATCCCGATAAAGCCCCAATTAGGTGCTAGACCCACAGGCTTAAAATGTTGATTTTTCAAAAAAAAAATATTACTTCAGCGATTTCTTCCCAACTGGAGACTACATCCATAAGCAAAATTTTTACAGAGGAGGCTGGCAGAATCTAGAAAAATCATTGCATTCGAAAAAGTATTTGGAGGTGCCATTAAATCGTATTTTTTGAAGAGCGACACCACACCATTAGTAGTGAAAGTAAATTTAATCTTTCTGGATCTGACGGGATAAAATATATTAGAAGACCGCCTGAGCAGAGATATCGTTCCAGATATCAGCTACCAACAGTAAAACATAGCTAATGATGTGGAGTAAGTAACTTTTGTTTTTCATCGAAATTCTTTATTTTAAGGAATTTATTGGTAGGTTCGTTTTCCCATGACGGAGTTGATCCGTGGGTAAAAATAGATGGTATTTTGAATGCCACTAAATACTGTGAGATCCTAGAAGAAAATATGCTCCCACATCTTCTGGAAAAAATGCCCCCAAACAGCATATTCCAACAAGACAATGGCCTGAAGCACTCTAGTCGCTAAGTTCGTAACTACCTAAGCGACCATGATGTGCAAATTTTGGGTGCCCCTAGTGGATTCTATGCCCTCCAGACTGCAAGCGGTAATAGAAAATAAAGGCTACGCAACCAATTATTAGTTTTAAGTATATTTTTAACCAACATTTTGTAAGAGTTTACTATTAATTTAAATAAAGTTATGAATAACATAGCGTTGCATTTTTTTTGCTCGCTGAAATTTGGCACTTTTTTTCTTAAATGTTAAAATAAAAATAAGTGGATAGAAAAATTTTGATATTGTAACCTGCATTTGTTAACTAAGTTTGTGGAGCATAAAAAGAAAAAAAGTTTTTAATTTCCGTACTTTTTTTTTTGAAAGAGGCGCACATAAAGATCAATCGGCTTAGCGTTGCATTTTTTATGCTCGCTACTGTACGTAATTAGACATTACAATCCTTCAGTCAGGACTACGACCTAGCTTCTCCCACCACCCATACATAAATACATACATAATTGGCCTTCCATTATAGGCCTTCAGTCGGGATTACAACCTAGCTTCTCATATCACTTGTGTTGTGTGTGTGTTAATTTATACATGAGTGATGGGACCTACAGTTTAAGGTTGACTCCAAATGACAGATGTATGAGAAAGTTTTTCATGGCAATTTTTATTTTCTCTCAACGCTTTTACCAGAAATCTGCTGAGAGGCAGTCGCCGTAGATTTCGTTTTGTTGGAGATGTCTTGAACTGGGGTTTGAACCCTAGCCGCACGTCTAACAAGCCAACACACTACCTACCAGCTTACGGCGACTACATGAGTACATAATTATTGAGTAACAAAAAATATTTACAGCAGCTATGAGCTAGTTTTGCTATGAGACTCTTCACATGGCACTTAATTCGCTCAACTTTTTTATATGAAGGGTTTTTATTATCTTTGCGGTTAAAGTTCAAAGTCTCCATATGATCGTGCATTTAAAAAATACTTGCTTTTAACGTATTAATTTCATATGCAACATTTGCTTTTATTTAAAAAAAAAAATTAATTTTTAATGCTTTCACAATTATTTTAGGCTTTTTAAAGATTCAAATCACGCTCCACCTCTGCTCATTAACACCCATCCACATGCCTCTCTGTATGCCCCATTAATAAATTCAGTAATTTTCTCATATCGATTGATTAATTAATTATTGAATACAAAAACAAAAAATAAGGCAAAATTAACATTCGAGAATATTTTATAAACAACGAAAACGTAGTTGTAGTACATAAAAAAGCCTGGTGTTTCCAATCCGGAGGCGGGCACTTAAATGATATTGTATTTCGTATGTTCCATAAAGCATAGCTTTATGTGTCTTAAATTTATGAAACCAACACTTGGATAACCCTTTACTTAAGCAGCATCCAAGTCGGTTATATTGCAGATCTTGTTTTATGGCAACCTCATCTGTTTTTCTCTTTTTTCGATTTATTATACGAGAAAAGTAACACTCTTTACACTGTAAAAATAAACACCTTCTGCCCAAGAACTTATGAAAATCACGTAAACAAACACAAAATCTGTTGACGGTGTTTTAACTGTTGCACTTTTTAATTTCTATTTAACGATCAAACTACAAGGCGTTTACGATCATCATGCCCTTATGTGTGTGTGTGCAACATTTTAATATTAACATCCTTAACATGCGCTGTTTACTACTGATGATCACTGTTAAATGCAGGAACAGTATGCTAACGTATTCTGCTTGGAAGTATTTTTTGTATAACACTTTCAATTCCACTTGGAAAATGTTGCAATTCCAATTTGAATTCAAAATTTCTTGTTACAAAAACAGTCCTTTATTTGAATTGAAATTTCTGTTTTGCTCACCTTATCTTTTGCGAATTCTTTTCGTTTCTAATTACACACTCTGTGTAAATTTTCAAATAATAAACCAGATGACATTGTTTTCCATATGAAAATTTATTTTACAAAAATGTGTTATTGTTGTTGTTATTACATTTATTGTTTAAGGATCATTAAAAAAAAGTTGAACATGTCCGTTGCTTTAATGCTTGAATGGCAATTGTAGTTGCAGTGTAGCATGCAACGAAATTTTTGTATTTAAACACACATGCAGTGTGTGCCACATCACTGCAATTACCTACAAATTCCCGTAAATATTGTAAAGAAAGAGAAAAACATTGAGAATTAAGAAAATTTTAGGGCATAGGCAGAATCTAAAAACAAATAAAAGGTACTAGAAATGCGCAATTAAACTTGTTTTAATAGCATGCTTTCCTTCCTCGCCTTAGTTTTGGAAATTGTAAGCTTTTCGCCGTAGTCTAGTAGGTAGTGTGTTGGCTTAGTAGACGTAAGGCCGCGGTTCAAACCCTAGATCAGACATAAAAAAAATATTTCTTCGGTGACTTCCTCTCAGCGGATAGCCCGCAAAAACTCTGTGAGTAAACAAAAATGCCGTAAAAAGTTTCTCGAAAATCTGTTGTTCGGAGTCGGCTTTAAACTGTAGGTTCCGCCGCTCATGTATAAAATTAACACATACAACACAAGTGAGTGGGAGAATAGCATTTGTAAAAAAGCATTGTAAAGACCAATTTTGTATGTAATCCTTTTAGGGCATTAAATTTGTCATTTTCAAATTGATCCATAACCAATATAGTTGCCGCAAATCGTGGCGGGCCACTTGCATTATTGCGCTCTCAATTAGGGTCACTCATCAATCATATACGAAATTTTCACCACATTATTTAAAACCAAGCAACTATTCATGCATTCAGGAGCTCTTTGTAATCTGTCGCTATGCCCAGCATATGACTTTAATGATACAATTCAGTGCGTAAAGGACCAATGTCCCATTAGCCGCAAAAAAAAAAAAATTGATGACCTCGTGTTTCATCGAGCACTTCCTATCTTTAAGTTTAAAAAAAACTTGCTTGGGAAATCATCGGGGTACCATTCTATACGCTTGAAAGAACTACTGATGACATTATGTGTAAAATATAACATCACTAAAAAGGACCCCTCAACTTCTCTAAGGGGAGCTCATACGAAAATATCCAATTTTGCATAATTCTGATGCATAAGTCAATCTAAATTTGACTCATGACATGGGTGGTGTCGGTTTTGAGGACAGCTATCTTTTATGGCTTATTTGCATACACTCGCCACCTACAAAAACTCTACAATGAAAAGTCTAACGATGTCAAATTAGATGATCTCTGTGGCTAGCCATGAAAAATCACACCATTTTGGCCAAACGAAGATGGTAATCATCAGCCCGTAGTGATCGCCGTTGAGAGTGATTGCCTCTTCAACGTCATCGCGTATTCAAAGTCAATAGCAAACAGAGATTTTTAAAGATGTATTTGGCGCTCTCATATCTCATGTGGATTAGTATTATTCCCAAACTCGACAATTTTGTTTTTTCACATACCTATTCACCTAGAAATGAGCCTTATTGCTGATGATAATTTTTCGATGAAAATTTGGGTCAATCACCAACTGCTCCAGAGCCCATTCAAAGAACACACATCGTTGTCTACGGTCGCTCAAGTAGATTTGAGCTTCATAGATAGAGTCAATGGCAATTAATTAAACAGCTGTAGATTCAACAGGATGACCGTTATCAATATTTAAGTTTGGAAATCCCTGTTGGAACACTCTATAACTCTATAAAAATATCAGAAAAGAATCTCGTATTCATATTTGAACCTTTCGAGAATAAGACGATATAAATGCAGGGTAAATTTTTGTGGATTTGCAACGTTCTGATGGCATAATTGTAAATTATTTATAATCAAATTATAATAAAATTTAAGTCGTTATAGTCTACTAGGTAGTGTGTTGCCAAATGGCGCAAAACGTATACAAAAATATTTTTTCGTAGGCTTCATCTCTCTCTGCCTCTTTTTGAAGAGTAAAATAAAAATGCCAAAAAAAAATTTCAAATCTGTCGTTCGGAATGGATGTTAAACTGTAGGCCCCAATACACATATCATGAGTGACATGAGTAACTAGGTTCTAAGCTTTACTTAAGGGTTGCTATGATCAACTAAGTATTAATATTCGGACAAAAAGGTTTAAAGTGTTTAAAGAAAGGACTGAAATTGCCATCCGCATTTAGGATATAATAGACTATTTATGTAAAATACTTCAAGATGCTTGTATAGCTTAATTGCGTACATACATATGTATGTATGTGCTGCGCTAATTTTAGTTGATAATTTAAAATATTTTTGGCCTTAAGAAGGGTATATTGAAACTTTAAAATATGTGGGAAAATATCTTGTTAACGTTAAGTTTGGCAAGTTAATTATGGAAAAAATCTAACTCCCATATTCATAAAAACTATTTACTCTCAGAGGATTTCTGGCAAAAATCTGGGAGTAAATTAAAAATTTCCCATGAAAAAGTTTTTCAGAAATCTATCATACACACACAACCTAAGTGGTGTTAGAAACTAGGTCGTAATCCTGACTCAAGGACTTATATCAAAATTTGTTTCATAAACCACAACTAAGTCAAAAATAATATGATATTTTTATGAATATGGGAGTACGGTTTTAACTACAGCAATACCACGATATACATCGTGATTAGACCAAAAAAAATGGCAACGTAGAGCGAAGGATCACTGTACTGTGCATTTGGCAAGGGTGGCTATGGCTGACAAACGCGAGATATGAGGCTACATAGTATATGTAATTAAAACTTGTAGAATTCCATGGACTAGAAGTAAACAAAGTGTTTTAATTTGTTTACCGGAAAAAGTATTTTTTTTTGTAAAGTTTATAGCGTTAGAATTAAATGTTGAAATGAGATAGGTATGTAATATAAAAGTTTTATGAAATCTTTCCCTTTTTCAACATAAGATTTTAAGCGCATTAGCATATGCATTTGTAAACACAGATTTTGTTAAGGAATAAAACTTTAACAAGTAGCTGGTGTGAAATTGTGACCATTTTTCTATAAAAAGAAATCTTCGTTTGCCGGGGAAATCTATCACAGTGTTTCTATTAATTAAAATTAAATTTTTTTTTATTTTTATTCAAGTTTTCCAATACAGAGTATGGAATTTCTTCTTAAAGTAATTGACGTAAATGTTCGCCAAAACGGTTAATAAGGCATACAGATTAATAATAATTTTTTATGTACAAAGAGAATAAGAAGAGTATTCCAAACATTATTTTATTTAATTTTTGTTTTAATATTTCAAATTCTTTCTAAAAATCACACTCACCTTTTTTTGATGCATTAATAATCCAGTTTTTGCAACATTTTGCAGTAATTTTGCAATTTAAGTTCGAACATGGTTTAATTGTTAAAAAAAATTTCTTCTTCAAATAATTTGATTTAATTTTTTCGTTTTTCTCTAAGTATTGTATTTTTTTTTTATTTATTGTAATTTTCTTTAAATTGTTAACATATTTTTTATTTTAATTGTTTAATCTGAAATAAAGGAAAAAAAAATTTTTTTTATTTTTTTTTTGCATTTTTTTCTTTTATTTTTCAATATTCTGCACACGAAAATTTTACAACGGCTTTATTAAATAAATTGTGCATTAATTATTGTTTTATTCACTCCGTGCATTGATGTTTACAATTTTCATTCGATTTTTTCTGTTAAATTTTCTTAATTTCCTTTTCGTAATTTCTCTGGAAATGTTTGTTAGGAATTTTCAAACGACAAAATCAAATTGTCGCCTTTGTTGGCTAAATCGCCTGAAACTACAAATTTTTCCAATATTGAACACTTTTCTTACGCAATTATTTCGCATTATTCTTGTAGTTGTTATTTAGATGAAGGAAAGAAACACTTTTTATGTATTAAATGGAACACACACTTGCACACACGCACACACTTGCATTAGATTCAATATTTTTTTTTACCATACTTATGTAAATAAGCCGTCGGCTATAACGGCAATTCGTATTTCGTATGACATTTGTTAAGCATCCACCTACTAAATGTTAAAACAACAACACATTCTCTGTGTATGCGACAACGACGACGACGACGACGATGACGATGAAAACGACAACGACATTGATTGTGTCTCTTTTTTATTTGCTAGTTGGTGTGTGTATTTAAAACTGTTTTGGCATTGGTATTAGTGTCTCTGCGCTATTATGGAGACAAAAACATACAAATGATTGGGTTTGTCGCTCTGCTCAATGATAATGTCGTTGATGGGGGTAGCGTTGTTGTTGTTTTTGTTTTTCACTTAATGTATAGGGTGACGCTGCAGCTACCAACCAATGACACACGACGACAATTTTTTTGCTTTTTTTTATTTGTTCTTGCATTTATGTTAGCCGTTAACGAGAGCGAGAGAGCCATAAGAACACATTTTTTAAAAGAGAGAAAAAACAAAAAGAAACTCACAAAATATGTAGAAAGAAAATAAAATAAAAAAAAACAGAGAGAAAAAAATTGTGTTTATGGTTGTATGTATGGATGGGGTTTGACAAAAATTAAACAAAAAGAGTCACATGAATATTAAGCGACAAATGAAAAACTCTTTGCTGCTTTGCTTCTTTTCGTATTTTACTTGAGTGAGAAAGAGCGTATGTATATGAGTATTTTTTTGCTTTTCGTTCTTATTTAAGGTGGGTGACACTTTTTCCAGACCAATTAGTTGTGCGTTTAACCAGCCATGGTAAGGGTGTTAATTTTGTTAACTTTTAAGGGCTGTTTTTGAAATTTTTTATTTAAAATATTTTTTTGTTTTACATTTTTTTGTTGTTGTAATTCTTTTCATTGCGTTTAATTTTAATTAAAAACAATAAACAATTTTAGCGACGCATTTTTTTAAAGAAACCCGTGTTTAAATGAAAAATTTAATAATTTTTTGGTTTTTTAATAATAAAAATCTGTTGGTTTTTCTTTTAATTTTTTTTTTGTTGTTGTTATCGTTGTTTTTGTATTATATAATGTGTAAACGCGACGTACAGATGTTTGATAGTAGGCAAGTCGCAAGCCACTGGAGTGGCTGCTGGCATGTTGGCAATGGACGACCGACACACAACAACGACAACTCTGGTTGTCTTTGTATGTACATATAAATAACTAAGTAAGCATGTATGGGAGTGTGTGTGTGTGCAAACGTTGGTTGAGAACCAGACCATTAAAATCCAGCAACAACAATAACAGCAAAGCAAAACAAAAAATATTAAAAAAACTCTCATACACACACACTCCCAAACAAAAAAACCGTAAAAAAAAAGAAAAAAAAATCCAACCGAACGACCAACCATTTATACACTTTTATGCGTCTCTTACTACGTCTGTGGGCACTACACTCCTTAGCCATATATATTGTAATCGCATTCATAAAAACAACAGTCTCTTGCGCTGTCTTTCTCTCTTTCTCTCTGTTATTGTTACTCAGAAAACGTAAATAAAAGAAAAAAACATCGGAGAAACAAAGTAAAACCAAAACAGCAAAACGACCACCAAAACCCCACAAAAATGTGCACGAAAATAAACAAACCATACTCGTGTTAAAAGCATAAGCACAATGGCTCTCTTTTGAAAAGTTACTCTCCACATTTTGTGCTTCATTTAACTACTCTTCTACAATTCAATGTATTTTGTTCATTATTTTACTCTTACTTGGGTTAAGAGAATCATATTCTTCATAGAATACTTATTTTTATTTATGTTTTCCATGAGTTTATTTTGCATTATTTTTTTTTCTTTTCATTTCTTTTTGATTTTGGCCTGTGCTTAAATAGTTTTTATGCGGGTTGTTGTTAATTAAATATTAAAATATTTTTTTTAATTTCTATTATAAATTATCATTAGTGCTAATAAAGCATGTGATTTTCTGATTCAAATTTGTTTTGATTGGAATATAACAGTTAAAAGCAATTTGTTTTTCTCTAACTTTCTTAATAGATTTCCAATAAGAATTATAAATTGTCATGGAAATTCTAATTCGTTTCATGCGTTAATGAGTGTGACAAACGAAAAATATCCTTTAAATACAATGCAGTGATGGGAAAATTCATATGATTGAACTGTTAAGCAAATGAATGGAACATATTTTTAGTGTTTATTGTATAAGAAAGGGTGAGGGAAAATATAAAAATTTAAATAAAGTTTAAGAGAAGTCGTAGAAAATATCAATGTTGGGACGGGAAATGGGAATGTTAATACGACAAAACTGAGTATTTTTCAAATAAATTGAGGATGTAAGGATTACAACGTATCATATTTCTCCATACATAATTAATTTTAATAAAATATTAGTTTTTAATATTGGCTGAGTGTAGTGTAGTTGCTAGTGTGTTAAACTATTAGCTTGAGGGTTGTGAGAGACTCCTGTCTGTTACATTACAACGAGCGGAAGATCGAAGTAACTTAGCTTGTAAAATAATTAAATATAAAATATAACTAATATTGGCTTTTATTAAAAAAATAAAAGATGAAGATTAAGTGAGGCACAAACTCTTTTCAAACCAATTGGTTTTGTTTTGAGGCAAACAAAACTTTTGTTGGAAAACTTTAGTAAAAATAGATCTGAGTCATCCATCCGAAAATCCAGTATTAACGTGAGGTTATTAACCAGCCTTGTAGTCGCCGTGGTCAGACATCAAAACGAAATATGAAAAAGATATTTTTCTTCGGCGACTTCCTCTCAGCAGATTTCTGGCAAAAACTCTGAGAGTAAATAAGCCCGCCATGAAAAAGTTTCTCAAAAATCTGTCGTTCGGAATCGACGTTAAAATGTAGATCCCACCACTTACATATAAAAAAAAATTAAGGCACACAACATGAGTACTGTGAGAAGTTAATCCGCAATACTGACTAAAGAGTTGTAATGGCCAATTATATGTAAAATATAACAAATATTGGCTGTTATTAAAATATAAAAGACAAAGATTAAGTGAGGCACAGACTCTTCTCAAAACAAGTGAGTTGGTTTGAGGCAAACAAAACTTCAGTCCAAACAAAAAACAGTCCCGAACTATCTTGAGGATTAACCAGCCTTTTGGCAGGGCACTATAGATTCAAAGCAAACTTATTTAGAATGACGGTTATTTGAAGCTCAACAGGTAAATTCTGTGACGATGAGAATAAATTATTGGAACATATTACTGAACCAGTGGGACACTAACAGATCCAATATGAGCAATATCTGGTTGCATACCAGATGCTGGCTAGGGTACTGCCATTATTGATACACGGTCACAGTAAACTAACAAAATGCTTATAAACGTTTGAAAAACTTTATAATTCCTATCATATTTTGAATTCTAGCATGCACAATGCCCAAGCCAAATACAATGAATTCTCTTAAACCTAATCAATATACATCTAACTTACCAAAGTAAGCCCAAAAGTCAGTAAAACTCTGTAAATTTTGTGAAAATGTTCCACTCGTCAAAATTTTTACCTTAAGGACAGCACTTTTTAAAACCTAATTTAGACACTTAACTTCAAATATACAATGTCCCTTTTAGCAGAAATATAATAGAACGATCTTGTAATAAAATAAAGTAGGAAATTAAAATTAGTCTATACCTTAAAGTCCCCGTAGTCTTGTCTAGTCTAGGTAGTCTGTTGGCTTATAAAATGCCAGCCCCTGGATTCAAACCCTGACATAGACCTCTCGAACAAAGCGAAATATACAAAAAAATATTTCTTCAGTGTGTTCCCCTAAAATTGTCATGTAAAGCTTCTCCAATCTATCGTTAAACTATAGGTTCGGTCACTTATGGGTAAAATTAAAGCAGACAACATGGGTGTTGTAAGAAGCTAGGTCGAGATCCTAGCTAAAGTGTTTTATTAGCATTTAGTTACTGATATTCCTTTATCTAAAGGATTTGTAATAAAAACTTATTAAAGTTCATGTTTGCTACACGTTTTTCTTTTTACTTGGATTGATTAAATTGCGAACAAAATGCTACCCCATAATGCCATATGCAAATCATGTGTAGCATTGTATAGAAAAAAATTGTCATTGAAAAATATCCAGCCCTGCCTATACACATTATGTATATATGTAGTACTTTGCTTCTCCCGTCTACACAGGCAGCCAATAAAAAACCAATTTTCGAATACAATTTAAATAAATATAACAACAACTACAATTAAAATAAATTGACAGTAGCCAACAAATATATATAAAAAATGACACACACACACATACACACATTCAACATCCCTGAAATGACACTCAATTCAATTCAATTTTTCTTCTTTCAATATTTGGTTTTGGAGGAGCATAAGTAAAAGACATACAATTGAGCACATTCAATATGTTTTCTTGTTTTTGTTGTTACATATTTTAAAATATAGAAGCCAAATACAGAAATTTATTGGACGACACTCACGCACCTAAGAAAACAAAAAACACAACAACAACAATACTTTTAGAGATATTTTCAAACAAAAAAATTCTAATGCTTTCCCTTTTTCTCTTATTTAAAGAACGGCACTGAGAAGTAGACGAGACACAGTAGAAGTATTAAGACGACAAATACACACATACATACATTGACGCAATGTTATCAAACTCATGTCCATATACATAAGGAGACACTGTAAGAGTGTTTATTATAAGAGAGTAAATGTGTTTTATAATTCACACACTAAAATAGGAATTAGAAAAAGTAAAAAGACACGCACACACACAATGACATTTTTTTTTGCCTTATGCTTACACATACATACATATTTAGTATACAGTTGTAGGACATTTAAATGGTTATGTGTGTTTGTGTCGTTTTTAACTCAGGGAGTATATGTTTTGTATAGTGTGACACTTATATACGATATTTGTTTTCTCTTTTTCTAAGGTAAGGTAAACTGGTATGTATTTGTCACTGCCATATACAGTCACTATTTGCTTTCAAGAGTATATACATGGTTTTTGTTTATTTGTGTTTGTATGGCATTGAGTAAGCAATGCAATGAGTCTTTTTTTCTTAAATAAAGAGTAATAATTGTTTTCTCTTTACATTCTCAAAATTGTTTGAAGAGCAAAACTATGTTGATAATACCGTTTCATGTTTTGTTTTCTATACAAAGAGTAGCTGCTTATGTTTGCTATTTGAGTAGTTTTGTTGGATATTCTCTTGATTTACTCACAAAAATTTTATTTAATTTTTTTTTCATTTATTTGTGTGTGCATGCGTGTGTGTGTGGTGTGTGTTATTGCTGTTGGCATTTGGGCAGCAGCATTTTAAACTCAATTAAATTAAATAAAACAGTTAAAGGAATCAAAAATTAAAAAAAAGAAAAAGAAAAAATCAACAATTGTTTTCGTTTTGTTTTGTGGTGGGGAGGCTGTGTAGTCTAGTAGTAGTAGTAGTATAACCCCATTGTATTCGATGTGTTTGTTTATTGGGTTTGTTTTTATTTTTTGTGTTTTTATAACGATTTTTAGACGAATTTTCTAAACGTTTGGATATTTTTTTTCATGCTTTTTTTGCGTTTTGCCGTCGGTAAAACGTTGTAAACAATAGACTATGAGAGTGGAAATTTTGAATAAATTTATTAATAATTTTTTGAAATTTCAAAATCTAATTAATTTTTTGTATTTGAAATATATGTTACTCAGAAACAGAGTCTTTGTGTATGTGTGTGTGTGTGAGAGAGAGAGAGAGAGTGGAAAAGAGCTTTCACTGGCTTTACCTCGCGTTAAATTTGATTTAATTAGCTCCATTTTGAAAATGTATTTCTAAAGGCAGCGAGAAGCAACTTTTACCCAAGCATCCAATCACCATATCTACTACGTTGTGCGGGATCAGCAGTATTTAATTGTTGCATAAGTTGGTCCTTGTATGAAATGAGGTGCAGATCCAATTGCTGACAACCCCATGAAATCAACAAATGCAATTTTTCCATTACATTTTCTATAAAAGAAGTGGTGCCTTCGACTGAAGCTAGATCACAGTTGCAACACTTCAAAATTTCTTTATAATCTTGAAAACTCTATGCACAGTAATATACATTTTAGTTCCTTAAAACTAGATTTCTGTCGACTCTGTTTCGATATTCCTGTGGATTTCTTTCCAATGCTTCAAAAGGTAATGGTACCAAAATTCTTTTCGCAATGTATGTTACTGAAAAGCTTTGCGAGAACCGTAGAAATATGGGTATGAATCAGAGATCAACAATAAGTATTCAAAAAGATGAGTAGATTCGAATCATACTTATAATTTCTGATATTTATACTCATTCATACTTATTTTAATAATATACTCATACTACTCATATTCAAACTTTGAAGTACTCATCGTACTCACACTTAACAATACGGATGATGTTGTTGACTACGATGCTCCTTTACTCAACATTTACACGAAACACAAAATTAGTATGATTCGCGTACAAACACTACAATACTCACTAGAAGGTTGTGTATTTGCTCTGTTTGCTGTCTTCGTATTTTTTGCTTATCTGTTTTTTTTTTGTAAATGCAACAACTAACACTGTAAATTTTAATGAAAAAATTTTAACTGTAAAAAAATGATGAATCACTCGAATCATTTATGAGTATAACAAGTATTTTTCTAAAGCTATAAACCTGAATGAATAGGCTTATGAATCAAACATATTTCGAATGGTATGAGTTTGATGTCAACGTTGTACTTATATTCATTGCAACCTGAAATCTTGATTGCAACTACATCAACGTTGTAGGAAGTACAAATAAATCAGAGTAGTTGAATTTCAATACTGTTGAGTCACTTATATTCAAAAATTTCATGAGTGCTTATGAGTAGCGGAAAAACGATTCATTGCTGATAGAGAGATATAA
This sequence comes from Sarcophaga rosellei, assembly GCA_930367235.1. NCBI lineage: Eukaryota > Metazoa > Arthropoda > Insecta > Diptera > Sarcophagidae > Sarcophaga > Sarcophaga rosellei. Next base: position 83,841,354 of record OV884018.1, read on the forward strand.
GTCTGTTCGGAGTGTAAAAGCATGCAGGATGCATTTACTCGCCTTAACTGCAATCAATGTTGATAATACAATCCTTTTGAGCATCTCGTTTTTAATTATCGCTCCTCTACTCTTATAATATTTAATATTGTTTGTATTTACCTGGCCTACATGGTTACATCCAATAAAATGTTTATGATTCGATTCTTGGCTTCGCTTAGCTTTGCTTGGCTCGTCCTGTCTTTAATAAAAGAGCGTTGAATGCATACGTTTTTGTAACACATTTTTAAACGAATTAAAATATAAAAAAAATTAAAGAAATAAAATTGTAAAATGGATTTATTAAAACAATAAAAACAAAACAAAAAAAACGAAACAACAACTAACATAACAACTCATAAAATAATCACACAGTAATTTCTGCTCGTATGGGACTACAAATAATGCGGGTCATATTTTAATATAAATTCCCCTCAGCCATTCACGCTCCGTCTTATTAGGTAATAACTTTATTAAATACAATCAAACCCAATGATAATATAAACGTATATATTTATACATGCTCATACAACATACTTCGTATTCTTAATTTGAATTAAAAATTTAAATTATTTTATTGCCTACAAGAGTTGCTCCTGCTGTTGAATAATGCTGCTGAACGCTACCTTTAAAAGTAGGAGAACTAGGCATGGAAGTTATACTCCATTCACTCCGACTATGTTTTACTTTACAAACTGTAGAGCAAAAGGTTAAGAACATTTGGTCTAGGATTAGATTTTTGGAATAGAAATACTAATGGCAGCTTAAGCAGGAATTTGTGGTTTCATCGCAAGTGATGGATTGATTATTGCTGGTTTTCAATCAATCATAATTACACCAGAGATAGAGCAGCCGTTCTGATTTTAAGAGCAGAATAATTAAAGCTTAATACGTCTAGTAGTCGTCGCAGTCGGGTAGGTAGTGTGTTGGCTTACTAGACATGAGGCCCCGATAGAATCCCCAGGTCAGGCATCTCCAACAGTACAAGAAATTTAAAAAAATGTCTCTGGCTACTTACTCTCAGCAGATTAATGGAAAAAACTCTGAGAGTAATTCAAATTGCCATAAAAACTATCTCAAAAATCTGTCGTCCAGAGTCGACTTTGAACTGTAGGTCTCGGCACTCATGTATAACACACACACAACAAAAGTGGTGTGAGAAGCTAGGTCGTAATTCTGACTAAAGGGTTGTTATGACACATTATGTATGTATGTGCCGTGTATTGGTTCTGTCAACAAGGACTTTCGAAATTTAATCATTATCAATGACTAGCATCGATGAATACCAACTTCGTTTGCCATGAATTGGCTAACTTGGTTACCAATGACACGTGGTTTAAGCAGTACGGTGCCATGTACATACCGCATGTATGATCGTCTCACCTGGGAGTGATATGAACTGACCCCGAGATCATTCGATTTGACCCCATTAGACTTGCACATGAACAACAATAAGGCATAAGCTACAGCGGTGCTCAAAGCCAATATAACCCATGCAATCGTTCGAATTCAGCTTAAATTTGCGCCAGAGTCATGCACGCTTGGACATTTCGAATGCGCTCCATTCAGCGAAGGCGTGAAAGAGATTTGAGTGTTGATATATTCCAGATATAATGGCATCCATACGATGATATCTCACACTTACTTTATTATATATTAAATTAGCGCATACAGCATGGGTAGTATGAGAAATTAGGTTGTAATCCTAACTGAAGGGTTGTAATGTAATAATTAAATACGTAATGATCTTTGAAGTAAAAAAGGCTTGACGAGTTGTTGTTTGAACCTCACTTAGAACGATTGGTTTAACAGGGTCATAACTAGTTACGAATCATGCGTAGCTTTAAGATCAGAACCAAATTCTAAACTTCATAATACAACAGTCTAGGAAAGTTTTTGAGTTGCATTAAATTTCCAAAATTTTACACATTGTGTACTTTGTTCGGCGTTGCGTAGGTCATCGGCATATTCAACAAGAAGTATTATTTGGCAGTATTGAGGTATTTGAAGGAGGAGTAAAAAACGGCGAGGCTTAGTGTAAAACCGTTTATGATTTTAATGTAATGACGTCTTAGCCAGTATAAGAACTGGATTTGACAAATAACTGGAATCGTTGTTAGTACTTTCGAAGAGTATTTATCAACAATCAGACGTTGTCTATTCGTTGGGGCACAGATTTTTTTGACCAATTTTATGAACCTCTGCTTATTCTCAATGAGGTAATTTCTTTTTAACATTTTGGTACAAACATTGTGACCTAATAATAATAACATTATACCCCTTACATGCTAAACATATCACAAGGATCGTAAACACTATCAGCGTTTTTTCCTTGTAACACATAAAGGCATATGACGCGTGCCTCAAACGCTACATTTCCAAAGAATTGAAGATTTTTCTTTTTTTCCATTCGTTTAAAGACGATGGAAATATTATTCTAAGATTTGTTTTTGTTTTATTTTATTTATATTTTCTTATACTCACGTAGAAATTGTTTCCTTTAAAATACTAACGACGAGAAGAACGCTCATAATCAACAGCAAATTGTTCAATGAAACAGGAAAAGGAAAATAAATTCAGAAATAAAATGAAATTAAAGAAAAAAAAGAAACTGAGTATGTAGATATGTAGTTAGACTATTGGTGCAACTACAACTATATTAAAATATAATATAAAGGCAGTCCGTAAAGTAAATTTTTTCTAATCATTATAAAAGTGAAACAAATTTATTGGCACCACCACCATTCCGTCTGGCACCTTTTCAATTTTGCTTTGCAAAGAGTGTGCGTGTGTCCTTGATATGAGTTCGGTGTCAACAAAGAAGTGTGATTCTTATCTGGCAGGAAGACAGAAAGAAATGAAAGGAATCGTAACCGCAGCGGTGATATTGATCGGTGATAAACAAATGACACTCGCCAGTATCTTACAGAACAGGCCAATTATGGTTTCAAATAAAAGATAAGAATCAGCAGAAAGGCTGTGTATGATCTTTTTTTCCGTTTGATCTCTTTAAATCAGAAAATTGTTGAACGAGATAACAAAGTAGATTTAGTTAATGTTACTAAAATTAGTAAACAGTGTTGCTAATACAATATTGACACTGAAATTCTTTTACTCTCTTGCATAAAAGCATAATTAGAACTGACAGCTAATTCCGAAAAGGATAATGGTGCTCATGCCATGGATCCATTGAACATTGGATTCTAATATATTTTTTATTAATTCCTTCGCAATTTGTAAGATTTCACCCCTAATCGAAAAGCTAACAATTCTGGTCTTATCAGGCAAATGTCGATTGATTCTTGGCAAATTTTGTGGCACCTGCATTACGTAGTTTGTGTCTTATGGCCATGATAGCAGCCTATTCGAAGATTTCAGAAGATGTTGCATAAAAGAAAATTTCGTATACAAATTGCAAAAATTCATGAATTTGGTTACCAGTCACTTCCACATCCGACCTATTCGCCGTTAGCCGGGAAAGGATGGATGGAGCACTTCATATCAACTCTTAATGATCTAATTGAAGTAATACAACCAATTGAAGTGGAGCCTGGAACCAACCGCAACATTACATACATACATACATAAGTGGTCATTACAACGATTCCGAACGACAGATCTACGGAGAGCAAGTCGCCGATGAAATATTGTTTCGTATTTCATTTTGTTTGAGATGTCTGACCTGAGGTTTGAACCGTGGCCTCGTGTGTAATAAGCCAACACACAACCTACTAAAGCAATCAATTCATCATCATTGCATCAAGTCATTGTTGTTTAGAATTTTTGAAAAATATTTACCGGCATTCTACGTCTCTCTCGTATTATTTACAGACAATAGGACGTTCAATATTGAAGTCCGTGGTTCAAACCCCAACTCAGATATCAACAAATCGAAATAGCAGATTTCTGCCAAAAATTCTGAGAGTAAATGAAAATTGCCATGAAAAGTTTCTCAAAAACTCTCATGTATGGAATTAAAACACACAACAGTAAGAGAAACTGGTTGTAATCCTTATTGAAGGGTTGTAAGGACCAAATATGTATGTAAGTAGGTGTAGGGCAGTATTTTAATGCCAAATACCTTTCATCTCTGTCATGCGCAACGTAATGCCTTTGGCTTTCATTGATTTGGAATAAAAATTCTCTTGACAATCCTTGAACAGAAGACTTAGTATATGCTGAGGTAGTACGTCTTCAAAGCCAAGGTTCAAAACATATACAGTAAAATCTTGACGTCATTAGGTTTGAGTTGCATGAAGTAAAAAGTTTTTAAATTGCTATGATGCCTGGTGCATATATCACAAATTTTACATGACATGTCAATATGGAAATGATGTCGTTGTATGTCTAGGCACCTTCAAATATCTGAGTAGCATTGTATTCACATAGAGTGATAAGACAATAGTCCATATTCTATTTGAAGATCTGTGCAAGCTACTCATATACAATTTAAACGTTAAGTCTATCCTGTTATATGTTATGTTAAACACGGCAAACCAAAACTTTGTCTTTGTAAAGATGCTAGCAGAAATTGCAGTGGTCGCTCGCCTTCTCTTCGAACAATGCTGAACATAGTATTCGATATAATCCGTAAATTAGAGGTTGGGGAGTTGGTATACCTGTTAGAACATGAAGAAGATTTAATTTCTTTTTTTAATCTGGGAACTACATACATAATTGGCCATTACAACCCTCCAGTCAGGATTACTAACCTAACTTCTCGTACCACTTACGCTGTGTGCGTTAATTTTATACATGAGTGGCAGGACCTACAGTTTAACGTCGACTCCGAACGACAGATTTTGAGAAACATTTTCATCGCTTACTCTCAAAGTTTTTGCCAGAAATCTGCTGAGAGGAAGTCGCCGAAGATATATTTTTTTCATATTTCATTTTGATGTGTGGCCTGGGGCACGAACCCGGGCTTTACGTCTAATGAGCGAACACACCACCTACTAGACTGCGGCGACTTCTGGGAACTAACTGACTCTATAAAAGATTGTTTGAGGTCCCATGCTTACTTCTAAAGCAGAAAAAAAGTCATTACAGACCAAATTTGTCTATTTTTCCGTCATTTATTGAGAAAGGAAAACACTAAATTATCTTTGATGATTAAGGTAAGGTAAGTTAAGGATGTCAGTTTCACTTTTCTTTTAAATACGAATACGTTTGTAACAAAAAGAACATAAAATAAAATCCCATAATTGGCCATGTTTTTGGATAATTGTAACGTTTGATCTTTTTTTTGTTTGTCGGCATCATTAGAACAAAAGAAAGAACAATGAGTTGTCCTTTCAAGTGTTTGATGATTACAATAATAATGGCAGCTTGTTCCCAGGTTAGAAAAGGGTGCCGCTGCTTATTTGTTGTTGAAGAATTTCAAATCAAAATATCATTAATAACAATCAATGATTAGGGAAACTATTCTAGAATTATTAAAGGACCTGCTGAAATTCATTTCTACATTGCCGGAGGATAGACAAAAGAAATGTTTGTGTTGCAAAATAATTTTTCAAATGTGGCATACAAAAGACCACCCTGTTAAGGATTCTAAAATGAAAAGCAGAAAATTATATTGAAAAAAAAAATCATTTATTAAAAGCATTAAGAATTAATGACTTTTAAATAAAGTCTAAGAGAAAAAATTACGAGACAAGAATATGAACTCAACACCTAGTTTTGCATCAATTATTTGTCAATATTTCAAAGAAATATCATTTATAATATTGGATTTTATTATCTATTTTTTTAAACGCTTTGATTTGATTCAAATGATATTAGATTTGCAAATGGCAGCTGAAAAAATTCATGTAAAAAATTTTAAATAAAAAAAAAAATTCAATTCTACTGAGTCTATGATTTATTAGAATGCAAAACAATCTTTTATAAAACAGTTGTACTATCATTGAAATTCATTAAAGTTTAAAAATATTATCGCTTGTCAATTTTATTATCGCATGACTTATTTTATTTCTTCTTCTGTTTTTAGTTTCCTTTCCATTATTTACCATATATATTGTACCAGCCATGGCTTATTAATGTGTTTTAATTAAATTTGAAATTAATTATCAATCGTCAATCGTCATTGTTGCAGTCATGCTCGTCGTCATTGCCAACGTTTCCATGCATGGATGGCATGGAACGACCAGAAGAATTTTGCAATAAATTTTTGTATTTAAGCGGGCATTTCTTAACAGTCTTTGCAATTGTTTCCAATCACTTAAACTCTGCTTAATTTTTATTTACATTCAATTATTTTATCGCTTTATAATTTAATTATACTGAATAGTACTTTATTACTATTTTTTTTTTATTGTTTTATTGTTGTTGTTGTTTCTTTTTGTTGTATAAGAACTACATCTGTTAGTCAGTTGTTGGGTTCGAAATGATATGAAATAAACTTTTTAAAAACCATCAAATGAGCCAAAAGATTGTCTTCCATTACAGATAAAACCATTCAAAATTGTGAACAAAATTATAAAATCGAAAAGTCTCTTAATTCGTTATATTTTGTTACAAGACATCATTGTTTAATGGCCATGGTTGTTGCTGAATCGAATTTAAAAAATCTATTTTCCTAACAAACTGATTATTTCAATTGGGTTACGTTCCCAACTGTAGTTTATCTAGAAACAATGACTCAAGAACCGATCTTTTTGACCCCTATAACGGTGACAGAACTTCTACTCACTTAAGATAACCATTGTTTGTCCACAGAACCTACACCAATACAGACATAATTGGTCAGAATTTTATTGAACAATTTGCTGTTGATTATGAGCGGTTTTTCTCATCGTTAGTATTTTAAAGGAAACAATTTCTATGTGAGTATAAGAAAATATAAATAAAATAAAACAAAACCAAACCTTAGAATAATATTTCTATCATCTCCAAACGAATGAAAAAGAAGAAAAATCATCATTTCTTTGGAAATGTAGCGTTTGAGGCACGCGTCATATGCTTTTATGTGTTACAAGGAAAAAACGCTGATAGTGTTTACGATCGATGTGATATGTTTAGAATGTAAGGGGATATAATGTATGTGACCTAATGTTTGTACCAAAATGTTAAAAAGAAATTAAATACCACATTGAGAATAGGCAGAGGTTCATAAAATTGGCCAAAAAAATCTGCGCCCCAACGAATAGACAACGTCCGATTGTCTCATTTTAGAAGATATTTTGATTAAATTTCTTTAAATACTCTTGGAAAGCACTAAAAACGAATCCAGTAATTTAATAATTCAGTTCTTATACTGGCTAAGACATGATTATAACAACGTCGTAAGTGAGTTTTACACCAAGCCTCGCTTTTGTTTTTTAATGCCTCTCTTAAACACGGCTCATTACTGCCGAATAATACTTCTTGGTTGGGTATGCTGATGACCAACGCAATATCGAGTAAAATTTTGAAATTTAATACAACTTCGAATCTTTCCCATTTTAGACTTGACGTTTAAATTCTGACGTTTTGAATTTGGTTACGGCCTTAAAGCTATGCATAATTCGTCACTATTTATGACCTCTTCTTAAACCTATCGTTCAGTTGTCTTTCTAAGTAAGGCTCAAACAATATATCGTTAAACCTTTTAAGATCATCACTTACTTTATTAATTGGTCAGTACAACTCTTCAGTCAGGATTACGACGTGGTTTCTCAATTTTACCTAATAGTGGCGGGTGTTTCTTTAAACTGAAATAAAATGAAGTAAGTGTGAGATATTATCTTATTGATGCCATTATGTATGAAATATAACATCACTCAAATCTCTTTCACGTCTGCGCTGGATGGAGCGCATTCAAAATGACCACTTGCCCTTATTCTCGTACATCTGCTACTTAAGAATACTCAACAAGGAAAAGTCTAACGGGGTCAAATCAAACGATCTCGGGGTCAGTTCAAACCACAAAACGCCCTCTCTGTGGATGAATAAGGGTTGTAGTTTTGGGTCCAGTGGATTGGAACTTTGCTAACTTAGAGATGTCGTTGAAGTAGGCGATCTTCTGGATGGATTATTTGGAAGGAGATTGAAGCCTCTTACTTTCTCTTATTATATTGGACTTAGAAATTTCCTGAATATTGGGTTCAAATCAATAAATTCTTAGTTAAGCTACTTTCGAACTGTGGTATTGAGTTGAAGTCATTCGCGTAATATTACCTCGATCTCTGCGTTCACCTGGGGGCATTACAATGAGCCGCTATGTGTGCTCAAGTGAGCTTTTGGTATCAAAGCTACCACTCCAACCTACCTACCTCGATCCCTGCAGGGTATCTAACTTATTTCCAACCAATTGCTCAATTGTTCAATCAATATCTTGTTAATTCATTTTTATTTTCACTTGCCTCGTTCACTTACCATGTGTGATATTTAAAACTGTTTCAGTTTCAGTTTGTATTTCTTTGCTTGGCTCAAAGAAGAAAAAAAATCCTTTTTTAATCTTAGGCGCATGGCGCTTTATTGCTATGACAGGTTGTAAGATTTTAATTTTCTTGTGTTCAAACGCATTCTCTTGTATTTTTATTTTTGTTTTTTTTTCCTTTTTGTGTTCTTTGTTTCCATTTGAATTGCTTTTGTTGTTTAACATACTTAAGCCCCCCAATCAGATTACCACGATAAGCAGTGACAGTTTAGGACATACTACGTAGAGGCTGGCAGAGGTCAATTGCAGCAAAAAAAGGCTAAAAGAAAGGATTACAAGAGCAAAAAAAAAAGATGTTTTTGAAAACAAAATATTTTAAATACAATACAAAGACATGAAAACACAACAAAAATGATAAAAGAAAAGGCACGCGTTGTGTCTTTTAAAAGATACAAACACGAAAGAAAAGTGAACAAAATTTCGTCCAATGGTTCGAAAACAAAGGAAACAAAAGTAAGATAATCTCAATATTGATGAAAATATTTGTAAAAATTTATTATCGTCAGCTAAGCAGCAGAAAAAGAAACAAAAAAAAATTGTATTCTTCAGAAGTATTCCTAGGCTCTGCGGCTGATCCAATTGATATGCGAAAAGGTTAAGGGAAAATCCTTTAAAGAAAATTTGAAAATTTCATTTAAATTCCCTCACACGACTAAAAATAAGTATGTTTTGAGTTATTAAATCCTGGCAACAATGTGAAGGCGCACCTGTATGTATCAAGCAAGTGTCTGTTGGTCTGTCTGTTCATATACAAAAATCAAATGAAACTGCTGCTGCTGCTGCTCTATTGTGTATGCAAAAGCATGTTCTTTTCCTTTTGGAATTAATTTTTTTATCCTGTTTTCACAAATGTTAGTAGAAGTTGTTGTTGTTTTTTACTTGTTGTTCTTTTAGTAAAAGGATTATTATTTTATTTCATTTTTCTTTTTTTTTCTTTCCTTTCTTTTTAGGTTCTGTATGTGTGTTTTGCTGACTTGTGCGCCCAGCATGTGTCTTTTGTTCTGAAAAACTCTTCTTAAATATTTTAAACGGCAAACGTTTGTTTCTTTTTTGTTTTTAATAAATTTTAAATTTAATTTTTTTTTTTTATTTTTAAACAAACAATATTTGCATGTAAGGATGTAAAAAAAAGAATAAAAAATGTAAACAGAAAATCAATTATTTTATTTCTTTAATTTGTTGATAAAAGAACCTGTAAGATGCAAAAGGATTTTAGATTTAATATTTCATTAAGACTACATATTGATTAGAACAAATTTAAGTTTTTGATTTTTCTGTAATAATTTTCAGGCAAATTTCCATTTCATCTTAGAAAATGGGCACCAGGCCATTTCAGCAACTTCTGATAGTGAAATGTCTTTGGATAATAACAGCTATAGTGAAAATCTTATTAGAATAGTAGTATCTCTTATTGAATCTTACCACACTAATGAATATCATTGTGAATATCATTTGGGGGAAGGCCCCTACTCATGCAGAGCATTGTTTTGGAGCTACAAAAATAAGTTCGGGAAAAGTAGGAAAGAGGGAGTAGTGTTTTTAAACACTATATTTCTATCTCTTTATATCACAAGTGACTGGAAAGACCTCTGCAGGAAAGAAGTTCCACGTACGAATAGTTCGTCTAAAGAACGAATTTTTTCTGTAATCCAGTGTGCAGTCAACTGGCGCATTGATTACAAACGGATGTACTCTGCGAGAAACAGGAGTGTTACGTATGAATACATGATTCTCGGTCAATCAAAATCCATTGTAGTACCGATAGAACAGCGAAATACAACATTGCGTCGATGCTTTAATGAATCTATACAGTTGGATACTCTATCGTCTTTAATGAGCACCTTTGCCTTCTCATATGTGAAAGAGGAGTATTATAAAAAGCTCTTTGAGTAATTAATTGCCAATAAAGAGCTTCCTAATCTGTTGTTCAAAGTTGACATTAGATTGTAGGACCAATACATAATATAATAGAATATAATCAATTACGTTTTTCCCCTTTGGATGTTTTTTCCACATGTGAAACTTACAAATTATTTACAAATCAAATGACAAAAACTTACCTACGATAACATTCAGAATAAACACAAGGATACAATTTTGTTCAGAGAATGCTTCTGGAACCTTCATCCTAGGAGTTTGAGAGATATTCTAGAAGTCGCCGTATTCTAATACGTAGTGTGTTGGCTTGTTAGACTCGAGTACGTGATAAACCCCTACTGAGGCCACTCGAACAATGCGAAAATGCAAAAAATAATTTTTTTCGGCGACTTCCTCTCAGCAGTCTTCTGGTAAAAACTCTGAGAGCGAAATCAATCTGCCAAGAAAAATTTCTCAAATTAACTTACGGATAAAATTAATGTACACAACATGGGTGGTGTGAAAAGCTAAATCGTAATCCTGACTAAAGGGTTGTAATGACCAATTAATTAAGTAAGTAATGACTGCTTTAGATGGCAGGTTCTGAAACCTCAATATGTCCACACATATAGTTTCTTGCAGTTCAGATTGTGTTAATGGGCTTGTTTTACAATGCAAGTGTTAGTTCAATACAAAAATGAATTCGACAGCATTTCTGTATGCAAAATCGTTTTTTAAAGGCCTCAATCATGTGATGTCATTTCCCATTTCTTATCTGAAACTTACAACCGTTGAAAAATTGTAGCTTGATTCCAAGTTCTTTAACAAAAATTTCCGCATAGTAGTGTCCCCAATACATCGTATTTGAAATTTTTTCAGCTGATCTCAGTAAATAAAATTGAAAAATTAAAAAAAAAAGTTGTTCGGAGTCGCCTTTAAACTGTTGGTCCTCGCCACTCATGTATAAATAAGTGATGTGAGAAGTTAAGTTAGTAATCCTAACTGAAGAATTGTAATGACCAATTACATATGTATGTATGTATGTATGTACCACGTATAGGTAGACTTTTTCTTGTGGAGTATTCATAAGTTGGAGAAAAACTACAGCGGTGCTCAAAGCCAATATTTCGTATACTCACGGACTGTAATTTGGATTACTTGGACTGCCACTACACCTTACTACCTCTTATAATTGGGGACTAGGCTTCTTTTCGTTCCATCGAATTATATAAATTCCTACTTTTGATTGTTAATCTCTGGTATTGCACACATTGCTCCAAATCCAATTTAAGGTATAGTAAAAAGAAATACAAAAAGTTGTGCAGGGTGTGAATTTTGGTATGCTATTAGGTAAGCCATTCAAACGGCAAACGTTTGTTTTCTTTTTTGTTTTTAATAAATTTTAAATTAAATTTTTTTTTTACATTAAAACAAACAAATATTTGCATGTAAGGATGTTTAAAAAAATAAAAAAAAGGAAAAAGAAAATCAATTATTTTATTTGTTTAATTTGTTGATAAAAGAACTTGTAAGACGTAAAACGATTTTGAATTTAATATTTCATTAGGACTATATGTTGATTAAAACAAAATTAAGTTTTTAATTTCTTTTTTTTTGTCGACTTCCTATTAGCAGTCTTCTGGCAAAAACTCTGAGATTAAACTAAAACTGATATGAAAAGTTTGTCAAAAATATGTCGTCCGAAGTCGATGTTAAACTATAGGTCCCACCATTCATGGATAAAAGTAACGTACACAACATGGATGGTGTTTGTTGTTTTGTTGTTGTTGTTTGAAGCGTAGAGCTGCAGGTTAGACATCAAAACGAAATTTGAAAAAATATTTCTTCGGCGACATTCTCTCAGCAGACTTCTGGCAAAAACTCTAAGAAGAAATAAATTGCCATGAAAACCTTCTAAAAATCTGTCGTTCGGAGTCGACTTTAAACGGTAGGTCCCGCCACTCATGTATGAAATTAACGCACTCAACATAATTGGTATGAGAAGCCAGGTCGTAATCCTGACTGAAGGGTTGTAGTGCCCAATTATGTATGTATGCATGTAACTAACCTTTATTTCTGGACTAATTATTTAGGAATTGAAAACTTTTAATTTCTAAAACCATGATGAAATACTTTTTGCCTTTTTCCGAATCAATTCTGTTCAGTATTGTTCATCGTTGTATATCATGACCAAAATTCCTTAGCTCATGAAAACTTCTGACTCCTTAAGATGTCGACACATATAGCTTCTTGCAGTTCAGATTCTATTAATGAGATTAATGTACAATGAAAGTGTTAGTTCAATACAGTAATGAATTCGGCAGCATTTCGTATACGCAGAATCGTTCATTAAAGGCTTTAATCATGTGATGTTATTCCTCATTTCCATACTCTTTCTTTAATCCTACAACTTGCAACCGTTGGAAAATAGCTCGATTCCAAGTCCTTTAATAAAAATTTCCGTTTAGTAGTGTCCTCAATACATCGTATTTGAAATTTTTTCCGCTGATCTGAGTAAATAAAGTAAATACAATTACATATGTATGTATGTATGTACCACGTATAGGTAGACTTTTTCTTGTGGAGTATTCATATGTTGGAGAAAAACTACAGCGGTGCTCAAAGCCAATATTTCATATTCTTCCGGACTGTAATCTGGATTACTTGGACTTGTAATCATGCATGCCACTACACCTTACTACCTCTCATAGTTGGGGACTAGGCTTCTTTTCGTTCCATCGAATTATATAAATTCCTACTTTTGATTGTTAATCTCTGGTATTGCACACATTGCTCCAAATCCAATTTAAGGTATAGTAAAAAGGAATACAAAAAGTTGTGCAGGGTGTGAATTTTGGTATGCTATTAGGTAAGCCATTCATTTAATTCATTTGCTCTTAAGAAATTGTGACATTTAAAATAGAATTTAGTTCAAGACCTCTTGGCTGTAAAATACTCCGCCTTAAAACAATTAATATGTCCAGAGCTTAAAACCAAAACAATGCTGCTTTTGGTTATTAGGCGCGGTTTTTGGCTGTGGGGCCCTCTCAAGTGTCTTTATGCAATTCAAAAACAAAAAGATGATCATATTTTTACAATAACAAATGCATTATCAAGTCTTAAATATAATAAGAAGTGGGTTAAAAATGGTAACAAATAATACAAATAAATTACAAAAAAAAAAACTAGAAATTGCAAAATTTTTTTATTTATGTTGGTTTTTTTGCTGCCATTTTCTTTAAATAAAAATAATATATAAAAAAATAACTTTAAATTAAAGCCATTAAACTATTAAATAAAGTTTATTTTTTTTTTTGTATTTTTAAAATTCGCTCATTGTTTTTGCCACTCTTTGTTTGTGTTTTTTTTTTAATTTTTTTGGCAACTTTTGTTTTCTTTAAAGACCACAACATCAATATATGATAGGTATGTATGTATGCCGAAATATTTGGCCAAAATTATAAAACAAACACACAGCACAACACAATATAAATGTGGTCAAATGCTGGCGGCTATTAAACTCTTGGTCTTTTTGGCGTTTTTGTTTTGAAACCACTTACATGTGACTTGAATGACTGACCGTCCCCAAAACAATAAAAAATCAACTTGAACAAAAAAAAGGCCACAAAAATATCAACTTGCAATCAGAGCACCCTATTTCCTTTTCGTTTTTTTCTAAAAGATTTTTTTCTTAACTCCTCCACCTTTTTCATAACATCATTATAATGTTGACTGTATTTGTGTCTTCGATACTCGAGAGTTATCAACTCCCCTTATAATCAAAAAAAAAATCTTTTGAAATCGAAACATATAAAACAAAATTATAGGCGGTCTAAGCCGTTCGTCTGATACCTTATATTGCAATATAATATGGGTTATATAAGGTCTTTCATCAAGCGCCTCCAATCATACATACATACATAACTAGTCATTGCATCCCTTCAACAAGGATTACGAGCTAGGTTCCTACATGCATACATACATAATTGGCGATTACAACCCTTCAGTCAGGATTACGGCCTAGCTTCTCAACACCACTCATTTTGTGTGCGTTAATTTTATACATGAGTGGCGGGACCTACAGTTTTAAAGTCGACTCCGAACGACAGATTTTTTGATAAGCTTTTAATGGCAATTTTTACTCTCAGAGTTTTTGCCAGAAATCTGTTGAGAGGAAGTCGCCGAAGAAATATTTTCATATTTTCGTTTTGATGTCTGACCTGGGATTCGAACTCGGGCCTTTCGTCTAATAAGCCAACACACTAGACCACGGCTAGGTTCCTAGCTTAAATTAAATAAAACAAAATGTGATTGACAGACCAATTGATGCCATTAAGTGTGGAATATTATTGTTCAAATATAAGCCATGTTTTCTTAGATCAGAGCGCATGCAGATTGTCTAATATTCCATCACTTTGGTGTCTAAATCAGGCTTAATTCTAGTTTGTGGCTTATTCGAATACACATCCAACTTAAGAAAATCCCAAAAGAAAAAGTTTAAGGGTGAACCGCTTAGGTATCTCCACATGAGATGACTACGCCCTCAAAACACTAGTGAAGAGTATCCAATGTGGCATAAGTTGTATGGCATGTTGTATTGTCTTGTTAAAACCACATGTCGGTGATATCCAGATCAGCCAAATCAGTATTCATCGACCTGTCGTGCCCGCCATTGTCAGTTGTGTTTTGATCAACGGCGTTATCAAAAAAATATGAAGCGATGACACCGCCAGCCAAAATCCGCACCAAGCAGTGGTTTTTGCGGATCTCATGTGGATTGGAATCTTTCCACATTCTAGAATTTTCTTCGACTTCTTGTCTGTGGTCATCATCTAGTGTCTTAATTTCGGAACATCTTGTATTCAAATCCTCGATATTTGGTGTACATTACACACATACAGAAATAAAGGGGCAAGCCTTTAGTCAGGATTACGACCTAGTGTGTCGCACCACTTATTTTGTGTTTATTAATTTTATACATGATTTGGCAGGATAACAATTTATGTACTATGTTACTGAAGAGTTGAAGTCGCCAGTAGGTAGTAGTATGCTAATATGTTAACATATTTCATTGAAATGAAACATATTTCATTCAAATTAAACATATTTCGTTCGAGTCAATTCGAATCAATCGAATCATTTATGAGTATTCTAAGTACTGTATCTGAATGAGTAGGCGTATGAATCAAACATATTCCAAATTTTATGAGTCTGATGTCAACGTTGTACTCATACTCATTGCAACCTGTACTTATAAATTAAATTAATTTTATGAGTACTTATGAGTAACGAAAAAACGATTCATTGCTGATCTCTGATGAGAACAGCCAAACTTATGTGGTTCCATTCCTATTTTGAATCTAATCGGTAGCTTTTTCGCTGCTGTCACAAACATCAACCCGCAACCAATATAATCCCTTTGCTACGTCAGGTGTAGGGTATAATGAAAAACAAAATCTTTGAAACTGTTAAAGAGTGGCAAAGTGGTAAAAAGATCCCCTCTTATTTACTTATAATTTTTCTTCTTCTCCTTTTTTGTTTTATTATTTTTATTTGATATTCAAAATAGCTTTTGTTATACCCCAATAACACTAGTCCGCACTCTTCCTTAGCACTCACAACTCAAGTCAATAGCAAAGCTGCAATAATGTTTACTTTTTTATTGTTTTTGTTTGTATTGTTGTTGTTTAGATGGGATGAGTGGTGGTATTGTGCCCAAAATTGTCCTCAGGCGACTTATTGTTAAGATTTATACAAAAATTTATCGCGCGTACTTAATCTTTGGGTACTTTTTTTTCGTTTAGTTACGTTTCGTATTTTTTTATTTCTGCTCAAAAAAAGATTTTTTTATTTATGCGATTGCGTATATGCTGATATAGAAAATTATTTTATTTTTTTTTTCTTTGTTTAATTCGCAATTTTTGTACTTTTTTTGTTTTTGGACTGGTATGTTGTGGTTTCTTATACTTCTACTTGTCGACGTTCGGTTTTACTGCCACAGTTTGCTGTACGCTCGAGAAAAAATTGATGGATTTTGTTAGCTAAGCTTCTAAGCTTTTATTACTTGTCGTAGCCTAAATAATAGCAAAAGTTGGGCTTTTTATTCGACTTCTGTCAATTTCGAAGAGGTATGTGGTCAATCTGCGATATTGTAAGAGTACAAATGCGGAATTACACCTACTAAACTAACCACTTTACTCTGAGTCCTGTATGCATGACAAAACGAATTATCGTATTGCACATGTGGCGACACTAAGCCAATAAATCGACGTACAGATTGACTACGAAAAGTCTTTTGAATTCATTTTGTTTTAGAGTTATTAGCCGTAGCATCTCCTCTCGTTTAAAACAATGGGTAGAGGAATGTTTGAGCTAAGTTGTACAATATTTTAACAATTTTTAAAGAAACGACCCACTATCGATAATGAAAGAACCCTATTTTATCTGACTTCTAATCTGATTACCACCTGAGTTATGGAATACAAAATGTAAAGCATAATTCTGTACGTAAAATTCTCAGATTCAGATAGCCAGTATTCCACCCATACATACATACATAATTGGTCATTACCACCCTTCAGTTAGGATTACGAACTAGCTTCTCACATCACTTATACTGTTTTTGTTAATTTTATACATGATTTTTGAGAAACTTTTCATGACCAGCTTGCTACCTGGCTAGCTAGATAATATAGCTAGTATAACTATCTGGCTAGTATAACTGGTTAGTATCGCTGGCTAGCTGGCTATTATATCTAGTATAGCTATGGCTAGTTTAGCTAGTATCGCTGGCTAGCTGGCTATTATAGCTAGTATATCTATTGGTTACATGGCTAGTGTAGCTAGTATAGCTGGCGAAATTGCTACTGTAGCTAGTATAGCTGCCTAGATGGCTCCTATAGCTAGTATAGCTTGGCTAATGTAGCTGGTACTGCTGAATAGATGACTAGTGTAGCTGGCAAGCTGTCTAGCTGGCTAGATAGCTAGTGTAGCTAGTAAAGTAAAGCTAGCTAGCTGAATAATATAGATGGCTGTCTGGATAATATATCTGGATAGCTAGTCCGTCGTACAGAACTCTGCAGTTTCAAAAAAGGCAAAAAAAACGTCTTTACCTGAAACGCGCAAATAATTTCTACAGAAATAGTTTGTTTACCGATGGAAAAATTTAATAAGTGATGGAGTCTATGCATGGTGTATCTGAACTGATTCTTATGGTCAAAAGGGGTCATCACTTAACTTCATTCATGGCTTAGTTCAGGGTATCTTACAATTTAATCTTTAAGTTAACCATTCTATATTCCAAAACGAGTCGTAGACTTACCTTCAAGATACTGTGATAGCTCATAGAGCTTAAACGATTCAAATCTGACTCCGAAACAATCTAAGGATGCAACTGAATTGATTTCTCAGGGCCGAAAGAGGTCAGCATACATAACATACATATATGATTAGCCCTTACAACTCTTCAGTCAGAATTACGACTTAGCTTCTCACACCACTAATGCTGTATGTGTTAATTTTAAAAATGAATGATGGGACCTACAGTTTAAAGTCGACTCTGAACGACAGATTTTTGATAAACTTTATTTGACAATTTTATTTACTCTCAGAGTTTTTGCCGAAGAAATATTTTTTCATGTTTTCATTTTGAAATCTGACCTGGGGTTTGAACCGAGGCTTCACGGCTAATAAGACAACACACTACCTACTAGACAACGGCGACTTCAGGGAGTCATCGCTCAACTTTAATAACGGTTTAGGACAGAGTCTCTTGTCTCGAAAGTGGTTGTTAAGTTCCCAGTCCTATGCACCGAAACCATCGGTGGACTTTCAGCGGCAGCTCATAAAGTTTAAAGGACCTTAACCTGGCATCCAAAACAATTTACAAGCATTCATCTGTTTTGAAGAGATCATACAGATTTTATTTACTTTAGTGGCATAAAATATCCCAGTATATATACCGGGCACTTTTCCATTTTCTATTTACGTAATGGCTAGGCGTTGTTATAGGAACAAGACAATGGAATGTGTGCAACCTCAGGACAGGTTCGAACAACCGATGATTTCAGCAATACAGTACCGCCTTTCACACTGTGAAGGAATCAGTTTGTTCTAACTTCAACTGTGCATTTATTGCTTTCTTAGAGTCTTCTCAATTCTTTACCTTAAGCATCAGAGACCGAAAATGATATGCGAAGTCAAGATCAAGGTCCTATGCTCAATCAACCAGAGTTGAATAAGCTATTTTCCACAAATTTTACTTTTGTCCTTAATCGAACCGATAGATTTGAAAAATTATACTTTTATGGAAATATAGAATAAATTACGAACAGTTTTTTCTCGAGTGTTGTTTGACAGGTTTATATATTATTTAAAACACAAGCTGGATATAGTCGACTGGACTTATTCTGGTGCCATAACAGATGTAATCAAAGTTGTGTTGAATTATTTTGTTATTTTATTCCTGGCATACTTTTTTTCTTTGTATATTTTTTAATTTTTTATAAGTTGTTATTTTTTCTGTGAGCCTTTAAATCCTTCTTGTTGGTTGAGATTTTTATTTGATTTCGATTTGTATGTTTAAGCTGATGCAACATGTGTTTGTTTAACGAATTTCTTTCTTTTTTTTTGATTTTTATTTGCCTACAATCAGTTATCAAAGGTGTATCAATTTGCAAATAATACAAGCAACAATTACAGCAACAACAACAAATTGCAAATGATGAAAAACCAACAACAAGAATAATGAATCAATAAACTAACTAACGATGATATTATTTGTTTAACAAATAAAATGAAAATTTGTTGAAAAGAAATTGTCTGCCTTTGTTTTGTAAATTGTTTTAATTTATAAATGTTGCATGTTGCAGTTGCATAAATATAAAACCCTTTGAATTATATAAAGAATTTTCTTTATTTAGTTTTAATTAAATATTAATTAAATTTTATTAAATGCTGAGACCTTTATAATTTTACTTATGTATAGTTGGTGCTGGCTGGTGTCTTTGCATTTCACCTCCATGTATCAAGTGACAAAAATCTCAGCAGGATAAAACATGCAACACAATATTGCATCGCATTGCATCTTGTTACTTTGTATGCAACACTAAGCAGAGTGTGCTAGAGTGGAAAAAATCGGTGTAAGTGGTTTTATCGATTCGATTACTTATTATTATCGAACAATTGTTAATTTGAAACCGATTGTTTGTTATTAAACGGCAATATTTAGAAGTCGCTGTAGTTTAGTGGGTAATGTGCTGGGTTATTAGACGTGAGGTCATGGTTCAAATCCCAGGTCAGTAATATCGAACGAAACGAAATATGAAGAAATTATTTCTTCAGCGACTTCCTCGCATTAGATTTTTGACGAAACCTTACGTTCGGAGTCGACCTTAAACTAAAGGTCTCTTCACTTATGTATAAAATTAGAACATACAACATAAGCGATGTTGAGAAGCTTGGAATATTAACTGAAGTGTTGTAATAACCAATTATGTGTGTATGTAAGGCAATAATATTGATACCATTTTTGAGAATTCAATCACCGGGTTAACCGGGGTTTTTTTACTGATTCGTGAAATGTTTGTAAGTTGAGCAACACTTTTCTGCAAATTTTTGGAAGTTATGCGGTATTTCGGTTCTTTAATACGTTGACTGCCGAATACGAGATAACTCGTAGATTGCGTTCCCTTCTAGGGTGCCAACTACGAGTTATCTTGTACTCACTAAACCTGCCATTTTTGTGTAGCTACGAATAAAACCGTATTACATCAGTGCTAGTATCGATAAATGGCTTCTGGGATAAGAACAAAAAGTCAATGTTGGCGTGAGTGGTCTGTTTTCTGAAAATTACCGCGGCAGTCAACGTGTTAATTTGGTAAATATTAAATGAGCTTGTGGGTGTAAGATTGTCACTAAATTTCTGTACGAATGAATCATTTTATTCACACTATCCGGTTATCTTAGATTTCTCTTTGCAACCGTCTTTTCATTTATCAAAATTCAATTAAAAAAATTTGAAATTAATCGGTTATCGATTTATTGGTTACCGATTAATCGGTTATCGATTTATTGGTTACCGATTATTCGATTATCGATTATTCTGTTATCGATTATTCGATTATCGATTATTCTGTTACCGATTATTCGGTTACTGATTAATTTAAACTATGTTGTGAATACCCTACATTACATTTATTTATTTTTTTTAGAAATAGACACCAGCACATGGTGTTGAAACGTTAGATGGTAGACAAACCAAATAAATGTCTCTGTGTCCCATCGGCATGGGTCCAAAAAACTGAAAATTGCGTGACATTTTATGATGTGAAATTCCTATAATTCCCGAATGTACGTATAAGCAGGCGCATGGACGGACACACGGAATGGCCATGTGTAATCATAGCTATGAGTTAAATTTTAATTGTGTGGCAAATAATAATATTTTCTTACGTTACCTGGCTGGCTGTTTAAAACTGTTTATGACACACACACAGATATGGACCATTCTGCTCGAAAATCTAAACTGGAGAAACATCTGGGCTGGTTAGCCAAAAAAAAAAGAAAATAAAATTAAAAAATAAACTTGTTGTGGTAAGTTAAGTTGGCTTTGAGGACGTTTGGTCCGGTTCGGTTCGGTTTGGTTAATTCGTTAATTAACAAGCGCGATAACAACAGTGTGCTGTGCCAAGCATTAAAACGAAATATTGCATTGAGATTCACACAAAAAAACTGAAAAAAGTAAACGAAATCTACGGCATGCTGTATTTTTGCCTGTTGCAGTTGAGATTTTAAGATCTCAACAACCTTAAACTAAAGCAATGTGTTGCTCTGTAACAACAGTTGAGAGTTTTCTCCACAGGTGCACATTCTTATTTTCTTTACTATTGTATGTTACAGTCTGGCTCATGATTCATAATCGTATGTACTCGTATGTGAGGACAAAGCCACCAAAACAGATCATCATTTGCCATATAATCGTAAGCTTTTTTTGGCCGAAAAGCCAAACAGTAACAAAAATTACATCATTTTGGGGTTCTTTTTTCTTACTTTTCGTTTTTTGGTAAGATGATCCAGCATTTCTTAGTAAAGCTTCTAACAGTGGTTTTTATTTATTTATCTTCCGTTTTCTTTTCTTTTTTTTAATAATTTTTAATGGAAAAAATAAGATAAATAACAGCAATTTTTTCTTTGGCAAATAGTGGTCAAGAGGAGTTAAGAAATAATTTTTCTTTTCAATTTCTTTTTTTTTGTTTTAATTCAGCTGGTCTTACTTTTGTTTTATTGTCTGCCAATTTCAGGTTGTATTACGGCATCAAGGTCATTACAAGATATGATAAAACCGGTCTAAGATTTGATTGTTTAATAACAAATTAGATCGTATGTGCATCACACACTCTATACGGAGTTGAAATGAGTATTTATGGAAAACAATTTTAATGAACTTTCAAAGTTATTAAACTGTAGAGAAACTATGTCGCAACAAGAAAGCAGAATGTTGCCCATATGGTCCACTAATTGCAAAATATGTCGAGTTATTACAGAAGATTTAGTTTTTAATCATATGTAATCGTATGAAGATGGAAAATCAATTCAAACAATTTTTTTTCTATCTTAGATTCGAATTATACTCATAATTGCTGATACTTATACGCATTCACTACAACATTGATTTATAAGTACTGGTTGCAATGAGTATGAGTACAACGTTGACGTCAAACTCATAACATTCGAAATATGTTTGATTCCTACGCCTGCCTACTCATTCAGATTCACAAATTTAGAAAAATACTTATAATACTCATAAATGATTCGAGTGATTCGTATTATACATTAAAATTTACAGTTTTAGTTGTTGTTGCATTTACAAAAAAAAAAATAGAAAGAAAAAGACAAAGACAGCTAGCAAAGCAAACACATAACCTTCTAGTTAGTATTGTAGTGTTCGTATGAGAAACATAGTTATTTTGTGATTCTTGTAAATGTTGAGTAAAGGAGAGTCGAAATCAAGAACAACACGCGCATTGTTAAGTATGACTACTATGAGTACTTCAAACTTTGAATATGAGTAGTATGAGTATGATATTAAAATCAGTATGAATGCGTATAAATATCAGAAATTATGAGTATGATTCGAATCTACTTATCTTTTCGAATACTCATTGCTGATATCCGGTATGAACCGCGACCTCACGTCTAATGAGCCACCACACTATGTACTAGACTACTGCTAATGTACCATAAAAATAAAAAGTCTAACGAGGCAAATCGCTTGATTTCGGTGGTCAGATAACATCACAATTAACTGTTAACAGTTGAGATGACCATGCCCTCAAATCGCTTGCGCAGTATAGCCAATGTGACATGAGTTGATAACCCTTGACTTATACAACCCTCCGTTGATTGTGGTTACCTGATCAAAGTCGTTTTCAAAGAAATATGGAAAAGTGATGTCGGCAGTCCAAAATCTACACCAAGCAATGACTGTTTAAAGAAGCACTGGTCGCTCTTTTTCACTGGTATCATTACAAATTCGAAATGCGTAATGAATTCTGTAATTTTTACTGCAGGTAGTTGCGACATCTTGTAATCAAATCTATCTTGTTGCCACAGTAACTTTAGTCCTTGAATCTCCTCGATGTGGTCCTTCCAATGTAAACAAGGTCGTCCTCTACGCCGACTTCCGCAAATCTCCGTATCAAATACCTGTCTCACCGAAGCATCCTTCACCATTCGAACGAACCAACCAATGAGCGCAGCCGCTGGATGTTAATACGCTGCTCAACATGTCGTTGACGTTGAGCTCATACAGCTCATTGTTGGATTAGATGCGGAAATAATCGCCAATTCGCACTTGACCGAAGATCTTGAGTAGGACTTTTCTCTCGAATACTCTCAAGGCTACTGCATCATTGCTTAACAGGGTCCATGCCTCTACGCCAAAAATAAGAACAGAGAGGAGGAGCGTCTTGTTGAGTATTAGTTCAGGCAATCTGGATTCCAAAAGAAAATAAAAGTAAATCATGAATTTTTCAAATGAAATTTAATTTAGCTCATTTCTATGCTTCATGTAAGAACCATGAGAACTTATAAAAGCTTCCAGAGGACGTTACACAAATCCAAAATGGAAAAAGTATTCTTCTTCCTTCTATTAATTATAGAGATCAGTCTTACTTATGCTATTGATGCTTAAAGACAAAATCTCGGTTGTTCGGTTCTTGTAGTAAACAAGTGAAACAAAATAAAAAAAAAAAAAAAACAATTTTCATAAATTCCAAAAACAATTAAGTATAAAGTGCAAACAAAAATCATAAGTAAGATCAAGCGTACACGACAAATTGACGATTTTAACGCATTATGCGTAAACACAATGCCTAAAAAGAGCAAACCCAATAACAACTTGTCTAATGTGAACAATAACAATTATTTTTCGCCGTTACAAACCATCGACGATGATAAAATAAATGATGAAGTTATTATCAACAAAACAACTAAAGTAATTATTCCTCCAATTACAATTTTGAAATGCAAAATTGAAGAGGTACATGAAATTTGTAAAGCAAAAAATATAACTGATTATGCTATCAGAAAAATCTCAATTGGACTTAAGTTATTTTGTAAGAATAAAGATGACTTTGATAAAGTTATAAAAATTTTGTCTAATAACTACGAATTTTTTACTTTTGCTACCAAGAATGATAAACCATATAAGGCACTTATCTTTGGTTTAGACAAGTATGATCCCAGTAAAATTAAAAATAAACTTTTGGAATTAGGTCTAAAATGCTTAGACGTTAAACTAGTTACTAAAAAAGGTGCTTATGACAACGAATACCATATATATGTTGTATATTTTCAAAAAAAGACAATCACTATTAAAGAACTTAGGGAAAATTACTCTGTGATTGACTATGTTAAAGTGCGTTGGGAATTTCAACAATCTAAAAAGTCGAAGATTACACAGTGCTACAATTGCCAAATGTTTGGTCACGGCTCTAGCAGGTGCAATGTAAAAACATTTTGTGCAAACTGTGCAGGTCAACACAAAACAACCGAATGCAAGGAGACAACTATTAAGTGTGCAAACTGTAATGGAGCGCACAAGTCTTTTTCTGATGACTGCCCTAGCAAGGCAAGTTACATTCAACTAAGACAACGTACACTAGCAACTTCGCGACGTTCTGTTAACGTTAGTCCTATGAACCCCAATTTGCGTAACTACGACAGGAGTTTTCCCAACACCCTTGGACAACGTGTTCCAACAACACCAGGTGCATGGAAACCGGCAAATCACAGCGTATTTACCAACAGCAACGAACTTTTTACCATTGATGAAATCAAAAATCTCACAATGGAGCTAATAATTAATCTTCAAAAATGTAAAACTAAAGCTGATCAGTTTGAAGTGATAACTAACCTCGCTTGTAAATTTCTTACATAATGGACAATGCTATGAAGATAATAACTTGGAATGCGAGAGGCATTCGTAACAAAAGCCAGGAATTGTTTCAATTTTTAAAAGATCATGATGTTAATATATGTTTGTTGTCCGAAACGTGGCTTAAGAATGACGCTTCTATCAGACATAGTGAATTTTATGTTTATAGAAATGATCGAGAGCATTCGAGAGGAGGCGGAGTTGCAATTATTATTAAGAAAAATATACCTCATCAACTTCTTCCAATTGTTAACACTAATTTAATAGAAAATATTGGTATTAAGATATTTACTAACAATTATAATGTTAATATCTACTCTTGTTACTTTCCGGGTGGACTTGTAGGAAATAACAACTATAGAAAGCTTCTTTTTGCATCAGACTTACACAAATTAAGTAGTCATCAGAGATATATCCTTGGCGGCGATTTTAATAGTCGTCATCAGTCTTGGGGCTGCTCTAGGGCCAATAGCTGGGGAAATATTCTTTATGACAGACTAGATTCTTATAACATTGATATGATCTATCCGAGTGATCATACCCATATACCTACCAGTGCCAACCGACAAGGTTCCACCTTAGACTTATTTTTAACTAATGTGCCTGAAATTATTACACCGGCAATTGTTATTAATGACCTGAGCTCTGATCACCTACCAGTTGAGATAAAATTGACCCCAAATTTTGCTAGGGCTGATACGTTTAAGTACGATTTTAGTAAGGCTAACTGGTCCAATTATTCGAATACTATAGACAGAAATATAAATTTACCTATATTAGATAATGTTACCTCAGTTGAGCAAATAGACGATATGATAAGAACTTTTACACTTCTTATAAATGAAGCCATGCGCCGTAATATACCAAGAAAGCGTTACTATTCTTCAAGGACAACTTTTCCCAATTATTTGAGGGACATAATTCAATTGAGAAATAGAATACGTAGAAATTGGCAACGCAATAGATACATTAATGATCTTCATAGTTTCAAACGACTAAATAGTATAATTTCAGAGGAAATTCTTAGAATTCGTAACAAATCTTGGGACAGACTGCTCTCCACACTGGATAAGGGGTCTTACACCTTTTGGAAGCTGACGAAAATACTGAAAAAGAAAAATAATAATATACCAATCTTAAAACAAGGTTCATCTCGTTATACTACCAATATTGAAAAATGCGAAGTTTTGGGTCAAACATTCTTTTCAAACCATTCAGTTGCTGCCAACTTGGGGGATGGAACAACCACGTCCTTGGTAAATGAATGCCTTAATTCATTTAATACCCTTCATTCAGAAGATTTAGATACGATCACTATCAATACTGATGAAGTCTCTTTAATTGTTTCCAACCTAAAGAATAAGAAGTCACCAGGACTCGATGGCATAAACAATATGTGTTTAAAATCGCTCTCAAAAAGAGGGATAAAGTTCCTTACATTGATGTTCAATGCGTGCTTCAAACTTAATTATTTTCCGAAAGATTTTAAGGAATCAAAAATTATACCGATTAGGAAACCACATAAACCCGCTGAATGCCCTACCTCTTATCGACCTATAAGTCTTCTTTCAGCCATTGGAAAAATTTTCGAAAAGCTAATAAAGGTTAGACTTACTAACTTTATTGAATTAAATAATATCATTCCTTCCTATCAATTCGGATTTAGAAAGGAACATAACACTGTACAACCTATAATTAGAATAAAAAATTTGGTATATTCCAACTTTGAATCTCAGAAATCATCAGGAATGTTATTATTGGATGTTAAAGCAGCATTCGATACGGTATGGCACGAGGGCCTAATTTATAAAATGATTCGTGCAAATTTTCCCCCAAAACTAATCAAAATAGTTCAATGTTTCCTCAATGGTCGAACCTTTAAAGTTCATGTGGGCTCACACAGCTCTAGGCGTTTTGAAGTTAATAGTGGATGCCCACAAGGATCATGCCTCTCACCCATACTGTATAATATGTACACGGCGGATTTCCCCTGTTTGGACTATTGCACATTGTCTATATTTGCTGATGACACAGCAGTCATTTGTTCAGGTTTATTAGCTGATGAAATTATATCCAATTTGCAAAGAGCCCTAATTGAAATATCTAATTATTTTAATAGTTGGAAAATATTATTAAATAGTAGCAAAACACAGGCAATATATTTCACAAGAAAACGTAAAGAATGCTTTGTACCACAGAATGGTATTTATTTCAATTATGATTTAATTCAGTGGGAAGACAACGTTAAGTACTTGGGTGTAGTCTTGGATCCAAAACTTAAATTCAAGGACCATATAGGTTATATAGTTAATAAAGTGAATTTACTAACTCGTGTATTATATCCGCTTATCAATCGTAATTCAAAACTGAACATTAATAACAAGAAACTTATTTTAAAATCCATTTTCCATCCGACGATGTTTTATGCTGCCCCTGTTTGGGCTAAAATAGCAAAATGTCACATAAAGAAACTTCAGGTTTCTCAAAATAAACTTTTAAAATTAATTTTTAATCTTTCTTGGTATTTTTCGACTAATCGGCTTCATGTTCTAGCGAAAATTGAGCTGGTAGAAAATAAACTTGACAGACTATTACAAAATTTTTACCGACGTTGTTCGTATTCGGAATATCATTATATTAATGAGTTAGTTCCATCCTAAGTAGTACTAAGTAGCCAGTAAGTTTTTATCTAAACAATAAAATTAAATTCAAATAGGTTTTTGTGCACTTTTATCCTCCAAAACTCATTATATCGCCCATTAAATTTGTTTATAATTTACTAATATTTTTATGCTGTAGAGGATATAATCCTGAACTCATTGTTAATAATTTAAGAACTATATGTAAATAATGTTATTGCAAATAAAAGAAATTGAAATTGAAAATTAATTATAGAGTTGAAGCGATCTTTTTATCTGAAGCCAACCCTATAAGTTATAATAAAATAGGCCCCCATTTAAAAACACATACAAAAATAAATTCAATTTAGTTAGAGTAAACTACGTGTGAAAAACAGTACTTTTCAGAATACCGTAAAAGATGCATACATTATTACATAGAAATCACGACAATAGGCCTTCAATTGAGAAAATAAACAATTTAAAAAAAAAAGTTTTTTTTATTTAGTTTTCTTTGAAAAACATTTTAATTATATAATAACGATAATAATAATAATGTTGCAAATGGTTGTGGCACGTTCAGGTTTTTTTCTTTTTATATTTAGCTAGTATTAGTGTTTTGTGCGTACACGCATGTGATTGTCTTTAAATGCGAACGACTATCATGCACTATGGCATGGCACCATGGTTTCATTTATTTTCACAGCTTTTGTCTGGCTTCACTAAGAAAGGAAAACTGAAAGAAAAATCGAAGAAGAAGAAGAAGATAAAAGAAAAATAAAAATCTAAAGTTGTGTGAATACATGCTTTTCTTTCTTGGATCGCATTTAATTTCCTGTATTTTGCTTGAGATTGTTTTCGTACGAATATATTTTATAACATGCGTTACAAATCAATCATACGCTTACAAACAATTCAAATTCACTCATTATTCAAATCAAATATCAATTTTTCATAAAAAATACACTCGTGGTAATTTAATTAAGAGCAACACATTGCACACATATGTACGTAATTGGTCATTACAACTCTTCAGGCAGGATTACGAGCTAACTTCTCACATCACTTTATACGCGAGTGGTGGGACCCACAGTTGTAGATCGACTCGGAGCGACAAATTTGTGAGAATGTTTTCATGCCAATTTATTTTCACTTCCACAGTTTTTTGTCAGAAATCTGGTGAGAGGAAGTCACTGAAGAAATATTTTTTTCATATTCCGTTTTGTTGGAGATGCATGATCTGTGGTTGGAACCGTGTTTCTAAACCTAAAGTATAACGTTGACTCTGAACGACAGATTTTGAAAAACTTTGCATAGCAATTTCTGTTTACTCTCAGAGTTTTTGCCAGAAATCTGCTGAGAGGAAGTCGACGAAGAAATATTTTTTTTATTTCATATTTCGTTTTGATGTCTGGCCTGGGGCTCAAACACGGGCTTTACGCCTAGTAAGCGAACACACTTAGACAACGGCGACGATATATATTTCCCGTTAATATTAAAAAACAAATTGTTGCTTTGAATAGAATTTTATTGAGTGTACAGACGCATTTGAGTACATTTTACTAGTCCATCCAACACACTGTTTTTCTAGGCACTGTAGTGCGTTTTGCGAGTTTATTTTGTAAATAAAAACTTCATTTCCATCAATGCCTATGATGTATATCGTCTAGGTTTAGTTTCGTTCTCTACACTGTTTCCAAAAGGTGTCAGATATAAAAATACTTTCCACGCATACAACATTTTTCCTTGCGAAATAGAATGTTCTAATTATTATGGGTATTCACCTAATTTTTTGGAAACGAATGACTTTTCGGAAACAGTGTATTTGGTGATGCGAAAGTGAATATGCTTCACATGTTTTTTCTTTTGTTTTACGCATTTGTTTTATTATTTATTAATAATTTTGTTTTGTTTTTGTTTTTGTATTTTTGTACACTAAAGTATACAACAACTGACTGAAGATGATGATCATGTGCGAGTACGAGTACGAATACAAGTAATGTAATGTATTGTAGATATTTGTTGTATGAGTTGCAAGAGTATATATTTTTGTTGTTAATATTTTATCACTGGAACAATATCTTCTTCCTCATAATCCATAAGACCCTGGCTAATATGCACGCTGTCTGCTGTTGCTGGCCAGTTGTTGGTTGCTTCTCCAGTTATCCACTATCATATGAGAAACAAAACAAAAAAAAAGTGGAAGAAGACAGAGAAAATAGTAAGAAAAACTTTATTGATCAGCATTCGATAGGTCGTATTTGTGTAGCGTGTGGAAATCAATTAAATCTAATTCTCACGACCACAAGTGACACGCCACATAGTCAAGAAATCGTTATAGTTTGTCTGATGCTACACAATTTAGCCGTATTTTTCTTGTTTTTCTTTCTACGTCTTCTATATTTTTTTTTGCCTCATATCTTCCTATTTCTGCTTCTTTTCTTCTTGTTTTTGGGTTCATTTTTTTTTACTATTTCATCCATCCATACTCATCTTTATCATGCGTTTGGCCACAATATTCTGTAATTCATGCCATTTCCAACCCATAATGAAGACAAAGATCAGCACTTGGTATGTTTTTTAAACCAAAGAAAAACTCAGCTGAGCTGAACTGAACTGAACTGAACTAAGCTTTAACGAGCAGGTTGTTGTACGACTTTTGCATTGTAAAAGTTCATAATTTCTAGTTGAAGTTTTTCATTGGAAAAACAATACAATACGAGTACATATGCATGCATTTCCACCTTGAATAAGAAAAATTATACGATACATACTTAACAGCAAGTGCGATAATTTTCTTTTATTATTAAATTTTGTTTACTTTAGAAATTAAATTTTTTAAATCAAATCGCCATAAATATTGCAATTGTCTGCAATCATCTGATAACTTATGTTATAAGTATTGTGTGCTGGCGTTTTGTTAGGTGATCACTTGAGCTAGCATATGCGGATTAAAAGTTGAGAAAATTATGTGAAAATGTTTAAAGAGCATATGTATTGAATAGAAAAATTTAATATTTTCTCTTTAAATGTACAACTTTGTTTCACTCTGGCACAAGTATAATTGAACTCAATCAAATTCAGGTGTTTTTAATTGCGAGGAACAAATGCCACAATTACTGCGTATAATGATATTGGCTTATGCAAGTCTTGAGTGAGGTCTTGAATGAATTAGTGAGGCCTTGAGTGGATTAATAAGATCGTTTTTTTTTATTTGCAAATTAACTTCGGAAAGTCTCCAAATAAGTTCAATTGGATAAATTAACCATGCTGTAGACCTGTAAAACACACGTTGCTCTAAAACATTCATGGCTAACGTTGGGAAGGAATATTTGTATCGATCGTTTCTTCCAACAGAGACTTTCGGATTTTGATAGATGTGTGATGCCATTTAAGTCATTTTTTCGATCTGCTTTGCTAAATCCCCTGTCGCGTACGTACTGCATGCTTAACCATAATTGTCCTACCGAGGACAATTCGCATTGTGGAAGATAAATTCAAGTCCTCTGGCTCAGTAAACGAGCGATCAACACCAGTACTTCGACAAAACACATACGCACGTACATAATAAATCATTACAATCCTTCGATCAGTATTGCGACCTAGTTTCTCACACCACTTATGTTGTGTGTAATAATTTTATACATGAGTAGTTGGACCTACACGTTAAAGTCAACTCTGAACGACAGATTTTTGAAAAACTTTTTCATGGCAATTTTATTTACAGAGAAGAGAATTGGAAAAACTAAATATTTCCAAGGCGACTTTCTCTCAGCAGATTTTTGGCAAAAAGTCCGGGAGTTAATAAAATTGCCATGAAAAGTTTCTCATGAATCTGCCTTCCCAAATCGACTTTGAACTGTAGGTACCGCCATTTATTTATAAAATTAACACCACTTCTGAACTTATGAAGAAAATATTTCCTCGAAGGATTTTTGACAAAAACGCTGAGAGCAAATAGAAATTACCGTAAAAGGTTTCTCAAAAATCTGTCGTTTCGAGTCGATTTTATACTGTAGATGCCGCCACCTATGGATAAAATTAACACACAGCATAAGTGTTGTGAAAAGCTAGATCGTAATCCTGACTAAAGGCTTCTAATGCCCAATTATCTGTTATGTTATGTCGTAATAGAAAAGTAATTATTTCTGGTATTTTAATTGAGTCGACTGTTTTGTCCGATTTTCAGACCACCACTAACAATCTGAACACCCTCCTTTATAAGGCATTTTGACCGATGATTCCTCCTTTCTGTGGCTTTATAAACCGATCATTGTTTTGATATAAAATTTGAGTATTAAGCAGCAGCGTAGCTTTATCCTTGGCCTATTCATTATTGAATAACAAGCAAGGTTTACTTCATTTTTTTAAAGAAACTTTTAATCCTGTACGTGTTAAGAACTAAATATTGTCGCATGCATTTTATTAATATTTGATGAGAATAAAACAATTCACCTGAACTAAAATTTGTTTCTGTTTATACTGAAAAAAACGGTTACATTAAATGATTAAACTTGGAAATTTATTAAAAACAATGCAAGGGAATGAATGAAAATGTTTTTAAGTTACATAAAAATTTGTAAAAATAATTAAAATTATTAAGCGGGGAGCACTGAATAAATGCGTTGTTAAATTGAATAAAATGAGCAATTTTGTTAAGAATAGACACGAATATGACCGTACAATTTGTTATGAAGCTATTTCAAGTAATTAAAAGAATATATAATTTGACAAGGCCGACTACATGGTACCCTATACCTACACCTTAGGTTATCTAAGGTAGATTATCTTAAGGTTACTCTGGTTTATAGCGGTGGACTTTGAGCAAAAAGTCGATTCAGCTTCTGCACACAGGTCCATACTATTTTCGAGTTAACCGCATAAGAGCTATGTAGTAAGACGGCCACTTAACTGTCAGATAGTTTTGCTACCTCCCGCCCCTCTGTACTTTCTTCCCAAATTGAATGCCATAGACCTCCGGTTGATAGACAACCGCGAGTCTCCTCAGAGGCTTGGAATATGTCTCAATACCTGTCCTCTAGGTTGTTTTTCAACTCGCTTTAGTTATGGTCCAATTACAGTCACATACGCCTCGGAGGATTTGTGAAATCATTACAGTTTTCTACATCATATTAATGGAGTCTGCTCTTAACATTACTACGTATATGATGGTGCAATGTACTGCATTCGTTTACACCACTTTACTGAGTAGTTCAGTCCAGTAAT
The DNA here is from genome assembly GCA_930367235.1 of Sarcophaga rosellei. Classification (NCBI taxonomy): domain Eukaryota; kingdom Metazoa; phylum Arthropoda; class Insecta; order Diptera; family Sarcophagidae; genus Sarcophaga; species Sarcophaga rosellei. The sequence continues at coordinate 83,873,929 of OV884018.1, forward strand.
CAGCCGTGAATCGTTTATTCACTACTCATAAGTACTTATGAAATTTTGTGTATGAGTGAGTCAACAGTATTGAAATTCAACTACTCTGATTCAATCGTACTCACTACAATGTTGATTTATAAGTACGAGTACAATGAGTATGAGTATAACACTGACATCAAACTCATAACATTCGAAATATGTTTGATTCATATACCTACTCATTCAGATTCATACATTGAGAAAAATACTTATAATACTCATAAATGATTCGAGTGATTGGAATCATTCATCAAAATTTACAGTCTTAGTTGTTGTTGCATTTACAAAAAACAAGAAAGAAAAAGAGAAAACACACAATATTCTAGTGAGTATTGTAGTGTTCGTACGCAAATCATACTTAGTTTGTGATTCTTGTAAATGTTGAGTCATGGAGAGTCGAAATCAACAACATCATGCGTATTGTTAAGTATGAGTACAATGAGTACTTCAAACTTTAAATATGAGTAATATGACTATGATATTAAAATAAGTATGAATGCGTATGATTATCAGAAATTATGAGTATGTTTCTAATCTACTCATCTTTTTGAATACTCATCGCTTATCTCTGCTTTAGTCAGTACAAATTGAAATTATTTATACACCCTGCTGTAGGGTATTTTAATAGCGATTGCTGTTACTTAGAGGTGGTACAACTAAAGAAGAAAAAGAAGGGAGAAGCAGATAGAAGAGTGTAAAAATTAATTATTCATTAAACATTGTTGATGTTCTGGTCGTTTGTTTATTTATAACCCTTGTTGCACTGAGCAATTTGAGCAACAGTTTGCATTGTTTTCTGTATTCCATTATAAAACGATGAGACAGTGTCATCGGTGAGAAAAAAATTAAAAAAAAAAATAGAAGGGCCACTCACTGGCTGCTATGACAGCAGTCACTCACTCATTCAAACTCCATCTCAATGTTGCAAAGGTTTTAGGCTGGTATAGACAAAGCCAGTTCGAAAGGGAATAGAGGGGAAACAATATAAATCAGTAGGCAACAAATAAAAATTATGTCCGAGACCTTCCCTACCTTTTAAAAAAAATGTTTTTTTTTTTCTGTAATTTTTTCATTGAAAGAATAGAATTAAATAGCTGCGCTAACAAAAACACAAAAAAAGCAAAAAAAAAATTACACCAATCCCAACCGCAATACAACAACATCAATGGAAAGCAAAAAAAGGTCTCCAGCATTGTTATGCAAATGACAACATTTGACACGCAAAGCGACAAAATCAACAACCTACAACAACAAGCGTATAATGGGAATAATAATGTAATAATGCGGGTTGCAACTACCTACAACAACAGCAACAACAACATTAGCAAAATCTCTCACTGTCTGTCTGTCTGCGCCTTCGTAAATGTTGAATTTAGTCGCAAAACACACAATTGTTAGCAGTCAGTCAGTGCCAGAGTCAGAGAGCCCATCACATGATAATTTTTATGACAATGATGACGACGATGTAAATGATGTTGATGGTGATTGTGATGATGATGATGATGATGAAACTCCATACTTTGTTTTAAAATGTTTTAAATTCGTTTCACCGTTTAATTGCGCTTTTAAAGGTGACTTTTCGCTATTAAATCATTCAACGCAATGCAAAAATAATTTCTTTTTTTTTTGCATAAAAAGGGCATATTTTAAGCAGTTTCACGTACACACCGTGCTACTTCTATGGCGGTTTCATTTAATTTAAGCTTTCAAAATTGCACTTGTTACATCAAAAATATTTTTTTTTATCTGCGAGGAATAATTTCATTTGTCAGGGAAGTGCTAACAATGGCGCCACTGCTGTTGCTGTTTTTCCTTACAACAGCTCTGTCTTAGCTCTTGGAGTAGCGTGCGTCTCGAGGTGTCTTTTGGTGGGGTCCACAAATTTATGAACCTTGTGATAATACTAATGGGCATACGAACCCAGGTATTTCCTTCTGGGATGAATTAATGTCTCACAGGTCCACAAATATGTTTTGATAATTCGTTCGCGCCATCACAGAATCTACATATTGGGTACGAACTGATATTCATTTTGAAAAGTGCTCTTTATCCCTACATACATACATACATAATTGGTTACTACAACCCTTCAGTCAGGTCTACGACCTAGCTTTTCGCATCACTTATGTTGTGTGTGTTTATTTTATACATGACTCGTAGAACCTTCAGTTTACAGTCGACGACGAACGTCTGATTTTTGAGAACCTTTTCATTACAATTTTTAAGGTACTTTCAGAGAGTTGCCAGCTGCTGAGACAAAGTCGCCGGAGATATATTTGTTTCATATTTCGTTTCGTTGTAGACGTCCGAGGTGGGTTTGAACCGTGGCCTCATGTCTAATAAGCGAATACCTACTAGACAACGGCAACTCTTGCCTGTAAAAAGCCTGGTCACTAACCTTAGATTATTCCTCTTCTCTACAAAAAAATGTTGACCCTATTGCAAGTTCATTGGCCTGCAACGCTGTACGTGGTTGCTGTTTCTCACATTGGGCATCTGTTTACGAACTGCAACCCAAGATTAAGGTACTATCTGGGGTATAAATCATTTTAGTGAACTATAATTGCTTTGGCCATAAAAGAAATTTGGCCAGAAAGAAATGAATTTTGGGCTTACAGCTATAAACAAAATATTGAACTGTAGTTGTCAACTGGCTTGCATAAAATATCATGGTCACACATATAATGATAAACGACGAACGAAACCTTATCCCTTTATTTGAAAAATGATCCCAAGACGTTTACAGAAGTGTAGACCCTTAACAAGGTTACAATATTTGCCATCTCTGCCTAGGTAAAGTCTGTTAATTTATGCATTTATTTTTGTTGTTGTTTTCATATTTAATTATTTGCAAATATGTTGCATGCATCTTACACATGTTGATTGTCGTCGCAAATGATGTTTGTAACGTAATTTTTCTTCATTTTGTTTGTCTGTTTTTTCTTTTTTTCAGCCATAATTATCGTTGGAAAGCAAAAGATCATGATGTTTCGGTGCCATTGTGCATTGAGTCATATAAAATACAACAATTTAATATAAAAAGTTGTAAAAAGTTGTAACTCGCATACAAATGTATTGAGATTCTCATGCGTTTCATAAATATTCGCTTGTATGTAGTTGGTGCTGTTGTTGTTGTTGTTGTCGCATTTTCTACTATTTTTCCGCCACTTAATGGAGAAAAACGAATGCCATTGCATGAACAGTATACATCTATTGCAATAAACACTGTTCCCTCTATTAAACATGGTACTCCGGAGTGTTTTTTGCTTCTTTATAATGACCTGTTCCGCTGGGATTCTTTCTCTTTTCGTTTCTGCATCCATTAGAAAATTACCAGAGCTGGGAGTTTTTATGCTTTACATTTGCGCTTTAATTGTTAACGCATTCGAAAAAGATCGTGGTTTATAATTATCTTAGCCATCCAAGTTAAATTAGATGGCAGAAGGTTGACATGCAAAGATTCTTGCTGCAAAATGTTGCAAACGCATAAAGAAATTGAAACAGCAAATGGCGTCTTCTTTGGTCTTTTGGTTATGTGAGATATTTCTTCAAATGCTTTTTAAAAACTCTATAATTATTGTTACAACTGCAATAATTGTATGACTCTACATGGCGTTGAACATGTTGAACTTGGCGCTCGAGCAGCCATTGTAGGTTTTTGTTTCAGAAAACAGACAACAGACAACGACAACTACTGAAATGAATGTCTCAGTGAACGTTTGTGAACATTTGCAGAGGTTTGATCGGTGTGTGGACATGTGGGCAGTTGAAAATTGTTTTAAATTTTCAAAGTTAGACGCCACTAAGACTTCAGAGTGTTCAAAAAACATTCTGTGTTAGCCTTGTTATTATGCGACCTTGTGATCTGTTGTACATCCCTATAGAATGGGCAATCTATTGGTTTAAATTTGAACCATTCTACTCTGCCACAAAATTCTGTTTATTGTCTCCACTGAACGTAATGAATCCGTTTACGCTTGAGCAACGTTGGGATTTATTGGAAATTTATTTACATAACAAAGACAATTGGTCGAAGATTGCAAAAGAAAAAAATCATCTTTTCAGATGAAGTACATTTTCATCTTGGTAGGTACGTTAGTAAGCAAAATTGCCGTATTTAGAGCTCAGAAAACCCACACGTGGTCTTACAAAAGCACCCATTAGGAGTGACTGTTTGGTGCGGTTTGTGTAGCAGAGGCATCATTGGCCCATATTTCTTTAAAAATGCGGACGGCCCAACCATTACGATCATTGGAGGCCCCAGAAACTGCGATTTGACACATTTGGACTATTTTCAGGGGGGCGCCGTTAAAGAAAAGTGTTATACCGACAAAACAGACAGAATTAGGCATTTGTGATGTAATTGTCGACATTCTACATACACTTGAAAAAGTGCATGGAAATTGGTCCGATTGACCACGGCAGCCATATGAATGCCATAATATTCCATTTCTAACCGGGACAGTTTTTAAATTCATACTTTTAAATGGTCCACCCTATATATATGCCCTACAAAGTCTCCTTCAAGCCTATAGGCCTCACGAACTTCGGGATGCTGCTCTGTGTCAACAGGTGTTTCCTTCTAGGACGAATTAATACCCTACAAGTTCCAATAATGTGTTCCGATGATTCATTCCTAACGTCACAGAATTTACATGTTGGATTCGAAACAAACCCCATTCTGAATAAATACACTGTAAGCCTACAGTGTCCTGTCAAACGACCGGTTACCTGGTTAGTCTGAAGCGTGTTTTTTTTACTGTGAATTCCCAGCAAAAGCTGTGATTGCCGCAAACCCATTTTTTTTTTTGAGAAGAGCCTCTGCCTCTCTTTATCTTCCTTTTCGTTAAGTATACTAGAGGAGAGTTGTTGATATGAACTGGAAACCAGGAGAGATTATTTTCCTAACCTAACTGATTCAGCTTCTCTAGGCAGTCCTGTGATATCTTCGATTTAACCTCGTATTGCAACATCCTGTCGTTTGTACTGTAGTAATGCAATTGGTAGCGATTCTGTAACACGGCTTTTCTAAGAAATACTATCTAAACGCGTATCATTCTCATCGCGCTCATACTTAACAATACGCATGATGTTGTTGATTTCAACTCTCTATGACTCAACATTTACAAGAATCTCAATATAAATACAATGAGTAACCTGTACTTATAAATCAATGTTGTAGTGAGTACGAATGAATCAGAGTAGTTGAATTTCAATGCTGTTGACTCACTTATTCTCAAAATTTTATGAGTACTCATGAGTAGCGAAAAAACGATTCATTGCTGATCTCTGCTGTACATCCAAGTATGATTTATGATTTTAATCCCTCAATGTTTTTAACTAAAAATTATAATTGCAGAAGAATTTATTTAGGTTGAATACGTAATGAATTTGGCGCCGTCTAATTAATAGTCACACAATTCTTTGCATGAATATATTTGTATTTTATTTAATTTTTATTCTAAATACAGCTTTTAATAGCATTATCAACCTGCCTAAGGTATTTGCCACGGCAGTTAAAGTTGACTGTTGTTCATTGTAATCAATTAGAAATAAAAAGAATAAAAAAACAGAAAAAAATTGCGTCACTTTTAATGTAAATCCCGACTTTTTCCCATCATCATCATTATCATGCTCATCATTAACGTTGTCGTCATGATCATCATTATGATCAGTTTGATAATTTCAATTCATACAGACATACATAAATAAGGCAGGCTGAGCTCAGCTTCTTATTTGCAATTTAAAAACTTTTCCCATGTATGTATTTACGGTTTTGTTGTAATCTTTTTTGTTGTTTTTCCTTTTTTTAATTTATAATTTTTTATTTATTTTTTTATTTATTTTTTGTTGTTGTTGTCGCAATCATGTAAACCGTCAATAAAGAGTGTGTCGACAGTAAATTTTATGTCATTGAAGTTCCGAAAGCATTACAAACTACAATTTGTATTGAATCGCACTCGTACGATGGCAATAACTTGACAACAGTGTTTGAAAAAATTAATATTTAAACACAGTGATTAAATTAAAAAGAAATATGATTAATTTTTATGGAAATTATGCAAATATATGTATGTTTTTATGGTGCCGATTCAATTAAGCGAAGAATTTTTATATTCAAAATTTTTATAAAATCATTCCGGAAAGAATATATTTTTAACTGATCTTACTTACATAAGTACATACATAATTGGTCATTACAACTCTTCAATCAGGACTACAACCTAGCTTCTCACACCTCTTATGCTATGTGCATTAATTTTACACTTGAGTACTAGGACCTACAGTTCAAAGTCAACTTCGAATGATAAATTTTTGAAGAGCTTTTTCATGGCAATTTTATTTACACTCCCGATTTTTACCAGAAATTTGCTGAGAGGCCGAAGAAATTCTTTTTCAAATTTTGGTTTTGTTGCAGATGTCTGACCTGAGGTTTGAACCATTACCTTACGTCTACTAATGTTAGAAGTACGGTTTTATCGTTCTTGTTAAATAAACTTAATTTTGATTAATTCAGCAGCATTAATTAGGTGACAGTTAAAACTGGTCGTTTCGTTTTGGACGGCCACATTTTGAATTTTGCTTTGACAGCTATACATATATGTATACGCAAGAGCTGGTCAACGGTCAAAGAGCCTCTCAGACTTTTTGCCAGATATCTGCTGAGAAAAAGGCGCCGAGGAAATTTTTTTTCGTTTGGGTTTGAAAAATCTGTACCAAAGGTCCTCTTTCTACACCACAAATTTGTTAGGTACTCGTGCGGGATCAGCAAGTTGGAATATTTAGCCCATGAAGTCTATGCTTTATATAACATAGCAGCGTCATAGATAGAGGATTTCGAAGGAAACAGTGAAAACGAATATAGAAGCATAAAATGTTAATTGGAAAGACATTGCATGTAAGTTTTTATAATGAACTGGGAGCATACTACGGAATTAACTTGTGGAACTCCAGTTTGGCGAAGGAAATTTTACGGAAAATCATGATAAGTGGTAAAAAACAAAGTGTAGAGAATTTCTACAATTTCGGACTCGTTTAGAAAGACTGATATTTTAATCAAAAGTATTTCTCACAAGTCGATATTGGTGCTGTTTATATTGAATATTTCAATGCAGGTTTTTTATAAGGTATTCTATATATAACGGCGGAGTTTATATAAAACGATGCGCTAGAAAATTTTGCTAGACTGGATTTTTAAAATTTCAGGTCGATTATTTTACCTTCCGCTAGGTTATTTGCCAACTTTATAATTGGCTGGCGAAAGAAAAGACTGCATATCTTTTCTGTAGCGGCCAGACTGTATTTAGCTGTGTATGCCTTAGTGTTGGGATTATAGCGTTCTAAGTAATCCAGGTTCAATTACCAGAGAAATCGAATAACCTTTAATGGTTCAGATACCGTAGAAAGCAAAAAAATTTCTCATCATGGCTTTCGAAATTTTAAAAACAAATAATAATCAAATAATACATCCAGGAAGAATACTAATATCTACCGCCCAGGCAAAATAGCTTCAAAAGAAACACCACATGCAGGTCAGGTAAGGTTTTCTGTTGAGAAAAAGAGAAAAAGTTTCTCACGACCATACCCGATACATGTTGAACATGTTCAATAGCGCTATTGTTTGTGGGTAACGCTAACATCATCCTATCCTAAGACTAGGACCTCAAGTGGACAACACTTGATTAAAGACTTGACTAAAGTACTGTAAAAATATATAATAAGAGATGGTTTCTGTCTATATTCCTTAAAGGAATGAAAAGAATTTAAAAAAATTATATCTGAAGGAACTAATTGTGGTAATGGTTACCGGTTGAGTGAAGCATTACTACGAATGAAATGTTTAGTTTTAAATGCCAGGGAATTGTGAAAAATGCTTTCAATCTTCAAGTTAATTCTACGTATTTAAGGGAATGGTATTCTACTCTTACTGCTTTGTTGATTTCTTGATTTCTTCTTGTGCTATCAACACAAGTCTAAAGGCCACTGCTCCAAACAATTTTTCTTGGGTTTCTGTTAAACCAAGGCTTTTGTTACTGTATAAAAGTTACTGAAATCAATGGAAAATAAAATTTGGCATCATATTTTGTTCCTATTATCACACTTGTTTAATATAAATTAAAAAAAAAAATCCGATTTTAAACGGTTACAAGGGATTACATTCACACTGTAATTGTTTCATACTTACCACGGGTTTATTATTTTTAATTTTCGAATAAAATACTCCATGCTTTCTTTAATAAATTCATATTCATTCGGCGGCATAATCAATAAATTATTAATTTTTATAAGCAAAGAAAGGAAAAAACCCGTAAGACTAGCTGGAAGAACAATGAACGCCAAGGTACAGACGACATATGAATACTGATGATGTCGATAATTACAGGCCATCATTACAGCATAATATTGAAAAATTGCCATAAATTACAGTGTTAAATGCAGTAAGAGACCAGCCAGCCAGCCATACAGCAAGCTAACCCGTACGCCAGTAAAGAATAAAGAAGAAGAAACAGAAAAAATGGAACAACGTTAGTGACAAATCACAGCCGTAGGCAGGTAATATTTAAAATCATATTTAATTAATAAATGCCTGGGTTGAAAGATGATATATTTTATCACAGAAATGAAATTCATATGTATTAAAAGCGTTTAAAAAAAATATACAAATGAAATCCGGTATGTAGAATGCTAAGAGCTGTGGAAATATTTACATTATTAAATATTAATATTTAAAAAAAAGGAAAACCGCATTGGAAAAGAGGAAAGATGCCTAATCATTGTGTTTGCAAACAATGCCCACATTATTATTATTATTTTTCTATATTTTTCCATTCCATATTTTGAATGGCATTTGTGCTCGCTCTATATTATACCAATACTATGTATTGGTGATGATTGACACATCAACCGTTTGCATGACATGCAGCTTGCAGTTGTCTCGGTAATGATGCGTAATTATTTATATGATATTTTTATTAAAACGTTTTTTTTCGTCTTTTCCAAATAAAAAAAAAACGTATGAGAAAAAATATCAAAAACATAATGGGAACAAAAGAATAGAGAGAGAGAGAGGGCTGTTTCGTAAATATTAATATTGTTGTTCAAGCCTTTAGAATTTCTCAACCTTAAGGTTAAATAGGAATTAACAAACGGAGTGAATTTCTATAAGAATATATTTTTAATCCTAAAATGCAATATTTTCCAACAGGGTTGCCAAGTATTGCCAAGACAGTAACATGGTACAACTACAATATGATACGATAACATTTAGTCATGTCTGCAGACTAGGTTCTTTGTATGCCAGTTTAATACGATTAAATATTTCATGTACCAATCCTTGAGGGTTATGTAAGTTGGGCATATTCTTAGTACGATATCACGCCATCATTGAGAAAATATGTATATTCAGATGACTAGTCATAATTGGTCATTACAACTTTTCAGTCAGGATTATGACCTAGTTTTCGCCCCTCTTATGTTGTGTGTGTTAATTTTATACACGAATGGCAGGACCTTCAGTTTTTAAAGTAATTCGTGAACGACAAATTTTTGAGAAACTTTTCGCCAGAGTTTTTATCAGAAATTTGGTGAGATGAAGTCGCCGGAAAATATTTTCGTTTGGTTGGTGGTGTTTGCCTCTGCGCCTAATTAACTTCTTGTAAAAGTCAACATGATGAACTTTCCAAATCTTTACCAAACGCTCAGACCTGTTGCTACATTATGTAGGATCTTTTATCGTTTGTAATAAACGATAAAGTGCATATTCGTAGTTATTAGATGTTTAATTTTAATCGGAATTTGACGTGCGTTACTCCTACCATATCGTTGAGCAGTAGTAACGATGATTTTGATATCTGTTGTGTAGCTTCCTAATAAATTAAGTAGGGTTAAGCAGCTCATCTAATTTGTCACACTTAAAAACACAGCTCTCAGCGTTGAACCAGACTGTGTTGTTTATACATATGTACACTCTACAGCTTTAAATCTAAGGCATCAGATATGTAGTTGAAAGATGTATATGCGCTTCCTACAGCTAGAGTAGGACTATGACATAGGAGGTGTTCCATACTCCCCTCTTCATTCTCATCTGCTTAGTAGAGTTACTAGTCGTATGCTCTGTGTTCAATCGACGTGCATGTTTATTAAGAGACACATATAATTGCCTGGCTTTACGGCAGTTTTTCACAGCCTCATACTTATTACACCCACTTTTTTATGAATAATTAAGTCCACTGGTATTAGCTTTTGGTATGCTTATTTCGCATTACGTTCCTGGGCGTTTTTGTGCCCCATGCATCTTATGATTGGAATGTTAATCTGTCAGGAGCAATTCTCGGCTGCAGAAATGAAGATCTTTAATGACAGAAGATAGACAGAAGGATATATGTATTGAGTTTGTGAAGACGTCAATTTATCTTCGCGAGTCTACAGCTTTGTTTATGGCAAGGATTTTTGCTGGAATCTTGAATCCTTCCCTAAAAAATGTCCTTTCAACCTGAGCACCCAGCTATTCACTGATATTTCCTCCGTACCTGCTGTTATCATGTATCATATATCACAGCATTGGAACAATTCCTACTTCTTAGATGGCTTCTCTATTTCGCAGGCTTGCTTACAATTTGTTTTCTTTAGAATTGCATTTACAGTCATAGTGTTGAGCAAATATTTTCTGTTAATGGCTTGGCAATCCTGTTTATAATCATTGAGCATAATATTCGCTAAGGTTAAATAATAGAGATAAACCATCTGGAAAGATTTCTTTTTTTTCCAGTTTTTTTTTTCATATCCTAACGCCATAATGCATATTTTCATTACAGTTTTTCTATTCGTTGTGAAAACAGCAAAAAATAAAGGAAACTAAACGTTGCAACAACATTTGGTAGATTTTTTTAAGTGTCAGCCAAGCATGAGTTGATTATTTCATTTACAGTACACCAACAAAAGATTAGAAGGACTCTGCGGAAATGTTAAGTACAGTGTACACAACGTATGCACCAATACAAACAGTGTACATATGTACGTATGTATATGAATTATCCTTGCAAGCATCATTTTTATATAGAGGCGAGCAAATAGTTGATAAAACATAATGAATAGAATACAATAGTAAATGTAATACATATAATGTACATGTGTAGTGGTAAGTATTAAGGAAAAATATCATTTTATTTTGTAAATGGTGTTGTAGTCGTATCATGTTTATGTTTTTCTATCATTATCCTTATGCACAATAGGAACAACAACAATACAACACAACGCATCACAACATGCAATAGAATATAATCCTGCTCAAATGGCAATAGCAATGGCAATGGCATGGATTACAATAAAACATTTCAACAACTATTATCTCTTGTCATTATGTTTTTGTGTTTGTATATGTATGAGTGTGCATTTGTTAAAGTCCTCTTGCGGTTATTGTTTATTTTAAGTACCAAAAAAATATTCTCATTCCGTATCATATTGTATCATGTGAGAGTAAAAGTGGAACATTTATATACCATGTTGGTTACATTACAAACAGCATGTTGTTGAAGATGATCATCATGGTGGTGGTTGGTGTTGACAATGAGGGAGAGATCCTGGCATCATGCAAACAACAACACATGACAAACAACATTTTCAATAAAATGGAATTAAAAAACAGAAAAAAAGAAAATGAGGTATCGGAACAGAACAGAACAGTTAGAAACCTACCCTTGAAATATTTGTCAATAACGTGTGTGTGTATGAGAATACAATTGAGAGTGAGATTTTTCATCCTTGCCTTCATCATTGTGATATTATCCTGTGAAAATTCATTCAATATTTTATTCAGAACCTTACGTTTTTTTTTTTTTTTGAATGACAAACAATTAACGTCGTTTGCTAAGGTTTATAATGAAAACAACAACAATAACAACAACATAAACAATATTTAAAAGAAATGTTTGATGGGTTGGTTCCTGTCTATTGTATTGCCAGAGAAATAGATCCCCTATTCGTTTAGTGCCATGTTTTTTTGTTGAGCCAAATACATACACTTCTCTTTGTATGTGTCTATATTGTATTGCTTAAAACCCAAGCATGTTGAATCATGAATGTGTGTGCTGTGTTCTGTGTTTTTTGTGAACATTTTTGCTTTTTCCCAGACACTCGTCGCAGTGTCATTTGTGGTTGGTTGACAATTAATGAGTGAGACACAGAGTGTTGACAATAATTTCTTTGAATTCTTTGTTTTCTAAGGCAGCTATTGGCTGTGGTTTGACTGTGACTAAGGCAATACGTTGATTGGCTAAAGAGAGGAATATAGTGTCATATAATAACTATGTAAACTACTTTGTTCTCGGTTCCAGGCAAAAATTTTTCATTTGTCATTAAAGTATTTTCAGTGTTTCATCACGTAACGCCTTGAAATAAACCTTTTAAATGTGGTATTGCGTGAGCATATTATTATTGTTGTCTAAGAGGTGTCACAGTATTGCTATCGTATGATCTATTGCCTTCAATCTATGTAGGGTGTGCCAATGGTCATGACAAATTTTAGAATATTACTCCGAGTCAACAAGAACAATTCCCTGCCCAGCATCTGATATGGAACCAAGCGTTTCCTAGTGAAATTCATTAATACCTTACAAATACCAAGAATGTGTAATGCTGGTTTCGATACAAACCCCTTTCTGAATAAGTTAACTTTGGATCTATAATGCCCTTTCAAAAGCCCGTTTAATAACCTCGTGTTATTGCAGGATAATCTGGTGTAGGCCTCAATTTTATAGTCTTATAATTTGTCTCTCTTTAGCTTGACTTTCGTTGAGTATACATTTCCGAACATCTGTCCCTACTCAACAGAAAGGCTGTGGTCTCATCTGCTGCATGGAAGCTTCCTTCCTAGGAAGATAATTTGCCTGCACATTAAAACGAATTTTTATGTAACCTGGGTTCCAGCGGAAAGAAACCTTGTTTTGTCTACCTAGTGGATTGCCAATGGTCATGACAAATTTTAGAATATTACTCCGAGTCAACAAGAACAATTCCCTGCCCAGCATCTGATATGGAACCAAGCGTTTCCTACTGAAATTCAGCTGCCCCCGACAGTCCCATACTACCTTCGATTAAACCTCATAAGAGTCGATTGTACAGATGACGGCATGACTTCCATTAGTATGGTTATGCCCCATCATTACTGTCTGAATTGAAACAACTTTAGATATCATAGACTTCCGTGTTAAGCAGAGCAGGTTTTGACAGAAAAATTATAAAACATTTGTGATCAATCAAGATTTGTAATGTCACGACTGCTGCTGGTTACATTTTTTGTTACAGTGTGATGTGGCTTGTCGGCACCGTAGTCTAGTAGGTAGACGTGAGACCACGGTTCAAACCCCAGGTTCCAACAAAAAAAAAAAAAGAAAAAATATTTATTCGGCGACTTTCTCTCGGCAGATTTCTGTCAAGAAATCTGAGAGTAAATAAAATTGCCTGGAAAAGTTTCCCAAAATCTGTCGTGCGGAGTCAAATTTAAACTGTAGGTGCCGTCACTCATTTATAAAATTAACACACACACACAACATAAGTGGTGTGGAAGTTAGGTTATAATTCTGTGACTAAATTATTTAGAATCAGTAGCGCAGGACATGATGGAATAGTTGATACTTAAAATGTCTTTGATGGTACTTAGAATGACATCTTAATCGCCATTGTGTGCCACAAGCACAGATAGAAGAGAACTTTGCTAAATTATCTGGCAAATATGAAACTCCTTACAACTTATTGGGAATGAATATCCGAAAGCGATTTTTATCCAGAATTTAATCTTTGGATGTAACCCAGACATTATGCACTGATGATTTATAAAATGATCGTCAGTCAGACAGAATGATGAACTAACTACTGGATAATTGCAATGAAGCAATGGGAATCGGTACTACAGCGGTGCTAAGAGCTGTATTAGTTTTAAGTACGCTGTACACGATAGTGAAGACCAAAGAAGAAGTCGAGTCTAAAAAGCAATTTATGTAAGAATTTCTAGACCTAACTGTATGATTTTGGAACGAGAACGCATTTCGCAGCGAGACTTAGAAGAAAAATGAATGGAAGTATCCGGAAGCTGCATACTCTGTTAAAAGAGCATCACTTTCCGTATACAGATGGGACAAGAAATAGGCATGGAGAAATTCACGAGTACCTTACAAGGTGAAGTCTCTCAATTCAACTTGGATAGTAGTGTCCGAAAACAATTATTATACCAAATTTAATTTTTTAAAATCCTTGCTTTCACCACTCTGACTTCCGCAATCGCTATTATTCGAATCTCTTTTGGCCACTAGGTACACTAGGTATTAAACTCTACTTAAAATCTAAACATATTCTTATAATAATACTGTTATGCTTTAATTAGCCATATAAATGCTTTTGTTTAGGCCATATTCTAGACACTTAAAACTACAACAGTTCTTAAGAAGTCTTAAGGCTGTTAATTTGCCAGTGCTTGGACAGTCCAGACAACAGCAAAGCGATCGCGTACTTAATATATAAAGAATGAAAAAAAATTAAATTAAATTCATTTAAGTTGTCGTGTTGTTTTTGTTGCTTTTGTTGTTTTTCTTGTATTTTAACAGTATTTTTTCAACACACTGTGCTTTTAAATTATGACCACCAAGTGGCGTGCAGTTACAATTAATACAGGGTACTGTAGTACAGTAAAAGTCATAAAAAAGCACCGAAAAAAATGCTATGGAAAGAGTCTTAACGGTTGATAAATTGTTGGCTTACAAAAAAAAAAAAAAAGTTAAGTAAACGACTACTTTAACAATAACAAGTAAAAGCTAGAAAGAAAGAAAGAAAGAAAAAATTCGAAAAAAATATGTACGACTTACATTAGTTTCGCTTGGTGACTCTATCAAATCGCCAACCAACAAAGAAATACAGAAGACACTACGAAAAAATATGAACAAAAAAACAGAGAAGAGAAAACGTACGTCTCTGTTGTAATGTAAAAAAAAGAAAAGTTTGAAGTATTTATGCAACAAATGTGGTGAAAAATACAAAAACAAAAAAATATTTATGAATAATAAAAATAAAATGAAATAAAAAAAGAAGAAGAAGCTTTAAACACGAGTCTCTAACAGATTAACCCTAATCAAGTCAACATGTGCCTCTCAGACACATTTTTCACTTTATCATGTAGTAACTTCCTTAAATAAAGGTTCTAGTTCTTACTGCTTCTTGAATTCCTAGTTTCAATTGTTTCCTTTAGAATTTTCAAATTTCAAGTAATAAATGAATATTTTTTTATTTTTTATTTTGTTTCAATCAAAAATGTTCTTAATCATGTCAAAATGTGTCTATGAGGCACATGTGGCAACGCTAACTAGCAGTCAGTAGACCACATCGAAATACAATCTTTTATCGGTCTATTATTGAATGCTGGACTAAACAAACAAGGTATAATGAGTTACGAAGAGTTCTGGCACCCATTATTTGGTTGCAATATTTTCCGAGCCTGCATGCCAAAACACACGTTCGTAACAATACTGGGCCATATTCGATTTGATGACCAATCTACACGGTCCCAACGCAAAGCAAAGGACAAGTTTGCTCGTATTCGCGATATTGGAGAACACATCAATAGGAACTTTTGTTTTCGAAAAGTCTAACATGCGTTGGCACATTGCGAAAAATTTAAAAGATGCATTCCGCCTGATTTTCTAGCAAATAAAACAAAACCAACGGAAAGATCCTTACATGGTTTCAGAAAAAATATGACACTTGTAAGTTATGGTCCAAAGGAAAATAAAGTAGTTTTGTTACTCTCATCACTACATTACGATTCAAAGATAAATTCTGACAACAAAAACAAGCCAGAAATTATTATTGTTTATAATATGACAAAAGGCAGTGTAGATACGCTTGATCAAATGGCACATAGCTTTTCCGTCAAACGTAAAACAAATAGTTGGCCGCGCGTGCACTTCTACAATCTTGTCGATATTTCAGGCATTGCAGCCTTTGTTATTTGGACAAATAAATTTCCAAATTGGAACGAAAGTCAAAAGCAACTACGGCGAAAGATATTTCTGAAAGATTTAATTCATGAACTTGTTGTTCCAAATCTAAAACACCGTAGTCTTCTAAAATTATATAAAAACAATTTGTCCAATGTTCGTTCCATACTACACGAGGATGAATTCTAAAACCAGCCAAGGCAGACAAATGTGCGACGTAGATGTTATATGTGCCCACTGAAGGTATGCAGAATGTGTAAGCCGTCTTGCAGTATTTGCCACAAAAATACTTGCAACGAGCATTGTTCAAAAGTTCTAGTTTGCTTAAAATGCGAAAATAAATAAATAATATTTCATTTATGTAACTGAAAAGAAAAAAATTTGATAAAATGTGTAAATTCTTTATATGTGCCTCTGAGACACATTTTGACTGGATATGCAAAAATTTTTCCTGACTTGATTAGGGTTAATGAACATGTGCCAGGTGCCATGATCAGCGAAGCTAAACCAGTGTCGAGTACGCATTTCTAGTTACAACCGCTAGAGAATCTTTTTTTTTCAAAAATTTTTTTTGTAGTTTTTGTTACTTATTTATGACTACTGGCTGCTGTTAATAGAAATTCTAATAAATTTTTTGAAAAATTAAATTTCAAAATTAAATCATTGTGTGTTTAAATTTCAACTGATGACCATCAGTGAGTTTTTAATAAAAACCAACACAAAAAATAGAAGTAAAATAATTACAAAATACTGGATTAACACTTGCATAACGTTGAAATATGAAACATTCGGAATTGAGAAGGAAAAGTAATCGACAACGGGAAAACCCTACAAATTACAGTCGAATTAATATTCCGGGAAACTGCAAAGCCGACAAGTCCGCTAGGGCTGGTGCACTTCTTCCTGAAACCTCTTCAGTCGACTTGGGGATGCCACTTACCTCAGTCAAGCTGGCCATAGCGCGGAAATTCTTTCGATACGCCAACCTATGCTGGATTAAAGATTAATCCTGCTCCACCGCTAGGCTCATTTGGCACTCGATAGGTAGAAGTCGCACCAACCAGTTACTCGGACTTGGTCGTGACATCATCTCAAATACTGTGGCCAATGTGTTATGACACACGGAGAAAATGCAGCTGCAATTTAACTACTACTGGCGTGGGTGCAGATCCGCTGAGGAAGAGAAGACTGTTGTTCACTTTCTTTGTCAATGTCCATCTCTTGCGAGGTGCAGATATAGGTTATTTGGCTCTCCATTTCTTGTCAGATTGACGGAGCTTTCGTCCATCGATGTCAAGGATATAGCTTGATGAATGATTAAAAAACAGAAGAAATCGCCTTACGGTTCCTATGCTAAGGGTTGTCGATTAATTCCTCACACGACCCATTTTGCGCGTGTTAATTTTTTATTCATGAGGCACTGCTACACCTAACATACATTCTATCAACGGCGAGCGACAAATATAACAAAATTTTTCATGGTATCCAATCTTTTGCAAGTTCCGTCAGCATCTGATCTGACGGAATCTGAATTCAAAAACAATACACGATCTCCTGGTCTATGACAACAACTTGTTCTCGAGTACAAACAGAAATACTAATAAAAGTTGTCCAATTTTGGTTGTCAGCAGAAATAGTCGGGCTTTTCTTTTTTGGTTAGGAAACAGAAGAGATTTCTAAGTCACATAATTAGTCCTTACAACCCTTCAGTCATTGCCTCTCTTTATGTTCCCTTTCGTTAGGCTTGCATAATCAAACATTCGCTCCCACGCCACAGAAGGGTTCTGACCACATTAACTGTGTGGTAGCTGCCCTCCTTGTAAGATCGTTTGTTGGTTTAATGCAGAGAATTCCCCCATGGTTTGCAACCCAGCGGAGGTTAAGCTTACTTTCCCTGTGTAGTTTATTAAGCTTTCCCAAACAGTCTCATACTATCTTCGATTTAATTTCATAAGAGCTGAGTGCTGAAATGGCGGTCTGACTTTCAGATAGTATCAGACATTTTTTTCGTAAATTTTATCCAAGTTAAATAGATACTTCCGCTTAGAAGATGTCTGTGAGTTTCTCCATGGGCTCGGTATATTTCATACTGCGAATAAAAACTCCTCCTCCTGTCCTAAACTCTATTCTTGACCCATCTGTATACCGAAATTCGGTGCTCTTTTAAGAGAGTCTACAGCTTCCAGATAACTCCAATCATTGCCAATACTTTCCAAAATCATACAGTTAGGTCTCGAAGTTCTCTCATGAATTTCTTATTAGACTTGTGTCTCATCAACCTAACTATAGTTCCGAAAGGTCTTCACTTCTTCTTTGGTCTGCAGCGTACTTAAAAGTAATAGTAGATCACCATTCTGTCTGACCATCATTTTATAAATTCAGTGCATAATGACTGGGTTACATCGACAGGATCTCCCTACAAGTCTCTTGTATATTAATATTGCATGTCTGGTGCATCCTGAGATGTTCTTTTTATGAGATCCTCACGTTAATTTACTATCCAGTTGTATTGCTGGATAGAGTACTTCCATGTTCTCTGATATTATCTCACCTAAAAGTTGAATATTCTTTAATTTAGGAAGTTTTCTCCTTCTTGGAAGTGACACTATTGTGATCTGGCCTGTTATGCACCAACATATCCTTGTAAATCAATACAGGCCTCAAACCTGAGTTTACCTACAACTCTCTATTAGTGGTCAGAGTACTTGGACTTTTATGGGCTACTAGCTGCTGATGCAGTCTTAGGGCAATCAAGAAAATAAAAAAAAATGTTGTTCTTCACTACAAAAAGAAATAATTCCAGCATATTGCCAACTATAGGGTCATTAAACTTACGGTAATTTTGATCATTTAAAAACTTGGGTAGCGGTCTCTTTTCATTACTACTTATTATTTTTGTTCTCTGTCTCTATAATTATTACTGTAATGCGACTGCCCATTCAAATTCATTTGAGCTTGACTTTCCTTTACAATAGAAGAACAAAAATGATAGAAGAAGAATGAAAAGAAAATAAATCTATTGCTGTGGATTACATAAAAGAAATCTCAAACAGCAGCATTAAAGGCTTCTTCCCTTTGCGGCTTAACGTGCTAGGCTGCTGCCATAATAATTTTACTTGCAACAATTGTTGTAAGTCACACTTCATATTTTTTTTATTTTTTTTGAGTTTGAGTTGCTGCTGTTAACAAATGAAAAGAAAGTCGCTCCTCAGAAATGACTTATTGTAGTACGTGCCTATACTTTAAGAAATAGCGGTTTTCTATTTTCCAAAAAGCCCCTCCTCATCTCTATTATGAGTCCATAGACACACAAAAAGGGTAGCTTATGGCGCACAGTAGTAGTAAAAAAAGTAAATGGTCACTGCACACATACACTTTTTTTTAATATTATTTTCTATTTATGGATGTTTATTGTTATTAAACCAAACACTAATGTAGAAAAATTATTCAATTTTTTTCTTTAACAATTAAGCTGTGTGTGTGTGAGTGTATTTTTTATTTTTGTCTTCAATTTTTGCGTTCCATGGCTCTAATATAAGTTTAATTGTGGTTACAAGTGGTTTGTGTAACAAGTGATCGCCAGTCGTTTGGCTCATAATCACTTGTGTGAGTGTAAGTTTATAATGTTGCCGTTGTGATCGTCCTCACTGAACACGCGCATAAAATTGCACTTTAATTAAGATTTGATTTGATTTCATTTTTTTTATTTCAATTTTTTGTTTTTTTTTTGTTTTTTGTTTTTGCTTTGATGGCAAACGAAACAATTGCTTGAAGAAAGAAAATCATTTTCAAAGCAGCCGTTCATACGAAACCGTTTGAATTTCATTTCTTTACGTTGTTGTTTGTCATTTAGAGCGTTTGTTTGTAACAGTAAATGCAACTTAAAAGAGACTTTTAATGCTGAGGTCTTAAACGAGAATTGATTTTCCGCATACTCCGTATCTTCTTTTCTTTTCTCCTGCTCATCATTTCAAATTAAAAAGTGCTTTTTTTAAAAGTTTCTGCACTTCTTGCAACCACTCGACATGATTACGACATAGTTATTCACACCACATGAGTGGTGAGTCCTACAGTTTAAAGTCAACTCCGAACGACAGATTTTTGAGAAACTTTTCATGGCAATTTTATTTACTCTTTGGGTTTTTGCAGGAAATCTGCAGATGGTATATCACTGCAGAAATATTTTGTCATATTTCGTTTTGATGTCTGCCCTGGGGCTTGAACCGTGGCCTCACGTCTAATAAGCCAAAACACTACCTACTAGACTACGGCGACTGCATACAATAATATTATTTCGCATTTTTAACTCTTAACTTATGGAACTCTCTTATTCATATTTAGACAGATTGACTGACTTTGTATGTGTTTTCAAAGTATAACAAAGCTCATATAGGAATTTTCTGTAATGAGCAAGCAGACGAAGTCGAGAAGAGGGGAGCTTCCACACATTTGATGGTACCACAACCCTTCTGTTGCGCAGAGGCGCATATTTGGAAAGGTTTGCTTAACGAAAGAGAAGATAAAGAAACCGAAAAAACTGTATTTAGATCAAGCGGCTTTAAGGCAACCCAGAAAGAGATCAGAGTCATGCATCACATTTTCGAGGAACAACCTGAGGTTGGTAACAGGTCTTGTCATAAGGCTTTGAGAACACTTATGCAGCATTGGGGTTGTCTCACGCCCAATACTTAGATTTTATGACAATGAAAAGGGCACAGTACATTGAGAACACTTGAGGGGTTGTGTCGAGCTCAATATGTAGTTTCTGTGACGATGAGAATGAATTATCGGAACATATTCTTGGAAACTGCGATGCATTTCAGAAAGAAACACATATCAGTGCATATCATATTTTAGTCAAGGAATTGCTTTTATTGACACCTAGCGCTATCTTGAATTTTGTTAGGGTAAGAAGCATGTGGGGGACATTATTGGGACACCATATAAGTTTGAGCCGCCGTAGGCTAGTAGGTAGTGCGACCTTATTTCAAGGTTCATATTTATGGTCAGAACAATCAGATGTTCTAAATTTTTAATATTTAAACATGCAAGCGTAGTTATAGAAAATAAACCATGAATTCTAGGTTAATGAGTTCACAAAGCACACTCAGCATTCTGTACTGCATCTAGTTCACACATTGAGTCTTTTTACCACGATTTTTACCAGGACTTATCCTATAATTAAGTCAATGTGGCTAACAAATGTTGGTGTCGTTTACATATGTATGTAGCAGATTAAAAGATCCAGAGAGATATTCATAAAAGCAATTCTGAAATTGAGTGAATTGAGCAGTATTCCATCGAATATTGTTTCATATGTAATTATGGTTTCATCGTAATTATTTGAATAAAATTTAAATTGATAATTCAACCACAAAATTCAAACAAAACAAATTATGTTTGTATAACAAAAACACGAAAGGATTTAAGGAGGAACTAAAGAAATCATGGTATTGATGTCGTCTCCTAAAAACTTAGCATTTATGTCCACTCATAACAACAGAGTCCAATAGTAATCAACACAACGCCAGACAAACTGAAGGAAACAAGGATGACTACGAAATATTGAAGATTTTAGTGAAACACAGGGAGAAGAAATCAGTTATGGTTGTGATTGGTACTTCGGCTGTCTGTCCCTCTGTGTCTGGTCTTTTGTTTTGTATTTTGATATAGTTTTTGTTGCCGCTTTTGTCGTCGCTTTAATATTTTTTTCCATGATTGGGCTTACGCTTCCAAATGGGAATGTGAACGAGAGGAATAGGTTGTAGAGTGAGAAGATTGTTTTGAATATATTATATTGCGTGAGTGTGAGTATTTTTCTTTTAATGTTCTAAAGAAGGGGCGCTTCTTTCCGTTTTTCATAAATTTAAATTATTAATTTCTCTTTTAGGTATTAGTTTCAGTTTTTTATTTTCCCTACACTGTATCGTACACACAACTGTACAGGAGGTAATGTTTGTAACACCTTACTTTAGTGCTACAAACTTTGGAATTAAAGATTAAAGAATTTTTCAGCTGACTTCACGGTCCCAGGGTTATCTATCAGAATCAATTTTAAGCAAAGCACGGCTTTAAGCTTTGTGGTGGAAGTAATAAAGTAATCTAGGAGCTGCATACTCTTTTAAAGGAAGGACTTTTTTGGTATACATATGGTGTATAGATGGGCCAACAACGAATCTTCTAAAAAGACCAAATGTGTTTGGTTTAAGGATGAAATACTCAGGACAAGAGGACAAAACTCGCGGGTATTTCACAGACAAAAGCTTATGCCGGCTAGGTAGGTAAAAAAGGTGATGGTTCCTACGTCATGAGAAAATTCTCGGAAATGAGGAAGGAAACGACCTTCTATACCGTTTATAGGGCTTGAACCCTTATATGAAGTAGAACCGGGTGTGCTCAACCAAAGGGAAGATAAAGCAACGCAAAGTCTCTTACGTCATGCAGGAATTCTCCACAATGAGAAAGCTGTCGAGTCTCTATATGGAGTGGAGGCTGATATTTGTAAATGTATGCTCAACGAAAGAGAAGCCAAAGCGATACAAAGGCTCTTCTCAAACCAAGTAGGTTTGAGGCTATCAAAACTTTTGTTGGAGGGGGATCAAAATCAGATCTGAGTCATGCATCATCCTATCTAGAAATGACGTGAGGTTGATAACCTTTCTTTTGACAAAGTTTTGTGGACGCAGAGTAGCAGAAGTCAACTGTTACATACATACACACATACAAAAGGCGTAATTACAACCCTTTAGTCTGTCGCACAGAAGTGGTGTTAATTTTATAAATGAGGGACGGGACCCATAGTTCAAAGTCGATTTCGAACGACAGATTTTTGAGAAACTTTTTATGGCAATTTTATTAACTCTTAGAGTTTTTGTCAAAAATCTGCTGAGAGAAAGTCGCCGACGAAATATTTAATATTTTTTAATTTCATTTTATTGAAGATGTCTGACCAAGGTTTGAACCTATGGCGACTTCAACTATTAAGACATATTCCAAAGTAACTCCTAAATGACCTGAAAATTTATCTTCAAGTAGTATAAGCTCTGGCAAGGAGCTACAAATAAGGAAGCTTCTCAGCTAGTGTTGGAAATACTGCGGAAGCTGGTTAAGCGAATTCGTTTTATTTGTATTATTAATGTTGTTAATGTAGTTCTTGAATTTCGCAAAAAAATCAGAAATAGTAACGAGTCATGTATAAGGAAGTCAAAATGAATTCCAAATCCTACAGCTGAAGATCCCATTAGAGACTCCATATAAGTTCTGTTATAAATTTCTAGCATAAAATTAATTTCAATGAGATTTTTTACGTTGAATATTGGATTAGAGAGTGAAGGAGTCATTTTTTGCTTTAACTGTACAGACGCTTGAAAATAACTTTGGAGAAAAAAGTCGCATCAAATCACATCTCAGAGACCCTAATCGTCAGACTTGATTTTCGTCGAGTTTTTTGTAAACATTGCGTGATGATGAAAGGACTGGGAGAATATAAAGATTCCGTGAATCAAAGAGTTCCATAACCGTATGACCTTAAGGCACCAGTACTTTATACCTGAGGAGGACTGCTGTGAAGAAGAGAAAGAAAGAAAGAAAGTATTGAAAGATAAATATACAGTCTTTGGCCAAAATCGAATGGCATTTTATGTTCATCTTTCAATAGGGAGGAAATGAGACCTATAAAAATGAGCCTCTCGTTTAAGTAACGATTTTAGGTGACCAAATTTTTTTATACGATTATCCTGTAGGTAGGGTACTATAAGCATGTACTTGGCTGGCTTTATTCTGTTTTTATTGGTAAATGTATTGTGCTGTTTTTCTTCTGTTACGATTATTGGATTCTGTAGACAGATACATACATACGCACTGTATTTATGAATGGCTAAAAAGGCTGCTGCTGGTACCCTTAGCTCACCACCACTATTATCAACGATTTGTTTTACTACACATTAGATTTTGGAGACCATGATGATTGTGTCGTTTTTTTTAAAGTTGTACGCTTTCCATACTGTTTAGCCGTGTTTCTAAATTTATTTCAAAGCCATACACAAAATTTGTTTTTACTTTTGTGATTTAAGAGAGAGAAAAAAAGCAATTTCGGGGATTTATTAACGTTTTTTTTTTTGTTATTCTTCTTGTCCATTCATTCATTCATACTCCCCATTTGTATTGTATTTGAATTTTTGGATTTTTTTCTTTCTGTAAATTGGTCACTAGCAAGCGGCCTACGATCAAAAAAACTCTCGAACGGAAATTGGAAAATTATAATCGAATATCTTTTTCTTCTTCTTGTTGTTGTTGTTTGTATTGAATTTTATTTTTTTGTCTTCGTTCATCTAAATCACAAAAGACGACGTTTTTTGTTCGAATTTTGTCCATAATGAGTGGATCTTAAATAATTATTTTTGATTGTGGTGTGGTTAGGGTCAGCAGCTCGCTCGCATTCAGGCAGGAAGCTTCTATTTTATTTCAAACACTTTTAATAGTTTTTCTTCTTACTTGGGCATCTTCTTTTGTATTTTGTGGCCTCATTATATAATTTGCATTTCAAATTGCTGCTTTGGCTATGGCTTTGGCTTTGTTGGCTTTGGGTTTTTGCGTTAATTTACAGTGTTATTAACTTTGTTTTTTTGTGATTTTCTATAACAATATTTAATTATAGACCAACCAAATTACAAATTATCCAAATCGATATGTTACGGTTAACGTATACCTTTCTTGCAATCAATAACTATAATAGAGAATGAAGATCGTATAATGAAGAAAAAACAACAGATTTTATATCCGGCACGCACAAACCATTTTAAACCATTTTTTCATTGGCCCATATAACACCACAGGAGAGAGTTTAAATTTGAAAGTATTTGACAGACAGAGAAAGCTGACGGTGCTGTGAAAATATCAGATAGTAATACTGAGACATTTGAATGCTTTCCAAACAATTCAATCCAATCTTAATGTCTGCCTTCAATTGCAGAAGTCAGGGAGATGAGATTATCAGAGCATTACATTTGATTAAATGTATGCCTTGACCTTCGAAAAAAACCCTCCAATATTAAAATTTGTCCAATTGATTTAAAAAAAAATTTCACATGTTTTTTTTTGGAATCCTAATACATAAACTTTTTACTCAGGAGACCAAGCCAATATACATATGTAGGAGTGAACTTCAAGTTCCTTTAAACGTAAGGAAAATCACTGAAATTGCTACAAGTGATCGTCTCGTGCGTCGCCATCGGTGAACACAGTTGTCCTTGTTATGTTTGCCAGCATACAAATTTTATTCCGAAATCTACTGGATTACTACATATTCAAACGATAGGTTCTGGTCTTTAAAGCGGATCATTTCAGCTATAACATGTATGTATGTAAGAGAGACAATTCATTGGCTTAAGCAAATTATGGCAACAGTTCTAAATACTTTCAAAGCATTTTAGTAATATTGTCTATTGGAGAGAGAGCTCCTTGAAGTAGTGTCTTAGGATAAATCTATATAAAAAGTGTGAGGAATTTAAAAGGTTACAAATTTTAAGTAGTGTTATGCCATCACTATCTACAGAATATCAAAGTGCTTGTAATATGTACAAACAACAACAAGTGTTGTTGAGGATTGCTACCCATTAAAAACCCGCCAACCAACCTTTTACAATTCAATTTACTTATTCATAAATGTTTATGAACTAAATGAGAATTATTTGATATTAATTATTTGAATAACAAAACACGGTATAGAATATGTATGTAAACTTTAACTAAACATGAACTAATTTCTAAGCCAAAGATGGATAGCTTTATGTTTTATTTTTTTTATCTATCTAAAATTATTAAGCTAAAGATAAATAGCTTAATGTATGTTGATGAAATGAAAAGCAAAATAGCGTGTATTACTAACACTTTTCTTTCTATAAATAAATTCTCTCAACTTATTTTCTCTCTCTTACTCACTAATACATAACCAAAAGATTTTTGGTAACCTCTGATGTAAAGGAAATATGAAGTAAAATATGATTACCATTCTTTCACAATTTACAAAAACAATTTAAATATACACTGACTAATAGTATATGTATGTCCGTCAGCAATGTAAGATTCCTTGAATATGAAACCCTTTAAGGAGTAAGTATAATTTGTAAGAACCTTTTTTCGACTTCTCTTTTTTTAAGATAATTTTTTTTAAGCAAATGAATATAGGGAAGCCATTTAGAAGTTTAATAATATCAAAACGGTTTCAAATTTTTCCAAATTATTTCTTTGTTGTGAAGTACAATTGTTTTTGTTAAAAATGGAATATTACTTCATTCATATGGCTGGTGCGGCTGGCCACACAGTACCTCATTCGATCGAACAAATTTTCGTGCACCTTTGCTAGTGAATGAGGTCGTATCTCAGCAATGGAATCACAAATGCCGGCCTTTAAATGCTCAATTGTCTCCTGCTTGTCGGAATAACACATTTTTAATGGCGCCTCACAGAATTTAGTCCAACGGTGTCAAATCGCAACTTCTTGGCGGTTAATTGACATAACCATTTCGGCTAATTCTACGGCCACAATAAATCGATTGTAGCATGAGATGTGTGGCTAGTTGCACTATCCTGTTGTAACCAAACATCGTTCACATCAATACCATGAAGCGCGTACAAGAAAGAAATCCGGTATAATGGTGCGTTAGGCGTCTTCATTGACCGTAATAGTTGCGTTGTCTTTATTATCAAAGAAATATAGGACAATGAAACCTCCGCTCCACAAGCTGCACCAAACAATCGCTCGTAATGCGTGCATTGGCTTCTGTAAGACCACGTGTGCCCTAAATACGGCAATTTTGCTCACTAACGTACCTATAAAGATAAAAACGAGCCTCATCCGAAACGATGTTCTTTTTTTAGGCTTATCCGACATCATTGTGTATTTTCTCGTTGGTCCAATAAATTTCAAGGTGGCTTAAGCGTAAAACGATTCATTATGTTCAATGGAGATATTACACTTAATTTTGTGACAGAAGAGAATGACATAAGTATTGCCAGACTCTAAATAGCCGATAGTTTAAATTAAAACTGATAGATGGACCACCCTATACATTTTGTGTTAATCAGTTATTCCGAGCAAGTTTTTATTCCGTTAGAGACGTTGTAATGTCTATCCTTAAAACACGAAAACACTTAGAATTGTCTTCCAACTTCATAGGACATCCCTATATTGTCTCCTTTAAAACTATTGCCGAAAATGTTTCCTTCTGAGATGCATTTTTTCCCCACAGGCTCCAAGAATGTGTTCCGATGATTATTTCTAATCGTAAGAGAATCTACATATTGGGCTCAAAACAACCTCCATTTTGAATAAGAGTACTCTGAATCAGTAGTGTCCTGTCATAAGAAACTTATGATAGTCTGTTGGATTACTCATACCTCTTTTTATTTTAATTTCCCTACAAAAATTTTGTTTCGCTCAAACCCACTTGGTATGAGAAGAGTTTTTAACCCATCCGTATAAGGGAGTTGGATGGACTCTTTTAGGCTACATAGGGCCCTAAATAGTAAAAATCGGTGAGTATTTCGTTTTCTTTATTTCAGTTCATTCAACAAGCCTGAGTTGAATATTTCAAACGATTTTATTTTTGTTGTTAATTTCATAATTTTTTTGTTCCATAAAACATTGAAAAATTTCAAAAAAATATCTTAATTCAGTAGAATTTTTCTGCTGTTCTCTTTTAAGACTAAAAAAATTAATGAAAAAACATGCATCACTTGAACGAATTGAGTTTATCAGATTAAACCACTTAAAATAAATTAAAGAACAATTCTGAAATGATTAAATTTATTAAAGAAGCCCCCCAAAAAAAGAAGCAACTTCCAGTCAATTATTGACAAAATGTATTGAAAATGAAAACATTATCAAACAACGCAAACCAAAAGGAAATTGTTTGTCTTCATTATCGTTTTTCAGCTACAAATAAATGGGGAAGGAACTTCAATGGAATTGTTTGCCGTGGAAGAATGGGGCCAAGTTGACTCATTGACATTTAACATTTCAAGTGACGCACGTGTTACGATTTAAAAATTTGGAAATATTTTTAAAGAAATTAAGAATGAAAAAAAAGGGCAGCGAATTAAATGTGATTTTTTTAAATAAATTTATACACTCCATTGTTGAATGATGGAATTTGCTTATAGGAAATGAATGAATAATTTTATAAAATGAAGAAACATCTCCTCGATAATGTTAAGAACATTTGTTTGGTATTCTGACTCAACAGAAACAAATAATTTTATTGTTTTATAAAAAAGTTTTATCAGAATCTTATTAAAAATTTGATTTTAAAGCCAAATAAAATATAATCGCACTAGTTTACCTGTGGCGTCACAAAGGGCCGCTATGCGTACTCAAGTGAGCGTCTGTTATCAAAGCTTCCACTCCAATCTACCTACCTACCCACTAGTTTCAGAACTAATATAGACTAGTTGCTAATGTTGCATTATTGAAGAGTGGTATGGATTGCGTTTTCAATTAAAAGGCAACATGCAAGCATTTGTGCTCTATATAGTTTCGAGAATGTCAATTTTGGTCTAGTCTTTCTGTTTCTACATGTACAACTAAGCATAGGGACTATATGGTCTCTCGTCACAGACATATAAACAATATCTCCGATTTCACCCAAAATATGATAACTAATAAGGTAAACAAATTTTTTATTTACTCTTTAAATGGTCTTAAATAACGAAAGGTCTCTGTAAACGTTGTTGGCGTCAACTTCAAAGTTTTTTTTGATAGGCATAGGCATGCAATCATCGTCTGTAATCTATCAAAACCTCGCGACAGTTATGGTTTTTTAGCCTTTCCCCAACCTATACAGTGCAATATAGCCTTGTAAGTTTGACTATCTGGGCGCTAACGTCCCGTACACATGCCTGCACTTTCTTTACTAGCATTTGGTCTAATGTCACTATTAGATCGAAATGGCACAAATTGAATGTTCTTCCGATTTTTCAATGGCCAAAAAAGGCATATATGTATATATATAAGTGCTAAAAACATACTTTGTTGTGTGGTTATTGTAGGCAGGTCCTTATGGCATACAATCTTTAGTCCATTTAGAGTAGAATGATCGGAATAAAATTGTATTTGTCCTTAGCCTTATGCCTTGTTGCTATACTAGCAGCCTTCTTTTTCAACCACCTCCATTTGTATTCTCTTCATTCTGAATACTTCTTTTTAAAAAATTTCAGTGGTGATGACTTTAAAAATGCCTCAAATATTGTAAGCTTGGCTTGACTGGGTATAGGTGATTATTGTCGTCTATTCTTGCTTAATTGAACCAGCCTTTTGCTTATGCAGTGAACATAGAGGAAGTTATTGCTTTGTTCTCTACGATAACAGTGTTTATTATCAGTGGTTATCATGATTACAAGAGAATTATAAAAGACATTTCAATAGTGCATAGAACGGATGGTAAATATTTATGTATATAATAGTCCACTAATGTGAAGTACACTAATGTTATTAAAGACATTTCAATACTACATAGAATGGATGGTAAATATTTAGATAATAGTCCACTAATGTGATGTACACTAATGTTAAGGAGCAAACAATCTGATCATTAGAGGCTGGATAAAGCATATTGCAATCTAAAAAAAAGATCGACACAGCTTGTCACAAGACACTTTAACCATACCACCATAAGTGGTTATTACAACCCTTCAGTCACGAAGGCTTCTAACTCCTCACACCACTTACTTATGTTATGTGTGTTAATTTTTATACAAGCCTGGCGGGTCCTACAGTGTAAAGTCACTCCGAACTATAGATTTCTCAGAAACTTTTCTTGGCCATTTATATTAACTCTCATAGTATTTTCCAGAAATCGCCAAATATATTTTCATATTTCGTTTGGGGGAGATGTCTGACCTGACCTGACCTGGGTTTGAGCCGTGCCCAAATATCTAGTAAGCCAATAACCAACTTTCTAGACTACGACGACTTGTTAACATAGGATTTTTCAAGTTTCATGGTACTGAGGAACGGCCTTCTTATAGCTACCAATACATGTGCGACAAAGGCCAAGGTTAGCTAAGATACAATGTACGTTCTGCGCTCTCTTTTGATATTACATTGAGCGACATTAATGCATTGTTGTATTTTAACATGTTTTTTTTAGTTTTCACATACATAGTTTTTTAAAAGCTTAATATTTCAATATATGAGGTTGATAGTTGTAGCAATTTTTGACAAAAGCTCTTGTCATATGCAGTTTTGCTACTGTTTTCCAGATACTTCCTTTACAAATTAAAGTTTATTCCTAAAAGCAAGCATTCGAAAAATTCAATTCATCTTCTATTATAACCGTTGCATTACATTTCCTGAACTCTTAAAAAAGTTGTTCCCATCTGTCCCTACATATTTGGAGAAAAATAAAAGAAGAGTTTTTATTGTTCCTGTTTTCTTATTCTTTTTTCTAGTATGATTTCCTGTTAGTGTTACACTGTTTTTTCATGATTTTATTATGATCGAATAAATCCAAACAATCTTAAACATTTCTATTCCAAACCAATCCCAATGCCTACATTCATTCATACCATAATGTTGTTTCAACATTAATGTTGGACATAAAATAATGTGCAGCATTTGCTTGTCGTTTTTATGTGTGATTCTTCGAATATCCAAATATCCAAAGAAATCGATTTCGAATTCCACGAAGTCATAGCATCTAAATTCAGGCAATGATGATAATAAAGATGTAAAAAATGTTTGATTATTATACACGATAGTATTTTGTATTGTATGTTGGTGGTGTTGCCTTAATCATTAATGTCTCACAAAAGTTTATGTTGCATGCTTCATGCTTAGTAGCAAACAAGTGAGCGCAAGCAGTAAATGTTTAAGTACAAGTATTTATATCAGACCAGCCCCAAAAAACAAACACACACCAAATAGCAGAGAGAGAGTGTGCTTCAATTATTTTAACGAGAATATTTCGCGCTAAATAATCAATGTAGCAGAACACAAATATGGTACCTCGTATCGTATCGTATGAGCAAACCTAAGAAGGAGAAAATCTGGTCTGTTCAATAACAAATAAAAAAAAAACTAAAAATAATGAAAATAATTTCTCTGCCACATGTCAATATTAGTTTTTTAGGGAATTAAAGAAAATAGTTCAACTCCTTTACATACAACACACATGGATTGTGTTGTACTATGCTGTTGTTGTAGGCATAAAATCACACTTGAAATGTACATGTAATTCATGTATTTCTAGAGGATATTTACTTTTTACGCAACCAGTGTTTCCTTAATTATTTGCATTGTTTTTGTGTTGTTGTATTTGCAATTCATGCATAAATTATGTTGCAACTGAAAGCAAATACAAAATCAGCCTACCATTTACCACAACTTTCACATGCAGTGCGTGTAGTTCGTGTAGTTCGTTCATTGCAATGTACATACATATGAAGACATTAAAATGGCAGGCATTTAGAGTTTTTCATAATTTCTGTGTTTAATTTTTTCAGTTTTTTTTATTATTCTTGTGTCTTAATTATTATTTTAAAAAGTTATTCGGTCGTTATCATAAGCAGGGAATTACAAATTCTGTGTTCTTTTCGCAACTCATTAATATTGACAAGTATGGGAAGGTATGGCTGACTGGCAGCCATGTTGCCATTAATTATTCTGTTTGCAACACATTTAGAAATTGCTCATGTGTATTCTATTAATGCATGCCTTAAACACAAAAAAGGCAGCTTTCCATTATTTTGTGTGATTATTTTTAATTTTATTAATTATTAGAATTTATTTTCATTAAAAGTTTCGACAGTAAAAGAAGTTGATATCCATCGATCTGTCGTGCCAAGTTTGTCAAAAATATATGGAACAATAACGCCTCCAGCTACCAAGGATAAACTCCTTACAATTTGTACCACCTTTATTCAAGCAAAATCGGTTTGGGGTCTTTTATCGGGTGGGCCATCTATCGGGTACAATTTGAACCATCGGCTATTTTAGATCTAACAATACTTACGTCATTCCATTCTACTACAAAATTCAGTATGTATATTATTACCACTGCACGTAATGAATCGAGTTAGGTTTGAACAACGTTGGGATTTATTGGGCCAACAAGAAACTGTACGATGATGTCGATTTTGCCAAAAAAAAAATCATCTTTTCATCTGGTATTTCACCCTGATGAGATTAAAAAACATACAACGCTTGCAATTCAATGAATATAGAAAATATTGTTACGTTTTTACCTTTTTAAAAACGTATAAAATATGAGTTCGTTGACTGCAAACGAAATAAAAATAATTGGTGTTCAGTTTCAATTAAATTCTTTATTGTTCGCACTATTTTTATGTGCCACTGTTTATAACTGGATGTATACAACAACAATTGCTTGTTCGCTATTCTTCTTTGCTTAAAATGCAGATCTTTACAACTGAGATCTTCAAACCACGACTGTTCTCGTCACACGCAACGCGTCTTTACACAAGACTGATTGAATTCTTACTACTTACTACTCGTTGCCTGCTTTGTCTTGCCTTTTTATATGCACACGTAAACAGTCTAATACAGGTTTTTGAAGACGAATGTTAACGGTTTCGCCTTCTCGAGAAATCTACCGTTGTTTCATTGTTTTTTGTATATTTTGGTTACATTATTTGTTGTTGCGTTCTCGCTTACTTATCTATCCCCTGTTCTTTCATACTGAACAAGTTCATTGTTTTTGTTTTTGTAGCTTTTGTTTATCATTTTAATGCTAAACGATGTTACACCGTTTCCATTTTCGTAACAATATTTTCAATGTTCAATCGAATCGTACCTTTAGTCCTATTTATCGTCAGTTTATTATTAAGCAAGTGAATAAGCCTGTAATTCTGCTACAATAAATTTTTTCTTCAGTCCACTTAAGCCGTTTGCCAATGAAATGTCCTTTATAGAGATTGTTTTTTATTTTTTTTTATTTCAACTCAATATTTTTTAGCGGCAATTAAGTTTCAGTGTGACAATATAATTTACTGTCTTCATAAATTCCTGTGTGATTTAGTTTGGATTTAAAAATCACTCACGGCTGTTCTTGTTTTCCTTTTGGATTCAAAGTAAAAGGATCCTAAAAGTAATTATCTTTAAATATTAGTTTCCGTTCACACAGCGAAAACCCTTTAAATTTAGTTCAGTAAAGGAAAAGGTAGACAAAAATGAACGAAAACTTGCAATATCATTAAACCTTTTAAAAGTAACAACCATACGACACTATAAAAGATATATATTTTTTTTATGGAAAACAACAACAAAAACACATAACGAAACAAACAAAAGAGACATACAATCTTAGCAAGAAATAAATGACCCTCCGATCTAAAAAAGAAATTCCATTAAAATTGGTACCTCCCATGTGTCACACAGTTCAGAAGAATCAAAGAAAATGATTTCAGTTGGAGGTTTTTTTCTCTTCTCTCTCCATTCAACTGTGCTATATAATGAAACAAAATACACAACAGCAACACAACAACAACAACAATGAAAATTAAATAATGAAAGAGTAGGCGGTAATGATCGGCAATGTGATAAGCTACTCCATAATTCAAAAGCTATGCAGGCAGGACTCAAACGAAACTCGAAACGGAAATGTTTTCAATATGGAGACAGATTAGTTAATGTCTCCTGGCTAAAGATAGTGAAATTATAATGGAATGGTTTACTGTTTTTCCAGGGCTTGACCACACCGTCACAGGTAAGTAGAATGTACAATCGTGTATTGCTTTAATTCTTCTCTTTTACTGAGATTACGAAATAAGGTATCTTAGTCCAAATGTAAACAAATCCGAATCTAATCAGATACATATATATCGGGTGGGCCATCTATCGGCTGAGATTTCAACCATCGGCTATTTTGAAGCTGGCAATACTTATGTCATTCTATTCTGTCACAAAATTCAGTATATGATCTTCACTGAACGTAATAACGAATCGATTTACGATTAAACAACATTGATCCGGCGAGAGTGGGCCTATACGATGATGTCGACTTTGCAAAACAAAAAATTATCTTTTCGGATGAAGCTCATTTTCATTTTGATGAGTATGTTAAGAAACAAAATTGCCGAATTTGGGGCTTAGAAAATCCACACGTGATCCTAAAGAAGCCAATGCACTTATTATGAGTGACTGTTTGGTGCGGCTTGTAGAGCGAAAACATTGTTGGCTCATATTTCTTTAAAAATGAGGGCGGCGCCACTATTACGGAGAATGTAAACATCTATATAACTGATTTTTTTGTACGTTCTCTTCATGGTATTGATGTGAACGATGTATAATTTCAACAGGATGGTGCAACTTGCAGCATGTCTCATATCACAATCGATTTATTGCGTCAAACGTTTGATGGCCGTTTAATTAGTCGAAATATTGATGTCAATTGACCGCTAAGAAGCTCCGATTTGAACCCTTATAGTATTTTGTGTGGGAAAGAAAAGTGTTATGTCGACCTGATTCCATTGCCGAGAGACGATCCCTTACACTCGAAAAAGTGCTCGAAAATAGGTCCGATCGGATGAGGTACTATGAGGAGAGCCGCGGCAGCCGTATGAATAAAATGATATTTCATTTTCAACTGGAACAATTGTACTTCACAAAGAAAAACATACATGCGTACATAATTGGTCCTTACAATCCTTCAATCTACTATGATCTATAATTCATAATGAAAAATGTCAACTACTTGGATCCAAATCTAAACCTTTAGTGTTGAGAACTTCTGCTATGTTATAGAGTCCTCGTACCTCGGGTGTCCTACTCTCTATTTAACCAATAAATGGCCTTGTCCTTAAACGAAATTGGTTGGTTGTGGCAATTGTTTTTATGAAATTATCCATCGCTTCTCTAACTATGGTCGTTAAACATAAATCCAGATGAATAGAAAAGAGATCGTATAAGGTCTGGATAAATTGTTGTAACTATTGATTCGCTAACTTCAATCAAATGATGTAGGGTACAAAAACTGTGGCAGACAAATGAGGAGACCCTTTCATTGTTGTGTGTTTTTTAATTTATTTCACAAAAAGAGAAAAACGAAAAAGATCTCGAAAAAGGATCATTATTATTGTTGTTGTTGTTCTTATTGTATATTTCAGTAATTTTCTGTTTCTGTTTCAGACGACAACTTAAGCACACCACCATCGCATTTTTATACGACGCTGGCCGCCAATCGAAATGAAATCATTTCGGCTGACTGAATTACCAGTCAGTAATCACACACGTTCTGTAGATTTTCATGAGACGTGTTTGGTTGATACAGAAGGACATGTGTAGCACATAGGCAACAGCAACAAAAACAGAAAATAACAACAAGATGATCTTCTTGGTTTAAATATGAAAAGAAAACAACAAGAGAACAACAACGACTCTGGGTTATGTTTTAAATCTTTATAAAAACGGAAAAAAAATGAAGAAACAAAGAAACCAAAAATTAAAGTGGGGGCACAAACGAAGTGATTCACTCACTCACTCACTGGCCAATGCCACCACCAACACCACCAACACCACCGATCTACTAAAACTATTCGTAACAATTCTGTTTGCCACACTAACGAACCTGCAAGCGATTTTATTTAAAGGACAGAAAATTGGTTTCACGGAGACTGACTATCTTAATTATAGGCCTCGAGGCAAGAAAACAGCAAAAAAAACAGAAAAAACACAAAAGAAATCTTTTGAAACTTAAAGACAGTATAAAGACTAAATTTTATTTGTCGTTGTTGTACTGTTTTTTTTTTTCTTTTTGTTCTACGTGCAACAACAACTTCAACAAAAACAATAATATTAACGAAGTCAATATTGAGAATATATTCCTCATCTGCGACATCACAACACCCCTGAGATGCTGCTGCTGTCGCTTTTATGTACTTGCGTTTGGTTGCAGGAACAAGTGGGCACAACAAGGAAGTCACTTGAAATTATGACATCTAATCAGATGAAGCTCTTATGGGCAGAAAGAAAATTGAAAAAGAAATGCGGGCAGCAGAAGACGCTTTTTTGAATCAAGGTTTTTCAAAACGAAATCGAACGAAATTTACGTACATGCACATATAATTGGTCATTACAACCCTTAAGCCCGGATTACGTTCTAGTTTCTCATTCCATTTATGTAGTGTGTGTGAATTTTGTACAGGAGTGGCGGGACCGACAGATTTTTGAGAAACTTTTCATGAAATTTTTATTTTACTCTCAGATATTTTGCAATCGCTGAGGAAATATTTTTTCCTGGTTGTGGAAATGTCTGATATGCGGCTTGAATCGTGGCCTCACGTCTAATAAGCCAACACACTATATATTAGACATTTAGCCTCAAAGTATTGAGTGCATTCTGTTAGAACTAAAGTGCCAATTACCCGAACATAGCGTTCACTTTTTGGCATATGAAAAGCAATGTAAATGCTTACCGAAACGTTCCGAAACGGAACGATCTATATAAAACAGAATTCCCTCTCGTTTTTATGTATGTGACATTTGAACAGAGTGATGGGGTTATTGTATGCACAGTTGCATTGAGGCATAAATGCCCTGTTTGACTGTACTTATATCTAAATTCCATCAATATTGACTCAGATTAAGCCAACAATCTATTCTTTCTATTATAGAATTCAATTCTATAATATTTTAAGAATAAATATTTGTGCTCACATAAAATTTAAGAAGCAAATATAAATTATTCCAATTAAAAGTACCCAATTGGTGCTTTTTGAATTTTGCTTTATCTTAACAACACTCATCACTGTTCTGAACAGCTGACTTCATGCAAATCTATGTATATCAATTTCTTTGCATGCCTGTTTCGTTTTTATTTACATTCTTCGTTGACAGCTGTCAAGTTTAAAATTTTTCTATAACTACACAAACGTTCTTACAGCAACGTACGATACGTTTTACGTGCCTTACGCTTGAGTAACCAGTCTTTAAGAGAATAGGTTGTGAGAGGAGGAAGTATTGAGATTTGACTTTATTTGCGACGGAAGTGACAAGAAAAACCTCCTGAAAGCGAAAGTAAATAAGAATTTCTCCCTACAATTCGTTGTGCGCACGCTTAGCCAATCGATCAATGGCAGCACCCACAAAAACTATTCTTTTATATACTTTCCAATGCCACCACGTAGTATTTTTCGTAAGGCATACGTATTCACACAAGTGCATAATCATTTTGTGTGGATTCATCATATGAAATGTTTCAAAATATGGCGGCAAATAATTTTAAACCAATTTTCACAGAAATTTCGCATAGTTCCTGCTGTTGATTGTTACAATTTGTTGTTGTTGCTATTGTTGTTGTCTTTTTGTTTTCGTTTTTAACTCTTTTTTTCTTTTGTTTTGTTGTCCTGGCTAAAGATAAGCCAAATTGTCTTACTGTCATAGTAAATATCTTATTGTTGTTATTATTGTAATGGTTGTTGTACACTCTCGCATATGTTGTTGTATATTAAAGAAGATCATCTATCCAAGAAATGCTTTTGGTATTGCGTTTACGAGTAGTACCGGGTAATTTTATGTCCCCCACAAAGCATCAGCATTTTCAATCTCACTTCAACTGGAGGCTAAAAACATGTTAAAACAGAAGAAGAAGAAGTAGATGTAGAAGAAGAATAAGAAAACAACTATTCTATGCAATTTTCATTGTACATCAAATGTAATGAACTGTTTGTCATAAAAGAAAATCCAACTCAAGTTATCGATTGATGTTGCCAGCCACAAACACAGCTTCGAACGTCATCATCATCATCATCACCATCATCGTCGTCATACTCAGAAGGTGGAAATATTTAAACCATGAATTGAAATTACAGTGCGCAACAAATCAGTGAATGTATGTATGTATGAGTGTGTATGTATAAGTTTGTAAGGACAGCAGACATGTTTCGTAATGGCTAGAATTCTCAATTAAATGCAGGTGATTTCTATAATCAATGTTAACCCCTTATAGCCAAATTATAAGCCATAAACCACAAAAACTATTTCAAGATTGAAGTCTACCAGAGTATTACAATTTTTGAGCATTTTCGTAAGATATTCGGAAGATAGGTTTGACAGTTTTTTTCTTTTTCACTTTGTAATTGGGGTGACCATACATACATACATATATAATTGGTCATTACAATTCGTCAGTCAGGATTACGACCATAACTCTGTAATTATTGTTGGAAATATGTACAGGCATATGTGTATGAAATATTGTGGTTCCTTCACAAGTTTCCACAACAAATCCTATGCTATAGTGTTTATTTGTGATTATTCTGATTTCTGTAAATGGCTGAGGTAAAATTGCATCACTTCCTAAAATGTTGTTTTAATCATCGAAAAGGAAATTTTATTTTGTTCATATGATGTGGAAGGAAAACGACTAGCGCGTCAAGTACTTCTTTCATACTTAGAAATGAACGTAAAGTATACTTTACAACCCTTCAGTCAGAATAGGACCTAACTTCTCACACCACTTATGTTGTGTGTGTTAATTTTTAAACGCGAATGGCGGCGCCTACAGTTTAAAGTTGACTCCGAACGAAAGATTTTTTTTTTTGAAGAAACTCACGTCTAATAAGCTTATACTACCTACTTGACTACGGGGGCTCACTGAAGAAATACTTCTTATTTGTCTAATAAACCAAAACACTACCCGCTACACTATGGCGGTCAGTGCGCGATATTCTCACATAATGTCGTTTAGTAGGTTTTTATATTACCGCAGGTATCTTAACGAGGTGGGCGAGCAGTATACGCTTTACGTCATATGGGAAGCCCAGAAACTGCGAAGCTGATTTTTTGGCCAGATGTGTTATGACCATTAGAATTAATAATATGACATCAGACAGAAATTCAAACTCTCAAAGAAGGCATTGCCAAGGGTCCTCAACCTCAACCTACCAAGGGCTGGGTAGGAGGTGTTCGATAGTCTCCAACTCCTCCTCATCGCAACATGCCCTGCAATAGTCCGTCAGTGACCTAATCTCGCGGTGCCCCCTGATAAAACCGACAACCAACCTTAAGCTGGCCTTATCCAAGCCGAGCAGCCAACCTGTTCTCTTACTGTTCACAGCAGGCCATAGCCATCTATAAATAAAACAACCACAACATTGATGAGGCCGTAGTGGTAGCAGACTGGGGGGCTAGAACCAACTATTAAATAGCCCCCAGAAACCTACCCTAGCAAGGGCATCCGCCGTCTCATTGCGCAGTATTCCGCTATGACCCGGAACCCAGCATAGACGGATACGGTCTAGTCCAAAAGTCCTCAACGACTCCTTTCACTCGCGAACGAGCCGTGATTTGCACAAGACCGACGCAATGGCCCTATGGGCAGCCTAACTGTCAACGAAGATCATGTAAGATTCCGAATCCGAAGCTGGGCCACCTAGCCTTCAAGATTGCGAAAATATCCACCTAAAAAACGCTGCAGTTAAATGTTCTGGGCTTCATAGGAGGTAAATTCTGGATTGAAAATTCCTTGCAATTTGTAAGCTATCCTTAGCCATTCTCATTGCTGTCGCTTTTAAAGAAGTTTTTTTTTTTTTAATAACCAGAGAGTAGCCTAGCTTGTATTCCAACTGACTATAAAACTGCAGGACGATTTTAATTCGATCAATTTCATTGTATTGAGTAATGGCTCGTTCAGCTACAGACACCATTTTGCAGCTATGGATGGATAATTGTCTTGTTTTATGGTTAATAAAATTCAATCGGGAATAATTAAAATATTTTAGGTTACATACTCAAATCCAAAATAAGAATTTCCAAAATTAAAAATGTTTATTGGATTTTATGTTTTTTAAGTATGAAACTAATTTAAGTTTATAGTATGGCTTTAAGCAAAAAAAAAAAAAGTCCTTTAAGCCACAGCAATAATGATCATTAATAATAACACTGAATAAGACACGCATAAGTCGTAATATGGACTTGGGATGATAAAGTTGATTGGATACCAATGCCGAAAATTAT
Organism: Sarcophaga rosellei; assembly: GCA_930367235.1. NCBI lineage: Eukaryota > Metazoa > Arthropoda > Insecta > Diptera > Sarcophagidae > Sarcophaga > Sarcophaga rosellei. The sequence continues at coordinate 83,913,904 of OV884018.1, forward strand.
AGCAATTCATTAGGCTCCAAAAAGCATTTTTAATTTTTATATGGTTTCAGTTCAACTTCGTTTTCGTATTTTTTTTTTATTATTTTCTTTTAAAATTTTCATAATTTTTATGTGTTTTTTTTTTTTTTTGTTGTTTCTGCCAATGGTTGGCTGTTGTCGTTGCTGGCTGGTCACAAAAGCACGGACAAAAAAAAAACTCTAACAAAACATGCGAACATAATGAAGCAGCCAAAGTGTCCACCCATTTTCTTAGTCTACATATCACAAAAACATGCCATGAAGTTCATTTTCCCTTTTTTTGTTTGTCTTCGCTTTTATATTTGACTCACTATAGAAGAGTCGCCAAAATATCAAAAAAAAAAAGTACAAAAAAAGCATTCGAGAGCATTATTGTCTTCTTTCACGACCAGTCAGTCGAATCATTATAATGCTTGGAATTCTTTTTAGCAATATGTATAATGCTTGCATGTTGACCACTTTTTATAGCCTACAAAGGGCAACACCCACTCTGTCTCTTATTCTTTAAGGTATTTTTTTCCAACAGATTCCAACAATAACAACAATATCATCGGTAACCTTAAAAACGCTGAAAGGCAAAAGAAAGATGGGGGAAAACCAAATCCTAAAATGCCATTATCGTCCACATCATTATCATTCGCATTCGATCATTGGAGACACCAAAAAATGGCACAAAAAAAGAGAAAGAATAAAAATTAATAACAATAATGAATGTTCCTGATCTTTATTTTTGTTGTTTTTTCACCTTCACTGTATTCCTTATTTTATTTTGGTGTCGTTCTTTGACTGCATTTTGTGGGTGTCTCTTTTTTAATCGTAAACTTTAAAAAGGATCTTCACGTTTTTAATGAATATTCAAGGGAATACCAACAATACCAGCAAGCAAGTTCAAAATAAATATTCGAACTTAAAGACTAATTTTAAATGGTTTTTCAAACAAACTTAATTTCTTTTCATACACCAAAGATGGTGATATTAAATGTTCTCTACAGTGTCCGATTGGCCTCTAATTTTAATCTTTAACTTGGATTCATACTGGGAAGGATTACAAATATTTAGAGTAATATAAGGAAGAGTACAAGTATGTGAGGACATACACAGTAAAAGGTCTTAGTCCTTTTTCTACTACCAAACTGTAATATTTAGCATCACTTCCAATATTAGGCAGAACTAGCCAACAAATCCCATCTACGGAAATACATACATAATTAGTAATTACAATTCTTCAGTCAGAATAACGACCTCGCTTCGCACACCACTTATGTTATGTGTGTTAATTTCATACATTAGTGGCGGGAGCTACAGTTTGAAGTCGACTTCGAACGACAGATTTTTGAGAAACTTTTCATAACAATTTTATTTAGCTCCAGAGTATTTGCCAGAAATCTGCTGAGAGGAAGACGCCGAAGAAATATTTTTTCATATTTTCGTTTTGATGCCTGAGCTGGGGTCTGAACCGAAGCTTCGCGTCGGCCAACACACTACCTACTAGATTACGGCGACTTCTTCCACATCCTGACGGATTATACAGTAATTCGGATAAGATAGACGAAGTTTGTCAATGAAACTGCCAATAGCGCAGTGCCCCAAAGAATAAATTGGGTGAGTGCTTACGATTTGATGGAAGAAACGATAATATGAATGTCTCCTAATGCAGGCTTTATTACCCTGATTATAATTAATTTTAATTTGTAGAACTTTTTCCAGAAATCGATTAACGGATTTCGGCCTGCCTTAACACATCCTTCAATGCGCCTCTACTTCTTGCGCAAATTCGGCAGTTGGTCATATCAATCGATCCTTCCAGTGCAAATAAGGTCGTACTCTTCGCCGACTTCCCGTCTCGCCGAAGCATTATGCTCTATTCGAACGACACGGCCAAACCAGCGCAGCTCTGGATGTTAATACGCTGCACAATGTCCATGTAATTGAGGAACTCATAAAGCCCTTCGTTCGATCGAATGCGGAAATCATCGCTAATTCACTATGGATCGAAGATCTTACGTAGGACTTTTCTGTCGAATACTCTCAAGGCTGCTCCATTCTTCTGTGCCGTAAATAATCACGGGGAGTATGAGCTTCTTGTAAAGTTAGTTTTGTCGTATGAGAGACGTCTCTACTACCCAATTGTCTATTGAGACCATAGTAGTACCTATTGAGTGATCCTGCACTTGATCTTCAGATTCACATAATTTTTGGTGGCAACGGCGGAACTAAGATAATAAACACGTATATTTATTTTAAAATGAGAAAGGTACCACTTTAAGTCGAAACGTAGAAAGAGTTCCCAGGTATTTAGGGCTTTCGATATTTCTTCTGAACGAATTGGTGATAAAATGTAAGCACTTGTCGCCTATAGGCCAAAGGAAACCATTGATATGCGACAGTAAGCTAATGTAGGGTATTTGAAAGGAGAAAAAAACTAAAAATAATCTCTTCAACAGGAGCCACTAATTTGTTTTAGTTCTTCTTTAATATTCCTTTTTTTTTTGATCAGATCCCACTGTTTATACTGGTTGATTAGTAAATTTATTATGATGTTTTCTGTTGAAAATCAGTTTTGTCTGTTAATTTTTTTGGTATACAGTGCCAGTTTTTAAGTCATAAAATTAAAAAAAGAATATGATGATGATGGGAACATTCTAAATGATATTTTTGCTTTTTGACTTGAAAATATTAAAATATTAAATTATGAAGGCCTAAGCATCAGACATACATACATAAGCATACTACACATGCATACTTATTTATGTATATAGATTGTGTTATTCAGAAAGATTTGTTTGTTTTAAAAGTTTCTACTTTTTTTTTGGATGAATGAATACACATTTAAGGAAATCCAATTTTTCAATGAAACTACAGCGTATTTCCTGATGATGTTCTTTATTTATTTATTTATGGTGATAATATACATATGTACGTAAGTTTTGCAAAGATTAGTTTTAGTTTTCCATTGAAATTTCACAAAAAAAGTTTTGTTTATCTGTCACCTGTCACGAATTTTTTTGTTTTAGATTTTGTGAGAATGAATGAGTCTTTTTGAAAAATATTTCATGGTGAGCAGGCTTAAACACAAAGTCTGTATAATAGTATATCTGAGTTAACTTTTTGATATTTTTTGAAATGGAAGGACAACTTAAAAAAAAAAATTTATGACTCCTTAGAATTGACAATGCTTTTTAAATCGGAAACAATGTTCATAATAATAAATAATTTTCATCCCATTTTCACTGGTCTTCACAACTTTTGGACGAGTATCCTCTTGCGAACGTCTCCTCAAATGAAACTTCATATATGTATGTACGAACATCGAAGATTTTGTTCTACAATGCTTTAAAGCATGTTGTGATTAGAAATTTGTATTTAAAGAGGACATTAAATATCTATTGTCTACAATTTCTAGTTGACGTTCCATAACTGTCGAGAACTGAAGACAATTGCAATTGCACCCGATAAATTCATGTTAAGTAATCTGATAGTGGATCCTTTATTAAATGTATTAATTCGAAAGCTTGCTGCATCTTTATGGATACATACTTAAAATTAAACAATTATTCGTAAAAAATCCGAAAGTTTTGATTAAAGAAAAGTCATGTAAAGGTCCAACCGATCAGAAGCATTTCCCATGTTTTCCAGAATACCATTGACAACTCACGTTCAAGAATTTTATGCTATTGCATTCAGTTTGCGGTTGCTTGCTCCATTCTTTCATTCTGTTATTTTTCATTCTGTTGCTTATTGATTTTATTCAATGGATGACACTGAATTCTCATCACCTTAAATGGTCCTTCATCGTTTCCAACAGCCGCTTCCATCATCCTTGCTCTTTAGGAGCATCCTTTCTTTAGCTTTGCCATAGGGTAGTGCTTAGACTCTTATTTTGGGCTTTAAATAGAGCAGTGATTTGCTTTCTTGTTTGCCTTACGCTTCCTTGGATGGAGAATGTTACTGTATGTATCGTGGTTGGTTCTTTCTCTGAGCACATACCATCAGCTCTCGTGCCATCCATCTGGACAATTTCTTTGTGACTGGTTTGCGTTATTTTATAGTCAACTAACATTTAATACGAACGAAAGCGGCTGCTCTCACATTTCAAAGTATGGGTTCATGCTTTAGTCACTTCACAAAGGATATCAGCCTGTCAATCTGCTCTGCGGGCTCTAAATTGACCGCTGGATATACCCTCGGAATTATTGCCGTCCTTACCGTTTTTGAAACAATTGCGTAGCTTTTGGTCGCTGTTCTTTCTTCGGTTATTTGGCGTGAAGCAAGGCTCCCCGCTCTAACTTTGTGTTCTTTGCTTTCCTTTTTGACGTCATTAGGGAATAGTCCTTTTTCCAGGAACCTGAAGTACCATCCGCAGCCTGGTCCATTGTGCGTTTTGTGCAGTCGACCATCAATTGTTGCAGGCTAACAGGGAATGGTATTTAAGGTATGCCACGGGTATTATGCTTCCGTGCCCTTAGATCAGCTGCACCTTCATGGGCAGTGCTTTCATTGTCCAGCCTACGGCGCAATGTAAAGAAACTGGAAGTGGATGATCTATCATCCAGCTCGACTTTATTCTTCTCATCAACTGTTTGACGGTCATTTGACTTGATTTTCAAGAGGCTCCATTAAGGACTGGCTATTTGGGTTCCCAGACTAATTTATCATCAGCAACCTTAAACCGGCCTATGAAATAATTCTTAGTTACCTGCTCCCAACTGCTTTTTGACATGGGAGACACTTGCAGAGAGCAATTCGCTCCCAGCAATCCTCAGCTAAGTAATAAAGCCACCGTTCTTTGCATCTTAAAGACAAAAGTTAGAAAGTAAACTCGTTTCTGATTAAGAAAGCTTTATATGGGAAAGCCATATACCATCCATAGAAGACAATCGATTATTGAGTCTTTTTTTTCTTTCTTTGTTTAGGTTTTCCAATCGCATTCCTTAGTATTTATTTAGCAATGATAAATTCCTTGTTTTTCTAACATCATCACTAAATTTTTTTTGCTGTTTTACGATATACTGCCACATAAAATGTTCAAAAGAATTTCGTCGCTCTATTATCACCTCATGAATTTCTGTTTCACTTCATCAGCCGTTAAAGAAACAACAACAGCAACAACAACACAAAACTACAAATTCTTTTCCATCTTTTCTGTTCTTTTTTTTCTCTTTAATTTAAATAAATGAAGGAAAACTTTTTTATACCGCATTTCTTAAAAAAAGATTTCTTTCCCAGGAAAATGTTTATGGCGAGTACCTTTAGAAACTGAAGAAAATTGTGAAAATGTTACCCAAAAAATGAAAATAAAATTTAAATTTAATTTGTTTATAATATGACTTGATATGTTTATCTTATTGTTAGAAAAATACAAAAGAAACAGCAAGAAAAAAAACGTAGAAAAATGAGAAAAATTAGGAAAACATCACCCAATTACGTGGGTGCCAAACCAAAAGCTCCTCGACGAATAGTAAAATACATTGAAAAATACGACGTGTTGTGAACAACAGTGTTAATTGTTGGCTTTTAATGACGACATTAACAGGTGATGAAGTTGATTCCATTGGAAAATTTCAAGAGACCATGCAGAGTTTTCAGTTTTCTACCGCTTATAGTCACGTCGCCTTTCGGTGCGTCTACGCTGATGATAGAATGAAGATTGCAGTTGCCATAAGATTTGTTTCATGAGAATGTCAATTTTCAATGCGATTACCTTTTTTATGTTGGATTGTTATACTAAGTGTCTAGTCTTTCATATTCTCGATGTTATAAAATGGGCCACCTACCCATGTAGGTGACTTAGTCCGGGTAATCTCCGATATTAAGTTGGAGGCATTTTTTGCCTAACAGCTACTATGGTCTTAACAGGCAATTGAGTAGCAGAGACTTCTCTCTTACGACAAAACTCTACTCTACAAGAGCGAGTTGGCGATGTTTTTCGTATCCGATCCGACAGTGAGCTGTATGAACTCCTCAACGACATAGACATTGTACAGCCCATTAATATCCAGCGGTTGCGCTGGCTCGGCCATGTCGCTCGAATGGAGAAGGATGCTCCAGCGAGACGGGTATTTAATGCGGGGTTTTGCGGACGTCGGCGAAGAGGACGACCTTGTTTGCATTGGAAGGACCAAATCGAAGAAGTCCTGTCATCGATTAGTGTGACCAAATAGCGTAGGTTCGCAAGAAGCAGAGGGACTTAGAAGGATGTCTTAAGGCAGGTCGAAATCGGTTACTACACATTAAATGGATATATGCACCTGAATCGTATGTAATTCTACTCTAAATTCCAATATTTCCATCGGAGATTTATTCCTTCGTCTTCGCCAGAGCGTTCACACACACGACGGGACCAATGCACGGCAGTTGTTGCACTCACAATTAAGTAAGTAAATAAGTAAGTGAGGTAGTACTTCAATTACTGAGGTTCAATGTTTCCCGCAGGTGTACCTAGACAACTTTTAAACTCTTAAGTAAAAGGCATAAAATGCGTTGCAATTCAGCTTTTATTTTCCTTTAAAAACCTTTCAGAAACGGCACAGTTTTCAGAAGATCATATGTCATATTAGCATTTTGCCACCATACTAGCATGCTGCTGGGATGCTATCACACTGTTGACAGAAAACAATTACAAAATAACAAAGGAATTAAGACAAGACTGCACAGCAAGATTACAATAACAAATCAACAGCGAGAGTCTGGAAGTTGACAAGCTAAAAAAAGAAATAAAATATAAACATAGCGAAAGCTCAGTCAGTCAGTCAGCAATAAAAAGAGCAACGTATCTCGGCTGTGGCGTTTTCAAATTGCGAGGTTTGATTTTTGTTAACAAACTATCAATTTATAGATATCCGAAGCAATTTTCTTTGTGGGACTCTAATTTAATAACATTCAAGTGCTTGTTGCCATATCTATCTTCAAACCACTCGTTGACATTGAAGAAATATTATTCATATTCCCGTTTATCACTGGTTTAATAATAACCATTAGCTGTGACTATTTTCTTGGAATAAGAAAAAAAACACAAATGTTCTCCACAATCTGCTATAAACCATCAGGTGACTGTTTATTTATAAATATGATGATGGCTGGGAAGGAATATTTTCCATTTGGTTCTTGTACATGTGGGCCAAAGTAATTAAAAACTGTGATAACTGCTCGAAAACAAACTGGCAGATATTGACGATAATGTTATGTACTTTATTATAAACAACTTAAAATATTTGTGGCATGACAGGGAACAAATCTTTAAAAATAATTTGTTTTTTTTTTTTGTTTTTGTTTATTAAAGAAACATTAACAGAAACAGAAAAAGTTTTAAATAAAGGAAAGCAACAACAAAATTTAAATTTAAAAAACGTGCACTAATCAAATGAGATATATATGTATGTAGTGTTGAGGGGCATTAATCATAATGAAAAATATGATTCGCTTAAGAATACATAGATCAACATTAAAATCAAACTAACAATCATCATCATCATTATGAGCAACATCAGCGTCATCATATGCTCGTGTATACGTTAATAATGATACAACTTGTCGATGATTATGGATTTTGTTTTTGCTACAAATCTACTCTACTCTATTACAACTGCAAGATCGATCGATCGATCGGTCCTCTTCTATTTGCCTACCCATGTCGCTAAGATCTTTTGAACTTATTTTGTTTGTGCCAGCAACTCCTTCTTAGCAATTGGCCCCTTCATGTGAGCACTACGAGCTGTACAGTGTCTTTCCTACAACAATAATTAGTTTTCTTAAGCGTTTTTGCTTTTTTTCTTAAGACTTCAGCATAAAGTGGTCGACTGGTGAACTACTGGACTCATGTGGTGAACAAGAACAATTTCAATTTTTGTTTTTTTTTTTTTGGTTGCTTCTTATGCCCATCATTGATCATCATCAGCAGTTCATTTATGTGTGTGGAAATTTTGTTTCTATTTTTCATCATTTGTTCATCATTCATTATTTGAAGAAAATTAAAAGAAATTAAACGAATAAAGCAAACAGTCAAAAACTAATTGTTCATTTAAATGATCCCATTGGTTTTAATGTTCGAAATTTTTCTGATTTCCATAGAAATTGTTCAAACTTTGGGTGATTGGATAGATCTACATAAAGGTTCATACCTTAAATGTGGCCCAAGATCCTTGTAAATAATGTCGATTACATACATACATATATAATTGGTCATTATAACCATTTAGTCAGGATTACAACCTATGTAGCTTCTCACACCACTTATATTGTGTGTGTTATACATGTGTGGCGGGACCTACAGTTTAAATTCTACTCCAAAGGACAGATTTTTGAGAAACTTTTTATGGCAAATTTATAAACTCCCAGATTTTTTGCCACAAATCTGGTGGGAGGAAGTCGCCAGAGAAATATTTTATCATATTTCGTTTTGTTGGAGATGTCTGACCTGGGGTCTTACCCGTAGCCTTATGTCTAATAATCCAACACACTACCTACTAGACTGAAATTTGATTCATTTGTATCATTTGATGTTCAAACAAGAGTTGTACTAAGTTTTTCGTTTAAATTGCTTATTTTTGGACTTAGGAACACCGAAATGATAACATGTCTGGATTCGGCACTAAAAATCTTGCCCAAAAGAAGATAATAAAACGTTTTGAAAAATGATAAGAAATTCTCGAAAACTTTGCGAAAAATTATGTGGAAAAAACGGAATCGGTGTAACACCTTCTATGTATGTGAGTGCTCTGATCTTCAGAACAGACGTTCTCTGTATTTGGGTTGGAAGATCTGGGCATGGCCACTAACTGGCCGGTTCCATACAAAGCTCGGGATAATTCAAACCCACCACTAACGAATCATGACAAGTGGGGTTGCCTCATACTGGGTTACACACAATGATCCACCTGGCAATCGAGTGAATTTGCCTATGAACGACAAGCGACCCGCTAACCTAACATAACCTTGAAAAAACCAAGGGATTAAAACTCCAATGAATAGAAACTCCAACGAAAAAAGTGACAAAAGGAGGTGGATTCGATATATGGCGCCCAAGAATCTTTCATCATGTTCTCTTCGCTTTATCGCTCTTGTTTGAAATGCTGTCCTCTCGATTAAATTAAAAGAAATATGAAATCCTAGCCAGAAATCCACGGTCGTAGTTTCATTAAAACTCACATCTCATGCACCGATGAATGGAAAATATTCTTTTTCTTGATGGAAAAAAAATTTCATTTAGATGTTCCAAACTGTTGGATCTGGATAATGATCTGGATGAAGCAAGCGCTCTAAGCGCAACTTGAATGGAGGAAGCGTTACGGTTTTGGAAGACATTTTAACCGTTATTTTTAAATTCTTCTAGTTTTAAAGGTTTTTTTGTGCTGGTGTTGAAAAAATCATCGAAAGACATTGCTGCCCCAGCAATCCACTAGAAACAATCACAATTTGAACAGTGGTACAACTTTGAATTATTTCATCACAGAACTACTTTCAGCCTATTGATTACACGTACTCAGCTTAACTGTTCTCTAATTTCCTAGGAATTCTTTCGATCCTTCTTTAATAAAAGAAAATTTTGTTATTTTTATCATAGTAGAAGGAATGTGGTCGTCATTGTGGCCATACTTACAGAGATATTCTCTGTCTGTTTGTCAAAAACTACGTCTTGCAAAAAACTCCTTTTTTGCTGTATTCCAGCTTTACTTGATGTCGCCGTAGTCTAGAAGTTCTTTACTAAAGACAATTTTATACAATTCTTGTGCCACTACTATTACTGCTATATCACCAAAATCCTTTACGTATGGGGACAGCATAGGGTATATTGCATTGCAGAGAGTAAAGTAAAGGAACTCTCTAAAAGATTTGCAAACTAGAAGTAGACGAACTAAAAAATTTTCTAACACGACTTAGTCCAGCATTTCTTTCACTGCTTGAGAGTATATATCATTGAAGCTTTAAGAAAATTAAATTTTTTTTGTTGGTTTTTTTTAATAAAAATTTTATTTTCAAGTACACAATCTCGCTGTTTATAATAAATTTAAGCGTCAAAGTATTTTTTTTTCGCTTCAATAACAATTTTTTACCAAAAAAAAATATTTTTTTTCACCGATTTTTTCAGTATTTCGAAGGTGTTTCGTGTAAACAAACCAATAATGTTCACCGATATAATAAATTTTCCAAAAATCAAAAACAAACAACAACAAACAATAAACAAAATAAAAATAATAAAAATAAAAACTTTTAAATGCTTGTGATTTTTCTTCTTGAGAAATAAAAAAAATTTGTTCTCATTCTTATTGTTGTTGTTGTTGTTGTAACTATTTGAATTTGGCAATTGTTGTGTGGATTTTATGTTGTTTTGAAACATGAATTAATACACCGAAAATAACAACAAATGAACAACAACTAAAGAAGAAAAAACATTAAAAATTGAAATTCTTTTCTTGGTTCACGGTTAGCAATTGTAGCAGATTGGCAGGCTATTTGCACAACACAACACGGTTGATTCGATTATTTGTTTCCAACAACAACAACTATAATAACAACAACCAATAATAATTAAATTTTATTAATATTTACTCATACTACTTGGGGTACTTGGGCAAAAAGAAATAAACACTTCTAACGATTTTCAATTGTTCAGCCATCGTGGATTTACAAAAAAAATTTCAGTTTTTTTGGTTTCTGTTGAGTTGATTTCAAAGATAAATATTAAAATATTCATATTTTTTATTTGATATTTTCAAAAGAATTCATGAAAATTACTTTTTATTGCATTATTAAAAAAATAAAAAATTGGAAAAATGAGAAAAAATTAATTCCTTCGATATTTATCATGTGATAATATTTCTCTGAATGTTTTCTTTATTTTCAGGTTGAACATGATTAACTTAATTTCATAATGAAATTCAAATTCGAATGTGTATCAATAATTCTTGAAGATTAATGATGTATTTCAACAAATAAAAACAAACAAAATAATTGTGATAATTTACAATATCACTGAAGCAAGTTACTTCAAATAAATACAGTTTTAAATTCATATCTATAGTAATATATTTAGTTTTAGTAAAGAAAAATCGTTTGCTTTCCGGTATTCTACACCATTGGCCATATGAGTGTGAACCAGAGATCAGCAATGAATCGTTTTTTTGCTACTCATAAGAACTCATGAAATGTGGAGTATGTGTGAGTCAACAGTATTGAAATTCAACTACTCTGATTCATTCGTACTCACTACAAAATTTATTTATAAATACAGATTGCAATCAGTATGAGTACAACGTTGACACCAAACTCATAACATTCGAAATATGTTTGATTCATACGTCTACTCATTGAGATTCATAAATTTAGATAAATACTTATAATACTCATAAATGAATCGAGTGTTTCGAATGATTCATCAACATTTATAGTCTTAGTCTTAGAAAAAAGAAAAAAACAAAGACAACAAGCAAAGTAAACACACAACCTTCTTGTAAGTATTGTAGTGTTCGCACGCGAATCATATTTATTTTATGATTCTTGTAAATGTTGAGTAAAGGATTCGACTCTCTCATGCGTATTGTTAAGTTTGTGTACGATGAGTACTTTAAACTTTTAAGATAAGTAGTATGAGTACAAACGACCCTGTATGTACCTCATCTCAACGGTTCATTAGCAACGCAGTAACCAAAGATATCCCTTTGTACTGGAATCCACAAAAAGAGCTTATTTTGAATTCTTCAAAATTTATCTGAGAAATGTAGAGCAAATGCACAGAAGGTCTTAGATTGTAATTAAATTTGGATACTTTCAATGAAAATCTAATCACCCAACAAGTACTACACAGTTTTCAATATTACCATAATCTTCGACTAAAACACGTACTAGTGTTCGGACATATATGAAAGACTAATGTTAGGAGCCTCAATTTAATGGCATTGTACAAAATATCCGAATCATCAGGTGAGAAGTGCTTAGTTGGAATCTTAAAATCATATCTGCTATCGAGAAAAAAAAATACATAAAATATACATAGCTTCCCTGTATCGTAGCATGATCGTAGTCTAGGTTTGGTCAGGAGTTAATTTCATTAAGTTTTTCGTCTGATAAATTTGCAACAGAAGATTGTATGGCAATCAATTGGGTATACGTATTAGCTAAGGGCTATGAGCACCTTTAGTTTTGGAAGATATTTGCAGAGATCGGAAGGTGGTTAAAATAGGAAAAAATGCCTAAGACACTACTTCTCCATATGTTGTAAACGTTTTAGATTCGATTAAATTTGATGATTTTTTTTATAGTTTTTGCTCTTCCATTGCGAAGATTTGATTTGATTTTTGATTTGGCAAACGTGTCCTTTGCAAAAGAATATTTCAAAAAATTATGCGAGTATTTCCCACTTGTTTCTTTTTTTTCTTACTTCTTGTACTTCTTGATCGCCGTGGAGGGATATCTTCCTGGAAGAATGACTCCACCTTATTAGCAAGCTTTTTATCTCAGAATAGTTTCATAATAGTTTTAGTCATCTCTGAATTTTTTCCTCAAGAAAAAATTAATCATTTCCTTATTCCAAGCTTGCATATTGAGCTCTCTTCATTACTTATTACTCCTGCAAGGACATACATTGCAACCTGTACTTATAAATCAATGTTGTAATGAGTATGAATGAATCAGAGTAGTGAAAATTCAGAGTAGTGAAATTTACTCACATATATTCGAAATTTCATGAGTGCTTATGAGTGCGAAAAAACGATTCAATGCTGATCTTTGGCGGAGATGTCTGATCTGGGGTTTGAACCGAGGCCTCATGTCTAATAAGCCAACACACTGCAGGCTAGACTACATCGACTCCTGCAAGGACACAATTTTTTAATATAAAAATTTGTACAATTGTGTTTCTTATGACAATAATTCTAATCTTGATCGTGAATAGACGACAATAATCTTTCCGATAAGCGTTTACATTTGTTTTCTAACAAATCGCGTTTGTTTTATTCCTGCATGTTTTTTCGTCAAAGAAGTCAAAAGATCAATGAAATTTTACATACTTTTTCAGTAAAGCTACTACCTCAGAAGCCATTCGGTTTCGGCTAAAATGTGGAAAAAAACATGACAAAAGTTAAGCTTTACAATATGCTGCTGAATATAATGACCTTTGAAATGCGCGGCTATAAGATATTTCTCTAGAAAATGTAGACAAAAAAAAGGAAAAAAGATTTGCAAATATTTTACTTTCATCGACTGGCCACAAAAGCATTCCTTAAAAAAAGAAGAAAAGATTCATAATCGCTTCCATACATAAATATGTATCTCTTAACACTTCTCCCCTTACAAGAGCTCGTCAATGCACTTAAGGAGTGCTCATCATCACCGTTGTGCTGATGCTTGCAATTCTAAGAAGGTGGTATTAAAGCCAACATAAATTGATGACAAGGGTCAATATTTAGGGTCAATGCTTAAGCAGAATTATGTCTGTCATGTGTGCAACTGCATCTTGTTGTTGATTTTCTGCATTTTTTTTATGGAAAATTGAAAATTTCTTCTTCTTTCAATATTTTGTGTGTAGGAACGTTAGCAGCAGCAGCACCAGCAACAGCAAACAGATGCGGAAATATTTGCAGGCAATTTTGGTTGAAAGAAAAGCAAAACGAAAAACATGTTTAATTCATGTGGTTCTGCTTCTTGTTTTTGTTGTTTTCTAGCCTCTACAAGAGAAAATTGATTGTGTGGTTTAGTTTAAGTCATTAATGGGCCGGAGCAGAGTATATTTTTCACAAAACATATATATATGTAATCAGCTGTGGAAAGTATCTATTAGATTAGTATCTATTACTATTTAACCGCTAACACCACTACTGTCCGTACCAATACTAGAAAAGAAAAACAAAAATAATTGATTTGTGACCACACACGCCAATTTCCAAACTCCAACAATAAGTGTTTCATGTGCTCATAACCTTTAAGGGCTCGAAATTTCTTTTCAAAAATAGTTTTTTAGTTGTTGTTGTCTTTGTAATATTTCTTAAAATACCTATAATTATGGCCTATTAAATCGAAAAATATTAAAAAAAAAATAATTTTTATTTTTATTTTTGAACAATTCATAGTTAATTGGTAACGCCTGTCACATTAAGTTTTTGGTCATTCATTTCATTTGTGCGTTAAATGTTTAAATAATTAAATAATGCCGCGTCCTCTGTTTATGTGTGTGTCCAGTTGATTTTTTTTAGAACCATATGGTCAAATACATATTTTTATGCGCCAGGATCGCTGTTATTGTCTACACGAATCAATCGTTCAGATGTTGTGCTTGGTTGTAGGTGACTAACTAATCTTTCTGTTGAAATTCTTGTCATATAGCGGCAGATGTTGTAGTGGGAAGATTAAAATTTTTTTTGAAGACATTTTGTTGCAGCCAACTATTTGAATGTTGCCGTTAAAATAACAGCATCAACAATGCATTGGTAATTATATTCTATAATTCCTAGGAACTAAATCACAATAGTATAGTAGTTCGCGTATTAACATTTAAGCATGAGGTTCGAAGTTAACTTTAAACTGTAAGTTCCGCCAGTTATGGATAACATAAACATACATAGCATGTGTCTGTGAGAAGCTAGGTTGTAATCATTGCTAAATGGTTGTAAAGGCCAATTTTGTAAGCATGTATGTGATCAGCTGGAGTTTTCACTTAAGCAGTTATTTAAGTTATTTGAACATAGCATGCTAAACTGAAGCTTCCCTTCTTTTTGATATACAAGTTCATCTGTAATGATGCCGAATGCAACAGATCACAGGATAGTGGAAAGGGCACTGAAGTTATCTGAAGTTCAGTATTCAATTACAATAAACCCACGGAGGCTATGACGATACAAGTATGCCAGACAGCTGATCAGATTTGCAATGACGAGACTATGCTTTACTGATGGTTAACTACTAACTGTCATGCCCTTATTGACTTTTGAAAAAGTCTATTCGGTATCTTTTTTGACAAGGATTTCTGGAATTTCTTCATGAAAATAAAGGCACTCAACGTTGATTCTTGCATTGGGTACCAGTGCAAGTACATACATACATTCACACATAATTGGCCATTACAACCCTTCAGTCAGGATTGCGGCCTAGCTTCTCACACCACTCATGTTGTGTGCTTTAATTTTATACTTGAATGGCGGGACCTACAGTTAAACGTCGACTCCGAACGACATGTTTTGAGAAACTTTTTCATGGCAGGTTTATTTACTCTCAGAGTTTTGCCAGAAATCTGCTGAGAGGTAGTTGCCGAAGAAATAATTTTTTTTTTCATATTTCGTTTTGATATCTGGCCTGGGACTCTAATCCGGGCTTTACGTCTAATAAGCGAACACACTATCTATTTGGTATCTTTATTTGACAAGGATTTCTAGAATTCTTTCATGATTCTTGCATGGGTACCAGTGCAAGTAGTCAGTCTAATCATACGTTAGTGGATGAGCTGACAAAGGCTGAAAAAAGGACAGCGAATTAGGATATTTGTTCGTCTTCCAAGGAAGCCATATTAATAATATACTCGGTATGAAAATCAGTGACTGTATGCAATATTGCCTGCAAGAAATATGAGTCTATCATGCAGCGGTTTCTATACGTATCAAGCTTTGTTTAGAATCTACTGCCGTAGTGTCTAGTTTTTTACTTCGTCATTCTATATAGAATGCCCATTTATGCAATGCTGCACTACTACTACCCATGATCTCTAGGTGTTGCTGTGACTTAGACGACAACAACAGTCATTAAATGCAACACAACAACTATAAAAATTTTACAAAATCATTTTTGTTTCTTTACTCTTTTTCATTTCCTTTTACTCCGTTTTATTATAATTTTTTTTATTTTTTCTGCTCTGATGTCACGTTCAGCCAATGTGATTGGTTGGCAAGAGAGAGAGAGAGAGGCTCCAATATAATAATGGACAGAATGTTGTTGTTACTACCTGTGCTAAGGATGATCTCTTCCATGATTCGGTATAAATTTTCTTTTGACAAATTAAATCGCAAAATGAAAGAAACTGTAGAATAGTATGAAGCAAAACCTGTTACTGGCTTTGAATTGTTTCTTATAACTTCGATATGACATGTCGAAAGACATGAGACCAGATTTAAGGGGACAAAACAACACAGACAGTCAGCGCTGAATACAAGCAAAATGGAAAGAGAACAACATGATGATGAAGATGAAGAAAAAGTCAATTTAAGAATTTCTTATACAATGTTGTCCATCCATCCTTGATGGATCATAAAATTCCATTAAAAAATGTTTTTTTTTTTATTTTTTCTTCTGTTTTTTGCCTCTGTTTCGTATTTTATTTTTTGAAATTGTATAATAAATACGTACGTTTTCTTTTTAAGTTAAAGTCCATCATCAATGTCCTCTTGTTGAGTGTTGAAAAGAAAAAGCAACAGAATTCCTCAACA
Organism: Sarcophaga rosellei; assembly: GCA_930367235.1. Classification (NCBI taxonomy): domain Eukaryota; kingdom Metazoa; phylum Arthropoda; class Insecta; order Diptera; family Sarcophagidae; genus Sarcophaga; species Sarcophaga rosellei. The sequence continues at coordinate 83,930,325 of OV884018.1, forward strand.
GAATTTGAAAACTTTCTAAAATTTTAGAATCCAATGCCATAAAAATTATTATGTTGGCTGAAGTTACAATCATTTTAACGATATTCTTAAGCGTTTTTGTATGCTGGATTTTAGCCAGTGGTAATTATATGTTTTTCAAAAGCGGATTTCAATCATAGGTTTAGCCAAGTAGCCTTAAATATTAAGAAAAATGTTAGGGAACTTCAGTTTCTTTCTACTGGATTTTATACTTTTGTAGCAGAATAGGAGAGAGAGAGAGCGCGGCATATGAGTGTAATATGTGATCATATTTAAGAATTGTTTGGCCACTTGAATGGCAGAAAACCGAGAAGAAGATGACGCTTGATATGTTAAAATAGAACTTATAGAAAAACTAAATTAAAAACGTCAATAGTATAGTAATAGTAAACTCAGCGCAAATTCATTATTATTTTCGAAAATAAATCTATGCCTTCAGTTTTAGCAAGGGCAACATATTTTGTCCATGGTTTTCAGTGGATTAGGTCTGTTTAGCACTTTTTCGACAAACACAATGATTGCAGGATTAAAATTCAGTTGTAATAGCCGTAAACATATCATGACAAGACTATCAAAAGTTACGATATGAGGATATTTAAGTTCATTTGTGTGATATCATCAAGACCCGATGATTTCGAAATTCTGAGATCGTTATATTCGAGTTATGTTATGTGTTAGGTGTGTTATGAGAAATATGAATTTTTGTGTTCAAAAATTAAGTCATAGTGTTGGCGGCACTTTTGTAATTTCGAAAGACACAAGGATTTCAGTACCCTAAACAGGTTTTTTCTCGTTTCTCAAATTCCTTTATTTTCTTTGACATCAGGACTGGATGTTACTTATTTCAACTTAATGTTGACTTACCACAACGCAGAGCCTTAACATTCTGAAGTTCATATAGAAATCGATTAAGTCGCGTCCGCTTAACCTCTGTTTAGATGATATTATCATCAACAATGTTGGACAAATCTTGAGCGATATACACACATAATTGTGATCATGTTGAAGATATTGCTGATGTTTAAAAATGATTTCATGTTGTGTTATGTTTTTTTTTTGTAAGTTTTGCACGTTTTTATTGATCAGCCATATACGCAAAATAAGTATCGGGAATAAAATCAATATTAAACAAAAAAAAAAAACAAAATCGTTAATAAAATAACATTGTAATGTTAAGCCGAAAAAAACAAATCTCAAGGAAGAACCAAAAAAATTATTTTCAATATTAAAAAAAAATGCCGCCTTTAAACAAAAAAACAGAAAAAAAATCAAAAAAACTATCAAAACAGCCAATGAAAATCACCACCAGATTTAAATCTGTTTCTGTTCCTTTTTTTTAAAGGCCATTTGCCAGCTGCTGATGCTGCTGCTGTCGTTATAGTTGCCGCATTTGTTTGCTGTTGATATTGCTGTTGTTGCCGCCAACACCAATATCTCGGCAATATACAAAACATTTTTTTACCGCGCATACACCATAAGTGGCAAGCTGTTTTTATTTTTTCAATATCCGTTGCACTTACAAAAAAAAAATGAGAAAAAACTGAGAAAAAGAATGAAAATAAAATTGAAACAATAAAAATCGTAAGAGAGCAGAGGGAAAAATAAAAAAATTGAGCGGAAAAAAGCTTCAACTGTTTACCTATACCTGGGGTTATTTTAATATCTGTCCCGCATTTATTCTACACACACCGACACCGGCACCGACTTCAACTCCAACACCAGGGCACACACGCTTACACTCGAAATCCAAGTATGTATGGATTTCCTTCTTAACACTTTTATCGTGTCTATAATAAAATCTTAAACCACTCGCAGCATTTTCAAACTCGATCATGCCTGTGATCGTCATCATTTGCTTTTTTTTTTCTATACTAGTGTGTATGGCCAGGCTGTTACATTATGTTGGGCTTTGCTTTTAAAAGAACTTCATCGATAACATTGTTTAAAACAAAAAAAAAAAATCAAAATCTCTATGGTAGAGAATTCAATATCTTTGCTCGAATTTTGACACATTTGACAAATTGCTTTAATATCCTTATTTTGTTCTTGGCCTCTGCAGAGAATTGCGATTACGATTGTGTTTTCAAGGTTTAAAGGTTACACAACATTATGCCGATCATCATCAATAACTCAGTGTGTTCACACTTGTATTTCAGCGAAGAATTTTGTAAAAAAAAAAAATTAATTCCATATGAATGAAACGTTCTTTCGAAATGGTCAATATCATGAGGGAAGGGTTAAATTGTAATACCAATAAAGTCATAACATGTTGCTCAACAACGCCATCGAATATAATTTTGATAAAGGAATTATAAACGAAATACTTCCGATTTCAATCAGGATAAACAAAATATACTAAACTTTTGTTCCTTTTTCTAATTTTTTGTTAGTATTGGTATTCAATGTAAGAATTATACGGAGTCTTCTACCGAACTTTGATAGTTCGGTCAGTTTGTTGGCGCAATGTTTGTCAAATTAGTTGTCAGTCATTCAGTCTGTTTTGCTAAATTACCACAAACTTTTTTGAAATTATTAAATTAAATTGAGTTCTGTTTGGGCATCATAAATTTTCCCTTCGTCTATTTTGCAATAGCCATAATTGTCCTACCGAGAGGACTATTCGAAATGTGGTGGAGAAATTCAACACACGAATGTCAACGAAAAGCAAGGACTGCGAAAATATGGTCACAGTCTGTGTGAGTGAGCAGAGAGAGACCTCAGCCTTCCACAGACCACATTTTAATGAATTTTGCGACGTGTTTTGGAACTGTAGCCATACATCAACTAACCTAGGAACTGAAGATAAATGACAACAAACAACCACGTTTGTTGCCTGAATGGGCTCTGGAGCAGGGGGCATTTTTCATCGAAAAATTATCTTCCGCGATGAGACTCATTCTTGAATGCATATCAATCCACATGAGATCAAAGAACGTCCATTGCCACATTTGCAGCAGGTCTGGTAGTATCCAGTTAAGGATAGAAAACAATCCCTTAGATGATGTAGTTTTTAAGCACCTTTTATTACGACCACAGCCATCTTCATAATGTGCTCAAACCGAGTTGGATGGTTACACTTTTTCAAAGCCAAGCGTTGAATTAAGGCCTCGTAGAATAGAGTTGATTTAATTATGAAATCATTTAGTATGAAGTCCAATAAGTTATCGAGATATTTGGCGTTAATGGATACAGTAAGAGTGTACAGTACCCAGAGTGTAGGGAATAAAGTCAAATCAAATCTAATATTTAGGTAGTTATCTCAGCACAAAATTCAGAGTTTAAGAAAGTGTATTTAAATGTTTTTCCTTAGTTATTACCGCTTCTTCGTTTGCATAAGAGATTATCATACAGCATATTTTCTCCGCGCACTCCCTGTGGCGCAGCATACCAAAGGTGAGAGTACACTTCCTTGTGGTGTCTCCGGAACTTTGACTTTGAAAAGGCTTAAGAGGGCCCTAAGTAGATTCGAAATATCTTTATCTTAGCGGCTTTCTAATAAAAATGATCACAGCAGAGCCAGTTGTGTCGTGACGTTAATAACCGACTCCGGCTTAATACGACTAAAAGCTCCCTTCATATCATGGAAAGCTTTAAGAGCATATTTCTTGTAGTGCAGGGATATTCAATGAGGTCACTTAATGAGCGTAGCACAATTTTGATAGACCTACCGGATCTCATCATATCAAATATTCTTTCGGAGTTTTGAGGTTATTGAAAATAAAAATAACTACTTAGTTAATTAACTATTAAAGATCGCCCTCCACTGCGATAATTCTTAATTTTTCGAACATACAGAGCCATGTGTCACGATAATCGATAGATCGGCAATGGCGGAAGGTGAACGTGGAATTTACGCCAACATAGACTGACAGTAAAAACAGATCATAATAAAGTTTCCGAACTTTTCTGGATATTATTGTGACATTACATATTGTGACATGAGCTATCACAGAAGTCGTTTTATCAGATTACATAAAACTAAACGGGGTTAAACTATGTTTTTGGCAACTTTTTTGCAAACCAAAAATTTTCCCCGTGCTTCTTTTTTCATTTCACTGAATTGGCTCTTATTTGGATTCTTCGAGCCTCTTATGGAATTGTCATTTAAAGGTTGACGCAATAGTCTACAAGCCACCTAGTGGACTTGATAATTGCAGGTCAGGCATGTGGGTCAGGCATGCTTTTGACATATTGCAAAAATTATGGATCTTACATGGAAGTCAATGCAGTCGTCCGTAAATGTCGTACAGGTATGTTAACATAAATTCAGTTCGCCGTGGTCTTTTGCTAATCTTCCAAAAATGTTTGTGTATGAGCATCTAAAAAGCAATCTTATGATCTGGTAAATATCACTTTTGAATTGTGAAATATTTCGAAATGCTAAAAATATAATTATTTTCCATTCTCAAGCCCAAAGTCCAAAAAGCACAAAAAAATTTGTTGTTTTTTCCGATTCTTTTTTAAATAGTTTTTTAACACATTTTTTCATTTTCCTTATGGTACACACGTTTAAACTAATCTGATGATCTTTTACGGAACCATTTGTTTCAATATCATTTTTTATCTACGCTGGAGACAACCTGCTGGGCTATTTTTTCAAAATAATTTCGTTTCTTTGCCTGTTACTTTGCAATCTCAATATTGAAATGCTTTTTGCTCGTAAAACGTTATTTTCATAGATTTTCCATAAGTACGTATAGGGAGAGAGAGAGAGAATGTTGCAAGTGTGTACATTTGAATTGGAAGCCCTAGATCACATATTCGACACAATTTTTTAACACTTTCAGGTTGTCCTGTGTGCTATTCTGCTGCCATTGTTTCTAATTGTGTATGCCATTGGCTTTTACTGGGCGAGGGGCATTCAGAACAAAAAATATTTATTCACATTCGTACAAATTTCATTGTTGTTTTCTTTGTTTTTTTTTCTGTTCGTATTTTCTTATACAGGAGGGCCATCTGTTTAATATCATTCGCACTTTGTATTGAACAATTTTTTGATGATCATCTTTAAATTTATACTTCTTCTGTATTGTACTCGTACACACTAATTTTATTTCTGTCTGTCTCTCTGTGTCTATCGTGTGTAGTAAATGTGATTTGTACATACCGAATGCCGAATGCCGAATATCTAAACAAATATACTCGATACTTAAATTTATAAAAAAAAAATAATAATAAAACAAAGAGAAGAGATATTTTCAAAAAATAATCACACAATTTCTTATGCCAACAATAAGAAACGATTTAGAACTCGTAAACAAATATGTATTTCGTTAAGAAATTTATGAAATAGTCATTTCAACTGAAACAGAAGCTATAAATACAGTGGATAAGGAAATGGGCTCGTGGGCTTGAAAATAGTAAAAAAAAGGTCCGCCTAACAATTTCACAAAAAACAAACAAATATTGCTCAATAATGAACTCTTTTCTTACGTGGTTAATTGGCCATTGCAGCCCTATAGTCAGGACTATGACTTAGTTCGTCACACAACCCATATTGTATGTATATTGTGAATTCTATCAAAAAGTCAAGCGTCTAACCGAAGGTGTTAAGCCCATAGCGTCTTCTTGCAGAGGGCGCTGAAGTTATGGAGGAAACACTTCTCTACTCTGCTACGAGGCGATGACGACACCAATACCGCCTTTAGAGATGATCTATCGAATCTAACCAATCATGACGGCAAGGAGATTCCGCCGCCTAGCCATGAAGAGGTCAAAGTCGCTATTATGCGTCTTAAAAACAATAAAGCTGCAGGTCCTGATGGCCTCCCCGCTGAATTGTTTAAGACCCGAAGTAATGAGTTGGTAGGGCGCATGGCTAGAGGAAAGTATGCCAAACGATTGGAACCTCAGTGTCCTCTGTCCTGTCCTAAAAAGGGAGACCATACGATATGAGCCAACTACAGCGGTATAAGCCTTCTCCCTATTGCATATAAGGTCAACTAGAAATTCACACTACGTCAAATCCTGGAAAAGACCCACGAAAAAAAGTCGACTTACACCATTTGTAGCTCCATCAAGGTAGGAAAGGAATATCCGAAACTTTTGATACCATGCGAGGTATCAGAAAGGCGAACCCTTATCATGCAACTTCATCAACTTTGTCAATTTCTGCGGCAGACAGGAGTGCATTCCGATTGCATTATTTTTCAAAAAAAGCGCCCAGCTGCTTGCATACGCTGACGGCATTGACATAATAGGGCATACCAAGCAAGATGTTACTGCTGCCTTTAGTGCTATTGAACGGGAGCCTATGAAGATGGGCCTGGTAGTAAGTGAGGATAAAACGAAGTATATGTTATCGACAAGTAGAGACGTTCGGCGTATTGGACCACAGATTACGGCCGATAACTACACTTTCGATATAGTCAACGAATTTATTTATGTTGGCTCTGCCGTTACCACCAAAAATGTTGCCAGTCTGGAGATCAAGCGCAGGATCACGCTTGCCAACAGGTGCTACTATAGGCAATAGGCAATTGAGTAGCAGAGAAATCTCTCGTACGACAAAACTAATACTCCACAAGACGCTCATTCTACTATACCTATAAGCACTGATGCAGCAGCCTTGAGAGTATTCGACAGAAAAGTCCTACGTAAGATCTTCGGTCCAGTGCGATGATGGCGATGATTTCCGCATCCGATCTAACAGTGAGCTATATGAGCTCCTCAAGGACATAGACGTTGTGCAGCGTATTACTATCCAGCGGCTGCGCTGGCTCGGCCATGTTGTTCGAATGGAGGAGGATGCTCCGGCGAGACGGGTATTTGATGCGGAGATTTGCGAAAGTCGGCGAAGAGGATGACCTTGTTTGCATTGCAAGGACCAGATGGAGGAAGCCCTGTCATTGATTAGCAAAGACGCCTGGAAGGATGTCTTAAAGCTGGCCGAAATCCGTAAATCGGTTTGTTAATGGCCAGTTAAGTAAGTAAGTTTTAAGTCTACCTTCACAACATGACTGAAATCACGTTTAAACCTGTCGCAGAGTAATCATATCTGACAAAGGTTTCATGTCCTAAACTAAACTGTATAACAGGTACCAACTTCTTGGCCACAACCTCAATTTTTTTATGTACTTGCAATCAAAAATTTCAACAAAAAAAGTAAAGAAATATTTAAAACAGAAATCTGACCACAATTCTCATTTATAATTGCTTCATTTCAAAATTCCACTTTGAACACCCAAACATTAAATGACTGAATTAAGATGCCATCATATTTACATATGTATGAATGCCTGTAAGAGAATTTCCATAAAATTCGCTTAAATTATTGAAGATGATGTTAAGCATCTCTCTGCAACTCTGTAATTATCGATATTAAATTACAAAAATTTTGTAATATTAAGTTACAAATCATTACTAAAAAAAATTATAAACTTTTAAAAAACTATTAAAGCAACAACAACAAAAAAATGCAAAACATTGGCTCTTGTACGCACATATTCGCCCAAATGGGTGTAATCGTATGCAAACTTTATTGATCACAATTGGTCAATTACGCCATAATAAACTGTGAAACAGTGTAACGCTACACTTGTTTTTGTTAAGTATGTGGTTGCAATCTTGCCTAAAACGGTTGGCAGTTTAACAGGAAAATCAAATATTTCAGACAAATTGACTGAAATGTACAGTGTAACACCCCAAATAACAGGCGGGTAAGGCTATATGATACCCTACAAGACAATGTATTACTAAACACAACAGTATTGTTATCGTCGAGCGCAAACTTAATAGCATATCCTTATTGTGTCTGCTATAATCCTGCTGCATACATACATAATTAGTCATTACAACCCTTCAGTCAGGATTACAACCTAACTTCTCATACCTCGTGTGTTGTGTGTATTAATTTTATACAGAAGTGGCTGGACCTACGGCTTAAAGTCGACTCCGAATGACAGATTTTCGAAAAACCTTTTCATGGTAATTTTATTGACTATCAGAGATTTTGCTAGAAATCTGCTGAGAGGAAGAGGAGATGCACGACCTGGATTTTGATTCATAGCCTCACGTCTAATAAGGCAGGACATGCATTAATACCCTACAACTTCCAAAAATTTGCTCGGATGATTCTTAGTGAACATGTTATTGCACTACGTAATATGTTCCCCAAAATAGTGATTCAAAATTAGTCTAAGTGCAGTCTATGATCCTCAATGACTAGGATGATTCATACCAGAGATCAGTAATGAGTATTCAAAAAGATAAGTAGATACGAATCATACTCATAATTTCTGATACTTATACGCATTCATACTTATTTTAATATTATACTCATACTACTCATATTTAAAGTTTGAAGTACTCATCGTTCTCATGTTTAACAATACGCATGATGTTGTTGATTTCGACTCTCCATGACTGAACATTTACAAGAATCACATGTTTGCTTCGCTGGCTGTCTTCGTCTTTTTCTTTCTTCTTTTCGAATCATTTATGAGTATTATAAGTATTTTTCTAAATTTATGAATCTGAATGACTAGGCGTATGAATCAAACATATTTCGAACGGTATGAGTTTGATGTCAACATTGTACTCATACTCATTACAACCTGTACTTATAAATCAAGGTTATAGTGAGTACGATTGAATCAGAGTAGTTGAATACTGTATGGCTCACTCATACTCAAAATTTCATAAGCACTTATGAGTAGCGAAAAAACGATTTATTGCAGATCTCTGATACATACATATTTGGGAATGTTGCACCAAAGCTATTGGGGAAGTATGGAAACACACGTTTGAAACCACTCCTTTCCTCTAGCAGTTACAAACATCAGCTCCAACACAATATACCCCCGTACACATATGACAGTGTACAGACTTTCCGAATAAATTTCAAAGAATTTCAGACAATAAAAATGAAGTCCTTAGGCTAACAGACATATGAAGACCGTCACTTTATTTATATCCAAAAGTATGTGGCTGTGTTTATTTAACTTTTTTTTTTGGAATTGTTGAAAAAAGGGAACAAACAGGACATCACACCCTTAGAGAGTATGTCGTCACATAAATTTCTGGATAAGTTACACGCCCATCTTTTAAGGCATTTATGCCATTCATTTAGTCATACTCTTGTGCTCTCTCTCCTGCTTGAATCCAATGCTAAAGTAGTTTTAAATGAAAACCTACAATTATTGAAATGTGTGTTTTAAAATTATTTCCTTTTCATTTGTTTCCTTTCCGCTTTTTACGTTCACAAAAAAAAGAAGTCATTTTCATGTGCCACTAAGCGCTTTCCATTTCTAGCTTCTTGAAAGCAACGATGAATGTTGTATTTAAGTAACCATTTGGACTGCGCCTATTTATTTGATTTTTATTTTCTTTACTACTCTCCCGTTTTTTTAGTATTTTTTTAGCATTTTATAGTTAAGAACATAAGTAAATGATGAGTGTTGGTCAACAGCAACCTTCTAATATTGACTGACAGTCCGTTGTTCATAGCGCGCCATCATCTTCTTCTTGTCTTCTGGCAGCCTTGTCTTATGTTATGTTAGATAATCATGGCTTTTCTGTGTACCTATAAAAATTCAGAATGATTTCAAAAAAAGAGGTGGCGGCGTTATTTGAAATTACAGTTGCAGTTGTCTTGCAATTTCTATTAAATGTATGTGTGAGTGGTTGAATTGAAAAGTTTTTCGAAAACCCCTAGAAATTTTACATTTTGAGAAGGCATGAATATCTAGACTGCCATCTAAGGTATCATGGACTTGCGCCAGTTCAATATTTAACCACTCAATCGTTATAAACCTCAACCATTTATTCAAACTTTCTCAATTTTTGCAGCAATAAACCTGAAAACCCAGTAAATTCTTCCGTAGGCTGCCTAGTTGGCTAGTCAATTGTTCTAAATCTCAACTTTTTTATTGAATCTTCAAAGTTTTATCAGCAACAAAACGTAAAAGCCAGTAAATTCTTGCGTAGATTTTTCGAAGATAAATTATTTTTTCAATTCTTAGTCCTAATAGTGCCCACAAGTGCTTATCTGAAAATGGACTTTTATTCGGTAGCAATTTATTTCGAACCCATCAACGCTAAATGAAAATAGGACGACTGTCCTCAGTCGTCCACAATAACGCTGTATAACATGGCTAATAAAACTAAACTGCAAATGTCTTGTCCTTAACAATGACTCTCACTTCTTGGCGCTTATTTTAGGTAAGCCATCATAGAAATCTTACGTACTCAACAGGGTTAAAAGGAACCTTATACTTGTCAGAAAGTGTTGGAAGGAAATGGAAGGTCTTAATAGAGAGATATTCACTTGGGTTGACGGTATTCAAACCTAGCTTAATCAATCGATGAATATTTTATTTTATTTTAGTTTGAATTGGACATCATACGAAGGATTCAAACCCCCACATGATATAACCAGGACGTTACGTATTACACAAACGTTAGCCTGTAGAACTGATGGCCTTCCGTTGAAGCCATGCTCTAGACTAGACACTTTGGGGCTTGTAACTATAAGCGAATGCCTTTGGATTACCCAAAAATGACGCAGAACAAATATATTGCCGACAATGTTCCGATCTTTCCGGAATTTTATGTTCCCTAAGTCGCATTATAACTATTCGAAGAAGTTTAGGATTCAACGATTGGGAACATAAAGGAAAAGACAAATGCTCCGACAAGGCTCTGATCAGAACATTACGGTAGGCTTCAAACTAAACTGAGGTGAGGGTGGTGGCGAACATAAATCAATGCATTTGGGTGATGGGGCAGATCAAATACAAATCTCTCGTGGAGTTTAGAACTTTCAAAAATATTTTCGACAAATACTGCACGATGCCACTTCGACGAACTTCAGTATAAAGATTTTGGACAGAGTAGAATCTGTAGTTTAGTAGGTAGTATATTAGACGTGAGGCCGTGGTTTAATCATCTGTAGCAAAACGAAATATGGAAAAAATATTTCTTTAGGCAACTTATTCTCAGCAGAGAGAGAGAGCAAATAAAATTGCTATGAAAAGTTTCTCAAAAATCTGTCGTTCGGAGTCGACTTTAAACTGTAGGCCCCACCACTCATGTATAAAATTAACGCACACAAGATAAATGGCGTAAGATGATAGGTCGTCATCCTGGCTGAAGAGTTGTAATGGCCAGTTATTCTTTTTGGAATCGACAAAGTTATTGTATACTGTTGCAGTACGATTGAAGCGTAGTTATTCAGCCTGGCAATTATCACGGCGGGTACTATTCCCACATATTAGCATTCTTTCAAATAAGTAGGTAGCAGACGTCAGCAATGAATCGTTTTTTCCCTACTCATAAAGTTAAAAGTATGAGTGAGTCAACAGTATTGAAATTCAACTACTCTGATTCATTCGTACTCGCTACAACATTGATTTATAAGTATAGGTTGCAATGAGTATGAGTACAAAGTTGACATCAAAATCATAACATTCGAAATATGTTTGATTCGTACTCATTTAGATTCTTAAATTTAGAAAAATACTTTTAATACTCATAAATGGTTCGAGTGATTCAAATCATTTATTAACATTTACAGTCTTAGTTGTTGTTGCATTTAAAAAGAAGAAGAATGGAAAAGTACAAAGACAATTAGCAAAGCAAACATACGACATTCTAGTGAGTGTTGTAGCGTTCGTATACGAATCATAGTTATTTTGTGATTCTTGTAAATGTTGAGTAAAGGAGAGTCGAAATCAACAACATCATGCACATGAGTACGATGAGAACTTCAAACTTTAAATATGAGTAGCATGAGTATGATATTAAAATAAGTATGACTGCGTAGTATCAGAAATTATTAGTATGATTCGATCCTACTCATCTTTTTGAATACTCATTGCTGATCTGTGGTAGGTAGCTATAAGGATCCTAGAATCTCTAATAATGACATTATCCAACGAAGCAGTTCTCTCTTACCACATGGATTCTGCATTCATTATTAGAAAAAAATTTTGGGACCAAAAAATAATCTTTCCAATTGACCCACGTTTAAACGTAGCTCTAATTCTGACAGTTTTTCTCCTTGTCGCTATTGTCGTTTGTGGCAAAGTCGTGGTGTTGTCGTTGTCGTTGTCGTCATCGTTCATCGAATTCTCTCACACGTATGTATTTCTCGCTGGAGAAATGAAAATTGGAATGAAAAAAGCAGAAGATGAGGCAGAAGAAGAAAAAGAAGTAGAAAGAAACACTCATTAAAACAGCATTTATTAAACGGCGTATAAATAAATTTTAAGTCGTTTCAGTCATTTTCTTAAATGCATGTGAATGTAAAAACCTGTAATTTTGACGGCAATTATCTGGCGATAAAAGTCGAAAAGGAGGTTTTACATTTATAGAACCCCATACTTCTCTACTACAACAGCAGCAGCAACAACAACAAATGCTACAACGACGACGCATTCTACTCTACACTAAAATGCAGTAATAGAGACGAAGTAAAAAACGCGTAGACGGACAGACAGAGAGACAAATAAAATAAAATTCATTCATTAGAGTCAAACATTTATTCTTCTACTTCTGCTGGGGTTTTTCTAAGCATTCATACGCGATGTGAGTACACCAAGAAGTACGACGTTTTTTTGTTTTTTTGAGTTGCTTTTTAACCACAAAATGCAGCTGTTTTAACCGTTTGTTGGCCATTATTTCCTCACTTACTTAAAACGGTCTTTAACTGACTTAAAATATTTAAGATTAGATTCTTATACTTCTTCTTCTTCTTCTTTTTTTTCGATTGTTTTTCATTTTTTAAAAGCATCTGTATATGGTTCGTACGACTGTGCGGAGTGAGCAAACCTTTGAAATCATTTGAAAGGGTTTTTAAGTGGGTTGTGTTTTTTTTAATGAAGTTTTTTTTATTGTTTATTACGGTTATTATTCGAAAATGCGTCTAAAACGCCATTCAATAGCTATTAACACGGGTAACTCACAACAATAAAAACAAAACAAAAATTAATGAATTTTAAGTAAATTATGGGTTAGAATTGATGGATTTTTTTCCTATGTTTTTTTTTTTGGTTTTCGGTAATAATTGTTGAAAGGATGTGTGTCTGCGTAATAGAACTGAGTTAAAAAATAAAAATGATGGAGTTTTAGCAGCTTTAAACTGGACTTGAGGCGACAGTTTAAATAGGAAAACAGTTATAGACAAAAATTTCTACAAAACAGGCAGCTAAAGACATAAAAGTCGAGAGAAATTCCTTACTGGACATAAAACGGATGAAATAAAAACCCACTGATTAGTGGTTAGGTAGCTAATCTTGTAATCAGGTTAGTTTGTAAATGACGGAAGAAGTCTGTAATATTTCAGAAGATGTGTTAACAGCACATTTAGAAGAGCACAGTTACTGTTACTATGATATGTGACGGAATCCTGAAAAATTCAGCCAAAAGGAACAATTTTAGAAAGGAGCTGTTTAAGCATGTGCAGTGAATTATATGTATGTATGTCATGTATTTGGAAAATGAAAAGTCGCCATAGTCTAGTAGCTAATATGTTGGCTTATTAGACGCAAAGGCACGGTTCAAATCCCCGGTCAGACATCAAAACGAAATATGAAAAAATATTTCTTCGGCGACTTCCTCTCAGCAGATTTCTGGCAAAAACTCTGAGAGTAAGTAGAAATTGCCATAAAAAGTTTCTCAAAAATCTGTCGTTAGGAGTCAACTTTTAACAGTAGGTCCCGCCACTCGCTTATAAAATTAACACACACAGCATAAGTGATGTCAGAAGTTAGGTCGTAAGCCTGACTGAAGGGTTGTGAAGAATGTATGTATGGGTGATGCCTGAAACTTACGCAATCTCTCCCATCATCACTATAACGAGAATTTCTCCAATAGTTTCGGATGCAGAAAACTCAACTGCAACTCCAAAACGTTCGGCCAGAACGAAATTTAATTCAACTACTTTTTACACATGAAAGTAAAATGGTTTAGCGTTACTATAATATTTACCAGGCTTAGTCTTGATTTGCTGGATGGATTTTTTTCTCAAAAAATAATGCTTAATAAGCGCACAGGTAGACTTGTTCATAGTTTCTACTCATATTAGCAGTAGTCTGCTATCAATGCTTATCAAATACATTAAAAAATAGGGCAAGTTGCCGAAAGCTTGTTCTTGAGAAGTGCTACCTCAAGGATATCTGCTAACGAAAGTAGTGTTGCTCTCTTGGTTAAAAATTCACAGATATTTGGTATTGAATTGGTCTCATACTATGCAGGATATGGAGGGCCCGGTGTTAATCATTGTCAAATTAATTATTTCGTTTAATTTAACCAAAGAAACAGATCAGAATAAGTGGTAGTCAATAGGATAAATATTCCCCTGTTTTTGTAAGACAAACGATTTCATTCGTTTGTCTATTTGTATGGAAAACATAAACGATTTCCAATGTTCGTTTATTTGTATGGAAAACACAAGCAGACGTTCATCTGAAATCGTTTGTCTTATAAAAATAGAGGATATATGTATGTTATAATATATGTGGAGATTTTACTGCCAATTATAGAAACTGAAAGTGATCTGCCATACTAATTTTGAAGGAATTTTCTAAGTATGCAAGTGTAGTTTCAAAACGTTTCCGTTTGTACGTTAAGTAGTTCTACCAGAATACGTATGTATTTCCTTTTTAAAAATTACAAAAAAAATATTAATTTTTCATTCCAATTCGAACCACATGTGACACGGAGATGACTTTCGAAAAATTTTGGTTATTGGAAGTCATTGGTTTATTGTTTTCACAAATTATACCAAAAAAAAGAAAAAATTAAAAAAAACCAAAAATAAAAACAACAAAAGAAATCTTAAGTATTTTTCATTTTCATTTTTATTAATGTTTCAGATGGCGCCATCAAGCTGCCATTGGATGTTGGGAATCTACCACAAATACTTGTATGTGTACCCAGCACGTACAAATTACAGCAAAAGAATCCAAATGTTAACAGAAAGAAAAAAACAAAAACAAATGGGGAGAAAAAAAGTGGAAAATATTTATATCATGATGGTTATTATTATTATTGTTATTATTATTATTGTTGTTGTTGTATTCTACTACTGCATTATTTTGTATTGTCATACACAATCCATCTTGCAGAACAAACACATGAGCTATGGAATGGAATGAAGAGTTGAGTTGAGTCAGTCGTCAGTCGTCCCATACTTACTTACTTACATTTGGTGGTAGTCATGTAAAACGTGTAAAATATGATTGAATGATTTCGAGGCAAAGGTAAAGTAGTCACAGATTATTATTACAATTACAAGAAAAAAAGTAGAAAAGAAAAGAAAATGAGAACAAGAGAAAGATGGGATAGAAAAACTAATCACTTTCAAGTTACTTACAAACGCCGACATGTGACGAATGAGATTTTATTGTTAATTTATTGGTTATTAATTTGAATTATTCGTGGCCGAGTGCGAGTGCAATGTAAAGTTGTAATGTTGAGTCTTGTCCATGTGCAATTGCTTGATTCAAATTTACATTTTCCACATTAAAATATTAACGGTAACGTAGCAACACAGTAGTATAACACTTATGTATAAGAGTACGTGTGTGATAGAAGATACAATCCTTACAAGATGCCTTCATGGAATTTTTATTTTACTCTCAGTGTTTTTGCCAGAAATATGCTGAGAGGATGACGATGAAGAAATATTGTTCCGTATTTCATTTAGTTGGAGAAGTCTGACCTAGTATTGGAACCGTGGCCTCACGCCTAACATGCTGACAAACTACCTACTAGACTGCAGCGACTTCTTTAAGCGCATTCGTCGACTACAAAGCGACATTTCAATACCTTCCACATCAAACTTTCAAAATGCTTTCATGAATCCATAGACACTTAATATCCAGTAACCGTAACAATAACAGTACCCTATGGCGTGTTTACTAAGAATTCCGAAATAATTTGGTATTCCGCTGTGGCGTTCTATAAAGATAGTCCGGTGAAGAACTACATCGCAGAGAATAATAGGCAGTCGTTACCTTTTTTTTCTTTAAGGTCCAATCATTTGAAATAAGTTTAGGAACCCGAATAAAAAACGTTGCCGATCGGTAAACAGTACTGTCTGGAGAGACTAGGTAAACTTGAAACTAATCATTGATTACATTACTGCTAATCTTTCAATCTTTGGACTCGTAAATATTCCGCACACGGTACCCAACATTGAGATTTTACTGCAAACATCGTTGACAATCTAACAGCAAACAGACTTAAGTAGAAAGCTTTTTAGTGTTATACCATATTAAGTGGCTTTTCTTTATCCTTCTTTACCTACGGAATATCAAAGTATTTTTGGTATATACAGATAACAAAAAGTGTTATATGGATTGTCGCTCCCTTAAAAACCCGCCATCCACCCTTTTACAATTCAATTTACTTATTCATAAATTTTTATGAACTAAATGAGAATTACTTTTGATATCAATTATCTGAATAACAAAACACAGTATAGGATATGTATGTAAAGGAAATATAAAGTAAAATTAATGATTACCATTCTTTATCAATTTACAAAAACAATTTAAATATTCACTGACTAATATATGTACATATGTACTCGTATGTATGTCAGCAATGTAAGATTCTTAAAATATGAAACCCTTTAAGCGGTAAGTATATTTTCTAAGGGCTTTTTTTCGACTTCTTTTTTTTGGGTAACATTTATTTAAAGAAATGAAACTTTTCATACGTTAAAGAGGACATTTGATTGTTTATAAATATTTAATTTTTATTGTTCAATTATGGTGAAGTCCAGCGGTAGTACGGCAGCCTGAAAGAGGGACATCTAAAAATCTGGCGCCCATGATCTAAAGAGTTAAGAATGTCTGAAAGAATTCGAAATGGATTCCTAAAAAATATTTTACTGGTTACAGCCTGAACTAGAATATTTTGAAAAGTTCAATAAAATAACAATATTATGGGCGTTTTGAATTTTTGTTTTGTATAGGGTGTGCCATTTAAAAATTTAATGAAACAAAAACGATTTGAAATTGTAACAAATGTATTTTTTTTGTTGTGAAGCATAATTCTTCCGGTTAGAAATGGAATATTATTTCACATCTATGGGTGCCTCACAGTACCTCATTCAATCGGACCAATTTTCGTGCACTTTTTCGCAGTCAGATCTCGGCAATGACATCACGACTGTTGGCCTTCAAATGCTCAATTGTCTCTCGTTTGTCAGCATAACACTTTTCTTTAACGGCGCCCCACATAAATTGGCACAACAGTGTCAAATCGCAGCTTTTTGGCAGACAACTGCCATCACCATTTCGGCTAATAAAACAGCCATCAAACGTTTGACGCAATAAATCGATTGTGGCGTGAGATGTGTGGCAAGTAGCACTATACTGTTGAAACCAATCATTTTTCGCATCAATACTATGAAGAGTGGGTCCTCATTTTAAAAGAAATATGGATCAATGATGCCACAAGCCACACGAAACAGTCACTCGTAATGGGTACATTGGCTTCTGTAATACCACGTGTGAGTTTTTGAGCCCAAAATACGACCATTTTGCTTATTAACGTACCCACCAAGATGAAAATGAGCCTCATCCAAAAAGATGGTTTTTTTTTTGACAAATCAACATCATCGTGCAGTATCTAGTGAACCGAAAACGAAGCGGATGATAATGCGGAGCTTGAACTAACTGAACTTTGTAAGACGTTTTCGCAAAATCTTTTCGACGTAAACTGGTGTGCCACTCGCCTCGGTCAAGTTGACCATTGCGCGGAGGTTCTTTCGGGACGCCAACCTATCCTGGGTCAATGAGGAGTCCTGCTCCACCGCTAGACTCACCTGGCCCAGGATGTATAGAAGGCGTACCAACCGATTACTTGGTCTCGGTCGTGATGTCATCTCGACTACAGTGGCGGTGCTTAGAGGCCATTGCGTCAAGGGTAGACACGCGGAAAGAATGAGGCTCCCTTTCAACGACTTTTGCCGTGGATGCAGGTCCACTGAGGAAGAGGAGACTGTTGTTCACTTTCTCTGCCAGTGCCCGTCTCTTGCTAGGTGTAGATATAGGTTATTTGGCTCCCCATCCCTGGTTAGCTTAACGGAGCTATCATCTATTGACATCAAGGATATAGCTTCGTTCATCAAACTTTCTGGCTGGTTTTCCAGTGCGGGGTAGTCGTGCTTTTGTTGTGCAGACCTTGCGCTGGCCAACTTCCTCCTTTTCTCTGATTTTGGTGGAACTTGGTTAGTACAGGACCTGCGTTCACCCGTGGCATCACAACGGGCCGCTATGCGTGCTCAAGTGAGCTTTGTGATATCAGAGCTACCACTCCGACCTAACCTAACCTAACCTAAACTGGTGTGTGAAATTTTCAATGCTTGTGAACGATGATGAGTTGCTGTTTATGGAGCACGCTCATATATTGGCGCAGTAAACTTGTGTATACCGACCAGAGATCAGAAATGAGTATTCAAAAAGAAGAGTAGATTCGAATCATACTCATAATTTCTGATACTTATACGCATTCATACTTATTTGAATATCATACTTATGTTACTCATATCCAAAGTTAGAAGTACTCATCGTACTCATACTTAACAATAGGCATGATGTTGTTGATTTCGATTCTCCTTTACTCAACATTTACAAGAATCACAAAATAAGTATGATTAGAGTACGAACACTACAATACTCACTAGAAGGTTGTGTGTTTGCATTGCTTGCTGTCTTTGTCTTGCACTATCAACTAGGACTGTAAATTTTGATGTATGATTCGAATCACTCGAATCATTTATGAGTACATATTATAAATATTTTTCTAAATCTGTGAATCTGAATGAGTAGGCGTATGAATCAAATATATTTTGAATGTTATGATTCTGGTGTCAACGTTGTACTCATATCATTCCAACCTGTACTTATAAATCAATGTTGTAGTGAGTACGAATGAATCAGAGTATTTGAATTTCAATACTGTTGATTTACTCATACTCAAAATTTTATGAGTACTTATGAGTAGCAAAAAACGATTCATTGCTGATCTCTGATACCGACCAAATTTTGGACATGGATATTTTCGTGCAATTTCCGACCAAAGGTCTTTGTGTAATATTTAAATATCGAATGCTTGGATTTTATACTGTATAACCTTGTAGTGGTTACTTTGCTTTGCTATAAAATCCAAGTCAACTACTCAAAGCTTTTGAAAATATGAAAAATTTTGTAGTTTTGCATTTTAATGCTTACAATTATCTGCGCATAAACATGTTATAATCCCAGCTTAAACGTAATTAAAAGACTGTATCGGTTTTTAAATTTTCCATTGAACTGAATTCAGTGTCTGGGTCTGTGGTGTGGTGGTTGCATGTAAGGAAAGGTAACATTTTGAAAAAATTAATGCCAATAATTTAGTGATAACCGACAGAGACGCGATAATAAATAATTGCAGGGTATTTGATTCATAGAATTCAAATAGAATTTGAAATGAAAACATTTGCTGCTGTGACTGACTATGCAACGTGTGACCAGTCGTCGCATAATTCCAATGCTACTAGACAAGACGGCTGGCTGGTTGGCTGGCTGGCGGTCAATTTGGCCAAGTAATTGGCTCAAGTTAGCAAGCCATACAGCAGGAATAATTTTTATTTAAGCTTTTAGTGGTGATTGCGAATACGTTTTTTTATTGCATTTCTGTGGAAGTAATGTCAGCATATTGCCAAAGGCGACACGTTCGTCCGGCTGTTGTATGCAAAAAGTACGTTTTATTTTTCACTCGTTTCCATTACACAAGGAAAGATAAAGTTTTGTGGCAATTGTAAGAACAAAAGACAAAAAACAAAAACAATAAAAGAAGGAAAGAAAATTTAAAACTTTAAATGATGTTGATCTTGTTAGCGTAAACCAACTCACTCGTACGTAGATGGGGACGGCGGTAAGCACCTGACAATAAAAACGTATGAAAAATAACCAGCCGACTGATCCAACTGTGAGTTTAGATGGCTATTTTTTTCCTTCCTTCATTCAGTTTCTTTTTTTTTAACTTGGTTACTGGTTTCTAGCCGTTGTTTTACCGTGTTGTCGTTGCTTTCGCTTATATTTGTTTAACTGTGTTGTTGGAATTGTAAATTTCGTGTCTTAAATACTGCAGGGTACCGAGTGAGTACATAAAACTGTAATAATTTTTAACGATATCAGCCAGTGCATCTGAATTTGGAAGTTGAAATTTCATTGGCTGTTGTTGTGTTAAGTGAATTTATGACAAACGGCAATCGTATGATTTTTGACAACCGGACGTATGGCCGATAATAAGCGCAAGTAATTGTTGATGGTGTGTCCTTTTTTTTTTTGGGGCTCACCACTAATCCGAAAGAGTTTCATACTTTTCACCCATATATCACTATAAAGGCACTTCACTACGTCACTAGCAGTGTTAAGTTTAAATGATAGGTTTTGCGTACAAGAAAGATGATAACATGAAATACAATACTAAAGGCAATACGATATTTGTGAGACGGTTTGGGGAAGTTGCTAAAAAATAAAAAAATTAAATAATAATAAAAAAAAAATGAGAAAAGGAAGGAAGAAAGGAAAGAAAATCTTTCAAGTATTGAGTTCAAAATTTTTCAATGTTGCAGGCACTCAGTATGTAACAGAGACCAGCAATGAGTACGCTCATGTATTGGCGCATCAACAACGAGACCAGTTTCACGACCTTTAGCAAGAAACTTGCATATACCGACCAGAGTTCAGCAATGAGTATTCACAAAGATGAGTAGATTCGATTCATACTCATAATTTGATATTTATATGCATTCATACTTATTTTAATATCATACTCATACTACTCATATTCAAAGTTTAAAGTACTCATCGTACTCATTCTTAACAATAGGCATGATGTTGATGATTTCGACTCTCTTTTACTCAACATTTACAAGAATCACAAAATAAGTATGATTTGCGTACGAACACTACAATTACTCACTAGAAAGTTGTGTGTTTGCTTTGCTTACTGTCTTTGTCTTTTTCTTTCTTCCTTTTTTGTAAATACAACAACAACTAAATTTATAAATCGGCATGAGTAGGCTTATGAATCAAACATATTTCGAGTCGTATGAGTTCGATGTCAACGTTGTACTCATACTCATTGCAACTTACTTATAAATCAATGTTGTAGTGAGCACGAATGAATCAGAGTAATTGAATTTCAATACTGTTGACTCACTCATACTCAAAGTTTCATGAGTAGTTATGAGTAGCTAAAAAACGCTTCATTACTGATCTCTGATGTACATGCATTCATAAACCGAATATCATAAGCGATCTGTAGATTCAATGCAATGAAGATTTTCTACTGACACGATTGGTTTTTAATTACAATTAACGCAACAGTCGTACGTACGACTTTGACGACTACAATAATTAAAATAAGTTGTATTAGAATATCCCACTGTGCATGGTGACTTCATAAAAATTTTGACATGTTACCAAATCAATATACAATACAATACATCTTGAGCATGCCATATTGCCAATAAACTTTTTAAAACCCTATGTATTGTCTTTCGTACACATTAAGATTGTACAATCGCATCATATGAAATAGAAAAGAAACAAAAAAAAATTAAAGACAACATATACATATGACCATATAATTAAGACCAAGGGGCTGTTGGAGACTACCAAACAAAATAAGAGAAAAAAGAGACATGAGTTGACCCCAATGAGTAAGTGAATTTGAATATTGGAACCCAAAAAAAAAACTAACACTGTTCATGTATTCATATGTATGCGCGTGTTTACATTGATACATACTCTTACACTTACTTATGTATACCAATCACTAATGCGATACAATAATTCATTATTATTATGAATATGTACTGTATGTACAATGGACATGTATGTACGAAGTCACGGTATATATGAATTGTTGTTTATCCATTCAAACGGTAGTCTATATTGTCGAATGTATTGGTAAATGCTACTTTTTGTGGCACACAGATACATACATTATTACTGAAACTTTTTCGATACACAATAGGCTGTTTTGGTGGTTGTACGATTGGTTGCTTGTTTTTTTGGCTATTCAGTATCTGCTTCGTTTCCGTCAATCACATGTAAATTATCGAAAGATTAATCGTTTATTTCGGAATTTTCTGTTTGATGTTGTTTTATTTCTACTTTTTTTTTCTTTTCTTCTTCTTTTTTATATCTTCACAACTTTTGTTTCTAATGTTTGTTGTTGTTTCTATTAGAGTTGGCAATAGTATTGACTGTTTTTGTTTAAGTTTTCTTAGCCGTGTACTTTGAGGCTTAAAATATTGTTTGTAGTGAAAATATTTTTTTTTTAAAAGCTGCGAAGCCAATAAGGACTCATTTGAGATTCAGGCAACTGTCGCCATTTTATTGTAAAAGATGCCGAGAGAGATGTCAAACCACAAGTCTGACATCAAAATCAGCAGATTTCTGGCAAAAACTCTGAGAGTAAATAAATCCGCCATAAAAAAGTTTCTCAAAAATCTGTGGTTCGAAGTGGACTTTAAACTTGTAGCTTCCGATATTACGCATAAAAATTAACACACGCAACATAAATGGTATGAGAAGCTAGAACACCGCTGCAATCTGCCTTTTGTTCCACTGTGCATCGCTACTGCGACGTTACTGTGCTCTACCAGCATAAAGGCACTTGTTCTCTAAGATCACATATAGGGTCTTCCAGTAGGGACTTTCGAAAATTGACATTTGATGATAGACATCTGCTGAATTAGACTGTTTTATACGACCGCATTTGAGACGATAAAAATCCAAATAAAATACAAGGGTGGGGATAATGTATCCCAATGGTATAGATTTTGAAAAGGCGGCTTCATCGGTCTTCTCAATGATTAGAACTTTTTAAATTTTTTTTTTTGATTGTCTGGATACCAACCACATACAGTTTCAACACGGCGATATGCCACACAGCTCTTGCCAAATTAGGCATTCTGCACAAGCGATTTGAGGGTATGGTCATCTCATGAGAATCGGATGTAAACGGGCCACTGGACTAGTGCAATTCAAACCCGTTAGACTTTTTCTTGCGTTGTTTTCTTAAGTCGCAGATGTATGCGTGCAGTAGTGTTTAAAACCAACAAGCCATCGTTTGGAATCAGACTAATATATGCGCCAAAGTTATAGTCAATTGCAAATAAATAGCGACTGGCGACTGTTGATGAATCAGTTGAATCAGTCCGGATGATAGCCGAAAGGTGAAGAGTTATGTTTGTTGGGATTTGGTTCTAAGATCGACATTAGACGCAGTTAGGGCAGACATATCTTCTCTAAAGGAAGTAAAAATTAAGTGACAAGATGGAAACATTTTACGGACACTTCATACTGGCTAATGCGGGGTTGGGAACTATTTTTCTTTTCTAATAAATACTCAGAACCGTGAATTATTTTTCTTTGTCGTCTTTGATGTTGTCACAAAGATCATTAAGACGTCAGTTTGATGTTAATCAAACTTTTTTCTATTTAACATTTCTTCTCTAATCTTTGATTCTTAACAGCTGCTTAATGGCTTCAAAAGAAAAAGCAAGTGTTGGGATTTATTATAGCCACGTTAGTAGCAGCAGCAGCAAAATATTTTTCATTTTCATTTTTAATTTTTAATGTCATGGGAATCGATGCAAAGTGATAAGCTTGAAGCCACGGCTAAGGCAAGTTTATCCATGAATTTGCTGAGAAAAACTGGTGATGATGATGATGATGATGATGCATCAGCACTGTAACTGTTGGTTGCACTTGTTCACTTTGACTTCTGTTTTATTGTTTTCCTTTCTTTTTCAGCTTTTCTTTTCATTGATTTTCCTATTCTTTCGTTTAAAGGCATGGCTTTTTGTTGTTGTTGTTATTGTTATAAACTGATTAAAATCTTCTTCTTTCCCTGATTGTTAAGGCCGTAATTGTTTTAAGAGTGGCGCCGCCAGACATTTTCATGTGTTCATTTTGTTGTTGCTTTTTTCCTTTTTTCTTTTTTCTTTCGTTCTATCACATCTTTATCGATATCACAAGAACGAGAGAGAGAGAGAGACAGAGGAAAAAAGAAACGATCGAATGAACGTGTTCAGGTATTTTGTCAATAATTTGTCACAATTGTGTCAACGTTGCTGGTTGATGTTGTTATCCCTTGTGGTTGATGGTTGTCTGTACTGCTTGCTGCCTTTAAAGTATCTCTGTTGCTGCTGTAATGCATCGACTAATGTTACTTGTCATGTTGCAATTAAGATCTCTGCTCAAAGATTAGAAAAAATTTCTTTTTTTTAGTAACAAGTGACAACATAATCTGAAAGTCACTCTCGTTACTTTGTTGTACGACAACAACAATAACAAAAGATATGATTAAGGAAAACTCAAAAGAACAGAAAGAAGGCCGACCTTAACGAAAATACTTCTATAAAAAGATTTTTTTCCTTTGACTTTGTCTTTTGTCTCCAGCAAATGGTGATCGTAATCAGTTCAACACTTTAATAATTTTGTAGGTTAATTGAGGATGTATGTACATCAAGCGTCAGTATCTTTGATGTTTCATATTCGGGTCTCTGATTTGTAATTAAATTATGAAATGAAAATGTAATTACTACACAGAGCATGTTATGGCAATAAATTTTAAAATGAATTCTATTGAACGATTAGAATGATTCTTGAGAACATAAATATAGTGTATGAAGCAGACATCATCAGAGTCCCATAACAATAATAATAAAATAACGTGCCTTAGTCTCTTTCTCTCTAGAGCAGCAATTGATTGGTCAACTGTAGCAGGTCCATCCATCATTAACCAGGACTTCATATCTCTAAATTTAAATAAAATATAAAAAGTGTCGAAGATATCATCGAAATTTTTTATTGAAAAGACCTATTGATGCCATTAAGTGTGGAACATAACATCTTTCCAATGTCCGTTACACCTTCTCTGTATGTAGCGCATCCGAAATGTGAAATTTTCCATGACTCTGGCGCATAAATCAGGCAAAGGTTATGTTGATTTTGAGGTTCACTGTCTTTTAGGTCTCATTCTTATACACATGCGTCTTAAGAAAAAACCACAAGAAAAAGTCTAACAGAGTCAAATCGTACAATTTTCGGTGGCCAATTCACCTCATCTACACGTGAGATGACCATGCCCGTACAGAATATAAAATGCGGCATGTGCTGTTTACAAGGCGTTTATATACAGGCGAAAAGAAGTTGGTAATCATCAAGCTATAGTCCTGCACGTGATATACATACATATATTGATTGCCTAGCCAACCTTGTTCCCAACGATATATACATGAATCCACGATATAATTACAAATTCTAGAGTTTTGTCTGTTCACGTACCGATTCATTCAGAAATGGTATGATTTTCCGATGAAAACTAGCGCCAGTTACCAAAAGTTTTCTATTCCATTTACCGAAGAAACGTCATTGTCTGTGGGTCAGATCCAAACATACTTACATACATTTATACGTAATTGAATATTACAACCTTTCAGTCAGGCTTACGACCTAGCTTCTAACACCACTTATGTTGTGTGTGTTAATTTTATACATGAGTGTCGGGACCTACAGTTTAAAGTCGACTCCGAACGACAGATTTTTGAGAAACTTTTCATGGCAATTTTATTTACGCTGGCTTTTGCCAGAACTCTGCTGAGGGGAAGTTGCCGAAGAAATATTTTTTCATATTTTGTTGTGATGACTGACAGGGGATTTGAACCGTGGCCTTACGTCTAATAAGCCAACACACTACCTATTAGACTACGGCGACTGTCAATGACTATATGGATTATGACTATAAAATACGTATAATTAGATGCTACGCCATGTCAGCTAAGTTCTTACTGCACTCAGACTTACTCCACTTAAACTTGTGCATTGCTTTTACATTACAATGATGCATCATTGCTAGTTTGGCATTAAGCCTCTGACCACCATAAACTAGCCATAAAACAGCATAGGGGGTATTAAAATTTTTTTTGAATTTTCGACAAGAAATTTAAAGAATTTTTTCTTAAAGTTGTTATCTTCCGGATAATAATTTATAAGGTATTACACGGCTTATTTAAAAATAAAAAGCGAAGTTTATCCAACAGATTATTTAAAATCAAAATGAAATCATCATAAATTTTATTCAAATCGCAATCATTTTGAATTATGGGAACAATTTTTTTCATTTTTTTGTTCCCCACTTCAGATAGACCTTCTAAGTTAACAAGAGAGTGTGTTTTTGGCCTTTTGATTTGGTGGATACTGGTGACTGACTGACTGAGAGAGGGAGACAAATTAATGTTGAAATGTTATTAAATGTTTTTGTTTTTGTTGTTGTTTATCTCTCATTTTGCCTTAAACCATTTTTAAATAATTTATTAAAGCAACAAAAACAAAAAAAAACAGAAACAGAAACAGGCCCCAAGTTAAGGTAATGAGTTGAGCATGCGTGTATATCATAGCGTTTCAATTTGACTTTTTATTAATGCGGTTGTTGTTGTTGTTGTTGCTGTTGGTTTCAATATTTTAAACAATTTATTTTTATTATCATGTTTTTGTTGTTCTTTCTCTTTCTGTAATAGTTTATTTATGATTTATTCAAGTTAAAGGCATTCTGTTCGGTTCTAATGCCGTTCAGGTATGTATGTAAATCTAATGACAAAATGTGATCTTTTTTAACCTTTGGGGCTGCTTGTACTTGCACAATTTTTGTCTTTTTCTATTCTTATTTTGTATTATTTCTAGTCGTTTAATGTCATTAATTACGTGAAAGAAAACGTGAAAAAATAGAAAAGGGCGGAGTAAAAAAATAACTTGAAAACCAAAAAGAAAAAGTACTTTCAACTTCGAGTTCAATGCACAATAATTTTGATTTCCAAAGAAAAAATGGGCGTTTCCCCCCTTTTGTTTTTTTTGGTTTAACGGGCACTTTGGAAAATATCATTTAATCACTTTTTTTAATTTGTAACAATTTATTTTGGTAATTTTGTTGATGGATTAGGATATGATCATTAATGGCAGTTAGTTAGTTTGCTGACTAAAGTAAAGGAATTTAAATTTTTTTGTTTTCCATTTCGTATCGTATTTTAATGATAGCCGGTGTATTGCTTTAATATTATTTTGATAGATTGACTTAATGGCTTAAATTTGATTACATTTTGTGTGATTAATTGTACAAAATAGTTTTGATTTATAATAATTTGTCTCTCTTTTTTCTTCCTTTTTGTCTGATCTGCATATCAATACCACCATGAATTTAAGCACATCGTTAGGCAAAACAAAAAAAAATACAAGAAATTATTTGAAAATTACCGGCTCTTTACATATGAAATGCAAATAAATTGATTTTTTTGTTTTAATTTTTGTAATTTGAGTTGCAAAACTTCACTTTCTCGGTCAGTATATATCTATACGGACCCGTAGAATCAAAACTGACCTTAAATTATTTCTTAATTCCTTGTCCAGTCCTTGTTACCCCCATGGTCTTGTGAATTAATTTCTCTATTGCTTCTCGGACATTAGTATCAATGTATCAATATGTTATAATTTAACCATTGCCTGATGTTGACGGAGGAGTGGTGACATCATAGCTACAGCTTCAGAAGTTGTGATAAGTTCATTCCTGCATCCGGGTATATATTTGTCCTGATGTCCTGTTTTTAGGCATACGCGGTAGACATATGAAATCCAAGAAAAAAGAGAAACAAATTTCAACGTAAATTATGATATACGAAATTGGAAACCTGCAATGAATTTAACGTTACCCATGAATATTTTATTCTGTTAGTCACAATCGCTATTCTAATCTCTTCATTTACGAATAAAGGCTTTCCCTTAAGAAAATTTATTTCCCATTACGTTTTGACCATAATTTTTGCTAAAAATACCGTGCCTTTCAATCTTAAGACAAAAATCGCAAACCATAAAACGACAGAGAGAGAGAGAGAGAGAGTCTAACGTCAACTGAAAAACATTTTCTAAACGAACTTAACGCTTGATGAATACAAGCATAAAAGCGCATATAATTAAGACACTTTTACGCATGCACACCTGTTGGACGTTGCAGTTGATATACTCTAGACCCCTTATTTCAATGCAATTCTGAAGCAGAGAAGAACCAAAAAGAAAAGCGACAACGACAATGAAACAAACGACAAATGAAAAATGTATTCTACTGCTGATACTGTCGCTATATATCATATGCTAATTACAGTCAAGCATACTCAACTAACTAAGGCAAAAAGAAGTGTATCATCATCATCGTCAACAACATTCGGGAAAATTTATAATGAAATAAAAGGTAGATGTATAAGAAGAAGGAAAAAAATTAATTGCTCCAAGGGTTAAATTGTGACATTAAACTCATCATTTTAAGGTAAATAAACGTAAACTGGGAAAAAATACTCAACCAGAAAAATAATAATAAAGAAGAGGGAAGTATGTATATGCACTGTTTTGTCACAGTTGTGTGACATTTATGCGAGGGTTGTATAGTAAGTGGTAAAGTCACCGTAGTCTACTAGGTAGTGTGTCGGCTTATTAGACGTAAGGCCACGGTTCAAACCCCAGGTCAGACATCAAAACAAGAATATGAAAAAATTTTCCTTCTGCGACTTCATGAGAGCTAAATAAAATTGCCATCAAAAGTTTCTCAAAAATCTGTCGTTCGGTCTCGACTTTAAACTATAGGTCCCGCCACTCATGTATAAAATTAAGACACACATCAAAATTTCTTGGCGAGAATCTTTCAGTTAACATCGTCATGGTGGAACACAATACATGTTCTTTTGATCAAGTCTGGACGTTTTAATTGCTTCACTCATTATTTTTCTCATTATTTTTAATTGTTGACAGTAGAGATCATGATCTCGACTTGTTTGTAGAATTTCAGAATGAACAATTCCCTTCAAATTCCACCAGACATAAGCATTATCTGTGTTGGTCTTGATCCTGGGTTTTTAATCGCCTGTGAAGCATCAGCTTACTTTACTTATGATATTTTCTATCCAATTTTTATCGCCCCTCGTTATTCGTATTACAAATGGTTAGATTTTCGTCCATTGTAACAGTGAATTACTCAGTGTAGTTGTCGGAGTCGTGACTGGGCACTGTATTATGGGTATATACGCGAGTCGCATTTGTCTGGGACACCTCGCAAATGAATTTTGTAGAAATTGCAGAGCTGAGGAGGAAGATGAGACTTTTCTTCACCTAATGATAACATGCTCGGCACTATATTAAAAGAGAAACAGATATCTTGGTGCCTCCTACATCGATGATCTAGGTGATTTATAATTTAATCGGAAGCTCTAAGTAGTTCCAGGACTGGGGGATAATTGACGAAAACTGTAGTATCACAATAGGCCCCACGCGGCCTAAGTGCGTCCATCCAAATTCTTTGAGGGGACGGCCACCCTACCTACTTATCTATCAGTGAGTTACAATTGGAAATTCAGTTTTCTAAAGTTTTCAGTGATAATTTGAGTGGCTGCCAAAATTTGACCTTCCTTGTGCATCCAATACTCTACTTGGTGGTGGAAATCTAGTTCCTTAGAAACGCCCACATTACTTACGTAATGTTTACGCAATCGTTAGGCCTCTTTATTAGTATTTTGTTCACAAAGCTAGGTAACTCTTTAAAATCAAACATTATCAGATTGAAAACGAGCAAACCAGTTTCCGTCATCGTGTCTATAAACAAATTGTTTCTTAGTCTGTAAAGAATTCTTTCATGTGAGTATAATTACTCGGTAGTAATGTTATTTTCTACAAAAAAAAGAAACAAAAGTTATACAAAATTTATCAGACAACCCTCCTATATAAAAGAAATAATTAAAAAAATTGGACATATTTTTTTATACAAGAAAACTAAGTATTTTGATATAAATTTACCACATAGGCAATCTATATTATCGCTGGTGTCAGGTTTTAAGAAAAGTATGCCGGAAAAAACGAAAAAAAAAATTAAATCACAATGCAAACGATAGGCGACAACCACCACAAAATGCGGTATATTTTGTGACGCTTGAAGTTCTTTGGTTCAATTGATGGTCTATGTTACGTCCTATTTGTTAAAGACAAAATTTTACAAGATTTTCACGGTCATTTGGTTTTCATTCGTATTAATAATAATCGTCGCTTGGTTGGTTCCCAATGGTGAGAAACCGTAACCATCAAATGTAAGTGAGAAGTTGATTAAAACTTACAGCAGCAGAACTAATTGTTTTTAATTTTTTTTTTTGTTCTTTTCTAAAATAAATACTATTTTCTGTAAAAATAAAATAGTTTTCTGGTACAATATAAGGTGAAGTGAAGTGTCATTTAATTGTAACAGAACCTGTGCAACATAGTTTTCCACCTCAATGACATACATACATACGTAGCCTATAATTAGCAGCAATAAAACCACTTGTTGTCACCCCATTAACACTTTCTTTTTAACGAGATTTTTTTTTTGGTTTCTTTCGCCCTGTGTTATTAACGTT
Source organism: Sarcophaga rosellei (assembly GCA_930367235.1). Taxonomy (NCBI): domain Eukaryota; kingdom Metazoa; phylum Arthropoda; class Insecta; order Diptera; family Sarcophagidae; genus Sarcophaga; species Sarcophaga rosellei. Next base: position 83,960,785 of record OV884018.1, read on the forward strand.
TTTTTTATAAGCCAAGTTAAGTGAAAATCAAAAAAGATCAATTTATGATACATGTTTTCATTATTCATTATGATATTTGAATAATTTTTCGATTTTAGGTTACTGGCAATGAGTCTGTAGGATGCCAAACATTGAAAGAAAAGGTTGCACAAACCTCATTCCCGAAAGAAGCAAAAATTGAGAGCGTGTCTTCATACATACATATATTTAAATCATTGTGTGTATGATGAATGAATACCGATATCTTTTAATCAATTATTTACCTTCACTTCACAATGTCAGCCGCATTGACTGTCTGTTTGGTTGCCGCGTTTAAACAAGAGAAATTGCATTCAATTTCTTGAAAATGCGATTCTCCATCAAAGGGTACCACTTAACACTTCATATGTGATCACATGAATTATAATGTTGACTTGATGGTTTTACATAAAATTGTCGTAATTTTATAAACTGTCGGCTTATCAATACAGTGAAGGACAAAATATCAGGTCAACTGGTACAGAACATGATATTTCGAGGAGATCGGGTGATATTTCGAAGACGATCGCTAACGATCTTGTGGACCGAATAGTCGAAAAGAAAAGAGTCAAAAGACTTGACCTTCCTCTATGTGGTTGCAGCTATAACAATGGCCATTAAATTGTTGTCCAATATGTCTCGCATGACATATGACTACTGTGGCCTAATACCTAACTTAAGCACCAGATATCATGTTAAGCCTTGGTAAGTTGCACAATTCCAAAGAATCCAACTGCCCTTTACCAGCAACATGCCCTTTTCAAGCAATAGACGAGAATATATTTTGATCGATAGGATTTCCACTTGCCAGATCTAGCCTGGGCCAACATATTTGCATTGAAGCGTCGGCGATGTAAGACCCGCATATGTGTTGTCGAATATTTGCATAGAAACGTCGTATAAATGTGGTCTGCACATACAGGCTAAGAAACGATGTCGCACTAATGAAGAGGTTAATTTCGCTTGGATAAGAAGTATAAAAGACAGAACAGAGCAATACCATATAACAATAAGAATGCCATTCGAACCTCGACTCTTATTAGGTTAAATCGAAGATAGTATGAGACTGCCAGGGGAAACTGCATCTGGTAGGTAGGGAAAACAGGGTTATCCACTGCTGGATTCCAAGCAAACGATTTTGAGAGGAGGGAGGAATTCCCGGCGTTGTGTAAGGCCAGAATTTTTCTGTGGAGTGGGGCTGATGTTTGAAAATGTATAGTCAATGAAAGACAAGATAAAGAGAGGCAAAGTCTCAAATCAAGAGGGTTTAAGGCAATAAAAACTTTTGTTTTAAAATTAGAATAAGAGAAGGTCTAAATCTTGCATCAGACTAATCCGGAATAATCTGTGGATGGTAACCGCCCTTTTGACAGGGCACTATACGCTCAGGCTGCACTTATTTGAGATAGAAGTTGTTTCGAGCCCAAAGTGGAGATTCTGTGGAGATGAGAATGAAACATCCAAACACATTCTTGCATTAATACATCTCGGTAGCTAGAACTTGAATGCATATCAGGTATTAGACAGGGAATTGTTATTGTGGACACTGAGTAGCTTTCTGAAGAATATAACAATCAATAGGTTATGTGATCGAAGGGGAAGAATATCTGGGCAGATATGTTTACGAGCTGCGACCTGAAATAACAGTGAGCAGATCTAGATGACACCAGCAACATAGTTAAACTGTTAACAAAACTGTAATGGAGATTCAGAACGATATAATTCTTGTAGGCCATAATGGTAAAACCATACAAGAGATTATCTTGATTTTTAACTAAACTTAACTTCTTATTAAAGTAATTTCCCGTTAGGTCTCGCCATTCGTGTATGAAATTAACACACACAACGTAAGTGGTGTTGAGAAGTTAATTCGTAATACTCGCTGAAGGATTGTAATGACCAATTATATATGAATGTATATATGTACAGTAAGAAGTTTCAGAAGAAGAAGTTCGTCTAAAAACTACAGAGAATCCCAGCAGTAGGTTGTTGCTACCAAAATTGATCAGAAGTTTGAAAGAAGATGCCGCTGCGTATTGATCGAAATAGGAAGTATGCGTTATTCTGCACAATATTTTATGCAAATCAAATGCTGAAATCGAATCCATTCATGGGATTGCTTTGATGTTGTTCCACTTCGAATGTGTAGTCGAAATTTAGTTCTGGAGTAGTACAGTAATAAGTAGTACAGTAGAAAGATTACTCCTTGCATTGTAGTTTGCTCCTGCCAGAATTAACAGATTTATTGGAAATAGATAGAGCAGCGTATTGATATCAGCAAAATCGAAAGTACGTGCCATATGTTTTAGTTTTAAAGCCTTCTCAATATTTTCTACAAATCAAATGTCAAGTCTCTCTTCAGCACAATCAAGATATTTATCTTCTTCAGTACGTTATAATTATAATACTTTGTATGCCATTAAAACATATTTTATTCGTTTAGCGCACCTCATTTAAATTTTTTTTTTTTTGGGAGAAAAGTCATAACAAAAAACAATGTACGCGTACATTGTCAAACTCTAATTTGTCAATAGCCTTAGGATGTCACTCATAATTTAAAATTAAGGAACAAATTTAAGGGGTACGTAAATGCAAATATTTGATTGTATATGTGATAAAGTTGACTGTGTATTATTAAATATTTTTTTTATATTTTTTAGGCCACAGTATGGGGATCTTTTGTAACAAATAAAATTTTGATCGATATGAAAGATCATCTCAAAAAAATTTTGAAGAGGCAGAGTAAATAAATAATTATTTAATGAAGAAATTTTATTCATGCTTTTGGCCATTTTAAAGAGGACCTTTTATAAAATTTTTCGAAATAATGCCAAATTATTTTTGGCCAAATTCTTTTTATGCGATTATGCCAAAAAACCATGACTAAATGGCTGTTAAGGCTTAAGCATGTGTTTGATGTTTTTTTAAGAGAGGGGATGTCGAAGTTATTAAGGAATTTGGGCTTAAATTGTAGTAAAGGTAACAACAGATCCATATACAGTTTCAATATGATTTTTTATAGCCTTTTCAGATATAAAATATAAAAATTATGGTGGCATAGTATTTGAAAATATGAAAACGAAAAATATCCATAATCAGCCGAGTGTAACTATTGTTTACGTACGAGTAAATTGTTTGATTACAAACTCTATAAAATCGGATTTCACTTTAATTTATTTTTTTTAGTTGTAAATCACACACACACACACACACACGCACTCTGGCGTTACATCGTGTAACGATCCAAATGAAACCACCTCCAAAGACACGCATCTTTAGAGGCGGCTGTTGAAGTGCGTGCATAACTTAAGCATTTGGGCACTTTTTAGAAAAAAAAACAATGCTTTGGCGGACCATCAACCATTTGAAGTTACGAACATAGGCCCCCATAATTAAACAGTCCACAGTTGAACACAACGTTTATAATTACGAATTACAAGTACAAGTTAAACAATGTTTTCATTTGCGAAATCAAATGAAGAAAACACAAATGGAATGTCTTAAGACAATAATCTTAAAGAAAAACAGAAGAAAAAAATTAGAAAAATTGCACGAATTTAAGCAGCATTTGAGACGACCAAATGTATGAGTAAGAAAACCCTCTTTCTTAACATGAAATGGACAGTTAAAACTATAAAACCGTAAATAGCAGTATGAGGCATGCAACCAACCAAGGCAAAAATAAAAACAAACAAAATAAAAGTACAAAAGACAGCCACGCAGCAGTAGCAATTGCAACATTTTACATCCAAAGTCATCGTCTTCGTCTTCGTCAACATGCTCTGCAAATCACTAATGGTAACACAATGGCTCCATCAGTTTGGTTTGGATGGTAAAGCTCTTCATTCATTCGTTCGTGCCAACACACGCCACCGTTAAAGAGATGGTTTTGTCCCAAATTCACGCATTGATTTTCCACATTGTCAAGCAGGCAAGAAAGCGAAACGACACAATACCAAGCAAAATTGTATACAAAAACAGAAACTTACTGGCAACAATCTTTGAGGCAACCAACCATTAGAGCCACCATCATTATCATTATTTTGCAAGAAAATCAAAGAAAAAACAAAAATTTGTTAAAAGATGCCATTGGACGAACGCATACATGTCTTATCATACGAGGTGGCTTGAAATGCTTTGATGCATAGCCAAACGGCTGCAAAGCGCAAAAACATTTAAGCAACGATTGGTATTTTCTATTATTTTTAAGCCGTATTTCAAAATTTAATTAATTTCGCAGTCCCAAACTTAGATTTTTTTCACATTCAAACACTAATTTGGTGAGAGAATGTTTTCTGATTGATTTAGGATTTTATAAAGTTTACTCGGATGTAGCCTACGTATTCGTAATTCTAAAGTATGATTAATTTCTCTGCATCGCAATACTTTGTGCCTTGTTGGCTTATTAGACGTGAGACCGCGGTTCAAACCGCATGTCAGACATCTCCAATAAAACGAAATTAAAAGAAACCGAATATTTCTTGGGCGACTTCCCCTCAACTGATTTCTGGCAAAAACTCTGAAAGTAAATAAAAATTGCCATGTAAAGTTTCTCAAAAATCTGTCTTTCGCAGTCGACTTTAAATTGTAGGTGCCACTACACATGTATGAAATTAACACACACAACATATGTAAGTGCTGTAGGGCGTAATCCTGACAGAAGGGTTATAATGGCCAATTATATATGTATGTATGTATGTATGTATTTATGCATGTATATAAATATCAGTACGTCTGTATTCAGTATGCTCCAATACCGAGTTTGCAAAGTAGCATCCTTTATAGCCTCTATTTCAACCTGGTTGGTACTTTAGTAATTGTATAAGGAAAGGACGAATCTAAGATTGAACTGTATCTGGAAAGGATTTCACATCCTGTTTTATTATGTGATCAGGATCAGCATTATCCTGGAGATCATTTCAGGAGAGCATTTAGATAAATAACATCTTCTATTCGGTAGTTTCTTTGATGTATTTGGTGTAGTTGTTAGGAACTTTTGCTTTCTAAGTTCTAATCTGCCCTCATCCATGATGCTTTTTGTTGAACCTCTTGAGGGGTTGCTGGACGAATTATTGTGAGAAGAGTGTATATTTATCGAAAAATCTTCTCCATGTTTTGAATCCTGAATAGCCTGTAGTCAGTAGTAACCTGTGATTGCACATGAAATCAATTTAAATTCTTATAAAATCTTATAAAAAGAAAGCCTTTAGCAAGTGTTATGGTTGTGTGGAAATCACGTTCAGAATCAGAAAATATTTTGAAATCGGTCTCAAGAAGCTTTATCGAATTCAATGTTAGAAATTTTATCTTTAGAACCCTCTCTAGACTAGAGACGTTAAGAATTTAAATTTAATTTTTCTACTTACAAAATGCAGTCGTAAATACTGGAATGAACTTTTGCGAACCAAACAGAGTATAAAACACCATAAAATAACGTGATAAGGTCTTCAATTTTAATAACCATGACATTTTAATACGCTGGACACCTGCACCACAGTTCATGAGTACAAAGGGAAACGAAAAGATGAATAATGACGACAAACAGAAAGAGTACGAGGACACCAATGAAAAAAAAAACACTGAAAACGCCATAAAATTGGCGTGACCTTTAAATAAAAGCAAACACAAAGAAAATTAAATAAAAAAATTATTTTTTAAGATTATTAACCGCGATAAAAAAAAAGTATACGAAAAACCAACAATTAAAGGTCATTAACTGGACGAATATCAGGAAAAAAAATAATGTTGTATTTTTCACTTATTAAGGGCACTTGTTGCCATTTGTCATAAATAGCAACGATGGGACACTGGAATTTTTAGCTACTTTTTAACCCCTAAATTGTCATTGAATTTTTTTTTAATTTTAAGGAGGCTATAATAACGTTTAAGAAACCCATTTCATTTCTCTTTTTTTTGTTTTGTTGTTGTTTTTGTCTTTGTCCATTAACATTGTAATGTGTCATGCCATATGAATATGAGCATAATAATGAGACATTCTTCTGTTCAAGTATCATGGCATGAAATTAAATCCAACTGAAAAAATGAATTGAATTGCCAAGAAAACTGAAGAAAATATTTACTTGCGCGGTAATGTGATGATGATGATGATGATGAACAAACGATGTTTTTGTTCTGCAGCATATTAGCCGTGCTTGTCTTTGGGTGAAAATCCTCCCCACATACGACGAAGCGTATCGTCAAAGACACTTGTCAGCCACTACCAAATGTTTTAAATGGTTTGCCGCATTATTTCAAGGAAAACAAAAAAAAATGGGCTACAAATACAGAGACAGATAGACTCATATGTTTCCGAGACAAGCTTAGAAGAGTCATTCTCAATGCCTTTGACGAGTACAAGTTCAGTTACCAGAAATAAGAACGAATAAAACATAAACTTAAGACGACACTTATTTGTGTAAAGCGATTAAAACGAAGTTATAAACAGAGGCGTAGCTGATGAAGGGGGGAGGGTTTGATGTATTAGAGGAAATTACGTCTTTCCCAAGTTAATGCCGACTTTGGACAACAGATTTGAGAAGCTTTTTCATGACAATTAATTACTTTCATAGCTTCTGGACGAGGAGTTTTAAAATGGGTCGATGGATGACATTTTTTTTACATTTCTTTTCTTTAAGACTCCAGAGATGAGGCTTGGAATCACGGTTCCCATCTAGCAAGCCAATGCATTACTAGAATCACTTCATGACTATCCTATCATTGTAAAAATCTATTAAGACTGAGTACCAAATTGTTTTTGAAACTTATATTCACAGCTTTTGGATCCATTTTTTTCAAATTATTTGTTTCGTATTTAAATGCCACGGCACTTACAAAGACTAAACATAGCTTTTGTTCAGCTCCCCTAAAGGAAAATCAAAAATTAGCTACGCTTCTGCCACTTGACAACCAACGCATTATTAATGTGGTCACCAGCACGAAGAGTGCGACGAAATGTGACGTTTAAATATTCATGAGATGTGACTGGCTGATGTAACCAGGCGATCTCTTGTTGCATAGAAGCAGTAAGAAATCTTATAAATGTAAGACAGTGGAAATGTTTTCATATGCTACTCTGCTCACCACCAGTGACAATGATCAAGTGTGTCTTTTTAGTGGCTTGTATTGCTTCTTCACCAAGTAACACAAGACAGATACACTTGTCGTTGTCGTTGCAGGAAGACGGTTTCTGGTTTCGAAAATGAAAATTGTCGCTTCATTATTACGAATATTTGAATGTTTTGTGCAATATTTTTCATTTTTCATTCTCTGTTTCGTTGTTTTCCTGTTGCTGTTGTAATCTGAAGACAAAATAAATGAATTCATTGTTTCATTTCGTTGGTTGGGTGCATAAATTATTGTTTCATACATTTTGTTCAACGTTTTCTTTTAGGTTTTCATGAAAATTTTCAGGTTTGGCTAAAATAGAGAAACAATTTTTGGTTGTTTTCTTAAAATACGAATGAAGGGTAGGTCTTCAGCCTATTCACTAGAAAAAGAATTGGATTTTTAAACAAGAGCTTTTAAAATCAAGAGCGATATCTGGCTCAGATATCGTGAATCAAACGATATTTAGAAAAAATTACTCTTTCGGCGATTTCTTCTCAGCAGTTTTCTAGAAAAAATTCTGAAACTAAATTAACATTACCATGAAAAGTTTCTCGAAAATCTGTCATACAGAGTCGTCTTCAAGCTGTTGGTCACGACACTCATGGATAAAATTAACACACACAACATGTATGGTGTGAGGAGCTAGGTTGTACTCCAGACTAAGTGGTTGTAATGGCTAATTGAATAAGTAAGACCTTAACTGGTTATTCAGAACATTCGGAATCTTTCGTGCTTTTAAGGTCACAACGAAATTCTTGCGACCACTTGCCTTAGTACGAGAGCTCTCAAAATTAATGAAATTCCAATTTTCTTATCAAATCACGCAAAAATTTGTTAATTGGTGCAGTTGTTTACAATTTTGATAGGATTCAGCCTACAGATGACTGTTAGCAGGAACAGTAGTGTGTTCTCCTAATGACACGTCTACTCTTCAATACACAAAATGATTGCTCCTTTTCTATGTAAGTTTTGGGTCGCGAGAAATAAACCTGGGATGCCCATAATGCATTATAATTGAATTGATAGTCAAATACTTGCCGTGAGGTAACTTTAAACTATGCTTTGTTATCTTTGGCACTTGGACAATTCGATTGGGCTCTACAATATATTGAAAAACATTCAAAGTATCAAATAAAAAATAATAAAACGCCTTCAAAATTTCACTTAGTCCAGCATGGATTAGAATACCGTAAAGTAATGTTTGTATAAAGCGGTTATTACATTATCGATCTTCGCCTGCAGGCACGACCTGTCGACAAACCAACCAACTCATGTTATACTGGAAAAATTGTGTTTGCAAACCCGACATGATTAATATCGAAAATGTTTGATGTTTTGTCCTTTTCACCTCATTCTGTAGCAGAACACACACAAACATGAGGTAAATTCCATAATGTTTGATAAACCTGACAAAATAGTGCTACTGTAAAACTCTTTCTCTCATTAGATCGTGCCTACAGGAGCAGATCGATAATGAAATAGTCGCTTAACGTATCAGACCTTGATAGGCATGTCTAAAATCGTCATAAAATTTGATTTCTTCTCTATTTTGAGTTCTTGTTAATAGTGTGACGAAAATGGAATGGAAATGGTGTTATTAAAATGATAAACAAAAGATACAAAAACAAAACAATGGACTTGTTTACATGATCAACGAAAAAACAAAAATATGGCAACAACATCAGTATAAAAAAAGGGGATAAACAAAGGTAACAAAGTAAACAAGCAACTACAATACTACAAGGACAAACGTAAACAAAATACACAAACAACAATAATGAAAACAACATATTTACAATTATAGAGATTTCGCGAAGACAAAGTTATCCTTCTTCGAGAGCATTCGTTAGACTGTTCACCCAGCGATATAAAAGGCAAGACAAAGCAGGCAACGGGATCAGAAAGAATTCAGTAAAGATGCGTTGCATGTGAAGAGAATAATTGTGGTTTGAAGAATTCCGTTGTAAAGATCTAACGAACAAATTGTTGTTGTTTAATTCAAGTTGCCAAAGGTGGCACACTGTATTGTGCGAAAAATAAGGAACACAAATTTATTTTTATTTTATTTGCAATCTACCAACTCATAGAACAATAGAAAATGGAAAGCGAAAAATCGTTTCTAATTCGAAGTATTTTTGAATGCCTAATTATCTGAAAAACTTGCTCATTAAAGTCTGGAAAATAGACATCTAATCTAGAAAAAGTTTCCCAATTAAAATTCTTATGGTTCTTATTAAAGTTTCCAGCTCGCCATTTATGATCAACCAACAATTATTCGAATGCTTACACAAAATTATTTGCTTTATCTTTTGACCAGGAAAATATTTGAATAATTCAGTTATTAAACATACAATTTGTGGCATTAACTTTAAGTAGAATTATAAAATATAAGAATGAAAATAAAGTCATTTGTTAGCCATTACATTCACAGGATATGGGACAAACAACATACATATGTACATAAATAGGATAGCAAAGCAAACACTGTGCAATAAAACTTTTGCAATAAAATAAAGGAAAGGAAAAAACATATTTTTTGTTGTTGTTGTTGTTCTTTTTATTATATTTTATATAAAAACATATAAATTTAAGCTCATAAAGTCAATTATGTCTAATTAAAAGTGCATACATCATATGCCATATTTTTTTCAAAGGCAGTCATCCAGCCACCACAACAATAACAACGACAAACGGCAACAAAACATGGCAAATTACAACGAGAACCACAAACACCACCAATATCATTAACGTTATATAACCGCTAACAACCAACTTACTACCACCGATCTTTATGCACGATTCGAACGTCGAACAACAACAGCAATAACAACACACACCTAAACAGGATAAAATAGCCGTCATCAACTGGAAAAAAACGAAAAAAAAAATGAGAGACGGGAACCAAAAAGGAAAAAAAATCTAATTAACATTAGCGTAACATTTCAACGCTTCATTGGTAAGTCAGGAGGCAATAAGATAAAACAACAACAACAACAAACAGCAAAAAAAAAACAAGAAATTATAAGCAATTTTTTGATTAAAGCCAGAGTCAAAAGAAAAATGAAGACGAACCTCTAGACGAGCGTAGTAACGTGTAGTAAGCACATGAAGCGAAAAGTATATGATGGCAAGAGTAATCCAATACGTACATATGGTGGACACACAGTATATACTTGAGACACTGCTGGTTACAGTCAGCACAACCACAAATAGAGACGGACATCAAACGTACGTACATACGTACAAATGGACGGACACACCATCACATAAGTGTTCAATGAATATTCGCCCAACTTCACACATCATAAATTGTGACCGCCTGTCATATTTGTATGGAAGAAAAAAAAAAATATGTTTTATTATAAAAATATACGATGTATTAAAATATAATGAGAAACCAAAAAAAAGAAAAAAAGAAAAATTTTTTAGTTTAAATAATGTGACCAACAATGCATTAAAGGGGCGTTTAGTTGTAAAGCAAAACTAATGTGAGGCATAGTTGAATGGCCTATAAGTTAGCAATAGGACTTTAAAGTCCTTAATATAGTCTTATTTGAAATAATTATTGATAACTAATCAGTAATCTTCACAAATGTTATCATATTCGATAGGCACACAGTTCTAGATTACTATCTGAATAGAGGTATTACTGCGTTGACGAGATCTACTCTGCCCTAGAAGATTGAACGGCTTTCAACAGTAGTAAGCATCCGTAATTCACTTTTTTAACTTTCTCCTTGAACTACGAGGTCATCTGTCGTAAAATATAAAAACAGTAAGACCCCGCTTAACGCTGCTCCGCTTAATGCTGTTTCAGTATTACGCGGTGTATTATTTATATAGCGACGGTGTATACTATGTATCTTCTTCAACGCTCTTTTGTTAGTCTGTCCAGAATAAAAATTCCAACTGTATTTTCCGAAGTCGCAGTCATAGTATGAACGCATCCTTCCTGCGTCACAGTTGATTTATTAGTTGCCTCGTTTAACGCTGTTTCGTTTAGCGCTGGAACTTATTGGAACGTATCCCCCGCGTTAGGCGGGGTCTTACTGTAAATGATGCTGATTGTTCAAATTTACTGACAGAAGCTTGCTGATAAGAGAAGTGTTGTCACCTCGGACCAATTTGCGTGCACTTTTCGAGTGCATGGGGTCGTATCTTGGCAAAGGCATCACGAATGTTGGCCTTCAAATACTCAATTTACTCTGGTTTGTCAGCATAACACTTTTCCTTAATGACGCCCCACAGGCAGTGCCTTGGCTGCGAATCAACTTCACCATTTCGGCTAATTAAATGGCTATCAAACGTGTGATGCAATAAAACGATTGTGGCATGAGATGTGTGGCAAGTTGCATCATCCTGTTGAAATCAAACATCGTTCATATCAATACCATGAAGAACGTGTAAAAAAATCGGTTGTCATGGTGCGATAGGTGTCTTCATTGACTGTAATCGTTGCGCCGTCCTCATTTTCAAAGGAATGTGGGTCAATGCTCTACAAGTCGCACCAAACAGTCACTAGCAATATTGTTCTCTAAGCCCATGTGTGGCTTTTCTGAGCCTCAACTACGGCAATTTTCCTTATTTACATACTCACCCATACAACATACATAACTGGTCATTACAACACTTCAGTCAGGATTACGGCCTAGCTTCTCACACCACTCATGTTGTGTGCCTTAATTTTATGCTTGAGTGGCGGGACCTACTGTTTAACGTCGACTCCGAACGTAAGATTTTTGAGAAACTTTTTCATGGCAGGTTTATTTACTCTCAGAGTTTTTGTCAGAAATCTGATGAGAGGAAGTCGCCGAAGAAATATATTTTTTTTTTCATATTTCGTTTTGATGTGTGGCCTGGGGCTCGAACCCGGGCTTTACGTCTAATAAGCGAATACACTATCTACTAGACTTCGGCGACTACTCGTAAATATTCTGAGAGTAAATAAAACTGCTATGAAAAGTTGTTCCAAAAATCTGTTGTTCAGAGCCGACATTAAATTGTTGAAAAAATTAACTTATGCGTATATGGATGGCCTGAGAAAATTTATCGTAATGCTGGATCAAATAAACGGGTGAACCTAGAAGATATCGCTTTACTGCATAATGTGCGATATGTCCTTAAAATTTTTTCATAATTGCCCTTAGTTCCGAATGCTTGTACTTGCGTGTGTGCTGTGCTAAGATTATAACGAATTATTTATCCTCAGCAAACAGTTGGTGCCATTGCTCCTTAGCCATTATTAAAGTGTGATGAACGATGTTAACAATATTCATTATTTTTTTCTCTCTTTCCTTTTTTGTTTGTAATTTTATAAAACCGCAACGGTCATCATGGACACCACCACCGAAAAGGTATTAAATTACAGATAGACTTACAAATCGACACCCAATTGCTTATGAACAAACTGAATGAGAATGTCCTTTAACTGTTGAAAATATTAAAAAAAAAATTTGTGAGTAAATTATGAATAAAATAATTGCATTGGAATAATTCTTGATTGAACTTTAGATTTTGTTGTTGTTGTAAAATTTCTGAACATCTGTGGCTAAAGAGAGTTTAACAGTTTCTTAATAGGTGGAGGGGGACACAACAATGAACGTTTATAATTGCCACCACTATACAGTATACAGAGTGGGCAATGAAACACTGTGTAAGACAACAGTGTTGCATTTGTTGCACTTACAAATGAAAATGAAGAGAAATTCCCATCGTACTACAAAATAATATTAAAACAACAACAGCCGGGAATCTTCATCATCATATCGCTGCTGCTGCTGCAGCACCTCTTCGTCATCGTTTTAATCGTTTAGTCAATGATCAATTTGAACTCACTGCTGCTGTTGTTGTAGTTGTTGTTGTTTAATATGTAGTATTTTTTTTTTTTTTTTTGGAAGAACGTTTCGATTAAACGCTTATATTACATGGATATGGTCGTCTTAGTCGTTTTTAATTTGAATTATCGGTTGATAGAGAGAAGAAAATTCGCTATGCTCTTCGCAATAAAACATTACAAATACATACTTGCATAGCAATGCTGCATAGCATATGGACGCATGCGCGTAAAATAAGAGTGTAACGAAAATTTAAATGCCTACAGATGTAAAACATGCAGGAGATTAAAGACAAAAAACAATGAATGAAATTAAAAAAGGACGTTAAAACAAGCATTAAAACAGCCGTTTTAGTTGCTAATAAATGAAGGTCAATTTAAAAAAGTGTGTGGCAGTGGAATGAAAAACAAAAAAAAAACGTTTCTTTATAGTACTGTTACATGGTTTTCAAAAATTAAAAACTTAAAGAAAGAACGAAAGAAAGAAAATAACAACAGACAACGGCCACCATACAACAACTGTTTAATTTACTTCTTAAGGTAGCGCCAGGCTGCACCCAATTTCATTTGCTTACATTCCTTCCTAACCTTATATCGTCTCGCTTGCTGTAGAAGTTTTCCTTTTTTTTTGATAATTTTTGTTGGTAAAAATAATCGTTTTATTTCCATTTATTGCAAACTTTAAGCTTGTAAATGTCTCAGACATGAGTGGGTCTTTTTGGGGTATCCAAAGGAGAAATGTTAAAAGAGTTCAACATCTTTTCTCTTGTGCTTCTTTCCATTTTTTTTGTTTCTTATCCACCCATTGCAATATTTAAACATTAGTTAAGCATATTGATCATAAAAGGCGTTAGAAATTGCACTAAAATAGCACTCTTTGGATTATTGTTCACTTTGTAAGGCTTCCGCTTAAATTGTAGATCTTTTTAAATACTACAGTGGTTGACAAAATTGATGGCAAATGTTTAAAAATGCGTTCGTAATATATATACATCAAAAAGCCTAAAATATTATGATCAATATAATGCAGAAGGTTGTAAGTCGTGACGAAAGGACCAAAAGGGTATAGGCCAAGTTCCTACAAAGATCTTTGCTGTACTTTGGAAGGTACTTGATCTCCAATCTGAACCATTTTAATGCTGATTTTAATGTGATTTTTGTTGACTGTCAAGTGCATGGTTCCCCCACTTGGCTAACAATCTTGCCTAAAGTGTAATTCGACCCCCTCGGGACCCTGCTAAAACAGCAGTTGCCCCCGCCTCCAGAGGTGTCAAAGTCCCAAGGACTTCGGCAACACTCCGTTTGGCATACAAGGAACCAGTAACAAAGCTAGTCCCTAGTGTCTCCACATCTTCTGCCTTGGTAGCCATACCTTCACCTGAAGCGCCATCCACCTCTGGATCTGCTGTGAATGCGCCCATGCACTCTTCGGATGCCGTCGAAATATTGGTGCACAATCCTGGCACGCAGGCCCTCGGCACCAATCCAACTTCTAACGTCAAGAACACCCTGAGTGCTAGCATCAGGGCGTATAGAACCCGCAGATCAGCTATGTGGATAATTACCAGAATCGGCTCTGTTGACCATGGTCTTCTGTTGGAAGACGATAAGGACCGTTTGGAGTGGGCTAAGGCCCACCAAAATGCTTGAGCCCCCGCCTCTCCGGTTACGGCAGAGACGACCCCCAAGAGGCAGCGATCAGCCGAGCTTCAGCCTCCTAAGCGCACCAAAGTGGTCATCCCCAGGATACCCTCTTCGAAGACTCAAACATCCACACAGCCCAAGCGCCCCGAGCCAAGTAAGACCTCCAAACCTCTCAGCGAGGTGATAAAGGATGGCCTTACCTGAGTGGTCATTGATTGGGGACACTTCGATAGATCCATTGCCCCCACTAGGTGGAGGCTGTTGGAACGCGCCCTCCTCGATGTCTTTCTGGAGGTCATGGACTCCAACCTCGGTCCCTCATCCAGCTGTTACGATGCAGGGTGGTTTCGGGGACACATTAAACTCCGACCTCCATTCTATGGAGCTCTACGACAAGCCGAAGTGAGAGGCTAATAATTGTTCTTAAGGAGACATTGCAATGTCAGGTCACTAAGAGTGTTTGCAATAGATCTTAGATGAAGCGAGTTGGAAACGATGATGACGAATGTTTAACACTCTGGTGAAAGTATTCTTTGAAGACCTTGACTTTCTACCGGTAGTCGTTATTTAGATTCGTGTGAAATTTATTATGGGGTTATGCTACGCCATGCTTCTGTTCTCTTCTGTCACCTACTGTACAACAAACAACCCACTGCCAATGATCAATTTTCTTTGCCTACTGCCGGATTAAATGCACTGCCATTGCTTGGTTTTTGTTTTTGCTTTTGTTTTTGTATAATTTAAACCAATACAATATTTTTTGTTATTGTTTTTATTTTCGTTGTTGTTGTTGTAGTTTTTTTGTGGTTTTTTGCATTTTTGATGAGTGAATTACTTTGGACTTTTTAAAAACACTTCTGTATCCAAAAACGAAAGAGCAGCAACAATAACAGCAACAAAAACTATTTTCCAAAAACAAAAACAAAAACAAACATAATTTTGCTTATAAGTTCATGCCACACCAGGACTTAACTTTGAAGATTAAGGCTCTAGTGCAGCCATTCATTCATTGGTTGTTGATCTTGTAATTGTTGGTGCTGCTGCTGCCTGTTGCCGATGCCAAATAACCATGATGATGATAATGATGAAGACAACGACGACGATGATGCAGATGATGATGATGATTTTGCTGTAGCCGTTATTGCTTATTACTTATGATCGGTTATTTATAGGCAATGTTGTATATGATGATGATTTTGAGGCAATGGCAACAAAAACAACCACAGCAATAGCAACAAGAACAGCATTAACTATTTTGTGTTGACTGCCAAAACGTGACATTAAGTCACGATTTTGATGAAATTGAAGTCTCCTGGTTTTTTCTCATTTCTTCTGTTTTTCTTCTTGCTGCCGTAGAACTTTTCTGTTATTTGTATTTTTTTTTATTCCCCTGTGATTTTCATTAAATTTTCTTTACTTTTGTTATTGTTTCTGTTGTCTGTGGAACAAGTATGTTTGATTTCGTTTGGGTTGAATTTAATATCATGTTGCAATGTACAACAAAACATGTAGCATTATTGGACGTTTGCCTTATTCAATATTAAACGAAAGAAAAATGTAACGACAATTGCATACTCTTTAGACATTGGTGCAGTGCAATCAAAAAAAAAAATCCAAAAACAAAGGTTTTTATTGGAAATATGTTTTCCTATCTTTTAATTTTTTTGGTTGTTTTTATTGAAATAAAGAAAATTTAAATAAAACTGTGGCATCCATTCAGTTTAAGAAGGAATTTTTAATGAATTTTTGAGGTATTTATTGGTTTTTATAATATTTACTCTGTATACGATGTCTTAATTACTGATTTTAGTACAAAATTTTTAGAGGATACCTACTGTCCGTTATATAGCGTGGGTCATTTAAAAATGCAATAAAACAAAAACGGTTTGAAATTTTGCCACATTTATTTATTTTTTTTTATTGTGCAGTACAATTGTTTCGGTTAGAAATGAAATATCATTTCATTCATAAGGCTACCGCGGCTGAGCTCACGGTACCTCATTCGATTGGACCAATTTTCGAGCACTTTTTTGAGTGCATGGAGTCGTATCTCGGCAATGAAATCACGAATGTGGGCTTTCATTGTCTATGGTGTGTCGGCATAATACTTTAACGGCGCCACAATGGTGTCAAATTGCTATTTCTTGGCGGGCGTTTGACGCAATAAGTCGATTGTGGCATGAGATGTGTGGCAAGTTGCACCACCCTATTGAAACACCAAACATCGTTCACATTAATACCAAGAAGAGCGGGTACAAAAAAATCGGTTATCATGGCGTGATAGATGTCTCCATTGACCATAATGGTTGCGCCATCCTCATTTTCAAAGAAACAGCGGCCAATGATGCCTTGTTCTTGCGGATTTCATGGTAGTACGGCATTGCTGACATCACCTTCCGGTTTTCTCCAATGCGCGTCCAGGTTTATTAACCTCTGTTTTAACTATTTTTTGTCAGGACCAAGAGCAAGTCTCTTGTTTCTATAGTGGACCGGCAAATGTTCAGTATACGCCTCTAGTAGTATAGTGACCAATGCTTTAGATCCGTGCAGCGACACAATTTCATGCTACTATTAAATAAATGAAGTTTTGAGTTACGGTTGTAGTGCCCGGTAGAGTTTGTTTCCACTATATTCAGCTCGAGATCTCTCTCTCTGTATAACATGAAACATTGTATCTAATAAGCACACGAATTGAGTTTGGGAGGGTACACAATAGAGATCAGCAATGAATCCTCTTTTCGCTACTCATAAGAACTCATGAAATTTTGAGTATGAGTAAGTCAACAGCATTGAAATTCAACTACTCTGTTGCATTCGTACTCACTACAACATTGATTTATAAGTACAGGTTGCAATGAGTATGAGTACAACGTTGACATCAAACTCATAACATTCGAAATATATATGTATGTATGTGTTCGTATGCGAGTCATACTTATTTTGTGGTTCTTGTAAATGTTGAGCAAAGAAGAGTCGAAATCAATAACATCATGCGTATTATTAGGTATGAGTACGATGAGTACTTCAAACTTTGAATATGAGCAGTAAGAGTATGATATTAAAATAAGTATGAATGCGTATATATATGTAACAGAAATTATGAGTATGATTCAAATCTACTTATGTTTTTAAATACTCATTGCTGATCTGGTACACAACCTTCTTTTATGAATGGGAATTTTCGACAATGAGTATGCAGACGCTGATGGAACCAGAACACTTCTCTGGAGTTGGAGTGTATGTTTCTCAACAAAAGAGAAGATAAAGAAAGCCAATGACTCTTCAAACAAAGTAGGCTTGAAGCAATCGAAACTTCTGTTGTAAAACTTCAATAAGAGGAGATCTGAGTTATGCGTCAGGTTGTTTAGGAATAACCTGAAAAACTCAGAATACATTTATTAAGAATAGAGGTTGTGTCGAACACATCATGTATATTCTGTTACAATAAGAATGAATTATCGGAATCTGTAAGACATTAATGCATTCCAGGCAGAAACACCAGGGTGCATATCAACAGGGAATAGTTATCCTGCATCCTGTGTATAGGGATACCCTATAAACTTGAAAGCGTGTGCAATAGATCGGAGGCACCTCTTCACGACAGTAATAAGATGATTCCTATCCAGTGTCTTACATTCCCTTACATCATCCCAGGTCAACCAAACTTTTCCTATAACCGGTGAGAGTAATTATCACGGTGTAAATGGTTCATCATATTTCAAGATTAAACCCATTTTCGAGCGCCGTTTTGATCCCAGCACGTTTTAAGGATTAGTGGATATATCTCGTTCCTGACGTTGCTGTCATTTTTTTTGTAGAATTCGAGGGCTATTTATACATACTTATCGGATGATTCATTAATTTATAAAAATGAAAAGAAAACTACACTGCTTTGTCATGCATTCTAAATGGCAGTCATAAAACAATTAAACAGTGTCCTAGATTACATATTTGAAATGAAATGAAATAGTCATAGTCGTATATCTTGTATGGTTTTCCAAATAGCCTTCAACATTGTAAATATTTCGTTACGTTTAGGAAAGAAGTCATAAATAAATTATTTTGAAATCGAATTTTTAATTACAAAATATCGCCATAGATTTCTGATTGTGTTCAACCATACGTACACATATGTAGGTACGAATATACATACATATGTCTGTTAATTTTCGTCGACAATGTATACATTTTGTGTTACGACATTCAATTCAGTGCATATTCGCCTATAACCAGTGTAATACAGTCAGTTAGTCAGGCTGTTTAGTTTACGTTTGTGGCGGTGTATGTTGACTTAAAGTGACCAATTCTTTAATGGCCATCTTATGGACAAAACAAAGAAACCCACTACCAACTAACAAACGAAAAAAAAAACAGTCGAAAACACTAAAACAGTAATAATAATAACAACAACAACATCTTACAACAACTAACTAACAACAATATTAACGCTCTAATTTATTTGTTGCGCTTGGTTGACGGCAATGGCACAAGTGGCTCATTGCTATTGCTATTGCTGTTGCTATTGCTATTGTTGTTGTTGCTGCTTCTAAGCAATTTCGATGATGGTATGCCAACAATATTGGTAACTTGTGCCATACTGCACCGTCGTCTTTAGTTAGTCCACACCGAAAACCAACAACAAAATAAAAAAAATCAAAAAAAAAAAACACAAAAACGAAAAGAAACGGTGTAACATCATGTCAACATTTTACTTGAAGTAGAAATTTTTTCGTACGAATGTTTTATTTGTTTCGGTATTTGGATGGTAAATGGACATGTCCATGCTGAAGAAGCAAACAAAAACCACACAATTGCCACCAATAGGCAGTAGAGACAACGGCAGCGGACACAAAATCTAATAATAATAATAATAAAAACAACAACAACACCAGCAATAGTAATACCAGCAATAGTAATACTCACAAACGGCAGCAGCAAACAACATTCATTCATTTTAATACAATACATGCAACACGCTTCAGTGACCAGTTACTGTCTAATGGTAGACAGAGAGGGAGAGAGATTAGCGACGTTAAAAGCAAACGTTATATGGTTGGCAATATTGCACTGGGATATTGTATGTGGCAACAAAATAAAATACATCAACAAACAATAACAACAAACAACATACATAAGTCTTGACTAAAGACAATCGATCAATTAGTGGCATGCACTACCTCATCTAAAAAATAAGCATGAAATTTACCGCCTGTTAACTACCGCCGACTATGCATTACTCTACACCACAATATTGTATGTACATACTAGAGATCAGCAATGAGTATTTAAAAACATGAGCAGATTCGAATCATACTCATAATTTCTGATACTTATACGCATTCATACTTATATTAATATCATACTCATACTACTCATATTCAAAGTTTGAAGTACTCATCGTCCTACTTAACAATACACATGATGTTGTTGATTTCGACTCTCCATGACTCAACATTTACAAGAATCACCAAATAAGTATGATTCACGTACGAACACTACAATACTCACTAGAAGATTGTGTGTTTGCTTTGCTTGCTGTCTTTGTATTTTTTCCCCTCCTATTTTTTGCAACAACAACTAAGACTGTAAATTTTGATGAATAATGCGAATCCCTCCAATCATTTATGAGTATTATAAGTATTTTTCTAAATTTATGAATCTGAATAAGTAGTAGTTTGTTTCATACAAACATATTTCGAATGTTATGAGTTTGATGTCAACGTTCTACTCATACTCATTGCAGCTTGTACTTATAAATCAATGTTGTAGTGAGTAGGAATGAATAAGAGTAGTTCAATTTCAATACCGTTGACTCACACATACTCAACATTTCAAAAGTACTTATGAGTAGCGAAAAAATGATTCATTGCTGATCTCTGATGTGCATACGTAAGTACATACGTATGTTCGAGATTAGTTTTGTTTGGCTATGGATCAACCGAGTTGCAATAAAGTTCAACTGATATATTCAACATAACCCAGTATCACTGGGTTGTGATTGTAAATACAATCACACTGAGTAGGTTGACTAATGGCAGACACTTTGATTTAAAATTTCTTTTGTATTTTACTTTGCTCAAGATTTTCTAAGCAATCTTTTGAGCAAATGAGCTCGAGAGAGAATCAAATGCCTAGTTTACATTGTAACTTCTGTGCTCTGAGAATATAATCCAGTGTATATCGGATAGGAACATACCTGATTTCTCCGAATAATAGTTGAAAACTTGCAATCTTGTCCTAGTGAATGCATTAAAATTACACAAAATATGTCTCCTCCAATCAGAGCTTACAAACTCTCTCATTTAGTAGAGATAGACTTATCGGTATGATATCCCACAGATTAAAGTCCTGATAGAAAGCCTAATGTTAGCCTTTCGTAATTTATAAGCATACCTGCATACATAATTGGTCATAACAACCCTTAAGACAGGATCAGAAGCTGCTCAAATCTGTCGTTCGGAGTCGACATTGAACACTAGATCCAGCCTCTCATAGATGAAAGTAGCACACACAACATGAGTAGTATAAGGTGTTAGGTTGTAGTCTTGGCTAAATGGTTGCAAGGACCAATAAAGTTAGGAAGAGTAGCAAATGGTAGTATTCAGCTCAAGGGAATTCTAAAATCTTAACGATATGTGTCGGAGCAATTGAATTTCAATACTTATCTATGTTCTCTTTTCGACGTAAGTTCACATGATAACAAGATTTTCAATGAAGGTCTTTCAACGATTGTGATTTGTATTGGATAGCAGTACTCTGAAAAAAAAGAAATGTTACAAACCTATATACCATCCTTCCATTACCTATAACGGTGTAGAGTTTAAAAACAACCGTAACTATAACAATAAAATAATATTGCAACACTCAGTTGTATAGTATTTAACAGCGAGGGGTAACGAGATGACAGAAAGAGGCGCAGTTTTAAGAAATTGACAGACCATTTCAAAGCGTTTCTAAACCATGTCTAATGGTTTTCTATATCGTTTAATACAGACATGAATATGTTTTTGTATGTATGTATGTACATGTCAATTGTGAAAATCGGCAAAATATGAACGTTGCCGTAGAATATTAAAGTTTATAAACGAACAAGGATTTCGAGTCACATCAAAATAAATATGAAAACATAATTTAGATAAATACATACGAAAATACATACAGTGAATGGATGCATAATCGATGATGTGGTTATGGAATGTCAAAGTTAAAGAAGGAGAGCTTTATATGTCTCCTCCTTTGATATTTAAATTGAGGACAACGATTACAAATTACTGTCACTAATTATTATCAACAACTATTGTGACCTGTTTGCTACCGTTCATAATAGAAAACCAATACAATTGTTTTTAAAATACAAGAAACGATTTGACCGGAAAAAAAGTTTGAAAGAGAATTCCAAAGAAATAAAAACTTTCAAATGCTTATTGTCAAGTAATTTGTAACCGCTTTCGCTGTGGTAATATTTTAATGACAGAAGCCTTCTATAGCCAAAGAACAAAGAAGAAACAACAATTCTGGCATTCATTCACTCACCCAATTGTATGCGACCACGAACAGTAATTTGTCAATTGTCATTATGCGGTGGTACTTGACGGTAGTTAATGTCAGCCATGAAAGCACAAAAAAGTGCCAACAAATCAACCCAAAATAAATAGAAAGAGTTTGAGGTTTGCTTGTGTGTTTTTTATTTATTTTATTTTTTGTTCTCGGCCATCGATTATAACCACAAGCTTCTGTCATCAAGTTATTTGATGTTGTCACGCTAGTTGTCCCCTTTACTCATGGCTTTTTGTGGTCACAAAAAAAGCGAAAAAAAAACAAAAGTAACCCAGCGCTACTGTCGACTCTTTAATCATCAATTGTTCTTAAATTTTTGTGGTTGTCACAGAAAAAAAAAAAAAAAATTCAACAAAAATATTTTTGTTCACTGTATTGTCTCTCAACCGCCTGAGCCAAGTTCTTGGTTTATGGCCATTTAATTGCCGCTTGTGTTCTACTTCAATTGTTTGAATACCTTCGGATAACTTACCTTAACAGCAGCATACAAAAAAACAAACCTCAAATAACAATGCCATCATCATTTCATCTGTCATTCAAAGCAAACGTGCTACAGCTAGCTATGGTCAAGTCAAGTCAATGATTCATACATTTGTCGTTTTATTTCAAGTTTGTTAATTGCGCATGCCTAACCTCAAATTGCTACTGAGTGTCGAATAGTTATTGTTCTTGGTGTTGTTGCTGTTAAAAATTTTGTCAATTCTTCATTATTTATTTAAAAAGAAATCAAGCTTCTCTTTTGCTTTGTTACACTCTCCTCTCATCATGATTGATTCAAATAAAATCATTATTTTGTTGGAGCTTACTTTGGACATTGGTTTTTAGTCTGATTTGATGAGTTGATTTGAAGCACTTGTGTCTGCGGTTTGTATGATAACGAATATGTTCTCATTAAAATTCAAAAGTCAGAGACTTTTTGGATCTGCTAAATGTTTGTCGCCAGTCGCCGTGGTCTAGTAGGTAGTCTGTTGGCTTATTAGACGAAAGGCCCGAGTTCGAATCCCAGGCCAGACATCAAAAACAAAATACAAAAAGTATTTCTTCGGCGACTTCCTCTCAGCAGATTTCTGGCAAAAACTCTGA
Organism: Sarcophaga rosellei; assembly: GCA_930367235.1. Classification (NCBI taxonomy): domain Eukaryota; kingdom Metazoa; phylum Arthropoda; class Insecta; order Diptera; family Sarcophagidae; genus Sarcophaga; species Sarcophaga rosellei. The sequence continues at coordinate 83,984,027 of OV884018.1, forward strand.
GAGTAAAAATTGCCATGAAAAGCTTCTCAAAAAGTCTGTCGTTCGGAATCGACTTTAACCTATAGGTCCCGCCACTCATGTATAAAACTAACGCACACAACATGAGTGGTGTTGAGAAGCTAGGCCGTAATCCTGACGAAGGGTTGTAATGGCCAATTATGTATGTATGTATGTATGTTGTCGCCATACACGTGTCTTAAATTGTTTTCAATTTCCTTCATATTAGAAATATCTGGTTATCTGGTTTAAGTCCGTTTATAAGCCTTGGTTCATGCTACATATTCTAAACTTTGAAAAGAACTTCATAACCTAATAATATAGCTACAAGCCACCATTGATAGCCTTTAACTCACACACGTATGTACATATTTTGTTTTAATTTAAATACAGCCAGCACTTTATTAGATTAAGACCCAAATATCTAGTCAGCTGTTTGTTATATACCAGTGTTGTAATGGTTGCTTTTGTAATTAAAACTGACTCCCCCTTGTGAGCTTTATTTGGCACTTACTATAGTGCCTCTCTGCGACTGTTGTATAACGGTACCGCTAGATTTGAAATCGCTAACGCTAATGCGTTTCAATCGAGCAAATACCTCTAATATCTCAATCATTTTAAGGGTTGGCTAAAAATTTAAAGGAACTTGGTCCCTTAAATCATAACATCTGTAAACAAGCATTTCACTGATAACTCGGAAACATGGCTTTGCTTTCAACAACTTACAATTTCACGAAGAACTACGCAACGAATTTTGACAAACGACTTCCATCGTTATGTCTACAAAATTCGATTTAATCATCAGCTTCAACAGACTAAGGAGAACAATTCGTTCAATGAGAAATGAAGTAAAGTGAAGTCAGTGCCAAAAAGTCATATTCCCCGGTGAAGTGCATATCCATCTGAATGGCACAGTAAAAATTGTCTAATTTGGGGCTTAGAAAATCGCCACGCAATCCATTAGAAACATATGCAACCAGTGAGGATTTTGGTCAAGTCTATTATTATTGTAGTGATGATGTAACAATAGTACTGCGATTATAGGGTCAATTCCGCAAAAAAAACTTCAGAAAGGTGTTTCCTTCTGGTAGGCATTAATGCATCGCGGGTTCCGAGGATGTTTTCCGATGATTTATTTTCATCTTTAAGAATCTATATTTTGGGCTCGAGTCGGTCACCACTCTAAATAAATGAACTCTGAAGACCGGTTCATACATAAATAATTGGTTATTACATCCGTTTAGTCAGGATTACAACCTATTTTCTCACATCATTTATGTTATGTGTGTTAATTTTATACATGCTGAGGGGTAGTCGCCGAAGAAGTATTTTTTCATATTTCGTTTTGTTGGAGATGTCTGACCTGAATCGTGGCTCTATGTCGTGCCAATACACTACCTACTAGACTATGGTAACTACAAATCGATAGTCTAAAGCATAATTTAGATTTCCTCTTGTTGCCGGTTCCCAACAAAAGTTTGGATTTTCTCAAACCTATTTGCTTTGAAAATAGTCTTGAGAATAGCTTCTCTTTATTTTCCCTTTTTTGGCATGACTTTCCAAACAACCTCCCCACAACAAAGAAGGCTTCTGGCAACATCATATTGCGTGATTGGGCATATTTTTGTTTTACTTTTTTAGATGAGTTTTTCGACATTCTATATAGAAACATGACAACGGAGCTCTTTTGACCTCAACTGCATGTCATGGATCTGCCGTATCCCTTGTGCATTAATCAATTTATTGCAGCAACGATTTCCGGAATAAATTATTTCAAGAAATTCTGTCAATGTCAAGCCGCCAGAAAGATTATGCAGTTTAACATCGTACTACTAAGGGATCATGACAAGGCGGCTTACCTCACTCAGGCTAGCACAATGAGCCATATGGGCAACCAAGTGAACTTGTCTGTAAACGACAAGCTACCTCCTAACCTAACGTTGTACGAATTTTTCTGTGGAGTCTTGTGAAATCCTGGCCTCAAATCGTTTATATATTGCGTCATCGATGAGATTCAGCCACAAAAGCTTTCAAAAATAAAAGTGATGGAATATTTCATGGAAAGAGAAATGGCCAGTCTTTACATTCATGAAGGCAATTTGACGACAGAGACTTTCTAATGAGATGTCGCAAGTAATATTTCTTGCAATACAATTGCAAGGTTTTACATTTAAATGACATTATTTCCAACTGTGTGCGCAATTAAATCATGCACTTCATTTCCATGAATCCATAAATTAACTTTCTTTTGTAACAAAAAAAAAAATTATAAAAAAAGTTGACAATAAAATTGTGTCAAATTCAAATCAAATTTTCATTAAATAAAAATAATGACATCAAGTTCCAATTCGTAGCCCCTTTAAAGTGACATAAAAATAATACAATTTTCAGTACATAATTAAGGGGACATCAGAGGGAAACATTAAATTGTTTACGTGTTGAAGTCTTAATTACATCTTCCCATACAAATGATTCAGCAGTGGTTATAATTATAAAATCTTTGTATCAAATAAAGCCTAAATAAAATGTTTTCTTTTTTGATGTTGTTTTTGTTGTAATTGATGTGAAACTTTAATCAGCAGCAGATACATTAATCATCGATTAAATGACATAAACATATGGCTGGAATGTCTTCTGTCAAATCCAAATGTCATAAAGATGGGTAACATTATGGTCAAACGAAGTGAGTGATACTCCAAGCAAACAAACAATCGAACAAAAAAAAAAAAAAAAAAAAAAGACAATAATGATGAATGATTTACGCATACATAATTAAATAGCAAATGTGAGAAATATCTTTGTAGGTTTGTTTTGATGAAACAAAGATCAATAAACTCCAAAATATTTTGGATAATTAACAGCTTCCGTAAATATTTGAATAAAAAATTGAAATGAAATGAAATTTCCAAAATCAAATTGTTTTATTGACAGCACAAGAGTGGGATGTAATAATTGACACTCGAAATATCAAATTAAAATCAAATGATTTTATAATGCTTTCCGGTTACTGACAGTTGGTTTCAAGCGTACAAGTAATTTTTTTCTGTGACAAAAATTTTTTTTCTCCAAAAAATTTATAAAATCTTGGCTTAGCAGTGCCGCAGGCTTGATTCCCTTTTTCTTTCTTGTTTTTGTTTTAGCTACAGCTAAATAAATAGAACATTTATCAGTCAGTTTATTATTACTTTTCTTAAAGTACTTGCCAGATGCATATGTGCTTGCACGGCTAACCCTTTAGTACCATAAGATATGGGCAAGCAATTGCAGCAGCATCTGCAGTTGTTAGTTTTCATCTTCTTCTTTTTCGTTGCGTGGTAATGGTGGCGGTTTAGTTGCTAAAGAAACATCTTTCGCTTGACCACAAAGTTCACCGGACATATTACTCAAACTAAAGACTTCCAATACGTTTGCCGAAATATTAAAAAAAATACAAAAACAAAATGTGGACAAAAAACCCAGGACAAAAAAAGTAAGAAATTTTGCCTTAAAGAGACAACGAAGACAACGCAGATGATCGCAATAAAAAATAATAAAACTCAGCAATGAAACGATGCACCGGCCAGCCAGCCAGCAAGGCAACTAAACTAGTCACTGCCATCCGTATCGTTTATTGAACAGTCGTGGCCAAGTGCAAGGCTGGGATTTCTCTATAATTGCAAAGATTTTGCCGTTGAGTTTAGCCAGAGCAAGGAAGAATTCGTCACGAAGTTATAGTTAAAGTCGCCGTAGTCTAGTAGGTGGTGTTGTTAGCATATTAGATGTGAGGTCACGGTTCAAACCCTAGGTCAGCCATCAAAAAGAAAATATGAAAAAATATATCTCCGGCGAATTCCTCTCAGCAGATTTCTGACAAAAACTCTAAGACTAAAGAAAATTGTCATGAAAAGTTTCTCAAAAATCTGTCATTCAGAGTTGACTTTAAGCTGCAGACCTCAATACTCATGCATAAAATTAATACACACATCATAAGTGGTGTGAGAAGCTAGGTCATAATCTTAACCGAATGGATTAGGTTGGAATGAGCAATTATGTATATGTATCAGAGATCAGTAATGAATCGGTTTTTCGCTACTCATAAGTAGTCATGAAATTTTGTGTACGAGTGAGCCAACAGTATTGAAATTAAACTACTCTGATTCATTCGTACTCACTGCAACATTGATTTATAAGTACAGGTTGCAATGAGTATGTGTACAACGTTGACATCAAACTCATAACATAACGAAATATGTCTGAATCATATGCCTACTCATTCAGATTCATAAATTTAGCAAAATACTTATAATACTCATAAATGATTCGAGTGATTTGAATCATTCATCAAAATTTACAGAATTAGTTGTTGTTGCATTTACAAAAAAGAAAAGTAAGAAAAAACAACGACAGTAAGTAAAGCAAACCCACAACCTTCTAGTGAGTATTGTAGTGTTCGTATGCGAATCTAACTTATTTTGTGATTCTTGTAAATTTTGAGTAAAGTAGAGTCGAAATCAATTGGTAAATATGTATGAGTACGATGAGTACTTCAAACTTTCAATATGAGTAGTATGAGTATGATATTAAAATAAGTATGTATGCTTATCAGAAATTATGAATATATTTCGAATCTGCTCATCTTTTTGAATACTCATTGCTAATCTCTGATATGTACATATATACATGTACATGTATATGTATATAGTTGCATGCAGATTTACCTAATGTTTCTGTAAGACAAACGCCTGAATGTATGAAAAATCACTCAATTGCTCAGAAAGTTTTCCTGGATTGCCGTTTGCAGTTCTGATTTTGCAAGTTTTCATTTGTCAAACCCATTTAGTAACATGGCAACTAATGCAATAATTTCCATTGTGACACAACAGACCAAGGTTGGCCGTCACTGTCTAAGAGCAAATGTAATGTACATAAAATATTTATCAATTGCCTGATATCAGCAAATAATATATAAAAATGAACGCAATGCGAACTTGTATTGACCAACGAATGGGAAACGCAACTAAATGCAACAACAGCAACAACAGCGGCTACGAACTTTATGAGATGAAAGCATTGGAACATATTACACTGGCTGATGCCATCATTTAAAATAAAACTTTGACCAAAAAGCAGGGAATCAATAAAATATTAATGCCCGATAGCATAAGTGATTGGTCAATTCTACAATATTAACCATGGCCCAGCTATATAATATTTACACACACACACACACAAGCTGCCTGAAAAACAACATTAAATCCTTTATAGAAAGGCGAAATGCACCACGAAAGTGATTCCATTCATATCGTCTGTTCAAAAGATGAAGCAGAAGAACCTCGGAAACAGTCGTAGTGATCATGGTAGTTGATCTTAAGCGTTCACCTTTTTTTCTTTCACATTTTGATACTTTTTTGTTGATTTTGTTGTCTTTTTCTTTAATATTCCTTCCATTCATATTGGGCGAGAGACGACAAAATATGATGGGGAATCATAATATTGCCGAAATGACGATGATGAGAATGAGAATGAAAATGAAAATGATGACGATAATAGTGATGTGATGGTGGTGCTGGTGGTAGTAGTAGTGGTGGTAGTGAATGATTTACTTGAATAATGATGATGTCTTCTACACCAAATGGAACCAATACATGAGTAATTCGTTTAATCTTCCCTATTTAATAGCTACACTGTGCTATATTCGCTGGCCAGGAAATACTGTCCATCACACATACACAGATGAAATTTTCTTCTCTTGCCAGCGACATGGAAAAACATCTGCTTGCGATGTTTTTTCATTTTCATATTTTATACCCTACACTATGGAGCTTTAATGCGTTGACGGTGATATTTGTAAAATAAGAAAGCAGGTTTAGGCTTTCCTTGGTTCCTAGTCAAAATTAGAGAAACAGCTATTCTTTTACGCAACCATCAAATGGCATTACAAGCATGCCATCATCCATACGTACATAATTTGGTCATTACAAGCCATCAGTCAAGATTACGACTTAGCTTCTTATACCACTTATGTTGTAGGAGTGTAATTTTATTCATAAGTGACGAGACCTACAGTTTAAAGTCCAATCCAAACGACAGATTTTGAGAAACTTTTTCAAGGCAATTGTATTTACTCTCAGAGTTTTTGCAAAAATCTGCTGAGAAGAAGTCACCGACCAGGTCATGTCTGACTTGTGGTTTAAACCGTAGCCTCACGTCTTATGAGCCAACACACTGTCTACTAGACTACAATCTCAAAGATAATCTCGTGTATAATCTAAAAATGGAGCGAATGCTGTCAAAACGTGGAGTTTGAAATTTATTATTCGAGACTAAACAAAATGCAAACAAATTCCAGATCAAATACAAGCAGGAACTGATACCAATCGATCTGCGATCTCTTTTGATCAGTAATCAACGAACTTTCCACCACAACATGCTGGTTGGATGCAAACGATATAGCAACCACTGGCAAGGAGGAGCGTATGAAGGTATAAGTAGACTTTTATAAAACCCCTCTCTAGTTTTAAACAATCCCTATCCAAAACATGCTTACCTCTTATTTATGAGCTATACATACTTCATATATTGGACAGCTGAGAGCAGACAACAATTTGTGTAGGAAGTGTCAACTCGCATTGACACATAGGATGCCATACAGTCGGATATGATCACTTGTTTATTGTACATTGTTAATGGCTTTGTGTTTTTTTTTTTTTTTGTTTTTGTATTTTTTCTTAATAAATATTGAATGATGTTCGATTTGTATTTCATTCTTAAATTTACTTATCGTTGTTGTTACTGTTTTTGTTTTTTCTTAAGCCTGGCTTAGTCAAATTGGACTCAGATGTTTTGTGAGAGATTAGCCGAAGGGGTTGTTAAAACAAATTTCAGTTTATTTTTCCTTTTGATGCACTTTTAGTTTCTTTTTTTTCGTTTCATTCTTTCTTCCAATGGTGTAGATATGAATGATGACCGGAACTTCATGATTTTCGAAGGTGTAGTCGTCTCTGGCGAAGGTTTTATTATGGCGGACAAACTATTGATATTTATTGTCGAAGAAGAAGATTTAATTTGTAATGTTAAGATTGAAGTTATATTTTGCAAAGTTACAAAACTTTATTTCAAGTACTGTCGCAAGCTTGACGGGGCCATTGGTATTGAAGTGTAATTTTTAGAACAAACCGTGAAATTTTTAATTAATTTACTCATTGATTTGAAGGCAATTTGGCGTGATAATAGATAAGGAGAACAGTTTCAAATGAATTTTAACTCCATATGAACTTATTGTCCCCTATCAGAAGCATTCACGTTGTATCACAAAGACAAGGGGATCCAAGTATGTCATATTGGATCAACCGACGCTTTTATCAATCTAACGATCAAAGGCTTAAAGGGATGATGTAAAATTTTTAATAATCCTTACAACAATTTTCTTGTGGAAGTATAAAGAGTTCGTTTGTCAGCCCTCGACTTAGGTAAAGTCCAATGGCTACAGCTCGATCACAGACTACATATTAGCAAAACCTCAAGCTTTGACTTCAAGAAAGAACAGGAAACAGTGTTAAAGCTCCCTGTCATAATCCGATCAATTTATAACCAAAGTGGGTATATTCGTTAGCCCATGAAAATATACTCTAAATTTGATCCATAAAATCTTAAAAAGTATACAGATTTCTATCGAGCGAAGACAAATTTCACTATGTCGCAGATTCTTACGTCGTTAAGTATTTGGCACAAATTTTAAGCCACAAAGTAATTCAAAACAGGATAAATTTTGAAAAACTTTTAGATACCCTGTGATCTTACCAGGCAAATCGATGTTTATAAAAGGTGGTACCATAAAACTTGGAAGGGCTGCGATATCAATATCATTCTGATTCGATTTTCAAACAAATTTAACGTTTGATGCCTTATTGACAGATTAACCTGAGTTAGACAGTGTAGTCGCCGCAGTCTAGTAGGTAGTGTGTTGGCTTATTAGACGTGAGGCCACAGTTTAAACCTCAGGTTATAGATCTCCAACAAAACGAAACATAAAAACTAATTCTTCGATAACTTCTTCTCAGCAGATTTCTGGCAAAAGCACTGAGAGTGAAAAAAAATTTTTGGAGTCGCCTTAAACTGTAGGTAGAACCCGCTACTTATATGTAGATAAAATTAAAGCACACAACATATGCAGTGTGAGCAGCTAGGTTGTAATCCTGACTGAAGGATTGATATGTACACTGTATGTACATATGTAATCAAGATTTTTTAACTAATTATGCCAACTGTAGATCCTAGGATAGTAAAGCGGTGGTCATATGTTGGTGATTAGAAATATTGTTTTCAATAAAAATTGTTTCTACTATTGCGCTGGTTATAGTGGATAGAGATTTTGCCCATTAAATCTTATCCTTTCTCAATAGTTAGTGCTATCTGATGTTGCTTTGAATTGATTTTCATGGAGGAAATTGAGGCATCAAATTTTTGCTTGAAATTGTAGTCAATTACTTAAAGTTTTTCAGTACCCCAGAGAGATGTTGATAGCAGGGTCCTATGGTCCTATCACTCTTAGCTTCCGTAATCAACAAACAATATCTGACTAGGAAGTGTCGGAACACATTGAACAATCAAAAGGGAACTACCATAGAAGCGACTTGACAAAAAGTAGAAGTAGTTGTCTGGTTCCTAAGAAAGTATTTGGAAAACTATTATTTTCTCTTGGTTATTGAGAACATTACTTTGGACAACCCAATAGATTTTCCTATTGTATCGATACTACACGGTATAGTGACAGTATTAACATCACTCTGAATAAACTTTGGAAGAAAACCCTTGAAAAAGAAGGATTTACAAGGGATTTTTGAAATAGGAGGGGTTTCGATAGTAATAGGCGTCGATGAGCATTGTTTTTATAGTCATAAAAAGCCACAGTCAGATCTTTCTACTACCACAACTCTTATAAGAGAAGTTCTTTAGAAGTTGTGTAAACAAATCACATTTTTTGAGCGATTGTCAGCTATTAACAGAGCTTCTAGAGTTGCATGTTCTCAGGGCAATTGGATTTTCTCTATGACACACGATTGTGGCTTAGAGGGCTGCAGATGCTACAGTCATAACGAAATAGGCCTAACCGCGTCCAAACCAGCCTAAGTGGATAGATTTATATAATCTGGACTCTATTAAAGCTCAATTTCAATTCAATACGAACTTAGGAGTTTAAAACTCAACATTCAAGAACAAATATTATGAAAAATTAGAAACGAAAAACCTCTTGCCCTTAACCAATATAACAAATGATTACAGTACATGGCTTTCGATCTGAAACCAATATTTTAAATTCAGGCAAAACATACAACAGACGTATATATGTATGTACATAGAATTTCATTAAACGAAAAGACAATACAAACAGCAACAACAAAAACTACAAAATAAATAAAAAAAAATTTTTTTTTTGTTTAAAACAAAAAAAATTGGACGAAAAATTTACTCATTTCACCCCGAAAATATACACGAGCACTGACAAGCCAAACGTAAACATGTACATTGTCAACCCAGATGTCAGTTTAGTTGTGGTTGGCGCTCAATTAAATGTAAACGGGCTGTCAATTTAGGCACTGAAAACCAAGCAAATGGTGCCCGTGTATGTATGTACATGTGTGTGTGTGTGGAGGGCATGGGTAATAAATTTTTGCTCCTCAAATGTCTATACAAATTAATGCATGAGATTTCATTTCTAGAAGTTTGTGTATTGGTGTGTTTGAATTTGATTTTCGTGTTTTGTTTTTGATTTTTCTGTGGGGAAACTCCACATGAAAATTATGAGTAATTTTTGACAGTTTGTTTATTTGAATTTGTCGCGTATTTGTTTTTCCCGGTAATATAAACGATTAAAGTAAACGCAATGTGGGCGGTCGTGCTATAGAAAAATCGCTTGCTTGCCATTGCCTTTGTCTAAACTGAACTATGAAGGCATGAATGAATCATCATTATTATCATCACCGCGATCATCATGATGCTGATGATATTGTAGAAGACAACAACGTATGCTAAACGTATGGCCACAAATGTTTTAAGGAAATTAATTTTTCTTTTTTTTTTTTTTGTTTGAATTTTTCACAAAATATGTGTGGCATTTATCAAGTTATAGGGTGGCGTCTAAAAACTTTAAAAAATTAAATAGTTTGTCTAGCCACTGGTAAACTTTTACACAATTCCATGTAATTGAAGGGAAATCGTTTAACGAAATTATTATATATTTACATAAAAAAAGAAAAAAGAGCATCAAAGTTTTGTTTACATTAACAGGCATGCATGAAATTAGGTGGCAACATCTCCGACTTTTAGCCAAGATTTGTTTACACATTTATTATGGATGGCATATGAATAGAAGATATTTTGGTTTTGACACTCAACAAAACTGTTCAACGGCTAAAATATTTCATTTAAAATTATGTTGCTTTACAAATCACAAAATTCAAATATGATATCTGAAGGCTTATGATATAAGTTATAGGCAGGAGACATTTAGATGTTGAAATAAGCAAAACTGAAATTGAATTTGACGTTGTCAAGGCACATAATTCGAGAGTTTGATATTTTTTATAATTTTGTAAGGACTCTGGGGTCTGGTTAAAACTGGAAGACATCGTCTAAGCATATCGTCAACAGGATTTAAATAAAACAATCCTGTATGTCATACCATGCAGTCTGTATTAATTCTTCAATCTTATTTCAAAAAACATGTCAACGCGCTATTCCCAGTCTCTTCAGTTATTTGTTTACAAATGCATGCGTAGAATCTTGCACGTTTACTGGCCTTCTGTAATATCCAAGGCCCAACTCTAGGCAGATACAAACCAGCAACCAATTGAGAGGGAAATAAGGAGACGCAAGTAGGGTTGGCTTCGGCACACTCCTCGTAAGCCATCAGATGATAGAAAGCCATAGAATGTAACCCCCGGGGAAGCAGGCACATCCGACGATCATCATACACTTCGAAACGTCAAACCACAATCGAACTATCCAAACTATGTCTACAATGGAACGAAGTCAAACATCGCACTGATGATCAAGTTCATCCTAGAGGAGTAAAAAGAACATATACATGTATATATATTTCAATTGTGCGTGCTTTTTGCAGTATCTCTATCGAATTTGGATCTGAAGGTAGTGTGGGCCTGATTGATATCAATATCTTCGAGCCATTTCCTGGTGAACTATGCTGTATATTTAGTATCATTGAAGTGCCATATTTTTATTTGATATAATGTTGCATGAAATTTCGAGGTTCGATTAACAACATAGCTCGTTACATTTCAAATGACTTACACACGATCCAATCTTGTGATCTAACATCATAGTAGGAAACTTACCCCCAAAGAACAATATTACCATCAGCATTCTTTACCGCTTAAAGAGTAAACTGAGGATGCTACACTAAGTGCATTGATCTGCTTACAATAAGAAGACCTCGATTTGTATTAAATAAATTAAATTTTTGCCATATCGACAGCGTAGATACACTCTTAACATGGTAAAGTACGGTTAATATTGTTGGTTAGAGCTCATCATAAAGCTCAGGATAATATCAAAAATTAATAGCGTATATCGACATGGAGCATAACGTCCTCAGAGGAAATGGTACTCAATTACTACCAATTGCGGCAGAGTTAGGTTTCTAGGCAAGGGCAGACGGCAACTCTCTTATACTGGAACCTTCACAAACTTCATAAATACAACTGAAGCAAATCTGTCGTTCTTTATATAATTCTTTGGATAATATTTCACTTGTTCTAAACAGTTTCGGCTTCAGTTTATAATTTAAAAGAAAGAATAATCGTTAAAATACAACACAGGTTGTTCCAAGAAAAGTGTCAAACTAGTCCAACACTTACACACTTTCAAGCTGATATGTAGGAGTGTATTTTTGATTCTCATTATCAATATTCCCACACTAAATTCGTCAAAATTTAAGCCGTTATTATGAGGTGACACATTTATTTAAATTTTTTATCCAGATTTTGACACTTTTATGTGTAACAAATTGAAAACGTTTAATCAATTCATGTACGAAAGTAACAAAAAAAAACGAACAGAAATAAACATAAACTGACAGCAATTGACAATTGACAACATTAACCTTGAAAGTGTTTTATGGAACGAATTAACCATAATGAATGGGTGTCTTAACCGATTAAGCGGTTACACAAGCAGTCACTGTCACTGTAAAATATTTTTTTCACAAAAAATTGTTGTTTTCAATTCTATTTAAATACTTTGACATTTCAAGTGACAATTTGAAGTGTGATACGAATTTGTTAAACAATAAACGTAACAATTACCCGAAAAAAAAACTACGAAAACAAATTCTTTTAAGCGGTCATTGTACAACATCAAATGGAATGATGAGGGATTAAGATATGCTTTGTCGTTTAATTGTGATTGTATTACTACAAACATATATGTACTATATATGAGAATATGTTTTTGAAAAAGATCTACTATATGTAAGCGGAGATTTCAATGCATGATAACCGGGTTCAGTTACATCTAAAAATAATTAAAATTTAGACCCGTTCAATTTCAGAAATAAATGGGACCCTGTTTTTGGATATTTTCATGACAGCTGTAGTATTCCTCCTTTTATTTTTAACGAATACTATAAAACAGGTGATAAAAGTGGCATGCGAAGTGGCTTAAATGTTTCTTTTAATATTTTGTAAACTGTGTCTTGAATGCATGGAGTTTACGGTCGTTATAATATTCGTGTTTCAACAGCATCAATGTGCTGCTGAAACACCAATAATGCTTTTGTTCCGGAGTCTTTGGTTTGTGATGATTTATACGATAATACATTACATGCAGATATACATACATAATTGGTCATTACAACCCTTCAGTCAGGATTACGACCTAGCTTCTCACACCACTTATGTTGTGTGCATTAATTTTATACATGAATAGCGGGACCTACAGTTTAAAGTCGACTCTGAACGACAGATTTTTGAGAAACTGTTGATGGCAATTTTATTTACTCTCAGAGCTTTTGCCAGAAATCTGCTGAGAGGAAGTCGCCGAAGAAATATTTTTTTCATATTTCGCTTTGATGTCTGACCTGGGGTTTGAACCGCGGCCTTACGTCTAATAAGCCGGACACTACCTACTAGACTATGACGACTACATATGTACATATGTCAACTTATCACCACCAATGGTTTATTATATTTCTTTGGTGCCGTTCGAACCCCGAAACAATTGAACAAATTCACGATGTGGTATTTACCAGTTAGAGATTGAAAATGTAAGAAATTAGGGAAACCCTACATATTTCTTACTTTGATCTAAAAAAGTAATCATTTGTTATAATTGGCCAGAACCTCAAGCGATAGATGATAAGAAACGGAAAAAAGGCAGAAATACTTTGTGATAGCCATATGCTCCCAAGTAACAATTTCAACACTCTCGTAACAACTTCGCAGTGGGGATTGACTTTATTATATCAAAAACCAACAACTTTACATCTTTTCGTACATGGATTCGATACTCATCAACAGACGCCAATCAGCATTTCTAGTAGCCAATCGCCTACAAAGACGTCCATGGTATCTATGTTTGTCAGTAAATATTACGGATACTTAGTGGGCCAATTTAGAAAAGAAATCTTTCGGACTCTGGAATGCTAGTGTAGTTTCACTGGCGTAAATTCATAAATTAGGCTGCGAACGGCTTCCTAATCCGAATAAAATATCGGATTAAAGACTGAGTGGTTCTCAATCTAAAGGAATGCAAACGTCGTAGTCTAGTAGGTAGTATGTTGGCTTATTAGATGCGAGGCCACGGTTCAAATAAAGGTCACACATCTCCAACAAAACGAAATATAAAAAAATAAATTTCCATGAAAAGCTTCTCAAAAATATAGTACAATGGGTCAACTTGACCTCCGGGTACTATACTTGTCAAGTACACGTCCTATAACCTTCTCAAAAATCTATCGTTCGGAATCGACTTTAAGCTGACCTACCGCCACTCATGTATGAAATTAACGGACACAACATAGGTGGTGTGAGAAGCTAGATTGTAATCCTGAATGAAGGGTTGTAATAACCAAATTATGTATTTAAAGACATGGCTCCAAAGGAGACTTGAAAAATCTGTGTTTCATTCAAAAGGTCAAAAGATTGAAATGATTTTTCTAAGAAATGGCTGAATTTGTAAACTAACATAGGCGTAGTATAAAATCTCTTTGAAAAATTTAATTTCTTATGTGCTATGAATTGGAAATTTAATTTCAATCAAAATTAAAACAAAAAAAGGAAACAATTTTTATTCAAATTCAGAATATCGTATAAGATTTCCTCGTGCACATTTATTCTTTAAAAACAAGTTGTTGTTGTTAAGAACTTACCACAACGACACCCAAGGGTCATATAAGTAATCATGCCACGAACATCAATTCCATTAAATTAAAAACATATTCAAACTAAAATGACCGGAATCTTATGCGTTTATGGCTCTTATTGCTCGCTCTAACCAATCGGAGCAATATATTTGGAATAATAAAAATAGAAAAAGAAAAAAATTAAAATGTAAGGTTTGTGAAATCTTAAGTGGAAAATATAATAAAACATATGCACTCATATACATATATATTTTTTTATTTTTTCCAAACTTAAGTCAAGTGCCTGAAAACAAGGCAGCTTAAGCAGCAGAAAAAAGGGTCACTAGACAAACTCCAAAAAGGACTTGATGGCCAACTAATAAGGATAAGTATGAGTGTATGTTTTGTGAAGACATATGAAAACAAATAAGCAAAACCGCAAAGACAGCATAAAAGTTTTACTTTCCTTGCAAAGTATAAAGAAAAGTTGTACATGAGACAACTGAAGTGATAACATGTAGCAGAATGTTAAACCTTAAGAGCCACTAATCTTGTAAATAAAATATCAAGTGGTTGGCTATTCATACATATACGAAAAATTGTTTAGGAAGCAGCATTGAAAAGTATTTGAAAAATGAATTTTTCTAATGTATTGAGTTTTATGCCACACCAGTTAGAATGTTTCAAGAGTTTACGTGTTAAAAACATTTTAAATTCAACCTCTCCTCTACAAACCCAAATAAAAAACAAGAAAAAGTTTTTCTTTAAATTATCTGTAGAAATCTTAAGCGTAATTAAATTTTCATAATGAAACCATTTGCCTTCTTTAAGGCTTTCAAGTCTCCATCTCTTCATACTTTTTTGTCCTTTTCGTATTTGTCTTAAAATTAATTGAATTTTACCACAAGTACTCGCACATGAAACAATTCTTCATAATTTCTGCAATAAATTTTTGGTTAGACAAACTATTGCCCTTAAGTCTAGAGGGTGTTTTGCCGTGTTGTGTTGCCTTCTCTGACACTGACACAAATGAATGACATTTGTTTTGTCTGTCAAATTAACGACCACTGTCCAAAAAACCTCAAATTACAAGAAAAAAGAAAAAAAAAACTTTCTTTCAGCATACTTATTTGCTAGGAATATCTTTAAAACAGTCAGTTTGATTGTTATTAAAACACTTGTTCGTCATGTTAAAACATCTGAGCTCTAGAACATGTTGTTGAAATCTCCTCCACTTGGTCATACGTGTGGTAAATGTTGTCTTTACGTGTCACCCATTATTCTCCAAAGTTATATCAGCCGTTCACATTTTGTCATTGCAGAGTACTTGGCGAAAACGATTTAATGGAATCATTATGTTTCTTGCTTTTGTGTTCCTTAAGGTCATTGTTTTTCCAACAAATTTCATCTTCCCTATGCTGTTAGAGTAAGTGGTGGTAATTTTTATGTTTTAGTCACGCATTAGTTTGTTGAGTGGTGCATGATTTGCAGACATTTGTTTGGCTAGTTGGAAAAATTTTCATTAACAACTGGATATATTTATATTGTCCTCTACAATTCGTAGAGAAAAAAAATTATTCGTTTAAAAGGTAAAATTTATGTGTTACTACGTAAAAGAGGCCATGATAAATAAAATCATAAGGATATCGATTAGTCGGGTTTATAATACATATTGCCAATATGAGTATTGCTGATTAGCAATTCGCCAAGCCAGTATACATACATAAGCTACTACAAGCAAAACCTAAATAAAAATCTATAAAGGAAGACCTCATATACATGCTAAGTTTCTTACAACGTTCGTTGGACAGTTTCTAAAACAGAATACCAAATCATCTGTCTTATCACGTGGAATGATTATTTATTATGAAAATATTCTAGTATCTTAGTAAGAGTTACACGTCAACATTGCATCATCTCCAGCAGAAATGTATGACCTGTGCGTATAGATGATTAAAGAAATTCAATGGGTACAGGAATATGCTTTGCAAATGGCTAATAATAGAAAAGCCATAACAATTCTCTTCTAATGATTGCTAGTTCAAACGGAGATGTAGAACAAAACACTTGCGGTGCGAACTTTACCCAGTAGATTTTTGAAACTGTAGAAACCTTAAATCTAATGCCCAAGCGAACCAAAATAAAAATTTCCATTTCTCTTTAAGCCAGATGCACTAAGTATAATGTCAGATCTTGGGGTAGATCCCTGAAAAGTGGGAACCTACTGCATTAACACAAAAGCTTTAAACATGTTCGAGACCAATGCACTCGTTATAGCAAGAAGTTCGTAAAATTCTTCCGATATGTCATCTGTTAGAAAAAATATACAAAAGCGAGCAGATGTTTGGACCCTTGAACCACATATAGCGATTCCTTCACATCACTACGAACATTTAATTACTGTTTGAAATACGGCTGTGGATCGTGAATTGTAGCACCTAAGGCTGTAAAAGCGATTCAGACCGTTGCCTGAATGCATACATAATTGGTCATTATAATCCTTCAGTCAGGATTACGACCTAGCTTCCCACACCACTTATGTTGTGTGTGGCAGGACCTACATTTTAAATTCGACTCCGAATAGGGTAGCCAGATTTGGAATTCGGAAAAACAGTACATTGAGTACAAAAAACCAGTACAATTAATGAAAAAACAGTACGCTTTAAAAAAACATAACAATTTATTCAATTCATAACATTTTGAGGTATGAATTAAAAAACAATTAAAATATGAGATCATATAGTAAATTAATTTCAAATATACATAAGTATATGCTTTTTTTAACAAATATTAAAATATTTTTAAATATAAGTACATACTATTAAAATGCTTTTTAGATAGATAGACATATGTATATATAAAGTTACAATATTATATTTTTTCTTTTCAAAGTACAAAATAGTTTTGTATATTACTTTTTAAAGATATTTATCACTGTTTTTATATGTTTTAAAATGCCATTTTTCCCATATTCTGTTTTTAAAAAATGTAAAATTCATTACAATTGTATTCATAGTTTATTTTTAAAATTAATTCACATCGTGTCGGCAGGTGACGAAGCATTTCACTCCATTCTAGTTCACAGAACTCGAACATTTCCTTTAGACTTGAAATCTTCTTTGTTGATGAGCTAAATTTATTAAAAACTTTTATTACAATATTCTCTATATCGAGTTTTAAAAGTTTCAATCCATTCTTAAATGCATTATTAACGATACGACACAAACGTCCCATACCGATGATATCTGGATTATTTTCCTTAAGCTCAACAAAAAACACTTTGTTTCCATCCGAAATTAACATTTTCACTATCTGCACAAAAGCTGGTGACGTTGGCCAAGTTTAGATTTCTGCCTTCCAATTTAGACTTCAACGAATCAGCAATATCTTTTGACATTTCGGAATTTGACTCATAAAAGTTCAAAAGTTTTGTATTTACTGCCGTATGCTTAGAAAAGTATCGGAGGACAATTGGAAAGCTTTTAATATTTCCTTTGTTTGACGCATCGGTTGATATAGGAAAAGGGTGATCATCATTCAAGTCCTTTAGCATAGTTTCAATAGAATACTTCGCCAAAATATTAGTAGCGATCTTCGATAACTTTGTATTACCACATGTAAAATTAGAAGCATGTAAAATTAAAAAGCTTACTACTGCAATCTGCGGATTCGTAGCTGTGGTTGTGTATGATGGTATGAAAGACGAGAGCTGTATCTGCCATTAAACTTGACTCTCTTGCTCCTTCTGTTTCTTTATTTGAACTATTGTTAAAAAACGACTTACAGGCTTTTCTAAATTCCGCATATGTTTTGCTGTCTTCATATGGCGTTTAATATCAGTAATACCGCCATTTCCATTTGGCATTGGATTCCTCGTTAGCTCAGAACAAATTTTTTTGTTCTAAAATATTAAAATAGAGATATGTTTTGTATTGCTACATAAAAACATTTAAGAAAAAAAAACAGTACAAAAACAGTACAGATGGTAAAAAACAGTACATTTACGTACTGATTTGGGTGTTGTGAATAAAGCAGTACATTTGAAAAAAATCAGTACATGTACTGTTAAAAACAGTACGTCTGGCACCCCTAACTCCGAACGACATACTTTTTTTGAGGGAAATTTTCTCTCACAGTTTTTGTTGAGAGGAAGATTTAATTTTGTTATAGATGTCTGACCTATACCGAAGGACCATTTCTACCTACTAGACTATGACGTCTCAAACTCTGAAATTTAACTGTGGAATATAGCACCAACAAATATTGTCATTAACTCTTGCCTTCATCGCATAGCGGTTGACAGCCGGCAAAATTATACAAAAACCAACTGGTAATGGATAGGGTACACTCTGCGATATTCCAATGGCCATTATATCGAAAAACAAAAAACTTCTTCCCTCGGCTTGAACTTGATAATGTAAGGACATTTAAAGGAGATTTGAAAAGACATCGTTGTCTACAATTTAATATTGTACTACGAGAAACTAAATCATAACGGGAACTAATAACTTATAAGTAACGCCGAAGGACCATTTGTACTCTCTTATCGCAACATCTGTTAGAAACCTCACTATAAGGAATAGTCTCCACAGTAATCAGATATTGCACTATTCGTTATCTTCCTAAAAAATATGTCGTTGAGTTTACAATCATCGGGGATTGTAAAATAATTTATTTGACACTGTTTGCATATTCATAGTCTGCTTTGCCATGTCCCTATTATCTACTCTCAAACATACTTTGTTCTTCGTTCATAGTTTACAGGTGCTTGTATAAATATATTTTGCTGTTGTTCCTAGGAGTTTTTCAAGGTTAATTTGGAGAGTACCAAGAGAAACAAAGTTTTAAAAACAATGTAATTAAAAGAGAATTTCACTATCAATTTTGGATGTGCATAAGTGTAGTCACCGTAGTCTAGTAGGCAGTGTGTTCGCTTATTAGACGTAAAGCCCGTGTTCGAGCCCCAGGCCAGACATCAAAACGAAATATGAAAAACAAATATTTCTTCGGCGACTACCTCTCAGCAGATTTCTGGCAAAAACTCTGAGAGTAAATAAACCTGCCATGAAAAAGTTTCTCAAAAATCTGTCGTTCGGAGTCAAAAGACGGTATTGTTTCATACACTGGGGTTGTATCAACATTGAAAAACAAAATATGAAAAAATTCTTTAGTTCTTGATCTTTTCATTAAAAAAAGTAAAGACAGGAATACGAGTATAGCATTGGAAAATTTTCCAAAGGCAATATTTATGCTATTTTCAACCATCAATGACACACTTTGTTTGTCGTTTCGTCAAACCATTCAAACTCAACCCAAAATAATTGGAATTCTTATCATTTCAACCGTTTATTGCACATTCTGCATAAGAAATAAATATCATGTTGACGATGATGCTGATCATGATGATGATGATGATGACACCAATAAAACTCTATTAAAAGCAAAAAATACGACAACGACGACAATAAGAAGAAAAAGAAGAAACCAGAATAGATTGACAATATCATCAACAGTCGTTGCCCATTATTGGCATATAACGGTCATTGATTTATGTCAATACAGCAGCTGTCAACCCAAAGCAACAATTGGAGCATAACTTGACTTTTTGAAGCCTGCAGTCAATGATTGATAAGGACCAGAACCGCCAGTCCGGCATTAATGCACAAAGTAATTCTATTTTTTGCTTTTCTTTCATTTGATTTGATTTTTATTTTCTATAACAAACTAAACAAAAAAAAAAAAACGTTGACAATTGGCAAACAAACATGAACAGAAAAAAAAAATGAAAAACGAATTAAAAAATTTGAAATGAATTAAAAAACAAAAATGAAATATTTTACAACAGATTGATTGATGACATTTTCGTTGTTGTTAAAAATAGTACACAATGAATTGTGTTTATATTGTATTTATAGGAAAACGCTTATTTCATAAATGAACGAAAATAAATGATGATAAGAATTTCAAAAAAAAAAAAAAAACACGAAGAAGATTCAAATTAAAATTTTGCAAAAAAAAAAACCAGAAGAATCATTTTCAAACAATAACACAACTGTGGCAAATGAATTGTATGTGACAGATTAAATGAAAAGTTCAAAGACTTTCATATTTTTTAATTCTAAAACGCAGCACAGAACATAATCAGCAAACATCAGTCCAGTCAGCCAGCCAGCCAGCCAGCCAGCACCAACAGTATTATACGCGTGTAATGAATGGTCTTTACAGTAGCAATGCCAACAACAAAATTTAATGTCACGAAATTATCATTTATTATAGACTACTCTGGTACTTTTCATTCTATTTTGTTGTTGTCTGTTCACTGACGTACCAAGTCTAGTTTTCTATAAAAGAGATTTGAAAACAGCCTCTTAAGATCCGACTTTGATAATCACATTGAATCACACACAATGGACCAAAGAAGATGAGACCCTTTTTTTCTTCTTCAAGTTGTTGGTATTAATGTTGGAGCCTAAGTTCTGTCATTGTTGTTTTTTGGTTGTTATTGTTACTATTGTAGTTAACAATGAATTGATAATGTTGTCGCACAATTGTTTTGTAATCTTTTTCTTTCATTCAACTTTCATAAAAGAATGACTTCTGTTCGAAATTGGGTTTTTTTTGCTTTGGTTTGGGTTGATTTTGTTTTTGTTTCTTTCTTAACAAAAAAAAAAAAAAAACGACAAAAAGAAGGATTTGTTTGTTTGTTAAATTACAAAACTATTGCTGTAAGTTTTTTTTAACTACACTGCGAGAAAAACTCAAAATCAAAGCATTTGAAGCTCGAAAAGTACTAAGTTTTGTAAATTACCAAAAAAATTTCATCGTCTCTCTCATCTTAGTCATCTTAGAGATTAGCCTTAACCACCTTAGAGATTACACGTATAGGCTAATTAGACAAGTATGCATTAAAGATCAGCAATGAGTATTCAAAAAGGCGAGTAGGTTCGAATCATACTCATAATTTCTAATACTTATACGCATTCATACTTATTTTAATATCAATTCGAATCACTCGAATCATTTATGAGTATTATAAGTATTTTTCTAAATTTATGAATCTGAATGAGTAGGCATATGGATCAGACATATTTCGTTATGTTATGAGTTTGATGTCAAAGTTGTACTCACACTCATTGCAACCTTTACTTATAAATCAATATTGTAGTGAGTACGAATGAATCAGATTAGTTGAATTCCAATACTGTTGACTCGCTCATACTCGAAATTTCATGAGTACTTATGAGTAGCAAAAAAAAAAGGGATTCATTGCTTATCTCTGGATGAAACATCTGCTGCCCACTTCATAGGTTATTTTTGCTTAGTGTACTTGGAATGCTGGATGTAAAATCGTCTTTACAATCACATACAAAACAACGAAGTGCTTAATTCCACAAACGAGCAACTTTTCTACAGTTGGACAGTAAATTTCTGTTTCGTTTCGTTTTAGTTAATTTCAATTATTGCAACATTAGTTACTCTCCACTCACAATAAGTTGCACAAATTGAATTTTTCGCATTAAAACGAATGAAAAAAAAAAACAAAATGAAACCAACCAAGCAACATTGACATTATGGAAGTCTTTCTCCTGATGATGCCACTAGGCTACGGATGATGATGATGGTGATGATGATGGAAAGCATGAGAACAGAAAAATGGTCATTAATAGATAGAAGAAATAGTAGAAATCGGATTTTAAACACGACATTAACATTTAAAATTGCTACTGGAATTCATTTCGTTCTTCATTTCCTCACGGCAAAAGAAGAAAAAAACAATACAAAACAATTCGCCTAAGCTTAAGACTAATTGTGGATCTGGAGTTTTTAGCAAATGCATGTGTCCGCTGTGTATGGTATAATAATACTCGTCGTACTTATGAAAACGATAAAGTGCCAGCCAGCCAGGTATCATTTACACGGACTATTGTCTCATTAGGCTTTCAGTTAATCATATTAATCTGGAAAATAACACAACAATAACATGCAAGAAGAATCATCATCTTAAAAAAGAGTTTCCTTTTCTTTATTTCGGTTAAATTGTATTCTCTTGTTAAGTGTTATTAACCAAAAAAAATGTGGAAGACAACAACAATAAAACAGAGGAGATTTTTGTCTTTTAGTTTTTGTTGTTTTTAGTTAAAAAAAAAACGGGGAAAATATTTATGAATTACTTGTATCAGGTGGTGAAGTCGAATGCGAGATTCTTTTCTTCGAAATATCTGCAGCTTATGTCTTCCTTTTAAGCAAGAGTTGATCCGTGTTTTAAAACCAAATGTTTGCAAAAATCAGTCCTTAATTCATAATTCTATCCTACAACGGACTAGCGAATGTCCGTCAGTCCATTGTCTATCTAAGGTTAAGAGAATACATAACATACATAATTGGTCATTACAATCCTTTAGTTGGGATTACGACTTAGTTTCTCACACCACTTATGTTATGTGTGTTATTTTTTTTTTTTTGTATTTCGTTTTGTTCGAAATGTGTGACTGGGGTTTGATGATATGCTTGATAGTATGCTTGAACATCGATTTGTCATGCAATGTTCTATAACAATACCAAACAGCATTGCCGTTTGCAACTCGAATAAGAAAACTACAGGCTAGAGCGAGTACTATTATTAAATCTACCAGAGTGCCATGGATTTTAATCAAACAAAGCGATCCGCTTGATGTAATTACAGCTGAATCCTCGAGAGGGAAAAAAGTATGTATATCTGCGTAGTTATTGGATATTGGATTGATTCAGTTACTCGCCAAATAGAGTTCGAATTCAATGACAGACAGATTTTAAGTAGAAACTAACGCAAGCTTCTTAACTCGATATCTGATGTCTATGAATCTCATGACTGTTTGAAATGTGTGCCCTGTTCACTACCATTCAGTCTGTTTTTCCTCAACCACTAAAAACAGTATCATACATACATAAATACATACATATATAGATACAGCACTTAAGGACCATGTGATCCAGGATCAACAGGAAAGCATTATTGTTGACTAAGCGAGCAATGGTGACTATATTACCAAATGTTGGAGGACCAGATTCATCGTATCATAAAGTCGTAATCGACTTTAAATTGTACGTCCCATCACTCATGTATAAAAATTAACACACACAACATAAGTGGTATGAGAAGCTAGGTCGTAATGCTAACTGAATAATTGTAATGACCAATTATGTATGTATGTATGTGTATATGTAAACCCATAGCCCCAATAAACCATTTCAACCGGTTTTTAAAGAAAGGAAGTGTTCCAGGTAAAAAAGCTCGTTTCACAGTCTCATTTGCAGATAAAAATCCTCCACATTCAGTTTATCAAATATCATTGCACGGAGATGATAATTGTCTTACCCTAAGATTTAATCGTCTCAACTACTTTCAGACGATGGTTTTCCAGTTCAGGCGCCAATGTACAATTGTGGACAATTTAAAACAAAAATGCTACATATTCTGACACTCTGTTATTAAAAACACATTCCAAATCATGCGATCAAATCTTGTATTCTGTTTTCTCAAGTTAATGTTTAAAGGCAACATTTTCACTTTGAATTCAACATGTCTTATGGCCAACATGTAGGGTATTAAACATGTTGTAAAAGTATTATTCATAAAGATCTTTTAAAAGAATCAAGAAGCGATAAAGAAAAGTGCAGAAACAAAGTTTTAAATTTCAGTTTCGTTTTCATTTCATTTGTTAATCATAAAAATGTGTTTGTATGTCCCTACACTGCAAATGGCAACGATAGCTGTCCTTTAAGCCAGCAAAAAAAAACGAAAAAACAAAATTAACAACAACAATAAAATCTTAGGGAAATACATTTAAAAGTGTTTGTTTGTCAGTCAAATTGTACTTCCACCCATTCGCCCTTTTTTTATTTTTTGTGGCCATTTGCAGTTGATGTTTGATCGTGGCCGCGTTTATACCTTTTTCAGTTTCTGATTTGAATTTGTTATTGTTGCTGTTAGTGTTGTTGTTGTTGTTATTTGTTTTGTTTTATTCCTGTAACAGTAGCGTCTCGGAAAGCGTTGAAACAAATTACTATCGATATAATCTTTTTGTTCAGCTTCTACTGCCGTTTCTGTTTCTCTTTTACGCTTTTGAATATTGCTGTTGCTTTAGCTGTAGCTGAAGCCGTGGCTAAGGCTGTGGCTGTGTTGCTATTGCCTTTGCCTGCTTTTTAGTGGAGGCTACAGAGACGATGTGGTGGTCCACATTAACATTTTGCATGTCTCTGATTATAGTGGCGTTTTTGGATCGCTTTTTTTCTCGTCTCGTCGATGTAATTTGAAACTTTTAGCCGTTTTCTTTTTTCTTTAGTTATTTCGTTCTTTTTTTTTGTTTTCTTTTGTATTATTTATATTTCAGAGCTTTTTCGCTTTCAATGACTGTATTTTTCTTTATTATTGTTATTTGTTGTTGTTGCCATTCTTATTACAAATTGCAGGTCGTTTTTACACTTTCCATTGTCGTTTTATTACCGATGTGGGGGTCTGAGTCAATTATTGTTTATTCTTTCTTATGATTTCCTTTTCAAATGTGATTTGATTAGCCTTCTGTTATGCATTTTTAGATACGGTTACGGGATATACCAAGTGACACAATACATTATAAATAAATGCAAATCGATAACATTAAATGGGTGTTTGCTGACAGCATAGGACACCTGTGGTATATTGTCCATGTATGATCCTGTGGTAGGATTAGGCAAGGAAAAGGCAATGAGATTTCAATTGGAACATCGCCTGCCACTTTCTTTCCAAATATCATATCAGGTTCTATCGTATACTCGCTAGATTTCCTTGAGGGTTTACTCCGCGGCTCTATTGTGATACTCTGAAAATACCACCTCCCCACTCAGTTCAATATACATTCCATTTATTTTTCTTAAGAAACAACCAATGCGTCTAACAAATCCTATTAAATCAACAGCAAGAGATTTCTCGGACAGCCTGTTCTGGAAAAATTCCTGCACCGATCTGCTTTAAGCAATTTCAATTGAGCAGGACATTCACACAGAAAATGCTTGACCGATTATACACCTTCAAAAGTAATCACATAGATAATCAAATAATTATACCCTAAGGAAGCCTGATGGAATTTCCTTGGGAGCTCCAATTGCATCCCCCACCAAAGCAGGCAACAGCATAATGGATATAGTACAATCGCTGCCACATGCCATTATTCTCCCGTGACAAACTATAAGCCGTGAGCTTTACAAGAACTAATCAGTTCTCTTGACTAAGATATTGTTCTATTAAACAGATATGTTCCCTTGTAGGGAGGCAGTCACAAAGAATGTGTTCTATAGGCGTCTCCTCTTTCTCATTTCCACAACAGCAACAATGGCCATAATGTGCCCCAACATTCGGAAAACTATACAGAGCCCAGTAAATATGCTTCTTAGAAGACTAAGCAACTCTCTCACAAAGACAAGATAGTCTTCGTTCTTTTCATTAAAAGAAAAGGCCAGAGAAGAGCTTGATTTTAGCCCAACTGAATGTCTTCTTCCCCAATGCTCATTCATGAATTACGTTTGACAGCGATTTTCGATAGGTTTGTTCCCTATCAGCAGATATCTGGCCAAAACTCTGAGAGTTGATAAAAATGGCCATGAAAACTTTGGAATCGACTTTGAACTGTAGGTCCTGCCACTCATGTATAAAATTAACACACACAACGTAAGTGAATGTGAGAAGCTAGGTCGTAATCCTGACTGAACGGTTGTAATGACGAGTTACGTATGTATGTATGCACGTCCCCTTGAACCATGTCGTAGGGCACTCATCAGCAATATAATTTCTAAGTACGCATGAATCACTTGTGACATGTTGTCGTCTGAAACATTTCTCTGTTAAACGTGGTTTGAGTGGAATGTGCTAATGAATGAAAAGTTTCCCACTTAGATGTCGACATCCGAAGTTTCCAGATATATTTCCCAAACAGATCTGGTCGCTTCCAAACCAATATGCGTATTATTAAATGTTAATACCATACTATTTCATGTAGCAGACTCTACGACACAATCTATTCAGGAAGGAATTGTGACGTCATAGGTCCTATCCAACAAATTTTGTATTACAGTATCCGCCTACGTGTAGTTGAACGCGACACCAATTTAAGAGTCCTTCAGGCTCTTTTGAACTCAGCTCCCCTAAGCAAAAATAAATTTACATTTATTATTCAGTGAATAATATTGTCACCAATCTCTTCATTCTTTTTTTTAACTTCAATTTATTTTCAAATTTCGCAAACTCTTTTTAGCTCTTTGCACTGGACCACCCAGCATCAGAGAAGAGCAACAAAACAGAAAAATCCATCAATAAAATGTCTTTTTAATTGTTTTAAACCATAAACAAAGACTCCGATTAATGATTAACAAACACGCAATAACTTCAAGATACACAAATTCGGCATGACAATAAACCGAGTCAAAAAGGAAAACTGCCACCAACGCAAAAGTCTTTGGCAATAATTTTGTAACCATAAAAACAGATAAACCAACAAACTATTAAATTAAAAAATAAAACAGAAAAAATACAAAAACAAAAGTAAATAAAATAATAAATAAATGAAGGAAAGAAATCTTCAAAAAGATAATCAATTGATGCAATTGTTACTCATACTCATGCTCATACTTGTTATTGTACTACTGTAGACAGACAGTTTAGCTCAAAAGCTATGCTAAAAATACTCATAAAATGCTAAATGTTTTGGAAATGCAATGCGATTTTTTTTTGCAATAAAGTTGTGGCAAAAGTCACTAGATCAGCCGCACAGAGAAGACAAACTGTAGACATTAAATACTCGCTCGCATAGATAGGTTGCTACTATAACAACGGAAAAGATCATTCGCTAGTGTCATAGAAGTTGCATTTTTAGCAGACATCTGGTTGCAAGTGCAACGGCAAGTGATAGAGATAACGGAAAAAACGAATGTATGCAGCATTTTATACGAAACATTTCAAATTGTAATGATTTATTGCAACAATACTGCTGCTTAAACGTAAACAGGAAAGTCTAGAGATGTGAAGTTTCCCTTACGTGAACATAATTTCTAATGCTGCTTATCCAAGAGGGAAATTTATTTCCCTATTTTATATGTCATATAATAATAAAAAAAATACATTTAAGGAAAGTAATGCTGCGTTATTAGTTCGTCAAAGATTTGGTAACAATTGGGGACATTTTCATAGAAAGAATATTACGATTCACTATCGTTAAAGGCTTCACTGTTCGTTCAAGACTTTTAAAAATTTCCTATAGAATCCTTTATCTATATGTCATAGGATCAATTGCTTATACCGACTTCTCTTTCCATGACACCGTGATACATATTCTTACGTTTTTACCTTTTTTTTTTAAACGTATAAAATATGAGTTCCTTGACTGCAAACAAAATAAAAATAAATATGTGTTTAGTTTTAATTAAACTCTTTATTGTTCGCACTACTTTTGTGTGCCACCGTTTACAACTTGACGAATACAACAATAATTGCTTGTTCGCTATTCTTCTTTGCTTACAACGCAGATCTTTTTAACGGCGTTCTTCGTCGCTAATATTCTTTTTGGAGGAATAATACTTCGCAGTCCGTATGACCGACATTTCTGCCTGGAATATGTTACAGTAGTGCGATAACCTTATCCGCCCAGTTTCTAATCATCCACGAAAATCTGAATCAAATCGTTACAGGCCTTCTTCGTGAAGTCATGTGTAATACGATGAAGCCGACAATTTGAAGGTTCGAAAGCTCTTACGATCCTCAAGTAATATTTGATGAGTTTAAGCTGCGAAGGCATATTATGAAGGCACCAATAGTACCGGTGCTACCAGATCTTCTGATCCGCCATATAAGTGGCCTTATGAAAGGATTTCCGACATACAAAACATCCATATGTTGAGATCTTATAGGACACTGACTTATTGTAGGGCACTTTCTGATCCCAATCAATTCCATCGAATCGTAAAATGTCTACTCATTTTGATTATAATAGTGTTGATCGTCACATTTTTAAGGTAAACAATTCGTTGGCGATCAACAAAACAATTCTTCAAATTTACAATTTTTTTTATGGCCAAAACAAAAATTCTGTGTGTCTTTCAACAAATGCACTCATTAAAGCAACCTGCAATGCTGGAACAGAACTCAGCGCCCTAGTGAATGCGCTGCGCACTGAAAAAAATACCATGACAATGACGATCGATGACGACGACGACGATCATTGGAAATGTTGTAAAAACATGTGTAAACAAAATGAGTCTGTTGTTGTCGTTGACAAGAAACAAAAAAAAACAACAAAAACAAGAAACAGCAGCATTTCGTCATATCAGCCAGCTCCTACCAATTATTCAATTTTCAGAATGAAATTAAATACGTTGGAGGCAATTTTCCCCCAAAAAAATGCGTAAATAGATGGACGGATGGTTAGATGGTTGGATGATTGCTTGCTATGGATGAATGAAGGGAATGAATGAACTGAATGAATAATTTGTTCTGAATTTCGTTGCTGCAACAAATTATCCGGCAGCAGCAACAGCAACAGCGACACCATCATAAATATCATGTCTGTGTTTTGTTATTATTTGTCACCTCGTTACATATTTTGTATACAAAGTGACGAGGCACGAGTTGTGGCAGTGGCAAAATTGGTACTCGTGGTACCTTTTAAAATAAACACAACACAGTCACAGATGCAGCATACAACACATTGGGTTGCATGGCAGAATGTATGGTTAGTTGGGTGACTAAATGGATGTAAAGCACACACGCATTGAACCATACCGTAAATACACTCCATCTCTACCACCCTCTCCCCCACACACACAATTTGTTTTTAACATCCTCTAAGGCGGTGTATGTCTCCCCTCCCCAATTTGCCAAGGAATTATTGTCAGCTAACAAAACAATATTGAATGAAAGTTCAGGAACGAAAGAAAAAAAAATCATCATCATCATCGTGAGGCAAGTGTTGATGTCTTCAATTAGACAATCTATTTACAATTGCTTTAAAGAAATGCGCCTACAAATAGGGAAACGTGTTCTGTTCTGTTCTTTTTCTTTTCATTTTTATTTGTGACTCTGATTCAATTAGTTGGCATATATTGGGGACTGACTGCATTTGCTGCCAAAGTTTTTAAATTTATTGTTGTTTTTGTTTTCAGTTGATAGTTTTATGTGCACCACAAAATTCTTTCATGACAAAAAGCAAAAAACAAACAAAAAAAAAAAAACAAAAATTTAAATAAATGGATAGACGGACAATATTTGTTTTGTTGTTGTTCATTATATTTAATATTTTTGTTTGGACAAAAAAGGTATTTTTTTCCATCGTAAACGTATCACACAGAATAAAAACAGTGGAACAAATCCTTTAAAAAAAAACGTGAAATGGGTGGCGCGAAAGACCACTTTATATATGCAAGTGTGCATAAGTGTCCAGTATAAGCAAGGGGTATAACCTCTGTTCCATCATAACTGGTTTAATCGTTTCTCCTTGTACATGAAAGATTCGTTAAGTATGTCGCAAACAGAAAGATTTACAAATTAAATGTTCATTGCAACTAATTTTAGAGAAATACTTCAGTATGTTCTAATGTAAACTACAAACGGTTTACCAGTTGCAGCCATCAGACCATCAAGCAAGGCTCTCGCCCAGTCTGTGTTAGGATATCACATTGATTTCCTATAAAAAAAATTAAAAGTAAATAAGCTTTTTTGAATATGAATATGATTACTGAATATTCCTTTTGGTACTACAAAACGAGAAACAGAGAACGTCAGAGGCTTTTTGACATCCAGACAATTGAGGTCATTCAGTAGAATTGCTAAGTAGAATCGAAGTGATTGCTAAGCTGAAAACCCAAAATTTCAATAACGCCCACAATGTTTTAAAAACTTAAAGCCGTTCATTCTATTTTAGAAGATTATATCTGGGAAGATTATATTTTTCCAGCATTAGAGGCAGCAATATCATATGCGTTAAAAGACTTCATGCAAATCTTCAATGATGGCTTGAAATTAAACAGAATTGTTGGTGGCGGAAATTTTCAGAATCGATTGGAATAACAGTCAATAACCCGATTAATTTCTTTTTCTTCTAGCGGACGAGTGGACTATACAGTCAGCGGCAGATATTATGAAGCACGCAATTATCCTCAGGCGAGATATCATACTTACCGACATAAGCGACAAAGTACTAAACTTCACCAAGATGAATACCATGACTGTATATAATTGTAACAGATATCTAATTGAAGTGGCAGATTGATATGATGCTCCTATAATATGGATTTGCATTTTCGACTTTGGAAATTCTTGTAAGAACTTGCAAGCTTAGTAGTCTGGAAGGTAGTGTGTTCGCTTATTAAACGTAAAGGCCGGGTTCGAGGCCAGGCCCGACATCAAAACGAAATATGAAAAAAAAAATATTTCTTCGGTGGCTTCCTCTCAGCAGATTTCTGGCAAAAACTCTGAGGATAAATAAACTCGCCATGAAAAAGTTTTCAAAAAACTTTCGTCGTTCGAAGTCAACTTTAAACTGTAGGTCCCGCTACCCATGTACAAAATTCACACACACAACATGAGTGGTGTGCGAAGCTAGGCCGTAATCCTGACTGAAGGGTTGCAATGGGTAATTATGTATGTCTGTATGTACATATGTAAACTTAAAATTAACAATGCTGTCATCGATTACGTCAACAATAGATGCATAGCTTCTAACACGAGCAGATCAGCGATTACGAGGTGCATTTGTCTCGGACACCTTGCAAATGATTTCTGCAAATACTACAGAGATTAGGTGTTCTTCACTTACTTGCTACATACCTTGCACTATGTTCAATTAAAAAAACGACACCGTGATGACCACCATACAGTTGATGAGGAGTAAAACTTACGCATTAACTTTGACAGCATGAGTCACTTTCTCAAAAAATGCGAGTGGTTTTGGAACTAGCGGATAACGGAAAACTGCGGAATGCTATCATCATCCTATCATTTCATATTGGTACAATACAATCATCTTCGTATTCCGGTAATTTGATGTTACCATTGCTTATAAGTCTACCTGTGCACCATTCGGTATTGGATGTCCGCTTAATTCTCTATTCTCCCTGCCTAAAAAGGTTATAAAGAAAATCCTATCAAAATTCAATTGAGACACAGCTTAGCCAGTTTACAGCTTAACTTTGGTTTGGAGAATATTGCAACATTTTTCATCTCTTATGCAAAAAGCGCTGCCAGCGTCAATAAATGGGGATACTCAGTAAAAAATAAAAATATATCAGTAACTGACTCTGGTTTCAAATGGTTTATTTATTATTACAGATGGCAGGTGAGCCGCAATAAAAGTTTCATTTGAAAAGGAACTGACTGACTCTTGCGGTACGATCCGACAGAAATTTTATAACGAAAATCGATTGCCAGCCACTAGCCCACTGTATGGAAGAGCATGTTGTAAATTAGATTTATGACACAATAACAACATATCGTCAACATGTCGTCAGTAAAAGTTTAAAAGCCATTTTACTTGGATGCCTGTCAATAAAATCAATTTAATACGAATAGTTTCCATTAGTTGCAGTCAACAACAACGACGACAAAGACGAAAGAGATGAAAATGAAAGAAAGAAAAAAAAAATTGACGACAACTTCTTATGTTCGTTGCAAACGTTGTCCTCAACGTCAATACTGAAATGAATGATCTGTGGCAGCATCGTCAATGTTGTTGTTAGTTGCAAATGACTTGTCCCCGGCCGTTGTTGTTGCTGTTGCTATTGTGCACTTTTAAAAATGTGATCTGCATACGAGACAATACGCTCAAGGGGTAGAATTTGTTGGAAAAAATACGAAAAAAAAAAGAATTTAAAATTTTATTTTCAAAAATTTTCCTTTTTTTTTAATTTTTATTTCATTGAGTGCAACAGAAGGTAAAAGAGAAAAATAATGAATGACTACATAAAGTGCACTATAGAAGAAAACGTTTAAATGGCAACCAATGTTGTTGCTGTTGTTGGCTTTAAAAGTATTAAGTATGTCAGTGAATGTGAAATGCTATTAAAGGAGTGTTTCTTCGTATTTATTGCATTAAAAATATCACAGAATATTTTTGTCTTTTTTAATTTTAATTTTAATAATTTTTGATAATTTTTCTAAATTTCTAATCTTTCGAAATATACCCACGTACGTGCTGCTACTCTTTGGTCGTCATCTTTTAGGAAATCGACAAGGATGAGTGTCGCTCTTATATAAATTTTCTTTATTATTTGTACCTCGGGTTAATTTTGGAAAATATTAGAAGCTAGACATCATAAAAAGTAGTTTTCCTTTCTGTCAGGATAACGACCTAACTTAACGTCTCATACAACTTATGTTGTGTGTGTTAATTGTACACATGAGTGGCGGAACCTACAGTTTAAAGTCGACTCCGAACGATAGAATTTTTAAGAAACTTTTCATGGGAATTTCTATTTACTTTCAGGGTTTTTTGCCAAAAATCTTCTGAGAGGAACTCGCCGAAGAAATATTTTTCATATTTCGTTTTGTTCGAGATGTCCCCAGGTCAAACATCTACACTACGGCGACTTAATCTCTAGTATTAATCGAATAGAATGTCCTCAACCATTATCGATAAATACCTTGGAATTATATTGGACATGAAACTAATCTTAGGCAACAAAATTGTGAATTGGAGACAACGCTGTTTGGTAGTCTTTTTCACAAATGAAATATCGCCAAAACAGATTTGATGCTCTTAACCACTACTTAATCTAATGTATTGTTCACTATCCTTGCGTAACTATCAACAGAAATGTTGGAAAAAGAAGACAAGTTTCAATTACGCTATCTGATCTCGTTTTTGATCCGGGTGTCATAATAAAATACGGAAGTGGCAAAATCGAATGTAGAATTTTATCCTGTCAGTTAACTTTTAAATTGACCCATAACTTGATTATTGTAGTTCATTCCAAATATATCACAACTATAAGGACAGTCGCGAAACAAATACGATATAAGAGACTAATACATATCTAATGATAGCAGAATGGCCATTACATTACTACTTTGCTTCACGTCGAACATTCTCTGAGAATATCGCGCGTCTCTGTAACCCTAACATGGATTCCTGAATTCAGCAACATAGAATGTAACAACATAGGCGACTGCCTTCTTGGTACAAGAATTACTTGACTTTTGCAGAATCTAATAAAGAGAACCGCCGTACTCTAGTAGGTAATGTATTGGCTTATTAGCCGAAAGCCCATGGAAAACAAAACGCAAAAAAGTAAGTATTTATTTCGACGACTTCATTTCAGCAGTCTTTTGGCAAAACTTCTAAGAGTAAAATAAAATGGCTATGAAAAGCTTCTCAACTCTCCCATTCAGAGTGGATGTTATCATTGGAATGACGTCATATGAACATCAGATAACACCAATATGCACTGCCTGTCAAATGACAAGAACAATGAATTGACAGAAACTTATTAATTTTAAAATAAAAGCAGATGTGGCACTTGCTTTTCAACAGAAATTCTGAATTTCCCAAAAGAAATCAAATAAAATCATACATATTTTTTTATTTAAATTCTACTCAAGCCATTAGTAAAGTTGTCAATGATGATTTAAATCGATTTTATAGGAAAATACAATTAAAAACGAAATAAATTCTTTTTAAGGCAAAAACGAAATTAAATCCGTATAGTAAACAAAAATATATTTTGATATGACACCTGAACGTGCAACAGAGAGAGGAATTTATAAACAAGTTGGAGTTGTAAACAAATTTTATTACAAAAAAAATAAAAAGAAAAAAGAAAAACACATGTTTTCCCAGGGTTCCTTGAACTCTTGGAAGCAAAGACATTTCATCAATTATTTACATGCTCTTACTATGACGGAAGTTCATTACACCTTATCGTTCGATGAGTTATAACGGAAGTTGACAAATTTTCAAGCGACTTGTTTTAACCTCCTCAAGATTCATGTTGTTATCGATGTAATGTTTTTTTCGTAAGTCCTTCTAAAGGTATTCCCCATCAATTCTCTGGCACTTGAAGTAAAACCACTTCAAATTGTTTGGGCTGCGGAGGTCACAGGCAAACGAAGAAGAACAGAGCGGAGATGGGAGCTCATGTGTTTTGTATTTTCAATATCAAATAATGTTAATGACCTTTTTTTTATTCCACTGCATTGCTATGAATGGAAATCCATTATTTATAGATAACAAAACAAAAAAAAGGAAGACATTTTCGTTAAATTAGTTCATGTGTGTTGTTATTTTCATTTGGAAACCCTTTAACGAATATTTCAGACTATTTGTGGCAACTTTATAAAATTGTGGCAAAAAAAAGAAAGAGAAAGAAATCGTTATCGCCAGCCTATTAAAATATATTCTCGTATGTCTGCCTTGTAATTTGTATTCATTTTTCCTCTTTTTTTTGTAGTTTTTCTTTCGGTTTTTTTTTTTCTGTAACATTTTTTCATTTGCGGTAGAAAATTTTTATATGAGAAAAGTTTTTAGCCAAAAACTGTGTTCATTCATTTCTTTTTTTTTCAAATTTTTTGTTTCTCATTAACTTTTTTTTTTTTTGGGCAACTTTAACGTGAAAAAAACCCCCAAAAAAATTATTTGATATTCCAGCCGCCATTCATTTATCCGCATGTCTATGATTTTACAAGTGGACGACATTCAAATTAAATTCTAGCATTTTTCAGATTCATATTCATTCATAAGCAAAAGAAAACTTTTTCGTTTTTTCCCCCGTTTTCCGTCGTTTTCTATTTGTGTACCGACAAATATTTGCATTCCTTAATGAAAAATGTGAATAGAAATGTATTTCAATTGGAATTTGGTGGAATTCCGATGAACTATTTTAAACGTTCCAAAAGAGAGTCTACAACACAATATTGCGATTGTCGAAAATTTAAGATACTTTATTAAATATTATGAGTTTAGAATTTGAAAAGGTTTTCAAATATATTTTAAATTACAGAATATAAGCCAACGAAAAGTAAGAGTGACAACTACTTGCCCCATTTATTATTCCCCATTTCTATGGTTTTGTTTCATATTTTTAAAAATCCTACAGATGTTATAATTTTACTTTTAGAACAGATAGTCCTCAGTTGCCAGGTGCGTAGCCTCTATAAATAGTGTGTATCACAGACAAGTTGATGTTGGAGAAAGGATCGAGAGCAGAGATGAAAAATGAATCGTTTTTTCGCTACTCATAAGTACTCATGAAATTTTGAGTACGAGTGAGTCAACAGTATTGAAATTTAACTACTCTGATTCATTCGTACTCACTACAACATTGATTTATAAGTACAAGTTGCAATGAGTATGAGAAGAA
The DNA here is from genome assembly GCA_930367235.1 of Sarcophaga rosellei. Lineage (NCBI taxonomy): Eukaryota > Metazoa > Arthropoda > Insecta > Diptera > Sarcophagidae > Sarcophaga > Sarcophaga rosellei. The sequence continues at coordinate 84,019,716 of OV884018.1, forward strand.
CGTTGACATCAAAATCCATAACATCGAAATATGTTTGGTTCATAAATTTAAAAAAATACTTATAATATTCATAAATGATTCAAATCATTCATCAAAATTTATAGTCTTAGTTGTTGCTGCATTCACAAAAAAAGAAGAAAGAAAAAGACAAAGGCAGCAAGCAAATCACACATCTCTGGTGTCTACGCAGTTACGTCTATATGTAGTTAGATAATAAATGAGAATTGCTAGATTTAAGGAGTCCATGAAACTGAACTTTAGTATCTATAACTGTGAAATGGTTAGAGCAACTAAACTAATAACAGCAGTTTGAAGAATCTATTTTAATGTGCAAATCATTTTAAAATCAAAGTTGGTTTTCACTGTACAAGGCACTAATATTACTGAAAAGCATAAACACTTACAAATGTTGCAGGAAGTCGCCGACAGAAACATTTTTTCATATTTCGTTTAGTTGGACATGTCAGAGCAGAGGTTTAGACTACGTGCTCTTATCTAATCAGCCAATATATTATTCTTATTTATTATCTAACCATAGACGTACCTGAGTTCAGTAATGAGTATTCGAAAAGATGAGTAGATTCAAATCATACTCATAATTTCCGATTTTTACACACCTTCATACTCATATTAATATTTTACTCATACTCCTCATATTCAAAGTTTGAAGTATTCATCGTACTTATACTTAACAATACGCATGAAGTTGTTGATTTCGACTCTCCTTTACTCAACACTTACAAGAATCACAAACTAAGTATGATTCGTAAACTGTAAATTTTTGTGAATGATTCGAATCACTCGAATCATTTATGAGTACTATAAGTATTTCTCTAAATTTATGAATCTAAATGAGTAGGCATATGAATCAAACATATTTCGAACGTTATGAGTTTGATGTCAACATTGTACTTATACTCATTGCAAACTGTACTTCTAAATCAATGTTGTAGTGAGTACGAAGAATCAGAGTAGTTGAATTTCAATACTGTTCACTCACTCATACTCAAAATTTCATGAGTACTTATGAGTAGCGAAAAAACGATTCATTGCTGATCTCTGGTACACACATATGATTGCTTATTACATCCCTTCAGTCAGGATTACGATCTAGTTTCTCACTTATGTTGTGTGTGTTAATGTTTAAAAAATGAGTGGCGGACCTACATTTTTAAATCCGCTCTGAACGATAGATTTTTGAAAAACTTTTCATGGCAATTTCTACTTACTTTCAGAATTTTTTCCAGAAATCTGTTGAGAGAAAGTTGGATTTGTCTGCCATCATACTACCTTCTCGACTACGTCGACTGCCGTATACGGTATATTCTTTCAATCCCCTCTTTTCCTCCCCTCAGAATTATTTTCCTAGTTCCAACGCAATACAAAACAAAATAAACTTTAATGCATAAATATATTTCGAGAAAAGTCCAAACACTCAGATTGCTCAGAATCTTATGCGAGGTTTTGCGAACTCAGTAAACTTTACCACCTTATTGGCATAATTTAAGCATCAATTACTGGCACAGGAAATTGTTTCATTACAAGTAATATTTTTTTTTTGTTATTCATTTGACTTGTGAAACGTGCTTTTAAGTGAATGGTAATATGCGACTCAATTAAAATTAACGCATTGACAGCCAACCGATATAAAAATGCAAAATTGTTGCACATGCCTCATAGAGCGAAATCCAACAAGAGGCACGCACAATTAGACTATTTTTATAAAAAAATTTACACAACATATACACGAAAAAGAATTTTTTTTTTAATTTCAAAATAAACAAGAAACGAAAAATAAAATTCCCCAAACACATGAAACTTATGTATGCAGAAACGGGGGAAATAAACAACAACAAATGAAATTCAATTCTTGAGAATTCTTGTTTTAATAGAAAATAAAAAACAAATTTGCCTGGTATTGTCTCAAATCAGCTAATAGCTGATGGCTGCATTACTAATCATAAACCAGAGACCCCCCTTCTTACATAAAAACGAAATTAAATATTAAATTTCATACACGCTTACGATTTCGTTTTGGTTCTTCAACTCAAAAGAAGGGGGGAAGAGTTTTTTCTTTTTTTTTCGTTTGTTTGGGGGATTATTTATGTGCCATTGGGGAATGCTAAAAATATGTCACAACTCTTACGCACCCCGGGTATTACCCGGCTTGTGTAGTGAATTAGCAAATAGCCAAGTATTTGGAAAAATTACTACGAAAAAAAGGGGCAACCCAAAGTAAACCAATTCCAAGTAGCAATAATTCACAATCCTTGGAACGTGCCTCCATGGGTGAAGTGCATTAAAATGTTACAGAAGTACAAGACAAGATTGCCAATATCTTATAATGTGGTAATCGTTTGCCTAAAAGGCGACAAATCATTTCTTTTCTTCTTTTGATACCCTTTTCTTGTCTGTTTTTTTACATCCCACATTACAACGTACCCAAAAGGTTGATTGGTACCAAAGGTAACATAAAGGAACGTTTGATTATTTGTGTTGTCCGACAAGGGTGACAATATATCACAGGTTGTTATTTTTCTAAACAATTTAACCCTTTCTAGATCTTAGCTTAACATGTCTTCGTTTGAAAACGATTCTCGTATACGGTATGTGGATGCTGCCAGCCCTCTGTTTATTGTTTTCAATTCATAAAAATAAATGTTTTATGATAATGAATCCTTTTTTGTGGAACAATAATTATAGAAAAAAAGAAACGAAAGAAATGAAATGAAATAAATTCAATATTTTATGTTGACCATTAAGTGCTAAAATAAATGCCAAATTATTATTGCACTTAAGGGTGGTATTGGATAACCAATGTATGGTCCTAAAATGTTATGCAAACGGCTGAACATATTATCGATAAATATAAATTCACATTTAAAACATTATGATAATTGCAAACAGGTATCGATAATATGGTCACTTTCAACCGTTGGGAGCTAGTTATGGAACAATTCAAATTATGATAAAACTAAAGTTTAATTTACAGCAACAAATGATTTGTATTATTCAATAAAAGAAAAAGAAAATGTTTAGGATTTTTTTTTCTTTACTTTTATGGTTATCATGGGCTCGAAACTCACAGAAAGCGGAATCGTAATTGGCCCGAAAACTAACTTTTACTCTAAAAGTATAAAATCCTGAATTTGGTAATGACAAGTTATTGTACTGATGGGAGATTCTTAATTTCTCTCAGATCTTCTGACAGTGCTATGTGATAGTATATGGTGCAACATTTTCCGCATTTTGTTTGAGAAGATCTTACACGTATTTTACAACTGTTAACAGAAACAAATTTTAACCACGATTCAAACCTCAGGTCAGACATCTCCAACAAAACGAAATATGAAAAAATAGTTCTTCGACGACATCCTTTCCGCAGATTTTCTGGAGAAAAAAAATTTTGAGAATAAATAAAAAATTGGCATGCAATGTTTCTCAAAAAACCGTCGTTCGGAGTCGACTTTAAACTATAAGTCCTGCCACTTATGTTTAAAATTAACACACACAACATAAGTAGTGTGGAAACCAAGGTCGTAGTCCTGACTGAAGGGTTGCAATAGCCAATTTTGTCTGTATAACAATGGAAAATGTAAGATGTCTTGTTATTGGGCTATAATTTTAAGGACTGACATTAAATTAGCAACCTTCCAGCAACATGAGAAAATGCAGCCACGGTCGGAGGTCAAGAGAAGAATAATGGACAAGCGAGCGTTAAATAACACTTTAGGCATCTAGCAAGGAAGACTTATTTATGTTGAGATTCGTCAGAACCTATTTTGGGTTTTTTTTTTGGGCTCTCAAATGCCAGGTTTTGTATTTATCTGGGTTGAAGTTACATTAAGCAACTATTGACCAGTAGCTTCAGCAATGAGGCGTTTATTGCCCTTTACATTGAAAATATATGACCTTTTACGGGTTTCTTCAGTTTTCAAGACATAAAAAAGAGTAGTAGATCGGATGAATACGGTGGCTGAGGCTAGATTATATGGACCAGAGAGCCATTGATGTATTCACTGTTGACCAGGTGTCAGTAACCATATTTCAAGTGGTTTTTCAACACCTGTTTATGAATTATTTGATTCATAGTTTATGGCAACAAGAATCCTCTAGTACAACAAGAACTTTTAATTTTTACGCCAATAAAAATAAATAAATAGAACAATATAACACCACAGAAAACAATCTACCAAGTCACCTTATTTTTAGGCATCAATGTTTCTCTTATGTCTACAGTGTATTATACATCGTGTGTATTCCTTACTATTAGCTCTGTTATAGCATACTCAAGAGAATAAATATTTTAAATAATTTTAAATATTTTCACTCTATTGAAAAAATTCTATTTAAACTTAAGTTATAAACGCTTAATCAAATTTACTACAACTTTTTCTTTTGTAAAGTTAAGTGCTGGTAAGACACACAATATTGGCGAACAACATGTGTCAACACTTAAAATTGTGATAATTTTTCAAATTCTTCTTCATGTAAATTTTTATCAAATCACGACACATTCACTCTTTATGATAATTTTCTTTCGAAAACAATATGTTGACAAAGATATACGAGTTTGGAAAACTTTTACGTCCTTATAACGCTTACATAATATCACTCAGTTTCAATATTCAAAACTTACAACACAATCGAACTTACACCAAACCACCACCCTTTATCCGTTCTTTGACAGCTTAAGCATGAAAATTAAAGAAAAAAACACAGAAGGATACGTTGAAATATAAAACAAGAAAAAAACTTATGAATGAGTCTATAAAATACGAAAAGCCTTGACATTTTCCTTTAATAACGCTCTTCAGGCAGAAAATATAAGTGAAAATGCTGGTAGTGTTGAAAAGCAAGTAACGCTACACTGATTGGTATTAAGCTGAAGTTAAATGCAACGAAAAGTGAAGAGATTCTGAATCTTGTGTACATACATAAATAATTGATTATTATAACCCTTTAGATTACAACCTAACTTCTCACTCCACTCATGTTGTGTGGTTGGGTGGGCAGATCATCCTACCTTTAACTTTTAAAGTTCGCCTTATGTTTGAACTTGGAATATTATATATTATTTTCAATATGGCAACTTCAAGTATAAAGAAAATGAGCAAATACAACAATTGAGCAATGTTATCGACATTGCTCCGGTATTGCCATATTTTTGAAAAAGGTAACTTTATTTTATCATTAGGTTGTAATAACGAAAGGAAGTTAAAGGTGACTTTAAAGTTCGCTTTAGCTAAAGTTACCTTTAACTAAACCTAACTTTAATGGCCAGTTGTAACAACGGCCCTTAGAGCTTTTGCCAGAAATCAGCTGAGTTTTGTTGGAGATAATAAGTCAGCAAGTCTTGCATACCAAACGTTAATAATCCAGTGTAGGGTATAAAAATATCAACCTTACGGTTATGGCAGTTTAAGGAATATATTTCATATGAAAAATAAGTGACAGACAAACTTGTTTAAGCTGTCAACTGTGACACTTTGATAGCATGTTAGTTTTTCATTTATTCCAAAGGGGGTGGTTGTCTAAGAAATCGGTTCTAATAGGTTTGTTTGCAAAATATTAATTCGTTGAAGTACTTTAAATATTTTCTAACTTTCAAGGATTCATAGTTGTTGACATGTTTTCGTCTATTAGACTATACGTTGCCTATCCTGAAGTCTATGAAATTTGTATGCAAATTGTCTCTATTATTTCATACTCAAGTGACGTTTTTTCTTTCCCTTCAATTCTTTACAATTTTATTATGCCTTCACTTTTAGCATTGCGTGTCTTGATTGATGGATTTTTTATGGATGGCATTATCCTTGTTGCCTTTGACTGTGTTTTTTTACAGGCGCTTTTGATTAAAAAACTTCACTGCCCACATGGGACTTGATGGAATCATTTAGCATGGTATGCGACTTTGATCGTTCCTTCCTTTTTGATAAACTCCTGCTAAATGTAACAGCAAAACTCATCCTTCTATGGGGCACTCATACTCCTGATGTTTTAAAGCGTTTGTCGTTTTGCTTTGGATTCCAAATCAGATTTGATTGTCATCAACATATTGCTGTTGGTAGTTGCGTGCATCAATTATCGCGTGGGTGTTGTTTACATTCTTTATTCATTCATTGAATCTTTTCTTCGTTTTCTGGCTCATTCCTTTCAACATTTTTTTTCTTTCTTTTTTTTTTTTTGTAATTTTGGTGTTGTCGCAATTGGGATTTGCCACCATAAACATTTCGTCAGCATTTTTTATTCTTCTGTTATTGTGTGTTAAACATGCAAATTACACACCATCGCATCGCCTCGATAATAAAATCATTGTACAAGTATTACACAATGGGCTTCACTCCCAATTACACTTTTTTCATTAGATTTGCCCGTGTTGATAATGTCAAGTGCTGTATTGTTGTTGTTTGGTTTGACGTTGTTTTTATTATGAAAAGTTGTTGATGGTCTTTTGTTAATTCGTGACACAAATGTCAGATGAGATTTTGATTGGTTTTGCAAAAAAAAAAGAAAAAAGTGAATAAAAAGACAAACCCCCGAGATTCCAAAGGCAATAAAAAATTAATATTTGTATTAATAAAACTCCATTAATTGTAACGTAAGTGATATATACATGGAATCTATTTGCGAATATGTCGTTAGAGTGTGAGTAAGGTAAAGGACAGAAAATTTTATCATCGTGAAAATTAATTTATTTCTAAAGTTAATGACCATGAGTATAACCACTTAGGTTCGATACAACCCTTTAGTCAGGATTATAACATAGTTTCTCACACCACTTATGTTGTGTGAGTTAATTTTTATATATGAGTATTGGGACCTACACTTTAAAGTCGGCTTCGAACGACAGATTTTTGACAAACTTTTCAGGGCAATTTCATTTAATCTCAGAGGTTTTGTCATAAATCTGCTGAGAGGAAGTCGCCGAAGAAATATTTTTCATACCTCGCTTAGCTGGAGATGCCTGACATGGGGTTTGAACCGAGGCCACCAAGTAAACAAGTAAACAAAAAGGCAACAATAAATGTAAACAACATGTTTATAAATAACGTGTTTACATTTCTAAAGACGTCGAGAAGGCGAAGCCACGAACATTCGACTTCAAGATCATTCATCAGACTGTTTACGTCGGCATATAAAAGCCAAGACAAAGCAGGCAAGGGAGTCAGTAAAAATTCAGGCAGTCTTGTGTGAAGACGCGCGCTGTTTGAAGAGAATAATCGTGGTTTGAAGATATCCGTTATAAAGATCTGTCTAACAATTGTTATTGTTTACCCAAAAGAGTGTAAAGAAGAATAACAAACAAAGCAATTGTTGTTGTTTACATCAAGTTTACACAGAATTGTGCGGAAATCATAGAATTTAATTGAAACTAAACACAATTTAATTTTTATTTTTATTTGCAATCTACGAGCTCATATTTGAAACTTTTTTAAACGTACGTGTATGTAAAAATATAAACCTTAATGGATGACAAACATACCTAACATGTTAATAGAAAGCTTATTAAGAGGGCGAACAATATTTGGAAAAATTTAATTCATTTAAGTTATATTTTCCACAGCCTTGAAGGCTATATAAAAAAGGCACATTTTTAAAGTCGTCCTTTTTTTGGCTTTGCAATGTTTTTTTATGACAACGAAAGTATAACGAAGTAAAAAAAGGGAAATTATTGATTGATACACATTTACACCATTTTAAAAGATTATACGTTTAGAAAGATTGCAGTTCGTGAGTAACTTATGGACATTAAATCGAATGCATTATGCAAGGAATACAATCAACAACAATTCAATCATCGTATTAAATCGAAAGATATCGTGATAGGAATACTTCTCCTTTAACTAAGGAATCAAAAATATTTGTAATAAAACTAAAAATATTAAATTAACATTTCCAGGTTTATAACGAAAAGATTTTAAAAGATTTTTGTGTCATTCTCGAATGAAGCTAGTTCGGTATCCTAGCTAAGGGTTGTAATGATCAATTATGTATTTTTATATATGTATTTTGTTTGATCAAAACTGTACGTAGTTTCACTACAATTTACTGTAAAGTAAACTTACTGTAACGAGTTTCAGACCTATGATTAAGTTAGCCCTCAATATAGCTACTCCAACTCAAAATCTTAATCCATTGATCTTTCTTTGTAGCACCAAGGGCACAAGGACTTACGTAACTGTCTCTCCACTACCCTTGCTCCATAGCTAGTCAAAATCAGTTGCTTATATCCAACTCGCATACAATTTCTTAGTCATGGCTGCCCTGACAGTCTAGTGGATAGGGTGCTAGAGTATTAGCGTGAGAGTCGTATGTTCGATTCGTACCAGACACTTAGCTCTGTTACACTACACCGAGTATAAGGTCTATGATATGCATCTCATAATGATCTTGACGATTAGATTTACATTAACAAAGGTACTGTGAGAAATGAAATTGTTTAAATGACGCTGTTTTTATTTAAGTTTTGCTCTTAAAATCCTAGTTGATGAAAAACTACCCAAAAACATTATTTCTTTAGAGGTTAACTTTTCGGCCAAAATGTTGTCGCTTTAAGCAAATATGCTATTTCCATATGTTATATTGTAGCAGTGCAACTACTTTCAATACCCTTCACAATTAGGTTGACGAGTGTAAAAATGTTGCCACTTTGTTGCAGCAACACAGTTGGGCATATTTAATTTTTGTTGCTTCTGCAGCATGGCTGTTCACAATCACAGTTGAACTCACAGAAGGCCAAATAATAAGAAGAAAAGCAGCATTACAAATGCAACAGCAGCAGCTTACAGTTGAACATCGTCATCTATGGTCGGTCAGACGTTAATAAAATTGTAAAACTAAACACAAAATGGTTGGAAGCGAAAAAAATCATCGCAAAACATTTATTTATTTGCCAAGTGCCACCAACAACAATGATGTTTTTGCTCTCCTTGACTTAAACGAGACAGCGTCCTCAACATATTGCCTGCACTCACTCGTCAGCATTCGCGTCCGCATCATCGTCATAGCAATCGTCATCATAGTCATCATAATCATAGTTGAACGTCAAAACATTAATATGCTCATACATACATACGAATCCACTATGCATTCCGCCAATAAAATAGCATCGATCACACCCCAAAACGTGACCACAGATCACGAACTAGAATCAGGTTCCATTTTATGGAAGCCAAGAAAAACTACACCAACTGCAATGCAAAGGAAAACCAGCTGAATTGGAAGCAGCATGGAATTGCAAATGTTTTGGAACGCTTTTCTGTTTTCCTTGTTGGTTGGTTCACTTTACTTCAATTGGTTTCTTGATGGTGGGGCATGCAATACGGGTGGTGTTGGTGGTTATTTCGTTGGTTGGTGGTTTCGCAAATCGATTGAATTGCTTGCTGTATGGGTTGGTGTATCATTAAACTTTAAAATTATTTTGTTTTGGTTCAGCTTCCTGTTTTTTATACAAAATACGTTACTTTTTTCTGGTTTCAATTGGAATTAAATAACTTTTTAGAGGATTGTTGTAGTCGCTATTGTAAGTATATTTTTTTTTATTCGTAGTCAATCGTTTATAATTGACATTGGCATTGATTTGCGTGTGATTTTCTATTTTTCTATTATTTTATTTTGTCTTCAATAACATGAAAAAAAAGTCACTTCAAGTTGTTTTTTATAAACTTTAAACCCACATTAATAAACAACTACAACAATAATAACAAAAGCAAAAAACATAAAAAACAACAATTTTTCAGTTTAATCACCCGTGTTAATATTTTAATAACATTTTATTACGATTTATTTGATTTGTCATTATTTGGATTTGCATACAATTAAACAGAAAAAACAATAACAACAACAACAACAACACCAGCATAAACAACACTCAGTTACAAATATTAGCAACTGAAACTTGAAATCTCCAATTTATGGTTTCGTATTATTGCTTTTCACTCATTTGCATTTAACAGGGTATGACAGTTGTCATTCCAATGGATACAAAATGTCAATGTTACAATAAAACAAGTTTTCATTCTTTTTGTTTTTATTGTTGTTTGTGATTATATTCCTCAATAAAAATGCTTAAAACACGTTGAAAATACATAATAGTAGGGTGTTCACTACCACTAAATGCAGAAATAAACGTCAATCATTGTTGTGTTGAGAGACAGATATGTCTCGCGGTGAGCTAAAAATATATGCAAGTCTGGGTGTTGTCCTATCGGAGATTTATCTGAACATATGCCTAAAATTCTAATTTTAAGAGAAGACACAATTCAACATGTTTTGAATATCCCAATACTGAAATCCAACACCGTCTCCTGTACCATAACACAGTTCTTCAGAATGAAGTTAAATCTGCTCTCCGTTATGCCTTACAATCCCACACCCGTTATCTCATGATATAAACACAATTCAGGTACTGCCTTCAAAGAATATGGCAAAATTTTGAACAAACCTTTTCCAATGCGCAATTAAGGATATAAACGCACCAATGACAAATTCACAAATGATACCTTATCGTATAGGCTGCAAAATACAAGCTGCTAGAGATTCAAATTCTCACAGTAACACATATGAGGGTGGGCATCCATTGGACAGAAAATATTTAATCATTACATCTTTCAAACAAGATTACAACCTAGCGTCTCACACCACTTATGTTGCGTGTGTTAATTTTATAGATGAGTGGCGGGATCTAAAATTTAAATTTGATTCCAAACGTTTGAGAAAATGGATTTGGGTTGTAATTCGATATAGTGGTAATGAACTTTGCTTATTGCGCTGCTCAATAATATTCTCATGACGATTCAGCTGTTGTCATCTGTAAGGGCTCATTTTGCTTTCTGGATGGTTCCTTTAATTTTTCTTTTTCCCTTACCGGAATTGTCGGAATCTAGACATGTCAACAGCCATGTAAACTCACCTGCTTCATAGTAACTGATGGGATATGATATGATAATGACTCTATAACCTAGAATCCACATCATTTGACTGGTATTCCTATTTTCTAGTGTGTCCAACGGAAAAATAATTCAGCATAAACATATAAAAAATAATGACGTTATGGTTGTATCCTTATCCTTCCCATAATAACCATTCGGACTAAAATTAAGTGCCATTTAACTAGACCTTACCACCTTATAGTTTAGTCGACGTAGTCTAGTAGGTTGGCTTATTACTAGTGAGGCCACGGTCCAAACCCCAGGTCAAACATGCTCAACAAAACGAAGTATTCAAAAATATTTCTTCGGCGACTGCCTCTCAGCAGATTTCTGGCTAAAACTCTAAGAGTAAACAGAAATTGCCATGAAAACGTTTCTCAAAAATCTATCGTTCGGAGTCGACATATGTAACATTAATACAGACAACATAAGTGGTGTGGGAAGCTAGGTCGTAATCCTGACTGTAGGACTGTAATGACCAATTATGTATGCATATATGTGTGTTATACTAGTTCTAGAAAACATCGGCCAACTCGTTTTTATTTACTATGACTTCTAGAGAAATTGTCGCAAAATGTATTCCTAGTTCAAAAATAATCATAACCAAACCATATTGCAATCAAATAGGTCCTTCGATTGTTAAACGGAAAAAAATGTTTGTTATTACTTTGAAATGAAATTCGTAAACAATTGCGTTGTAAAAGTAAATTTTTGTAAAACAACTTAATTGCGATTAAAATGGTTGGCACATTATCGTCTGGTGTTAATACTTAGTTTCGCCTCCACATTAACTGAATACCCTAACTAATCTAACTCTTAATCACATTTTTACACGTTATCTTACTGGATAAATACATAAGAGAGCAAAAAGAAAACTGCAAAAAAACAAAAATACAATCGTAATAATAAAGACAGTAAGAAATTAAGTTGTCAATTAAATATTAAATATCACATACAAATACACGTTTTCTTTTTTGAATTTCATTTTTAATTATATTCTCGTTGCAATTATTCTGTATTTGCTTTTCAAATACAGGGTGCCACAGTAAAAATTTACTTTTGTTTACTGCATGCAGTCAACAACCTTAAGTGATGACTGGTTACGCCAATTGATAGCACACGTTTTGAGAACTAAATTTCTATGGAGACATTTTAAGGTCATGGCAGTACATTCGGGGCTCACAATTGTCTTATTTTCGAAAGAAACTTATTTTCACCTTAACAGACGAAAAACAATCATCAAAAGCCCGTTCATTCGCCTTCAGAGGCTTTCACGAAGTCTTCCCGGGGAGCTTTTGTAAGATATTGTCGGACTCGATCAAATACATGCTGCCATCGCTAATGTTACACTTGAATTGAAATTAATTTGTAAGACATAAATTCCCAAATCGTGTAATCCAATACAATTCCGATTTGGTTTTAATCGAATCACTAAAAAATATACTTTCTTTTGGTTCACCTTGTACCACCACAATTTTTCTAAAGCCAGCAGTAAGTAACTGCTGCAATTGCTGCTTCAGTCAAGTCAACGTGGCGGCGTCGTTGCTATTAATTTTTTAATTACCTGTGCCCATGTGACACCTGCAGCATTGACTTTGAAATGTCAAAGTAAATCTAATTAAAATTTTGCGCTTAAACAAGATTTATTAATAGGAATAACAACACCAACAACAGCAACAGCAACAAACAGAAAGAAAAAACAATTCAAGTTAATAGATTACAGATTAAAGATAATTATAACACCAGGCACAATGACAAAGCCTATAATTTATTGCAAGGGAAAACATACATATGTATAATTTGAATTTGTCGGACAAGATTGAATAACGAAATGATTAAATACCTTTACATGGACTAGGTCAAGATCATATTTGTATTATAAATTAAGTGAGAACAGACTGCTCCAAGTTGTATTAGAAATTACGAAAGAGTATGCTCTCCTGAAATTCATTTCAGTAAGAAAGAATTAAATTAAATCAAAATATCACAACGCTTGTCGAATGAGGTACATTACATTCATATTCAAATAAAAACTACAATCTTTTCAATGAACATCAGGAAATGTTTTGCAGTCTTTTGAAGTCTATTTTCTTTTTCAGACAATCAAAATCGTAAAATGCTTAGATAGACAGACAAGATTAGATAAACGAACTAAAATACAATGCTTGTTCGGTAGCGGGATTTCCTGTGAAAATCTCTTGATATACTCGGACAGCCAGGCTGCGATTCAGATCCTATCGACTATAGTTTCAGCATACTTACTTTTCCATGAATGCCAAGGATTCCTCAGGAAAATTTAGGATTATTCCTGGGCATTGCTAATGAAGTTGCCGGGACGGATATTACATTGCATAGGCATTTTAATTGTCTCAGAAATTAAAATTTCATCCACTCTTTTTACGTGAAGGCTATATTGCTATACTCTGCTCTTGCTATACAAATTGGAAAAGTGGAGAACTGATTCATTTCTAACCTTAAATCGCATGGTCAACCTTCACACAATAGCGATTCTGGCGGGAAACTGTCCGCTTTGGTTGCATGCCGAAAGCCTTAGTATTGTGGCAATTCATTTATGAAGGAACTGTGTGCCTAAGGAGAATAAAGCGGCTGTCTTTTACCCTGTTCTTGGCATGAAGAAATGAATGTTTTTGACATCTCATTTTCTGACATCCTTGACCGGGCTCTCTACTATAAAAATTGCTACAATAGTAAGATTGATTTTTTGCTCGGGAAGGCTTCCTCCAGGGAGCGTTAGACAGCCGGGTTGAATATTGATTGTGGTATCATAATGAACCTAAATTTTGGCCCTCTTTATTCAAGGATAATATCACATTGCCTAACCTATCCTAATTTTTGACTTACGCTGTTCTAAAAGTTACTAATTTGTTAGCGTAAGGAATAAATACTTTACATAGCCCCATAAGACATGAAATCGCACGAAAGAAGGAGCCAACAAACAAGGCCACAACTGGAAAGCAGGTTGTCATCAAAATGATTTTGCAATAAATAGGTTGCTAAGCATTCTTAGTGTATATATAATAACTTAATATTTATAATCAAAGTATATTTTGTCAGTAACATCAGATGTTTAGTCGATTAAATTTTAGAAATTAAATTAAGTTCAGTCATCATTTGTTGATATCATTCACTATTCACCATACTTATTCCAAAATAAATAAGGACGCAGCAAACTGTCAGTTTATCACTGCCAAATCAGCAAAAATTTGTATCTAACGATGGTGAATTGTATTAGATAGAAGTGAGGCCACGGTTCAAACTCTTAGTTAGACATCTCCGACAAAACGAAATATGACAAATATTTCTTCGGCGACTTCCTCTCAACAAAACTGCTTCTGGCAAAAACTCTGAGCGTAAAAAAGATTCCCATGAAAAAGTTTCTCATAGGAGTCGACTTTAAACTGTAGGTCCTGCCGCACATATGTAAAACTAACACACACATCATAAGTTGTGTGAGGAGCTAGCTCGTAATCCTAATTGAAGGTCGTAATGACCAAATTAGGTATGTATGTAGGTATGTATCCGAGAGTCTGAACATTCTTAAAGACTTTCCACTCTAGCAGCAGTATATTGTCTTCGTTACATACATTTCTTTATCTTCTTGATGACTTTGAATCTGCAGGAGTAGTTATAGTCATGGGCTTTAATTTGCTGTAGTCGACCAGAATTCATTTGACATTATGGTACAGCTTCTGAGCCACCTGGTATATAACCTTCAAATACCAATGAATACTGTAATCGATTGCTTTATTCGTTTTGATTTTAATCTTTTTCACTTTTTAAGCTTTCGAAATTTGCCTTTCAACCGAAGCATACTGGTCAATGCCTTTATGCCATTTGCTGCTATTATTACCAATGTTTGTCAAAGGTAGCGTTCAGTAGATTTAAAGAAATTTAATCGTTTCTTGGTAGAGTTAAAGATTTTGCAAAAAAAAATATTTATTGCTGGACAAATGGGAAATTCTGAAAAACTCTTCAGAGAGAACACAGTATTCTAACGCCCGTATCATGACAAACATATCGCACTCCATAAACTATATTTTTCTAATCGTCATTGAAGTTACCAAGCCAGACAGAGAGAGAGAGAGAGAGAAAGAGGTAAATACTGCATAAGCCTGGGAAGATTTTAAGTTTCAATTCATAATCTCATGCAGTTTATGGCTCACCAATGCAAATGCGTATGCCACTTCAATAATAGCGCAGTAAGTGCACTTTTTTTTGTCGAGAACAACAAAAATAAAAAGATGCTCAATTGATTGCCAACTGGCGGTCGTTGTAAAGCAACGTAAAAGTAAACTGATGATGACGAAGAAGACAACAACGAAAGATAGTAATGGTGATGGTGATGGTGGTGGAAATTTAAACAACTGCCACCAGCGGCTAGTGAGTAGGTAAGCGAGGAAACAAAAATAGTATCTGGGCGAGAACACAAAGTTTGTCGCTTTTTTATAACACAACCATCACAGCAATATTTGCCAGGCACAAACGTACCAACTAGGCACACAACAACAATAACAACATCAATAAGAACAACAAAATACACTCAGAAAAATAAAAGTTGCGATAAGAAAATTGTTGTTCCTGCTGCTGCTGTTGCTGATGGCAGTAAAGGTAGTTCACTCGTAAACGTAAATGCAGTTTATCACACTCTCATATAATTGTTGTTGTTGCTTTTGGCCTTGTTGCACTAATATTATGGCAGTATTTTTCTTAATTCTTTTTCTTTTTATTACGTTTTGTGTTTTATTTGTTAAGCTGATTGCGCTTTTAGATCTCGCTGGCCAAAACAAAGCGATAATGCGAAAGTCATGTAATCCATTAGCGTGGTACTTTTTTGCAAATTTGTGACAATGACAATATTAAGATAACACACATACACACCAACAACAACAAGCAGCAACCAGCAACTTGCAACAGCATTTAAGTATTGCCAGCCAACACTTGCAACTGCTACTGCATAAGCATCAGTCAAGAGTATTAAATTTTGTGCAAGTGAGTGTGTGTGTATGTGTCTTGGATATCCCAAAAGATTTCCACAAAAGATGGCATTCTTTTCATTCATTTGTTGTTTGTGCCTGGCAAAGACAGCAAATATTCCAACAATTGATCAGATTTTCAAGATATCGCCTCATAAGTATACGCAAAGTGAAATTAAAACACAGAAAAACAAAAACAAGAAAGAAAGAGTTTTTCATGTGAATTAAGCTGAATGACTTTGTCTTTGTCCACGAAGTAACTGAATTAATTTGTTGTCACCCTTGGTTGCATAAATCTAAAGCACAACTTATTCTACTTAAAGGAAACGTAACATACCATTTAAGTGGTGGTCCTGATGCCTGATATTAAAGTTGCATTCAATGTTTTGCTTTTTTCACTCTTCTTTCTGTTCATTTACTGCTGCCACATGAATGCTTTGTGGCCATAAGTAAACGCACTTTTTGTTGCATTTGTAAAGAGTAAAGCTTATGCTGTTGTCCTTCCTTCCTTCCATTCCACTCTTATTATTGTTGTTGACTTTACTGTGGCAGTTGATCTGTTGTGCTGTTGTGTAGGGAAACTGAGATTAGTTTTGATACCGCAGTTGATAGTTGTGTTATGCTGCTTTTATAATCGTTGCACAATGGGTAGAATGAGGCTAAAAATAGAAAAAAAAAATATTATTACGTCTGAACATAAGTTCAAGTTCTATTTATTTCAGATTAATTACGTACGTACATACATAATTGCTTATTACAATCCTTCAGGCAGGACTACGACCTATCATCTTACACCACTTGTGCTGCGTGTCTTAATTTTCTACATGAGTGGCGCGACCTGCAGTTTAAAGTCTTTTCCGAACGACAGAATTTTGAGAAACTTTTCATGGCAATTTCTATTTACTGTCAGAATTTTTGGCCAGAAATCTGCTAAGAGGAAGTCGCAGAAGAAACATTTTTTCGAATATCATTTTATTAGATGATGACCTGGGCTTTGAACCATGACCTCAGGCCTAAGACTATGGCAACTAACAAGCAGAATCTAAATATGCTGTCGCCGCCATAGAAATTTTGATACCTTCAAAGTAGTTATAGATTTGTAAGTCGGTGTGGTCTAGTAGCTACAGTATTGGGTCATTAGACAAGAGCATGTGGTTCAACCCCTGGCTAAGGCATCTCGAACAAAACGAAATATTTCTTTAACTGAGTGTCTTTTGACAAAAACTCTGAGGGTAAAAGATAATTGTCATATAAAGATTCTAAAATCTGTCGTTCGGAATCGACATTAAAATGTGTGTCCTGCCACTCATGGATAAAATTCACACCCACAACATGAGTGGTGTGTGAAGCTAGGTTGTAGTCTTGACTAAGGCAACTTTATCTGAAACGTGAGTAGACGGGGACCACCTTTTCGGTTAGAGTCTCTCTTATAACAATCAAAACATGAAGTATCTTGTTTTTCTGCATTTTACCGTTCATTCTTAACCCATAGTGTTATTGTGGCATCACAATATTATCATCGTCATCATCCTCATCGTCATCGGCTTTATCCCATTGCAATGCAGTTGGTATTGTATTCTTAGAGTTTTTCGCTGATTGTTTCAATCTTTTTCTGTTTTAGTTGCCGCATTGCAGTTATTGTTGCCGTTGTTGTTGGCGTTGTTGTTGTTGTACTTACGATTGTAATATTATGCTGTTGCTGTTAATGCTGCTGCTGCTGCATCTGCATTTAATTGAAAATGCGTGCGCATGCTCAATCGTGCGCTAACAACACTTTGATCTTAAGAAAAGTGACGTTTAGTGGCAATTTTGTGCTGATAACGATCTTACGTTGATGGGACAATGTTGTCATTGATTGTATGAAAGCTGGTTGCATCTTCACCATTTGCACAGGCACAACTGCAATGAGAACACAACAAAGCACAACAGCAGCATCATCAGCAGCAGCAAACAGATTTATTTCATATCAATGTTGTATGATTGTGATTTTGGTTTTGCATTTATAGCGGGTTCTTTCTTGCTTTAAATACAACAACAACATCGCTAGCAACATATATAAAAGATATTGCTTTCATTGCTGATTTTCATGTGAGGACTTCATAGAAGAATGATGCTGGCTGTTGTATGCTTATGCTTGCAACAAATTTTTTTTTCTTTCTTTCTTTTTTTATTTCGTCATCTGATTGTCTTTATATGTTTGCAACTTGAGTAACATGTATGGTATGGTATGATTGTGTGTTGCACTTTAATACTGTTGTTTTGCTGTTAATGTTGATGCTAATGGTGTTGCAGGCATGCGTACTAATGTCGTTAAATGGATAACATGATTTTGATTATAATAAACCAGATAAATTGTCGGTTACTTCGCTGATGCTTGCTTTTACGTTGTTGTTGTTGTTATTGTTGTTGCTTTGGATTCTCAACTTTTCTGAATTCATATTTATTGTTATTGTAGTTAGTTGCTGTCGTTGTCATTACAGCTGCAGTCACATTGAAGGGTTGAGTAAAAGATTAATTGAAAAAAATAATTAAATTCAAGTCATATAAATAAGAAATTGTAATTTATTTTAAATATTAAAATAAAAACAAAATAATGAATTCACAGATAATGAATTTGTTCATTAACTGTTGTTGTTTGAAGCTGGTTTTCTGTTTTTTCAAGCAGAGAAGTTAATAAGAAATTAATTACAACGTTGCAATAGTAGAGGAACTGCAATTAGTGAGGTTCAATCCTTTTATTGTTTACTTATCTGTCCGGTAAAATGAACCTTGTACCAACCAAATTATGCTTTTCTAAAATAGAAGCTCACTATAACCATACATTTCTTAACGAAACACGTGCTAATTAATGTAACAAAAAATTTTCCTTATTTTCGTCGTTATTTTCAAAAAATTCGATTTATAGAGATCATCAAATTAGCTTTGTTTGTGGAATGGTTGCATCTCTTCCCGCCATCTGCCTCTAGTTCGACCCAATAAAACTACAACTTTGCTGTTAAGTGTTCGATGAGTTGAGTTGGAATAACGTTTCGTCCATACGAACATAATTGATAATTACAACCCTTTAGTCAGGATTACGACCTAGCTACTGATGTTTTGTTTATTAATTTTAAAATTTTTCATGGCAATTTTATTTACTCTCAGGATTTTTGCCAGAAATCTGGTGAAGTCATTCAAGAAATATTTATTCTCATTTTTTCGCTGCGATGTCTGACCTGCGGTTTGTACCGAGGTCTCACGCTACATACTAGACTACGGCGACTAACGTTTCGTCCACGGTTAAGAAATTGCACAAAAACTCGTCCAATTTACGGTTGCATAATACTAAACAATCTAGTGACGTTCTAATGCCTTGCATGTACTACATTATTGATTATCAGCAGTGCCCGAAAAATCGAAATGGGTATTCAAAATTAAAATCACTGCGCCTTATGATATGATTTCGATCTTCACATTCTCCCGCATTTTCCATTTCTGATCTGCATAGGTTCTTCCAACAAGGACTTCCGAGCTTTGAAGCTAATAACAGCCTTCACATTGAAGCGACGTCTTGCAAATTAGTTGCCATTATTCAGTCTGTTTTGCCAAATCGCCTCTGATGATCACACATAGACAGCGATGTGTATTCGCTTTATGGGAACTGACTCTAATTTTCATTGAAATCTTTAACAGTGAAGTCTATTTCTAGATAAATGGGTACGTCAACAAAAAAAATTGTCGAATGTGGAACCAATACCAATTCACATGAGATCCAAGAGCGTTCAATACATTCGAAAGAAGTCACTGTTTGTTTGTCTTTCAGAACTATGTTAACCAGGTCTTAACTGTTAAGGGAGAGCACTACAGGTACATGAGTACATGTACAGTGGCTCACAGTGAAAATGGCCCACCATGATCATGATAATCAGTATTTGGTAATTATTTATTAAAAAGGAAGAAAATAAAATAAATATTTTTGTTTAAAATAAAGTTTATTTGGTATTAAATATAAGGAACTAAAAATTCTTTTAATTACATTATAATTCATTGATTTTTTATATCAGAAACAAAAACAATATTAGGTCGCAATGAAAATGGCCCAGTATATTATTATTAAAGAAATAAAGTTTTTTTAATTTTTAATATTTTGTTTTTTGATTTATTACCGATTTTAAACGATTAGGAATCGATTCTACTAACGTTTTTTTAAATTGGCCATTTTCATGGTGACCTAAATTTGAACTGCTTTAGTTTCTGATGTAAAAAATCAATGAATTAATAATGTAATTAAAAGAATTTTTAGTTCCTTATATTTAATACTAAATAAACTTTATTTTAAACAAAAATATTTATTTTATTTTCTTCCTTTTTAATAAATATTAACCAAATACTGGTTAATTTCGTAGTGGGCCATTTTCACTGTGAGCCACTGTAGCATGAATTTTGGGCTAACGACATGTAGTTTCAGCTTTACGTGCCACACAGCTCATCCACAATTCTATATTCTGCAGCAGCTTTTTTGAGAGCATGGTCGTCACCTGATACGATTGTGGTTTTTCTATTTAAAAGTACTCAGCGCAGTTCAAGTACCCACGTCCACCTTAAGCTCTAATCGCAGTTAGAAGAGAAGTGTTTTTTCTACTTGAAAGTACTACTCAAGATTCCTTAGATCATGTTGCAATCTGCCCATGATTGTAAGAACCGAGTCATTCGCATGAAGACCATTTCTCCCCGAACCTGTCCAAACATCACTAGCAGCTTATCTTTATGGTAATGATCGCACCCCCTATCAATCACCTCAAGCTCTACTCGCAGTACGAAGAAACATGACTTAACTGCGCTGTTAGTTACAGATCACATTTCAATATGCGTTCTCAGCTATAATGAGATTGTAGTTAAGGGTGACTCCATGATTAACTGTACCAGATCTCGAATACAAATATAGTAACGAAATTAGGAAGTAGTCGCCGTAGTCTAGTAGATAGTGTGCTGGCTTACTAGACGTGAGGTCACGATTCAAAACCCAGTTCTGACATCTCCAACAAAATCGAAATATGAAAAAATATTTCTTCGGCAACTTCCTGTCAACAGATTTTTCACAAAAACTCTGGAAGTAAATAAAAATTTCATGAAAAGTTTCTCAAAAATCTGTGGTTCGGAGTCGACTTTAAACTGTAGGTCCCGCCACTCATGTATAAAATTGTTAATTTTACCACAACATTAGTGGTGTGAGAAACTATGTCGTAATCCTGACTTAAGGGTTCTAGTGACCAATTTTGTATGTATGCAATAAGAAAAGGAAGGCATTTTTACACACCGGAAAAATCACAACGTGGGGTTCTACCGAGACTGCTTCAGGATTTACGCTCAAGCACATTTTCAGTTACCGCCACTCGTAGGTAGTAACTCTTCTAATGTAACTGTCTTTTGTCTTGTCCCCACCTGACGACCAAACTAGAATTTAAAAAAGTTCTCCATTCAAACCCTACCACGTATTAAAAGCAACATCAAGAAACCACTACCTGTACACTAACTGTACAATATTTATGGCTCCCTACTATAATTACCAAGATTTTTAATATGATCGGCGTATTGATCTATTTCATGCGATCTCAATGGTGGTAGGAAATATAAACTTTTTTTAAAAAAAATTCCTAAAAAATGATGGTGGCATTGTGATTATGGTCGGTGACTTTTGAAAAAACAAATTTAAACGCAACTAAAATATGTTGTCAGCACATATACCAACAACATGTTGGTGTATATGAATTAAGAAAAACAAAAAATTGGAAATAAAATCGAAATGAATTTAATTTATGATTTTCAAGAAATAAATTAAAACACAGGGGCACAAAAAGCTACGACAAGGCAGCAAAAAAAATACAAAAATTCACAAAAACAACAACAAAAACAATTGTATTAGAACAAATAATATTAAAAAAAAGACAATATAACAACAACAAAACAGAAAAAAATCTAATGAATTTTGTTCACACGCTTAATCATGGCTTTTTTTCTCGCGTTTTTTTTTACTTTGACACCACAGAAGCGAATGCCATGAGCTTAGTAAAGAATGTTTTGAATGGATTCTCTAGAAACATACCATGTTGTTGTATTCCTTTCAAGAATACAAAAAATAAAAATAAGAAGAAAAGAAAAGCTCGACAAAAGACAATGTTAGAGCCTCTTTTATAAGCAACGTACTGAGTGCTTAAAATACGATTTAAACGCTTGTGACGTGCTTTTTACCCGATTACGCTTAAAGAGAATGAGTATAAAAAACAAAAACAAAGCAGAAACAAAGTTTAATTATTTAATTAATTGCTACAACAGATATTGTATTTAATGCCAACAACAGCAGCCGCAATAGCTTTGACCACTTATTTGATTAGACTAGTCGACAACAGAACTGAATGTCTGTCTGTCGGTATGTCCATTTGACCATTCGTTCGCATGTATTTAGTAGTGTATTGCTGATAATTTCTTCAATTTAATGAATACCAATACCAATGCCAATTATGTATTACGAGTACTAAAAATTTATTTTATTTGGTGTGTCTCCATGACGCATAGTCTAATATACGTTGACTAAACATATTAGATGGGGAAAAAAGTAATTTTCGAAAAAAATTCTGTATCAACAATGATACGAATTTTTAATAATCGTTTTAATAGACTCAAAGAAAATTTCTTTGTTTTTTTATTGTTTTATTATACTTTAATCAAGTTTTGCTCCGTTAAGCAGGTTATTTCTTTACTGTAGAAAGTCCTAGAATAATATGGTTACCGTCTGTTGTTGTATAGAATCATCAGCCTCTATGAACACTTTTGGGTGTAATGGTGAGGACATTTCACTAATTGAGTCCTTCTTTTTTTTTTTTTTTGAAGTATAAAACTGCCTGACCTTCGAAGGATGTTTGATGCTAATGTTATCTCCTCTCTGGTGGCAGATGTCTTCCTGGACTATTTACAGAGATTTTAATCTAAATTTTATGAGTTTAAAACTTGGACTATTTGAGTTTGCAGTCGATCACTTTAGTCATTACGCCAAATCCGCTTCGAGTCCCTATTGCTTTCTTCTAATACACCTTAGCACCCGAACCCCTCTTTGTGCTATGCCCGAGTTGTGATGTATTCTTGTTATACACTGTAGGAGAGAATAAAGAAGGAGCAGTGTATGTGGGGAAAAATAACAAATTCGTGTTGAATTAATTGTTTTTTCCACATGAACCAGTTAAGGACGAACATTTTGGATATCTGAGTACCCAATTTAAATTCAATTGCTACAGGTCAATAAAAAGTATGCCGGCCAGACTAACAACTACATATGAAAGTAGTATTGTAGTCGCCGTAGTCGAGTAGGTAGTATTTTGGCTTATTAGACCTAGGGCCCAGGTCAGACATCTCGGACATCTCTCTGGCAAAAACTATGAGAGTAAATAAAATTGCAATGAAAAGTTTCTCAAAAATCTGTCATTCGGAGTCGACTTTAAACTTTAGGTCCCGCCTTTAATGGATAAAATTAACACCCGCAACATAAGTTGCTAGTTCGTAAGCCGGACTGAAGGATTGTGTGGGTATGTCTTAGAATAAAAACTAACTTGAAAAAATTATACAAAGTATGGTCTTTATTGACTATTTATAGTTTTGAACGTGCTTCGAGCGTGCCGGACGCACAATATGGAAATCGTTGAGTAAGGAATGCATTCCAAAGTATGATATAAAGGTGACGAATGTCAGCCATTTAGTCACCACACAGTGTAACGTGGATCTGTGTTCTGCCTCAGAAACTTTGTTACTGCTACTAGATTATGTACACCAGAACATCAATCATTCGTCCATCATCATCAATCAATGTTCATTAGAACATCAACCAGTCCCCCATGCGATATCTGTCTTCTTCTGTACACCGTTTTGAACTTAAGCTTAAATGACTATCGGTGCTATTGCCTCATTATTTACAGGCAATTGATTACATAGACTTCCGCTTATATCTAGGCCTCACAAACTACACAGATGGAAATTCCAACGCAGATTTCTTTCACACAATCAGCTTAGCTTGCACCACATTCCGTTCCCAGCAGAGAATGTGGAGATAATACAGTGAAAACACCGTCTTAAAGTTAAAAGATTTAGCATCAATGCGAAATTGGTACTCCCGTATGGTTGTTCTACAACTGGGTTAACAAATTGAAAAATAAAATCCTTACGCAATAAGCGGTTAAATTAAATTCAGAGAGTTTTTGACTAAAATGGGCTAGGTGCTGTCTCGTACGTTACATTTGGAGAAGCTTATTACATGAGGTTGTCATAGAAAGCATGACAATCGCCGATGTTAGTTAAGAAAGATGGAAAGCGAGCATAAATCTCAAAATATGACTGCGAACCAAATGAATACCTAACGAATGATTGAGATCGACTGATTGATGAGACATTTTGCGGAATTCCTTTGCATAAACAAACTATCCGGTTATCAATGATGTTTTTTAATTTTTTTCAAAGCTCTATACTCTTAGTACAGAGAAGGAAATTACTTTTTCCCCTAACCAATATAAAATGATTTCGTTTATAGAAATTTATGAGCACAACACATTGCGTTTGTAATGATTGTGTGACTGTTTCTGGTGATGGTTTTCTGAGCTCAGTTTAGTGTGATGACTTTGCTGGGTTGCTTTTATTTAATGTGTCTTTAAATTCTATTGAACTGATAAAATTAAATTGATGTTATCAGAAATAAATTTAATTTAGTTTGAATTAAATTTTTTTTTGTATTTTTTTTTGAAAAAATAAAACAAGAAAACTATTAAATTGTTTTACAGTGTACCAACTAACTACCAGGCATAAAAAGATCTTACTGATCTTGTGCTCATTTTTCTTTATGGAGGTGCCAAAAAATGGTAATTTAATGACTATCAAAGTGTGATGATGCCACCATATGAGGAGACTCTGTTGTGTTGTGTTCGATTGTTTATTTGTTTCTATCACTGACGATTTATTTAGAGGGAAAAGCCATTAAAAAAAGTTAGAGAATGAACAAAAAGACTGAATCTGAATCTCTGTGTGCACATGTCTACAGGTTCAATACAACTTGCCTGGCAAATATACCACCGGCATGGAATTGTTTAGTTTGAATTAAAAGAAAAACGAAGTAACGGAGAACAGAAGGAATACAAAAACAACAAAAAAGAACTTTGAATAGATTTGTTATTTTAAAGCGTGTATTTCTCTCAGCATTTTATTGAATTTTACAGGGAAAAAAATTATTTTAATTCGATTTCTTATTTTCCTATTTTGTTGCTGCTTGTTGTTGCTGTTAATTTTATAACATTTTATTGTAATTATTTTCCCAGATATAAATTCATTCTCGAAATCTTTTGAGTTCAAAACGTAAACGTAAGAATGTATGGAAACAAAAAAAAAAAATAATACAGGTTGACGTTTACGGCTACGGGTTGTAAATTTTCTTATTGTTGTTGTTTATCTAAAATTCTTAACAAAATCCTTTTGGCTTCTGTTCATTTTATCATCACCATCAATGTCCATGTACTCACTGCATCTGTATGTATGTATAGTTTTTGTCAATGTGGACTTGGTCCACACTTTGTTTCTTTCAGCTTTCATTAATCGGTTTTCATTTATTTATGGCCTTCTGTTCTATTGTTTATTTGGATAACTTTGATTTGTTGTTGTTGTTATAGTTTCTTTTCGATTTTAGTTTTATTTTCTTTTTTATTTCAAAAGTTTCAAACTTTTTATGAGTATTTGTCTAACAGAAGTGTTGAGACAAATGATTTCTTCTTTCGATCGTTTTTCAATGGAATGCCATTAAAAAAATAATCACAAGAAGGCATAAAAAATTGATTATAAAATTTAGAAATTAAATTTAGTTTTACTTACGCTTCTCTAATTCTTCCAGTTGTATACGTACGTACCTACAGCAATTAAATCTCGATTATGATAGACTTCATGGGAAGTGTCAATGTCAAAGGAAAATTTAAATTTTTATTTTTGTTCTCGTTTTTTATAGATATTCAGTAAACAATAAAGTTGGAATAAACATATGAAATATTCTCTGTCTTGTATTGTCAGAGGAAAAGAAAAACGTTTAAAAAAATATTGATTTTTTAGCGACCTTTTGCCTCCTTCTCCACTCAAAACAAGTATTTTCCTTGGCCTAGATGAACTGATAAATAATTTCAATTGCCCATGGACGCTGTTGAAGTTGCCGTAGTCTAGTAGGTAGTGTGTTCTCTTATTAGACGTAAAGCCCGGGTTCGAGCCCCATCAAAATGAAATATGAAAATAAAAAATATTTCTTCGGCGACTTCCTCTCAGCAGATTTCTGGCAAAAATTCTGAGAGTAAACAAAACTGCCATGAAAAAGTTTCTCAAAAAACTGTAGGTCTCGCCACTAAAGTATAAAATTAAGGCACACAACATGAGTTTTGTGAAAAGCTAGGCCGTAATCCTTACTTATAAATCCTGATTTATAAGTACAGGTTGCAATGGGTATGAGTACAACGTTGACATCAAACTCATAACATTTGAAATATGTTTAATTCATAAGCCTACTCATTCAGATTCGTAACTTTAGAAAAATACTTATAATACTCATAAATGTTTCGAATCATTCATCAAAATTTAGAGTCTTAGTTGTAGTTGCATTTACAAAAAAAAAAAAGAAAAACCACAAAGACAGCAAGCAAAGCAAACACACAACGATTCTTATAAATGTTGAGTAAAGGAGAGTGGAAATCAACAATATCATGCGTATTGTTAAGTATGAATACGATGAGTACTTCAAACTTTGAATATGAATAGTATGACCATGATATTATAATAAGTATGAATGCACATAAGTATCAGAAATTATGAGTATGATTCGAATCTACTTATCTTTTTGAATATTCATTGCTGATCTCTGGTCCATATTCGTAGCAATTTGTGCACGGATCATCTTCGCTTTCTTAGTGATTGTAAGCACCTCAGGCGGGAGGCCACTGCTCAAGCCAGAGAGTTTATTAAGACGTATCATTGCTTTCCTCAACGTTGATTTGCTTCCACTCAACGTTGATTTCAAATATAAAAATTTAACAAGTTTGGGGAATGCTAGACTTGCATGAATTTGAAGTTAAATTACATATGAGTACAACTGCAATAATCTATTACTACCATTAAAAGAAACGTTACACTTATGTATTTAATTAATTGATAAACATAATACAAATACCAATAAGCAATTAATATGATTAAAAATCTATTTATTTATAGAAATACAATACATTATTAATCTGTGTACATATACTCGTATGTATGTACAATGTACATACAACAACCTTTCAAAATTTTAACCAAAAATTTTAAGTAATTTTTCCTTCCCAAGTTAAATATTTATTAATTGTTTAAACAAATACAAATTCCAACAAGCAAACGAACAAATATTGTAAATAAACAAACATTCTTTTCAACTTATCGTTAAATGACAACACAGAACATAATACACACAACAGAAGCTGATACAAAAAAAAAAAAGTTAACATTTCATATGCAATACCATTTATACTCATACCCATAGCCATACTCATATCCACCATGCAACTCAGGCGTATTGTAATCAAATGCAAATATTAAAATATGAGCAACCGGAACGGCAACATTATGACAACAGCAACAACACTTAATATTCATATGAATAAATATTGGATACAACAAACAACAATAATTCTTATACATGTGGTATGGTATGGTAAGTATGCATGTATGTGTGTTTATGTGTATTTATCAATTTATCAGTATATTGTACATATATCAAGTGGCATGCATACATAAGTGTGTGCTGTTGTTGTTGTTGTTGATTTTTAAATACCTGCCCTGCATTAAATAAATATTTACATAAAATATGGAAAATGCGTAACGCCTGTTGTCAACACATTCACTGACGACAATGGAGATTATCATGTTGTTCCTCACGGTAATGATGATAAAATTGCCCAATGACTAACGACAACAACCCAACGGGAGCAAATACTTCTTCCCCTCATAACAATATCCTTATACGGCCATAAAATACATTGACATCCTTACATACACACTCTCCTGCGTACATACAAGCATTTGTGAGATGTTGGAAAATATCATTCTTATTGCAGGTTAACGCTACTGTCGGTCATATGCAATGAGTAATCGTATAAAACGCTGAGCAGATTTTTTCTTATTTACTCTGAGAGTAAATAAAAAATTGTTATTAAAAGTTTCTTCAAAAAAATCTGTCATTCGAAGTCGACTTTAAACTGTAGGTGCCGCTGCTCATGTATAAAATTAACACACACAACATAAGTGGTGTGTGAAGCTATTTTGTAATCCTGGCTAAAGCCTTGCAATGAGCAATTAAGTATGTTGCTAACAACGCCTTCTCGAGAATTTGTAGAAAGGCAATGAATCAATAAATTAATGGACTTGAAAGAAAGCATTTTTGAAGGACTACTTAATCAAATCCCAGGCGTGGTAAATTGTTCATCATGATTTGGATTTTATAATATGAAGTGTGGTATTGAATGGAAGTCTATTAAGATGGATGTGGCATTGAATGAGAGCAGTACAAACTATATGTTGTCGACAGGTAGGGACATTCGGGATATTGGATCCAAGATTGCGGACGATAACTATACTTTCGATATCGCCAGTGAATTTGTTTATCTTGGCTCCACTGTTACCATCAAAAATGATGTCAGTCTGGAGATCAAGCGAAGGTTCACTCGCACTAGGCAATTGCATAACAGAGAACTCTCTCGTACGACAAGCCTAGTACTCTACAAGACGCTCGTCCTTCCCGTACTTCTTTATGGCTCAAAAGCATGGATACTATTAAACTCTGATGCAGCAGCCTTAAGAGTATTCTAGAGGAAAGATGTCCAAACCAGTGCGAGTTGGCGATGATTTCGTCGTTCTAATCCACAAAGAGCTGTATGAGCTATCAACGACAAGGACGTTGTGCAGCCCATTAACATCAAGCGCCTGTATTGGATCGGACATGTAGTTCGAATACAAAAGGATGCTCAGGAAAGAAAGGGTATTTGAGGCGGGAATTAATGGAAATCGACGTAGAAGACGATCTAGTCAGCGTGTGAAGAACCAAATCTTAGGCAGTCATATTATCGATTGTTGTGACCAACTGACTTAGGCGCGTAAAAAGAAGAGGCACCTGGAAGGATGTTTTAAGCCACGCCGAAATCCATTAATCGGGTTGTTAATGGCCAATTGAATAAGTGAGTAAGCAACATGAAGACATCACCAATACATGCGTATTTCCAAAATGTATTACCTGTAGAATGTACGGTAATTTTAAGCCTCTCCTATTTCCCTTTCTTTCATTTGCCATGCTTAAGTAATGGATGAACATCATAATTTACAAGAACTACAACACACGTATGAATGTATGAGTACTACTCGTACATCATCACCAAATACTGAAGCAACAATTCATATAATGCAACATACAACAAGAACAGCAAAAAATATTTGTAAATTTGCATACTGCCATACATAAACATACACACACGCTTATTACCATACATATATGTACGCAAGCTACATACGAAGCTACTAAAAGCTACGTATGTACGTACGTATGTGATTAAAATGTTTGCAAACTCATATGCCACAGAGCATTTTTGTACATAAACATACACACACGCTTATTACCATACATATATGTATGTACGCAAGCTACATACGAAGCTACTAAAAGCTACGTATGTACGTACGTATGTGATTAAAATGTTTGCAAACTCATATGCCACAGAGCATTTTTGCATATTTATTTCGCTATTAATTAAATTACATCGTGCAAATTGCATGCTCAAGGATGCCAAAGGATATGTGAGCAATATGTGCTCTAGTACGCAACGTATAGTACCATACACACATACCTACCCCTATAGAACAAGTATGGAAATATGTACATAAATACATGTGTGCCCACAGTAACTTAAACACTGAAGATGACTATCATCAGAATTCATTTTGGAAGAGTCAGTATCACGATGAAATGTTTAATAAATATGACAATAAAGCAATATTAACTACAGATCTCAATTGTATGTTCTCATATACATACATAAATACACACATGCATATGTACATAAAATACATGAAGTGGTAGGTAAATACGGATCTATATGTATACATAATTATAGGTATGTAGTACAATGTTTCATATGTACATGTGAACATATATATTTTCCAAGAGTGTACTGCTGTATTGTCGGTTTTGTAGTATTAAGCTGTTGTAATTTGTGTTGAAAAGCTTTTTGGCAATTTAAGGGGAAAGACAATTTTCAATTTTAGCTTTTAGCTGCTTATTGAACATTTGATTTTCCTAATGGCATATGACAAGCCAGAAATAAATTAAAACAGTGTTGTCAATATCATTTAAAAATTATATAAAAGGAAAAATTATACACATTTTCTATATATTTTTTTCTTTTAGAGGCTTATTTAACGAGTCCGGTGCATTTAAAGAATTTTTGCAAACCACTTTGTTCACTAAGTGCATGTCAATGTAATCTATATATGTAAATATAATATTGTTATTTACGTTGTAAATGGAAACAGTGTAACACCGTTTAACATTAAAATGATAAACAAATGCTACACAAACAAATACAACGAACTTGTTTACAAGTAAACCAACAACATCAGTATGAAAGAAAAGGAGATAGACAAGTAGGCGAGAACGCAACAACAAACAACATGAACAAAATACACAAACAAAAATGAATCCGCGATAGAGTTCTCGAGAACTTCGCAGACAAAACCATGTACATTCAACTTCAAGAACATTCATCAAAACGTTTACGTGGGCATAAAAAAGGCAAGACAAAGCAGGCAATGCGCTGCGTGTGAAGAGAACTGTCATGGCTTGAAGATCGCCGTTTTAAAGATCTACCGAACAGTTGTTAGTGTTTACGCAAACAGAAGTGTAAAGAAGAATACCGAACTAAGCCAATTGTTGTTGTATCATCAAGTTGTAAACAGTGGCACTCAAAATAGTACAAACAATAAAGAATTTAATTGAAACTAAACACAAATTTCTTTTCATTTTATTTGCAATCAACGAACTCATCTTTTAATACGTTTTTAAAAAGGTAAAAACATAACAATATAGTCAATGTAGAATAGAGGTCAGCACGGAGAAAGGGTCCTATTATGCATAGATTAAGAAAAGGGTTGAGATTGTAAATCAGTTGCTAGAGTGCTAAGCATATGTACAAAAAATCATGTTTTTCATTGCAACACATGGTTTCACATCCAACTTTAAAATTTGTTAAGAAAATTATTTCTTGATCTTGGTTGCCAATGGAATACTTCAAGACGTGAGTTTAATTGCTCATCAAGCTCATCTCTCAATAAGTTCATGGCGTCGTACGGCACATGGCAACTACTAGTTGACGCTATATGTCATCCAAATATAAGTTTTTAGGCAGTGATACCTTAATTTACCGACTGTAACATTTTGAATTTCACTTTTCTTAAAGAAATTTGATCCTATGATGTCGCCAGCTTACAAACCCCACCATACAGAGCATCTCTTAGGGTACATTGGCAGCTCTTAAACTGCCTCTGGCTGCCTTTCAACCGATTTCAGTAATTTTGTTAAAATTGCAGATCTTTGTGAGCATATCGAACCCTAATTGGGCATGTAGGATTTATGAGCCGAACTAAACTACATTTGGAAATCTTTTATTATTTTTGTTGCATTTCACTGATTTGAATTATAGTTTTAAAAATATTTTAAAATACCTGACTTCCATATCGTTTTATTTTCATCTCTAAACGCTTAATTTCTTATAAATTGTCAACACTTTTTAAAATATTTCAAATTGCATATATGCATACGTCGCCCACCCATCTGCAGTATCTCTGTCTGAGAATGTTGACTTTAACCAGATACTCATACATACATACATACGTTCATACATACCCATGCATCAGGCAATTCCATTACCGAAGGATTAAAATTTAAATTGAAGTATATGAGTGACTAAAATTCTAATTTTGATAAAGTCCTCTCAAACAAAGGAGGAAGGACTTAAAATGTAAACACTTACCCATACCATTGGAGATGCTTCCAAAGGCATGGAATTTTGGAAAAGAGAGGAGAGGAAGAAGGATTTGTTTATTGATTGGTTTGTTAAAACAAATGACGTTATTAGAAAATTCCTGTGGTCACATCAATATCAATTTACAAAGCAATCAGAATGTATGGTAAACGTGGGTGGTTTGAAAAATGTATAGAATACTGTGTGGATTAAATACTTTCGTAAATTTTTGCTCAATTTTTTTATGAAACCTTTTTAAGAAGTCTCTTAATTTTTTACTGTATTTCTTTCCGATAACGATGACTGAATACTTTGAAGGCGGAGTGGTATAGTAGGTACTGATACCACGATTCATACCAGAACTCAGCAATGAATATTCAAAAAAATGAATAGAATCACATTCATAATTTCTGATACTTCTGATACTTATACCAGGGGTCAGCAATGAGTATTCAAAAAACAATTTCTGATACTTATACGCATTCATACTTATTGTAATATCATACTCATACTACGCATATTCAAATTTTGAAGTACTCATCATAGTCATACCTTACAATAAGTATGATGTTATTGATTTCGACTCTACATGACTCAACATTTACAGGAATCATAAAATAAGTATGATTCGCGTATGAACTCACTAGAAGGTTGTGTGTTTGTTTTGCAGGCTGTATTTGGCTTTTCTTTCATATTTTTTTTTTTGTAAATGCAACAACAATTAAGACTGTAAATTTTGATTAATGATTCGAATCATTCTAATCATTTATGAGTATTAGAAGTATTTTTCCAAGTTTATGAATCTGAATAAGTAGGCGTATGAATCAAACATATTTCGAATGTTATAAGCTTGATGTCAAAGTTGTACTCATACTCATTGCAACCTGTACTTATAAATCAATATTGTAGTGAGTAAGAATGAATCAGAGTAATTGAATTTCGATACTCATACTCGAAATTTTATGACTATTTATGAGTAGCGAAAAAACGATTCATTGCTGATGTCTGGTTCATACCCCATGTCAGACAACTGCAACAGAACGAAATATAAAAAAGATATATTTCTGCAGCGAAAATTCTAAAACTTATTAATTGTCCCACTTGTATTCACCATACTGCTAGTGTAACTCCATGAAATTGCTGTCGTTTGTATTTCATATGAAATCTAATGTAGAGAAGCAACGTCTAAAATATCAACAAAAACAAACCCTTTATAAAACTGTTGAGGTTTTCAAATCAATTTCAAAAGTTTTCCAATTTTTTTCACTTGTTTTTGAAAATTTAATTAAAATTAAAATAACAAAAAAATGCTTTTATAAATTGTAAATGCTCTTGCCTTTCTACTTTCTAACATAAACCTGACAAAATTTAATTTTAAAAGAAACCCGAAAACCATATGTACGTCTGTGATTCGAAACGAATAATAAATTTCTGTGTCACTTCGGTGTTCATCATCACTTGCTACTGTACCGTCGATAATTTTCTCATTTCTTTTTTCGAACGCATTTTCCTGTTTTTTTTTTTTTGGTTGTTGTTTTGTTGCACTTTCGACGATCAATAACATCGTGTAAACAGCTATGCAATCACCACAATCACAAATTGTGACTCTGTAAGAGGAAACACGAGCCCGCCAGCACTACCGTCGCCATCAGTTCATGTTTGACGATAACAAACCACAGATGTTGAGTGTTTTCCAAGTGCACTCTTTTCTTCTATTTTCTTCCAAAGACAAGTGTGGCCTCAGTTCCAATGCGATTTGTTTTCATTCTGTTTGTTTATCAAACATTAAGAACTTTAAGAACAAAATGAAGACAAACCAGGAATACATTCCTATGATCAATAAAATGATACACACTTCAAGACATATAGCTATTAGCGGATGATTCTGTAGTACATACTGGCACTGAGTGATTATTTGTCTTCATTAGCTTTTGTTCTCCAATGAATTGTTGTTCCATGTTGCATTTGTTATTGGCAGTTCAATTCAACTTGATCTCTGTAAATATTTTCTCAATATTTCACTTTTCTTTTCATGCTCATACTCATTTCATCGATCGATCGACTATTAATCAATGTTGCAACTTCCCTTTGCGACTGCTGCGAAGTATTAAAAGTCAGTTTTTAGCCATTAAATTTTCGTGATTTATTTTCAATTTTACTTTCAAATTTTCTTTGTGGCGATTTACTTTAAAGTTGTAAAGCTTTCTTGTGATTTGTCATTTCCGTCGAAAAAAAATTTAAATTTTTTTCTTTAAATCATGAAAGTAATGTCATTGCAGTATGTTTTTGGGAAGAATATTTATGTACACGTGTATGGTATATATTTTAGAAAACTTCATGAATTCAAGAGAATATTACGGAGCTCTCTGTCAAGAATCTGTAGTTGGGAGACGACTTTAAACTGCAGGTTCCGCTACTCATGTATAAAATTAACGCACACAACATAAGTGATGTGAGAAGCTAGGTCGTAAACCTGACTGAAGGATTGTTATGACTAATTTATGTATGTATGTAATTAAGGAGCTCGCGATCGAAAGAAAGTTGAAATAAATTCCATCACGATTGTACGGAAATTAATTTGAATTTCGATCCACAATTTCTTGTTTCTATTTCGATCACGAGACTCATAATTTCGGTTCGGTCTGTAAAGTAGGATTTTTTGGGAGAAGAAAATATGTTTTATGATATTCTTGTTTACAGATGTCGAACAGTTGACTCCTGTTAAAGTTTGAACGACTTTGATGCATTGAATTTCTATTAGACAGCCATTGGTAATAGACCACCATGTTATACAATCCGTTTGTATCAACTTTTTTTCTATCTCTCGCATTTATCTCATAAAATGGAAGGAACCACAACTTCGTGATATTTTTCGATATGGTCCATATAGGCCTTGTGTTCTTGCTCTTTACGAAACGTGATCTTTTTGAGTAGTTGCCGCAGTCTAGTGGAAGTGTGTTGCCTTATTAGACGTGAGGCCACGGTTCAAACATCAGGTCAGTCATCTCTACGTTTAGGTTTAGGTTAGAGGACGTTTACATGACAAGTACAGTAAAGTAATATACGTACACAACATAAATGATATGAGAAGCTAGGACGTAAATCTGACTGAAGTATTGTAATGACCGATAATGTCTGTCTTTTTGACTGCGAGTACAGAGAAGTGCCAATGTTACGGTTCCTGTAGCCCAAATTAAAGGGTTTCTCAAAAAACCTTGTGACACATTATTCATGCCCATACATACTGAGGTGACAGTATATACATATATATTTTTTTTAAATGGTGAAATGCTTGATCGTCCAGATAAAATTTTTCATTGTTAACTTTTTATCAAATATGGATAATTTTTAAACATTTCTCAAGTGAAATTGAACAGAATCGCTTCAATGATTTGTATAGTTCAGTGGCACCCGAATAGCCTAGTGTATAGTGTGCTGTCCTGTCAGTTTGAGCTTTGTGGGTGTAATTTCCATCACACACCATGATGGGTTACTTAACACCGAACATAATTACAAAATAATCTGTAAAAACAATGTCAAGCAAAGGTCCTCCTTCTATGGTTAGATGTTAAACTTTTATGAATATGGCGGTAAATATGCTTAGACATTTGGGAAAAAATATTAATCACTACGTGATAAATCCACGGTGGTGTGAATTTAGTTGCATATTTCCCGGTCATCTGTCACTATATGGGCAAACACTGCGGTGTTGAGGTCCTCGCCCAGAATTGTATGGAAAACACGAGATGTTGATAGGTTTTGGGGGCGGTTCCGAAACAGCCGTTCCCGCTGAGGATATCCGGTTGTAGCTGAAGACGTAGCATATGGTCAACTAAGCCCACAAAGTGCATCAACTGTTAGATGTTGGAACACGTTAAACATAGTAAAACATTACGACACACAGTGGATCTCAAAAGTACTGCTACTGTAAACGAAGAGTGCTGTAAAGTCATGCTCAGTGAATTTCTTTCAGTTGAAGTTGCCGTAGTCTAGTAGGTAGTGTGTTGGCATCTAAGACGTGAGGACTCTGTTCAAACCTCAGGTCAGACATCTTTAACAAAACGAAATAAGAAAAATATATCTTTGGCGACCTTCTCTCATCAGATTTCTGGCAAAAACTCTGAGAGTAATATAAAATGAAAAGTTTCTCATAAATCTGCCGTTCGGAGTTGACTTTAAACTGAAGATCCCGCCTCTCATGTATAGAATAACATACGCAACATAAGTGGTGTGAGAGACTAGGTCGTAAACCTGAATAAAGGGTTATAAAAACCGATTATATATGTATGTGAACGAAATGTCATTGAAAAACATTTGGCTTAGAGGATGGAACTGTCTGAGAACTGCAATTCATCATATAGTTTAAAGCAATGGTAATAAATACCTGTTGACAGGAGCACTATGGCACTTTCAGTTTAAAGTTGGGAGAGCCAAGATGGTGCAACCTTGCTGGCATACCTGATATTTAAAAAGACCTAGATAAGTGCTTTGAATTAACTTTTACGCATAAGCTAGCTGTGTATGTCTGTATGTATAAAACAATTCTTAGAAATAATTTCTTGGTTATAAAAATCTCATTAAAATTCTCTCTGTTAGACAACTCCAAGTACAAGGAATCATTTCAAAATAAATTTAATTCCATTCCAATTCAGCATAGAATTTTCGAAATTTCGAATGACAATCATACCAAATTGACAAATGCAAATGCAAATAAAAAAGAGCAAAAATTACTGTCAAAATTACTGCAAAGCTGATTGTCTGTCTGTCTGTCATGTTAGAATGATGATCAAAGAAATTTGACATTTTCATACCGACACACTGACTTTAACGTCTCGTTATACATAAAGCCTGTCAAGAAGACGACACAACACTGCATAAGGAACGTAGAAAAGAAACCAACGAATTATACAGAAATGATATTTGAAATCCATATTTTATTTTCTATGGAAAACCACACGTAACCGTAAATAAACGGTGTTAAACAACGGTACAACAGGATGCTTTTTTTGTTTCTTTTTTTTCGCTTTCATTTGTTGATGGTGTGAGAAAGAAAAGGCCTTGAATTATTGAAAAGTTAGACAATTTTGGATCCCTTTGCACACACAAACTGTTTTCATATTGAGTTTTATAATCCAATTCTTTACGCAGCAGCCACACATAGAACTCCAAGTGGCAATAGCAACAATGAAACATTGTTGTGGCAAACAGAAACAAAAAAAAAAACTTTAACCGCATTGCGACCATAACAAAGAAAAATGGATACAGTTTTGAAAAACTGTTTCAAAAACATTTCAATTTCAATTTTTTGTTTTTGTATTTTTGATATGATGACACCGCAATGTAGTGTTTCACCACAAATATGGCAACAGAATGACGTTCAAATGGTGGGGGGGGTTTAAGGACAATTTGAAGGTTTCAAAAGTAATATTTATCACATTGCCTTCAGCTATTCTACTGTA
The DNA here is from genome assembly GCA_930367235.1 of Sarcophaga rosellei. Lineage (NCBI taxonomy): Eukaryota > Metazoa > Arthropoda > Insecta > Diptera > Sarcophagidae > Sarcophaga > Sarcophaga rosellei. Next base: position 84,057,182 of record OV884018.1, read on the forward strand.
TTAGTTCAATACATGTAAATATATTGTGGTATGTGTGCGTATAAAACAAGCCTCATCAAATTATCCTTTCATGTCATATGAGACATTTTCAATTGCCTACGTTTAACTTCTTCTATTCTATGCCTCAGTACTCATGGGATGTATTTAATTTACACATACAACATTTTTATGAGATTATATTTTTTTGTTTGTTGTTGTTGTTGTATCTTTAAATGCTTGTCTAATCTCTCTTTCTATATCTTTTTGAAAATGTTTTTAATATTTAAATTTTTTCTAAACCGTTTAAAATTTATTTTATTTTTCTCCCTAGCACTTGAAAGTGTCTTTTCCTTTTTCTGTCTTTAGAATTGAAACTGCGACTGGGTCTAATCATGACAATGTTTGGTAATAATGATTATGATTATGATGCTGAAGATGATATTTTTTTTTTTGTGTTTTTGATGTGACATGCTTGAGTGGCTAAGGAAGCGAAAAACTTTTAAATTCAAATTCTTTCAAATATTCGTATTATTACTGCTGCATGACATGAACATGTCAATTTTAAAATGCCAACCATAAAGGGTTTTAAAATAATTGACAATTTCAATTGTGACTTCAAATGTTTAACGAGACATTACTTGATTAGTAATCTATCTTAAAAAAACATAGATTAGGTTCTATGCTCTGTTATAGAAAAATAAAGGAAGAAAATAAAATAAAGGAAGAAACTACCATCCATACCGATTGTCCAGAAGTTTCACTCACCACCCCTGTATTCTCTATCTCGACTTCACTTGTAATCTTTTAAAAAGAAACTGTGTTCAAAATATTATTATTTTATGTACTTCATACACTGGCTGGCACTTCATATCTGCCGTGTATACCATTAAGCGTTTGCTCTCTTTAAATTTTAATAATGCGGTGTGTGTGAGTTATCATAGAAATGTTTTGTTCTTTTCAAAGATCTCTTGATGCAATTAAAATAATTAAATTAAATTAAAATATCGGCCACGATTTTAGAGGACATATGGACCCAGGGGCACTTAAAGATACCGCAGAAGTAACGAGCCTGATAGCACTGGCACTATCTCTTGTAACATCAAACTTCGGACTCTTAACAGTAAATTTCTCCGATTCTTTAAAGAGCCGTAAGAAGTTTCTCAAAAATCTGTCGTTCAAAATCGGCTTAAGCTCATGTATAAAATTAACACACAGAACACAAGTGGTGGTGTGTGTGAGAAGCCAAGCCGTAATCCTGACAGAAGGGTTGTAATAAATGTTGATAATATAATCTCAATGGCTACATGAAAATTGGAACGATCTCTACGACATCATACCAAGATGTCTTGGGAATGTAAGTCGTTGGGGCACGACAGTGAGCCTGATAATAAATCCGGGCACGACCACAATAGTACAATTTACAAGACTAAGAAAATATCGCAAGTGGAAGAATATTCGACTTCTGGGTGAAATAATATCATAGAAAATGAACGGATAGGGTAGTAAACTCATATAAAAGAGTAATACAGAAAGCATTCCAGGAAAGTCCAGACATGACATAATGGCGTGCAATAGGCTTACCTGGCAATACTGAGGATGCAACCTAGAAGTTATGCGCTCGATATATAAAACGATCGTCAGAGCAATAGCGACCTATGTAGCAATTGTCTGAGTTGAGAGAACATGTCTGAGAATAGCTCAAATTGAAATGAATAAAATACAGAGATACGTGTGTTGTCATAACAGGGGTAATTATAATCTGTCCTACAGCGATGCTGAAAGCTCCATCGAAAGATGTGCTCATTTCACCTTGGACAAAAGGTGCCAATGGCAGAACATAGCAGTAAAATCTGGCAGTCAGGATGCCATTCGAGTTCTCGCCACTTCCGATGTTAAATCCAAGAAAGTAGGGAACTGTCTAAAGAAGCAAAATCGACTAGGTGGATAATAAAGTTATCCCCTACCGGGTCATATGTCCTGTAAATGGAGGACACTAGTTTGCCGGGAGAGGAGCTTCCACGCCGGCATATGAAAGAAAACATAGAGAGAGACAAAGACTTTTTCAAACAAAATGGATTTGAGGCAATCGAAACATTACAATAAGAGAAGATCTGGGGCATGCACTAGACCGGGAGAGGAGCTTCCACGCCGGCATATGAAAGAAAACATAGAGAGAGACAAAGACTTTTTCAAACAAAATGGATTTGAGGCAATCGAAACATTACAATAAGAGAAGATCTGGGGCATGCACTAGACTAACAAATAACTTGAGGTATTGTCTTTTGACATGCCACAGAGGTTAAGTACGGAATAAGCAATATTGACAACGTGCAGCCTGCCGAAGTTAGTGAGGGTAATAGGCTTGCAGGATACATTATAGAGATACCTTAGAAAGTTAGAGAGGAGTACAACACATCGTATTTATACACGTAAATCGATCACTCTATGTTAACTCTACAGGACCTTAGTTCTCTTGTTGGCAAAAGCCACCTTTATTTTTAATTAAATCTTTTAAACGGAAAAAGTTAAGCAGAGAACAAGAGAAAACTGAACGTTGACAGATAAAAATAAAAAAGTTATCCTTGATGAAGGCAAAAAACAATAAATAAATCGATTTGTGTTTTTTCCTTTTTTTCTTTCAATAATAAATTATATTTACTTGTATGTTTTCTTTAGTATTATAACAATCACCTGTCTACACCTACATGCACCCCCTTTACCCTTTTGAAATAATCACAGCTTTAACGATCGGTTAATATATCTTTCAACTGTTCATAACTCAATAATCACATGAGCACATGAGTACATGAGCAACATGCAAATGGAACATTCAATGGAAAAGAAACAACAAAGAAAACACAAACGAAGAACAAGAAGAAGACGAATGTAATGCCAATAATTTTAAAGACACAACAACAGTTTATAACTTGAATTAAATATGGCAATACTAACAACTACAATAACAACAACAACAGCAATTGCTTTATAATAATTTTCCAAAAAAAAATTTTAAAGAAGCAGAAGAAGAATCATACATTCCTATACGATTTACAATACCTTTAGCAATCATGTCGGTATTCAAAGTGCATTTTTCATGCAACACCTACGCCAACCAACTAAACAACCAACCAACCAACGAACCTTTTCCAGCCGCCAACTGATTTTCATTGGAGTCAATAGTAAATCCAGGCTCCTTATGAACATGCTGATGATCACGATGGTAATGCTGCTGATGTTGATGGTGTTGTGATGTTAATGTGGCTATGGCTTGATGCAGATTATATTACTGCTGCGCTGTTGTATGAGTATGTGGTTCAAATGCTGCTTACGAAAAGTCTTCATTCTCATTATTAATCTTTTGTTAGTTGTGTCGGTTTGTTAATGTTGTTGTTGTTTTTATTATTTTCGGGGCTCTTTCTCTTGAAGTCTTCAAATTTGTTAAAGCCATTTGCATTAAAGTGTTAAAAGGTTAATAAGTTAACAAACATTTTAAAATGCTACCGCAACTGTTTACTTTATTTTTGTATGTTTTTTTATTTAATTTTTGTTATTCATAATTTTTTTTATTTTTAATATGAAAAAAGATTTCCTTTGAAGTAATTGTGTCGCTTTATTGAAAATACTTTTTTTTCATTAAATTTGTTTCAAAGTTTTATACAAAAATTGTATTCTCGGAAACGGAAATAGTTTCTGTGTTGATAGATATGATGAGAGTTTGCTTATCATTTTGTCGCTCAAACACCGTAAGTCGTAAAAGTAACACCATTGCTAAATGCCCAAAATTGTATTTTATGTGATCAAGGAGCCCGTAAAGTTCCTGAAGCAAGCTGTCGTTTACAAAAATTACAAGTAAAGAAATCCTGATATCCTTGTTCCTGTACTCAACTCTTGCCTCACCGCTGGGTTCAGCTTCAAATTTCAAAAAATCATACATACATGTGATTAGATGGATTTCACAGTTGACACGATTAGATTGTCAGGTCTTTGACACCCCACCAAACATTAGGCATCGTAATCAAGTTAACTGTAAATAATATACGGAATGTTGCCGCTGTGCGAATTATATCGTATGGTGATATGCTCACATTTATCAACAGTAAAACGACCATTTAATTCGTAGGGAATGTGTACACTACTCCTAAGATTGTCCAAAAATGCCGGGTGTCTTTTGAGGAGAAAGAAACATTCGATATATACCCTCATACGGGTGCCTGGGTACATTAATTTTGGTGGTAACAAAAAGGTAGACGTGCTTGCAAGAACAGAAAATTCAAAGGAATTCTTACTTTACTGAGTACCAAACAAATATTTTCACAAACACTTCCTTCATTTGCAGAAAAAAAGATGAGATAATGATCCAATATGGATTTAAAATGGACCGTATTCCACTTTAGTAGCATTATAGTCTAGCGGGGCTCAGGAATTTCTCAAAACCATTTCTGTAGAAACTGAAGAATAGACCTGGGAATATATTGTCTATCCTTCTACTGCACTTGAAGACATAAGAAAAGGAGTTCTTGGGCACCCAGAATTCATTGACTGGACATGTCTGGCAAAAGGTGATTTGAATAAAAGTCACACCCTCATAAACCAATCGCAAAGCCTGAGAAATGCCAAGCATCCCATTCAGCCAGGATTACGAGTTAGCTTCTTACAGCACTTATGCTGTGTGTGTTAATTTTATACATGAGTGGCGGAAACTGCACTCTAAATTCGAGTTCGAACGCCAGATTCTTGAGACACTTTCCTTGACAATTTTATTTACACTCAGAGATTTGCCCAGAAATCTGCTGAGAGAAAGTTGCGAAGAAATATTTCTTCATATTTAGTTTTGTTGGAGATGTCAGACCTGGGGTTTGTACCGTGGCCTCACGTGTAGTAAGCCAACACACTGCATACACGAGTATGGTGGCTTCAATGACGACAAATTTTGTAAGGGAATAGATAATATGAGCGTTACAATAGGGCGTTATAGGATCCGAGTAAGCTATGCTCATTTAGGTGGATGCCAATTTAAACCAACCTATCTCATAATACTCACGCGGATTTTATGATTTTAAAACTCGTTTAAGTTGGCCATTGCGCGGAAATTCTTTTAGGATGCCATTCTATCCTGGGTCGATGAGAAGTCCTGCTCCACCGCTAGACTCACTTGGCGACTAGACTCACTTGGAGACTGTTATCCACTTTTTTGTCAATGCCCATTTCTTTCGATGTACAGGTTGTTCGGCTCTCCAATTCTTGTTAGTTTGACGGAGCTTTCATCTATTGATGTCAACTTTCGGGCGGTTTTAAAGCGTAGGGTAGTCGCGCTTTTAATGTGCAGCCTTTGCGCTGACCAACTTCTTCTTCTTCCCCAGTTTGGTAGAACTTGCTCAGCTCTGGCTGCTATGCGTGCTCAAGTGAGCTTTTGGTATCAAAGCTACCATTCCAACCTAACCTAATCTAACTGTCCTGGAATGTCCTTTAACTCATGCCATGCAATTTATTTATAGTCCTTAGGCAATAGGATATGTGACTGTTAGGAACAGCTCAAAGGATCAGAATTAACGATGAGTCATTAGTATATGATTTTGATGTTGAAACAAAAGCTCACCAGTCCAGGCATGGCACAGAGCAAGGGGAATTCTTCATCCAATTAAAATGGTGCAGAAAAAATAGTTCGTTTCGTTAAAATATAAACACCTACTGCCCTCAATGACGTTTTAGAAAGCCTTTAAATAAATAGTAAAAGAAAATAACCAAGAATTCTTACAACCAAAACAAATGGCCAGATGTTCAGTGTTAATTCAAAACTAATAATCAATCATTTCATTTCATTTCGAAATAAATTCTAATTTTAATTACAATGAATTCAAATTTATTTCGAAATTAAACAGAATTTACACAAAGTAAAGTGATATTTTCATCTACTTTACAGCCAACAAGTGCAGATAAGATGAGATGAGATGAGAAGAAAAAAAAAAGGACGCCAACTCGGTAAAAACCAATTTACGCCTCTTTAACTCGTTAACTTGGCCAACAAATAAGATGCATTCGCTGTACATACATATATTTACATAGGCCATAGCCATAGTAAACATTAAGCCAAGTTAAGTGGCGGCAGAAGGGAAAAATCTCTCAATACAGCAAATGACACGATGCCAAAATGCACAACAACAGAATCTAATTAGCATTGTCTGGAAGACAAAGGCAATGACGAATGGTTAAATGAATTGATGGCATAAATGAATGAATGAATGAGCAAATGACAAGCACAGTTTCAGCGTGCCAGTACCAGACGCGCTTCATCGTCAAGCAAACATCAAGGGTTGCTTGCAATGAACGTTAATAAAACAACTGAAACTAAATGGATGGATTGGATGGTTGGTTGGCTGGCTGTTCACTGCTCGGTTCTTCGGTTGTTCAGTTGACTGTTTAAATAAAATACACAAACAAAAAAAACAAAAAGAGGGAATATTTAATAAATGCCTCAATGGATGCCTAGTTTTACTTCTTATTTTAACAGAAAAACTTTAAAACAAAAAGATTTTTTTTCTTCTTCTGTTCTTTTTTGTTCTCATATCAAGTGACGACTGCAAAAGGTATCGTTCGTCGTTCGTCGTCCGTCATCTGCCGTGTGTATAAATTATTAAAAATGATGGCGAACTGTAAAAAAGACCAACAAAAAACCAAATATGTACTCACAGGCAGGATGGTAATGCTGCTGCTGCTGCCACCGCCGCTGATGATGATGATGCTGATGCTGATGAGAAGAAAAAGTGTTAAAAGTAAAACAAGCTTAAGATAAATTACACAAGTAAATGAGCTTTACAATGGATTGGTAGACAAACAAAAAATGTATGCAGTACACCAAAACAAAAAAAAAGAAAGAAAAGAAATAACACCCGAGAAAAGTCATTTTGCCATTACTTTACATAAAAAAGGTTACCCATCATACACGAATATTGCACTCACAACATACTCGTATGCTGCATGTTGCCACAAAAGAATATTTAGCATCAGCATCACACATTTACTGGCAGTAAATATGCGTAAATGCAATGAGAGGCTGTTTTTATATGCGTCTGTGTCTGTGATTTTCTGCCTGGCTGGCATTCGTGCAAAAGGGCGTTTACTGTACGGTGGGACACACAGTAGATCTATGCGCACAGTTGCCCTCTGCTAGCTCTCAGGCATAGTAATTACTTGTAATTTTTTTTAAAGCAAGATATAGAAAACAAATATGGAGATTGGGAAAAAGTTAATGATCTTAAAGAAATAAGGAAGCTTTCGGAGCCTCATTGGATTTTTAAAACTCATGCCTCACTCACTCTATTGACAAAGTAAACTGCAAAGTCGCGCAAAGTTTTGAAACACGGAAAGGCTTTCAAAAATCATGAAGTTTTATTACTGACTTTACTTCGATTATACATACATACATACATGTCTTGCTTTCAAAACTTCAATCAATGCGAGCAGGATTAGAAACAAGCGAAATTGTATACCAATCTTACCCCTAATTTAATCCCTGATTTAAATACAAAACTTACTCCTCTACATGGTCTAGTCAGCATGACTTGGAAGCCATTTACGTTTCGTTATCTGTCCGATTATCAAGTGGGGTATAACAAAAGGTAGAGAATCGTGTGAATCGTGTATGGATCGAAAGCATTTCGAATTCATAATATTAGGTCACCATCCTAATAAATCTATAATTGAAACGTTACTGCGTTTATATGTACTTGGGAGCTGATTTAATTCGAGTTAAGTCAACGGTCGATGGGTTTTTATAGATGTTGGAGTATTCCGACCAACAAGGTGTCTATGCCATATTAATGACAAATAATATTACATGTCTCTATCTCCGTCAGATGTATTTCCCTCTAGACACACAATTTGTTCTACTTCAACTTCGAAAATTGCTAAAAAATATCCTTCATTCGATTACACCATTAGGAACTCTAGAAAAAGCTCTCAATATCCTGCAATAAACGTTGTCTCAAATGCTTGAAGTTATATACACACAGTATTGTAAAATCAGAGTTTGTCCTTTTCAGTAAGCAATACCATGAGTTCACGAGTTGAATGTCCATTTATTGAGGTAAATCGTAAATTTTCTACCAAACAATCACTCTAGGTCCAAATAAAAATGGCAACACACCAGAGATCAGCAATGAGTATTCAAAAAAATGAGTAAATTCGAATCATACTCATAATTTTTGATATTTATACGCATTAATACTTACTTTAATATCATACTCATACTACTCATATTCAAAGTTTGAAGTACTCATCCTACTCATACTTAACAATACACATGATGTTGTTGATTCCGACTCTGCATAACTCAACATTTACAAGAATCACAAAATAAGTATGATTCGCATACGAACACTACTATACTCACTAGAAGGTTGTGTGTTTACTTTGCTTACTTTTCTCTTTTCTTTTTTTGTAAATGCAACAACAACTAAGACTGTAAATTATGATGAATGATTCGAACCACTCGAGTCATTTATGAGTATTATGAGTATTTTTCTAAATTTATGAATCTGAATGAGTAGATGTATGAATCAAACATATTTCGTCGTACTCATACTCATTGCAACCTTTACTTATAAATCAATGTTGTAGTGAGTATGAATGAGTCAGAGTAGTTGAATTTCAATACTCTTGACTTTCTCATACTTGAAATTTCATGAGAACTCAAGAGTAGGGGAAAAACGATTCATTTCTGATCTCTGCTAAGGATGCTGTTAATTAACTTATATTGCTTAACCCAACACTGTCAACACTCGGAGAGTTGAATAACGGAAGAATTGGCCCAAATAGAATAGCTGGTCTGACGGTAAATGGGTCTATGGGATCCTGACAGTCAGGAAATGGCTTACAGTCCTTTTAGACCATCCATTTATCTCCTACCACATAATATTTTTACAGAAATTCTAAAAATCTTGAGAAATACTGTTCTACGGCCCACAACTGCAGTGCACATAAGTTTTTGGCGTTTTTTCTTTACTGTTCCTAAACACAATTGGAAACGAAACAAAAAGAGGAGGAAGAAGAATAAAAATAAGTTTAACAGTTTAAAATAGTGATTAGCGCCTTTACACACACATTGAACGTCCATATATGAGTGATTTTAAAAGCGTCTCTTTTTTCTTCCTTTTTTAATTATTTTTTTCAAAAGAAAGACTAAAAGAGAAGAGTAAAGAAAATTACAAAAAAAAAAGACAACAACAACGTCTTGCAAATCATCATAAAGTTATAACTCACCATCATTTAGTTTGTCTAAATGACCAACAACTGAGTGACTGACTTATTTACGTGTTACCCATACAATTGCTGCCTTTTTGTAGTTGATTCCTGTAGGTATTCTCATAAAAGAGCAAAAAAAATATATAAGAAATGTTACTGAAAACCAACAAATTAAATTATTAATTGAACAGTGGTTAATAACAATATCGAAACCACTAAAAATTTAAAAATTTAAAAATTTAAAAACAAACAATAACAATACGAGCATTGGAAATAGCAAGTGCATTTATATCAATACAATAACAATAAACTTCAAACATAAACAATAGCTACATTGGTACATAAACAATACAAATTCAAAACAATAACAACAATTCACAGTCAGCTGATTACCTCCAAAAAAAAAAACCAAATAAGCAAGCATAAATAAAAAATAAAAAAAAAAAATAAAATAGAAAATTTAAAACAAAACAAACGTGAAACATATGCAAATTGAAGAATAAAAAGGAATTGAAATAAATAAGTAACAGAACTAGATCAAATAGACAAACAATAACAAAAATCGGATCAATTTATTAACCGTTTTTGTACAACAATTACAACGAATATAGAAACAATAATTTGTTTATTTTCTTGTTTTCTTTTTAACTACAACACATAGATCACCTGTTTTTGTTTACTTGTCAAGCTGAATAATTGAGTTGCCAACCGATACAAACTTTTCTACACTGAGCAAAATATTATATTATTAATTTTAAAAATGGCTTGCTTATTAAAAAATTGTAATATCAAAAGTGAAGATGAAAGAATGATTGTTTGTTGGCTGTGTCATGAATGTTGTCACTTTAAATGTAGTGGCCTTTCAGGGCTCGTTGCTGAAGCCGTAACTAAAAATAAAGGTCTTCATTGGTGTTGCGAAAATTGTAGGAAATACGGAGTAAATTATTACCGTTTTTTTCAAGAGACAAAAAACAAATTCACCGAGCTTCAAGAAGAGGCAATTAAATTAAACGACCGCATTTCGGCATATGGGAAATTGTTTGAGGAGTTTAAATCTTTGGATAATTTAAAATCTCCTCCACAGTCTTCTCCAAAACGTCGTAAGTCGGCAAGAAATGTAAATAAAGATAAACGTGACGACCAAGGAAATGTTTCTGCGCCTCCAAGTAGCACTGCGTCCGGTTGTAATGTTCGATCCTCAAATATTACTGAAATAAATGCTACTAATTTTTATCGTGAATCCGATTGCAATGTTCCTTCCTCTAATATTACTGCATTAAATATTCCGAATACGATGATTCCTCCTGAATCCATAAATAGTGAATCCAGATATATTCCTCTACGAGCAGTTCCTCCAAAAAAGACAATTTTCATTTCTCGCTTACATCAAGATACAACATCGGAATCTGTTGAATTCTACATAAGAAATACTATTGGTAATGATGCGGATATATCAATACTGAAATTTCAGTTTTCTCAACCTAGAACTATCGCTTCTTTTAAAATCTCCATTTCTGCGGATATTTTCGAAACTCTAATTAACCCGAATTTCTGGCCAACGAATACTCTAGTTAGGGAATATGTCTATAGAGCTAGGCCCCAAAGTATTGCCGTACTTCCACAGCGTGAATCTGTTGTTCCAAAAAACTAACCGAGGAGTTCATGTCCATCGCTTATCAAAATGTTCGTGGCTTGAGAACAAAACTAACAACATTATACACGAACAGTTTTAACATCGATCAACAAGTGTTAGTATTTACGGAGACATGGCTAAATGATAATTTTTTAAATACCGAAATACTTTGTGACAAATTTAATATATTTCGTCGTGATCGTGGCAACAAAACTACAGGCGGAGGTGTCCTTATTGCTATTTCGTGTAATTTACCTTCAGGGCTTGTAGTAATTGATACACCTCATGATATTGAATTTATAGCTGTTTCAATAAAAATGAATGGTCATCGAATTTTTATTACCTGTTCATATATTCCGCCGTCTTCTCCACTTGCTGTATACATGAAACATGCTGAAGCTATACGTTTTGTAGCTCATTCTTCAAAAAACGGTGATTTTATTTTCGTCCTTGGAGATTTTAATCTACCTTCAATTCAATGGAAATACTTACCAGATGATGGTTATTTCATTCAAATGAAGCAGAATTCAAATTTCGACGAATTTTTTAATATATTGTATGACTTAGGTCTATTCCAAATTAATGGTATTCCAAACATTAATTTCAAAATATTGGACTTAATTTTCGTTAATGAAGTGACTAATAGCTTCATTAAACGCTCTTTCCCTATTACCAGTCCTGAAGATTGTTATCACCCAACGCTCATTCTAAAAACATCCATTCCATTTAATATATCTACGCCTTCATGTAGTAAGAATGAGAAGGTTTTCTCATTTAAGCACACCAACTATAATATGTTAAATGAACTACTAATCAATACGAATTGGAATTCCTTATTTGCATGCTGTACTAATGTTGATGATATGTCCAATGCCTTTTACACTAAGGTTAACACCTTTCTGAATTTATGTGTTCCAAAGCAAATATCTAGACAATTATCCGGTCCTCCCTGGAATAATAAACAACTGGCTCGTGTGAAAAATAAGAAGAATAAATACTATAAAAAGTTTAAACAATCTGGCTGTTATATTGATTATATAAGATATTCGGCTACCCGTGCGGAATACACAATACTTAATAAATCATGTTACGATAATTATATAAATACAATGAAGACCAACTTTAAGCGTAATCCGAAATCGTTTTTTAAATTTGTTAATTCAAAGAAAAAAGTAACTGGTTTTCCATCTACCATGAGATTTCAGCACATTGAATCTAGCGATGACAGCATTATAATCAATTTATTTGCCAACTTCTTTTCTACAACTTATTCGGATGCAACTTATAATGATTCCATTGAGTATCCCTTTAAAATAAATACAAATTCCACTGTGTCAATATCTTTAATTAACGTTGCTACTATTTCTATGGAATTAAGAAAACTAAAGTTCTCCTATAATTTTGGACCCGATAACATTCCTAGCAGCATTTTAATTAATTGCGCCGACGCCATAGCTGTTCCACTATCATACTTATTTAATAAATCGATTGAATGCGGTTATTTTCCTAACGTTTGGAAGGATTCTTTCATTATTCCTTTGTTCAAATCAGGAAATAAATCCGATGTTACAAATTATCGTGGTATTGCAAAACTGAGCATAATTCCAAAACTATTTGAAAAAATTATTACTGATGATTTATGTTATCAAGTTTCTAACTTGATATCTCCGTATCAGCACGGTTTCAGAAAGAAGTGTTCTACTACAACAAACCTGCTTCATCTTTCAACAGTTGTTTATCGAGGATTTTTTCATCAGCAACAAACAGACGTTATCTATACGGATTTCAGCAAGGCTTTTGATAAAGTCAATCACGTACTTTTAAAGAAGAAACTTCATTTAATGGGATTTACTAATCTTTGTTTAAAATGGATTTATTCATATTTGACTGACAGAAAACAAACCGTACTGTTTAGAAACTGCTGCTCCAGAAGTATTAATGTCCTTTCTGGTGTTCCTCAGGGTAGCCATCTTGGACCGCTCCTGTTTTCATTGTTTATTAACGACTTACCTGATATGATTCACTATTCCAATATTCTAATGTATGCTGATGACGTAAAAATTTTCCTGAGTTACCGCCAAATTTCCGACCAGAAACTTCTTCAAAATGACCTAAATTCGTTTCATTTATGGTGTAATTTAAATCTAATGCAGCTTAATCTCAAAAAATGTAAATACATGAGATTTGTAAGAAAGAATCCGATTCCTGCTAACTATGCTTTTGATGGATACGAGCTTGAGCTTGTAGATAACTTCCTGGATCTGGGAGTTCTACTTGACTCCAAGCTAAACTTTATTCCGCACATAACTATGACAGTAAATAAAGCGAGAAGCGTACTTGGTTTTATAAAACGGTGGGCAAAGGAATTTAACGATCCTTATGTAACTAAATCACTCTACACATCTCTTGTAAGACCTATACTCGAGTATGGATCCATAATATGGGATCCTCTATATAAAAAACATTCCGACGTCATCGAATCTGTACAAAAGCAATTTCTGATGTTTTGTCTCCGAGGACTGAATTTTAATCCCACACGTTTACCTTCTTATTCTGCGAGACTAGCATTAATCAAACTTCCGACACTTAAAAGCCGCAGAACTATGTTAAATATCTCGTTCTTATTCAATGTAATTACTGGTGATATAGGCTCCAGCTTTTTAATCCATAATATCACATTTAATGTTCCTCAACGTCCGTCACGTCATTTTTCCCCATTATCAATACAATTTTTTAGATCCAACTACGCTGGTGCTGATCCAATTAGGAGAATGTGTAAAGAATTTAATAAATTGTATATGTTAATTGATTTTTCTTTATCCAATAATGTCATAAAAAATAATGTAATTATGTATTTAAACTCATAGTTTTTTAGAATTAATATCTTGTACCGTTAATTTAAGTGCCTGCAAGGAATATTTCCATAGGCAAATAAAAATAAATAAATAAATAAATAAACAACAACAGAAAACATCATTTAACTGGTTGACTGACTTTGAAATATTAAAGAAAACAAAGACGATGTTGATGATTTTGACGAAGTCGAAGAGCAAAAGAACAAAAAAAAAACCGAAAAAAATTGTATCTGAAAGGAAAATAAAGTGCATTTTACTAATTAAATATGAAATTGTCGACTAACTAGCAGTTAACGAAGCTGTTAATTATAGAGTCAAATGCTAAACAGTTTGTTCGTTAATGCAAAAAAAAATATGCCAAAACCTGATGCAGCACAGAAGGCAATGAGGATAATGTTGCACCGTATAGCAGTTCTAGGTATTCAAACGATTAGAAGAAGCTTTTTTATTCTTGTTTGGTGGTTACGCCGTAATTCTGGCTAAAGCAGGGCAAGGGTCAAGAAGACATGCCGGTATATATAGAACCAATGAAGCCCGTCACTATACGAGCCTGCAATTCACAGGATTACTTTTTTACCAGGATTTTTTTCTGGTCCATCTCCAAATCCCATTTGTATTCATTTTTTTCTATAATGTCTGCACAGGATATAAATCAGAATAAGAGTGTTAGAATCAGTTTTCTTTTGTCGTTCCATATATAAACTCATCATTTATTTTTTAATTCTTTTTTTTATACCAATATTCAGGAAATGACTCCTATTCATGCAATGAATTTTGTTGCAATAGCAGAAAGAAAGTTATAGGAAACATGAAAGAAGGGTAGTGTGTGTCAAATTTATCAGACAATTACATACACTCACAGTCTCTTGTAGGAATCAAACCCATACCCTCAATATTTCAAATTTAACACACTATCAACTAGAGAATCGGGGCAGTATCATAGTAGTAGTACTGACTTAATAATAGTCATGATGGTTGGCGTCATCTGGATAGTGAGTCTACATGAAAGGATTATAGATTCGATCTGGATAGTAAAGCTCCGGTTAGACAAACGTTCACGGAATATAACGGAACGTAAGTTTATTTGTGGTCGTTTGGCTAACCGGGGCTTAAGTCTACTTGAAGCGTTCTAGGTAGAGTGTAAGTTTTTTATGACATGTTCAAACACATACAATCACTCACATAAGACCTTATAGCTCTCTCTATAAATATTTTACCGGAGAAGTCAAATACTATTCTAGTTATTATAGACATTACCTATTCACTTTGTGCTGAAGAAAATGGACACTTTTTGTGTGAATAAAAAACATACCTTGGTGATGGACTACCATGACTACCATAAACCTGATATCCGAATTAAGGATTCAAATTTAAAAAAGGTCGATGGGGCGATCTTAAGAACATTACACGGAGATAAATTAACACAAAGCTTGATAAATATTATAGAAACACCGCAGCATTAATTTCAATACTAACAATGATTTACCGAATTTTAATATGGTCGTGCAAGTACTGATGATTCTGCCGCCCAGTTGAGATCTCTCTACACCTAAAACAATTAAAAAATGCACGATATGATGTTGCCCGATTTGGGAAATAATTCATAGGAATCTCTTTTATAGTCTGTGTGTTGGCTCATTAGACGCAAGGCCACGGTTCAAAACCCAGGTCACACATCAAACCGAATTATGAAAAAATATTTCTTCGGCGACTTCCTCTCAGCAGCATTTCTGGCAAAAACTCTGAGAGCAAATGAAATTCCCATGAAAAGTTTCTCAAAAATCTGTCGTTCGGAGTCGACTTTAAACTGAAGATCCCGCCACTTATGTATGAAATTAAGGCACACAACATGAGTGGTATGAGAGGCTAGGCCGTAATCCTGACTGAAGGGTTGTAATGGCCAATTATGTATGTATGTATATTATATAATGTAATCTCTTTTGACTAGATGGTTTACATTGCCTGTTCACCCCACAAAACGACCACAAAGCACAATATGGACTAGTTTTTGTATCGTTTCATATATAGGATGAAATGTGGATCCACAACACCACAGTAGGTGAAGCAGTCAAAACAGTGAATTTTGAATTTTGCCTAAAAGTGGCAACGTTAGGATGGTAGCGAATGTTTTATGAATGCACGCCGCTGAATGAGCACAGGTCAAGACAATACGTGCGCAGCTTCCATTGCAAAATCCATGCAATTGCTTTGAATTGCTGCCTTCCATGTCTTATTTTGCGGATTCTACCTACGACTATCTTTTTTTGTTTTCAAAGCAGGAGAAATTGCTCTACGGAAATGGTTTTGCATCAATTTATTAAATTAACTCATAACCAAATAAAAGATTTGGTGGACAAATTGTGTAAAGTCCAAAGAAAAGTGAGTTAAAAACATGATGATTTTTTTTTATAAAAGAATCTGAGCTTCTATTAAAAAGTCATCGACTTATTAACTCGCCTCATGGCCTCAGTACAAGGCTATCAAATATGGCATGGAAAGGTTAGCTAGTGATGGAGCGCGAAACTTCTTTTCTGAATTCGAAAACAGTCCGCTTGACCGATATCGCGATTGACCTGATGACCACTAAAAATGTAAATAAGAAGTTAAATTGGGTGAGGAACCTTCTTCGAATTCGAATTCAAATGCTTCGAAACCGATTCTTTAAAAACTTTTCAAACATCAATCACTCGAAATATAACTTTCATATCCTTTAATATCATAAAAATCATAAACTACTGTAGCAGTATTTACTGCATGTACATTACTGCATGTCTTCCTTCCAAAAAAAAAAAAAAAAAACAAAATTACCTTTTCAAGAAACAAATCAATTTTAAAAATTATTTCATGTTCGTTTGATTTTCTACTCAAAATTTTACAATATTTTCATGCTTCTTCTTTTCTCTCAACGTTTTTAATTTATTTCCTTATTCTGCATCCACTTTGGAAAAAGCAAATCGAAAAAAAAATATCGAAAATCGGAGGAAAAGAGAAGTTCTTTGAACAACTAGAATTTCATAATTTACAAACATGTTCATCTGTCACAATTATAAGTTTTCTAACTACCAACAGCAAAAACAACAGCAAAAAAAGTCAGAAACATCCTTTTTGAATATCCTCTATACAATCCCACAACCATATACACACATACTGAGACGACGTACGCGATCTGGGTCTGCTGGCGTATGTGTGTAAAACATCCTCTCGAGAGCCGCAACATAAACACACACTATCGCATGCAAAATACGGCCAAATAAAGCACAGGCGAATATAATTCATTCATTCCTTCATTCATTTCTTCAGTCATTCAGTCGTTTGTTTCTTCATGCAAAAGCTTTTCTTTTCCTTGTTTTTCCCCCTTTTTCTGTTTTTTTTCTGCTTTTTTTTTGGACAACAAAGGGAAACATTCAACATAGAAATAAATAAAACAAAAACAACAATGGTAACAAACAGTTAATCATGAAAAGTGGCAGAGAACATGAGGCAAGGTGTACATGTACATTGCCATACATACAAACAACAACAACATACATACATATATTCAATCATATAGAGAAACGTTCATATGAGAAAAATTCATATTCAGAATAAACGCTTTTATTGTGCTGGCTTATACACTGGCTGATGGACAGACAGACAGACAAAGATTTTCATACAGACATTCATACAGTCAGTCATACAACACACAAGGTAAAGTCGGTTACTTGTTTGTCAGGGAAAACACTTTATAAATCATGTTACAACAAGCAGCCGTCTTTAATATTGCCATAAACAATAACAACAACAACTCCAAACAGCAACCAACAACAGCAAGAAACTAACAATATTACCAAAGAGAGTAGTTGCTTGATATGAAGAGTTTTATACTGTTTTTCTGGGTGTATGTTTTTTTTTGTATTTCTAGTTGCCAAAGCGGCAAATATGCAAAGTTTGTCTAGAAAAGGTAAAGCAATAACAGCAGCAACAACAACAACACCAACAATAGGAGAAAAAGAAAACAACAACGGCTTAAATAAAGAAAAAAGGGTTTTTAACAACCGATTCTAGAGCACAACAACAACGTACAACAACAGTTTCAGTGCAACAAACCGAACTACGAGTACAACAATAATAATGAAAATTGCAGCAATGAAAACAACAACATAACCAGCATCATCATCATCATAAGCAGCAGCAACAACAAACAGTTCTTTTTTTTCAGCAACATAAAGTTGTACACCGAATGAGAACACTTTTGAATGGTAAAAGCCTTTTTTTTCATTGTTGTTTTTATTGTTGCTGTTGTTAGCAAGGCTTTCCATCATATCCTTAAACATGTTATCGGGGGAGTATAACATTTTTATTGTTTCGTTTGCAACTGCTCCTCGAACTGTGCCCATACACGGTAGTATGAGGTGTGAAGTCACGTTTACTCATTAGCACTTGGAACTACTTCTTCGGTAATGTCAGGAAGATATTAAGTCCTTTAGTTTCTATAAGGAACGCAGGATCTCTTGACTTCGATATTCATAAAATATCAGCACTAGATCCTGAATCCAGAGTAGCCGTGTCTTATGCCTGCAAGTTTTGAGGCATTGCTGCACTTTCACGATTCCACGATTTTATGGTGGTGACGTTAGTTTTTACTGCGAGCTTTTCTTTTATATGGGTCTTTCATTAAGCGCATCCTTTGTTTAAATTTAAATAATATAAAGTATGTGTGTGATATCATCGAAATTTTTTTTTTCGTTTGACAGACCTATCGATGCCATTATGTTTGGAGTATGACATCTTACTGACTTAATTAATCATTACACCCCTTTAAAGCAATATTATGACCTAGTTTCTCACACCACCCACGTTGTTTGTGTCAATTTTATACAAGAGCGGTGGGGTCTACAGTTTAAAGTCGACTCCGAACAACAACATTTTTTGAAAAACTTTTCATGGCAACTTCATTTATTTTCCGTAGAAGACTGCTGAGAGGAAGTCGATGAAGAAAATAATTTTTTTTTAAGATGTTTGAGCCAGGAGTTGAAGCACGGTCACAGTTGTCCGCCACGACTTCTGTGGTTGGAGTGCATAATATATGTCCAATTTTTCTTGCCTCCAGCGTATAAATCAGTTTGAATTTGACCAATGCCTTGAGTTGATGAATTAAAGCTTATCCGCATAAATTTTCGACTGCGAGAAAATACCATTAGAAAAACTATAGCGAGGTACAATTGCACAATTTCGATGACCAGTACACTTCACGTCCACGGGAGTTGACCATGCCCACAAATCGTTCATGCAAAATATCCCATGAGGCAAAGGCTGCGAGCCACGTAGTACCATCCTGTTGAAACCACATGTCGTTGGTGTCCTGATCAGTGACCAGCAATGGTGTGACCAACATTGTTCTCATAGAGTTATAAAGCGAAGCTGCTGCCAGACCAAAATTCACACCAAAATGTGAGTTTTTCGGAATGTATTCAATGTCCTGGCACCTCATTTAAATTAATATCGTCTTTAATTTAACAATTTTCTTTTTGTTCACGTGCACATTTACCAAGAAATAGGTCTCAACACTGAAGGTGATTTTTCGATAAGCAGCTAAGGTCAGCTGCCAACTACTTCAAAGCACATTCAACGAAAATATGTCGTTATCGATGGATGTTTCTGTCAGTTAACGGATCAGTTGACTTCTGTGTAAATGCAAATCACCATGCAAAATTCGTCAAATTATGCTCTGCAAATTGCCAAGATTTCAATCGCCGTAGTCTAGTAGGTAGTGTGTTAGATTATTAGACATAAGGCCTTTGTTCAGAGTCGGGCAGACATCTCCAGCAATACGAAATATGAAAAAATATTTTTTCGGCGGCTTCTTCTCAGCAGTCTTCTGGCGAAAACTCTGAAAGTAAATAAAATTGCCATGAAAAGTTTCTCAAAAATCAGTCGTTCGTAGTCGACGTTAAACTGTAGAGCCCGTCACTCATGTATAAAATTAACGCACACAACATGAGTGGTGTGAGAAGCTAGGTCGTAGTCCTGACTGAAGGTTTGTGATGAAAAATTATGTATGTATGTACTAGTCCCCTAGCCAGCGTTTTGTCCATGCTTAAACTTTTTAATGTTTCTCTAAGTGTCACATTCACTCACACATACTCAAAATTTGGTTGTCCGCAAGGAAGAACGAAATTGTAAAAGATATTGAGAATTTAGAGTCACAAATATTGCGACCAACAAATGGCGTAAAACAACGGCATGTGCAGGGTGCTTTTAAAACGCTTATTATTTGTGGGCTGGTAAATAGTTTTTCTTTTAGTTTTACTTTATAAAGTTTAACTCAGTTATTTCTTTTTTTCAATATTTTTTTTTATTATTGTTTTGATTCTGTACAAAATTCAATGCAGCATCCATAATTCACTGCAATGCAATTGCAGGGCTAAACAGTTTTTTAAAATGCAAAAAAGCAACCAGCGAAACTAACCATCATCAGCATTGGCAGTATTAACAGCAACAACATATTGACCAAGTATAAGTTTAAATGGTTTGTTGGCTATTATTATACCATTTTGGATTATGTTGACTGTTGGTAAGCAGGCATACAGCAGAAAGGAAAACAACAACTAAAACACTAGTCCATGGTTGAAAAACAACCGCCACCGCCACTGCCACCACATACAAAAGCCTAAAGAGAGGACTCTCCACATGAAAATGGTCTGCAATTGAAGCGATTTTTTTGATTTTTATTTGATTTTTTGTTTTGAAATCAAAGTAAAAAACTTTTCTTTCATGATGATTTTTTATTTTCTATTTGATTTAAAAAAAAACAAAGAAAATTTCTCGGTTTTTATATTATTTGTGCATTTAGCCTGGCCTGAACTAAAATGGGAATCATTTTCAAATAAGGCGTATGTAAATGAATTCGCTTTTAGCAACTCGTTCATACACTCTGTATGTTGGTTATGTGATTTGCCTGTTTTGTTGTTGGCTCAAAAAAAGGAACAAAAACAACAACGAATTACCTGATTGTTTCCACTGCTGCTGTTTGTTTGATTTACTATTTGCTGTTGTTGTTGTTGTATGTTACCCTGTTTAAAGGTAAATAAAAAATCAATTTTGTAAGCTTGATTAAATTCTTTGAATGACTAAAGCTATTTAGCTAATTTGAAAAATTTACTTTAAATCCCCCTTACCTTATCTTCTCCATTCCATGAAACAGCAGCCTAGCCCCCCCCCAAACACTTTATTTTCCTTTCCAAATGGTGGTATGTTACCGAGTACCGAGTTAAATGGTTTAAATAAATACGAATAAAAAGAAAAAACAGTTTTCAGTTGCTGGAAAAACAAAGTTTCCACTTGAAATCACTAAACTGCACCTGTGGCTAAATGGGTTAAAAACAAACAAAACAAAAAAAATATTGGCTGGTTAAAAAGCTACTGTGTTGGATGGGGGAATGGATTTATGGTTTGTGTTCTTAAACAATATTTCGTAAATGAGTTTGAACACAAAGAGTTTATAAAGTGCTAAAGCCTAAATGTCAACCAATTTATTTACTTATGCTACCCAAAGAAAATTTCTTTAAATTTTTTTTTTCTTTCTTCCCCCATAGCCCCTGTGTTATGGTACATATCGCTCCATCTCCATCTCATTTATTAATCAGTAAATTAATGCTGCTTGTAAGTAACCCTTTCTCTCCCTGTTCAGCTCTTTCTTCTGTTTCCCTTTGTGTGGCATTAATCAAAAGCATCGTTTTTATGTAACTGTGTGGTGATCATTTCATTTGAATTCACAATTTTGCAAATATTGTTGTGCAAATAAATACAATTAATTTAAGTAAATATCCTCTTTTCATTCCTTCCCCCTTCCTCTTCTATTAACATTTCCTTTTTATCCCTTTTTTCTTCTCTTTGCCTTTGTAATTCTAGCCTTTGACCAGAACACACCACACCATCATAATATATCCTTTGCCACAAATGTTGAATTAAATGCTGATTTTTGTTGCTGTTTATTTAGTAAATGACACACAGTATCATTTAATTCAAAACCAACAATCAAATTCAACCCTTTGGGGGGACCGGTGCTTTATTTAAGCAATAACAATTTTAAAAGAACGTTTAAAAGCATTTGTTGATTGGAATATCCACACAATTCTATTAAGTATATAAAATCTGATTTTGTATATGTCATCTGACTTTGTCTACAGGTTCACCTATTTTTATTTGTATTTTGTTATCTGTTAGATAGGTCGCTAGAAAGCGGTGGCTGTGTACTCAAAGGATTTGTAAAGACACACATACACACATACATAATTGGCCATTACAACCCTTCAGCTAGGATTACGGCCTATCTTCTCACACTACTCATGTTGTGTGCGTTCATTTTATACGTGAGTTTAACGCTGAGAAACTTTTTCATGGCAGGTTTATTTACTCTCAGAGTTTTTGCCAGAAATCTGCTGAACGGAAGTCATCGAAGAAATATTCTTTTCATATTTCGTTTCGTTCGAGATATCTGACCATGGCCTTACGTCTACTAAGCCAACACACTATCTTCTAGGCTACGGTGACTTCATCATTGATAGTTCGCTTAAATTATCCATGTAGTAGATACCAAGATGCCTTTTTCTCTTGCTGGACATGTGCCTAGTAGGAGAAGAACTATTTCTTTATTTTCCTCATCTCTGTATCTTCTACATACATACTTACATACATAATCGGCCATACAACCCTTCAGTCAAGATTACGGCCTAGCTTCTCATACCAGTCAGGTTGTGTGCCTTAATTTTATACTTGAATGCGAATGACAGATTTTGAGAAACTTTTTCATGGCAATTTTTTACTTTCTCTCATAGTTTTTACCAGAAATCTGTTGAGAGGAACTCGCCGAAGAAATATTTATTTTTTTTTCATAATTCGTTTTGATGTCCTGCTTCGAACCCGAGCTTTACGTGTACTAGACTACGACGGCTACCTACTGCTATACCTTCTGCCGAATTCATTTGCTTGTGTTCAAAATCAATGACCAATAATGACTCCAATGACGAGAATGCTCCTTTGAAGTTTCAACAGACCTTTCGTGTACGCTCCGCCTAGCTTTGGCCAGATATTCTATGCCGTTATGGCCGCAGCCGAAGCCTCTGATCTGTCACCGAGGGAGTCCATTTATAGTATTTTCCCGGCACTCACATAATAAATCCATTAACTTGTTGGGATAATTACGACAACTGTATATCGTCTGTGCTTCGTTTAATGCTTCGTAACGGAAAGCGATGATGGTGTATTTTCCGCAAATATTGCCATCTTTTATAATTCTCGCTCGTCTTTCCAGTTTTTAGCAGTTCCAAGTGGACCTATGAGACCATATTTATTGGAGTCAGAAAACAAAAATATCGAAAATAAAATAACCTTGATCGCATACACTTTACATCCTGTTTTGCTTACACAATCTAGTTAAAGTTTCTTTACTAGGTTGGTTCAATGAGTTTTTGAATGAAACACGGGTATATGGATAACAAATCTACTTTGAACTCTGAACATTTCTTCAGTATTGTATCCCAAAACTTGTCTATGAGGTGAATTCAGCTCGAATCATTTAACTTTAGCTTTAGAAATACGAAAACTCACTCGATGGTAATTCTGAAAAATGGATCGAATAAGACATTCGGTTTCTGTGTTAAAAATCTTGTTGGCCTGTGTTACCTATAAAAACAATCAAATGTTTTAGCCTTTCAGGCCAAAAAGTTGGCAATCATGGCTCCGAAAACTACAATAACAGTTCGGTAACATTATTGATCGTCGTAAACCTTAATTAGCACTTTGTGTTTGGAAAACATCTTTTTTGAATAGAATTTTTTCCTGTCTACCCAAAAACAAATTGTTTTTCGAAAATGAAAATATTTGTTTAACACACAATCAAAATATTTTATTTTAACGCTTCTAAAACTGCCGACAAAGTGATAAAAATTACAACAAATTAAAGAAAAATTTTTACATCGTTACATAAACACATACACACATATCAAGGACAAACTGTCACATCGTGAAAAAGACAGGCGAGAGACACAAGGAAACCGACAGAATACATCAATAGCGAGATAGTTTTTTGGAAATCTTATGTAAGTCAAGCTGACAGAGGAGCAAGTACGAGTATATGTATGTATGTATGCGTCGCGAGTACGTGAAAATGTGTTAATTATGCTTGTCAATGTTTTCATTGGAAAATGATCCTTTTCAACTGACATTTTCATTTTCATAGTTTGGTGTGAGTTTCAGCAACTCGAAATGCCGGTTTAGATAAGATGATGACGATGACGATGACGATGCCTGACTGCCTGCCTATTGATTGGCAGGCAAATGCCGCATGTAGTTGAGGAACTCAACTGAACGGAAAGGAAAAAGAAAAGAGTAATTCTGTTTAAAAACCAAAATCCAGTAGCATGTTTGCACAACATGTCGCCTAATGTGGCCTTTAAGATTTATTTTTACATGAAGACGTACTTTTTTTATTGGTTTTTTTTTTAAAGGAATGAACGTATGGATGGATGGATAGCCAATTTAGTGGCTATCTTAAAAGGCCATTGTTAATTGTTTGGACAGACAAAAGGTCAGCAGAGTCTGTGTATAGAAGAGTTAAAAGCGGTATTTTCTGTTTTTATTACAGGAATTAGTTTCGTTGTCAATTTTCCTAAGGCTTATAAAAAAGCGGTGTTTTTTTATTATTGTCTGTAGAAACAATGCTGCAAGAGTGAAAGAAAAGAGAGAGAGAGAGAGGTAAATATTTTATGACACTTCTAATGATGTCCAAAATATCATGTTCAGCTCATGTTGAACTGGCCATTAA
The DNA here is from genome assembly GCA_930367235.1 of Sarcophaga rosellei. Classification (NCBI taxonomy): domain Eukaryota; kingdom Metazoa; phylum Arthropoda; class Insecta; order Diptera; family Sarcophagidae; genus Sarcophaga; species Sarcophaga rosellei. The sequence goes on from OV884018.1 coordinate 84,081,693, forward strand.
TGTAAAGCAGTTTTCCAAAGAGAATTTTCTAGCCAGCGTTTAATTAGTTTCTATGCTACCGGCTGCCAGGCCGTACATGCCTGTTTTAGGCCATGTTCAATTCGATCGTTTAGTGTCATAAATTCCTGCTGAATGTAATTATTCATTTCTCCACACACAACATTTTTTTTTCTTTTTTAATCTCTTTGATGTTGCTTTTGAATTTTTGTAGTTTTTCTTTGAAAAATGTTGTAAAAGATTCTGTTTTCTTCGTTTCTGTTGCCATCATAAGCTGCAGGCCATAAAAAGCGGTCTTATTTGAACACTTGCTTTGTCTTGTCGTGTCTTGTCTTGTTTTGTCTTGTCCCCAACATTCACTTCTTAATTTGTTAATTGTCTTGTAATGGCTGCTCTTAATGGCAAAATATAAACGTTAAACTCGATACACACACACACACACACACATACACACATTCTCATAGAATTTTCCCGGAAATTTAGACGGCTGCTATTGATCTGTGAATTGATTAAGATTATGGAATGGCTTTTATTATGATGCCTTAAGGCAGACTATGATGATTTTCAGTGAATTGTCATATTTGAAGGCTTAAATTGAAATAAAATGGTTTAAATCACTAATTAAGCAGAGAGCACGTTTAATTATATCTGAATGGATACGTATGTAAGCAGGTTTTTTTTTGCCTTATTATTGATTATGAATGTTTCGAGGGAATTTAAGTCAAGTTAAAGCGATTATTTCTAGTCTCACTATTAAACCTATTGGTTGGTATGAAACACTTATACCACGTATAATTAGATGATTGGATGTTCAGATGATCTTTTAATGTCGTTTGTTACTTTAAACCATTTGACTACATTCTAAGAATTCTAGAGGGAAGGCTCCAAGAATTGTTATAGTATACCTCGTTTTGGACCTCGTTTGAAAAATGTATGAAAATATCTTTAGAGAAGTCACAGATTTTTTTATATTTTTTATTGATGTTTTGAATCATTGATCCAAAATGAAAGTTTTGCTTTTTCTAGAACAATTGTCTCTTAAGCAGTATCATAATTATTAGGACTGTTGGGGCCTATATTTACTACAAAATGTTATACGAAAAACAGCCTCGGACTTGCTGACGGTTCCTATGGTTTCAAAAGGCTATTTAGTATTGTTTCCACAATTAATCTTGGTGTACATACATATGTACATACAACCCTTCAGCCAGGATTACGACCTACCTTCTCACACCAGTTATGTTGTGTGTTTTAATTTAATACATGAATGACGGGAACTACAGTTTAAAAAGTCGACCCCGAACGACACTTTAAAAAAAAAAACTTTTCATTTAAAAAACTTTTATTTACTCTGTGTTCTTGCCAGAAATCTGCTGAGAGGAAGTCGCCAAAGATATATGTATTTACTTTCTATTTCGTTTTGCTGGAGATGTCTGACCAGAGGTTTGAACCATGGCCTCACGTATTGAAACCAAAATCTCCTTAATGGCCAGTCGATAAACATACTTAAGACTAATTAAGAACTCCAATAATGTTAACCTTTAAATATTTGGAAATGTCCAGGCGGGATATTGTGTCAGATAAGGCCAATAATTATTAACTTGCACCATGAGTAGAAGTCCGTTTTGTCCGCTATAGATCAGACTGCAATACCCCATATAATATGCAGAGTTCAACTCTTCTACTGTTTTCTCTAATGGTCGTGCAACAGTCAATACAATAATAAGGTTATGGTTCTTCATTTACTACAACACCTTTGTATCCCAAGGCTCATTAAGCAGCCACACTGTTTCAGAATACCAAGATCAAGAGATTGGTATAGCATTTGTGTACTAATTTTTAATTATTAAGGGCAATATACATATGTATGTATGAGTTGCACATATTTATGTAAGACACTCTGATCCGCTACTTATTACTGTCTATCTATATTGGAAAACACTAGACCACTATGGCATTGGGTCCGAATATTGCCGATACCCCACTATCAATTTTCTATATATGTATACTATAAACCACAGTCGCATGAACATGGGTCAGCATTGATTACTTGTTCAATGATGTCAGCGACTATTTTGATTTCCTAGAAAGGATTAAAAAAGTAATTTTTAATGAATTCTGTGTATTACAACTGGAAACATTTCAATAATAGTATGCTTATGCTTTTATATGAGTAAACATGTGAAAAATTATATGAAAGTATTTTCAAGCTTTGCTATTTAAATTGTTTTGTACTTACACCTGGCCACTCGCATCGTGTAGGACGGAATTTGTTTGAAATAATTTTTATAAGGGTACACTGCATTGTCGATAGTTACGATGACGTATAGATCAAAATACGTCCTGATTGGATACTGTACTCCCATAATAATCCACATTATACTATCTCAAGTAGGCAAGGAAGTCGTCGTAGTCTAATAGGTAGTGTGTTGGCTTATTAGACGTAAGACCACGGTTCAAATATCTCCAACGAAACGAAATATGAAAAAATATTTCTTCGGTGACCTCTTCTCAGCAGATTTTTGGCAGATTGCCAACATCTCAAAAATCTGTCGTTCGGGGACGAATTTAAACTCTAGGTCCCGCCACTCATGTATAAAATGAAACACACAACATAAGTGGTGTGAGAAGCTAGGTCGTAATCCTGATTGGAGGGTTGTAATGAGAAATTATGTATGTTATGTATGCCTCCGTCCATATATTGGCCCTGATTGTGTATATACTATAGGGATGTAATACCACTTGATTTAATAGAAACATATGTTTCTGTTAATATCTAGTGTCCAATACTCCCTAGATGTAAAATTTCTCAGTTCAAAAATTGTTTTTCTTTTGTTTCTCACAATCTCAAAACTTTCATTAGCTCTGTAATCAATTGTAAAATTTTTAATTATTTTTTTTTCTTAAATTTCTCTTCTGAATATGTATGTGTATTGAGTTCTTCAAAATATATTTTTTTGTATATGAACTAATTTAAATCTAATAAAAATTCATTCATTTTTTTCATTTCTTTGGTTGTGCTTCTTGTGCTTGTGATATTTCACAGTCTTGAGTTTTTCTGATTTTCCGAATGGTTGATTGACAATTTGAAAAATGTTTCAGTTTCTTTCTTTGGTGCTGGTGTTTTAATATTTTAAAGATTCCTTTTGAAATGTGGGTCAATAATTAAGAAACGAATGTGTTTTTTGTGAACATCTGACACTTGCAATTAATGAAGGAATACGTCATCGGTAGATGAAATTAAATTCAACTGACGATTAAATATAGACTTGAATTGTTTCAATATATTGTTGCAGATGAACTGCTAATGTATACATACATACATACATTCATACATACATACATACATACATACATACATACATACATACATACATACATACATACATACATACATACATACATACATACGTACAGACATACATAATTAGTCATTACAATCGTTCGTTGCTTCTCATACCACTTATGTTGTATGTGTTAATATTATACATGAATGACGGAACCTCCACTTTAAAGTCGACTCCGAACGGGAACGGGATGTTCTTGAGAAACTTTTCTAGACAATTTGGTTTACTTTCAGAGTTTTTTCTGAGAGGAAGTGGCCGAAGAAATATTTTTTCATAGATTTCGTTTTGTTGGAGAAGTCCGACACGGGGTTTGAACCGTGGCATCACGTCTAATAAGCCAGCACACTACCTACTGGACTACAGAGGTTCAAAAGTTTGTATTATAATTGTGCCTTGCACTACATCCAATCATTACGAGGTCATAGACTTTCTAGAATTTGCCTTCAATTCTATCAACAAGCGACCAAGGCTCTAATTTTCTCCATGTTGTTAAAAATACTTTCGGCATTAGGCATTAAATTCCGCCAGGTATTAATGTGGTATTCGCCTTTTTCGGCTTCCTATGCGATTTTGACATATAGTGGCGTATTTCTTCCGGCGATTTGCCGAATAAATTTGTAAATTTCAATGTTCCCATACCCTACTTTATATTTCTTCCTTAGTTCTTCGATGGAGATAGTCCTTGCCTAAAAAATTTTAAGGAGCTGTTAATAATTCGTTATTGATGTGATCTATTCTGGAGTTTTAGGGCTCAGTAGTTCACTGAATGCATTATTTATACAGGATTGAAGACTCTTGATCAAATATGAAAAAAGTATCTTTCTATGACAGACTTTTCAGCAATTCTCCGACAAAAGGAGTGACAGTAAATCTTTGCCAAAAAAAAAGCTTCATTAATCTATCATTTTTCAGGAATCCTACCCTCGTATTTTATATACAAGTTGACCAAATGTTTAATATCAACGACGTAATCAAATTCTATTTCTATTGTTTATTTATTTCAATTACAATTTATTCATCAGACAATATTGTGAAAGAATGTAAATATTTATCGCACCAATTAATTTATTAATAATACTTCGGTATTTAATTGTTCCTCTTGAATATTATTCATAAACCATGCTGTGTTGCCTGGCTATTCCATATTTACCCTTCATTTTTCGTCATACAACACATTTCCCAATAATAGCACTCTCCTCCATCACATGAAAATGAAAATGATTTTCATTGAGAGGCAAAGGGAGTGCATCTATAATAAATTAGTCATACATGTATTGTGTATGGTGAATTTGTATAGAAATCAAATAGAAATAGAAATCGAAAAAACACACTCTAAAACCTCAATATAAACAATTAAAAACATTAAATATCTTACGGGAGAGTCTTTTGCCTGTTCCAACTGGATGCTACTGATTCTATCACATTCAAATGTCAAGTGAAATATATTCCACAATTTGAAATTCGTAACAAATATATAAAACACATGGCTATCATGCATAGAGGAACCAAAAAAATATTAAAGAATCGAAAAAGATTTGAATTGTAGAGTGAAAATAAAAATAAAATACAATTTGAAACAGAAAAATCGAAAAGAAATTTAAACAATCGTATACAGAAATTGAAAATAAAAAAACTTTGAAATTAAAATAAAATCACTTACAAACGCGATTATACAATCGACCACAATTCTGAAGAGACAGAGAGACATGTGTACACATTTTTAATTTTCTTTCAAATTTTCATCAATACAACAACAATAGTTTTTACCTCCTTTATTATTTATCGAAATTTCAATGGATTTTCTTTCTTTTGATTCCATTGGAAATTTCATTTCGTTGATTTCAAAATATTCAAATCAATTTCAGAATACATTTGTTTCATTTCATTTCGTTGACGTATTTTTTTTAATTTAAGCATTGCTGTGTCATATTCTATTAAAAAGCCAGAGAATTTATTTTAAAATAATTGTCGATTTATTTTTCTTGAAAGTCATTTTAATCCAGTTAATCCAATGCGCATTCGAAATGTTGAATTTACCATGACTGTGGCACATACAGCAGGTTGAATTTGCGTTATGTTTACTCTGAGTACCGTTGTGCTATGAGCATCCAATGTGACATGAGCTGCATGACACATAGCGCCGACCTGTTAAAATCACTTGACGTTGGTGTCCATCAGAGATCAGCCATGAGTATTCAAAAAGATGAGTAAATTCGAAGCATACTCATAATTTCTGATACCTATACGCATTCACATTTAACGGGTGATTTTTTAGCTATTATCTTTTTGGCAACACTGGTTTAAACAGCTCACGCACGTTTCGTGTTTTGTTTCACTGTCAAACATCTCCAGTTTGGTCTATAATTTAACCATGAATCGTCTTACAAACGAACAACGCTTGCAAATCATTGAATGTTGCGTGCTCTGTTAAGAAGGTTCATCGCGCGCTTCTTCCATTTTATGGTTAGTTTAATCGACCCACTGAAGCGGCTATTCGGGCTATTGTGACTAAATTTCGCACCAAATTTACATTGTTGGACATTAAACCTCCAACACGCTTACGTAGAGTGCGAGCTGAAGAAAATATCGCAGCTGTATCGGCCAGTGTTAATCAATTAAAATCAATTATCGACTCGTCGCCGTTAGCAGCAATTGGGCCTCTGTTACTCAGCAACGTGGAAAATTTTGTGAAGCCTTTCAAAATACAGCTGGTGCAAGAATTGAAGCCGAACGACCTACCGCAACGCAGAATTTTTGGTGAATGGGCTCTTGGAAAATTGCCCAAGATCCACTTCTTTATCGAAAAATTGTGTTCAGCGACGAAGCTCATTTTGGGCTCAATGGATACGTAAATAAGCAGAATTGTCGATTTTGGAGTGAAGATCAGCCAGAAGCATTGCAAAAGCTACCAATGCATCCAGAAAAAGTCACAGTTTGGTGCGGTTTATGGGCTGGTGGCATCATTGGACCGTACTTCTTCAAAGGTGCTGCGAATCGTAATGTAACTGTGAATGATGAGCGCTACCGTGAGATGATATCCAACTTTTTTTTGCCCAATATGCAAGAGCTTGACTTCCATGACATGTGGTTTCAACAAGACGGTTACACATGCCACACAGCACACGTAACAATGGAGTTATTAAGAGGCGAGTTCGGTGAACATTTTATTTCACGTTCAGGACTGGTAAATTGGCCGCCTAGATCGTGCGATTTAACGCCTTTAGACTATTTTTTGTGGGGCTATGTTAAAGCCCATGTCTATACAGACAAGCCCGCTTCAATTGACTCATTGGAAGACAACATTGACTCATTTATTCGTGAGATACCGGCCGAAATGTTGGAAAGAGTATGCCAAAATTGGACTAAGCGGATGGATCATTTGAGGCGCAGTCGCGGTCAACATTTGCATGAAATAATCTTCAAACATTAAATTATATGGACCGTACTATCGATTTAAATAAAGATTTCATGCATTTTTCTGAATTGTATGTGTTTTTTTTAATTTTCCTATAGCTCTTAAAAAATCACCCTTTATTTTAATATTCTACTCATACTACTACTACTATTATTGTCAGTGAAGGCATGGTCAAGGTCGTTCACAAAGAAATATGAACAGTTAACACCGCCAATGTAAAATCACTCCAAACAGTACTAAACAATCTTGGATCTCCTGTGGATTGGTATCGTCTCAAATTGTTTTGTCTTACTAGGTGTGAGACCACGGTTCAAACTCCAGCACAGACATCTCGAACAAAACGAAATATGAAGAAATATTTCTTTGTCGACTGCCTGTCAGCATATTTCTGGCAAACACTCTCGAAAGCAAATAAAAAATTGCCATGAAAAAATTTCTCAAAAATCTGTCATTCGAAATCGATTTTGAACTGTAGGTTCCACCATTCATGCATAAAAATGAACACACACAAAATAAGTGCTGTAAGAAGCTAGGTCGTAATACTGACTGAAGGGTTGTAATGACCAATTAAGTATGCATGTATGTAAATGCGGTAACGAGACCAAGCGCCACTATGACTTGAAAGTACCGAAGTTACAGATGGACAACTTCGGACACGGGCAGAACAGCACAGAAAAATCTGGCTAAGGTTGGATAGAAAGCGCGTGGCAGCTCCGTTTAAACTCCAGAGAAGTAGTCTCAGCACTATTGTCGGGGTTATTACGAGGCATTGCATTATAGGAACGCATGTGAGGCGTATTGGTCGTGGACACCTTGCGAATGATTTGTGCACAAGCTGAGGTCCTTCACCTATTGTGTACTTGCCCGGTACTTGGTCGGAGGAGAAAAAGGCACCTGGGAGCCTACTATATGTCCATAACATTGCATCAAAGAAAAACACAGTTTCAATTAAAATCTTCAATTGAATAAATTTTCAATTTTTATTAAATTTTTTTCATATTTTTTCTTTTTTTTTTTTGTCAATTAAAAAAAAATTTGCTAAAAATTATTTCATTTAATTCATAATTTGTATACATACATACATATAAATTTTACATACATTCTCTGGTAATATTTTTTTTTTTAATAATAAAGCATTTATTTATTTAAATATTTATTGAATTATTTTATTACTATTATTATTGTTGTTGTTGTTGTTATGGTAATGCTAATTAATTCTAAATAATTTGTTATTGTAGCCATTGTAATGATTTCTCAACTGATAATTTTTATTTAACTTTTTTGTTGTTGTTGTTTTTTTATATCAATTTGTAAAGAATTTTAACTATAAAAGTCATTAATTGTTACATGATATGTTACACATGAGCATTTTATTTCCTATATGCTTTTATTATCTTATTAAAAAAATTATAATAAAAATAAAAGAAAAATAATGAAATCAAAATACATACATACATACATATTTATTGTATAGTTTCTATAAAATAAAATGACTAAAAAGGAATTGGTAACTTGCATTTATAAAATAAAATATTGTTGAAAAATAATACAAAATAATTTACATTCTTTTTTTTAAATTTAATTTATTATTGTTATTGTAATAATAATAATTAACGTTATGAAAATTAAATAATATCAATTTTGTTTTTGTTGTTTCATTTTGTTTAAAAGAGAAAATAATACAGGCAACGTATACCATGAAAATAATATTTTTTTTTTTGAACCAACTTTTTTAACTTAAATTTAATAAAAATGACTACAAAGTTATTTAAAAAAACATATGCTTTTTTAAATATTTTTTAAAAAGATTTTAAAAAAGGAAGAAAATAACATTTACAAAGTATTGCACCAAGGCGAGAGTCGTAGGGAACCAAAAAAAGTAAAAAAAAAATTAACCCTAAGCATACCTCCTGCAAACAATTTTTTCTCTTTTCTTTTCCTTTCATTTATTAAAAAAATTTATCAAGTTTTTGTAAAAAAATTCTTATCAAAAAAATATTAATTTAAAAAAAAAAATGAATCGTGGTATGTATAGGGTTAAACAAAATTATAAAATTTCAATTTTTTTTTATGCATTAAATTATTGCTGAATACTTTTGTAGGTAAAATGATGATTTTTTTTTTTTGGGAAAAATTTTATTTACACTCGTTAGTTAATTAATAAATTTTTATTAAAAAAAATAATAATTTTTAAATTATTTACACCACAATAAAATAAATTAAATTATTTATTTTGTTTTTCTTTATAATAATAATAATAAAAATTTACAACAAGTTAACATATTTCATTTTTTTTTTTCATTTTTGAGGTAACAACCTAAAGCGAGTTTTATATATGTAAAGGCCTTTTAAAGGGCCTTTTCGACCTTAACTATTGCCATTTAAACTGAAATGGCATTCGTAGACATTTCGTTGTACGTTGTTTGGCCCGTTGCTTGAGAGGGAGGCTGTTGTGGTGTTTTTAAATTTAAACTGCTGCTGGTCATTAACATTGAGCGATACACCTCTGACAACAGGTTCCACATAGGTGGCGTTGTATTGCCAACACCTCCATCACTAGCATCGGAATTTTGTGTTTGCACTGCAGCTGCCGCTGCTGCAGCAGCCAACATTTGTGACTGTAAAAGTCTCAGTTGCTGTTCTTCATTTGTTAAAGGTGTACCAGGCAAAGCCGCATTTCCAATAACCGTTAGTTTTTTACTATTCTGCATAGGCGAGGAGAGATCAAGGCAACTGTTTTCTTCCATTTCTTCATGTTCCACTTTAATGGTTACCGGTGAATTGTTATCACAAGACATTTCCGATTCACTGCAAGATCTTTTGCGTTTGCCCAACAGTGTATCCACCGAGAAGCTATTAAATGATTTTGGTTTCTGTACTTCACTGTTACTTCCCGGATTGGCCATAAGTCTTTCAGCCGCTGTACAGCGTTTATTTAAACTGAAATCCAACGGTTCATTTGAGTCTTCCGCATTCACATTTAAAAACTTATTATCTTCCTCCTCTATGGACACTGAAATCAATTCATCCTCTTCATTGTCCTCTTCCTCTACCTCACGACAATACTCATCCATGTCACTGTGACTGCCTTGACTAGCATTAGAGCCCTGAACATCCAAAAGAAAACCATCATCGTCATCATCATGATCGGAGGCATTGGAAGCACCACTGGAATGGGAGGTGTGTTGATGATGTTGGGCCGCCAAAAGTCGCTCCTGACTGGCCATTAAATGTTGAAACTGTGGACTTGAGAAATCACCAAACATGCTTGCCGGATGTGGTGGCATTAAACCGGGAAAGGCGGGCATTGCACCTGCTGATGGTAGAATACCAGCTGGCGGTATAGGAAACAAAGGAAACTGTTGTGCTGTACGGCCATCATGTGGTGATATTTTACGGCGTATATGAGGTGAATGCAATTTCGGATTTGGATTAGCACTGTGACGATTTCTCGATCTACGCGAAGAGAATACCATATTACAGCCCTCCACAGTGCATTTGTGCATTTCCCTTAAATGCACTGCAGAAAAGTGTATTTTCAGAGCGCCTTTATCGCAAAACGTTTTGAAACATATCGAACATTGCACACGTTTCTTACCGGTGGCAGGATTTATAAACTGACCACCCATATTAACGGGTGGTGAACCCCATCTTTTTGGTTTGTTAAGTGCAACAGATGTACTGGCTGTTGGCGAGGTGGCCGGAGAGGTAGTAGCTGATGTTGATGACAAAGGTGTGGCCGTAGGATGTCCCAATAAATAGGCGGGTGGCATAAAGGCAGTCATTAAATGTTCCATATTAAGGATGAGGTGGGGACGTTGGGGTAAAATGTAAACGTTGTTTGTCAGATTAAAGTTTTTCGGTTTTTAGCTGTAAAAAAAATAGATAATTGAAGAATTTAAGATTAAAAAGTGTTGCCAACTAAACGAAGGGTATTTCGATAACAGTGCTCCGTGGCTTCTATATTTAATATATATTTATTTACATTTATATTCATATGTTTCACAGTCTAGTAGAACCGTATATGGTTGAAACAATTGCCCTAAGCTCTGGCCCATTTAAAAAAAAACTGAAGTCGAAAAAATATAAAACCAACTTGCTTCCTACCATCTAATACCTTCAGTAAAAGCTCAAAAACTCAGCATCACGCCAAAAAAATTTAGAGCTTACCTGGCTCTGTGATAAGTTATCATGTAATGTTTGGCTACTATTATATACTACCAGCAGGTTGAAGTGTACGCATTATAATTAAGTGAGCAACTACGTCATTTAATGTCGAAATCATACTTGTGTTGTTATTCTTGCTTAAATACTACTGTCTAGAGGACAGTAAACAGTGAGCTAGCCAGCTAGGCGACAACTCCGACGATGTATTTCAGGTATATGTGAAGCAAAAATATTTCTCAGCAGTCTTTCGGATAACACTCTAAGAGTAAGTGCATACATACATGTATAATTGATCAGGATTACGACATAGATGCTCACACCATTTATGTTGCGTGTGTTAACTTTATATATGAGTAGAGGAACCTACAGTTTAAAGTCGACTCCAAACGATAGAAACTTTTCGTGGCAATTTTATTTACTCTCAGAGTTTATTACCAGAAATCTGTGAGATCAAGTCGCCGAAGAAATATTTTTTTTTTGTTTCATATTTCGTTTTAATGTCTGGCCTGGGGCTCGAACCCGGGCTTTACGTCTAATAAGCGAGCACACTACCTACTAGACTACGGTGATTATCAAAATATCGAAATCATCGGCAATAAGTTCGGAAAATATATCATCATGTCATATCATACAACCCAAGGGGTAACAGGCCTAAAAATTTCTAAAAATGTATGACAGAAATTTTGAAGAAAAACCTTGAGTTGAAGCACATTTACAGGCATCATAAATCAATGTCGTGTGATAAAATGCATCTATGAGGCTTAATGCGACAATTTACAATTGTTGTTTTTGTTTTTACTGCAACCATATTTCTTGGCCCTAGGAATTATTGTCGTTAAAAATGAGAAAAATTTTATATAAACCGTGGCTTAAAAAAATTTTTCCTTCTTGGACGAATATTCAAAGAGACCAAAAAAAACGATGCATTGCCTGAAAAGTAATTAAATTTTTGATATAAAACGAAAGAAAATAAAATGTAAATCGATCGTAAAGTATAACATTGAAAACAGAATACAACAACATAACAAAAAAAAAGATGCTTGTATTGTCATAAAAAATCTGTATCTTGTCAGAAAAGTGAAAGACAGTGGCTTAATAAGATTTAACACTGCAAAGGCCCAGCAACTTTGGTTTGTTGTTTGTCACCTTTAATGACAGTTTTTTTTTGTTTTCTTTTTGAAGACTCATAAACGAATCCAACATTTATGTCTCCGAAATTTTGTTCGGGATGATTTATTATCGTTTACAATCAGTAGTTAATCATTAACATTTATATTGAATTTTGTTTTACTACATATTTTTTACTCTTTTTCTCTGTTCTTTTATTTCATTTTTGGTGGAGGGGAAAACATTTCATAGCTCCCCATTGCCTATTAAAAAATAAAAATCCGTATTAAAGATTTCCAGCTAAAGAAGCAGAGAAGAGAAGAGAGTATATTGGTTGTATGAGTATCACAGCAAGTCGTCATGTAAATTTTAATTATAAACATGTAAATTTCAAACTACTACAACAATAACTAAGACAACAACAATAACAATCATATACTATAAACAAAGGTCGGCTCTTGTATTGTTGTATCGCTCAATCTCTTAAATCGTATCTAAAGCTTAAATAGTTTTTTATTTTAACATTTACTACTATGAACAACAACAGCAGCAACAACAATAACTACCAACACTATTTGCCACCAAAACAAGCTACCAAAGTAAGTAAGTAAGCAACAGCGGAGTAACATTTAAAATAGTATCGACTTTACTTTACTACTTTTCAACATCTTCTATACTACTGGCCCCAAAATGTTGGTAATATTTGTTGTTTTATCTTTTTTTTGTTGTTGTTATTGTATTTGTCTATTTGTTTTAACTTCTTTTAAGAGGGTTCCCAATCGATAAACTAGAAGAGAAGAGAAGAGAAGAGAAGAGAAGAGAAGAGAAGAGGATGATGAAGTTTTTCATGTAAAAGAGGGTTATTAAGCGATATTTTATGGCTATTTAAGCAGAATCCCACTGTTATATGATCGCAAACTATTAAATTTTTTTCTCATTTTATAGAAATTTTCAAACTTCCGAATACTGCTGGTAAATAGGAATACGTATGCATGTGTACAAGCTCCATGTGGATGTGTGTTTTTCTAATTAAAACATTCCTTCTTTAGCTGGCAGCTGGAATTCGTATCATTATTCTTCTAATGCTATACGTTCGAAGTAAAACAAAAACAAACAAGAGGATACTTGCATCTTAAATGACAATAAATACCAGGTTTTAATACCCAAATAAATGTAAAATTTAAACGATATAAAATTGTTAGAATATTATATAAAATATAATGGCCAGTTGTTGATCGATCTCTCGTAACTATCAAATATTTTCATCCAATAAATGGCGTAACTTTTACAAAAGATTTCCCTATCGAATGGCAACGAATTGCCATTTAATCCCACTTTATGAGTGATTGGATTGAATGAGAAAAACACAGTTTTTTTTTCCTGCTACCTCATTTGCCTGCATCATGTGCATTATTTACGTTAAGGTTTACTGAACTCATGCAATTTGAACAACAGTGCAGCGAAAAAAGGAAATGATTTCTGCATGTTAAGATTACAATTGTGTTTTCGAAAGATAAAAACCTCTGAGTTCAATTAAAAACTTTCGAAAATTATAAATTGGGGGTGACATAGGTTAGTGGTTGCAGTGCTTAGCTATTAATTCGAGTAACACAGCTTAGAAGAGCATCCCAAATAATTGCCAGGGAGGTTCTAAGCACTGGCCGCCACAGAGAGGACAAAATCTAAAAATGATACCAAAGAAAGATCAAACCGCGACCCCTTTCAAGAGAACGTTTCTGATCATTACACCCGCACCATCCTTTCAAGAAAATTTAGTACTAACTTAGCAGAAGTTTCTGATCGTTACACCCGCACCATCCTTGGACGAACTATGTACTGTGGACCAATCCATTAGCTTACACAACGCAAAAGAAGTAATAAGATTATGGAATGGTTGCTTGGCGCAGTCCCATGTTTCTTAAAGGAACGAAAAAATAATAAAAAAATACTCCATGAATCCTTTAGCCTAGCTTAAGAGACAATAATCCACAAAAAAAGATCGAATCCTGCAACAGCGCCTTCCAAACATTTACTGTTGATAATAACTATCTTGTGGAAGCTAAATCTGTCAAATTAGTTGTCACTTACTTAGTCTGATGGATACAGTACAATGGATATACTGTTCGAGCAACGATCGGCGAGATTTGCATCTGAAAATCATGTTCAGCGATGTGGTCTATTTCTAGATGAAAGGTCGAATTTGAGACGTTACCAATTCATATGCTATTCAACAGCGTCCAATGCATGCCGTCCATGTCACAATTTGGTATGGATTTTGCCATCGGTTCATATTTCTTTTAGAACGACATTGGTCAGTCCATCACTGTCAATGGCGAGCAGTATAAGTCGATGATTACCAACATATTTTTTTATCATCTGTACACTGAGATATGTGACTTCAACAAGGAGACGCTACGTGCCACACGATTGGAGCCATGGTCCTCTCACACGGAGGTGTGGCGTTTTCTTAAGACACAAATCACAGCAGTCCTGGAAATCATCATAGCCCATGTCATCGGTCAAACTCAGTCTGTTTTATATATATGTCAGTCTGTTTTATATATATGTATATATATATACATATATATATATGAAACCATGCAAGGAACATACCAAAGTCTAGGTTATAGTGATCGCACACCTCTCCACTATTGGTCACCATACTATCATGATGTAAGTTGTTATTATGGCCCAATACATTCATATCTTTGATGTAAAAATTCATATTTTAAACCACACTAATAAAGATACAACGTTTCTTTGTGTAACCCTTAAAAATATTAAATTTTTAACAAAAAGTTTTGATAGATTGTTTCAAATTTTTTTTAATTAATTATGGTTTTAATCTTTACTGAACTAGGAAGACATTTTTGTGATCTCATTTAAATTAATTATCATATTAATAAACAATTTAATTATTAATAATTAAATATCACATCATACATACAGATTTAATTAAACAGTTTTTACAGTCAATATGTGAGAAAATATCACAACCAAATGTATAACAAATTAAAATTAAAACACAAATATTTTTAGATTTTCAAGGTCAAAATGTCATTGAAATCGGTTTTAAAACTACAAAAAAAAAATGGAGAAATAGTAACCGAAAACAAGAGTTTTAAAAATAACAAAAGCAAACTATTAAAGTATACTTCAAATGTCAATCATTTGTCAAATAAAAAATAAAAGAAACTGAAACAAAAATTTTAAATTAAAATTTTTATTAAGAAATGTCGTCAATAAAGGGTGAAGTTTATGCGATTAAAGATGTAACAGTGGTGTGTAAAGATCAAAATCTCTTATTAAAATCTAACATTCTTGCGCTTTATTGGAGAAGAGTACAGCAGTAACTTATTCTACAGCCACTTTAAACCATATTAGCATGAAAATCATATCTCAAGCTTTTTCTAAGGGCATATTACTAGAGCCTTATTTAAATTACTGTGCTACCTTAATAAACACAACTGTAACAACCCATCAATAAGGATTCCGACCTAGCTTCTCATATCACTTATGTTGTGTGTGTTAATTTCATACGGTTATTATTCTTTTACCAGTAAATGCTTAGTGGGAACATCTCCACATATGTATAAGTTATTGGAATGGAGAATAATTACCATTTTTGAGAAATTCTATGTACAGCTAACATATCGAATTACTTTTTATAGAAATCTTCTATTTTAAACGAAAAATATCGAAAAAACGGTGTTTGAACTTCAAATGGCATTAATTAAAGAAATATTTGATTAATGCGGTCAAACGAAGTGTACAAATCAATACATACCCCTTATTAAAATTAATAATTGTTACTAATTTGTTTACTAAATAGTATAAAAAAATAAGCAACAAACAATAAATGTTTTAAAGGATACATTTTAAGCACAATAAATTAAGTGCGGTCAAACGATTGTTTATGACAGTGTAGGATACTATTGTTGTTAATAATCAAGTAAAATTTCGTAAAATGAATTTATATTTGAAAATATTTCTAGAAATCATTGTTCAATTATGTACTTTCAATCGATAATTGTGTTTTCAAATTTTCTAATACCTTCAGCATTAGATTTTGTTGTACTGAAGGCAAAAAAAAATATTACGCTGATGTCATTGATGTAACTCTTGTTTGCTGAAAAATTGTGCAGCAGGCAGAAAAGGATTTTTTCCAAGAAACTTTAGCAATGAAAGGGTTAAATGAATTCCAAATACCGCTGACCTTATACTACCTAAGTATAAAAGGTTTAAAGAAGCTTAGGTTAGGTTAGAGGACGTGTACTTGTCAACTGTGGCAAGTAAAGAGGTCGAATTGACCCATAGTACAACGTCCTAGCTGCTCACACCACTCGTGTTATGTGCGTTAATTTTATACATGAGTAGCGGGACGTACAGTTCAAGGTAGACTCCGAACGACAGATTTTTGAGAAGCTTTTAATGGCAATTTTTACTCTCAGAGTTTTTGCCAGATATCTGCTGAGAGGAAGTCACCGAAGAAATATTTTTTTATATTTTCGTTTTGATGTGTCCTGGGGTTTGAACCGTAGCCTTATGTCTAATAAGCCAACACACTACCTACTAGACCACGGCGTCTTCTAAGGTTTACAGAAAGTATGAAAAATTTTTATTTTCGGAGTCATCTTTAAACTGTAGGTCCCTCCATTCAAGGGTATAATTAACAAAAACAACATGGGTAGTGTGAAAAAACTAGTTTGTAATCCCGATTGAAGAGTTGTAATGAGAAATTAAAAAAAATATTTTTCTAACTTTGTGTGCAGATTTAAAAAATAAAAATAATTTTAAAAAACTTAATAATATTGTATTCCATATGGCTTACGACCTACATTGGCCATTTTTTTTTTATCAACAAGTTTTGTTATTACTTAAGCTAAAAATTAAAATTCGCGAAATCCTTTAAACTATGGAAAAATTGTAAGCCTTTTGTAAGCTATTTTGCAAACCAATCAATTTTAAGGAAAAATATTCTGAAAATTAATTTTTCTTTAAAAAAAAAAAAATTTAATTTTTCAAAAATTTTAAACAAAAAAGTTTTTTAAAAATATCTTAAATACTGACACTTTTTTTTAAAACTTAACAACATTTCTTAGTATTATTTTTGTTTTGGTTTTTAATATATTCAAAGATTTTTCTTCTTTCTTCTAAAGTTTTGTTTTACCCGTCGGAAATATTAAAAAAAAACATAAAAAAACCGTCGGTTTTACATTTGTTTTGATTTAAAAAAAACTTACCTTTTTCTAAAATTTTTTTATTTAATCCGTTTGAGTTGAATTCAAATTTTCACAAAAATGTTTCCAAATAATTCTTTAATTTTTTTTTTTTATTTTTTAAAAATCTTCCATAGTGTTTAATTTTTCTTTTTTTTAATACTAATCCGTTTACAGTTTTGTTTTTCTTTTTATGTACTAAAATTATTGTCTCTTCATTTCTTCACAATTCACAAACAAAAAAACATTTCACTTTTTCCCACTCTTTTAAAATAATTTCCAATTATTTTTTCGAAATTTTGTTTTTCTTTTTCTTAAATGTTCATGCAATTATACACACACGCATATACTATGTCCAATCCTTCTGATGTCGTGGGTGACACTGACTCTTCACTGTTGTACGGCGACACAGCAGAGCTCAATGAAAAGTTTTTGCCTGTGATAATAATGAAGATGGTGGTGGTGGTGGTGATAATTATTATTGTTGTTGTAGTTTTTGAACACAAACAAAAAAAATGAATTCTGAGAGTAAAAGCTGATTTGGCGACACTTTAAATAACCGAGAAAATATTATTTTTCCAAAAAAAAATCACAAAAAAATTAAACGAAACAAAACAGTAAACAAGAGAGAGAGGAGAGAGAGAGCGAGCAGATTAAGTCTTGGAAACCAGTTTACATGCAATATCCCGTGACTCTCTTTATAACATTTTTACGTATTCCTTGCTTTGGTTTTTTTTCTTGTTTTTTTGTTCGCAATTGATTTTTATTTTGTTTCTTTCCTTTTCGTTTTGTGACGGTATTAAAACACGACATACGCACAAGACGACAAGTTCAACGCAACTGCCCACAAATGTCTCCAGCGAGTGACAAGCAACTTCGGCTCTAAGCGCAATGTCTCAGGAAAACACTCACACACATTCCCATTCACATTTAACACAGCCAAACATAACAACACAACACAACATAACAAAAACAAAACACAAAAATACACCACCATTGCTGCTAACAAATAATGAAACACGAGAAAAAAAATTATTCCAAATGCCACTCTTAATAATGATTACCAATAAGTGTGGTGTGAGTGACGGCGTGTGTGTGTATGCGTGTGTCAGTGTTTTAATAAATTTGTCTCTTTTGCCTTTAGCTGGTTAAACAAACACATTTTTATATCACTAACACACATTGTTATTGCTTGAAAAGTATGAGTATGAGTACGAGTAGAGGCTAAAAAACGAAAATAAAAGAGCACGAGGTAAAGCGTTACCCTCTTTAGTTACCCCAGCTCTTTACTTTTAATCGTTTTATATACGAAAACAAAATGTTGTTGTAGTGGTAGTTGAAATTTTACAGTGACATTACTCACGGCAATATAGTGATAATAAAAAAAAAGAAAACAAAAACAATCTGACTCCCTTAATATTGAAACACACTCAACCAAAGCAAATATGTTTTTAAAAGAGAACACAAAAACGAAAGATAACACAGTGTTTTGTTGTTCAAAGAGCAATTTGGTTTGTATTTCTAGCAGCTTACATAGTACTACAAATGATAACAATGTCGCTTGAATGAGTGAATGTTTTGTTTGAAAAGAGTATAAAGAGAATAACATTTCAATTCATATCAAATTGAGTGCTTTTATTTATGCATGAGTAGAAAAATGAGTTGCTTTTTATGTTCGTTATTTACGTACATATCGAAAGATGTACCCAATTCAACTTGGATAGGTAGCACAAAAGACAGTACATAACAATACTACCGGACAGACAGGCCGCCTACCCTTTTATTCAGAATGGAGGTTGTTTCGAGGACCACATATCTACATTGATATCTGTGAGGCATTAATACATCCTAGAATTATAAGACTGAGTGCATACAAGATGCAAGGCAAAGAAATTCCATTGTTGACATGAAGCAGCATCCTGAAATTTGTCAGGACAGTAACATCAAGCATTGAATAAAAATATGAGTCGTTCACAGTAATTAAAAGCGGACATGGATTCATATTTTTTGTGTCAAATGAGTAAAACAACAACATATCGTCCAATATCTATGATTGTGGCCATATAATAATTGAAGATTCGAGAATGACAAACTTTCACGAAAGTGTCCCGTATATAATAACTTCGTATTCTTTTTCCTCTAATTTATATGTATTAGTCTAAATAATATTATTTATTTACCATAGAACTTATGAAATTCAATAAATATTGCAAATATTCCAATTTGGAATACATGAAATATACCGTTAACACAAATTTACTATTTTAAATATGGTGTATCCTACCATTATATTCCAAAAAATTAAATACTTATACCGTTACCTCTCATTTTTTCTTTTAATTATGGCGCATACTACCATTAAATTTATAACAGTAAATATAACGTTAGCTTTCATACATTATTTTAAATATGGTGCCCCCTACCATTAAAACGAAAATATCAAATATACCGTTACATCTAATTCCATATTTTAAATATGGTGTATCCTACCATTAAATTCATAACAGTAAATATACCGTTACGTTTCATACACTATTTTAAATATGGTATACCCTACCATAAAATCAAAAGCAAAATCAAATTACAAAAACAATATTTTTGTCACCATATGTTGTTTTTGCTTCTTCTCAATTGCTATTGGTCCGCCGGCAGAAGTTGTGCTCTTTAAAGAAACACAGGCAAGAAATGTTATATAAAAAAAATTGTACAACAACAACACAAATGGAGTCTCCCACATAAATAAAAAAAATGTCACAAGGAATGCTAAAATATACATACATACACATACATTGTGTGCGTAGTCTCAAACATATATGCATATACGGAATCAAAATCCAAGAGTAAAGAGCATTATAAACACCGCGGTAGGCAAACACTGAGAGAAAGAGTGAGAAAGTAGTATATACACTGGTATTAAAGAGACATCATGAATGACAATTTTTTTCTGCTGGCAGTAGTGGTGGTGGTGATGGTATGTTTAGTACTGTAATGAAAAATAAAAAAAATAAAAGTATGGCTCTTAGTCTTAACGGTTTAACTCTCCATGTTTACAGTAAAAATCAGACACAGTCAGACACATATTATTAAGGCACATAAAAGAGGACAATTTTTAAAAAAGGAAAGAGTCCACAGGAGAGTTTGCATTTAAGTGTTGTTCTCACGGAGTGGCTTAGCTTTGCATATACCAACACATGCATGTAATAAGCAATAAAGGGACAAACAAATGACGACATGTTTAAATAGAGTTTCAATACCTCTTAAATTTCTACTTTTACAGTTGCTTTACATGTGGTCCCATATGCTCTCAGTTTGAAAATAAAGAGAATAACAATTCAATTGTAAATGAAAGAGATTTTCAGACTTTCAAATACGGTATAGTGCGCAAATGCTCTGAATAAGAAGTGTTAGAAAAGAGAGTATTTGCAGTAGCCGAGGTAGTAGCATCGCTAGCAGTAGGTACCCATAGAAAGACACAACGAAACGGTCACCAAAACAGTGTTCGTCGTTAACGTCGCCATAGTTGTTTAGTTTCTGTTATTATTGTTGCTGTTGTTGTTGTTGTTGCTGCAGTCGTAGTCATCGTTTGTCGCATGTCAACCTTTATATGGTTAAATGGTCCAGTGTTTCTACATTCACACACACACGAACACGAATTCATTCTCAGTGTGTGTTTATTTGTTGCTGTTGACATTGTGCGACTGAATAAGCGTATACGAGTATAACATTTTATATGCTAGTCTATTCATCTCGTACCAAAAGGTTAAAGCAGGAAAGCTTATATGCTTTAGGTTACAATTTTTGTTTTTGTGTTTTTACTCTACGTAATCTTGTTGTGCTATGGAAACGAATTATTTGTGTCGTCCCCTTTTTTTCCTGACAATGTTTTTTTTATCCACATTAAGAACAACAAGAACAAAAGTGCATGTGAATAAGAGAGTGTGTGTATTTATATATATGAGAAACTGGGTGCATTAAGATGTAAATTTGAAATAAAAGAAGAAATATTTTCTGAATAAAATTTTTCTCTCCTAGTCCACAAGACTATTGGAAATTAAATTTAAATGAAGAATTCCATGGCATTCTAAAAGGTGATTATGGTGATGATAATGGAACAATTTAAGGGTTTCTTCTAATGACAGTTAATTTAATGAGAAAAATGTTTTAAAAATCTTTCAAGTTTTAGATTTAATTATGTTTTCAATTTCAAAAATATTTACAATTACACTATG
Organism: Sarcophaga rosellei; assembly: GCA_930367235.1. Lineage (NCBI taxonomy): Eukaryota > Metazoa > Arthropoda > Insecta > Diptera > Sarcophagidae > Sarcophaga > Sarcophaga rosellei. The sequence goes on from OV884018.1 coordinate 84,103,174, forward strand.
CAACAGAACAAAAAATAATTAAATATTCATATAAAACTAATCTTTTGCCGCGAGTTTCTTTGGCAAAAAGCACGGAATTAATTCAAATTTTATTTTCAAGCAAATGTTACGTGTTTTCTCCCTTAATTCACAATATGGAGAAAAATTCGTTTCTCAGTTTGCTTTTGAAATACATATTTCGGTTATTTTTTTAAAGAGCTTGAGATATTGGGGTTCTAAATGATGAAAAATTTGGCATTTAAAATACAATACGGTTGCATGATTTTTTTTGTAGTCAACCTGATATTCAAATATGTACATGCATTCTACGAAAATTTTTAAAAACATGACAAATTTTTGAAAAAACCGGGGTTTAAAAATTTGTATAAAAACCCGGTTTTTGAAAAAGTGATTATAAATAAATCAATATTTAATAAACTTCTAATAATTGAATGAAATGAAATTATTATCGATTATTCAAAAAAAAAAAATTGTGTACACCAAAAAAGAAGTGAATATAATTTCCAAATAATATCCGTTTTCTATAACCCGATATTTAAACTTTAGTAATGTGGTGAATAGATTTTGTAAAAACCCGGTTTAGGAAATTTCATAAAAACCGATTTTCGAATAACTCAATGACTGTATTAAGAAACTGAGAAAAAAAACCCATTTTTGAATTAACCCATAGACGGTATGGTTCAAACGTTGTGCAAGTTTGATAAATTTGTAACACTTTGGTTTTTGAAAATTAAGATAAAAATACAGAAAGTAAAGAAGTTTGCGAAATTGAATGAAATATTTATTTACGGCGCATCATTTAATATTTACAATATTTCAGGACCTTAAAAAATTGTCTAATGGGGTCAATCTAACACTCCTGGCGGGCAAGGGAATAGTCCGACTTCCTTCTCAAAAAGTTCATAGTATCGCATTCCTTGTGACATATGCCACCATTAGAACAGAGTGTCCATCAGGGCAATTTCTGTCTTTTTAAGCGAAAACAGTCATCACACTGTACCTTAATTCATTTTTTGTAACATTGAGATCTGCATTGTATTATCCAATATCGTCTACTAATCCACTAATCACACTAGACATTGTGTATTTTGGGGAGCAGTAGCAGCACTTGAACAGCTTGTGGCTGTTCTTCACACTAAATTCAGTAATTTTGCGTGTTGACATACCCATTGAGAACAGAATGGGCCTCGTGACTGAAGATAATTGTGCAAGAGAAACACGTTTCGGATCCAGTTTGAGTTTTAACAATAAAGTTCAATGATTTGCGTAGTCTAGGAGACAATGTGTTGGCGTATTAAACGTGAAACCACGTTTCAAACAAAAGGTCAGACATCTCGAACTAAACGAAATATTTCTTTTAGCGATTTTTTTTACTCTGAGAGTAAAATAAAATTTCCATAAATACTTCCTTATAAAAATCTGTCTTTCGGAGTCGACTTTAAATTGTAGGGTCCCCCAACTCATGTATAAAGTTAACACACTCAACATAAGTGGTTTGAGAAGTCCGATCGTAATCGTGACTGAAGGGTTATTATGACCAATTAGTATGTATGTGTATGTAATATTGGTTTACCGATTTAATGGTTTTAAAATCGGTGATCTGGCTAGACTTCATCAAGTTAACGACGAGATAACGCCCAAAGTAAGCTTAAAGAGGCGGTCAAATGTATAATTGCCAGTATGTTTGGAACATATAAAATATTTCCTCGGTGACTTCCTCTCAGCACATTTCTGGCAAAAAATCTGGAGAGTAAAGAAAATTTCCATAAAAACTTTCTTATAAAAATATGTCTTTCGGAGCCGACTTTAAACTGTAGGGCCCCCCACTCATGTATAAAATTAACACACTCAACATGAGTGGTGTGAGAAGCTAGGTCGTAATCCTGACTGAAGTATTGTAATGTTCAATTATGTATGTATGTAACAGAAGAAACGAACGATATAGCATGTATCAAACAATTTTCATTTATAAAAAATTATTTGTTTTTCTAATCGATGTTGCTCATCAACTTTATACACATGTATTGTCCTTTGAAAACAATTAAAATTTAGAAAATTTAACAAAAAAAAAAAAAAGAAATATTAAAAAAAAAAATTCTAAAAAAAACTGTCAAATTACTTGAAATTTCTTTCCCCAATAACAATCGCCATCATTTATTACCCTTTGGGTGCCATTGATATATTCCGCTGTCGTAGAGTCTATGGAATAAGAAGAAAAAACTGAACCATTAACTCACATTTAAATTGAAACAGTCATAAAAATGAAAATGAAAATAGAAACAGAAATAGAAACAGAAACTAATGAATTTTTAATACGCCAATCAATAGAAATCATAGCGAAACACTTGGATTCAAAAAAAAAAAATAAAATAAAATAAAAATTAAAAAAAATCAAAAAAAAAAATTACAATTCAATGAAATACATGATGATACACATTATTGACATCATATAATCAATATGGAAAGCAAAAAAAAAAGAGAAAAAAAACATTTTTAAACTTATGAACAAAAGAAAACCAGAGGGTTTCTTTCCTTTTTTTCTAGTTTTCTTCTCTTACTGATGTGATGTGATAGAAATTACAATCAATGATTAATTGTTTTAAAATCACACAACAACAACAACAATAAATATTTTTAAAATAAAAAGAAAAAAATTAAAAAGCATTTTAAAATATTATTTGAAATGATTAATGAACATGATTCCCAGCCAATGACAATAATTTTGAATAATTTTTTTTCAAATAAAAAAGCCAAAGACAGAGAAATATACGGAAATTTATTTCTTTGAAATAAATATAACTTTTAAAGTAGCTCAATAGCCATTTAAGACAGCGCCTGGGCCAGATTGCGTTCTTGTTTAAAAGGACCTGAAACAGTCCTCATTCTCATGCTCGTTCGTCCATTAACTAAACTTTCCAATGACTCACACCATTCCGGTATGTAATGTGTTGGCAATTCCCAAAAACAATGGGTCTAATAACCCTGAAGGCAACGATACAATATCAATGCATTCCACACTTTTCAAGGTAATGAAACGTATGATGCAATAATATAAGATTTCCGTAAGTCTATCATACCATATCATGCTCTAGTGACGAGTAGATTTTGCTCTTGAAAGTCTATTCCATGATTTAGTAAGAGCAAGGAGGAGGCTCTAGGAATTTCGGAAGCTGTGACATGGTACACTTTATCCAAATGTATTGCACAGCCCAACGTATAATCCTAGGCTGTACGCAGACGTTATCTATTATGGAAAGAAGTTTTCCATAAATCTTTCTTCACTAGAGACCCGTAAATATTACTCTACGAAGATTGAAATCAGTAAATCTAACGATTTAATGAGGGCAAAGTGGAGGCTCTTGCCATTTCTAAAGCTTTAAGCAGGCAGTGGCACTGTACACACTATCGAAGCTGAGCGCAGTCTTTTTATCGACTATGAAAAGTAGTGCCCATCAATTTAGAAAGGACACATCTGGAGTGTTTTGGAGATCGGGGAAGTATAAATATAATCCGCAACAGCAATCATGGCGTCAAATTTGGCTTAGAAAAGCATTCTCCTTTAACTCCGATGTAAATGTGTTTTTCATCGTTTGTCGTTCAAAACTGTGCTGGATCGCAGGCGGGCGATTTTTAACAGTCATACTCATTACCGAAGGAGTACATGAAATCTTGAGTGCGCTGTTGATATTGTTTTGCTTTCGTAACTGCATCAACACCTGCCATCAAAGTTTGATGAACTACGGTAGGAATCGCCTAAGCTTGACCTCTTAATAAATGCCAAGAAAACTGAATCACAACGAAGTAAATCTCCCAACAATACGATTTTCACTATGAGGGGCCAAAAATGGCGTCAACAGTTTCAGGAGTAGCTAAACATGACATTCTAGGTTGAATATAAAAGGTGTGTTAAGTATTTGGCAATTAAAGTAGGAAGTCGTCGTAGCCTAGTAGGTAGTGTGTTAGCTTATTAGACGTGCGTCCACGGTTCAAACCCCAGGTCAGACATCAAAGTAAATACCACAAGAAATATTTCTTTGTCGGGAATATTTCTGGCCAAAACTCTGAAAGTAAATAAAATCGACATGAAAAGTTTCTCGAAAATCTGTCGGGCGTAGTTGACTTTAAACTGCAGGCCGCACTTAGGCAGTGTGTTAGCTTAAGGCAAGGCAAATTTGTGGCAAAAACTCTGGGAGTAAATAAAATCTCAAAAATCTGTCGTTCTGAGTTGGCTTTAAACTGTAGGACCCCCACTTATGGTTTAAATTAACACACACAACATAAGTGGTGTGAGAAACTAGCTCGTAATCCTGACTGAAGGGTTGTAATGCCAAATTAAGTTAAGTGAAGATTGTATTGTGTTTCTGTAACCTGGACAACTTTAGAGCTTTATAAGCCGTTACCTTCAAAAAAGGACACCTATGGGAAATTACTTAGCATAGGTGGCCTTCCATTCGTGACTAGATGGAAACCAACTCTGCGAAATCAACAAAAGTCTAAATTGTTGTTGGGGACACTGGTAAATCGTTTGACAAATTCAAATTAGTGATACACCACAGAGGATACCGGAAATCATTTTTAAAAACCTTCATACCGTAGTATGGGATATAAGTTCCAAAAATCTGCTTTTGATAGTAATAGTCACTTCTCTCGATTGATACAGAGCTTTCCCAGGAATTGTCATTAACGAGTTGTTGTGTATGTTGATGAGTTCAGGCTAAATTCAGGGACACCTAAGGGTTTTGTTTTATCTCGAACTCTATTTCTAAATTTCATAAGCAATCTTTTCTTTTAAACTTCCCAACCTATCCACTGTTGCAGACGATATCAAGGTTTTTTTCTAACAACCTTAACAAAGAATCCATATTCAGCTTAGACTGTTTTAAATTTCAACAGAAGCCAGCCTATAAGAGTTTACCAGCAAATTTATAGATATAGTTAGGCGGTGGAGCGAGGGATTTCATAAAATAAATGAATATTGTTGCAAGGTTATCTGTTAAAATTTTTGGCAAATATTTTGCTATAAGTGCTGTTATCATGCTGTGTAATACGCACGTAAATTTTGTGAAACAACGAGTCGAGTTTATTGGCTTTTCCTAACAGACTTAATTGAACACATATTTTCACTGTGAGTAGTTGTAGTTGCCAAGTTTTACAGTCTTGTTGCTATCATGTACAGTTCTGTTGTTGTTAGTATGTGTTCATTAATATGTTGCTTTGCTTTGCATATAGTTTTTTTTTGAATTGAAAGCTTTTATATCCTGATAGTCCTCCTTATATTTTATTGATTTTTCCCTTTTAGTTTTGGCCAGAAGAAAGACTGCAAATAATTGTTTTCTCCTCGTTTTTTTTAAGTTTGATGAGGTCAAACGTTTTTTTTTTATTATTTTTCTTATGTGAAAGTGTTTTCCTTTCTTTTTTTAATCCTTTACAGACAAAATTTGCCGCCGGGCTTTTCCTTTTTTTATTCTTTCCTTCAATTTGTTTTTGTGCCGGAAATCATCAATTTTTATTGTTTTATTCGTTGATTTTGATGTTTATTTATTCGCATTAAGAATTTTATTTTATTTTTATTTGTTTTTGTATTGATTAATTAGATGAGAAAGACCCGCGTAAATACTATATTTTGAAATTAATTTAAAATTATTGTATATAATATATGTATGTATTGTACTTTGAAAAGTATTTTTCTAAGATCTTCTTAATAAAGATCTTCTAAAGAACATTACATGGCTAGTTTCAAATGCATAGTTTTCTGGGTGTCCGTAAATTTATATCATAAGCAGTATATTTTGGCCTAGACACTCGAGTTACGATGATCTGTTGCGGATTACAAATGGTAAGCCAAGTCTACCATAAAATGATGTGGACTACAAAGAGCGATGGTTCGAATTTAATGATAAACAAGTCGCTGTAATCTAGTAAATACTGTGTTGGCTAATTAGACATGATGCCACGGCTCGAAACCCAGGTCTGACATTTCGATCAAAGTCAAATATAAAAAAACATTTATTCGGCGACTTCCTCCCAACAGATATAGATAGATATAGAAATAAAATTGTCATGAAAAAACTTGAGGTCCTATTTGATTTCGATATGTAGGGCACGAGAGTGTGTGAGTCATACCTTGGTAGTGTCTTCTTGAAACCATATTCCGTCGAGTTCACAATCTTCAATTGCATCATATGGCCATATATCGCTCTAAAGTAAGGGTAACTTAATGTCATATACATAATGGCTTTTCAAAATCCCCTCAGTATTTTCCGAGGCAAGATGGGACAATTTGGTTGCGTAACCACAGTGTGAAAAATGTGCTCCATCGCAAGAAAAAAAATTGCGGCAAATGTCATCTGCATCGATGACGTTTAAACGTTTATATACTATATATTATATAAGAGGAGTAAGTAGAGTTTGGTGATTGTTAGAATTTTATACATAATGTACAGTTTTTTGATGCTCGTGATGTATTTTATATAGATTGCACTCTGTGCTTTATTGTTCCACTCTGTGCTTTACTGTTCGTTTTGATCATCACTGTGTCTAACAGCTGCAGGAACAGGAACAGTATGCAGCCTTGCTTTACCCCAGAGGAAGTTGTAAAAGATAAACTTTCCGTTTCATTAAATCTTGCACGACTTGTTGTGTTCCTATATAATTCCCGGAAAAGTGGCTTTAAAATATCTTACGAAATCAGCGAACAGTAGGAAAAGGGTATATTGTTACTCTAGAATAATTTGCAGGGTGTCAACATGATTAGCACAGGACCTCTCAGAGTTAAGTCCGGCTTGTTTATCGTATTCGCATCGTATTCTTTGAAGTAATAAAGTAGCCACTACATTTGATATAGAGTTCGGTAAGGGGATTCATTGCCGTTTTTTATACTTCTTTAAGTCTCTTCTTTTGTACAATGGGTCAATTCGACCTCCGGGTACTGTACTTGTCTTAATTGACAAGTACACGTCCTCTAACCTAAGTCTCCCTGTTTCGGAATTGTAATAACGACTTTCTCTTTACAAATGTCAGGATATTATTTTGTCAACTACACTTCACTAATAACCGCAGTTAGCACGTGGATGTATTTTAGGTGTTCCACCGGAATAATGTCTGCATCGAATGATTTTCCACATCCCAATGATTTGATGTTAATTTTGGAAATCCATAGCACCCTGAAATTTACGCCGTCGACAAGACCCTATTCAGAGGTTAATTTGTGTGAGCAAACTTATTAAATATACGTATATTTCGTCCTAAATTTCCAACAATCGTGGCATATTGTCAAATAAAAAATTTGCCTGACAAACATTGCTGTCATCTGCAAAAGCACGAAGATAAAGTTAATCTAGAAAGAACGCATCATTGAGGTAATCTGAAATTAACGTATTTGATGAGATCCTCCTCAGTGCACTACATACATACATTCTAACCTTTCAGTCAGGATTATGGACCTAGTTTCTCACACCACTTATGTTGTGTGTGTTAATTTTATACTTGAGTGGCGGGACCTACAGTTTTTAAGTCGACTCTAAAGGACAGATTTTTGAGAAACTTTTCACCTCAATTTTATTTACTCTCAGAGTTCTTGCCAGAAATCTGCTGAGAGAAAGTCACCGAAGAAATATTTTTTTCATATTTTCGTTTTGATGTCTGACCTGGGGTTTGAACCGTGGCCTTACGTCTAATACGCCAAAACACTACCTAATATACTACGGCGACTTCCTTAGTGTAATATCCCTGAGAAAACTTTACGTAAATTGATGGACGTCACTTACACTATGATATTTGCATTGAAATATTACTATGCTCTCTTAACACTGTAGCACACCCAATGATGGCGTGGTGTAGTGGTTTGGCTTTTAAATCGATCATTCCAGAACTAAATACAAGACAAGGCGAAAAAATAAAAAAGTTTTTGAATTTTTGAATCGTGTTGTTTATAGGCAACGACCTATTGTCCAAGATATGAGAAAATCTTAGCTCACGGAACTGAAACCAAATGTTAAAAAAATGACGGAGATGCTATATGACAGCCCTATATTCCTCTATATGTATGAATATACTCGCTTCCGTTGTCATATCAATCTCTGTGTGTACAATGCATGTACGAATGTACCTCGTATTTAAAAAATAATTGTTGCCATTTTGCAGGAGATGCCAATAAAAAATTTGATGCCTGTTTTGTAAGGATTTGTGTTGTTAGTCTTTGTGTGGTCTACTAATCCATGTAAGGTCCATTTATGTCAGCTGCTTAAGATTGGGCAAACAACAGCCAAACAATAATAGCTGAAGACAAAAGCAAAAATTTCATAATTATGAACACCCTTACCTGAACAGACCTTTGGACGTCCTTAATGAAATTCGAAAATTTCAAATATTTTCTTAAATTTTCACATGTTTTTGAGAGATTTTGCGAAAACAAAACAACAAAAAAACACACGATAAAACCTCCTGCGATGACCTCGCGTTAATTAAAAATAATTTTTTTTTTTGAAGACTAAAATATTACGTTTCAAAAACAAACACAAATGAGACAATTAGTCGACGGTTGCTCTAATTATTCTCTGAAGTCCTTTTCATTTATGGCCCCGGGGAAATTCCCTTATGCTCGCTACTTACTAAACGCCATTTTAATTCGAGGAAAAATATATTTTCGGTTACTAGCACCATATGTACCTCCAGCAAACTGCTCATGTAGCAATGGTTTACTTATTTTATTTGTCACAAAATTTATTTTCTTTTTTTTATTATTTTACAGCCCACCATTAATAAACTACGTACCCCATTGCATAAGCATCATTATTCGGTATTATTATCCCTGTTTTGTATGAACGGCTAAGCGAGTGAGCCGTTCATCATCATAAAAAAGGGTTAAATTTCTAGTTCCATTGTTTTCAGTGCTCTAGTTTTCAAATGATTTTATTTCACATTTAAAAGGGATTTTATTGTCCTTCGTTGTCTTCATTTTATGTTTTTTTTTCTTTCTTATCGTTTGCCTTGAATGTCACATGATTTCGATTTCTGGTACCTGATTTACTTGTTTTTCCATTCCATTCAGAGAATTTGTCATAAAAACTCATATTTATTGTCAGATTCTTATTTAAATGTTGGATTTTAGAATAATTAAAATTGTTTTTTTGTTGTTGTTTATTTTTGGTAATTCTATACCAAATTAAACATGAAGTTCAATTGAATTCTTAGAATTACACTTGAGAGTATTTTTACAGATTAATTGAATGATTTCTAAAAGGCATAATGACAATGATAAGTACCAGAGATCAGCAAAGAATATTCAAAAAGATGAGTAGATTAGAATCATACTTATATTTTCTGATACCTATATGCATTCATGCTTATTTTAATATCATACTCATACTACTTATATTCAAAGTTTAAATTACTCATCGTACTCATACTTAACAATACGCATGATGTTGTTGATTTCGACTCTCCATGACTCAACATTTACAAGATTCAAAAAATGAGTATGATTCGCTTACGAATACTACAATACTCACTAGAAGGTTGTGTTTTGGCTTTGCTTGCTGTCTTTGTCTTTTTCTTGCTTCTTTTTTTGTAAATGCAACAACAACTAAGACTGGAAATTTTGATTAATGATTCGAATCACTCGAATTATTTATGAGTATTATAAGTATTTTTCTAAATTTATGAATCTGAATGAGTAGGCGTATGAATCAAACATATTTCGAATGTTATGAGTTCGATGTCAATGTTGTAGTGAGTACGAATGAATCAGAGTAGTTGAATTTCAATACTGTTGACTCACTCATACTCAAAATGTCATGAGTACTTATAAGTAGCGAAAAAACGATGCATTGTTGATCTCTGATAAGGACATGAAATTAAATTTTTATAATTTTGAACCAAATTTCCCGGAAAGTAGAAAATTTTGGTTGAAAATATTTGTGGAAAAAGTGTTAAAAAAGTGTTCTCATAGAAGTTTTTTGGTGAGAAAAAGAGCTCATAAGTATTAATTGTCTATGGTTAATGAGATTGAAGACCCAGTGGCACCCTGTCCTGTTCTTTATGTAACTCCTGAAAGTCCCGAAACGATAGATAAGAAAAAGTTCATAGAAAAAGACGTCGACCATTCACCTCCGTCGTCCAATGCACCGTATTCTTGCAAAAGTTGAACTCAAAGACGATACACACATCAATTTTCCTAAACCTACTTATCCGTATTTATTTCATCCTAATGACATTCGTTCAATTCTATATTTCCAAGTAGGTATGCCGTTAGAACTCCACATGATTCTCTTCCAAATGCTAATTTTACTGACAGGAAAAACCAGGGAATTCTGAATGCTCTGCAAGAAGTGAAGGGAATTCATCTGAGTTTCATCTTCCTTAGGTTCGACTTCACCCTTACCCTATTGCATCCATGTTTCGATTGCTCGTTAGCATTTCAAGGTCTGCGGGATCTAGATTGCGAAAGATAGACATTATTCTAATGACGCTCATCCACCCCGTGCTTCTTTATGGCGCAGAGGCATGGACACTATCAAGCACTGATGCACTAGCCTACATAAGATCTTCGGTCCAGTGCGAATTGGCGATGATTTCCGCATCGGCTCCTACAGTAAGCTCTATGAGGTCCTCGACAACATTGCAGCTGCGCTGGCTCGGCCATGTCGTTCGCAAGGAGGGTAATGCTCCGGCGAGACGTGTATTTGATGTGATGATTTAAGGATCAAATCGAGGAAGCCCTGTCATCGATTGGTGTGACCAACTGGCGTAGGCGCAAAAGAAGCAGAGACGCATGGAAGAATGTGCTATGGCAGGGCGAAATCTGTTTATTGGCTTGTTAATGGCCAAATAAGTAAATAAGTAAGGCGTTAAGATACTGCGATCACAAACGATATCTAGAGCGCCATCGATGCCCATCTAATCTCAACGATATTAGTGGACTGTGGGCACTACTGCGGAAACAGTTCTTGATTTCAAGTGCTCACCACAACGATACTAATGGTACTCGAAGCAATCATTGTCAAGGACTACAAAAGGAAGGGCAGGGAGGAGAGGGACCGTTTCAGACGCTAGTAGAGGAAGCAGGAAACGTAACACCATGAGAAAGTCGAGTTGCGCAGATGTAGAAATGATACTACGGAGTAATACAACAGACAACAGAAAGACTTTTATTACACTAAAATGTTCTACAGCGAAAGTAGTTTGAATAGTTTACGTTTGCCTTGCTACATTGTGAAAATTAGCTCTTCTTCGTTCTGTGTCAGGTGTGGTGGAATGGCTCTTTCAGAATCATAGTACGTTTAAATATTTATGATTTATTTTCATGCGGTACTAATTATGTGGTAGATATACTAGCAGTGGGTGTACCACATCATGTTGTGCAACTCAAAGGTTAACCACATACACATGGCATGTATTGTAATCCTTGTCACAAAATCTTTTTTCTGGCAAACCGATAATACTTATGCAACACTCCTACCACCACCACGTATACAAAAGATGGCAACACCCATAGTTTTATTGAATTGGAAAATTAGATTTTCTTTTGTCACGATGTCCTTTTCTAATATTTTTCATTTGAGGTAAAAAACCTCTCTTTCAGTTTTCAGTGGAATGTGTAATCTTTCTCAAGCAGGGTTTGTTGTGAAAATGCGTTAAAATGTCCTTTTTATAGGTGTGTTAATGTTCTTTCTCAATTCTTTTCTCTTTCCTTTTGATTATTTATTGTCCTTTTAATTTAATTTCTCTCTTTTGTTGCAATTGTTTCTATTCTTTTCAGTTTCTTTTCTTCTCATATTTTATTGTTCCCTAATTAGTCGCATGTCATATTGTTGTCCTTTTATGATTATCGTTTTCCTGGACTTCATTTAATATCTGCAGAGAATAGCATCCTGTTGAGTTGCCTTTGTCTCAGATTCTCTCACACTTGTTGTTACAAAAAGCATATTATGGATTTCGCTTTGTGTTTTCTTCAGCTCTTTTGTCGTTTTAATTGTTTCTTATTCTTGTGTCATTTGGATTTGTCCAGGTTGTCAACGCCTTCATGTGGCATATTAAAATTTATACATTTTTTACTTCGATTATATTTTTATATGTTGGGTTGTCTTTTTTTATTGAAGTCGTTATGATTTATGAAAATATAAAAAATAAAAAAGTTTTAAAAATATCCGATTTATTTGTAAAAAAAACATTTAAAATTAGCTGAGAGACCAATTTATCAACCCACTCAACAAGAACGAGCCTTAAGCAAAAACGAACTCAATCACATTCTGTTGAAGATATATGTAAGTGTGATACTGATCAGAGATCAGCAATGGTTATTCAAGAAGATGAGTAGAATCGAATCTTACTCATAATTTCTCATACTTAACCGCTTTCATACTTATTTTAATATCATATTCATACTACTCATATTCAAAGTTTGAAGTACTCTTCGTACTCATACTGAACAATACGCGTTACTTTGGTGATTTCGACTCTCCTTTACTCAACATTTATTTACAAGAATCATAAAATAAGTAGGAATCGCGTAAGAACACTACAATACTCACTAGAAGGTTGTGTGTTTGCTTTGCTAAATGTTGAGTAAAGATTCGACTCTCCTTTACTCAATATTTACAAGAATCAGACATTGCTTGCTGTCTTTATGTCTTTAAATTTTGATGAATGACTTGAGTCACTCGAATCATTTCTAAGTATTGTAAGTATTTTTCTAAATATTTCTATCTGAATGAGTAGGCGTATGAATCAAACACATTTCGAATATTAGGAGTTTGATGTCAACATTGTACTCATACTCATTGCAACTTGTACTTATAAATCAATGTTGTAGTGAGTACGAATGAATCAGAGTGTAGTTGAATTTCAATACTGTTGACTTACTCATACTCAAAATTTCTTGAGTACTTATGAGTAGCGAAAAACTGATTCATTGTTGATCTCTGATGGAATTCATGGATCTTTGCTCAGATGGAATTCATGGCGATCAGGCCGACATGGTGAAAAATCTTTAAATGCTCGAGAAAAAGGCTGCAAGGGCATGTCGTGGACTTATTATAAATTAGACGAATACACTGAGAGAAATAATGGGTTTGTGCAATACAACTCTCTCGGTTTGAAACATTCAACTCCAGTAAGTGATCAAGTTTATTAACTTGGTAGCATAATAATGGTTACTGGTAGCTTATCAGATGACGTTGCAAATCTCATCATGAGAGCTTGTCAAGTTTTCGGAAAATTCAACACCGGTTTGGAAAATCACCAGCCATACCATAATTGTTTTCTAATAAGGTTGTTTAAGATGTGAGCACACTGCAGGTTATTATCTGCAAATGTTAGGTGAGAGTGGTAACTGTGATACCAAAAGCTCACTTGGGCACGCATAGTGGTCCATTGTGACGTCAAAGGTGAACACAGTCCCCGTACTGTAAATACTTGATAAAAATTTTTCAAAATTCCTGGTTCGATAGGTTATCAAATCCATTAAAAAATATGCAAAAAGAAGATCGTTTCTTATATACATACATACATACATACATAATTGATCATTGCAACCATTTAGTCAGGATTAGGACCTAGCTCCTAAGACCACTTACGTTGTATGTGTTAATTTTATACATGAGTAGCGCGACCTACAGTTTAAAGTCGACTCCGAACGACTGATTTTAAAGAAACTCTTCATGCCAACTTCATTTTACTCTCAGAGTTTTGCTAGAAATCTGCTGAGAGGAAGTCACCGAAGAAATATTCTTTTCATATTTTCGTTTTGATGTCTGACCTTGGGCTTGAACCGCGGCCTTAAGCCAACACTCTACCTACTATACCACGGGTTACATTGCGTAAGTTATTACTACAACGGATAGTCATTCGCTTCCCCCCTCCCCTGGGTTTTTATGAAGTGAAATTTAGAAAATATTATTTGAGGCTTGAAATAATTACGGCTTCGTGGTCCCACAGAAAGCTTCAAATTTCAAATACTTTTTCCAGCATTTCGTTCAGTATGTCATCTCTATTAAATGCTGGCACACTTACCAGTGGGATCAAATTCCATGATCTTGGCTATACATGGAATGCTGTGTTAAATATGCCTCCTGGAATTTCGTATTCTTAATGAAAACTACGTGTGCTTTACACCTTCAATTGCCAGACATGCAATGCTGCAATGCTTATAATATTGAAATGCATTTTTAATTACAGCACCAATAACCCTTATTATTACAAATACAATCATAAAATCTATTAATTTTATTACAACTATTCTAAACTGAGCTATTTCTCTAATATTAATTAATTTTGTATATGATAATTAGATGAGTTTTAGTTTTTAATCGGATTTCTTGAAATACTTTTCATACGGCATGGTGGCTAGAATTTTGTTGAGTATTACTATGACCACCTTATTAATGGCTTCATTTAGAGGAGGTTCGACTTCATCACGCAATATTTCCCAATTCTTGTTGATGGTTTCGGCAAAAGTATCCATAAAGACTTGTTCACCATTAAATAACGTTGAATTGGCAAATGTATACGATAAACTAAAAAAAAAAAAGAAATTCAAATAATTTTTTTTTTGTTGTAATAAATATATATTCCTGCTTACCTTCCAATCTTTAATTTTGGTTTCATCTCTTCAGCTTTAAGATAAACTTTGTCATCTTTTTTGTACGATACGATTTTCACTTTGAAAATTGTGGTTAAATTTCTTACATCAATTGTCAGATCCGTTTCACCCGCAAGCTTAAATAACAATATTTTTCCATTGACCCGACAGTGGGACTCCACAATCAATTGAGGCGTAAACACTTTCAAAGTTATGTGCATTGGCTTGTCCACGTCTTTCGAGAAACCTTTAAAGCTCAAACACTTTGATATGGGATACTTGTATAAGACGGCATTTGCCATAACCAAATTAAGATTAAAATTTTCATTGGAATTGCCATCGATTCTAATATCGCCCACCTCCATGCGATTCAGATCGGTTATATTCAGTTCATCAATGCCAGTGCCGTACATTTCAAGGAATTTCGTCACCTGTTCGGCATGACATTTTTCATCTTCAATTGTGCACGTTTGCAGGAATGCTACAAAGGATTTTATGCGACAAAAATTTTCATTTTATTTCACAAATATTTTTTCGATAACTTACGTATTTCAAAACCGCGTATAACTGTTAATGAAATAACAATAATACCGACAAAGAGAATATATTGGAATTGTGTGGCTAACATCTTGAGTTAACGTTTGATTTTGTTTCGATTACAATGTTTTCTGCGAGTTTTTATATGAAATTGCTATTGAGTGGAAACGATATTTAATTATCTCAACAACTAATGATTACAATAACAACCGAGTTAAGAAAAAAGTATTGCAAATAGTTTTCTAAATAACTAGTTAAACGTGAGAAACGAATGCCCTATGATCGGTATAAACAGTTCGTTGTATTTAAAACAAAAATAAAAAAAATACTAAAAATAAACAAGCTTGTCAATATTATGGTGGCTCTTCTACGATTTTCAAGTACATTTGGAAAGTCTATTCTCTTCAGAAAATCTAGAATTCAGAAAGTAATACGTGGAAAATAGTTGAAATACGTTAAATAGGACTATAATTCCGCAGAAGATACCCATTCAAGAGAATTGTAATTTGTATAGCAGAGATCGGCAATGAATAGTTTTTTCGCTACTCATAACTACTCATGAAATTTTGCGTATGAGTGAGTCAACCGTATTGAAATTCAAAAACTCTGATTCATTCGTACTCACTGCAACATTGATTTATAAGTACACGTTGCAATGGGTATGAGTACAACGTTGACATCAAACTCATAACATTTGAAATATGTTTGATTCATACGCCTACTCATTCGGATTCATAAATTTAGAAAAATACTTACATGTAATACTCATAAATGATTCAAGTGATTCGAATCATTCTGCAAAATTTACAGTCTTAGTTGTTGTTGCATTTACAAAAAAAAAGGAAAATGAGAAAGACAGCAAGCGAAGCAAACACACAACCTTCTAGTGAGTATTGTAGTGTTCTTAGGTGAGTCACTTATTTTGTGATGTTGAGTACAGGGAAGTCGAAATCAACAACATCATGCGTATTGTTAAGTATGAGTACGATGAGTACTTCATACTACTCATGATATTAAAATAAGTATGAATGCGTATAAATATCGAATCTACTCATCTTTTTGAATACTCATTGCTGATTTCTGGTGTATAGCTAACTGCAAACAAGGCGATTAGATTGTCTAAATCTGGTTGGAGCCTATTATTTAAAATTTGACAGAACAAAGGGCCGAAAGCAAACGACAGAGCCTTTAAAGATTGGCAGTCTCCTTAAAAGGCACAGATCTCATGGGCTCAACGTAGTGCCGATTGTTTCCACTTCACTGAGTTGTAAGCAGTGATGGCACCTCTTCGAAGTCGATCAAGTATTTATTTAATCCTCTTAGTTTAATAGGCTATGATTGCAACAAACAACTGTCAATAATTCTTCAGCATTACACCAAAACTAATGAAACCCAAGAAAAGTCGAAGGGTGACAAACTCAGTAACTGTACGAGGGACGCTGTTGGAATACTCTCCAATATTTTCCGAGCTGAAGTTTATGATATCGATGGTTGTACTTAATTTAACTTGGTCAGGAAGACACATCAAAACTATCGAACATTCAGACTGCCATTTAGTACTTTGCTTCTATAAGGAGGACTTAAGATTAGTATGGGAGGGTATGAGGAAGCTTAACCAACTACTCGCTATATCTATGATAGATTCCTAGTTTTGTAGGAATTCAGGAAAATAAATCAATAGAAGTACCTTGTAAGAAGTGAGTTTCTATGTCAGGTACTAGGTCAAAACCTTTCTGTGGAATCGAAGAAGAAGTTTCGGTGTAGTCTGGTAGGTAGTTTGGGGGCTTGTTAGACCTGAGGCCTTGGTTCAAACCCCAGGTCAGACATCTTCAACAAAACGAAATATGAACAAATATTTCTTTGGCGACTTCCTCTCAGCAGATTTCTGTGAAAAACTCTAAGAATAAATATAATTGCCTTGAAAAGTTTCTAAAGATCTGTCGTTCAGAGTACACTTTAAACTGTAGGTCCCTCCACTGATGTATAAAATTGCAAACACAACATAAGCGGTGTGAGAAACTAGGTTGTAATCCTCAGTAAGGGATTGTAATGACCAATTATGTATGTACATATGTATACTTAGCAAAAGCGAAAGGACTTCTCAAGCCAGATAGACTTGAGACAATTAAAATTAAACTTTTGTTTGTCTAGGCTACATTTAAACGTGATATAATGTATGGTCGGTGTCTGGTTGATATGTTGGATAAAGGTAGATGTCAGATGATGCCTCAAATCGCGTGACGGCGGCTTGACAAATTTTCAGCAAAAACACGTATGAAATTTTATAACTTTGACTCGTATTTGTAAAATCGACCGAAGATTTTACCCGTTATGTAATAGTCTGCTATCCGTAAGGTAGCAGAAAATGCAGATAAATGTACAGACTTCGTGTGTGAGCTGAGTTGAAATAAAATTAAGAACTTAACGTTAAGCAGAATCGATTAAAAATGTTTTTTTTTTATCGTATGCTTCGTATATAGGAGCAAGACTGTAACAGGAAATTATTTGAGCTTAGCTTAACACAACCTAAGGATAGTCAGAGAACGCTATTCGGCTGCTGACCCGGCATTGTAGATTGTTCAAGGAAAAATTCCATCACAAGGAAATGATTTCACTGAGATGAGTACTGGAAATAGTCGGAGAATAGTAATCAGCTTCTGATCGGACATTGTAGGCTTAGGGAACAGTTCTATAAAATAAAAATTATTTTATGTCTCTTATGCAGTTTCAGAGAGGGGAGAAGAAAAGCTTATCGTATTTTAATTTTTTATACTTTTTGATTTTTTATTATTTTTTTAAATTTTCTATTTATATCACATGTATGGATGTGAGCTAAATTTGTATGTTTTACTCAGAGTTTTTAAAAAATTTGTCATACGGCATAGTGGCTAGAATTTTGTTGAGTAACTCTAAGGACACTTTGCTGATGGTGGTTACTAAATGTGGCTGGACTTCATCGCGGAACTCTTCCCAATTCTTATTAATGACTTCGACAAAAGTGTCCAGGATGAGCTCTTCACCATTAAATAATGTGGAATTGCTAAATGAGGTCTTTAAACTAAAATAACGATTTGAAATATTTTTGTTCGTTTGTTTGTTTCAATTTCTGATAAATAATAAAAAGTTTACCTGCCAATTTTTAAAGTTGGCTTCAGCTCCTCAGCTTTAAGATAAATTTTGTCATCTTTCTTATACGTTCCGACTTTGAGTTCTGTAATTATGGTCAGATTTCTAATATCGATTTCTGTATCCATTTCACCAATGAGTTTAAAAAGCAAAAGTTTTCCATTGGCCCGACAATGGGCCTTAAAAATAAACTGTGGCGAATATGTTTTAATGGTTAAATGCATTGGCTTATCGACATCTTTCGAGAAGCCCTTAACGCCGGTACATTTTAAGATGGGAAATTTCAATAATTCCACATTCTCCATAATCAGTTTAAGATTAAAATTATCATTCCCTGTGGCATCGATTGTAATGTCCTCTATGTTTAGATGATTCAGATCGGTTATGTTCAGTTCTTCAATGCCTGTGCCGTACATTTCAAAGAATTTCGTCACCTGTTCGGCATGACATTTTTCATCTTCAATTGTGCACGTTTGCAGAAATGCTACAAAGGATTTTATGCGATAAAAATTTTAATTTTGTTTCACAAATATTTTTTCGAGAACTTACGTATTTCAAAACTACGTATAACTGTTAATGAAATAACAATAATACCGACAAAGCGAATATATTGGAATTGTGTAGCTAACATCTTGAGTTTACGTTTGATTTTGCTTGGAATACAAAGTTTTCGCTGCGTTTTTATATGGTATTGTGTCGTTGTGTGTAAAAGATATTTAATTGTCACAAGTGTTAATAATTGTTATGGTAATCGAGATAAAAAGTTGCAAATTGATTTTAAATTCAGTGTGTAAAGATTAACAAATAAGGCGCTATAATCGGTAAAAAACTGTCTGCTGTAGTTGGATTTTAGAAAAAAAAAATAAATTCAAAATAAATAAAAAGGTTCCTCTTAGTGCAACGATTCCTTAATTAATTTATATTATGAAATAAAGAAAATTTTTTTTCAGAAACTATATTCCATACATATGTATCTTTTTGGCATCCATGAAAGCTGAGGCAGTATGGTGTCTTGATGTTGCAATTCATGAGCTTTTCGTCTCATTTGGTATCAGATTCAAATATCCAGCGGTGCTAAAAAAATTTTTTGCTTTAAATTATTCTCAAACGACGGAATCTCCACTCGTCATGCCTATTATGACGCGATAAAGCATACAACCCTTCATTCAGAATAACAACATAGCCTCTCACACCACCTACAGTGGCTCACAGGGAAAATGGCCCACTACGAAATTAACCAGTATTTGGGTGTGTTAATTTTATACATGAGTGACGGGACCAACAATTTAGAGTCGATTTTTGAGAAACTTTTCCTAGCAATTTTATTTACTTTCAGGTTTTGCCAGAAATCTGCTGAGAAATAGTCGTCGAAGAAATATTTGTCATAAATCGTTTTGCTGTAGATGTCTGGCCTGGGGTTTGTACCATGGCCTCACGTCTAATAACAATTGACACGATGAGCAAGTCTTGGAATTTTGATCGGGTTACATACATACTCTGCTTCCCATCTAACCACCAGATGCTGTATTATTAAAGGCTTGAGATCCTATTTTATTAACAACAACTTTCTTTCATTAACTGGGGGCACTTAAAGCATAAAAATTTAAAAAAAAAATTCAAATTATTTAAATTTAAATTCTTCTTTAAATAATTTTCAAATTAAAATCTCAATTCCAACAACTATTCTGTAATGTAGGGTGTTTGTTTTACAATCTCATGTTTGCGCTTTTTTTTTAATTAAAATCAAAAATTTAGTAACGAGCAAGTTTTTTTTTTTGTTTTTTTAATGAGTGGTTGAGTGAGTTTTCTCAGCAAATAATCGAACGCTTCAGCTGTAATTTTGAATGTCTACCAAACTAATTATACTGGTAACATCTTGTGTCGGCCGATTGTTATACAAAAAGTCGTTTAAAGAAAGGTTCTTAGTTTCTATTACTAGGTTTAGTGGCAAAGATTAAAAGATACTTAAAAAAATGTGAAGAGTTCTCGTTTCACTTTAGTTAAATAAACCCACGTTTTTTGAATAAAAATATTGGTGCAAAGGATTGATGCATCTTTGAAGATTTATCGCTTTTGTCAAGCATGCATTATCAAGCATGCTTGAAGCGACTGCGACATGTAGTAAGTAATATAGTGAGTAACATGCAGCAAGTCTTATGCCATGTTCGCACGGCAGCAATTTTTCGTAATTCGCTCTCTCATTCGCAATTCAACACAAAATTATGTGCTAAATTACGTCATTCGCCATACAAAATTTTGTGAGCGAATTACCCAAATTGTGTGTAATCCAATTTCTATTACCCTGTGGATTACTTAAAAATCAATGTAATCTCTAAATTTTATCGTATTATTGCCATCACCAGCTGTCAAAGCACAATAAATATAAACAAAAAATATTGTAAACAATAAACAATAATGGAATCCAAAAATAATATTTTAAAAAAGTATTATTTATAAGAAAGTTATTCGCGAAATTAGCGGAGGAAGCCACAATGTGTGTAGAAAACCGTTTGAAAAGTATTTGCAGCTTTTGAAGAAGCTGTATGAAAAATATTAATAATAATTTAGTAATAAAAAGAAGAAGAACTGTAAAAAAGAATTACAAAACTACCGTGTGAACATGATAATTCAAATAAGTAATTCAAACAGAGAGCGAAGTAATTCGAAGGCTCGTGCGAACATAGCATTATTGTGAGTAAATAGAATATTTTATGAGCGGTAAATAGTGAAGTCGAAAATTTATCGCCTTGTCAAGCATGCGTCATTAATCAAGCATGAAGCAACGCGGACATTAGTAGGTATAGTGTGTAAATAGATAACAGAATAGAATAGAAATATTTTATAAGTTGTAAATAGAGAAGGCGACGTATTCTAATGCTCGTAGGCAATGAGTTGGCTGGTTTTTGCACAACAACGAAATATGAAAAAAAATTCTTTTAACGATTTCATTTCAGAGGTGTTTTTTGGCGAAAACTCTGGCAATAAAAAAAAATTTCCATCTAAAGATTATTAAATCTATTGTTGGAAGTAGGCATCACACTGCAGGTCTCGCCACTGATGGTTAAATTAACTCACATATCACGAGTGGTGTGAGAAGCTAGTATGTAATCCTGACTAAGAAGCCTTTCTCAAAAGATAGGCAAATATCATAACGTGGACTAACACTACTCAATGCTGCAGCAAACATGTAGGGCTCAATTATAAGTGGAAATACGTATTCAGTTTTCAATTTGTGACATACAACAGGATAGTGAGAAATAAACGAAATTGTATAACGAAAGGTTATTTATTATCGTTCAATAAATAATACGCTCATTAAAAATTCCATTTTGACATGTGCTTTTCTTTTAACAAAAAACGAGTGAGTAGATTGAATAAATTATTGAATTAAACGTCAATTAAAACTCAATTAAAAAATGTGCTAAACTGCTTAGATAGATATCGATTCCACCGCCGTCCACACAGGCGACGACATATGTAATGACACAAATGAAAAACTAGTTTTCGATCAGCGTTAATACAAATTAATGCCATACATCATCATGCCATACAAAGAGTAGATTAACTAAGAAAACAGTTTAATTGTAATATTTAATCGCGCTTAAATTTAATTGTAAATACCCACAAGCATTTTAATTGTAAGTGACTCATTATGTGACAATATTTACGAGTAATTCTGTTATGAAACATAGTTTCTTATGACGTCGAGTACAGTCTGTAGTGTAGCAACGATTAGTACAAATTAAAAATTATTTCGATCTTGAATTAATCATAAAATATGAAATTCAATGAATTTATAGTTTGCCTCTAACATGGCATTAAGGAAATTGATTTTAATTCGTATTAAAATGAATAAAATTTTATTTGCAACATATTTGCAAGTGAAAGTTCTATGATTCCCAAAAAATATTGCAGTAATTTCCAAAGAAGGGGGTTTTACAAAGAGTGTGGTGTTAAAAAATGCACGGTTTTATAAAAAATTATATCAGCATCAGTTGTCAGATGATCGTAAAAGTGCTAGTAGAGTAGTTGCGTATACATTTTAGGTAAACATTTTTGTGATCCAAAGACTTTCCTAGACACCCATTGAAATGATAATAATTAGGCAAGCAGAATCTCTGTGCTGAATTAAAAATTTGCAGTCAAGTGCAGTAATTTTTATTCAAAATTTTCTGTTGGCCAGTATTGATCAACATTTCTCAATAATTTCGCTTAAACGATCGACCTGTAAGTAGTGTCAATCGGAATTGTTAGTTTCGCCAAATTGAAGCAGCTTATAATGGTACATTCTCGTCCTACATATTAAATTATTTTTTTATTTTCTCATACTCGCTCTTAATACATACATACATACATATTTTTTGACAAACTTTTTCTTGGCAATTTTATTGGTTTTTGAGTTTTTGCTAGAAATCTGCTGAGTGGCAGTCGCTGAAGAAATATATTTTTTTTCCATATTTCGTTTTTGTTTGATATGTCTGAGCTGTGTTTGAAACTTGGCCTCACGTCTAATAAGCCAACACACTACCTACTACACTACGACGACTACTCTGACTTCTCTTCAGTCGTCAATCGCTCTTAATGTTGCGCCCTTAATCAACGTTTCATTTAAAGGAATTGGGTCCATTAAATTTATGTACACTAAGCTTTAGGTACACGAAACTTTCTTTAACGGTGCCAAACTCTCTTGTGGTTGATGTTTAGCACCCTGACAGCTCCTATGTCAATCTACATAGTTGTAATGTGAGCACAATTCCCTCCACAAACCACTTATGTGTTCGACGTTTACAGCGATTAGGTCCTGTTTTTATAGTAAACAAAAGATCAGTTATTGTATTGCCACTGCAGTTAAACTATACATTGGATGCAGGAAACTCCTATGCTGTGGAGGAATCTTATTTCATTGCTTGGCCCACCTGGCCTATTAGCTCGTAATCTTGACTAAAGGTTTGTAATGACCAATTATGTTATGTAGGTTAGGTTAGAGGACGTTTACTTGTCAACAGTGACAAGTACAGTACCCGGAGTTCGAATTGACCCATTGTACAAAATGTATGTATGTATCTTATTTAATCGCGCCCGAAAAAAAATGTATTTCTTAGGAACACAAAAAGCTTTTATATATGTAGATGGAAGCTTTATTGGACCGCTCATTGACTAAAGTTCTTCCGCTATTCATAGTCTCACACAATGCGAGATAATTACCGAAGAAGAAAGCGATAGGTTCATCAAATTACACTGAGTACACATTAAGCAAAATATACGTCCAATTGGACACAGTTGTGCCATTTTTTAATGGATAGTTTCATATCCCCAGAACATTACAGTTCGTTAACAGGTTATATTTATTCGATGTTTAACAACAGAAAGCACTTTTCCAATTCCAATATGCTGTAGATATTTAAAGGGTTTAAATTTCCAAAAAAACAAAAAACGAAACAGAAATTCAAAGTTAAACTCTTAATAAATTTACAAGTGAATCTATTGATTTTAAGCTTTACACAAAGCCGTGACGTTTAAGCCAGGGAATCCTTTCACTTTTCATGTATATTTCGTAAATTATGAATGAATGAAATTCAAAAACAACACAAAAAGAGGAAAATAATGATGTTGAGAAAATATTTACAATGAGAATTTTTGCGCCAAAAATAAAGCAGAAATTATTTAACTGCCTCCCTCCATTCTATACTGACTCGCCTTTTTGCCAGCAACATACATACATACCAACTTATATTAACGGGGAGAAAGATAAAACTGTAAGCAGGCAGGCAGACAGACAGACAAGGGCAGATAAACAATTGTTTTCGTAATTATTTCATAGAATGGGTTACGGCAATATTTGCAGCAGCAGCAGGAGCATCATCAAGCCATAGAGAGAGAAGTTCAGACAAACTTAACTTAAAACTGATGATTCTATAGACGTTGGTTTAGACAAACTTTCCTTCTTTTTTTTTGTTTTTTAAGAAACACAAACACAAACAGAAAATGTTTAATGAACGAATCAAATTTTCTAGGCTATGGCATGGCATGGTATGTGTATGGAAAATATTAGTTTCAGCCACCGCAAAAAGCAAAAAACCCACAAAAAAAAAAGAAATAAATAACAGCAAATATGCGAATTGAAGAAAGCAGATGAACATCCCCAAAATCAGAAAGAACAATATCCTCAAGTTATAGAACATTTACGGTAACAAAGAAAGGAAAGAAATTTCCAAAATTATATTGAAAAGTAAAATGAAGTCATTGTCATGACATGCCAACGTGATGTGAATGAATGAAATTAAAAGTCATGAAGCAAAAGAGTTAAACAACCCACCAAAGGAGACAGTAAAAGGGGCGATCTGAAGAAAACTGGGGCCTTAAATAACAGATACCAAGACTTTACTGTACAATACCTTCCTCATGATTTAAATAATTAAGCGTATCGCTCTTTAATGGAGGCATTTTGCCTTCATCACAATCACAATGTTGAGAACATATAAAAACTCATCTAATTGAGGAGAGCAGTTACACTTGATTTTCTTAATATTTAGTGTGACATCAAGAAGTTCTCTTGACGGGTGTGTGTAGAATTTTGAAGCAAGTTGGAAGACACAACTAGATAAGACAGAAGAGAACTTTCTAACACCATCACTACTCTCTCACTTAAGAAAAAAAGGTTATAGAATACCCCCAAATGAAGGTTATTACTTGCCTTTTGAATCCAAAAACACATAAACGATGCAGTCAGTAATGCTTAAATGCTCTTCTTGAGATGGAAGTTTACAAAAATAAGAAACCAGATTGCAAACATTTCCCTGAATTCGTATTGAGTTGCCATTAAACGAAGTTGAGCATTATAATTGGGAGCCGAAAAAGTATCTTTCAAATATGTCTTCTATCGACCAAAATCAAACTATCAGTGTGTGTGCACATAAATTCGACAGTTATTGAATGACTCCCCTCTTTTCAATGGAAAAGAAAACACTGCTCCTGTCAATTTAGTTTTATCGAAAAAAATGCAAAAAATACTATCATCCTAGCCAAGGCTAGCTTTACGCAGACTGCAAACCATTATCATTTCAATAGTAAAGGAGTGGTTTCTTGAATTTGGTTGTAGCGCAATAAGCGTGGATGATGTTGAACATTACATTGGCTACATTTCTTGATTTGGGAGTATTATTCGATATAAAACTCTCTTTTGTTGATCATATTAGTATGATGATTGGCAAGGCTCGGGCTGTTCTTGGTTTTGTGAAAAGATGGGCTAGGGAATTCATTGATCCTTATATAACTAGACTGCTATACATTTCACTTGTTAGACCTATTTTGGAGTATGCGTCTATTGTTTGGAATCCATACTATCGTTGTCATAGTGATTCAATAGAGTCTGTACAGAGGCAGTTTTTATTATTCTGTTTACGTGGCTTAGGATGGTATTATGCCAATGGGTTTCCGTCATATGAGGATAGATTAGGTTTGATAAAACTTCCAACTTTGGAACGTAGAAGAACTGTTTTAGGTGTTTGTTTTGTTTTTAATCAGCTTAAAGGCGATATCAATTCTGAGTTTTTGCTTTGTAACCTGAATTTCAGTATTCCTGCAAGATTTTCACGGCACTATCGTCCTCTTTCTTTAGATTTCTATAGAACGAACTATGGATGTAATTTTCCTTTTCGTAGATTATGTAATAATTTTAACTTATATTACGATTTTATTGATTTTAATTGTAGTGTTTGTAATATAAAACGTAGCTTATATGCTGGGATTAATTTGTAAATTATTATATAAAAATGTATTTTCGTTCTTGTCATAGGTAGTTCCTATGAATTGTTAGTTTATTCAGCTTGTGATTAAGTTCTGTAGCTGATTTATGTTCTTGTTGCCATTACTTTTCCCTTACCCGCTATAGTCCGGACTGTAGTGTGTACGTGTCCCTTCGTAATGGGGACGAGCCCTCCGCGGTCGGTTGAGGGTGGGTTAGTTTGTGGCCGGGGACGTTCGATTATGGACGTTCAGTCAAGGACTCTACTCACTAACCTATTGAAAAACTTGACCACATTGCTCAGTGGTTTTAATTTGAGTAATCACTGGATACAAGTAAGTTGCTTCAAGTTTGATACTAGTCAATTGCGAGCAAATGCACAGCATTCAAGTGTTTGTTGAAATCATTCTTTTAGACTCAATTAACTACAAGCGTGACTTTGCAGGAGTATTCGGCGGTTTTCGACCCCCATAGTGGACGAGGTTTTGTGCCATTCATACAAAACAGAGGCAAGTCGGGGTTACAGAAAGTCATGGTCAGCCATAGCATACATTTCTTTTTTTGAGACACACGCAGTATATTCCATGCTATAATAAACGATCGTTTCAATGATTATATGAAAAATGCATACGTTGTTTCCATGACTATAAATTTTCATTTTCAAAAATAAAATGATTTTTTATGCAACAGCCTAAGATTTATCGGCCAACCCTCATATTTACATTCAAAAATGCATGCAACCCTTCAGTCAGGATTATAACCTAGCTTCTCACACCACTTATGTTGTGTGAGTTAATTTTATACACGAGTGGCGGGGCCTACAGTTCAAGGCCGGCTCCGAGCGACAGATTTAATTCGGGCTGAACATTTGCTTCTTAACATATTTATTTTGAATTCTGTGCACTTTTTCCTTTCAATATGTCCAATGCAAATTGTCGAAATCTTTTATCATCACCCTCGATACAGCTCTGTTAAATTTTGTATAATTGGCATAAATATCCTACAGATTTGAGGTATACAATTAGCATTCAATTTTATAAAAAAAAATATGTTTTTATTACAACAACTTGTAATATAAATAGAAAATTGAAACCTTCTAATGATTTAGTCCTCATGGGGGAGTAGGAATTATTATTAAATTTAACGTAATAAATTGCGCGTATTTACATAAAAGTTCTTTAAATGAAATTTACTTTAAATCAGTAATTTTGAATTTAAAAATATTTTAAATTCCCTTTGACCTGACATTTAATAGCGATTCCAAATATTTGGTAAAATATGGCTTCTTAATTATCATACAAATATTAAAGACCTTTAAGATATTGTCATAATTAATGAGAAATAAAAATCGCGAAATAGAGATTTTATATACACTCAGAAAATAGTTAATTCGCTTATAAGGCCGCCTTCGATAATAAATACATAAATACATCGTAGTTCCATCCTTACACCAGCATCATAAAGGGTGATTTTTTAGCTATTCTCTTTTTGGCAACACTGGTTTAAACAGCTCACGCACGTTTCGTGTTTTGTTTCACTGTCAAACATCTTCAGTTTGGTCTATAATTTAACCATGAATCGTCTTACAAAGGAACTGCAAGCGTTGTTCATCATTGAATTTTATTATCAAAATGCGTGCTCTGTTAAGAAAGTTCATCGCGCGCTTCTTCCATTTTATGGTCAATTTAATCGACCCACTGAAGCGGCTATTCTGGAAACGTAAATAAGCAGAATTGTCGATTTTGGAGTGGTATCATTGGATCGTACTTCTTCAAAGATGCTGCGAATCTTAACGTAACTGTGAATGGTGAGCGCTACCGCGAGATGATTGTGGGGCTATGTTAAAGCTCATGTCTATACAGACAAGCCCGCTTCAATTGACGAATTGGAAGACAACATTGAAGCATTTATTCGTGAGATACCGGTCGAAATGTTGGAAAGAGTATGCCAAAATTGGACTAAGCGGATGGACCATTTGAGGCGCAGTCGCGCTCAACATTTCCATGAAATAATCTTCAAACATTAAATTATATGCACCGTACTATCGATTCAAATAAAGATTTAATGCATTTTTCTGAATTTTATGTGTTTTTTTTTTTAATTTTCCTATAGCTCTTAAAAAATCACCCCTTATATGCGATAAAACCCTAAAATATTGCTTTAAAAATCTCGTCTAACTATTTAAGGAACAAATTTCTTTCACTGTAGTTTTTATTAATATACACCCCTTATTTTAATTAATTTTGAAAAGAAAAAATTCAAAATCGAAAGACAAAAAGTCTTCAGATATCAGATTTCAACCACAAAATGACGTTGTTTGAAAATGTCGTCATCATATTTGATTTTGAAAGTTAAATTCAATATCTTTTTTACAGAATACAAACATACATATACTTACACTATCACATACGAACATATAGCCATGAAGACCTGACTACAGATATTATTCCAAGAGGATGGGTGCAAATGTAGCCACTGACAACAAACTTTATTATACCAACACTACCACAGCGATAATTATGTTTTGCTTATATGTATACTATAATTAAATAGATGTGTGTTTGTATGTGTTAGAAAAATTCTACTTTCCTTCCTTTCTTTGTAACTAAAAAGTCCTTAGGGTAGGTTTTTACTCTCATACACATACATATGTACATCCGTGCCCTTGTTTTGATTATTTCAACCATTATTATGAACTATTAAAATAATTACTCATACATGCACACACACACTTTAGTATCCTTATGTCCTTAATGGTTTTGCTTGTCGGCTTAAAGTTCTAAATTCATAAACAACCCCTTCTTTATGATGAATTTCAAAAGGTTTTGATATTAATGGCCGCATTGTTCGGTGCGCATTATTTACCACCCCTTTTTTTTGCAATTCTCCCTCCCGTTTCGTTTGTTGTCATCCTTTATATGCAAATTAGTTGATAGTTTAAGTCAAACCTCCTTTTTCAAGTCAAATAATGCCAACTATTACCGTTATAAAGGACCTTTTAATGGGATTCTCATACACATACATACGTTATGATTAAATGTTTTAATAAATGAAAGAATTTTATCC
This sequence comes from Sarcophaga rosellei, assembly GCA_930367235.1. Classification (NCBI taxonomy): domain Eukaryota; kingdom Metazoa; phylum Arthropoda; class Insecta; order Diptera; family Sarcophagidae; genus Sarcophaga; species Sarcophaga rosellei. The sequence goes on from OV884018.1 coordinate 84,132,225, forward strand.
ATTGAAAAATGCTTTTAAGGCAACAGGAAGAACGGTTAGTGAGAGAAGTAAATTTTAAAGGAAATATTCTACGAATTAATTAAAGAAGATTCCATAATTTCAGGATATATTTCGTTTAAATTTGTGTTTCGGAATAAAGGCGATTTGCTGCAATTATCCCACTATATGTCGGGCGTTACTTAGCACCAGAGATATAGGCAACGTAGCTAAATGTTTACTTCAGACGAGCTACAAATGGGGCTAAATCGGATAAAAATGGACTGGATAGCCATGGTGCCTGAGACTCCAAAGCAGTTTTCGTTATGGTTATCCGTTATCTGGGACCGAAGATATAGTCGGCGAAGCTTCTAGAGGCGACGAATCTAATATTTCTCATTCATCGCCCAAAAAACTGCAAGTCACCGGCAATAAACTGCAAGTCAGTGTCCAAAAAATGCAAGTCACCGGCCAAAGGAATGCAAGTCATTAATTAAAAAAAATGCAAGTCAATTACTAAAAAAATGCCAGTCATCGTCCAAAAAAAAATGCAAATCATTGTTGTCAAAAATGCAAGTCAGTGAGCCAAAAATCCAAGTCATCAATCAAAAACTGCAAGTCATCATCCAAAAAAGTGCAAGTCATCAACTAAAAACTGCAAGTCCTCTACCCAAAAAGTGCAAGTCATCAACTAAAAAATGCCTGTCATCGTCCAAAAAATTGCAAATCATCATTCAATAAAATGCAAGTCATCATACAAAAAATGGAAGTCATCGACCAAAAAAATGCAAGTCATTAATTAAAAAAATGCAAGTCATCAACTAAAAAATGCCTGTCATCATCCAAAAATATGCAAGTCATTAACCAAAGACTGCAAATCATTGTCCAAAAAATCATGTCATTCACCAAAAAAGTGCAAGTCCTCAACCAAAAAAAAAGCTGAAAGTGATTTAGCAAAGAAATCCAACTTCAGAAAAATACGACATTTTGTTGGTTCTTTTATATATAAATGCATATTAACTCAATGAGAATTATTAAAAATTTCATTTTTTATCCTATTTTGACCGTTTAAAATTAACTTCACCGTCTACATCTTTGGTCCCAAATAAGGACCGACCCTAAGGAAAACTGTTTGGGAATCTTTGATACCATGCCTATCCAGCCCACTAGGTCCACTTCCGGCACAAGTCCATTTTTATCCGATTTTGACTGCTTTATATAGAGGCATAGCTTTTTCTTTTTGCTAACTAGAAAAAACAATTAGTTTTGACGCCTATATTTTCGGTCCCAAATAACGCCCGATAGTAAAGAAACTTGTTTTCGAATCCCTGACATCACGGCCATTCAGTCCACTAGATCCGTTCCCCCACAAGTCCATTTTTTATTCGATTTAGCCCCATTAAGCTTCGTTGTCTTCTAAATTAAACATCATTAATAGAAAAAGAAATTCATTACCCTTTGCGCTTGCAACAACGTGGAATACAAAAATTGTGCCTGGAACCTTGAATAACTGACTGGATCTATATAGCAGAGGTCAAGCATATCTTAATCAAGGAATGGTTGGAAATCGGTAGGAGAACTAACATGAACGTGATGCGATGGGTGTAAAGGTCTTCCCTCGAGTACATTACGTTAACACAGCTATAAAAGAGTGAAGCACAAGTCACACTGCGTTAGTGTGTTAATATAATAATTGAATCTGAGACTTGCCTGTCCTGTACATGTTTGAGAGGGCGCAATATAGACATCTGCTTCTCTATGACAGTTGTATTCCACCTTCGATCGAATGTAATTGTTTATAATATTATGGAGATGAGGTGGAATGAAATATTTCTTACGGCGTCTAAACTAACGAAACTCTTTAATGCTTCAATCAGCACTCGGGATTTGATTCCGGAATTAATCCAACGTCAATTTAACGTTTTAGATTTTAGAATGCCAGTAAGCATAAAACGGCTTAATATCTAGAATTAGTTGGATAATGTCTGAAAAATTAGAACTAAGATAAGATATGTCTACATGGACAGCCGAATAAACCAATAAACCATGAGGGTCGAATAAAAACATATAACCTTTAAACTTGCTCAGATGGCAAGACAACTAATCTGCCTAGTGATACCTACTTATATATGTTTGCCATCACCGAAGGGATACATCAAATTAATGTTGTATAGGTAGTATTATAGCATCATTCTGTTCCATATCATAGTGTCTTTTACAAAAGTCATGAGCTAGAGAACGGTTACGTCAGAGAGTTATCGCCTAAACTTCAATATACTGTTATAACCACAATTTTATAATCAAGACCATTGTGAGTTTCACTGGTAAATGAGTTTCACTAGTGGTGAGTAAATGAGTTTAGACCAGCATTTATTCTACTTCATAAGGAATCTAACATTACATAAGTAAAAAACCAAATTTGTTAGCGGCTTCTATTGTAAGGGAGTAGAATATAATATTTTCTTGTTCTTTATGATTCCTCGAATGATAAGAGAAACTATGTTTGTAGTCCAATTAAAGGATTACACAACTTGTGGTTGATTTAATTACAAAAATTTTATTGCGAAACAATGTGAACAGGAAATCTAATATTTTTTGTAAAAAAAAAGCAATTATTTTTAATTATTTTTTGTTGTTGTTGTTGTCTTTGTATCAATAATTATTATGGGAACATGTTTTCCTTACCTTTTTGGGATCAAATTGGCACAAAAGAAAATATGATTATATAATGAAAACAAAAACAAAACAACAAAATGGAAAACTATTTTATAAATATGAAAAAGATACAAATATACTTGCGTACATACATACTTACATAAATACTATAGATATGAATTCATGAAGTATGGTGCTGGATATCATTGTGCAAAATGATAACAAACAAAAAACTGTAGTTGAGAAAGAAATACCGCAGCTAAGATTATCATTATTTTAGAAATCAGGACGCTAAAACTACAAAAGGATCATAAAACAACAACAGCAATACCAGAATATTAAAACACTGATAATGGCAAAGGTTGTGAAGTTGACGGTGATGTTGATGTGAATGTTGATGGAGAGTTAAATAAAGATGTTTGGTATACATTTTAGTTTTATTTTTATTTTGTGATGCAAAAGTATGTATTAATGGCAAAATATCACAAAAAAAATGTAAAAAAAAACAAATCCACCGACAATAGAAGGGAAGTAAATACTTGTGTAAATTTTTGTATGGATTTCATAACCGAAATACAAAAAAAAACAAAACAAAAATGAAAAATTAAATATGGAAACTATAACAATGGCTCAGAAAGCATCTTGTTGTTGGTGTTGTTTATAAATTGGAATTTGAAAAATATTTTGTATTGAAAGTAAATATTAAGAGTCTATAAGGATTAAGACAAATGTAGCTGTACAAACAATTATTTGCAATGATTACGAGTACTTGAAGCACCCACTGTACATACACTATCATACCATATACTATGTATTGTATGTATACTGTCCTTATCTCTGTACATGCAATACAAAAAAAACAATCTTAGAAACGTAATACAACAATATCATCGTCCGTAAAAATCATCATCAACATCATCCACAATTGCCACAATAAGAACAATAGGAAGTGTACATAAAACGTACATATGTACATACCTACACAAAAATATAATCATTTCATATACTACATGTAAGTATGTAGATATGTATGTATCGCATATGCTGCAACGTCATTATTATATATGTACATACACCAGGATGATAATTATACATCGTATCCATCATTATTCTTCATTTTCATTTTCAACAAGAGTTTCATGTCTTTGGGAAAGGGTGACTGACTATTGTGCTTTGAATGGCATGGAATGGAATGGCAACTAATCTTAAGCAGCCGGATTTATTTGTTCGTTTTTTTTTATAAATTTCCAGTATAAAGTGTAATACACCCCAGATATGACTGCATTGTTAAAACTGCAGCCTATTTAAGTGTGATACCCTACACATGGAATAAAGGCAATTTCACCAACGCACTACTCGCTGTTAACATCAACAATTTTTTTCCTCATTAAATTAGCTAACAATTTGCAAATTAGACGCATAGATTTGATGGGCAATATTTTATCATTTAGTTGAGAGTAAAAATGGGGTTATAATTGTATTTACGTCTTTTCAATGCATTGCGAAACAAAACTTCACATTCTGTTAAGTCTATAAATAACCATAGTTGCCCTACAAATCGATAACAGGCATCATTTTCATTGTGATTTGGAACCAAAAAAGTATTTTAGAAAGCAGGGACAAAATTTATCCCAAAACTGTTATCCAAACTCTGTCACAGTGTATAATAATGAAACTTGACACATACATACATACATAATTGGTCATTGCAACCATTCAGTAAGGGTTACAACGTAGTTTATCACACCACTTATGTTGTGTGTGTGAATTTCATGAGTGGCAGGACCTACAGCTTAAAGTCGACTCCGAACGAAAGATTTTTGAGAAGCTTTTCATGGCAATTTTACTAAAGCTCAGAGTTTTTGCCTTTTTTCCTTTGTTTTTGTGATCCTTGTGTGAATCCAAGTAAATCTAGAAATTAAAGAGATTTTTTCCTTTGAATTAAATGCATCAAAGCCGTCGTGGTCTAGTAGGTAGTGTGTTGGCTTATTAGACGTGAGGCCACGGTTCAAAACCCAGCTCAGACATCAAAACGAAATATGAGAAAAATATTTTTTATTCGGCGACTTCCTCTCAGCAGATTTCTGGCAAAAACTCTGAGAGCAAATAAAATTGCCATGAAAAGTTTTTCAAAAAAATCTGTCCGAAATAACTTTAAACTGTAGGTCCCGCAACTCATGTATAAAATTAACACACTTAACATGAATGGTGTGAGAAGCTAGGCCGTCATCCTGACTGAAGGGTTGTAATGGCCAATTATGTATATAATTAACAAGGTGCTTCGAACGATTATAGATTATACCCACAACAGGGCCATTATCTGGCTTTCAATTAGCAAATAACGTCTTAACGACCTGATTTATGCTAATGAAACTGCTTTAATTTCCTCGAAGCGAGACGACATCCGAGACAAATTGAACAGATTGAATCAACTTGGCGTAGCAAAAACTATGTGGGTGAACAACTTACAACTCGTATCATTCTTCATAATAGGGCTGTTGAAGACGAGCAAAGTAATTATGTTATTTAGTTTTTAAGTAAAACCGAATTTATTTTATTTTATTAATATTTTTTATTTATTTAAAGAAATAATAAATTCTTTTATAACAATAGTTTTAATTTATGTTTTAAATTTTGACACAAATTACTTATTTTATTATAATTTCACTTATTTTAATATTTAACACACTTTTAACTAGTTAATTTATAAAAATATTTATTTAACACAACTTCAACAATACTTGTTGTTAATTCTTATTTTTAATCTTTAACACAATTTAATAATTCTTATTTTAATTCTTTCCGTCCGAAAGCTAGATCAATAATGACTCTTTTCCTACTATGTAACCGATTTTATAGCTTAATGTAAACGAACAAAACCAAACATGATCGTGCATGCATGATCATGTTTGACTTTGTTTATTATGTATTTTTCCTTCTTACTACATTCTTCTTACATGTAGCTAAGTAAACAAGTATGTACATACATTCACAATATATGCGTTTACGGTTGTTATGTAAAACCATAACAAAAGAAAGCAAAATTGTGCATGCTTAATCATGTTCGTTTAAAAAAGAATAGAAAAAAGAATAATATCAAATAAATGGTACAGTTGTACCAAATATGCATTATTAGAAGTTACATGTATGTAAAGAATAAATAATTACGGTTACTTCAAATGAAAACAAGTTTGTGCATGATCAATTTATTTAAAAATAGAAAAATAATAATATAAAGTAAATGGTACAGTAGAACCAAACATATCAAAAGTTACATGTACACATGTATGATCATTATGGGTGTTCACACACATAACTCCCCCATCGTTAGATTGACGCTCCGAGGAAATAATTTATCAAATCTATTATAAAGTTTAATTTATTGACTTTAATTTACTCACTATTTTGTACATGCATTTTTAAATATATTTGATTGTAGTAAAACCATACTACGTTTAAATTTTTATGTTTAAAACATGTTATATGTACATTTTCAAATGTATATGCCTATATAAATTTACGTGTTACTTATTTGAATTTCGTATATTTTTGAAAAAATTCTTATATATATATGTATATCTATATAATCTACTTATAGGAATTAATTTATGTAATTTTAATTACTAAATGTCGATGATTTTTAAACCATTTTCCACAAAAACTTGGTTTTACTTTAAAAAAAATAAATAAATATCTTTGCATCTTTATATAATCAACTATTGTAAAACTTTTTCTTCCTCTTCATATGGGATTTATAATATTTGAGACCCTTTTGAGTTATAACATGATCATCGTCAAATTGTTCTACACTAATTTTCCTAAATTTGGCATGATTTTTCCCACCTCTTTCGGTTTTTATAAACACGTTTCCTGTTTGAACTTCACAGTTCTCACGACGATTATTTAATTTATGTAATGATTTTTCCTTGCATTTCAGGATCCTTTCTCTTATTGTCGGATATTCGTCAGACTTTATCACGCCATTTTGGAAGTCAACAGGTCTGCGTCCTGTGGTAGCGTGAATTGTTTTGTTATAAAACATTATTATTTTATTGATTTTCTCCTCAACGGAATCACTATCTTTATCTGGGTCGTGCCTAAGTATACGAATATGTTCATTAACACGATCAATGAAGACGCTCTACGTTTGAATTTGAGGTGTGGTTATTGTTTGAGGAAAAATGAATTTCAATATTATTTAGTGTTAAAAATTCGGCCAACGGTAATACCTTAAAACCTAGCTCATTGTCAGCTATGATCTTTTTAATATTACCTACAATACTTAAATACTGCGTAAGGGCTCTCTTAAATTCCAACCACGATCTATTCTGGATTTTTAAAGCTTGAGCAAATTTTGAAAACTTATCAATTATTGTAAGAAACAATGTTTTCTGTAAACTGTAGAACACGTCGATATGAACTATTTGTCCAGGTATGGCGATCATATTTCTCAATATTGCACAACATTCTCATAAAATAAAATTTTCTTCATATAATAAAAATAAATTAATTCGTCTAACAGAAATAAAAAGTTTTCTTTATTTCATTTTTTCTGTAATCGAAAACGAAAGATTTCTTTTTTTTTTTTTTTTTTTTTTGCTTAGAGCTGGCATTTTATTTTCCAAAATCTTAGAAAAACGTGTTAGCCCATTACCGCAAATGTTTTTCTTTACATTACAAAGGTGGTTTTTACAACGTAGCAGAAACTTATTACATTTTAAACCTGATTGATTTTACTTTGTAAACTAAAAATGTTGTTTTAATTCAACTCTTCCCATAAAACTAGCTTAATTCACTTTATGAAAAATAAAGTTTGATCAGTTGCCAAAGATGGTATAAATTCTAAGTCATTTTTAGCAACTCCAGGTTTATAACTGCCTGCTACCAATTTGATTATATAATTATTTTTAAATTTTCGCAAATAGTTATTTTTTTTTTTTTTTGCCTAAACTATTGTAATTTTTTTTTTGAGACAACGATTACATAAGTGATCTTAAATTTTAAAATCATGAACTTTTCTTCTTTCCATTTTTAACCAAATCTTTTTTTCGGCTTAAAATTTGTACGAGTGTATGCTATTAGAAAATACTTTATTAATAATGTAAAATTTGATATAATCTTGATTTTGAATTAAGATCGATTGATAAGCTAATTTCAATTTTTAATTTTAAACAATTTCGAAAAAAACGTTACATACCTAGTGTATGAAACTTAATTAATGCTAATACAATTGTTCTACGCAGTTTAATCAACTGGGATATTAAAAGAAATCTGTATCTCAAATAGATATTAAAACACTCAAAATATATTTTCTTTTAAATAATAATAATAATAATAACAAAGCAGGAGTTTAGAAATCTTATAGAAATCTCATCACTCATCATCAATTGATCAACTGTGTTTGAAATTTCTATATGAATATAACGACGTTACGGTGAATAGAGTAGCACTGGATGTTTCATTAAAATGGTTCTAACCTATCCATGCACAAAATTCTCTGATTTTTTATTTCTTTTAACAGCAAAGTGAGTTCTTGACATGAATTGTTTCAATTAATATTTTTAATAGAATTTGTCGTAATTTTAAATATCTACGGATACAAAATGGTCGCTCCTATAATTCTTAAAATTTTAGTTAACAAATTGTAGATGGTTTCATTTTAAGGTTCCGTTTTAGTTAACGTTTATTTTTCGTTTATAAAGGATTATTTAGGTATACGTATGTATGAATACAGTTTTTTTTTTATCGCTATCCCATGATCCAATCCATAAATTATGATTTCATATTCTTATTGATTCCTGTATACCTGTGGACCGGACCATTCTTTAGTTAAAACCTATGTATGTAATTATCTATCCTTGTTTTTTGTTTTTGTATTAGCTGGTAACAAACATAACTTGTAATTGCCAGTGAATAATTTTAATTTGCGATATTGATAATAATTTTTGTAATTTGTTTGTTTTTATGTTTAATTTTTGCATATACATTTGCTTTCTTACTAAATAATAATAATATTTGCGTTGTACACCTATAATTATGTTTAAGTGCTAATTTTCATTTGCATTTAATATTTAGAAGACTCATAGCAAATGAAACGTAATAATTTTTTTATATATGTATGTATGCGTACATAAAATTACATAAAATAATTTTATTCTTCTTCTATGTGTTTCATTTGTTTATTTCAATATTTTAAGGCCTAATTTAACTACAGATTTGTTTAATATTTTACGCTTATTAGTTTTATACAATTTCTGAATAACAAGCAACAAGTGATATAAACCAAAAAGTTCACAAATGTTAGAAGAATGATAAAAATGTTGTTATTTGTAAGGGAATCAAAAAAAGAAAAAAAATTTTGTGGAAAACGAATCTTATCATCGACAAATGTACAGTTTTTAATATATAGAAATTTAATGAATATATAAAAAAAATCTATAAATACTGGTAATATTTAATAAATTACAAAATAATACTTATATTTAATAGTTGCTTGTCCTTATTCGTTAATGTTGAGGTCCCAGATGCAGTTTCTAGTTGTTGGTGTCTCCAGATGTAGGTTTTAGTTGTTAAAGTCTTTATATTCTTTTGCACATCAGAAGGTTGAAGAATTTATTTAGGAACTTGTATTAAATTGTTCTCTTTGTTGTTTGTTTGCTTTTTATCCAATTTTAATTAATTTGTTTATTTTAGCTGAATTTTTGATTATTAATAATTTTGTTTGAAAAATTCTATTTTCGTTTTTATTAAAAAGTTTTGTCCGAATGATTATTTTGTATTAATATTTTTACTTTTTATTATATTTTCTATTATAACAATTTAAACATTGTCATTTAAATTGTTACATTAAATTGTTAAATTTAAACATTGTCGTTTAAATTGTTACACAAAAGATTTAAAACATTGTCGTTTTAAAGCAGAAAAAAGTTGGTATACCCATTTAAACATTAAAATGTTAGTATCCTTTATCTTGTTTAATTTTCGATTATACACTAGGATACTTGGGCATCCTACCGACTGCGCCAATTATGTTATTTAGTTTTTAAGTAAAACCGAATTTATTTTATTTTATTAATATTTTTTATTTATTTAAAGAAATAATAAATTCTTTTATAACAATAGTTTTAATTTATGTTTTAAATTTTGACACAAATTACTTATTTTATTATAATTTCACTTATTTTAATATTTAACACACTTTTAACTAGTTAATTTATAAAAATATTTATTTAACACAACTTCAACAATACTTGTTGTTAATTCTTATTTTTAATCTTTAACACAATTTAATAATTCTTATTTTAATTCTTTCCGTCCGAAAGCTAGATCAATAATGACTCTTTTCCTACTATGTAACCGATTTTATAGCTTAATGTAAACGAACAAAACCAAACATGATCGTGCATGCATGATCATGTTTGACTTTGTTTATTATGTATTTTTCCTTCTTACTACATTCTTCTTACATGTAGCTAAGTAAACAAGTATGTACATACATTCACAATATATGCGTTTACGGTTGTTATGTAAAACCATAACAAAAGAAAGCAAAATTGTGCATGCTTAATCATGTTCGTTTAAAAAAGAATAGAAAAAAGAATAATATCAAATAAATGGTACAGTTGTACCAAATATGCATTATTAGAAGTTACATGTATGTAAAGAATAAATAATTACGGTTACTTCAAATGAAAACAAGTTTGTGCATGATCAATTTATTTAAAAATAGAAAAATAATAATATAAAGTAAATGGTACAGTAGAACCAAACATATCAAAAGTTACATGTACACATGTATGATCATTATGGGTGTTCACACACATAACTCAAAGTATTACGTATCCTAACAACCATATCACAAACGGTGATGCCATAACGGAAATTGAAGCCTGATTTTAGATGGCATAAGGAGCATTTGCTAGTCTTTAAAAATTCTGTTGTTGAAATACGGACATTCGATACGAATGTGAACTTTGTACTTCTTTAAGGAAGCGAAACATAGCTTATGTCAGTCAGGAAAGAACGAACAAGCTACAGGATTTTATTAAGCGTGACCTCAGGGATATACTTTACACACAATCCAGAAGATGCTTACAAAAGAAGAATAGAATACGTACATATATACATAACTGGGCATTACAATCCTTTAGTCAGGATTACAACCTAGTTTTTCTTATGACTTTATGTTGTGCTTGATACATGAGTGGCGGAACCTACAGCTTAAAGTCGATTCAGGACGAAAGATTCTTGAAAAACTTCTTCATGGAAATCTGTTGAGAGGAAATCACCGTCGTCAATTCACTTTAAAATATCCTTCTATTAATAAATGTTATTACTTTGTATGCTACATACATACATACATAATTGGCCATTACAACCCTTCGTCAGGATTACGGCCTAGCTTCTCAACACCCCTCATGTTGTGTGCGTTAATTTTATACATGAGTGGCGGGACCTACAGTTTAAAGTCGACTCCGAACGACAGATTTTTTGAGAAGCTTTTCATGGCAATTTTTACTCTCAGAGTTTTTGCCAGAAATCTGCTGAGAGGAAGTCGCCGAAGAAATACTTTTTGTATTTTGTTTTTGATGTCTGGCCTTTCGTCTAATAAGCCAACACACTACCTACTAGACCACGGCGACTTTGTATGCTAATGTGCTCCAAATTAACTGCGGTCAAACGATTGTCCAAGACTGTAGAGTAGGCATCTTATTTATTATTTGTAGCTTATTTATATTGGAGAACGAAACTCTTGTAATTGTTAAGACCATTCTTAACAGCATACTAGTGCCAGCGTATAAGCTTTCCATTTTTCCAAAGAGTTCTTAAGAAAAATATATGATGTACTGTGTTATTAATTCGTTTCAGTTACTTGACGCATTCTATTCTTCTTTTTTTATGTTACAATAAATCACGATTTTTTTTCTAATTGAAGGTCCTTTAATAATAAGCACGCTTTTATCATTCTCTTCTTTATTTTTTAAGATTTTTTTTCTAATTTTTCATATCATTTCAACCTTTATGCAGATGAATATGAGTTTTAATAAAGATGTCCTTTTGCTTGCTGAATGATGTTTCAATTACAATTTTTTTTCTTTTTTTTCATATTTCTCTCACTCTCGCTCTCTCTCTCTCTTTGTTAGTATAAAAGTAGAAAAAGAAAATTAAAAAATTCTCTATGTTTATTAGTTCTGCTCCTTTTCATAGTCATTTGGCAAGACATGACTGACTGCCTTATTTTCAATTTCATTGTGAGTTGTAGTATTTCCACTCTTACCCACGTTTTTCTTTATATTTTTTTAAGGAGCGTATGGTGATTTTCCTGTCACCGCCATATTCGTATTGATTTGATGCTATCAACTGTAAGCATTTCGATTACAGTTTTTATGAATTCTTTATTGAAAGATGACTTTGAAAAATATTTACACGATGAGGTTTTGATAAATGTTTTGATAGCAATTGAGTTGTGATTCCTAAGGGACATTTGTTTAGATAGATGGCGATGAGGACAGCAGCCAGCTGATTAGGAGATCGTTAGATAAATTTGGTGATTGGATATAAAAGAGAGCGCTGTCCTAAAGATTGCAGTGCTATGTGCAGCTGACTTTCATTTCCTAGTTCTGCTTAAAGCTAGTCTTGTAGCCGCCGTAAACTAGTAAGCAGTAGCCTAGTGTGCTGGCTCATTAGACGTGAAGCCGCGGTTCATAGCCCTGGTCAGATATCTTCAATAAAACGACATATGAAAAGAGTATTTCTTTGGTGACTGCCTCTTTGGCACAAAATTCTGAAAGAATAAAAATTGCCATGAAAATTTTTCAAACAAAATCTGTCGTTCGGAGTCGACTTTAAGCATAGGTCACGCCACGCATATATAAAATTAGCACACACAACATAAGTGGGGTGAGAAGCTAGGCCGTAATACTGACGGAAGAATTGTTGTGCCCAGTTATGCATGTATGCTTTAAGATAGAATAACTCTTTCTTCCTTGGCAGCCTAATTATGACTTTTTTTTATTTAATTGTGATGTTAGAAAATTTGGTGAGCACCTGGGTCTGATTGGCACTGCATGGAGAATTGGGTCGGCTGTAGGAAACTTTACTGTCCACTATAAGAATTCAGCTGTAATATGGTACGCTTGAGGAAAAAGAGATTTCGATAAAAATCATGAACGTCATGAAAATAATATACGATAACTCTTCACTATTAAGTACTGATGTAGCAGCCTTGAGAGTATTCGAGAGAAAAGTCCTACGTAAGATCTTCGGTCCAGTGTGAGTTGACGATGATTTTGCGCATACGATCCAACAATGAGCTGTATGACATGGACGTTGTGCAGCTTATTAACATCCAGCGCCTGCGCAGGCTCGGACACGGAGCAGGATGCTCCGTCGAGATGGCTATTTGATGCCGGATATGCGAGAGCCGGTGAAGAGGCCGACCTTGTTTGCGTTGGAAACACCAAATTGAGGAAGCCCAATAGGCGTGTCCAACTGACAAAGGCGTGCAAAAAGCAGAAGCGTTTGGCAGGATGTGTTAAGGCAGGCCGAAATTAGAACAGAAGATTATGACCTAGATTTTCCCACCATTCATGTTGTATGTGTTATTTTATAATGGGTGACGAGGCCTACAGTTTAAAGGCGACTCCGTACGACAGGTTTTTTTTTTGAGAAACATTTTATGGCAATTTTTTTACTCTCAGAATTTTGTGCCCATGGAAGGAAGTCGCCGAACAAATATTTTTTATATTTCCTTGTATAGGTGATGTTTGACCTAGGGTTTGAACCTTTGCCTCACATCTATTAAGCCAACAAACTACACAATACAGTAATAAATAACGTGCCGCTGATGAGATCTACTGAAACAGGGTATAAACTGCTAAATGGGAAATTGGAGAGCAGGCACTACAAAAACATCCTCCAATGGAACGCACAGGGTAGATGAAGAAAAGAACCACCTAAAAATGCATTGTGAAGGAACTCAAATTTTAAATTAGAAAAAAAATAAGTGAAACAGTGGAAAAACACATCTGTGAAATGATTAAAGTAAAAGAAAGGAAATTGTAGCATATCTGTGACCTCGTTATGGCTTCATTTCAATTTATTTTTAGGAAATCGATAATTTAGTTAAATGTTCAAACAGTTTTTTATATTTCCTTTTTATTTTTTACAGCCACAATTTTTGTTAAATTACAGCACTTTGAAAATATTCTTAATAATTCGCTAAGTTAAATGGAAAAACGATTTCTTCTTTTTTTTGTAATAAATTTGCAAATCTCATGATTCTTGAGGAAGATAATTGAAATGTTAAATAGAAACTAACGCACTTCCATCATATGGATGGGTTTCGTAAACGTAAAAAAAACAGCCGCCAAAAACCAGGCATGCGGAAAAAAAATAAAAATGTATACGAATGTTGTAATTATCCTTTGACAGGTTTAAAATTATAATAAATCTTCCAGAGGAGAAATATGCCAAAAGTCACGTCATCTATTGCCGACGTCCTCGTCTTCAACTTCAACACAGTAGGTGCTTATTAGACTTCGTTTTTTTTTTTGTTTGTTTTTGTTTTAACTATTCTTTCTAAACCACAGAGGCATAGGAAGAGTAAAAGAATGTGGCTAAAAAACTAAATTAAAATCGTATATTTTAAGTTTAAAACAGAAGAGACTAAAAGAGAAAGAGGGGAGAGAGGAAAGAGGAACAAAGGGGAAACAAGGCTGTCATTCTTGAGGCTACTTTCTAATTTCAACTCTTTTCAACACACTCCTCACTTTGCATTTGATTTGAGACACTGAATGAAGCAGCAACTGATGAATTATACACCTTTAAGATGAGATAAAATTCTAATGACAAGAAATAATAACCATTTCGAAAATATACAGACAGAAAAGAGGTGTGTATACACGTACGTACGTACATATCTGGCTAGCAAAGACAAGTTGTTTAGAACAGTAAAAAGAAAATAAAAAACACTTCAAGTATAATAATAAACCAAATTGATGATGTACCGTCATCTGAGATTATTAACACGCAATATAGTAATTTAGTAGATGGCTCAAATCGCATTTTGCCCCATAAACGTAAATGGTCATTATGGGGACAATTTGTTTAGAGAAACTCATAATTAGTGTTTCCTTTTTGTCACACACACACACATACATACATACCGGCCATCGATCATTGATAGCTTGATGGCCTAAATGGTGACAAAATTATTTACCATTAAAATTATGCAGCAGCCAGTAATTGTAGACCGCTATTCTTACGCCGGTGGCTTAAAGCGTTTACAAAGAAAAATAAGAAAAATTCTGGAAAAATAAAATAAATCTTAGCCACTGTCTGTAGATCAATATTTTCCTTTTTTTTATCATTTATTTGTTGCACAAACAAAAACAAATAAAGTCTCAACTGTCTTTGTTTTCCAAAGCGATCTGACAAGATTTTCCCATTAGCAAATGAAAACGATGAAATAAAACAAAACAAAAAAATAGTGGACTTTTGCCTAGAAGCTCTACGTTGCTTACGTTTAACAGCATTGGCAGCGTATGTATCTTAAAAGCGTTATAACGTGATATAACATTGTCTAACGCACACACAGATACACAAAGTCACCTGGTTCATAGAGAGTTTTTGGTTGCAAGTCTGAATTTTTTTTCTTCTTATCGCTCTTAGTTAAGCTGGGTCTTTACAATCATTGCAGCATGTTATTTGCGTGCTGCAATAACCCCCAACACACACACCAACAAATGACGTTACAGTACAGTACTAATATAATTATAAGCATTTATTTTTGGTGGAATGGTACCCTATATGGATAATCTACAACATTTAAAAAGTATTCTCTGTTTGAGGAGCATAATATTGGTACAAAAGCAGGAAAGTTCAGGACATAATAAATTTAAAGGCAAATATGTTTTAGGTGTATGCATTAATTTCCTAGATTTTACAAAGTACTGCTTTGTGGAATTTCGAAATTTAATTCAATTTGTCTCAGGCTCTTCTCATGTTGTTTTTCATAATTCTTGCCATTTATGTCTGGCAGTTATTTCCCATTCAATGCCCTATGTAAACATTTGTCATGGGATTCGACTTCATTGCTCCGCTGCTAGAATTTAGCCTTGACTGTCTACACAAATTTCGCTTTAGTCATTACCATTTTTCGCAACTTCTCTTCATTGATTTAAATCGGCTTATCCAACAAGTATATCCGAAATTTGACATTTAATAACGTCCATCTTTTTGAAGCTGCATCTGTCAAATTAGTTGTCATTTATTTAATCTGTTTTGACAATTCACCCCCATAGACCATGATAAAACCCTAATTTGCATTCAAAAATCAACTTCAACTTTATTTCTGGCTGAACGGGTACGTAAAAAACGAAATTGTCGAATTTGAGACGACACCACTCTATATGAGATCCAGTGCATCCCAAAAAAATTACTGTTTGGTGTGGATATCGGGTCGGTGGCATCTATATTGCTCTGGGAACGACCATCTGGGTCAAACCATCACTGTCAACGGCGAGCACTATAGGCCGAAAAAGGACGACGCTATGTGCAACACTGCTTATGCCACATTGGATATTGTGCACGAGCGATTTAAATGCGTTGTCATCTCTGATGTGAACTGCCCATTAAAATCTTTTGATTTGACCCCGTTAAACTTTTCTTGTGAGATTGAATAAGACGGTATATGTGAATAAGACATAAACCATAGCGGTCCTCACAGCCAACAAAACTGATGTCATCTATCAATTTCAGAGAGCGGAAATTGGACATTTCGGATGAACTCCACCCAGAAAAGCTGTGGTGGCAAGATGTTGTATTCCACACATCATGGCTTCAATAGGACTTTCAAATGAATAATGGTACCTCACACACACACGTACATAATTGGTGATTATAACGGATTAAGACCTAGCTTATCACACGATTTATATGGTGTGTGCTAATTTTATAAAGAAGTGGCAGGACCTATAGTTTAAAGTCGACTTCGCACAACAGATTTTTGAGAAACTTTTCTTGGCTATTTATTTACTCTCAGAGTTTTTATCAGAAATATTTTTCTCATATTCTGTTCTGACCTGGAGTTTGAACCGTGGGTTCACTTCTAATAATCCAAAAGTACCTACTAGCCTACGGCGACACACACACTTTGTATTATTTGATTTCATAGATAGAAAGCCTACTCTTCTCTCCATGATATTATAAAATGTTCATTTAATCGGGGATCTATACTTCACTTGCCTATATAAGAACATATCTGACAGCTGTCTTATGTAATTTAGATAGGAAAGTAGGTAGTTTGAGGGGAAGAGAAAAGACAAACCGTAGGGTTCAAGACCTCATGTCTGTCGGCATACATCTAATCCATCGAATCGGCTTGTTGTGTGCTAATTATTAAGAAAGACTCAGTCACCCTTATATCAGGCTCCTCGAAGATGAGATATGTCTGGTATCGGGCTCCCGAAAACAGTGCAGTTTTAGATTCCTATCTCAACCTTATGTCCACAAAGCAGTCGTATACTGTATTCAAAGTCGTCAACTATTTCGAAGCAATATCTATGTCCTACACCTACACAGAGTTCCAATGTCAAAAGTAGGGTATCTTAAATGGCAAAATACTAAATATATATGGGAAGATAGTCTAAATAGATGGTCTTCGTATATTGAATGGCATTACCATGTTGGACACTGTGTAGTTGCAACATGTTGCACTATTGCTGTCAAGATTTTTATTTTTGATAAGCTAAAATGCGAACCAGCATTATACTACTGCCACAACTGCCACCACCAACACTATGCCGGTGGTAAAAATTGGAAAAGTTTGCAAACACATACACGCAGACACCAAAACGGCAAAATCTTAGGGAAAATGCAAACGATGCCTTCAACAGACAACAACAACAACGAGGTAAATGCAAATGTGGCATCAAGCGTTAAACGGATGACGAAGTTGCAATATCATCTTAATGTATCATCGTATATACTCTATTGGCCACTGGCAGTGCTGGTGATGATGATGATGGTGGTAGTGGCTGTGCTTTTGGTGTTTGAGGCATGAAAGAAACGAATGAAATGATCAAACAAACTGCAACGCATCACAACAGTGGCGATTTTTTCTCAAAACCAAAGCGGTAGTAGTACTCTAGTAATATTTTAGTTAACGACTTTAAGAAGTATTACTTCATCTTCATTTGCAGCTTCTTTTACTCTTCACTTCTCTTTTCTTTTCTTTTCTTTTGCCAAAAGGCATGTTTATCATGCATTCTTTTTATTTTTTTTTTCCTCTTTTTCTTTTGCCCGCTGTTGTAGTTGTTGTTTGATGTGCTTGTTAGGAGTTTTAATATCAACTAAATCGGCAAAGAATTTAAATACTTTATCGTGGGTATCGATCTAACGAAAATGTCGTCACTCGTTGTGTTGTTATCATTTCGTTTTATTTCACAGACTGTTTTAAAAGCCTATTTCAGATGCCAGCGTTATCAGTAGTGGCTGATTTTACACACTCAGAATAGCTTTTCCTAAATTACACTTAAACTTAAATGTGAGATTTGTGGCAAATCAAATGGTGAGAAGCATTGTAAAGCAATAAAGGATACTTAAAGAGATCTCAGACGATAACCGAAATATTTTCTAAAGGTACATATGAAGAAGAAGTTGGTCTTAATAAGAGAGGACATTTTTATAAGATTCGGAATGCAGCACTGAACAATTTTTGTAGGTCATAACCCATTCTGTTGCTTAGACAGCATTATTAATGCCAAAGTTCAGTAGGTATTGTATTGGCTTATTAGACATGAGGCCTCGGTTCAAACCCAAGGTCGAAAATCTCTAAGAAAACGAAAAATTTCTTCGGCGATTTACTCTCAGCAGATTTCTGGCAAAAACTCTCGAGAGCAAATAAAAAATTACCATGAAAAAGGTTCCCAAAAATCTGTCGTTCGGAGTCGACGTTAAACTGTAGGTCCCGCCACTCATGTATAAAATTAACGCATACAACATAAGTGGTGTGAGAAGAAAGGTTGAAATCCTAGCTAAAGGGTTGTAATGACCAATCATGTATGTATGCATTACTGCCAAAGGTGGAAGAGCTGAAGACATCAGAATCCGAATTAATAAAAGACGTGAAGCATTTAAGTCTATCTACAGTAGGTAGTGTGTTAGCTTATTAAACATGAGGCCACGGTTCAAACACCAGATCAGACATCTCCAACAAAACAAAATCTATAAAGAAATATTTCTTCGCTGACTTCCTCTCAGTAGATTTCTAGCAAAACTGTGGGAATGAATAAAAAATTGCCATGAAAAGTTGCTTAAAAATTGTTCGACTTTAATAAACTGTAGATCGCGCCGCTCATGTATGAAATTGACACACACAACATAAATGGTGTAAGAAACTTGGTTGTAATCCTAACTAAATGATTGTAATGACCAATTATCTATGTACGTACATATATATGTATTACTATTGAAAGTGGAAGATCTGAAGATATCAGATGATGAATTAATAAGTGGTGTGGAGCACTGTGGTCTATCGATCTACTGCAAAAAATCAGTGATTCTTACAGTTTAAATAAAGACGTACTGGAAATGCAATCTATTATTATATGATTTTAATAAAAAAATTTCCAAATATTTTGGTCAAATGCCATGACTAATACAGCTTTGTAGTCCTACAAGCACCAGGAGTCAATATCATTAAAAATCTGGCATCACAAATGGACATGGATTGACGTATTCTAAGGAAGTCCAGAATAATATTGCACGTTTGATTGTGAATTAGAAGCCTTAGGTTAGTGGCACAATAGTAAGATCGGCTATTTAAATGTGAAAAGCAGAATATAACAGTTTTACCTTGAATATTGTATGATGTTACATTGTTCAGCAAGTGACGAAATCATAAGTGTCCAGACTTGAGATGGAGCATTCTGTATGCCTTATACATACTTTTATACCTTTGTATTATTAAAATTATTTAAAGAAAATCAATCATTCCATACCGCCACCTTTCAATGAAACGAACAAGTGTGAGAACTAAACTGTCATCTGTCAAATGTGAGCCTAACACAAAAATGACACTCTGTTGAGTCAAGTGAACGTAACACACTCAATTGAAGGGTAACAGAAAAGGCGCATAAATGACATTTTATATCAAACACTTTAACGAAATAATCATAAAAATGAAACAACAACAAAACGTTTAACAATTAAAGACCTTTTCAATGTCAGCCAAAAAGTAAAGGAGAGAACAACAACGACAAAATGAACATTATGACGTTTTTCTTTTGTTTTGTATTTTGATGGCGAGACAGGCAGACATATTTTATAAGAAAGATTGAAAGAAGCTGTAGTAGTAGTTATTGTTGTTGTTGTTGTTTTTGATATGTCAACCCTGAATTGAATGAAAACAAAAAATGAAAACGAAAATGACAACGACAACGAAAACAGCTCAATTGATTGAAAGAGGCAACAGTTGTTGGTCTTTTATGATTTTTTTTTTTGCTGTAAAGAGTCTCTTGTTGTTGTTGATTGAAATCAACACAGCACTTTTTGACTGTCCAGCTCAAGCAATAACAGTTTGACGATGACGGATTTCAAGAACACAGAACTACATTCATCATGTTTTATTAAGCAGAAGACGAAGTGCAACCGTTTTGTGATTGAATATTTTTTTTGGGAGAGAAGCTTTTTTTCATCTTGAAAGTTATTAGAAAATACATACACATACACGTGTTGATGCTATACAGTGTGTATGTGTGTGTAAATTATGGCTTAAATGCTGCGATTTATTAATGATGTTTGAAAAATTGGCGCCAATCATTACGGACAAGGAGGTCTTTGAAAATCAAAACTCTTGGGAAACCAAAAAACGAAAAGAACTTGATGTCCGTTAATTTGTTCTGGTTGGAAAGAAATCAAAAAACCATAATTAATCGATTTATGCTTTCTCTCTTTTAACTCGATTATAAGTTTATGATTCTTTTGTACAAATGCATTCCCATGGATTTTTTTTTTTTTATTTTAATTTGAAAAAAAAATTTAAAAAAATGCAATTGTTTGTTTGAAGAAAAAGAAAAAAGTTGTAGAAATAACAGAAATAACAACTAAATTATGTGGCAATGAAATTCAAAATTAAATGCCTTTTCATAATTCATAAACGTAATTGCATTACAATTGAGAGAACAACAACAACCCATTCAAAACCAACAATTGATCGATTACAAGCTGGTAATTTCAAAATTAATCCTCTGATCACAAATAAGTTTTGGGACACACTTGCCGTATCATGCCATTGTTTGGTTTTTGATTGAGAATCGAAAATGTAGCCATAGGTGGTAGATAACCAACCAATCATAGATCATCCAAACATATTGTTTATGCCACATCATAATTGTCTATATCTAGGCCCAAAGACAACAAAAAATTCTTGTATAAAACAATAGAAAAAATTCTACGAATTTCTTTTGATATCAAAACCGCCTTTGATACGCACTCAGCACTATTTTTCTTTTCTTGTGTTAAAAGAATGCCGCTAGCCAAGTTAGTAAGCATTTTAACTACTGTAACAATAATTATTGTGATCCTTGTTTTCCCTATACTTTTCCTTTATTTATAAAAGGCGTTGAAATTGTCGTTGTCTTCTTTCTGATCTCGTGTACGTTTCTTACAATTATAATATATGCTGACACATTTTCCTAAAGACCTAAAGGTAAAACATTTCTAATCATGTTCCCTTAAGATTTGAATACAAAAAAAACAGTGGCGCTTAGATTATCTTTTGGATAATTTTGTTTCTTTCGAATTGCAAAAAAAAAAAAAATTCGATGAAATATGGTGTTTTTTTGACTCCAACTGTTTGATTAATGAAAGATTTTCTCGTTTTTCGAAACTCATTTAAAAATTTGACAAAATCATGTTCAAAGGGAATAAAAAACAAAATGTTGCAAGGTGATGTTCTTGATAGCATCTATTGGGTATGTACACTATCTTCAATTGTCTTTACTAGACTGCGTTTAATAATGTTTTATTAAAAATGTTGAGTTCTTTAAATTCTGGCACGTAAATGTAGTACCACTAGGATTTCTTTTCGTGTATGTGTGACATATTACTCATTTAAATCTATAAAATGTTTCCTAAAGGTTGTTGTGAAGCTTACTTGGATTATGATGAGCAATTCCTAGTTGGTATCAAGTAGCCGCATCCTAGTAGGTAGTGTGCATAGATGGGCACTTTGCAGTACCAGTAAAATTTCAGTATTCAGTAAAATTTTACTGTTAATGCAATCTAAATTTGAATGAAATTTAAATAAAATTTAAATGAAAAAAAGTAAAATTTTACTGTTAATGCAATCTAAATTTAAATGACATTTAAATGAAATTTAAATGAAATTTAGATTGCATTACCAGTAAAATTTTACTGAATACTGAAATTTTTTTCAGTAATCAGTAAAAATCAATTTTTACTGAAATTTTACTGGTACTGCAAAGTGCCCATCTATGGTAGTGTGTTAGCTTATTAGACGTGATACCACGGTTTAAACCCAAGTATTTGAATTAGTTCAATATCAAACAAAGCTGACAACAAAGCCGGTTAACTATATATTTAGATACTATGCAATACTATAATTAATCATTAGTAATTGTGTTCTATTTATTCTTACCATACTTAGCTTTGTCGCTTCCATGCTAAGTTGTAATCGCCAAAATCTACTAAGTAATGTGTTGGCTTATTAGACGTGAGGCCACTGTTCAAACCCCAGGTCAGACATCTCGAACAAAACGAAATATGAACAAAATATTTCTTAGGAAGTCTTATTATTAGATAGTCGCCGTAGTCTAGTAGATAGTGTGTTCGCTTATTAGACGTAAAGCCCGGGTTCTTATCCCAGGTCAGACATCAAAACAAATTATGAAAAAAAAATATTTCTTCGTCGACTTTCTCTCAGCAGATTTCTGGCAAAAACTCTGAGAGTAAATTAACCTGCCATGAAACTGTTTCTCAAAACTCTAGGTCCCGCCACTCACGTATAAAATTAAAGCACACAATATGAGTGGTGTTAGAAGGTAGGCCGCTATCCTGACTGAAGGGTTGTAATGGCCAATTATGTATGTATGTATACTGATTGTATACATTGATAAGTCAAATGTCTCTAAAGTAGTAAATAAGTTGACCATGCTTATGAGCCAATATGATATTTTCTTATTGTCTTCCTTCCATATAATGAGTATCGAGGACTAGGCTTTACTACATACGTTCTAAAATATGTGTCCTTAGTTTGCTCCTCTTCTTCTCTACAATGAAATTTAATGTAAGTTGTTTTCAATAACTAAACCGTATTTAATTCCAGAAGATTGACAGCAGGAATAGAAGAGAACAATAAGACCGAACAAGGAACCATAAAAAATTGGTAACTGGACCAATTAAAAATATACAAGCCAGTGAATAAAAATCCAAGGATATTTGCAAAAATAACAGAGAATTTACAATCCTTATAGAAAGGATTTGTTTTTTTTTTGCAAACAAAAGCAAAAAAATAAGATCAACAGAAGCTGAGCATTTCGAATTTCGACAGTAGACAAAAAGTATCCGAAAAGAAACAAAAAATTAAAATTTGCAACAATTGTAAACCGGCGTTACGAATGAATAATTACGAAAATAGATCACAAGCAAAACAAACACACACGCACATCCATGCAAAATATTTTAAAAGGATTTCAAACAAAGAGATGCTTAGCGCCATGCTCTCTTTTACGGATAGTAACAAAATGTACGAGTATTTAGAAATTTAAAAAAAAAATTACACAGCAGGATAATTCAACAACAAGAAAAAAAGGACAATGCAAGGACTTAAATGTAAACGCCACCTGTAACAAAGCAAAATACTAAAAGACAAACATAAGGAAGTTGACAAGCAGGAACACACTCTCAAAGCAGTTGCAATTGATCATTTTGGCAGTCCACAAGGGAAAGCCGAAGAGAAAGACAAAAAAAGGATGTACAATTAATTACGAATAAGCCCTTCAAGTGAACAAGTGTTTTGTCAAACTGTTACTAAAATTTGTTCTTTTCATTTTAATCTTTCTTTTTTTGGTAACCATTCTTGGCCAAGATTGATTGTTGTCACTTGTTGTAATTTTTTTCTCCCTTTTTTTCGTCTTGTCAATTGCAATATGTAGCATTGAGCCTCTGTTGGGATAAATGAAGGAGTGAGTAGACATTAATTTAATTCCCAGTTTGTAAACCTAATTTTAAAATCAGGTAGCAAATCCAAGGGAAAATTGCAGAGAAAAGCATTTCTTTAGCAATTTATCAACTTTCATAACAGCCTTCATATTATAGTTTTTAAAATGAAAGAATTTTTAAATAATTTCGAGAAGAATTTCTGTCGATTTTCTATGAAATGTTTCCGTGAAAAAACCTACCATGCCCTTGTAAATGTGATTCTACTCTGTTTCTCTCCTAAAAGTGATGAAACAATAGCTTTTCACAACTTAGCTTTCTTAATAATATTACTTGGGTATAGACGAACTTGTTAATCATAAGCTGTTAAAAACCTTCAAACTAAGCTCCTGTAACTTCTTGCTATACATAATCGATATGAACAGGCCGGCATTGTACTAATGAAACATAATATGTCTTCTGTGAACTTTTAGTTCAGTCCCGGAATGATACATAGTAGTTTGATCAATACTTTAGCACTGTTTGGTACCATAGGTGCTCGATGTTGTCTTCTGTGAACTTGTCGACGGTACACCATCAGATTGTCCAAGTATTGAGACTTCAGTCCCGGAATGATACATAGTAGTTTGATCAATACTTTAGCACTGTTTGGTACCTTATGTGCTCGATGTTGTCTTCTGTGAACTTGTCGACGGTACACCATCAGATTGTCCAAGTATTGAGACTTCAGCCCCGGAATGATACATAGTAGTTTGATCAATACTTTAGCACTGTTTGGTACCATATGTGATCGATGTTGTCATATCTCGTCTCTAATGAAAATTCGATCCAAATTTAGGTATGGTATTTAGGAACGATTCCCAAAAGAACATTTGCCGACCGAACAAGTTTTTTTTATCCAGCCTTACTTAAGTAATTTAAAGTAGCTTTAGTGTTTGTTGTTGAGAAAGTAAAGGCTTATTATACACGAGTTCGTGGTTCAAACTCCAGCTCAAAAAATTTTTCTTTCAGCGACTTCATGTAAATTCCGCCAGACATTGATTAATTTAACACACATAATACGGGTAGTGTGAAAAGCTAAGTTGTAACCCTGACTAAAGGGTAGCTTAGCAGTTAATTATTGTGAATTGTGTAAAGGTCAAGGTTATCGTTTTAATTGTGATAAAACCTTCTGTTGCGTTGGCTCAATTTCAAAGTACACTAGAGCAGTGAATAAAAACGTAGGCAATGTGATTATTATTAAACGCGAAGCAACGGTTCAAACTCTAGGTCAGACATGTCGAACAAAATATGATACGAAGTTTTTTATACATTTTCAACAGATTTCTGGCAAAAACTCTGAGAATAAATAAAATTCTCATGAAAAGTTTCTCAAAAATCTGTCGTTCAGAGTCTACTTTAAATGTAGATTCCACCACTTAAGCGTAAAATGAAGAGATATAACATAGGTAGTGTGAGAAGCTAGGTTGTAATCCTGGCTAAAGGGTAGTGATAGGCAGATAACCAGACTTAACCAGATTTCAAAATGTGGAAGAACAGTGAACAAAATCTTAATGTTTGAGAAAGAACTGTAGTAATTTCTGGATTCATCCATTTGCTCGAAGCAGGTCTTCGGAAGCGATTTCGAGTGAACACATGTTTTAAGCGCAATTTATTCGAAACAATTTAGTGGCATAATAAAATCGAAATGCAGATGACATTAATTAATTCCATGAATATGAATCATAGATTTCTGTCATCATTTTATTTTGCACCACTCAGTAAGACTTTCTATTGGCTTCATATTGATACTCCTTGGGAATTGTTACTACTTATCATGATCCACCATTTCAGAATTTCCCTTTAGTGATCAGTGCATTGAGGACTTCGAATAAATTTGAAGAACTTCTGAAGAAAGGCTAAGAAAAAAAGCAGGCTATGGGAGCATCCAGTCATTAGGTTATAGCATCAGAAGCCATATTAAGGCAGCGAAAGGGTTAAACCTTTAACTCAATATTGGAAAAAGAAAGAGCACATGTTTCAAAGGATCCTACTAAGATGTTCCTTTATTATATGTTAAGATAGACAATATTTTCCATATATTTATTGGCTTCTAAAACCTTTTATTACAGTGCACTATGATATTTGAATACTGAATTATTTGTAAATCGTTAATGAGACTAGTTTAGTCTAACTTTCACAATACTAGTCGCTGTCCATTTAAACAATAAACAATAAAAAACAAACAAAATTGAAATAAAATACAACTCATAGTCATGCCAAACCCACGAATTTGACGAAAATTCAATTTTAATTGAGACTAGACAGTGTAGTAGAGGAGACACAGAGCACCGCTAACAAAATGACATTAAAATGGAAAACAAAACAAACAGAGAAAAAAAGACCAGCATTTGACACGAACTATAATGATTAAAACATGAATGAAACTTTAAACAACACAGTTTGAATGACTGACTGCCTGACTGAATGAATGAGTGGTTTGGCCGCATGATGATTAAATGACATACGCAGATTTCCGCCTTTTATTTTAGACTGGCTAGCCACATAACCAAGTTGTACTACCACAATTTCGATCAAATCAAAAACACATACACATGGCAGCCATTAGCATGTTTTTTTCTGTCTTCTTTCTGAGCCATTATTAATGGCAACTGACTGACCTAATGTCTCAAAACCGTCAATAGTCACACAAGCCAGGTTTAGAAATCAAATGAAGGGGAAGTGGTAAAGAAAGAAAAGAAAAGAAAAGCGTAGTACCGTGTTTTAATTAAAAGTCATTAAGTTGTAATAAAAAGAAGAGAAGAGAAAAAACTAAAGAAACCGTCATCAAAAGTCAATCTTTTTTTTTAGCATAACAAATCAAAGAAGAAAGTACCACCAAATCATGCTTGAATACTTTGCCAGTATAATAGCCGGGTCCATGCGCCCAATGGCTCTCTATGTGTACTGTGTAACAAATAAATGATGTTCAAGACAACTTTTCGATTGTCTTTTAATTATCCATCATGCAAACGTTGTGGTCACTCGTTTACTGTCGTACTTCCAAATGACAGACGGCAAAGTTTAGAACAAATGAACGCAAATTCACATTTGGGATAAGCAAAGTCGACTTATTAGGCGGTCTAAGTTGTTGTTTTTTATGATTTGGAATTCGTAAGTTATTTTGTATGGAAAATTTAAGCTTTTGAATAAGAATTCTTAAGTAGAAGTTCAGGCACAACGATGAGGTTGCATGATGTAGTTGTTAATGTATTTGGCGACAAGCCCGAAAAGTTCAGGTTCAAAAATAATATGAAATTAAAAAATTAAGATGCTTAAATGGCCTTCAAATAATACATAAAAGGAGTCATCTGTCCTCTAGCTCCTGCTCCACCCTCTCCCAGAGAGGGTAACAACGAGAACATAACAACAAAATATGATTAGACAGAGCCTCCTCTTACAAAAGAGCGTGAATCAGTAAGCAAATATTCCTCATCCAGTATATCATGATATATGGCAGATCAGTTACCCGCTTAGCTGATAAAAAATTTATTAAAAAACTGGATTTTTATATAAGAATCAGACGGAAGAGATGTTTTGATACAACTCCAAGGCAAATTGTCCTAATATTTACTTCTTTCTAGGAAAGTTAAAGACTTCGTTACTACAACCGCTCTGTTGTGCCGACCAGAGATCAGCTATGAATCGTTTTTTTCGCGACTCGTAAGTACTCATGAAATTTTGAGTATGAGTGAGTCAACAGTATTGAAATTCAACTACTTTGATTCATTCGTACTCACTACAACATTGATTTATAAGTACAGGTTACTCATTGCAACCTGTACAACGTTGACATCAAACACATAACTTTCGAAATATGTTTGATTCATACGCCTACTCATTCATATATACATACATAATTGGCCATTACAACCCTTCAGTCAGGATTATGGCCTAGCCTACTCATTCAAATTCATAAATTTAGAAAAATAGTTATAATACTCATAAATCATTCGAGTGATTCGAATCATTCATCAAAATTTATAGTCTTAGTTGTTGTTGCATTTACAGGAAAACAAAGAAGAAAAAGACAAAGACAGCAAGCAAAGCAAATACACAACCTTCTAGTGAGCACGAACACTATGCGCGAATTATACTTATTTTTTGATTCTTGTAAATGTTGAATCATGGAGAGTCGAAATCAACAACATCATACGTATTGTTAAGTATGTGTACGATTTGTACTTCAAACTTTGAATATGAGTAGTAAGAGTATGATATTAAAATAAATTTGAATGCGTATAAGTATCAGAAATTATGACTATGACTCGAATCCACTCATCTTTTTGAATACTCATTGCTGATCTCTGTCACATATCATTGGCTTGAATTAATTTTTGATGCCCCATCTTTAGGGTGCAATTACAGAAAGAAACTTACAAAAAAAGCTCATGTATGAAAATCGAACACATGCGACGACAATTTGGCGTCAAGCCAGCAAACTGCAGCTTTTAAAGGTTTCATTACAATTTTTTTGTCTCGCTTTATTCTACTCTGTAATGATGTCGTTTCTTAAATCTCATCAGAGTAACAGAAATCTTAAAAATCTTGATTGGGGGTTCGTGTCTATTGTAAACGGAATTGTCTACAATAAAGAATCAATCCATCTTTGGTGGCGTGTTCTGGTTTTTTTTATTTTTTCATTTCACTCTTCCATTCTTCCATATGGAATGACAATTTTATTGGAATGTAATCGGACAACATGGACAAATGACAGCTAAACGCACGACAATTCCATTTGTTTTCAAGCTTGCATGAGTAGTATGAGTAGCATGAGTGGAAGTAGATCGTTTTGGAATTAAGCAACAACAGAGGAATTTATTACTGCAGTTGCTGACTTGAAAATTTCGTGACCAAATTGTAACGACTTCTTGCTGCATTTTACGTTTCTTCCCTCGACATCGTCACCAACAAGCAGGCGGTGGGTCAAGCATTTCAATTCAAATCCAGATGCTCTTCAAAAACTTATTTAAAAGAAAAAAAGAGGAAGAAAAAGTAAAACAAATGCAAAGTAAAGGCTTGGCTGGGATTTTGCAAAGAAAATCTGTATTCCTTTTCTATTCACTTTGTATGTCGCTGCTAATGCTGCTGATGATGCTGATGACGACATTTGCAGTGATCTAGTCTTTGTCTTAAGACGGCTTGTGGAATTATTAAAGACCAGTATTGTCGTAAACCAGAAACCAGTTAATTGCACTGCTCGCACTGCACTGAACTGTTCATTTCAGTATTAAAACAGTTGTTCGGTTCAGTTTACAATTTTTTAATTGTTGTCTTTATATTGCTAAGCCGTTATGATGCAGCATTTCAGTTCATGGACAAAATGACATTCAGAGACATTTGGAGCCATTTGTTGGATGCCTTGAATTGTGTCTCATGTCTTTGCATAGTTTGAGAATGATACACCTGTTGGTTGAGAATTTACTCCCATGGTCAAGTGATTGCATAAAAATTCATCACAATTTTAAATGTCAAGCACAGTGATTTACGTTGTATGCGGAAGCTATTCATTTAGCATATGCCAACGATAATTTGTGAGTTTGGGCTGGTATAGCCGCTACACCGCTATGGGTGGTAGTGTGGTGCACTCAGAGTTGAGGCTGTGTAGATCGATGGATTTAGAATTCGTTTTAAAGTGTTTGGTGCACGTTCACTTACCTAAAGGCGTACTCGGTTTATAAATACAGTTGAATCCTGATAATATATCTTCAACAAAAAAGTGCTTAAAATTATAAGACTTAGCTTGAGTTAGCCTCATCCGTTTTTTGATACAGTGTTCACACCTATTTCAGACTCGGAATTGGCCTAAGCCCATATGTGGTGAAATAGATGTCACTTTTCTCCAGTCTGCTAAATAAGATTTTCGAAAAGGTTAATAAATAAGTCGCCGTAGGTAGTGTGTTGGCTTATTAGACGTGAGGTCACGGTTCAAACCCTAGGTCAGTAGATTTCTGGCAAAAACTCTGAGAATAAATAAAATTGCCATGAAAAGTTTCTCAAAAATCTGTCGTTCGGAGTCGACTCTAAACTGTAGGTCCTGACACACTTGTAGAAAATTAAAACATACAACATACATATGTGGTATGAGAAGCCAGGTCGTAATCTTGAATGAAGGGTTATAATGACCCTGAGAGAGAATGATGAGAATACGTAACTTCTGCTACATTTGGTTGAACAGAGTGTTTTTTCTCTTTCTAAAATATTTTCATGTTGCAACTTCAGTTCATCAGTTGAAGACAAACTTTCACTAAAGTTGAGCGGAGTGGAGCCTACACAGACCACGTAAATAGTTTGAGAGTGATTGAAGAGCAACCTTTTGAATAACGTCGCCTCTATTGTATTTAACATTCATAGATTTCCAGGAAGAGTTTAATACTTTCTCGCTCGAATTTTTTGCTCCGCACTGTATTGTAAAATCATTCCTCAATACAGTCTTATTCAGAAACGTAAAGTCCTGTATGAGTGTGAACTAAATCGGGATGTGCTAATACTTATGGGTATTAAAAAGTGTTTCGTATTGTCCCCATTGCGATTCAATATTGTTTTTTACGTATCAACGGAGGAAACTCTTGAAGAAGAACGAGGAATAGCGTGATAAGCCATTAGAAAATCTTGACTGCCAGGATGATATTTTTCTGTTGTCGAACATGTCAAACAGCTCTAAGTATTTTGTCCAAACCGCAACCACAACGGATTTCAAGATTAATTGAAGAAAAACGCACATAATGGGAATAAAGGTTGCCTATAGACAAAAGCATGTATAAGACATGTCTTTTCAAGAGCCCAGATGAGGTCTCTGCATGCGAAGAAACTGAAGAATTTTACGATAGGTTTGATGGCCAATCGGGTAAAGAAATTGCAAAGATTGTAGAAACCGTAAGAAGCAAGTCATCTAGTAAGTAGTATGTTGGTATGTTGGCATCTTTAAAAAAAATGTTTCTTCGGACACTTGCTCTCAGCAGATTTCTGGCAAAAACTTTGAAAGTAAAAAAATTTCATTGAAAATCTGTCGTTCGGAGTCGGCTTTAAACATGTATAAAATTAACACACCAAGCATAAGTGGTGTGAGAACTTAGGTCTTAATCGTGTCTGTAAATCGGTGAAAATACAATAGGGGATGTGGAAAATTCTGGCAATTTGCTTTATAACGAACTTGGTTGTCTCCTCAATAGACAGAGGAAATCACATCAAATTTGCAAAGCAAACATTTAGGCAACCGACCAATGTCAAAGGCTGTGAAATACGAAACTTTGCACCGAGCGACCTTAAGATTTCATATGTGCTTATTAATGGATTACGTTCGACACTGTCTCAAATAGTCTGTTGCAGGCATAGGCACAACAAATGCCAATTAAGAGTAAAATACTGAGACTCAAATAGAACTGGCATTACATCCAGTATATCACAGATTGCAAGGACAGGCGATAAGTCTAATATCTTAAGACCTGCTATCAATCCCACGCTTATCTGCTAAAAATTGATTGTAAAACTAAATGTATGCATAAGAAGCAAACGAAAGCAATGTTTTCTGACAATTCCATGACAAACTAAAACACAAACTTTTCTAACATTTACATCGTTTTAGGAGTGTTAAGGGCTACAGTTACTACTACCACTCTGTTGTTTGTATGCAGCGACAGATGATAAGTCTTGAGGCCAGCTAGAACTGGCTATTGACAAGTTTGCATGGAATTACGAATATGACAAACGACAAAATCCATCTTGAGGTTATCTTATTAAGAAAAATCTACCCATAAATTTAAGAAACTTAAGAGAATATTTTCCTCGATGTATTGTTTATATTTTTCAAAATTCTTAATGGTCGCCTTCAGCCGAAGGGCTTCCTCTCCGCCTACTTTCTTTCCTTATACAAATTTATATTAACGGAAACACTACTTGAAATGTCATGGTATTTTGATTTTAATTTCAAGTATTTCACAAATGTAGACATTAAAACTCTTCAAACAAATCAATGGCGAATCCAAAAAACAAAGCAAAAAATCTTTAATTTAGTATGAGTCTTTGAAAAAACCGAATAAGTGAACAAATAATGAACGACGTCATTACAAAAAAAAAATTAAAAAATATGAATTAAAAAACATTTTAAAAACAAAATACAATAAGAATACTGTGACGTTGTTGTTGATGGTGGATTATAAAAATAATTCGTCAACCCTTAATAATTTAAATACAAAACATCATTCATACATTCATTATGAAATATGGCAGTACAGGACACTTCAATTCAACACAAAGAGCACAACGACAAACAAAACAAAACGTAGCGTAACGCAAAAAAAGCGTCATCATCACAATCCCAAATCCACAAAGGATATGCTAAATACAAGTACATGCATATTCCCTAAAGTACTTCCCTGGCTTCCCTCTCCTCTGATACAATATAAGCCATAGTAGCAGTGAGATGAGATGTATTGGATAAATGAATGCCTGCCTGACTGCCATTTTTAATAAACGTGTACAAATGATGAGATTTTTACAAAAATTAAAATCACAAAAGCTTGAAAATATTTTCAGTTTTTTTTTTCTTTCTTTCTTTCATTCTTTCATTATTTTTGCTTGAAGAGCATCAAGTTGTTGATTGTTTGCTTTTTATTATTATTAAAGCAGCAG
This sequence comes from Sarcophaga rosellei, assembly GCA_930367235.1. Taxonomy (NCBI): domain Eukaryota; kingdom Metazoa; phylum Arthropoda; class Insecta; order Diptera; family Sarcophagidae; genus Sarcophaga; species Sarcophaga rosellei. The sequence continues at coordinate 84,164,709 of OV884018.1, forward strand.
CGGCAGCATAAGCACATACACATACTCAGACAAATACATGTAAATGTTTGTATATAATATATGTACGTACATAAATTATATATGTACACATTTACACGTGCAAATGTGTTTGTTTGTTTGTTTTATAAACAAAGACAGTTCATGTCCTTGTTTAAATGCATGTCAAAAGGATAAATGTCTACATTTCACAATATCTACTGATGCTGATGCTGTTGCTGCTGCTGCTATCGCCGCCGTGTATCACCAAACATAAAGAAGAACAACAAAAAAAAAAAACTGACGCTTTTCTTTTGTACGCTTCATCCAAACGGAACTCTTTGACGTCTACTATTCATTATCCATCCACCACTTTCGCTTGCCTTGCTTTGGGTGCTGGGCTATGGGATGATCCTTAAATTTTACTGGATTTTTAAAAATTGAAATGTCAGGCATGTTGTCTTTCTGAAGGGCTCTGTAGCATGATGGGCCTTAAGGCATGATGGCCGTATTAAAATAGACTGAAAATCGGGAACATTGCGATCACAAGTGAATAAAACTTTATTTTTGCACCATCATGTGGTAGACAAATCGCTGAAAACTTGACGAAGCCACTGAAGACTGCCATGCTTCTGTATCATCGTCAAGTTCAATGCTTCTGGATCATTGAAATTTAAGGAACAAAAAAAGGTTATGCGCTTCACGGCTTAAAAGAAACGAAATCGAATAATTTCTTAAGTAAATAATTACAAAGAAAAAAAACTTCGCAACCGATGGTAAAGACAGGACTGACACCAAGAAAAGTAATGCCATGTGTTTGGTGGGGTTGAAAGAGAATTTTTCATTATAAATTTCTGCAATATAGTCGAGCGAATGATTCTGATATGCTCTCCCAATAATTAACGAGATTGAAGTGAACAATTCAATCAAAATCGTAGTCGATCACAGCTGATGATCAGACAGAACTACGAACGCTTGGCTAACCAGTTCTGAATGAATATCTTTAGATTATCATTTCTCTACATCTCTTATGGACTCAATTAATGTATAAGAATATATGACCCCCCGTTCCTGCAAGAAGCATAGGGCCTCACCAAAATTTTTATATCATTCTCTTAGAGATTCTTTCCTCATGCGAATCATATCAGCACTGTTGAGAAAGACATTTAAAAATTAAAGAAAATTTTCTGCTTGATTTTAAGATTCGCAAATATCTGAAGGATTTTTTACAATGTAAGGTTTTTCCCATTCACTACATATCTCCCGATCATGCATTACATGCTTACATACATACATAATTTGCCATTACAACCCTTCGATTAGGATTACGACCAGAGATCAGCATTGAATCGTTTTTTAGCTACTCATAAGTATTCATGAAATTTTGAGTATGAGTGAGTCAACAATATTGAAATTCAACTATTCTGATTCATTCGTACTCACTACTACATTTTTTTATAAGTACAGGTTGCAATGAGTATGAGTACAAAGTTTACATCAAACTCATACCAATCGAAATATGTTTGATTCATACGCCTACTCATTCACATTCATATACTTAGAAAAATACCTATAATACTCATAAATGATTCGAGTGATCAGTGAATCATTCATCAAAATTTACAGTCTTAGTTGTTGTTGCACTTAAAAAAAAAAGAAGAAAGACAAAGACAGAAAGCAAAGTAAACACGCAACCTTCTAGTGCGTATTGTAGTGTTCGTATGCGAATCATACTTATTTTGTGATACTTGTAAATGTTGAGAAAAGGAGAGTTGAAATCAACAACTTCAAACTTTGAATATGAGTAGTATGAGTATAATATTAAAATAAGTATGAATGCGTATAAGCATCAGAAATTAGGAGTATCATTCGAATGTACTCACCTTTTTGAATACTCATTGCTGACCTCTGGTTACGACCTAATTTCTCACACCACTTACGTTGTGTGTGTTAATTTTTATACATGAGTGCTGGGACCTACAGTTTAATGTCGATTTCAAACTACATTTTCTTGAGAAATTTTATCATGGTAATTTTATTTACTCGCAGAGTTTTTGCTAGAAATATGCTGAGAGAATGTTTCGTTTTGTTGTAGCTGTATGACCTGAGGTGTGAACCTTGGTACATACTCGACTACGGCGACTATTACGATCATGCATTGCTTAGAACATCTTTCGTCCACTCGTATCAAATTAGGTATACCAAGTCCCAAAAAGAACACAGCTCTCTAGGGATACAAGACACAAATTAGAAAGACAGACCACTATAATTCTCTCCTTCTCAAAACATATGTGTTGAAAATTCTGCCTGGAATCCATTAAGCGGAAATTTGATATTCCCTGTACTATCAAATTGACTCGGTATTCACATTAGCCAATCTATATGCGTCCCTAGCCAGTCGAGTGGCCTTCTACACCTCTTAATTGCTCATATACTTATGGTAAAAGCAACCCATGCCTGGCTTCCTCTAAAAAATTAGTATTTCAACAAGAAGCGTTAATTTCGAAGGCCTTAACAATAAAAGGCCTTGTGATTTTACAATCCTGCAATTTGTTTTCATAATAATTTCTGGAATTAATTACAAGGGGGTGTGGTTGTTTCCGCAATAATGAAAATGCTAATGATGATCACAATGATGTCCTTTAAAAATAAATCCACTCAACAGTAATGCAGGAATAATATGAGGATATATGGGAGTATGATTGTGATGACTAAAGTGGTTGTATTTAAAACTGTTATTGTTGTTGTTGTTTATTCACTACCACTGCTGCTCATTATAAAGAAATTTTTGCATAATGAATGTTGTCATTGAGCAAAAATATGTGTTTTTTTCTTCACAGAGCATGTTATTGTATGGGAAAGTGAGCTTGTATATGTAAATCAACCACCAAGCATTAAAAAAATCATTTTAAGAATCCAGAGAAAACCAGTGAAAGGGGTGCCATTACCCAGAAATGCACATGTCAATGAGAAATTTTTAATGAAAAAAATCTCAGCAACAGGATTCAAATTTCATTAACAACAATGACAAGGACAACACAGCAGCAGTAACAGCAACAACAACAAAAGGCTTAAGTAAACAGTAGCAATGGCAGTGGTGGCAATAACAACTATAAAGGATTATAAATTATGAAATATGAACGTATGTTCCCATACCAATTCACATACTTACATTCTCACATTAGCATCACCGCCACCACCATCATCACTGCCACCAATCAGCCAACATTAACAATAACATCAGCAGCAATAATAATAATGACGACACAAAGAGGCCGCCTTTTTAAAATTTTAATAAAACAAATAAAAATAAAAAAGATTTCCTTTTAATATTAAATTATTAAAGAAAAAAGAAAAGAAGAAAAATATGACAAACGAAGAAACACAGACCCAGTGTCTACTGACGTACATATGTGAAGACTCTCAAATGTTACCCTTTTCTTCAGACTCATTTTTAGACATCGAATGCAAACTACTTATTAGACACAGGGAATTTTTAAGGACCTTTTCCTTTTCAATAAGGGTAATTATTAAAGATTTTTCTTTGTTTTCATATTCATATTCGTCATAATAAAAGCGATTGACGTTTCCCAATAATTAGTTTCTGCTTTTTTGTTTTATATCTTGTTTCCCCTCACTTCTAATCTTGTGTTTCATAGTTTGGAATCCGTCGTTTTGTTTTCAAAAATACTGAAAATATTAAAAATATTGAAAATATTTGATTTTAGAAGAAGGATTTTTATGCAAATGCTATTGAACATGTCAAAAGCATGTCATTGGGTCGTGAATGTTTTCTTAGGATTTAACACAAACACTATCACGGTGTCTTTTTGAGTTTTGTCTTGTTATGGAAATTAGTTTCACTAGACATTTGGACGTCAAGTGTTCAATATTAATTTTCAAAACAGGATAAGTTTCCTAAAGTAGGCTTTTCAATTAACATAGTCTTGTTTGAATTATCTTCATTCAAAACAAAACAAAAAATATCATTGTACATCTACTGCTACTTTACTAATAATAGGTGTAGTAAAAAGAATAATTCTAATGCATGAAATTTAAGCTTTATTAGTTATCAAGGAAGTTCATTATACCTCTCCCCATTGGAGCAAGGTGGCTTCGGTTGAGAAAAATTTTTCAATTGGTACCATAACCATAGGTTGGCGTACTCCTAGAAAAGCTATAGGAATAAGGGAGTAGGAATTAAGCATTTCTTGCCATCAAAATCAGTGCTCTATTCAGACAATCGTAATCAAAAATGTTCAGATAAAGCAAGCTTAGAACATTCATTCAATCCCTGGAGGGATTCCATTTAATATTATTCGGTCTAACTAACCGAGGTCGACCATAGGACAAGTGTAGACAGACGATACTCCATGCTCGAAAACACTTAGACTTGCTTTAGAAAGGTACAAAAGTAACAGCGACAAACTGTATAAAAAGGATATATGATGTGGAAGTTATATACTCCTAAAAGGACAATAGAAAAAGCTTTGGTAAAATACCTGAACTCTAAAGTGCGTGTATAAAAACATCCAAGTAAGCTCATGTAAGTTTAAGTTAATCTGCTTCGATAATATATAGCTAGGCCATCGAATCATTGAGGGAGGAGTGGATGCCCTTGGGTAGAATATATGCATTAAGCCCTTATTCTAGTATGGTTTTGAAACGTGTCGACTAAGAAACTTTTATATTATAATGTTTAATTACTTTTTTTGGGTGCCCTGGTTGTCTAGTGGGTAGTGTGCTAGACTATTAGCGTGAGCTTAGTGGGTTCGAGTAAGTAAGTAAGTAAGTTTAACGTCGACTTCATGGCAATTTTAAATTCAGAGTTTTTGCCAGAAATTCGATGAGATCAAGTCGCCAAAAGAAATATTTGTTCATATTTTTTTCCAAATTTATTTTCATTTGAACCGGGTTCAACACACTAAATATTAGACTTTGGGGACGAATGTTTACGATGTAAAATCCATTGCTTCTTGCCAAACACCATAAATAATTTTGAGCCGATAAATACTGTTAACCAACCACATTCTGAGAAGAAAGTTTTAGGACATACATATGTATGTGCATTGATTGACGTGGACGCTCGCTATCATACTGCCTGTCTGCTGCATGATTTTCATAGGATGTGAAAATAAGAACAGCACCTAGAACTCACGAAAGTCACTTATTGAGACTGAATACACACTTAATTGGCCAATATAAATTCAAGATTAGCTGCTCGCACCACTTATGTTGTGTGTGTTAATTTAATACATGAGTGGCGTGAGCTACAGTTAAAGTTGACTCCTAACGACTGATTTTTGAGAAACTTTTCATGGCAATTTTATTTACTCTCAGAGCAAATCTGCCGAGATGTTGTTTGGAGATGTCCGGCCTGTAGTTTAAACCGTGGCCTCACTTCTCATAAGCCAACACACTGCTTACTGGACTACAGCTACTTCAGGCTGAATAGTGAATTTAATAGGCAATCTTCATACTTTAATGGAAGCATCTTCCGAATGATAGCTTCTTTAGGGGGTGACAGTTACTTACAAATAGGATAGCATTTAAAATTCATAAGAAACTCTCTCAGTTAAGAGGGTGATTTCCAAAAACATGATATAAACACAGCCTGACAACCTTGTGAAATTAATGACTTAGTGATGAGCTTAGCATTGAACACTTATAAAGTACTGCTTAAAGTTTTTTTTTTTTTTAATTGTAAGCCACACTTTAAATACATCTACCATACATACATATGTATATTAAAAAAACATGACTAACTTCACAAATATACCCTACAAGCCGTTGTGTTCTATTAACTAGCCATTTGTAATGCGATATAAAAATGTTGTATTATTATTGCATTTACTAAAGCGAATCAAATACATATATTCAGCTTGAATATCATAAAGTGTACTTAGTACAAATAACATTAATTACGGCTGTCATACATTACCGATTACAGTGTACATTTTTGCTAAGCACTAAAATTCTCTATTATTGATGTAAATATGTATGTACAAACAAACATATATATTTACTAGTAAAAAACATGTTTTATTTTATTCTGAGTACAATTATTGTTATTATTATTGTTGTCATTTAAAAAGTTTACATGCAAGTTTAAATAATGAGAACAAGTTGTTATACGAGAGTATGTATTACTCACAAAAAAAAAGTGAACTAAAGAAAGTGAATAAATAATCCCCATTCATACTACTCGTATGCTCAAATATATATGTGAATACGTACGTACATACATATTCGTATTCTCTCGCAAGCATTAGTATGTAAATATAAATACATACGGTTTTTCTGTTATTTGAATGAAATATTCTTTTAGTTTGGCTTGTATAAATTTCTGATTGCCTGGTATATTGAAAGTCTTAAATACATATAAAGATGTGAGTAATGATGGAAAATATATGTATGTGCTTCACTGTGTATATATGAATGAATGAATGAATGAAATTGTATGGTGTTGAATTTATCGTATAAATTTTGCATTACCGGTATTGATAATCACTAGTAGGAAATTTAATGATTTAAACATGGCCATGGATTCTTGAGAACTGCAAGATATTTTCGTTCTTTTGAACTTGGCCTAAATAAAATTCCTGTAGCTTTTTGAAGATTTTTTATACGAAATTTATTTATTCCAATGGATAGTCGATACGATGGTCGAAAGTATTAGAAGAGAAGATGTTTAGATGAGGGTCAGGTTTTGGAGAGTCTGCCTACATTAAACGAAGATCAGTAGAAACTGCACTAAGGAAGTCACTCCTTAGTCCTTAAATACCAAAGTGTGTTCCATTGCAGCAAACATTGATATTAAGAGTGGCATCAATAATGTATGAACAATAATATCATTCATTCATTCTCTAGACTAGTTTTAGTTTGACAGGATTCTGCGAGACTGGATCAATTTTATACTAAAGTATAGATGACATAGGGCCATGAGATAATGTTCAACGAGGTATACTACATGGTAAGATATTATTCTCTCTCTGTGGAGAATGCTCAGATTTATAGCCTTTCAAGGAAATTAACTAATGAAGGCATTGTTATGCGTACGAGGCCGTAATAGTACTAAAGGAAACAACTGCAGGTCAATTATGTGGAAGAGCACTTGATGATGTGTATATAGCGCTGTACTAGACATATACGAAAGTACATAAATGTTGGTCGTCCATATATGGGAAACTACAGGCTTAGTTGGACAGTTGAAAACATACGCAACCGTTAACTGGGGCATTGGAAAAAAAACCTATACGTCCAAGTAAATGAGTAAAGAATGTGAGTTGAGGCAACCTTTGCGACGCGCGGAATGGAGACGCAAATCGCCTACATATACATACAACATACGCATAATTCTGAAATGTCGCACACGATTCCAATCATGTTTTTAGTAACCAATTCCGATACCGAAATAATCCTGTTCAATAGGAATCCTGTTGCACTAACTAGATGTTATACTTATAATTCTAAATGTAGGAAGCCTAGGGCAGGATATATATTTATAAAATATTTTAATATCAGAGCCAGAGCAACTCTTCCATCTACTCAACCGCCGTTTGATTTTAATGATGGCATAGACAATTAAATAATGTCTGAATTGGGCCAGTGCTCATATAGTTTCGAACGAATATTGTTTATTGATTGTCAAATGACAATTACAATAGTAGTTTTTTACACACGCGTTACTAGGTGTTACAAACCTTTAGTTACGATTATATCACCCATCTGGTGTTACTTAATTTTATCCATGAATGGCACGACCTCTTTAAAACCATACTATGTTACTCCTTCAGCTTTTATCACAAAATTGCATAGAGGGTATCGTCAAAAGGAAAGTTTAGAACTAGAACCGTAAGTGTGGTTTAATTTTAATTTCTCCAGGCATGACAAAGTGTACATTATTAGGGTACCAAGTCTCCATATAAGGCTTGCAATTGATCTAGTGAGTATTGATACAGAAAACTTGAAAATCTAGGACCAGTTGGGTAGTTAATGGTCTAGGTTTGTTGCTGGGCTAATGGCCTATAAGACAGTTCAGATTGATATTACGAAGGCTACATAGAAAATTCTGAACATCATTTAGATGCTGAAATATTTTTCCAATATTTTACTTATAGCAATATAAATAAGTTTTTCGAATGTAAACAAAACCAATAACCGAAATTTAACACCTCATTTAGATAAACAAAGAGTGATAATTATTGTATTAAAAAGGAATCATAAGTGTTAAAGTGTAAATACATGCCGAAAGGATTTTTGCACTTAAAAAATCAACAGAAAACAGAGAAAAACTGAAAACAAAACAAAAAAAGAAAAGTCATAATAAAAACATACAATAATAATACATATATACCTCTCGATAATTTATGAGACCACAAAATGTTTAAGCAAAAACACCAAAAATGACCACTGATAGCTAAGGAGTGCACTGCAATAATAATAGCACAACAATGTCCTTTAAATGTCGTACGTAAGGAAAAATCAAAATCGAAAAAAAAGGACACTCAAATTTTCAAAATAAAAGAAAAATCTTAAGAAAAACAATACCATGACAATATTCAGTAGAGGTAGACAAGAGGTGAGCTGCACTTGAAATGCGAAAACAATTGATTTCAATTGGTGATGGCGAACAATACAAAATTTTAAAAGAAAAACACTTGTTGTCACACTCAGCCATGACATTTCGAAAATTGAATAGGAATCTTAAGGATAAAGCAAAGAAAACAAAAAAGAAATATAAATAAAAACACACCAAATACACCAAAAACATGCGAAACAAATCACATCAAGTGCAACGAAAATCAAACAGAAATTGATAAAGAATAGAACGTCGTTTTTTTAAGTGGGTCTTCTTTTTTTTCAAGAGTGACATTAAAGATAATCTGGATGAAATACACAGTAAAGAAAGGTATGGTGATAGTGTCTGTTGAACAATTAAATTTTTTAGTGAGGAAGGAACTTCGTAATAAAATTTGTTTATTGTTGCCTCGTTATTCATTACATTGTCAATGTTGAAGTCCGTACTTGTAAAAATAATTTGTCTTTAATATATTTGTTTAAAGACTTCGTAGTCTTTTTCAACTTTCTTCAACTGTAGTATGACTGAGCATCCGTGTTGTGCGTGAAACTGGTTACTGAATTAGCTTTAAGGGATAACTAGACTATGCTGATATGTTTCTTCGTTTATGGAATCACCTGATCATTACAAAAATTTCTATCACAATAGGCTGCAGGGGCTAAAGTAAGCAAATGACTCGCTGAAGTGGAATTACATTTTAGCAAGTTTTGAAAATCTAAAGAAATACTTTTTCTCTAGAAGACGTCTTGTTCTTAGTTCAGTAAAAATAATCCTAATAAGAAAATAATCTTGGTAATATACTCTTATCATCCCATCCCGAACGCTCGAAGGCAAATTACATAGGTGTTTAGGTGTAGATCTTTCTAAGATCCATAGTACATGCTTATTTCTAAAATTCCTATAAAGACCAGCAGTTACGTTACTAACCCCTTATTCTAATTACTTTAATTTAATTTTCCACTGTTTTTTTACATTGAAAATTTCCATTTCCATTTATCTGACATTACTTACAAGTACGCATTTCGGTTCTTAGAGGAGTTTGGTGTGTAGTTATCCAGAACTTCTAACTACTTACTCATCACATTCGCTAGCCAAGAGACTTGCAATAAACAAGGTTTGACAAAAAGATTGGTTCGTATTCATATCAATATGGTCTGAACATTGCTATTGAATACGAGAATCTTCGTTCCAGTGCGGAGTTTGAAGGAACTACACATCGGCAAGCTTAGCATTTTCAATTCCATTCTCCTTAGTATACTTAAATGGAAGTATCTTTATCTTCAAGGATTTCATTGGCCCCCATTGGCTCATTATGCTAATGAGCAAGTAAACATAATAGTCCACGTAATTCAAGCAGTCATAGATATTCCAAAGGATACCTCTAACTGACAGAAAATAATCAAAATTCACTTTTAATTATTATCAGTAATTTGATAGCCATTATTATTAGTATTATTGTCGTGAATACGTGTCTTGGTGCTGCGACATAAGATGGATTGTACGCCCCTCAAACTTTCTAGAGTATCCCTGTACTGTCTGTTCTAAGTTTTCTAGGCCTGATAAAGGTACTCGGTGTCGTAGTCATAGAGTTGTAGAATGTAATATTTCACAAGTTTGCAAGCTTATGAGATCAATTCAGATTCATCTCAAAAGATTAAATGCCGCAACCTTTTCTGTCCTCATATCGACGCCTCCGTTACGCCTAAGTACACTTAGAACGTTATAGAATGGAGGCGTCGATATGTATACTTATATTCAATATTCATGTCCGTATACTCATTTCAATTTTATTTATGCACATTTAACATATTACTATGCTCAGATTTGTTATATATTTCATAATCATAACAAAAACTGGCTGATATTTCAGTAATAGCCCGCTCATATCAATTCAATGTTGCTATTTCCGAGTCCTAAACTTGTCCAATAAATGTTCTACTGATTCGAAGAACAAGGATTCTCATTCATCCACAAGGATGATATATTCTGAGGGACTTAATTTACAAAACTTAATAAATTTTCCTAAGTTGAAACACCCAAAATTATATAATTTTTCTCAGTGTATACACCAATCATCATCGTGTTTTTGAAATGACAATCAGATTGTTGGTTCTCAACAAAAACAGTCAAGAGTCAACGCACAGAATCATTTGAAGAGGCCAACAAAACTAAACAGGATTAAGAAAAAAAAGCAGACTTTTCAAAGCCAAATTAAAAGGGCCTTTACGAAATACCTGAACCTGTTAAATATACACACAGGGGATTGTATACAAAATACACATGAAATACACACTAAATGACAAATCTTGTCCAACAACATATGAAGCACCCTCGACAAAATAGCAAGAAGAACAGAAAGAAAACACGTCACAAGCAACACATTATTAATCTTTTAAAAAAAACGAAGAGGCAGCTTAATCTTAAAGTCAATATCAGAGAAAAAAGGAAAAAATAAAAAAAACAGAAAAAGAAAATTAGACATTAAATGAAAAGTCAATGACAAAGACAATTGAAATGAAAATCGTTATTAAAATCCCTTAAAAGAAATGCACATGCTGCTGTTCTTTCTTTTCTGTTGCTTAAATGACACAATTTTCGTAACACTTAAGCAAGTTTGTGTACGTTTGTGTGTATAAAAGGTAACATGCAACCTGAAAAAAAATGATGTATGATGTTTGTAAGGCAAGTGCCTATTGTTTAATAAACCCGAATGTTACCTACACTCACTCTCTCTCTCTCTGTAAGACTTGGTGTCGCTAATGACAGGGCACCACCACCACCAGTTCCTTAAATCACATTACTTTTCTCGTTTTGTGTTTTCGCCCATTTAAAAGGAAAAAAGTGGGCCCAGACCCTATAATTTTCTGCTGGGACATTTGTATTTTGCGTCACTGTGTGTGTAACACACTTCCATTTAATTCTCTACAGATTTTGATGAACTGTCAGTTGTTTTTTTTTCGAATTAAAAAACACAAAAAAAAAACTACAAATAAATTTGATTTTAAAATTCTTTTGTTGAATCTCTCTCTCTTCTACTATGGTCCAGTGACTGTTGTAATGACTGTCATTAACTTTTGACAATCGACTTTATTTTTATTTTCCTTACGATTCCCAATTTCTCCTATTTTTTTTTTTTTTCTTGAAGGACAATAGTTTTGTACTGGACTGACGCCAACATTTATGTATGATTTGTTATTATAGTAGAGCAGTATTGTAAAGAATTCATTAATCAAAATTCATGTTGAAGAGAACAGATGAAATATTCAATGTGTATGAGTATTTAATGGAATTTGTATTTCAAGGATACAATAGAATACAAAGTGTAGCTATACATGCATACATACACTTGTCGTTATTATTTGTAATTGTAATACATATTGAGAATAAATTAATGATTTCTAGAATATTATTAAAAAAAACTATTTATTTACAATAGAAATATACAATGTTTTCATATACATACATACATAATTCATCAGGATTACGATATAGCTTCTCGCACCACTTACGTTGTCTGTGTTAATTTTATACACGATTGACGGGACCTATAGTTTAAAGTCGATTCCGAACGACAGATATTTTGAGAAACTTTCCATGGCAATTTCATTTACTCTCAGAATTTTTGCCAGAAATTTGCTGGAAGTAATTCAGATTGCCTACGTTTGGCTTACGATTAAAAACAAACATACAGCTGCAACTAGGATTGCTTATAGAAATTGTGTCATGTCCTTATGTCCTTTATCTGTATTTTAGTAAATAAATATAGGATATCATCTAATCTTTCCCGGGGTTATAAAATCCATAGATCTAAATTAGAGTAAGTTAGGTTAGGTGACGAGTCCTGTTCGAAAGACAAGATCACACTTAGGCCAAAACATAGAAGCATTGCAGTGCAACCGTTAAGATCCAACACATGAATCAAATATTCCCTAAAGGAAACCCAAAAACCTCCACAAAATATCTTGTGATTGCAGCAATTTTTAAATTTTAGAGTTCAATCAAAAATGACTGAAAATGAGAGGTTAAGTAACTTCGCCTCTTCATGACAAGAGTAGAGTACTAGTACTAGAGTACAATCAGTCCTCTCTGTATTCATACAAACCTTCCTGCTAGTAACGAAATTAGGTTCTTCTGTAAAATTATCGAAAAATAGCTTGTTCAACTAACATTTCGAAGATTGTGAGCTCACTACTATCCCTTAGCATTTCATCAACAATGCAATTTCTGACGATGCTTTTATGTCTTAGAACCCATATAAGAGTTAACTTTAATGATCACAAATTCCTTTGAAAAATCCTCGGCATTAATGGGCCAGGAGGTATGTCGAAATGGCTTTCATTAAGGACAGGCATTATGCCACTTTGGAAATGGTCATGATCTATGTCTGCAAAATACTGTAGTGGTCAGACAACTAGGACAAAAGGATGGGCGACGAAGAGACATTCGCTAAGGACTTAATCGCAGCCTGGCTTTGCTAGGAAATCAAGTATTTTTTAGTAAAAATCACTCCATACAACAAGTATTGGGCTGCTTTAAAAAGGGTCATGTCCTGCTTATAGAAAACAATGCAGTGATCCTATACAAGAGTGTAATACCAGAACATTTGTTTCGTACTCCACAATCCATTTAATTCAAGGTATCAAGAGTTAGAGGACGTGTACTTGTCAATTAAGACAAGTACAGTACCCGGAGGTCGAATTGACCCATTGTACAAAAGTTGGAGTTCAAAAATAAAATTTCCTATTCAGAAAGTTATCAAGGACCATATAATCGAACAAAGCTGGCCTATGTTGCCCAAAATGTGAACATGTTCGTAGGTCCAGGTTGGGCCTGTATTTACGTAGATTGAGCTCAGCCCTTATCTGCAAAAAGATCAAGAGAGATTCCCATAGATTTATGGGAATTAGTGCTTTAATCAGATTGATATACAATGCATTGATGATCAGGAGAGCTGACTGCCTATCTGTCTATCAGTCAGCAGTGTTGTTTTAATATCGTGATGGTGTGTCTAGAACCCTTTTGGAAGTGTAAAGCGCTGTGATCGCTTTCTTTACTCTCGTAATTGTGAATCCCCTCTTACAACATCTGGTAAAAGTATTTATGGTCCAAAAATAATTTTTTTAAAGGGGAATATCACACAATATTAAGTGCAAGCACAGGTTTCTTTAGTATTTAATTAATAAAAAATATTTAACAAGCAAAGTGATCACTCAAAACTTTCTCTCGAATGTAAGACACTTATACATTTAAAACTTCCAACATTTAAAACTTCCTGTACAAATGACGAACACGAATAAAAAATGTCATTATTTTCGAAGCAAGAAAGCAAAAACCGTAAAATGTCATAAACTAACAGGCCAACTATATTATTACATCACAATTACTAGACCAAGAGAGGCAATTCTTATCACTAAAGACATCACATGGCATAGATTATGGACACTACACCACTAAATGTGTCTTGGTTGGTAACACATACGCCAAAGAGCACACCAAACGTTACACTTGAGCGATTACAAGGCAGAAGACATTAAAAATGATTAAGACGCGGGGAATGAAGCTATAAAAATATAACAACAAATGAAAACAATAACAAGTAAATTAGCATAAAATAACGATAAATGTTGTTGACGGCTACACGACGAGCCACACAGTCACAGTCACAGTCCAGCGATGGTTGGTCAGAAATGAAAATTTGTTTTCACACAAAACTGTGACAATAAGCGGCGGAAAAGAAAATATCACCAGAATATGAACCAACACACAATAATTGTCATCGGATATGAGCGACAGAATGAATTCCACATGAAGTTTGGTGGCATTAGAAGCGGAGTTTATTTTTGCTGCATTTGCACATGCACTGTAGTAGAGTTTTAGAGTTGAATTAAGGTCCCCTCCATCAACTGTCTGCGAGCACATTGAGTGACTGTTTATTGTTCCTGCTATTTAAAGTCACATAAAATGTGGTGATAAATAATTTCAGTCCATCCATTTCAATTCATTCCCATTTCATTTTAATTCAGTTCAGTTCAACTCATTTTATTTTATTTTTTATAAATTTAATATGCGGTGGGAAATTTCTTGTGACATGATATGCTTCGTTCCTCTTCTTTTTTGGTGGCTCATTTTAAGGTTATGAGACAAAAATTATGCAAATTGGGTCATTGTTTTTCTTAATAAAAAATGAGAACGTCGTACATATTTAGACAGTTTTTATTTATTCTTTTTTGGGGTTTTTTATTTTTTTGTTTACTTTTGTGTTTGTTTTCCTTCAACTTAATAATCATAATTTGTTAGTAAATTGCTGGGAAATACAAAGTGAAAGATTTAAACAAACTATGCAGCAGAGAGAGAGAGAGAGACAAAATTGCTAATTTAACAAAGACAACAATTAGTGGTGCTGGTGGATTAGAAAAATAAAAATTTCAAGCTAATCTGTTTCACTATCATAAGGGTATTCAAAGCAAAACTTGAAAGCTAAAGTTTTTAAGAAAGTTAAAACGCGTGTTCAGATTTGCATCTTTATTGCGTAAATGGCAATAAATGTCATTATTGAGTTCAATATTTCATTTAAAGTTTCAATTAACAATTGCGCAATAAATACGCAAATTGTTATAATATTGAGTAAAACTTAGTGCTGCATTACTACTCAGTGCGCACATTACAATTATCCGAACACTTTCTGTTGATATTTGACAACTCAAATGTCAACAACGACAAACAAAAAATACAACAAAACAAAATAAAAACAATCTTGTTGAAGCAACCAACTGTCAAATGTATATTGAACTGCGTATATTGTTATTTCTGAACACTTAAAATATTGTACTCAATAAACCGAATATTGACTTAATAAGAGTGCATATCTGAACATAGTATAAGTTGGTCGGCCGTTGTAAGCTAATTTAACTTACTTGGTTCTTGGCTTAGATGAATACCGTGCTAACCATTATATGGTCTCTCCAAATCGAAGTTTAATTCTTGTCCTATAAACACCCATTCTACTTGCTTTGAGAGAACATTTTCAAAATCAGTTGTACTCTGTATTAAAGACTGTATGTGCCTGCATATTCTGAACTAAAACTTTTCTATTTTTCTAACTATTTCTCGCTACTCTTGATCCCTTTTCAAAGGAGTTTATTTTCTTAGTGGTTTAATAACACAAACACATACATAATTGGTTATTACAACCTCTATTCTGGAAGGGCGGTATCTAATTCCCGATTCCGATTCCGAACGACAGATTTTTAAGAAACTTCCCATGGCAATTTAATAAGCTTAAAATTTTTTTTGGCTTTTAAAAAATCATGGGAAAAAGTGGGAAAACACGTCTTTCATCCTCTTACTATTTCTTTGCTTTATATATCCAAAATCAGCAATGAGTACAACGTTGACATTCGAAATATGTTTGATTCATACGCCTACTCATTCAGATTCATTAAATTTTGAAAAATATTTATAATACTCATAAATGATTCGAGTGATTCGAATCATTCATCAAAATTTACAGTCTTAGTTATTACAGTAGACAAAGTATTGTAGTGTTCGTATGCGACTCATACTTATTTTGTGATTCTTGTAAATGTTGAGTAAAGGAGAGTCGAAATCAACAACATCATGCTTATTGTTAAGTATGAGTACGATTAGTACTTCAAACTTTGAATATGAGTAGTATGAGTATGATATTAAAATAAGTATGAATGCGTATAAGTATCAGAAATTTTGAGTATGATTCGAATCTACTCATCTTTTTGAATACTCATTGCTGATCTCTGGATGTGTGTGGTGTATCCCTGTGAGGTGGACGTAATGAGGCATACTTCAAGCAATTACGTTGGAGTCGCTATAAGCAATAGCGCCTACATAACACATACAAAATATAAATACTTTCATAAGTCTCAGGAAATGGTGAAGCCGATCTTTAGCCCTAATGTAGGAAGTATTTCATGTTGACAGTTTAAATATACTCAGACAATTCTTCAACATATAGAAAGAAGTAATCGTTTACCATTTTATGAGAACTTTGCCAATTTACAATTAGCTTTGGCTATCATAAAATGAAGTCTATTGGACATGGATATACTTATTTCCATCCCCCCACTACTATACTCCTTCCAATCAGCATTCATGAAAATTCACTCGGAGCTTATTTAACGAAATAAATTAACGAAAAATAAACAATTTTAAGTACTTGATAAAGCAAATTAAGACAACTTACGATATGATCTTTGAAAACAACTCGAAACTGAAGAATAAAAAACAACAAGACAAATAAAATCATAAAAAGAACAATAACAAACACTTTACAAAAGATTAAGAAAACAAAACAAATGCCAAGAAAATAAAAAAAAACGAACATAAAAAATTTACGTCAAGACTTAAACAAATAATTTCTTAATAAGAAATAATCAAGGAAAATAAGAATAAAAAAAAATCCTTGTATACAAAATACCCTGTAAGATTTTTATTTCTCCCCTCAGGAGGAAAAAAAGCGTAGAAAAAAATCCTCCAAGAAAACTTAACAAATTAGCCAAATTGAAAAAGTCTACAAAAAAGATTCCTTTTTTTGTTAAACGAAAAAAATCAAAATGAATCTAAAGCAGGAAGACAAAAAGAAAACAAGCAAAAGTACGTATTAAAATAGCAAAAGGACATGCAACATGAAAATAAAGAAAGAAATTTCAAGATGATGAGAAGGCAAGCAAAACAATTGAAAAAAAAATCCGCGATGGTAATCCGCAATTTTTACGGCTTTTATTCAAAGAAAAAAAATAAAATACTTGTGTTTCATTTCTATTTTCCAACCATTGTCATACAATGAGCAAGGAAAAGGGGGCACAGGGAGCAGTGGCATTTCAAATGATGATGATGTCCTTGTTTGTGATAAAAATTTCAACAATAAACTGTTGAAATAATAAAAACAACAAAACCAAAACAGTAACAACAATAATATGCGTGTTAACGGACACAACGTTTAACAACTACATCCCCAAGATCCGTTCGGTTTTCCACTTTCCTAGTCAGTCAGCCAGCCAGTCAGTCAGTCAGTAATCAAAATGAAATCCGAATGCGAATGGCAGGAGCATTACAAACGCCTTTGTTTACAATCTTATCAATGAGAGGCTTTCCCCCTAGATTGGACACGTTGAGGACATGACCCCACTTGATTTTAATTTCAACTGATGGCATTTGTTTTCTGTTTTCTTTCTGTAGCAGAAAAACGCGATTTTTATCATTTTTATTGTTGATTTAATATATTCTCGTGAGCTCAATCAAAATGTCGTTTTTATTTTGTTTTTGTTTCCTACTCATCTATACTTTTCGTTGATGGGGGGAGATGTAGAAGGCATACATAGGAAGTCAATCCATTTCTCACTCCTTCCATTCATAAATTGAAGTGTTTTTTATGCGATGTTTTTTTATTGCGCTACCAACACAGGCTGGCTGACAACTTTATTGCAACAAAAAAAATATACATTCGCGGTCTAAAAGCTTTCGCAATAGAAGAGCTGGATTTCATTTCAGGTATGTGCAACGTTAATCAGTTTGGCCGAATTTAAGAGAAGAGAATTTTTTAATCACAGCTCTGATTGGTTATTATATGCTTTACTTATTACCTTAGTCAACCTTATACTATGTTCAGATATGCACTTTTATTGAGTCAATATTCGGTTAATTGAGTACAATATTTTAAGTGTTCAGCCATAACAATATACGCGGTTTGGCTGCTTATTCAATATTCATTTGACAGCTGTCTTACCCCTCGCACTAAATCAAAAAGTACAGAGCTACAATAGTTGCTTAACTTCATACCCCACAGCCTTATCAGTTTCACAGGGATACGAAGCTCACTCCACTATTTTATGCCACAACGAATTCCTATATAGTACCGTTTTCATGAGCTATCTTCAAGCTTTGACACAGTGTGCATATCTGGTCGAATATGAATATCAGGTCTAAAGCTGAATCGCTAAGATCCAATCTGTGCCTTGGTTAGAGAATTACATTCGCTTAGTCTACTTTCTTCAAGCCATGTTCAAGAAATAAGTTAGTATTTGCTCTCTACCAACTCGTTGACTTTGATCTTAAATAACGTAGCGGCCTTACCCAACACACTTTTAAGTCGCTAAATCGTGACTGTGACATCGTTGGATAGAGCAATCTTTGCACCGTCATCATCGATTGTGCTCGCAATAATATCTTCTCCAATGGCAGAATTGTTGTTATCATCATCTCGCAATGGATAAAGAGAGCCAAAGAATTTTCTCAAACTAAAAAGGATTGAGGCAATCGAGAGTACAATAGAAGGAAACCAGAGTTAAGCATCAAACTATCCAGGAATAACCTAAGGTTGATAACCGCTCTCTTGACAGGGTACTTATTCAGAATGGGGCTTACATCGAGCGCAACATGTAGATTCTATGACAATGGAAATGAATTATCGGAGTATATTCTTGAAACTTGTGTGAGTAATGCATTCTAGAACGAAACACCTAGGTGCAGATCGGAATGGGAATTGTCATTGTTGACTCCGAGCAATCTTCTAAAATTTTTCAGGGCAATAGGATTGGAGGAGACATTATAGGTATTCTCAGAGGGGAGTATAATATATCGTATAGTCGCAGTACTAAGGCACCTTTTATCACGACAAATAATAATAATTGCCTCGTAATAGTGAAGGCGTTACTGTTGCCTACTAAACATGACACAGCAATATACACACTTGATACCTGCAGTCCTATGCCAGCAAACTGACATGATATAAAGAGAACTCGCCGTAGTTTAGTAGGTAGTGTGTTGGCTTATTAGACACAAAGCCCGGGTACGTATCCCTGGTCAGACGTCAAAACGAAATGTAAAAAAATATTTCTTAGGCGACTTCCTCTCAGCAGATCTCTGGCAAAAACTCTGAGAGTAAATAAACCTGCCTTGAAAAAGTTTCTCAAAAATCTGTCGTTCGAAGTCGACGTTAAACTGTAGGTCCCACCACTCACGTATAAAATTAACGCACACAACATGAGTGGTATGAGAAGCTAGGCCGTAATCCTGACTGAAGGGTTGTAATGGCCAATTATATATGTGTGTGTAAAGAGAAAAATGCATGAAACTAAAGTAATTTTTTTTAATAATATGTGCAGTCAAAATTCTGTGTCTGGAGACACCGAGGTAAGATTATGCTGATATATGTAGAGGCAAAGGACTCTCATGGAGTAAAACTAATAACATTTTTCACTAAATATTTCGGCAAATAAAACATTAAAATTTTTTAATCAAGTTTAAAGCCATCTTCCGCTTGTGGCTTTAAAAATACTCATGCCTTCAAAGTGCCTTACAAAAGTGCGCCAAATTGTGCACTACTCTGCACTTTTTTACTCCAGTTAGTGTATGACGGTTTTCATAAATTGAAATGTACCCTTGTGGCCTTATCACTTCATTGCTTTTGCAAAAAAAAAAAATAATTTTCCTCTGGTACCAACAATTCTGCTGCTGCTGATTTTTTTCCATGATTTAAAAATTGGTTTTCACAGAATAAACAGGGGCAACTGGTTCAAAAAGAAAACAAAAAACAAAAAAATTATTTTAAAAAATCGCATATAAACGCGATTTTTCCATTTAAGTGGTGCATGTTTTTGTTGTATTCCATGACTCCACTGATGACGCGAGGCCCTGCAATGATGTTGGTGTGTGGTGATGTTTTCCATCTCTCTTTGAGAGCGTTGTGTTGCGTTACGTTGCGTTTGTTTTTGGTTTGTTTGCCGCCGTATTGTAATCTGCATGTGTTACATGTGATGTTACACCCTTGTAATAACATGATACTCAGGCTTAAGCTGGTTTATACAGCTCACTTTTTCTTTTTGTTCTGTTTTTTTGTTCCCTTTCTATCTATCTATCCTGCCAGTCATTTGAAATTGAAAATTATGAAATGTTGTTGTAATTTTTTTTCCTGTGTTTTTTTCAATTTTCCTGCTACTGGTATCCATATCAGCGAATTCAATGTTGCGTGTCTTTACGTTGATATTTTATTTATAAAAATACAACGTGCAACATGAATAGCAGGAGAGAAACAAAACAGAAAAAATATCCTGCCATTAATCGTTTTTCCGTTTAATGATTTTTTCCTGTTTTTGTTGTTTTTTGTTTTTATTATGTTTGCAGGACATACCAATTTAGTGTCCTTTGTAATGTTTACTAACGTGTTAAAAGCTCATGTTTTTCCACATTTGGTTTATTTTTTTTTTTTTGTTGTTCTCTGTGAAATTTGGCATCACAAAGTAGAGATTTAATGCCTGGTAATACCATTTGATTTCAGTTATTGCCCACATATGTGCTTCAATATGAAAATTTGTATGTTTGTGGGTTTGTATTTCATTAACGAACCCATTTCCATTTGTAAATAGTATGTATGAATGTGATAAGAAATGTAACTTTAACTTTTAAAAGGTTAACAATAATTTATAAATTGATTTTAAATTGAAATCGAAAAAGTTAAGAGTCGATCCGATGCATCATGAGCAATAGGAATTCAAAAGTATTTTGAGACCAATTGTTGAATACTCAGAAACTGATGTAATATAACAGACTGAGGCCTGTAAGGACTCCTCACCATTCGTCATTTAACTCAATCCAATATCGATAACTGAGCACACAAGCGACTACATTAGCTAGGACTGCACATCTAGTAAAAAAGTATACTACTATGAGGAAACACATATGAAATGTTTGTAGTCGACCTCTATATCAGAAAAATATGGTGAACACTACATATGCACATACATACATACATACATCATTACAACCCTTCAGTCAGGATTACGACCTAGCTTCTCACAACACCACTTATGTCTTGTGTGTTAATTTTATGCATGAGTTAAAGTCAATTTGAGAAACTCTCAGAATTTTTGCCAGAAATCTGCTGAGAGAAAGTCGTCGTCGTTTTGTTGGTTTGAACCCAGGCCTCATGTCTAATAAGCCAACACACTACCAACTGGACTACAGCTAACACTGCTGCCAAGAGTAATTCAGTAGTGGAATCCGACAGTAAGAAATCATTTGACTTGTGCCTTCTCAGAGAGGATAACATCAACACCTCTTGAGGTAGTGAAGCATAATTTCTCACCACTACACCCATTAAAAGATACAACATATTTTTACAAAGCGCGTTGTTTGACAACAATCTCGAGAGCCCGGTACTATCCTTAATACTCCTTAGAAAATTTTAAGCCAAAACATAAAAAATCTGGGAAATTCTTCTTATTATTTTTCTGCTCGTTTAATTTTGGTTTTATTAAGCAAAAATTTTCAGGCGATGATTGGTCACGCGATCGGATCTTAGGATTCTCGACGTCTTGGTCATACTATCAAACTGGACGCTTTTGTGCCGCAGCCATTAATCCGTTCCTTCAGCATAAGATTCGAAAGAAAAATTAACTGTTTTTCTGACACCTAGCGAGATATCAAAAAGTTCGAAGCTACAATAGTTGCTTAACTTTACACCCCCACAGAGTTACCAGTTTCACATGGATAACGACCTCATTCCACTGTTTTATGCCGCAATGAATTCTTAAAGCTCTATAGAATAATGGTACGTATCGTCTTCGTTTTCAAAATACGCAGTGTGTATATCTGGTCAAATATGAGTATGAGCAGCTGCACTGTTAAGATCCAATTAGTGCCTTTGCGAGTGACTTCTATTCGTTGCGTCTTTTTTCAAACCATATTTAGTGAAAAAAAAATTATTACAATGAAATTAGCATGTATTAACCAGACAATGGGATCGTGTCCTAGAATGGACCTGAAAGCTGAATTGGACTTAAGCCCGTTAGACATACAAGTGAAGGCTAAAGCTATGTGGACTATGGTTGGAATAATGGGAGGCAAGCTTGATTCGACCTGTGTCCTGATAAATCGAGTTGCTGACAGCTCCCTCCTTAACTGCCTACTGAACGGAACCATGATTATGAGAAATTGTTCTTAAAGAGACAACGCTGCCTGTGAACATATGTTGAGTACAGTTCTAAAAAAGTTTTTATTGAGGAAATTCCTGCCCATTATCAAGAGATGGTGCTGACTGACCTTTTTATCCTTTTTGGAAGCCAGGATCAAATCAGGTGCCTTTCTAGATTACACGTGTTTTAAATCCAACACTTTTGTCTTCCTAGCTTTCCGGTACTGTATGTGGAAAGTTAGCAAATGGATGATAAACTAAACTTTCGATATTTAGTGCCCTATTTTCGCAGTGCCAAGTTCTTCCCCAGAGATAATTGACCGCCTAAAGAACATATTCATATGCACTGTTAGAATTTCAAGTCTTTGTGTGCCAAGTTGTGGTCAAACAGTTGAAGAAAGTGTCACTAAAAGAGCAGAAGTCAGTTATAGATTTTCGAGATGTACAATAATTATTAAATGAAAAATTTTTCAAAAAATTAGTGGGTTTTCTTTTGAAATGAAATAGTTAGGAAAACATATGACTGATCTCGGTTCTTTTGTCTCGTTATTCATAGTAGAAGTACTCATATACCAACAATATGGCTCATCATGTATTTCTTATGAAATCATGTAGCATATGTGTGAGTTTCTGTATAGAATTCTATGCGATATACTGACACTATAAACATCTAGAAGAAAACGATTGTTTGGATACACGTAACGTGTCCCTTTCGCCTTGTATTGTCCTGTTATTTTGTTAGCATGTTAGTATTTTGTTGCTTTTATTTCCACAGATGTATGTATGTATGTGGCTATGGAGTCATTTTAAGTCGTTTATCACACGTCTGTTTCAAGGTGTAACGAATCCATCAAAAACTAAAATTTAATTAATTGTGTTACGACTCTCCTCGCTCTCTCTCTCTCACTCTTACTCTGTATGTATTCCTTTTGATCTCACTGAGTAGTCGTTCACTATTGTATTGTTATTATTTTTGTTTCTGTATTTAGCAGAGAAGAATTTATTGTTTCATGGAGAGAGAGAAAAAAAAGAAATCAAATATTAGCCGACATTACATGTTGTTTACATGGGTTTGGAGACTACGCGATTACGCACGCCTTGACTATACTCACCAAGCAAACTCACGATTCTTCTTAGTCTCTCGCTTACATTGTAATACATAATCAAAGGCAATAATTCACTTTTATAGGCGCTATTTTTCTATTCAATTCATTTTATACCTGTTAGCATTAGTCGGGTCTGGGTATACCATAATTATACTTTGTCTCTTAACGTCAAACAACAGTAACAACAACAGTAACAACAACAACAGCAACAACAACATATCGATGATAGTTTTATACATTTTTCTCTCGCGTTTTGTGGTAAACCAGCCTCCACTATTTGAATCGATCATCCTCATCATTATCGTCGCTTTTTGTCTTGATGATTAAGTGTTGTGGGAAAAAGTCGGCTTTTGTGAATATTTGTGCTCTCAGTAGAGGGAGTTTAATTTCAAATTTTAGATTGCCAGCAACAAATGAAATGTTTTTACGAATCTTATTCACTTTTTAAAGCTTTGATTGATTTGTCACTTTTTCATCATGTACTGTTTTTATAAAGAAATTTTGAGCGCCATCGTATTAGGGAAGAATTTGAATTCGTTTGTTCACTTTAACGACGTAAATGACTTTGAAAATTCTGTTCTACCGATCGAGGGAACACACAAATTTGTGAAAAACTTTATTTTTAGTGTAAACATAACATTTTTAAGTTCGATACATTCCTTCCAGCTATATTCAATAATATCCATCAATCACAGACTTCACCGTTTAACTGTTGGCAAATCTCTTACCACCTGTTTCTTTAGAAAACAATTCGAAAAAGCTAAATCAATAACTCCGTTTATGACCCCGGCTCCGCTTTATTGATAATTATTTCAAACGAAACATAATGGGCTGTACTTTACTTATGTAGATGTTGTCGATCTTTTGCTAGAGTAGGCAAATACTCGAGTTGCCTTGAAAGATTCTACATACTTGCTTTTCTCTCTAAACAGATGCCGTTCATGATAGCATTCAATACGCTGGTGAGTTATTGAGTGAGAACAACCTTGTTTTACTTCAACGCTGAATTGCCGTAGTCTAGTAAGTAGTGTGTTGGCTTATTAGACGTGAAGCCTCGGTTCAAACCCCAGGTCAGATATCTCCAACAAAACGAATTATGCAGCTTTCTGGCAAAAACTCTGAGAGTAAATAAAATTGCGCAGAAAGAGTTTCTCAAAAATCTGTTGTTCGGAGTCGACTTTAAACTGTAGTTTCCGACACTCGTGTATAAAATTAAGGCACAGAACATGAGTGGTGTGAGAACCTAGATCGCAATCCTGACTGAAGGCTTGTAATGACCAATTATGGATGTATGTTGATACGAAATGGTTGACTGCTGCTTCCTTTTACGAAGAATTAAGAGTGCTGCATCCTCGCACATGGTTCCGCTAATTCGATTTCGTTTGTTGCCTGCAGTACGCCTTTGTCTATAGCAGTCCATCTGTAAGCATTGCCTATCACATTGAAGTTATTGCCTAGCACATTGAAGGAATACTCTATTTTACACTTATGGCAACAAGTAACTGTCATTTATTTGTGACCATTGTGGATAGTTTTTTCAGTGAAAAGCTTATCGCAACCGAAGCCACGTTGTCTCAATAACGAAACTTCTTCGAAACCAATGAAGCCTTAACTGGTCTTAGCTTTAGACATAAAAACTTGTCTCTTTTTACTACACCTAAATTTATTTTTTTTTATTTTGTTTGAATGCCCATTATCTACGCTGGCTTTGAAGGGCCTTTTTTATTGATGGAAAAGAGGATAAATAAACTCATACGCCGAACGTGATAACCTCTTATTATATACTTGGTATACCGCTTTAATCTATTTTTTCAGTCTGCGGATCAATATTTTCTAAAATTGACCACTTGACGTCTAATTGTCTAGCAAAACTCATTTGCATAAGAAGACAAAACTGAAAAGGAAACCGTGATCAAGTTTGTCCTAAGAAAACATTCATGGACTAATGACATGCTTTTGACATGTTCAACAGCATTTGCATAAAAATCCCTCTTCTAAAATGAAATATTTTCGTTATTTTTAATATTTCTAATTTTTTTCAGTACAAAAGTGTGGTATCCAAATTAAAAGTGAAGCGATGCAAGATAAAAAACAGAAACTAATTATTGGGACACGCTATTGCTCGTTATTTCACTACCTAACACTGTCAACAGTTATCATATTTCGAGCCATTGAATTTGTTTTTTTCTTTGTTTCTTTTTGAAGAGAATAAATAAAAATTATAGTAGCCGGCGTAGTCTAGTAGGTAGTGTGTTCGCTTATTAGACGAAAAGCCGGAGTTCGTGCCCCAGGCTAGACATCAAAACGAAATATGAAAAAAAAATATTTCTTTGGCGACAACCTCTCAGCAGATTTCTGGCAAAAACTCTGAGAGTAAATAAATCTGCCATGAAAAAATCTGTCGTTCGGAGTCGACGTTAAACTGTAGGTCCCGCCACTCAAGTATAAAATTAGGGCACACAACATGAGTGGTGTGAGAAGCTAGGCCGTAATCCTGACTGAAGGTTTGTAATGGCCAATTATGTATGTATGTAAATAAAAATTATCCGGTGCACATACCAAAAAGAAAACACTTTAGCCTTGTCTGCAGTTGAAACTGTTGTCACCTTCTTTGGAACCGATTATACCAATATATTCCACTACTTTGACTTCCCCTTTGTTTAAGGCGTAAATGGAGGAACAATGTGTCTTCGAACCTATGTAAAGACTCGATGGATCACCTCCTAGAGTTCTGTTGAAACATTTTTTGTATTTGGGAACCATGGTATCAGTTTTTATCAAGCTTTTATGCGTGGAGTTTTGACCTTGAATCAACATCAAAATACGAGGGAGGTCTTGTCAATATTTCAAACAAAGCTTTCTAAATAAATCTGTTATTTTATGCAATTTTAGATTATAAATAACGCTGACAAACAGTATTCAGCCAATTACGAATTCATTAATTTTGATTGATTCATGTCTGCCTCACCGTGAACATGCAACATAAATGTAGAGAGATAGAGAGAGAGAGAGAGAGGCGCAAATGATTTAAAGCATTTCATCATAAACTGTCGCCCTTTTACGCATCATCTTTTAATGACAACAACATTCGAAAATCCTTCTTCATTTCTTCATTTTATTGTTTTATTCCTGCTTTCAATGCAGCGTCATTTTATTTTTTTTCTCGTTTTAGCCTGCCATTGTGTGCTGTGCCATTATTCGAGTTTTTCCAGGAATCCTTTTGCGTGTATATGCACACACGATTGTTGCACAATTCTCGATCGTTTTGCTTGTTGCTTTTAATGGTGATGCTGTGTGACGTGCCATTCATTGTCTCTTTTGTTTTTGCTTTAACGTTCTTTGTCATTGATCCTCTGTAAACAAAATCTTTGTGTAGCAATTCCTGTCATATAAACGCGAAATTTTATCACAATCATCATAAACGCAATCACCATCAACAACGTCATCATGAGCATTACCATACCCTTGCTATCAGTGTTCCTTAAGAAAACAAACGAATGGTGGTGGTAACAGGAAAGAAATTAAAAAATATTGTCTCTGTCAAGTTGCATGTCTCGTGATATTTCGTACTGTCATAAACGCATTTGAATGATGACGATGTTATTGTTATTGTTTTGTTGCTGCAACACACAAATACAATTTTGAAATGTTTTCACATTTTCAACTTTACTTGCAACAAACATACATACATAGGCATTTTAGTTAAATCACCAGCTAGATTACTTTACAGTTGTTGGCGGTTTTTTTTTTATTTGTCCTGTTTTCAGTTCCGTCCTTCTTCTTCTTCTGTCTTTGTCCGTTTATTGTAGTATTATAGCTGCTGCCGTGTTTGTTGTAATTTCGCATTGAGGCGATATTGTTTTATCGTAAACACTGATTATGGTTTAATGCGTCCACAGTTTGTTTGATTAACCTTCAACAAAGAAAAGGAGGACAAATCGGCATAAAATGTTTTCATGTTACCGAAGGTTAATTTTAGTCTCTTAGTCTGTCGTTTTCTCTTCTTCTTGTTTTTGTTGTTTCGGATATGCAAATGATGTTGGAAAATTCCATTCAGTTTTTTAATTTTTAGTCTGAATTGCCTTTACAGCCTTCAGTGTACAGTTCTAATGAAACAAAAGTCTTGCAACTAACAGAGATCAGCAATGAGTATTCAAAAAGATGATTAGATTCGAATCGTACTCATAATTTCTAATACTTATACGCATTCAGACTTATTTTAATATCATACTCATACTACTCATTTTCAAAGTTTGAAGTACTCATCGTAATCAATACATAACGTTGATATTGTTGATTTCGACTCTCCTTTACTCAACATTTACAAAATAAATACGATTCGCGTACGAACACTACAATACTCACTAGAAGGCTGTGTGTTTGCTTTGCTTGCTGTCTTTTTCTTTTTCTTTCTTCTTTTTTGTAAATGCAACAACAACTAAGATTGTAAATTTTGATGAATGATTCTAATTACTTGAATCATTTATGAGTATTATAAGTATTTTTCTAAATTAACGAATCTGAATGAGTAAGGGTATGAATCAAACATATTTCGAATGTTATGAGTTTGATGTCAACGTTGTACTTATACTCATTGCAACCTGTACTTATAAATCAATGTTGTAGTGAGTACGAATGAATCAGAGTAGTTGAATTTCAATACTGTTGACTCATTCATACTCAAAATTTCATGAGTACTTATGAGTAGCGAAAAAACAATTCATTGCTGATCGCTGATACCCACCCCGTAAAGATCTAATGGGACACATTGGAAAAACAGATTAGAAAAGATTTTGCTTTTACCGAATTATAATTCCAATAAGAACTGGTTTGGTTGGAAAGAAATCACGTTAGAGTGAAAGTTCATAGTTTCACAAGCAGATGTCGCCAAAGA